>CM073325.1:16162162-19144662 GCA_037043015.1 Bryum argenteum
CGTTCAGTGAAGTGAAAATGTCGAGGGAGAGAGGCGGAACGAGCAAAAAGTGACGAGAGCAATGAGAGACTCTTCATTTATGGCCTTTTCAAGGAGTACACTTGCATGTCTTAGGAGTCGGTAAGTACGCTTTTCTTCTCTATGTATACATGTTTGGCTGGTAGAGAAGCTACCATTTACTTTTGTATGTTAAAAAGTAAAAGAAAATAGGAATACTTGCATGAGCCACCGTTTACATTTTTTGCTTCACGTGTCGTATAAACTCCTCTCATCGAACTGAATCACCATTCTCTAATCTTTGAATTGAGCATCAATTCGTGCCTTCACCCATTTCAAAATTTTCTCAATAGTAGACTATTACTAGTAGAAAATGACACTAAAGTGACAAACATAATGTAATGAGTGGACCGTAATGACACAAAGTGTCAATTTTAATTGTGCTTTTAATAACATCAAAATAAATTATGATATTTGCCACTTAACCTTTAATTGCCCCTTGGTTTAAAACCGGCAGTTCAAATTGAATCACAACATCTTTTGGACTTAAGCATCATCAATAGTGCACTTTTTGAACTTGGACATAATGAATGAACCAATCACCTATGAGCTTGCAACCTCTTACAAGGTTATGTACAACCCAAACTACCTACCACAATCCTTTCAATCCACAAAATCAATCATATAAATTCTCATTTAAATTGTAAAATTTCACTTTCTGGATGCATTATAAGAAGGTGACCAGGTTGACATGAACATGGAAGTGAAAAGTTGAGTGCAGGGAGAGCTACAAAGCAGATTCTGTTGGAAATTCAGATTCTGTTAAGGTTCCACTGCAAATTCAGTTTACAGGGCACTTGTACTCAAATACTCAGTGTGATAGGAGATGCTCTATTGATAGTGCAAGAACTCTTCAATTAGATATTTACACAAGACTTCGACCAAGATCAAAAGCAATATGATGGTGAAAATAACGCTTATGGTTGGTGATACGGACTCAAGCAGTTGAGGGTGCCCATCAGTAACAATCCCAGATCATTGGGAGTCATACATGCAACATATGAATGGGTTGTGGAATGCTAGCCCAACTTGTTCGCCGGACGTTGCTACCGTGTGAGCGTTGAGCGATGAGCGGTGAGCGGTAAGATTTTTGATTTTTTAGGGCTGACTTTGTATTTTTAGTAAAAAAGTTTCTAAAAATAGTATAATATGTTTTGTTGGGGAATTATTCTAGAATATTTTCGGGAATATTCGAATATTCTAGACTTATTACCGTGGATTTAGTGACCCAAACCCGTGAAAATAAGGTTTAAATTCCTTGAAATTGGTTAGACTTGAGCTCAAAACTTGACAGTAAATGACAATTTGTTAATGTCAAGAGGTTTCTAAGGTAAAAGTAGTGTCCCCAACATCGAAAATATATTCTTAGCTAGAAGGAATTGATATGAACTTGCTGCTATGGTATCACTTTTCTCTCTCACAGGCCACTTTTGTTTTCACTGTTATGTCAACGATGAGCTTCCGAGGTGGATGTCCTTACTCTGAATGCAAACTTTGGAATCCAGATTACCTCTTCTGAAATACTCCGCTTTTATCCCTTCTTTGGTCTTTTCCAACTATTACCTTGCATTTCTTATTGAGATTTTCTGGCACATCTCGTGGAAAAGGAGCTGGACGGGGTCGTGGTCCTGGTCGAGGAGCAGCAGCAGCATATAATGGTCACCTTGACGATTCACCTCCAGCAAAGAAAGGCCGTCGAGGTCGAGCCACAGCAGCAAAAGAAGCCACAGCAGATCCGGCTCGGATGACATTACCACATGAAAGGACTTCAAACACTTCACTTGAACTTCAGAGCATGGAGTCAAGCAGTCAAACACGGTCCTCGGCAATGCCGAAGTCTATAATTTGTATTAAAAAATTTCATCACATTCAATGCCAACTCTCATTTCAAATGTGAGTTGTGGCCATACAACTTCTATAACTATCCATCAGCTAGTCATAGTTCGAGTCAGTCCCTGTATCACTGCTGCTGCGATCATCAGCTTCTGAAGTGAATTCTAAAAAATCCTCCCAAATCGTCTGTAGTGGCAGTATTTCATACACATTGCAGCTGAAGCACCCCCAAGTCTTGCCCGTCATGTCCTTCAGGTAGTCGTCTCCCTTGTTCCGTGCTATACACGCTGAACACCACGCCTTGTGACAATAATCACAGGGGATCACAAACCTGTCTCCTCCACACCAATTGCATTGCTCATCATCATACTGGACGTTCTTCGTAAATACAACGTCGTCCAACAAAAGTTTGCACGAAATGCAAATTCCAACACCAAGACGAGGATGCTCCATCAAACAAGCACGGATTTTTCTCTCTCCACATGCAGTGCAGGAATACAAATACAAAGGATCGACATCGGCTGCATGCCCCGCCATTTAATCGACTTCAAATCTGCAAGACTAACAAACTTCGAATGAGAGATGGCCCAAAAGTCCGAGCTTTGAGATGCTGGCTATCCTCCCAAACCGTTCTTCTATAACACGAGAGCAAACCGGATTGCCATGATTTCACCTTGAAGGCCCATTCAACTGCACCTACCCATCGACGGCACCGCCGACAGCACCGGCAACACCAGCAGCTTTTTTGCTGGACTGTAAGGCACCGACATTTCTGCGAATTACAAACCGACACTTCGGCAGCGACACGAATTCCCATGACAGTTGACCTGGATTTTCTTACATTTTCACGAGAAATCACCGACACTGCATCCTCTTACATTTTCACAAGAAATCTAATCACTTGAGCATCCTTTCCTCCCATCTGTACCAGCACATCACAATGAGCACCGACATAGCACAGGTACATGGGACGTTAAAACCGACACTCCTACACTCTTTATAACACAACTCATCCGCTCTCATGCATGGCCATGTTAGAATAGAACATGAGCACCGACATCTTGTACTGAGACCATGCTGTTCACTTCACTGACGTCACGGACCCATGACAGGTTCGACCGGATTGGTCGGTGATATTGTTTTTTTTTTATTTTTTAAATGATGCTGGGACCGGCCTCCATACGGAAAATAAGAAATTTTTTTGAGCTTAAGGACCCTCCAATTCAGCATTTTTGAGATGGTAGAAAGACTACGAGGAGTAAGGAGGACGGTGTAGGCGTTCATGACGGCGATGATGATGAAATGGGTGAAGCTATATGGCGGTTGTATGTCTGGGCTACTTTTTGACTCAAAAATTTGTAGTAATTTCAGATTTCCTTGAAAAAAAAAATTAAAAAATTTCCATTCTTCTTGAACCTTATTTCCCTACAAAGGAGAAATAACTGCTCCTTCGAAATGACAGCCATTCCATGCTCAAATGCTTAAGTTCTCCGTTATAGGTGCATGTAGCTTATATGCATTTAATATTAAGGATTTAAAATATTAGATTCGTCGATAAATTAAGTACGTGCAGAAGGTAAAGAGACGGCGGCAGTCATTGTTAGCTATTTAGTTGGATAATAGATGCTTTCTGAAGTTAGTTTATTTTGGCAAGTCAGTCACCGTCATAGCCGGATGTTAGGCAATTCGCGGTGGCTGATTAGGTTTTCTTAGCCGCAATTGGGGAACTTATATAATGGAGTTGAAACTCATAGTACGACCTCTTCATTTGCAGTGAGAACTCTTGGACTCGTTTGGAAGAACTTGTGATAAGAAATCTCATTGCAAGCAGCATGGAGGAAACCGCTAGCGGTAGTGAGAGAGGAAAGGAGATAGGTCAGAGAAAGAAGAAGCGAAGGGTGGAACGAAGTTCACTAATTCGAAAGCACAGAGGCTTAGTGCTATGCGGAAGCGCGATGGGAGATGCTCTAGCGGCAATGATCGAGAGCCAGACGGGTACGATATCTTGATCGACGACGATGTGCTACTGCCATTCAGGCGGACTATCAAAATGCGGTCGCTCAACCTCGACAGTGTCCCGGGGAGTATGGGGACTGACGAAGCTGAAGAAGAGGAGGAAGAAGGGAGTAGAGGGCAGTTCAGGACGTCTAGCGAGACTGTTTGTGCGGACGGGGATGACGATGGAGGTGTGGACTCTACACATGAGGTAATGAATTAGTATATGTTTTAAATATGTTGATATTCATAAAGGTCAAACTATTTCCAATTACGAGTATGGATAAATATCAACATGTGTTGTCTTCAGGATTGTAGACGACGGGACGAAGTAGACGATCGATTAGGAGATGAAACAACAAAAAGTGAGGAGAAAAGAGTCACTAATGTGGGGGAGAAATCGGAAGCCCCTTTACATCAGGAAACATAGGATGATAGAGAGGATGAAGTTGAGACAAGCGCTGAAGAATTAGAGGAGGAGGTACATGAGAAACCCTACTTTCTGGTTTATTGGGAGGACTTAGGGTTGATTAAGTACACAATCTACGAGAGTCCTTTCTTCGGTTCGATGTAGTGTTGAGTTTTGACATCATATTGTTTCATGATAGATATAGACTCAAGACAGAGTAATATATTTTATAGCGATTTCGAAGTGGAAACATTGTTTTGATTTGTGGAAAACCGTAAAAAAATTAAACAAATGCTTTTATTTGTTTATTTTTCATTTATGGGTATAAAGTTTATAATTCTCGTAACTCTCGAACTTCTACTATTCATGAGTCAATATTGACGTTAGAGGCGGTGTAGATCGAGCCGGGTAGGGTAAGAAGCGGCCGGGTAAGAAGCGGCCAGGTACGTTAGAGGCCGTGTAGGACGACCCGGGTATGTTCCGAGGTGGGGATCAGGGTATAATCCGGGTGGGTCTCCGGGTATCAACGGGGTGAATCTGGTGTGGGTTGGCGGAGCTCCGATTGGCGGATGGCGGATCAGCCTGCAAACCCCAACCGGTCTTCACCAAATATCCAAGATACTTAATAGTGTCTGCTTCAAACTCGCTCTTATCAAAATCAAGTTGAAGCCCTGCGTTAGCAAGCTTACGGATGATCCTGAGAACTGCATCACGATGTTCTTTTTGAGTATCACTATAGATCACCACGTCATCAATATATGCGGAAAGATATATCCAATTAAATCGCGAAGATCCAATTGATATATCGGCCGAAAAGTTGCAGTCTGCGCCCGTCAGTCCAAACGGTGTGACCAACCACTCATATAAGCCAAAGCGTGTTTTGAACGCCGTCTTCCACTCGTCACCTTCTTTCACACGTATCCGATGAAACGCAGAGATTACATCAACCTTGGAGATATATTTGGTCGCAAAGAATGGATATTAACGTCTCATCAATGCGCGGAATCGGATAGTCGCCTTCCGACTCATCTCGTTCAATCGCCGATAGTCAACACGAATCGCAATCCTCCGCCAGGTTTCTTCACAAATATGACCGGAGCTGCTGCAGGTGAATTACTTACGCGAATAAATCCATTATCCAACAACTCCGTAAGGATCTTGCGCGCAAAACTAATAATTGATCCTTGGACATCCGATCAACGGCGTGGCGAGATGTCATCATTAGTCTTCCTTCAATAAGATTGATCTCGTGATCAACCCTTTCCTATGGGGCAACGACTTTGCATCTTGTTGATTAAAAGCGTCAATAATCGGCATGAGCGACCGGGAGCATGTTGTGCGGGTCCCTATACACCTTCATTGTAGTGCCTTCCGGATGTCAACCAAGTGGCACTAAAACCTCTACTCTGCTTCACCGCTTCTCGCAAAGTTTGAATTACTCATGCACATATCTCTTGCATTGGCTCCAATGTAATCGGTCGAGTCTTCACAATCATCTTGAAAGGTTTTCGAACGCAAACCTCTTCTTTAGCAAGTCGAACACTTGCATCATGTCGCTCCATCCAACCTTTTCCCAAGATTATATCATCTATCCGTCCTGGAATAACATAGGCAACAATCTTCTCCTCCATACCATCAATATCGGCCATAAAATTTGCAATTTGGCAAATCATAGGCCGCTTCTTCATTGTCGTAACTTGCTCCAAAGATCTAGGTTGAATAGATAACGCATCCAACCCTCTCCGTCGAACAAATTGCTCGCATACGCTTGCAAAGCATTGGCATCCGAGAATCACACAAAGCACGAGTAGATATAATTGAGTTTATTAAAACATCAACATACATATCACCCGTGTCTAAGTTCGCCTCCTGGATTCTTCAACTTTGACAACTCCGCTTCCACGCCTCCGATCGAGTCTTATGCGCGAAGTCGCTCGTTTTCCGACTTTACATCGTCGAGTCACAACTCGCATCTCTTTGACCCCCTCTATCTTGACAATGCTCATCTCTTTCTCATCGCGCGCACTATCGAAGTTTTGTCCGCGCTCTCTTTCTTTCTTCTTCTCATTGCCTTCACCTTGCTTGGATGAACAAATCATTTGCACGGTGGCCTCGCTTCAAACATAAAAACAGCGTCCTCTTGGCGACACCGTTGTTGTTCCTCCAAAGTCGACGCCTCCGAAGCTTGCTTATTTGGACCGTAGGCATCCAATCCATCTCATCTCCATCCGCCATACGCGATTTGATGTCGCGATCGGAGCCGCACGACCTTCCGATATTGCAAGCAATCAAGTTGAGAGCCGACCGCCAACAAAGCTTGGACAAACATACCATAATCGATGTACGTCACAGTCCAATCATCGCGCGTTGCATCTTTGAGTTGAGAGCACCGCAAGATATCCTATCTTCACCATATCCGGAACCATGGTAAGTTGACTCTCACCAAGCTCCTTCTCAAACTTGGGCAAGAATGTTGTTGAATGACTCTCCCCCCGCTTTCATTGCTTGAAGCCGATTCAATGCCTGTATTTCTGCATTCGGGTCGATGTAAACGTCAAAGATGTTGAATAAAAGTCGCCGCATTGCAACCACGTTGATTTTGGTAGAAAGATACTACCATCATCTGCGCCTTCGCCCATCCTCGAAAACAAGTATGCGGCTTGATCTTGAGGTGTACCAAGTGCAGACTCCATCAATTCAAGCTTGTTATCCGCTTCGACCTTCCATATCGGGTAGCCCTTGCGACTCCGTCAAACTTTGAAATATCGGCAATCGCTTGCGCAATGCGACGGCGCCTCCTCCATATTGTTGCTGCATCGATTGCGGCATCATCTCGCGATGAAGACGGACCTCCTAAACTCGTGAATTGTCCGGCCCGCTGGAGCCACTGCGCGATCATTGTGCAACCAATCGCTGATAGCCAACTTCTCGACTGGGAGAAAGCTTGAAGTTGTGTGCGCAACCTCACGATCTCCTGTTGATAGTCTTCCGCCGTAATTTCTCCTTGCGCTTTCTGCTCTGCTCGCAAGATCTCATCATCGATCATTTGGGCGTTCTCCATCTCAAAAAGCAACACCTCTCAATCAACTCTTCAGCTTCGCAAAGCCTTCAAATGCGTCCCGGTTACGTGGCTATCTTCAATCACTACCACGAGGGTGGATAAGTTCCTCAATCTAATCAATGTCCTACTTTTGTCGTTTGAAAAAACAAGGAAGGATGAAGCCCTTCAGAAAATCAAGAGAAGTCTTGGATTATGTAAGAGTCTAGCTGTCAAAACAAGCAAAAACTACAAAAGAAATATATTGATCCAAGACTTAGGTTTACAATGAATAAGAGTCCCTTATATACTAATCTCTTGGCTCAACTGCCGAGGCTATACTTTAGCTCTACTGACGAGGCTATACTTTAGCTCTACTGCCGAGGCTATACTTTAGCTCTACTGCCGAAGTTCTATTTATAAAATTAATAGCGAGTGAACATCCGAGCTTATCAACGAGGCCTTGGCCCATGACATACCCCAAGGTTAGGCCTATCTCCGAACAAGACGTTCGGAAACTAGAGAACGAGTTCAACAAAGGTTATCGTGAAGGAGATCGGGTCATGTATGTATCGCCATTCGACATAAAAGGAAGAGATAAAAAGGTTGATGCAGGAGACAGTGTGTGGGGGAATCCGCTATGGAGAGATGCAAATGAAGAGTTCGAGAAGACTTTGATGTCGGATCCTGATCTTCATCATCTCAGTGGGCAATACGTATACGAAGGAAATCACCGTTTGACGGCGTGGATGCGTCATATAGAGCGGTACCACCAGAAAAATCCATCATGGTACATCTCAGTTGATTGCATCGTACTGGATGCTCGCGGACAAAGCAATCTCCTCTTTGACGCCATGAATGACATAAATTGGTAAGTATTTCAAACCTTTTTTTTATTGTAGTTCTTTCCATTTTTTGAAACCTCGACGTATTCTCATATATAAGTCTACCTTTCCTCTATACAGGTCTACCGAACATGACCACGTCGAAGACAGTTTATGTGCGAAGCTGCAACGCATGAGAAAATTCGGTAAGTTGAAACTTGAAGACTTTAAGGATCTCATTACTCCGGAGGATTACCAAATTTGCAAAAACGCTAAAGCAAAAAAAGAAACTTGGTATCCTGTCACAGTGGACGTCTTCGTCAAGTTCTTGTACGCGGTAAGACTTTTTAATACGTATTAAACACTTCTATCTTGTACTCATGTCAATACAATTTCTTACTACTACTTTTGTGCCATGTAGAGGAGGTTAGCGAAAGCATCGGATAATGCCGAAGCTACTTACTACGCCACTACCCCTAAAGAAAAGCAGTCAGGGCCAGGAGTTTGGAGTGCCATGGATAACGCCATCAAAGCCGAAATCAAATCGATTCGTGACAAACAGTTCAACAAGATGGTTGCTGTGGCCAATATCCAACTTGGGAAAGTATTCCCGAAAGAGGTAAACAATCCTCTCTACTTACATTCTATTCACACTCAGTACTGTTATTGACTAAAACTGAAATTAACTACTTCGATTTGTTCTATGTGAAGATCTACTTTCACTACAGCCAAAATCTAAAGCCCGACATGACAATCGAACGGTTGCACATGGTGGCCACCACCAATGTCCATTTTGACTTTAAGGGAAAGTGGCTGCAATGGTGGAATGCGCCAAATGATGTTCGTCGATCTGTCCACTTTCCATTAGAGCGCCCTATGAAGGATAAAACGTTGCTAGGATTTTTGCATCGCGCTTCTCTCTCGGCTCAGGTATATTCTGCTGAACTTCTATTATTATTGTACTCCCGTCATTGTCTACATACTTTTCCTAACAAGTTCTACTTTATTGCAGTTACAACAATCCCTCGAAAGTGAAATACAACAACTTGTGGAGGACGGCAAAATCCACATTCAATGGTCGGATGCGGTACTAACGCCATCCGCGTATGTTGAGAAATGGAGATTGCTTTTATGGGAAAAGGCCTTTGGCAACTACCTCGCTCAAAATGTCAGCCCGAAGTTCATAAAAGTATCCGATATTCAGAAGATTAGCGGTGGTAAGGTTACTATCAGACGGCTCTTATTTCGGTAAGCATTCACATAGCTTTTCAGTTTCCTACTCAAATTGTGGAGTACCAATTCAGTACGGCATACTAACTATTGTTATTGTAATATGTATTTTTGACTGCAGGTACTTGAAACAAGAGCTTCGTAGCAAAGGAGTCTTGGCTTCATGGTCCATTCCTGCTGAGCTCGAGGACGTAACCGTCTCAAATGATCCATCCAGCATCTTCTCCGAAGCCCAACAAAGACGGTTTTCCAACTCACAGTTGATGACCGGTGGTTGGTTTCTTGAGTGCAACGATAACTTTGTGCACAAGGAAGAGAGACATCTGCTTCGCAACCTCAGTTCAAACGCACCAGACGATGCACCTATGGAGATCAATGACGATGACGACGAAGACGTCTCCATTTTACCAAGCGCACCTCTCCCACCCTCGGAACCTTCTTCACCGGTTGCACAGCCCAAAACCCGAGCAAACAGAAAGCGACGCAACGGTGCTGCGGAGCCTGTACTTGATCTTGAACAAGCACCCGATGAAATCGCTCCGCTCCATCAGGACATTCCAGTTCCAGAAGAAGCTGATTTAACTCAAGCTTCAGATGGAGCGACCAACAATGCAGGTAGACGCGGTCGACAATTGACTCAGATTTCTGTAGGCGCTCTTACGAATGCGGGGCCCCCTCCTCAATCTTTCACTGTCGACCACAACTCCGGAAAGAAGTTCGCTTCACTTCCATTTCTTGAACCGAAGCATGTTGGGGAGTGCTTGTCTTCTGAGATTACTATTCCTCTCCCAATGTACTTGGAAAAAGGGGATATCGGAGTTTCTGTTCAAAAGGCAGCTCATGAAACAAAAGACTGGGACACGCAAGTCATGGACATCATCAACCACATCAGAAAGGTATTATGTCTTTTATCTTGTTTTACATTCATTTATTTCTGAGAAGTTAATTGGAACACATCGCTTACAACATGTCTAACTTCTTTTGATTTCCAAAGATTGGCAAAGACAAGAAATACACATGTAAGGAAATGGGCACGAAACACCCGCATCCCGGCATTGATCTCATCTACGCAGATGTTCCCGAAAACTTACCTGTGCCTGACATGTCGCCGATTGAGATCCCTTCATGGAACAAGCGAGAGAAGAGCTACTTCGAGAGTGTGTTCTTTTTTGCTTTCTACAACTTGATAGACGAGGGTGCGATACTTGTAATGCATCCCAAGGACCGTCGAGTTGAGAAAGCTCTGGATGCTGAGTCCAAGGCTTTTGAATTTCGAATGGTGCGAGATTGGTGGGGATATAATCCCATGCCAATGGCCTCGACGAACCCTCACGTGAAAACGGTATGGTCTTCATTTAGCATTCAAATCATCAGTCATGATTATTCTCAACGTTTTTTTTAATTTATCTCATGGATTAAATTTTGCAGACTCACAACTTCCACATTAAGGTCTTTGTTCAGAAGTCTTTTGCCACCAGATTCTCTATAAGACAGGTTGCAAAAGAGTATGCAGGTGTGCCCATTCTTCCCGACGAGGAGGACCATGTTTTCAATTTTGCGAGCAACGACTTCATTCGAAAGAAGGAAGATGGTACTCCGTGGCGTGGCTCGCGAGAGAAGGATCCATCCTTCATCCAATGTTTTATTGATTCTCTCACAGACGAGCGGGGAATCGTCTTTGACTGGAGCCCTAGTACAGGTTTGTTGTTGCTAATACCAACTCTAATTCAACTTATTCAGTATTGTAGTTCTGATGTTGGTTGCTCGTATGTAGGTGCATCCGTGATTGCCTGCGCGAGATCGAACGGTCATCGCATTGCTGTTGAAGCTGATGAAGAGATATTTGACCGACTTTTATCGGCATACGTGGATGGTACCGCTTTCGAGGAAGAAAGTGGCGATTCGGTTCCTTATTATGACTACGACAGTGACACTTTTGAACCGCTTCAGAAGAAGCAACGCCCAACATTTTGTGCGTAATTATCTCTTACTTCCCCCCCCCCTTCTATTGTCACCTTCACTTGCTAATAATTTGACGATATTGACTTTTTCTGTACTTTTAGAATCGCAGGTTCCAATCGACGTTTGATTGGCGACGCTAGTCTCTACAGCAGTTCTTCGCAAACTTTCACCCTACCATCTTATGCGGAGCGGATAGCTCAGGAATTTGTCGCTACCCCTTCTCCCGTCTTATCCGACAGTAGTAGACGTCGACGCTTTAGCTCGAGAGTGCTTGCGTTTATAGACGATGAGGCTGATCAGTGTGACCAACACTTTAATGGTCGTTCACCATCAGCATCATAGGTGTTTTTATTTTCCTGGTTTGGTTCGGACTACGTAGGGTCATGTAGTTGCCCTACGGCATTGGTCATACATGTGGTTTTATTATACGTTTTTATATTTATATATGACGTTTACCTATTAATCTTGAACGTTTAACGCATTCTCAGTTTATAATCATCTCAATGTTTAATTTTTGAACTCTATGCAAACTAAAATTTTCAAAACGTTTTTTTATTTTTAATTGGAGTGATTGAATCTAGCCAATGTTGGTATCAGCTCTGGTTCAGTATTTGTATAGCTCATGATAGCTGCTTTACGTCGCACTGCAACGCTCAAACGAGCCCGAGGAGAATCGAACTCGAACCACTACAATGCCACGAGAATGTCTTTCTGTACACCTTACAAGGAGACACGGAAGACAACCTCTAGTTATAAATTTCAAATTATATAAACCGAAGCATTTACATATAATTATGACAAGTGTAATAGGACATTGATGACGTCAGCCCTAATTAGTCTCCAAATATTATAATCAGTAAAATAAACTTATTGATTACCTAAAGGGCCATCTCAAATTTTGGTTTAGATTTTTTATACGATTTGAATTGAATTGGTTACACATGTTGATGCCAACCCATAATTTAATTACCGTTTATTTAAACTTGCCAATGTGGATTATTTATGAAATAGTGTGTGCCCTCAATACCATGAAAAGAAATGGATAAAGGACCTATACCCACAGTGTTGGGTACTTTTATGCCTAAAAATAACCATTTCTAAATTTCAGCACGACCCATTCCATGGTAATAGGGCCATTAACTTTTAGGAATTTTTTTTCTTACCGCTCAAAATTTACCGCTCACTGCTCACCGCTCAACGCTCACACCGGTGGTTTCCCCCTTGTTCGCCACTCAATTGTGACAAACTGGCAAAGCATACATTTTTGTACACTTTGGAGATTAGGACTGGCTACCTGCCACAACTGAAAGAGACTAACAGGAACGATTGTATCATTCCTACAATCTCACTTTGAAGTACTGTAATTTATCAAACCTGTACACACCATATTCTTTAAACACACCTCTGAACTGATTTTTGCTCGAATTGCTAGTTTTGGCAATATTGCCTCACGCAAGTTTTATTACCTCAAGATCATATCTACTTTGACGGATATTATATTCATTTTTAAAGGGTAAAAAAATATTAGAAGTTTATGTTAAGAGAAAATGATATATGCACCCAATGAAGGAAATTGATAAGGAACTAGGTTTATCGAATTCAAAAGCTCTCCCAGGGAAAGCCCATATCGGGGTAACGAATAAAAAGTATACAATTGCCGGTTCATAACTGGCTTGCGAGAGGGAGTTATGGAACTCAACTGATACATTCAAAAGCTCTAACATGACATAATGTCAATCCTCAGATTAGGGACACATTTATCAGAAAGATAAAAATTCTCTCACGTGAGTGGTTCATTCACGAAAATTCAAGAAATTTCAAGAAATGAACCAATCACATATGAGGATTTTTGCCCCACTCAAGCCTCATGAACGTGTGACTCCTCCACGTAGAGAGTCCTTTACAATCTCACATTATGGTTGTTACAAATAAAAGCGTACGCTATGAGCCTGCAAGTCGTTGAGAGGTTTAATACCAAAAAGCCCTACAGGTACGCTACGACCTTTTGCTTTTCACCAATTCATGATAAAGTGTCGAGTACCGCAAGTTTGCATGGAAAATACTTAAAGCACATTCTCCGCCACTGGTGCAAATTTCCGCAAATCGACAATCTGGTCAATTCATTGATGGAGGATTTCAATTCTCGAGCTCTTCCTTATATTATTGCGCATGAAACGAAAGTGTAGCGGAGATTTCTGATCGAAACCATGTCACAATCTCATTCAAAGCTTCTTAGCACTTTAGTTTCGGAACCCTGCTTTTATTGAACCGAGTTTCAAATCAGGCGACTCTCTTCAAGAAGAATCCTGTAGATTTCTGCAACTTACAAATGTTCTTTACCACTTTGATTCTCTCGAATTCGTATGCATTGTCGGTAATGTCCATTCATTCCCCCTGGCTGCTGTATGTGCCGAGTCACGGTTCCGAATAAACTGTGGATAAAGCGAGGACTTTATGTGGATGGAAGTGAAAGTAGAGTACGGATTCCCAAACATCGTCTAGGCGGATCTGCTTTTGTGAAGGCGAGTGCAGGGATTCATGAATGTGGAGCGACTAATGGCGTGCCAATTACGTGAACTGAGGTCTTAGATTTGTGTTACTTTGCATTAAAGGTTTCACTAAATTGATCCTTTGCAATCGAAGATCTGAAGTTTCTGTGGTATGATTGCAGCAATTCTTGCATATGCTTTTCGCGCCGAAAAGATCCTGCGTGAACTCTTTATGGTGGGCTTCAATTAACTGTGATTAGGGGATAGCGATTGCGGTATCAGTTCGAATTGAAGTAGCAGAATAGGCTGATAGACATGTGGTAAGTGTTAGAGAGGATAAGCTCGATGTCGCTCTCCCTCGCAAACAGCCGTCACCTTCTGTACACGAGATACAGCTCCTTGCAGCATCGGGGTATCGCAAGTCCGAAATCGGTTCATCAACCGCGCATTCGGCACATTTGCGCGCTCGCTTCTTCAAGCAATGGGGGCCAATTTAGAGATGGCGCCTTCGTGGCTGCTGCTGCAAGTGATATGCAGACAATGTCCGGCCCGAGTCTCGCGATTTCTCCTGACTCTGTGAAAGAGGCTTCGCCGCCGTCATGGGTTTCGATTGCCGAGCGCAGAATTGAGCGGGTATGGCTTAAAGACCCTTGTCGATTGTGCGCTTCTAGGGTTCATGTTGTGATGAAGTGACTGACTTCGTGTGCAGGCCATCTTTGATTTCAGGTTCCTCACTCTGATGGCGATTGCCGGCTCGCTTGTAGGTTCCCTCCTTTGCTTCCTCAAGGTCTTAATCTAAACCGAACAGCCACTTCTGTTGTGTAAAATTTCTCTGACAGATTCTTTTATTCAAAGAGAAGAAGTGTGCATTCTTTGAAATTGCAAGTGCAGAATGGTTTCTCGTGGACATGATAATATTCACTAGCATTTATGCAGAAGTGTGATTTTTAGAAGTTGTTTACTGCAACGAAACCTTCGTCAATTCTGTAGAGATTACATATCTGGTCTTCTTATGAGATTTTTGCATATTCTTGGGTAGGAGGTTGTGGATTGACGACACCAATTTCAATTTCATATTGATGTACAAGATTATTTAGCCATTGACATTTGACTTGCTTTATGCAGGGTACTGGATACATTTGTGAATCATTCGTTGCATACTTCAAGATGTGTGTGAATGGAATGCACACTGGGAAGGTCATCCTCCGACTTGTTGAGGCTGTTGGTACGTATTTTTTCTTTACCTCATATTGGTGCTGATAAACAGACAGCGTGAAGCATTTTCTATATGGTAACGTCGTTGTTAAACTCTAACTTAAATACACGTATGTGTTATGATGAAGCCTAATGAGTGAATTCGTGATCAACAGATGTTTACCTCATGGGAACTGTGATGCTCATATTTGGAATGGGCCTTTTTGGATTGTTCATTGCCAACGAGCCTGTCGAGGGACAGCATGATCGTGCATTAAAAAATACGACACTCTTTGGGATGTTCGCACTTTCTGTAAGCAAAAGCCAAACTCCATATTGTAATTCTTTAGCACAAGTTGTTTCATTTTTGACTAGGATTGTCAACAAATGATTTCATTCTTATACACAAGTCGATGATCATATCCATATAGTCGAGTTGCACAGACGTGATGCGTAATGTTGGACGTTTTTTGCATGAAACAGTCTCGGCCGAGATGGATGCGAATCACGAATTTGGATACATTGAAGACGAAGCTGGGACATGTCATTGTGATGATTCTTCTTGTGAAGCTCTTTGAGAAGAGCAAGACGGTACACATTGCCAGCTCCGTGGACTTACTATCCTATGCTTTCTCCATTTTCTTGTCGTCTGTCTCCCTCTACGTCTTACATCGTTTACATGCGCCGTAGAAAGCGATATCTTGCCTCTCTAAGCTACTGATCAGTCCTCTGGAATCTGAGAGTGTCAGCATGAGTGTGAATGTGATTAGGTCCTATACCAACACATATAGACAGTGATAGGATTCCCATCAGATATTCTTATGTGAATAGGACCTAAACCAACACATACAGACGGTGATACAGTTTCCATCAGGTAGTCTTCCTCTCTTGTGTGAAGCTGCTGGAGCATTTCATAAATGAGCTCTCTGTGCTTGATTGAATCAACAGACTGTTGATCAACACAAGCTGGATTTCGTGTTTACAACGTGGCCAATATCAGAACATGAAGTGGTGATGTGTCTTTTTTGATCCTGGTGTGCTTTCTGACTGTTTTGGGTTGCATGTCTTTTTTGAGTTTTGACTATTCAGTGAGAATACGGTTTCCCTGAACACTTTTGTTCCTCGTTATTCTTTTGTGATGATGGCAGTTTGGCCAATCTTAAGACTACTTACGTTGTTGTGGACTAAAAGCATGATCCTTACTCATGACAATAATTTGACACCGAAGGATAGAGCAACGGCAAGGTAAACCATTTCGGTAATAGGTTGTGGCCTGATTTGGGATTCCACTCATCAAATTGTATCAAAAGTGGACTTTGAATGAAGAAATCATGGCTCCGCGTGTCATCCAAAATGTCAAATATTTATGTTTGTGTTATTGGAGTCATACACATGAGCTTTTAGCCATGGGAAGAATTGAAAATAACTTGCTTTTATTGGTTTGAGGTTATGATTTTGCATATGATTTTGTTATTAAGCTTATTTATTTTTCAGAGGGAGGCTTTTTCTAGGTGAACGTTTAGATAGGTTGGATTCATTCGAAAGTGTTTAATTTTCAAACAATTAGATTGCTTCACGAAGTGATACGTGATGATAGTTTTGAGGGGAAAAACCGCCTAGCAACTTACGGGGATATTGTGACCCTTCACGTTCATCAACTCAATCAACTCAATCAAACTTTGTAAGTGAATATTCAATAAACTTTACCAAGTATCGTTCATACTCATTTTATAAGCACAATTCTCCAAGCATTTCCCTTGTTTGAATTTTGAATTAGCATACCACATTGGTGTACACTTTTTAAAGCAATTATTGCTCTTTTAAGCCATTACATCCATGGGCCACACTTGAACGCCCTACAGAATCCCTTAAAAGTGATGTACATGTCAAAAAAATTATGAGATTCTTCATCGACAAAGAAATAAAGACTACAAGGATTGTAATGAGAAATGAATGAACAATGCTAAAAATAAAATATAAATAATTTTAGATTATTAGAAACCACATAGTAGAAATGTCTTTTTAAGAAAATTCAAATTAAAAACATCTAAAACTCCAAAAGAAAGTGCAATAAGGACATGTCGAAAAAGACACGGCGTTCAACAATGTCATCTTGAGAGAGTTATTTGGTAGCCCTTGAGTGCACCTTTTGCACAGAGGGCAACCATTAGGATTTGAAAGATGTAGCCAAGGCTCTATAAGGGTACCTTTGGAAAGCCCCATAGAAGATGCCAAACACTTCTACATATGTGAACAATTGCGCACCGATTTTAGGGTGATATGAAATGTTATAGCTGACATTCTTATTTTCAATCGCGCCAATTCCCAGTGCTTAATAGATATTGGGGACTTAACTGTATGCGAACCCACTGTACAACTTACTCGTAGGTTTTAGTCAAGCAATAGCCCTCACACTAAATTTGAATTTCAGTGAATGATGAATGAGAAATCGTCGACGATCATCCGATGAAAGTAAGGACCGCATTCCCGCGAGGACGATTGCTTGCGAACCTACTGAAAGTGATCGTCAGATCGCTAAGATTCTTTCCAGAAAGTACGAAAGTTCAAATTCACGCTACTGATGATGCGTGAGGAGTAGCTGGAACATCAAACTTCAAACACCAAACAGCACCGATCACAATTCTGATCACACGTCAAGCAACCGACCTATTCGCAACAGGCAGGTTGCTCTCAAGATCCCACGATTTTCACGAGTAGCTGATTGGGTGGGTCTTAGCTCAGCTCAGCTCTCGATTAAGTAACCACGGAGCTGTAGTGCATCGTTTCTTGCTTTGCTTGGATCTGAGTGTAAGTTCTTTTTCCGGAATCGGCGGTGAATTGTTGCCGTAACCCTCCATAGCTCCTGTTCTGCTGTGCACGCAACAGATTACTTTCAACAGTAGTAACGCTTCAGTAGCATATTGCGTCTCTAGGGTTGTATCTTTTTTCTCTGCTTTTTGCACTTTGATAATGACGATTTTTGAAATTTTAGTTGCTATCCACTTTCATGGTGTTGCCAATTTTGAAAGGATGACTCGTTTTTAGAATAGTAAGGATGATATGCTTCCAATTTTAGGTCACATTCTTATGATTCCTCAGTCTTAAGATTTCCTGTTCAATTTTTGATGCTCTTGTGATTGTAATTGTGCAGATTGTGATCATGGGAGAGGAGACCATTGTTCGCCGTGTCATACCATCTGACAACAGCTGCTTATTCAATGCTGTCGGGTGAGTGTATTCATCCTTGCATTACTCGAACACATAATTTAGGGTTTTTTGGCTGTCTTCCTCTTGAGCTGATTCGATAAGATTTTGACTTACGTTGCACTGGTGTGGCATCAAAGAATGAATTGTGGTAATGAGGTGTGATATTTATCTTCGCTTTAAAATTTAACCTAAAATGAACGCCTCAGTTCAATGGATGTCAAACCAGTGCAACGCTGACCTTGAGTGGCTTACCAGAGTGCTCAGAGAATTCAATTTTTCAGTTGAACCTGGAAAGCTGACTTATCAGAGTGTTCAAAGAATTTGTCCCTTTCAGTTGAGCCTGGAAAGCGCTGATGCCTATAGGGCTGAAAACCTTAGGAGTTGATAGGTCGCTTTCACGGTTTTGAAATTTAGTGTTCTGTAACTCATCAGGGTAGTTTATATGTGAGTTAACCAAACAATGGGTGGCAGGTATGTCATGGACAAGGACAAACATAAGGCAAAAGAGCTTCGGCAGGTAAGAGTTGGTGCACATAATGTGGATGTTTTGTAAGCTTAGTCTGAAAATGCACTTAATGTGGCTGGAATTGTTATCGGAAGGTTATTGCAGCTGCCGTAATGAGCGACCCGACTACTTACACTGAAGCAATTTTGGGTAAGCCCAACCAGGAGTATGTTGAGTGGATCTCGAAGCCAGACAAGTGGGGTGGTAAGCTTCAATCAGAGCTCCTTTCATGCTAGCTCAAATTCAAACAATCGATATTGCATTCAAACATGCTTGACTGATGTTGCTATTTTCATAGCATCCTCCTTGAGAGGTATTGCCTTCATTTAGTTTCTCATGGATTACTCGAGATTGAAAATGGGACGGGCTTTAACTTACTAAATTCAATTCACTATGGTTTTCATCAGGTGCAATCGAGCTTGCGATTCTTAGTGACTTTTACGGTCGTGAAATTGCGGCTTATGACATTCAAACCAAGCGTTGTGATGTGTATGGCCAGGTAAAGAGGTGGATACTATGCTGCTTTCTTTTCATTTGCTTCTCACTACCGCAATTTCGTGATCTATCAAAGTACGGTATATCTTACATCTTCAGTACTTGTGATGATCAGGCGAAAGGCTACAAGGAGCGGGCGCTGTTGATTTACGATGGCTTGCACTACGACGCTCTAGGAGTAAGATTGCTTCTCTCTCTCTCATGGTTTAGGTTTCTTTTCAGTGAGAAGTGGAGCTGATATTTTTGCGTGGCTACAGTTGGCCCCATTTCCAGATGCACCGGAGGAAGTGGATCAGACTATCTTCACAGTGGACAAGTCCGGTGGTATCGGTTATGCTTCGCGGTTGGCAGAGAAAGTAGTAGAAGAAGCTCACAGGTACAGTGCACATTCTCCTGTAGAAATAACTGGATTCGTGAAGTCCTTGAATGAGCATTTAGTTTCATACTTAGCAATGCTTGGTTCATTTGCAGGGCACGCAACTTTACTGATACAGGGAATTTCACTTTGCGGTGCGGTGTGTGTCAAAAAGGGGTGGTTGGTCAGACGGTAAGTCGCTGTGAACCAAAGCTTGCAATTCAGCAGTTAGTGTGTACCCTCTCACCAATCTCTGGGAGTGGTTGTTATTGCAGGGAGCAATGGAACATGCCTCAGCCACAGGACACATCAACTTCCAAGAGTATCGCTAGTGCATTTTGATTCCCCTCTTGTATTTGCGAAGTACTAAAATGGAAAGGCAGTTGTTCGTAAAATCTACGCAACAGCGACATATGTCCACATTCATTGACTGGTTGAATTTATTAACTCATGACAAGAAACGAGATTTGATGCTTGTAACGAAATCCTTCATGTGCACTCGCCATACTGGTTATCAATTGAAAGGCAGTTGTTCCGATGAGGCCTTCGAACAATACCTTGCAAGGAGAATAACTCTCATTTGTGTCAAAGAAAAAAAATAACAAACAAGTTGAAAGGGAGATGCTTACATATGAATACATACAAAGCTGCTTGTAATATCGTTAGGGTTTGTTTGCGCAGAGAGAGTTTCAACAATGAATGTAGTCCTTACATATTGCAAGTATCATTGCTCACACTCTCACTACCACCACTTACACCTCTATGTACAAACAGACAGAACCCCACATTCTTTGGCCCATGTATCGAGTCGTTGGGTCGATTAAAGTTCTGACAAGCAACCAGACGTGATGATGCTTTCAAGGAAGTCAATGTTAAGCACTTGCCTTCAATTTTGACTGACACATTCATACAAGGAAATTCAAGTCCACCAGCTTCAAATGTTCCCAACTTCCAGCGCATGGGAACCTCTCCAATATGAGAATTTTTAGAGGGGGCGTGAGGAGTAGGGATTTACACCATATCGAAAGGTGGAAGGGCGGGAGGGGAAAGGGTACAAGTGTGGGATTCTGAGAAGGAAGAAATTGCCTTAAACTAATGAGTAAGGAAAACAACGCGAGTGGTCGAAGCCACTCGCAGTATTCATCCTGAATGGATACGACCTGAATTTTTGGGGGGCGACAGGCTGGCCGGGCGGTGACGCTGCTTACTTCGCAGAACTCGCCTGCGCAGGCCTCCTCTTACCCACCCCAATCCAACCCCTAAACAGCACTGCACCTACCCTTCTTAACCCTGACCCTGGGTCAGGGTCACTGTTACTAAATATAACCCTAGCAGGGTAGGTCCGGTTTGACTACGGTCAGGCTCTCATTTACTATACATAGATTACATGAAGTTGACATTTTTGGCAGCCTGTAGAGTTCTTCACTACCTTTCCAGTAAGTCATATGGAGTTTCAAAATTCCTCATACTTCATGAGATATTCATAGACTAAGTTTTGAAAACACTATTCAAGATCTGCCCAAACTACAGTACATGCTCAATTTTTTTCTCAAAATCTGCCCACACTAATGTATATGCTCATCTACTCTCAAAAGCTGCCCAGAAATCAATTAGATCGTAGTAACTTCAAAATTCACCAAATATTAAGATTTTACTTTTCTTCAAATATTGTTTTTTGTACTTGTAGAAGAGGAGCCAAGGCATGATCTCACCCTTTGAGTTTCCAATCCAAGAATTCTTCACATGCCTTTTACATTGTTTAAGGCCGGCCTTTGTATTTGCATTTCAATATTCCTCCATGTGAAAAATGAAGAGTCCAATAGGTCCAATAAGGGTAAAAGTTATATAGATGTAACTGCAATGTGCTCAAGGACAAAGATGTGAAGATCCTCAATTCAAATCTGTAAGAGAAAATACAATGATTTGGTTCAAACACGCGTCACACAATAATATCAAAATTTAATAGTAATGTGTAATCGAGACCATCGAAACCATATCCGACTATATCAATGAGTAATCTAGACCATAAGAAAAATCAATCATTTTTAGCGAATCATGATGTTTTTCTACTACGGAGGAAGTAATTCTTATTAAGGCCTCCCTCACGTGCACCATAACTGCGTGCGGCAATGGTAGGAAGCGGGAAGGTGGGGCGGCAAGTCCAAGAATGGTTCTCGCTTCCCTCTCTTTACAACTTACGCTCATGCTGCTTGGGGCCTCGTCTCGGCAAAGAGACCTCCTTTGATCGGAGCAATTTCGCTCATATTAACAGTATGAAGACAAACTCAAGAGAGAATGAAGGGATCTTTTGAGAGACGAAAATCGAGGAAGGCGAGAATTGCATATGGCTACATAACGTTGGAGACTCAAGACAAACCAGGTACACGAGATTGTTTCTTCTCTCGCCAAGTGAGGTGGCCCGACAAACCTCCCTCCTATTGACGTTTGTAGGGCACATGTATCGCAAATTGTAAGGGATGCCCCTGTGCGCCATTTTTCACTTAGAGGTAAGGCGGTTGTGTTAACCTCAATAAGTAGAGGTAGGGAGCTTTGTGTTTCCACTTACGGACTTAAAAATCTAATTAGATGGAAAATTGGGTTTAAGTCAAGTAGTAACTTGCGCAATTAGCAACAAATTATCCGAGAGAAGGGGAAGTGCTTCATAATTAGCAAATCAGTGCAATTCTTAGATAATGTGGAAGTAGTGATATGTAACTAATCAAGATCTATTTGGAGACGGGCTGTCAAGGCATGGAATGAGGTGCTGATTTGCGGCACTATAACTTCTCCAAGAGGATCTCTTTGTCATGTCATGTCACTTTGTAACTAGACAGGCCATATGTAAAACCCTCTGAAACTGTAGTTATGCATATGCGTTACTGGTGGAGATGCTTCGTTAATAATCTCATCTAGCGAGCGCCGTGCGAAAGCAATGTGGGTGGGCTTTCCTACCACTCAGTTACATACCTGCAAGTGGAAATGGGGCTTTAGGCAATTTGTTAACTCCTCATAAATAATAATAAAAAGCTCAATTCATAGCATGAATAATTATGGAGCACAATAGCTGAAAAGTGCTGTAAGGTTTCGTCAAAGGGCTATCAGTGATATTGAGGGAAGGAATTTGGCTTTAAGTGCATTGAGAGTCAAGGCTATGAAAACTCTAGGTAGTTGCAAGAGAACTTTCACTAACTTACGAAATCTCCAAGTAGTTGCAACTGAAATTTTAAGTCAAAAAAGGCTCTAAGCATTCATTTCAATGAGGATCTCTTTGACTCGTTTAATTCAAATCCATGCTAGAGGCCGGTTTGAGGATTTCAACCCTTCTTTTTTCTTTGTTTATCCCATAAGTATTCGTAAAATCCTAAATGGGTTATTGCAATTTCAAGCCGCCCATTTGAAAGGGTTGAGTTTAATATTTTTGACCTAGATTTTTAGGGGGTGTTCCTTATACACAAAGTTTATGTGGTAAAATTTGTAAAGCCAAGTTTCAATTTTAATATCTTCGTCTAGAAATTTTAGGTTTGAAGTCTAAAATGAGGAGTTTAGATTTGAAATTTTTTGAAATTTTCTTTTGGGAATATATTCATAGTAAAAACCACTCTCAAGTTTCAAAGTGACCCAAGTCAAAAAGTTTACCAATTTTACAAGGGCACCCTCCAAAAATCACAAAAACAATCTTAACAATTTCTAGTAATTTTACAATTTTTTCATTCTAAAATTGTCAAAATTTGAGATTCAGAAATATTAATTTCTATTTATCAAATTTTTTTCAGAATTCACAAACTTATAGAAGCATTTACTCATCGTTCAACATTTATCAAGAACTAAAGATCTCACATGGTGCATGTTTTTCTATATCGTTGTTTTTAGACCTTATTCTAGAGTATATTTTGCATGCAGGTCAAAAAAGCAGAATGAATCTCTAAACTTTTGCATGGGCATACCCAACTTGATTATCTACATGGAAAAAAATATGCTCAAAATGTTTGGGTTAACCAACTTTAACTTGCCCTTGGCACCGTTTACACAATGTGTCCAGTGAAAACTTTTGCATCAACTTTGAAAGTTACAGTTTCACAAATGAAGAAAATCCAACGGTCAAAATTTCAGCAGTAGCTCGAAAACGAGTAAGGCACAAGATCCTACGCTTGGAAGTCTACTAGTAGAGAAAATAATTGATTCACATGGTTGGAATTGCAAGGGACTTAAACACAACAGTTTTGAAACTTCTTGCTCCCAAAACAACAACGAAATTTAGGGGATAACTAAAACCTGAAATTATGTTGTGACTAATTTGAGCATTTCTTATTTCTGAAACTTTGAAAGTGATGTTTTTTTTCCAATGTTCCGGAGTAGACGCACACAAAATCGAGCTCTAAAAAAGACCCTACTTCCCTACATGATCGAAGATGCCCTTGTATAACACGTATCTAACATCATGGTTCTCTTTAACCCCCAAATAAACGAAAAGACTCAAAATCATGTATTTTTGATCCTAAAAGAGACGTTGAGATCACTCGTAAAAAAGCCAAGCTCCCCACAATGAGTTCCACCAAGCCCGCGGAATGAGACACTCTTGTTGGAAATATCATTCGTCGAAATATCACACTTTCTCACTAGTGGGTGCCTAGTAAACATACATCTTTGAAATGTGCATTTTCCGGTTACGCCCAAAATACCTAACTATGGTTGAAGTACCCATAACCACCAGCACCCCCACTAGCAACATGTAGATCTCCCAATAACCGCACCTAGCCTGAACTAGCATTGTCAGAACACTCAATTCAAACTGACCAATCAAAAGAGTCAAAAAGCTGGTGGTTTTGGGTCGAATCATGAATGGAAATTTGTACCAGCTAAGGTGGTTTTTGCATACCCTATAGGTTGATTACGGGTCCTGCAGTACTTTACTGTTTGAAAATTTGTATCAATTCATGTGTTTTACAAAAAAATATAAAAAAATTACAAACCCTCCTAAAAACTATCTTGCCACCCAAAAAAAATTACCAACTATAAATAGACCATTTACAAATGGGCGAATTTTCTTATGTTGGTGGTTATGGGTACTTCAACCTTAGTGTATCATCTCATAGTTGTCGGATTCTATTCTACTCGACCTCAATTGTCGAATTGTCGGATTGTAGTAGACCTACTTTGTTGGTTCCTAGTCCATGAGATCTCGATTGGCAGTATGTGCATGAAGTCCAATTCTTCCGGCTCTTTCGGTACAAATAATGCTATGGTGTTTGTGTGCATTCAAGTTCCAAAGTGTACAAATGTGGTGACATCAAATGCTGTACAATGCGATGCAGCTTTGCATCCTTTTGTGCATCATCTTTGCATCATCTCTTCCGCACATGCGCATGTGATACACACCGTCCCCAAACACACTCGTCATCTTCGTAGAAACAAAGGTTTATATTGAAAATGGAAAAAATTCACTCTTTCCGTTACGAAATGCGGGTGTTCTAGTTACAACAGAGTGGATAACTATGAAGGTGGCCCACCTGATGTTTCAATTGCGTCCATAGCACCATATATTGATAAATACCTAGAATTTCAACCCACATGGGAATGGTGGTTTATTTTTACCTTTTCCATCGTCTCCTCAAACGATCACCAACTCAAAATGTACCCTTGATTTGCATTGAACCAACATCAACGTTTTAGATATTTTCATTAGATTTTGTATCGTAATTTGAGTCAAATCTCGATGTGGTATGTGCTAGTCCAACATTCTCATGTAAACGCGTATTTTGTTGTGATGGGAATATTCAATGACAGTTGAGCTTGAGTCGAGCTAAATGTACCCACAAATTGGGTTCTTCACTGAAACTGGACAAAATAACAAATCATCAGTATCTTCAAATGGCCATAGCTACTCAAATTCTGTCCATATTGAGTACATGAGTTATACCCAATTAATAATTGTATTGGGTATAACAATTAATTGAGTATATCATAAAGACATACCCAATTTGTGGGTTCAACTCAAGCTAAACTGTATTTTTCCAAAATCATTGAATGTTCCAATTATAACAAAAATAATTTGTGTTTGTAGAGTGTAATTCGATGTGCTTTCATGTGTCAATTCTTGAAACTTTAGTCGTAAATCCTTCAATGTTACAACTTCTCAAAATCTATTGAAACTAATGACTCTCAGACATACGTTCACTAGTGCATATGTGGTCTGGGTATATACAACCACTATACCCCAAATGACAACTTAAACCAAAATGTTCACATATTTGAGATTCATGACGCAAGTAAGAGATCGAACATCTTGATTGAATATCCACTCAATCACTCAATCTTATTCATAATTTCTTAACCCTTAAACGCCCAAGCAAGCCCCAGGGGCTTGTTTCCAACGGAATCTCCTCCGTAGCTCTCAATGTACTCAACTTTTCACTTATATTTTGATCTCAAACTTGTAACCTTCTTGTGATGCATTCAAAATGTGAATTTATACAATTCAAATCACAATTTGTATAAGTAATTTTGTACTTTGAAAGGATTGTGGTAGGTAGGTTGGGGTGGTACATAACCTTGTAGGAGGTTGCAAGCTCATCATTGATTGGTTCATTCATGATGCCCAAGTTCAAAAAGTGCACTATTCATGATGCCTGAGTCCAAAAGATGCTGTGATCCAATTTTGGGCTGCCCATTTCAGACCCCATGGGCGTTAACCCCTAAAAATCCAGGGGTTTCCTCGACCTCCAGAACCAAAAACTGCCATTTTTCACCTTCGTTGGGAGATGGGGAAATGGAGAAACTTTTTTTTCTGGTTTTAGACTTTGAACCGTAAGATCTTGTACCTAACTTGTATACAAAGGACTGGTCAAAATTTCAACCGTTGGATGTTTTTCATTTGTGAGATCATAACAATCAAAGTTTGACCAACACTTTTTTTTTGCCACTGCGTGAGAGGCATTGTCTAAATGGTGCCAAGGGCAACTTGATGATTGTTATTCCAAATATTTTTCCCTCATTTTTTTTCATGTAGGTATTCAAGTTGGTTATGCTCATGCAAAATTTTAGAGACCAATTCCACTTTTTGACCTTAATGTAAAATATTTTATGAAAGAAGGTCTAAAAACAACCATATAGTAAAACAAGCACCATGTATGATATATTTAGTTTGAGAAAAATCTCGACGGTGAGAAGGTGCATTTATGATAATGTGAATTTTGAAAAAAATCTTGGAAAAAATCCAAAATCTCGAATTTTGGCAATTTTTGAAAGAAAAATTGTAAAATTACTAGAAATTGTGAAGATTGTTTTTGAAAGTTTTGGAGGCTGCCCTTGTAAAATTGGTAAACTTTTTGACTTCGGACACATTGGAATTTGAATAGTAATTTGGTAATGAACATATTTCTAAAAAAAAAAATTAAAAAAAATTATTTTAAACTGCCCGATTTGGACTTGAAACCTAAAATTTCTAGATGAAGGTTATAAAATTAAAATTTGACTTTGAAAATTTTACCACATACACATTACTGCATGTGGAGCACCCAATAAAAATCTTAGGCAAAAATATCAGTTTAAATGCTTAAAATGAGCTGCCCGAAATCTCAGAAAACCGAATCGGCTTTCCTGGATTTTTAGGGGTTAAAGGGTTAAATGGCGTCACAAAAGCAAGCATTGGCAATGAATTCTAGTAATTTGCGAGCAATACAATCATGAACCTAAGTAGCCTAGCTACTTGGCAGAGAACATTGAACCCACATGAGAAACTATCACAAACGGTAAAGAGATTTAGTTATCCTTATGAGAGGTTTTTAATACATAATTAATTTTTTTTCAAATTGATTAATAAAAACTCATCAATACTTTTCCTAGCTACTATTTCTCCACCATTTTCTACCACTTCTTTCCATTCAAAAATAGGTGACCACAAGACCACAAGTGTGTTTCAAATCCAACAAATTCCGGAGATAAATAGAAGACCTACTTGATACATTTATTTTTGGACAAAAGGAGTATTTTAAGAAAAAGAAAAAACCTGGGATGGTATATTACCCACGTAATCCAAGCTTTATGTTCTTTCATAAAATAAACTTATTTGACTATTAAATATTCAATAATTTCACTTTTGAAAAGAATCTAACCCAACGTTTTCCTTACCATTTGTCAATTATTACTCACTTTCCCAAATAACATGGGCAATATTAGAAATTACAGAATATAAGATCCCACTCAAACCCAAAAACAAAAAAAAAACAATTAAAAGTCAACTCTATTTACTATTAACAGCCTACACTCTGTTATATGGTAAATACTGTAGCCAGTAAATAGTGTTTTTTTGTTCTTTTTTTGGCAAATAAAAGGTTTCCTTTGCTGCTTTTAGAGTCACTTTGCACTTCGTTTATTTCATTTTTGGTTAAATGGGCAAGTTGGGACCTTTTGTGGTTGTGGTTGTGGCTGAGCTGTAATTTTTATTTTGAAGTTACTTGAATTACCACATTTTCTTTCAATGTTTTACCAATTCTTATTTTCTTTAGAATGATAATGCTGTCACAAAACACTTGCATTGAGCATAAATGAAATAAGGTATTTGATCGAGAATAGAGTTATCCTTAAAGCCAAGTGGAAATTAAAGTGGTTTCTATGTATGGAGGGATTGGAAACACGCTCTTTTTAGTTTAAAGATTTTATTGATATTCTTGGTTGTAATTTGATTAAGTAAAAGTGTTGGACTTCAAATTATATTGATATATAGTCTCATTCATCAAGAGCAAAGAAAATGCGTGTGCCTAATTTTATGATTAATTCACACATGTGAAACACACAATTGCTTTGTTTTGGTGTAGAATACAAGTTTAGATTTTGCAACATAGATGGCCTTGTGGAAAATAGGTGGTTTCACCTCATGCTGAATTCTTTTGGTATTTAGCCATTTTTGATTTGGTATTTTATTTATTGACTACAATTTAGTTTCAAAAATATCTTTATTAATTTTGGACCAATCAATGTATTAATTGATTAACCCCTAAACGTCCCTAGTGTCGAAAAACGACATTTTGGATGAAGGGCAGAAACTTTGAAGAGCCATAACTTCTTCATCCAAACTCCGTTTTTGACGAAATCACTTGGGTTAGGTCAAAAATCAAGTCTAGTTTATGTGATAAAAATTACAGACTCATAAAATAAAGTATGAATAAATGGCATGAATTTTAGTGAAGGCAGCTTTTGTTTTCGGGTTTTCAAACATTTGGCATGTTTTACCATTGCAAGCCAATTATGTGAAATCTAAAATGGTTTTTCATGTATTTTTTTTCATAGGTTTGATATTTAGATGCATCCCAACAACTTTGTAGTTGGAAGTTTATTGATCTAGATAACTTTGGTGTTGGCTTTGCAATGATGTTTCAACGATGAAAAAAGTGAAAAAATGGATGATTTTTGAAGAGCTAGGTCTCCTTCATCCACCGTTAGATTTTGACTTTATTTTTTGGGATGGATATCAATTATATTCTGTTTTTAGTGGTATAAACCTTGACCCAATCGAGGATATATTGAAGAAAAGGCATGGATTTGAGTGCGAGGGGTCTAGTTTTGGACTATTTTTCCTTTGTAAAATTTTTGGCAGTTTTCACAACTACAAGGCTACTATTTGAGCCAAGATTTTTTTTTTATGAATTTTTTTGGTACAAGAGTGTCTTTGAGATGAAGATGAACAACTTTCTTGTTGCTAATTTTTTCATTGCAAATTTCATGTTGGTAGTATCTTCACTTCAAAGTGGAAATGATGGATTGATGGTATTTTGTAGCCTGTTTTCCGCACTAATATGTTACGATCTCACAATCTATGAGGTCCCATGAGTCAAGTTTTGGTCCACATGATCTACTACTATAGAGTTTTTTGGCTAAAAATACCCCAAGGACGTATAGGGGTTAAGAGAAATGCATTTAGGAACCAAAGTAATGTACGACTTAGCGAGAGTATGGGAGTCTTTTATAAATATACCAGATTAACCCTTAAACGTCCAAGATGACATTTTGGATGAAAGAAATTACCTTTGAAGAGTCATAACTTCTTCACCCGAACTCCATTTTGGCCGAAATTACTTGCGTTGTGTCCCAAATGAAGCCTTGTTTGTGTAATAAAATACGAAAATCTATACAATAAAGTATGAAACAATGGCATTCATTTTAGTGAACGCAACTATTCTTTTTGGGTTTTCAAACATTGGGCATGTTTCACCATTGCAAGCCTATTATGCAAAACCAAAAATAGTTCCTTTTGAATTCTTATAACATACTCATGATCCCAAGATGAAATCTAAAAAAAATTTAGGGAAAAGATTTACGACGGTCTCATAGATTGCGAGATCATTACATATTGGTACCAAAAAAGAAATCAAAGAGTTTTCACACATTACACTTTGAAGTGAAAATGCTATCAACAAACATGTTGCAATGAGAAACAAGGGCTTCATGAGAGACCATCGTAAATGGAGTGTCTAATTTACCCTTGTTCTTGTATGCTATAACCATCATTGAAGTATACATAACACACTATGTGTACTTCTTTCAACCTTTTTAGGATAACTTGTTTGGTAACATAGCAAATTGCTTGTTTTAAATCAATTCATCAAATTTGTATACCCTATTAAAGAATGAATATTGTGAGTGTGGAACGAATGCACTTGTACCAAAGTTCTAAATGATTAATATTCCAAAGTCAACTTTGTAGAATTTGAATCCAAATTCCTAGTTATTTCATTTGCCTAGTCAATATGGCATATGAGTATGTTCTTCACAATCATGGATTGAATTTGTCCCACATGATAAGAGTCGCTAGTTGACCAAAATTATTAGACCATATATTTTTTCTTGAACCAATTGATGTATTAATCAATGAGACCCACATATTTCGTGGGCACATATTAGGGAGTTTTTAATTTTAAAAAGAATGAAATATCTTTTCAACCATCCACAAAAATAATAAACATGAAACACAACCCCCCCCCCAAATGATTTCGGATGGCACTATCCGTTGACTCAGTAATTTGAAAAAAGTTTCAAATTAACCCTATTATGCTGTATTTGCAAATATTCAAAATTGGATTTCTTGAAAGGGGTGTAGATAGATAATTGTACCTATAAAAAACTAGGTGAGTCTCATAGATGATTGATGCTTTTTGCGTGCAGTTTCATATGTTGATATCTTTACTTGGATCCAAATTTAATTTTAGTATGAATTTGAAAAAAAGTGTTGAGTTTTTTAATTGTTGTAAGTGGTCAAGACTTATATTCTAGATACTCAAACCAAATTCACAAAAGTTAGTACAAAATATCTTCCAACCACTTCTCTACAAGTACAAACCAACCATAACAAGTTTTCATGGATTTTATATTCTCATTGTCGGTTTGCAGTACGGTGGAGAAGGTCACATGTTGATCAAGCATTCACTTGTCAACCAATCACATTCCAAATAGCTTACATTTCAACCAGTCACATTCACTGTCAAGCAGTCACGTTTCATATTTTGTTTTCCTACATTTCTTGACCGGTAGTCTTCTCCACCGTAGTGTAAACTGGCCCTCAAGCAACTCCAACTTAGGCCCACTTTATACTTGGGTCCCAATTGAGGGCCGGCCCAAAGTATTGAAATTTCGACCAATGGGATCACTCAATTTTTTCAACTTGGGCCCAAGGGCTTTATACTAGGGCTGGACCCGAACTCCCTTTCATCCTACGTGGCATCCTACGTGGCGGTTTTTGGCGCCAAAACTTTGGGCCCATGGCAAGGCAATTGGGACAAGGTTTTTCCAAGCCCAAACTTGGGTCTTGGGCCCAATCGTGTATCACCATCGGATCTTGTGAATCTCCACCGTTGATTGGAGGATGGTGAAATGAACTTCACTTTTTGTCTTCCCCCGCTTCTCTTCCGTTCTCTCTCGCTCAGTCTCTGTTGCTCCATTTTTCTCTGTCTTGTTTCTGTAACCATGGATTTGCAAGAAGTTGAAAACCCTATCCTTGGAGTACAATGTAGGGAAGGTGTAGTTGCCACGGTGAAGTCTCCTTTTGTTGGTGAAGATGACGATGTGGAAGTAGTACCTCCTCCTGCAAAGAAGGTTCGAAGACAGAGTAAGCTCAAAGAAGGAAGTGCAATAAAACAGAAGACAGAGGATGAAGACAACAAACGAAATTGGTCTGATCAAGAAGTGGAAACGTTGATCCAACTCAGAGGCGAGATGCAACCAGAGTTTCTAAAGAACGCGAAAAAGCAAGGTATGTAAAAACTGATCTTAGGGTTTTATGATATTTTCTTGCATTGAGGTTATCGATAATCCGCGGTTCAATTGATACAGGCATCGAGATTACGATAATCTCTGAGGCTTGAATCGGTAGGCATTGAGGTTCGCGATAATCCCTGTCATCGATAATTCCGATAATCCCTGAAGATTTTCTCCATCCCCTGCTCGGTCAGAACCCTCCGGCACTCGGCACTGCCGCTGCTGCCTGGCCTATACACAAAGTTGCTGCCATTGCTGAATACCCAGATACTCAAATCTGAACCAAATCGAGCGAGGCTTGTATCCTTGGGAAGATAATCCGGAGTTCTAACCGAGCAGGGGGAATTTCAGATGCACTCAACAGAATGACCGACTCTCTGCTGTAGCTAGAATTAAAAATCTCAGGTGGAATTCTGAGATGCGATAATTCTCAGGATGACCTTCATGGGAAATTCGGAAGCGTAGTGTAAAGCCCATTCACCACAGATAGATCCGTAGTGCGGGTTAGATAACCATCAATTTGCAGCCTGGGTTGCGGTAGTGTACAATAGATATTTATGTAGGAAAGTATAGAATTGCGTTTGGGTTTTTTGTTGTAAATTGGTAAAGCGTGCCTGGCGGATGTAAGATCTTAAGCTATCAACAATAAACTTCACTCAGGTACTCATTCAATCTATCACTCTACGCCCGTCCAGTCCAGCAGGTCGCCAATAATGGATTTGTAGAATTGTGTGGACCTTAGTGTTGTTATCTGCAACAAATTGACATGGTGTTATTTATCCCACCGCTTCTCTATCTACAGAATCAGTTCGGAGAAAACTTGATTAGATTCCAGTTCGGAGAAGCTGATCCCTTGGTCAACCGGCATTGATACTGCTCACATGGAATGCCAGCAGATCTTGAATTTATCTTCACGAAATGAATTGACTGCGGTTTATGAATATATATCACGGTAGTCACAAACATGTAAAAATTTAGACAGGGTTAAACATATCAATAGTTGGAGATTTGTATTGTGGTTGATGATCGTGGAGACTGCATTTCAACGATGAGAGTTATGGATGTGTATAAGTTTTTTTCGAATTGGATTGGATTTACTTGGAAGGAGGAGCAGTCGAATGGACCGCGTTTGCTGACACTCATTTGTAAACATTGTATGAAGGCATCGACACCATTTTGCATAGGACAACAGGAATCATAATTAGGGTATTCTTAGGTCTGAGTGTTTTGTTATCCTCCATCACTGCAACAGCTCTGCTCTTGACAATGCTCCAACACTGCAAGAGCTCAGCTGTTGACAAATGTTGGTCTTCTATGACAAAAAATGAAAGAAATGACAGTACAATGTGAAAAATTAACTCTTTATACTTTTGATTCTTTGCTTCTTACTTTGAACTTTGCTTGTTGTCTATTGCTTTCGAAGCCTCACTTTTGCCTTTGATTTGGCTAGGTATGTATGTCCTCTCTTCCGAACTTCTCTCAAATAGCCGCAGTGATCACTGCAATTCTTGCTCCTAAGTTTGCTTTCTTATCTTTTTAAGGTCATTTGGAGTTACCTAGAAGTGATATTGTTTTGAGCATGCTACATGTTACCAAAGTCTTCTGTTAATTGTATTTTTTGTTTTTGTCCAGCTAAGGCTTGGGTTTGCGATGTTATATGTACTTACTTATTTACATATGTATTCTAAGTTTGCAATCCATTGTATATTTGTTACTAACTTTAGTGTGATCCTATGTTTGTTGTGCTTTAGGTGTAAACATGTGGCTTAAGCTTCACTCAAGGCTTTTATGCCTCCTTCCAAACTTCAAGAAAACATCCAAGGCTTGCAAAAATAAATTTGGTGATGTTTTAAAGGCCTACAAGGAAGATAAGCAAGCAAACAACATTTCCGGAGAAGCACGTCACACGTGCAAATATTATGACTCCATGGATACTTGGTATCATTCAAATGGAGCGGTGGTAAAAAAGATTTCTGCTTCTACTAGTGATATGGGGAGTGCACAAGAAGTGAAGACAGAAGATGAAGAGGAAGTGCCTTCATCATCAAAGAAGGTATTAAAGGTAACTCAAAAATGAAGTACCAGGACAAAGCTTTGGAGCTTATTTCTCAACTGGTAGACAATAGTAAAAACATGGCTCATAGTATGGAGGTGGCTAATGGGTTTATGGGAAATTTGGACAAGCACATGGAGAAGCTTATTGAGAAGCTTTAGTTACTTTTAGTTTTAGTGTGTGACATTGTTTGTTAGATTGAGTTTGAATGTCACATTAGGTTTGACTTGTGACACTTTGAGTTTGTGGATTTTTGTGTTTATGAAACCGCTATTTTGGATTTTGTGAATTTTGGAGTTTGTGAAATTTGGATTTATGGATTGTGGATTGTGGATTTTTGATTTATTGCAAATCCAGTAGCAAATGTGTATGGATAAAAAACATCCAAATAGAAAGTTGTTAAGAAGAATCTTAATGTCATGATCGTGAAAATATTCATAAAAATATACTTGTCATTTCACATAATTGGCTTGCAATGGTAAAACATGCTCCATGATTGGACTCTAAAAACAAGAGTTGTCTTCACTAATATGCATGCCCTTAATTCATACTTTTCACTAAAATGCATGCCCTTAAATCATACTATTTTGTATGTGTATGAAATTTTTACCACACAAACCAACCCCTAAATGGTTTTACTCATTTGTTCAAAACAAACACTTTCCCGGTAACAGAGTCATAAATGGAAACAAATGTAAGTTATTCAAATCTCACTAATACTACAATCTTGTAATAAACATATTGTACATCATGTGAGTCAAATATTGGGTCATGAGGCCTTATAGATTGCAAGATCGTAACGTAGTAGTACTTAAAAAACATGACAAAATCTCAAGATTTCCACTTTGAAGTAAAATACTACCAATAGAGTTATTGCAATTAAAAAGCCCATATCACAAGGAATTTCAATCTCATCTCAATGACACCCTTGAACAAAACATATCAATGAGAAATATTTATTTGCACAAATAATGGCCTTGCAATGGTGATAATTGCCAAAAACTTTACAAAAATATAAATTAGAAAACTCAACACTTCGCACTTAAATCTTTGCCTTATCTTCAAATTATCTTATTCAGATTCGGTTTCTACATCCATAGCCTCATCAAATCTAATGTTGCTTTCTGAAGCTAGGTGCAGCTTCCAAAAATTTTCTGCCATCATCTCATGTTGTGTGGTAGCTTGGTGTAACATTTGTTTAATAATATCTTCTTTTTCCCTTTTAGAAGTAGTTGGGTCTTCTTGAGCGATGTCTTGTAAACTTTCTGGATCTTCTCCATCATATTGTACTAATTGAAGAGCCGCTTGTGGAGGCACCAACATTAATTGCATTTGTTTTATGGATTCTTTTGCAATATTAAGCTCTATGGCCTTCTGTCCAACATTGTTCAAGTTGCTGAATTGCCTGTTAGACTCATCTTTGATCTCTCTTTGTGCCTCCCTTGCCCAACGCATATTGAAACCATCTCCATGTATAATACATAAGTTATGTAAACAAATGCATGCTATAACAAGATCTGGTAAGTTTTCTAAAGGCACATCAATTCGTTTTAGAAGAATCCTCCACCTTCCTTTTAAGCATCCAAAAGCTCTTTCAACCGCCATCCTTGTACTAGATTGGATGTAATTCCAATGTGCCTTTTCTCTCGACAATCCTTCTTTTTGTCCTTTGAATGGGCTATAAAACCAAGGTCTCATTGGATAGGCAGCATCTCCTATCAATTTGTAAGGTAAATAATTATTCTTCATAATTTCTTGACCTAAGGTACTTCTTTGAAATACGGACCAATCATGACAACTTCCTGCCCACCCGAAATCGAAATCCCAAAACTTACATTGTGCATCTACTACTCCTTGTAAGAGAACCGAGTAATACCCTTTTCGACAATAATATTCAGGTGCATCCTTACTTGGAGCAATAATTGGTATGTGAGAGCCATCTATGGCACCTATGACATATGGTATACCTTTTTAAGGCTTCAAACTCGTCGATATCCTCTTCATTGTACTTGAGTCATCTTCTCTATTACTAAAGGTAATAAATGAATTTTGATCGCTTCGCAACACTCTCTTACAATTACAGAGGTGGTGCTCTCCGCTATACCGTATAAGTCTCCAATCATCGCCAAAGAATTGCCGGTTGCAAGTCTAGCAAGGGTAACGGCAACCCTAGTTTCAACGTCAACACTTGTCGTCATAGGGGTATCGATCTTTTTAATACTTGGTCCCAAAATATTGCACAAAAAGGTAAAAGTCTCTTTATTTACTCTCATGCGGTCTCTGAACATTTTACTTGTATAGCTTCCAAACAATTGGTTGCGTAAAAATCCTTGTTGTCTATTGTGTTTCCAAATTGACCGTGTTCGTGGCCTTGACTCTCCCTCTAAAAAAAAATTGACCATCACAAGTATAGACAAGTCATTTAAATTCATGGCTGACTGCATAAGCGTCAATAGAGAATTTAATACAAATTTGAGAGCAAGGAGAAGCACAAAAATCACTAACACGTTCTCTCTATGTGGTCTCACCATGATGTATAGTGTAAACAATAAGCAATGTTTCGGTAAATATATTGTTGAGAGAAAAGGTCAAAATATCTAGAATATGAAGATATTGTTTGAAATTAATATATGTTATTATATATATCTATATATATAATGACTTGTATTTATATTTTTAAAACTTCGGTAAGTTCTTAAGATATAAAAAAAGAAATTGTAAAAGTAAAGTAAAGTAATTGTGGACACCTTCATATGATGCATTGTAAAAGTGAAGGTCTACAACATTTTATGACACCACAGATTTTATGACGCCAAACGACCTTTTTCATATTCTCATTATTATGATATGTGAAAATCACAATAATGAGTGAAAATAGAGGTTGTATAAAAGTATCTCCCTATTGAGTTGCCAAATGACCCTGCATATTCTTATAATTATAATATGTGGAAATCACAATAATCAGTGATAATAGAGGTTGTATAAAAGTATCTCCCTATTGAGTTGCCAAATGACCCTTCATATTCTCATAATTATAATATGTGGAAATCACAATAATCAGTGATAATGGAGGTCATGTAAACATCACCATATTTTATTATTGGGATGCAAAATAACCCTTTATATTCTTATATCATGATATTTGAAAATCAAGTAAAAATATAAGTCGTTTCAATATCACGATATTTTTTTTTGTAGCCTTTAATTGCATTCTATAAACAAATTGATCATCGTAAGGATTGATAAGTCATTTAAATGCATTGTTGGCTCCATAAGCGTTGGTACAAAAATTAAAACCAACTTGAGAGCAAAGAAAGCACAAAAGGACTTTGTACAACAATGATTGGACAACACCAAATATATAACACTGAAATATGTCTCTCACGATACAACACCAAAGATATGGTAGGTGGCTCAAAACCCACACAAAACCACAAACTTCTCATACGCCAACTCTAGCCAAGGGGTACAATATAGCCTCCACTTGTAAATTTTTATGCACTTATCATGTACGTTTTAGATTGAGTGGTTTTGGATACACCTACATGTATTACCTGTCAAAATTTGTAACTATTTTAATTTTGATTCAAAATTAATGATTCTACTTGGTCCACTCTCTTACATACTTTGCCCATTTACTAACATTTATTCACCTACTTTCTTGCCAATTAGCTTGCCAATCTAAAAATTGAAAATGAAGCAATTATTGAGCCACTTAGTATATGTCTCGCTAATGTTGGGCAAATGATAATAACACTTTTGTACAAGTGGCTATGGCAAAAATTGTTTACAATTTCAAGTCTCATTGGCTTCCCTTCAGGTAACATGACTCTCCAAAATCTTAATTAAAAATCCAAAAATCATCTTTTACAAGCGTTCTTGTCCCCAATAAGGGAGAGTTCTCAAAATTGGAGGAGTACCAATGATAGAGCAATAGGCTTCTTGACCCAAAGGTACTTAATAGCTTCTTCACTCAACAATAGCATGACTCACAGCAAACATTATAGGATGCAAATGTTGGGCACCCGTTTAGAATAACCTATGAGACGTACCGCCTTCAAAAATTCATAGCAAATTGTAGAAGAGTCCAAATATCATGAATCCACTATGACTTTCATTCCACTTACTTTCCCCATGCATGAAAATTACTTCCATTATTAATACATTTATTATTTCAAATAATAAAACACAAATAAAAATAAAAATAAATTCACTTCCATATTCTCTTCGTTACGAATTGGGAAATCCAAAATTTGACCCATTTCTGAGCACTTTCCCTTAAGATACCCCATGCTCCTGGGTCCTAAACCTTTATTTAAAAATTCTTGAACAACCTATCTGATAAGGAATGACAGAATAGCTGTCCCATCCATAAACGAGGACGTTCATCCGGAATTATGTAACAGTAACTTCTGAGTTTTTCACATGGGACCCCATTATTGGGCCCAGACTCCTTTAAACGAAAACACGCTGAATCCGGTTGGGGAGGCCGGATTGGGGGCTGGAGCGTTTGTGAATCCGGCCCACCTTCCGGCCAGCCCCTGTGCATGTGTAAAGTGGGCCTTACTTACACTTGTACGAATGAGTGACAGTGGAGGGGGGGCCGGAGTGAGCAGTATCGAACTATCGACGATGCTTCGATTGCCGACAGCACTTTTTAATATAGAAATGTTTCAGTCCTGAAGTTGGGTCCCACAGCATCTCCCGTGAACCTGCCGCTACAGACAATATCATCACTATGACGATTCTCCGAAGCCCAATGCTGAACCAAGAACGGGAAGCACCTGCGGTCAGCAGATTGATTTCAATGAAAAAAACAGACTAGATGCTACATTTAACTAGATCTGGACTCATTCACAAATTCTGGACTAGAGCAGATTTTGGAAATTACAATTTTGTAGAATGATTTTAAAATTAACTTGAAAATTTACATCGGGGATGTGAGTATCTTTATATTCTCCAAAGATCCCCCAATTTACATTCTTGTGTTCCCACTAAATCTTTCTCACATGAGTATGGGGATCCTAGTGTTTCTAGTCCAGAAGTAGTTAAATGTGTCATCTAGATTAGTGTTAGATTATTATAAGATTGAAAATGTTATAAGTTTTAGGGTTTAGGCGAAAAGTAAATAAATTACTAGGAGTATTATTCTAATACTATGTAAGGATTGTCCATCTTGGTTGCTGTAGCAGGTAAAAAGATTGATTAACGGTAGAAGCTTATAACATGTTTATACTAGTTAGCTAAAAGTAAATCAAAACTATATCTAAGAACAACGGTCAACAAGTGTTGTCAATCATCATTGCTCCCTTAGCGCACTCTTGCCTTGCGGCAACAATCGAGAATCCGAGTTCGGTTAAAATGGCAATATTCTCTACTAAAATGGTACTCCTCGATTTTTTGAACGGGCAATCTAGAAACCTCGTGACAATAGAATTTGAAGTTGATGTTTCAGAATATGAATGATATTATGTAGATATAAATGATTTTACAAAAAAAGAAAAGTGATATTACAAAGCACATCATTCTCATGTAGACATTCGAATGCAAGTTTTGATTCGCACATGGCGTAGTGCCATTTCAACGATTCGTCTTTGTCAAGGCCTCGTTCACAAACCCATTGAGCACGCACGGCAACAACACTTGGATCATGGCCTCGTCACAACCTATTGGGCATGCTCGTGAATCTCACTATCAGTGAGGAAAATGGTAGTCCGGAAGCGTAACGTACGAAGAGGGTTTGACCGAAGTCACTCACGAAGCCGACCCTACCAGTCAATGGCTGTTGACATTGACGATTTGTTGCGGAACAGTAGCACGCTCACGCACTGACATGGTACTAGTTCTGTAAAGTCGATCACGCGGCCCCTCCCCGAATACCGAATGTGGTGGCGAGCTCAGTGTCCACTGGAGCTTCCATTTTTTTACCGCGACTGACAGCCGTGCCGCCTGGATTTCCAACACCTAGCACGCAAGCAAGCTGCAGATGGACGTCTTGTGTACAGTAGATCTCTGGATCCTGGATGTTCGTTACTGGTAAAGTCCTTTTTCGGGGGTGATTGAGTAAACAAGTAAACAAGTAACCATAACATGAGTAACTCGGCAATTCTTAAAATTACTTCGTTGGAGCAGGGGGGGGGGGCTCTGCCTGGATGTTCGTTCCCGGCAGACTTGTCGTGGACGCTGCCACAATGCCACCCCCCCCCCCCGATCACCGCGAATGGGGGGCGACACGTTTGAATTGGTCACACGTGGTGATGATGCGATCCTGCCGATCCATCGACGTTAGACATTCCTGCTAGACTCGACAATGAGAAGGACAAGAGAGTCTCCGGTTAACTGTTGTGCACGAACCTTCAGGCGGCGGCTGATCGAGCATCCTTTGGCTAGCTTTATATAAGTGCATCATCTGGCATCCACTTGCTGTAGAAGAACATTTCCCTCTCTCTCTGGCATATATTAGAGCGCCCAGTTTGAGTGCAAAGTGTCACGAACTTGAAATGATTCGAGACCTCATCGTGTGTAGCAGTGAGAGCGATCTCATCGTGTGTAGCACTACGAGCAGTCCCCTCCTGTCTAGCAGTGAAAGCGATCTCATCGAGTGGAGCTAATTCGATCGGTTGCTTTCGAGATCTGACTATCAACATGACCATCATTCCGGGTGGTTTGCCTTCAAGTGCGCGCAAGATTGAGGAGTTTCGGCACTACTTGCTCGAGGAGGACGATGTGGAAACATTCTTCCCAGTAGATGACGATCATCACTTCAGTGGCGAGGAGTTCACTACCGAGGCTTTCTTTAAGAATCTGGCTTCGCCCAAAGCAACAACGCCGTGTGTGCCAGTGTGGGGGTCCGATTCAGAGAGTGAATGGAGTAGTGACCAACAGAGCAACAGATCTGCAGAGTCTGACAACGTAAGCTCCACGGGCGATGACGAAGCCGCAGCGGCCTGGATCCAGTCCGCTTTCAATGCCAGTGCAGACAGTGAGCCTGTAGAGGTTATTCCACCCACACCGGCAACAAAGAGCCGCTCCCTGAACTTCCGCGGCGTGAGGCGGAGACCCTGGGGAAAATTTGCTGCCGAAATCCGAGACTCCTCCCAGAATGGCGCTCGAATCTGGCTGGGCACTTACGACACTGCCGAAGAAGCAGCCGTTGCTTACGATCACGGTACCACCCCAATCCCTCTCTTCAACTTACAGCACCTTCACACATCAGACTCTCAAGATTCAAGTTCCGTTTCCTCACTAAATACTTAGCTTACCCTCTGTTTTTGCATTGCAGCTGCTTTTGAGCTTCGAGGATGCAAGGCGCTCCTGAACTTCCCACTGAACGCGCACGTCTACTCAGCCAACCTCGCAGCCAAAACAGGAGAGACCAAGTCGACACCGGATGTGCAGAAAGCGAGAGCAGTTGTTGCAGCGAAGTCGAAGCTTCCGAGAAGCGCCAGCAGCTCAACGTTGACGGAGCAACCAAAGCAACAACCGCAACCGCAACCGCAACCACCAGTGCGAACACCGATCATCACTCCGGAGCTTCAGTTTCAAGCAGCGATGATGCAACGAGCCGCCGAGCTTTATCAATTGTCATCTTACATGCAGCTTCTGACAGGCATGGTTCCGCAGCGACGGTACCCTTTCGGACCTTTCCTTGAAGAACAGGCCGCATTGTTCACCGCCATGCATCAATCTAGTCTCAAACGATCCCGATCCGCGGATTTTCTCGATGAAGCTTCGCAGAGACCTTTCAGAAGACTCCGAAGTCCGCCATTCTGATCCAAGCTCTCCATATATTCCTTTTCTATTCATTTTCTATTCTTTTCGGCATCGTTCTTGCAGACGATGCTGCATATAAATTCCTTCGCCTTCGATCGAGGTGGAGGTTTCTGTGGGTATTTGACCCACACAATTTTGGGACTTGCATGCTCCTTTGTATTATATCATCACCAAGATGGAAGTCCCTTGCCACTGGTTCTTTAGTATGCAGAGAACGATCAGAGTTTGAGGAGGAGGCTGGGAGCCAGAAATTGTAAAGTAGGCTGCGAATAATGGCCGGTCTTTCAGAGCCATTGAAGAGTAGGTGGTGGTAGTAGCAATGGCAGAACGGGAACGGCGTCATTGTAAAAACAAAAAACATTCAACATATATTTATACTCATTCTTGATTCAATTCTCATCTTTTCTCTTGAATGTGATCACCATTCTCTTGGGCCAGTTACACTATGGTGGATTCATTAACAATTTGACGTCCAAGCACTGGAAATGCAGTGCAAAAATGATCATATTCTGGCTACAAACGGTAAATATGATTGATTGAAAGTGGGACTTCTGATTCAAAACGACTTCCTTGACCGTCTGGTGACCTTCTCCATGGAAGTGTGAACTAACCTGTGTACTTTCAATGTTTATAACTTAGTGAATCTTGGCGGCAAGCACTCAAGGCTCTCTTTGTCCGAGGAATTCTGATGTCAAATAGCTTACACTTCAATGTTGAATTGCGAAATCTTTGCTAGTAGATACAATTGGTTTTCCTAACAGTAGTGTTATTTGAATGATAGGATCCAACATTGAAGATTGTGGAGTACCCTGATTGTACAAAAGACTGCACCTTCTGTGAGTCCTGAATTTGAGATCGAAGTCTGTTTATTCAAGGCCCCAATTTGTGTAATACTGTAGATGCAACTTTTCTTAAAATAGAGAACAAACTATACCAAAGTACCAACCGCAAAAGTTGATTCGGGGTTAAATTAGGAATAGCTAGCTGGTAAGTGGTATATAGCTACAGTAGACATGCTTGGTAATAGTATGGTCCAGCTGAGTGGTATTTATGCCCGGGTACAGTAAGGTTCAGCTAGCTGGTAACTGGTAACTGGTAACTGTGTATTCATCATGTTTGGAGGAAATCCAAATTAAAGCCATACCTTCCCCTTGAATCCAGTTTGATTTGAGCAAGTGGGTAATCAGCTTGGCCACATGTAGGTTGAAAGACTTCAAGATGTTCTTAGGCCCTCCTTACATTAGAAATGAGAAGCCTCCGACCAAACTCCACTTGGGTCATGATCCATGCTCTGAGAAGCCAATCCTTGAGAAGCCATGGCATTTGGATGCAGTGTGAAGTGAGAGAAGGCTGAAGATTCCCATGTGGAGCTTTTTCTGAAATGAACCTAAAAATATTTGAACTTCAAGAGAAAAAGATAGCTATATTTGTGAATGCATCTCAATGAGAATTTTTTGATAGGTAATTGATTTTTGATGACCCTTTAAATAGTGATGAAGAGATGACAACTACACTAAATAGGTAGATTAGTGTTAGATTTTTATAAGATTTGAAAATGCTACAAGTTTTTACTTTTGGTAAAGAAAATTTACTGAGAGTATTTATTCCAATACTATGGAAGTATCCCCATCTTAGCCATTGTAGAGGGTAAGAATAATTACTAACAGTAAAAACTTATAACATGTTTATATAAATTAGTGTATCTAACACTAATCTACCTATTTAGTGTACCAAATCATAATATTTCTATGGGAACCGGGTCCTGCCAACAAGTTTGATTGTGGAAACTCCTGTATCCTCAATCTCCTTCAAGCTTTTTGAAAATTAAGTCAGAGGCAAAATTGTAAGAAGAAGACCTCAAAACATATATAAAGGGATGAAGTCTCTTTAAACTTATGATTGCTTGGAATCAAGAAGCTTCTCACTCTTGGCTTCACCTATAGTATGAAAATCATTGGAAACTCAAGTTTTGAAAAAAATTCTGCTAAAAATTGGCCAACTTTCTCATAGGAAGGATGTATTTCATAGGAAGGATGTATCTCTATAAATCTCTAAACTCTTTGATGTAAAGGGACCAATCTTTAGTGTCTAGGATGAATTCTATATGTATTAGTGATACCAGCAATACAAAGATACCTAATTATATTACACATCAAATATTCAGAAGTTGTCATTTTGAACAAAAGAATGATACAGTTTCATCCAACTATCTTTCAAAATATCAATTTTAAACAATTTTTCTTGATGATATTTTAATACTTTTGGATAATTGAAGTCCATAAATAAGTGAAAATGCTACCAATTAACATATTGCAATGGAAAAGCCACCAACTACTAAGAAATATATCTTCATCTCAATAAAACCTTTGAATAAGAAAAAACCATAATTTTTCTTTTGCACAAATGATGGCCTTGTAATGTTAGAAATTGCCCCAAATTTTACAAAGGAAAAATTGTACAAATCTAGGCCCACTGCTTAAAATTAATGCCTATAATCTCCTCATTTCTTTGATGAAATTAAGTTTTCTACTATAAAAACTAGATTAAATTGGAATTTAATGGAACAAAGAAGTTGGAATCTAGTGGTGAATGAATCTTCACAAAAACCATATTTTCTTGTCAATATTTTCAAGATAGAAACATTATTGCGAGTCCAATACCTAAACTACTCAAAACAAGAATACTCCAACTACAAAGTTATTAGATTTTATCTTGAGATCATACTTGTGCAAAAAATAATTCATATGAAAGTAAATCAGGTGTTACTTAACTAGCTTGCAATGGTAAAACATACCCCATGTTTGAAAACCCAAAAACAAGAGGTGCCTTCACTAAAATGCATACCATGAATTCATACTTCATTGTATGGATCTCCAAAATTTTCCACACAAACTAGACTCAAATTGGGACCCAATCCAAGTAATATCATCCACAACGAACTCTGGAGGAAGAAGTCACGGCTCTTCAAAGTTTCTGCCTTTCATCCAATATGTCGTCTTTCAATATTTGGCCCTTTCAAGGATTAGTAATCAATTCAATGCTATCTTGCTATTATGCAATGTTAATGTTTCATATCATCTACAACAAGTCTATTACATGATTAGACAATTGAGATTACAGAATCTAAACTTTTATTACCTTTGATTACAATTATTGGATTCTTAAAAAGATTAATTTTTAGACAAAAGATCAAGGTCAATATATCCATACCCTTTCTTTGTTAGGAATTTAAAGCATAGAGCTCCAACGGAGAAGCAAGGTAGGATAGAAATTCTAACACCTAGTATGATATAAAATACTAGTAAGGTCCCCTTCGTCTCGTCTTGAGAAGCTCTTTATATGTTTCTTTTAAGAAAGTATCCCGTGTCTACCACTTCCTCAAACAATATTAAATTTAGTATTTTGATATATGCCCGTATTTTTAAAAATTTCTTAAATTTTAAATTTTAAAAAAATTGTTTTTAATTATTTATAATACATAGTCTAAAAAAACATAAAAGAGGTAGGTAGGTTGGTAAGTTTTTAGGTTGGTAGGTTTGGATGTTGGTAGGTTTGTATGTTGATAGGTTAATGGGTTGGTGGGTAGGAAGGATCGCCCAATTCTGGTATACGTATAGATTTCATATCATTTAGGTTAAACTAGAAAGTACTCATGTCTCCTCGATAAATCCAATCTCTCTATGATGTCATTCCATACATAAATTTGGACACTTTCATTCTATGAGAAGAAATCCATTTTTCTTGTTTATCAATATGTCTCTAGAAGAAAAAATCATACTATTACACAAAAGTATCTCATACCTCCAATTGAATGCTCTCTTTAGAATCATCCAAAGACGTGCCAACCGTAGTTGAGCTAAATCTTGGACCACCAAAAGATGACCAATATTATAAAATTTTGCGCAGTAAATATCGTCATTTGTACAACATGCCCCGGCTGCAAGGAGCATGAGCTTGACTCAAAAGTAAACGAGCTTGTGTTAAAAACACAATCAAGGACAGACGAAATGGGAGCATTTCACAAGTCCAAGCTCATGTGACAAACAGCCAAACTTACGCAATATACAACTGGGGCATGCAATCTCAACCTTAGCATACATAAAATAATATATAAAAAACCCATGTCTAAGTTAATCACCAGTGTATCATAATTTAACCCCTAAAGATCCTTGGTACAAAATAGTCAAAATTAGCAAAAAAACCTTCATCTACTTCAGGTCAAAAGAAACTCAATCTACGAACTAATTAGAAGATTCAACCTTAGGATCTTGAAGTTAACTTGACCCTTTACTGAAATGTTAAATTTGAACCGTTAATTTTTCCCCGAGTATGAGATTATAATGGTCAAAGTTGGCTGAATTCTTTCCCGAAAAGCCGATTCGGGTTTCTAGGATTTTTGGGGGTTAAAACTTGAAGCAGAAGGTGTTCAATGGATGGCATTCTTTTCAGTCAAAACGATGCCGTCAAAGAGAAGGTCCCCAACATTGTTGGGAGGGAGTAGGTCACCCGGCCGGACGGACGGACGTGCCTCGAGAAATTGTTTACATTATAGAAGAATGTCGTACCATACATTTGGATGTTATTGCGCATGATGGGAGGGAGAGAGGGAGTCACATTGACACGGAGGTGATGGAGGGCTGCCGAGCACGTTTTTGAATGATATGCTAACTTATATGATCGATGTTCAACAATGTCCGGAAGTGGCGTCAATTACCGGCACTCCGTCCGTACTTATGTACGTTCACAAAAATATCATGCATTGTCAGAAAAGTTCACATGCAGTCTGCAATCTGCTTCATTGTTGACTCCGACCGTTGGTTGACTGTTTTCGTTCAAGCACACCATTTGACTCGTTTTCATTCGTTTCCGTTTACACTCGCAATTGTGTATAAGAAGAGGTTAGTCGTGAAGATGAAGCTGGATTCGTTTTGGAATTCCGCCTGCGAAACAGTGTCAGAAGTTTCGACATTGCCTAACAAAGCTTGAGCAACTTGCGAATCTTACTGAGAAATACCCTGATGTGATCTGGGTCTGTGAGGTGGACTGCTCAATAATGGTGCAAATTTTAGTATTGCAAATCTGTACTGAAGTTAGATGTGTCACCACCATAGTCCACCCAACTATGGTGGGAGGTTCTTGGACCTTGTTGTATGGGTACCTTAAAGCCCTTTGGGGGGATACTATGTCAAGTATCTTCAAGGCACTAGTACTGAACTAGCCTGGTTATAGTGTCTACCCTCGAAAGAGGGAAGTAGTATTGTCTTGTATTCCCCTTGTCTGGTGGGCATTGAGTTATTAGCACTACGAACGGACACTTCATTCACGCCGATCCCTTAAAAAGGGACTGGAGTTTTCAGTCTGTCTCTCTCTCTTGTCTATGTGGATGTGCGTAATATTTGAGTATGGGCATTGTAAGTGGAAGGTTGGTCAAGTAAAATCAACATTTTGAGATTCTTGTGCGATTTGTTATGCCATTTTAAAGTTGGGCTTGTAGGTGTTTCTCAAATGGTGTTCTTAAAATGACACCCTAAATGTTCACTATATCTACATGGAGAATCATACTTTGAAGCTATTATGTACCTCTAGGTGATCGAGTCTAATGAGTGATTAATGATTTTGAGTTGATTTTGAGCACTCCACCTTTGCTAGTAGAAGAATTGATCTCTATGACCTCTTGGTACTGACTCAAATTATTATAAACAAGTTATGAATAACACTTTAGTTACTAGACTTGTGGTACACAAAGTTTAACCCTAAAAGTGTCCTTTGTCAAAAAGTAATGCAATGGATGACAAGTTGAAACATTGATGAGCTATGAATTCTTCATCCAATGTCTTTTCTTGACAATATTGTTGAATCAAAATTTGAGATGAAATTAGCTTTTTTTGTAGTTAAAAGTCACAAATCTGACCAAGATGGCGTGCAAATACATATAAAGGTAACTTCATATATAGAGTTTGAAGGGCACACTTGAAACATGGCACTTGCGGCAAAATTAAAATTACAAGTCATATATTTGAATCAAAATTAATTTCTTGATAGATTTTCTCAAACATAAGCTTCATTTAAAGATAAAGTCCAACAACTTTCTACTTGGGAGATATTTAATTGAATATTGAATCTGCAATGATATTTCTATATTTCTATATTGAGAAGATTGATAATGTGTATGGACCTTCACAACCTAAATCTCCTTCATTTATCATTGAATTTTAGATAAGTTGGTTGAATTCCAATTTGAATCTAACCCTAAATGTCCAAGCCTTTTCTTATCTGAAACATCCATTTAAAAAAAAAAGTGTCATAGGTGAATGTGAAAGTAAGTAATTTAGATCTCAACCGCACAAACTTATAGTAGAATTAGTATAGGTCATATGGACCAAAATTTTAGTTATGAAGTTTCATAAAATACAAGATCTTAACGTATTAGTACTCAACATAGACTACAAAATTTTACCATTTTCACTTCAAAGTAGAGATCTACCAACTAAGCTTTTCGAGTGAAGATATCCTTGGCTTGAAAGTTGTTTACTTTCATCTCAAAATCATCCTTGTACCAAAAAAATCATCATAAAAAATTCTTGGCTCAAATAATAGCCTTGTAATGGTGAGAGTTGCCAAAACTTTTACATATTAGGAAAAAAATCCAAAGCTGCAAGCTTTCCACTCAAATTCTTGCCGTATCTTCAAACACCTTTAATTGGATGAGGGTTTCTACTACTAAAACTAAACTCTAAATGGAATTATCCTAAAAAATAAAGTTAAAAATCAATGGTGGACGAAGGAGAAGGAGCTTTTGAAATTCATCCATTTTTTCATTCTTTTCATATCAAATATTATTCTTGCAAAAGTAACACTAGAGATATTTGGATTAAAAACTTCCAACTATAAAGTTGCTATAATTCATCCCAAGAACATACTTACTTACAATTTTTTTTATGAAGTACTATTTTTTATTCTAGATAATTGGCTTGCAATAGTAAAACATGTCTTATGTTAGAAAACCCTAACACAAAAGCTGTCTTCACTAAAATGCATGCCATTTATTCATACTTCATAATATGTGTCTAAAATATTTATCACAAACACTATACTTGGTTTGGGACCAACCCAAGTAATCTTCTCAAACACAAACTCTTAAAAGTTTCAGCCTTTCATCCAAATGGTTGACTTCGGTAAACAAGGACATATAGGGGCTAGTATTTGTGGTAGAATCTTAACTCAATCTAGCATGTGACAAGGATATGGCATCCAAGGGGTCTACTTTAGTACTCTTTTCCCTTTGTAAAAATTGGGACAACTTTCACTATTACGAAGTTATTATTTGAGCCAATATTAGTTTCTTAGTACAAGAGTATTTTTGAGATGAAGGTGAACAACTTTCCGGTTGAAGACTTTTTGATTGAACTTGTGTATGTTAACCCTTAAACGCCTGAGGTGACCCGAGGGGTCACATTCCAACAGAATCTCCTCTGTAGTTCTCAATGTACTCAACTTTTCACTTATATTTTGATGTCAAACTGATCACCTTCTTCTGATGCATTCAAAAAGTGAAATGTTAGAATTCAAATCACAATTTGTATGAGTGATTTTGTGCTTTGAAAGGATTGTGGTAGGTAGGTACATTACCTTGTAGGAGGTTGCAAGCTCATCATTGATTGGATCATTCATGATGCCCAAGTTCGAAAAGTGCACTATTAATGATGCCCAAGTTCGAAAAGTGCACTATTAATGATGCCCAAGTCCAAAAGATGTTGTGATCCACTACTGGGCTGCCCAAATCCGTATAGCGTGACGTTTAAGGGTTAATAAGATTTCCACTCTAATGTGAAGACAACGACATTTTATTATTTACTTTGAGTACTAATACATTACATTTTTAAGATCTCAACTACAACGAGACTCCACATTTGATTCTTATCACCTAATAAAACCCCATTACATGATATTCCGGTTAAGATCTAGATAGCTAACTTTCATTTACAAGTTAGACTCCACATGTCAAGAAGTAGAATTTAGAAGTGAAAATTTCGAATGCTTTTCAAACCAACTCAATTGCAATTTTCTATAATAATTTTCCACTACCCACGAGGTTAGTGCGAAAGTATGAAATGATATAATTGTTACAGAAGCTTAAACTGCGACTCTTAATTTGAATTCTTGCAACAACCAGATCATCATAGAGCACTATTTCCAAACACCATTTATCGCAAGCAGCAACCAAGGACAATTTTGATTCAAAACCAGTTTGATGTAATGTTTACAGAGGTGATGCCTGGAATAACAGCAAAGATGAAAGCAAATCAGTTTTTTGCAGATTCTTACATTATACCTCAAGCAGGGTTGTCTTAGCTGACAAAAGTCTTATTCATTTGTCAGACACAATTTTGATGAAATGTATATCTAAGACGTCCTATATGTATCAAATGTACATCTTATCTAAATTGTGTCTGACATATGAATAGGAATTTTGTTTGATAAGACAATGCTGACCTCAATTTGATACTTCTGCACATTGCATTCTATCTGTGTCCTTGATACATCAATCACCAGACGCTTGTATTCACCGGAGACTTTTCAATCTAAAGTTAAGTCTGCCTTCTGTGATATTTTCGACACTACTCAATCAAATGGTTTCATGTCGTGAAAAATAGTATCTAGAGGGAAACCAAACATGGTCACATACCAACACAATAACACTTACAACTTCAGATTCAGTTTAAACATTTTCATTCATTTAAAGAATAGTTCTCAAATGAAGTTCTGTAAATGACATTTTAGGTTCAAATGTGTCAACCAAACTTGGATTTTGGAATATTTTCTACGTAAGTATGATGAGGTGTGCTGGATTGACCAAGGAGCTTCTACCATTTCGTAGGGCAACCTTGCAACTACCTACCAAGATTCTTCAATTGCACAGATATAATCTTCGAAATTGTGAAAAGAAAAATGCAAACGTTCGACTTGATAAGTTCATCTTTCATAGGAAAAAAATTACCTAAGAAGTTGATCTGAGGTAGAGTATAAAGAAGGTTTTTGTGAAGATTCTTCAACACCCAACCCCCTCATTCTAAGTCTAAATCATGAAAAGTTTGCATACCACATTACTATCAAGCGAATCAAAAGTGGAATGTTGCGTGTGTACAACAGTAGTAGTCAAAAGCAACATGCAGAGATATCCGAACAAAGCGGGCTGTCATTTCCAGTGCGGATATCCCACTGAGCCTTCGAGGGAATCATATGAAGCTCCATTAATGCTAACCCGACTAGCAATCTCGTTATGTGCGCACCCTAAACTGTATGAAGGTTAGAGAGGACAAAATCGAACGAGTAGCTACACCTCTGCTTTGAGGGAATCTCCTTATTGGTATGATTGCGATCGTGATCCACTTGTCATGCCAGCTCCTGGTCACGAATCAAGCGGTTGTGCGTGCACGGTCCGTGGAAATGCCGAATTGAAGTGCAAAGCTAGTTTCCGTGGCCAGGGAGCCCGATTGAAGATGAGCCACTTGGATCAAAAGGTGCTCATGCTCGTATCAGAATCTTTCGGGAGTTTACCTTATCCTATCAGCATTCAGCCTTCACTTATCTTCTTCCGGCCAGCTCAACTATATGTTTTCAGTTCGGGTCGGAGTATGTAGCATCCCGAAGTGTTCCACATTCCTCACCGTCTTGTGAGCAGATTTTGTTGCAATGGCCGCCGCTACCGCCATGCACTCCACGGCCTTGGCTGGGCAGAGCCTCCTCAAGCCCGTCAACGAGCTCGCTCGCAAGGTCGGCACCAGCAATGCCCGCATCACCATGCGCAAGACTGTCTCCAAGTCTTCCTCCCCTGACAGCATCTGGTAAGCACTCACCTACATTCCCCACATTGCCTCATTTCGATGCTACAGTTGTGTCCAATTGATGTCACCTTCCCTGGTATGGTACATTGCGCGTGTATGGCCATGGGCGATGAATGCTTGTTCCGAGGAGGCTATGCCCTCAATGGCATCGCCTTTTTGGAAGGTCTCCACAATGTTCCTTGCGCTTGCAGTAACTCGAACCTTTGTATGGTGTTACAGGTATGGTGCTGACCGCCCCAAGTGGTTGGGCCCCTTCTCCGAGAACACCCCTTCTTACTTGAACGGTGAGTTCGCTGGTGACTACGGCTGGGACACCGCCGGACTCTCGTCCGACCCCGAGACCTTCGCCCGCAACAGGGAGCTCGAGGTTATCCATGCCCGCTGGGCCATGCTCGGAGCTCTGGGGTGCATCACCCCGGAGTTGTTGGCCAAGAATGGTGTCAAGTTCGGTGAGGCAGTGTGGTTCAAGGCCGGATCCCAGATCTTTGCTGACGGGGGTTTGGACTACTTGGGTAACCCCAGCCTTGTGCACGCCCAGAGCATCTTGGCCATCTGGGCATGCCAGGTGATCTTGATGGGAGCTGTTGAGGGATACAGAGTAGCAGGAGGGCCATTGGGCGATGTGACTGACCCCATCTACCCGGGAGGCAGCTTCGACCCCTTGGGTTTGGCTGACGACCCCGACACGTTCGCGGAGTTGAAGGTGAAGGAGATCAAGAACGGGCGATTGGCGATGTTCTCGATGTTCGGATTCTTCGTGCAGGCGATCGTGACCGGAAAGGGACCGTTGGAGAACCTGAACGACCACTTGGCGGACCCAGTTGCGAACAACGCATGGGCATACGCCACCAACTTCACCCCCGGAAACTAGATCATCATCGATAATTGATGGTTTTGAAGGTTTACAATTTGTACTATAGCCTGCATTGTCAAAATAGAGATCGATCGTTCTCGTCTGAGATGACGCGGTTCAATAAAGCGCAATCTCGTGATGAATCGGGAACTCCTCTGAAGTCGGTTCCAACGACTCCATTGTCAATGCATTTCCAAGTTTGCAAGAATGTGGGAACAGCATGTTTTGCAGATTCCCTCTTCTAAGCTGTCAATATTTGCACACTAAACGAACCTGTGGAAACCGCGGGAAGTGGGATCTACATAAACGATGTACTTCTCAGATTGTCGAGGTTTTTTTCGGAATTTCCTCACTTCCTCTTTCTGATTATCACTAACTAAAGTGCAGATGAGGCTGCATTGAGTGTTGCCATTCGAAGCAAATGTGCCCCTCTTCTTTTAACTGTTAATTGAAACACGGAAATTGAGATACATAAACGGCAAACAATAAATTTCAGCTCCAAGATCGAAGCTGAAAGGGAAAGGAGAAATTGTCACATGGAAGAAAAACAATTACCAGATTGAAGCGAATCATCGTCAAAATGAAAATAGTCTATATCAGCGGTAAACCTCGGTAGCAACCTCATCACATCTGGCATACGCCACGTAATTGATTTGCAATGATAAAATATGTACTAAATTTTGTAACCTAGAACTAAATGGTGGTTTTCCGAACATGCATGCCACTAATTCACATTTCATTTTATGGTGTTGATTTTACTATCACAAACAGTGGACTTGATTTGAGGCCCAACAGAAAACATTTCGTCGGATACAAGTTTTGGATGAAAAAGTTATGGCTCTTCAAATGTTTAGTTTTTTTACTAAATTGTAGAAAAATGACATTAGGGACGTATAGGGATTAAATATAGCACCAACTAATGTAAGATTAGTTCAAACTACCAAAGGTTCATTCATCTTCTCTACATGGTTCATCAAATTTCACCTCGTGAAATCTAGAATATGAATCATGCAATTATTGCCTTCCCAACATCAACGTTTATTAACTAATGATTGGTTGGTTACAAATTTTTTTGGGCACCTCGCGGCACTCAAATTGTCTGTCTCAATTTTCAAACTCTCCTCACTTGCCATGATCAACACTCATAAGTCTCAATACACACCCTCATGACCTCTCAAATACATTTACTTTCTACATACCAACGAAACAAATTCACTTATTATTGTTGTATAATTACATGATAAACCGATCATCTTTTAGTTTTCCCATTTTTTCAACTTCCTGAGATTGAGTTTTTTACTCTCCCAAGTAAGCATAAAGCACTTGGGCATACAAGCGGCAAATGCCAACCTACAATTGTGTTCATTACAAGAATCAGAACTCACACTTCACTTGAAAGACAATATTGAGAGTCATACATCACAAAAGTGAGGAGCATAGCCAAATGTGGACGGTACATGCACCATATCATATAGCCACGTTCATATTCTCCAAAGTGGTCTTGTCCAGTTAGCAGTTGCCACTTCGTGATTTTTTTTTTTTTTTTTTTGGGTTTTTTTAAAACTTTAGACTGTGATAGCAATCACTTTAAGTTTTTTTGTTCGAGATCCATTTTTTCAATTTTCTTGATGAGCAACATGTTTTCTCACTATAGTAAGTGTGGCATTTCATATTGATTTACCATGACCGGTGGCATTTCAGCACTTTCCTATTTCTAATGCATGTGACCAAATGAGCTGCACTTGTGCGATTAGGTCCTTGTTCGTGTCAAGTTCGTAGTGACCATCTAACAAGGCAAATCTAGAACTCTCATGTTAACAGAATCTGCATATGATTGCATGTTAACAATTCCTCTCTGTCAACTCACATTGCAATGGCAAACTACATGACTTGCAAATCTTTCATAAGAACTGTAATGCCATTACATTACCTTTCATTTCTTCTCATGGATTTGTGACTGAGATGAAAAGTGATTGCTCATCTGCAGGTGTTGCAAAAGATCTAGGTGATAGAAATTTGTACAGAACTTCTCGAACACCAAGATGATCGAATGGTCTTTATCGCTAGCGAACGATAGCCTGCGAATTCTCACTCAACTTCGAAGCCTAAAGTGAAATCGCAGTCACCGTTCTTTCCAATAACCTCGCTACCTCATTCAATAAGTTTATGCAAATAATCTTATTACAGTCTACGATTGACCTCTCCCAATGAAAGTCTGATTGGGATTCAACTTGAACTCTTTCTCTATCTCTTTCTCTTCAGTGTTGATTTTCGGACAACACCGGGGTTTTTCATGTGATAAGGTCTGTAATAGCGACTCCTTCTCCTCGGACCTCGAGTTATATAAGACGCTACAAAGTCCATCATTCGATGGAGACACTGACCTTTGTCCAAAAAAGTCGTTCTACCTCTGTTTCGTGCTTGCTTTGTGCGCTCATCTGCCCGACGAAGCGCATTCAAGAAATTTACAAACTTCAGTCTGGAAAATGAAGAACGAATGTATCTGCCATACCGGACAAGGCTGTCGGCATCAACTGTGCTGAGTTTCATCTCCAGGATTTCAAAAGCTTCCACGAAATCGGTGATCGAGAATCCTAATGAAGCCCCGATCGTAAGAAAGTTGAAAAATGCCTCTAATGGCCCCCCGTCCAGCTCGGCTACTATGAGGTTGATCCCTGATGAATTTCTCTGTGTTTCCCTCAGTGAATTCTTGTAGTCTACAACCGATTCAACAAACTTAAAATCCGTAGCGAAGACAACGAACTGGTCATAGTCCATGTTGCCATGAACATCCGCATGCCCTGACGAGATTAACATCTCCTCTAGTTCATCCTCCTCAACGTCATCCGCCATGCCTACGTCCTTCGTAGGGGCACAAAGAATACTGACTCGAATAGCTTCGGCGTCGTCAGCGACCTCCTCGGATTCCTTTAAGGGATTGAGGTAGCGGTCAAAGTAATCCCTGCACTCACTAGCATGCACCTCGGGCAACAAGTTACTCGAGCTTTGTTCCGAGCTGGACGACTCGATTTGCTCGCCTTTCTCTTTCTCAAGATAACGTCTAATATGAGCCATCGATTTATGATTTTCTTATCTGCTGCCAATTTGAAGGTAAACATTTGAATCAAATTCAACAGTAAACGCTTCCAATGAAAAGTTCCTTCGAATGAAATGTTTAAGTTCGACAGGTACATTGTCACTTGAGGAGCATCCTGTACCGTAATTTGACTTATCGACTGATGTACTTTCTCCTTTCAGTAAACATCGATTGACCGAACGGCGCAATTGCGCAAAAGTTAAGAAGATTGTGCCAGGCTCAAAACATATGAAGAGTATATAAACTATGAATCTCCCGCCAATTTGTGAAGAGGAATTAAGCAGCTTGTACAAAAGGTCGTCTCGACGGGTAAACACTAGAGCTGTATGGCTGAATGTTGCTTCCGAGGCTAAGATTGAGTTTATGATCCAGCGATGCATTTCGATGTATTGCAAAGGGATTCCAAATGTCCTTGCGACAGTATCAAGAAGTGCATCCTACAGATCACTTTAAAGAGTACCAGATTGGCGAACCTACCTTCAAAACGAATTTCGCGGCTGACATAACTTGCTCAGTAATACTTGAATTTGTGACTTCTACTCCAAGTCACTAGAGATGTCTGTGACCAACAGCGACAGAAAATCAATTCTGAAGATTGGCTCCAAGTTTCGAAACAGGTTCTCTGAATTCGCTTCACTCTCTGGCGCTTGTGCTTCGCAAAATAAATTCTAACTCATTCACACATGATTTGAATTACTGCCAACGTTCCATTTCCTTCCTTGAAGGTTTTGGACACGCTCATGGACACCGAGCACCTGTTTCTTTCATCGTCGAAGTGACGGTTGCTTTTGTATACACCTCAATCTACGAATCGTTACTCTAAGGATCGTATTGCGGTGCTGCAAAATAGTTTAACTTTAATCAAGGTTCGGCTACGAGAAATCACTCCACTGCAGAATACTTGACAACCTTCATGCCGATCCTAGATCACTAAATTCGTGCGCTCATGTGAAAAATCCTCGGCAGAACTGGAGCTACGGCCGATCGAGAATGTGAACAACAGTCGGGGACCTACACGAGGCGGATGATGAACGATGTAATGCTCATCGCACAATGGATGAAATGATGTTTACGAAAGGTACGACGGAGACATTCAGTTTCATTATTTCATCCATTGTGCATTTCAAATTCCTAAAAGCTTTTGTTATTTCTTATGTAGATATATGACATTAGTCATAGCACAAACTAATCAGGGCAATCAGGCATAGGGGTCCGCGGGGCCGCCACGTTGATGAGAGGAAGGGTAGCATTGGGGTCGGCGGGGCCGCCACGTTGATGAGAGGAAGGGTAGCCCACGTTTAGAGAACTAAAACTATGATAGGATCTATTTTATAAAATTTATATGTGTTTAATTTGTTGGTTCTTGAGTTTATAGTGTCTGACATTGGAAAAAACCAGTATATCCTGTAAAATAGGTCCAATGCACAAATGATTAATGCCAACCCAAACAAGGAGAAAGCATTTAATGTCATTTAGATTAAATCGACATAATTAGAATGTAGTTGGACTAGGGTTTCAAATATCCAAGAAGTTCACAATTATGGAATGCAAAATAGCTTGCATTCTTTTACATGAACCTAAGTGCTTAGGAGGTGAGGTGATGTGAGCTCATTCTTGACCTCAACAAATTAAAAAGTAAATGAGTGTAAAACTCAATAATAACAACGCTAGGATTTAAACCTACATGCACGATATAAATCACTCATATTTTGTCATCCAAAGTGGCCTCTTGAAATACTAAGTAAAATTAATTATGTTGTATTGAACCATTTCTAGACCGGAGGTAGTCTAGAAGTAAAACATCGAGGTCCCTCTCTATGGCCATGTGCACAAGATACAAACCAAATTGGAAAAAATGTACATCTAGGAATTTCCTTAGAATGTGAAGATACTAGAATCCCCCATGTAAATTTTCAATTAGAATATTTATACCAAATTGAAATTCCAAAATATCTTACAGTCACAATTCTTAAATGAGTCGAATTTTAGTTAAATATGACATATTTTCTATCACCACCAAATAATCCGAGATTGATTATTACATTTATATTAATGAAGCTATACTTCTTGACTTCTTGTGCATGCTTCATAAAAAATCTCATGCTTAACATGATTCTCCGTGCAAATATCAAATAAAACTCATCAGAAGTAAATCCTTAGAATCAAGTAACTATTTTGAAGTTCAATGATATGGTTGACTTCATGATGGAAATAAAGCCAATGAGTGACAAATATCCTTTTAACCAAGCAAAATGACTCACATAAGCAAATATGTACAAAATATACTTAACTAACTTACTAAATATCAACTAACTATTTCAATAACTAATGTACTCATTAATCTTATGTTTGGTAAGAATCAAATTAACATACTACATATCTGGGCCTTTTGAAATTAATGTAATTTGTATATACTAGAAAAAATCAAAACAAGTTGTTAGTCCATTATACATTGAGTTAACAATGACAATTTTGGAAACAATCAATTTTGGAAACAATCACAAGGAAACCGGTAGCCCATGAAGCACATAGAGTAAGAAGTGGATAAAGAGGGTAGCGGATGAAGTAGATAAAGAGGAAAGTGGATGAAGTAGAAAGAAATTGAAGTGTGAAGGAGATGAAGTAGGAAATATATGAAGCAGGAAGAAAGTGGAAAGTCTCTTGCTTAAAAGCTGGTTGATGTGGTGAAGTAGGAAGTACGAAGTGGAAAGCGGATAAAACAAATGAAGCAGAAAACGTTTGAAGCTAGAAGTGAATGAAGCGGATGAAGGAGGAAGTGCATGAAGTGAAAAAGTAGGAAGCTATAAGCCGATGAAGCAAATGAAACGGATGGAAAAGGAAGTAGATTAATAGAGAAGTGGAAGAAGCTAAAGGCGAGATGTGAATGGAACAAGTCAAAAGCTAGGGTTTGGAGTGGAAGCGTAATGAGAACAAGATTGGAAATGCAACACGTGGCCGCTCAAATTTGTAGGGAACGCCAAACCCTCTTTAGGCTACCCTTCCTCCAATATAACGCTCTATTTAGAGGATGACACACAAGAACTTTGAAGTATATCGGTCACATTTAGGATTATAAAAGTATCACATGGGCAATTGGGCATGGTCAATACACAAGGAAGTTAAAGGAATAAACCATCAAATCTAGTGACCTTGCTCCGTACCAGTATCAAACTATCAATGGCACAAATGTCTTGAAGCTACTAGAAGCACCTCATATGCCTATCTTGAACAATATCAACACTAATTTGGTAAACGATTCAAGGTTGCGTCGCTTCGATTCTAGATTCACCACATCAACCCTGTTTGCATAGAGTTTGTGCACTCCTTTGGGCCGACCCTTGTTTGTTACTTCAATAAGGAGGTTGGCAACAACACTTGAGAATCAATATAAGAAAGGAGACAAATGTCCAATCAAACTTAGTTTTTTGGATGTCTTTGCGAGGAGTATTTCGATAATTGATCTCCTTCCACTGTTGACTGTTAAATTTAAGCAAATTTTGCAAGGTTTTACGTGAGAATCTTCGAAACATGTTCTATATACACTACTGCAGATTCAAGACTGGATTGACAATGTGATAGCTAGTACACAACTTTCGGACAATGAAAAAGCTGCAATGGAATCCACATTGACCAGGAAATGATGCCTTATTGGATCCCCTCATCTCAAACGAGAATGTGACATTTCTCTTTCAGCAATGCAGGCTATGGTACAGGACAAATTGCAAATGCTTCCGTCACGATGGCCTGCACACAAATCCGAACATCAAGGACATTGCCAATCGCCCGTTTTTAGTCTCTTTCACCCTCAACTACACAAACGTGTCCGGGTCGTCAGCCAACTTTTGGAAATTTCGAGCAATTGCGTCTCCCAAGATCAAATTTTCAGAAGGTTCAAATTTATTGTTGAAGTACCGTGAATCTAGTTCTATCTAAAATTTATAGTTCTAACTTCATTTGGCATTGTAGATTTCTCCCCTATTCGTACAAAGAGAAATAGGGTGATATATTTCCCACCTGCACTTAGTGAGAGATAATCTCCAAACCAATTGAATTTTAGTATTGGGTAAGTAATTAGCAGATATAGCCCACCATTGAAATTCTTATAAAAAGGGTGTGATGGTGTGAGGGTCACCCATTAATTCATTCTCAATAATTCCAACCAAAAAGGAAATCCTATCCAAGTTGATGTGTTTGTTATGTGAACATGTTGGCGGGATCCAAGTTTCCAAAGAAATATTCCATTTTGGTAAATGCCATCTCTTCATCTCTATTTGAAGAGTTCCTAAGAAAAGGAATTTCTCTTCCAAATATGCTCGTTTGAGATGCATTCAAGAGCATTGGTTTTTTTTTTTCATAGAATTTATGAAGAGGTGCAATATAAGTTCGAAGTTGCTCTTGAGAATATTTTGGACCCCAAGGCCCTGCCAATTGTTTCATATGGACACAATTAACAAGACAAAGCTGGAACTCCCATGTTCACAAAATCTGCATATGGGATTGCATGAGCAACTCCTCCGTCAGACTCACATTGCAGTGGTTGTTGCAGGATATTCCTTACCTGTACATGATTGACTAACTATATACAATGTGCAAGCCTGAGAGCATGTTCACTGTTTTGGCTTTCAGCTTAAGTGAAAGATCATTGTCAAGCATTTAGTTGTTTTGTACTGTGTGCACCGAGTATGGCAATCACTCTCTTAAGTCTAAGTTCGTGCCTGTAGCCTCTAAAATGGAAAACTACATAATTTGCAAATCTTTTATAAGAACTGTAATCCCATACTTGTAATGACCCGAAACAGACGCCACATTACCTTTCTTTTCTTTTCGAAAATGTGTCTGATAGAAAGTGATATCTCATCTGCAGGTGTTGCAAAAGATAGTTGATAGAAAATTGTATAGTTCTTCTCTAAAATTTAGATGATCAAATGTTCTTTACAGCTAGCGACTTCTCACTCATTCCCGAGCCTACAGTGAAATTGCAGTCACCGTCTCCAATGACCTCGCTACCTCGAAGCAGCTCCAAGAGCCATCCTCCAAATGTTTATGCAAACAATCTTGTTACAGTCTACAGTGGACCTGTCTCAATGAAAGATTTGCCATCCAGTGCTTATAATCTGAGGCATCATTCGGACTTTCTGTATGACAAGGTCAGTGCTAGCGATCCATTCTCCTTGGACCTCGAGTTGTGTAAGATGCTACAAAGTCCATCATTCGATGGAGACGCTGGCCTCTGTCCAAAACAGTCGTCCTACCTCTGTTTCTTACTGCATCTGCTTCCTCATCTGCCCGACGAAGCTCATTCAAGTATTCTCCGAAGTTGAGTCTCATACGTGTCTGATCGTGTTTGACGTACCGGACAAGGCTGTCGGCATCAACTGTGCTGAGTTTCATCTCCAGGATTTTAAATGCTTCCACGAAATCCGTGACTATAAATCGTAATGAAGCCGCGATCTTAAGGAAGTCAAAAAACTCCTCTAATGGCCCCCCGTGAAGCTCGGCTTCCATGGGGTCGATCCTTGATGAATATCTTTGCGTTTCCCCCAATGAATTCTTGTTGTCACCAAGCGATTCGAAGAGTTTAAAATCCGTAGCGAAGACAACGAACTGGTCATAAGTCATGTTGCCATGAACATCCGCATGCCCTGACGAGATTAACATCTCCTCTAGTTCATCCTCCTCAACGTCATCCGCCATGCCTACGTCCTTCATAGGGGCACAGAGAATACTGGCTCGAATAGCTTCGGCGTCGTCAGCGACCTCCTCGGATTCCTTTAAGTCATGAAGGTAGCGGTCAAAGTAATTCCTGCACTCACTAGCATGCATCGCGGGCGACAAGTTGCTCAAGCTTTGTTCCGAGCTGGCCGACTCGATTTGCTCGTCGTACTCTTTCTCAAGATTACGTGTAATATGAGCCATCGATTTATGATTTTCTTATCTGCTTGACAATTGGAAGGTAAACATTTGAATCAAATTCAACAGTAAACGCTTCCAATGAAAAGTTCCTTCGAATGAAATGTTCAAGCTCGACAGGTACATAGTCTCTTCAGGAGCACCCTATACCGTAATTTGACTTATCGACCTCAGACTGTCGTACTATCTCCTTTCAGCAAAGATCGATCGACCGAATGGCGCAATCGCGCAAAATTTAAGTATATTTTGCTAAGTCTCAAAACAAGTGAAGAGTACATAAGATATGAATCTCTCGCCAATTTGTGGAGAGGAATTAAGCAGCTTGTACAAACGGTTAGTGTCGACGGAGAAACACGAGAGCTGTATGGCTGAAATCTGAATGTTGCTGCCGAAGCTAAGAGTGAGCATATTTCAGCTCGTTGCAAGGAGATTCCAAATGTATATGCGACAGTATCAAGAAGTGCAGCATCCGTCAGAACACTTCAAAGAGTTCCAAATCGACGAACCTACCTTCAAAAGGAGTTTCGCGGTTGACTTAAAATGCTAAGTAATACTGAATTTTTCATTTGTGACGTCTACTCCGAGTCACTAGAGCTCTCTGTGACCAGCAGGGACCGAGAATCAGTTCTCGAGATTCGCTCTAAGTTTCAAAGTAGTGTCTCTCAATTGGCTTAACACTCAGGAGCTTGTGCTTTGCAAAAAAAATTCGAACTCATTCACATATTTGAATCACTACCAGTGGTCCATTTTCTTCCTTGGAAGATTTTGGACACGCTCATGGACACCGGGCACCTGTTTCTTTCATCGTCGAAGTGACGGTTGCTTTTGTATGCACCTCAATCTACGAATCGTTACTCTAAGGATCGTATTGCAGTGCTGGAAAATAGTTTCAATCCAATCAAGGTTCGGCTGCGAGAAATCACAATATGCAAATTCACTACAGAATAATTAACAACCTTCATGCCGATCCTAGATCACTTAATTCGTGCGCTCATCTGAAAAATCCTCGGCAGAACTGTAGCTATGGCCAATCGAGAATGTGAACAACAGTCGGGGACCTACACGAGGCGGATGTAATGCTCATCGCACACTGGATGAAATGATGTTTACGAAAGGTACGAGACCATTCTGCGCTTTTCAAATTCCTTATAGCTTTTGTTATTTTGTTATTTCTTATGTAGATATATGACATTGGTCATAGCACAAACTAATCAGAGCAACTAGGCATTGGGGTCAAGCTACCATGGTGGTGAGAGGAAAGGTAGCCCACGTTTTAGAGAATTAAAAATATGCTACAATCTATTTTATAAAAATTATATGTTTTCAATTTGTTGGTTCTTGGGTTTACACTATCGACATTGGGAAAAATTAGTGTTTGAGTTTTTCATGTGAGCATATTTCGTAAAATAGGTCCAATTCACATATGATTGATGCCAACCCAAACAAGGAGAAAGCATATAATGCCATTTAAACTAAATCAACATTATTAGAATGTAGTTGGACTAGGGTTTCAAATATTCAAGATTTCACAATTTTGGAATGCAAAATAGATTTCATTCTTTTACATGAACCTAAAGTGCTTAGGAGGTGAGGTGATGTGAGCTTAACAAACTAAAAAGTAGTATGAGTGTAAAACCCAACAATGGCAACTCTAGAATTTTAACCTATATTCACAATATAAATCACTCATTTGTCATCCAAAAGTGGACTTTTGAAATACTATTATAAATTAATTATGTTGTATTGAAACATTTTTAGAGTGGAGGTAGTCTAGAAGTAAAACATCAAGGCCCCTCTCTATGGTCATGTGCACAAGATACAAGCCAAATTGGAAAAATGTAAATTGGGAGGATTTCCTTAGAATGTAAAGATACTCAAATCCCCCATGTAAATTTTCAATTAGAATAGTCACACCAAATTAAAATTCCAAAACATATTATAGTCACAATTCTTTAATGAGTCCAATTTGAGTTAAATATGACATATTTTCCATCACCACCAAAATAATCCAAGATTGATATTACATTCAAATCAAAGAAGCTATACTTTTTGTGTGTGCTTCATAGAAAAACTCATGCATGACATGATTCTCCGTGCAAATATCAAATGAAACTCATAAAAAGTAAAACATTTTAATCAAGTAACTATTTTGAGGTTCAATAATATAATTAACTTCATGATGGAAATAAAGCCAATGAGTGACAAATATCCTTTGAACCGAGCAGAGTGACTCACATAAGCAAATATATACAAAATATACTTAACTAACTTACTAAATATCAACTCACTAATTGAGTAAGTAATATACACACTTATCTTATGTTTGGTAAGAATCAAGGTAACATACTACATGTTTGGGCCTTTTGAAATCAATGTACTTTGTATATACTAGGAATAGTCAAAAGAAGTTCTTAGTCCATTATCTATTGAGCTAACAGTGAAATTTGGAAACAATCACAAGGAAGCCGGTAGCCCATGAAGCATGTAGAGTGAGAAGTGGATTAAGAGAGTAGCGGATGAAAGTAGATAAAGAAGAAAGTGGATGAAGTAGAAAGCAAATGAAGTGTGAAGTAGATGAAGAAAGAAATATATGAAGCATGAAGAGAGTGGAAAGTCTCTTGCTTAAAAGCTAGTTGATGTGTGAAGCAAGAAATATGAAGTGGAAAGCGGATAAAACATATGAAGTAGAAAAAGTATGAAGCTAGAAGTGAATGAAGTGGATGAAGGAAGAAGTGCATGAAGTGAAAAAGTAGGAAGCTATAAGTTGATGAAGCAAATGAAACGGGTGAAAATGAAAGGAGATCAATAGAAAAGTGGAAGAAGCTAAAGGTGAGGTGCGGATGGAACAAGTGAAAAGCCAGAGTTTGGAGTGGAAGCGAAATGGGAACAAGATTGGAAAGGCAACACAGGGCTGCACAAATTTGCAGGGAACGCCGAATCCCTCTTTAGGCTATCCTTCCTCCAATATAACGCACTATTTGGTTATTCCGAGGATGACACACAAGAACTTTGAAGTATATAGGTCACATTTAGGACTATCAAAGTACCACATTGGCATGGTCAATACACAAGAAACATAAAGGAATAAACCATCAAATCTAGTGACCTTGCTCCGTACCAGTATCAAACTATCAATGGCACAAATGACTTGAAGCTACTAGAAGCACCTTATATGCCTATCTCAAACAATATTAACACTAATTTGGTAAATTATTCAAGGTTGAGTTGCTTCAATCCTAAATTCACCACATCAACTTGTTTGCATGGAGTTTGTGCACTCCTCTGGGCCGACCCTTGTTTGTTACCTTAATAAGGAGGAAAAAATACTTCTGAATCAATATAAGAAAGGAGAAAAATGTCCAATAAGACTTCGTCTTTGTGATGAACGTCTTTGCTACGAGTATTTCGATAATCAATCCCCTTCCATTGTTGACTGTCGAATTTAAGCAAATTTTGCATGCTTTCACGTGAGAATCTTTGAAAGATCCTCTATCCACACTATTGCAGATTCAAGATTGGATTGACAATGTGATAGCTAGTACACAACGTTCAGACAATGAAAAAACTGCAATGGAATCCACATTCACCAGGAACTAAGTTAGTGCTTCATTGGACCCGTCATCTCAAACGAGAACAAGACATTTCTCTTCCGACAATGCAGGCTATGGTAGCTATGGTACAGGACAAATTGCAAATGCTTCCAAAGTATCGATTGTCGATGATAATCTAGTTTCCGGGGTGAACGGTTGGTAGTGTATGCCCATGCGTTGTTCGCAACAGGGCCTACCAAGTGGTCGCTCAGGTTCTACAACAGTCCCTCGCCCGTCACAATGGCCTGCACGAAGAATCCAAACATCAAGAACATTGCCAATCACTAGCTCGTTCTCGTTCTCGATCTCTTTCACCTTCAGCTACAGGAACATGTCGGGGTCGTCAGCCAACTTTTGGAGATTTCGAGCGACTACCTCTCCCAAGATCAATTTTTCAGAAACTTCAAAATTATTGTTGAAGTTTTGTGAATCTAGTTCTATTTGAAAATTATAGAACTTCATTTGGCATTGTAGATTTCTCTCATATTTGTCCAAAGAGAAATAGGGTGAGATATTTTCCATCTCTACTTAGTGAGAGAAAATCTCTGAACCTCACTTAGAAAATTGGATTGTAGTATTGGTATGTAGTTGGCAGGTAGCCACGTATAGCCTGCCATTGAAATACTTATAAAAGGGTTGTGAGGGTCACTCGTGATTCTCTTATTTCATTCCCAATATTTCCAATAAAAAAGGAAATCCTATCCAAACTGATGTGTTTGTCATGTGAACATGTTGGCGGGACCCAAGTTTCCATAGAAATATTCCATTCTAGTAAATGTCATCTCTTCATCTCTATTTGAAGAGTTTTTAAGAAAAAGAATTGCTTTCCCAAATATGCTAGTTGGGATGCATTCAAGAACATAGTATATTTTTTTATTTTTTGTTTTTTATCATAGAATTTATGAAGGGGTGCACTATAAGTTCGGAGTTGCTCTTGAGAATATTTTGGACCTCTAGGCGGTGTCAATTGTTTCATATGGAGGTGGTAGTTACGATTAGTCACTTTTCAGTTCAATGTGTGGTTAAGCAAGAGTAAAATGAAGGATCCCTTTTGAACGACTCTTTATTTCAAACTTGCCCAAAACATTCTCAGTCATGTTTTCCATTTAGTTTATGAAACGTTGATTTCTTTTTCAGTATCTCCACTCATTGCAAGCCTAACAAATCATAATGTGAACCTTCAATGCTTCGAAGATGAATATGATCGTTGTTGATTAGTGTACTTTGCATTCTTGAGACGGCCTTGTTCTTTACTTCAAAGGACATTGTAATGCTTGCTCCAAGTCAGAAATAATTTATTTGCTTGCTTCCCATCAAATTGATTTCCACTGCATGAATTTGAAAGACTACCTACATTCACCTTAAGTTCCTCTCTGAAACTTATAAAATTACATCGTAACATTTCGGTAACCTTCTAAGTCACATCATGACATCCTTTTACTAAAATAGTGGATCTATGTATTTGGATAAAGCAACATCATCATGAGGTACTAGGTAAAAAACACATTGCTTCTTGTGTTAGAGTTACGAGAAGAGATGAATTCAATCCCAGTTATGGAGTCACCAAATGTGCTGCCCTTGTGTCCCTGTTTGTGTCATGTTCATATTAACCAGTCAACAAGACAAAGCTGGAACTCCCATGTTCACAAAATCTGCATATGGGATTGCATGTTAGCAACTCCTCCGTCAAACTCACATTGCAATGGTTGTTGCAGGATATTCCTTACCTGCACACGATTGACTAACTATATAATTATGTAGTCGTATACGTACTCTCATGCTAAGAGCTAGCTGGTGGCACAGACACCACCTGCCATATAATGCAATCATACAAGTTACACCCCAACAAACTGCAGCCGTTATGCTTAGTTGAGTACCAGCTTCCTGTAGCGTCTATGATGCTTTTCTCTTGCTGGTAGCAGTATGTATGCAGCACCTAGCCTTGTAGGCTTGTACACAATGTCTGTGTGTATGAATATGTGGGAGCATGTTCATTGTTTTTTGCTTTCAGCTTAAGTAAGAGATTATGTTCAAGCATTTAGTTGTTTTGTACTATATCCCAAAATCTCAATGACGCCGTGGAGTGCGGGCCGCACAGTACGCCGCAAAATGCGGAGGGGTATGGAGGGGTCTTGTGGCAGGGGTCTTGGGGGTCTTGTGACAGGGGGTCTTGTGACAGGGGGTCTTGGGAGGCAGGGGGTCTTGGGGGGCAGGGGGTCTTGTGACAGGGGGTCTTGGGGGGCAGGGGATCTTGGGGGGCAGGGGGTCTTGAGGGGCAGGGGGTCTTGGGGGAGGGATTTATCCCATATTCTTTGCAGCTACTGCCTCCCTTGAAAATGTACTAGGGGGCTGGGGGCACCACACAATGAAAAAAATTTAAAGAAAGCAATGCACCCATGGGTCCACGCGGCACCCCCTTAAGGGGGTCCATGTGGCGTGAAAGACCATAGGTTAATTAATTAATGCTGCATAGTGAAGGTCACTATGCAGCAACATCTCACTATGGACGGAGTACTTGTTTTGTACTGTGTGCACCGAGTATGGCAATCACTCTCTTAAGTCTTAGTTCGCGCCTGTAGCCTCTAAAATGGAAAACTACATAATTTGCAAATCTTTTATAAGAACTGTAATCCCATACTTGTAATGACCCGAAACAGACGCCACATTGCCTTTCTTTTCTATTCGAGGATTTGTCTGATAAAAAGTGATTATAGCTCATCTGCAGGTGTTGCAAAAGATAGTTGATAGAAAATTGTATAGTTCTTCTCTAAAATTTAGATGATCAAATGTTCTTTACAGCTAGCGACTTCTCACTCATTCCCGAGCCTACAGTGAAATTGCAGTCACCGTCTCCAATGACCTCGCTACCTCGAAGCAGCTCCAAGAGCCATCCCCAATATGTTTATGCAAACAATCTTGTGACAGATTACAATGGACCTGTCTCAATGAAAGAATCGCGATCCAGTGTTATAATCTGAGGCATCATTCGGACTTTCTGTATGACAAGGTCAGTGCTAGCGACCCATTCTCCTCGGACCTCGAGTTACAAAAGATGCTGCAAAGTCCATCATTCGATGGAGACGCTGGCCTCTGTTCAAAACAGTTGTCCTACGTCTGTTTCTTGCTTTATTTGCTTCCTTATCTGCCCGACGAAGCTCATGATTCAAGTATTCTCCGAAGTTGAGTCTCATACGTGTCTGATCGTGTTTGACGTACTGGACAAGGCTGTCGGCATCAACTCTCCTGAGTTTCATCTTCATGATTTTAAAAGCTTCCACGAAATCGATATCTATAAACTGTAATGAAGCCGCGGCATCAAGGAAGTCAAAAAATTCCTCTAATGCCCCCCTGTCGAGCTCGGCTTCTATAAGGTTGATCCCTGGTGAATTTCTTTGTGTTTCCCTCAGTGAATTCTTGTAGTCTACAACCGATTCAACAAACTTAAAATCCGTAGCGAAGACAACGAACTGGTCATAAGTCATGTTGCCATGAACATCCGCATGCCCCGACGAGATTAACATCTCCTCTAGTTCATCCTCGTTAACGTCACCCGCCATGCCTAGGCCCTTCAGAGGGGCACAGAGAATACTGGCTCGAATAGCTTCGGCGTCGTCATCGACCTCCTCGGATTCCTTTAAGTCATTAAGGTAGCGATCAAAGTAATCCCTGCACTCACTAGCATGCATCTCGGGCGACAAGTTGCTCGAGCTTTGTTCCGAGCTGGCCGACTCGATTTGCTTGCCTTTCTTCTTCTCAAGATTACGTCTAACATGAGCCATCGATTTATGATTTTCTTATCTGCTTGACAATTGGACGGTAAAAATTTTGAATCAAATTCAACAGTAACGCTTCCAATGAATAGTTCCTTCGAATGAAATGTTCAAGTTCGACAGGTACATAGTCTCTTCAGGAGCATCCTGTACCGGAATTTGACTTATGGACTTCAGACTGATGTACTTTCTCGTTTCAGCAAACATGGATTGACCGAACGGCGCAATTGCGCAAAATTAGCAAGTCTCAATACAAGTGAAGAGTACATAAGATATGAATCTCCCGCCAATTTGTGGAGAGGAATTAAGCAGCTTGTACAAAAGGTAAGTGTCGACGGAGAAACACGAGAGCTGTATGGCTTAAATCTGAATGTTGCTTCCGAAGCTAAGAGTGAGCATATTTCAGTTCTTTGCAAGGGGATTCCAAATCTCCATGCGACAATATCAAGAAGTGCATCCTACATAACACTTCAAAGAGTACCAGATCGGCGAACCTACCTTCAAAACGAGTTTCGCGGTTCACATAAGTTGCTCTGTAATACTTGAATTTGTGACGTCTACTCCATGTCACTAGAGCTGTCTCTGATCAGCAGGGACCGAAAACCAGTTCTCGAGACTCGCTCCAAGTTGCAAAGTAGTGTCTCTCAATTCGCTTCACTCTGACCAGTGCTTGTTTCAACTTCACGTTATAACCGCCGACGTCGTAAATCCTTCCTCGAATGTTTCGAATGCTCTCATGTCCAACGAGCATATGTTTCTACCATCATTGGAGTGACGCTCGCTTCTTGTATACACCTCAATCTACAAATCTCTACTCTACGGATCTATTGCGGTGCTAGAAAACAGTTTTACAGGTAATCAAGGCTCGATAACGAGAATGCGGTACACTAACTCAATGCAGAATACTCAACAACCTCTCTGCCGATCTTCAATCACGAAATCCATGCGCTCATCTGGAAACTCCTCGGCAATACTATAGTATTGGCCGATGAGGGAGTGTGTTCAACAGTCGGGGACCTGCACGATGCGGATGAAACGATGCGGTATTCGTCGAAAAATGGATGAAATGCTATTTGTGAAAGCTACCCAGGTTTGTCGGTACACCTCATCTCAGAATGATGCCTTCGGTGCAATTAACGGCCATTTTACTTCATTGGGGGCATTTAATGAATTTTGCTTTATTGCGAATGTGAGTTACAGGCTCCGCTGACAAGAATTTTTTGCTGGATGGGGTTTTTGTTTTCTAATTACACAAGGACACTACAGCAATATGCTATATTGGCGCCATCTTGGATATTCCTAAATCTGGTGGATGCCGATGAGGAGCTGAATCGAATGGTAACCCACTGATTTTCATCACATTTTTTCATCAGACAAAATGTAGGAGGACTACAGAAATGCTCATAGCACCAAATGGATTCCGTATACAATCTACATCCTAATTATGTTGATTTAGTTCAAATGACATTAAATGCTTAATCCTTGTTTGAGTTGGCATCAATTATATGTGCATTGGACCTATCTTTTATAATATGCTCACATAAAAAACAAAAATATTAAATTTTTCTAATGTTGACACTCTTAAACCAAAACTAAAGAACCAACAAATGAAAATATAAAATAACATATAGATTGTAGCATAGTTTTAGTTTTTTAAACCAGTGTTGTCTTATCAGACAAAATTCCTATTCATTTGTCAGACAAAATATAGATGAGATGTACATTTGATACATTGAAAACTTCTTAGATGTACACCTCATCTTGATTGTGTCTCACAAATGAATAGGAATTTTGTCTGATAAGACAACCCTGCTCTAAACTTGGACTACCCTTCCTCTCACCAACAACCCTGCTCTAAACTTGGACTACCCTTCCTCTCACCAACAACCCTGCTCTAAACTTGGACTACCCTTCCTCTCACCAGTGTGACGGCCCCACAGGGCACAGACCCCTGTACCTAGTTGCCCTGATTAGTTCGTGCTATGACCAATGTCATAGATCTACAAAAAATTCATTTAGAAGGATACAGACATGAACAGACATGAACTTCAACCAAACAGAGCATTGGCTATACTCACAAGCAGACTTCAACAGACAGAGTATTTGCCATACTCACAAGCAGTACAAGACAACACAATGTTCAAAAGTCAAAACGCTTTTACTTAGTGGTATGAAAAGGCATACACAAAGAGAAATGCTCCCACACCACCACGCACACTCACACCGCGCAGAGGTTGGGGCTTCATATATCTTGCTACAGAGAGAAAGCATCATGCATGGATGCTACACGGTACTAGTAATCGATCGAGCATGGCGGCTACGATTGACGGGGTCACTAGTATGATTGTCTTGCCAAATTCGAATCTTTGTACGCACGTGCAATACTACCACCACTACCAAACATCATTATGTATGAGTGTGTATACGGCTATATATATATATATCAATATATTAACAGTAAGTCAATCGTGTACCAACAGAAGGAGTAAATTGCAACACTCCCACTCACGATCGACTTACCTTTTTTGGAAGCTGAAAAGTCAACCAGTGCCACAGTCAGAGGGAGAGTCACAGTGTGTTGCTGTCAGACCAAGTAGGGCAGTGAGGCGGTGGAATTTGTCACGAGGCAGCGGCTTTGTGAGCAAATCAGCAACATTATCGGCAGTAGGAACGTAAGCCACTCGTAAACGCTGCTGCTGGAAGTGATCCCGGATAACATGGTATTTAACATCAACATGCTTGGTCCGATTATGGAACTCAGGATTACGCACCAAGCGAATCGCAGCTTGATTATCACTCCTCAGTAGAGTCGGAGCTGATTGCGGGTAACCTAGGTGAGCCATGAGCTGCCGCATCCAGATTATTTCTTGGGAAGCTAAATGAGCAGCGATGTACTCTGCTTCCGTTGTGGATGCTGCGGTAGACCCCTGCTTACGACTGCCCCACGCGACAGGGCCTCCGTTAAGCACGATGACAAATCCGGATCTCGACTTCCGATCGTCTATGTCACCTCCATAATCTACGTCACAGTAAGCGTGCAGAATGTTGGTCTCACCACTTGCTGAGTACGTGATCCGTAAGTCGGGGGTGCCCGTGAGGTACTTCAGGATTCGCTTTGCCCCTGAAATATGACTGAGCTTGGGACTTCTTGTAAATTTGGAGGCATGACCTGTTGCATATGTGATGTCAATGCGGCTTCCTTGACTTGCGAAGTGAAGACTTCCAAGAATTTCAGCATACGGAAAGTTCGGATCGGTGGCCTCGTCAACTGAAGACATGAAATCCATCTGTGCATGTGGATCTGCAGGAACTGGGAGAGGTGCGCACGTGGTGAATTTGTATTCATCCAACTTGCGTCGAATATAACGACTCTGGTCAATTTGCAAGATGCGTTGGCTTCTGTTTCTAGAAATGTGCAAACCAACTTATACTTCGGCATCCCCACTAGTAATGCTAAAGATACCCTTCATAGAGTCAAGAACAGTGTCGATACGGGCCATGTCGTTGCAACAGATTATTCCATCATCAACAAATAGAGTGAGGAACAATCGATTGTCTCCAGTGCCAATATATACGCACGGATCAGCTTGACTCGGGGTAAGGTCATGTTGAACTAAAAAGTCGTAGAACCGCCCGTTCCATACGCGTGAGGCCTGTTTTAGGCCATAAAGAGCCTTCCGAAGTTTGCAGACAAGATCAGGACGAGCTTTGTCGGCAAAACCCTTCGGCTGGACCATATAAATGTCCTCTTCTATGGCTCCATGCAAAAATGCCGTTTCAACATCAAACTGAATGATGTGCATGTCTTCAACACCAGCAATAGATAGTATAGTCCTGATTGAATCGAATTTGACCACCGGAGAAAAGGTCTCAGAATAATCTATACCTTCGCGCTGAGAGAATCCTTTTGCGACCAGTCGTGCCTTATATCTGCTCACTGACCCATCCGTGGCATATTTTATGCGGTATACCTATTTGTTCTGGATCGCCTTGCGTCCTGCAGGTAGCTCAGTAAGCACCCATGTGCAATTGGTAAGGAGCGATGCATGTTCACGTTGCATGGCAAGGTGCCAGTGCGAGGCATCGGGAGATTGCACAGCTTCTTGATAAGTTTGTGGATCGACTGGTACAGGCGATGAGCCCGATCTAACCATGGCAGCGAAGGATCCTGGTGGATACAAGTATTGCCATTCACCAAGTCGATTAGGTGGCTTGCGTTGGCGCTGCGATCGAAAGAGCGGTGTGCATTCACCTTCAGGTAGGTCAAAGCCAATGGGAGGGCAAACTCCAAGATCAATCTGTACACCAGTTGGTTGATGAAGGTCAGTCGAAGTGAGAGGCTCAGAGCGACCTTCGTCTGCGGATGCATGGCTTGTTGTGTCATGAATCTCTCCCACTGATTTTGTTGGCTCTGAAAGTACCGCTTCTGGTGGGATTGTCGACTCACTCAGCTCGAGCTCGAAATTGAACGAGCCAACTTCTTCATCGGCAAGCGTAACGTCTTCCCAAATTGCAAGCGTGCTATCGCATGGGTTGCGAGGGCCACCAAAGATTTCTTCATCTTTTTCGCCATCGTGAGCTGAAAATCGGACCAATCATTTCTTGTTCGCCTCCTTGATCACCGAGGGTACCAAGTTGTTCACCGGATCGCTAGGAGGTAGATCATTACGGTATCTTCTCAAAGTGGTAACTCCATCTCTTGCTCGGAATCAACTCTTGGAGTAAGTACGAGATCAACTTGAACAATGGCAAGTTGTGGGCGATCAACAAGAGGGAGCAAAGCGGATCCGGTACAAAGTGCCTAGAAAACAATGAAGGCGAAGCATTTTTGAGGACAAAGTGGTCACAGAGAGAGTTCGAATCGGTGCTTGATCGGGCGTGGTGGCATAAACTCCGGTGAGCACGCTAGATTCATCGAAGATGACGTCTCGTGATTCCACAATCTTCTCGCGAGCTATTCACCCAAACTCTATAGGCTTTCTTTGTGACGGTCCGTAGCCCATGAAGATTCCTCGTGTACTTTTCGGATCAAGTTTTGCACGCAACTCCTTCGAACTAATACGAAAGCATCGGCCCCAAAAATTCGCATGTGTGATACCGAAGGTCTAATATTGTGCCACTTTTCAAAGGGTGTTTGACCATCCAACATTCGAGTCCCCGACTTGCTCAAACAAGATGCATCATGCGGTGTGTAGGGCCTCCCCAAAATCTCAAATGAACGCTGGCGTTGTAGATCATACTTCCGACGATTCCATGATGGTTCTGTTATCTCGTTCGCAACTCCGTTCGCTCCGGTGTCTAGACGGTGGTCAACTCTTGTGCAATGCCTTGTTGGTTGCGTAACTCTCGAAATGCCAAGCTCGTAAACTCGGAGCCACGATCCGAACGCACTGTTGACTCGCTGAGCGTGTCTCTCGTCGAAGCCGGTTGACGAAAACTTTGAAGCAACTCGGGCGTCGGACTTCCGCTTCAAAAGCTCGACCACCCTATAACCAAAATAGCATCATCTTTAAAAAGTATGAAATACTTTGCTCCGCTAACAAAGATAGTTGTGCTCATCGGCCCGCAGATGTCGAGTGTATAAGAGCACCTACAAAGAATGGCTTTCTCGCGTTTCGTTAAATGGAAAGTCGCTTTTTGAATTTTTCCATATGCACACCCGTTACAAAAACTGGTGTACTCCAGTTTTTTCCAACAAAACAAGTCCCTCGACCGTGTTGTGCGATGCCATCCTCCTTATCATATCGTGATGCACATGAGCGAGTCTCTTATGCCACGTGTCCAACGATTGGAGACCCTCTTTCTTGGTTGATATACCAAAAGATCCAACGTGAAGTGCAACTACTCGGTTGGGCGGCGAGAGGAGAAATCAACAGTTTGTAAAGCTTGTTGACCAACACCTTTCATGACGATCTGTCCGATTTGGGTCACTAGGCAACATGAGAACTTTGATGTGATCGTATCGACATTCTTCCTCGAGCGACTTTTCGGGATGAAAACAAACCGTCCCCAACTTTGGGACATATAGGACTTCGTGAGTGTAGCAAATTCTTCATTGTTGTCGAGATGTACTTGGACATTGATATCGCTGTGCCGACCACCTCCAAGACGATGCCGCCAACCCCTTGAACGGTGCGCTTCTCGCCGGTGATGTCTCTATAGGTCGAAAAGTAGGTGTTGACATTGGTCATATGATCCGTGCAACCGTGTCAACAACATACCAGGATGAGAAGTCTGCTGCAGTGATTCTTTCATGTATGCTCGATGGCTTGACGGTGTTGGAAGTTGAGTCGATGGTCGTATGCTTGTTTTTGGCTCTTCAAGTGGATCGGAGAGGCCACCGTGGTTCCCATTGAGAGGACATTCTCGTGCCCAATGACCTAGTCTGCTTTTGCGGTTCCAACAAGGAGTAACCTTTTTCGCTCATGAATCTCTCTTCTGCGCTCCCGACGTTGATCAAACGTGAGTGATGGGCGGCTACCTTGTGATTGAGCGAGGTCAGGCCGAGAGCCGTTGGGTCGCTTCTTTGTAAGCCGTTGCGTACGCCATCGCGACCTTCTTTTCTTCTCTATCTTCGTTCTTCAACCTCGTTTCGTGGCGCAATAAACGGATAGTGAGGTTGTTGAGGGTCCTCGACCCATCCTCGACATTGTCCCATGCCGACAAAAAGGCACTCAGAACGATCGGGGCGGGTTCGCAAGAACCTTAGCTATCAAACTCACATCGGTGATAGAATTATCACCGCATTAATAAGCGAGCTTTTGATCGATTCAAGCTTGCCTAAGAATGAGGCTATAGTGTCCATGCTCTCCATTCGACATTCGTAGAAACGCTTGTTGGATGTGATGTATGGACTCATGAGCGGATTGATCGTGCAACAACATTTGAGCTTGTCCCAAATTTCTTTGGACGTGCTACAATTCATGAGAATTTCTAGGATGCACTCGTCTGACTTTTTTACAGAGAAGAGAGATGCACCGATTATCCTTTCGATCCATTCCGCTCAAGCAGATGACATCTGTTGGCATCGGTCGCTTTCCTCGACAATACCCATAAGGTCTTGCCCAAGTAGGATGGCTCGAGCTGGAACTTCCACAAGTGAAAGTTCTGCCCGTTGTAGCTTTTCACATTACGTAACTCAGCGTTTGCATCCATTCTTGGAAAAAAAAAGCGTCCCCTTGCTAATTGACACAAAGTTACGGTAGGTATCTTGACAACACTCTTTCGCCACACCTTCACAGTGCGTGACTAATGACGGTATGTTACTATTCAAAAAGTTTGCAACTTCGATCAGAGTGAGAGAAAAAAGGAGTGGGCCCATAACCTTTAGAAGTCCCGATCTGTATATGAATGACATGAACTTCAACCAAACAGGCATTGGCTATACTCACAAGCGGATTTCAATGACAGATAGTATTTGCCATACTCACAAGCAAAGATAAGACAACACAATGTTCAAAAGTCAAAACGCTTTTACTTAGTGGTATGAAAGCGCACACACAAGAGAAATGCTCCCACTTTCGCACACTCACACCGCGCACGGAGGTTGGGGCTTCATATATATCTTTCTGAGAAAAGCATCATGCATGGATGCTACACGGTACTAGTATCTTGATCGGGCATGGCGGCTACGATTGACGGGGGGTCACTAGTATGATTGTCCTGCCAAATTCGAATGCTGGCACGTGCCTGTACTACCACCACTACCAGCTGATCATTATGTATGAGTGTGTATACGGCTATATATATATATATCAATATATTAACAGTAAGTCAATCGTGTACCAACAGAAGGAGTAAATTGCAACAATTTAACAAAACTTTAGGGATTTTGAAATGCAGAGAATGGTCTCGTACCTTTTGTATACATCATTCTATCCATTGTGCGACGACCATTACATCGTTAATTAATTCTGCCTCGTGTGGGTCCCCGGATGTTGTTCGCATTGTCGATCGGCCATAGCTCCAGTTCTGCCGAGGAGTTTTCGGATGAGCGCACGAATTTAGTGATCTAGGATCGGCATGAAGGCTGTCAAGTTTTCTGCACTAAATCTGTATACTGTGATTTCTCGTAGCCAAACCTAGATTGAAGTAAAACTATTTTCCAGCACCGCAATACGATCCTTAGAGTAACGATTCGTAGATTGAGGTGTGTAGAAGAAGCAAGCATCACTTCGACAATGAAAGAAACAGGTGCTCGGTGTACATGAGCGTGTCCAAAATCTTCAAGGAAGAAAATGGAACGTTGAAGTAATTCAGATCATGTGTGAATGAGTTCGAATTTATTTTGCAAAGCACAAGCACCGGAGAGTGAAGCGAATTGTAAGAAACTGTTTAGAAACCTGGAGCGGACCTTGAGAACTGATTTTCTGTCGCTGTTGGTCACAGACAGCTCCAGTGACATAGAGAAGACGTGACAAAGTCAAGTATTACTGAGCAAGTTATTGTCAACCGCGAAACTCCTTTTGAAGGTAGGTTCGCCGATTTGGTACTCTTTGAAGTGTTCTACAGGATGCTGCACTTCTTGAAACTGTCGCATATACATTTGGAATCCCTCGTTCAACGAACTGAAATTTACTCACTCGTAGCTTCGGAAGCAACAATCAGATTTCAGCCATACAGCTCTCGTGTTTCTCCGTCGACACTAACCTTTTGTACAAGCTGCTTAATTCCACTCCACAAATTAATTAGCGGGAGATTCATTTTTTAAATACTCTTCATATTTTTTGAGACTGGCACAATCTTCTTAACTTTTGCGCAATTGCGCCGTTTGGTCAATCGATGTTTGCTGAAAGGAGAAAGTACATGTCTGAACTCGATAAGTCAAATTACGGCACAGGATTCTCCTGAAGAGACAATGTACCTGTCGAACTTGAACATTTCATTCGAGGGAACTTTTCATTCGAAGCGTTTAACACCATATTCGTTAAATTGGCCAATCCCTATTATTTTGGCCGCTTGAAATAGTGTGTGTAGCACAAATGAAAACAATGCCATGTAGATAATTACATTAAAATCAACATGCATTGAGATAACTTAAATAAATATTAAACATATTTTCCCATTTAAGAAATATTTTACTCATTTTTGATACCATGTTAATTTTACTGTACAATTTCTTTACAAAAAGTAGATTTTCTTTCATTATACGTATTATTCTTTACAATTAGTGTATATTTCTTTACAATTAGTGTATATTTCTTTACAATTATTGTACATTTCTTTAAAAGTATTGAATACTTCTTTACAATCATTCCTGTACGAATACTGGTATTTCTTTACGAATACTATGTATTTCAATTATCGTATTCTACACTAATCGTGTGATTCTTTACAAGTATACAATATTTCTTTTCTATTAGGGTATATTCGTATATTCCTGTACAAGTACTCCATATACCGTATAAATCTTTACATATACGAGTATTGCATATTTACTTACAAATACTACGTATTTCTTTATTCGTATTGTACAATAACCGTATAAATCTTTACAAATATACAGTATTTCTTTACGATTAATGTATTAATTCTTTACATTAACCGTATAATTCTTTACATCATGTGTATATTTCTTTTTGTACATTTCTTTACAATAAGCGTAAATTTTTTCACACCTACTATATATTTAGCGAACATGACTCTAAAGTTCTTAACGATTAGTCTAGATGACCTGAATCACATTAAAATGGCAACAATCCGATAACATGGCACAATTTTCAGGGTGAGAAATTGAGAAAAATATGTAGAGATATACGTGAAATGGGGACATTGTGGGGATTATATGGAAAAAAGGCAGCCAATCTGGCAGAATTTGTGGAGCAAAAACCATGAAACTTGGCAAGAATCTGGCCAAAGTGACCAAGATTCATATAGTTTCCAAGCAATGTGCAGTCATAAATTTTCTGCAGTATACACTTCCAAGATTTTATTTCCTAATATAAGTGGTACTAGTAACACCTCCATTGGAATTTGTGAATCCAACAATGTGTATCGCAAAGACAAGGTGATTTCCAACACATTCTTGAGAATCACTTCATCACCATCGTCTCGGTCCTCAAACATGATTACACGACACATGAACTTTCAAGTTTTATTTCGTAATATAAGTGCCACAACATCTACCGATCTTCCCTCCACGAAATATATCTAGTACTCCTAGATACAAGGACGTTCTCTCATAAAACAACTATGAATGATCACGGATGTCGAAGTGCATTGCTTGCAAAAGATCGTCCGCCCTTGCGAAGAGTGCACTTGGACAAATGGATACAGCACAGGTATCGAAAGTAGGAACCTCCTTGTGACTAATCTCGCCTAAACCATTCTCGCCTATTGAGTGATATGTGGAGGGGATCTAAAGGAAGCTTTTCGCTAGAGCAAGAGCAAAGTGAGAGGATCGAAGACAAATACTACGCAACCTCCTAGGCTCGCAATGAATCTTTATTATCCGAGACTCGTCACGTGAGCCTTTTGTTTACACAACCCATGTTTCATTTCTTTGGAAAAAACGCAAGAGTGATACAACGGATGAATCCCCTTTATCCCCTTAGTTTCATTGGTGGGTTCCCCACATCCGTGTATCGCTTCATCGTTTCCGGCTCCGTTACTCTGTACTCCTCGACGAACTTCGCCCCGTTGCGCTTCTTCCTGAAAGTGTTGGGGCAGAAATTCGATGCGTGGATTGCGAAAATAATCCCCAAATCCCCAAAAAATTGGTTTCAAGATACCTCCGCTTTCTCTTCAACATGTCGAGCCTTCTCCACCATGGCGGTTATGATGCAATTCACTTTCTTGTGAGAACTATGATGAGGATTGTGACGGCTTCAGTTGCATCTGTCTTTAGTACCATATTGATTGCTTGCGTCCACTTCCACTTTCAAGAAGTCTTGTTTTTATTTCCCCTTCGATTCATACAATCTGCTCTCCACACATGCCATGCGGAGAGGAATGAAACGAAGGGGAAATAAAAGTAGAGAGTCGAGGCCATGGTGGCATGCATTTAAAATATGTTCTGGAGTTATCTCTTGGGATGTATAGAATTCATTCATTCATGCACCGAAAGAGATGACTCAAGAGCATTGTGTTTGTTCCATGGCCTCGGCTCTCTACTTATATTCCCCCCTCGCTCCATACCGCTGCGCTTTCATGTTGGGCAATTTCTGATCCCACAGCCCACGTTTCCGCTCGGTGGACCGACGCAAGAGAGATACCACAGATGAACTTGTCTGGTGGAAGCCCTTTTTCTTTTTCTCCTTCGGTTCATTTGTGGGCTCCTGCACATCTGCGTATCGCATCATCGATCCCGACCTCGTCGTTTTGTACTCCTCGACGAACTTCGCCAATTGCTATCCTTGCCGCAAGTGTCGGGGCGGAAATCGAATGCGTGGAATGCGACAATAATCTTCTTGATAGGGCAAAGAGAATCGACATATTGCTCGAAACCCCATTGTAGTTTCGTGCCTGCAAGCAAATCCTGTTTACATGAACTAATAATGTTCAACCTTTTCGCATTTTCGCTCATTCTCCAGCACGCGTCATTTTTATTTCCCCTTCGTTTCATAGGTGAGTTCCCCCACATCTGCATCCCTCTTCATCCATCCCGGCCTCGTCAGTCCAAAACTCCTCGACGACCTTCGCTCTCCTGCTCTTCTTGCCGTAAGTGTTGCAGCACAAATCCAGTGCGTGGAATGCGAAAATAATCCACTTCCTGTTTTTATTTCCCCTTCATTTCATACAATCTCCTCTCCACACATGGCATGTGGAGAGGAATGAAACGAAGGGGAAATAAAAGTAGAGAGTCGAGGCCATGGTACAGACGAAATATGTTCTGGAGTTATCTCTTGGGATGTATAGAATTCATTCATTCATGCACCGAAAGAGATGACTCAAGAGCATTGTGTTTGTTCCATGGCCTCGGCTCTCTACTTATATTCCCCCCTCGCTCCATACCGCTGCGCTTTCATGCTGAGCAATTTCTGTCCTTCATCCGGTGAGCTACTAATACTCTTCAACCTTTTCGCATTTTCGCTCGTTCTCCATCCTGCGTCATTTTTATTTCCCCTTCATTTCATTGGTGAGTTCCCCCACATCAACATCCAGAGTGCTACTGAACGAGCTCCATAGTCTCCCTTTTTTCCCCTGAGTTTCCTTGAATGGCTTTGCCCTCTCCAACCGCGTAGTCTTGTTTTTTTCCCTGAGTTTCGTTCTTCTCAAGGCATCAATCGGGTGGTGGAGAGCAAGCGAAAAACATCCACGCTCCAACAAGTATACAGGTGTGCTTGTTCTTGTTCTCCAGTCTACGCCATTTTTATTAACCCTTCGTTTCATTGGTTCCCGGTCAGTCGGCATGAATGTTGGACGGGTTCCATATCTCCACGACGTATCAAGCATTCTCCCTATACCATCGTTCAAAACCTTCACCTTAACCCCCTGCCGGGCCTTAGTTGAATTCGTATCTCCTGTGCAATTTTGATATTCCTTCAAACATCCTCAAACATCCTCAAACATCCTCATACAGGTGTGCTTGCGTCTTGTGCTTGTCTTGGGGATCATATTAAATTCACGGTCGGTTCATCGAAGTCTGTAAAGCGTAATGTCTCCCGGGAAATGTTTATCGATTGCAGGATGGAGCTCTCCGTCTGTTTGCATCAACGAGTTCCATATCTCCACGACGTAACAAGCGATCTCCCTATACCATCGTTCAAAACCTCCACCTTAACATCCTGCCGAGCCTTAGTCGGATTCGTATCTCCTGAGTAATTTTGATATTCCTTCAAACATCCTCAAACATCTTTCTTCATGAAGTTGAAGTGAGACTCACAGTACTGCTAGTTTACGGTCATTCCGGACCCCAGATCTGAACGACGGATTTGAACGTGAATCATGAAAATTCAGCAAAAACAATGGTACCGATGCACCAACAAATCGTCGTCAAACATGACTTTTTTTTTCCCTTAGTTTCATTCAAGTCGTAAAACTTCTCTACATCAATCGCCTGGGTCCAACAAACTACATAGGTGGATAATAATGGCTTCGACTGGACTCCCGTCAATGTTGCTTCCCTTGGGGTGCTTCAGCTTGGTGGTCCACCGCACAACTGTCGATGTATCGAATCCCCTCCCCAAAAGATCTGAGGGAGATAGCGAACGTTGTTACTGCCACCGGTTCGTTTCTCTGTCATCTTGGATCCATCCAAAAGCCAATCCTACATGAAACTAGTCTGGCATCGAATTGAACAAACGAGACTCAAATGTACGGGGGACCAATGCTTGGTAAATTCCAAAGTAATCCACCACCAGGTCCAAAGACATCCCTCGCATTGACTCCATCTCCGCTGCCTCTGAAATCCACAGATCCTATTTTGAGCCTGTGTTGATCACATATTTGTTTTCGTGGATGAGAGAATATGCATCTCCCCTGTACTTCAAAATCTTGTGCTGGACGGACTGCTAGTTTTGGGTCGTCCCGGACCGTGGCACCTCAAACTTGTGGACGACCATCGAGAACCATCTAAGTCAGCAGGGATGAATCTTCGGGGCACGCTAGTTTAGGGTCGTCTCGGACCATAGCACTCTGGCTTCCGAACAACCGTCGATAATCACGCAAGTCAATCAGCACGGATGAATCTACCGAGGCCTGCTAGTTTAGGGTCGTCCCGGACCAACAAACGAGCAGAACCATGTTGCTCATACAGTATTATTCACAAGCATGCAACTGAATAAATGAACGGCCACTCTAAAAAATCAAAAGAAGACTCGGAGTAGTGGGGCACAGAAGCAAAGGGCAGACTAAAGACCAATATGTGAAAAACTCTACCCTTTCTGTGAGGGAGGAGAGACCCCATTTATTAAAAAAATTCAAGTACAACTTCACTGAGTGATTGGGACTACGCAAACACTCCTATGAACTATAGACTAGAAGTAAACTGTTTGAGTGAAAGAAACAAAGTCCGAGAATTCACTTTCTCTGAGTATTGTCGCTGTCGGAAGCTGCAACTACAAGAACACGTACATGCTTGCTTGAATTCTTGTGGGTGCCGGTCCATGAGATCCGTGCAGAAGCATGAAGAATCACCCTGAGAAACACCTTTTGAACCATCTCCTCAAATTAATATGATCTCCAAATCGTGGAGGAATTCGGCATAATCTTCATCTCCTTTGCAATTCCTACATCATCACAACTTCACAACAAGAGGCCTCGAACTGTGGATTATTTAAAACGGAAGGCTGTTGGCAATTGAGGTACACCGCCTCGGCCCAAATTTACGAACGGTAGTTCGTAAATGTTTACGGTCTTCGAATTCCTGTACGAATCATGTACCAAAAACGATGTGCAGCAGTGCAGGTATCCTAGTATCCGGACCAAACATGCATTCATCGGATTATCCATCCTGTAATTTCTTCCTAATCTTAATCATATTCTCTAAATCAGATACTTAGTCTCCACTGCCCTTCATATGTAATGGGTTGACAATCAAGCTTACAATTTGGCCTTTTGTATCCATGTAATGTCGACTACATTCAAGGCAATCAACTTGCCGCGCAACATGAAAAGCATCTTCCAGCATTTGCTGGATCTGAGGCGAGAGGAGGCTTGGTAATAGAGAATAGACTTGGGTGTCTGCTTCTTCCATCTCTTGCTCAGTACTCAAACCCAACGAATTGTAAGCTTCTCTATCGGAATTCTCCAAGTGTCGAGCACTTGGATTACAATATCAGTAGAATTGAACACTGTTCAGTGCTACGGATTCTGTAATTCAAGAGCGCGTCAGCGAGAGAATAGCGAGAGAGAAACTTGTAATTCACTTGATGTAAGCACGGGGTAAGAGAGAAAGTAGCATACACCCGAGTCTATTCTCTACCACCAAGCCAGTAAATGCCGGAAAATGGTCTTCAGATTTCGCATCATGATTATTGCTTTGGATGAACTCGACCATTTAACTAGTATATGGGGCAAAGGAGATCGAGTAGCTCAAGAGAGGCATGAATTAGAGACCCGAAGGTTGCAGGTATTGGGAAAGATGGGCAGATCTGCTAGTTTAGGGTCATTCCGGACCATGAATCAACGCTTCGAACCACCATGGGGAGTAATAAGGACTAGTACTCCTATTTGATTCACTACTTACGAACGGCCGTTCGTATAATCAAGTAAACAACATTTTCAATATCGGCTTGATTCATGAAGATAGCCAAGTTCCAATCATTCCTTAACTCACGCCATGATTATACTTCGTAGTAGCATTACTTCAAAGTAGTCAGGAGAATATGATACTAGCAAGCAAAACTAAGAGGAGAAATAATACTTCTTTCTCTCCCTTGCCACAACTCTATCTCAATACCAACAAGTCTCCGCGCTCCAAATCATATGCTCTAAATCAAATACTCAGACTCCACTGTGCTTTATACGTAATGGGTTGACAATGAAGTTTACAATTTGGCGTTTTGTATCCATGTAATGTCGACTTCATCAAAGGCAATGAACTTTACGCGAAACATGAAAAGCATCTTCCAGCACTTGCTGGATCTGAGGCGAGATGAGACTTGGTAATAGAGGATAGACTTGGGTGTCTGCTTCTTCGAGCTCTTGCTCAGTACTTAAACCCAACGAATTTCAAGCTTCTCTGTCAGAATTCTCCAAGTGTCGAGAACTTGAATTACAATATCAGTAGAATTGAACATTGTTCAGTGCTACTGATTCTGTAATCCAAGTGCCAGTCAACGAGAGAATAGCGAGAGAGAAACCTGTAATTCATTTGATGTAAGTATGGGGTAAGAACGGAAAGTAGCAGACACCCGAGTCTATTCTCTACCACCAAGCCAGCAAATGCCGGAAAATGCTCTTCAGATTTCGCGTCACGATTATTGCTTTGGTTGAACTCGACATCAAATGGTTACAAAAGGCGAAATTGTGAGCGACAGGAGACAGTCAACCAAGGACGAAGGAGATGGAGTGGCTCAAGAGAGGCATGAATTAGAGACCCGAAGGTTGCAGGTATTGGGAAGGAGGGGCAGATCTGCTAGTTTAGGGTCATTCCGGACCATGTCAGTACGCTTCGAACAACCATGGTTACGAACGGCCGTTCGTAAAATCAACAAAACAACATTTTAAATATCAGCGTGATTCATGAAGATAGCCAACTGCGGCCACGAAATTACATCTGTAAGGTAATTGTCAACCGTCATGGACATGCTTATTGCATTACACACTAAGGTGGAGTCATACAGCACTAAGAAATAACTGTCTAATTTAATCAACATCTAAGTCAATGTGACTTCCTTTCTAAGAATGTAAAGTGAAGGGGAGAAGCCCAGAATAATTTGTAAGCGGGAGATGTATCGAACAATACATTTGATGTCAATTAACATACTACGTTCTCCCAAGTATTATTTTTCTGTATTCATTTTTAACTGTTTGGCATTCACAGGGGAATATATAACATTATGCTACTTTCTTATGTTTGGCATTTCAGATAGGTTGACATTGTTTTTTTAAAAAATCTTTACATGTAACTCATGGACGTGGGCTTCGTTCATATTATTCCGGGCAGGAACCGGAGTCCGCATCGTCCTCATATGCACGCGGAGTACCAGAGGAGTCGCTAACGGAAACCACCATCGGATACTCCGGACATTCGATAGGCTCCATGTCCTTGCGTTTTACACCATGACATCTGCCGTAATGCATTTGTCCGACAGTCCAAATGTCATGTATTTTTTGCGTGGCATTGCTGTGGAGATAGGGAACCTAAATATACAACATGTGCAACTCGAAGTATGAGCCCAGGTCGGAAAATCGTGTTCATGGTTTCATTAATTCCTGTGATAAATCTGTACAATGCTTAACAAGAATGGTTGCTCCACTCCCTCGGGTAATCTGAATGGTATGGACAGTTTTGGATTTGTTGAGGGAGAGGGACAACCCTGCTATGGGGAAAAATGAAACAAAATCTGTGATAGGGGAAAATGTGTCACCCTATCAAATGGCTAAAAACCCAGGCCAACTAACTATTAACAATTGGGACTACCCAAATGGGTTTCCAGCCCCAATATAATATCTATGGATTGCCAGCAGCACCAGAGTCTTCCCCCGCAGTATCCACATGGGCGGGGACAAATATCCTGGGAACATCTATGTCTTGGTTATTCATGCAAGGTACTGAGAGTTCGTTCGACATACACGGAAAATCTTAGTTCTGAGGACTTACCATTGGAATTGTAGAATCGGGCTCCGTGACGGTGGGCGGATCGGAGAGCGCGACGATGGAAGGAGAAGCAGCGTTGGAGACCCCGGATTGAATCTCGGACCGGAAGCCAGAAATGGATTCCTGGTGAGGGACCGGGAACGTAATCTTCCCCGTTTCAAGGTCCTTGATCACCCTCTGCAGGACCTCCTCCCTTATCTTCTTCTCCAGCCTCTCAGTCACCTCTTGCAGCTCGGCTTTGCGCTTCCGAGACTCGGCCTCGATTTTCTCAGTCTTCACATCCTGCAGATCTTGACTTGTCTGCTGGGATGAGGCAGCTCCTGAAGCAATGTCATTCTCCTCCGCCGGATCGGGCTTCATGGCTTCTCCCTGGACTCGAACATGGCTGATTCCCGCTCGATTAATGGCAAAGTTCCCCTTGGGAGGAAGCACGCACTGGAAGCGTTGGAACAGCCTTCCCCTGACTCGCTCATCCTCCTCATCATCAGAAGATTCACTGTTGAGGATTATGCGGTCCGGGGCTGGCCTCGAGTACTTCTTCACAAAGGCCTCGTTGTCCAGTTCGATCTCTTTGGCCCTTTCCTCCCTCCGTCTCTGCGCAACCTCTTCTTTAGCCCGCCACGCCAGTTCTGCTTCCTTGGCAATCCGCCTCGCCATGGCTTCCTCGTCCTCTACGTCCATATCTTCGCCGTCAACCGCCGCGGGGGCCACAATAGGGGTTGGCTCCAAGAATTGCGCTTCTTGCTGAAGTGACGTTGACGCACTTCCCTCCGCGACGGCTTTCCCCTTCGACGCCATATGTGCCTCGGCCTTCTCCATTATTTCTTTCTCTGCCTCGGCCTTCTCCATCATTGCCTTCGCCTCTGCCTCAGCCTTCTCCTTTGAGGCCTTCTCTGCATCTACCTCAGCCAACTGCTTCGAGGCTTTCAGCTCAGCCATGGCCTTCTCATCTGCAATGGCCAACTCTGTCGCAGCCTCTGCCTCGGCCTTCGCCTCTGCCCCGGCCTTCGCCTCTGCCTCGGCCTTCCCTCTCTCTTGGCCTTTGCCTCAGCCTCGGCCTCCTCGCTCTTGGCCTTCGCCTCAGCCTCGGCCAACTCTTCCCTCTCCATGGAAGCCATCGCCTCTGCATCCACGCTCTCCGTCGTGGGCATGTCATCCTCGGCCCTTGCGAGGTCCGCCGCTGTGGCGTCCTCACTCTCTGCACTTACGAACGGCCGTTCGTAAGTACAAGGAATCACAGCCCACTGGGAATCCACGTCCCCCAAGTCAATCGCGCGCTGCTCGGGACTTAGCAATATCTGTGCCAGTCCGCTCGTTAGGACATCCGCAGAATCTTCTGCGATCCTAGCAATTCGATACTGAGAATGCGCTTGGACGTCCTCGACCTCCACTTCAGTATCGACTTGGGCATTCGCGAAATTGCTGCTTGTGTCCTCCTGTTGAGGACCCTCATTCGCAGGAACTTCGTCGGCCGCATTCACATGCTCCTCTTCCACCCTTGGTTCAGGTCCCCTGCTGGACACCGAATCATCCACCTTCGATCCCGGAGACCTTTCCGATTCTGCCGACTCACCGGATCGCGAATCTACATTGTCCTTGTCTCGGGATCCTGACTTCAAGGAGAGGACTTCATCCTCCCCTGTAGGACTGATCGGATCAGCTAAGCCTGGCGATGTCTCTGCGTCTGGCAGAACTTCGTCATTCTCGTCCGGGCGTTGAGAACTCTGCGTAGATATCCCAGCTCCAACACTTGATTGGGACTGGCGAACGAAGTCGTCCCTGTCCTCAGGATAAAACGCACCCGGCCTCAGACCTGTTTTGACCTCGTAATTTACAAGCGGGTAAACGACCCTGTAATCATACGAGTCAATGAGTTCCCCGATCATGTAATCCTTCCTCGGAAGGAAATATATCGGCCACATCGAAGGCCCCTCCGACACCGCCTTGAAGAACAAGGCTACATTCTTCTGCCAGTAAGTTTCGATGCAGATTGTGTTCCTCTCCATCATCTGACACACAACAATGCCACAACTAATTAGTAAGGTCGGAAAACTTACGAACGCCCGTTCGTTAAATGCACTGAACTATGATGTTTACGAACTGCCGTTCGTAAACAAGCACCATCAAAACCCGAATTGATCAGAAACTTACCCGGCAGGCGCGCAGTGCTTTAGTCCCGGCAAAAGCCAGAATGATGTTGTCATTCTTCTCCGTGTGGCGGGAAAGGAACCGCAAATACGTCTCCATTCGCAATTCGTCACTCTAGATGAAGTCCTTGTGCTCGGCCCGATAGAAATCTTGCTTCTCGAACTGCTTCCCGATCAACGTCTCTTCAGCTATGTCATCGGAGAAGTAGCGCTCGATGCCGTCGGAATATGTGAACTTCTTCTCCAGGTACGTGATGGAATCGACCTGCGCCTTCTTTGCCTTCGCCATTGGCTCCCCCGGCATGTACCTGTACTGGACATGCTTACAACGGTACTCCGCGAAGAGGTTTGCATGAAGCATGTCCACGTAGCCCTGCCGGTCCACGGGGGCAATAATCATCCACGCCTTTATGTTGGCGCATCCAATTTTGTCGGTCCTTCTCTTGATGTTGACCATCATCATCTGCCAGCTGGTTGTAATCTCGGCAAGCGACGACACCGGAGGGAAATGGCGGAGATCAAGAATGCCGGCGGTAAGTTTCTTCGTCCTGAATGGCCTGGTTACATTCTTGTCCAACAGACCAGCTGGGCCAAACTCTGCAGTCCCGTTCGACAGCCTGTTCTCCGTGGGCTTCCACGCAATAAATACAGACCAGTTGCCCGAGCGGACAGCATCTGTTCGACACTCGTTCACCAAGGCTTGGTCGATTCTCTTCCGGCATTGCTGGGGGGGGAACTCTGGGGTCTTCTTGTTGACCGCAATGGTATCCTTGATGAAGCTCTCCATCCCCTCACTGAAGTAGATTGCTTGCATGATGCAAGAAGAAAACATAGTCTTCTTCTTCCATTCCTTCCAAGCTCCGGAATTCACCTGCTGGTTGTCGTCGAAGAAGGGATTACGATCCTTCTCCACGTACGCAATGCGATCCCCAATGGTCTTGAGGATGACGTCCTTCCACTTCCTCCGCTCGCAGTGCTTGTCCAACGAAAGAGCCCGAGTCCAAGTCCGGGGGGCCTTTCCAAGATAAATACGCGGGGGGTTCGCGAGGATGTAGTCCGCAGCTTCCTCAACTTGAGCCGTCGTTAAGCTCGCTAGTCCACGGAGGGATGTTCCGGTGATGAGACTCAGGTTCGTCAGCTCTTTGCAGTTCGCTGAATGCTTCACCTCTTTCCCCGTATCCAGGTCAATCAAATCACCGGACTCGAAGTTCTTTAGAACTTTCTCCCATTTCTCCCACACGTTGTCGGGTGCCATAATGATCTGGCGTTCGCCCCTCTTCTCCCACTCGACAGTAATCGGTCGGTTGGGATTATCCTGTTTTATAGTGTGGCTCAGGGATTGGATAGCTCTCTCGCGGAAGGACTGCGGCACAAAAATAGTTCAGAGGTTAGAATTTAGGATACGCACGGCCGTTCGTAAACTACCTTTTTTCTACTCTAAAAAGAAGCTGTCCTTTGTTTACGAACTGCAGTTCGTAAAATGACTGCTTTTCTATCATGCTTGATTTTACGAACTGCAGTTCGTAAAATGACCGATATTCTACCGTGCTCGTACTAAAAGATGACTGCGTCAGAAAGACCTCAGCATTTCATTGTTCACATTCGCCCGACAGTTCGTAACTTATTAACAGTGCAATTTATGATCTGAAATGCATTCCTAATAATGTGCTACAAGACTGCAGAAGCTGTCCAAAGTTTACGAACGGCAGTTCGTAAATAATCTAAGATTTTCTATCTTGCAATATTTCAAAGATGTGAAGGTTTTTACCTCGTATTTTTGTTTCAGGATCGGATCCACCTTGTCATCCTCCACCGCCTCTTTCTTCTTTCGAGTCACTGCATTCTTCCTGACAAGTGGAGGTTTCCCCTCTTGCTCATACAGCACCCGACAGTGCAGAATGGCCCGGAGAAGTGACGTGAGATGCCTTGCTTCGTTCTGGCCCTCGTTGCACTTGAAAGATAGGGCGTGCAAGTGGTGCACCTTGTCCGTCCAGACGACCTGCACGTCCCAAACCTTCAGCTCTTCCACTCGGTGACAGCTCCTACGCATTGACTCGTCTCCGAGGATGGACTTCGCGGCATGCCAAGTGTGTTGCCCGTTGATTATCTTGAATGGTCCGGCTTTCACACATTCCATCCAGTCCGTTGGTCTCCTCGGAAGATTGGGCATCACCGTCAGGATTGGCTTCGTGTTGTTGTGAACGAGCAGGCTGCGCTTGATCTCTTCCGCCCCAGAAGCTTCGTAGTCACGGTAAATTTTCCCAGAGCGGTGATCACTGGGCTCCATGTGTCCGATGGCGAGCTCGAACACCTGGTCTCGACCAAATATGTACATGTAATCCGAGTCTTTGATGAATTTCTCATTGAACTCGGCCTTCTTGCGAAGCACGACATCCTTGTCTTCGTTCTTCGGTTGACCCGTTGTGGAAACTTGGGTCTCCAGGTGATCCGGAATCTCGACGGTTGCATCAAACGGTCTTGCCACCGGATAGGATGACCAAGTCCCCACGGTAAGCAAGGTAACCTTCGCTGGCTTCGCCTGCGGAAGGTTAATAATGTTCCGGATGTCGTCTACGCGTCCGGATGGTGCAGCGCCTTGGATGGGGCTAAGCCCGGTCTCTGTCGGCGCAGCGGCTAGGATTGCGCCATTGATGTTCCGAACCGGAGAACTCAGTCCTGAACTACGGGTGCTTCGCGTCGATGGCGTTCTCTCCGTCTGGACTGCTGCCTCTGTATCTGGAGAAACTTCGGAATGCACAGACGCGGAAGCACCTGCATCGTCATGACCAACTAGTACTGCTTCTCTATCTCTGCTGCTTTGAGCTTGGGTACTCTCCGCGACATGGGTTACTTGCCGAGGTCGCTGCGAATGACTACCACGTGCAGACTCGGCGGTACTTGGACGAACCCCTGTTGTTGGTGCAAGAACGTCGCTTTGGGTCGCCACTGCTGCCCTCGGTGCCCTTCGTGCTCGTTCTGCATCCGGCTTCTTCGGCTGCTTAGGGGGCTTCGGCTCTGTCTTGGCTTTCGGTCTTCCCATGCTGATCGGCTCTGCCTCGCTCCCGACTTTAGCTGCAGATGCGGACTTCCTTAAACGACATGCAGCAAGGCCTTCTATTTGCTTCATCAAGCGGTTCCAGACATTTGCTACATCGTAGGATCCATGTTGATATGAAAGCCAAGGTCCTAGGTTGTTAAATATCAGCATCTTCCATGGATCCTCTAGTCTAGCAGTTTCGTTCAAGCAGTACTGCATGTCAAAAGGATGGTTGTCATCTAGACGAATTATTAGTTTACCAATCGTCATATTCGACACCAATGTAAGTATCATAACTCCCGGGGAACTATTTAAACCATGTACAGAAATACCGCGGAAAGCTTTCCAACGGTACTGGTTATCGGCCATGGGTTTCCCCACTGCCAGTTTGAAAATAACATTGTGATCCATGGTTGTAGCCTCCGGTGCTATGGACCACGCAGAATTTCTAACCCCGTTAAGGGTTACTGCAGTCTCCGACTCCAGTACTTCACCTCTTTCCCATTCAGTAAGATCTGACGATTGAAGTTCTGTGATGTAGGGGGACAAATTCGACGTCTGCGACATGAACCTATTATCGTCCATCCCTGAGATTTCAGACAGGTAGGATTTGTAAGCGGTCCGATATCACCACAAGGTATGTCACTTGCATATCATGGTTCACGAGCGCTCGATCGTAGTTTTCTACTTCTACTTACAGACGGCCGTTCGTAACGTCTGAGCTTACGAACTGTAGTACGTAAGTGACTGACCTCTTTTGGATAAGAACTATGGTTCGTAAGTTAGACCTTTTCAACTTACGAACTGCAGTTCGTAAGTTAGACCTTTTCAACTTACGAACTGCAGTTCGTAAGTTAGACCTATTCACCTTACGAACTGCAGTGCGTTACTGTACTAATAACGTGGGTAAACTTCACTATTTTGGTTCGTTACTGTTCGATTCGTAAATTCTAAATTCTGTTTCTTATGTTAATAAGAATGTTCAGTGAATAAATTCGACGTCTAGTTAAGACTCCCTATCTTCATCATTGTAAAGGGCTATAGTATATTCTTATTCTTATATTCTTATAGTATGTGAGGTAATTTTAGATTTCTTTTCTCGATTAGCGAACTCAACTTACGAACGGCCGTTCGTAAGTGAGGACCTATGTGAGGTGCGACCTCAGTTTACGGTCGGTCGTTCGTAACTGAGGACCTGTTCTGAAACGGCCTCATATAACTTACGAACGGCCGTTCGTAAACTGTCATGCACGTGGTGACGTGTCTATGTACAACCGTTATTGCAACTAGAGTGTCTGAAAAGTGCAAACATAAATGACACCACAATTACTCTGAAATCATCAGCAACGGAAAGCAAAACAATTTGTTTCAGAGACAGTGGTTCTTGGGTGTACCTTAGGTGATTGAAACTAATCACAAACTTCGTAACCGTGCAATCCAAGAGCGACTTCCACGAAATCCAGTAAATGATGACCTTCACAACACAAAGCACTAGTTCAGTACATTCATATCAAAACTGAAAACAATCGCAATGTAGTGCCACAATCATGCACTCAGACCTCTAGCAACGCATGCGTACTTAATTCTGAAACCATTATGCAAACAAACTTGTGAACACAAATAACTATAAATTTGGTTGACCTTTTCAGCTTACGAACTGCAGTTCGTAAGTTAGAACTTTTCAGCTTACGAACTGCAGTTCGTAAGTTAGATCTTTTCAGCTTACGAACTGCAGTTCGTAAGTTAGAACTTTTTAGATTACGAACTGCAGTTCGTAAGTTAGTGAACTAAGAACGTGGATAAACTTCACTATTTAGGTAGGTTACTGTTTGATTCGTGAATTCCATAATCCTTTTCTTTTGTTAGAATTAGAATGTTTCGTGAATAATTGTTTCGTCTATTTAGGTTTCCCTGTCTTCATCTTTTTAAAGCTTAATAATAATTTCTTTGAGAATTCTATTAGCTTTTGTATGTGAATTATTTTTTATTTTCTTATCTGAATTCGCGGATCCAACTTACGAACGGCCGTTCGTAAGTGAGGACCCACGGGAGGTGGGACCTAAGTTTACGAACGGCCGTTCGTAACTATTGACCTGCAGTTTACCAATTGTCATCATTTCGTGACCTCGATGTTTACGAACGGCCGTTCGTTTGTTTCTTCCGTATTTATAAAAAAAATTCCTTTGTTTACGAACGGCCGTTCGTTCGTTTCTTCCGTTATTATAAAAAAAAAACTTAGTTTACGAACGGCCGTTCGTTTTATTTTCAGAAATGGCCTCTGATAACTTACGAACGGCCGTTCGTAAACTGTCATGCACGTGGTGACGTGTCAATATTTACAACCGTTATTGCAACTGAAAACTGCAAACACAAAAATGACACCACAATCACATTGAAAGCATAAGCATTCCAAATCAAATCACTTAGTTTCAGAGACAGTGGTTTTTTTTAGTTTTCAAGCGGCCGTTCGTTTAATACTTACGAACGGCCGTTCGTTTAAAACTTACGAACGGCCGTTCGTTTAAAACTTACGAACGGCCGTTCGTAAACTATGAAACACGTACTGACGTGTCAGTACTTAAGATGCTTTTCCAACTGCTGTGTCTGAAAACTTGGAACAAAAAACAATGCTTTTCTGAGCAAAAGCATTCAGCAAACTAATCACATTTCTACAACTGTAGAACACAACAAATCAATCACTTGGCAGACTTGTCCAAAAGCATTCACAAATGAAATACTGAAATACAATACAAAGTGGTTCTTGTTCGTACCTTAGTTGAATTGTAACTCAAAACACAAATCTCCGACTTGTGCAATCCACGAGCAGTAATATCCACAATGATCTCAATTCTGCGTTCATAAAAATCTAAACATTCACCTGCACAATACAATGCCCTTATTCATCACTTTCATCATCAAACAAGAAGAAAGTGCAATTTAGTAGCAAAACATGCAATTTCAAACCTGAAAAGTAATGCACAAGGAAACCTAAAAGCTATGAATCAAAGAGCGCGCCAATCCTGTTCGAAACTTGCTGCATTGTGCAATACTAAAGATTTACAAATTGTAACATGCAAAACAGTATAGTTTGAGCACAACTGACTGAGAACTAGCTAGCTCGGCAATTCTGTAATCGAAGTACGAGTTTTTTGGAAAAGCAAATAAAAAGAAGCACAGAAACACAGAGCACCGAAAAAACAAAAAACACCGAAAAACTGCGTCCTTCATACCTACGTTGTTTTACGAACCAGTACTAATTGTATCAATGGCTCCCTTGCCCCACCATCAAGCAGGAAAAAAACGCTATGCGAGACTGAAGTACCTGTGGAGGAGGAGAGAAAAAACTAGCTGTGACGGAAGAGAGAAGAAAGTAGCTGTGGCGGAGGAGTCGCACAGCTCCGCCGCAGAGCTCCGCCGCGAAGTTCGAAAAGCACAGAAGGGAGGGCAGGTGGGGAGGCGCACAGCTCGAGCGCACAAAACACACAACAAACAAGCCAAAATCACGCAAAAACAGACACAAGCTGGGCGGCGGCGGCGGAGAGCTCTGGCGCGAGAAACGAGGAAGAGAATGCGAGAATGAGGGACTCGCAGGGGGGGTGGCGCAGAGAGGAAACGGGCAGCCGCCAAAACGCGGCGCTTTAAGTCCCGTCATGATGTCTAAATCATGCGGGCCCCCCATTCCATGTCATCATTGCACGGTCTTGGGCTCTCACGGGGTCGGTCATGGGCCCTGTGCCAAAAAAAATTAAATTTTTAATTACTGTCAACGGTCATGGGCACTAAGGCGCTCGGTCATGGGCCCAACGCAATTTTTTTTTCTAAATATAAATTAAATAATATGGTTTTTCCAATTTTTGTAAATAAATATGAAAAAAAAAAAAATTATAAGTAGCATATTAAAATTTACAATTTGAAAAATTAAATTAGAATTCACCGAAAAAAAAATTTCCAACTTTGTTTTTAAAACATGTTCAAAACCAAACTAGAATATTCGCTAAAAAAATGTAAAGGACAAGAAAAGACAAAAGGAAGTTGTAAAAATAAATACACAAGAACTTTGCAAAACAAGGGAACACGAACAACACAAGAACTCCACGGTATGTGTTAGAACTCTAACTTATTTATACTTATACATATGTAGCTACTTACGAGACTTCTTATGAGACTTCCGAGACATCTGAATTGACTACCAAGCCTTCCTAGACTTATTAAGCAACTTCCTAGACTTATTAACCCCTAAAAATCCAAGTGTATTGTGGAAATGCAAAACCAAAAACTGCGATTTTCTACCACCTTCTTCGAATAGAGACATGGTCAAGAATTAGATTGATAAATTGTACTGTCGACCGTATGATCTCAAACCTACGTACTATCACTACTACCATTTGAAATATCATTTCGTTGAATCTTTATCATTTGTGAGATCATAAAATTCAAAGTTTGTGCAAAAGTTTTTTTCAGTCTTGCTTGTGAGACATTGTTTCCATGGAGCAAAGAGAGAATTGAAGATTGTTACCCCAAAAATAATTCCCATAATTTTTTTCATATGGGTAATCAAGTTGGATATGGTCATGCAAAATTTTGGAAACTCATTCCATGTTTGTGACCTGCATGCAATTTATTTTGTAAAAGAAGGTCCAAAAACAACGATATAGTAAAAGATGCATTTCATTCGATATATTTGGCTTAAATAAAGTTCCGAAGAGCAAGTACGAGCCTTTATGAGTTTGTGAAACTGGAGTAAAAAAAATTTGGGACAATTCCAAAACCTTAGACTTTGACAACTTTTTTAAGAGTTAGTATAGAAATTACTAGAAATTGTGAAGATTGTTTTTGTAATTTTTGAGGGCTGCCCAAGTGAAATTGACAAATTTTGTGACTTGGGTCACTTTCGTACTGAAGTAGTGATTTGTTCATGAGCATATTTCCAAAAACAAATTTCACAAACATACTAAATTTAAACTCCCCTTATTGGACTTCAAACCTAAAATTTCTACATGAAGGTTCTAAAATTCGAATTTGGATTTGCAAATTTTACCACATGCACTTTCCGGTGTAAGGAGAACCCAGTATAAATTTTAGAAAAAAAATATTACTTTTAACCCCTTCATCTAGGCTGCCCGAAATTGAAAACCTCCACTTTGGTGGTCGTGGATCTGTAGGGGTTAAGTGACTTCCTAGACTTCTTGAACGCCTTCGGAGACCCTCCAAGACACTTCTTCAATCTTCTAGAATTTTCCAGTGTATGTCTGTAAAACGATATGCCAAGGTACATATTGAAACAAAACTCAGAAAAATTTATTCCAAATTTTGTTATTTAGAACATACTCAGAACCAAATTAGAACGAATTTGCAACACATGCTAAATTACCTATTGTAAACGTTATATCGAGACCGTCCATAGCAATATATCACTTCTTTGCACAAGATTCAAATGTGTGTGACGGTATTAAATGATGTACTTGTGAAGTATGTCAAATTTTTAGTTCACTATAATTTATTTTTTTATACATTAAATTAGGTTTCGTGTAGGGTATAAGGTTTAGGGTTTAATTTCCTTTTAGTCGTTTCGGGTTTATGGCTTTGGCTCTAGGGTATGTGATAAAATGACCAAAGCAATATCTAAATAATGCATTATTCTTGAAGATATTTTTGGTTTGAAGCCCAAAACAAGCAACTTACTATTATTAGATCTTAAATGAAACTAGAAAAGAATTTTGAATTTAAAGAATGCCATACAAACCGAGGTACAATTTACTCCTAAAATTTGCTATTCATATGTTAAGGTACGTTTTGAAATCATAATTCACAAGGAATTTATTCCCAATTATATTATTTAGAACATATACACAACCAAATAAAAACAAATTTGCAACACATGCTAAATTACATATCGTAAACGTGATCTCGAGGCCGTCCACTCAAAATGACTATTTTGCACAAGATTCACATGTTTGTGAAGGTATGTCAAATTTAAATTTTAGGATACAATTTGTTTTAGATCTATCATAAATGTGGTTTAGGGGAGAGACTTCTAAGGGTTTACGGTTTTGGTTTTAGTAGTTTAGGGTTTAGGGTTTACGGGTTTGACTGTAGGGTATGTGATAAAATGTCGAAAGCCATATCTCAATAATGCAACATTTGTAAAAATAATTTGGTGTTAAGCCCAAAACAAGCATCTATCATTAGTTCTAAAATGAAACTAGAAAATAAAGTTGAATTTAAAGATTGCCATACAAACCAAGGTAGAACTAACTTCTAAATGTGATTATGAATTGTCACAGTAGTACTTTTAAAAATCATAATTGACATGAATATCTTCTCATTTTTGTTATTTAGAACGGTCATATATGAACCAAATTAGATTGAATTTGCAACACATGCTAAATTACATATCCCAATCGTTATCTTCAGGCCGTCCACTGAAAATCACTTCTTTGCATAAGATTCAAATGTTTCTGAACGTATGTCAAAATTGAAGTTCACAATACAATTTCTTTTACATATACCATAAATGTGGTTTAGGGGAGAGACTACGGTTTATGGTTTTGGTTTTAGTTGTTTAGGAATTACAGTTTACAGGGTTAGTTCTAGGCTATGTGGTAAAATGTCCGAAGCAATATCTAAATCTTCCAACATTCGTAAAGATATTTTTGGTTTGAAGCCCAAAACAAGCAACTATTATTAGTTCTTAAATGAAACTAAAAAGAATAGTTGAATTTAAAGATGCCATACATTCAGAGGTTCATTTTACTTCAAAATTGCTAATAATTTGTCAAGGTGCGTTTTGAAATCATTATTCACATAAATTTATTCCCAATTCTATTAATGATAACATATACAAAACCAAATTAGAACAAATTTGCAACACATGGTAAATTACATGTCGTAAGCGTTATCTCCAGGCAGTGCACTCAAAATCACTTCATTGCACATGATTCAAATGTTTGTGAAGGTATTATATGATGTTCTTCTAAAAGTATGTCAAAATTTGAATTCACAATGATATTTCTTTTATATTTACGGAACATGTAGTTTACGATAGGGATTATAACTTAGGCTTTTGGTTTGAGTCACTTAGGGTTTAGGGTTTACACGTTTGGCTCCACGGTATGTTGCAAAATGTCCAAAGCAATATATCAATTATGCAACATTTGTAAAGATATATTTGGTTTGAAGCCCAAAACAAGCAACTATTATTCGTTCTTACATGAAAGGACGAAAAAATAGTTGGATTGAAAGAATGCGATACAAACCGAAGTAGATTGAACTACAAAATATGCTAGTTATATGTGAAGATATGCCTCAAAGTCATAATTCACAAAAATTCATTCCAAATTTTGTTCTTTAGAACATAAATACAACCAAATATGTGAAAGTATATCAAAATTTGAGTTCAGGTTACAATTTATTTTACATTTAGTATTAATGTATTCTAGGGGAGAGATTATGGTTTAGGGTTTTGGTTCTAGTCGTGTAGGGTTGAGGGTTTACGGGTTTCGCTCTTGGGTATGTGGTAAAATGTCCTAAGCAATATCTCAATAATGCATCTGTCGTGAAGATATGATTGGTTTCAAGCCCAAAACAAAGTCGCTATTATCCTTTCTTAAATGAAAGTAGGAAAAAGATTGAAAATAAAGATTGCAATCTAAACCGAGGTAGATTTTACTTCTAAAATTGCTAATTATATATTCATGAAGGTACGTTTTGAAATCATAATTCATATAAATTTATTCTCTAGTATGTTATTTAGAACATATACACAACCAAATGAGAACAAATTTGCAACACATGCTAAATTACATATTGTAAACGTTATCTTGAGGCCGTACACTCAAAATGACTATTTTGCACGAAGTTCACATGGTTCTGAAGGTATGTCAAAATTAAAGTTTATGATTCAATTTGTTTTAGATCTATCATAAATGTGGTTTAGGGGAGAGACTAGTAAGGGTTTACGGTTTTGGTTGTAGTCATTTGGGGATAACGGTTTATGGGTTTGGCTCTAGGATATGTGGTGAAATGTCCTAAGCAATATATCAATAATGAAACATTCGTAAAGATATTTTTGGTTGGAAGCCCAAAACAAGCAACTATTATAAGTTCTGAAATGAAACTAGAAATTAAGTTGAATTTAAAGATTGCCATACAAACATTTTTTAATCATCTGCTCATTATATATGAAGGTAGGTTTTGAAATCATAATTCACATAAATATATTCCCTTATTGTTCTCTAGAACAATCATTTGTAAAACAAAATTACAACAAATTTGCGTCACATGCTAAATTAGGAAATTATTTTAGATAGTGTACTTCAATGTTCAATAATAATTGAATAAATCATATAACACTTAACGAGCTCAATAGAGATACTACACAGTAAATTCTATTTTGGTTTATTTCCGAATATGTGGATCTTCGCCATACAAAAATTCAGTTTTTTGCACACATTTATGGTAGAAATACCTAAAACCACTAGCACCCCCACTGTCAACATGTAGGTCTCCCAATAACCGCACCTAGCACAAACTAGCATTGTCATAACAATCAATTCAAATTGACCAATGAAAATAATCAAAAAGCTGGAGATTTTGGGTCGATTTATGAAAGGAAATTTGTACCAGGTAAGGTGGTTTTTGCATAATTACCCTATAGGTTGATTACGGGTCCTCCAGTACTTTATTGTTTGCAAATGTGTATTAATTCGTGTGTTTCACATCAAATTCTGAAAAAGTTGCAAACATTTCTAAAAAGTATCTTGCCACCCAAAAAGAATTACCCATTATAAATAGACCAGCTATAAATGAGCGGATATTCTTTTGTTGGTGGTTATGGGTACACCGACCATATTTAAACCATTGTATGTGGGGGCCGCACAATAACTTATGACTGGATTGAATGCCGCGCGCGGCTCATCAAAGCGGGCAGATCAATGGAAGTTTATATTCGGGCAGGGCAGCCAACTCCAAAAACCGGGGGGTATATAAAGGCCCGCCCCACACAATGAGCTCCCATTTCTTGAGTTTTTTTCTGCTCACTTCGTCGTTCTCTCTTGGAGGGGTGAGGTTAGCATTTTCGTGACGTCATCTCTTTATTTACGTCATTATGATTAGCTGTCAGTGTCAGGTGACTTTGCTGACGTGTCAGTGTCAGACTGACGTCAGCAGCTGACGTCATACCGACTTACGAACTGCCGTTCGTAAGTTGACGAACTGCAGTTCGTAAGTTTTACGAACTGCAGTTCGTAAATTCACGAACGGCAGTTCGTAAGTTCGAGAACTGCGATTCGTTAAGTTTACGAACTCCATTTCGTGAACTTACGAACTGCAGTTCCTGAACTTACGAACTGCAGTTCCTGAACTTACGAACTGCAGTTCTTGAACTTACGAACTGCAGTTCGTTAACTTACGAACTGCAGTTCGTTAACTTACGAACTGCACTTCGTTAACTTTCGAAATGCAGTTCGTTAACGTACGAACTGCAGTTGGGTGAAAGCACACTAGGGTGGCTCAAAAAGTACGTCACAATTGCAGTTTCCAGGGAATTCTTCACTCCAAGTGTTCTTGTAGTTGATTCATTTGGCTAATGAATAATTCTCTTAGTAGTTTGTCAATGTAGGGAGCAATATCTTCAACCTCCAAGTGTTATTTTTCCGACACCCATTTAGAACTATAAGAAAAGAGTACTTTTCCCCAATTTGGAAGTACTGTTCTATCTGTGAAAAAGCCACAAAAGTACTAATATCTTGCAAATTATAAACCTAAATACCATAGTGAACCGGGTTTTTAGAAAGAGCACACTATAGCCTTCCATAAACTCTAATGCCCCATGTTAGCTTCTCTATGAGTTTTGGACAAAATGCGGTCAAAGTACTAAAATTACAACGGTCCATATTGTCGCCCTAAACTAAATTTGTTTGAAATTTTTTTGACTTTTGAGGATTTATGGACCGTGATCTTGAAGGGGTCTTTGAAATTGTCAATTAATTTGGAGTGTATATACGTCCTTTGTAGGGAGGTAAACATCCAAGTTAAGTGCTCATTTGGTACCAAGGATCCTCTTGGGGTTTTTGTTTAGTAGTTTCCGTGCCGCCGCACCGCATTGGTCTGCGATATTTGTGGATGCCACCACTGTCGGGTGACATTGTGATGCGACGCCAAAAAAAAGTGCCCCACCATTATTGCGATGACGATCGGCTTATTGATGGTGCTGGTAACGCGACGGTAGCGATCGAAGAAGGATTCGGCGGCACTTCTCTCTCTCCGTTGTTCCCGTTTGTTCGGCGAGGTTTTTTGCGATCGCCGTTTTTTGCCGTTACAATTCGAGATCCGAGGGTTTCGCAATCGCAATTTTAATTCCCGTTCCTGCCGAGTCTCGGGTCAAGCTACGAACTCATTCTTTGGGTCGTGCATCGGAAGAGCGGTGAATTCCAGCGATCGTGTGCGCGCTGCGCGTTTAGGGTCCGCTTTTGTTATGTGCATTACATACACAATGGGAACACTCGGTATGCGTTGCGGACAAGGGGAGGTGTGAAACGCCCGGCCCGCAGGGTCGATTAGAGAGAGTTGTAGAAGCTGAAGTCGATCGATTAGTTAGGAATGAGGCCGCGAAACTTCGACAACGAGCAAGGCGTGAGAGGCTGGAGGAGGCTGGTGCATCCAGAATGGAGTTACAGCGAGCGGTCGAAGGGTTTGATTCGCAATCGCGTTTCTCGATCTTGGAGCCGCGATCGTCTTTCGAACAAGATATCGAAGACAATCCAGGAATTGCTGGCGCCTTGTGAGTCTGTGGAGGCCAAGCGAGATGTTTTAGAGGGCGTTTTAAATCACAATTCGATATGGCCGTCCCTTTCTGAATACTACCCCCGACCTGCTGAGGCGAAGTGCATTTACGTTTTTTTGGAGAGTTACAGGACTGAACTTCAACTTGTGAAAGGAGCACATTCGAAATCCTTGTTAGCACGCAAGGGAGCGCTCTCGACGCCGCTGCGATTAGTGAAGGCACCCAAGGGCAGCGTGTTTTGTCCCGTGTTCTTCAGGTACATCTGCTGTTTTGCTTTTTTAACTCTTTTTTGAATTATGCAATTGTTGCTCCGATACTCGGAGCTCAGGATAAGGTCTGTGTGTTTTTGGGCATCACCGTAAAGGCCCTCATTTCCGTAGCGGCACCAGATGTAAAGCTTCATTCAGACCCTGCAATTATTGCTCCAGCAGTTAAATAATCTAGACTGGGAATCGAGGTTCTTAAGCTTCCTAAAGCGTAAATCGACTGGTCAGAGTAGGTTCGGCCAGAGTTTAGGATTTGCCGTCAACTGCTAACCCTAAAATACCTTCTGCCGCATGTTTTATTGCACAGGTACACCCCCGAAATATTACTGCTGCCCTCAGTCGGAGGGCAGGATTTGACATTGTTAACCCATTTGAGAAACGAGACTTTGCAATTCTAGAAAGAGCGAAGCGGCCTGGCTTGACAGGAGTGGTGAAAGGAGTGGTGAAGAGTTGGTGGCACGATCAATCCCGGGTTTCGCCGAACAAAAAGGATGTCACGCGGCGGCGGGTTGGACCAAACACTTACGATGTTCACGCTACACATTTCCTAACAGAAACACAGGTGATACTCTTTTCTACTGCATGTATTCTGGTAGAACACGTAGGTGGTAGTTCCTCGTAATCATTATGTTGAAGGTGATTTGATAGCTGTTTGCTGCAATTATTGATCACGCTTTCTTGCTTGACGCTCTTCGTTCGGTTGAATACAGTAAGAGTTAGAAGTTGCTGGCAGAGTTTATACTTGCAGTTTAGGGTCTGCTTTTGTTTGTAATTCTTGCTACTTGAGGGTGGAGGACTGGTGTACTTCTTATGTTTAGAGCCATGACATTACACCTCTGCTGTCATGTAATGTGACTTGTCTTTGCTTTAGGGTTTGCAATCTAAAAGCCCTGATACAGAATATTGGTCAGTTGCTTTATGTAGTACGAAGAATCATGCCATGTAATGGTCATTGTCCTTGGTATAATCGCGAATGCTTACTCAATTATATTTAGATTCCATGTTGCAGTTCCGAGCATGCTTTCCTACAGGTACGTCTGCTAGATTTGAGAAGTGTTCGCTGGTAGTCATGTGCTACTCTACGGTAGTTTGACCATTCATAGCAACTGCAATTGTGCACGGAGTACCTTGTCGAAGAGGTGTAAGTACAAGTCTACTTTCTGGATAGTATACCACAAATACGCTTTTGGACATGTTAGGTAGTCTTTGATACTACCGACCGGTTTGGTGTAGTACAGTTTAGTGCATGTTAGTAGTCGTGACACTACTAGTAGGCTTGGTGTACAGTTTAGTGCATATTAGGTAGTGTTGACAGTACCCAAAAATGGTGAGACTTCCTATTTAGTACTACTTGGTTCCTTTGATACTGTAAACTGTGCCTAAATTAGTCCGATGGGTAGCCTTCTTTTGGTACTTCAACTTCATTGGGGGTACTTGTACGGCTTGTCTGCTCGGTTATGAGTACCTTCTATAGTACTAATGTACGATTGAGTGTAATGTTGTATCGCGGATACTATGGGTATGCAGCTGGAGTACTGAAGGTAGTTTGTTTTTTGTGTGACAGACTCAATTATTTTTAAGATTCAAAGAGAGTCATCCTGAATGCAGGATCAAATTGCGGGCCTTGGAGAAGCTGAAACCATGGTATGTGAAAACTTTAAAAGACCAAAAACAAAAACAAACTACCTTTGGTATTACACCTTCGCAATTCAGAATGAGATCCAAAGTATGCATTGGCATTCTTCTAGTGTCACCATTCTGGTCCATATTACCCTCATTAGAGCTCCACCTACAGAGGATGGTGAAGAAGGTGGTTTTGTCAAACATACTCATTATTATATCTCTGATGATAAGATGCATGATAGTTTGTTTGTTCAGCATTGTTTGATGTTGCATTGGAATTGGGTGTTGAGTCAAGGTGAGAAACCGGTTGAGCATTGGGTTTTTAGTGATGGATGTGCATCACAATTCAAAAGTGCGAGACCTATGTATTTTGTGGCTCGATATGCTAGTCTTACAGGGGCTACAATGCGCTGGAATTACTTTGGCTCCGGTCATGGCAAAGGTATTACATTTCCCAGTAGTTCTGTTTCTTTCATGCACTTTTGTATGAAACGGATTGCATGCATATTTACTCTATATTGTCTAAACTTACAGGTGAGTGGGACGGAGCAGGAGCTGTGGTTAAGCGGGCACTTCGGACACACCAGATTCAGCACCCAAAAGATGAACTGTCGAATGCCAAACACTGTGTAGACTTTCTGAAAACTAGATTCTCTCATCGTGTCTTATCTGCGTATGATCAATCAAGGGAGGTGCCGATCAACAGGGAATTCTGGCATATAGCCGTAGGGGATGTCGATCGGTCCATCGGTTGGAATTGTGAAACCATTCGTGGTTCGAGCAAATTTCATTCGATCATCGGCCCCTCTTTGACTGATCCTACGCTTTTGTTGGCTCGCAATCTTTCTTGTTTTTGTGCCCCTTGTATTCAACAGGACTGGAGCCGTTGCGAGCAGCAGTCACATGTTCGACCTTGGCGTGTTGTGCACCTGGAGCCAGAAGACGTGGGAGCGCTCCACCACATACTTGACGCAAATGAAGGGAATGAACCACCTGAAGATTCCCAGAGGTGGCCGCATGGGGGAACAGATGTTGACCTCGTCGACGACGTCGAGATTGGCGACAACTTCATGATACCAGCTCCTGAAGGGAACGATGAAGGTGTGGAGTTTTATATACTTCAATGTACACGATCAAAGTTTGAGTTGCAGCAAGATTTGCAAGACGCATGGGGGGGGGGGATTACCATGTGGGAGATTCTATTATTCAGGGCTACTATTATCAAAAATATGGTAGGTCGCACAACAGTTACGTGTTACTTGATGCAAGTCCGTTAGCGCATGTATACTCTCATCTTGTGAGGGCCTTTAAGTTTCCCATGCGGTTAGCACCGTATCGAGTTAGAGGTAACGATGCGGTGTATAAGATGACAGAAGAGGTTCAGTCTATCATCTCACAGTCCTTAGCAGATTGGTGGGCAGGAGATAACCCTTGAATGTGATTGTAATCACGCTCAACTTTTGCCTACCTTTTTGGTACTTTAAGGACCCGGAGAACATGTACATTATTCAGTATGGATAGTACTTCGCCCACTGTTTGTAGTACTTCGCCCACTGTTTGTAGTACTTCGCCCACTGTTTGTAGTACTTTGCCCACTGTTTGTAGTACTTTATGGTACTTCCTAATGTAAGATTTGATGTTTACCAAAGTCTACAACGTGGATGGGCTCAGTAATGGATTGCTTATTTGCTATGGGACACCTCTAAGACAGGGATTTACTTCGCTCCTATAGAACTAATTATCCAATGTACACATTATCCAGTATTTACAAAACTCTCGCAATGACCAAAACTCTCGCAATGACCAAAACTCTCGCACAAGGAAGCACATATCTAGTATTTACAAATAAGCTTGCTCCTGCTCATGTTGCGATCTGCACGGGCTGTTATTGGTCCAAAATAAATGCAAGGCAGAGAATAGCCAGCTTATTGTTGCTACCATGAGGAGACTTAATAAGGTACTCATATTCAACATAAAATGAAACCGCAAAAATTACAAAAATGACACTGCTACGTTGTTCATTCATCTGTGTCAACAACTTCTCAAATAGGAACGAGATTCCCAGGAGTAGAATTCAAGGCCTTCGCAAGAGCCATGGCCACAGGAAGCGTAAGAACCACAGAAAGAGCCACCCAAGATGTTCTCCCCATACCAGCATAGATTAGCCCAAGCATCCCTTTATTAAAATATGTACAAAAATGCAAGGAATAAATGCGTATTTAAGTTACTACAGCAGTCACATGTTCGACCTTGGCGTTATATGTATACTGTGGACGGTCTAAGGTACCGTGGACTATCTGTGACGACGTTTGAGCTTCATCCAAGCAGTAGACCGACACCGAGCACTTCCGCACAAGCACGGATTGCTACTCGACCCTGAAAAAAACTCCTCTCCGTAATCCTGCAAGATAGAAGTTCGCGGTTCAGAAAAGCTTACATACAACCCAAATACTTGAACCCAAAAAATTATGATAGTGATTCCAATATTGCCAGTTGAAAGATCTTACCCAAGTCAACTCCTCAAGGGCACGAATATTTCGTTTTGCGAAGAAAGCCACGTGATAGTTGTAAGGGTCTTTGAAGTTGATTTTCACAGGCACATCAACGAGGTTGGCATCTTCGCACCTGTGATTCACAAACCGTGCCACATTTCCATACTGTGTGCCATCCAAGCACAACGCATCTCGGTCATTCGCTGCTGCCTCAGCCTTCCAGTCTGCGTCTAAGCTAAGTGTGTACCAATACGTCCTAGTGCCATCCTTCTCCCTCTGTAATGACTCCGAATTTGTACAAACTTGACCTACATACTCAAAAAGAAATGAACCACTAGGAACCGGCTCGAGGGTCCTAACTCCCCATCCCTTCCGGCCCGTCCAGAACACTTCAACCCTTTTCGTCATCCCTCGTTGGACCACCCTGTTACCACATGACGACTCACAAAAGCATGTGAGATTGCACTCATAAATAAAACTTCGTGCAAAGTGTCCACTACACACTCTAGAACCGTCTTCGGGATGCCAGGTGAGACATGAGTCTGCGCAGTAACAACCCTCGCCAGGTTGACAAAATGTGGTTCGAGCCTCACTCTGGTACTTCTGCAACATCATTGGGAGCATGAATTTTGGGAAAAGATTGCAAAAAAAAATCCCACAAACATAACATCAATTCAGAATCGGGCTCATGCGTACCTGCCGAATCCAATCAGCCCTCAGTCTTCCATCTGCGGTGTAAACAGGATTCCCACCATTCTTTGCCATACAACAACATGAATCTTCGCAATTCAAGCAATCCTGCCCATAACACTTACAACTGCTCTTTCTAGCATTGTTGACCACTACATACTCAGAAAGAACACTCTGAGGCACATAGGTAAAAAACGGCATGGAGGGATTGCCATCCCCAGGCACAGCTACCGGAATTGGCAATTTCTCCAGTCCTCGTGAAATGTCTTTGGGATTAAACCAATGGTCCTGCGTTGCATGTAGGAGGGACTAGTTATTTAATTAATAAAAAAAAAGTCATACATGCGAAACTTGCAATTGTGTGTACCACAATAATCACATCCAGACTAGGTGTTCCGCTTCACTCCCTTCTTTTTTCGTACCGCAATCTTCTTCGTAGTCCCCACAGCCGGTTTGATGAGACCCGCCATTGTCTTCATTTTCTGGCCCTTCCCAGCAAGTAGAGGTGAAGACTCGGACTTCTCTTCCTCTTGGGAAGGTCCTGGGTAGACCTTCACGACCTCTTCCTCACCGTCCATGAGGACTTCATGTGCGTCACCGCCGCAGCCCCCAGAGTCCTCCTCGTCCTCCTCGTCTTTCTCCTCTTCCACGGCGGGTGCGGGTGCAGACTTGCCCTTCAGGGTGCCTTTGCCTTTTGCTGCTGGTTCTATGGCAGGTTCAATTGGTTGTTGGAGCGTACTTGCTGGTTCCTCCTCTGCCATTACAATTGCACGTCGGGCCCGGGTAATTGGCCTACCTGTAGTTGCCGGCGCACGCATGCCATACACAAGTCGTGGCGAAGACTTGACCAGCAATTCCTTGGGAGGTGATACAATCTGTGGCAAAGGTGAGCTTGCCGATGAAGGTCCGCCCTTCCCCGACTCATCAAACTTGGGAACAGGCGGAATTTTCCTCGGCTGGGGAGGTGAGTGCGTCGCCAATGTCCCTGTCAAAGTCTTCCCCGGTGACCTGTGAACCACCTTAAATTCAACTGCCTCCCTTACTTCTACCTCCTCTGTCTCCATTGGAGCAGGATCGTTGTCCTTCCCTCCAGCGCTGGCCTTCTTGAGTCCCTCCTTGTTTATCGGAGCAGGATCTGGCCCCTTCCCTCCAGCAGTGGCCTTCGAGGGTACCTCCTCGTCCATCGGAGCAGGATCTGGCCCCTTCCCTCCAGCAGTGGCCTTCGAGGGTACCTCCTCGTCCATCGGAGCAGGATCTGTCTCCTTCCCCTCGGGTATCTCCATGGGCGGAGAGGCTTCAACGCCCTTCAATGGCGATCCACCTTCCTCGCCATGTACTTCATCACACAGGTCGTCACCTTCGGCGTCAACCTGCTCCTCAGATTCTTCCTCGTCATCCCCTTCTGGTTCTTCCGCCTCTTTGCTCGGGCTGTTATCCTCAATTACCACGGCCGTCTCTTCTACCGCCGCCTTCTTTGATGTCCCGTGCGCGGCCCCTTCCTTAGATTCGTCGTCGTCCTCGGAGCCTTCTCCATCTGATGTCACCGACGAAGCCAACGGCCAGGGTGTCGCGGTCTTCTTAGCTACGTGGGCATGGGTTAACTCGTTCAAGTTTCCTGCAAGCACGGGCGGTGAGGACGCGTGCGGTGAGGATGGAGCATCGGGGGAGTTGCCACCGTCGTCGTCTTCCTCTTCGTCCCCCGATTTGTCATCCCTTTTAGAAGAGGCCGTGTCTTCATTCGATTGGGAGTCACTCTGAGGTATACCCTTCAGCAACCCTGCAAAATGAGAACGCCAATCGTGTTAGTGCAAAGTCCCGAGCAAATGGCATCCACATAATTTCAACTACCTTGAATAGGGATATTACCTCCGTAAGGGGAAGGCCTGCTGTCTGCAACCTTCTGCTTCTTCGTGGAGAGGAACTTTGTAGACGCCTTCTCTATCTGACGCTTTGCTGTAGTAGCGGGTGCTGCAAGCTGTCTCGGCCGCACCGGCGCAGCCATTGGTCTCTTCCCCTTCTCGATAGCCCCATCGCTTGGCCCAACGTCAGCAGGGGATATAGACTTCCTCGTTTCCGCTTCCTTGATAAGCGTGCTCGGATCTTCCGATGCATCGGAGTCCCTCCTGGCGTTGTCTTTGCTCGCTGAGCCCACGTTGAGGTTGTCCTCTTTGTCCGAAGAACTGGCGTCCTCATCATATAATGCTCCCTTCTCGTTACCGCCCTTGCTGCTGGGGCTCGAATTATCATCCTCCTCTACGTGCAAAACACCTGAACAGGGTACCCCTCAGTAGTGGAGAAGTTAGTACAAAGTGCATGAGCCAAAGTACTACTGAGTAAGAGAAGAGAAAATGGCTCATCGTGGTATCCTGGGTCGTACTCAAAAGCACTCCATATTGTACATAAACTATCACATTATGTACTCTGGACGGTGGCCATATGTAGCTTAAGTAGTGGGACATTACACAAAGTACATTACCTAAGTATAAAGAGTATACACCTGTAAACTTTGTATACTCTAAGACTACAATTCAAAGAACGAGTAGTACACTCATCAGACCCATGATTACCATATTACAAACACTTATCACCTTAAGTACTACAACAGTCAAAGAAAGTGTACAATGACAGCCATCAAGAACTCATTGAGGTTGCATGAAGTGTAACCGTAGTACAAAAGCAGAGTTGGATTCAATTGACGGATCAGCTTAGAGTATTAACGACACACACACCCTAACCGACAGTACTCCTGAAGCCAATGGCAAACACACTTACTCAACTACATGTATACTTTGTGTACACATTAGGAAGAGACAGCTACATACCTGAATCTGGTACCTTCCTTCTTTCTCCCCCGCTAAGAGTAAGGTCTTCTCGGTCCTGCAACCAACGCCCTTCCTCCAAGTCTTGGTACTCCTGTGCCTCAGCAGAATCAATCGGCCACCCAAAACTCTGCAGCCATGCATAATCACAACCGTGGAAACACTTATATTGGACACAACCTCCCCCTTTCCCGAATGTAGCAAGAGCACACCACAGGTGGTAGAGGTGGAGACAACTAGCTACAATAATATCGTAATTAGGGAAGGGGAATTCACACAAACTACAAACTGTGATTGCAATGTACTTAGTGTGATCTTCCCCTTCCTCACTAACAAGGGCTGACTTGGAGGGATAAACTCCAGGCCAGGGATGCATGGCTGACGGTCGGCCACCAAACTTCAAAGACCGCAGCCGTCGGTGAAGATGGCTAATCGCCTCATTGTAAGCGCATCCGGGAATCTACGGCCACGAACTCAGCCTCCTTCGCGTTTAGCTCCTCCTGCGCCTTCGACAACTTGCACATGTTGTTGGTCTTCATCTGTTCGGCACACCAAAGCCGAGTCTCTGCTTCAGGATCTGTACTGGCCTTGAGGAACGCCAACTGGTCGTTGCAGAGGTCGAGGGATTTCTCGTAGCCCTCCACTTCCTTCCGAGCGTTGTCCCGAGCAAATGACGCAGCCTGCCTCCCGTTTCTGCTTACGATAATTTCAGCTCCCAACAACTTGATGAGACTCTCAATTCTTTCTACTCGCTCAGCAATCTTGAGCACTGTGTCCACCTCTTGTCTGTTTGGTATTCGGGATGCACACACCTCAGACACATCCTGCTCAAAATCCCATCAAAGAAACCCATCAAAGAAGGTGGCAGTTCTCTGTTAATTAACCCTAGAAATTCAACAGCAAGACAATGGAAACAAGAAGTGAAAAAGCGCTCACCTTCTTTGAAGTCCCCAGCGTCTCAAGCCCAAATCTTCTTCGTATGTCCACCTTCTCCTTCTTCAGCCGCTTCCAGGTCACCTTCGTAGGAGGGAGACCAAACTTTTTGGCGTACAACAGCTTCTCCCTTTGAAGCCTCACCGCCCTCCTCTGCGTCTCGTTCGTTTCCTGAGCAAACGCGCACCAATCAATCGACCCCACCCCGGAAGCCACCTCTTGCGTGATACCCCTCGCAAACTGAACCTTCAAAAACGAGGGCATGGAATTCTGCGAGTGCTGGTAAATCCGCCAGTGGATATCCCTCACGCGCGTAAGCACGTCCCGCTTCTTGCAACCATGCCACTTCCAGCCAGCACGCCCTCTGTGCCCCCACCTTTTGCCAAATATCTGACACACCTTCTCATCAGGCACGTCCTTCTCGGTGAGGCGATGAGCGTTGATTTTGCCCTCATCGAGACCGAGCTTCTTGAAATCTTCAGCGAAAAGCGCAGGAGGCTCCTTCCGCATCTTCGCGAGCTGGGCGTCGACGTCCAAGCCGTCGTCATCGAGATCATTGTCGAGATGATCTTCATCTTCTTCCTCTTCGATACCCGAAGACGGAGGGCAGGAGACAGCAGTTTCCTTTGAAGACGACGGCCCCCCCTTGCTCAAAGAGTCATCCTTTGATGACCCAGCTTTCTTCGAGGCATGCGCCTTCTTCAAAACCGCGGCCCTAAACTCCGCTGCCTTCTTCTCGCCAACGATTTTCTTCGCCTCCGCGGCCTTCTTTGACTCTGAAAGCGCTTTCTTGGCCTCCGCCGCCGCCTTCTTTGCTTCTACGACCTTCCGGTCGTTCTCCGGCACGTTCTTCTCCGAGCGCTTCATCACTGGCATTCCCTAAACCTGCACCCACCCCAAACCCTGAAAAAAAACTAAAAACGCGCCTTCTCCTAACCAGCTACTCGCCCACGCTTTAGGCCACGCACACGAAACTATGCTCACAGCTTCTACGCCGCTCCTAAGCTTCACGGTTTCTAAACGCCTCTCACTAGAAACCCTACTCGATTACTCAAAATAGCCTCTCAATCAACTATTCTCACTACCTGCAATACCAGCTCATTCTCATTGCAAATGTTCACATTCCTCGCACTAAAACCTCACAGAAACACTCTCAACAAGAACTCTCCCGGCTACCTAATGTCCACAGCTCAATACCCTATTCGCGGCACCTCTTACTTCCCTCCAGCCCTCAACGACAACACAGCATCGACGTGACAACGCGCGAGCACGGAAGTTCAAAAAACAGCTCAAAAACTACAAACTCCAGAAATGGCGGGACGGCTCTGCTACAGCACAACGGAAAGGAGAGAGACGATGGTGACCGGTGATCACCGGTCGCCATTGGAGGTAACCGGTGATCACCGGTCACCACCGAGCTCAAAGCCGCCAAATCAAAAAGCTGACATAATTCAAACAGCTGACAGCAGGGACAGGTAAATCCAACAGGGTTCATAAATACAGTAGGGACCCACCCTACTGCCGAGTCCGTCCACGCTGAGGCGCAATAGAAAGGAGAGAGACGATGGTGACCGGTGATCACCGGTCGCCGCTAGAGGTAACCGGTGATCACCGGTCACCACCGGGCTCATAGCCGCCAATTTCAAGCCATCGCATAAATCCAACAGCTGACAGCAATCCAGCAGGGCTGATATAGAAAAGGGACCCACCCTACTGTCGAGAAGGGACCCACCCTACTGCCGAGTACGTCCAGGCTGCATTGATGATACTGACATACAAAGGACTCGATGTACCTCCCCCTAAACCCCAAAAACAAAGCTTTGACTTTCAGTACTTGGAGAGTATTTTTTTTTTGGCGGAGAGTGCACCCACCCTAGTGTGCTTTCACCCAGTTCGTTAATTTACGAACTGCAGTTCGTTAACTTACGAATCATAGCTCGTTAACTTACGAATCGATTCGTTAACTTACAAATCGCATTCGTTAACTTACGAATCGCGATTCGTTAGAATACGAATCGCCGTTTCGTTAATTTACGAATCTGCGATTCGTAAACTTACGAATCGCAGTTCAGAAACTTAGGAATCTATGATTCGTTAACTTACGAATCTGCGGTTCGTTTAACTTACAAATCGCGATTCGTTAACTTACGAATCAATTAGATTCGTTAGAATACTGAATCGCCGTTCGTTAGTTTACGAATCGCGATTCGTAAACTTACGAATCGCAGATTCGTTAACGTTTTAATTGCGATTCGTTAACTTACGAATGCGCATTCGTTAACTTTTGAATTGCGCTTCTTTAACATTTGAATCTGCGATTCGTTAACTTACGAATCGCAGATTCGTCTTTTTTATATGGAGGGATCCGCAAATGCCGTTTTTTTAAATCGGACAACAAAGACACTTAAATATCAATGTAATCGACAGTTGACAATATACGAACTACCGTTCGTAAAGTATAGCACGCTTGAAATGCATGAATCGTTTTCGCTTCTCTGTTGAGTGTTGAAGTGCTTTTGGTCCGAATTTTTAGTCCTTGTGCAGCAGTACATGCCGCGTTTGGCAGTAGAAAAAGTTTTACTACCTGTCGTTTGTGATCACAATTTGAATGGTAATGTCACGCACCTTTCTGTAAGTAGAGGGAGCTTCGGTGCGTTGATGGCCGGTAAATTTTTACCTGAGTCATTCTGGAGGCCAAAGCAATTTGGATTTACGAATTGTAATTCTGTAATGGCAGCTTTGAGGTTGAGGCGATCGATTTGAAATCATGAGTATAGGTGAAGCTGGTGGATGGTCGATGGAGTTATACGTTAGCGATGCACTGGACGCAGTGCATTGATTGTGTATGCAGTGTCTGCTTCCTATGATAACGAACTTATGAACTGTGCTTCGTACCGCTTGCATCAGATTAGTGTCGTGCGAGCACCTTGGATGTTTGCATCCTTAGCGGTCCGCACATATAGCAGTCATCTCGATTACGTGCAGGTTAGCGTGGGTGATAACGATTAGGAGTAACTAATGGAAGCAGATGCATTGTTGTGTATTGTGTAGGTTCTGGTGTTCAAGGTATGGAATCTGCTTCGGTATGCGAGGATGAGGAGTTGAACGGGTCTGGCCCCTGCATCGCAAATGATGTGAGCGAATGGGTACGCTCGTAATATCAGTACCTTTGTCTTTATAATTATATCTTCTACTAATCGGATTCAACTAAGTAGGAACAACATCGGGCAATCGACTGGGTAGGAATAAGAAAGCTTTAACTTCTAGCATGTATAATTGATTGAACTTAATAGCACGGTTCAGTAAATTTTTTCGTTTCAAGGGTTTTAGGGTCTAGATGGTGTGTGTTAGCCGGAATGATCTATAAGTTGATCGGAATGGTACGATATACTGAGACAGTTACGTAAATTGTCGTGTATAGGGTACTGCATCAACCGCAGATGTGGGACAAGATGATCTCAATGTGGAGGATGTTATTGATAATTCTCCCATCCCTGATTGTGATGGTATTAGTAGGGATGAGTGGAAGGGTCTAATGGTAGAGGCTGTGCACAGCAACGGGCGAAAATTTGCCGATGTCCTTGTTTCTGCTACAAATCCCATCTTGTCTGTGGATGGTGAGAATGAACTAGGTAACATGAACTTTGGCGTTGTGGTGTGTGCAATATTTGATGGGGACTCGGCACTCCGCAACATGTGTATCTGTTGGCCCATTCGGTCTCTATTTCTAAAGAGTGTGAGTGTTTATGACCATCTTAGAAAGCACGCTTATATCGTACACGAGGATGAGATGAGAAAGTTGGACCGTAAAGGAAAGCGCCGCTATGACACCACTAATAGGGCGTACAAAACTAAGAAAACACAAGATTGGAGGATATCCGAAGACGAGATTGCTAAGGTGTACATGGGAGAATGTTGCGACCGTCATTGCATTAGAATGTTCCCTCCGAGTATAATCCGAGTGGCACGTCAAGAAATGTTCTTAAGGGATACTGAAGAGAGACGTTCGAAGAACCTCGACATTCATCGTACAAAGTTTCGTTCAGTTGATGGCAATGAGGATCTTGTGATGTTTCAATTCAAAGAAGTGTGTGTTAAAGGTTGGAAGCTCATCCATGGAGTATCGAATAGGACATTCCGGCGGTATGAGAAACAGGCTAAAGAGGGGGCCAGGGCACGTCCGCATGGCAATACGGGGAAATCTAAACCGAAGGCATCTACGGCACATGCCGCTTTTGTTTTGGAGAGTATGATCATGAACCTTGCTGACCAAATGCCTTATCCATGTACATTACCATCCGGTCAACGTGTTGCGCAAAAGATTCTTCCGACTGGAATACGATGGAATCAATTTCTTCCCCGAGTGAATGAGGTATGCATTACTTGCATGTTTCTAAAGAGTACGTTAGTCATATACTTTGCAAATCAACCCTCGCTTTTTTACTGACTCAATAAGTGCAAAATTGTTGTTAGGTGAATACCGAATTCGGACTCAGACCTATCTCAGCAACTCTTCTAAGTCGAATACGCATATCAAGATTTGCTGAGTACCGGATCAAGCGAAGGGGAGACTCATTCTCAAGATGTTCCAAGTGCGATACATATAACACGTTGAAACAATCAGCAGTACCTGGATCGGAAGAACACAAAGAGTATGCATTGAAGTACACCAAACATACAAATGCTCAAACGGCTGCCCGTGTTGCATATTGGTCGGATCGAACACATTCGAAGAAGAAACCGCTGGAATTTGTGAGCATTTTGCACGATAAGATGGACCACTCCAAAACTGCACTTCCATGTCTTAGATCTCGGACAAAAGATTTGGATGCCCTGATGAAGCTACCCATTTCATGACGGGGGCATGTATGCTCATGGACATGGGGATTCAAGGTACGCTCACTATACAAAGGGATATGTTTCGAATGATAGTAACTTCACAATTGGGTGCATTGCCAAATTGTTGCGTGATATAGAAGACACGCCGCAACATCATCGAGCATTATTTCCACAAAGTGAAAGCACCGCATTGTATAGAGCCATTTTGCGGGGGAAAGAAATGTGTTTAGCATCTCTCAAGGAACCAACCGAGAGTTCAAGAGTAGCACGACTCGCACACACAGATGTGCATATCCAATTGGATAATTGTTGGAGGGAGAATAAAAATAGATACTCTTTTTGTTTTTGGTCGTTGATAGTGGCGAAGAGGATTGTGAGAGAAGCGGTAGTATCATTCATGATGGTGGGACACACGCATGAAGACATTGATGCTTCATTTGGGAGGTGGAGTGCAGTTTTGAAAGAGAGGAATCATCCAACCCTTCCAATGTTAATGAAATCTTACATGGATCTAGATAAGGATGGCCCCATGATTCCGCACCTTATCGAGGAAGTTCCGGATTTCAAGAAGTTCATTGCTCCATACATGGCAAAGGCTGGAAGGACGAGGCTAAAAGGCCATAGCAAGGGAAGTCAATTCAGATTCTTTATCCATGAGGACGGATGGCCTTTGATGCAATACAAATTAGCATGTACGGAAGAAAAATGGAAACCAACACATTCACCTGGGATCAAATTGTGGAAGGCAGACGAAACATGTAGGCCTATATTACCTCCAGAGGATGCTGAGCCGTTTGCTGTGAAATCAAAAGGATTGAAGCATGAAGATGAGATACTGAAGGGTATTGATGGATTCATTGCACATTACAATATGCTGCTGAATGCGAATGTGACGCCCGCATTCAAAGGAGAGCATTCTCATTACGTGGAGTACTGGACAGGGGTACGAGATGCAATTAGGTCAATGACAAGTGTTGTTGGAATTGAAGGTGATGTGCCGTTGAAATGTGGATTTTGGCCGACAAGCCGACTTTGCATAGACAATGTACAATCAGTAAATCGAATAGCAGAAGGACACGAAGCGGAGGTGGTCTTTGGAGAGGACGACGTGGAGGAAGAAGAAGACCATTATATTGGAACAATAGAGGACAGACCACCGCCGTCTTTCACTACAGGACGAGATATTTTGAAGGGATTCTTGGTTTTTGTAAGACCAGCAGAAGGTTGCGAGGATCCAATATGGCTAGGGAAGGTTATGAACCAACCACAAATGGACCCAACGCAACCAAATTTCAAGACATTCAAAGTGCGTTGGTGGGTGCCTGACAACAATGACAACCCTATTGTGGAGTTGTACCGAGGATGGGATACAGTTCACGAATTTCCATACAAGTTAGATATTTCAACAAAAACGGAAGATACGATATCTACAGATAGCTTTGTTGCTTCTTGGAGGCCCCCGAAAGGCAGGATACAATTTGCCCCAGCATCGCAGATCCAATTTGCTCTTGACAATCTACGTCGCATCATAGAGTTTGAAGAATCCTAGTGAGAATGAGACACACTTCATACAACATGTGCGCTTGAGCTCTCTTTAAGGCTCGATTGTTGCAAGTAGGATATGTATTTGAATATGTTCACTTTAACGTACCAATTTGAAATATCTCTATGCCTTAGAGTTCTCATTCCATTTCTTTTTCATTTTATGTGCTTCTTTTTCTATACTATTTTTCTTTTTGTTTACTAGTTTTCTTTTTCTTTATCTTTCGGTTTCTTTATCTTTTACTTCCGCTTCTTTTCTTTCCAATATGTTTCTTTTACAGATACAGACATATCTTTTGCCTATACCGTATTTCTTTACCTCTTTTCTTTACTGAAAAGAATCTTTATCTTCTCCATATTTTATCGCGCATTGTATTTGCATTTTCAACATATTATCGCCACGTCACACAACCATCACATTTGGCAATTAAAAATATTCCTATTTTCCATAACCATAGTATTTGAGACCCCCTCTATGTTACACTTTACTCTATTTATTTGAATAGTGTGCGGCCAAATATAACGGGGATTGGGCCAATTTAACGAATATGGTGTTGTTTACTGTTGAATTTGATTCAAATGTTTACCGTCAAATTGGCAGCAGATACGAAAATCATAAATCGATGGCTCATATTAGACGTTATCTTGAGAAGAAGAAAAGCGAGCAAATCGAGTTGTCGAGCTCGGAACAAAGCTCGAGTAACTTGTCGCCCGAGGTGCATGCTAGTGAGTGCAGGGATTACTTTGACCGCTACCTTAATGACTTAAAGGAATCCGAGGAGGTCGATGACTACCCCGAAGCTATTCGAGCCAGTATTCTCTGTGCCCCTATGAAGGGCGTAGGCATGGCGGATGACGTTGAGGAGGATGAACTAGAGGAGATGTTAATCTCGTCAGGGCATGCGGATGTCGATGGCAACATGACTTATGACCAGTTCGTTGTCTTCGCTACGGATTTTAAACTCTTCAAATCGGTTGGTGACAACAAGAATTCACTGAGGGAAACACAAAGAAATTCACCAGGGATCAACCTCATAGAAGCCGAGCTGGACAGGGGGCCATTAGAGGAATTTTTTGACTTCCTTGAGATGGCGGCTTCATCACAATCTTCTCATCTGACCGATTTCGTGGAAGCTTTTGAAATCCTGGAGATAGAACTCAGCACAGTTGATGCCGACGGCCTTGCCCTGTACGTCAAACACGATCAGACACGTATCAAACTCAACTTCGAAGAATACTTGGATGTGCTAAGTCGGGCAGACGTGCGCTCAAATCAAGCAGAAAAGAGCGTTAGAACGACTGTTTTGGACAAAGGTCAGCGTCTTCATCGAATGATGGACTTCGCAGCGTCTTACACAACTCGAGGTCCGAGGAGAAGCAGTCGCTATCACACGGAAAACCCCGATGCTGTCTCCAAAAATCAACACTGAAGAGAAAGAGTTCAAGTTGAATCCCATTTACACTTTCATTGAGAGAGGTCAATCGTAGATTGTTATAAGATTTTTTGCATAAACTTATTGTTGGATGAGGTATCGAGGTCATTGGAAAGGACGGTGAATCTCTACGATTTCACTGTAGGCTTCGAAGTTGAGTGAGAATTCGCAGGCTACCGGTCGTTCGCTAGCTATAAAGACCATTCGATCATCTTGGTGTTCGAGAAGTACCGCACAATTTTCTATCACCTATCTCTTGCGAAACCTGCAGATGAGCTACCACTTTTCATCACACAAATCCTTGTCTGAGAAGAAATGAAAGGTAATGTAATGGCATAACAGTTAGACTTATGAAAGATTTGCAAGTGGCATGTAGTTCGCCATTGCAATGTGAGTTGACAGAGAGGAGTTGCTAACATGCAATTATATGCATGCAGATTCTGTTAACATGAGAGTTCCAGATTTGCCTTGTTGGATGGTCACTATGAATTGGACACGAACAAGGACCCAATCGCACAATCGCACAAGAGCAGCTCATTTGGTCACATGCATTAGAAATAGGGAAGTGCTGAAATGCCACCGGTCATGGTAAATCAATACGAAATGCCACACTTACTATAGTGAGAAAACATGTTGCTCATCAAGAAAATTGAAAAAATGGATCTCGAACAATTAAACTCAAAGTGATTGCTATCACAGTCTAAAGTTGAAAAAGAAGAAAATCACGAAGGGGCAACTGCTAACTGGGCAAGACCACTTTGGAGAATCTGAACGTGGCAAGTAAACCGTTGTGCATGAGCCACCATCTTTGACTCCGGAAAGTAGATTGTTTTGTAATCTCAGTTCAGCAATCGTCCGTCATCTGCCCTCGATCTGTATCATAAATCAACCTTCACTCATCTGCACTCATCAGTGCATCATCGCTGTGAACAAGCAGTACCGACAGGGGCCGAATATTGAAATGTCTTTCAACTGCTCCAGCCTCTGCTTTGTGCGAATTCCAACGGTTGGACTCCACGAATGCAGGTAGTCTTGTAAGTCCTGATGTCCAAGTGCACGTCCAACCCACTTCTCAGGCTCACTCATAATATGCCATGCCTCTCACTTGTAAATAGGAGTATTTATACTGCTTAAATCGTATGGTCAAGTACATGAGCACTCACTCTGTACCAGATAGCTATTACTAACTTTAGCATGTGCTTGCAACAACAAAGCTATGGAAAAAAACACCTTTTGTCGAACATTTAAGGAATGCAACCTGTTTTCAATCATGAGATTTAAATGCTGATTTTTTTTTTAATGTCAACAATCCAAAAGAAAGTGATCCTATGTGGAATTATGATCAATATTCTTAGACAATATGAATTTCTAATGAATTCTCGACATGCACAACTCCCTCCTAGTGACATATTGACAAAAGCGTGCATATTGACAACTCACCTTTTTGTAACTAGTACCAGTACTTGATTGCCTTGCATTGGATTCATTCATATCTGCACATTAATAGGTTCTAAAGTCTCGCTTGAGTTTGAGTATATCTCCAGAGCACACTCATCGTAGGCAGCTCAAATACGGCTGCTAGTAATTCGTCTGTGATATGGACTCGAGCTCTGCCCATAGATCTAGTCATCGTAATCCAAATCTAACAAGTGTAAATGCTTCGCTCGGTGATCTTCAAATTCAACTTCACATTTATCCTTCACTTTCACCTTTTCTTTTTGACTTATTCTAAAAACATGTTGGTATATTTTTTTGATTGTTAGATTTCTCACAAATGTGAGCCTGAGTAATCGTAAGTAAAATAAACTTATAGCCACCACAGATATGAGCCCTCCCAATAATGATGGATAGAATACAAGGCCTTGATGTTGCCATGAATATTCGGAAGAGAGAACCACATTTGAAGCCGCACCAAATGAGATAAGAATACTTATCACGGCTAAGAGCAAAAGGTGGACTGCATAGATGATAGATCTTTGACTTCGTTGCCATTCCTCATATAAGCTCTCTTGAGGCATTGGCAATGACGGCACTACCGCAAAGATAATGGATGAAACCGCCATATAGAATGACAATGTGTTCGTCACCATATAAACCCGTATTGCGGGGGTATTATCATGTACGGAATTTGAATCAAAGCCTAGAGGTGGCTGTAATGGACCCACATATGATGCTGTAGCAACCAAAGCTGAAACAACTGAGATTGCATTTCCAACAATATTTAGATTCCTCTTTCCATCTTATGTCACGGAGAAAACCTTTTGATACCAATATTCGTGGACATCAATACTTACATATGGCCCGACCTCTGGAAAACTCCCTTCATCATTCTTTTGCCACACATCAAGTCCACCTTGGATCAATATAGAAATACATGCTTTTCTGTCTGTTTCAAAAGTCAATCGACCAAGCATTCGTCTTGTTGCGTCAGAACGAGCGGTAATCTTGTCATGGCAAAATTCTTTTAAAGCCATTTTACCAATATCTCCATGAAAACAGTCTCCGTCAACAACAAAATGTAAGGCTGTACAACCTTTACATGTCAAAGATATGTCAAACTTTCGATTATTTGTAAGGTATCTCAACAGTATTGGATCCCCATTCATTGCAGCAATGTGGATAAGGGAAATTTCAACTTGTCCTTCAATTAAGCCATCTTCAACCTACTCACAATACAAACAATTTCAAAGTTCACACATGCTTTCATCAAGACAAGCATTTTTTGAGATCTTTGTATAAACAAATAGAACATTATTACTATATGTCAATGGATAATGAACTATGCAAGCTTAAGTTTAATTATGACAATATACCAAACAACATGTCACATAACATTTCTATCTGAAACTAAATATTCTTTAAATTAACATGTTATATTCTAATGTACATTACTTTTGTAAAAAAGAAAAAAAAAAAAAAATTATCATCAAGCATCTTAATTATAGTGTTGAATGTAATAAATAATGATTCTATCCATCATTGAAGTAAGAATGTACTCAAAACATTTCAATGTATCCCTTTCATGTCATATTGTAATTTCATATTAGGGTTTGTGCGAAGAATTAGGACGGGTGAAAATTTATGATGGACCATTGCCCGCTTGTCACATACCAAAGGTGTGACATTGAGGTGTGACAATAAGGGGGTTAGAGTGTGGTTAAAAGATAACATGTCCACCTTCATCGTTATGATATTTCACTCAAAGTATGAAGGCTTTTTGAAAGATAAACTCCTCTAAGATAAAGAATATCATAGTGCCACAAGTACACATGAGAAATTCTCACCATATTTATGCTAAAAGGCTTATGATATGATATTATAAACACATGAAGTTTTGTAAGTTGCATATATCTCCTCACTCACCAAATTTTAGTGGAATGTTCTTAGAGTTTTAGACTATACTAATTCTAGTTGTGACAATCCGTCAAATTTTTGCATAGTTTACAATATAGACTTTGATTGGGCACTTCCAGGTTGAGAGTCAAAAGAACTACATTTAAATAGATGCAAACAATAACTTGCAAGAGATAATGAATGGGTGACATATCGTCCAATGTTGTGAAATGGGACACGAGTTAGGCTGTTTCTCTAGGTTGATTGTATCAAAAATTCCTTAGCATGATACCAAGATGAAAGTAGTTAAAGGAGAATGAACTTACCTTGGTAGAATCAATCAATGCTTTGGCAATGTCACTCCTCCCCAGCATTACTGCTAAATATAATGGCGTGCATGCAGATAATTCAAACTTCACAATGCCCGTGTATGGGAAATAGCCCCTCAGAGGTACATTGCCGACATCCACTCCCCCATATTCAATAAGGAGACGGACAACTTCCGGACGATCATGTATGATTGCAAGATGAAGGGCAGTGGCCCCATTCCTGTTTTTCACTTTAGCATTCGCGTCAACTCCATTCTCCTTCAAGAGAGCTTTAACAACATCTATGTGCCCTTGAGAAGCTGCGAGATGTAAGACAGTCCACCCTGCATCATCACGTGAATTGTAGCAATCTCCATAATCCTCTCCTGGACCCAATTCTTCCCTCAACAGTTCAAGAAATATCTCTAGATTCACCATATCAATGCACGCACAATGAAAAGGGGCTTGGCCTTGGGCATTCCGGTAGTTAAACAAATAGTTGACCACCTTTGGTCCCTCCTCCTTAACCTCTCTTATCACCGCCCTCACATACTCTTCACATCTATTGTCAGAATCAGTGGGCTTCAGACGACCACAAGCGAAGTGGAATAGCAACTCATCGTATTCTTCCACAAAATTATAGTTGTAGTCAAAGCGGAGCACGTTACCAAGCGGCCTCTTGTGTTTATCTGTCGCATTTATGATGATTTCTCTCATTGTGACATTCTCCGGTAATGCTCCCGAAGTTGGTGGAGAAATTGGTGAGGAGGTTGAGGTTGGAGGTACGTACATGGGATCCAATAGCTCTAGTTGCATCTCTCTTAGAGTTGGATTAAGTTCCTGGTACTTCGAAAAGCTGGAGAGATATGTATAGATGCTGTAGTCTCTCGCGGACCAAAGAAAATCTGCAGCTCTAATTCCAGCCTCATTTCGCTTCTGAAAGTAATCCTTTCGGTAAAACGTTTGGTCAGAATGCACAAACTTCTTGACTACTTTACCATCGTCGTCCAAAAACAAGCTGAGAATGTAAACCAGTAGTTTCAAACAACGCCGCTTCGCAGCCCAATGCAACAATGTGTTTCCTCTGTCTGAAGAATTTATGGGTGTCATGCAAGGATGAGTATCTTTCCACGTATCTCTCGTCAAAGAGGTAAAGGATCCTAACAAAGACGGATTTGACTTCAAACCCTTTAACAGAGTTCTACAGTCACCAGTCCTCTTGGCTTCCACCCAGTATTCAGGCTCTCTATAAAGCGGGGGTGGCCCGCGTGACCCGGGTGGCCCGGGTGACTCGGGTGACTTGGGTGGCCCGCGTGGCCAGGGTGACTCGGGACTCCTTAAAAAGGATGGGAGGCTTCCGGATCCATCTTCACCCCGAAGATCGGTCGATTTGAACTGGTAGTATTCCAAGTCTTCATCGTCTGAAACATCTCCAAACTTCGTAGTCTCTCCGTATGGGGACTCGTCCATCTCAAAGGTATGGCCTGGGAGGTCCGGATATTATCTGAAAAGAATGTGTCAATACACGTAAGGCCAACAATCCAGCCAACTATCTGCACATGAAGCTCATCTACCTCCACTTCCAGGGGCTTGCTTCACAACGGCACTGAACATTTCAACACGAGGAGCGTTCGACGACTAGAAGTCCACAGCAGCTATGGCGTCCACCGACGATTTGCATGTAAGAGGAGGCTCGGTCGATACAAAAGATAAAATACATCAGCTGAAATTTGCATATTCTGAGCCACGCCCAAGACGATGATATATTGATATGGCACTTGCACAAAGAGATCTGATAGATCGGAATAGACAGTGACGTCTTAAGTAATCAAAGATAATATAGTCCTCGTAAGACACTGTAAGACCGAAAGATGATGTTTTTCGACTTTCAGTCATCCATATGTACAAAGTCACTCTTCAAATCAGAAGATTGGTTGCAAAGGCACCTGAAAAATCAAGCACAGCACGCTAATTGAGAACCCCGAACAGAAAGTTCAACGTTCAAGACTGCTGTAACGAACTTCTTCGATCAACCGTTCTCACTCCGAAAGAGTACGTTTGAGGAACACGATCAAGTTCACTCTTCCTCTAAGATCATGATCTGAAACCACTGACACACAAGGTACGATGATAATCTACAAATACAAGAATCTGTATTTCAAGCATAGTTTACTCACATCTGGAAATAGGAGATCGACAACCGTGACTGTGGATGAAAAGTGCGACAAAGTAACTCACGGAAAGTGGAGCTTCTGTTGGAACTTGGCGCAAAACTACTGGATCGCAAATCACCCTGATGACGAAGAACAAGTGAAAATCTATCGTAAGCAGTGATTGTCATGGGCATGCCAAATTTGTCTCCTGCATAGGAGCAGCTGCATAGTGGATAGAACCCAGAACTGGCAAGCAGAACAGAGCAGAGCACGTACCACATCCAAATTGTTGCGAAGCACGCTAGCTGCGCAAGAGTGGAGCTTCAACTTGCGCTCCAAAGGCTGAGGAGACCAGGAAAGGCAGACTGAAAACTAAAGATACCAAAGGAGGACCAGGAAGGAAGAAGCGAGACTTGAACGCCTCGGTAGGCAGAAAGCCGCAGACGAGGAAGAACTTTGGCTCAAGAGATGCAGGGAGTTCCGAGGTCACTTACTAGGCCAGAGGGCCTGCAATGGGGTCTTTTCATTGTACTAGAAGCATCCATTTCTGACCAAGTGCCTAATACCACCAATCCACCATATAGAGCTGCCTAGTTTTGCGAGCTTTGGAAGATCTGTTAGAGTCTTTCTTGTGCATAGGTTTTTTTTTATTATACGAAGATAAAATTGGTATATTGAACTGTTGAATTCAACAAGCACTCTTGGAATATGTGTTGGACTTACTTTCTTCAGCAATTTTAAATTCTTGCATAGGATTTTTTGTTTACATGTGTCCATACCAAGATGATATGGTACACTCAATGTTTGAATTCAACAACTACTCTTGATTTTATTGTGATGTATGGCTGTCAATTCGCGTAGATTTTAAACCTTGTGTAAAGAGTTTCTGTGTTTACATGTGTCTATAGTACATCATAGTAAAATGATATAGTACATACACCGTCCACATTTGGCCGTGCTCCTCACTTGTTGTGATGTATGACTCTCAGTAATTGTCTTTCAAGTGAAGTGTGAGTTCTAATACTTGTAATGAACACAATTGTAGGTTAGCATTTGATGCTTGTATGCCCAAGTGCTTTATGCTCTCTTGGGAGAGTAAAAAACTCAATCTCAAGAAATTGATAGGTTGGGAAAACTACTAGATGATCAATTTATCATCTAATTATCTATAAATATAATAAAATACTGTACGGGGATCCTTCCTACCCACCAACGTACCAACCTACCAACAAATCAACATACAAACCTACCAACCTACGAATCTTTTTATACGTTTTTTGGATTATGCTAAAAAAATAATAAATAATAAACGGTTTGAGAAATGGTAGACAAGGGATACTTTTTTGAAAGTACCATGTAAAGATTTTTCCCGTTGGGGACGGGGACCTTTCTAGTACAACAATAATTTGTTTTGTTGGTATGAAGAAAGTAAATGTAAATGTAAATGAGAGGTCATGAGGGTATATATTGAAAATTTTGAGTGTTGACCATGGCAAGTGAGATGAGATGAAGGTGAACAAGTTTCTAGTTGGTGATTTTGTTACGGCTATCAATTGGCTATCAATTTTTTAGTAGAAATGTGACCCTAAAGTGAAAACGATGAAATTTCACAGTCTAAAATTTTAGTACTAATATGTTATGATTCTCCACTCTATGAGGGCATGAGGCTTACTGCGTCAAAAATTGGTCTAAATGACCTCCAATAAGTCTACTATAAGATTGAACAGTTGAGATTTGAATAAGTTACCTTCATTTACATCTATGGCATTTAATTTGAGAATGTGTTTTTTGGCTAAAAATTGGCTATGGTGTATATGGCTTTTACATGAATTGCAAGTTAAAGAGATATTTAAGAAAAGGCTAAGATGTTTTTTTTACTAAGTAAAAATAATGTAAACACCATTCATGAATAACACTCTTTTACAGATGTGAAGCGTTATATTCTCAAACCAACTACGCACAAACCAAAATTAGAGAAATGTACCTATTTGCGGGACCCCCGGTCCCCATTGGGGTTTTGTGATTTGGTAAACACCATCGCTTCATCACTTTTTGTTTAAGTTAGTGAAAAGGTACGATATAATTTTGAAGTTGATGTTTTGTTCATTTGGGACCGTAGGACCCCACCACATGGTTCATATGATCACTTTTGAACCACAAGTTTATCTTACTAACTTTCATGACCACTCTTGTTTTGGAAGTTGAGGTTTCTTTGAGATGTCTGGATGTATTTTGGAGTGCATCGAACAAATGAAGGGTCAAAATTAAGATCCGACCGTATAAATGTGTAGTGAACTTCATATACATGCTAGGGGCCAAACATGGGTCAGATCTACCGTATGAACTAGAAATTATGATGTTCCCAGTCAAGTCTAGTATATAGCGTATACATGACCTCGAAGTTTTTTACTAGAATTAGAGACCATAATATCCAGATATGGGCAAAACACATGTGGTCAATATTATAGAGTTTGAAGATCTATCCAACAACACCATGAGCGTTGCATTTCAAGCATTTATGAAACTGAAATTGTGAAAAGAGACCAATAACCCAATTCCTTGTATATGGTAGCGTACGAGAAATACATAGAATATCGTAGCAAATATGGTCAGATTGAAAAATCACACATGGTCACATTCATCAGATGCCAAGCCTTGATGTACAATCAGTGTGCAAATAACATGTGGTTGTTTTTTGGGGAGGATTTCAGGATGTACAAACGTATACGCTTTGATAGACGGTGTTGGGTTGCCAAAAGAAATCAACTCTTCTTTTGTCGACGAAGCCAATTGAGTAGTACCCCTGTATTCCCATGTTCCCAAGGGACCCTTAGAATTGGTGTCATGTGTCCTCGACAGCCGTATTTCCTTAATCTTTCTCACTTCTTTCCACACCAGCTACCGTATCTCATACTCATCACCATGTATAAACAACACTACGAGGCGGAGTACGAGTCCAAATGCATCATTGTTTTGTGTAGTAGATCCAGCACACACTCCTCTTCCGGGGTTGTTCTCTAACATTTTGTTGTTTCTACACATATTCTACTCAATCATGGAATAATCACACTTTAGCGACCATATTTGGTTGATTGGTCATGAAAGGGTTAAGCCAAAAAAAATGCAATTTTGAAAACAACATTCAAACATGGATGAAAATGAAGGCAAACTAATCAGATCTAAACCTTAGAATCTTGTAATAGACTTTTTGTATACCATGTGGAAGAACATTTGAGTCATGAGAGTGCATAAATTGCAACATCACAACAAATTAGTGTGCAAAACAAACTACAAAATTCCACCAATTGACTTTATAGTGGACATACTACCAACAAACAAGTTGCAATGAAAAAATCACCAATTATAAACTTTTTCATATTTTCAATTCATCTCTTGAAAACGCTTGCACCAAGAAACTTTAGCAGAAGATTTTTTTTGGCTCAAAGAATAGACTTAGAGTGGTGAAAATTGCCAAGAAGTTTACAATGGCAAAATAATTCAAAACTAGACCTCTTGGACTCAAATCGATGCCTTAACTTCAAAACTACTCTATTTGAAATCCATTCCAAAACATAAAATTGAAATCCGAAGGTGGATGAAGGAGATATAGCTCCTCAAAAATCATCCATTTCTTTCACCTATTTCATAGTAAAGTATCATTGCAAATCCAACCACCAAAAGTACTTGGATCAAAAAGCTTCCAACTATGAAGTTGTTGGAAATTATCCTAAGATCACACTTGTACAAAGAGAATTCATGAAATAAAATAAAAATCTACATTCAAAATGAGGAATTGGAGTTGTAAAACATACCACTAATGAAACCGTCACAAAAATTCACGCCCTAAATTTAAAACATCTCAAATCAAGATAAGGCTTGAATCGTCACAAGAAAGTAGACTTCGTACGGAATCCAACCCAACAGATTACCTCCAAAATGATCAAAGTTAACATCTGGCGCATCTAGGGGTCAAAACGTGTGCACCCAAGAAGGCTCTCTCGAAACACTGCTTAGAAAATGCTGAAATAAAACCAGTCATAGTACAGAAGTCATCGAAAATATCAAATGCTACTGTACTTTGGCATGTTGCAGTATCTCACGTATCTTCTTCATGTTAATTATATACTCAACAAGAAGGCTGGAAATGGAGAACAACATACTGGCCGCTCACACTGATTGCTAATTTGCTATCAGTATGCTTAGAATTAAAAATGAATAATATTACGATATGGTAATCGGTAGAAGTGCACAGGATCCTCGGAGAAGGTGAGCAGACACTTCAGTTGGCTACAGTCATCTCTCAACACTTGGATTTTATGAATAGATTACAAATAGAATCATCATGGGATTACAAATATCCCTCCTGATAATGACGAATAGAGTACAAGGCCTTTGTGCCTTCGTGTTGCCATGAATATTGAGATGATACAACCACATTTGATGTTGCACCAAATGAAATAGGACTGAGTGAAAGATGGATTGTATATATGATTGATTTTAGACTTCGTTGTTATTCTTCACATGATCCCTCTTACAGTGGCGGTGGCAATGGAGGCACTGTTGCAAAAATGATAGACGCAATGGCCATGCAAAATGACATTGTATTTGTGATCATATTAATCCGAATTGGCAAGCTACTATCTTGTACTAACAGAATTTGATTCAAGGACAAGAGGTGGTCTTATGTGATGTTGTAGCATCCAAAGCTTCAACAACAGAGATTACATTTCGTGCAGTATTCAGATTGTATTTTGAAACTGGTATATGAGTCTTTCAACATGCAAGACATTAATCATGCTTCTAACTACTAGTACTTAAGAATTAACCCCTAAAAATCCACGAAAATCAATTTGGGTTTTTGAGATTTCGGACAGCTCATTCTAAGGAGTTAAATTGATATTTTTGCCTACGATTTTTACTGGGTGCTCCCCATACTGTAATGTGTATGTGGAAAAATTTGCAAAGCCAAATTTTAATTTTATAACCTTCATCTAGAAATTTCAGGTTTCGAGTCCAAAACGTGCAGTTTAAAATAATCTTTTCTGAAAAATATTTTTTTGAAAATATGTTCATCACTAAATTACTATTCAAATTCCAAAGTGTCCGAAGTCAAAAAGTTTGCCAATCTTACAAGGGCAGCCTCCAAAACTTTCAAAAACAATCTTCACAATTTCTAGTAATTTTACAATTTTTTCTTTCAAAAATTGCCAAAATATGAGATTTTGGATTTTTTCCAAGATTTTTTTTTTTTTTTTTTGAAAATTCAAATTATCATAAATTCACGTACTCACCGTCCAAATTTTCTCAAACTAAATATATCATATGTGGTGCTTGTTTTACTATATTGTTGTTTTTAGACCTTCTTTCATAAAATAATTTACAATAAGGTCAAAAAGTGGAATTGGTCTCTAAAAATTTGCATGAGTGTACCCAAATTGATTACCTACATGGAAAAAAATGACGGAAAAATGTTTGGAAAAACAATCATCAAGTTGCCCTTGGCACCATTTAAACAATGCCTCTCACGCAGCGGCAAAAAAAAGTGTTGGACAAACTTTGATTGTTACGATCTCACAAATGACAAACATCCAACGGTTGAAATTTTTACTAGTCCTTTGTATACAAGTTAGGTACAAGATCTTACGGTTCAAAGTCTAAAACCAGAAGAAAAAAAAGTTTCTCCATTTCCCCATTTCCCAACAAAGGTGAAAAATGACAGTTTTTGGTTCTAGAGGTCAAGGAAACGCTTGGATTTTTAGAGGTTAATAAGAATATTTTTGACGCGAATGAAATTTTCTTAGAGCAAAGTACAACCCACTTCCACAATTTGTTACTGCTCAAGATATAATCAAAGTATTATGCTACACTCATGGGATTTATTTATTAATACTTTGTTTGATCTCTAGATAACCTCATACTCCTCCCGATTGTTGGTCCATGCTACACTAAATTTGATATTTAGTGTTAGATACACTAATTTACATAAACATGTTATAAGTTTTTATTGTTGTTCAATAATTTTACCCACTATATTGGCCAAGATGGGGGTCCTTATATAGTATCATTATCAATGCTCTTGGTAAATTTTTTTAAACAAAAGTAAAAACTTATAGCATTTCAAATCTTATAATAATCTAACACTAATTATCAAATTTAGTGTAGTGGGGCAAATTTTGGGGGATTGCTCTCTTCTCTCTCTTTTTCTTTTTATTTATTTACTTATTTCTTTTCACAATTGTCTATGGAGTTTTTGTTCAATTTGAGGCAACTCCAAGGGGTGGAAGCATGCTAGGGTGGCACACTTACGGCCACTTCGAAGTACTCAAAGTGTACCCAAAGTCAACGGACTTGAACTCCGGGTCCTGTGAAAGTACTGTGAGTACTTCTGGCTATATTTAGATGACGTGTCGAGAAGGCGCTTCGTGCGTATTAATGATGGGATCCTGACAGTCTGACAGTCAATTTATCGTCGGATTTTGGCAATAATGACGTTGAGTTGTAATGTGTGCTGGCAGTCAGCCACCGTCGATCACCGGTAGGAGTTGGAAAGGTGACTGGTGACGGCCGGTTTAGGTCGTCTCGCAGGTCGTGCCCGTGAGCTTCAGCGATGCCCAGTCTTCGTTTTGCTCGTTTTGCGTTGTCGGAGGAGTTTTTCGCTAGTTTTTTGCTCTTGCTTCGTTCTTTCGCATTGTTGCTTTGTTGTTATGCACTGAACGGCTGAAGTCGAGGGTTCCAGTTGTGCGCTGTAGTGTAAGTGAGGGTTAACTTGAGTTGTGCGCTGTCGAAGGAGGTTCGGCGCAGCTGTGCAGCCTGTGTTGTCCGCAATTGTCGGACTTAAAGAGGGAGTGTCCGCTCTAGGTTTTAGGTTTAGAAGTGAGAGCGAAGGTAGTGACTCTGAGGTTGAACGTTGTCCAAGGAGGTTCGGCGCATGCAACTGTGCTGTCAGCAAGTGTGGGACTGATGCCGAGAAGTGTGCACGCTAGGTTTTAGGTTTAGAAGTGAGAGTGAAGGTAGTGGTTCTGAGGTTGAACTTGCGGGGCCGACTTTTGCTTGGTGCCTGTAGGTGAGAGACGACTGGGGAGGGGGAGTTGGCATCGCATTGCCCTCGGTATCGTGAGCTTCAGGTAAGCTTTTTGTGAAACTTGTACTAGTGTTTTTTTTCGCTGTTGCTTTGTTGTTTTTTGCTGTTGCTTTGTTGCTGTGCACTGAACGGCTGAAGTCGAGGGTTTTCGTTGTTATTCATAGATGGACTTTTGCTTGGTGCCTGTAGGTGAGAGACGACTGGGGAGGGGGAGTTGGCATCGCATTGCCCTCAGTATCGTGAGCTTCAGGTAAGCTTTTTGTGAAGTACCAGTGTCTTTTTTTGGTTTCATTAATTACTTGCTTGCGCTAATGTTAACCGGGAATGGCAGGAACAAAACGTGGGCAGGATGAAGTTCACAGACAAGGAAGGGAGGGTGAAGCCAGCACCTTCGAAATCTAAATCCTCACCGAGTGGATCAAAGTCCTGCCCTACCAAGAAGAGTTTGGTAAAGGCAGCAGATGCTGCTCCGAAGAAGGCGGAGAAAGCCTCCAAGTCAGCCGCAGCGGACGAGGGTCAGGAACCTTCGGAGTACAAAGACGAATTAGATGACGTGCTTGAGCAAGATATGGTGGATGTTGAATCTGCCATCAAGAAGTGTCGACCGCCTCCTCTGCAGATCCTTGCATCAGAGTGGACCGAGAAATATGGGTTGGAGGGGAGCGGATTGAACCCAAAGCCGTTCAACACAACCTTCAAGTCTAAGGAGGAGATGGCGGAGGTATTTGGCAAGCGGATTGGGAGAAGAGGCAGGAACGGCTACAAATGGCAGGACTGTCCGATTGCAGAAGTGCTATCAAGGGTGCGGCAGCTGCATCCTATAATCTATGGCCACGACCCTCATCACATGCCTCCACACGTGAAGGTGAAATTCGCTGAAGGGATTGTACATGAGCACCAGCATGGAGTAGGGTCTGTCAACTGGGCAGCGTTTGCACAAGAGGTAAATAACACTCAACGCACAAGGCGTGTAACGAAGACCATGAAGCTCGAGTACATGAAGGAATGTGGAGTGTCTACTGTGACGAAGGAGGACCTGAAGCACGTGAAGGTGGAATTACCAGCAGGATTGCAAGGTGCCGATGCATCCAAGAAGGTCAGTTATCCTTCATTGTATTGTTTGAGAATTCCATTTTAAATTTTAGTTTCAGGAAAAAATTGTTATTCATAAGATCGATGTGCAAGGGCTATTGGCTCTAATTCTTGTTGCGCTGTTTTTTGGTGGCAGGAAATGTCGGAGGTTTGTGGGAGTCGCATTCCTACAAAGCAAGAGGATGACCTTGCAATGCGCACGGCTGAGAGGATGGGGCGCATGGGTGACACCATCAGAATTTTGAACATGGAGATTGGGAAAAATAAGGTAGCCCTTGCTGCCACAAGCTTGAGGAGGAAGGAAGCGAAAGATGCGGTCAAGGTAGCTGGGGCTAACCGGGAGGACCTCGAGGGGCAGCTGAAGAGTCTGGAGTCTGAACTTTCGGATCAACCAGACTCCAAATTCGAGAAGATAGTCGTGGAGAGGATGATGAAAAAGAACAATGAAAAGATGGAGATTGCTGCAGGGGAGCTTCGGGCTGCGGTGGCAGAGTTGGAGCTGATTGAGAGCACACTGGAGCGTGAACAACGGCAGCTAAGTGCCTTAAACGATGAAGTGCAACAACTGAAGTTTGGAGGGCGGCCTTCGGGGATGCAGCCGTGGCCACTGTTTTATCCGAGCGTATCTCTAAAAGATTGCCCTACCACTTATATAGCTGTCACTGTTTGTACTTTGTGTGCATTTCCTTTCCCAAATCATGACATTATCGTTGCAAGTTGTAAGCATCTTTATCACCCTTGGTGCGCAATGGTTGTTTTTGGCAAGGGTAGAAGTACAAAATGCGTGCAGAGAACCTGCATGGGATTAGTGCACCCGAGTTGGCACGAGAGCTTTGGGTGGGGCATTCCAGCTGAGGAGTTACAGCAGCGGGCAGACCAGCTCTACACAGATGGCGAGTCAGCTCATTTGCAGCACCAACGAGATAATTATGCCAAACTAAACGAATCTGATTTTGGTACGTCTTACTTCAACTCCTGTTTTTCAGTAACCTTCCATGTAGTTAATGTTTAGCTTCATACAAATGTACATCCCGCTGGTTTATTAATTAGTCATTTGATATTGTATGTACATGAGGGAAGTACACTTATCTGAATAGTAGCGAAACTGGTTACCAACTCGCTGTAATGGAGCTCTCAATATAGTCTAAGTCACCTTTTGTTGCAGTGTATTGTACTCGTGATCGGGAAGTGAGTACATTTTGTATAGCGTGCAAACAATGGTATAGTGATAGTATTGGAGAAGATGTTTGAATGTAGTTTGTGTATTGTGTTCAGTACTCATATAGTCTAGGAGTAAACAACGAAAACAAAATATACTTTGTATAGTCTGGACTCATTGGGTAGTATTTGGTACTCAGTAGCACATGATTTAAGCTTTTTTTTTACATAGGCTACTCCCTAGTACCTATCTTTGTACTCAGTATGTGTATAGGTAGTGAAGAGCACCATAAAGTACACTCATGTACTCAACTAAGGTAGTGTATGGTAATTTTGTACTAAATTCAGTATGCATGGTCACCAATTGTGAATAACTTATCGTTTAGTACGTGTTATGTACATGAATAGGTACCTGAGCCGTTGGCACATAGTACTCATTAACTATACAACAGTACTGTAGTGAGTTTTAGAGTATACTATGTACTCTATACATGTGTAACTAACAAACAAACATTGACAACATGCTATTTTTTTCTCAAAGCTTTTGCGCGCCATCAGCTTCTGATTTTGTTTTGTACTTGCATTCAGCTGTGATTAAGAGACAATGCCAACCACTCCCAGGGTCCAAGGAAGTCAACACTGTTGTAAGGAAGGAGCAACCAAATCCGACCACTCCGGACACCACAACAACACCAGTACATGCTGGATTAGGTGAAGGCAAGGAGCAACCAAATTCGACCACTCCGGGCGCCACAACAACACCAGTACATGGAGATTTAGGTGAATGCTATGCGATGCCAACCCCTCCGGCATTTATATCCTCTAGATTGCCCCCTTCGCGACAGCTGCCTTCACTGCCAAGACCGGTGCTTGCAGTTGCAGCTAGCCCGAAGAAGCAGAAAGTTACTGCGTTGCTTGGACCATCAAGTTATGCAGGTTTGTTATCATGCCTCGGTTGTTGCTTGAATGTTTCTAAATATTGAAATTAAGTTTGCATGTTGAGATACTAAAGATGTGGTTGTATTGGCAGGATTGTTGAAAGGCATTCCTGCCCAAGATGCGGCCTCCGATGAGGACACGGCATCCTCAAAGAGAGATGAAGGTGATGCGTCAGACTCGGAAGCTCAGAGTGACGATGAAGGGGGCGAGTCACCACAATCACCATCGATCCACGAATTGGAAGTCCAGATGTTGCCGCAGCAGTCCACAATAGCGGCAAGTGAAACTTCGACACTCCCTGAATTGCCAAACAAGTCAGCACCATGGTGCAACAAGTAGAAGTCCAGATGTTGCTGCAGCAGCCCACAGTAGCGGCAAGTGAAGCTTCTGAACTTCCTGAATTGCCAAGCAAGTCAGCACCATTGGTGCCCGATGTTGATACTGTAATGCAGCAGCCCGTGGTAGTAGCAACTGAGGCTTCCCTTGAACAATTTGGGGACATCGAGGCTGCTATCCAGCTTCCAGAATTGTCCAACAAGAACGACACCAACGACAACAACAACGGCGAGGTGATGAACATGGTGTTTAGTATTGTTGAGGCAACTCAGGAGCCGGGAGCAAGAGTTGCGCAAGGCCTTTCGGGAATAGGTGATCCAGATCCAATGGATGTCGTGGTTGATATCCCGGTTGTGAAGAAAGGACCATCAGCTCACCTCCTAACTGTAGAGCAAGCTGGAGCGGTGAAGGAGGGCACCATCACAGACTTTGGTGTAATGCAAGAGGGGAATTTGGTAGCTCATGTGCCAAAAGTAGTATACCCTTTGGCTGAGGCTGTTCCTGTTGTCGAGAAGAGCGGGACTAATGATGAGGGGACAACGCGCAAGACAAGGCTGCGAATTGCCAAGGGCCCAGAAGAACCTGGAGAGGACGATCAGACCCCTGGCAAGAAGCAGAAGATGAAGGATCTGGTTCAAGTGGAGAAGGAAGCAGGCGAGGCTCTAACGAAGCAAAAGCCGAGGCAGGTGAGCAGAAAGAAAGGTTGTCGACGATAGATTGTTTGTCAATGTCTGTATTTTGTTGTTTTACTTTGAAGTGGTAGGCAGTCTTCCATGCTTTGTACATGATGATAAGTTTTGCACTTATCTTCAAATTTTATATATCTATCACTACAAGAATGTTCCACTGCGAACTACGGCCCGGAAGCTACGTTTGGGACACTGGCCTCTTTTTTGCGGATTTTTGCTACGTTTATGGCGGCCTAGATTTTCGGCCCAGCGCTGCTACGTTATCTCGGGGGTTCGTACAGATGGAACTACGTTAGCTTGGGAACGCGTAGTTCCCCTACAAGTAAGCGCTGTTATCCTGGTGGGGCATAAATTGCGGCCTCGGGGGTTTCACCGAGTATGCTATTCTGGGGTTTCGACAGTACGTCTCGGTAGAGCGGATACTGGATTGTACATAAGGTAAGTATGACATGGCATTGCTGGGAGTAGATTTGCCCAGGTTCTTGCATTCCCCGAACTAGTTAAAATAGATGACTTACTGAGACCGAAAATTCTCGTATGGCATACATGAACCGTGAGGTGAAAATATAACTAATCGGTAAAAACCCGAGATGATAAAACTCTATCTACAATGCAAAGTAATGTCTGATTGGCTTACTGTTGTGTACATTCGTGATATTGATATGAGATTCACGATTTCTATCTCGTATTCTGTACAAATTACTGAGACTGTAATAATCAAAGTGATCATAACGTAATTTCATACAATGGAAACACATTTTCTATGGTAAGGTAAAAAGTGATTACGTGGAACAACCTTATTTTTTTGCATGTGGTTTACTGTTTGCTTGGGGTTTACTGTAAAAAGTTCGAATTCGGTGATTCTCTTACCTCGAACTTCACACGCAATCCGTTTCACTGTGGAGATATTAGTATGAATATAACCACATACTCAAACGAGTTTGTTTGTTTGATTCAAACGAGTTTGTTTGTTTGATTCGGTTTATCAAAATGCAATACTGATGTAGACAGAATACAAATGTGGCGACGTTGATCATACTCATGTATTGACAACAAATTTCCGTAGAGATTTATACATTTGTAGTCATAACTACGGGAACACTGCTCGTCAAGTATACGAACTCTTAATGCTAGCCCACATTCGTGACTGGCACCGGCTTCGCATCACATCGGTTGCATTCCATTGAATTGTATACTTCCATTACAATGAATAGAGTAAAGATACTAGTATGTGTATACCATCCTAGAAATAAAGCTCTGCTGGACTGTTAGGAGCAAAGACAGAATACACTAGAAGGGCAACTTCTCCGTACCTATTACTCTACTGAATGAAACGAGAGAAAACTCTGAACCTGCCTGGAGCTTCTTTAAAGCGCCATGGACCAACCTTGTTGTATTTCAGGAGCTGCTGACGGTCCATTAGATCAGTGCAGTGGATAAATGCACACCAAAACTCTGACACTAGTCTCATCTTCAGCATGTTTTCCACTTGAGAATTGGGGTTTCCTGTGCGTATCTTTGGCCACACCTCTTCTGCAACTATAACATTTGGGATTCCGGGAATTAGTTCTTGTCCCTCAAACCCATGCTCTGGAATGAAGTCAATGTCCCCATTACTTCGTTTTCGAGCCTGCTCCATAGTCATTCTCTTACTGCTACCGTGAATTTGGTATTCATTGCCAAGTGCGAGCACCGTCCGCTTTCGCCGTGTCGTCCCCTGCTTGCAGATATTGTCTCCGACCTTTGCAGCTTTATCTTCCTTTATATTGAATTCCTAGAGTACAAAAGCTGCCCAGTGTCAGTATAAATTACATTGTGTACTGAAATTCTATCATACATATCTACCGCAAACTCAGCTTACATATCGGGTTCTGTATGCAATTCTGTTGGTTTTCGATTCTGTAAACCGTACCACTTGTACCGTTGAAAATTTGGGAACGAGTATATATGTCAAGAATTGGTTGATTTACGAAATGCAGCTGACGTTAGTTCTGCGCTTCTGCATGACAGTCTCCCAGATAATACATGTACTGATACCTAATTCACGTTATACGCCAGTAACGTCCGAAATGAAAACTCCCACACTTATACTGTAAATACGGCATTCCTCGTTCTGCTTCGATACCTCACCAACAATTATTTGTTATTTAAGTAGCAGAAGCGGTTCTGCCAAAAACATATTCGCCATCACAAGTATCACCCTATTCACTACTTCGCATGAAAACCACACAGCAATATTTGCTTACATTTACCGTAGTTAAGACGTGTGCTGTAGACCGGTAGTGCAGAACTCCTCGTTCGGTAGCGTCCATTCCTCACGTACTGTGACCTGCGAACACCGTACCGTCCCTGTATCGAGGCTTAGATAGTAGAATTATGACTGTAATGTGCATTACCAATTTTTTTGGGTCACACCTCAATCCCTTCTATCTAGAAGCTTTTCCTCTACCTTCCACTAATCGACACTTACAATTTTGACTGCATTTGTCCGTAGTTCGTAACCGCTTAGCAAAGTGCGGGGAAGTCATCCAGATTTTCATCGTACCTGTGCAAGAGCCTCCTCCCTTCAAATTTTCCATTGCAGACATACAAATCTGAAGTTACCTCACCATGTGGCGCCATTACCGCTTCTCCACCTAATCTTCCGTCTCCTTTATTCCCCGACTCCTCCGCCATTTCTACCACACATCTGCGGTTTACCAAATAACGACACCGTTACTTCCATAAAAATCGAAGGGATGAACGACTAGTAATTACAGAGATAAACAACTGCTGCATTGTAATAACCTGTTTACGTGATCACATATCCGCTGAATCTAGAAACGGCAGGGGTTGGCTGACATCCAATTCTCCATCACTCTCTATCTCTGCTAACTCGTCTTCAACCTCGAATTGGTCGAATCCCACTGGGAAATCCCAAGTTGGTGGGTTCGGATCGTCATCCTCGGGGTAATTTTCCTCCGCTACTTCTTCGGCACCTACTTCACTGTCACCTTCGTCCTCTATCCCGATATTGAATCCTTCGCCTGCATCATCATCAGCCTTGGTGGCCACCAAATCCGACCTATTTCTCAGAGAAACAGAGGGAACGGTGGACGGTCCTGCTCTTTGCTCCACAGGAATGACGATGGGGTTGGAATTAGGGTTGACTTCGCCGAAATTTGCAGGACCTACTGCCGCCCTCTTGTACACTACTAAATTTGATCGCGGTTGTACCTTTACAACCATTTTCCAACCGCGGTTTACTAAATCATCTACAAAAAAAAACCTGACTTACGTCTTTCGGGAATATGAAAGGATCATCGTCAACGGAGGAGGCGCTTATAAAGTCCCCTGCCTTCACACGATGAAAGCCACACTCATCTTCAAAAACAGTGGCATTCGTCCCCCGCTGTCTAATGATTGAATTCCAGAACTGACACTTGAAAAAAACTGTCTCAAAGCTATCAAAATTCAGTTTCACAATGGTATCTATGTAGCCATAATACTTTGTTTGTTCCCCCCCAGCTTCGTAGACAACTGAGACCCCTGAGTCAAACGTAGTTTTCTTGTTCAAATCCCTTGCCATAATACGAAAACGGGACCCATACGCCCAACACATAGTAAAAAATTGGCCCTTCTCTCCTGGTCCAACCACAATGTCAATTACCATTTGCGAAACTGGCTTCTGAGAGGCTATATCATCTCGAATTGCTGCTTGTACCCAGTCTTTGAATGTGGGTTTGTTGGCCATCATTTCACACTCTACTACATATCGCTCCCTCCATTTCTCCATACATGGAGCATTCAATAATAAGAAACGATGGGCTTGTTCCCTGAATATGTTATCCAAAAGCTTGAGGGTAGATATTTTAGGTAGGACAATTCCTATTGATCGTGCATCCTCCTCCGTCGGCTTTTGGAGACGTGTAGCATTCTTGTGCAACCTTTGAGTAAATTCATTCACATGAAACATTGATTCCGCACATATGTAGCCCTCTGCAATAGATCCTTCAGGGCGGGCGCGCTGCTGTACAAAGTCTTTCAAGACCTTCAAATATCTCTCGATGTGATACATCCAACGGATGGAAACTGGGCCTGCAAGTTCCACTTCTTCGACTATGTGAATAATATTATGCATTTGAATGTCAAAAACTGAAATCGGTAAGTGCATTTCCATTTCACATAGGATTTCGGTTGCCTCCAACTTCATCTTCGGGCAATCTGAGATCTTAATTTCCTTTGAGCACACCCAACGAAAGAGAGCAGATAGTCGGTACACAATTCGTCGAATTGCCTCCGTTAAAGTGCCCCTCACCGCAATGGGAAGTAAATCATGCAGTAAATTATGGTAATCATGTGTTTTGAAACCTATCACCTTGCGGTTGTTGAACTTGTACCGAAAGCTTGAGCCATACCCGAATGGAGCCCGTGTGTTAGATATCATGTCAATGATTGAATCATATTCATCGTTTGTCCATATCCAGTCGGCTGGAGAATAAGTCCACTTTGTTGCACCCTTCTCATCCACTCCATCTTCCTCTGGGTGAAAACGTTGCAGGACATTGAAATGCTTCAAGGACCTTCTTAACGCCAGTGAATCAGATTTTGTCCCTTTGCAATTAGAGAAGGTTTTAAATAAGGATGCGCATATGTTTTTCTCCGTATGCATAACATCAAGCAGATGAGGAATCAATAGATTCTGGCCAACACCCCCCCCAAAAAAAAATTAATCATATATACTCTAAGATACAACGATGGGCTTTTAGAGAAATGGTTACAAAAAATGCAAATAGTTCATATGTACATACTTACAAGAACAAACAAACGACAAAGCAATGGGTTCAGCATGAGGTACAGTAACTCCTTATTTGACATCATATATATGAAATTTTTTGTACATGTGTATTCACCCTATTCACTTCTGTATTACTTAAGTTCAAAATAGAATAGTAATATCTATGTACGGACTTATCTTAGAGATGGTATTGACTTTAATGGTTACTACATTTTTCAAATGGAATTTCTTCGTTCCATGAACTTCATCAGATTATATTCCTCATATTTCCTTATCAACAGCGCCCTGCTTCAGGTTTAGTATAAAGTATTCACCAAACATTGTTAGATGTACCTGAATAGATGAGTGGAATGATTTCTGTACATACCTTCTAATAAGGGAGACGGAAAAGTATGGACTTGTCCTTCATGCCTGAGTCCTTCAGCTGCACAGTCTTGTTCACAACTTTTTTCCACATTTTTAGCCAAAATGTACCCGTAGTTCTCATAGGTTTAGGAACCTTATTATATGACTCACCGTTAAATTTTTTACGGTTCCTAGTTGCTCTATATTTGTGGTGCATTGGAAGGTATTTCCTATGCCCATAATACACAACCTTCTTCAAGAACATACACTTCTTCGATTCAATAGATATTGGACCACAAGGGGGGCATGCTTTCAGGCCTTGGGTTTGAAGCGACGAAAATACGCCATAACCCGGAAAATCATGCAATGACCATAGCATCATAGCATGTAGTTTGAAATTAACTTTCGTATTCGCGTCGTAAGCATCAACACCATCCACCCATAGTCTTAACAGATCATCAATGAGAGGCTCCATGTAAGTGTTGAAGTTCTTTACTTTTCTTTTCCCTGCACATATGGATCAATATTGAAGTTATTATTATCTGTACCAAACTTGTTATTGTAATCGAAACATCACTCTATATTTCTGGTCTCTACTCATAATTCCGTTATGCAAAACGGGGAAATTCTTATCCTTGGGAGCATTGCATTATTAAACATGTGCTTTATGTATCTACTACATGGGTATTTCTGGATTCAGAAACTTCAATCACTATTCAAATTGCTGGAGGTAAAGAGTCAAACCTGGTACAATTGTGGATAAGAGGATGTGACCTTTATACATGCCAAGCTTTGGATTCAAATTCAAGATAGTACATGTAATGGGCCAAAGGGAATGGCTTGCTGAATTGAGTCCTGCAGGATTTATGCCATCTGTGCTGATTTGTAACATTACACTTCTAGCATCTCTCATTTTTTCGTACCTATTCTCCATGGCCTTCCAAGCGGGACTATCACTTGGTATTCGCATGACGTCATCTTGGCTCCTATTATCACGATGCCAAATCATGCATGGAGACAATGTAGGGCTCCGATAATATGCCAACAATCGTGGTATTAGTGGGAAATACCACATTTTATGTACAATCAATAAAATTTGTGTTAGTAATTATGGAGACATAACTAAAGAAAATTTATAATATGAAATTTTCCCGTGAACGTACAAGGATAAAAAAACCATTCTGATGTTCAAATGTATTGGTAATTAAAATTGAGAGTTTGGTTCATTCATGATTTCTACAAAGATTGCCTTCCCAAATTTTCTAATATAACATAGTAAAAAAATAAATGCATAACTTACCTTTCTTGGGACCTGCTTGCTTTGTGTGGTATCGCTGAAACGTGAAAGATTACATTTGGGACAAACCTTCCAATCTTTTTTGACGGGGCCATAGTAGAGTGTTAGGTCACATGGACAGGAGTGGTATACTTTGTAGTCTAGGCCCACATCACTAACTATTTTTCGAGCCTCAGCACGAGAGGTGGGAATCTTTGGATGTAAGTGGGCCGGTATAATTTTCTCAGATAGAGCTTTGAAAATAGCATCCATGGCCACATTAGATATTTGTTTGTCTGCCTGGATACTAAGCAACAAAAAAATGATGGATAATCGGCTAGATGTTGCCCCGTCAAAAATCATGGTATCTGCCTCTTTTTCAATATCTGCAACTTTGAGTCCTATATTTTCTCTTACCTCTGGACTAACTTGGACACCATCTTCCTGATATCCACGGAGTATATTCATATATTCCTCTAAGACAAAGTCTTCATCCCAATTAAAAATAACATCTTCCTGGGACTGATCAGGTTGGTCTACATCAGTGTTCCCCTCGAAGCTAGGATCTCGATCAACGCGGTCTATACATAATCGTTGCGCCTCGTAAAGACCCTAGAACATAACAAGAGCTCATTGCAATTAGGCAACTATAATATAGTTTCTACCCTACCCCCACCTTTGATATTAATTATAAAACTATAAAGTACTCCAACAAAAATCATATGCATATGAAAAATTATTAAAGGAATTGTTAAACTTCAATGGAGGAGTATGATTTTACAAGGTGAAGACCTTTTCTTTTAACTAATTGCGAACAAGTGACATATGCAGTAATCAAGCAAATCATATCGCATTACAATGCATGTGTAGTTTATTATTTCAAATGCAGATAATACTAACATTCATGTACCTAAATTTTTACATATTTATCAATGTAACCCCATATATTTCTATAATATTTGTCCCACTCAGTTGTTATTATGCATAGTGAATTCTGGTTTATTATATGATACTGGAAATTTGCTTAGTAAATGACCCCTCCATTCATTTTGAGAGCCTGATCCTACGTTATTTGAAGTAGCAACTGAAATGCGGTCTTAACCTCCTTATACTGCATACTCGTATACTCATGTATACGTTCCTTATATTCTGCTACACAGACTACGTAGACTTATTTTAAGGTATAGTTTATTTTCATAGGGAAGTGCTAGAGGGAATGGTATGTACTGTTGGGTGTATTATGCTAATAATTTTTTATGAATGCATTATACATACTTGTTATTTGAAAAAAAAAAAACTTCAGAAGATAGTTTTGGATCTAAGAATGTGACAATAATGGAAAATTTTCCAAAGTAAATGGCAGATAAATTATTGTCATTCTAAATGTAGCGATAATTTCTGTCATGGAAATTTATTCAATATACATATAAGTGTGCCCGGTATCAACAAATATCTTGAAAATGGTATGAAACTCACCTGATACTTAGCGGACATGTTATACCGTTCGATATGATTATCAACGATTGATAGGAACCGCATGCTTGGCTTCTCTTTCTCTGCACATCTACGACATGGACAATAAACCTTGAATTCGGGTTGTTGTAATTGATCGTCACTTCTGGTATCGATCCCCCGTCTTCTTTTTCTAGCATTTGTAACAAGCGGAGGAGGGGATTGCGTCGAGGTCGGGACGGTCAGTACATCTATAGAGTTCCTAGGAGTGCAATCTGCGACATTCACAACCTTGTGTGTACGAGGCATGCTGCAAATCCTAAAAAAATTCCTGTATACAATGCATAAGAACTTAGTACACCGGTATAGGATTAAATTCTATAGCAAATCAATGTTTAATAACACTTCTTCACACAAGTTTGGTTAAACTGGAATTCCCATTTTACACAAAAAAAATAGGCTGGGAAATTCAAAAAAAGAAAAAAGGAAATAGCCAAAATAAAATAAAAAGAAAAATGTTTTCTTTGAAGTTACAAGTTATAAAAAACAACGCGGGCACTTTAGATATTAAGTTTTTAATCGGCTACGTCGAGTGCAGCACCAAAATTTCAAAATCAATAGAACATATCCATGATGTGGATTTTATCATTATTACTAATGAGGACGACTGCGAGGTAACGCTCTGTTAACACTCGAGCGTGTACCGGCTAACCAAGCGTTACGTGATGATGCATACTGTACGTCATCATTCACCCACTACCATCCTCTGCGAGGGGTCTGGCAGAGGAGCCCATTCTTCGGGTTATTTCATTTTCTCTGAGCTGCACTCGTCTGTTTGAGCTCGAAGTTTATGTCAGCTGCGTTTGTTTTCTCGCACACACCTTGTTATCTCGTCCATTGCGATAAGTGCACCGCGTCATACTGAGCGAGCGCAGGTCAAGAAGCGGGCGGGTGTCGATATTGTCGGAGCTCTTTCTGTTTGCAGGACCCGCTCAATAATCTAAGTTCAGGACTCTTGAGATTGTGAGAACAGAAGCCCATAGTGTTCTTGAGGGCTTGTTCATGTCGATGAGCGCGACTCAAGGCCACGACGGGCTTCAGTTTCTCACACAGTGATATCAGGGGTTTTGTGTCGGTTGTTTCGCTCTATTAGCTTCACAGTTCAGAGTCCGTAGCGAGGTAGAGAAAAGAGTGTGTACCTTGAGTGGTAGGTGCTGGCGATGTTCTAGCTGCCACTTGCAGTCGCAATAGCTTTCAGGCTCCGGAGTCCTTAACTTCACCTTCGGGGTTCTGTGTTTCTGAGTGAAGTGATGTCCAATGAGGAGTAGCACTGAGAGCCACGAGTGACAGTCGCCACTGAAGTAGTGTTGTCTTATGATTTCGTGGCGCTGTGAGTTATCTCGTCGTAGGTACTAGTGCAGAGTCGCGAGTGATGTAGAGTTGTGTGGTGATTCCCTAGAGCTGTGAGTTATCTCCGAGTTGTTACTGCTGCAAAGTCGCGAGTGAACCAACGCTGTGAGGAGGACTACGTATTGTAGTGTCCAGTGTAATGCAGACAATTACTGAGGGCGCCGTTGATGCAGATGATACGAATGTCCTCCTCGTGAAGGAGGTTGACAACTCCTGTCGACGGGAGGCTCCACGGGCTTCAGAACTGAGGAGGCAGAACCACGTGCGGTGAGAGGGACGGCGAAGAAGCGAAGGAAGCATGGAGGAGAGAAGCAGCCCGTCTGGAAGAAGAGAACGCGCGTCACGAGGTCGAATGCAGGAGAAGTTGAGGAAACGATAACCATGTACCTTCGCTCCGCCGATACGGTCAACGACTCGGTCAACGATACGGTCAATAAAATCTCCAGCAAAACGGAAGAACGTCTCAAAGAGGCGTTACCTGAACATTGTCGAGGAGGCACAGTCAAGCGGCCGTGAAGGGAGCATACGTCCGCAATCGACGTCAACGAGCAAAGGTGGGAAGTCCACCGATTCAATGAGCGCATCGAAGGTAGGTGACACAATCCTTGTTGCAGCTGAAGAGGAGGAACCGGCACAACGTGAGGGAAAGGAGCACGAACCTCGCAGTGGGGTGATGGGAACGAAGGACGATCCTCGCAGTGGGGTGATGGGAACGAAGGACGATCCTCGCAGTGGGGTGATGCGAAGTCTGCGGTCGAGGAGTTCGAGCGGTGGAGCGAAGAAGAGCTTGGAGGTTTCGCTTGGACTCCCGCAAGCGTCAATCCCGGCAGCACTGCTCGACTCCAAAGCAGCTGATGCCGAGGTAATCTCGAATGCAGCAGCACCTCCGCACTCGGCCGTGGTCGAATTAGAGAATGTGCGGACAATTGAAGCAGCTCCAAGGTCCGAACTCGTAGGGGAAGCGACAATGGACACAACTTCAACGGAGCTTGCGGCAGCGACAACAGCGAATGCGACAGCCCCTGAGGCTCCAAAGTCCGCCCAACCCAACGCAACAGGTACTTCTTTTCAACCCGAGGATGCGCTGAAGGATGTGAATTCAGCCTGGATAGTAACGATCCGAGCAGGAGCACCGTCGGCTGTAGTCGAAGCAGAGAATGTGCACACTGCACTGGCGCCACCACCGTCAACGCAGGTGGGAAAAGTGGAGATATCGAGCACCGAAGCAGCAATGTCTCCCGTGGCCGGAGCAGAGGAGGTGGTATCAATTCTAGCAGTACCGTCTCCTGAGGTCGGAGAAGCGGAGGTACAGCCTGTCCTTGAAGCGAACGCCACTCCTGTGGAAAATCACGGAGGTATGAGTACAATCCCCATAGAGTAGTCCGAAATTTCTGTAGTTTACATGTGCATGTGGAAAACTACTGATTACTGTGAGTTGAACGCAGACTTTGCAACTTTCTCATTCCCGGATGCGGGTGGAGATACAGTCGAGGGAGGGGCAGTAGAATTTCCAACAACTGAAGATGCTGGAGACGACACACACTCGCCAGCGCATGAAAATTCAGAGTATCCAACGAAGTCCGTGGAGAAAGGTGATGTCGCAGCAGGGGTGGAAAACAACGTCGAAAACCAAGGACAGCCTTCTTCGGATGAGCTCACGCTAAATCCTGGTAGAAGAAATGGCAAGGCAGCGAAGAAGATCCCCGCAGCTTCGAAGGAGGTGACGAGCCCTTCGAAGCAAGTGACGAGCCCTTCGAAGCAAGTGACGAGCCCTTCGAAGCAAGTGACGAGCCCTTCGAACCAGGTGACGAGCCCTTCGAACCAGGTGACGAGCCCTTCTTTGAATTTGCAGAGTCCTTCCACCATAGGTATTGTGCCTCGTTGTCAAATTACCGTACAAGATTGCATTAAATCAATACGGTTAGCAAAAGAGCGCTCGAGGAGTCCTTCGCCCATAGGAACACCAACGTCAGAGCCGCATGGAAGTCCTCCGAGTCGACCACCCCGACCTCAAAGACCGAGAGATGTAAATTCACCGAGCGCTCTGAAGTTGGTGCTGAAACCGGAGAACATTCCGAGTACCGAAGCGGAAGGTGGCCAGACAGTCGATGTGGCAAAGAGCCTGGACAGCATTCTAAGCCTTCTTCCACCACAGGAGGTAGCGGCCTACTTTGCGAAGAAAGCAAGTGTAAGTTTCTTTTCCGGGCAATAACTGTATATTTCTGTACTTCTTCTCATGTAAGTCCTCTGCTTCTAACTACGTAAGTACAGGAATTGGAAGCAAAATTGGGAGGATCCAAAGGAGGAGATGGGGCCAGTAAGCCGAAAGACGAAGTGAAGGTGGACAAATCCCCCTCAGTGAAAGAAGTTACATCAGCAAGGAGGCTGAGGAGGAAGAAAAAGGAGGCGGAGAAGAAAAAGAAAATGGCAGTCATCGAAAAGGCCATGAGAGACTTGGAGAATCAGAAGGCGGCGCTGGTGGGCGGAGGAAAGCAGAAAGGGAAGACTCCAGCCCCATCACGACGCGAAAGCAGCAAAGGACAAGCGTCCAAGCGAGCAGTGGTCCCAGTCGAGCAATCAAAGGGGACTAAGGTAAGCCACTCAAAGGGGGCCAAGAAGAGGAAGTCGGGTTCTGTAGATTCATGCACTCCTAGTCTACTAACCGAGAACAATGTAATATCAGATCCTCATTCAATAGGAATTTGGGACACCGTGAAGGATGTGCCACCGTGTGAGGTAAATGCGGTGGGGGCTCCAATAGGCACGTTTTGGGAGCACATGCAGAGTTACACACACGATAGAGCTCCATGGTTATTCGAATGGGACCTGCCGTGGCCAAAGCAGTCGAAGGAAATGAAGCGAGCTTTTGCGAATAGGATTCAGTTACTGTACCCCGGTAAATATGACATAGATTATGTAATGGAGGATGTAGCCACTAACATCAGACAAAGGAGGCAGAGAACTAGGAACCACATGAAGAAGTATAAGTCCAAGAATTTCACACCGATCGCTCATGGTCTTACGGTGAAGTCTTGGAATAATATTTGGGCATCAATTTCTAACCCAGACTACCAGGAAAAGGCTAACAAATGCAAAGCTGCTGCCGATGCAAGAACTGAACGGATCAAGTACACCCACAGGTTGGGCTCACTGGGAGTGGCAGGCTTGGTGAAGAAATTCGTAAGTTCACTCATACTACTCCCATGAATAATTTCTTATTTGCAGTAACAGGTTCTTCTATATTGGCAGTGTACTTGTGCTTATGATTGGTATGTATCACCTGTGGGACACGGCACGGGGTAGCTTTCATTCATGTTAGGCAGTGATTGATTGTAGTATTTCAATTCCAATTACGAATTTGCGCTAACATTTGTTTTATCCTCTATGGTGGCAAACGTGTCAAAGGAGGATGAATTCAACAGGGTACCGACGGAAGAGGAGGTGGGATTCGCGAAACGGGAGGGACTTCGGAAGTTGTTTGAAACTGTACAGAACCGAATCAGCGGAGTAGTGGCAACGCAAGCACATGAGCAGACCGGTGTGGCTGCGAAAACAGATAAGCTAACGAATTCGACTGCATCGAGAGGAAAGAAGAAGAGGAACGTGGTCGCATCTTCCGACTGCAGCGAGGAAGAAAGTGCTCAGACATCTTCCGACGATGAGGAGGAGGCTGATATGTCTAAAGGAGCTTCAAGCTCTGATGACTCTGCCGACACGAGCAACGCTGACAGCGGCGACTGTGACGAAGGAGAGGATTCGGAGAAGGTGCAAAGCGAAGACGAGGACAACGAAAATGAGATTGAAGGTGACGGGAACTCCTCAGATGCTGCGACCTCGGATCATGCTGAGTAAAGCATTTCTCAGCTGTATGTTAGGGGAGGGAGTGGAATGTATAGAGTAATTTCTTATTCACATTTTCATGTGCTTTGGATTTATTATGTTTGTAGATACTGCATATGTTGCTTTCTACTAGGCTGTCAAACTTCATCAACTGCTCTGCTTGACTATATTCAATGGTACTATCAGAACTTTTTCCGGGAACAGTTGAACAATTCTTTTCAACAGTATGATTTATGTTCCTGCTTGTATTTCACGCAGTCTAAGTTATAGGAATGAATTGGTGCCATCATCTCTCAGTGATGCATATTATGTACAAAAGAAACATAAAATGTCGTTGTAATAAGGGGTGACCTGAATATACGTACGTATGGGGGGTATGACGAGGATTGCCCTCCGAACAGTAGGATAACCACATATCCAATGGCTGCGCAGTGCGATTTAAAATTTTGAAGTTATGACATGGCAAGTTACTATTAGCCGGAGATAAGTCTAATCTAGCAGTTATGTGAGGTCAAATGGGCCACACGTGCCACTAAACCCCGAAGTACCCGCCAATTAACTGTTTTATCTTAGGTAAAGTTTCATATACTAAATCAAATCTACAGTTACTGTAGTCATAACTATAAAGTGAAAATGAAAATTACTAGGAAGGGAGAACTCCAAAAATAGAAGTACTTCTTCGGTCGAGTTACTGTATGGTAAGGAAATATGTTTTCACGACCCCGTTAAACCGCAACAGTAAGGTTAAAACAACACTCCATGGGAACGCGCTTATCCAGGGAACAGAACGTTCCCAGTCAAAATACTGTCCGTAGCTCCACCTACACCCCAACGTAGTGAAATTTTTAATTACGTCTGATTACAACTTTTGCTACGTTTTCGGGACGCCTTCACCGATTTCTTCCAGACCAAATTGCTACGATTTTGGCGTAGTTCCCAATGGAACATTCTAGTAGTGTATGAAGAGAGGATAACTGAACTTATCTTCAATTGTTTTATGTGTATTCTTGAGCTCTTCACTTTTTTCATGACAATCGCAGATTACATGGTATGATGAAACTGATATTGCTAGAGGAATGGAGCAGATTCCAGTATCAGTCTGTGTGCCCGTGGAAGGCCCATGCCCCATGGCACCATTTGTGTATGTTGCATTGTCTATTTTATCTGAAGCAGTTGTCATTGATGACGAGCGGGAAAGCAGCTGTACTTGCTATGGACAAGATTGCAACATGAACCCAACTGCTTGTGAATGTATTAAGAAGAATGGCGGTCTCCGTGCGTACGGAGTTGACGGTTTATTGCAGAGTGTCGATGCATCTGAGGTATGCAAGGTACTACTTCGGTACTTTCTATACCTCTTTTGCTTCAAATTTCTTCAGTAGCATTAAACGACGGCTTTCGTTTGTGTGATTTTGTGTGATTTTTTTTTGTGCTTTGTATTTTTTGTTGCTTGTGAAGGTGTCCGGCTACGAGTACTGTGAACCGGGGGAGGGTTGTTACGTGTCGGAAGACAATCATTCGTGGAATCCTGTCGATGGTTCACCTGTTTGTGGAGGACACATTCCAAGGAAATTTATTTTTGAATGCAATATTACTTGTCTATGTCACGCGAGATGTGGTAACAGGGTGGTCCAGAAAGGTCTCACCTTGTGTTTGAACGTTTTTTGGACTGGTAATAGGGGATGGGGTATAAGAACTATTGATGCCATTGTGAAAGGACAGTATGTCCTTGAGTATCATGGTGAGATTTGTACAAATGCAGAAACCATGAGGAGGACACAGCTGCGACCACAAAATGGCTTGTATGCCCTCAGCTTGGACGCCGAATGGAAGGCAGAGGCGGCTAGCAATGACGAAACGGCCTTAAACATAGACGGACTGATGTACTGTAATGTTGCGCGTTTTTTGAATCACAGATGCGAAGATGCTAACTTGGTGGACATGCCGGTGAAGATCAACCGCAGCGACCCTCGGCTTTACCACGTAGCATTTTTTGCGAGCAAAAATATCGAGCCCTATGAGGAGCTAACTTGGGTAAGCCACGAAATCTACATTATACTGTTTAGCTGTTTAGTTATTCACTTGATAGCAATGGCCATGCGGTTTCTAAATCTATTTTTATTTGGCTACGGTTTTAATACAGGACTACGGTTTACGACCAGCTGATGGTGAGACTATGGAAGGACTTTGCCTGTGTGGAAGTGCTTTTTGCCGATATCCTGCCAAGAGAACGGAAGTATAGTAGGTAGTATATTATTGTATATAGTAATGAGGACCCTTACATATTTGAAACAGTGATTTACTTTGCTTCACTTAGATCTAATGAACCATGTAATTGAGTGTTTGGTAAGCTTAAGTGTTGACCAAGTGCTTCTAATAGCAGATTTTCATACCCGTAATTTTTTGTCATGGTTACGATTTTTGTACACATGGTTTTGGTGATTGCATGATCAATGTGAAATACTTTTCTAATATCAATAGTCTAGCAGATTGGTTATACTCTGCTATGTGAATGGTCAATGGTCCCTTGTACATTCTCTGAATGGTGTAGTCTGTTATATACTTGTACTTCGATATGACGGTACTAGCACAAATGGAATGTGGTAGAATATAAAAAAAATAAGCTTTGTAAGACAATGAATATAATTAGTTAGCACGAAAAATAAAAAAAGTCCCAAACATGGACTAGCTCCTGTTTGGGTGTTCATTGTGTCAGGCAGGAACCGGTCCCCGCCCACATGAGAGGCAAGGTACTTTCCCCTCAAGATTTCTCTCGTCCCCGATCTGAACGAGGACTCGGTGTTCTGCTGACGAAAGGGACCCTGGTAAGTTCTATATTTATTTACCCTCTGAGGTAACTTTCCTAACTATATGGGATAAATAACTTTTACCAGCCCAGTAACATTTTCTCCTGGCGGTTATCTCGCCCAAGTATCGCCTGAGTACCACCATGGTCATAACCTGAGTACCACCAGAGTACCAAAAGTACCAGATGAATATGTGAAGTATACAATTCTGATTGAAAAATTTAGATCCTTTATTTCAAAAAGTCAACATAGCATAAAACTGCAGCTTTATACTTCCCAAGTGAAGGAAACACATAATGAGACAAGTGATAAGTACTAAATTTGGCAGTTAAAATGTACTATCCTCTGTTGCCCACCACACCGACAGTACTTGCTGGATCATTTCAAGAGTCCCTGCTGTTAGCTTGTAAACAACGCAATCACCCCGAACCGTATGTTGAGCGAGAATCATTGGAAACTTCACTGCTTGCACAAGATGAGGCCGAATATGTGCCACAGGGGATTTGTCACGCAAGACAAATGTGTTAGACCCGCTCCCGTACTTTTGGTAGTAATGGCCAATTATGGCATCGTCACCAGCATGAAATTCCTCCCCCCATGGGCAAACGAAGTCTTCCTAGACCTCAAACTTCGGTACTTGACATTGGAGAACATAAAAGTCTACCCCCTCATCGTTACCCTCCAAGGCTGGAATCATAAAATTGTCACCAACTTGGATAAGACTTGAATTAGTTTCGTCCACACTACCATGAATCCAATTGTCTGGCTCATCGTGAGTTTCGATCTGATCTTGCACAGCAGCTACGTTTGCTGGTCTGAGACGCACAACCCGCCAATCTGCGACATGCGACTTCTGCTCACATCTTACCCACTCTTGGTTAATGCCAGGGGCACAATAGCATGACAAATCACGAACCATCAAAACAGTGGGGTCAACCACTGAACAACCAAATATACTGTGAAATTGCCTAGAACCAGGAATAGTTTTGCACTTCCACTTGTTGATTCTATCGACCTCCTCAAGGCCAATACACCAAAATACTCTAGCTATTGGCACCTCATTCATAACATTCGACGATCCAATAACACGATGGGAGAAATTAGCCTTTAAAAAATCAACACATTGTAATGCATTGGCTAATTCGTCCTCCGGGTGCTGGATCTGATGGGTACGCAATGCCTTCTTCACAACCGCTCCAGCACCGTCCCACTCTCCTGCATATGTAGTTGTGAGATACCTAGGTATTACAGGTTCCTAAGAGTACAGTCACTTGTATTCCATGCAGTTCACAGTACACTGTACAATAACTGTACTCTAACGGGGTAATCAAAAGCTACATATATGAGCCCAAAAGTACAATTAAGTGTACCCAAAGTATAACACTATACATAAATTGTATTAAGAGTAACACTCGTTTGCAAATATGGTTAAGCCAGAGTGAGCTTCTACATAAGCGATTATAATACCCACCATGTTTGTATAATTACAAGAATGGAGGAGCAAATAAAAGTACCGATTTCAATTATTTATTAAGTATTCATAATGAGGTTGAAATACGAAATTGATACCTTTTCCATGACCGCTACCGAAGAAGTTCCATCGCATTGGGCACCCAGTGAGACCCGGATACCGGGCTACAAAATATATAGCCCGAGCCCCTTTAAATTGTGAGGAGCACCCATCACTGAAGACCCAATGCTCATTTGGTCTGATATCTGCAGCCATTAACCACTTCCAATGCAGAAGCATACAATGTTGCACAAACAATGAATCGTGTTTCTTGTCATCACTTATATAATAGTGGGTGTGTTTTATAATGCTTCCACCTTCTTCTTCTTCTGTTGGTGGCGTCTTATAGAAGGTAATGTGCACAAGAATGGTTATAGAGTTACTAAACCAATGCATGCTTTGCACCTCATTCTGGATTGCAAAAGTATAATTTTCTGCAAAATCAATATGAGAGATTAACACTCCGGGTGGTACGTTCTTCATCATATTCCTGCACTCACCATCTTGCCAATTTGCTACAAAATTGTGAGTGACAAATGATTGCACCTTCTTCTTTAGGTACGTTACAAACTCACCCGGGGATGTTTCCTTGAACACCTCATGTATGCGCTTCTTCTCATAACCTGTGTCTTCATGAACCCCAATTACCTTCATTTCGAAGCATCTCCACTTAACCAACAAATCAGTAGCAACCGACAACTCATGTGGACAAAAATGCATCTTCTTCACACCACACAATGTGCAATCACCCATTAAACAAGTGAGCTTATGCCACTTATCTAACTCCCCCTTTGCACAAACAGATGCTTGCCAAAGCGATGAGATGCGATCAAACGTACAACTTGTTGCACTACAACCATCACTAGCTATACCACAGACCTCACAACCGCATGTGCTACCTACATGACAATGATTGCCTTTAGAGGTGTCTCTGAAGGTATCAAGAGCTTCCCTTAGCAAGTCTATTTCAACATGATTCACACAGCAACAACTGTTTTGATCCTTGAGTGTTTTGACGTACCAAGGCTTCAAATATTCGAATGCACGTTGCTTTATACGGCACTCAAGATGAGCTTCCGAAAAAGCTCTAAACAATTGGGCCTAACAAGCAATACAAGCGCAAAGTTAGTATAGAAGACAACCCATTGGATAGACTGATCTAGCACATCATTACTAGGGTTACATTGAGTACACAATTCTAGTGATGAGGGTACTTACCCAATTATAATAGGTACTCAAAGTACCTCCTATCAAGGTCTGATACTTACCCCTAGAAGTACCAACTTTGAGTAGTACTTAGTATTGTCGTGCACCTTATACTAATATATGTACGCAATGTACTGAAGACACATGGAACCCTCAAAAATTTGTAACCATTGTATCAGAGGGTGTACCTAAAGTACAAATGTGTATACCAGAAAAACTTAGATACTTTTACTTATCTACCCATATTGCAACGTCTATACCCTAATTATGAAGTACAACCTCTGTACTTGTATAACTCCGTGAGTACAGTAACTACAATTAAATTACTACAAAAGTACAAATTAGGGGGGACTACTGTGATAGCGATAACCTATGTACAGACACCACCATGCAAATACCTTTGTAAGAATTACTATCACCACCAAGTACCTATAATACAAATAGACCTCTACTTACGTACAGAATCAAACAAGGCTTGTCGGATGAGTATCTGAAGTTCTACTCTATACTATCCACCCTGACGTGAACAACATAATCTACATGTTGACAACCATGCACATTCATATGTAGCAAACAATTTCCCAACTTAGACATCAAGTACTCATAAGAAACAGAAATTAAACAATAAGTTCAACCATATTTGTTAAATCAAGAATGTCAGGCTTCTCATTGCAACCAGAACCTCCATGGACCATATTACACCGTTGCAGAATCACAAATAGGGACTTATACAACATCAAACTCACCTAGTATCTATTAGATAGTGAGTTGCATGCACCATATACTCCTTTTTGCCTAAGCGCCGTCGCGTCACATCTTTCTTGTTTGGAGACACACGAGATCTCTCATGCCACCATGCACGCACTGTTTCCTTCACATAGTCTGACAACCCTGCACGCTTAGCCCGCTCCAAGAGTTTGTACTGTGCATGGACATTGTCACAGCCACCTCTTCTCTCTACAGCGTTCATTATATTTCTCGGATGCACCTACAGAAACGCCCTCAACTATATTAGCACAAATCAAATGTAGTTTCTACATATACATCATCTCCAGTTCGTGCTAAACACCAAAAGAGCAGTCCTAGAGTCGAGCATGTCGGGTCGCTACTATGAACACGCAGGAATGATGCTGCGGCCCATACTATCACCCTTCTCCTACCAAGTATTGAGGTGCATGGAAGTGATTCACCGGTCATGGTGGAATTCATGGCTGAAAAACAGAATATTCAACAAAGATTCAAGAAGCCCTGAAGCGATTGAGGACTCTATACCTGCTTCGAATTCTAAATGCATAGAGTACAAGTTGCCTAGCTCTACTGCAAGTGCGAATGTTAGAATACGTTCAAAGGAACATTCATGGTCTCATACCCTCTGCACTATTGATTCCAGGCCATGCAAAGACACATACAAACCCTAAATACTAGACAAGACTAAAAACTTTGACAAACGCACCTGCAGCACCCTTGAAAGCACTCGCGTTGCTTCGATGCCTTCACTTACGGCTGCATCCAAAAGAACCCCCTTTCTTGCCAAGAATGCCTTTGAGTGCGCACCTTTAACGGCATGTAACTCGTTCCGGTAACTCTTCAAGAACGTGTAGATGGATTTTGCGTCAGCAGGCTGTGGATAATACTCTGGAAGCATGGGCCATATTGAATCGTGATTCAAGGTCTTTTCAAGCACCGTCCTCTTGCAAGTTGGTGTCTTGCATTCTGCAAGCTCCTTCACGATACAAGTCGCCAGGTTGTTTGACTTCCGACTACTCGTACGCTCAGGCATTCCAACGCTTTCCACGGAACCTTCCATGGAACGCCTCAGTGTTTGAACATTCCGGCTAGATGCTAATAGCCTCTCCCGATATGCACGCATTCGTAGTCGCGACTGTTCCGCTTCAACCTGGCGTCTCCGTTCAGTTGCTGCTGCAGTGGCCGCTCGTACTTGTGGACCAGGTCGGCTCACGCCCAGCCGCCTCCGCATGCCACTGCGTTGACTGCCCATAACGATGTAAACCCTAAACGCTAAACCACTGTTTGCAATGCTAGCAACGATATGAGAGCTCCTCAACACAGAAACCTCAATCCACCTCAAACGACTACTTCGACAGAAAACAAAATTGGGTTCAACAAAATCAACTAAAAATTTCGTTAACCCTAAAGCCGCAAGAAGAGGAGAAAGACGAAGTGGCCCTGACATCGGATCCTCTCGAAAAGCGCCTCAGATTCTTGAAGTGCCAACGGCGCCTGAACAATTGTAATGACGGTTCCTAATCTTGAATGCAGCCAGCGATGAGGCCGTGACGAGGTTCGCATCTGGACCGTCGATTATTACTAAAATCGACCGTCACTAGTACTCTAAGTACACAAGGAGTATAGTTTCAAGGAATTCCCGCTCTTCCTCCATTTGCACTTTGGCGCCAAAAACCGACTGGTCGTTTCCCTACCCACCTGAAGATGACTAACACCAGTAGGATTGCGTCGAGAAAGACCCAAAAAAATTCTTTTTTGACAAAATTAAACCATACAAAAGTTTTTGCCCTTTGACCACTCAAAATTAGATAAAAAAAAAGGGTTTTTGGGAGGCAATGATGCACATTGTTGAATATTACAATGTGCCCTCTCTAAGCATATAATTTGTTGAGTACTTTGCTAGCTAATTTTATCTAAACTTGAGTACTTTATGTGTTTGTTACAGACCGTAACGTACTTTTCTAAAAAACAAAAAAGGCAATTTAAGTAATGCTCCACATACGTTTGTAAAAAATGGTCTTGTGATTTGCACAATTCATCACTTCCTTTACCATAGTCGCCAAAAATCTTAGTACTTTACGATGTGGAAGGGTCCATAAACGGCCTTCGAACATGGAAATTCACTGGAATTTAAGCCCGTAACGTACTTTTTGTTCCACCCTAGCATGCTTCCACCCCAAGGTCATTAATGACAATCCAATATGGGGCCAAATGCCCCATGTCACTTGTAGATCATAGTCATCGTTCTCCATAATAGTACAGTAGTTTCCTACCTTTACCCCTCCCCAAGAAAAAGCTCACACGGGGAGATTATAGCAATTCAGCTTACAATTACCCTAGGCACATGAGGCATATGGGCGTGAAGTAACAGTGTACAGAAGTACTAATGGATTCAAGTAGAATGATATATTAATCATTATATGTAAATGAGAAGTACAGCCTTCTCATAAGAAGGAGAAGATAACGTTTGAAATAACAGAAGAGTGTATCGTTTGAATCTATCTAATCAGTAGTACATTAACAGCTACTGCACTAACAATGGATAGGCAATTTGCGTGGGGCTAGCAGATTGACTCCTTAAGAAGTTGCTTGAATGCTCAGCTCAATCTCTTCCCTCAATTTTGACGCACTCACTCTTGCAAAGTCTTGTATAGACAATCCGGATGCACGGTAGTAAGCAAGGGAGATGTGCGTGTGAAGATTTTTCTTACTCATTTAGTCTAGCATGTGATTGGTTGTGCGAGTTGAGGAGTGGTAAACATTTCGTAAACGGGCGACAATCGCAGGGGGAAGTCGGACTCTTTCATGGGTAAGCGTTCGTAGCAGCTACCAAGGAGGATGGAGGAGGGGTAATGAGCCCCTAATTTTTTGATGTATAGACATTAAATGCCAAGGAGTAGGCTTCCAAAGGTAACTTGGGGTCGCAGACCTCAAATTTGAATTCAAAATTATCAAAAACGGCCTTGGGAGGTCCCCACGGATTCTAGGGTGCCTCCTTGTAGCTGCCACGAACCATTGCCCCTCTTTCATCTACCTTCGTTTGAACAAACCCCGAATGTTGGAGGCACAAATATGCCTTCACACTGCTCCGTTCGCCTCATATGCTCACGCTAATTCCAAATTTTGAGGAAGATACCTACATGTCACTGCTGTTAGTTAGGACAGTTGTAAAATCAAACAGATTAGTATGGTGAAACTACACTTCACCACAAAATATCCATTTTTGCAATTTCAAAAATAGAGCAATAAGGAATATAGTTTCTGCACTTTGAACAAATCCAAGCGTATAATTTTCCAAAACAATCAACATTCTTAGTTTGAATTAAGTCATGTCGAAACTGACCACGAGGTAGGGTACTTTTCACGGTAACCTTGCTCTTCTATTTTTCACGTCCACAGCACAAAAGTAACAATTCATCCATTGGAAGATGAAAGACGTATGGCGCATTCATGTGTTTGGCCGCTCCACTGTTCACTTGCACACGAGGAGGTCATAACAGGGGATATCCATGGTAAAATATACCCGTGTGAAAGATTCACTCTCTTTCCATACTCAGGTTTGTCGGTACTCCTCACTGAGGATGGCATCTCAGAATGCTGCCTTCATGCAGTCGACGGCCATTTTACTTCATTGGGGGCATGAATGAAGTTTGTTTTATTGCAAATGTGAGTTACAGGCTCCGCTTACAAGAATTTTATGCTGATGAGGTTTCTGTTTTCTGATTATACAAGCACACTACTGCCAGATTGCAGACCTTATTGGCGCCTTCTTCCACCTCATTAGATATCCCTGACTCTGGTGGATGGCGATGAGCCGATCGAGTGGTGACCCACGGATTTTTATCACATTTTTTCATCAAACAAAAATTAGGAGAACTACAGAAATGCTCAGAGCACCAAATAGATTCCGTATACAAACTTCAGTTTCTGGTTGGTAAATGTCGTCAAAAAATAAATCAACAAGACGATGTATAGTACACATTGCAGGTCATTGACCGCTGCTATTCGAGTTCCACTCGACGGATTCAGATTTCTAATTTCCGGGAGTGAAGTTGGTGGCGTATGCCCATGCGTTGTTGGCAACGGGGTCTGCCAAGTGGTCGTTCAGGTTCTCCAACGGACCCTTGCCCGTCACGATCGCCTGCACGAAGAATCCGAACATCGAGAACATCGCCAATCGCCCGTTCTTGATCTCCTTCACCTTCAACTCCGCGAACGTGTCGGGGTCGTCAGCCAAGCCCAAGGGGTCGAAGCTGCCTCCCGGGTAGATGGGGTCTGTCACATCGCCCAATGGACCTCCTGCTACTCTGTATCCCTCCACGGCTCCCATCAGGATCACCTGGCATGCCCAGATGGCCAAGATGCTCTGAGCGTGCACAAGGCTGGGGTTGCCCAAGTAGTCCAAACCTCCGTCAGCGAAGATCTGAGATCCGGCCTTGAACCACACTGCCTCACCGAACTTGACACCGTTCTTGGCCAGCAACTCAGGGGTGAGGCACCCAAGAGCTCCGAGCATGGCCCAGCGGGCGTGGATGACCTCGAGCTCCCTGTTGCGGGCGAAGGTCTCGGGGTCGGACGAGAGTCCGGCGGTGTCCCAGCCGTAGTCACCAGCGAACTCACCGTTGAGGTAAGAGGGGGTGTTCTCGGAGAAGGGGCCCAACCACTTGGGGCGGTCAGCACCGTACCTGTAATACCATTCAAAGCTCCGAGTTACTACAAGCGCAAGGAGCATTGTGGAGACCTTTCTATTAGGCAGCCATTGAGAGCATGGCCTCCTAGGAGTAAGCATACATTGCCTGAGGCCATACACGCGCAATGTACCAGACCAGGGAAATTTAGATCAATTGGACACAATTGTATCATCGAAGTGAGACAATGTGGGGAAGGTAGGGGAGTGCTCACCAGATGCTGTCGGAGGAGGAGGACTTGGAGGCAGTTTTGCGCATGGTGATGCGGGCATCGCTGGTGCCGACCTTGCGGGCGAGCTCGTTGACGGGCTTGAACAGGCTCTGCCCAGCTAATGCAGTGGAGTGCATGGCGGTAGCGGCGGCCATGGCTACACAACAGCTCTTGCACACGCAAGGGACTGTAAGAGCAGAGGGGGAGGTGAAGCGAGAGCAGCGAAGGTTGTGGTAGGCGAGGGCGGGCGGGATTATAAGGAAGCCAAGTAGCAGGCCAGTGGCATCGGGACGGGGGTGAGAGAATCGTCAAGATCGAGCACTGATAGGATAAGGTGCGCAGATGCGGGACAATGATACGAGCACAACCAATTCTAGCACGTGGGGCCTCGCCACTAAGGACCTGCGCCTCACTGCCTGCCCGTTGGCCACTGCCCGGCCTTGAACGAGCTCCGTCGCCCAGCCGTCGTCTGCGCAGTTCGTCGGTGATGCTCCATCGCTCCCCGCAGCAGCGTTCCTTGTCAGCTCCGTTCGCCAGGGCGCTCCCATGGCGCCCTTTAAACCAGACCTCCCTCCCGCCGTTGCCCTTCGCAACTTTGGTCCCGCCTCCCTCCGAGCTCGACTTACACTCCTGCATCTCGGAGCTACTCCCGCTCCGTGCCACCTTCCTACGCCTCTCCGGTTCCTGTTACAGCGTCTTTGACCGTTCTAAGCCTTTCAGCCTCCACATGCTATTTGGTCCAGGCCAGTTTCACTTTAATCTCTGTTAGAGTATCTGCAAAGGATCATGTGAAGGACCTACCCTCACAGAGCACAGATACTTGACTGCAAACTTGCACACTCCCGGCTCAGCATCAAGCTTCAAAGATATATAATTTGCGAAAAGAACTGAGAAAACATGAAGGCCTAACAGCAACGGCTCCGCACACACCTCACCATTAGACGAAGCACCCTTCGCCACTACAGATTATCTTGCAGTCACCTCTTATTCTGCAGACATGAATACTTCAATGGGGACTAAGCTTCATACTTCTTTAAAACTTGTCATAGCATTCACTTTCCATTTGATAGAGAGACTCGGGTAGCAGGTTAGGCAATTGCAAGATTTCACCAAGCAGGAAACAAGACTGTGTAAGGGATCTTCCGCTCCTATAAAAAAATGTTGGAAGAAGGCCACCACGAACTGTATCGAGATATGACGCAAATTTATACCTTCTTCAGATTATTCCAATATTTTTCTTCAGATTGATTGAGTATAATGCGATATGGAACGATATATGGTTTTGACTTGAAAGAAATTAGAATGCTTTCTCTTTAAAGTCTAGCGAAAAGGAAAAACCAGCTTCAAATTGTGCGTTCGGTGTTACGGTGTTATGTGATGGTACTTGAATGTACGGACCTTGAACTTCAGTACTCCATTTTGAGCACCGGATCGGAGTCCTCTGTCAAGAAACGAATTGGTATTAAGGGAGTGTAAGTGATTTCTGGGAGTGTCGAAGGTACTGCGAGGGTTGGAAACGGTGTAACAGGAGTAGTAAGGTGGCGCGGAGTGGGAGGAGCTGCGAGGTGTAACTGGGGGACGGAGGTCAGGTTTAAATGGCACTGTGGGAGCGCCCTGGCGAACGGGGCGGACAAGGAACGCTGCTGCGGGGAGCGGTCCTCGCGATCGGAGTGTCCCCGACGAACTGCGCAGACGATGGCTGGGCGACGGAGCTCGTTCAAGGCCGGGCAGTAAGGCACACGTTCCTCACTGTCCCGTGCTTAGTGGCGAGGACAGGCGACAGCGGCTGCGGCTCCTGGCCATGGAATTGCTCAATGAGACTTGCATCTGTGGCTGGAGAGTAATTAGTCCCGAAAGGGGAGCAGTCTCAAATCAACCAAAAACCCTCTAAACTGCTATGATGCAAGATGCAAATTTTTGAATTTTGACAAAATTAGATGTATGTAATATCTAACTTGTACATGAATATCAAATCTATGATTCAAATTCCTCACTATTTGTGAGATGACTGAGATCATAACGTTCAAAGTTGGAAAAAAAGCTTTTTCCATGTTGTAGAACGGCAAAGTAATGTTTTTGGGGCGAAAAGAACCATCTTTGAAAGGAAATTGAACAGAAGGCTCTTCAAAATCTTGTTCCTAGTTGAGTAAAGAATATATCTAAAGAGTATTCACCCTCATTGGACCTATAAAACTTGAAGAAATTCTTGCTTTTGCACATGGAGGTATGTGCAAAGGCTCATTTTTAACAATTAGAAAGGCATGTAAAAAATTATTGAATTGAAAATCCAAACGGTGAGATCATGGCTTCACTACCTTTTCTACTTGTTAAAAAAACAAAACTTGATAAAAGTTAACATCTCAATTTTGGTGAATTTTTGAGCTTTATGTGTTTTAGTCAAATTTGTGAAAATTTTGAGAATAAATGAGCATATACTGCAATTTGGGCAATTTGGGGTAGATCTAAAGTAGGATTTACAAACTTTGGCCACATATATCTCCTAGAGTATGAGGAAATTTGGAGCATGAGATGACTTTTCATAAGGGTATAGAAAATCTCTGCAACTTCCAAAAGGTTTCAAATTCATGCGTTATAAAAATAGGAAGTCAGAAGTTGACTGAAGGCCAATCGACCTGATTTTGGCTTCTCTCACTTCTAGGGGTTAGGCATCCAGTAAGCTTTCATGAATTGCTTTGCTAGCCCGCTTCAATAATAGGTTGTTGCAGATTGATTCAAAAAAAGAACAAGTGCACAGGTATTTGAGGTTGCGTGAGGAGATTGTTTGTGTTACAAATTCTTGGATACATAAATCATACGACAGGGTGTCGAGATCCCATAAATAGTGATGAAGAGATGGCAGTTACCAAATGAGAGTATTCTAATGGGACCTGGGGTTGTGCCATTGAGTTCATATGCCCGGAGGTCATCAGACCAATGGTGGGACCATTAACATCTCAACAACTCAACGCTTTAAACCTCTGAATTTCCTCATGTGGATTTGAAGCTTAAAACCTCGTTCTTTCTCTACTTGCTCTACCATATACTCTGGGGCAAATCAAATCTTACAAATAATGTTTTTGCTCTCTCAAATAAAGTGTTCTAATCCTATTGATGTTAATCACCAATCGTCTAGTTCAAGCTAGTGCAAGCCTCACAAATGATTATTGGCAAATCATGTGCCTTAACCCTTGATAGACAACACATATCCAAGAGCCATTCTTTGTAATGTATTTGGAAAGATGTGATGTATTATGAGCACTTTACATAGGGATTCAAATCATTCATGAGGTGCCTGCTCCATTTTAGAGCACTCCACTATAAGCCCGGGCGTTTCAGAGTCCACTACAGTAACCAAAAAATCACTCAGTGAATCCACTTGGCACGCAGTTGCGCCAGTTCTAGTAGACAAATGAACCCCCTCACCTTATCCAGCAGCGAGCCAATGCCATAATGGCTGTAGATTCTGCAACTCAGAGTATAAAGTTTCATTCTCTCTCCTTCTTCAATAGATCAGTGTGAATTCTAGTTACGTTAGCTCGAACCATCTAAACGATTTGCCTATTCACTTCGTTGCAGCGCGCTTGTTACAGAGACCCTACTAGCAGCAGCTATGGCCGCCGCTACCGCTATGCACTCCACGGCCTTGGCCGGGCAGAGCCTGCTCAAGCCCGTCAACGACCTCGCCCGCAAGGTCGGCACCAGCGATGCTCGCGTCACCATGCGCAAGACTGCCTCCAAGTCTTCCTCCTCCGACAGCATCTGGTCAGCATACTCTTTCCTCGTCCACATTGCCTCATTTCGTTGTTTCTGACTCCCTAAAAAACGGTGCATTGCGTGTATTTGGTCTTGGGGGATGGAGGGCTGCTTGTCTTGGAATAGTAGGCGCTGCTCTCAATGGTATTGCTTCATAGAAAGACCTTCACAATGCTCGTTCTGCGAATAGTAACTTGAAGCTTTGTATCGTATTTCAGGTACGGTGCTGACCGCCCCAAGTGGTTGGGTCCCTTCTCCGAGAACACCCCTTCTTACTTGAACGGTGAGTTCGCTGGTGACTACGGCTGGGACACCGCCGGGCTCTCGTCCGACCCCGAGACCTTCGCCCGCAACAGGGAGCTCGAGGTTATCCATGCCCGCTGGGCCATGCTCGGAGCTCTGGGGTGCATCACTCCGGAGTTGTTGGCCAAGAATGGTGTGAAGTTCGGTGAGGCAGTGTGGTTCAAGGCCGGATCTCAGATCTTCGCTGACGGAGGTTTGGACTACTTGGGCAACCCCAGCCTTGTGCACGCTCAGAGCATCCTGGCCATCTGGGCATGCCAGGTGATCCTGATGGGAGCCGTGGAGGGATACAGAGTAGCAGGAGGACCATTGGGCGATGTGACAGACCCCATCTACCCGGGAGGCAGCTTCGACCCCTTGGGTTTGGCGGACGACCCCGACACGTTCGCGGAGTTAAAGGTGAAGGAGATCAAGAATGGGCGATTGGCGATGTTCTCAATGTTCGGATTCTTCGTGCAGGCGATCGTGACGGGCAAGGGACCGTTGGAGAACCTGAACGACCACTTGGCAGACCCAGTTGCGAACAACGCATGGGCATACGCCACCAACTTCACCCCCGGAAACTAGATAAAATTTGTCGAGCTTATGTCAAGATTTTGGAACCTTGTAATCTGAGTGTAAAGAATGATCCGCCCTTCCAGGTGTCCGTGCCTTTGTCAATGAGGATCACTGAATCGAATAAAACGGCTCGTTCACCTTCCAAATTCGATATTTGCAACACACATACAAGATGTTGCTAGTTTCTGAGTATGTGTATCAGTGCATGCACTAATATCTGTTGCTCAAGTTGCTCTTTCAATGGTGAGATGATTGATTCGTCCAGCCTCTCGAAGATTCGATACGACCGAGTCAGAAGCTCATCAATGGGTTATTAGAATCGAGTGTATCACTTCCATTATAAAGACTGTGAGAGCAAATTGAATTGCACCATTTGTCCTGATGTGCAAATAGTTGGAAGTGAGGTTCTCGTATCAACGTTGAAGTATGAATCTCCTTACTATTCTACCCCGGCCACCCCATGTGCTTGTCAATGCAAATCTCATTTCTGTGGGCGATTGTGACATCAGTCCCCTAGCAGAAAAACCTTAAACATTTTATGTAATACACGAAGCTGGTGGGAGGAGGAACTGCTAGAGAATATGAGAGACAGCTGATATGTCGACGACATGTACAAAATTGGTGGTACCCATCAATAGCTCTAATCCACCTTGATGAAGATTCAAATTCCACGATGTTGCAGATGGCGGAATTCGATTTTGTGAATGAGAAGCTGGAATTTTGGAGTGCCATAGATACTTCACACGAAGTCCACTCTTGAAGAAAATTGTTAAGGATGGAATGAAGATCGATTCTAGTTTTTGTGCTTGAAAATTGCAAATTCATTCAAGATGGTACTTTTTTGTTGTTTTTGGTTCAAGATGTTATACAATATATTGGAGTAAACATTCCACAGTGCACCAATTGGATGCAGGTGTCTTTATTGTATATAGGTTTTGTAGATTGGGAGTCTTGTTGTATTGTTTGGCTTGGCGTTGGTACCTTAATTTGAGAAAGAAAGGCCACGTTTTTTTAACTCTAAGCTATGGCAATATTGACAATGTGCGACATAGAAGTTTTAGTTGTTTGCACAAAAGCAACATTAAAATTGATAGTGTATGATAGGGTTGTGGATCTTCAAGTAATTGTTTTGGCTGATCGGTTTTCTCATGCCATCTTTCTTGTTGGAGCTAACACAAATTTTTTGTGTCCAAATCTAGTGCACCTTGAGTTCTTCTTCACATACACAGTTACTCCAACATACTTCCTCCTCTCGTGAAGTCTGAACTTGTTTACATGTTCAACACCAATCATCCTCCAACATCAGTGTAGATGTTCCTTGGATGAAGGTGCAACACACGGGAAAGAGCACTAGCTCCATATCATCCTTTGCTACTGTAGCATCGAGAAAAACTCCCTACCTAGCAAAAAACACTTCTCAATGGGCAATTTTCAAAGAGTGTAGCTTAGTTCTAAAACTTTCAAAAAACATGTAGATGGATTTGGCTTCATGGCCTGGATTTACTTTCAAATACCTGTAGCCAACTAGTGTTGTAATTGGGAAATTTCTCTACTATCTTGCACTTACAATTAAGTGTTTCATACACCTTCAAGTTTGCTCCTACGAGTTTGTTTGATATTTGAGACGATAAGCGCCTTGTCATATATACTTATTAATCCCATAACACGTAATTCATTATAATGGGAATATTCAAATTATCAAATTGATGACAATTGAGTTTGGGTTGAGCCAAATGTACTGTGTGAGTACATTTAGCTCGACTCGAGCTAAACCCACATTTCTCAAACTCGGTGAATAATACCATAATAACGAATTACGTGTTTGAACTTCAAAGGTTTGCAACAACTAGCGCTCCTCCTGAGCGGTGGTTGCCGACTAACTTCGTCCTCCTCATTGCCTGTTCTATACGATTGCCTTCGGCCCGCACCACCCGCTATGCTTCTACGATAAGTGTACAACTGCTGCTGCAATAATTTATGGTCTTAGCAGAGAGGTCCTAGATGGTGCTCAACCACTTTTGCGTTTTACATTTTTTGATCACTCCTAATAAAATCCAACACACTTTTATACAATTTAACTAAATGCACAACAAACCTATTGTCATAAGAAAGAAGGAATTGCCGCAACGTTTACAAGTCAAGACTCAAGAGTACCAAATAAGAATAATCTTCAACAAGTACAGACCTAAATTACACCCAAACCTAGTCGACTACTTTTGGAGGAAGACAAAGTGCCGACGGTGCACCATGAAGAAGATGAGAATAGTTATTAACCATGTAAGTTGATGGAAAGCTTACAAAAAGAACAAAAATTGGATAAATTTTGAGTAAATTGTGCCCAAAACCAATTTTGGCACTTTGACCATAGAAATCACTACATGGGCAATTGAAACTTTCCTACTTATCAAATATGCATAAATTAATATGCATATGAGATTTGTACTTTGTGTTTTTTTTTTCTACACCAAATGTTATGTACTAACTTTTTTGAAAGTTAAAATAGTATAAATCTACATTAGTCCATGATATGTTTTTCAAAGAGGAGTACAATGAAATATTATTATTCATAAGAGACGCTTTACATCACGAGTCAATGCGTACATGGGGCCAAAAGAGGTCAAAATTCTCTCAGCATGATTGGCTCATATCTTCTAGACAATCCGAAAAATGGACCAATTTTGTTGAATTTTTGCCCTCTTTTTAGCCCCATGTACAGCTTGACTCCCCATGTAAAGCATCTCTGAGCCTTGCAAACATCGTTGCTAAAAGCATTATTTCTTTTGTATTAAGAGGACTTGTAGACATGCCATCGAAGTTGAACACGCCTTGAAAAAACAAATCGTGATGTAGTAAGGGACGCTTTGCATGGGAAGCCAAGCCGTACATGGGCTCATGGAGAGGAATAATCCTCTTAACTTGATTGGTTCATTTCTTGAACTATGAGTGATGGTCTAAATACATTGAGAGAATGTATGCCCTCTTTTAACCCCATGCTCGGCTTAACTCCCCATGTAAAGCATCCCTAAGTGTATTTCCCCTTTGGAATTCTCAATCAATTCCTGTTGTTCCTAATCAAAAACTCAAAATAGGTTATTTATGTATAATTATGTGTCAAACAAGGAGTTGAAAATGTTAATGGTATGGTTACGGATGTTCGCTTTTCTTAATTCACTATATCCAAAATTAGCAATGAAATGAACTTTATACCCGTGCATAATATATTCATATATATTCATATATATATATATATATAACATATATTCATACCTTATGGAAGGAATTCATGATTCCAGTTTGGCTCACTTTTTTTCCACATGCTAATGTACTACAAAAATATCAACACCTATATAAAAACAAATTAACAAAATTACTTAGAAAATTACTTACAATATTTACTTCACTACAGATTAGGAGATTGAGCCATTATTGAGCACTCTTCCTTATTCCCTGTCTCTATTCCTCCTGCTGTCTTGAATGCGCTCTCACTGGTCCCACACCGCACCCGCTCTTCTTTTCCTTTCGAGCCCTTGAATTCTTTTATGGCGTCTTTCGGGCTGAAGCCCTTCTTGCCCTACGAAACACAAAACACATAATTCAAAATTGTAAGTGATCACGAAAGAAGCTACTTCAATCTCGGTAGTAATGTAGCTACTTCAATGCCGTAAGATTGTAATGTGACTCCTTAAATTCTTATTCAATCGCTCGTGATTATTGACTTTTTCATCTTTGTGTTTGTGTTTTGTGGGGCATGAAGGGATTCAGCCCGAAAGACGCCATAAAAGAATTCAAGGGCTCGAAAGGAAAAGAAGAGCGGGTGCGGTGTGGGACCAGTGAGAGCGCATTCAAGACAGCAGGGGGAAATAGAGACGGGGTCCCTTATTGGGGACCTTCCTATAATTTTTCACTTCAGACTAGCCATGCTGACATTGCACGTACCATACCATTTTACTGACTATTTAGCAGAGCTGACACCAGACGTACTGTACCATTTTTCATGGCAGCCATGCTCACAATGCACTGCAAGTCCTCTTCTTCACCCTCTCGTCCAAGCGTTTTCAGAAACTGTCTGTGTGGAAATTGCTCTGTGGTCTGCCTACCGAGGCGTCAAGTCTCACTTGCTTCCTTCCTGGTCCTCGTGTGGTATCTTTCACTTTCAATCTGCCTTGGCTGGTCTCATCGGTGGAGCGGACGTTGAAACTCCCACTCTTGCTTGCTTCGTCACAACTCCATAATTCACTTGAAAAACAATATTAAGAGCATCATCGTACATCACAGAAAGTGAAGAGCACTGTCCAAAGTCGGACGGTACATGTCCCATATCATTTTATTATGGCGTACTATAGACACACGCAAACATAGAATCTTTACACACATTATAAAAATTACTAAGAATTGACAACCATACAAGAAAGTCAAGACTCAAGAGTACTTGTTGAGTACTTATATGGTAGTTTATGAACCTGGTCGGAAAAGGGTGCTTCTACCTTTAAGTACAAATGAATGTTGAGACCCCATTGAAGGCTCTCTCGCCCAAGTGAACTCGGGAAGTGACCTCGGGAAGTTCCTGCATCTCTCGTGCTAGAAGTTCCTTCCTCGGCCGCTCTCCTTTGCCTACCGAGGCGTCAAGTGTCGCTTGCTTCCGTTCTTGCTTGCTTGTGGTTATTTCACTTTCATCCTGCCTTTGCTGGTCTCATCGCAGGAGCGCAGGTTGAAGCTCCACTCTTTGCGCAGCTTGCTTCGTGACAACTTGCACGTGTGTACGTTCGCTGCTCTGTTCTACTAACCTGTACTGGGTCCGATCCGCTGTACAGCTGCTCTGAGTTCATTCTAAGAGACAATTGCCGTTTGTGCATGCTCATAACGATAACTGCTGACGAGTGATTTGCACTTGTACTTCCTGATCAGGGTGATTTGTACGTGCTTTGCGACCTAGTAGATTTGCGTCAAGTTACAGCAGAAGCTCCACTTCCCGTGTGTTGCTTTGTCGCACATTTTATCTAGTCACAGTTGTCGATCTCTAAATCTGTGAGTACTCTATGCTACAACCAGGATGTGTACGATTGTCTTTGTAGATTAGCATTGTTTATTTTGTGTGATATCAGGTGATGTTCTTAGACTCAGTGAGGGATCGATTGTGTCCCTACAACGTACTCTTCCGGAGCGAAGTGTTTATCGAAGTTATATAAGTTTAAGACGTTGTAATCAGATCATTTCAGATGTTTTACGAACTGTCTCCTGATTTGAAGAGTGATTTCGCATACTTAGTATGATTTTTCGACGTTGCAGGTTACACTCCCGGTCATACAGTGGCGAGGACAAACGAGGACTTTACATTCTTTAGTGTGAAGTCTGTTGAAAGAGCCATTGATAGTATTTTCTTCAGCGAAGCTCTGAAACATATTTGAATTTCAACCGACGTATTAAAACTTTTGTATCGACCAAGCCTCGACTTATATGCAATCCTGGACGCAATAGCTGCTGTGTACATACCACTAACTAGTCATCGATTCCGTGAGTTTTCTGTAAGTACCTCATGGCCTTTCGATCATCACGACTGACAATCATGTAGGTCTGTCGACTGAAGAATTTTGGAGTCAAATTCTCATTACCAAATTTTACGCCCATCTTTGGGTTATAACAACCATGGTATAGTGTAATAAACTGGTTGAGATTGCTCTGTGTTGACGTAGGCGTTTTCGATCAAATGCACTTCCTGTATAGGTGTTCAGTGCAAGCTTGTGTAACTAGGAGTACATTAGCTCCATGTGCAGCTAGTGACTCTATTGATGGCCTTACATGCATTTACATATGCTTTCCCAGATTATATATACGGACCTCTGAAGCCCTATCGTTTTAAAATGGACGGCTCGTCCTGCGGAAAGCTAGCGCTCCCAAAGCCCGAAGGTGTTTCGAACAATGAAATCACAAAAGCTGAGGAAGCTTGGACCAGGGCCGAATGGATTCGTGCTCTTGATGAGGCCAAAGGCGTCTTCGAAAGATTGAAGAAAATTTCAGAGGCCATGCCGCCGATAGACGCAGACTCCTCTGAGACAGAAGAAGCTATGAAAGTACGACAACCTCCCAGAGTTCATGATGAACCTCCTGAGCAGGCTCTTGACGCAACAATCACAAGCTGTCCTTGTCGGATCGATTCGAGTGCTGTTAGAAACGAGTGGGACACAGCCATGAGCCTTGGTGACTGTGTGACGCTGTTAAGGGCTTTGGAGAAAAATCCGTGTTTGCTGGATCGGAGTCTCCCTCCGCGTCCTGTCCCTGATCCGAACTACCAACCTTCAAATATACCAGTAACAGTACTGCAGTGGGCAGCGAAGCAGCGTTGTTTGGAACTACTGGTGTACATTTTCAGCTTGTTTTTGGACAGAAATGGCAACTCAATCAAAGAGTTCAAGCATTGTGACACAGGGATTGACCGAATCAAATACTTTGAGTGGAAAAATGAAACGGGGCTTACCGCTGCGGATTTTCTCTGGTCAGTAAGAAACTCCCGCATTTATGATTTATTTGCTCACCTTGCGAATCGGAAGTACAAAAGGCTCATCATTCATGGAAATTTGAGAGAAATGTTACCAATGATGCAACTAGAACTAATGGACCCCAATTACGTACTTCCAAATTCAGCCTCCTCTATAACTTCGGCAGCCACACTGGATGAAAATGTCAGTATGAGGGAGATTGTGTTGAAAGCGACAAAGAAACACAAGAAGCTGCTTGATGACTTCAGGCGACGTCATACTTGCTATGATTATAATTTTGTGGACGACTACGATGTGTTGCTATTCCAATTCGCTTGTGAGCATCTTCTTTCCGAAAAATGTATAGAGTACGTGAGGGCGGTGATAAGAGAGGTTGTGAAGGAGGGACCAAAAGCGGTCGAATATCTGTTCAACTACCGGAGTGCTCAAGGCGTAGCCCCTTTGCATGGTGCTTACATTAATTTGCAGTTTCCACAGAGGTTCCTTGAAGTGCTTGACATGCTGAAGGAGGAATTGGGCACGGGAGAGGAATATGGGGAGTGCTGCAAATCACGAGATTTTGCAGGGTGGACAGTCTTGCATCTGGCGGCTTCTCAAGGCCACGAAAATGTTGTAAAACACCTTTTGGAGGTGGGCAGAGTTGATGTGAATGCTGAAGTGAAAAGCAATTCAAGAGTTGATGCGAATGTTGAAGTGATAAACAGAGAAGGAGATGGGGCCACTGCCCTTCATCTTGCTATCATATACGATCGCTTGGAAGTTGTCCGTACTCTACTTGAACATGGGGCAGACGTGAATATGGTGTTGAAAGACTCTTTCAAATACAAGGGCATTGCAGAGTTTGAATTACAATGTTTTACGCCATTGTATTTAGCGATAGCTGTGGGGAGAGCAAACATCGTCAAAGCATTGATTGATCAACCTCAGGCAAGCTCATTCTTCCCTTCTTCATGATCATAATATTTCAAAGACACATTACATTTGATATCATCAATCAAAGCAACTAGAGATGTAAAATTTTAGTGAAATCTAAATGATTAATTATATGGTTAGAGTATTTTAGAATATTAATTTCAATGTGAAGAATGTTGAAGCAATTTTTGTAATAAATCCTCCCTACTTACTAATTAGCAACAACTAGCAACAACTAGTTTTAAGGTTTATATGAAAGTTCTAATCTTTTGACCTAAAGAGTATTTGTTAGTGCAAGCAAAACAAGATTTGAACCTTTAACTTTCGGTTTTTTTTATCAATAGATTGAAGTTTCACATTTGTATGAAATTGTTTTACAACAAATAGTGATTCTTCTCCCTCTTTAATATAAATTGCCCAAAGTTGCCTAACCAAGCATTTAATTTGTAGTCCTAATGGTGCTCAATCATTTCAATCTACTTGTATGAAGATCTTTTTCATGTAATGTATTAAGGTCATCAATGAAAGAGTTTATAACTTCGCAAATCTTTAATGTGAATAGGTTGAAGATGGGGCGTCAAAGGCTGGTGATAAAATTTCAGCTATTCATATTGCTGCTATAAAGGGAGATCCAAAAATCTTGGGGTACCTTACAAACAATCCAAAGTTTGACATATCAGTACTATACAATGGTTGCACAGCATTACATTTTGTTGTCGATGGAGGTTATGATGAAGATTTTTATAAAAAATCTTTGAAAATGTATTGTCATGACGCTGATGACTTTACAGTATTCCAGAAGGAAAATACGACAATCATTGACACAGACAGAGAGGCATGTATATCCATGTTGATTCAAGGCGGTCTTGATGTATGGAAAAAGAATGAGAAAGGCCATATTCCAGAACCTGGACCCAATGCAAGTAGTGATGTTCGCCATTTTTGGTATCAAAAACTTTTCACCGAGACACAAGATGCAAAACAAAATCTAAATGTTGCCGGAAATGCAATCTCGGTTGTTTCAGCTTTGGTTGCTACAGCATCATATGTGGGTCCACTTCAACCACCTCTTGGCCTTGATTTTAATTCAATACAAGATGGTAGTTTGCCAATACGCGTTTATATGGTCACAAACACATTGTCATTTTATATGGCAATCACATCTATCATCTTTGCAGTGGTGCCTTCTTTGCCGATGCCACAAGAAGGATTATATGATGAATGGCAACGAAGTCAAAAGTCAATCATTTATGCAATCCATCTTTTACTCTTAGCGGTCATGACTTTTCTTATTTCGTTTGGTGCGGCAACAAATGCGGTTGTATCTTCTGAATATTCATGGAAACATAAAGGCCTTGTATTCTATCCAGTATTATTGGGAGGGATGATGTCTATGATAGCTATAAGTTTATTCTATTTGCGCCTATTTAGGCTTGCATTTGTGAAGAATGAGACGATCAAACAGATATACCAATATATTTTCAGAGTAAACAGGGAGAAAAGGTGAAAGCAAAGATGAAGATCACTTGTCAAATGAGGATGAGAAGACACTACATGTCATACATGTTGTGGAGGAGGAGCATGCTAAATGCACTTATGCATATTAAAAATCGACAACAAAATCTAGAAAACTATGACCTAGTCACATAGAGATTCATATCATCACTAGGAAGGTTACGTCTTTTATGATCATTGAAACTTGGCTAGTTGGTCAAGTGCACTTGAAAATAATTGAATAGTCTGACACTTGAGTCGGTAGTCAAGTGTGTGTGAAAGTAGAATCTTGATTAGAACATCATGGAGAACTTGTTCTTGCCAGGGATACTTATTTTGGTATGACATCACAAGAAAGCTTGACCACTCAAGAATAAGAAATACTTAGGCATATATTACTTTTTGGTGAATTCATGTGGTAATTTGATTGTAGTGTAGTTCTTTTAAAAAAATTATCTATTACAAGTATCTTCATAATGCTTGCCATTCTCTAACAATACAAATTTTTTGGTACATGGATCATATTTATTCATAACAATAATAATTTGATTGAAAGATACATATTTTCTAATATTCAACTATCTTGAATCTTCAAATCCATGTTATAGTTGATATGAGTAGAGATTTCTTTCAAAAATAATATTATCCTAGTTTCTTAGACATCATGTTTTTATAATAATCTTAGTGTTTACATGCCTTCATCTTCTTAAAATTATGCATCAACTTCTTTAGTTAGATCTAATGTGTAAAAATGAAGCTATGAGGAAAAAATTCCAATTGCCTTATTGCACTTCAAGTACTTGGCATCATTGATTGAGTTTTGGGAAAGAAAAAATACTTTGAATAATATAGGTTGGAGAAAGTAATGTACATTAAGTCTTACGAATAAAGTGATTGAGCCACTTGGAGTTCAAGTACATTAAGTCAAAGCAGAAGAAAAATCTTAGATAGAGTGTCTTATAACTAGAGTGCAATTGTCTTATAACTAGAGTGCAATTTTTTTCTAGGTTTAATTTCTTGGTAGTAGACATTAAGGGTCGCTTTACACTATGGACCATGAAAATTGACCACAACCTTCTAAATTTTGTGATTGGAGAGTAAAATGCTCTTGATCTCTTTTGGCTTTACACTACCTCAAAAAAAGAAGAATGACCACTAACTTTGAGGCTCCCAAAGAATGCTAAATTTTCCACAGTGAATAATGTTTTCATTACCTCGATTAGTTGAGTCAAAGCAAAAAATGAGGTTCATGGAGATTCCAGGAGACCATGAATCTCTATTTATTTTTTATTTTTTATTTTTTTACTGGATTAATATGTAGAATACAATTTAGGCTCAAAAAATTTATTCTTCAAAATATAGGCTGAAAATGTAGATTGATGTATCATATATTTTTATTCTTATCAACTAGATAATTTTGACCCCGAATGTAAAAAGAACAACATTTTGGATGGCAGGCAACAACTTTGATGACCCATAATTCTCCATTTAAAGTTAATTTTGGATGAAAACACTTGGCTTAGGTTCCAAATCTAATCTAGTTTTTGTAGTAAAATTGCATAACAATTTATGAATTTATGACATGCATTCTAGTCCAGGCAACTTATGTTTTTGGGTTTCAAACATGGAGCATGTTTTACCATTGCACGCCAACTATGTGAAATCATAAATATTTTTTTATGATCTTCGTTTCCATGACTAGGTGTGATCTTAACTCCAAAATACCCAAGCAACCAAAATGGCTTTTTGCAAAATTAGCCAGCCCACATGAAGGAGTTAAAAGTAATATTTTTGCTTAAGATTTTTACCGGGTGCTCCCTAAATTGCACATGGTATGTGGTAAAATTTGCAAAGCCAAATTCCAATTTTAGAACCTTCATCTAGAAATTTTTTGTTTCAAGTTCATATAGGGCAATTCAAATTTAGAATTTTTTAGAATTTTTTTTTTAAATTTCTTTATTACCAAATCATTGTTCAAGTTCTAATGTGACATAAGTCAAAAAATATTTCAATTTCACAAAGACAACCCTCAAATATTACAAAAACAATCTTCACAATTTCCAATAATTTCCAAATTATTTCATACAAAATTTGTCAAAATTCAAGATTTTGGAATTTTTTCAATTTTTTTTTTTTTTTTTGTTCAAAGTTCACAAAGTTCATAAAGACACCTACTCTTTGTTTAGATCTTTATTTGATCCAACTGTATCTAATGAAATGCATGTTTTACTATATCGTTATTTTTAGACCTTATTCTAGAAAATAATTTGCAGAAGATCAAAGAAACAAATTCAATCCCTAAAATTTTGCATGAGCGTGCCCAAATTGATCACCTACTTGGAAAATAATGAGCAAAATGTTTGGAGTAAAAATCATCAAGTCTCCCTTGACACCATATAGACTTTGTTTTTCAAACAAAGCCCAAAAAAACGTTTCTACCAGCTTTGAATGTCATAATCTTGCAGTTGGTAAAAATCCAACTGTTGAAATTTCACTTGGTATTAGTGCAAGTAGTAAGGTTCAAGATGTTACAGTATAAGATACAAAGAATGTAAATTAAAGTGAATCATACCCCAACTTGTACAAGGTGGTCAAAATTGCACTTTTTGATTTTGGAGATCCAAAAAGTGCGTAGGCCTTTAGGGGTTAAGATGAAGTGCAATAACTCCATAATCAAAAGGTTTCACTTTTGGTATTGGATTTGTAATGATCGTCCTATTTAAAAAATTGGAAAAAAAAATATGGTTCTTAACCCCTAAAGGTCTGAGCGTGCCGTGGCGGCCAGTACAATACGGTGTATTTTGGTTGTATTTGGAGTGAATGCACACCTTTAATGGATTTGAGTTCAAAGAAGAAGTTGACATTTGTATTAATGCGGTTCTAGTGAGCTATTACGATTCCAGTTTAGAGTTTCTTGTTGGTAGCAAATCCTAATTATACTACAGCGTATATACTATCCCCAAGGGACTTTTAAGGGTTAAAGAGATTTTTCTCCTTCGTCCACAATGAAATTTTTTACATCATTTGTTGGGTCCGGTTTATGTAGTAATAACCTACCACTGTGGTTATGTCCTTTGTAGAGAAACAACATTGGGGAGCATTAGGGGTTAGAATAAACTTCTCTTAACACGCAAATATTGAGCCACACTTTTTGCGGTAGGCACACTAATTAAGAGGATGGTATGACTCAAGTGATACATAATCGATTTTTTATTTTTTATTTTTTTTATTTTTTATTTTTTTATTTTTTATTTTTTTTTCGAGATATTTAGTTGACCAAATGAATATCTTAGTGAAGGACAGCGTAGCTTAGCACAAGGAGAAGCTCATTCCATTGTTACACATTTATCCCCTAAAGTCGACTAGTCTCAAAACTGCCAGAAAGTCTCAAAAATGCGGAAATCTACCCTCTTCTAATCTAAGGTGAAAATTTTCAAATATTTACATATTTTTAAGTAAGTAACCGTAAGATTTAGTACCTAACTTGTATGTGTATATGTGAAGCAAATCTCATTTTCAAATTCCTTATCGATTGTGAGATCAAACTGTTCAAAGTTGGAGGAATAGGTTCTTTCTCTTGTTGTAAAAAGGGTAACTAGTTTTTTGAGGATCAAAATAACCATTTTTGGTAAAAAATTTGATATGGGGCTCTTCATATTCTTTTTCTAGGTAAGTTAGGAACATGTATAATTATGCAATTTTTACCCACATGCGACCTATAAAACCTAAAGAAAGCTTTGAATCTTCACATGGAGGCGTGTTAAAATTGAACCAAAATGGTCTACCTTTGAAAATAGAAATGGCATGTACAGAATTATTGGATTAAAGATCCGAACGGTGATACTATACCTTAGAACCTTCTTCACATGTACAAAATAAAAAACTTGAAAAAAGTTAAATCTCAATGTTTGGTGAATTTTTGAAGTTTTTGCAATTTGATTCATATGGGCAGATTTTGAGAATAAATGAGCACATACCGCAGTTTGAGCAATTCAAGATAGATTTTAAATAGTGTTTTCAAACTTTGACCGTGAATATGTCTTAAAGCATGAGGAATTTCAAAGCGTGAGACGACTTTTAAGAAAGATATGGAATAACTCTACAACTTGTGTAAACTTTCAACTTCATGCCAACTAATTATAATTAAACCAAAGGTTGACCAAAGTCAAAACAAACAAGAATATGCCATTGGTCAACTTTAGCAGTTAATTATGAGCGTATTTCCACCACTTTTTTATGTAAGTGGCAAGAAGTGGCTCTCTAGAAAGAAAATACCTTGTTTTGAGGTCTTCAATAAAAACTTGAGGATTCATTTTATCACATTGAATGTGAATGGATAAAACATAATTGGAAAGTACGTCCCAAAGGCTCATCAAGGGTAGGTCAAATGGTCACTTTATTCACGCCTACTCCCAAGAGGGTCTCATTTTCTTCTGTTTCTTGTAAAAGGCTCTTTCTCATTGCTCCTCACTTCACACACTTCATTCAAGTTATAAGGTTACATCAACAAAAAAGCACGGAAGTATGAGAGAAGGCTTTTCCTATGCCTTTGGCAACACCCTAAATTACACATGCAGTTCTAAGTTTCTAGTTAGATTTGACGGATATTGGTTACTTAGTAGCGTGTTTATTAATAAGTAGATATATATGAGGCTTAAGTGGCATCATCGTCAACGTCATGTGGGCTCTTTTCCTTATACCTTTCTAACTCTTAGCTCTTAGTTTCTTCTTCTCCTCTCCTCACCACTTCCTTATACATACTTATAGAGAAAATTTTAAAAAGTGTAGTTTTTCTTCAAGCTATGCTTGCACTTTGGAACATATATATTTCTTCAATTGATTCATATGGCGGGACCATGAGACCCCCAAATACTTCTTTTTCAGACTAGCAATTACTTGATTAGTTTTTGAGTAAGGATACCCCAAAGCAAATAATCAATTCAGCTCTTCAAAATTTATAGTCACATTTATTTCAATTTGCAATTATTGTGAAAACCATGAATTTGAGTTTAAGTGATTGTCTTCACGTTTGAATAGATCCCGGCTATAAAAGTCACACGATGCTTAAAATTTATCAAATCATCCTTATTGATGAAGCAATGGGTGTCATGGGAAGCCGCATTTTCTGAGGGACCCGCCATATGGTTCAATTGATAGGTTGGAAGGATTAAAAAAAACCCATAACAAAAAACATAAGAAAAATTGCAAGTGGAAGTGAATTTTTCTCACGTAGTTAAAAGCTACTTTGTACACATCATAAAGAAGAGGTAACATCATTTGAAAGTACATACTCTTTAGAGAAATAATGTAAGACAACACACAAGGTATTTGATCAATTGAAGTTACCATTGATGTTATGTTGAGTGAGCATAATTATCACCAAGGGTAGGTAACATGGACTTTTTATTCCCAGCAACCCAAAAAGGAGATTGATGTTCTAACTACTTGGGGACGCTTTACATGGGAGTCAAGGAGAGCATGGGGCTGATGGAGGGCCAAAATTCTGTCAATGTAAGTGGTTCATTTTTTGAATTACAAGTAATGCACCAGTCACATTGAGAGAATTTTAGCCCTCCTTCAGCCCCAGGCTTGACTCCCAATGGTCTCAGGAAAGAGGTTCTCAAAGTAGTGGTTGTGAGTCATATGAGTTTAATCGTAAGTTGATACCGCCAAGTAAAGCCAGGAGTTCATGACCAGGAGCCTGCTCCAAAACAAGCTACTGGATATGGTGGGTAAGCCAGGTCGGCTGGAAATCCTTCTGCTCTTCAGCTCATCCAATCCGCTCTCTTGTATTGATTTCAAGTACTCCGGCCAATCCAATGCAACATGTTGGATAGTGTATTCAAAGTATAACAGGCGCCCCTTCCTCTCATCCATCAACTACACTGCGCTTCATTCTTGTCTAGTTTCTGAGAATCTCGGAGCAGTCGTCAGCATTCCCGCAGCCATGGCCGCCGCTACCGCCATGCACTCCACAGCCTTGGCTGGACGGAGCCTCCTCAAGCCCGTCAATGAGCTTGCCCGCAAGGTCGGCACCAGCGATGCCCGCATCACCATGCGCAAGACTGCCTCCAAGTCCTCCTCCTCCGACAGCATCTGGTGAGCCCTCTTGATTCTGCATTGCAATGTAGTTTGTGAATAGTTGCATTGGCAGGTGTGTTATTGCTTAGTGCTGTGCCGATGAGGGGATTGTGACTGAGAGTTGAGTGCTGTTTCAACAGGTACGGTGCTGACCGCCCCAAGTGGTTGGGCCCCTTCTCCGAGAACACCCCCTCTTACCTCAACGGTGAGTTCGCTGGTGACTACGGCTGGGACACCGCTGGACTCTCGTCTGACCCCGAGACCTTCGCCCGCAACAGGGAGCTCGAGGTCATCCACGCCCGTTGGGCCATGCTCGGAGCTCTTGGGTGCCTCACCCCGGAGTTGTTGGCCAAGAACGGTGTTAAGTTCGGTGAGGCCGTGTGGTTCAAGGCCGGATCTCAGATCTTCGCTGACGGAGGTCTGGACTACTTGGGCAACCCCAGCCTTGTGCACGCTCAGAGCATCCTGGCCATCTGGGCATGCCAGGTGATCCTGATGGGAGCCGTGGAGGGATACAGAGTAGCAGGAGGACCATTGGGCGATGTGACTGACCCCATCTACCCGGGAGGCAGCTTCGACCCCTTGGGCTTGGCTGACGACCCCGACACGTTCGCGGAGTTGAAGGTGAAGGAGATCAAGAACGGGCGATTGGCGATGTTCTCAATGTTCGGATTCTTCGTGCAGGCGATCGTGACGGGCAAGGGACCGTTGGAGAACCTGAACGACCACTTGGCAGACCCAGTTGCGAACAACGCATGGGCATACGCCACCAACTTCACCCCCGGAAACTAGATTCAATTTGTCGAGCTTATGTTAGCCTCATCATGAGGATATAGCATGTTGTACAGTTGAGGTATCGAACTAAGGTTAAAGTGTCGATGAATTGTAAGTTAACGACTACTTAACGAATTCACAGTGAATTTTCTGGTATTTATTTCGCAGCTACATTGCCTCTTTGGTCAATGATTATGCAGTCATGTTCTGGCCGCCCGCACTGGGAGCCTGGAGAAGTGACCTTGTTACTGACGACGACATTGATATCATTGAAGCTAGACACTTCCGGTTCGGTAACTCCTGAATGCATTACTCGATATGTCCACGGCTAGAGTGGCGATGTTTGGAGTCCTTCAAAGCTGTTCGATTGAAAGCAAAACAAACTGGATTGATTATGAAATGTGACATTTATGGCTTTTATCACCATACCCAACTGCAGAGGGAATTTTTGCAAGTTGCACAATGCATAACCTGATGCCAGGTTACTGTGCGTTCATATTCAAACAAATTCTTTGTTCGTGACGTTACGAACACTATATTTGCACAACTGGAGAAATTCTCGCAAATCGTTGATCATTCTACAGATTCGTCACATGGATGTGAGCACTTGAGATAAAGTCTTCGCTCCTGATAGAATCGCTGAAAGAAGTGAGTAATTTTCGTAATGATTTTCTAAAGAGCTGAAATATCTAGACATAAAGCATTGCAGGAGAAGAAGCGAGTATGTTCACACTTGAAAGGATGAAATTGCATCTCGTAGAATTGAGGAACCAGGGTCTCATTATCACAAATGTAGCCTTTTTCTTTCCAAGAAGACTGGAATCTCAGCACGCAAGGTGTACATGAAAATTCACCTGTCCGAACCCAACGACTGAAACACTTCGGAATTCAATTTGCTCAACAGAACAATGAGAAAATTCTGTATGGCAACGAACTAGCAGAATGAAAGATCTTTGGATGGGGATGGTCGCAGAAGTTGTTAGCATGAGTGCCGAGGTAAGATTTATGTTATGACACCGCCAAGTAAAATTGGAGTCTCGGTCCAGGATAAGTCATCCTGGTCGAATGGAAATCTTCCCTTATCCAATTACAGCTCGCCCCTCGCAGACAACGTAAAACTATGGCTAGTATAAACTACCGTCCCCCGTTCCTTGTGTCACAACCGCACTGTCTTACTCCACACTCTTGTCTAAATTTCGCAGCGTGATTCGAAGAGCCCTTGTGAAGCCATGGCTGCCGCTACCGCCATGCACTCCATCGCTTTGGCTGGGCAGAGCCTGCTCAAGCCTGTGAATGAGCTCGCCCGTCAAGTGGGCACCAGCGATGCCCGCATCACCATGCGCAAGACCGCCTCCAAGTCCTCCTCCTCCGACAGCATCTGGTGAGCGATCCGCTAACTTGCTCACATTGCCTCATTTCATTGGTGTCTGAAGTATACAATTTCCTTGGTAATGTGCGTTATAAAGTGCCGGAGATGTAGCTTGCGTTGAAGAAATGTTGGATCAAATCGATCCTCCAGCACGGCTCTCAGTGGCATTGCCACAATGGAAGTTCGCTATGTTCCTTGCGCATGTAGTAACCCGAAGCTTTGTATCTTGTTGCAGGTATGGTGCTGACCGCCCCAAGTGGTTGGGCCCCTTCTCCGAAAACACCCCCTCTTACCTCAACGGTGAGTTCGCTGGTGACTACGGCTGGGACACCGCCGGACTCTCGTCCGACCCCGAGACCTTCGCCCGCAACAGGGAGCTCGAGGTCATCCACGCCCGCTGGGCCATGCTCGGAGCTCTGGGGTGCATCACCCCGGAGTTGTTGGCCAAGAACGGTGTTAAGTTCGGTGAGGCCGTGTGGTTCAAGGCCGGGTCTCAGATCTTCGCTGACGGAGGTTTGGACTACTTGGGCAACCCCAGCCTTGTGCACGCTCAGAGCATCTTGGCCATCTGGGCATGCCAGGTGATCCTGATGGGAGCCGTGGAGGGATACAGAGTGGCTGGAGGACCATTGGGGGATGTGACTGACCCCATCTACCCGGGAGGCAGCTTCGACCCCTTGGGCTTGGCTGACGACCCCGACACGTTCGCGGAGTTGAAGGTGAAGGAGATCAAGAACGGGCGATTGGCGATGTTCTCGATGTTCGGATTCTTCGTGCAGGCGATCGTGACCGGAAAGGGACCGTTGGAGAACCTGAACGACCACTTGGCAGACCCAGTTGCGAACAACGCATGGGCATACGCCACCAACTTCACCCCCGGAAACTAGAGCCTGAATTCGTCGAAAGTTTTAGTATGACGAAGAACTGGCAGGTTGTATAATAGAGGTAGTAGTGCAAGTAACCAAAGTTGTCGCTGAATGTATCAAATCATTGTTAATGATAACACACGGTGACGTTCTTGACATGAGTATACAGATTACCTTCCATGATGCTTACTTAGTCATCCTTACCTCTTGCGGCCAATGTTCTTTATACAGTCAAACCCTGTTTCGATCGCTCGAGGCAGTCATCCACCGACACCACCTGATATTGCTTCGCTGTGTTTGATTGACGTCCTGAGAACAGTACGGTGGAGGAGCGGGTGGAAGTGGATGGCATTGTACACCATCAGAATCGCATCCATGAAGTCGATCATTTTTTATGGATGTACTACGACTTTTCAAGAACGCCGATGAGGGCTTGTGTCAACTTGGAGGATGTCGTATGTCGGTGAATGGATGTAACAATAGTCGAAGGAGCGCTGTGAAGGTGTGAATCTTGTTCAGAATCTATCTTTACCGCAGACAACCGACGTGCGAACCGGTAGGAATTTTAAACATCAGCAACCTCTGAGGTCGCAGACCCGCTTTTAAAACTTGTAAGGAATAGGGCAAATTGCATTCCGAGAATTGCAAACTCTTCCGCCAAACTCATTAGGAACTTTCAGAATTATCCAGGCTCGAACTCTGGATCCTATGTCGAATCAATATCTGTGTGCTTATTACGAATCGGCGGAGCGCAACTTTTCGTTAACTGCACACGAATAGGAGTGATTTGATATGATCATGTAGTGGAATTCGAAAATAATGAACAGCTCTTCTTATGAAACTGTCTTTTTCTTGTTGCTAGATTCAGATACCATTCGTAGGGCGCAACTGACGAGGTGACTAGGTGAGACGTTCCGTGACAAATCACTGACTGAGCAACAGGAGAATGGCAGCGGCTAAGTAGATCTTCATGACGACTATCATACATTCTATGCCTGATGCCATACTATCAGCGAACTCGTGAGTGGTCAGTACGATCTTCATCTTATTTTTGACATATAGTATCAACTCAACGGTACAACCGAACATAAACAGTACTATGATTTCCACATGGAAATCACATCTGGATAAGGGCAACTATCAGTTGCAGAATTCCGCAAATGAAGATACCATTGTAGCTTCCACTCTTTATGATCTGATTTCATCACCCCGATAGGCCATTATGAAGATACAATTGTAGCTCGACGGCTACTATTCTTTGACCGTGTACATGAGATCCCACTTTATTAAAGTCATAATTCGAGGGAAGGCATGCAGGTACTGAAGGCATCAATTTCACTGACACGAAGCTAATTTTGGGGGACGTGGTTGCCGAAAGATATTGAAAGAAATGGTTGTGAGCTCGTGTGCCGAATATAGTCTCGTGCAATGATACCGCCAAGTAAAGTTGGATTTCAAGACCAGGAACGCGATCCGCAACAAGCCACTGGAATCCATCCAAGCTATCCGGAAATCTCTCCTTATCCAGTGCCCAGCGCACAATTATGGTGTCTCGTGTAGACTATAAGGCATCTCTCCGCAAGTCTTTCGACACTCAACAAATACTGCGGCTCCCGTTTCACCCTGAAGCTTGTAGAGTGCATTCCGAAGTCGTTTTGTTTCCATGGCCGCCGTTACCGCCATGCACTCCACAGCCTTGGCTGGGCAGAGCCTCCTCAAGCCCGTTAACGAGTTCGCCCGCAAGGTCGGCACCAGCGATGCCCGCATCACCATGCGCAAGACTGCCTCCAAGTCCTCCTCCTCCGACAGCATCTGGTAAGCCCTCCTGATTCTGCAATGCAATGTAGCTCTGAGAATGGTTGCATTGGCAGTTTGTGTAGTGATATGCGATTTGCTGGATTGAGATCATGCGTACTGAACGTCTAGTGCTGTATAACAGGTATGGAGCTGACCGCCCCAAGTTTTTGGGCCCCTTCTCCGAGAACACCCCCTCTTACCTCAACGGTGAGTTCGCTGGTGACTACGGCTGGGACACCGCCGGACTCTCGTCCGACCCCGAGACCTTCGCCCGCAACAGGGAGCTCGAGGTCATCCACGCCCGTTGGGCCATGCTCGGAGCTCTTGGATGCCTCACCCCTGAGTTGTTGGCTAAGAACGGTGTGAAGTTCGGTGAGGCCGTGTGGTTCAAGGCCGGGTCTCAGATCTTCGCTGACGGAGGTTTGGACTACTTGGGCAACCCCAGCCTTGTGCACGCTCAGAGCATCTTGGCCATCTGGGCATGCCAGGTGATCCTGATGGGAGCCGTGGAGGGATACAGAGTGGCTGGAGGACCATTGGGGGATGTGACTGACCCCATCTACCCGGGAGGCAGCTTCGACCCCTTGGGCTTGGCTGACGACCCCGACACGTTCGCGGAGTTGAAGGTGAAGGAGATCAAGAACGGGCGATTGGCGATGTTCTCGATGTTCGGATTCTTCGTGCAGGCGATCGTGACCGGAAAGGGACCGTTGGAGAACCTGAACGACCACTTGGCAGACCCAGTTGCGAACAACGCATGGGCATACGCCACCAACTTCACCCCCGGAAACTAGAAATCTAAATTAGTCGAATTGATTCTAGAGGGAATGTGAAGCAATTGATAGAGGGAATGTGAAGCATTTCCTTCATTGTATAGTAGAGTGACCTATTTCCTCTTCTCTCTCTGGAGGTATTAAACATGAATAAAATTAGCCTCCTTACCAAGCACATATTGCTCTTTCTTGCACATGTTTGTGTGTTCTATCGAATTTTTATCGAGTCAACCTTACCTTCTCTGGTATTAAAGCTCGAGACGTTTTGTCAACATACATCAGTGCACCGCAGGACGAGAGGAAAATACACTTCGCAGAGTGTCAAACCCAACCAATCCTGAACTTCCGCTCTGGAGAAGGTTGACATCTTGTTTTGACTTGAAATGAAATCATGGCCATTTCTTGACATCATGCACTACATTGCAGACGACATCATTTAACATTACAGAGGTCATATATTTTTACTTTAAACGAATCGAGGTTTCAATGATCACGGCGCCAATGGCACTCATCACGCTTCCATACTGACCTCAAGCACAACATTCAACAACCCATAGCGGCTCCACTCGACTGCATATACGTAAACTCCCAGTTCATAGCCGTCGAAATTGCACATCGGTTCAAACGACTGCTTCGATGTGCTGATCACCTGCTTCGAAAATCAGATCACCTGCTTCAAGTATCTTATCAACTCCTCCAATTATTTGATGCTTTGATACCTGCCTCGGTGCATGAAGACATGTATCGATGCTTCAATGACTAGGATGATTTTATCCATCACCTGCATCGTCGACTCTCTGATTTTTGCATGAACCATATGCAACTAATAGTACCGCGATGCAGTCAGGGGATGGAGTTGAGCGGGTGTGCATTCAGAGATCCATATGCATGTAATGCCATCAAGCCTTATGCAGGCCATAGTTGTTATTCAACTGCAACAATTTTACGTGACATGTCTGACGTGTGCTAAACTTAAATAGCGATGCCAATTCTGACTCTGATACGACGAAGGCCTCCCACCTTGCCATCTGTGACATCTGTTTCAGCTCTCTCCTCACGAGTCCATCGTACCTCCCTTCGAAGATTCAATTTCATTTATTTCTCACAGTTAATGTAGGAGTTAATGATTGAAACATCGCATATATAACTCGGCTGTGCAGAGTGTACTTCTTCATTGTTGTTGTAATTACGTTATTGTATGATCCTTGTGCAATGGACACTAATTTTTCAGAGAAAGGTTGACTGATCGTATTTCATTGAAGTAGACATCTTACAGATAACAAAAGAATGTGCGGGTTCACTTTAAGACTCTATTGCATGGTTCTGAGTAATAGAATTCACGCGGACGAGTGATTCATCTGTGGATTTCGGTTTCCGTACACGGATACTCAGATACTGCAAGTGAAGATTTGAACAATAGGGATAGATATTCTTTCCGAATTTTCTGGGATCCGTAGACGAACGGGGACAAGCGCAATTTGGACAAAAACATTGAATTATCGTCGTATCTTACAACTTGCAAAAAAGTATCCTTCTCTATCAATTCGACTAATTTAGATTTCTAGTTTCCGGGGGTGAAGTTGGTGGCGTATGCCCATGCGTTGTTCGCAACTGGGTCTGCCAAGTGGTCGTTCAGGTTCTCCAACGGTCCCTTTCCGGTCACGATCGCCTGCACGAAGAATCCGAACATCGAGAACATCGCCAATCGCCCGTTCTTTATCTCCTTCACCTTCAACTCCGCGAACGTGTCGGGGTCGTCAGCCAAGCCCAAGGGGTCGAAGCTGCCTCCCGGGTAGATGGGGTCAGTCACATCTCCCAACGGTCCTCCTGCTACTCTGTATCCCTCCACGGCTCCCATCAGGATCACCTGGCATGCCCAGATGGCCAAGATGCTCTGAGCGTGCACAAGGCTGGGGTTGCCCAAGTAGTCCAAACCTCCGTCAGCGAAGATCTGAGACCCGGCCTTGAACCACACGGCCTCACCGAACTTCACACCGTTCTTAGCCAACAACTCAGGGGTGAGGCATCCAAGAGCTCCGAGCATGGCCCAACGGGCGTGGATGACCTCGAGCTCCCTGTTGCGGGCGAAGGTCTCGGGGTCGGACGAGAGTCCGGCGGTGTCCCAGCCGTAGTCACCAGCGAACTCACCGTTCAAGTAGGAGGGGGTGTTCTCGGAGAAGGGGCCCAAAAACTTGGGGCGGTCAGCTCCATACCTGTTATACAGCACTAGACGTTCAGTACGCATGATCTCAATCCAGCAAATCGCATCTCACTACACAAACTGCCAATGCAACCATTCTCAGAGCTACATTGCATTGCAGAATCAGGAGGGCTTACCAGATGCTGTCGGAGGAGGAGGACTTGGAGGCAGTCTTGCGCATGGTGATGCGGGCATCGCTGGTGCCGACTTTACGAGCGAGCTCGTTAACGGGCTTGAGCAGGCTCTGCCCAGCCAAGGCTGTGGAGTGCATGGCGGTAGCGGCGGCCATTGCAAATCAAAGAGTTCTACACTTAGGCAGTTATTGAAATGCAGGTGTAGAACTACAGACGGTGGTGAGTGTAGTGTCGGGCGACACTTTATAGTCCTGTACACTATCCACACTGAGACGGAACGAAGTGGAAGGGGCGATGTGAGGATCGAGCAGCCATTGGATAAAGTGGAGAGCGGAGGGATTTCCGGGCGATTTCCATATCCAGAACTGTAGCTTTGTTAAGTTGGTGCATTAGCATACTCCTGGCCGTGGATGAATTGTGGAGCATGGGTCCAAATCTGAGACTTGTTACAACCACATGTTGCGAACATTCTCTTTTGCAGCGACTAATTTCTATTCTGGGGTCGCCGTAGAAGTCATTGAATGCTTCGGCGAGCTTACTCGTGTTGCCCATTCTTGTGTGTTCGATGCTCCTGACAAGAAAACTTTGCTGGTGTCCGTCAGCCATTGGCGCAGTCGGAGAGATCTTTCACAGAGATTCGTTCTGGTAGAGGTATATTCATGCGTAAGTGCTCCTTTCATGGTTGCTACCAGTATGAGTAAAGTGCCCAAGCAGTAAAGATGAACCTTTTATGGAAAGTGAATCTCATGATTTTAAGTTTTTACTTTTTTGGAACCAGACAATGAATTTATTGTTGGAGAAAGGGTTATGAAAATAATTGCCTGGCGGCGATCATGAGGCTAAACTCGTTTTGTTTTCTTTTTCATTTTTTATATGAGCGTAATGAGCTTAGTAGAACAGGTTTGGTTTGGGCAGTAAAGAAACTCATCGAGGGATTAAATCTGCAACGTCATGGCAACAATACCCTTTGGGTTTCTCATCACCAGAGTGTTAATTCAAGATCATATCAAATTCTTATTATTCACCACTCGGTAACTCAGCTTAGATCATTTTTTTCCCTTAAAGTTTGGCGAAGGTGGAAAGGTTTAGAAAGGTCAAATTTGTTTACTTGAGAATTTTAGGGATGCTTTACATGGGGAGTCAAGCCCTACATGGGACCGATGGAGAGCAAAAACCATATCAATGTGATTGGTTCATTTTTTGAACTACAAGTAATGGACCAATCACATTAAGAGAAATTTTACCCTTTTTTGTGCCCCATGCTTGGTGTGACTCCCCATGTAAAACGTCCCAGAATTATCATAGTGAAATTATGACTTTAAAAGATTATCACATCTAAAATGGTTTTTGGATTGTCACATTACTCTACCTATATCACAAGCTAACTGGTGTTAACCTCAATTCCGTTAATTTGGCAATATTCTGGTAAAATGGCATGATTTAATGTGGAAAAAATGAAAAAAACAACACTCGTTTTTGTCATTTTTTGACATAATAGAGCAAATTTTTCTGAGTGGCCGCTCAAAACCGGAGATATTTCTGAGCGGCCGTTGAGAAAAAACTGCCCTTCGGCAGAATTTGAAGGTCAAAATTCATCAATTAGTGTGATGTTATGGAATTTTTGATGATATTACAGAAATTTGTTGATATAATGGAAGATGTGGGTGATATAAAAAAATGTGCCATTTTGCAAGCATAAATCTTTTAGATTTTGAGTTCAAAAATATGCCGGTAAAATGGCACGTTTCAGAAACGCGACCAAATTGGCACAACATGGCTTTGGCAATATGGCACAAGGAATTGTGCCATTTTAACGAAATTGAGGTTTGTTACATACATTCCGTATATTTCCACACGAAGAATGTTAAAGCCAATCCCAAAGTGAAACATGTCATAAGAGGAAATTACTCTAACCGTTCTAATTTTACAAAATTTGTCAATAACAATTAATTTCATTGTTACAAGGGACCCATCATTTCACTCATAAAGTGAACAAAAAAGTGACTGTCAATAGGAATGTCTTACATCTCACAATTGGTTAAGGAATTTGACAATGAGATTTGATAAACACATATACATAGGAGTTAAGTACTAGGTCTTACAGTTTTACACCTAAAGTTTTGTGAAAATTTGAAGTCTTCCACCTTGCATCAAAAGTGAATAGTTCTTGTCAGTTCTCATACTTTGTGATAGTTTGAGGCCTAGTCAACTTTAGGAGTTAAGAGGAAATCGTGGATAGTGTTGATATAGAAAAAGTGAGGAAAGGAGGAGTGAGACATTATACATGAGAGCCACATCAAGGTGGAAAGTTTACCACACACATACCGAGAATGTTTATATGTTTATCGGTCCCTCTACACGGCGTTGGCCTTGCAAAGCCCATTCTCTTCTCGTTTGCAAGTCATTGGTATCATACAATGATTGGCAAAACTAAGTACAGAAAAACATAGTTTACCTTTAGTCCTCTACAGGGAGTTGGCCTTGCAAAGCCCACTCTCTTCTCGTTCGCAAGTCATTGGTATCAGTGATGCATTCAATACTCAAGTTGGAATATACTTGAGGGAAGAGCTTCATGTTTGTGTGAGCGATCGTATCGTGAGGAGAGTGTTGCAAAAAGCAAGTTTGAAATGTAAAGTGAAGCAAAAGAAACCAAGGCTTACACTTCTTCAAATTAAGCAACGATTAGAATTTGCTAAACGTCATTGCCATTGAACTCATGATGATTGGGATTGTATAGTATTCTCAGATGAGACGAAAATCAACAAATTTTGTTGTGATGGTCACAGTTGGTGTTGGTTTCGTAATGAAGATAGTAGAAGTACATAAATATTACAACAAATTGTCAAGTTTGGAGGTGGCGGAGTGATGATGTGGCCCTAGTATGATGTGTAGAACTGAGGGATGTACGGACCAATACACGTTTAGAACGAGAGTTGATTCATATGCTCCACCCATACACCCATACGATTTGGATCCTACCAATTTGATTTTTCAACATGATAATGACCCAAAACAGACATTGTTGACTGAATTTACTGCAATTTTCTAGAATTTATTGTTTTGAAGTAGTCGACCCAATCTCTGAACTTGAATCAAATCGAACACTTATGGGCAACTTTAATAGGTTGACTAAACCAATATGAGAGACTTCCCAGAGGAATGTTGGAATTGTAGGCTCCGCGTGTTGAGGATTGTTGCGCTTCAATTACTCCCAATGAGTGTGAGAACTTGTATAGGAGCATGCCTAAGCGCAGTGCAGTTGTTATAGCTGCTAAGGGTAGGTAGACAAATTTTTAGCTTCATTCCAGCTTGTGTGAGCAAAATTTAGCTTTAGATTGATTTTTACTTTATTTTTGTTTGTACGTGCATGCTTGTGTGTAATTGGCCTCAATTCCATGGAAGTATGACTAAATAATTGCAATGTTAATCCCTATGTTAATCCTATGCAAGTTATGGTTTGATTTTTTATGCATCCAATTTTCTTACGATACATTATAAAAATTCACTAAGTAATCCCCAGTTTGAACCCCAGTCGGTCCCAATCCGTCGTTTCGTACCGTGATTTCAGTTATCCGCTAAGTAGAACGGATAATTGAAATGCACCAAACTGGGACGAGATGCTAACTAGGGACCTTCACACACAAATGAACAACAATGGTGCTTGTTCGGTCTTACGCACATCATATTGCAAACTGAGCACCAAGTTGAACTGGGGACCAAAATCTAAAAACCATCAAAATCATGCATTTTTGACTTTAGTCCCTCGTTCGATCTTAGAGTAAAAATCTGGTGCCCAATTCGACATTTGATCCCTAGTCCGAACAAAATTGGGTGTTTTGGTTCCTAGTCCGTCGTACTTAGCAGATTTCTCTACTGTTCGTTGAATTTCAACATAATGTGCATGTACTCAGTTTCGGCAGTCACTGCAAACGACAAACCTTGCCCCTCACGTTAGTACAGTAACGAGAGCAGTCAGTGTGGGCCTCAGGCATTGAGGTCCATTTGTGTAAGAGACCATTGATTCACATGTTGAGCTACTTTGAGAGCTCCAGCGGTGCCACCATTTCTTGTGGTGCCAGCTCCAGCTCCCCTGCTGCAAATCATTTACTGCTCTGCTGCTTTGCCCTGTTGCTTTAGAATGGGATTTTTCTATTGTGTCCATGGGAGGATATGTTTTATTCTCCAATGGCAGGGCAGTGTTAGATTTTCTTGGGCCGTGTATGGCTACCTGTCACAGCTATTCACATGTTCAGGTGCAACTCCTTACATGCACTCCAATGGAATGTGGACAGAAAATGGGTTGCATGTCCTGAAATGCCTCTTTCAAAGGCATGGCTGGTCTTGGTGTGCATGGTCACAATTGACCGGTCAATCGTGACTTCAAGTCCCATGCTGACTTGGTGAAGTTCACTCGACTATGCTTAGGTTATTGAACCTTGTTGTATGAGTATTCTCAAAGCCTATTATTGTTTGTGATTTCTTAAACTTACACTATTTAAATGAGAAAGACGTACTTGTTATGAATGAGTTAAAACCTATTCTATGGCTTGTGGTCATAGTACTTATAATTAACAAAAATTTGGTACTTTATATACAATGACTTCTATAATAATTTAACCCCTAAATATCCACGGCCACCAAGATGGCTTTTTGTGATTTGGGGCAGCCTAGAAGGAGTTATTAGTAGTGTCTTTGCTTTAGGTTTTTAATGGGTGCACCCTATATTGCAAAGTTTATGTGGTAAAATTTGCGAAGTCAAATTTGAGTTTTAGAACCTTCATTTAGAAGTTTTTGGTTTCAAGTTTCAGGCGGGCGAGTTAATTTAGTCTATTAGTGGCATTCTTGATTAAAATATGTGCATAAACAAATCATTACTAAAGTTCCAAAGTGACCCAAGTCAAAAAGTATGAATTTTGCTACGGCACCTTCCAAATATCACTTCACAATTTATAGTAGGTTCCAAAATTCGACGAAATAGGAGATCGAAATTCTTTCTCTCAAAATTCACAAACTTGAAGGCACCTACTCTCAATTTAACTTTTTCGTAAACCAAATATATTCTTGGAGTATCATTCTTCAAGTTTCCCTGTGCACCATGGAGACAATGTCTCACAATAAATGCGCAAATAAACTTTTGCACCGACTATAAACGTTACAATCTCTCAAATGGTGCAGAGCCAACGGTTGAAAATTTACATGGTAGTGCTGATAGTAGGTAGATTCGAGATCCTACTGTTGAAACTACAATAGAACAGTAAGAAAATTGACTATACCTCAATTTCAACATGGTAGATAATTACAATTTTTGGTTATAGAAGTCCACAGAAATGCTTGGATTTTTAGGGGTTAAATATCTTGTATGCATGAACATGATATATCGATGCATTAGTGGTACGTTCATTTGCTTCTTTTGTTGATTCGACCCCTATAATAAACTATAATAAACTAACTAGAGGTGTCTTCTTCGAGAACGTTCTAAGAGTATCCTTGTTTTAGCATTCAGTCAATTTCAAAAGAAGCAATATTCGTTGTACTTACAATTGTAAACACGCAGAATAAACTTATATGAATACATTTCAGTACAATTCAGGAGTAAAGTAAATCGAAGTTAGCTTCGTAGCAGCATACAAGAGAAGGTCGAATTTTTTTGAGGTGTGTCAAAGCAACAATTGAAGGTATTCATATATGATCTACCAGTATGCATGCATACCGGGAGATTTCACTTTCAGAAGAACAGGAGCATAGGTATCGTACAGGTGAGATCGACATTGAACTGAATTATTTATCTGAATGTTTCTCAAATCGTAAGAAGAGCGCCAATTTTCATTCATTCCCATTAATCAGACAACACTGGAATCATTCGCTTATGCATTGCACATTACTCGCAATGAGCGTAGTACTAACCAATGGAAGACTGTTGGTTGATCGACAGTGGTTAAGGAACCTGCCTACTTCATCTTCCACCTCGTAAACTCTCACGAGTAGCGTAGACAATGTGCCATCTAATAAGCTACATCAGACTGGAGACAGATCCCGGACAGAAAGACGACCTACTATCATGTCACATCACTTAAGACAAGTGGCTTAACTTCAGCAATCACGACATTACTGAAAGGAAGTGACCATCACGAGCACGGTGTGCAGCAGAAACAAAGTATTAGGTGGAAATACCAGTTTATTCACATTTGGCATCTCCCAAGAGAAAGGAGTGCGACAGAAAATTTCCCGAGCCATGTCGCTCTGCTATACAATGAGGGATCTGCTTCACATTCTATCATTTCGACAAGTTCCCGCTCTAGGCTCCGGGGGTGAAGTTGGTGGCGTATGCCCACGCGTTGTTCGCAACTGGGTCTGCCAAGTGGTCATTCAGGTTCTCCAACGGTCCCTTTCCGGTCACGATCGCCTGCACGAAGAATCCGAACATCGAGAACATCGCCAATCGCCCGTTCTTGATCTCCTTCACCTTCAACTCCGCGAACGTGTCGGGGTCGTCAGCCAAGCCCAAGGGGTCGAAGCTGCCTCCCGGGTAGATGGGGTCAGTCACATCTCCCAATGGTCCTCCAGCCACTCTGTATCCCTCCACGGCTCCCATCAGGATCACCTGGCATGCCCAGATGGCCAAAATGCTCTGAGCGTGCACAAGGCTGGGGTTGCCCAAGTAGTCCAGACCTCCGTCAGCGAAGATCTGAGATCCGGCCTTGAACCACACGGCCTCACCGAACTTCACACCGCTCTTAGCCAACAACTCAGGGGTGAGGCACCCAAGAGCTCCGAGCATGGCCCAACGGGCGTGGATGACCTCGAGCTCCCTGTTGCGGGCGAAGGTCTCGGGGTCGGACGAGAGTCCGGCGGTGTCCCAGCCGTAGTCGCCAGCGAACTCACCGTTCAGGTAAGAGGGGGTGTTCTCGGAGAAGGGGCCCAAAAACTTGGGGCGGTCAGCACCGTACCTGTGACACGATACAAAGCTTGGAGTTGTTATGTGTGCAAGGAGCAAGAATAGACATTAAAGTGAAGCAACGCCACAGAAAGCAGTGCGTCTCAGGGCATACTGTTTCACGATGAGCAGCACTCGACCTCCCAAGGCCACGACCACGCAATGTTTCATTCCCAGGAAGTGTACATCATTCGGAATGAGGCAATGTGGGCAAAGTAAGAGATGGCTCACCAGATGCTGTCGGAGGAGGAGGACTTGGAGGCAGTCTTGCGCATGGTGATGCGGGCATCGCTGGTGCCGACCTTGCGGGCAAGCTCATTGACGGGCTTGAGCAGGCTCTGCCCAGCCAAGGCTGTGGAGTGCATGGCGGTAGCAGCGGCCATGGCTACTGCAGCTTACGAATATTGCGAGGCAAAGAAGGAGAGAAGATGGGGAGTATAACTTCAAGCGGAAAATGCAGGAAGAGAAGTATGGTGGGGGATGGTTTATAGTCTCGACTACAAAACTGAGAATTGTGACACTGGCTGGTCGAGCAGCGGAGGACGCGCTCCAACGGATAAGGTTGTGGCATTGGCTGGGAGGGATGCCAAGAACGAGCTCCATTGGATAAGAAGGCTTCTGGCTTAATATTAAAACATTATTTATTCCGTAGCCCAAGTTGTTTTACATTATTCTGATATCAATGTGTAACCACCCAATTTGATAGCGGTACGTTTCACATGGTGAGTCAAGTTGTTGTAGAAAAGCTAAATTCCTCACATGTGATTGGTATTATTTCCTGAAATATCTCAAATGGAATAATCACAAGAGAGAAATTATCCCTCGTTAGGCCATGAATGGCTTGACTCCCCATGTAATGCATCCCTTAACGACTCTCAAGGACTCTTCGCACAAGGAGAGCAACTCCTAAGGTAAATGCACCTAATTCTAGACAACTCTTAATACGCTCCCCTTTATTTTGACTCAAAGTTCTATATATTATGTTGATGATGAATTTCGAGATATATATGGACTAGGAAGGGTTTCATATGAAGTTACATAAATGTAGACATTACGAAATACTATATTACTTAATGTACTATCATGTATGAGTCATGAAATCTATTTGTAGGATGGTACATACATACAAATTAGGCATTTGTGGCAATTAATCAAGGCGTAAATGTTTTTGTTTTCTACATACCTTGGTCCTTGAAACGAGATGAACTCTTCACCCCTTTCTAAGAAATAATTATTTGCCTTTGGGAGTATTATTTTTTAGATTAAGTTCAGTCATTAATGTGAAAAGGACATTCACAAATTTAAAATTGAGCATCTGCCCATATTTAAGTTTCAATATAGTTACATGATTCAATGCATGTGTGCTATCGAATACAAAAGGTTGAAGGATAGTTAGAGATGTATTATATATGGTTCATGGTCTTCATTTTGTTGCTCATAGATTTGGTCCATAAGTGGTAACTAGGCCTACATGTTTCTAATATTTATGATAAATGATATAGAATTTGTAGCATAATAAAAAATAATTGAATTTTGAGCCTTATACGTCCCAACCTACTTTTTAGCTGAAAAACAAAATTTATAAAAAAAGTGTCATAGATGAAATTGAGATAAGTTTTTTAATTGTACAATGTTGGAGTAGACCTATGGTAGGTCATGTGCACGAAAATTTGACTTAATAGAACTTCATAGATTTCAAGATTATAACATATTTGTACTTAAATGAGATTTTTAAAAAATCATTAATTTCACTTTGAAGTGATAATTCTACCAACAAAGCCTCTACAATGTTATAGTCTTGCAATCTAAAGAGATCCAATTCTAAAAGACCAAAAAGAGTTATCGAAAAAAATTCTTGGCTCAAATAATAGCCTCGCAATGTGTGAAAATTGCCACTAATTCTACAAACATCTGATATTTAACTAATTATGGACAAATTCATTGTCCAGAAATAATGTCGGCTGTCCGCCGATATAACCTTGAGACTCTATCCGTAATCTTTGAAAGGTCATAACTCAGTCAATTTTTGTCCAAATTAAACATATGAGGTGTTTTTTGATATCTACAGAAAATATAGATGTCAAAAAACACCTCATATGTTTGATTTGGACAAAATTTGAGTGAGTTGTGACCTTTTGAAAGTCGCAGATATGGGGATGTGTCGGCTGGCCGCCGATAAAACCAATGTTCTTCATTAGTTGCAAAAAGTCCATAAGTTCGTAATAAGTCCATAATTAGTTAAATATCAGTTAAACCTAGACTCCTTGCATTCAAACCCATTTCTTATTTTCAAAACATCTTAAACTTGGTCAAGCTTTCTACCACTAAAATAAGATTCTAATTGGAATCCATACCAAAATACAAAGATGATATCCAACCACAATGGAAGGAGATATAGCTGCTCAAAAATCATTTATTTTTCGACTACTGTAATTGTATTAAAAATATTTCAACCCAAGAGTTGTTAGAATTTGTTTGAAGATAATGCATATGTAAAAAAAACCCCTAAAAAAATTTCAATTTCACAGGCTTGCAATGGAAAAAAATGCCTCCTATTTGAAAACCCAGAACCAAACTCTACCTTCACGAAAGTGCATGCCATTATCCATAACTCATTGAATGATTCGTCAATTTTTACGACACAAACTTGATTTGGGACCCAACCCAAGTGATTTTATCAAAAACAAACTCGGGATGAAGAAGTATGGCTCGTCAAAGGTTTAGACTTTAGGCTTTAGGCTTTAGGGTTTTGGGTTTTGGGTTTAGGTTCTACCTATCATCCAAACTGTTGTTTTTTTTTTGACACCAGGGGCATTTAGAGGTTAGAGTCATTACATTTTTCAATTAAAACTCAATCAACATAATGCGAATTTTAAGTTTTCACCCATAGTTGATGTCTTATTCACTTCAAGTTAAAACTACTATGGGTGATACGCTTCATAATTAGATCGACAATCTTCTTCGCTGCCGTATAGAGAAGTTAAAGTAATTTCAAGTAACTTCTTTATACGGCAGAGAAGAAGATTGTCGGCCTAATTATGAAGCGTAACAAGTCCCGACAAAAATATCTCTAAGAGCACCAACAAACAAATAAGAAACAAGTCCAAGGTGAAATTATAACACAACACCTTTCTCAAACTACACGCCATAATTCTAAACTCATAGACAATCACAAGATTATGAGGGGGTAAGTTGTATTCTCTTAACAAGAAAACCTATGACAGACGAGAACTTGAGGTAAAAGAGGGTGTTCATGGTACACATCCTCGTTTCATCATTTATCAAGGAACAATAGTTTAGTTAGCCATATCTCATTTATGACACATGATCATCATCTATATAGGTGTAAAAGTATAGAGTTAAATTAAAGTGTCAAGAGATACTTTTATGAAACTTTTATAAATTGAAGGCTACAAGATGGTCTTATCATCTCTTAAAACATTTGGTATCATGGACACCACTTTGTTAGTACCAACAATATCTCTTTGCTTAGTTGGAGTTGTAAGCCGAGGTCAACAAAAAGGCGCACAACACAAGAGGAAGTTATTCAAAACATTCATCGAAGGATGACTTAAGTATCTCGAATACAACCTTGTAAGCTCATTCCAAATATGCATGCCGGAATGAACATTAAATTGGAACTAAGGATGGAAACACTAGTTGGTAGATAGAGTAAAGTGCTTGTTGAGTTTTATATTTTACCAATAATAATTGTTATAAACTCCATTGTGATGGAGCAACTTTACACATTTCAAATTAGATCATTTTTGAGTGCAAGGTAAATTATGAAGTTAGTGAAATTGATTGGATAGTGTAGCAAAATTTGTAAGACGAGGTGATTGTTTTTAGACATCTTTTGTATTCAAAGAATCACTCGAAATGCAGACAACACCTCCCCATAACCACAAATCTAAACAATCTCAAGAGACAAACCTAAACATCATCGGCCCCACGAGTCCACCCGTAGTGACACATTGTCGTAAGCGTTTAGTGTGGGTGTAAACGGCCATATATCTACCAGTATTTGACATCCGCTCAGTTTCAATAACATCCGCTCCATGCACTCCAAAGCCATCAATCGAATAACATCCGCTCCACTCAGTTTCAATGACATCCGCTCCATGCACTCCAAAGCCATCAATCGAAGTAATAGTGTTTCACATCCACTCAGTTTCAATAACAAACACTTCATGCACTCCAAAGCCATCAATCGAAGGGATGTTCAATACTCATGAACCCACAGGAACTTCGACCTGACAATAATTAACACGGAAACTCACACAATCGACACCCCAACTGATGACAGTTCTGCAAAAATTCTCTCCCTTGAGACTCTTAGTACAAGCAGGTACTTCAACAAAGACGACGCAGATCCCACTTGGAAACAAAGAGCTTGTACAAATACTACTATGCTTTCTCCTGCAACAAAAACCCTCAAACTCTACGACACATTATCATGCATAAGGGAAACATTGCTCAGCTCCCTCAGAAATTAGAGAGCCAGCCGAATCTGAGCAAGTTGCAACGCTGTCTCGAATTATGCCCACACAATACAGAGCCTTCCAAAATCACCAATACAAAATGACGAGGCAATCTAAGAAACAAGCTTTGATAGGGCGAGTTTGAGATCGTCCAACACAATAAGTATATAGTACAATAATGTACAGATTGTAGAGGTGCATGATTCCTCGAACAAGTAAAAAGGAGTCTTCCAAATCAATACTGCATTTTTCACCTCGCTTCTCATGGTAACCAGCTCCAGAACGAATTGCTTTGCTCCAATTCTTCTGGAAAAACTCTCCTTGGGCATGAGGATCTGAGGAGGAACACAGACTACCTATTACAGCAGTGAGGACAGGCCATCGCCAGGAAGGAATTCAATCCTTTTTTTGATCATACTGAAGCTCAGAATCAACAGGTCCTGTCTGTATCTTACAAAGCTCATCAAGGGTGATGGAGATTCGTGGGATTGTTCCTCACGAATGGTATTGCTATCCTTCACTGCACCGTTCGCTCTTCCTCCAAACAAAGAAATGGAACGGCCACACGTTACCTCAAGGAGAAAACCTCCTGAAAAAATTGCAAAAAAATTTAGAGTAAAGGTACAAGACCGAGCTTCAAAGGTCCACGCTTCCTCCACCGTTTTCTGCACCATCTTTGGCCTTCATCACAGGCAGCAATGGCTGCCGCTCCTGGTGACGCTCCAAAACGCCAGCATCGGCCAAGCGGCGATCGACGAAGAAGAAAACGAAGTATACAACGAACCAGGCCACCACAATGTCCACTGAGTAATGCTTATGGGAAGCAATAATCAGCAAACTAAGCGCTACCATAACCAAAAAGGCGAGCACCTTCAACCACTGACGAGTCCCGTACTTGATGTAAGAGTGAAAAAATGTGAGCGCGAAGGTCATGTGCGAGGAGAAGATCAAATCACCGCAGCCGTAGATCACTCCATACGGAAAATTCAAAAGCAAAACCTCTTTGACACTCTTCGGAGGCGGCAAAGTCGCAGTAGGTTGCCCTTCGTGGCAGTGATAGTTCGGACCGGGTAATTGCGTCACCATAAAAGACGCCATTCGTAACCCTTGGCAAACAACCAAACAGATGAGTACTCGCACCCAAAGGTGCGCAGTATAGAACCTCTTGCTGTACAGCACAAACGGATGAAGCGACCATAGGATAAAACTCGTGAAAACGAGAGTAAAGAGCCATTCGCTGATGTGCGCGTTGCGCTTTCCGAGCTCGGGGAGATACTCAAATCCTACGTCGTGAAGAAGCGGCCCGGGATGGTGTTGGTAATGCGCGATGCGGGCGCCTACGCCGTGGAAGTATTGGAAGAGCGCGCACCCGAGTATTGTGGCCCGATTCTCCCAGAGAAGTGGCCACTCCACGGTGAACTCCATCACCCCGCGCTTCCATAATTTTGAAACCTCGCGCGTCACCGACGTCGGTATCCCCCACACTCCCATCATGCACCCCCGGCCCGGAAACCCTAATCCTCGATCATGGCCCTCATTGAGGGATTGGCATTGAATCTGCGAGATGGGTACGATTGTGCAAGTGATGAATTGATGCGAGCAAGTGCGGTGATGGTAGGTGATGGTGCGCCCCTGCTTGCGAGCATCTGTGGCGCCACTACCGGGTTACCGGTCGTCGTCCTCGTCTTCTTCGTCGTCGGTGTGGTGACAGAGTAAAGTATGGGACTTCTCTTTGCCTGGTCTTTATGGTCGATGCAATGATATGACCAAAAACGGTACATTCGGTACAATCGTGAGGATTGTCGTCTCTGTACAATAGCAGCCAAATTTTCGGAGTTTTTGCTTGTTTTTTTTTTATTAGAATATTTCACGGTAAGTCTTGTGTAAGTTGAAGTTTTGTTATACAAAGTTTATAGGATAGTAATGTACATTAATCTCGATTGAAGTTTAGCTAACATAAGGTCATTCCCTCATTAACAGTGCGTAGATACAGTATGACAAAGTTGTATTGAAGTTTGGAGATTACAGTATTAATGGTGCAAATTAGAATATGGCAAATTTTTAGTGAAGTTGTTAGGTAAGATGTTTGTGTATATGACCAAAGTAAGTTTGGAATCATCAATTTTGGACCCTAAATTGGTCCAATCTAGACTGTTTACATTCTACATTGTAACTATGTAGCTCTTGGCTCGTGCAAAGTTTACCCTAATAGGCTTTTCCTATGAAGTTCACACTAGTAGGTCATTCCTCAGAAGTTCACCATAATAGGGAAGTTCACCCTAGTAGGCTACTTTTATAGAATTTACCCCAGTATGGCATTCCTCCTATTGCGCTATCTCCACCCTAGTAGGACATTCTTGGTACCACGTCATTTTCACCCTAGTAGGTCATTCATCGTATCGCCCCATTCTCAAATGAAAAAATTGAAGTAAATGAATGTAAATTTGAATACAGGTGTAAGATACAGACCCTCATCAAAATATTCCAGGGCTATAAGGAATTACAAAGACTGAGTGATACCAATCAATCACAACACCCAACAAGGTGCTCAATATTGAACTTAAGTTAATCAAAGTCCCCATGTCCATGGTACACACACAATCAATAGTCATCACAAAAATAACTAATGTGTGGCTATTGAACCAATACATGATAGTCATGCGCCATGACAAATTATTACTTATAATCCCTAAACCACAAAGGTCAAACTATACTTAGAACAAATTTGATTACATGGATAAACTTGACACAATCACAATTGCACCTTTACAGTATAGGATTGCCAAATTCTCCAGTTGGAATGTGCATTGTCATCGATCATCAAGATCCTCGTCATTCCTTGTCAATTGTTCTAAAAATTTTGGTGAGTTCTAAGAATCTTGTCAGGATCCTTGTCATTCCTTGTCAGTTGTTTTAAAAATCTCGTCAATTTTAAGGATCTTGTCAGGATCCTCATCATTCCTAAGAATCTTGTCAAGATCCTCGTCATTCCTAAGAATCTTGTCAAGATCCTCGTCATTCCTAAGAATCTTGTCAAGATCCTCGTCATTCCTAAGAATCTTGTCAGGATCCTCGTCATTCCTCATCAGTTCTAAAAATCCCGTGGGTTCTAAGAATGTTGTCACCTCTAAAAATCTTGTTAATTCTAAAAATCTCTTCTAAAAATCTCGTTAGTTCTAAAAATCTCCTTTTAAAATCTCATTAGTTCTAAAAATCCCGCAACTTAACATGCCACATTAGGGAGATCCTGGTTGGATCCAAACATCTAGCAACTACACATGCAACTAAACATGCCGTAGTAGGGAGATCCTCATTGGATCTAAACATTTGGCAACTACACATGCCACAGTCGGTTCTAAACATCAGGCAACCACACATGCCGCAATAGGCAACTATGCTTGGAGGGCAATGAAAGATTTTAATTGCTTCACCGTCCCATTGTCATGCTTTTTGTGAATGATTGGAGGACAATGGAAGATTTTAATTGCTTCATTGTCCCATTGCCATGCTTTTTGAAGAATACAAATCACTTGTTGATATAGAAGGGATTCGTCTACAATCGGATTGGAGGCCTTTGCAGTCAACACATTAGGCAACACTCCTAGTTTTTTTAAAATTTAGTGTGAATATTGAAAAGATACTTATTCTTGAACTCCATATCCTCTTTCGCTTCCATACAAGACAAATTGTTTAACCTTACTTCTCTCCATACACCATGCCAAAACCTTGAGACATAATACAAGATTTTGCGTCTAGAACGTCCCAATGCATCCCAATAATACCACCAATGAGTGAGGGAAACCACACATTAAATTGATCTAGAGACATAGTTTCTCAAGCTTCACATGTCTCCTTGCCTCAAATCTGCTTAGAAATAGATTCGTTGCTTCTTGAGTTGGCTTAGGAATAAATCTCTGCAGATTGGCCTTTAACCCTTACACGCCCAAGCATGCCCCTCGGGCTTGCTTTTCAGTGTATTTTCAAAGGGGCTGGACGTTTTAAGGGTTAAGTTTAAAATTTCAAATTTCACATTTTATTCTATACCACCCTAGTAGGCCTTTAAGTCTCAAAATTTCAAATTTTATTTTGTACCACCCAAGTAGGAAAATTTCAAATTTTATTTTGTGCCACCCTAGTAGGGTATTCTGCAAAGTAAATCTCAGAAGGCATTCCTAGTATAGCACCACAAGACATTCCTAGTAATGCGCCATAAGGCATTCTCGGCACCCCGCATTCCTGGTATCGTGCCATAAGGCATTCCCGGCATCATGCCATTATCAAGTAGGCAACCTTAGGTATTAATTAGTTCAATTCACATGCATGGTTGGTATTGTGTGTTTTAATATTAAATTGTAATTTGAAAAGTTGATCAACAAGTTTTGTGTTAATGATGGAAGTTTTATGTTTATTTGGACTTGCAGAGAGGAAATCGGTCAACAAATACCCCATTGTACCAATTGACATATAAACTTCTGAACAATGCCTGATCACTCCAAGGAGTACCATTGGACCCATTGTTCGCTTGCTATAAGTGTGCAAACAATCACAAATATTCTTCCACACAACACTTACCCAACATCTTGCTCTGAACTCGAATGATAAATGAACTGGAACAATAGACAACAGAATCACACAAACGAAAAAACAAAGAGCACCTACGACAAGATTAGATTTGACACCAAGAATAGAAAATACATAAAGCCTCTCTTCAATAATCATAACACAAAATCCGATTGCAAGAAGTCACTCGCTCAAATCGTTTTCTGGAAACGCAGTAAGTAGATCAGGATATGTCAAAACCTTGTCTATCGCCTGTTATCTTTGGTTGGTGTCCACTTGTTATCTTTGTTCGGTGACCGCTTGTTATCTTTGGTCGGTGTCCGCAGAGTTCCTTCTCCTGTTGGGTTATGTTACAAGCAGAAAAAAGGTTAGAATAAAGAAGTGCGTCTATTTGAGAACCCCAACGAAACGTAAAACATGTTGCCATGTCTGCTTCCCTGCTAAAAATTCCAAGCGCATATTATCTTTCTGACCTTGCCATTCCCACACCACGCGGGAATCTCCATTCACAAGCTTCGGGTACTGATCAATTCGAGAATCTTCTTGCACTAGTCCCTCCACCTGAACAAGTCAAGGAAGAAGAGTCAAGTTCTCGCTCTTGAACCAATGTACACATGACATCAGTAAGCAGATACTGTACCTCTTTCCAAAGTACTGCAACTTTTCGCTCGCTAGGAAGAAGTAGGTGATCTCTCAATCTGGACGACACCACCCACTTGGTTTCTCCGGAAGCACTAGCAGCTCTCTCTTCAAGAATCTCACAGACCTGCATCAAACACTTTTTAGAGTCCTGACTAAAAACAAAAAGATGCAACAGAAAATTGTCTCGCTCCTCAACTAATAAAATCAGTAACCACTTTTTAAAGGATGAGAGTTCATTAACGAGTAAGTGGTAGCTACTTCCAGAGATGTAAAGCAAAAAAAAATTCAATACTCATCACCAACCGCTATTAAACAATAAGCACATCTAAAATTGAAAATTCTAGCGTACTTGATTTCACAAACAATATACTTATGCAGGACTTGAGGTCCAATATCTACAAAGAAATAAATGATGCACAAGGAAGAGATTATTACCTGCATATAAATTTCTTCTGCTCGATTTGCAAGCCTTCTGTACTTTATGTATCTGAAGATATACATTGCTACAGTGACCATCTGCATGTATCACGTATAAAAGCTAGTGGTTACATACAAGTACCTGCCTCATTAACACCAAACTTATTCGGTTTGTAACTTAGCCATTTCTTACAGACAAGAATCTGCTGAAGGGTGTGACTCACTATAAAACCAGTCAGAAGTATGCCATATGTGTTGGCTCTGATGCTCTTCCGGAGCCGACATCCAAGAGGCTGATAAGTAACAGCCAGCGCATATGGGCATTCAAACTCTCTCAACCTGTAGCAGCCATTGTAACCCTGGTAATGGGGACCTTAACCGACGAGGCAACCAGATATAAGAGATTGCTTCACCTATGGTTTCTGATCATGACCACAAAACGATTTCATGTACAAGGAAATGAGCACCAACTTTCAGAATAGCGGAAACTTCAGAACAACTACTGCTGCTACAGAAGCCGTTAGGGCAGCAGTTCAAACCCAAAATCATTTATGCGGATGTTGAGTTTGTCACGCACAAGTTGCAATGCCTTCTCGTGGACTAACCACGCACTCTCAGCATCTAGCCCCATCTTTTCTTCCATAGTAGTATCCCAGAGGTCTGATTCTAGCACCTGTCATGTCCAAAGCTTTTAGCTTCATCCCGAAAGAATCAAAATCTATAAGAAGGTCCAACATGATGCATCATATTCAAGTGTTTTGGCAGTCATTTTAGGCCATTACCCATGTGGTCACGTCCGATCTACAGAGAGACTCGCCTGACATTCCGCACACTTTGCTCTGCACGAATTCTGCCTGCAAATAAAACATCTGACGCTCGTTAATTTCCACATTCTAATACCAAATTAAGCAGTGCCCAAACTTTCGTAGATACAGGGGGTACTTAGAAAGTAAACGAGAGCAGATACCAGATTCTGTGCGTTTCGATCGATCTGTTTGTCAGGCACACATCGCCCCCCTTGGCGACGAAAACCGGGTACGCACCGAAAGTCTCCATCCTGACAAATTCCATTTTCTGGGCAAGGTCTGCAGTTATCTGCACAAGAGTTCACATATCACGTAACGCCCTCCTGGTCCCTCACAGGCGGGAGTCCCTCCGGTAGGGGCCTCCCCCTTCACAAAAGTAGTCAAACTCTGTGTACAGCATCATCTTGCTTCTCAACACGAGACCAGGGCATCACTAACAAGAACTCCCTACTATATGAATAACATCCAATTTCTCCTTCATAAGACCATACAGTTGAAAAATGTCTGAACGGCATCAGTTTACTGACTCTCAACCTCATGCTTCGCTTCACCTCTTCTTGAATTTGTGCCAGGTGAAGGTGAAGTTAATATACAAAACCACAACAAAACATATTGTACTGCATACCGAGAAGCTGAGAACTTTGAAGTTAGTAACCGAATGTCTGGATGCACTCATAGATCCTAACCGATACCGGAGATTGAAGTTAAATCACAAAACCTTTGCTACATACTGTCCACTGCTTGAGTGCAATGTAGCTGAGAGCGGAAATGATTGACATTGTCAAAATTGCAACTGTTTCCTATTTCAAATGATTTATAGAGTCTGAATCTGCTCAACAATAAATTTTCTTCATGATTTTCTTTGCAATTCAGATCTTCTTAACTAAAGATTGGTCATCCTGAACGAGACTTGTTCCCACATATACCGTATCTTGCTTAGGTGTAATGTAACAGAGAGCAGAAATGATTAACACTGTCAAAAGTTGAGGCTGTTTCCAATTTCGAATAAATTTTCAAAGACCGACTCGACAACATTGTCTGCTCACTAATAAAACTTCCATTCATGAGATTGTCTCAGAATAATTTAACTTCTGATCCTCTGTCAATCTTGAACAGGACTTGATAAAATCTTTCGAAAGCAGGTCAAGAGCTTCAATTGATAACAAAAGTAATAGAAGGAGCTATCGATGAATATAGATCGTCAATCGCAGTCAGAGTTGTGTTACTGCACTTAAACCCTAAATCTCACAGGTTAAAAAAATGAATAGGAAAAGAAGGTTTAAGGAACGGACCTCGCAGGGGATCCTGGTGCGCATCACAAAAAGGCCGCCGCGTCTCCTCCAGCCATTGCACAGCAGAAAGAGTTACCTTGTAAACGACGGCAGCAGTGAGCAAGATAGCAGCCACTTGAAGGAGCTGTTCTCTCCACGACAACGGAGCTGCTTCAGACCGCTTCTTCTGATTCTTTGACTTGTCCTTCTTGTGGCGCCGCTCCTTCTCCTTCGTCGGAGACTCAATATTTGTCTCGAGCGATGCGTGACGCCGCTCCTTCTCCTTCCACGGAGATTCGAAATTCGTATCGAGCGGTGCGTGGTGCCGCTCCCTCTCCTTCGGATACTCAAAATTTGTCTCGAGCGATGCGTGACGCCGCTCCTTCTCTTTCTCCTTTCTCAGAGACTCGCCGGAATCTGTCTCGAGCGATGCGTAGTAAGGATGCTTGGCAGGCGATGGTGTTGGCATGGCTTTACCTTACTTGCTCTAACATTGAAATCGTCACGGAGAAAACTCTCAACAGAAACAATAATGTCGGTGATTGCTTCGATGGAATCGAAAAGAGAAAGTATGAATGGAATCGAAAGGGATCGATTTCAATTTTTGAGGAAAATCGAATTTCTTCGCTCAGCTGGCAACATTGAGATTGCCGACGGTCGATTGACTGAGTCTTAAAGGCGGAGTCCCGCCACGTCAACTAGCCTAGGTGGTCTTACGAGAGTTCTAAGAATTTGAAGTTATTTTGTAGGATAGCAAAATAATTGGTGCTTGTCAAAAAATATTTTTTCCATGTAACAACTTCTTTGTTTGTATAATCTAAAGTACTTGAAAATGTTCCATGTTCTTGTACAAGCTTAGAGGTCATTAGCGGCTCCAAGAAAGTTACATGCAAGGCAAGGCGAGCAAGCTCCTCATAAGAGGGTAAAGCTTCTTAACAAATGATAGTAAACCTATTACAAACAAGGAATTATATCTTAAGTATGGGTGGGTCAAACAAGAGATTAAATCTTAAACATGGATAGGTTGTGGAAGGATTGATAATAAGAAACCACATGGGAGACTTGTATCTGGAGTAGGTACTTCAATCAGTGGATAGCAATGTTCTTAGTATTAGTTATATACTATTAAAATATTAGAAATAAGACATTATTGATTAATTTAACATTGGGAAAAGATAGTATTGTTGTGCCACCTAAAATAAGATTGATACAATTGTTGAACTTTATCTTTAAGCGCTCAATAGCCTATCTTCTACTCACTCAGTGCGCATGAGTACGAAAAACTGGAAATGGAATGGGAGTGAATAGGTCAATACACTTCTTTCCATGCGTCCATACCTCCAGAACGCAGTTGCACGTTGAAGATTATACGACCCATAAAGAACCAAAATATTCAACCACTGAGATTGCACAAATAAATGGATACAATCATTTATCTTCATCCTCCATAAAGCATACATCAACAATAACATATTCTTTCCTGCCGAATTCTGAAACTTATCACTAAATTAAGCTCCACTCATTGTTCCATATTTACATGTGAAAAGGAACAAGCTGTAAACAAACACGAAACTGATGCTTCCATTCTATGCATACCCTACAAATAGAAACTGAATGATATTGGATTAGCAAACTGTCACTCGAAGAGATTCTTCGCTGAAATGGACCTGAAAATTTACATCATAATTACTTTACAATATAACTAAAAACCTCTATTGTACAGAAGAAAATTCTGATCCTACGATCACCTCAACTATGGACGTTAATCTACTCAACAAAAATGCTCGACAAGTTTGACTTCCTGATTCCTTGCCGCGTTACACAAAGATTCTACAGACGGAGACGGTGCGAAGCAACTCTGTGAGACAATCATTTTGCTGAAATTTGTCTTGTTCGCTGCACCCTCTCCGCTTCTACCGAGAGATCTTCCAAAACTGCTTTCACTTGGTTGCCTAATATGCGTGACACATAAGAAGCTGCACAATAGATTCCACAAACCAAATGTTAAAATAGATCAGACTCACTGACACTCCGAGTAACTATACAGAAGGCGATGAGAGTTTCGATCATGTTCAGTTGCTACACTCGAATTACTGACGAAGTAAGTGACTCTAAGAGTCACTCTATATTGCAGTACAACGAAACTTCCAGATCGTTTGTTGCTACACAAACATTACTGGCACCATAAGTGTAGTCCTATTCATGAACTTACTAGTCAGGAAAGATGCATTCTTAGCCCAATCTGCGGATCTACCAACATTTGTTCGATGTATGTTGACAAAAAATTCCGTACCTAATGGTCCAGGTGGGAGCATTGATGGTAAAACCTCCTGCGTAACCACTACATTGCACCCCAATGACTTGCCATTTACCACTCGCGGTTCTACCCCCCAAAAGCCGTTGAACATTTTCAAAAACCCCGGTTCATTCCTGCAACCAGCAGCACCACTGTAAGTTACCACTTTACAATGCAATCTGATTAACAGACTTCGACAAACGAGAGCACATTTATTTAACAAACATTTCAATTCATCACGTTTGTAAAAATCGGCAAGCAAAAACTGCATGTCGAGAGGTAATCATGAAAATCAAATTATAGGCGTAGCAAGGTGTAGATCAGTGAAACTCACAACTTGTAAGAGACCGCTTTGTGGCCAGGATCCTCTTCTACCTTCATCTTCATATCAAAAGTTCCCGACATAAACAACAAATTCCAATGAGCGTGCTGCGTCACAAACTTTCCCTCGTCGTTGTTGTAAACTTCAACTTTTGACACCGTTTTGAAAATATCAGGATTTTTCTCATAATCCGTGAGAATTCCATACGTGATATCTGGATCTACTGCCATACTCATATTCCCCTTTATCTCGAAGTAGCCATTCTGCCAATGCAGTCCACAAGACAACTTTTAACGAAAAAGCACAAAACTGAACTCAAAATCACAGAACCACTCCATTGTTTTTATCAGTGCAAATCTTAATATACATTTTGAAGCAGGGTCGAACTAAGCTCCATAAACATCCATAGAGGACTGAGGCCACATTTGAACGAAGGAACAATGAATCACAGGTAATCAGCAGAGAGAGGTTGTTAAACTTGAAATACCTTCTTTGCAACAGACACTTCTGCAGGCCCCGTTATGCCTCTGCACCACACAGTGAATCATGAGCAAACAGGAAGATGAAATTTAACATTGATGTGTAGAGTACATGTCATCGTGATACAAGTAGTCTCTCCAAACATATTCAATTTCCCCTTCTCAACTCGAATGACCATGTCCCTCAACAATAAGGTCCTCTCGAAAAAAAAATGCGTGATGAAATTTTGCAGTCTCATGTGAATGTGCTTCCTACAGACTATGGCTAGATAATTCAGAAGCAGGAGCCAATTAGGTCACTCACCTAGTCATGGAAGGGGCACTGCGTGGAGAGGCGCCGCCATCGTTCAAGTCGTAATTAGCAGCAGCGGTTCTTGCGGCATTCAGTTCATCTCGTCGTCGTCTCATGAGCGTCGGTGATCGACGATTACTGCCAAAAGCATCCCCGGAAGGCTTGTTCCTCACCATCTCGCCTTTCCGAACAATTTCTCGCAGTAACGTGAAAACTATTTTGAAACTCAAATTCTCTCACAAATAAGAAATCCTCAACAATTGAACCTCCCGCCAAGTTCAAGAACTCAACACTCTCTTCTTTGCTCAGACGGAACCAGCGGTCGTAAACAAGAAAACAAACAAAGGCAAGAAAAATGTGAAAGCTGATACAGAATTGCCTGAGCAGCAACGACGATGATACGAAATTGTTTGAGCGCAGTGCAGATTTGTACATGAACCGAAGAGGATAAAGGCGATAGAAGAAAGAGCCTCTGCAATTGAGGTGTTGTTACCAGGCACCAACTCAGTGAGACTTCACGTCAACATTCTTGCGTCCCACGTCTACAAGGCGCTCCGTCTCGTGCGGAACCTTTTTGTTGAAATTCCATGGTACTCGATCGCTGCTGAGAAATTGCAAATGTGTCATCACAGAATGAAATTTTCTTTTTTCCTTTTTATCAATCAATCATAAAATGAAATTTTCAGCTGGCATTTCTTCTAATTCGAAAAATAAATAAATTGGAGCTGTGGACCCAGCGGGGGACGCCACCGGCAGTACCTTACCATGCTGAGCTAGGAAACAAACGGACATCGGAGCACGGGCGTGCAGATGGACCGCCAGCAGCTGCCCACGCCACGCGTGAGCATCCACAGGCAAAAAGCCATCGCCACCTGTGGCCTCTCGCATTTGCATGGGACCCACGGTCACCCGTGCCCGCTGTGTCCACACGGTGACAGGTCGTCGTTGTCGTCGACTTCGTGGTCACTTCCTCTGAGTACTGTGTTGCCTTCTTTGCTACTCAAAGGCTACACTTGGAGCTTTCAAAAAAGCTGTTGAGTGGAAATACAGCCCTGGTAACCAACAAGGAATGTGCATACTGAAGAACTTTCTCGAAAGTAATGTTCAATTGTTGGTGGCTAAATCTTGGAACTTCTAGCGTTCATCAAGAAATGAAGAAATTGGTTTAAAATGCAATGCATGTGATTTTTGAAAGTGCCTTGTTTATTTTAATATGAGGCTTGTCGTGCAACAACAAATTTAGCTGAAAGTAACTAAAATGGTGTAGAATCATACACAATTATGAGTTGTTTACCTTGCCAGTTTTTATGGAGGGTCTCAAGGTGAGCTCAGTTGAGCTCAGTTGGAAAGTGCTTGAAGGATTGTTGAATACCTTGCGGCGGGATAAACTGCTTTTCCTGATTGTTCTTTCTGAAGGCTTAACCATAAGCTGATGCAGGTGTCCCCATATTTTACAAGAGGAGGGGTTGTCCCTCACAGAAGCATAGTTTAATTTGCCCAAACATAGAGCATTCATTATACTTTTGAGAAAGTAATTTAAAGAAATTCATGGAGTTCAAGCCTATTGATTTACATTTGGTTCTAAACATAACGATCAACTACTTTTGGGTTAATCAAACATTGAAAAATCATCAAACACTTTAAACACTTTGCCTCTTGGCTTGAGTTTAACGCCTAGACGTCCTTGGGGTATTTTCAGCCAAAAACTCATTTTAAACTCATTTTGGAATTTTCATAAAAGGTTTCTTGCTAAGATTAATATGTTGACCTGAATTCGAACTGCACCATGTGCCTTGAAGTTGAGGAATTTAATCACTTCTTGCTTAATTCACAGGTTTGAACTGAAGAGAGAGTTTACACTTCGCTAAATGGTTGAGACTTTATTCACCTTCTAACGAATCTGAGAATTGGCAACTGCGTATGGAACCACTTTGCTCAAACAGAAAGTCTTCTTCGTCATCTACATGAAACTTCTGTCGAAAGAGATTTCTGGAAACCTCCTGGAGGTTTAAGCTATTTCTATCGGCCACATCTGAAGTATACATGAAATGGACATGTTCCACCACAGCACTGCTTGGTCAGTGATACTTTGGTGAAATGAGCACTGACAACCCTTTGCATATGCTGGGGTGTCAGGATCAGGATGCAGTAGCTTTCCCACACGCTCTTGCCACAGCATCAGCACGCCCCAACCCAAACTCCCATAATAACCGACCGATAGAGTCTGTTCACCCATATACATGTGAAACTGACGAATAGAAACTAAAAAGATTCACCGAAAGCACGACAGGTAGATTCACAAAATAATGTCACTATCACCGTAATGAGATTGAAATGATAACTAATTCCTGAAAAGTCCAGAAGTGGGTGAGATGGACATATCGATCGTATTGAGAGATGAATGAAACCCTTCCCTACCCGCCAAATGGTCCAGGAGTAAGGGTGTTGCACCTGAAAGTCACCTGCAAAGTCTTCCGAGTGGATCCTGTTTTGCAGAGCTTAAACCCTACAGAAGCGAAGGGAACATATCTTTCAGGGGTTAAGGAGCGAAATTGACCACTCAACAAGCAGAGGTAACATCTTCTGCACCACCAGATCTAGCAGTTCCAACTACAGCACGAGAGACAAAAAAAGAAAAAATAAATAAAAGAGAAAAAAAACAATGGTCGGCATTAAAAAGCAGGGCGACCGAAGCATGTATGAACCGTATTTCGAATGTCAAAAGCTTCAAAAGCTCAGGGAAATGTCAGCATAAACCTCCGAAGTCCAGGAATCACCGATAAAGCGCTAGACTAACAAATAAGTGAAGAAGCTGTTCATAGTTGGTATGAGTTGACAGCAACGCAACCAGAAATTAACTCTGTAAACCTCCAAGACTGACCGAGATCTTTAAGTAGGACACCCTCACGTACTACATCATGCATAGGAGACTCAGGCACATGAAGTAAGTAAGCTAATGTCTGTACTTGTCACCATAAACTTCAGAGAGGTATGAAAAGCAGAACAGAAGATAAAGTACCGCTTATCGAATTTTCACTTGTGGAACGTGATAACATCAGAAGGAGAACTGATTGTAATAGATCAACGATCAACGCTCTAAAGAATGCACGAATAATACCAAAAGAGCTCTGCATGCTACACACATCTGCGGACAGTCATCAGACTACTAAGAACATGTCTGCACCTGGCACATTGCTCCAGAACTGCTCTTGATGGTATGAAGTCGAACTGCTACATAATATTCGTTGAAATAGGGGCTGAATCACACGTATGCTTCCCACTACTCCGGCTGCTCACCCGGATTTGAGCTGATAATCTTGAATCAGCGAGTGGACAAGTTTTGATGTAGACCATGCGAGAAGCGAGAAGCTCTCGAAAAACTGCAGCGCAGATTATGACGCTTTGGACAATGCGGAAGGAACGGATTTCAAATCATCAGTCTGCAACCATCCATTCTCTCTCATCTGCTGCTCTTTTCCTTTGGCAATAGCCTCCTTCTTGTGCATCTCTTTCATGTAGCGGTAACCCTTATCAGTGCCGTAAATCCAATCGCAATACGTGAACACAGAGGCAAAATTGCTCTGACTCTTGCCACCAACGAAGTGGTGATAATCGTGGTACTCTGCCCCTCCATAAAACGGAATCAAGCGCGTCGGATTCCAAGGAAACTCGTAGCCGCTATGCGTCTCAATAGCCTCCAACTGACGCATCGCTATCCAAAGCCAGAAAGTAATGATATGGCCAGGCGCCATTGCTGGCCCCGCGAACGTAGGTATCCCCAAAATCATCACCTCCGCCCAATGCGCATACGGCGCAGCGTAGCTCATCGGCGTGGCAAATTCATGGTGCATACAATGGATATTGTCGTACCACCAGCCGTTGTGCAACCACCGGTGCAGCCAATAATTTCCGTAATCCTCAACGATGGTGTAAAGAAGAAGCTGGGAGAGAATCTCTCCAAGAGAAGGGAGCGGAAGACCGAATCGGATGCCGACGAACTTCACAGGATGGAACGAGCAGAGTTGTAATGGTCCGACAACCGTGAAAAAGGTCCACATCACAACTTTGTAACACCGCCAAGCCGTGGACGGCTCATTGTGCACTCCCGGCTGCACTTTGTACTTCTCCACGCTTCGCACTTTCCAAACATCGAGCAGCACATACGGCAAGGGCGCGAGCGTGAAGACGGTGAACAGAAACAAGATGTTGAAACAATACAATGTGTAATCACTCACATTATGCGTCTTGCTCCACCACCATCCCTCCCAGGATGATAACGCACGCCCTAACGCCTCCTCCGCCTCGCTCGTACTTGTGAACGGAATCATCTCGCCCGCCTGGAATCAAAGCAATGCCACCGTCACAGCATCGATTGGCCACCAAAATGGCTCAAATGAAGCGCGATCGATGCATGGATCGACCACGGGGACTTGCAGATGCTCTCCGTCCCCAACTGTGACGGTTCTGCCTGCTCCACAGCCTCTCCTTCTTCATGTGTTGTCCTCCGAAGCGGACGCCCCCACCAATGCAACTCTCATTAGATCTATTCATCCAAAGTTTCTACCACATTCGTCCCTCATTCGTTCAGCTTTCGCTTTCAGTGAATGGTTCAATTGCATGAAGTCATGCTCACCGTACCATGAGCCTACGTAGATCTACTCTGAACCAAAGTTATCAACTACTAAACAAAGTTTCCAAAAAGTTCCATCAGTCATATGAACTTCCTTTATTCTTTACACGATTGTAGACAAGACTATGGGACCATGTTGTTTGGGTTTAAATTCGTCTTCATTATCATAAGTGATATTTTTTATAGAGTCTTCCCCAAGAATGTGAATGTTGCAAGCAAAGAGTATAAATTTCAGATACCACGTCATTGTTGCTATGTCCTGTGGACATATCATCAAGGTTTAGTCGAAGAGGCATTTTCTAAATGCCAACCTCAGAAGGGTTTGGTATTCTTATTTATTTATATATTTTGAGATTCCACTGATGAAAATTGGTTTTCTTGCACATGGTGCAATTGAATCACTGCTTGCCTTTTCCAAATTTGAATTTTGCTCGTACAAGCCTTTAGAACATATATTCCCTTCAGTTCTTTTTTTTGTCTTTCTGAATGATGTGATGTACCTGAACTCTTGAGTGAAAAATCATGAAAACTGCCCATTCCTATGATTCTGCTGGTCATGTAAAAGAATAAAAAAATATTGTGGGTCCTGGATGACAGGAATGAACTCATCACATATTCCTTCATTTCTGCTGGTTAGATTTTTCCTACTCAGCACCTACCCACTGGACGCCAGCTCCTCTAAGTGGGCCTAGGTCAACCGCTTAAACCCAAAAAAGGTTTTTATTGATAAGGTAAAAATACCATAAGTGGACATGCTTAATTTGAAATAAGTTTGTGCTTTTAGATTGAGGAATGTGTGTGTTCTTGTCGATTGATTTCGGATTCATCCACTTCAAAATGTAGAAGAGGTTGGTTTTTGAAAAACTCTTAAGTGTTGGTTGACAATCGGAATATATTTTGTGCTTTGATAGGTTATGAAGATCATTCATTAACCCCTAAAGGTGAGTGAGGCCCACATTGGGTCAATGTGACTTTTGGTAACCTTTGGCATTCTATTTCTAGATTGTATGGAGTTGGAACATTCTAGTGGTTGTAGAGTTTTTCCATACCTTTCGGAAAAAGTCATTTCATGCTTCAAATTTTCCTACAGTTTAAAATATATTTGTTGTCAAAGTTTGAAAACACAACTCAAAAATCTGCCCAAACTGCAGTATATGCTTATTTATTCTCAAAATCTGCCCAAAATTGATTAAAAAGTTGAAACTTCAAAAAATTCACCAAATTTTTTTGAGATTTTACTCTTCTTCAAAAAAATAAATAAATAAATAAATAAAAATTAAAAGTTTTTAAAAAAAAAATTAAAAAAATTATGCATGTAGAAAAGGTAGTAAGGCATGATCTTACCGTTTAAATTTTCAATCCAATAATTATTTACTTGCCTTTTGATTGTTGAAAACGGGCCTTTGTATTTGAATTGCAGCATACCTCCATATGCATAATCAAGCATTACTATAAGTTTTATAGGTTGTATGACGGTAAATATCGTGTAGACATGTTCCTAATTCACCAAGGAACAAGAATCTGGAGAGCACCATACCAAACGTTCTACCAAAAATGGTTTATTGGCCCCCAAAGCATTACTTTGCCATTTTACAACATGAAAAAAAATTGAAAAAAAAAATTTAAAAAAAAATAAAAAAATAAATAAAAAATGAAAAAAAAATAAAAATAAATAAAATCTTTCAACTTTGAATGTCATGATCTCATGAATGGTAAGGAATTTGACTTTAAGATTCAATATACAAGTACATGTACAAGTGAGGTGCTAGATCTCAGGGTTGCATATTCCAAACCTTGTCAAATTTCAAAAATTTCCATCTTGCATCTGTAAAAGGCAGTTTTGAGGGTTTTTGGTTCTTCTCAGGTTGTTCTTCTTTAGTTAGGGATTACCGTACGACCTTAGTAGGTCCTCAACAAACAAGTATTTTATTTTTATATTTTAAAAAAATAAGGATCGTTTGCCAGAAATTGATTTTTTTGGAATTTGTTCTTTTGGTTTTTGGATATAATTTCCCAAATTTTGGATATCCTTTTCATAATATAATTTTCCTACTTTTAGTTCCTCTTGGCTTGTGATTTCTAAATTTTTACATTTTTTAAAATACAATCTATATCTATATCTACTTCTATAATAAAATATTGTTCGGCAATCCTTCCTACCTACCGATGTACCAACCTACCAACCTACAAACTTACCAACCTACAAAGTTAACAACCTACGAACTTGCCAACCTACCTACCTTCTTTTATGCATTAACCCCTAAAGGTCCTTGATACAAAATTGTTTAAATTATCGAAAAGAACCTTCTTCTACTTCAGGTGCAAAGAAACTCAATCTAAGCATTGATTAGAAGATCCGAGTAGGATCTTGAAGTTAACTTGACCCTTTTCTCGAAAGTCAAATTTGAACCGTTAATTTTTCTCCAATTTTGAGATTATAATGGTCATAGTTGGCTGAATTTTCTCCCTGCGGAAATTCCAAAAAGCGATTTCCGCTTTCTTGGACCTTTAGGGGTTAAAAAAATATGAATAAAGAGAGAGGAAAAGGGAGAAAAAAAACCGTTTGAGGAAATGGTAGACACGGGATACTTTTTTAAAAGTACCATGTAAAGACCTTTCTCCTCGGGACAACGGGAATCATCTACTTCTATAACATAATATTGTTCGGCAATCCTTTCTACCCACCAACGTACAAACCTACCAACATACAAACCTACCAACCTACAAACTTACCAACTTATCAATGTACGAACTTACCAACCTACCAACCTACAAACTTACCAACTTGTCAACGTACAAACTTACCAACTTGTCAACGTACGAACTTACCAACCTACCAACCTCCGAACTTACCTACCTACCTAACTTCTTTTAAGCTTTTTGGATTATGTATAAAAATGAATAAAATAAAATATATAATTTAAAAATAAAAATAAAACACGGGCATGTATAAAATAATAAACATAATACTATTTGAGGAAATGGTAGACACGGAATACTTTTTTAGAAGTACCATATAAAGAGCTTCCCCATCGGGACGACGGGGAGCTTACTAGTACTAGTATCTACTTCTATAACATAATACTGTTCGGCGATCCTTCCTACCCACCTATGTGCCAACCTACTAACATACAAGCCTACCAACCAACAATCTTACCAACCTACCTACCTTCTTTTATGTTCATTAGATCATTTACTACAAATATATGAGGAATAAAAAATATACTGAAATGGGAAAATGAGGACACGGGATACTTTTTTAAAAGTACCATGTAAAGACCTTTCCCTTCGGGGCGACGGGAACCTTACTAGTATAATAAAATACTTTTGGGCGATCCTTCCTACCCACCAACGTATCAACCTACCAACCTACGAACTTACCAACTTAACTACCTTCATTCATTTGGATTATGTTAAAAAAATAAAAAATAGTAATACGGTTTGGAAAATGTTAGATACAGGATACTTTTTTGAAAGTACTATGTAAAGATTTTCCCTGTCGCGACGATGGGGACCTTACTAGTATATAATAAAATATTGTACGACGATCCTTCCTACCCACCAACTTACCAACCTACCTACCTACCTTCTTTTATGTTTTTTGGAGTAGGTAAAGAAAAAATAAGAATAGAAAATAAAAATAAAAAATAAAAAAATAAAAAGAAGAAAAGAAAAGAATAGAACACGGACATATATTAATATAATAAACATAATATGAGGAAATGATAAACACGGGATAATTCTATAAAAGTACCATATAAAGAGCGTTCCCATCGGAACGACGGGTACATTGCTAGTCTATATATATAAAAGAATAGGGTGATCGATCCGGCGATCCTCCCTACCCACCTACGTACCTACCAACCTACGTACCTACCCACCTATGTACAAATCTACCTCCCTACCTTTTATGCTTTTTGGATTATCCATAACTAATAAATTCTTTTAAAAAAACAAACATTAAAATTTATTTATAATATATATATATATATATAAATAAATATATATATATATATATATATAAATATAAAAATACACGGGCACACATGAAAATACACTTCTATAACATAATACTATTCGGCAATCCTTCCTACCCACCAACGTACCAACCTACCAACCTATAAACCTATCAACCTACAACTCTACAAAATTACCAACCTACAAACTCACCAACCTACCAACCTACCGACCTACAAACCTACATACAAACCTACCTACCTACCTTCTTTAATATTTTTTGGATTATCTAAAAAAAAAAAAAAAAAAAAAAAAAAAAAAAACAACAACGGGCTTTGAGGAAATGGTAGACACGGGATACTTTTTAAAAGTACCATATAAAGAGCCTCTCCGTCCCTCTCCGTCGGGACGACAGGGACTTCCTACTAATGAACATAATACTCTTCGAGAAAATGGTAGACACGGGATACTTTTTTAGTTTCTCCGTCGAGACGACGGGGACCTTACTATTGTAGTTATTCATGAACGAACTTGCTATGGTGGTACGGTAATGGTTCAAAATGACCTTGAACTAGGAGAGTATGGTGGTATATATTACTAACCAGAAAGCTTTTGATGTCTAGATGTGGTAGGTTAGCTTCCTTATTTTCATATCTCTAACCTTCTCATACAAATTCTTGCCTTGAGCTTCTATTTGTGTGGCAAAAACTAAATAAAGTCATACAACAACAAAAAAATGCAAGACCACTTTGCTACATCTTTGATTCTTCTCTACGACTTATATTAAATTTTTCCGCACGAAGATCCAAAGATAGGTCAAATGAATCAGCTGGTGGAACCCGAGGTCCCAAAAATTCCCAAAAGCAACTTCGAAACTATTTTGCACCTCTTCATAAAATATATGAGAAGAAATAACTATATTTTCGAACGCATATCAATGAGGGGATTCTCAAAAGCAAACCTGTTCTTCTTTGCCCTTCGAATAGTGATGAAGAGATGCCCTTTACCAAAGTAATACATTCCAATGGAATGTGGGTCGAGCCAACAAGTTCAAATTAACACTTAACCCCTAACTCTCCTCGAAGCCCAAAATGGGTTTTTGCAATTCCGGGCAAACTAGATGAAGGGGTTAGGAGTAATATATTTGCCTAAGAATTTTATTGGGTCCTCCTCATACTGCAAAGTGTATGTGGTAAAATTTGTAAAGTCAAATTCCAATTTTTGAGTCTTCTAGGACGATCCTTAGGTTGCGAGCCGAGATGGGGGACCTTAAGAAAGTAACTTTTTAAAAATTTGTTTTTTGAAACATGTTCATTACTAAATCACTACCAAAATCTCAAAGTGACTCAAGTCAAAAAGTTTACCAATTTTACAAGGGCAGCCTCCAAATTTTTCAAAACCAATCTTCGCAATGCCCAAAAAAACTTGGGAGACAAACTTTGGATGTTATGATCTCTCAAATGGTAAACATCCAACGGTCAATTTTTTGAACAGTAATCAAGCATATTCTTAGGTACAAGATCTTATGGTTCGAAGTTTTAAAAAAGGGAAAGAAATTGGTTCACACCCCCACGAGTGCTTAGAGGTAGAGAATCGCAGTTTTGAGGTTTCAAGCTCCCAAAAAGCACCAAGGAGATTTAGGGGTTAACCCCTAAAAATCCAAGCATTTCCTCGACCTCCAAAACCAAAAAATGCCATTTTTCACCTTCGTTGGGAAATGAGGAAATGGAGAAACTTTTTTTTCTAGTTTTAGACTTTGATCTGTAAGATCTTCTACCTAACATGTATACAAAAAAGTGGTCAAAATTTCAACGGTTGGATGTTTGTCATTTGTGAGATCATGACGATCAAAGTTTGTCCAACACTATTTTTTTGCCACTGCCTTAGAGGCATTGTCTAAATGGTGCCAAGGGCAACTTGATGATTATTACTCCAATCATTTTTCCCTCATTTTTTTCCATGTAGGTAATCAAGTTGGGTATGCTCATGCAAAGTTTAAGAGACTCATTCCATGTTTTTGACCTTCATGTGCATTATTTTATGAAAGAAGGTATAAAAACAGCAATCAGTAAAACAAGCACCACATATGATATATTTAGTTTAAAAAAATTTGGATGGTGAGTAGGTGCTTTTATGAGTATGTGAATTTTGAAAGAAAAAAAATCTTGGAAAAAATCCAAAATCTCAAATTCCGGCAATTTTTGAAAGAAAAAATTGTAAAATTACTAAAAATCGTGAAGATTGATTTTTGAACTTTTGGAGGTTGCCCTTGTAAAAATGGTAAACTTTTTGACTTCAGTCACTTTGGAATTTAACCCCTAAATGGTTTGACTCATTTGTAGTAAAATGAACACATCCTCAAAAGCATTGTCATAGGTGGAGGTAAAAGTGTGTTATCCAAATCTCAACCGTACAATCTTGTCGTAGACATATTGAACATCATGTGGGTCAAATTTTGAGTCATGAGGCTTCATAGATTGCGAGATCATAATGTATTAATACTCAAAAATGATCACATAATTTCATCATTTTCACTTTAAAGTGAAAATGCTACCATTAGACTTATTGCAATGAAAAAGTCACCAATTAGAATGTTGTTCACCTTCATCTCAGTAGCATCCTTGAACAAAAAAAAACCATGAAAAAAATTTCTTTGTGCAAATTATGGCCCTGCAATGGTGAAAACTGCCCTAAATTTTACAAAGGAAAAAATGTCTAAAACTAGGCTGCTGTCACTGAAATGCATGCCATTAATTCATACTTCATTGTATGGGTCTGAGATTTTTATGACATGAACTAGACTTGATTTGGGACCCAACCCAAGTGATTTCGTCCAAAACGGAGTCCGGATGAAGAAGTTATGGCTCTCCAAAGTTTCTGTCATCCAAAATGTCGATTTTCGACATTCGGCCCGCTTAAGGGTTAAATAGTAAATTGGTAAGGAACATATTCCCAAAAAAGAATACTTCAAAAAAGCTAAAGTTAAACAACCCATTTTGGACTTGAAACCTAAAATTTCTAGATGAAGCTGTCAAAATTAAAATTTGGCTTTGCAGATTTTACCACATACACAATACAGTACAAGGAGCACCCAGTAAAAATCTCAGGCAAAAATATCAATTTAACCCCTTAAAATGAGCTGCCCAAAATCTCAAAAAACCAAATCGATTTTCCTGGATTCTTAGGGGTTAACCGACTTAAAATAAGTTTAGAGTTTTTTCTTTTACTTGTCTTCCAATACTCAATATGGAAACCTCCTTCACTGGCAGTTGCTGGTAATTCTGATAATGTTGTGCGTTAATTCCCAAAAAAATTCATAAGTAGTTCCTGGCTACAATTTCTAATAATTATGCCCTGACTTCAAGTACAAACAATTTCACTCATTAGAACCTGAGTTCCAAAGTTTGAACCTGCCGCCCAAACAGCTGAAGCTTGCATCACATGTGCAACATGATGGAAGCTCAAGTTTATCATGAGAAACACACGTAGACATAGTGGAAGCCATTCATTTGGCTATGATGGAGCAACCTTGGGCGGGGAAGGAGTTACCTTGGTGGTTCTCGATGTATTTCTCAAACGTCTAATACCGTATGTCGTAGGTTAGTTTGACAGAAATTAAATCAAAATCGAAATACCCTGGAAGTTCTATTCTTATAAAATAACGGTATCTACACTCAAATGAAACTGAAATTGAAAATCTCAGAAAAATTTAATTATTCTAGAGCAAGGTGTCCAACTGGCCTATAATGTACAATACATTGCCTTTTGGCTAAAAAGAAAAAAAAAAGAAAGAATGCATGCGTTCAATACTTTTATCATGAGTTTCTTGGAGATTTACTTGAAAGAACAAGTACTTGTTGGCCCACAATCAAACATAATATTTTTCAGAATAAAAAAATAAAGTAGTGACACAGTTACACGCGTTCAGTATAAGTGTTGGCCCAATCTTAACATTGTTAGGGACGCCTTACATATGAAGTTAAGCCATACATGGGGCCGATGAAGAGCAAACCAAGATTTTTTTAATGTAATTGGTTCATTTTTTGAATTACAAGTAATGGACGAATCACATTGAGAGAATTTTGGCCCCATGCACGGCTTGACTCCCCATGTAAAACGTCCCTTAGTATATGATTCATTGCGAAAATGTTGGTTTTGTATCTTCAATGGAAAATTTAGACAAATGATACGATGAATGTGTTGTAATATCGACCTTTGAAGTCTCTCTCGGTAAAGTAAGGCAGCAAAACTTGCCAGAAGCACTAGCTATCAAAAATTGTAAGAACTATAGAGGTAGTGACATGAGATAAATTTTATTGTAATATCCATGTACTCAATCTAATGGGAACTATGGAGCTTTGGATACAACTTCATTTCAAAACAACATTTGATTTAATTATTCATGAAAAAACAATATCAATATCACTCCACAAAGCTTTGCCATCTCCAAAAGAACACCATCTAGTTTTCATCACCGCCACACATGCAAATTGCTTACAACTATGGTTTGGGGTGCTGCTATCATGAAGATCAATTGAATAGTTGTAGTTGTAGTTGAACATGTTGAGATGTTGCTGCATAGGCAGCAACATTAATTAATTAACCTAATGGTATTTCTTGCCACATGGACCCCCTTAAGGGGATGCCACATGGGCCCATGAACGCGCTTTATTTTGTATATATATATATATATATATATATATAATATTTTATTTTTATTTTTTTTTGAGGGGAGCCCCCAGCTCTTTTGTACATTTTCAGGGGGAGGAAGTAGCTGCAAATGATATGGGATAAATTTCTCCCCAAGACCCCCTGCCCAAGGCCCCCTGCCCCAAGACCCCCTTCCCCAAGATCCCCAAGACCCCCAAGACCCTCCCTTAAGACCCCCAAGACCCTCCCAAGGCCCCCTTAAGACCCCCAAGACCCTCCCAAGACCCCCTTCAGACCCCCAAGATCCCCCAAGACCCCCAAGACCCCTCCAAGACCCCCCAAGACCCTCCAAGACCCCAGCTGGACCCCTCTCATACCCCTCCGCATTTTGAGGCGCACTTTGCGGCCCGCACTCCACGGCGTTAACGAGATTTGGGGAGATAGTTGTAGTCAAATTTTAGTTGTTGTAATTATGTTATAGTTTGAGCATGCGTAGTCAGATGTAGTCACATGGAGAACAAATTCAGCTGCAGCATACCATAAAGAATTTGTTTGTTACAACTCACATCACAATGCTGCCCCATGGATATGCATTGCGGTTTCATCGTACCATGATCTAGAAACCAACCAGTGGCCCGGCAGAATTTGCAGGCATCATCGATAATAACCATGTCACTGGAACTGGAGAAATTTCTTACTGAAATAAGATTGCTTTGTATCAACAATAAACTAAGATCCATACTATTCGAATTTGGGCACTTCACAAGATCATTTCGAAGACAAGCTCATATTCCACTTCTTCCCTTGTGTCCATTATCTTTAGGTTTTTTTGTTGCTTTAGGTAAGCTAGATGAAGGTGATAAATTCAATGTTTTTGCCTAGGGTATTTCCTATACTACAAGGTTTGTGTGGAGAAAATTGCAACTCCACACATACCTTGTAGTATAGGAAATACCTTGTTAAAATGAGTTTTGACAAGTTTTACAAGGGAAACCTTCCAAATTTATAAGAGTAAGCTCTGAAGTTTTAAAAAAAGTGTTGCATAAACTTTGGATGTTACGATCTTGCAAATGACAAACATCTAACAATCAATTTTTGGACTAGTGACTGACTATATGCTTATTTATGAGGTTATGCGATTGGAAGTTTAAAAAGAGTTTGGAAATGTGGTTCACACTGGCTAGGAATGCATAGAGGTAGAAAATTGCAGTTTTGAGGTTTCAAGCTCCAAATACAGAGAAGGAGATTTAGGAGTTAAGAAACAGAAGTCTCAATGAGCTGTGTGGATCAGATTCTTCATTTGCTTCATATTCAACAACTTTCAGTGAAGTTTTTTTTCCTTAAGCAACTAGAGTTTCCTACAGATTTGTTCTTCCAATTTAGTTTGACAGTTTGACACTTTGACTCCCTAGTTTATACCAAGACTACAAAATATGGCCATTCTTAGAAGTCAGTACATGGTTTCATTTACAACCTCCGTATATGGCAACTCTAGTACTGCATCTTATTTGCTGTAAGCAGTAACCAGTTCATAAGAAGTTAAGTGTGATGACAAAAGGAAAACTCAGCTTATCATTAAGAATTTGTGGCAACTTTATACTTGGGGCCGGATTGAGGGCCGGCCCGAATTCTTCAAATTTCAACCAATAGGATGGCTCGAATCTCTCAATTCGGGCCCAAGGACTTTATACTAAGGCCCGACCGAAACTTCAACTTATCCTATGTGGCATCCTACGTGGCACTGTTTTGGCGCCAAAATCTTCGGGCCCAAGTGATGCAATTGGGACAAGGTTTACCCGGTCCCGAACTTCCCACCTTGGGCCCAAACTCTAGCCGTTCAATCCGGCCCGCTCTCCGGCCGGCCCCAGCTTGGGTATAAGGTCCTGCCACTTGGAATAAGGAAGAGAGCGGAGTTCAGTCCAGTTCAGTTCAGCTTTCTTACGACATCTGTGTAAAGCCTGCTTCTCTTGGATTCCATTCCCCCGTACTTTTCATTTCACGTCAAAGCAGTTCTTGCAGCTTTTGATGATAGATCGCATTCAATTGCTTATGGCAGACTATCACTTATGGAACAGGTAGAAGATTTGTTTCTGGGCTTCATTAACATGAATTTCTACATCATGTTTTTGTTTGGCTGTTGTTCAATATTAGTTTGTTGTGCTCTTCGCAAAAGACTGTTGCAATCACTTTACCCTCTCCTGACTATTATCATTGTTGGACATAAGATGTATGATATACAAAGACAATACTCATAGTACATATAATTAGATACAATTTGAAGTATTGGAAGAAATTCTGATCAGCTAACAACACAAAATATGGGATTGTATTTGTGCTAACATTGAGGCGATTCTGAAAACATGGTATACTTACACCTTAGAGAACACATTAGATACTTGCAAACCTACGAGAACCGGTGAAGTCTTGTGAACGTAGAAGCACCGGTTGATACTTGCGAACCTTCAAGAACCGGTTGATACTCGCTAAACGATAATAACCGGCTGTTAATCATGAGCCAAGTACACCCGTCTGATACTCGTATACCTATGAGAACCGGCTGATACTGATTCTTGCAAATGGCCACGAAAAGGCTGAGGATCTTGAACCTCATTGAACTGGTCGCAACACGTAAAACTACGAGAACCGGCTGATGCTCGGGAACGATCGAGAACCGGATGATACTGCGGCCACAATTTAACATGGCCGGGTCTAGTTTTAGGTTTATTGAAAGTCAAATTCGGGGATCTCGAAATCGGGCAGCTGAATCAGATCGGCACTTCGAATGGAACCTGAACCAGCATAGTCTTCGGGAGACGAGTAGTCATCGCCTGCACTTCTCGTAGCAGCTTGACGGCTGCCGGTGCTCTACTTAATTCGGCTTCACTGCTCACGTGCGGAGATTTTTCATAAGCATGGCAATCGTTCCGGGTCATTTGCAGGAATTGGTAGTGGACGAGTCGAAGGTCATAATTCGCTCCTCAATTATACTCTAAAATCCTGGATTCACCAGTTTCTGAGTTCACGATGTCCTGCTTGGAAACTAGCCTCGATCTCATTTGATTTTCTCGATTCAGTAGCTAATGTCATGCATCATAAGTATTTCGATGCGTTCGGGGCTTCCTAAGACTTTTATCAACTTTGTAGAGTCAGTTTCGGTGGTAAATTCATGTATCATTTCCGCGCGAATAAATTAGCTACTCCGGAGGTGTCAGCATGTTGTGTTTCGTATTTTGCTTCAATAGCTTCCTTCCTGGCTTTCAATCATTAATTAATGTTTCAGTGTATTCATCAAAATAGAGCGGTCTACTACGCCGATAATTTGTAGATCCGCAAGCAGTAAAAATCGGTACCTAGGCTTAAAATATGAGCATTACGATTGAGTCCTGTAAGATGCAGATAGGGAGAAGAATCGAATTCTTATGAGTTGATCTGATCTTAAGTATCCAATGTCGGCAATCTATTGGTATCTGCTATTCAAGTTGATCGTCAGAGCGCTGATTGGGAGTGAGCTCATAGAATTCTCCACACGTTGTTCATGGTTGTTTTAGGGGAATATGATTGTAAATGGGATGCACATGAATCAGTTTGCGTGGTTAACGTAAAATCTACCGACACGTTGTTAGAACTATCCTTACGTAACGTGACGCTGTATCTTCTATTTGCGTTACGATATAGCCCTTTCGGCGTTGGCCTAGTACTAAAGCGATGTACATGTTTTTTTAGGCCTCCGAGATTCGTTCGCTTCTGCGAAGTCAGGGCATGGAGCAACTCCTTGGAGGTTAGCTGGTTGTTAAGGAACAGGATTTTTCTACCTGCAAAATTGAAACATCTGCATAGTTTTGTTGGAAGTATTTCTACATGTATAGTGGTTTTCAGGTGTTTGTAGTGTCTAAGAATTATTTAGCTAGAAAACATCAGTAGAGAATTCAGATGTCAGGCATCAGCTAAGCCGCGTCTGTATTTTGAATCAGCTTGAGACTTCATGCCATTTCTTCCTCCCGCTGTTGTTGATGATCGCAAGAATATGCGCAGAGCCAAAAAATTCTTCGATAGATTGCATGCGCTTACTTTTCCAGTACGGAGCGGACGGACAAGTCAGCAACCTAAGGTTTACTTACCTCTGAACAATGTTTAACCAAATACAGAGTCACCACGATTAAATTCCCTCCTGTTATAGAATTTGACAAGTCATCATGCTAATGAACCATCTATACTGCAATCTCGCAACAACCGCATGTAGAATCAAGGGAAAATCACATTGGTGTCTGCATAAGTCTGTCTCGAAGCTGAGTTTGCTGTACTTGTAGTGAAGTCAAAATGATAAGGTCACGTTCATTCAGTTTCAACGGACCTAACTTATCCTGGTTAATTAGAAAATGTTCAATGGTGCTAATTGTAGTTCCAGATCGAGGTCCACTTGAGTAAAAAAATGACCACCAAATTGTTACAAATCACTTGCGGAAATTGGTCCGATCAGTGACCCTAAACACCTCAACGATCAACGTATTTCGTTAAGATCCCTCACAAATGAATCTGTTATGTTAACACCCTCGACATGGTTTTTTCTGTGTACATGCTGCTACAGTTTCATGCCAGATTTGCAGTATCTGCTTAAACTCCTAAGAGTATTTCTGCTGTCTCCCTGACGAAACTGCACAACATATACTGCATAGTGTCCTGTCTCAAGATGGTGACGCTATGGCAAACACTTGTATGTGCAGCTCAAGTTCATTGTTCCTTTCCAAATCTGAGGCGACGTGCCGCTACTTCACAATGCCAGGAGGTTGTGTTCGTGGGGAGAAATGTCTTTTCTCGCATCCTTCGGCGGAGTTTATGTCTCTGGAGATGGGGCAATCATTAATTCCAAAGCAAATTGGAGGTTCCAAGGTATGTCTATTGTTGAGCTCCCAAATAGGATGTGATCCTTGTCACCTTAATTTTAAATTGAGGATCGAAGGATACTGCTGAAGATGAATATACTGATAAGTTTCATGCATTCATCAATAGTTTCTGTCAGCAATAATATCCTTACCGAAATCTGCATTTGTTATGGTCCTATCCTTCTTATGCAGAATAGTTTCCAACACTCTTTCTTGCTCGTACCGATGTGAAATTGACTGTGTAATCTCTTCGTTGGCATGGCGGTTACAGCGTGTCGGAGTAGAGGACTTACGTAAGAAGATATTTGTTGGAGGATTGTCCCCTTCAGTAGAATCTGGTAAGGTTCTGCATATCCTCAATCGTGTATAGCAGTATAGCAACCAAAGTAAGATACCGAAGGAAGCTCAAAGTTGCGGAGCAGTATCCTGGTTCCCAGCCAATTCATATCAACCTTTGAAGGTTTTAGCTCTTTCAGGAGCTCGACGTGTTTACAACTTCGTACAAGAATAATCCATGTAGAAACTCTTGGAAAATGTACATGTGTGGCAGGATACCAGTACTGATGATTTTGCAATTTATGCTTAGCATGTTTTAGGGCCTGCTCCAAGTCATAATGAGTAACGTAACTATTGACACCTGCTTGATTTGACGCGCTAAGTCGTAACGTACTGAATAATTCATTCGTCTATCATCCAACGTACTGCTGTAGTTGCCCGATCCGATGGGTTAGACTTGTTGCATCCAGGGACTGCTTAATTAAAGCTTGATCTCTTCTTCATTTAAATTTCAATCTCTCCGCTCCTTTCGAGCGGAGATCGGGAATTTCCCTCAGCATAGACCTGAAGAGAAGTAGGTAGACAGGGTACCGCTACGCCAGATGCACGAAGTATTTGAATTCTTGACGGAGATTGAAGGGTAAAGAGTTTACTTCAGTAGGAATTTTTATTTAAGTTTCAGTGTACGCAGGGTGCTTTTAGCACTAAGTGTGTTCGGCCATGGATTTGTAGATGATTTGCGGGAGTTTTTTGAGTTGAACTATGGACCAGTCTTGGATGCTGTGGTAATTGGGAGCCCGGCAGGCGATCAGATGCAGTCTCGAGGTTTTGGATTTGTCACGTTCAAGCACGCAGCGTCGGTTACGGCTGCAGTGGAGGCACATTACATTAACATTTATGGAAAGAAGGTATGGCGGATGGAAGCACCGTATAATCGTAAGGATCGCTACTGAAAATAGATTGCAGTTTGCAGAGTTGTACTGATTTTCAAATATGCTACAGTAATCTCGTCCTTAAATTGTGCTACAATATATAAGTACGTAAATTTCGTCTTTCTCAGCTGTTCCCTGCATCCCTATTTCTCGCAGGTGGAAATAAAGGGGGCAGTTCCTCGTACCGAACTACCAGCGCTAGAAGTGCCAAGAGCTGATTCTGATTCGGCTGAAACAGGAGTACCTCTGGCTATGGCTGCGAACAAAGCGTTGGATTTAAACGAAGCAGAGGTGCTCGAAGTTGTGACGCCTGGGTCGCTTTCTCTGCCAAAGACTGAAACCCTGCCGTCAAATCGGACAAGTTCAACAGCGAATTCCAGGCAAACCATCTCTATGGAAAATACGAGTTCAAGTCTGAGTGGGTCGCCCTCCACAGGTGTATTCAACGTGTCTGTTGATTCGAATTCTCAATCTTCAATTCGGGAGGCATCGTCAGAAGGTGTTTCATCGAATGGACTACCTTCAGCAAATGGACCCAATGTACCTCGAGATCACTCTTTTCCGCAGTTCACCATGCGTGGAGCGTCATCCAGTATGCCTCAAGGAAGGAAGCCGACGTGGTTAAACACTTTCAAGGAGTGGCTTCCAGAATTTCTGACCAGAGTCTCCATGCGATTGAAGGACGGAGAGTGGTATCCACTTTCGTCTCTCAAAGGAGATTACAGAGCAATATGTGGTTTGGAGCTCGATCATGCTTCTCTAGGATTCGAGAAGCTCAGCGACTTCGTTCGATCGTTCCCAGAGCTTTGCAGAATGAAGATAGTTCCAGTGGGTAGGGGACCTGCTACTCACATGGTTCTCCTTCCACCCCTGACTCGAAATAATCCCTCAGCAGCTGGTCGGCGAAATCCTTCGAACATTACACCCCGTTCCTTAGTCGACGGTACACGATCATACGCTGAGGTCGCCTGCCAAGGTTCAGGTACCAGATTGGGTGCGAGGCTTGGCAGACCTGTTGCACCACCACCTTCCAATCTTAGTCAACAGGGAATACATGCAGCATCTCCTGCACCACCAAGGGAAATGACTCCTTCCGTTGACCATCATCCAGCGTTTACTTATGGCCTTAAGCAGGAGTTGTCTGCGAGGGAAATGGGACCCAGGTCTTATACCGCTGTCGAAGGTGTCAATGCAGATTTGGCTACAAATTCTACTGGGCCACCAAAAACTTCATTTTCCCTAAGCGAAGGATCTAGCCGGAGTGATCTAAACAGCAGTACCTCGATGACATTTGATGCTAACTCTTCGAGTAGATGCCGATCAGCTGAAACCTTGTCTCTAGGGAAGACAAATTCCACTGACATAAATGCAGAACTTTCCAGTGAGGATATTGCTCTACTACTTGAGCTGATATCACGACTTAAGAAGACGGGGATAGAACATGCGCAGCCTCCATATCGCCCAGCAGCAGGATTCCCTCCTGCTCCTGTGCCGATGCAAGACGCGCTTCCAGCACCCAGAAATAATGCACCTCCAGTGCAGGACTCTCAAAAGACGAAGGATTTGGACAATGAAAGAGAGAGATCTATATACTGCCCAATTGTCGAGCAGGACCCAAAGACACCAACATGCGGCACTATTCTTCCAACCACCCCTTTTAACCATCCTTTTGCCGGATTCCTTTCGGAGAACATCCCTTCTGCAAGCATGTGGACACAAGAGGCGAACATTGCCAATGTGGTTGGCTATGGCATTCCGAACCGGGGAATTCCGGCATTCAACCCCGCATGTCAGTTCTACGAGGTACAGTACTACATAAGCACTTCATTTCGTGAATTTTTTTCAATTCGGTAGTGGCTGGCGTTAACCTATGTATATTCACCCATAGTTTCGAATGCGTACTAGTGGAGGGACTTGCAAACAGAGCTGTTTTGATCTTTACCGGTGATTAATCTTATCATAATCGAAGGTGTGTGCATGTGATAACCTTGCTATGAAGCCAATTGCGAATGCTTCTACTTTATAATCGGATATGTGTTTGGCCAGGACTCTCCTACGGGGAATGATTCACCATACGGCACGCCCAGTGGATTTCTTTCAGCTGCATCGAGCCCAGGTCAAGGCTCTTCAAAGATGACTGGAGCATGTGACATGTGCTTCGAAAGACAAGCTTTGTGGGTTGCTGTTCCCTGCGGTCACCAAACCATATGCGCCAATTGCAAAAGCAGGATGGGTCAAGGGAACCAAGACATGGCCAAGTGCTTCGTCTGTAATGGGTATGTGGAGCGATGGTTCGCTCTTCACTGATACGAGGAACATCAAGCTAACGATCCACAAGTGAACTCAGTGACAAGCGAAAGAGAAGAATGGTTGTCCAATGAAATTTTCCTTCTACAGCATGTTGGGGGTAGTTACTCGTGTGTGAATGTTGCAAGCCTTTACTTGATTTTGACATCAGGCATTTTCTAAAGAGCTGCACATATCGGCTCCGCTGATTGTGCATATCATCGGCATACTTTTGGGTTGCACTTTTTCAATGTTTTAGGTTCATAGTATGATAGCTCAGAATCCAGGCCAAGACATGCCAGTTTTGATGCACATGGAGTTCGATCAATCGACTCCAAGGATTTTGATTTTCTCTTAACGTAGATACCGCACGATTGCAGAATTGTATCAAGTTTAACGTGTGTAGGATCAAAAACATGGAGTTAAAACTCCGGACCTTCTCTTTGGATTGACATTAACCATGATTGCCGGACAAGAAGTTTGGTGACAGATTTGTTTTGTACCAGACGAAGGCGTATTGAGAACAGGAATTACAAGCTGTTACATGGCAACTCGTTCGCCAGAGCATCTTAATCCCTTTAACAGATTTCTTTCAAATGGCAGCTTGTCTTTTCTGTCTTAAACAACAAGATGAATATTTGAAGTGACTTGCGGTTAGAGAACTGGAAAGGCACGCTGTTACAAACAATTCTACCATAAGGAGGCAATCATTCATGCTAAGGTTTGCATTGAAGTATAGTCCTGCTTCAGAAGAAATGGAAAATTCTTCTGTCTTATTCGAGATGATGATAACTTCAGATACTAGCACTACAGGAAGGGTCGTAAAACGGCACTACAGTGTGCGGAATTGACGTCTTGCAATCCCATGATTGATGATTTGCAATTAATCCAATTAGTGTTTTGATGTGAGTTTGTGACTCACATCTTTGAGTGACAAGCCTTTGGTTGGATTAATTAAACCGTGTATCACACCGGACCAAGGTACAGTGCCATATCACCGATTGCTGCTCATGATTGACATGGTTATTGCAGGAGAAGAATAATAACATTAAGCCACCTTATAATCATCTCGTGAGTACAGTGCATTTCATTCCATTAATCATCACATACCAAGTTGTACCGGTGCATTTCATTCCATTAATCATCACATACCAAGTTGAACCGGGTATTAATATTACATAGTCATAGGTTTCTTAAGTTGAACCGAGTATTACTATTAATATTACATGGTCATATGTTTTTAATAATGTATATGATGTAAAGTATTATATACGGTTAATTTAGTGTTCTTTAACCCCTGTACGTTTCAAAAAACAACATTTTGGGGGAAGGGCAGAAACTTTGGAGAGCCACAACTTCTTCATTTGAACTTTTTTTTGAACGAAATTACTTGGATTGTGTCCCAAATCACATATACTTGGTATTGTTAAAATTCCAAACCCATACACCCATACATGAAGTATGAATAACCATACACCCATACATGAAGTATGAATAAATGGCATGAATTTCAATGAAGGCTGCTCTTGTTTTTGGGTTATCAAACATGTGGCATGTTTAACCATTACAAGTCAAGATCAAAATCAAAATTCCCAAAAAATTTCAACTTTTAGTAAAAATCAAACATCACTTATGAAATTCTTTAAAGCTCCTCATGCGGATGTATACATTACCATGGGACCTATTGCCCAAGATAGATACTATTCATTTATTAGTGTTTAGATCTCATCTATAAAAATCTCGGTTTGACAAATTTTGCCCTTCCATTCACATGTGGAGTGACGTGATCATTGAGTATCGAGATGTTACAACTTCAATTCTAGGAATTTGTAAATCACTTAGCCCATTGAATATCAAGATGTTACAAATTGAAAATCGAGATGTTACAACTTCAACTCTAGGAATTTGTGAATCACTTAGCCTCCTGAGCCTACTGATTATGGACTTAGAACGATCGCAAGTTTTTGCTCTTGTTAACTAATTTAAAGATGCTTTGATATAGTTCAATAGAGTGTGGTATCCAACCTTGTGCAATTTTCGGACATCCTACCTCCAAGTGCCTTGATTTTGATGTCAAGAAGAACTAATACTAATACTATTGGGTTCTATGGGTCTTGTTAACTGCACATAATCAGCTAGACACATAATCAGCTAGACACGCCCATGTTATTGCAATCGACAAATGCTTACATACGCATGGTGTTTTGATTTAGTTCTTTATATTTGAAAATGCTCATGAGGAAAGTGTTGTAAAGCCATGAAAGAGATTTACCGAATTCGAGCTCTTCTAATATTGCAAAAGCTTGGTTGATAGTATTTTCATCTTATAGTGAAAATAATGGAATTTCGAGCTCTTCTAATATTGCAAATGCTTGGTTGATAGTATTTTCACTTTATAGTGAAAATAATGGAATTTTGTAGCATGTTTTGCACACTTATATGTTATGATCTTGCAATTTCTGAAAACTCATAAGTCAAGGTTTGGTTCACATGATCTATAACAAGTCTATTACAGGTTTGTATGGTTGGAATCTAAGTAGCTTAACTTCGTTTCCTTTCATGTCACTATTTTTGAAAATCTATTTTTGGCTAGAAATACCCCAAGGACATAGAGGGGTTGCAATCATTTATTATTTAAGACATGTAGTTTGTTTTGTTTGTTTGTTTTGAGAATGACGTTATGATCTCGCAAATTTCCGTTTGGATCACGGCGCATGAGGTGTTGTTGGAAGCGGATTTTTTGGTAGACATGTGGAAAACAATTGAATTGTGCAATGCGTCAACGCATCCCGAGATATTGAAATTTTGCAGTATTTCTGACCCTAAAAACACTTGAAATTTATTTCTATGAGCGTGGCAACGCCGTGGGAATGTACTAGTACTCATGGAAAAAAATTCTTGAAAAACAACTTTTGATTCCAAATAATTAGTTTGCTATAGTATAACATGCCTTACATTTGGAATCCCAAAACCATAAGCAACCCTTACTAAAGTGCATGCCATTGATGCATACTTCATTGTCTAGATCTCCAATTCATCTCTCTAAACGAGATGCAATTGAGGACCCAATGTAAGTGACTTTGTCAAAAACAGAGTTTGGATGAAGAAGTTTTGGCCCTTCATCCAAAGTGTAGAAAACGACATCGGGGACGTTTAGGAATTAACATGAAAATGATACCAATAGACTTATTGCAATGAAAAAATCATCAACTACAAAGTTGTTTACCTTCATCTCAACAATACCTTGAACAAAGAAAAACACCATGAGAACACTTTCTTTGCATAAATATAGGCCTTGCAATGGTGAATACTGCCAAAAAATCTACAAAAGAAGAAATGCCCAAAACTAAACCCCGTGCACAATATTGAATGCCATGTCTTCCTCACATCTTGAAAGGAATTAGGATATTTACCACGAAATTTAGATTCAAATTAAAATCCAAGCCAACAAATAAGGTCGAAATCCAAGGGTGGATGAAGGAGAAATAGCTCCTCAAAAACCATGTAATTTGTTCAATTTTTTAAAATATTAAAACATCATTGCAATCCAATATTCAAAATATTCAAATCAAGAATCTTCCAACTACAGTGTTGTTTCATCTTAACATCATACTTACGCAAAAGAAATTCTTGAAAATTGCATTGGATTCTACAAAGTTGGCTTGCAATGGTAAAACATGCCACTATTTTAAAAACCCTTAACAAGAGCTCCCTTCACTAAAATGCATGCCATAAAAGCATACTTTCTTGAATGGATTTACAATTTTAACCACACAAACCAGATTCAATCTGAGGACCAATCCCAAGTGATTTCATCCAAAAAGAACTTTGGATGAAAAATTCATGGCTCTGCAAAGTTGTTACTTGTCATCCAAAATGTTATTTTTCAGCACGTTTAGGATTTAGGGTATTACTAAAACAAGTATAAAAACTTTTGCGAGGTTTTCAAATGCATGCCCACCAACTAAGACCACTTGTAACATCTCCATTATACATTCCATAAATGAAAAATGACCAAACAAAGAACCAAGAACCACTCAAACTTTGACAAATGATAACAAACTATACAAGGCTTGAAACAAAGTAACAAATCCAATTTCTGTGCCTTTCAAAATACATGTGTTCAAAAGTATGTGCAACCCCTCCAAAATACATGCCTACCTCTTTGCGGCAAGGCCTTCATAGATGCATACACGCCGAGAATTCAATTCAATTGCACCACCACCATATCACCTTGAACAACTGGAGAGGACTTGTATCTCATCATCGTTAACGTATCTACCGACATTGTAACATCCGGAGAAATGCTAGCCAAATTGATTCATTGCAAGAATCTGGGTGTCCTTGGAGATTTGGGTGATTTGGGGTTAAGTAAAGTGGGGTGGGCCGACATGATGATAGCCAAATACTCCGGATTCCGATTGAGGAAGCCAGTGAACTCCTCCCAACTGACCTTCTCATCATGGTTTAGATCTAGGGTATCGAACAATTTTAACACCTGCAAGCCAAAATCGTTACTTTCATGTCAGAACTGCTTAAAACCTCATGATAAAAAAGTTGCAAAAGATCGAGGCTTTTCACTCCTGGTTTTCACGATGGAAACATGGTAATCAGAATACATGAAATATGAAACATCACCAACTCAAGATAATTGAGGATCTGATGTAACAAGGTAGCAGCATGAGGTAGTGTGCATACCGTAATGGGAGGCAGCTCTGGAAAGATGGCAAGCAAACTCCTCTCCACCTCGTCACGAGAGAGTGTGCCATCGCCATTCACATCACAAGCTTTGAACGCTGCTTCCATTGTCTCTGCAAATGATGTATGTGTCGACACGAACGCAAGACCTGCCAAAAACTGCATGCATGCACACGGCGCTCGTTATCAAATTGATCACTAGAAAATATTATGCCTCCTGAAGACATCTGCACACGATTTACTTTTGACAGGATGGGGTGGGGGCTTGCCTCTCGGAAGTTGATACTGCCATGGCCATCCTTGTCAAACAGGTGAAACACCTGCTCTGTAATTGCCGAGTTCGGAAGGTTGAGTGCTGTCAGAAACTCCTCGTATGTAACCAATCCACTGCAGCCAAACAATCACTCTTCACTTAGCTGCTGCAAACAACATACAAAATTCAAGAAGTTGACTATGTGGAAAAAGTTTCACAGGGCCATCGTGAGGTTGCAAAGTGCAAATGATGATGGGTACCTGTGGTTGACATCCATAGCACTGAACTTCTTGAGATAATCCTGAGCAGTTGCATAGTCGAGCCGAAACAGCTTCTCCATGTGAGCAAACTCCACCATCGAGCTTCCCAGAGGCTGGTGCAGCTTCTGTGCTTGCAGAGCTAATTTTATATCTAAAAACGAGTGCTCCGTGCACACCACGCCCAACGCTTTCGCCATCTCACTTCGGACCCGATTCGCAAACTCATGCGGATTCTTCGTCTCTCTCTCTGTCGGCACCATCACCGGCAGATACTCCACCTACACACCATCAAAACCCTCAGGACCCTTCTTCCATCCAGAACATTCCTTTGAGGAGGATACCGCAGACAATGGGAGGGGAATACCTTCATGACAAACTGAGTCATGATCTGTCATTGAAAGCAAAGGTCGAGAGAAAGTGGGAGGAGTAATACCTGCATGAAGTTGACGAACTGGGTCATGATTTGGAAAAGAATGAGCAATGGGCTTCCTTGATCGCACCAACACGGATTCACATACTTGTGAGGGTACTTGATCACCATGGGCTGAACAGGCAACCCGGGCGAGAACGCTCCCGTTTTGAACGAGATTAAAGCTTTACCATTCGTGGTAGTAGCCTCAGGAAACAACATGACATGCGGCCACCTGTTGTCTATCGCTCTCCGCTGTATGTTCCCAGCTGCCTGGTGTCTCGATTCGGCCGACACTCGATCCACCGGAATGATCTGCACACTCCACATATCACCTCTATTTGAGCTCAGGAGCGGCCGACACTCACCTTCAGCAGCTGGGGTAAGTAGAGTCCATACTTGAAGAGCCCGTAAAAACATGCCAATAAACGGCATCTCCACATTCTCTTTCCCCGCAACAATGACAGGCAAGTGTCGGTAGAACACGTAAACGGGGTCGAGGAATCCGATATGATTCGACACGATAATCGGGGCCACTGATCGATGAGCAGGTTTGCCTGTGACAGAGATCCAGTAGAAGCCCATTGCGAACATGACTGCTCTAGCTCCCAGCCTGACCGGCCATAGCAGGAATCGGCGCCATGGACTGAGAGGCTTGAAGAGCGGATCTGTGACGCCGATTAAGGCCAGTTTGAGGAACAAGTAGCCGAAAACCATGAGGATTATCATGGCCGTTACTCGCAGGAGGAAGACAGGTAGCAGTATGAAGGATTTGAGTATCTGAATGCAGCTCCAGTTGCTGGGCTCGTGGAAGGGATTCACTCTTGGCTCGGGTCCTATTGTTGGTCTCTCCCCCAATGGAAACTCCGGTAGTATATCGTACTGGCCGAAATCTGACTCCGATTCATCCGACTCGAAATCCTCCCTGCCCGCCATTGTGCTCATTACATCCTTCTCCTACAAAATCATTACCGCACCAAAATTCAACCCTACTTCAAACTTCAGCATTCAATCAGATTTGTGGATTATGAGTAATCGTGTAAGTGCTAATATTGAAGAGGGAATGATCATAAGTGACCCATCTATAAAAAAGATCAGTTTTCTGCACCGAATTACGAGATATTGCAAGAAATTCACCCTACTCAATCGTGATTACAGCCATAAGCTCAAAGTTTGATTCACTTCTCAAATTTGAGCTTTCATCTCCCAAAATTGGATTAAGAAAAGTCCGAAACCCTCTACAGTAAAACCTCTGCGCTAATAGTACAATTCAAATTGTTGTCGAATTCAAAGCTCAAGCGTTTTGATTCATTCATAGGTTAAACACAATCCTACATGAGGTGGGTGAAATTTTCCAAGAAAACAGTCTAGCGCAACAGGAAATCCTCTACGCAAAAACCTAAAATGACCTAAAAGCAGATGGTTACCAATTTCTCATAAATTTCCAGCTCCGAGAATAAAAAGAAACTCATTACCTCTCAACAGTCATAATTCTGAAACTCAAATTCAGGACACAGCTACAATGTTGGTCCCTCGAATCCAAACGAGCCAGCATTCCCAACACAAGAAGATTCACCCCAAGATTCGTGGTGTGACGATACCCACCGGAAGCTTGTCGACCAAATTCCCGCCAAGAGCTCACTGATTCGTGAAGGAATGAGCTTTCGGTGACATCAGAAGAGCTCCATTGAGACGTGGAGTCGGTGAATCGAAGTTGGTGCTATCATTGAAGCGAGCTTACAACTGATGATCATCGTCTTTGGTGTTGTGCCAGTCCAGCAGGAAAGTAACAAAGTGAGAAAGGAGGGGAGCATCACATGGATAAGTGTGAAGCGATGGTTTTGACAATTGTTGCAGTGTTAGTTGACAATTTCTCTCCCGCTTTATCGGAATCCTACTTCGGGATTCGGCTGAAGCTCGCTCGTCCGATCGGATGCATGGTGGGATCCGCTGCCCCGACCACGGGGAGCGGGGAGGATTGGATGGATGTCTTGAGTGATCCGATGAATGTCGGTGCTTGCACCTCCTTTCGGTCGGTGTAGCCAACGAGGAAGCTTTTGTGAGAAAGCTGTCAAGTTATTATATGGAAAACTAATTTCTTCAATTGTATGTTTCGGTGCCAGATAGATAGATAGAAACTCCGGTCCCTTTCTAAGGGGCCGGCGTGAATGAAGTGTCCGTTTGTAATGCTAATATCCCGATGGCCACCGGATAAAGGGAAATTGGAACAATACTACTTCCCCCTCTCGAGGGTGAACAATATAACTATGCTAGTTTTTAGCTTAGTTACTAGTGCCTTGAAGATACTTGACATAGTATCCCCCCAAAGGGCTTTGAGGTACCCATACAACAAGGTCCAAAGACCCCCACAATATTTGGATGGACTATAGTGGTGAGCACTGCGCCGGCATGGGGAATAGAACCCACGACCTCCTCCTTCGGTGCCATATTCAACCAAATATAGAATGTTTCATGAAATGTGGACTGAAAATGATTTTTGATTTTTCGATTTTACAAGATGATTATCATGTAAATTGAAAATTTACTTCGGAAATTTTTTGGGATCCCCAATTTTCATTTAATAATATTATTATTTGGGTTTACAAAGCCATGGGGGAGCTTCAAATGTGTTACTTTTGGATTGGAAGTAGTTCAGAAGTAGTTAAATATGTCAAATTTGTGCTTGCCTAATTTATTTGGAGTGATCACGTTGAAAATACATTCATGTGGTACCACAAATTACAAGATCATAGTTGGTAGTTGAAGATAATTATAAGATTTCATCATATTCCTTTGAAGTGGAAATGCAAATCAAATGCTAGAAAAGAATTTACAAACTAGAAAGTTGTTTACCTTCATCTCAAAAGGGTTCTTGTATCAAAGAAAAATCATAAAAAAATCCTTGGCTTTAATATAGCCTTGCAATGGTAAAAACTGCCCCAAATATTACAAAGAGTCCAAGTCTAGACCCCTTGCACTAAGATTCCTGGCATATATACTTTGCACTTTGACAATTGGAGATGAAATCTAACCTTGAATGTAGAAAATATTGCTCCTCACAAAACATGTATTATTCAAAATAGAACTATCATCGCAAATCCATATGCAAAATTATATGGACCAAAAATCTCCCGGCTACTTTTAAAAGTTGTTCCTTCTACTCAATCTAATGATTTCAACAATTTATTATTTGATCCTTCAATCAATGGGCTTTTCTCGTGAGTGCGTTAACTTTTGTTGTGGCACTGTAAACAAATATTCACATACAAGTTGTAGAACAATAGTTAAATTGATCGCCAAGATAGATAGAAACTTCGGTCCTTTCTAAGGGGCCGGCGTGAATGAAGTGTCCGTTCGTAATGCTAATTATCCCGATGGCCACCGGACAAGGGGAAATTAGAACAATTGATCGCCAATCTATTACGGGGACTTGCAATGCACACTTCTTATCTTATTTTTTGCGATCGTACATAGCCATCGACAACCTGGCCGAGAATAACACAGTTTTCAATTGCCAACCTTGACTGTAACACTTTATAGCCGTGCAATCTTAGGTGGTCATTACAAAAAACAACAAATCATAATATTGAAATTAAAAGTTTGATAAGCTAGGTATAATATAATATATAAAAATTCTCAAAGATACCTCGAAGTCACTTTTTCAAGTAAAGGGCAATTTGATATAACAAGATTATTCTCACTACTTGTGGTATTTGCTCATTTCATCCGATGTGCTTGCTCTCATGTGTTCATCCGCAACCATTTATAATTCAAGCTAGTGGAACTGCTCGCTTTTGCTTTTAGTACTCAAATTTGAAATATACTATCGCCTTAAATGATCATTAAAATTTATTTCATGTCAATATCAATTAACAATAAAGTTGAAGTTATATATATGTTACATATCTATTGATTATTATATAATGAATTATTAAAATAAAGTATATATATATTAATATTGCTATATATTTTTAATACAATGTAAACGTAAAATGTACAATACTATGTACATATATGTATAAAATTGTATATACAATATATAATTTTTTCAAAGATTATAGTGAACATTACTTATAATATATTTACAATATTCACTAATTCTCATTTTGGTCCTTATCAAAAATCGTTGTAACAAAGTATATGAAATGATGAATGTATGCAAAATTTTGCGATACAAGCATTTGGACTCACTTACATTTAACATATATATTTAATCTACAATCTAAACTTTGTATGTTAAGAGGCAATGTTTGTTGTGCCTTTCAAGTGTCATGTATATTTAACATACATAAACGTTGTAATTTTGAAATGGCCACAAAAAAAGAATGATATTTTTGAGTAATTTTTGAGAAACTTTTGTTTCTCGGTAGTCTTCAATGTCACTATTATTTTGACGTTCTAAATAATATAATAAATTAATATCGTTAGAAATATCAAATTTTGAAGATAATGCTTTTGAAAAATATTTTTGAAAGCAACTATTAAATGCCTTCAATAGATTGAATAATAAGAAAATTTATACTATTGTGTTCTATGACGATGAAGACATCAAAAAAAGAAATGCAGATAGTATAGTGATGTTTAGACATAGTTGTTGTGGTACATTGACTCATTGAGTGTTCATATGCGATTCAAGAGAGTACCAATGTACAACAAACATGGTAAATAGAACTTACAACATGTGCGACTGTGAATCTTGCAAAGCTTTTACATTGATGAAATTATATGTAAAAATTTATTTGTTATATTCTTGAAAAGTAATAAAGATCATGAAAGAAATGATTTACAATAAGCTCACCGTTAAGACGAAAATGCCTCCTTGAGGGCGAATTGTGATGATGTACTCATGAGTGTATATTCTATTTTCCTAGAAAGTATAAGGAGATATGAGTATTCATTGGTACATGTATGACATATATCCCATAATAAATTATGCTTATTTTTCAAGTTAGTTGTTTGAATTTGATTCAATTAATAAGTTGAGATTGTTTTACATTCACTTCAAAATATGAAAGTTACATATGGTGTTGGTGTGGAGGAGCTAAATAATGCAGAGAAAATTTTGGACTATCTATGGTGTAAAAACACCACGCTAATTTTTGTTTTTATCTTTTTTATATTCCAAACTTGTTACAATATAAGAGTCAGTATGGTAAAAATATAATATACTAATTTATTGAGTTTATATATTTTTAATTAAATATATTATGAAAATAAAAGTTAATATTATATAAATATAATACGCTGGTTTTATTTTTAAATGATTAATTTTGAAATATCTTTAAGAATTCGGTTTAATGTTGTACAAGACTGTATCTTAAGATGTAAATTGAAATGGTTTACATTTTGAATGATTTATTTTTATATCATAACTTCTAGGCGGTGGAATAACCACGAAGAGTGTGTGAACCTTGAGAAGCTAATAGTACGTCTTCCTTCAGTATAGAACAATTTAATGCATGGTTTCCCGCAATTATTTGCGGCCTTGTTATTGGTCTCATAGTAGCTGCAATTTGGGACATTCTTAGACGTAGGTTTTGGTATTGTGTCTCAAAGTTTTGGCCTGACGTATTAAGAGAAGTGGGTCTAGACAATATATCTCGCATAGAAGTGGAAAAGGAGATGCGGGAGTCGAGGGATATGCTTAACGCAATTCACACTGAAGTAACTAAATCTCGAATAACACCTGGTCTGCCAACGGCAAATGCCATTGATCCGAGTTCAGCGGGATTCTCACTCTCCTCCAACTCTTTTATGTCATCAATCGATGATTTTAATCTTGAGGGGCAAGAGCCTATCTTCCCTTCATCAATTGGGAGACGCATTACCCTTACAGCAACATCTTACTTTCCTGATGGAACACTAACTTTCGTCATTAAAAGATTTTTCAAAAGACATGGCAATGGGACATCAAAGCGGTGGAAATCGTCCATAGTCTTACATGCATCATTGTCCGTAAAAGCGTGTGTTGTTGCTAAATTTGAAGAGCTGACTAGGATCCCAATTCCAGAAGAAAATCAATTTAACTTGGGAATTGGGCAATCATTTACTATAAAGGTGCTTTCATAAGGACTTTTTATTGTTGTTTATTGTTAGGTTCCTCAAGAGTACGACGATGCAAAGTCGTTCCTAACTAAGGTACTCCTTGAACCATGTTCAATTCCAAGTTTCCAACCATGTTTTATTTTGGCGCGTCTTTTGCTTTGCGTTTTTCACATCGGCCAGATGTCATTCAATCACGGTTTCGACAGTGTCGTCGCCTATATTTCGGGTATCTTTCAGTAAGGCGAGCGGTGTCGATTTGATCTTGTGACTATCCAGGATGGAATGCGAGTTTCGAGTGTCCGTCCGGCGCGGATTCGCCATTGGAAATTCTCTTCAACCAACGTTTTTGAAGACCATTCTTGGTCGCCTTCGCGTCACTGCATAGCGACGACAAACGAAATTGTGATCTTCTATCCGGACTCTTATGTCGTGCGAAAGAAGATTGAGACATTTCTTCAAAATTTCAACCTGAAGATTGCTGTTGGAATGAAAAATTCTCAACTCACTTCCACTTTCTGCGTACCCCATCGGATCCTTCACGTTCGGTAAGATCGAAGGCTTAGTTGTGTTTTTCGCGTATTTTGATTGTTGGATAGTGAAGTTGTTCGCGATTGATGATAATGTTATCCGAGGCTTTGTATTTGTCGCGGATAATTGTCGATTAAGCAGCTCTTTGCCGCGCCCAACTCGTGGTGCGGTGGCGCTTATTTCGATGCTAGTGCCGGCATACCTAGTATTGGGTTGCACGACTCCTTCATGTTCGGCATCATCTTTGTACCAGCGTTCTTCCCAGCTGGGTTGCGGTGCGTGACCCCCATCGTCGGCAGACTCCTCATCGTCGTGAGCGTTGTTGGCGCCGGGAGCTTTCGAAACCCCGTCGCCTTATGAAAGCGTACTTTGCCGGCCAGGACCGGAATGCCGGCGCGTTCTATTCACGTCTTGCTAACATTGGCGCCACCTGATGCGCTTGATCACATCATCGGACGCTCAGGATGGTGCCGCGAGACAGCTTCTTCGTGACAGAGCTGGGCCGAGGCGAGGTTTGTCGTGGTGTCGTACGATCTCGTGGAGTGGCTTTTTGGCCGTCCTTCTTCTCGGCCCGATCAAGCCGAGGAGTTCTAGTGCTACCCGCAGAACCTTGGGGGCTGCTTGGAGGCCATCTTTGTGCCTCAGCGAGTGCGTCCGAGTGGTGTATTGGTGGTTCCGTCAATAGCCTCAGGCGCGCCGAAAGACCCATCTGCAGACGGATCGTTGTAGAAGGCTCGCTTTGGTGGTGCCGACGGAAGTCTTGGAAATTGTGGCCGGACTAATTGTTGGTGCAGACGTAGCGTAGTGTTATCTTACTAGACTTTTCTTTGTTTTTGCGGACATACATCTCCAAGGCCATCGTTATGGTGAGGGCTCTTCCACCTAGTGCTCGTCGACAACCAACTCCCCTCGTTGTTAAGCTCAACCCGTTTACACCCGGTAAGGAGGACATGTTATTCAATGCAATCGACGATCATAGTCTTCTTTGCAAGACCTTGGATAGGAAACCTTGGAGGGGTCCAAAGCAGCGCACGGAGTTGTTTTTCAAGCCACTCATATATGGAATGTGTCCGGAGAGAGGACTCGTCATGGACTTTGGTGCAGCAACAGGTTGTTCCTAAGTCAATGACATGTGCTTTTTATTCCAACATCTACATGATTGACTTTATTCATTTCTTACCTGCAGGTACATCGGTTCGGGCTGCGCTATCCCTCAACCGCAACATTCTGGGACTTGAGGGCGACCGTGAGATTTCCAGGAGGTGCTTCTGCCACTTACTATTCCAAAGATCGCCATCCCTGACACACCATCTCACGCCAACCACAGGCTCTGCCGCGACGAGTCACCAATCCAAGCCGCATAACGCGATAAATTCGTAATGCACTCCCTATTATTCAAGTTCTCTTCATATTCATACTTTGATTATATACTTATAATGCTATGTGGTTGCTTATGCAGTTTAGTGAGTGTATTTGACACACTTTCCAAGCTTCAAATTAGCCCTCCGTTATCGCTCACACTTCCCACATACGGAAGGCGCTTAGCAGGTTTATACGACTATTTCATCGACTCTTCACCTCGATATTGTTAGGATTCCTACATATCATCCCTGAGTGAAGCGCTACTTTAGACTTGAGTGCATCGTAACGATTCCTTGAAAGACGATTTGTTTTGGGTATTTTGATTATTATATATATCTATATCTATTTTTGATATTCATTCTCTTGTATTCATGCGTTAATTTAACTACTGAACTCACTCTTTCATGTGACAGCCTACAACCGTTGCGACGAAGTTCAAAATTGTCCATATCTAGGAGAAATGCACTACCCAATCAAGTTCATATCCATTCACTGAATGTGATAAATCGGATTATTTTATCACTTGCATTAGATGCAGCTACTGATGTGATTTAGAAAACGATTAGAGACCCATGGTTTCGAACGCATATTTTTCTAATGTAATGAAACCTTCAATGCTAAAACAATATGGTAGTCGTCACTTACTAGTTCGAAAGCAAAACATCGCGTCTCGATTCTCATTCGCGATATGATGGCACTCACCATCTCCTTAGTCCTGGTGCTCCCATTGTTCCATTCCTGATGTCTTTCAACTTGATGCGTAATTGCGAGTCGCCACTCGCGTTGGAAAGTTGCTGAGCAGGCCACCTTTGGCTAGTGCGAAAACTAATTTAGATAGTCGCAAGTGTCGGGCAAGTCCCAGTAGGAGAGTGCCGACACCCAGTTCCAACCAAGCCTGACGAGTGTTGTTGCAATAGTTTCAAGATCGTCTTTCATCAGTAGAGAGTGTGCCAAGTGTCGCCACTGCGTGGTTTGGCGTTCAGGCTCGGAGTGTTTTGTGGTGACGTGAAGAAAAAAGAACTGCCGGAAGAAGAAAAAACTGAAGTAACAGTGGACTGAGTACACATGAGAGTAAGACTGGCCGCAATCACAGTCGAAGCACTCACCGCCCTCGCCCCTAATCCTACAATTACACTTTTAGTATTATTTGTTGTATTCCGCTTCTAGTAATAGCCCTGATATATGCTCGGGGTTCCAAAGGAAGCAAGCCCAGCACATGTCGTCCACCATGTCTCCTTCTATGCGGTCGTCACCATAGTTCCAAATGATGCAGGCCGCACACCAACTTAATTCGCAGCAGCTACACTCGGTGACATCTTCAGTCTGTCCACACCAAGAGCATGTAGCCATTTCCACCGCCAACACAGAGTACCACCTACTCAGCACCGACTATGGTAGATTGACTAACCTATACATGAAAGTCACTACTTTCTTACATGCTTCTGTCCATGAGTGTGCCGCACTATTCGGTGCTGCAAGAAAGCCACACATCCCACACACATTATAACATGCAACTCTGGATGATAATCGACCTCCTCCAAGCTTCGTATAGTCTCTCCGCAAGCGGTGCAGATCAGTGTCTTGTTCGCCATAATCTTCGTCTGCACGGGCCAGCACTAATTCCAATGGTGAAGCGAAAAAATAAACGAATGCCAAACATCCTCGAGCGATAAACAACAGTAATATTGACACTTCACATATCGACTCACACCAGCAGGTGCCGGACTGCCGGCGGACCCCATCCCGGCGGCAAAGTGACAACGAACTCAGTACATAATATAGGAACAGTGGCCGCGCTCAAACTCGGGCCACACTGCGCCCTAAACCCTAAATTACTCCGCCAACACTTTCGCATCGTGCCGTCTTAGACGCCCTACTTTTAAATAAAAGAATGATGACATCAGCCCTAATTTAGTTATTCCTAGTTATAGAGTTATGATCGTAGTACTCCACAACTATTACAGCATAGACCCCATATCCATAAAACCATTCCTTGGATTTTTGATATTTAGTTACCATCCCCCCCCCACGGTTATAGGATTTTTCACGGATTTACACACCACATATTCACCCATTTTTTCAAATTTAGGATTAATAGAGCGTACTTTGCACGCTCCTAAGTGTCCAAAATTTTTCAAAAAATTTGCTGACCGCTGGTTTAAAATCTGCTCATCGCTCACTGCTCACGGCTCACTGCTCGCACAACTGCAATCATGCTCACACTCGAAGCAAATGAGAGTTATTTTTTGCAAACTACCAAAGGTCACTTGTAAAATATGTGCTACGAAAACTTTGATAGAGAGAGGAGCAAAGTCCATATTCTAGTTAGGATTAGACTTTGAACTGGACGTACGTTCGTGAGCAGTTAGTACACTTGGATGGCGGTTGGTTTAACTACCGTCTTATCCGTGTACAAAGCGACTGAAGAAGTAGGCTCTTTCACTGGACATTTCGTCATTATGTAATTTATGCATTTGGTTTCATTCATGTTTCTTTCTTGCCTAGGTCTGACGTAATGTCCAGTCCATGATTTGATTCTCTTTGAGCATTCGTTTAAGAGAATGATGATGCAGGTGTAGCTCTGATATACAGCAGTAGCTTGAAAATTCTAACATGCAGCAATGGCTCAAGAACAGTAGCTTGGGAATGTGACAGTAATGGCGAGAACGTGCAAATTAGGAGGAGAGTGGTGTATGTGGTAAGACCCAAGATCACGATACATTGGAGTTTGTGCAAGTTGAAATAAACAAGGAACACCACATGCTGCATTCGTTGACATGGGTGGCACCATATGATGATTTTGTCCACATGCTGCATTCCTTGGCATGGGTGGGCACCATATGATGATTTTGTCCACATGCTGCATTCCTTGGCATGGGTGGGCACCACATGCTGATTTTTTTACATAGGTGGATTAATCCCAATTACATTCAAAGAAATAAAAGTCAGAGAAGTAAAAGCCATATTGACCCATCTATAGTTTGTTCCACCACTCATAGCTTTGACCCAACTAGATTTTGTTTGATGGATAATGGATGGCGAGAATAAAGAGATGCTTGCATTCATCAGACAATGATAAGCTTGTATTCATGCACTGCTGTGAAGTGAAAGTTTGCTCATTAGAGAAGACAGGATGTGAGGAAAACGACTAAGTGTTTGCCGTTTGCAACTACAGTACTGGGCGGCTCTCTTGTGGGCAACAATCTGCAATGTCAAAGGAATTATAAGTAAATATTGGTGCGACAATTCCGACGTCTGTCTAGGAAGATTTATGATTCGTGGTACTGACCAATTGATAGATTTGCAAATGTTTGTGGAACGACTCGAGCGCATCCAAAAAGAAAGGACGATGGACTTCAACTTCTCCGACAAATTTGGCGCTGACATTGAGTATGAGGCCTCTCCATTTGATCACTTCTTGGAGACAATGCTTGAGCTAGTAGCAGGACAGATCGCAGCATTAAGACGACCCGTGACGAGTAGTCGAGTATCGTTTGAGGCGCAAGCCAAAGCAGTTGAACTAAAGTGTCCAAGGCAACCAGAGTAAATGGAGGACGCGGGTGAAGGAAGTGCAGAGGCGTAGCCAAGGAGTTTTGTTGATGAGATGAGACAGCAGTGGAGGGGCGAACACTTTCACGATCGGAATCGATGGTCCATAGGAGAGGTCACCTTTGTTTCCTCCTTTTGTAAGAAGCATTGCTTGTTAACTTCTCTACCAGCTCAGCTGACTACCTTCCGATCTACTCTATCTTCTCTACCGAAGTTTTGTCATGCGACCAAAGGAGTGGAGCTCTACTCAATGGAGATTTTTGAATCCTCTACGGCCCCATTACAAGCTAGTGCGACACTTCCTGCGGCTATGCTGATTTGAAGGCTGCGTTCAGCGAAGAAGCTTCCAACGAGTACCCTCAACACGGGCCTTTGGACATGATGATAGAATTTAAAGAAGGACAAGAGGCTCGCAACATGGGCTTGCAACCGATGTATCCTGGGGAACTGGAGGAGTTGTGTCGGTACCTTGACAAACACCTTGGAAAAGGGTAAATTTGACAATCCCAATCTGCAGTTTCGATGCCGATTGTTTTTGCAGACAAGAAGGAGGGCACCCCACGTGTGTGCATTGACTACCGGAATCTCAACAAAGTCACCGGTACTAGTACAACTCATCCTTCATTCTTGAGCTAACGGATCCCTTCGTAGGGGCAAAGGTCTTTACTAATTAAGCTCGATGTACGACAGACATACCACCAAGTCCGAATGGCAGCCGACCATGAGTACAAGACGGCTTTTAAAACCCGGTATGGTCTTACGAGTATTTAGTCATGTCTTTTGGACTTACTAATGCCCCGGCCCTATTTCAGACCCATATACAAACAATCTTCGGAGACCTCCTCGACAACTCGGTAGTGATTTACCTCGATCACATTCTCATTTTTTCCAAGACATTGGAAGAGCATCGAGAAGTTGTTCAGAAGGTCTTGCGACGCCTTCAAGGGCATGGGCTTTACGCTAAGTTATCAAAATTTGAGTTCGAAAAGGATTCTGTGGAGTTCCTAGGACTTGTGGTCTCGGGCTGCGGATTGGAGATGTGTAAGGACAAGGTGGCTGCCCTGAAGGATTGGCCTATCCCGAAGAATCTTAGCAAAATGCAGGCCTTTTAGAGGTTTGCAATTTTCTACCGGAGATTCATCGCGGATTATTCGATGATAGCGGTGCCTCTTACCCAACTTACTCGGAAGAACCAGTCATTTGCATAGTCCCCTGCAACGGAGGCAGCTTTTACGGGGCTTTGTCGATAGTTCACGGAAGCGCTAGTGTTTCTTTATCCGTAGTTTGACAAGCCTTTTCTTTTAAAGACCTATGCCTCTGAGACTGCAACCGGTCGCATATTGTGCCAATATGGTTCTAACAGGCTGCTGCATGTGTGTGCATATCGCAGTTTGAAGATGTCCGCAGCAGAGGAAAACTACGACATCTACGACAAAGACCTGCTAGCATTGTTTTGGCAGTTTAAGATTGGCGGGTATACATTGAGGGCTCACCCCATATCATTTGAGTAATCTCCGACCACAAAAACTTGGAATAATTCGTGACAACGAAGGTCTTGAACCGTCGGCAGGCGCGCTAGTCAGAGCTACTCTCAGCATACAATTTCGTGATTAAGCATTGTCTTGGGGTACAAATTCACGGGCTGATATGCTCTTCCGGAGATTTGATACTCCTACGACCGACAACAACACGAGGCCACTCTTACGACTTGCAATTCTAGAGGCAGTGGAACCGGTTTGGACAAATGATCGGATTTTTGAAATGATCAAGGAAACTGCCCTATCAGATTCCGCATTGGAGCCCATCCATAGATTCTTAACAACGGGTCTTGGTGAAATCCCAATACTGTTACGCCGTCAACTTTGGGACTACGCTCTCCGCAACAGGATTTTGTTCTTCCGGGAGGTGATAATGGCTTTAGATAACGAAGAATTGCGTCATTAGATACTTCGCTCTCGCCACGACGCACCAACAGCTGGGCACTTAAGACGTGCAAAGACTGTGGATCTGGTGGCCCGCACGTATTACTGGCCATCCTTGACGAAATATGTTCACCACTATATGGATGGCTGTGATATTTGTCAAATGTCCAAATACACTCGCCATCCTCGAGTACGGACTTCTTAAGCCTATTCCAGCAGCACATGCTCCGTGGAAGCGAGTTACAACATATTTTATTGTCAAGCTTCCCCAAATTGCAAGATATGGTGCAATCATGGTGGTGGTTGACAAAAATACGAAACTCGCTCATTTTATCCCGACCACAGAGGCTATGGACGCACCATGCACTAGTAGAAATTTTTTGACCATTTCAACACAATTCTAACAGAAAATTGTTGATTTGCCTTGTTGAATAGGTCGCGTTGACTTGGACAGTACCCAACTGAGATTTGTTGAATTGTCTCTATTGTTTTGGTCATTTCACAACTCTTTTGCCCAATGATGATATTTGCCATGTCATCAAATTTTGCTGACGTGTCGCATCTTTGAATAAGGGTAAATCAATTTCATCCTGGTGCATCATTTGTTATTTTTAGTTTGGGTTTTTTTAATTTTCTTACTTTCTTACAGCCGCCACGCCCCCTATTTGGTAGAAATATCATATTACCCAAATCTACTTTACCGTAGATGCTATAATTAATGTATTGCTAGAAATTTTAACTACTTTTATTTCCTTTTATATAGCTCACAATCTGTAGTTATTTTTACTTTTACTACTCACGAATATTACTGTTCTCAACCAGTATAATCGTGTTTGGACAAAAATAAAAGGTTACCCATGTACAATTCCCGAATCACATACATGCATGCCATATATAGTTTCACTTGCAATGTCATACAGTAATTCACATGGATTGTGGCCACTCATGGTTTAGAATAAAAATACTTTCACGAAAGTCTTAAATAAGTAAAGAATGCAATTTACATGCCCCCATTGACTGCAGATATGGCACATGCTATACTGGCACCCCTAATGGTGGTCCACCTCAGTGTTAACTACCTCGGCTCTTGGACGTTTCTACTCGCCTAAATAATGGTGATGTGTGAGTTGATTGGCGGTCCGTTTGAGTGTCATCGAATCAACCGTCTATCATCATCCATACTGTATTAGTTACCTGCACACACAATTTTCACACCATTGCATACAAACGCTACATTAATATTCTGAAAATTACATCTGAAGCTTTACACGTAAAGAAACTTCATTATATATGCTATTCTCTGAGTGGTTTCTATACATTTGTTTGCCTATGTAAGAAATTCAGAATATGAATAGGCTAGAACAGAATTCTTTCCCTCATTTTGACTAATCTACTAGATATATGTATTGTGGTTTCCAGCTTACTCTCGCACTTATTGATAGAATGGGTTTACCTTTTCTTAACCTTCAACTGTTCGGCTTCCCTGACTTCTGAGACCATGTGAGGTATCGATGAGTCTGTATCCTTCACATTTAATATTGATGACTTTGCTGCAGCAAAGAAGCAGGAGTTAGGAATTCATATTATGACATTCACTTGTGCTTTTCCAAATTCTATAATTACTCTAATACTTTGAAATCTCTATCTGTTCTCATTGTAACCAGTATTGGTTACATCTGAAATCACAGTGAACAAACTTAACCTGTAAATCACAGTGAGGTCATAATATGCTCTATAAGCAATGACTGCACTGTGTGGTTCAAATCTGAAAGTACGACCCTGCAAGACAACACGATGATATACTTGTACAAACATTACATATATTACATCCCATTTCTGATTACGAGTTGATGCAATATTCAGCAAACATCGTCCATAATCCACATGCACAGAAATCAATGTCTTCAGAATGCCAAACGCAAATCTATCTTCATACGAGAAATCTAATTATAAACCTTTGTATCCGGCCACATTGATAATATCAGTTATGCTGTATACGTCTATTCAATTGTTTCTTACCGTACGAAGGAGGACTGCTGCTGTCTATCCTGCGCTCGCCCCTTATCATACCTGAAACAATTGAATAGACGTATCCAACATCGATAATGGAAACATTTGCCATTTTATGATTACCTTTCCTCATTTCTTTCGGTGAAGTCAGACACCTTGTCATCACGTTTCATTCCTCAGTAATGGGTTTCAATGACGCTCTCGTACCTACAAAGTGGCAAGCAACAGTCCACCCATTGTATAAAAGTTAGAGCCTATATTAACATTACAAAGGTTAAAAACTGACCTCAATGGTCCTATACCTGTTTAAACAAGGACATCCAACATCACAACTTGTATTTGTACTCCTTGCAAATTACGAATCTCCGTATTGGCAGGTACTTTAACTTATACAAGACTGAGGTAAAATATGTAGAAGAATTGTCGTTCTGGACATCAGATTATTCCGTAATTCTGGACACTTGACTTTGTGCCAACACTTAGTAAACTTACCGTAAAGAGATAATCTTCAGTACGTAGATGCTCTTCTTCAAAACAGATCAAAACTATACTATGAAGCAGTTGAAAACCAATGCTGAAGAAAAAGACAAAAACGACGCAAAACAGAATGACAAGTAAATCAGGTCATCAGTAAGCCCTTGAGTTACATAATATCATAGTCGGAGCGTTGCAATATTAATTACTCTACACGGGTTAGAAGTAGTTGCCTGTTCTAAGCCTTCCTCGAACCATAAAGCTGCAGTTGCAACAACCATGCTGAAGAAATGTATTCACCAGCATTCTTTTCCCTGTCCACTTTTTGTACATGGTACACTTTTCAGTAGTTCAAGTCACTTCAGAATTTCTGCACAGAAACCACACCTACAGACGAAGCGATTGCTTAGAAGTCTAATAAGTATTTAATATGTCCAATGTCTTTGCCATTTATGCAACAATTACTGTCATAAACATATTTGAGGATCCCCAACTGAATTACACGGAAGTTTGTCATCGCAACTATTGTTTCTAAGTTACATGCTCTTAGTTCAGTACTGCACATTCCAGTACGAACCATACATGTAAGGAAACAATCTTACTATATTCTCATACTTAATAGTCCGTACACACACATTTAAATTCCGAATCCAACGTTGGCTGCAACCCGCTTTGCAACCTGATGTCTGAGAATTTTCTTGATTACTTCCAATCTGTTTACAGTCAATCACCATCGCATAAGTTGCACTTCTCATGATGTGTTCTTCTCACTTCCCATTGCACTTTCTGTCTGTGGTTCCTTGTGACGTCGGAACCCCCTCCTTTCATCCTAAATTCAGTTTACAAACAAATAATCATTACATACAAGTAGGTGCGTCCTATACAACAGTCCAAAAGATTAATTCAATTGACTACCAACACAACCTGCAGTTCAGAAGAGTAGATATTAGAATTTCATTAAGAAACTTGCCTTCACTTTTTCAGCGCTCATTTCTGCTGTACTTTGATCTCATCCCTGTACCGGCCCTTAACCGGTCAATCTCGGAATGTAGCTGTTTAATATAGTCTTCATTTGATATGTCCTGTTCCTGAAAGCTTCTTGAGTTTCTCCTGCTTGACGTACTCCCTCCTGTACCAGACAGCTTCTCCTTCCCCTAAAAGCAAAAGTCCTCAGACATGGTGTACATAACACTAACTATGATGAACTACGTCGGGGCTCAGAGAAAACTCACTTCTATGCAATAGATCAACTTTTAAGGCTGCCCTCCCCAACATTCATTTACGCTATACAAATTCCATGACATAAATCTATAAATCATTTGTTGGTGCACAACGTACCTTCCCCATGAATAATTCCTCCTCAGTCCAGCGACCGCGTTCATCTTCCTCAGTTTCACTCTGACCAAACATGTGACTATGGCTGCGTGATCCTGATGAGTGTTTCTCTGAGTTTCTTCCCGTTGTCTCCTCGAATTCCCCACCGTCTTCAATGAACTTCTTTTTCGATCCCATGAAGCCCTTGTCACGGTTCATTTCTATTTCAATTTCTTCTGGATCTGGAGACCTCTTCAAGATTTCGCGAAGTTTCTCTCGCACGCCATTCACCCCGCATCTCCCAGTCCTTCCCAAAGTTTTGCGAGACGCATTTGCCTTCCTACCTTGTTCAGATTTTTCAAGTCGTTGTCTGCTTGCCGCCAACTTCACAAGCCGCTGCCACACCTCTTGATCAATGTGTAGGGGTTGTGCCTCTCCTTTCTCGATCGCTGCAATTAGTTCGCCACGCTTCCTCGTTACCGCCTTCCCCATCATGGACCGTAGATAATCTGCATTAAGGGTCCCTGAGTACTCAAAGCGTTCATTCAAACGCTCTTTGAATGTGGTGACTGCTTCATAAATCTGTCGTGCAATGTGGGTGCACGAGGGATCCAGTCCTGTCGCCAGTTTAAAGATTTCGGCAACCCAGGGTGGTCTTCCGGGACCATATGGTTTTCCATCCGGATCTAGAGTTAGATAAAACGGTTTCTCCCCATTCCGTTGTCGTCGTGCCATTTCTTCCTCTCTAACGGCTTGTTTGTGCCGTCGTGTCCTCCTATCCACTGCTGGTGATGGAAAATGAAGATTATCGACATTCACAATCTCCGAACTCCTGTGTTCTGTTACTGGATCACCATCTGAATTCCTTCGCATGGAACCATGTGGCGATAACTGTACAGGGCTTCGCTGCTGCGTTCGAACACGATGTTCTGGTGACAACGATCTCCTGCTGCTACGACCACCATCGCCTGAAGACTGCCTTCGGTTCCTCAGCGGCGAACGAATTGGCGACCTCGAATAGTGTTGCGAACCTACAGTGTTTGTGCACAGTAATCAGAACATACTAGTGCAGGACAATGTGCGCATGTACAGCAGTTGTGTTGTTTTTACCATAACTGAAAACATACTTCTATAACTCCAGAATGGTGTCACATCAATTTTGTGACTTGCAATATCTTTCTTCTATTGGTGTTTACTCCCCATATTCTGTAAACACCCCATTATCGTCCACTATCTTACTATTATATATTTGGTTGAATATTAGTAACTGGAATTCTTATGTACTTTACATATCTGTAATTCGCATTCATACGATTTAGATGACCACGCTAGTTTTTCTTGTAGGAAAATATAAAAATATACTTACCTCGGTCACACCTTGGATGATATTCTCTGTACTTTCTGGGTAGTGCTTGCATATGTCTGTCATTGTTAAATGGAGGACTCCTCGACCGACTGTGACGGGAGCTCGTCCTACCATATTCTCGACTGGACGCGTATCGATGACGGGGAGGGCTTCTAGAGCTGGAGTAGTATGACAGTCTGCGGCTCTCTCTACGGTCCTCTCCAGGCGAGTCGTCATATCGTCTGCGTCTTCTTCCAGAATGCTGTACCAAAATTACAATCTCTTATTTTTATGAACTCAACTTTTGCATGACCATATACGGGAATTTTGATACCATAAACAAGAAAATATCACATCGTCTTGAAGCTTACGGTGTAACTGTAGTAGTTAGTTGGTGACGCACTACGTCTATACCGTCTCCTTCCATGAGCCCGGTATTCTCCACTTGATGTATGATAATCTTCTGTTTGGCGGCCAATGTGGTCCTTCTCGCGAATAATTGTGGTGTTTGAACGATGAGTAGTGTTCCGTGTCTCTTGCACTTCTACATCTGTTTGTCTAATACCGGGGATGTGGCCGACGATTTCCTCTGGTGCATCACAATTTTCATTGTCAACCTCATTTACATCTCCGTTGCTGACCTTATCAGGATCTGAACATTTGCAATAAACATCCTTTGTTAGGCCATACAGAGGCGCTGCAATCAATGGGTGTGCTCTGGGTGACAAGCAGGAATATGTACATCTTCAAAAATTTAAGTCATGTAAAACCTCATAGAATCAAGAAGTAAGGATTAGGTTTGTCGTACCTCCTGGTTCTGGAACAACCAATATAGTTTCAGCACGACCACGAACAGATGATGGCATATTCGCCCCAGATTCAAAGTTGTCTTCTTGAGTTCGAGCCGGTTGGGTTGTAGTCGGGCGTTCAGTGGCCTTCCCTGGGTTCGATACCGTCCTCGTTACTCTGCCACATGCTAAAGCGTCTTCTTCAGTTTTCTTACGTAGTTCTTGCACGTCAGGTATAGCATTATTGGCTCTTCCTAGCACCACAGCTACGCTTGCAGCACCAATAGGCTGGGTTTTCTTAATGCCTTTCGGAGTATCATGGATATTTGATTGCGATTTCTTTCGTCCTTTTACGAATCCACCGAGCTGATTCGATTGTGATGGCTCTTTTGTTGCCTCCATTGTTGCAACAGCTTTACTCGACTTTCTTGTTTCTCTGGTGGTTGCGGCTACAGTTTTCCTTTTCTTCAACCATGGCTCTGGGCGGTCTTCGTCTGGTAGACTCGTCACCATTTTAGCTCGCCCACTCTGTTACAATTTCATATGTACATTAGTAAGCTTTTCATTGCATATTCAAAATGCGAACATTTATCTGAAAGACTGAAACTACCAATGTGTGTAAATTCAGCTTCTACTGGAATACTTGATCTGTACGGAAACTTACACTATATTCCATATATATCCTTCTTTGAGGGTGTGAGAAAAAGTAATAGTTACCTGGGGGGTGTCACGTTTGGGCAACTTGCACACTTTACACAACTGCACGTTTCCGCTGGCCTGGTCAATCATCATAAAAACGTAGAAATAGGTTAGATTCATTTGTAAGTCACCCTCTTATACTGCTATTATACTAACCACGTTATTTCAAGGTACTACTCACTTATATATGCGAAGTCCGTTGTATACTTTCCAGCTTCCCATTTCATTTTCGTGCAACTATTTCTACTTTCCATATGCAAGGAAAACTTGTGTACAAAGAAAATGCCTTAAATATGTAATACAAATAAGCTTGTAGAGATGGAGATCTATTACCTGTGCTACGATACCATGAACGATGGAAGGCTTTCGTCGTTGTTTTTCTTGTACAGTAGTTCGACTGAAGTGTAAAAGATAAAATTGTTATTTACTTTAGATTACATGTAGCAAAAACAATATCACAAAATGGACTCTACTAAATCAAATACAATGTACTCAAAGACGACAGACTTCATTTCACAGTATCCCAACATATACTCCTCATATTTATAATATGAATATAGATACTGAAAACTTTGAGCACTGTAATTAGCACAAATAGACAGATGTAGAAAATATTGTCAACACTCTTACACAACGTCCGGTTGTTCCTTAAGCGCTGGTGAACTGGATGGCAGACACGCTAGTGCTGAACATGCGGGCAGTGGAAAATTGGTGTCTGGATTCTGTACTTCTTGCGGTACCTGCGCAAGTTCAATTTCAAATCAATACTTATAGAAAACACAAAGCATTGCTAGTTTGTCTATGCCTTTAAAGCATCTCTACCATTTTCAAAGCTACCAATTTCTTTGTGATAATCGCTGAGAGTATAGTCAACTTTGTGCTTTTACAATATCCTTCTTCAAAAATAATTGCAAGAAATTGAAATGACAAACTTACAGTTCCGTTTATGTTGTGGCTTCTGCTCTGGCGGTTATCTTGCTCCTCTGCAAAACGTACCCTCTTCTGATAAACCAACAGTGAGAGGTTGACAATACGTTAGTGGACATTTGTTAAGGTAAAACAAAAGCAACTCAATGGCACATTACATCCTCCACTACTGTGACAACATCGTCTATCAAACATGTATGAGTAAAATTGGTCCACCACATTTGGTTTGACGTTGGATAAGTGTTTTGCTGCTGATGCCGAGAAGGAGATACTGTTGTGCGTCCTCTCCTGCCCTGTAGGTGTATGCAACTGAGAGGATGTCTTTTTCAAGCCTGTCTCCGACGGGTCTTCTTCAACAGTAACCCTGACGTCGCAAGCCTCCTGAACGATTTGAAAGTCACGTTCAAATTGAGTGCCTTCGCCGCTGTCCGACTGAAGGTTTACAAACTTCGCAGGGTTAACGGAGCTACAGCCCTGATGTTCTGCTGCGCCTTCGCGATGTGCTACTTGCGGCTGAGAGTTTCTGCCTCCGCTTGCAGACCTCCCACCGTCAACTTCCCCCTTCAAAGGCGCCGCAATATCCCCTTCAGAATCGGAATTTACTGGAGGAGACGGTGTTCTCACTCGTCCAGTTCTATCGAATAACTCAACATCAAGCAGTGCGTCTTTATTTAGCCGATCGTACCTTTAGTGGAACCAACAAACAGTTTTTAGAACAACAGTGTGAAAATTAGAGCTGCCACTATTCGTCTGTTTACGTAAAATATACATGCTGCGCAGTACAACAGCAATGCGAATGACCTACTCCATTTTTAAAACAGACTTACCGCTTGACATATACAATAGCATAAAGTAAAAACCTCTACTCCAATGACACGAAGAAATGTGGAGCTCATCCCTTACTCTACGATGCGAGTGTAACTCATTTGCTGAGCAATCAACTCCACATGCAACATGTCAATTTCAAAGTTCCCCACAACCTGAAACATGCGCGAGTTACGACAAAGTAGAAACGAAGTGGAAATCGCAATGTCGTCCATGGCAACGCAGCAGCATCGTCACAGTAACTTTTCAGCTGAGAAGACGGAGGAAGAAAAAATAAAGCAAGGTGGTGAGCGAAGTGAGGGTGTACGTCGGTCGCCCACTGTGAGAGAACACTTTTCATCCAAAAAGGTAAATTAGGGTTTCCAAGGCACGCTGCCCCAAAATACCCATACACATGCGCTGCACGTCCTTTTTTTTACTCTCTCTTTTTTCGTGTGTAGCTCATACTCAGATCAATGGTTTCCCTTCTCCGACATTTATTGTCTTCCGGTTCTGTGGAGAGACTCACTGCTTTGAGGAAGTGCGAGCCTGTGAAGTGGGGTTTTACCATCGATCAAACGTGGTCGACGTTAAATTTTCGCAGTCCTCAAGAACGCTGAGTTCTTCTTCAACTCGGTTAGCGATTCTTAAGTCAACAATGGCGCTGCTGTCGCTAAAATGTATGTGCTTTATGGATCAAACTATGAGCAAGAGACTGATCCCACTTTCTAATTAACCTGGTAGTTGTTTTATTTTTCTGTCTTGCAGATCAGAAGTTCTTCATGGGCTTCAAGCCTCCGTGTCTGCACCGTGTCATTTTCTACAGCGACCGCTCAAAGAGGCGGGCAACTACAGGCGCGATTGCTATTTCGAGGGTGCGACTAACCGGCTTTAAGATAAGCTCCTACTTCCTTGGTCATTGCCGCTAGAGTAGTTGCTACATGTGAGCAGAAAATCACGCAATGCAGCTTTCCAAACACCTCCAAAGCTACACGCTCCAGTTACTACAGCAGGCGATACTGTGGTCATGCAGACTCCGGCACTGGACAAAGGGCATTGGTCCCTCTAATTTCAGTAGTGAAGACATAACACTTACACAGAGTCGTCGTGTTGAAGGGCGTCGTCAAGCACTTGCTTGTTTCTCTGAATTGTTCGCAAACGCAACACCTAGTAGTCATTTGGAATAGGCATCTTATACTCTTGTTCTTCGTAGTGTATGCTTCGTTTAACAACTATACGCTGCTACAGATAGTACCAAAACTACAGAAGTGCGTACTTCTTAGTTGTAGAGAAATTCCGTGAACTGCAGCTACTGCAGACTACTGACTCATACAGATAAGTGCCTTGTATATGTTGCTATTTCTCAGCGCAGGAGCTACTCAGTGTAACTTCAGAGCTGAGAAGACGGAGGAAGGAAAAATAGAGCACAGTCTGTTGATTACAAGGCTCGGCAATTTAAGGTAACCAAAGCTACAAAACCCCAATCTTTAGAGATCATTGTAGACAACTAATTCTTGATTGCATTTGATTATGTTGTCAACATGTTGTATCAAAAATCATTAAGTAGTACTCATATAGATATGGAATGATATCTACTTAAGTTTCCGACCATATTATGAGATCAGTAACCATAATTGGAGAATCCTGAGGAGATTTGCAAAGAGATCAATTCAAAGTGCCGAAATAAATCGTAATGACGAGTTCTTCACAAGTGTAATAGATTTCTGTCGACAAGTTACAGTATTTGTAATTACCTCTATTTCATTGATACGGAGGTCTGATGCTCGGAATACTTAGAACGTTGGTCACTTCACCTCAAACTCAAGCACTTGTTTCTCAGAACTTTAGATTACCTAAGAGGCAACACCTGGTAGTCATGTATAACACCTAAGAATCATGAAAAATCTTTGTAGCATGCCAGATTTTGAGAACGAAGTGAGAAGGTCGTCAACAGTGCCAACTATACTATTGGCAGTGCTGAGGTACAACAGTTCGTAGGTTGACACCATCTTCAGTAGGTTGACACCATCTCTTCGCACGGTTGTAGTAGATTGTCATTCAGAGAGGAGCCCCTCTGACGACCTCTCAGTTGATTAGTATGCTGTAGTTGCTGTAGCAGCTGTGCTGCTGTCGTTAGTAATCCTCTATCTCACAGGCCATGCTGCCAGGGGTAGTTCTATTCCCTACTCGTCTGTTTCTTTAGACTTTTTAGATACTTACATGCATACCCATCATACTCTTCCACGGTGGCTACGTTTGGATCAAGTCTAGAGACGTAGCCCCCAAAGGAGTGTACCGTAGATTAAGAAAAGAGAAACGAGGCAACGTCAGGGTGGTGTTTGAGCCACGCTTCAAACCCCCGCGAACAAACGGCGAACCTTCCGAGCGCATCTATGTTGATCAGTATGAGACCGAGCAAGAAGTTACAGTATTTGTAACGCCATATCATAAAGCTAAAGTACATTATATTATGTACTTTGTCTTCAATGTAGAAAAGAGTGGACGCATTGTGATGTGCATGTACCTATGTTCTTCATAAAACCGTATCTAATTACTTGCACTGTTGATATTGTATTCCAGGGATTTGGAGTTTTGGAATTCCGATTTTACTGTGCAAGATATCCATTTGATGTGCTAGAATTCTTGCGACAAAGTCTGTGACGAGGCAGTTCAAGCGCAACCGTGTGAACGACGCTGGTAGGCTTACAAATACTATGGATCTGAAACATGTAAGTGATGTGTCAAACGAGAAACCTTCCGTCATTTGCAATGACAGAAAAGAAGTAGAGGACCTCTCGCCTAGACGTATGAGGGTGTTTAAACTGCGAAATGTAGAGACAGAGAAGAGGGTCTTAAAGAAACAAACTAGGCACTTCAAGATCACGGTTATGCTCGTAGAGTCACTTCTGCTTTTCCATACTATAATGCACAAAGCAGTCAAACTCCGGGAGCAGTCTCAAATTGTATTAGCGGACGTTAACGACCGAAACTCTACGGATGCGTTGTAGGACCGTAGTCTATGCTACAGAGTGAACCACTTTGTACTTTGACAATTGACAATTATAAGAGAACATCTTACTTTGATGCTATTTACATTCAGAGGAGCGTTACTCACTGTGTCTATACGTGTACTTTACTTGTATTTTATTGTGAAAGACTTGAGAAATTGGTGAATGACAATGTTTATGTGGTGTTTTTATCAGATCCGGGCTTGAGTACATCAGCTTTTGGGGATCTGCTCAAACCACTGCTACTGAGTTTGCTACAATTCAGGTATGTAAATGTCTGTAAACTCAGAGCTCGCAATCTCTGAAATTCATGTGTGCAATATAGTAAGTTATAAACTTTTAGTATGCACATAAGGCCAGATGTACATTATAAAATAGTCATGTAATTGAGTACGGAACTAGAAAAGGAATGGTAATAGTTCATGAATGGATCAAGTAAGCTGAAAAGTAAAATCAGCACTTAGATTTTGAACTTACTAACATTTCACACATACAATTTCGCAGATGCAAGCTTCATATTCCAGTGTTGGTATATTTGCTTTAGTTAAATTCTCTAGATGTTCACTGAGGTTATACCATTCTGTGCAATATGATGGAATTGCAAAAACGTAAGAGCCAAGGTAAAGGATGTGACATGTGACATAATATGAAAATAAGCTTTCTGTGGAGGTCAGGGGATGGGTGATATAAAAGGAAGTTTGTTCGACAAGGTAAATTTGACAGGAGTAAATTTGGTCGTGCAGAATGAGGCGAAGATTGTCTGCGGCTTATCACATCGAGCGCTCAGTGGCGAACAGGTTGGGATTACCGGAATACCCTTGTGCCTGCAATCGTTGTAGAGGCGCAAGGATAAGAAAGGGAGAGACAGTGGCGCGGCACCATATCACATACGGACGAGACCCATACCTGTTGTACCCGGTCATTGTAAGTCCAACATTATTTTTAAATCGCACTATGTAGGATACTACGAAGGTAATACCTGCAATATTTGTACTTTCATCACAAATTCAGAGTAAAATATTCTGAAATTATGTTGTGTGAAGTAGTAGTGTAGGTATTAATCTTTAAAATGAGATGATCTTAACATTAAGTATGAGAATAGTATATAATCGGCTGAAATCAACCTTTATGCCTCTTTCATGTAATTCAACCTGATTTTTTGGTAAAGTTGAATCTCACGGGAGCCGCGCTCAAGCTAATTCTTTTTGTATATTTACAGACAGTGGATGGAAGAAATGTTCGGGGTCCAGCGCGACATCCACACAGAGGAAGAGAAAGATACCGTCGTAGAGAACGTGGTGGTGGAGAGGGTGGATTCACGTGGCCAAGGAGAACAGTGGTGGATATAGAGAACATGGCACGAGATGCTTTTACACATTTGGACGACATCCACAACAACGCTATTAACGCTGGGGACAACGCAGCAATGGATGACAACAATGTTGAAGAGGACGATCAATCGCATGAAGTCAATTTGGAGAACCTTGTAAGAGAGTCCACTCAGTTTGTTTTCGAGGGCAGTACACAAAACCGATTACAGTGTAGCATTGTACTATTTTCTCTCTGTAGCCTATATTCTGTGCCGCATACATTCTTGGATGCACTACTGACGTGGATAGCGGGAGATTTGCTGCCGACATCTAATTGCTTTCCACGGACTTCTTACGAGGTAAAAACCATGCTTATGAGATTGGGTTTAAAACATAAGCAGATACATTGTTGTCCGGATGGGCATGTCTTATATGAAGGTGAATTCGAAGATCTACAGTCCTGCCCGAAATGCGAACAACCTCGGTACATTGGCGGGGGCAACAGAATCCCTCAGAGAGTAGTCCGTTATTTTGTTGTAATTAAACATTTGTTGCGAATGTTTAAGTGCCCAGAGATTGCAACACATATGACATGGTACCATAGTCATAAATCTAGAGGTCAGCTTATGAGGTCTGTAGCAGATAGCGAACAGTGGAAGACAATAGATCGGTTATATCCTGACTTTGTAGACGTGCTTACCAACTTGCGTCTAGGTCTAGTTGGCGACGGAATCATACCATTCAAGAACAACGCAATCAAACACTCAACGTGGGTGCTGTTGATTACGATCTACAATCTACCGCCTTGGTTGCTAACCAAAAAGTTTTTTATTTCACTAGTTGTGCTCATTCCAGGTCCAAATTCTCCAACAGCAGATAACATAGATGTGTTTTTACGCCCACTAGTGCGGAACTTGATGACTTTGTGGAATGGAATTCGAGCAATTGATATGAGCAAGCCTGAAGGGGAGAGGAGATTTACACTTAGAGCCATGTTGATATGGACAGTTAATGACTTTCCTGCTTTAGGGCTTCTATCACGTCAGCAGGTTCATGGCTACAAAGGTTGCCCTTTTTGTGGCCCAGAAACATGTGCTGAGCATGCGATGCTATTAAAGAAAATGATTTATTTAGGGGCTCGACGCTACTTGGATGGTGAACACCGATTTCGCAGGGCTCGAATAGCGTTCGACAACCACCAGGAGTGGCGCTTATCACCGGAATCTCCAACAGGAGAGGAAGTCTTGACGTGGGGGACGCAGAGGTCTGACTTTTTGAGCGCTGGTGGCATCGAGAACTCCAATGCCGACCCGGTGAAGCTGCACGGGGTCAAACGCAGGAGCATCTTGTTCGATTTGCCTTACTGGAAGGTACTCATTCAGAACTCGCTTAGAATAACATGTATGTCAAAAGTACATTGACAAGACCAGTTCTGAGAGGGATTGATTTATAAACTTACGTTGCTAATGTCTTCATAGAAACATGGTGCGTGTCTATGAAAGTAAATGCTTGAATTGTGGAAGTCGTCAACTGTGGTTGACTGATCTGTCTGTAAGCTTAGAGCTCCGGAACCAGCAATGATGGTACAGAATAAAAAAATGACATACCCTTTATATGTGAACAGCAGAGCAGCAATGACTGATCTAGTCGCGGATGTTAAGCAAATGCTGAATCTAAGTAGAATTGTAATGCGTAACATCGAATGAAAAGAAATTGGCTTCATTTCAGAATCTAGTAATTAATGTAAATCACTAACGTCTCTGTGTGTACGTTCAGGATCTTCCAGTCAGGCACGTGCTCGATGTGATGCATTGTGAAAAGAACATTGCGGAAAATATATTACGCACCACTTTTGGAGAAAAGGACACCCCAGCCGTGAGGGCGGACATGCAAGCTCGCAACATTAGACCCCATTTGCACCTACAACAAGTTGGGCCCAACGGAGATAGGTTCTATATGCCGGACGCAACGTATGTGTTATCCCCTGAAGACAAAGGTAAAGTATTGGGCGTTCTAAAAGCGCTCAGAACTCCCACGAACTATGTGTCTGCTCTACACAAGAAAATTAGCAAAGGTAAATTAAGCGGATTAAAGTCACACGATTTCCATGTATTGTTACAACAGGTACTACCATTGTGTTTTAGAAAGGTGTCGAATAAGTCAGTAGCTGGGGCTGTCATACGGTTAAGTCGAGTGTTTAGGAAATTGTGTGCCAAAACAGTAAATGGTGAAGATAAAGAACAGTTAATAGGTGACTCAGCCGAGACTATGTGTATGTTAGAGAAAGAGTTTCCTCCTGCGTTTTTTGACATCATGTCCCATTTGCCGAACCACTTAGTTCAGCAATTGTTTCAGTGCGGCCCTGTTCACACGAGGTCGATGTACCCGTACGAACGCTACTTTAAAACTTTAAAAGGGTATGTAAGGAACTTAGCCAAGCCGGAAGGTAGCATAGCACAGGGGTATCAAGTTGAACAGGCTTTGGGATTTATCACAGAGTACATGTCAGAATACAACGTAACATCTAGAAGGGTGTGGGACGACAAGGAAGAGCCAGCAATGGTGGATGAAATCTTGGAAGGGAAAGGGAAACCGAAGGTGCTGTCAGTGGAATTGAGGAACGCATTGCACGATTTTGTCCTGGACAATGCATCTCATTTGGAGCCATACCGCGAGTAAGAGAATTCTAAACCTCGCATGTATAAGGGTAGACTTTGATGCTTTCATTGTGACCTTTAATTTGCACTGTGTGAGGGCACGAAGACGTATGGTCCAGCAATTTTACTATATGGGCATGGTTAGCTAGTATAAGTATACAGTATTCTGGCTTGTGGGGTACGTGAGGATGAATTGACAGGAGCTTTGCAATTTATAGTAATATATTTAGAAAATAAATGTTTTTATAAACACGTGCATGGTATGTTGTTCAATACATTGGCTGAAATTTGTCATTAATCGTTAACAGGAGGTATCAAGCAAAATGGACAGAAAGGAGGGATGAGCGAGCAGAATTTAGAAGACGACATCCACGGAGAAACGGACGACCTGGGCTGCCGTACCCGGCCGGAATGGAAGCGATTACATCGTTTTCAACGTGGCTGGAATCGGACGTGAGAGGGGCAATCGATGTGGGTATGCAGATACCTGAAGATGTGGCGGCTTCATCAAAACCACCAAGTCTACAGGCACAAAGGTACCGAAGTATGTACTCATATGGTTATCATTTTCGAGTGCAAAGTGCAGAAGACGGCGCCCATAATACATGTGATTCAAGAGTAGCTGCTATTTTCAGGAGACCTTGTCGATCAGGGAGGCGTGATACGAACCCTGTGGATGCACATCTGGAGTACATCGGTCAGATACAGGAAATTGTTGAGTTGAACTATGTGCAGCATTGCACTGTGGTACTAGTGTGCGACTGGGTTAAGGCGAACTATCGAGGTAGGAATGCGACAGTAAGAAAGGATGAGTGGGGCTTCACCATGGCGAATTTCAACTCACTTGTACCATTTGGGTACGAATCCTTTGCATTTCCAGTCCACTGTGAACAAGTGTTCTTCTCATATGAAGAGGACGAGCCAAGGTGGAGGGTAGTATTAAGAACCGAAGTAAGGGGCCGGAGGATTGACAACGAAAGGGAGGAAGAGGAAGAGGCACAAATGTTTGCAATGGGGAGAGGTGTGGATTTTGAGGGGCTACGCGCAGCAAACGTAGTACTAGAGACCAATCCGAATCCTCTCCCAACTGGAAGGAACATACGTATTCCGGAATTATTGGTCCCAGTCGCAGATGAAGAAGCTGTTGTCTTCGACAGAGATGTAGGCGAGTCGTCGGACCAGGAGAATTAAGCGCGAACAAATCAGGGTAAGTTTCGAATCTATCACAGTGAACATCGTCAGTAGTTGTGTGTTTTGTGTTGCTCGGTGAAGCCCTTGCAGGATAAGTAGAATGCACTAAACGTAACAGATGATATCTTGTTAGCCATCATCGTGAACTTGGAGGAAGAGGCGGCCACAACTAACAGCCAGCTTTATCTAATGAGTCGAGTTTTGAGGTACATGTCACTGTGCGTCCTTAGTGAAGCACCAGAAGCGACAATATCTCCTGCCTGTTTTCGCTATAATTGTAGAACTGGAATGTGATAAGGGTGACCAGCATTGAAACGTAGCACCTCCAGTACAGAGAGTTTGACAGTTATTGAGTTGTTTGTTTCACTTTTTAAACCGCTATGATGTTCAGTGAGGACTTGTAATTCCTCCTAACACACAATTGTGAGGATTGCAGACGAAGTTGATGTCATTGCAGGAGGTCGATGGAGCGTGACCAACACTTACTAGTATAGAATTTGAAGCGATAAAGGGGGTCGACTATAGTCCAACCTACCTCCATGACATACGATGCTGCAATTCTAGAGAAAACAAATATAAGGTATTGCGTTTTCTATTGTGCCAAGGAAAACAATGAAGGAGTTTGTTCGTGAGGATGCATAGAATTTGTTTTCCAATGCAGACATTAACATACTAAGTTTTGGTTACTTTGGTAAATTAAGTATATATGATGCGAATTAGTAATTTATTATCGATACATCTGTCCTAAGAGGGTTGTATTGTCCTGCTGTTATTCATGTGAGCATGCTAGGGCATGTTTATGGTTAGAGCGGCTTGAATGGGAATGATACTCTCGTGTATACATTCGGCGAGACGTTTCACATTGTTTCGTATCTTCTTGTCAGAAGATGCAAATACTACTCGTATGAAATTAAAGTTTCCGTGGATAATGGCTTCACAGGATTTGGATGCAGGAAAAAGTGCGACCACCTTGCAAGATTGCTCTTCACGCATGCCCTTCTTGCTCTCTCAAGTAAGAAGTTCCAATCCATTGGCCGCATATATATTTGATTCTCTTCTTTGAGTTGGTGCTTTCAGACTGTCAGGAAGCACCTTAATATATCAAGCAATAGCTGGATATCAGGAAAGTTCGTCTTTGAATGGACATCGTGTTCTAATTTCATGTTTCACGATTGCAGGTGGCCTTGACAACCATGGCAAGGTTGCAAGAACAAAACATTGTTTCACCAGGTGAAGGCGATAGGTCAGATGATGTGACTTACATTGATGTACTATCTACAATGCGGATATCCAACAGCGCATGCCATACCATTTTGTCTAAACTGCTTGCCTCTTTTTTGTGACCCGAATCTTCAGAGAGTTTGCGGAGCAGGTACAGATACATCCCTCTGAATCTATATTGAACCTCCCTATTTTTAAACTAGTATTAAACCCACCTACAGTACATTGGTGTAATATGTGAAGCGTGGTTTTAAAAAGATGTTATTAAATGAGAATGCAGGCAATACGCCACACTTCTTGGCTATTTCCATTACTGCCAAGGGATGGTGTACCGAGACTTGCCTCTTTCTATCATGAGAGCTATGCTGGTTGTAGATCGTGATGGTGAGGAGGATTTAGAAATCGAAAAGGTATGTTCGTCACATTCATTTTTAGAGTGGTGTCATGGCGGTAGCGTCCAATTGGCTTGAGTTTTATTTCCCGTTCTGCAAGGATAGTTATCATTGTTTCTATTGCATGTTGTGGCTACTACTTTTACGATCCATTATACAGGTAAACCTTCATTGTAGTGGTGTGCGTAGATACGACATCACTTGTTTTTTAACAAGTTTTGGCTTGTTTTGTAGCTGGATAGAGATCAGGCCGATCTTGCGCAAGTTAATTTCTCTCTCCTCAAGCGAGAAGCGACAGCTCTTGTTGATCTGGTACTGTACCTTGTCTTGTGCAGTAGGATGTCAATGTTGGTGTTTTCTGAAATGCTCATTGTTTGGTTCCTTCTCTTTATACCGTGATGTCTAACCTTTTGAAGTTGTAATCTTTTGTAATACCTGATAAAAGGGTTAAGCTCTGTCTCTGTCTTGTGACGTGCAGGTTGCTAGAGATGCTACATAACGGAGTGAAATAGGTCACTTTAGATTATGTGCAGTGCGCAAAATAGTCAAATTGGATTATTATCTACTCAATCCAAAGTAGATAGTCACTTCACATTATCTTCCAATTGATGGCTAAGTACTTACAGTACTTTCCGGGAGGTCATTGAAAATTTACATGGTTTTGAAAATAGCATAATGATGTGGACAGAATACACCCATTTTGTATGGGTTTTGAAATTTTGGATGACAAGGCCGTAAATTAAATATGATTATATATAGGTGCCTCACAGGGGTGGGGCAATGTAAATATTATGCATTTCTCAAGGAAAATGGTTTCGTTATTGTGAAATGAGAAACATTAGTTTTACTTCAGTAGTATATCGTGTTTTATTTGTGGGCAGACAGAACATAATTCCGTAATTACTGCAATTCTGTAATTTGCATATTCAACTGTGTAAAAGTATTAAAAGAAATAAATTCTTGGACAATAAACAAATGATGGCATGAAGTAATCAGTAAAGATCACATGGTAAAAAATTTCGTTTTTCGATGGCATGGTGAATACCGGAAAAATCCCCACGAATAACCTCAGATAGATCACATGGTAAAAAATATCGTTTTTTGATGGCATGGTAAATACCGGAAAAATCCCCACGAATAACCTCAGATGCTTTCACCATTTAACATCTGCAAATTTAAAACACATGCCACATCAGCATGTGACTAGGAGGATTTCAAGAAAGGAGGAAAAATAAAAGTGCAGTACCTAAATCAACAGAGAAGAGGCCAAAGATTTGGCATCTATCACCTTAAAATCAGAATTCTGTGACGACGGTCGATACAGTGCATAAATCAACAGAGTTTCGTTGTTTTTGCGTTGATTTGGACCCAATTTTCTACTAGTGATGGTACCCCTACTGAGTTTATTTTTGATCGCGGCGCAGTTTTGTTTTTAAACTTCGTGCGGCGCCTTTATGAACTTCTACGCATTCAATCGGCCCCGATAACAGAATTTCATCCCCAATCGGATGGCCAGATAGAATATGAGAACCAGTACTTAAAACAGATCTTTCGCATGTTCACAACTAAACGCCAAGACAACTCAGCCGACCTTCTTCCAGTAGCAGAGTTTGCATATGATAACTTCGTCCACTCTGCAACCACTACTAGAAAACTATGATCGAATCAACATAAAATCAAAACTGATTTTTGTTGTTTGGGGCACTGCATTGACCGTATTCACTGATTTTTGAGCTTTTTGTAAAATTCAACAGTTTGCCAAATATATTTTGTTGATTTGAGTAGTGTAATGACCGAATCAACAAACTTTCATCAAATATGGAATCTTTTTGGAATCGTTTGGAATCTTTATGGAATCTTAAGAAATGAGTTTGGAATCTCTTAGGAATCTTCTGAGATCTTTGGAATCTTTGGGAATCTTTTCAATCTTATTCTGACATTGATTAAAATGCAAAATGAAAAACGAAGATGCTTTTTGTCATCATCACTTCTTCAAAAGAAAAAATTCAAAAAATTTTGATATTTTTCCTACATGTAGAAAAATACCTGCATGAAATAGTGCATAAAAAAAATTTGAAAAAAAAAAAGTTTTACATCGTGAAAAATATTCAAAGTTTGCTGGGGAGTAAAAAGACGCCCCAGCCTCAAGAAAAAAAAAAAAAAAAAAAAAAAATCAAAAAAATTTGAAATTTTTTTTAAATGTAGAAAAATACCTGCATTAAATAGAGCATAGAAAAAATTTGGAAAAAAAAAATTTACATCGTGAAAAATATTCAAAGTTTGTTGGGCAGTAAAAAGACACCTCAACCTCAAAAAAAAAAAAAAAAAAAAAAAAAATTTCGAAATTCTTTCTACATGTAGAAAAGTACGTGCATAGAATGGTGCAAAAAAAAAAAAAAAAAAAAAAAAAAAAAAAAAAAAAAAAAAAAACAACGTTTTTACAAGGCAAATTAATAGCCAATGGTTAAGTTTTCCTATAAGTACAAAATTAAAACGCTCATGTGTATGCATGGATTTAAGTGGTGTGGTGGCGAAAGATGCGGGGTGAGAGCTAGGAGGTATTGGGTTCGAGCTTGGCTGCCTGCACTTAGTGTGACGGATGGGTTTTGAGGTGGGTTCCACGGGTGCAATGGGTGGGTTTGAGGTGGGCCCCACTTGTTGTTACGGATATTGTGTTTTCTTTTTCATGGCAAAATTTGCTTCCCGGATTCTTGGGGCAGTAGTTTTAATTTTAATCTAAAAAAATAAAATTATCCTTCACCAAATCAAGAGATAATATCAACACTTTTGTGTTGATCAATGTCTAGATCAACGCGTCCGAATCAACTGAAATTATCAACGTTTTCATGTTGATTTGGACGCTGAGTTTTCTAGTAGTGAACCAGTTTCTCCCCCTTCTATGCGACATATGACTACCATCCGACTATATCTTTTAGCATGCCTACGACATCAACAGTCCCGGCTGCGGAGGAGAGAGTTCGGTTCTTACACCAAGTCCACAAGAAGATCAAGAAAATGATTCAGATTGCATGGGAATATGCTAAGCCGCACTATGATCGACATCTACAAGATGCACCGCGGTATACTGTGGGTGACAAGGTGTTTCTCCACAGTAAACATATTGCGACAACATCACCATTTAAGAAGTTGGGACCCAAGTTTTTCGGACCTTTTGTCATCACCTCCAAACTTTCTGACTTGGTTTATCATCTCAAGCTACCTCACACCCTTCGTATTCATGATGTTTTCCACGTCGCGGGTTTGGAGTCCCACCGCTTTGACACGATCCTCGGACGACAACGACGACCATCACCCCTTGTTATTACTCTAGAAAGAGACATGGAGTGGGAGGTTCGTCAAAGTACTAGATTCATGAGTTATAGGATTAGGCCGTCGTCCACAAAACACAGTGCTATGGAAGGGATATGGACCTGAACAAGACTCGTAGGAGCCTGCAAATCATCCACGCAACGCTCCACTCATGGTCGAGGCTTTTCACAGACTACATCCGGATGCCCTCCAACCACCATCTATACCGAGAAGGAGGGATAAATGTTAGGACTAGGCTTAAAACCGGGAGTACTGTCGGAGGCAGTTAGTAACAGCTGCATGGCGGCTGGCTTAACTGATGTCTTTCCTGTGTATATAAAGCCAGTGAAAGAGCAAGCTCCTTGACTGGAAATTTCTTCACTATATGATTTATACATTTGGTTTTATGCATGTTTCTCTCCTGCCTTGGTATGACAATTTTGCAAAAATTGTGACTATGAGATAAAGTTGAAGTTTTGGATTTTTGCATTTACTTTCTTATGAATTTGAATTTGATTGTCTTTATCTTCAACGACAATGCATGGATATTTTAATAGAATGCTCAATTATGACTTTAAACCATGAACCTCCCAATGTGTTAAATAAATGTGAAGCACAAAAAAAGAAAAGAGAAGAAGTGGTCACTAGAGAAGAAAAGACTTTAAAAATTTGAAGAGAGCCGAAATGGCCCCCGCAAAGCAGCTCCCAATAAAGTCCAATCTTGAATTTGCGCACATAGTGCATTATAGGAATCTCTCCGGCCCCCCACCGTATCGAGCGTGGGTATGTCGCCGGATATGTGATGTACGGGTATTGGGCCGTCGAGGTGGGGAGGGAGAGAGGCGGGCAGCAAAGGCGCTACCCCTCAACTGTCCCGCCCTTAGTGGTGAACAGAGGCAGCCGGTCTAGCCCGAGGGGGCTTGCGTTCCTTCTCACCAGCAGAAATTAGATCACCTGGAGCATTCTGGCTCTCTTTCCATGCGTTAGTAATGTTTTTTCTTTGCTGAGGTCTAGGCTAGTATTTTGGATGTGTTGTAATCTTGGAATTGGTGACTTAATCACCGTTGTAACTAGGCTTAGAGTTGGATTTTTTGGGAGTTTCGCAAGACGCAGAAGCCTTGCCCAAAATTCCCAATCAACCCTAATTTTTAATTGAAATTAAAAATGAAAAGAATGAATGTTGGAATTGCTTGTTAGCATGTTTGTGTGGATTGAGGTGTATGGAATTTATGTACAAGGTGTTAAGTAGGAATTGCATTTACTTAGCCTAAACCCCTAAATGTAGGAATTACATTCTCTTAGAGTGCAAGTTGTGAACGTCAAGTGCGAATAAGCTATCACCTCTGCAACTACGTGGCTATAATTCTAGGATTCTAGGTTAAAATTCGTATAAGTGGCAGCATAGAGAATGTAAGCTCAAGTTCCTTTTTTGCTTTTTCAAAGTTGAAGCTTTGAGAATTTCATAAACCACGCATTTTATCCTTGTAGTATGCTCCAAAACACCATGCACACTAAGCTCAAGTGTGGCCATATCTTAACTTTTTGACCATAAGGAACAACAATACAGTACGGGGTGATGATTAAGATCATACTTATACAACAAATTTCATGAATAACTATAATTGGATTCACATAATTGAATTGCAATAGTAGAACATGTTCCATGTTTGAAATCCTAAAACAGAAGTGGCATTCACAAAAATGCATGCCGCAAATTCTTACCATATTGATTGGATTTACAACTTTGACTGCACAGACTAAACTAGATTTAGAATTCAACTCAACAAACTTCATCAAACACAAAACTTTGGATGAAGAAGTTACACCTCTTTAGAATTTCACCTTGTCATCCATAATGTTAAATTTTAACATTCAGTGCGATCAGAGGTTAAGAGATACTTACCAACAAAAAGTTCTTAAGAAGGAAAAATATTTGATAAAACTGGTATTTCATTCAACCAGCTGAAAAGAAGGTCATGTATCGCATAAGATGAAAGGTAGGAAATGTCGACATGATTGAATGGCACTACTCAGTGATACAATCAATGGTGATTTCAGATTCACTTCCTATCTCTGGTTCAAACACACAATACATTCAGTCTGTACAAGTATTACGACCTTCAGACTATCAGCCCTTCACACAACAATTCACTGCTTTACAATAGCGCAATAGCACCACATTAAGAATCATTTTGTCCTGCTCTACTTTACAAAGAACAGCCTAACGCAACAAGCTCTTCTTCCAACTGTTTCGCATTCTGAAATACAATACCTCTCATTCCTACTGCAATTGCAGCTTCCACATTCTTACGCCTGCAAGCAAGTGCGCCCGCTCACAATTAAGTAAGATAATAAAAGATCAAGACAACAATAAGCAGATTCCTAACATTACCGTAATAAATGCAAGCTCCAGCCTCTCACCTGTCATCAACGAAAACGCAACTTGATGGGTCAAGCTTTAATTGGCGAGCAGCCTCGATATATATCTCTGATTCAGGCTTCCTCATACCTGCGAAGACATGAAATGATAAAACTTGAAATCAAATAACAATGACACAACCTTGAGAGGATCTTGCTTGGATTAGCCCTTTTGTCCAGACATAATATCAATATATACAGTAAGATAGAAGTGATAAGTAACCCTTCTTCACATTCTGTGAGTTTGCAAAGCATTGAGCCGGGAGTAAGTAGCCCCATTTAAATTTCTTCTCCAAGTACCTTGTTCAGACACTTTGAAGAAAGATAGTCGTTCTCAGCAAATACAAGGATGCTCCAATACAACGAAACATGGATACTATCTGAGGTTTTTGAGGCAAGAGGTTTGGATTATGATAGATCTTGTTTGAACGTTTTTAAGAAATGTAGTCCTTACTAAAGCCCTCAGCGTATACAAGGACAGTTTAATGAAAGTTAGTGTTCCGAAACATGGATACGTTCTGAGGTTTTTTAGTCTATATAGTGAACAATTTAGTCCTGGTATTCATAGGAGGACCCTATCAGATATAGGAAACTGATCAATTCAGGCCCCTCGAAAATGCAGGAATACTACAGAATTGCATTGAGAAGTCACGAACCCATATGACAGGAAACGAAAGTCCAAGGCATGTAGTTGGAGAGCTGCAGCTTGTCTTCGATCATAGAATACCAGCACGGATAGTTGGAAAAAGCATGCATGGTGAATCCAGCAGACAGCAATCGTTGCAATAGCTCCTCCACGCCGTCCAAGTATATGTATCCCTTGCTCATACATTCCTTCAACCCTGCAGCAGCAATGGCCACATTCATTAAAATCATCGGGACTCTTCTATCTAATCAATTTAGTTCTAAGTTGTTGCAGGCTCGAATTAACAAAGAAACCTTCAACGAAATGAAATGTTTGGTAATTTACTAAATGGCAATTGTGCCTCACATATAATTTCTCTGTCTTCAAAGAATTGTACAAGAAAACACTTCCATATGATCATTACAGCAAGCATTGAAGTTGCAATATTATAAGTCCCGAATACCTCGATTGATGATCGACACACTCCAAGCTCAAGAAATCCTCACAAAATCATATGCAATTCGAAAGGTTTGATGCTTACCTTTGATGTCAAAAGGTCGACCATCTGCAAAGAATTTCTTCGAGAGTTCCTCCTCAGTCAAGTGGCCGCATTCAAATTCTATCCATGCTGTTGGGTGCTTAGTAGCAAGCAATTCCTTCATCGTCATTCTGCAAAACATCAAAACATCGTCATCCCCAAACCCTAAACTAGCAAAAAGAAAAACGAATGCTACGTAAACCAGCAAAATTCATCATCCCCAACCCAGAATGCGAATGTACACAAAAGAACCTGGAATGTCATACACACAAAAACTCAACCCTAAACCCTAATTTGGCAAAGGATCAATCAAAATTACCCAAAGAAAGCCGGAATGTCTTCATAGAAAGGGTCGCGCACAAGAGTACCCATGACATCGAGCAGCAACACGGGCGGCTTGTTCCCCACCATAGCCACTTGTTGCGAGTCCTGTCTCATTAAATTACTCCTCACAATTCCACGCTTCTTCCTTAGCAAACTGGTGCCAACGAGCTTCAGAAGCTTGGAATTCAAGGACACTGCTGCATTGGACGAAATTGCAGGCAACAACATCGTCGTCATGGCCAAAGCTATCAATGGATTCGAAGCAGAATTCTAAAGTAGATTTATCACAAAGGGAGCATCTATGTCCTCACAAAACAGTACACGTCATGTGAGATGAAAATTATGCTACTAATTTTGTCAATTGTTTCAATAGCACTTGCAAGAATCCACATAAAACTTTGTGGGAGTGAGATTAACTTTGTTAGCGGATATGGCGACACCTTACCTTTTAAGATTAGCTGATCTCATGGCTGTCCGGGTGGCTGCAGTGGTGATTCTATCATGCCTCAAATTGCCTTTTTGAGCGTGTTTCTTCATTGTGATCATGGTCTGTTTCCAGAGTTTTGTGGATTTTGTTGTCAATTTTCATGCTCACAATCTTGTTATCAGAATTGTTCACTTTCGGTGTGACTACAATGAATGTAGCATCTTCTTGTATGTAGATCCTTGTATCATTTGCTTTTGATGGTGGTTGTTTCAAAACATGTCCATCTTAGTGTAATTGATAGGTGGACTTGATGAAAGTCTTTGGGTCTTTTTGACTTAAAAACTTCATCTCTCTTGAAAACTCATATATTTTCGACTCGAAGGTGGGTTATGAAGATTTGACCATATTCGTGTATTGAAGTTGTTTCTATGATGTGGATTAGATTTGGAGTTTTTGGGTTGAATCATGATGTGATTAGTACTCAAAAACAAATTCAAGATCTCATTTTTATCACTTTAGAGGTGAAATGCTAATATGGAACCTATTGCAACAAAATAAAATGTAAAAAATGTCAGCTATAAAGTTGTTCACCTTCCTCTTAGAAATGCACTCATAACGAAAAATCGATTGAAGAAATTCTTAGTGACAAATAATATACTTGCAAACGTGAATACTGTCATAAAATTTTACAAAGGAAAGAAAAGCCCAAAATAAACCATATGTATAGTTCCCTTGCACTAAAATGAATGTCATATCTCCATCACATAATGGGTTGATCTAAGATGTTCATCATAATAAGTAGATTCAAACTGGGAATTCATGCCAACGAATGATGTAGAAATATAATTGTGAATGAAGCCCTAGATGTCCTTGGTGTGAAAGTCCATCATTCTACATCACAAGCTCGCTAGACTATGAAGAACCATAATCCTATTCATTCATAAACCATTTTTGATAAAATTTATTCGCTTGGATTCCAAGTGAAGACCAGTTTTATTTGGAAAAATTTACGCCCGTCAAAAATAGTATGGATTTATGGCATGCATTTTTTGTGAAGGTAACTTTTGTTCAGGGTTATTAAAACCAACAAATTTTCAGAATTGGAAGCCAACTATTCAAATTAAAATTAGTCATTCAGGATTTATTCTTCTTACATAAGCATATCCTCAAAATGAAGTCCACTGACTTTCTAGTTCAATTTTTTTGACAGGAACAATCTTGGAATTATAACCCAATAATGTTTCTATACCAAAAAAATTATACAAACAAAAGGTCCTCTAGGAAATGTATCTAGTTGAACATGTTAGCAAAATCAAATATGTGAAATTAACCCCTAAAGGTCCAAGAAAGCGGAAATCGCTTTTTATAATTTCCGCAGGGAGAAAATTCAGCCAACTTTGACCATTATAATCTCAAAATTGAAGAAAAATCAACGGTTCAAATTTGACATTCGAGAAAAGGGTCGAGTTAACTTCAAGATCCTACGGTTGGATCTTCTAATCACTGCTTAGATTGAGTTTCTTTGCACTTGAAGTAGAAGAAGGTTCTTTTTGATAATTTAAACAATTTTGTATCAAGGACCTTTAGGGGTTTAATTACATCAAATTTAATTTGATCTCACTGCAATAAATTTAGCAGATCCACAACGGTATTCATCTGAGCTGGATAACCGTCTTTGGGTACAGAAAACCAGCTTACGGCCCTGCATTCAAATCCCTGGCTTAAAGAATAAAATTTAGCCTAAATTGTCAACTTAAGGATCCAGGCTTAAATCAAGCAATAGCCTGAAAGCCCGGGCGGTTACAATTTGGGTCCCATGAAGGACACACTTGTCCACTATTCCAAAGTGTCCTCTTCCACCATTATTCAACGCTCTGAAGTACTACAAGGCTCAATAACCAACCCAATTTCAAATTTCAGATTTGCAAGCTCATTGGGGAGCATCCAAGAAGATTTGCAAAGTATGTAGGAAATCAAACTAATTGGTCTCATAGATTTTGGACTTATTGTGAGTTATTTATGAATTTTGGAAGTGGAACCCATAAGTGTAGCAAAAATTGCTCACTCATTGTAAAATATTCAAACTTAACAAGCATTGACGTGTTGATAGAAGTATCTCTTAAACAGAAGAGCACTACCTCCAATCCTTGCAACCAAGTTTATTGCTCTCTTGAGGACACCTGCCGCAACCCGCGTTCAGCTCACCACTCTATCAGAACTATTTTGGGTTATTCTTCCATGCACTGAAGACCTCTCCATCTTCCTTGATCCGCTCGTATTAGTTTCCTTTCAACTTCCGATAAGTCATCGGCTTTAAGATCCACTCCCTTTGTTGTGGGGATGGGTGAGGATTAAGGCGCTAAATATCAAAAGACGGACTGAGAATCAAGGCTCCGAGGTTGAGGGTTTAGTAAATGGGTGGTTATGGTCTAATTGGCAGAATTTGAGTTCCAACTACGGTACCAAATGTCCAATTTGGCACAAATCTAAGTCATTCTTACAAATGGGGAAGTATCCAAAAAGTTTGTATTTATCAGAAAAGTAATATTGGTACCCAGATTCAAGAAGTAAGTTTACCAAACTCAAAACTCAAAATCAAAAGATATATTTGGCACACTTACGATAGTCAAGACCTTTGAAGACCTTATGTCAAAGCAATGTACTTGCATGCAATCGAGCCTTGTTTCGAAGCAAAAATGTACCTTCATGTAATGAAGCTCAAATAGTGAAGACGTTATTTCAAACTATTGTACCTCCATGTGCAAATGAAGCTTGAGTAGAGTAAAGAGTGCAGTGCAGTAAGTGGGGTGGGACAACCAGAAGCTCTAAAGGAAGAGGGCCGAAATGAAGAAAGGGCCAAATTGTACACACGGCGACTTGGCCGGGACTTGAGTTGAGGGAGGAATAGTACTGGTATTGAAGAATCCAAGTGGGATCCTAGATTTGGTGCAAATCCAATAACCTCCCTCCCCACCCTCCCTCCTAGTAACAGAAGTACTCACTTATTCATTCATGCCCATATCTGACTTGCCTCGCCACAATCTCTCCTTTTCACACCTCTCGCTAACTTATCCCTTCTACCGCCGGGAGGGAAGGTCCTGACATGTCCCACTCCTGAACATTTGGCCGTCCTACGGAGCCCCTGCCTGCCTGCCCTTCTCTTTCAGTTACTGACACTGCCACTCCCTGCCTGCTGCTGCCGTCCCTTGTTCTGTCGCTCACACAACACCCTTTGGTCCTTTGAAGGGGGAGATTCAGCAAAGTCTTACAATCTCATTGACAAACACCCCTTTTGAATGTGCGCAACGTGGAAAAAACTTCTAAGTTGTGAATGGATTCTTGTGTGTAGGGTAAAGAATAACGGTTTGGGTGAGATTTACTGCATGCCAAAATCGGCCAAGGTATGAATGTAAAGCTTCCTGGTTCTTTACATAAATGAGCCTCACGAAGGCATAAATGAATAATTTTATTACTTTCTCCCAAAAATGTTCTCCGAACTCTACCACGGGCATGCTCTAGCTTGTTGTTTAGTGCTAAAGTCATAGGTAGGGCACAATATGCAAGTTTCCATACGTAGAGATGATTTGAGAGACGTAGGGGGGGAATAAAAAGAGAGTTTAGGTGTACATTGGCCATTGTACAGAGAGCCAGTGAAAGCTATGAACCCTCTCTATAGTCAAGAAACTAGGAGTGAAGTGAGCCACTGTAAATATCTCCGCATAAACAATTTTGTTGGCATGAGTTGTATATTCTGTAGGTGCAACCAAGAGGCAGATTTAGGCCACAGAATCATGAACGAGGGAATCTATAACCCCTGCTTCGTCACCATGACGCATTGTGCCTTGGAAGGGAGCCATTCATGCACTCCAGAAACTATCTTCGAAGGTCACGCAGGACTCATGTGGAGACGTGCTCGAAGAAAGTCCTCATGAGTCCAATTAAATCAAGGAATTCTTGTGTCGTGGAGAAGGAGATATAACCCGTGCTGAGCTGATCAATTATGAGTGCAGAAAAGTTAAGGGATGGGACCACGCCAAAAGACAATTTAGGGAATGTTATGATAGCTTCGGCATTTGCAATCTGTACCGACCATGTGCAATCTAGATTCTAAACAGACAAGTATGGTCGTAAGTTATGGAACAGGCATGGCTCATCAAATATCAGGGTCCACCCACTCCACCGCCCAAAGCAATTGAGACAAGGACATGTACCTGCAATTGAGAAAGAGCCAAAAGCATATGCTGGTTTGTGCCCTCCAAGGGCTACTCAATCGAATGGCCAAGTTCAGAGCATACACTATTCTGCTGCAGATACACTAATAACTTTCACATCATCAAGTACAAGGGACCCCTGGGCAGAGCAGAACTGGTCGCTGTCGCTCCAGTAAATCATTCGAGCAGAAGTAATAACTATCACAGATATATGTTACTTACATTGACTATTAGAACCGTTCCCTTCGCATGCACTTTAGTTGCTTCATCAACATTATTTCCATCATGCCGAATCCTGATATTTTATCCAAATATCCAGTAGCACAAATTAGAACAACGACAAACAGTAGGAGGCAGAAAGTACAAAAACTCCAAATCTTACACAACTGAAAACAGGGAGATGAGAGTTCACTGGGGACGAGCCCCAAGGACTTTCCTCTTTTCGTAAGGAAAAAGGCATATCTATAGTGCTACACTTCTGTCAAACAAAATAAACTAGAACGCGATAGGCTATGTACATCAATACTTGCTGAAAGTTCGCCCACAACCCTCCTATCAACCAAAGATTGATGAGGTGCCAGGCCATTAGATCTACAACGGCACAAAATAGGGCGTCCCAGCACGAGTCTTCAGAGCCATCTTGCCGAATCGGAGACGATCGCTTACAATGCCAATTTCAAGCTCAGATCTACGGACTCCTCCATTTTTCTTCCGGATTGCCTGTGGCAGTGCTCCGTCAAGCTGCCAGAAGAGATTGAAGAGAAGCTGTAGCTGAGGTGCGCACGTGTTGTCGGTCCCTCTCCGCTTATGAGCTCGTTGTTCGGAGAAGGAGAGTGGGATCTCGATTGCTGCGAAAGTGAAGTTCTAGCATGTAAGAATCTCCAGAGAAAAATCTCTCTGTTAAACAAATGCAAGCCCACACGACAATCATAGTGCATGCTCTCTCAGGCTTCCAGAGGGTTCTAAGAACATTTGAACTAACTTCTGAAGGATAATCCCTAGTTAGGCCTCTAATCTTTCTGCTGCGTTTCTTTCAATTCGAAAAGTGTACTTGAGGTAAATGGATTCTACCTGTGTTCGCTTTGGGGTGCACATGAGGAGCTGCAGAACGTCTTTGGAGCACATGTCCTCTTCTTTGATTACTCTGGGTGCCACCGCTTCTTGACTGTTTACTTCGGCGTCATGCTGAAGACTGGTGGGATAGTTAGAGAGTCCCAGCGTAAGGAAATCACCCGACTTATGATGGTCAGACCTAGTAAAGAGCTGAGTCTCCTTGGACGATCGGTTCTCGTCCCAAGTTCCACACTTTCTGATCTTAAGAGGACGAGGTGAACAGTCTCCTGATGCGGTGCTGCAATTGTAGACAGAAATCAATTGATAAGAAATTTGACGCTCTAAGTGTACACCTGAAGGTGAAAAGAAAGCTTACATCTATTCAACTACCCTCACCAATGCTGAAACTGCATGTTACACATAGACTCGTACAATGGCTGACAGAAGTGCGACCAAGTGGTTTTGAAGGTTACAAACCGTGTAATGGTCTCAGCGGCACTGTACTGGCCATGAGCTGCACAGTTCTTGTCTGTAGCATCGATCTCACCATTAAGAGCATTGAGATCCAAACTGTTGGAATTAAGAAGTTTACGCGTGCTCCCATGGAGAGCTTGCCATGGTTGTTTCCACCCGCATGACTGTCAATGCATCCACCATCATCAGCTGAGAAATCTGGTAATATTCTTAATTTGACGCCTATTTTGATACCACTGAGCTATCTTTGCAATGCATGGCAAGTAACTTCAAACCCTTTTCCGGAATCCTAGGCATTGCACTAGCAGACGGGATGGCAGGACCAACGGACGAGAGAGACTTACTTTGTTCAGAGCGGACCACGACGGATTGCTTAAAAAGCTTTGGACGGAAGAGAGCTCCTTAGGTTCGCAATTTGCTGTCACGCCACCCTGCTCATCACCCAATTTTCAATATTCAGAACTGAAAACTTGACTCAAACCCCCGTCAGCAATAAACTCAAGCAACGTTTGCAGTAAACAAGAGATAACTTGAATAATCAATGCTCCCTGGTCACCCTGTCTGCACTTAATGCGAGTCACCCTCATATGCACCATCTGGTGGTCTGAATGGACTGAATGGACTGAATGGCATGATTATTCAGTCCATTCAGACCACCAGATGCAGAGAACACGGGCTGCGCTAGAGATACTAAATCCTAACAAAAACTTCGGGGTCTCACGAAGCTGATAACACCTACTCCAAAAATCAGAATCAGAATTTACATGGCAACCACGCCATTAACCGCCAATACGAAGCAGATCGTTGCATCAATAACAACAGGAGAGAAAGAGACGCACCACCAGGGGTTCGACGGTGCTGTCTCGCGGAAGGCGGGCGACAGTTGCAGGACCTGAAGAAGATTCGAAGCATTGTAGGTTGGTCAGGGTAAAAATGGGCGCCCCTACACCAGCCTTGACGTATACTGGAAGAAGCTTGGGATTGATCAGCCCGACCTCCATTGCACCTCTACTAGACACAGGGGAAAGGCCGTGCGACAGAGGGGACTGACTAGGCGTCTCCACTTCTGCCGCCGATCCAGTTTCCGTGTTGGATGGATGACTGTCGCCAGGGCTTGCGCGGTTCAGCAGTGCACTGGAGAAGAAAGACGGCTTCCTGACGCCAGAGTTTGGAGAAGAAGCGACACCCGCCAGGGCACAAGGTGCTCTCCTGGTGGGTGACCCGTCAGTGCCAGAATTATTGACGCTGGAGGGAGATGCATGCACACTATTCCCCAGCTGCGTACCGTCATTGCAAAGATAAGATATCTCGTCATCTTTACGACGAGGCAGCATGATGGAAACGCAGGGACCCCGATCATGTCGCGACCTGGAATGATCAGCCGAACCTAATGACATGAAGGTCCGAAACACATCCCCCTCCATGGTAGTACCACCTTTCCCAACATGCCTATGACCATGATACTCAGGTGGTCCAAAACGACCATTTCCGAACGCCAGTGCGCTCCCACGGCCGTGCGTAAGATGATGCGAAATAGCACCTTTGATATGGCGGAAGTACATAGCCCCATTCTGATTTTGATCTGTAAACCCCAACGATGGCAAGCTTTGCAACGACGCTAAACAAGCAGCTTCTTGCTTGCTCTGTTCCTGCAACCGTAACTTCTCCAGTTGCGCAACTCCCAGCCCCCGCTGCGGTTGCTTCTTCTGCCCGGACTTCCCCTTTCTTGCCCTGCTCCGACCACCCTCGCCTCCTGACACCTTCTGATGTCCTTCGACAGACTTCTCATTATGCGGCCACGCGCGCTCCGCATCAGCTAGCTCGGGAGAACGCATTAGAAGCGTTGCCATCAACACTCTCACATACACATATTCTTCAATCCCCTCCTTCCCTTCTAACCCCTCGCAAGATGCCCGTCGAGAAAATTCGTCTCATCCCTAGCACACTCCAAGAACGAAATCCACAGCTGCCATGTACCATAACAAAAAATCAGTACCTCATCCATCCTCGCATCAACTACAACAACACTTAACTCTGATCAATCAATCTTAACTAATAAATATTCTTTCAACTCCCGTACTCTCGCGTCTCCCTGACCATAAAACTCTCGCATCTCAACTAGGTTATGCAAAAGAGACGTAAAACGTGAATTGGAAAGAACTACCTGCCGATGTGCTAACCTTGAGCTTGTTGTCCTACAAGAAACGCCGAACGCATGCCGATGAAATGTTCAAATGTATGACGGCACGTCGCACAGGTGGTCAAGTGATCAGTACGGACAATTTTCATACACGTCAACTCTGGATGAAAGGAAAGCCAGCCAACCAGCCAGGTAGCAAGCAGCTGGGGAGAGTCAACTCCAGGATCCAGCCAGTATCACCGCCCTCTCTAACAACAAATCCAATGACCTCTCCTCTTGTCCGGCAACAGCATCAACAGCATCACAACAATATCACCCAGAAAATTATTGCAACAGAATCGATCGGAAAGACTCGATGATCAGTCTCCACTCGATCGATCAATTGGAAGCCACAAAGCTCCTGGAGAAAAGAGTGTGCTGCTTCTTCCGGCTTTGCTGCAATTGAAGGTGGTGAATGTGAGGAGATGGCCAATGGGGAAGGGGAAGAAGGGAAGGAAAGGGCAAGGGCAAGGGCAGCCTGCTGGGAGCGGCCATAGCTGAGGTAGGCTTGCAAAGAAAGGGACCGAGGATAAAGAAGGAGAAGAAAGGGAAGGGACCTGAGAGAGAAAGAGACCAGTGTTTACTAGTAACTTACGCTTCTACTGATGTGCCTGTATTCTGTACTTCTATGATACTGTTTTTATTCAACCATTTATTTTATCAATAAATTTTATTTGATATTCATGTTATACTCCCCTATTTTGGCCTTTTAGCTGAAATCAGGTGCAGAAGGGTTCTCCCCAACAGAGTCTGTATACATGTCTTGTGTTCCTTTTTGTCTTCTTCATTCTTGAAATTTAAATATGCTAGTGCCCAAATTGTAATAGTTTTCATGTTTTTATTTGAATTTTACGATTTTTTGTGGGTCTTCATTTTCTTTCTTTTTTCTTTCTTTCTTTTTCTTTCTTTTTTAGATACAATGGGAAATAATATGTACGCAATATACCGAGATTGTATTTACAAAGTAGAGGCATCCTCAATTGTGCCCTGCTACGCACTGTGTAGTCCATGTAACGAGCTACGATTTGGATGCCGAGAGGGAGGCATAAATAAGTTAGTGGAAACACACCTTACCGAGCTTAGAGGTACCAAATACAAATTCGCCCACACGTTACATGATTGGTTTTAAACAATCTCATTATAATCTAGAGTTATATAACTTATGGATTATTCTAGTGTACAACAAAAAGATTCATGAAATACATTACATTACATTGGAAAGACACATACAACACACAATGTTAAATTTCACACACATGGACACTCAATTTAGTTGAGACTTTTTAATAAACTTTACTCTCAATACATTCTTCATTATTTGGTGATTATTGATCTTCCTTCTCACATTCATGACTTCTCCTTTGTTCGCCATAAGGTTGGAACATTATTGTACACATTCAAGTAGACAAATGCAAAAAAGTCACCATTAGCTTGAATGTGTATAAAGCTTCTATTTTTGTGTGTATATATATATATATATATATGTATCAAGACAAAGCTATTAACTTGCACATCCAATCAAATTTCCATTTGAACCAAAAAATTACTTTCAAGAATCTATTGATGGTTAAAGCAATACGCCCTTAAAGAAAAAGACTTTTTACGACCTATATACAGCAACTTCATACAAATTTCCGTCAGCCATTAAATGTTTGTGCTAAATCTTCCAACCGTTGAAGTCACAATTCAACTTCAATCCTCAAAGGCTCAATAACATAATAAAACTCTATCAAAATCGGGTCAAAGAAAAGAATGAGCCTAAAAGAACAAATCCTCGCCATTAAAGGGTTGATGTGGTTGCTACTCTTCTCATGAAATGGAAGCACCACTTTGTAATAAGAATCTTTTCTTCAAAAACAACAAAACCAAAAAAATTAAAACATAAAAAAATAAATATTTATATTTATATTTAAAAAATAAATAATCACTATTTATTAAACCACAATGTACTATCCTTTCAAGCAAATAGAAAAAGAGAGGTTTGAAAAATGCCTATGAGTATAAAGGCAACATCATTCACAATTATGGTAGGGTATAGAAGAATTAAATTGGGTATACAATACCATAAAGTACAAACAAAGTGCAGTGATTAGTAAGTTACGAACTGGGGTTCCCTTGAGGGGGGGAAAGAAATTCCAGTACTTAGTGATTGAGACTCTTACTTTGATATTACTACTTTTAAATCAACTCGTATGGATACACTGTACTGTTCCCAAACAGGATATTCTAATTAATCGTATCTTTGAGAATATTTACAGTTGTAGATCTTTTGGTAGTAGTACTACCCTTTTGATCAAATCTTGGGAGTACTCCATATGGTAGAGCAGCCAAAAATGGCGCAGTGCCGAAAATGGAGCCCTAGTAATCTTCACTGTCACGTACATAATAGCTTCTCCATACAACAGAACCATGTACACACTGCAAAGATTATAGGGCGTCACTTTAGGGCACCATTTTAGGAACACCTATATTTCCATCTTTGAAAATTCATTACTTACTGTAGAAGAGTCCAAAAATGATGATTCCACTTGCTCTAGTTTTCTACTAATTTTCCACATGCACAAAAATTGCTTGCACTGGCAACATTCCTGTAGATTTTCTGTACTGAAAATTGCGCCATTATAGGACACCTTACCATAATATTTGGTTCTAGTGTGTGATATATTGATTCCAAGTGGTTTTAAATAATTGGGATATGTGGTGGAACCTATGTGTCGGCTAACCTGATCACTACTCCCTTTATTATTATTTTATTGTTTTAGGATTTTGGGGTTGGTTGTTTGTTGTTTGATGATGGGTGAACGTGTCATTTTGATAAGTGAGATTTGCCTATCTATGGTTTTTTTTTTTTTTTTTTTTTTTTTTTTTTTGATTCGTTTCTTTAGCTAAAGTCAAACGTGTGAAGAAAGACTTGGTATTTGGTGGGGTAAGAAAAATAATTGAAATTGCGAGTGTTTGGATGTGATGAGACCTTAGCTGTGGTATTTTTCTTGAGCTATAAAAATAATTATGGCGATTGAATTTACTCCTAGAGATTCTTATAATCCCACATGGGTTTTTGGGATTTTGGTCAGCTTACATGGAGTATTGAATTTCCCTTTCTATCTATTTCAAATATTTTGTAGATGTGGGGGTATTTGGGAAACTAATGAGTTATAATCAGGGTACAGGGTTTTTTTTTTTTTTTTTTTTTTTTTTTTTTTTTTTTAATTTTAGTTTTAAAGCCAACTAATTTTTTTAAGTTTTCACTATATTTGAGTTTCTTTTTCTTTGTAGTTGGTTTTCAATCGAGATTCTTCTTAGATTTCCAAGCGACCCAAGTTAATAGTTTCATGAATTTTACAAGAGCATGCTTCAAAGTTTGGAGTGACTTTAGAAGACCAGTTTCAAAGCTCATGGTAATTCTACATTTTTTCCTTAGGAAATTTTTCAAAAGTTGAGAAATGGGAATGTTCCAAAAGACTATTGAGTCATTTTGAGTTTTTTCACAAACTTTGAAAGTCACCAATGATGCGGAATCAATTGTTGAAAACTTTTTTTTCAAAAATAATGTCAGGTACAAGATCCTATGTTTTAAATCATTTCTACATCATCGAAGACTAAGAACCAAGAAATGGTCACATGTGTACAGAAAATAAATATGAAGGTTAGAGTTCTAGATGTTCCATGAAATCAAGTGTCGAATGTTAGTCCCAAAAATCACATTGCATGGATTTTATTCAAATAATTAATAATTTTGATACCCACATTGTACAACAAGTCTTGCCAATTATCAAGTTTAGAAGAAGAAGAAAAACACCAGACCCGTAAGGGTTTGCGTAAATAAAGTGTCCGTTTGACCTACCCTTGATGATATGCCCACAGGACTTAACAACAGTGGTATAGGACTACTAACCCCTCTCAGGGTGAACTATCAAGTTTACAATATAATACAACGTAATTGTCCTTGGACATCACTATAATGTGAGTTAGGACGATGCAGTTGATGAATGTGGTTACCTAATACTAAATCCAACCAATTAAAATTTTGAAAATGAAAAGGTTTAATTTTTGTAAAAATAGTCACCAAGTCGTCATTTATAAAGCCTACTCATGTATTGTGATTAACTTTGTTTTGTTATACTGCAAGTAATTGACTTGTATACTTTTGAAATTTAGAAGAAACTATAGTACTAGTTCTATGAACTTTAAGGACGTTTTACATGGGGAGTTAAGCCGTATATGTGGTCGAAAGAGGTCAAAAATCCCTCCTCTCATGTAATTGGTTCTTTCTCGAAGTTAAATAGTATACCAATTACATGAGAGGAGGGATTTTGGACTTCTTTTGGTCCCAGGTATGGCTTGACTCCTTATGTAGAGCGTCCCTTATGTTGGTATGTTATTGTTAGCCCCTAGAGGACCATTGTCCTTGTGCGAGACAAATGAGATTTTGGGCAAATTACTTAGTCCCAAATTCTGATCTCATTTTTCCAAAATATATTTGATAAATGGGAGTTTATTAGTACAACTTTTTCGAGGGTTCAATTTTGCTCAAATAGGACATATAATGCAGTAAAATGTACACCTTCATACAATTTTGGGGGGAAAGGCTAGCTTTAGCAAGGGAACGATATTGAAATCCAAGGTATGCGTTAGAGGGGCGCCGGATAGAAAGGTGCTTAAGTTCATCTAGAAGAAATATGAGAACACCAAACCTGTTTTAAAATCAACATGAATAGAGTGTTTGTCCAACCTCTCCTTGGAGGTTACAAGGGAGTTTGACCCCTCCTTGGAGATTATACGAGAGTTTGCTAAAAACGGAGCAAATTACAGTGTGACCAATATGTGGCTAGTTTTATAATGGTGTGGATTGGCAAAGTCACAAGTAACTCCTAGCAATACAAAAATTGAAATATTTTAGTAAACGAGAGAATCTAAAAGTAAATAAATAAAAATCTTGTAGTGCATAGGTATGCCATTTGAACATATCCAAATAACCCTAAGAAAGTAGAGTACTCTAAATTGACTTAGTGCCAATAATGGCTCACTAAACCTTTCAACTCCTAAGTACATAAGAACTCCAAAATCTAATTCTCCATGTGACGACAGGGAATCATCATTTTTATAAACACCAATAAGTCCACCTTCAAAAGTTCAAAGCAAATTCCAGAAGAGTCCAAATTTGATGATTCCACTTCATCTAATCAAACTTCCAAGTGCCTTGGCTTGGTGGTTAGGGCTTAGGCCCCCAATGAGGAGGTCGTGGGTTCTATTTCCCATGCCGGTGTGGTGCTCACCACTATAGTCCACCCAACTATTGTGGGAGGTCCTTGGACCTTGTTGTATGGGTACCTCAAAGCCCTTTGGGGGGACACTATGTCAAGTATCTTCAAGGCACTAGTAACTAGGCTAGAAACGAGCATAGTTATAGTGTCCACCCTCGAGAGGGGGAAGTAGTATTGTTCCAATTTCCCCTTGTCCGGTGGGCATCGGGATATTAGCATTACGAACGGACACTTCATTCACGCCGGCCCCTTAGAAAGGACTGGAGTTTCTATCTATCTATCATCTTCCTTAGACTAAAATTAGAGCCATTTGTGAGCAGGTGAAGTAATTACTTGGATGGGAAAGTGAGGGAGGGGAGTGGGGCATGTAAGCAATGTGATTGACAAGTGCGTGTGTGTGATGGTTGAGTGCCGGTTGATAGACAGGGTCCATCAGAAGGGGCTATCAAAATCTTTTTAGATCAGTGAAGCATATCAGGGCAGCAAATCTGAGCGTGGTGCAGAATTCCCTGAGGAGGCTTTGTTTCTGCAGTACAACATGTCAACTGCAGTACCACTTACATTACCACATCAATCATGGACTTTCCATGACGCTCACTCACCCTCTTAGCATTGTTAGCAAGTGTGAATTCCCACACCACCACCCTCACTTTCTATTCACTCCTTTTCATTCATTCACCCCTAAAAGCCTTTAAGAGCATCCCATGTGCAACTCGGCAAGCGGCTCCCCGAACGGCACTTGCAGGGAGCACTTCCGTTTTCTCCCACTCCAGCGTGATCGCCAAGATTTACCTCATTTCCTTGTTTGACACCAACTAGCTCCTGGTCTCGTCAACTTCACCTTACTTGTCGTGAGTTCTCGCTCTCTGTGTAGTGGCAAGACGACAAACAAGTTCTCGCTCTTTGTGTAGTGGCAAGACGACAAACCCTTGTTTGTCTTGTTGGGTGTAAAAATTAGTTGCTTCCGTAGACAACTTTCTCGCTTGTCGAATAGAAGTTCGAGAAATCGTCGCTTGGAAAGAGTTGTTTGTGGGCTGCGTCAAGGAGAATTCTTGTAAACCACTCTAGGCACCTCGAGGCTCACGCCACCTCCGGTCTGAAGGGTGGTTTAGAGGGAGGCTACAAGCACTGCTCTAAATGCTCTTAAAGAAGGTTACTTAACAAGCATAGTTGAATATTTTCTATAAGAACTGAAATGTCGGAGCTCTCGACGGCATTTTTTAGATTTTGAGAACATCTGTGAGTGGAATTGCTCCGTAAAAACCCACGGGCAAGGATGCAATAGAATTTGAGGGAGCCTCACACCCGTGAGGTCCCTCCCATAACCTCACAGGGATCCCTGTGAGGCATCCCTGTGAGGCTCCCTGTGAGGCTTGTTTTCCGGGCTGCCCGTGGGTTTTTACGCCGGGGGAGGCCCTTTTGAGAGGGGCTCCCGTGATGGGAGGATCCTCCTCGTCGGGCCTCCCGGCCCTCCTTGTCGGGTCCTCCCATCACGGGAGCCCCTCTCAAAAGGGCCTCCCCCTATACTTCACGTTTAACATCTGCAGTTATGGGAGAATCTTCTTGGATTAGGTGGAATCTAGGAGTACATTAGGTTGTCCACAATATATGATAATTTTTCATATGTCAACCCCTACATTTACTTGTGTCTTTTTGGAGCTTGAAACCTCAAAACTACAATATTTTACCTCTATGCACTCCCAGGAGTGTGGATCAAATTTTCCAACTCTTTTTAAACTTTCAACCCTATAAGTTCACTTTCAGTTACAAACCAAGAAATCAACATTTGGATGTTTATCATTTACAAAATCATAAAGATAGATAGAAGATAGAAACTCTGGTCCCTTTTTAAGGGGCCGGCGTGAATGAAGTGTCCGTTCGTAATGCTAATATCCCGATGGCCACCGGACAAGGGGAAATTGGAACAATACTACTTCCCCCTCTCGAGGGTGGACACAATAACTACGCTAGTTTTTAGCCTAGTTAGAAGTGCCTTGAAGATACTTGACATAGTATCCCCCCAAAGGACTTTGAGGTACCCATACAACAAGGTCCAAGGACCTCCCACAATAGTTGGGTGGACTATAGTGGTGAGCACCACGCCGGCATGGGGAATGGAACCCACGACCTCCTCATTGGGGGCCTAAGCCCTAACCACCAAGCCAAGGCTTGTGGTGCCTTACAAAATCATAACATCCAAAACTTGTGCAAAAACCTTTTCTAAAATTCATATACATAAATACTGTAAAGTGTTATAGCTTACAAGAATTTAGTTTACTTGGAGGGTAAAGTGACTTTCGAAAACAACCAAACCAAAAGAAACCAAATTCTTTCAGTGACAAAATCAAATTGGATGCTATTTTTTTTTCCAAAATGTAAAATGAAGTCATAGTCCTTGTGGGAGGTTAAATACTGAATAGTGGTTGAATTACTAGTAATTGGGTAAACCAGAGTCGGTACGTTCCAAGTGAAGATGGGCAGAGATTATTACCGTGGTAATTTATGATCATTGACAGTTTACACAAATATCTGTGGTGAATATCAGTGAACAGTTATGTTGTAGCATTTAAGTTGGTCCTCTTCAGCATAAATTGGTCTATTATGGGTTTACTCAATTTCAAAATGTGGCCCCTATACCGTATTATCTCAACTGACAACAATTGATTTATACATTAACCATTGTATCTTCCGAGTATTCTGAAATAATTCAACTTTGAAGTATTTCAGAAAAGATCAGTCAATCTTAATCATAATTGATTAGTCAACCTACAAATCGGTAAAGTAACATCCAAAAGAACAAGAATTAAGAAAGATGGAAAAGGGATCGAAAACAAAAGATGGTGAAGATGATGAATGGAGGTGAAAATGAAGTTAAGATGAAGAATTTATGGCTCTTCAAAGTCTCAATTCTTCATTCAAAATGATTTTTTTTGACACTAGGAACGTTACTTATCATTTTTATGAATGGTGTTTCTCTTCATGTGAAATCTACACTTGAGAGAAGGCAATAAGAATAATTTACATCATGCGGACTTTGGAAACCACATAGCAAAAGTAAATTTAATAAAGTCTTTATTTACAGCAATCAAGTTTTTTTTTTTTTTTTTTTTTTTTTTTTTTTTTTTTTTTTTTTTTTTAATTATGTCAAAACATTCTAAAAAGCAGAGTGTAATATGGTCCTAAAAGTATCACCACCTATGTCCGCAAACACTCAATTTGAGTTCTTAGGGATTACAATTAAGGTCCACTACTTACACCCAACACGCCAAATTCTCCATTTCCCCATTTTCTAACATGTTTACTGAATACCTTTACTTAAGCTTCGATATGCTAGTTATAACTTGCCTACGTCATCAACTTTGACACCATATTGTTGATTGGGCACCAACACCAACTAGAGCGGGGATGAATGGATGTTAGGCCATATAATTTTGAAAAAACAAACAAAAATTAGAGGCTCCAAGGCGATGGCTTCAGTAGATCTGAGTCAAACTGTCAATGTTGAAAAGGTTCTCAAGCAAGTTGTTGATGGAAGAGTTATGAATGTCCATTGGCTAACATTCTTAAAAATCTATACATGTCCTTAGTAGATATACTTCACATGAGAGCATCCCCACTAGTCCCTTAAACCTTTAAACCTCCATCCATCCTCATCCAAGTTAAGGGGTTAAGGGTCAAAATTGTCTCCCACTAGTGACCTCTAACCTTAAATTTTAAAGTTTTCATCCAGGCCGTCAGCCTCAGAACGAGCAAAAACACGAAAGTTTCAGTCGCCCAGAAACGCCCGTAAACTCCATTTCTTTCTGCTTGGACTCATTAAGGGTGGCACACTTTGCCTTCAACCTTTAACCTTAACCTCAATCATCCGTCCACATGACGGATTAAAGGTTTAAAGGCTTAAAGGTTTACGGGACTAGTGGGGATGCTCTGATACTATTCATATACTTAGGAAATTTTAAGAAATGAAAATGCTTGTGAGGTCCCCTTATCACAAAGGTCTTAGAAAACTTTGGAGACAAACTTTGGATGTTATGATCTCTCAAATGGAAAACATCCAACAGTCAAAGTTTGAAACAAAAACAAAAAAATTGTCTTAAGTACAAGATCTTACACTTGGGAGTAAAAAAAACAGGAACTTCTTTGTTTCACAACCCTAAAAGTGCATAGAGGTAGTAGATTGCAGTTTTGAGGTTTCAAGCTCAGAAAAAACACAAAAGAAAGTCACGGTTTATTCTCTCACAAACTATGCACATACCAAAAAACTGATTCACTTAGCAACCCCACAAGCAAACTTGCTAAATTTCAAAATTGGACGGTTTCTGGGTTCTCCAACTTACGATAGCATGCATGGCAGCGACAATGACAATGACATGATACTGATCTATTTGTCAGATGCTTGTGCTCTACGGAAACTACACTGCCAATTACTTATCAATGGTCTTCAAATGTTCACGTACAAGTCGATGTATTAATTGGTTTTTTATGAAGAAAATAAAAGATTACAACTATGGAAAGAGGAAAAGGTCCTACGCCTCTGGTAGCTATTGCAAATCAATGCTCTCTTTCAGATATAGATATAAACTCCGACCCTGTTCAAGGCTAGCGTGAATAAAGTGTCTATTCGTTTAAACAATGATCCAATGTCCACTGGGCAAAGGGCCATTGCAAATCACTGTTGTCTTTCATGTAAAAGGTTAAATGACAACATAAGAAGGCATGGTAAACAGTTCACTTGGATTGGAGCTTCCAAGGACACAGGCTAGATGAAGAAGGTCCTTGTGGAGAATGATGAAATAGACCCTTTTTCTAATGCTTGAATTGATATGATGCTGATGTGCATGCATGAAAGTGGGTTCGATACGGACTGTCTGCCTCTGGAAGCTTGTGTATCACCTTACCAAGATGTCTACTTCTTTCATGAATTCTTTCCAACTTGTTTCATGGGTGTGAGTAGTTCTAATAAGTTTTTAGCTGTAGGGTGAGGCCTGTCCTAAGGGACTTGTTACGATCTCTCATATGGTAAACATTCAACGGCCAATTTCTCGATTACTAACCAAAAATAGTTTTTGGTATGAGATCTTACGGTTGAAAGTTCAGAAAGGGAAAATTTGATTCACACCCTGGGAGTACATAGAGGTAGAAAATTGCAATTTTGAGGTTCAAGCTTCCAAAAAACACCAAGGAAGTATAGAGTTGATTCAAGAATCTCACATATGTGAGCACCCTACTTTCAAATGGGAATTGTTTTTACAGCTTTCGTTCAAATATGATAGTTACGTTAACGGCAAGATAACGGCAAGATAGAGGAGTTGTCTACTATCACACATCCATACTGTAGTTATGGCAAGTTAAAATGTGCCCAAAAGTGCACTGTATTCTCACACATCATCAATATCTGCCCAAAACTTCATTGTATTCACAAAAATACCCAAAAGAATTAGCCCTACAAGTTCAATATTCTCCAAAACTAGAGACTTCACATTAGTCATTCAACAAAAACAAAAAAGTTTAAGAAAAGTCATCATATAAGTTGACTTCTTTTGTGGTGAGCGTATCACTGTATGTGTCCAAAATATTTTCCATTGGGCAGCCCATCATCACAGCTTTTGACCAGCTTTCAAATAGTCAAGCTTCCGGGGCCACCTTACTACAAAGCTTACGTCCAAGGCACCAAATTGTGGGGTTCATCTTCTCTCCGCCTGAATGCGACTCTCATCGTTGTAGACACAAAAATACTGATGAAGGAAAATATGAGAAGAATGTGGGGGTGGGGGCTCGAGTTACCAAAAAAAAAAAAAAAAAAACATGCAAGAGGACAAGTGTGGCCAAGTGACCAAGTCTACTTCTTTCTGGCCTCGTAATGGAGTGGTCGGGATGTAGGATGCAACTCGCAAGGGCAGGAGCAGCAGATATATACGCGCCCTTCAAGCTTAGATTTTGGGATTTCCAAAAGTGGGACACATGCATGCACAATGGATCGTGTGTCTCCTTGTGACTCCCTCAATAAATAAAGCGCGCGCAAATAATGCATGCTTTGACAATGAAATGTTGGGCTTCCTAGAACGTGAAAGTTCTGGCCTTTCCGGCAATTTTAATGCCGCATTTCAAAGTCGCAGGGACAGCAACAGCCCGTAAACTAAACGTGAGCTCTATAATTGACATCCTTCAACACGTATTTTGTATTTATGTATATGTACACATGCACTTATTCAGAAGATGCTTCGAGGTGATTTGATATCCACGATGGAATACGGTATAACATGCAAGTTTTGGTGGATGCCACATTCAACGGAAAATTTGAGAGTTTTTTTGTTGAAATTAGATAGATTCTAATTTGGAAATTTATTCTTTTTGTTTCCTCATTTTACTGCTTGTGATTTTTTTGCTTTTGTTTTTGGCAAATTTCATCTATCTTTGGGGGCAATGTTCAAAAGATTGGGTGTATCTTGAAGTTGGGGTGTCTATGTATTTGCATGATGGAGGGATATTTCGCTAATTCTCAAATATGTATAATTGGAACCTGTGTGAAGAAGGTACAAACAACTCCAATGACAAAAATGTAAAAATATGGCATTCTGAGATGTGCATAGACACATCTCAAATACATTCACGAACATAGGCATATTCAATTCTTCCTTCACACTAGTTCGTCAAAGCCCTTCTATACTTCTTCATCGATCTTAACCCTTGAACGCCAAGCTCCTCTAAAAATACACTGAAGAGCAAGCCTGAGGCGCATGCTTGGGCATTTAACCCCTAAAGGTCTAAGCGTGCCGTGGCGACCAGTAGAATACGGTATATTTTGGTTGTATTTGGAGTGAATGCACACCTTTAATGGGTTTGAGTTCAAAGAAGAAGTTGACATTTGAATTAATGCGGTTCTAGTGAGCTATTACGATTCCAGTTTAGAGTTTCTTGTTGGTAGCTAATCCTAATTATACGACAGCGTATATACTATCCCCAAGGGACTTCTAAGGGTTAAGGGTTGAATATATATATCTAAAACACGTTGGGGGCCACCACCAAAGTTGGTCTGAGGTACCCACTTCTTGTATTGCTTTATACAATATTTGGTATACACAATATCCGATGAACAATATACCGATCATGGTGTATCATATGATGTAACCATATACCATGACATGTATACATATATGATGTCCTGAAAGCTTATACACTATGCAAACCAAAAAGGCTCAAAATGACACTCTTGTTTTTCATTGAGCATAAAGGACGAAAAGGGACATCTATAAGACCTTGTAACTCAAATTGATTCCAAAAGGGCTTGAATCGAAGTGGGTGAGATGGGACATCAACTTCTCTTTTCTGGCAATAAACGATCCGAAAGGCGTGTTTTCATGAGCCCCTCCCGGACGGTCGCAAGCGGAAGGGGGGATATGGTTGACGATTGGAGGGGAGGGGGGTGGCCCATCCATCCATCCATCCATCATCTTGCTGCATGGATGCTGTGGCACCCGCGAGGGGAGGGGAGGGGGAGGGGGGTGATCGAGTGGCGCGATGTACAGGATGATGAAGACCCAACCTGACAATGATGAGATTTGGGATCTGCAATCAAGCATTCCTCAGCTTCTTTTTCATCATCATCATTTTATGGCCCCCTTGCCTTTTCCTTCTTCTTCTATATCTCCTTCCCACCTTTCTCTCGTCAATAAGGCACCCCCACCTTCTACTTCAAGAAAACATACGGTTGAAAAAAATATCGTATACGATCTAAAAAGTATGAATGATAGTATACATTCATTGATTTGGTTTGACATGATTTTTGTTGATCATGCAATTTTGCGTCGAAAGAATACCACGATGAAGTAATTTTTTGTAGTTATAGTTTTTCATTTTCGGGTGATCTAGTGAGTTCGATAGTGAGAAAAGACTTCTCGGATTACACCAATGATCGGGGAAAACCGACGGCTAGTTCATTATCAACTCATGGATTTTGCACACTAGCCGGTCCATTCATTAAACCAGCGGCTAGAAACAGATGAAAATTACATATAAATTTCTATTCTCAGTATAAAATAAGGTAATTGCCAGGAGAAATCTGTGAAAAACGGATTGGGTGTGGGAAGTACTAGTTATTAGCCAGTAAAAGTCAGAAAAACTTCTAGAACCTTGGATTACACCACTATCTGGTACATATCTAAATCAATACGGATGAAGAAGTTGATCATGAACCTTTAACGATCTTTGATGCAAAATTGTCTAAATTACAAAATTCTCGGATTACATGCTCAATCTAAGCACTATTTAGAAAATCCAACTGTAGGATCTCAAAGTTTATTTGACAATCTACTCACAAAAATCAAATTTGAACCATTGATTCTTCTTCATTAGAGACATCATGATGGTCAAAAGTTGGCTGAATTTCTCGCCACTAGGAACCTCCAATACTTGTAATGAATTGGGTTTTAAGAATTTCTAGGGTTAGATCCACAAAGTAGAAAGGTGGTACCAAATTAAGTGTCGCTGGTTAGGACTACATGAGCTCAAATCCTTAAGAATGTAAGTTGACAATGCTAGATTCAAGCCACACCTTTTCGTCAAGCTAGGTGAGGATGTTAATGGCACTAGGCCAGAAGCTACACGACAGTCTCAACCTTTGTCACTAGCTGGGAACAAACATATAAGTCAGAGGTACAAGTTAAATGATACATGTACTTAAAAAACCTTTCAGTCATAAACCTTCACCACTGTCTCATTGTGCAGTCAGAAAAGAGGCAATTAACACATTCTGAAAAACCAAAACGCACAGACCTGAACATTCTCAACTTCGCAATAATACGCTCAAAATCACTTCACTTTGAGTGACATTCTAGAGTATCCTGCACCACTCCATCACACTCGACAAAAGCAAGTCTGCCACACACATTGGTTGTCACTGTATTCCTATGCTAGAAAAATTTCACTCATAGCACTGTCTTATTGTGTAGTCAGAAGAGAGATCATTACGCATTATCATTCCCTCTCATTGGGAAGCTCTGATCAGCATATAACGTTCATGACTTCGCATTCGAAGCACTTTTTCTCTTGAAGTGACATTCTAGGATATCCTGCACCACTACCACATTATGATTTACTCCAAACGAAAATCTGCCACGAGATAGTCGAATGTAATATGGTTCTCTTTTGAAGTATGCATGAGACCCGCTCTCAACCCTTCCAAATACATCAGCATGTGGAAAAGAACAGGGCAATACACACTTTGGAGACTTTTGGCAAAGGTTCAGTAAGAACATCATACATTAAATTCTGGAGCCTTCAGCAAGGCCTTGAAAACTCCCAGCCTCTCCAAGCTACAAGCTCCCAAGATCTTACCAAGTTAAGATTGACTCCTTCACACTTTCCAGAAGAAAATCTGCACATTCACGCCACAACAATTAACTGCAATACGATTTGCTCTCAACTTTTATATATATCGGCATTCAGAGGACAAATGAGGGCAATGCAGGAATACCATACATAGTATTATGAAGGCTTGAGCAAGGCCTTGAAAACGTCCAGTCTCTCCACGGCAGCCAGAGCGAGGGAAGCATCCTGAAGTCATGGTTAGTTGTGTTAGTAATCTTCCACATTCATATGTTTTCAATGTATATTAAGATTCTGATTATGAGTACGTGTAAGTACGAAAAATAATTTCCAAGTACATGTAATGTCAAGCCTAAGTACGTATTCGAAATTTGCAAAGTTGCAAGTACAAGCATATTCTTCTTGTACTCCAGTAACCTTGCCTGAAGTGCGAAGACTTGGCTGACGACAAGCTGCCAAGGGAAGGTGGAAGCGTGCTTCGTCATGAACTGGACGCCGCGGTAGAAGTGGCTGAAGTCGGAGCCCCAGCACCCCTTGACGGTGAGATGCTTGCGGTTGATCATGTGGTGAGGATTCAGTGCCACCTCGCCGTTGTCTGTGTACTGCCCCACCACAATGTAAGTGCCTCCGTCACGACACAGCATCATGCCCTCCGTCACTGCCTCTGGTCTCCCTGTTGCCTCGATCACCACATCTCCCATGTGACCGCTTGTTAGCTCTTGCACCACCGCTCGCCGGGCCTCCGAGTCTCGAAACTGCACCACCCACAAACAAAGCACTTGTAAGAATCCTAAATTCCGCTAAATCATAGCAAGATGGTGGAGTTCGGAGAAGAAAGCGAGTGGAGAAAGTATGGAAAGCGTGAGTATGTAGAAATAAGAGCAACTAATCTCACTACACATGACTCTATGAGACAAGATGGCACATGTAATATTGCCGATTGAACGAAATTCGGGTTCTGTACTTTAGCTGATCTGTGGCTGGAAGGATAACAATGCCAAGTCAACATCAACAGCCTTTTGGAGCATGATCTGTTAGGATTCACCTTACGTCAGATTAAGGAGCCGCAGCTGCATAAAACGAAGTGTGTGCTGTCAACAGAACCTAGGATTTTCGAAGTACAAGTTTTTGGAGAATCTGCTGAATGTTACAAGCGTTATTCACATAATGCTGAAGAATTATGAGGATTTTGGCACTTACTCTAGGTTTTGTTTTGATTCTTGAAATCTCAGAACGTATGAATCAAGTGTCAGGAAACTATACGCTAGTTTGTTACTTTATACGCTTGAGACCATGAATCGCCGTATTTGACGTATGAGTTTTGTTAGTACTGTGGCTAGAAGAATGACTATGCCAAAGTAAATCTCCTTCAGCAACCTTATGAAGCTTGATCGATTCAGAGAGCAGTAGAATTAAATGTATGCTGTAGTGAGAATGGCAAACAAACCTCCTCAATGCTGATAGTATGGTCAATGCCGAACTCCTTCACAACTTTCAGTCTGTGCGCAGGTGCTCCCACCACTATGACCTGAAGCACAAGGTGGCTATGAGCTCTTTCTCAAACCAATGAGCACCGAGCGCAAAATTTGAGTAGATGCAATGACTAACCTGAAGAGCGCCACTAAGTCGAGCTAAAATGGCAGCCAAAAGTCCTACAGGACCTGAGCCTTGGACGATGACTCGATCCATAAGCCGGATATTGGCTCGATCAACTGCATGCAATGCTGTAGGAAGCCTAAGACATCGTAAAACTTGTGTTATAAAAAGCTAAAGAAGTTGATGAAGCCAAGAGAATTGATAAGAGGTTTGCGCTCATACCCGCAGCCGCCCGCCATAAAAACACTTGCTGGCAACGCTGGAGGTAATCGAATGATCTTGGAATTTGGAGGAAGGTATATGAAGGAGGACCAGCCTCCTAACAAGCCTTGAATGCTGCATGGATCCGCATTGCATGTGATGCCCAGTACTCGCCTACGTGGACACCTTGTTGATTGCTTGTCCACCTGCATGTCGGTTGTCATCCAGGCTTATATCACAAACACAAGCATGACAAGACATGGGGTAGTATATCAAACAGACTAATATTCCTATAGCAATGTCAGAGATGGTTCCGAAGCGTACCAAACAGGTTACGCATGAATTGCACGTATCGATCACGTCCAGATAGGTTACTATGTCTCCTTGCCTAATCTGCACATAACAGTTTGAAGGAGAACAGATATTTGTGAGCTTTTTGTTCAAGAGCACTCATAGTTGCATTATCAAACCTTTAATTTGACATCCAGATAGGTAACTATATCCTCCTTGATGAAGCCATGCATTAGAAAGAGAACAGATGTTTGTATGCCCTTCACTCATTCATGAATCGGGATAACAACACTGTGAATGGCATAATCAAAGCTTTTGACATCATCATTCATCGAACCTGAGAGCCTTCGACGTCGGTGACGGAACCAGCGATGGCGTACACTCGACCAACGGCAACATGGCCAGGGATGATGGGATATGGCACAGTTTCAAGACGACGGTGCTTTAAATGCACGTCCGTTCCGCAAACTTCAGCCAAAACCAATTGCAGAAGCACGGAGCCTGGTGCCATTGCCGACAGCTCCAATTGCTTCTCCACTACATCGAGAGAGCCATCCCCGTTTAGCACCACACATGTATTGTTGATTGTACCTTCCTCCTGCATAGCCAACACCCCTCCTGAGCTTTTCGAACAGCAATTTTGAGCATTCGAACTAGCAGTTTAAGAATCGATATAAGAAACCCAAATGACCTCAGAGCATGCAAACCCTAAATTTTTAAAGCAAGTGCCCTACTGCGGCATTATTGAGCTGAACTGCTGCTACACTGACCCATTAACGATGATGGAATGTAAAGATCCGGATGTGGCAATTTCGATCGTGAGAACGGGTTTTTTTTAGAGTGACAAATCACTGTCATTCCCCGGCTTTCTATACATGATTTGAATTTGGAGATGAGATCAAGTGTGCCATTGTAGCATCATGCAGCTGAAGTGCTGAGATATGCAAAACCCATAAGCAGATTTGGAGTCCAAAGAACCGGATGTGACATTATTGAAAACGGATTTCATTATGGTGACGATTCACTGGGAATTCGTAACACGATTTGAATTTGGAGATGAAAATAAGTGAAGAGAGATGGTGAGGAGTTGAGATTGAGGGAAGGAGGTATCACTTGCCTGGTGAGTCGATTCCGGAGCTGGTGTGATCCCCATGACGTGCAATGACTGTTACGATTGCTTCGTAACAGTGTCTTCAATACTATTCTTGAGGTCGAGCACCCTTGATTGCTCCTGTTTATTCGATCGACCTCAAGCCATTTCGGTGTGAGGATCCCAAGATAGATGCCTCTATACACTGATGTTTTGTCCTACACTAAATTTAGTGAAGTTAGGCTGCCCCCACGCTAATTAGTTGATACTTCACACTATATAGGTTTCTACTACCGTGGTAATCATGTCATGAATAAGTAAATCAATAAGAGGTGACCCATCTTGCACGGGGCAATGGTTCGTGACGGCTACCAAGGAGGCACCCTAGAATCCGTGGGGACCTCCTAAGGCCGTTTTTGATAATTTTGAATTCAATTTTGAGGTCTGCGACCCCAAGTTACCCTTGGAAGCCTACTCCTTGGCATTTAATGTCTATACATCAAAAAATTAGGGGCTCATTACCCCTCCTCCATCCTCCTTGGTAGCTGCTACGAACGCTTACCCTCTTGCACGGCTTACTTTTCATGAATAGATGATTGGTGAATAGTGTTTATTTGCAGGTCCTTCCACATGACCCTACGAGGGTTGGATAGTGAGTTGTGTGATAAGTAAGGAAACATCTCATTTCGAAGGCAACTTGATTTTTTTTTTTCTTTCACTTTTGACCCACATGAGTAGAAGAGCTCACGGTATGGTTTTGCATCAAGTAAGGCAACTTTATCTTAATATTTAGTGTGATTTTATGTATTGTGTGCAAATTATTAAGGGTAGGGACTATCGAATATAAGTCTGAATATAAATAAAGAGTTAATATTTTGTCTTTAACATTTTATTTTTGCTTGTTGAGGTAATTTTGGTAACCACACCTACATAGGCAGGCTAGAATAGTGTTGATTGAAAATTAGTGCTGAATGTAACAGTCGCCTAACACATTAGTTGTCAATTTAAATCACAAATAGTGCTACAATACGATTTGTATGAGAGTAAGCGTCGATTTCAACAATTTTATTTCTTGCTTCGTCCTTGCTTTCCTTTGTGCTCAAGCTCATTCAATATGATCCATCAATATGATCCATCCTTCATTGTATGCGGAGGTGCACATATTGAAATATTACTATACTACGAAGATCGATATTGATATCGATAAGGCTTACAAACTTCTACATCGGTAAGGCTTACAAACTTCTTACAAACTTCTACATTGTCCATGCTCTTGATCCCACACTTACAAACTTCTACATCGCCTTGAGATGCTCTCGATCCCACACTAAAGTATCCTAAGAAAGCACGCGCCACGAACCGATTATTCAAGTTCAAGTGCAATGGATGCAACAAAACAAAGAATCCCCAATACAATTTGCAGTGTAGCACATGCGAACAACACGGATACAAAGTGGATGCCCTAAAACAACACCACTTTAGAAGGCAAAGAATGCTTCGGAACAAACATGGTTAAACACAGTTTAGGACAATGCTCAAGTATCCTAAGAACAAACTTTGGGAGCTCAATTCACATTGGGAATTTAAAATGTACTTGTAGTCGAAGCAAGAAAAATAAGGGTAATCAGTGGTAGATGATGCATGAAGTGCTTAAAATTTGTTGTGACATACAAAAAAGAATCAATCATTTACCTTGACATCATAGAATACTCTGATGAGTTCACAACGAATTTTCAAACTTTTAGAAAATTCCTTCTAAAGAGAGTTCGTTATCCGCTAGAACCCGACTGTACTGTACAAGAGCATAGTGAACAGCATGCTGAACCACAAGGTTGCAAGGACAAGTAGGTGGTTACGTGGAAGTCACTTTAACACGATCAGTTGAGAGCAGGCTTGGTAGAGTCAACAGTACGTAGTTCGTTGTAAGAACAATAGATAAAACCTCCCCAACTTGTAAGACAAGTCTGCATGTTGACAAATCAAAATCTGAACCTTTGAGCATTCAAACCCTGAAGTAGTCGTGTTAATATTGAAGCTTTAGAACAAGCGAAGGTCTTCCGTGACAGATTCACAGGTAAGACAGTCACATTCCAACTCTAGAAGATGGCAAATCGAATAGACCTATCTCATCCACATGCGTGCAAGCAGCTCGACAGTAGCCACACAAAATGTGAAATAGTAAAGACGCAAAGTATCAAGAAGAAAGAATTTTCTCCTTCATCGTAGAAGCCAGCATATGCAAACAAGTAAGGTGAATACGACGGCTTGAAAAAGAGGATGATATTCCTAAATGGTGAACACCATAACAAAGTGAATGGAAACGCCAATTCTGGGTAACATATCTTTTCACATCATTAGATTTCGACCTAGAAACCTACTCTTCCGCAGACTCGACCTCGTCGGCAGCACCCGGTCGGTTATGCTTCTTGGCATACCTCTGGTTCCTCAAGAACTTGGGGTCCATCTGCCAAACCAAAAAAGTCATCTCAATCAAGTGCTCCAAATGATAATCCAACAAGCTAACATCACAACAAGAGAAAACACACTTACCCCCTTCCTTGAGGTGTATTTGTGCTTCTTGACCTTCTTGATACCGTTCTTGTGGTTCTTGTAGGACTGGTTGTGAGCCGTATGGTTCTTCGACTTCGCCATCGCGACTGGAGCATCAAATTAGCACACAATCAGCGAAAAGGAATCCTCACTAAGAAGACAAGCCGCCCTAAGGGTGGGATAGATAAACCCTAAAATGTGAGCAAAGGACTGGTTACAAGCTATATAATTCCTAGACTTCGCCATAGCAATGAAATCAGCACACAATGAACGAAAGGTACCATAAATCACAACATTCCTACTTAAAGGATCTATACTGCGCGACAGCCGCCCTTGCCGTATGAACGAAAAGACTCAACCCTAAAACGAAGACAAAACTGGTTTCTGAAAGACTGATGCTAAGCTCTATGATTGTTGGACTTCGCCAAAGCAAGCGAGGCATAAAAAAAAAACAAAAGTACCGTGAATCACCACACTCGTAGCTAGATGACCAAGTAAAAGCCGCCCTTGACGTACAAAAAACTGAACCCTAAAAAGCACTGACTTCCGAAAGCTCTGTAATTCTTATGCTTCCAATTTGCAACTGGGGAATAAAACCAGGATAGTAACAGCGACGATCATTATCCTGGTCACGAAGGCAATCTAAAGTGAAGGCCCACGAATACCTCGACCTAGATCTTGACCTAAAACGCAACAAACACAGGACTGCTTCTTATGGGACTAGCTGTAAGCTGTATGATTCCTGGACTGGAGCATGAGATAAGCAAACAGTAAGCCAGAAAGGACCATAAGTTACCACAATCCAATCCAGACAGAAAAACGAAAACCTAAAGCATCGCAAACGAAAGAAAGTACTGACCTGCGGATGCACGAGCGGGGCAAGAGCGAGAAGAGGAAAGGAGAGAGTAATCGAGGAAGCGAACCTTTAGGGGCAGACCTCCGGAGCTTGCGACCGAGCGACGAGCAGAAAAGAGGGGGACGACGACGCAACCCTAACCCTTACAGGATGGGTGGATGGGTCTTACCCATGTCGCGGGTATCATTCTATCTGGCGGATATCATTCTGGTTCGTGGATATCATCCTCTGATGTGGCGTGGGTACCATTGTGAGAGAACCTAAATCCGGACGACCTCCTATAATAGGACAGCTGAGAATGAAGATTTCCCTGAAATATGATGAAGATTTCTTGGTTACTATGTTTTTAATATGTACATGCAGTAGGGTGAACAACTGTAGGTGTACCTGTATAAGTCACTTCAAAAAAATTTACTTAACCCTTAAAAGTCCCTTGGGGATAGTATGTACGCGGTCGTATAATTAGGATTTGCTACCAACAAGAAACTCTAAACTGGAATTGCAATAGCTCACTAGAACCACATTAATTCAAATGTCAACTTCTTCTTTGAACTCAAACCCATTTCAGGTGTGCATTCACTCCAAATACAACCAAAATACACCGAATTCTACTGGTCGCCACGGCACGCTCAGACCTTTAGTGGTTAAATATGTAAGTGCCTAAAAATACCACAAAAATAGGGTAATTTTGTTTTTTTTACTTGCTAATCACTGAAAAATAATCAATCACATGTGTCATCACTCCAAGTATGGTCAATGGCTTAATTGTCCATAAATGGGTGTACTTATTCTATCCTCGGGTGGAGCATGGATATCATCCTTCGACAAACTCTTTCCCTTAGTCTCGTGTTCAGTGCAACGTCCGAAAAGTTTTTTGATTTTTACTAGCTATCCTCTTACATTCCTTATATCGAGTAGGTTGATTTATGGACCTTTATAGACAATTTTCTTCTTTTATATTTTGAATATATGATTTCATACAATTTTTATGGAATCTTTTCTTTTAATTTCAAAATCTAACAAGGCTATTTTTCCATTTTTGTGGGCTACATTTATAATAGCCTTAGCCTCTTCTTGGACAATGGTTCCGTGTTACCCGTGGGTAGAAGAGTGGAAAAATTCTTTTTTACTTCTAAAATTCCAAGGATTTGGTAGAAAATTTAATACAAATTATGCATAGCAACAAGAAGGATTCAAGGTGACAACAAGTTATATCATGCACCTGAATTACAGTCTCAAAAAAGCAATGTTAACATCAAGGCAAGAAAAGTCTACCAAGTTTAGCTGAAAAGTGGAGGGTGGATGAATGAGATTTAACTCCTCAAGAACCATGTAATTTCTCAATTTTTACAATGTCGAAACATCATTGTAAATCCAAAATTATTTGATTCAAAAAGCTTCCAACTAGAAATTTTTGAAAACTCAACTTAACCCCTAAACGACCATGGTGTTTTGACAGCTCCAAACTCCAAAACTGCGATTTCATACCACCTTGTAAACTTTGGTGTATGAGAATTTTTTTCACAATTTTTTGAAACTATTAACCGTAGGATCTTAAAGATAACTATCATGAGCAATAGTGTTTAAAATTTCAACCGTTGGATCTTTTCCATTTCCAAGATCATAACATTCAAAGTTGATGCAAACTTTTTTTCAGCAGACATAGTCTACTTTGTGCAAACGATATTGTGATGCTTAATACCTTAAACATCTTGCTTATATGTTTTTCCATGTAGGTAACTAAGTTGAGCATTACCATGCAAAATTTTAGACACTCATTTGGTTTTTTGAACCTTCATGCAATTTATTTACTAAAAGAAGGTAGAAATCAAGGATTCGGTAAAACATGCACCACATTTGTCGTATTTGGTTTAGGGGGAAAATGAATGGTGAGTAGGTGCCTTCATGAGTTTGTGAATTTTGAGAAAAAAGAAATTCAAAAAATTCCTAAATCTCAAATTTTACCAAATTTCGAAAGAAAAAATTGTAATATTATAGAAACTTTGGATCTAGTTCTTGTAATTTTTTGAAGGGTGCCCTTGTAGAATTAGTAAAAGTTTTGACTTGGGTCACTTGGAAACCTAAGTAGGAAATCAGTCAAGAAAAGAAATTTTAAAAAAAATCTCAAAAAAAAGTTAAAAATAAAAAGTTTTTTTCTGCCCGCCCCAAAGTTTGAAACGAAAATTTGCGTTTTAAGACTCCAAAAGTGAAGTTTGACTTTGCAATTTTTCCCACATACACCTTGTAGTATAGGGAACATCCGATAAAAATCTTAGGCAGAAATATTGATTCTAACCCCTTCATCTAGGCTGCCCGAAATAGCAAAACAGCCAAATCGGAGGCCTTGGTCATTTAGGGGTTAAGATCATATCTATGTGGAAAATAATTTTAAATCACTAATTTTGACCTCGCATAATTTGCGTGCTATGGTTAAATATGCCACATATTCAAATAGCCCAAACCAGAAACTCCCTTTTCCAGATGGCATACCATAAATTCACAACTAGGGTGCCCCTATGGCCGTTTACACCCATTTAAACATCTTGAAATTGGTATTCCCTATTATTGCCAAAAAATGTCCATGTCCTTGCATCTAGCTCAAATCCACTCTCAATATTGTCCCTAATCCTATCCAAACCTTATCCATGAGTCCTCCATCTGTGGATCGTCATTTTCATCCTTGTATTTGTTCAACCAAGGATTGCCAAGATAGAAAAGTAGGAACACTTTTCAAACCACCTATAAGCTCTTTGTATCTTTTAGGTTTAGTTTCAAATTGTTGATCCTATTGTTAGAAGGGGGCTAGGGGGGAAGAAGAAAAAAAAAACAGAAGAAAAAAGAAAAAGTAGAAAAAAGAAAATAAGAAAAAAAGAAAAGAGGCTTCCAACGGTAGCTCCGATGCCCCAATCCCACATACAGTTTCCAAGATCTTCTTGACAACAACACTCCCCGTTCAACCACCCAAACAAACATCTCTCTTAAATATATTGACACCTTGAATGGGAGGTATAATTTGAGATTCAACCCCCAGATTTTGTTATAAACGGATTTTAAGTGAGGAAGTTATGATCCTTCAAATTTTCAGCTAGACATCCAAATGTTGTTTTCTGACATTCAACATGTTCAAGAGTTGAGCTATCTAGTATATGATTACCAAACACTGACTCAGACAGTAGTATCACTAGTTAGCCCTACGCCATTGTTTCATACACTTTCATACATTGTTTCAAATATTGTTTTTTGTGGTGCAAAAAACAATACAATCTAACGATCACTTCATCGGAAACATCAAAACATCTGAATAAGATTAAGCTCCTAGGAGTACGAAATGACTAAACAAAAAACCATATTTTTATATATATATATATATATATATATATATATATATATATATATATATATATATATATTAATTTTTATTTATTTTATTTATTTTTTTCAATCTGGGAATAACGAAACATTCAACACACTGCGAGAAATTCAAGTTGTTCTAAAACCTCCTAATTGATGAAAGCACATTTGAAGGTGATGAGAACAGATTCTCAGTCAACTAACTGCAACAGCAGCTCATCCTTTTCAAAAATGCTTCAAGTCACATCTCAGCTCTCCTGCGCAATACAAAACAATCCACAATGATGATTATGCATCTAATATCATATCATGATGAAATACGATATTGGGTGCGAGTCAGGGTCAAATTGATGTGTGTGTTGAGTTGAAATTCTTAATTTGATGTGTAAGCATGCAAGAGCGTGAACATACTAGCATTTACAATTGCTCCGAGGAATCAAACATGCAAAGACTGCAACACTTGGTGTATCTTACATTTTCACCAATTTCTGAATGTCATTGACGATTGAGTGCATCAAATCTAGTTAGCAAACATCCTCTAGCTAAAGCCCCCTAATATATATCTTGCAAGCATGTGAAGTGATCTTTTGAGCAAGGTCGAAATCATGTAGCGCATTGCCATAGTCACCGTTCATGTTCGTGATGTTTCAACGTCTACAGCACGGTCGTGATGTGCTGTAGACTGTAGAACCAGGCCTGCAGCCTTGCACCATTCCCTCAGACCTCCAAAAATCAGTGACCGACGGATTAACACCAGGCAGCCTTGCACATAGTGTGATCAGTCAGCTGAATTGCAAAGACGCATTTATGTCACACTTTCTTAGGAGTATACGATGAGTTATGCTGATGATGAATTCTCTCTACCGTGACTTTGATTACAGGTAGTCAGTCCGAGGGTGCCTTTCGAAGTAAGGTCTTCATTCTCATCAGTGAGTGAAGAATCACGAAGGGTATAGTAGAGGTATGTCTCCCAACAGTGGAGAACTATGTATGGAATAGTCATCGGTCTGATCGTAGCCGCGAAAGGACTTGGTATGTCAAAATAGCGCTTGGAGTATCACGGAATTGGACCTCAGTCTAGAACCGTCACGTGATCTTATCGTTTATTGCTCCGCCCAATAACAGAGAATAAGAATGCATGGCTCCGCAAATTGATGATGCAACTACTTAGTCAGTGCTGGCTTCTCTAGGCAGAGCAATCAAACGTCTCAAACAGCAGCACGTGAACTTGGTATGGCGAAATAGCGCTTGGAATATCACGGAATTGGGGTTCAGTGTACCGTCCACCTCATGCCTCAGTTTTTCCCTCACCTGATTAACGTAGCAACAGAATTCATGAAACACTCCGTGGCAACAAGATACATCACGAATCTATCTGAACTCTTAGTACCTGGAAAGAAAAGATACAAATTTGAAGTAAGTAGTCGGTGCTACTAGTAGGATGATTGAAGACGAAAGTAATCAAGCCATTGAGCTCGGCTGAAAGCAGGATTCATTCTTTTCACTTCATTGCAGAGAAGACGGGATTATTGGGCAACTATTTCGTTCAAGGAATTCAGGAAAGAAACAGACCATCCAAGATCTCTCATCAGGTTGGACAGACCTCCTCGAAGTGCACCGATAAAGTAAATTGTTCCCGCAGCACGCTCGTTTCCCACTAAAAACAGTCTGGTACTAAGACAATCACACACAAGGAGAATGCAGAACATCATCTGGGATGTGAACATTGAAGTGATCGAGAGGTTAAAGCCTGGAACTAATCGGAGAGGGGGTCGCTGAAATAGGCAGGTCCTTGATCTTGCGGGCGGCGTCGCGGGCTACCCTCTGAACGAACGCCTTGATCTCCTCATTGTCGTCGGAGTTGTCGAAACGGAGATCGGTAGGCAGAGGCGGGAAGGTCGGCTCCAAGGAAGGAAAGTTATACTTAGTCTTCTTTTTAATGTAGAAGATCCCGACGTCGTACGCAGCCGCCGCTTCACGGTCCGAGTTGTAGGTCCCCAGCCAGATGGTTTTCTTCCATTTGGGTGGGCGAATCTCCACTAAGTACCCCCGCACGCCTTTGCGCTGCCGCACACCCCTGAACCCCACTTGGGATCTGTTCGAAGGTCGCCCTCGCTGCCCATGCGGTTGCAAGTGTTGTGCTTGAGGGGCCTCCGTCACCGTCGCCCGGATCCCATAAAACCACCCCAAGTCAGCTCACAATCATTGATTTTGTTGCACAATTCTCATTTGCATACTGAATCATCCTTCACTCCACGATCTAAGAATCATCAAGTCAAACCTAGTCACCTAGGATAGATTCTTCTCCATGTCACCTTATCTCCCACAGTCGATTTACATCGTGCACGCACTAATCGAGTTCGCCGTGTTCCCGGACCTGAATCTTCTTATTCATTAATTCGCCTGTCCGGAATGATTTACCTACATCTCGGAGCCATCGGCACATGCTAACATCATTCTACCCTCTCCGTCGGAGTCATTGGGGCTGAGGATCTAAGGTGATGACCATCCATGTGGGTTTCGTGATTTGCGTCAAGAGCATACCTTGCATGGTCCCCGTCGTCGGAGACAGAGTTCTCCTCCGCTTCCAGATTAGACCAAGTGTCCAACCCTACTCGTAGCACGCCAGGCATCACGAAACCAGATATCAAATTGATCTCTACTGTTGGGAGATATAGATCCGCCGTGCCCTCTGATTCTCCACACACTGACAAGGATGAAAGGCTCCCTCGGGGTCACATCACATGGCTGAACAGACTGCAGGGTGCTGATCTAACTAGTTCGTGATAAGAATTGAACTTCGCTGCAAGCTGTGTGCATACCTTCCGTATGAGCCACTTGCACCTATTACTCGCAATCCCATCGCCTCAGACCTCCAAATTCTCAGTAACCGACAATACAGAATCTAGCTCGTAGTTGTTTAATCAGATCGAGTACTTGAGCAGCACACGATCAGACCCCCAAAAATCACGATTTAGCATTTAACTGTATATATTAATGAAAGTAAATATCCTGGATAGTCAGTGCTCCAGCATTGTGCCTTCAAACAATTCTTTAACGTATCCGCAGTGCAAAGTAGTCGATACAGACAACTTTCCCACCAACCAGTCCTGTCAAACAATAGTTTATACTTGTGACTATACCAGCCAAAGAGGCTTGGACAGGAGGGCGTGTATACTATTCTTGCAATGACTTACTCCTTTCATTTGCGACAAGGGAAAACGAATAAAGGCTTGGACACGATGCAAGAAATCGCTTCAAACTGGATCGAGGTCAGAATCTTGCAATCATTCCAATGTCCTATTCAGCTCATGCTGCGACTCTGCCCCTACCGATTCCTGTGCAGAAGCTGCAGGGTAACGTCGGGACCATCATTTTGTGATAAACATTGACTTGGCCTCGATTAGGCCGAGAGTTCCATAAGCTAGTTGGTTGGATTGCAGGCCGTGCTAATGCCGGATTTCTGGCACTTGCTTTTAAAGTTTTCCCAAAGGTTCTTCGACTATATATAACAAAACCTACAAAGCGACAATAAAATCTTTATTATAAATTAAGATTTACTTCAGTTCACTTAAGATTTGTTTTGGACTTGAAACGCAAACTAGTTGAAGCTCAGCTCCGACCTAGGAGCTAGGTGGATTAGCTTTCGTGACTGTTAGTTGGCCTTAGGCATTCTTTTGCAGAAGTGCCCTAATTCTGGCTGTACTGGTTATTCAATTAATCACCAGATCAATTGATTTGTACAAAAAAAAGAAAGAACTACGTGCATAAAAGATGCTCCTGTCACAATTCCAAATTTCCCCTAGCTGCCGGGCATTCCGGCCACGGGTTTTGTAAAAAAAAAAAAAAAAAAAAAAAAAAAAAAAAAAAAAAAAAAAAAAAAACCTTCTGTTCGGTATGTACGACCACTTTCAGGGCTTTACAAAGTTTTTATTTTTTGTGTTTTCAGATTCGTACAAAAACAATCTCAAAATACTATTCCGTAGTAATTGTAAGAGCTTAGTCAAGGTGACTTAAAATTCTCCAGAGCTTCAAGAAATAACCAAGCATTTAATGAAGGTAAATTGAGAATACCCAAAGCTTGGAATTACACCCAATCTTATACAGAAATTAGTTACTAATTGTATAGTCAAAATTAGAGTGCAAGCCTTGTGATTTGACAACAAGTCGTCTTATTGTTTAGAGAACTTTCAAAGTACTTATTAATAAATTCAAAATCTAACATGAGAATAAATCATAAAACATAAGAATAAACCACCCTCACCTATTCTCATGCCAACCAACACCAAAAATAAGGGTAACAATGTGTCTAAACGATGTGTGGATAGTTGGTTAGAGTTTGTTTTCATGATCACTAATGCAAATTCAACTTCAAACAATATATTATATATTTATAACAAGCAAGGCAAGAAATGTACACCTAGCTAAAAAGTGGCGATCCAACATCATCCATGATGTAGCCTCAATAAAAGAAAAAATTGCACAGTTACCAAGTATATTCAAGCATGGTAAATTGCATGGTAACAAGCAAGCACCAAATATGAATTGATAGATCGTGTGAAAATGCATTCATATACTTATACCTAGAAGCACTTCGAGAATAGCGACTAGCATGGTAAATGCAACGCCATGCGCTCCCGACACACAAAATTATAAAGTGCTCATGGAATGTATGTAGGTGCTTACTAAGTATGTTAAATAAGTTCGTCATTGTTCGACTGAGGTACAATTTGAAATGTCTCATTAGCAGGGCACAATATCATCCCAAGGGCCATGCAAATTGTGATGCATTTTTAAAATGCAAACACTTGATTCCAACTACTTCCAAATTGTCTGCAAGCAAGAAGTTATACTATGTACAATTCTAACTTTGCATAGATTTCAAACGGCTCAAATGGTAGCTTAGAGCCAATAAAATAAGAAGAACAAAAAAAACACTTGGTGATATTCTTAGTTCTTTAAAGCTTTGACAAGTCTCATAAGGAAACCCTTTATTTCATGTATTTTTGGCACATACATGCTTTTGCTTTGCTCACAACAAAGATTATGCCAGAAAATGTGTGCACTACAGAGAATACTTGCAGAGGGGGTGCCGAGTTTGGGTGTTTCTACCCTACTACACCAAAATTTCCTCAACAACAGCTTTTTCAGGTACACTTTCAAAGGTTGAAGCCACAATTAATTGCCCAATGATACTAAGAGGTATTAGGGCATGAATTCATCATTCGGATTTTCAGTTCAATTTATTTTTAAGAATTATTTACCTACTATGTTTAAATGGATGCCTACATATAAGTAATAGGTGTTGTTGTGGTTTTGGTAAAAAATAATTGTCAAGAGTAAAAGGTTATAACAAATTCTAATAATATAGTGTGACAACACTATATTTCCAAGTCCTTCACTATATGCAACAGCATTAATTAATTGACCTAGGTCCTCTCATGCACAATGGACCCCTTTAAGGGGGTGCCACATGGACCCCATGAGTGCACTTTATTTTATAAATTTTACTTCTTTGACGCTAGCCTTAGCCCTCTTGTACTTGCTCAGGGGAGGAAGGAGCTACAGATAATATGCAATAAATCTGCTAACCCAAGACCCCCTCACCCCGAAGACCCCTCCAACCGGACCCTCCCATACCCCTCTTCTCCGGTTTTTAAGCCGCGATTTGCAGCCCGCATTTAAAGGGATGTTTTGAGATTTTGGGACATAGTAGACCTTGTTTTTGCTTCTCAAAGATTGATTTTACCTCTTTGTCCTGTGGCCATCGAGGTAAAGACATTACGAACAGACGCTGTATTCACGCCAATCTTCGATTTGAAGATTGGAGTTCTTATCTATCTATCTATCTATCTCAAAGATGGAAGTTCCGAATGTGCATGTTGCAATATTGGTAGATGCATATTCGTAGATTGTTGTAACGAAAGTGAAGATGTGGTGACTGGAAGCGTGCATGTCAAAGATATACTATCGAGATGAACCGGACTGCTGTAATTAGAATGGCTGCTGTACTGTACAGGAATGCCGATGGGGCTCTTCAGCCTTTTCTTTTCTTGCAACTTCAATTTCGTTTTAAACAACAAATTTCTTTCATAGCTGCATCTACGCAATAAAGTCATCTCTTCTTGCATTCTTAACTGACTTTCAATCTCCCACAATTCTACATATTCAATACATCTTCTCATGTGCATTTGGTTGTTAATATCTGAAACAAACATTATTTCTTCTCAAAGGAGCCTTTTCATGAGACCTACAATTCATAGAAGGTACTTAGACAAACAAATTTGAAAGTCTGAAGTTGCACGTGCACACAGAAGAGATACAAGTTTTTTACCAAAGGTCATATCAAGAAATGCCCAAGAGTGCTTCAAAGAGTGTACCCTAAAAAAAAAAAAAAAAAAAAAAAAAAAAAAAAAAAAAAAAAAACCATTTTTGGCATTTTAAAGCTAAGTTGTTATAACAAATTATAACATGCGTCACACAATTAGAATGTAAATTCAATACACAACAATCATGACTGTATAGTAGTCTATTAAAAAAAAATTAGCACACATGGTTTGGCACATGAAAAACGGTTGAAGGAGTAATTTTAAGTGTCATGATATGTACAACATTTCAAACATATACGCCCGGACGTTTGGGGGTTATGATAGAAACACAAAAAATTGTGACTATCCTATGCGGATGGGAAGCAATTTTCAGCAAGTCAATTTGCAAGGGCAATCTGTGATGTATTTACTTAATCCAGAAATGGATACGCAACAATTCCATAAAAAAAACTTTTTTACACGTTTTCTTTTTTTGAGGAAAAATGGCTCGAAGAGCATGTTTAAGCACGATGATATGTACATTGTCCAAAATAAGAATGCATTCTGTAGTTGCGTTGAAATAGGTGATGTGATTAATAAAATCTTATGTCACTTTTTTGTTTTTGAATGTAGTTGTGTCATTGAAGTATTCAAATGTGCATCTTGGAAATTATGAGGTAAGTTGGTGTAATGTTTTAGCAAAAGTTTAGACATAGCTTTTATCACTCATAGGTGTGAAGTGTTGTTATTTGAACAAAATATACACAAGCAAAAGCAAAACTTGGTGATTTGTATTTATAGATTCAAGACGTCATTTATCCACATATTTTTTAATTGAGATAAAAGCTCTAAATATTATGATTATCCCACTTGATGGGCAACGGCGTAAGCATATCCATATCCCAGAAACGGTGGTTACGTGCACACGTCCCACACGCACACACGTCACACACACACGTTTTTTTGTGTATGTATTAGGAATCTTTCACATACATATGTACTTTCTGTACTTCTAGTGTTTTTAAGATATTTCAATGAAAAATATATACAAACACAAACAATCAATTTTCAAGTACATAAAATTTCAAAACTAAGTATGCTCTTCAGAAATTACATGCAAAAGGATGTTGTATTAGGTCTACACTAGATTTATCAATGCCATTGCTACCACCGCCATAAGAAACTCTCTCTCTTTAGGATGTGCAACTCTTGCTTGCACGTTTTCTCAGTGCACTCTTTCTCTTTGCAATTACGCGAGCACAGGTTCGACCATAGTCATATGGATGAATGAGTTTGGGAAAGAGCTTGTTGCAAGCGGGAGGAGAATGAAACAAGGTGGGATTATATAAGAAAGAAGGGCTTCCTCAACGCAACATGATCTACGACTGGGAATGCCTTCTACCCCACCATACTGTTCTTGAAGGTCCTCTTTGCTTTGCATTCAAAGTCCTCTTCAAGATTCAAGAAGGATAGTGTTATTTTATGTAAGTCTCCATGTTTTGTTCATATATTGCAATTTGAGTTTGAAATTTGAAATAATATTTACTAGTTATAATTAAAATGTACTTGAAAACCAATAAGAGCTGTTGGATGAGGTGAATGTTAGAATTCCTCTTCTCAATGTTGTTTCCGCACATGGACTCCTCTCACGGTGTTGTTTTTGCACGTGGAGTCCTCTCACGCTGTTATTTTTGCACATGGAGTTCTCATACAATGTTGTTTTTTTGCACATGGAGTTCTCTCACGATGTTGTTTTTGCACGTGGAGTCCTCTCACGGTGTTCATTTTGCACTGGATTTTTTTTGTGAAGTTCTCTTAGATTGTTCTTTCTTTAATTGCCCATCACGTTCTATAGGCATATTCAATCATTAGATGAGATACTTTTAATCAATAATATTTTCAAGCGATTTTGCCTTTAATTTGTTGTTTAGGTAAGTATTCTAGGGAGGGGAAGGATAAGTTGAACTTTTTGTGTGTTTGGAAGTTTGTTGGAAGGTGGTCACATGAAATAGGTGTGTAGGCTTTGGGGAAAGAGAAAAGGGCAGCTCATATGCGAATGCCTCTTGTTACACTTGAGGTGTGTTACCAATTTAGAAATAAGTAAATTTTGCTTACTAATATTTAAAGCAAAAGAGAAGCAAGAGTGCAAAGAAGATATAAGGGGCGGTTAAGTGTTTGACGACAATTGAAGATGGGTGTAGAAGTTGAGCAATTCAATTAACCCCTAAACGTCCTTGGGGTATTTTTGGCCAAAAACTCATTTTCAAAAAAAGTGATATAGATGAAAATAAAGATAAGCTATTCAGATCTTAACCGTACAAACTTGTAATAGACTTGTAGTAGATCATGTGGGCCAAAACTTGACTCATGGGACCTCATAGATTGGGAGATCGTAACGTATTAGTGCGCAAAACAGGCTACAAAATACCATCATTTTCACTTTGAAGTGAAAATACTACCAACATGAAATTTGCAATCAAAAAATCACCAACTAGAAAGTTGTTCATCTTCATCTCAAAAACACTTTTGTACCAAAAAAATTCATCAAAAAAATATCTTGGCTCAAATAGTAGCCTTCCAATGGTGAAAACTCCCTCAAAATTTACAAAGGAAAAATAGTCCAAAACTAGACCCTTTGCACTCAAATCCATGCCCTATCTTCAATACATCTTCAATTAGGTTAAGGTTTCTACCACTTAAAATAGACTATGATTGGAATCTATCCCAAAGAATAAAGTCGAAATCTAACGGTGGATGAAGGAGATCTAGCTCCTCAAAAATCATCCATTTTTTTACTTTTTTCATTGTAGAAACATCATTGCAAATCCACTAGCAAAGTTATTTGGATCGAAAAACTTGCAACTAGAAAGTTGTTAGAATACATCTAAAGATCATACTTATGTAAAAAAAATTCATGAAAAACTATTTTTGGTTTTGCATAATTGGCTTGCAATGGTGAAACATGCCCAATGTTTGAAATCTCAAAACCAAAAGCTGCTGTCACTAAAATGCATGCCATTAATTCATACTTCATTGTATGGGTCTGCAATTTGTACCACACAAACTACACTTAATTCGGGACTCAACCCAAGTGATTTCGTCAAAAAAGGAGTCCGGATGAAGAAGTTATGGCTCTTCAAAGTTTCTGCCCTTCATCCAAAATGTCGTTTTTCGACACTAGGGACGTTTAGGGGTTAAAGATCAGGTGTAGTTGTGGAAAGTAAATGAACTTTCTCCGCAAGTAAATACAATTACTTGGAGCCTTCACAAACAGGTGAATTTCCTATGTTACGTTGCAAGTCAATCTGTGAAACGCAAGAATTGTTTGCCAAAATTTCAAGCTTTTTAGATAGGAATCATTTTGCAAAATAATTTAAACTTTCACTACTATTTTATTTAAATTTCAATTGTTTAGAAGTAAAGAGATCTTATATCCCTCAACAGAAGTGTCTTGTTTGTCTCCCAAACGTTGGTCTTAATTAATACTTATTTTCAATGTATATCATCAACATTTATCATTAAGGTTTATTTTTATGGGTAAATCATAAACTATGTGAGGTATATTTGCAATTTGCTATTTCTAATATTAATTAAATTAACCCTAGATGCGCCAGTTGTTGAAAAAACATTTCGGATAACGAGATAAAACTTTGAACACGCTTAACTTCTTCATCCTGTATCTTTATTTAATTAATTCTTTTTAACTTTGGAACCAAATCAAGTGCGTTTTATACAATAAAAATTGCAAACCTACGAGAGCTAGTATGAATATATGACATTCATTTTAGTAAAGGCAGCTTTTGTTTTTGGGTTTTCAAGTGCTGGGCATATTTTGCTAAATATTGCAAGCCAATTATGTGAGATCCACTTTAGCTTCTTATGCATTTCTTTTTACATAAGTATGATATCAAGTTCCAACTACTTTGAGTTTGAAAGATTTCCAATTTCAATTAGTCTACTTACATAACAGGATTCGCAATGATGTTTCTATAATGAAAAAAGAAAAGAAAAAAACATAGTTCTTGAGGAGTTGTGTCTCCTTTATTCACCATTATGTTTCAACTTTGTTTGATGTATTGGATTCCACATTTAATCTAGTTTTGTGGTAGAAACCTTGATTTTGTCCAAGATGTGACTTTAGTGCAAAAGGTTTGTTTTGGGCTATTCTTCCTTTATAGTTTAATTTTGGGGAAATTTTCACCATCGCAAAAGTATACTGTGAGCACATAAATGAGTTTTTTTTGTGATCACGTTTGACACGAGGGTATTTTTTGAGATGAAGGCAAAAAACTCTTATTGGAGATTCTTTCTTTGTAGTAGCGTTGTTAAAAGCTTAATGTCTTAATATCTGCTACCCATGACCTACAACAAGTTCACAACAAGATTGGACAATTAAGGTCAAAATAACTTCTTTGATATTTAACTTATGACACTTTTGAGACAAGACCCCAAATTTTCATAGAAAATTTGTGATTTGATAAATGCCATCCCTTCATCAATATTTGAAGGGTTTAGAATTTAGAAATGTCCAATGTTCAAGCTTAATTCAAATTAAAAAATGCAAATTCTTCATACTTTCTGAAATGAATGGAGATTTTGCTCTTCAAGAACCATGTTTTCTTTTTTCAATGTACAAGCATCATGACAAATTTAGCACAAATCATTTGGATGAAATCTTCCAACTAGAAAGTTGTTGGATTTCATCCCTAATTCTTACTTCTAAAAATTTGTTGTGAAGAACTATTATCAATTTCACATATTTGGCGTGGAATGATAAAAGATTTTCTATAAGTGAAAACCCTTAAACTAAACTACTTTCACAAGAATGGATGTCATATATTATGACTGTTGTATCTAGGATGGTTGCACATTTAATCACACAAAGCAAACTTGACTTGATTCCAAAAAAATACTATAACTCTTGAGAGTTGAAGAACCAACTGAGTGAGCAATTTTCACAATCTTCTTTGTGATCCACTCAAAAGAATTACTTCCAAAGAAGTATGAGTTATATTGAATGAACATGTAATCATCTTGCAACGCGACAAATCTTTCCATTCCTATGCAGCTCCCCGTAACACATTCCCCAAACAAAAAAAACATACTCCACCACAGAGTTGTCTTATCACACAAGATTCCTATTCATTTGTCACACACAATTTAGATGAGATGTAGATCTAAGACATCTTCAATACATCAAATGTACAATACATCTCTAACATGAATAAGAATTTTGTCTTGTAAGGCAACCGTGCTCCACCTGAGCAAAGTCCAGGTATTCACACATGAAAGAATCACTGATAGCATTTTCAAGTGACAAGAATGTCACCAATCCACCGTCGAAGCAACAATCAATTCGGCAGACTAAAAGCAGCAGAACTACAAGCATAATATGCACTAAGTTTAATATGATACAATTCTGACTTTCAAGCACTCTAACCTCCAATGAAGCTCATCGCCTGCAATGAATTTTTCGACCCTTCAGAATTCCTTTCACCTGATAACCTCCACTTTCCTACAATTGTTGCAAGATTGCACTCCTAACAGACACAGCTCATGCTCATTTTAATATAGAGCACCTCTTTCCTCCAATCTATCAAACGTAACCTGATCCTGCAATGGCAGCAGTCTTGTCTTGCTTGATAAGGGAGCTCCCTCGGTAGTCCCGGTCCCATTTACGTGGAAGAAAAATGCTTCCGTTCCTCTGTTCGAGTCTTTTGGCTTGCAATGTTACGGTGAGCTAAACAAGCACAATTCTCCACACCAACTTCCTCCACAATGCATGGAACTAGCACATTCCCATCTGGGAAAGCTAGATTAGGAGCCTCGACCAATTCGGTTACGAAGTCATCCAGTTTCTCCACCGTCACGCTTGGCATCACCACGGCATGCGCAATCTTACCCTGTAACCACAAGCATCAGACAAAGCCAAAAGAATCACAACAATACAGAAAGATACACCTCTTGCTACAGAAGTGTTCATTAATTCAAACAGGGTTAAAACATCATAACAAATGATTGAGTGGTCATTTCGAAACAGACAAGTCATACCGAAACATTCATTCTTCTGCAAGTGTAGGTTACGTAGAAGAGGTGATTAGAGCACAGACCTCGCATGCTAACTGCCATCTAAGAATGAATGCTTCGTCCAACGGTCGCTCGAACACAACAGTGGAGCTCAGCTCATTGAGCAACACTCCCACGTTATTCTCCCGCAGCTATTCCTTCAAATAGTAAGCATTACGAAGGCAACGCTGGACTTCTTTCTGGAAGCCTCTGTAACCCTTTCGATTGAGCGTGTACCACAGGAAGAGTGGTGCATGGCCGTTGCGACTTCCCATGATAATCGCATCTGGTGAGGCTAAGTACTCCACGTTTTGTGATAATGCGTTAATATGTTTCATCCTTGTGATCTGTACTCCACATGGCATTGGACAGCCCACGAATTTGTGGCCGGAAACGCTTACACTCCCTATCGGCTTCTTGAATGTCACTTTCGGCGCCTGCATGCACGAAACATAACCCCATCAGAACAGTACCAAGGCACACAAATCATCCTAGTAAAATGATGTACAAACACTATCAGAATGTGATGAGCCTGACAGTAGCTATGCAAAAGGCTTACTCTTCTGACAAAAGGCATCATGAGACCAAACAATGCACCATCGACATGAATGTAGAACCGATCCTTAGTGTAACCTACTTTCTCCAAAGTCTTGAGCACTAAGTCTAGGTCGTCGACAGCGCCCTTCACTGTCGTGCAAAGAGAGAAATACACAAAGCTAGTAGAAAAAGTCCTCACTACGACTTGTCTATAATAGTCCAAAGAACAGTAGACCAGACCAATGAAGCGCTTACGACTGTTTTAATGATTAGGGACAAGTCTTAATGAACAATTTCTCTACCAGTGGGAAGTATGAACACTAGCTTACCAATGTTGACGTTCAAGATGGCGGGTTTGTCCTTTCGCTCGGAGAGTTTGCGCTCAAAATCAGCATAGTCGATCTCCACAGAGAGAAGCGTATCCACTTTCATTGATTCCATGCGATACATGCGGGCAGCCTTGAAAACTGAGTAATGAGAATCTCTCGATGCGTACAGAATTCCGTCTGGAAACACTTCTCACCTGCGAAATGATACCAATTATTAGAACTTGCGAAACGCAGGCACACAATCTGTGAATCTGTAATGAACTCACCCTACAATCTGTAATGAACTCACCTTACAATCTGTAATGAACTCACCCTACAAGGATGCCGTGCAAGTTGGCTACGGTGCCACAGTTGGTGATGTAGCCCCAGTACTCGTCCTTCTGGATCTCCCACAACCTCGCAAACCAGTCTAAAACACCAACCTCAAATTGCCTCGAGTGGACCCCGTGATTTCGATGAACGAAATGTTGCAAAAATTGAAGAGGGCCTTGCAAGATCTAACTAGCAATGTTGGGCAACGCTACATAAGTGCCATGATAAATATTTCTTCATATGGCTCAGTTATATTTTATATTATACTTATTGAGATTTAAGATTTTTTATTTTATTCTATTATTGTCTTATTTTACTGAAATGGTTTTTGCTGTTTTTTTTCTAATATTCTCATATTATTCAATATCTTATCCTTTGCAGGACAATTACAAAGACAATGAACTAGCTACTCTCTTTATGTGATTGGTTTAGGGTTGTTGGTTAACATTTCCTACACTTGGAGATTTAGAAATTATTTGTATTCTGTTTTAAATGTAGGTTTAATCCATAACCCTAAGCCCTTCTCTGGTTCGATCAAGTCACAATCATTGAACCCCGTCCATTCTGTTATTTCCTCCTGATTTCCTGCCGCAGTAATTATGGCCAGTGCATCTAAGACTACATTATATTTCAGAATTATGACATTATTTAAATTTTTTTACTTTCAAAGGAAGTTATATCTATATTCAGAAATACTCGGAATATACACAAAAGTAAATACATTAAGTGATGCTTTAAGTTAGTATCTTTGCATTTTCCACCCGGCCATGGCATGTTGGATGAGCAACCATTTCATGCCAAACCATGGTGACAGTTTTCTTACTGTGGTGCGATAATTTTATTCATTTATTCTAATTATGCCCAAAAATTTTACTTTTTTTATTCTTTTACTTTTTCTTTTATTGCTATCAAATTTAAAATGCATTTATATACATTCCAGCTCATCGGTTAGATTGATTAAGAATATATTAAAATCCCATTAATATTTTCTGATAAATTGCTATAATGCAATACTGTGATCCTCGCTTCAACTTGACACAATTTTGGACGGCCGATGAGAACTGTCGTGATTTTGTGATTACTGGAGAAGGAGGATTCAGGACTCAGGAGGCGTTGTGGGATTAACGGTTTCATCACGAAAATGTATCGCCCTTTCGGCACAGTTCTAATGTATGACTTGGACTATACACAAGATTCACCTTCATGAAGAAAGATGTTAGAGAATGTTGATAGGAATCTCAAAATTGCTTCGAAGAGACCAATCGGATTAAGGCGAGGCATACAGATAAGGTGGAGGATTTATAGCGATGCGATAGGGAGAACGCTTGATACGTCGTAGAGATATGGAACTCGTCCAATATTGCAGCAGACCGGGAGCTCAATCACGACTGCAATCGATCTATATTTCCCGGGAGGAGGTGGAGTTTGTAGACATGATTCCATGGATGAACTGACCGTGAATTTAATATGATCCCCGGGACGAGCCGAAGACGCAAACACACCCGCATACTTCTGAAGCCAGTGCGAATATCAGAGCGCAATTGAAGAGTGGATGTCTTTCGCTGGCTTTTCCCCCTGAGTCATCTCTTGAGATGAACGAAACTCAAAGAAAAAAACAAGGCTAGTGAGGTGAAGAGCGCAAAGCCATTCAATGAAACTAACTAAAGGAGAAAAAAGGAGACTATGGAGTGTTTGCTCATTGAGTAGCTCTCTGGATGAAGGAGAGAAACTGCATAACATGAAAGCGCAGCGGTATGGAGCAAGGGGAGAATAAAAGTAGAGAGCTGGGGCCATAGAGCAAACACAATGATCCTGAGTCATCTCTTTCGGTGCAAGAATCACTCAATTATATACATCCCAAGAGATAACTCCAGAACATATTTTATCTGTACTATGGCCCCGACTCTCTACTTTTATTTTCCCTTCGTTTCATTGCTCTCCGCATGTCATGTGTGGGGAGTAGAATGTATGAATCGAAGGGGAAATAAAAATAGAAAGTGGAAAGTGGCACTGTTAAGTGGATTATTTTTGCATTCCTTGCATTGGATTTTTGCCCAATACTCTCGGCCAGAAGAGGAGGGGAGCGAAGTTTGTCGAGGTCTCGATGAGTACGGACTAGCGAGGCGGAGAAGGATGAAGAGGGATGCTAATGTGGAAGAATCCACCAATGAAACTAAGAGAAAAAATGATGTACGAGGCAAGATCGATCTGTGGTATCACTCTTGCCTCGGTCCAGCAGGCTGAAACGCGGGTTGTGGAGTGAAAAGGCTCACGTACGAGTTTCGGATAGTGAAGATTCAGTGCGAGCCTACGAGGCTGCATAGTATTTGTCTTCAGATCCTCTGACTTTGCAGTCGCTCGAGCGATAAGCGTCCTTCTTTAGATCCTCCTCCATCTGTCACTCGAAAGGTAAGAATGGTTTAAGGTAGATTGGTCACAACGAGGTTCGTACATTCGACACCTGTGATGTCTCCAATTGTTGAAGTGCACTCTTTGCAAGGGCGGGCGATCTTTTGCAAGCAATGCACTTCGACATCCGTGATCATTCATAGTTGTTTTCTGTGTGAACCTCCTTGAGACCAATCTACCCTGAACCATTCTTACCTTTCGAGTGAGAGATGGAGGAGGATCTAAAGAAGGCATCCTATCGCTTCCACTTATACGAACTTCCTTCATGTAACATTATATATCCTTGTAGGTAGGAGTACAAGATGTAGTTCGAGGAGGAAGCCAGGAAGGTGTAGTACCACTTATATTAGGAAATAAAACTTGAAAGTTCCTATATCATGTAATCATGTTTCAGGACCTGCACTTCGGAAACGCTGGTGATGAAGTGATTCTCAAGAATGTGTTAGAATTCACCTTGTCTTTGCGATATTCTTCTCAATACATTGTTGGGTTCATGAATTCTGATGGAGGTGTAGTACCACTTAGATTAGGAAATAAAACTTGAAAGTTCCAGTACCGAGTATTGTTTCATGACTGCAGTTCAATACACTGGTGATGATTCTCAATAATGTGTTGACAATGAGTGCGTACTACACAAACTTTCCGATGCTTTTCTCATAAACTATATAAATCTTGGTCTTTTTGGCCAAATTCTTGCTAAGTTTTATGGTTTTTGCTTGACAATTCTGCCAAAATGACTCCCTTTTTTCCATATTATCCCCACAACGTCCCCATTTCACGTATATCTCTTCATGTTTTTCTCATTCTCTCACCCCTAAAATTGTGCCATGTTAACTTATCGGAACATTGTCATTTTAACGTAATTGAGGTTATCTAGAGTAATCGTTAAGAAGTATAGAGTAATATTCACTAAATACATAGTAGCTGTTAAAAAATATACGCTTATTGTAAAGAAATGTACAAAAAGAAATATACACTTGGTGTAAAGAATTATACAGTTATTGTAAAGAACTAATATACTAATTGTAAAGAAATACTATATGTTTGTAAAGAATTATATGGTTAGTGTACAATACGATAATTGAAATACATAGTATTTGTAAGAAATACCAGTATTCTTACAGGAATGATTGTAAAAAGTATTCAATACTTTTGAAGAAATGTACAATAAGTGTAAAGAAATATACACTTAGTGTAAAGAGTTGTACTGTTATTGTAAAGAATCATACGTAAGATGCAAGAAATCTACTTTTTGTAAAGGAATATATAATAAGATGCAGAAATATACCGTACTTGTACAGTAAATTTAAATAGGTATCAAAAATGTGTTAAGTATTTTTTAAATGAGAAAATATATTAAGTATTTATTTAAGTCCTCTCAATGCATGTTGATTTTAATGTATTTATCAACATGGCATTGTTTTCATTTGTGCTATATACACTATTTCAAGCGGCCAAAATAATAGGGATTGGCCAATTTAACAAATATGGCGTTGTAATTTTTGTTAGTATTAAAAACAAACTGTGAAACTTCATCATTTTCACTTTGGAGTAAAATTCTACCAACAAACAAATTGCATTCAAAATGTCACCAACTAGGAAGTTATTTGCCTTTATCTAAAGAACACTTGTACCAAAAAAAACCATAAGAAAAAATTCATTGGCTCCTATAGTAGCCTTGCAATGGTGAAAGTGCCAAAAAACTGCAAAAGAAAAGTAGCCCAAAACTACACAGGCTCTTGCACTCAAACCTACGCCTTTTCCTCAAAACACCTCCAATCAAGTCAAGATTTCTACCACTAAAACCAAAATCTATTTGGAATTCATTCCAAAAAATAAAGTCAGAATCTAACAGTGGATGAAGGACATATAGCTCTTCGAACTTCATCCACTTTTTCACTTTTATCATTGTAGAAACATCAAGGTAAATCCAATACTAAACTTATTTAAACCACAATGCTTCCAACTAGAAAGTTGTTAGGATCATCTTAAGATCATACTTATATAAAAAAAATTCATGAAGAACTATTTTCAATTTCACAAAATCATCTTGCAATGGTAAGACATGCCCAATGTTTGAAAGCTCACTAAATCAAATGTTGTTTTCACTAAAATGCATGTCATTAACTCATACTTCATTGTATAGGTTTGCAATTTTCATCACACAAACTAGACTTGCTTTGAGATCCAACCCAAGTGATTTCAACAAAAACGACTTTTGGATGAAGAAGCTAAGCTCTTCAAAGTTTCCACCCTCCATCCAAAATGTATCAATACGACCGCAAGGACGTTTAGGGGTAAATTACTCTCAATTCTAATTCCACAATACTGCATCAACTTTTCCAATATTGAAATGTTTCAACGGTTAGTGAGAGTATTCTGCATGATAACAAGCTTCTTTGATATGCAGGCTTTGAGCTTGCCTGTGAAGATAGAATGGATCGCAAAGAGGTCTACTGTTGACAGGAGGACCTTCGTTGCTTGGTGGGATTCCATCGATCTTGAGTAAAATGAAATTCCAAGTTCTCAAAGTACGATGTTGGAATGAAATTGGTCGTGTCTAGTGTGCCATGTATGGGAAAGTCGGCAAAATAGATCCCTTGTTGCCCGAGTTTTTGGCCTTGAAGGAATCTAGAAGTGGAGTCCCAGTTGATTGCAAGATAGCGAGTCGGGAGATTGCGTCAAGGGATGCTAATCTGGACTTGCAAAATGTCAAACATTCACATTTCAGAGAGCCTCAAAGCCCTCGGTCCGGCCATTCGTACGTACTCATTATGGGGATGAAGATCTCAGAGATTTTGCAGTTAGAGTTGTATGTCTTGATGGACCGAGGCTTCTCGCGAAGGCGGCCCGTTGTTTGGTGGACTCGAAGACATCCTCGAGAATCAAAGTCGATTTGAAGTATCTTCAGGCGGCGGTATCAAAGTACCTCACCTCTGCACGGTAATTTCACAACTTTTGTTTCCAAATTCTTAATGCATGCGTTTATCTAAGCAAATTATGTAACTAGTACAAAAACATGTTTTTTTTTACTAAAAAATGTAGTCATGTTGTTCAAAATGACTAAACCTATATATGATTAGGAATTTGACTCTTGCTAGTCAGTTGAAGTACATGTTACGACTGTTTTTTATCCTAAAACTAGAACCATGATTATAGATAGTCATAAAATTCACATCAAATGACTACCAAGAGTCAAATTCCTAGTCATACAAATTTAGTCATTTTGAACAACATGACTACATTTTCTAATAAAAAAAACATGTTCTTTTACTAGTGTTAGCAATCAAGGAAAGTACAATGGTACAACGTTGGTGTTAGGTTGTAGAATGAGTCCATCAATTACATGCCTTTTAGTGCTAGTACTTATCATAACCAGATCATTGTATGTGGTATTTGTAATTAACGTTGGAGCTGTGATTGATTTGCAGGTAGCGGAAACTGAAGGTTCTGACCAGAGCGATGATGATAATAGAGAGAAAAGAACAAGTTATAGGAATTCACTGCAGATATACTTCGAACAAGTAAGCAATGATTCTCATTTATATGTACAGTACAAGAAAGAATTCAGATAGTTTTATTGCAAGTGTGTGCATTTAGGTTGTGACATTAGTATTACTATTCTTATTTTTGTAGTTTATTGTTTGCTTTTCTAAAATATTCATGGGTGTATTACGCTGCCTTTGAAGTAACTAAGGTTGTATCAGTTGAATATATTTGCATTAGGATACATTATATTAGGTTTGATATGAATTATATTTGTTATGAGTTGGTTACTCAAATTGGTAGGAGGTATACTTTGAGAGAGTGTGTTAAATCTATTGTACGATGGAATATGATTTCCATTTCATATATTTGTATGTATTTGAGATATGATGATCATAATCACTATACATTGTTATTTCACTCATTTCCTGAATATAGTTAGCCAAAGCAAATGCTTGGACTCAACTACAATTAAGTAGACCCATGAGGCTCAAAAATCATTGATTAGCTAGTGTTCAATTATTTTAAGAGAAAAGAGAAAAAAGGGAAGATAAAAAAAGAGGATGACGAGGAATTAAATTAGAAAATTGAGCTCGAACTTATCCTGTTCTAAATCCACTCTACACTACAAAATGTGACCAAGTCACTTAATATTGTATTTTTAAATTTTTCATGGTCACAGCTCTAGAAAATGCAAATGATATTAATTTTCTTGGTCATGGCTCTTGGTACAAAGTGTAACGCGACCCTCACTTTATGTCTCTTTACGAAGTTGCTATTAACCCCTAAACGTCCAGGAAAGCGGATTGTGCTTTTTGCCATTTTGGGCAGGTTAGATGAAGGGTCTGATCTTCATATTTTAGGCTGTAATTTGGAGGGGATGTGGACAAATGTACATACTTTGTGTGGTAAAAATTGCAAAGCCAAATTCAGAAATGAAAGGTTTTTACACCACATTTTAGATTTGGACTCAATTTTGGGCAGGACGGGCTGGTTGCTTCGCCAATGAACAAAGTGGGTGTCAGATGGGGTAGTAGCTCGCGCAACAAAGGTGATTTGTATGAGGGCAGGGGGTTTAGAATGGGTTTGGCAAAACCCAGCTTTGCAATGAAGTAAATGCTGACAAAAAAGGGCCACCAACCAGTAGCATCAAAGTAGCTCCCTCCTTTTGGGCTGTCCACCACAGCATCTCCCAAATTATCATTGAATGTGGAAGCATGTGCAACGGATTTCCCTAGTTTTATATGAATAAAATTGATTATAGAGTCAGGCTATTTATAATTCTGACACCATGGAGGTGAGGGACCCGTTCAAGTGAGAGGGGGTCTCCACTATTTCTAAGTGCCCGGTCATTTTTCCTAATACATATATTCGGGTTTTCTTTCAAAATTTCTCACTATTAGAGATTTTGAAATTTTTGAAAAAAAATTTCACCCAATTTTTAGATTCATTTGAAACTACATTTTCACCGTTGGGATTCGCAAGAAAGTAGTTTCGATGGTAGAATTCCACACCACCCCCCCATTTCTTCAACAAGTGCACTCCTAGACCACATTGTACAAAAGAAATTGCATGAAGCACCTAAAAGTTGAATGAGCCTCTAATTTTTTGCATGGAGGTGCCCAACTTAGTTACTTACATGGAAAAAAATATGAGCAAAATGTTTGGGGTAACAATCCTCAATCTTCCCTTTGCACCATTTAGACTATGCCTTTCGGGCATGGCCAAAAAAAACTTTTCAGTCAACTTCAAACGTTATAATCTCACAAATGACAAAGATCCAACGGTTGAAAATTGACATGGTGGTAGTGCAGGTAGTTAGCTTCAAGATCTTACGGTTGAAAATACCAAAAAAGGTAAAAAAAAAAATTGAAACATACATCGGCATCCACAAGGTGGTCAAAAATCACAATTTTTGGACTTTGAGGGTCTCAAAACATCAAGGACGTTTAGGGGTTAAACTTATTAAAAGCTTAAAGGAAGCGGCAGGACGTATATGTATACAACATCCCAAAAGGCCACAAAATTGGGCACTCTCCATCTGCGACCTATACTTTCTTGCGTAGCCGTCCCCCTCCACTTACACTCAAGAGTGACGAGACCGGAACAATCGCTCAATCACGCACAATCTTGCATTCTGCTTGACTCGAGGTTCGAACTTTGATAATGTGGATGTAGTCTAGATCTGATCCCAGTATTCCTGAAAAGACTCAACAAACTAGTTGAAAATGCAGCAGTTTATTCAGTGATCTTCATGAACATGTGAAGCTTGGTCCAAATTAGTCCTGTTTCGAATTCTAGATGCTGTGATCCACAAACCTCTCATGTTTCTCAGAATCGCACAACTCATTTCAAACTTGTATCTAGAAGAGATTTAATCTTGGAAACAGAACGCAACATAACATTCTACGGTAGTCTTCAAAGCTTAAGGAAAGCTGCAGGGTATTCAACTGAGCGACTTTTTATGGTTCAGAATTTATGGGAACACAATGGAAGTCTACACAAGCATCAAGATATTGGGTTTAAGGTACGGACGGTTTGTTTTTTCCCTTCTGCTACTAATTTTCGCTGTGAGAAAAACGAATGCCAGTACAAACTTGAAAGTCAATAAGTTCTTAACCGAAAGTATTTTCCCTGGTTCACGTTTTATACTTCTACATATAATAATCTAATCGCTACTTCCATCGTTGTGAAATTGCGTATGACTGTACAGGAAATCAACTACCATATACCAATCATGCCTATATGATTTACTGTGATTATTTTAGAAGACTGCTATGGAGGTATTAATATGAGGATAATTAACAAACTCAGGTTGTCATGTTGCTGTGAAAATTTACCCTCCGATTTAAATTTCGAGATTCAATGAACATTCAAAAGAAGTATTCAAAGATGGCACTCGGAGATCACATCAGATTCACCAACCAAACAGACTGTTGTCTGCAACTTTATAAAACCCATATACAAGTATATTCATAACCGCCGGTAGCAGAGCTCTCTATCAACATAGATACACAACCCCTTATCAAAACTTAAACCTGTTTCTGGAAAACCTCCCGCTTTACAGAATGAAACTGTGGGACACTTATGCATTCACAACCATTCCACCTGCACATTCCAAAAACACAAACAATCAGCTGTCACACTTTGACAGCGAAAGAGCTATCATGATCAAAGCAATCACATTCCCAAAGCAGAAACGTTATCAATATGGTGATCTATGATTTAACTGAGCAGGAGTGCGCACCGTTAGGGTGGAGGGTTTGGCCAGTGAAGTAGGACGAATCCTCTGAAGCCAGGAAAACGTATGCAGTTGCAACTTCCTCAGGTTCACCAGCACGGCCCATCGGAGTCTGTGATCCGAACGACTTCATCTTGTCAGGATTTCCCTGGCCCATCGATGCTGGGATCAATGGTGTCCAGATCGGACCTGGCGCTACCGCTGCACACACACAACGAAATCCCAATAATTATTTCAGAAACCTTTTCAAGTACCCACCCTGCAATTTCAGATACGATAGACCTGAAAGCTCATTCACAAGAGTCGAAGACAAATCCTGCTCCGTAAATGGAAGTTTAAGATTCAGCAATAGGTTACCATTCACGCGGATGCCTCGTTTCACAAGCTGAAGCGCCAGCCCTCGAGTGAAAGCAAGAATGGCTCCTTTCGTGGATGTGTAGTCTAGCAGAGGAGCATTGCCCTTGAATGCATTCACAGAGGTCGTGTTGATGATGCAGCTACCCTCCTTCATGTGCTTCAAAGCGTATCTGTATTGAAAGATGCAACACTCACTGTGAGACTATGGATCGAACTATGAATTGCCATGGATATGACTATAAATTGCAATGGATCGGACACCCAGTCCAAGGAGTGAGTACCTGACGAGGAAGAACTGGGAGAAGATATTGGTGCGGAACGTGCGCTCCACTTGCTCGGGCAAGAGATCTTCAATGTTCTCGACAACATGCTGCTCTGCGGCGTTGTTCACCAGGATGTCGATCTTGCCATACTTGTTGGCCACTTCTTCAATGACTTTCTTGCACTCTTCGTCGAACCCTAGGTCGCAGGGAATGGCAATGGGGTCTCCCACTGCGTGCTCCGTCTTGAAGCTCTTGAGCAATTCCACTGTGTCGTGCGCATCCTTCTCTTCTGCGTTTCGCACGTACGTGAAGGCTACTGTTGCACCTTCCCTCGTGAACAGCACACCAACTGCTCTCCCGATCCCGGAGTCTCCACCAGTCACCAGAGCTACCTTCCCCTGCAAGCCCATTAACATTACACCACTCAGTAATTGTCCGATGAGGACTCTTACCAATCATCGACAACAATCGATTGATATGCGCACCTGCAGCTTGCCCGCAGCCTTATAATTCTTGCCCTTGTGCTCCGGAATCGGCTGCATCAGATGCTCCTCTCCTGGATGCTGCTCCTGCTCCTGCGCCGGTCGAAAGTCCGCCATTGCTCCAGATCCGTAACAACTGGAAACAAAACACCACGAATCAACATATCTCATTTGCGTGATCTCAAAACTTCTAAGCTCATTCTAAAGACCAACAGACAAAGGAGCAATGGCGATCCGATCGATTATGCCCATGATGCGCTCTGAGTAAGGCAGGAGTGAGAATGGGTCGATAGAGAGACTTACAGGAATGTGGTGTTGCGATTAAAGTGCTATGAGATTGCGAATGAGAAGAATTGATGGAACGGGTACTGGGATGATGAGGGCATTTGGAGGTTCGATCGATGGAGAGTTGCAAGTGCATGGAGACGACGGGTGTGGTGCATTGCGGCTTGCGTGGCTTCATGCTTGGTGGGAGCTTCGGCATTGTGACGAGTGGCGGTGTCGCATGTCCACGGAAGACATGACATGCATGCCACCCCTCAACATGCTTGCTCTTCTTGCATTTCAAAGGATCGTGATCCCAACAATTTTGTTCTCAGTCTGGATTTTTCTCTTGAATGTGAGTCGCTTGGGACACATTTGTTACTTTCGGTGTGTGAATCAAATAATCCACATGCAGTTATTTGAGTATTCATTTTGCATGGCACGTCGGTTGGAGATAGGATTTTCATAATTGGTGTGCATGTTACATTCATGAACATCTGGAGTTTGTTAAATCTTGATTTGAAATTTATCCTTTAACCCCTAAAGTCAAAAGCCCACAATAGTGTCAGAACTTCTCAAAACCACCCTCTTTAAATGCAAATGAAAATTTTTCAACTTTTGATGTAATCTCAGGTATATAACCGTAAGATCTTATACCTAACTTGTCCATGTGTGTGTACCAAAACATAGTTCCAAATTTCTTCCCAATTGTGAGATCATAACATTCAAAGTTGATACATAAGTTTTTTTTTCTTGTTGAAAAATGGGTCTGAAGTTTCTTGTGATCCCAAAAAACCAATTTCAAGAGTAAATTTGAGCTTAAGCTCTTCAAATTCTTGTTCCTAAGTCAGTTAGGAACATGCTTGTGCAATTTTTATCCCCATGCGACCTATAAAACCTAAAAAAATGCTTGAATTTTCACATGGATGTATGCTAAAACTCAACTTCAAAGGCCCCTCTTTGATAATAAAAATGGCATGTGAAGAATTATTGGATGAAAGTTCCAAATGGTGAGATCATGTCTTAAAATCTTATTACCAAGTACAAAAAACAAAACTCGATAGAAAGTAAAATCTTTATTTTTTGTGAATTTTTGAAGTCCCTGCGATCTTATTTATATTGGGTAGATTTCAAATAGTGTTTTCGAACTTTGACCGGAAATATCTCCTAAAAGTATGAGGAAATTTGAAGCATGAAATGAATTTCCCGAAGGTATGTAAAAACTCTACAACCTCCAAAAGCTTTCAATTTCATACGAGCTGAATATAGTATACCACCAAACGACCCTATTCGGGCTCTTTTCGACATCAAAGGTTAATTAACATTTCAATATGTATATTTTTGTGCCAATTTGGAATGATCTTACAAGTGAAACTATTTCATTCATACATTTGTAAAACTGTTAGTTTTCCACGGTTGGAACTTCAATCCAACCTTTTAGGTAACACAATGAAGTTTAGGCATTTTTTAGAATTGTGCTTGACATTAGAGAAATTCGCTAATTAGTCTCTAGTTTGGACCCCAATTGGTCCTTGTCCGTCGTTTTGTGCCTTGTTTTCAGTTATCCGCTTAGTAAGTAGAACGAACTCCGACCAAATGCACCAAACTGGGGACCATAGGTAAACTAAGGACCTTCACACACAGATGAACAACAATCATGCTCCTTTGGTTTTCCGCACATCACGTTGCGGACTGCGCACCAAGTTGACGTTGCGGACTAGGCAGTGCCAAGTTGAATTGGGAACCAAACTCAGAAAAGCATCAAAATCATGCATTTTTTAGTATAGTTCCCAGTTCGATCTTAGAGTAAAAATTTGGTGCCTTTGGTTTGGTCCAAGTTCGACCAAAACTGGGTCTTTTGGTCCCTAGTCCGTTGTACTTAGCGGATTTCTCTATTGTATCAAAGAATCTTCTATAGTCTTAACATGTGTTACATACTAAAAAGGAAAAAGTTAAACAATGAAGGTAAAATTACATGAATGTAATTGTCACTATGCGTAAACTACATTCTTTCTCAAGCTATTATATTATTGCAAGAAGACTTGCTAAATATAGCCTCACAGGAGGGATTGTTGAATATAGCACCTCTTCAAACTTCTACACCGTTTTCCAACACACTGGCTAAAAGACCTTGCTAAATGACCATGCTATGTTCCATATTCTCAAGGAATTGAAGAGACGCTTCAAAAGATGAAGGCAATAGAAAGTTGCCGAACAAAAATGAAAAGCTGGACGCTTAAAAAGATGAAAACATCATAAAGATACTAAAAATAATGAAGATAGAAAGATGCTCAAATGGTGATGAAGCATTGCAACCATGAAAAAAGTCTTCAAATATGGAGGGTGGGTGTCGCAAGCCACCACATCTAGCGAGTTTAGAGCATTTTTCTGCGGGCCGCCAAAGGGAGCAGTTCGTTTAGCCAATCCGTTATGAAAGGGAAGATTTAATTTGAACTCTTTTACCACAAGTGAAAAATGACATAAATAGTGACGTTCTCCGCAATGACTTGTCCCTGTGATGCAAGAAATTGTACTTAATTGTACTTTGAATAACTTCAAATTAAATTATTATATTTGTAACTTTTCCTTGATCTATTCACTGGATTCTCGAGTTTCAAAGAAATTTAAATACCCAAAGAAATGCGTAAATGCACTAAGACTTCAAGGTGTTCCTAGTACGTGAGCCTACATCAAAATTTTGTTATATCCTCCCGTGAGGAATAGTGTAAATTAGACTTCAGACTGTGATTACCAATCAATTACAGAACTAAACCTGAGTCACTCGAGTTTCTCGATCAATGTATTTATTCACTTCTAAAGTATTATATAAAGAGAGTGTTCCACCAAGCTCGAGCAAGCATTTCGATACCATGTTTCTTAGTGCACCAATCCTCAAACACTTGTATACTTACAGGGTAGGTTCGGCAAAATTATATCAATTTCGAGCTGTCGAAAAAACTGGAAACTCTAGATCCGTCCATAATAAGATCTATGATTGAAACATGACTGGAATCGATGTGAAAGTAGGTTTACTGAATGCAAAATTCCCAAGTTAACTAACAATTCGGCATTCTGGTACCCATGGCAGAAGCTTTACAGTTGTTATTGTCAAGGGATGGTTATGAATGCTCAGCAATGGAAAGGGCAAGGGTTGTCCACTTGAGGAGGCCTTGAGACTTGCACAATCAATTGATGACAAGGTTTGTCGCCAACAGTGCCGGGAAATATGCTGCGGCTGCTTGTCAGCTGGTGAAGTTTTGGTGCCGTCTTGAAACATCACGTCTCCTTTCTTAAACTTGTGTCTCGTCCCATCAGTCGTCTCTACGTACCTGACTCAACTTACACCAAAGTGCATTTTGTTAGATCATCCATTTTAACATAGGTTTCCGCATTTTTCCGATTCGCCAACATATAGTGACAAGGCTATCCTGAGTACTGCACACCGTGAATCAGGCAATGTGAACTAGAGCCTTCCGCATCAAACTCGACAAATTGAATATCACAAGGATTTAGAAGTATTCATGCTCCATAAATTGATACATTCCATGGAATTAGATCCCTAAGACAAGCTCAAACAGAAGTCTAATTGGACTCAAAACCTTCCCAATTTAAACGTTCCCCCACCCTGCAAGAGGTGAATTTATATACCTCAATCGGAGGTTGTATTTTGATCAACGTACAAATGTAGTCTGTACTTTACAAACTTTCTGCTCGGAAAACATTACGGTCTGGAGCGAACTTGGATTGTCTTAATTGAGATGCCATTCTTTCAACAGAGCCTCCTCATTCAGATTCTCTTTGTGATAAAATTTACCATCCAGAACAACAAAGCATGCCACCCTGAAGTGAATTTTAGGATCTGAAAGGATGGAGCAGGTTTGATGCAACACCAGGAGCCGGAGAGAGTGACAACAAACTGGACTTGCGGAGGGGAGTGCAAAGGCTGCACCATCCCCACAGGCATCTCCGTGACCACCATCTTGAGCGGCTCTCCTCCTCCGAAATCCGACCTCTGGTACTGCGGCAGAGAAGCATACACCGACAGATTGAACCCCTGCATCGTGCATTTGGCGAAGTGCGTTTCACCATCCTGGGATGCCCAAATCTGGTAATATTTCACATCCTTCACTGGCTGCTGCTCGTTGCATGCTGCTGCCATAACAACATTCTCTGTACAAGAACTTAAAAGCAGCAGTATCACCCAGACGAGCACCATCATGGCTTGGCTCCAGGCTGTGCTTGTGAAGATTGTTCTTTAACCTTAATTGAGCTCTTTGTTAAGATTCATTGCTAATTTGGGAAGTGGTGCAATCCTTTTGCATGCAGAAACTAAGGTACAAGATGGTCCTCAGTCTGATGTCCACTTCAGATGGTGGCGAGTCACGTTGATAGCCGAATTTGCGGTTAACTTTGTGGATGGTGCCCTTGTCGTCATAACCTCTGCATGTTCTTGTAAAGAGAATTCAGCAACTAGTGATTCATATATGTCTACTTATAAAAGAAATCTAATACATTATCAACTCTTTGAATCTCTAAATCTCCCCCCTCCCGGCTTACTTTTAGCCTTAGTTAGGCAAATGTCGTATATAAAATTGAGTAAGCTATAATTAGTATGAATTTGTAACGTGCTATAGGTCATGTGTATCAAATTTTGAGTAATGTGACCTCATGAAGTGTGAGATAATGAATCGCATATTAGAATTTTTTTTTAAAAAAACATCATAGATTTTCATCATTTTCACTTTGAAGTGGAAATGCTAGTAACAAACATTTTGCAATCTCCAAGTGTAAATTGTTTGCCTTAATCCAGAGACACGTTTTCTCCAAAAAAGAATTAGAAATAAATAAATAAATAAATAAAATTTAAAAAATTGGTTCAAATACTAACCTTAAAGAGTTAAAGTAGTGAGAATTGCCCAACTTTTACGAAGGAAAAAGAGTCCAAAACTACACCTCTTGCACTAAAACGATTGTCATGTCTGTTTTGACACTTTCAATCAAGAAAATACTCTTATCACAAAAACTAAAACTCATTTGCAGTTTAATACAAGGAATTAAGTTGAGTTCCAAGAGTATATAAAAATATAGCTCTTTTAAGAGCTATATATGCACTTCTTAGTCATTTCAATGAGAAACTTTATACTAGAATTGATTGGATCAAAACCAACCAACCACAAAAAAAAATTGGTAATCATCTAAAGATCATAATTATGTTAAAATATTCTCTGAATAACTAAGATTGATTTTTGAAAATTGGCTTGCAATGGTAAAACATGAAAGCCATGTTTGACAACCCTAGAACAAAATCTGCCTATATTAAAGTGCATGTCATAAGTATAGAACATCTTGGATGGAATTGCAATTTTTATTACGTAGTGCAGACTTGATTTGGACCCAAAAGGAGTGATATTGTCAAAAATGGACTTTCCATGAAGCAGTTATGGCTTTTCAGCTTGTCGTAAAAATGTTGTGGCTTTTGACACTCAAGTGATTCAACGACGTTTAGGGGATCAAAATCTTAGTTTTTGGCACAATTAGAAGAAAATTTTGTAGATTTTTATCATCAAAGAAAACACAAACTTGTAACTATTTAGTGAAACATCTAATAGAGTCATAAGGGCTTGCTTTACATGGTAATTTTAGTTGTCCATGAGGTCTATGGAGGGCAAAAATCCCCCTCATGTGATTGGTTCATTTCTCGAGGTTCAAAAAATGAACCAATCACATGAGAGGGGATTTCACACTTCTTTGGCCACATATACAGCTTGCTCCCCAAGTACAAGATGGTGAACACCTAAGATTCTTTGAAGCCAATTTGATTTTTTGCTATTTTGGTTACCTTAGATGAAGGTAAATGTTTGGTATATTGACTTATAATTTGATTTAGAAGGTGTATGAGGTAGAATCAACATAGTAATATTCCAAAATTTGAAAACTATAAAGGCAAAGCATAATTTCTAAGTCCAAACTGGAAATAATATAACTTTTTGTCTAAACCAAATTCCTACTTAAATTTTGAAGTGACCTAAGTTGAGGTTCTCAAACAAGTGGGTTCAAAACAACGGGGATCACTTGGATTCCCTTGGTCTCACATGAGGGAAGTCGAAACTTACCCCTCTCCAGGGCCTTAACGGTACAACCAAATTCAGATTTGTAAGGTAGTTAGCTTACCCAAACATTGAAATCTGGTTATTATGGTATTAACCTTTAAACGCCCAGCCCCTCTGAAAATACACTAGAAAGCATGCCCAAGGGGGCGTTCAAGGGTTAAATTTTTTTCAGAGCCAGTGAAGAAAAATAACACCTTCTCAAATGTGCTAATATACAATGAACTTCAAGATGTTATATTATGTTATATATCACACCCTCCTATATCCCATCACATAAAAAAAGGTGGTACAAGAACCTTCATTCCTTGACGTAAAAATATGTATTTTGAATAAAAGCATGTACACCTGATTGCGATGTATACCTACCCTAAAAAGAACACCTCATAAATACTTATGGGTAATTAATTTAGAGAGAATGTACAACTTTTGGATCTGTCAATCAAGTGACAGATAAGGGTACTCTGAAATACAATACTCTGCTCTCCATAAACAAAAAGCATTCCACTCAATAATTCAGTTTTTTTACTAACAAATGATGAGACAAGAACAAAAGCCCATCGTTTCAAATGAGCAATAGAACCTCAAAATCAAAATCAAGGTGGAGGGACCACCTCCAACAAACCCATGCCATGATCATGTGGTAATGGTGTTAATTGCCAAATCATAAGCAGGGCATGGTTATCACATCCGAAAAGTAGTTATCATGTACAATGCGGAGTACAAGATTATGCAGATTCATTTCGCAGGGGTGTCAGCCCTGCCATCGCTATCAGCGAAAATATATATTCACGCCACAATATGAAAGAAGAAGTTAAGTTAGGGGAGTTTGTTGTTTGCGATGAAAGCAGCAGGGTCCCTGCTGCTTTCATCGCAAAACAACAAACTCCCCGATTTTAATTTTATTCTTTTTGTTGTTTTCGCGGTTGCTGTCATGTAGGATAACACTACAACATCACAGCCAGGAGGAGGGCTGTAGTAGCGTGCAAGTGTTGTACTTTGTCCGGCTGCTGCAGGTGTGCCAATCCTGATTTTGTACGTCTTTTTTCGATCCACCGTAGGAGTTGTTGCGATGTTGAAGCTTCAATTCCTGCTATTGTCGGCCAAAGAATGAGTGAATCATATGTATCCTAAGTATGTGTAACAAACTAAGCATTCTAGTCTCCATTCATCATTGTAATTGTGCGTAACACACTTTCCGGTTTCGGGCCCGATCATTTGACGGGAGCTCCCATCCGGTAATGCCCGCTCCAGAGAGGGTATTACGGCATAACGCACCTTAAAAAACAAAACATGAGCAGCCGAAACTGGAAAGTGTGTTACGCCGCAAGAGCCCTCCCGTCGGGGCTCCTCCTGCTATACATTACGCATATTCGGAGCAGTGAGCATGCTCAGAGTTGTGTTATGCACACCTGACGAGCTTACCGCCAGATCATGAACTCTCACATATGCCATATTGATACCCTCGGAACTCATTTTGATTCATTCTCTCGCATTTTTTACCCTCGTTTGAGTGCCACCAACAATATGCGAGATTTATATTGAAGGTAGTACAATTCTTGGCTTGTAAATAATGGTTTTGAGCTGATGGAGGCAGCATGGGGAGATTCAGGTGCCCATTTGTGATGAGTGGGGGAGTGTAAAGAGGAAGCAAGAAAGAAAGGGGATGGAATTGAGTATTGTCAGATGTACTCAACTACACATGTTTCACACTTGGCTGCTACTGAAGATCATTCTTGCGTATTTACTCATGTTTAATCATGCCTGTCTCATTTGGCACATTTTCCCACTAAGATATACTTTTTGGAAACCATATTGTCACATGCTACCTGTATTGCTTGTGTGGTTGGAATCCAAGGATGATGGTATGTTGCTTCAATTTTGAACAATTCAGTTTGTTTTGCCTTCATCATTTTAACACTTAAATGCAGAAAATGTTCAAAAATCGGCATTTTGGATTACAAGCTAAAACTATGAGGACATATAAATTTTGCATTAAAAGTCAGTCAGTTTTGAACAAAATGACTTGGTTATGGTCGTGAATCAAGTCTACTTTGTGTGGTAGAAATTTTGGGTCCACTCAAGAAATTATGACTTCATGGCATAATTGTAAAGGCAACTTCTCTTTTGGGTTTTGCTACATATGGCATGTTTTACTATTGGAAGAAATTTGTATGAAATCCAATTTAGTTTCATATGAATTATACATTTACAAGAATGATCCTAGGATGGAGCCCAACAACCTTTCTACTCGATGATTTATTTTTTTATTTTTTTAATTTTTTTAATTTGTAAAGATCATTTTTGTAGTAGTTTTCTAGTGATAAATCTATTTAGAAAATAGTGAAGACATGCATGGAATGTGATGAGTTGTACGGCCTTACCATAAAGTAGACTCATATATTTGGACATACGGTCATTGTGTTCATGAGAGATTGAAAATATATTTGAGTGGTCTAAAATGGAGCAGGTCCCACGATGTAGCTTTAGGAATCTTCACTTAAAGGTACATGATAGCTTTTCCATGCAACAGTCCCATGTACTCAATGCAAACATTCAAGAGTGTCACTTTGGGACATCATTTCAGGAACACCTATATTCCCAACTTCGAAAATTCATAACTCATTGTAGAAGAGTCCAAAAACAATGATTCCACATGTTCTATCTTTCTACTGATTTTCCCCATGCACAAAAATTGCTTACACCGTTAACATCCCTACAGATATCTTGTGCTAAAAATTGAGCCATTATTTAACACCTTACGATATTCCCCTTTCATATTGAGCACTCACATGCAGTGCAAATTTACCTTTTGCTTGTACGAGATTGAAAGTATTTCCCATTTATGCTCTCAATCAGAATGTATACATAGTCTACTTACATGTAGTGGGTTGATCAAATTCAAGAAGAAAAAGTTCTATCAACGACAACAATCAACTACAAAGTTTTATCTCTTAGAACATTCATCAAATCTCTTCAATAAAAAGTTTCCCTAAATAAGTTTATCCAGTTAAAAGGTTATTGAGTGCCTCAAAAGAGCTTCAACATTACTGGAAGACCGTCCATGACTATAACAAGTACCTAAGGTATTATCTCTTTGCAAATTAGTATATTCAATTTTAAGTATTCTAAGAACTATGAGCTTTTAGCAACTGTAACCTTAAAAAAATCTCAAATCAGATTAACTTTGCTCTGTTTGAAAAATTAAAAAATAAATAAATAAATGAAAAATACAGTCACTTGACAAAACATTTACGTTCAACTCAAAAATATTAGTTCAAAAATAATCAGTTAGGACTTTTTTGTGAGCAGTCAAAGGCAGGCAAGGCATTTTGGTGGCCCTCGAGGCAAAAAGGGACACTACTTTGAATGCCGCCATAAACTAACAGAGCCCCTCACGGCAGCCCTACGTTATTTTCCCCCTAGAGGGACTCTTGCTGCCTTGGAAGGGAGTGGGGTGTCTCATACTAAGTTAAGATAGTCTCAAGTACAGGGAGGGAGCCGCCTTTGGAGCCCCAACGTATTGAATTACATTATTAAACGTCGCTCGCTCATGAGGACGACGTCCTTTTTTTTAATTAGCCTCACGAATTCCCAAATCGCCACACTTCACTTGCCCAAAAGTGAAAAAAGGGATTCAATTCTCCTAATCCCAGCATTAACTAGAAGCTTTATAATTTTTTTAATTAGGTGACTGACTAACCCCTCCTTAATTAATTCCTTCTGCTTTCAGTTTTGGGTACGTTGAAACTAATTGTTCGATCCTCTTCCTTTGGATTCGTTCCGCACCTAGAAAAAATAAATATTGGAGGGCTATCAGTACTCGTGTACGCTGTCATTACATGTTCGTACAAATCTTGAAATCACCACAGTAATGTTCATTCTCATGATATTCATTCTCATGATATTCATTCTCATAAACTTGTTGCCAATCTTACCTTATGGTATGATTTTGTTCCATGTCTTAGTCTACTTCGGAAGATGTAGGTTATTCCACTTCTCAAGGCTTGCCATGATTGAGTTTGAATTGCACATTCTATCGACATAGTTTTTTTGAGGACGGTATAAAAATAAGTGCATCTAAAGACAATTCAATATGTGATTTTCACTTTACAGAAAGGGTTAGGGTCTCTACAATCGTTGCAAAATCTAAAAAGTTGATTAAAAAAGCTGCAAAGCTAATGTCTCTCTATCGTATCTTATGGCACAAAGTAACATTGTTGAATATTCTGAAATTCATTGAGATTGTTTTCTTTGTTGTCAAATGACCCTAGATAATCATTACCGGTTGTTGTTGTTGTTGTTGTCAATGCTTACGTGGCTTCATCCCATTGCGCAACCCGTCCCATCACCATCACAAATAACAACTCACAACCTTCTCTCCTATCAACTTGTATCTTACACCCTTGGATCATGAAGATCAAGGGTTGCGATTAAAAAGTGCACAACCGGTTATGAACGATAACCGACTCGCCGCTACGCGGCTCGACCGGTTATCTAATCCATAGTTAACAGACTCGCCCAAAAATGACAACGGTGGTGTGTGGCGTAATTTAGAGACAGTCATGAAGACTGAGGGTCAGTCCAAGCAAGCAAGCAAGCAGCTCACTCACTCACAAATCCATCCTTGCAAACGAAGTAATATCCTCAAAAAGCAGGAGATCCAAATCCGAGGTCACACACACGGTGCAGCACAGACAGCAGCAGACCACCGTTACATTACCCTGCCTAGCTACTTCATGCAACCCATGATCCCCACTTTACTTTATCCCATCCATTACAATATCAATTAAACTCGCCACTCGCTCCAAAATTTTCAAATTATACCAACTTACTTACTGAAAGGGCAAGGCAAGGCGAGGCAAGGCGAGCGAGTAAAGGTGTTGTGTGTCAGACACTACCTTACCTGAATCTCAGTATGATCCTTCATTGTTACTCCAGCCGACACCAGAAGTAAGGCTGTTCAACTAGCACTCTCTCCGAGCTAGCCACCCACATTCTGCTATTCTCCAACCTAACCGAATGCTTAGAGAGCGCCAATTGGCAATGTATGCAGTTGTTGCGGCCATGAGAGTTTGCTGTGCTCGAGGGATCCATGGCGTGAGCTTGCTTTTTCGGTTCCGAGTACGGGTGATGACTTTTTGGCACTGATCGAACTTACTGCATTTCATTCCTTTCAGTGTGTTGGGCAAGCTAAGCTTAGCTGCCGTCTTCCGCAAGGGAAAGCGTGCACGCCATCGATCGTCTGTCTGTCGGAGTTGCAAATAATGAAGCTTTTGAGCTTAAATTCATGACGAACCCTGTCAAGATGATGGGTGCTGAAAACTTAGAGTAGCGAGTTGTCGGTGGTTACCGAGCTTTGGTGTTGTTTTTACGCTGCTGTTATGGCGGTCTACTGGAGCTTTTTCATGGTCGTGCTGCTCATCTTTGTCGCTCCCACTCAACCCCTCTTCCATCCCCAACCAGGTCAGATCCAGTTCGGTTTCCAGCTGATTGATTAGGTGGTGAAATTAATTGGAGTTAGAAGGAGCTGTACGTCAAACCTCGTAGAATTGTGCTCAGTCTTGACTTCGATGCTGCTTTGGTAAGACATAGGATTCGATTACACCATAGTTTACCACTTTTTGATTGTTGTCGATTGCTCTTGCAGCGTGGGCGCATTCCGAAGCTGCAAGACTCCGGCACCCAATTTCACCTGCTGTAAGTTCTTAATCCAGACTGATTGCTACCAGTGTTGCAATTGGAGAAACTTAAGTTTTAGTTCTAGAGTGACTGTTATCAGTGTTGGAATTGGAGTTAGAGAGCTTTACGCAGATGAGACTTCAATACTCTTGGTATTTGCGCGAGGGGTTTCTGATTTTAGAAGGTCTGTTCTGTTTTGTTCAGGGCGCAGTGGATACTAGTCGGAACATGCTCGTGAGCCGGTTTCGTCGTCTGTTCCAACACGGTGACGAATTCGTATGCAACGCGCAACTCAAGTGCCATCGGAACGTGACGACTCCGACGACGGAGGACACCGACAGATCGCAGACGCGCGCAATTTTGGACAATTACCGGCTCCCTCCGAAGTTGCATTCGGCGCACTTGCAGTCGGATCGAATGGTACCCACAGGCCCCAATCCTTTGCACAACAGCAACAGATCGCAGGTCATTTTTCCATAGACAGGATCGGATCTAGCTTGAAATCGGTATCATTTTTGCACAATCTTTCAGTGAGCTCTAGCATATGGATTGCATTGCATTGTAGTTCGTTCGAATCTGGCCTTGCTTGCTTGCTACTGATCAATCGAGAATAGAAAAATTTGCTCACTCACTCGCTGTCAACCTGAGTGATCGATCATCGTAATTGTAAATACTGAGTCTCTGCCACTCATTCATCAATCATGATTTTTTTTTGGTTGTGTACTACACCTTTCTGAAACAGTCCCAGCTCCAATCTTCCTGGCAACTCAGTTTCATTTCATTAATATCAAAATTGTTGCAACATTGAATGGTTGAGATGCATAAACTTTAAGGTATTTTCTTATTAAAACCATGTGCATGAATCTCGTGTTCACTAATCAATTAAAAAGTGACCTTTCATACGCTTAAATTAATCATGGTTACTGTTAGATATGCCTGATTTGAAGGACGATAAATTCATTTTGGTCTCAAATCTTTTCAAGTTTATGGAAATGGGGGCGATGTACGAAAATGGTGATGGTGTTGTTTGCTTGCAAGCAACAATGCTTGTGCGGTGGGTAATTGCTCCGACTGAGCAAATATTATAGTGGTGGTCAATACATTCTTTGTTTGACTGGATAGTGCTTATGACGTTTCTGGTATTGTAGGGCGCAATTTAACGGATTTTGTTACAGATATCTGACACTCTACAACTTCCTGCCTGCCGGAGGCAGAAGATCTTCTGACCTACAAGAATTTGCAGGCTGTCTAAAAGCTCTCGTTCGAAACCAGCAACACAGACTCACACCATTTCCTTACAATTTTGAGTACTTTGGAACTGATGCCAACCAAAGAAAAATACATATCATACGTCGCTAAAGCTTTTGATTGGATGTAATAAGCTACTCTGATGGAATAAAAAATGTGAGTATTTTTTTTGCAATTGGAAATTTTAATTTTAAGTCCACTACAAGTCCAGTAACCCTTAAACGCCCAAATTGACCCGAGGGGTCCTTTTCCAACAGAATCTCCTCTCCTCTGTAGCTCTCAATGTACTCAACTTTTCACTTATATTTTGATGTCAAATTGGTCACCTTCTTGTGATGCGTTCAAAAAGTGAAATTTTACAATTCAAATCACAATTTGTATGAATGATTTTGTGCTTTGAAAGGATTGTGGTAGGTAGGTTGGGGTTGTACATAACCTTGTAGGAGGTTGCAAGCTCATCATTGATTGGTCCATTCATGATGCCCAAGTTCAAAAAGTGCACAATTCATGATGCCCAAGTTCAAAAAGTGCACTATTCATGATGCCCAAGTCCAAAAGATGTTGTGATCCAATTTTGGGTTGCCCGTTTTAGACCCCATGGGCGTTTAAGGGTTAATAACTTGCCTCTTTCCCAAATGGAGCTCTCATTGATAATGTGCCTCTTACCCAAATGCTAGGTGTTTTCCTTCGAGTGGGTGGTTCTTGTCCACATGTGGAAATAAGGAATGCATTTTTTGTAAGGAGCTTTTGTTTTTTATTTATATAATATGGAGCATGTTTTACTACTGCCAGCATATTTGATTTATCGTATTTCATAGGATTTTCTTTTACCAATGTTATCTTAGAATGAATGGCCTTTCTACGGTACCCACAAAGCTAGTGGCACCATTGTGGCGTATAAATAATAAACTAGTGTGCCCTTGCAGCGTTGCCACGCTCATTTAAATACTTTTACTATGCCCCTCTTTTTTGTAATGATTTGGGGGCCATAATTACTTGGATATTCAATATCTTGGAATCGGTCGGCCCACTTCGTGATCCAATAGTTGCCCTCATCTTTACAAAAATACCCGCTTTTAACGACACCTCATGCATCTTGATCCGACTTGCGATTCCAAAGGTCATAATGTCACTCGCAAAATAAAACAAAACAAACTATGTGCTTCATATAATAGAGTAGTATGCCCTTGCGACGTTGCCACGACCACTTATACTTTGACAATGCCCCACTTGTTTTTTTGCTAGATCAAAAATGAATTCATTTTTGAAATTATAGGTGATTTGGGGGCCATAATTACTTTAAAATTCAGTATCACAAAATCTATCAACTTGTTTTGCAATCTGATCATTGCCTACACGTCCACAAAAAAACCCGCTACCAACGACACCTTTTGCTAACCGGTCTAACGAGCGGTTTCCAAGGTCATAATGTCACTCGCAAGAAAAAAACAAAACAAAACAAACTACATGTACTATATAGTAGAGTAGTATTGCTATAAAATAAAATGGGCATTTTGGTCATTTGAGATCTGACTCCTATATCTCTCAACTTATTTTTAGCCAAAAGACACATAGTTAAGAAAATCTCACAAATGATTACAAAGATCTTACTATTATTTAAGGCATGTAGTTTGTTTTGTGACATTATGATCTTGGGAACCGCCGGTCTGATTGGGCCGCATAAGGTGTCGTTGAAATTGGGTTTTTTTGTGGAGTCATGGAAAACAATTGGATTGCAAAGTGGGTCGACGGGTCCCTAGATTTTGAAGTATTTATGGCCCCAAATCACTAGAAATTACAAAAACTACCTAATTTCAGGGGCATGGTCAAAGTATATAAGTGATTGTGGCACCGGGAGGGCATACTAGTAAGCTATTAAAATCTCAACCACCGAGTTCTGTAATAGACTTATTGTAGGTTACGCAAACCAGAATTTGAGTCATGAAGCCTAATAGACTTATTGTAGGTTATGGAACCCAAAATTTGAGTCATGAAGCCTTACAGATTACAAGATTGTAACGTATTAGAATTCAAAAAAAAAATCTCATCATTCTCACTCTAGATTGATAATTCTACCAACAAAGCTACCACAATGAAGAAATCACCAATTAGAAAGTTCTTCATCTTCATATCTATAAAACTCTTGTACAAAAAGAAAACATCAACATCATTCCTTGGCTCAAACAATAGTTTTACAATGGTGAAAATTGCCAAAGATCTTCACAAATGAAAAATAGTCCAATATTAAACCCCTTGCATTTAAATCATGCCATATCTTCGAAACACCTTGATAGAGTCAAGGTTTCTACCACTAAAACTAGACTCAAACTAGCATACATTCAATAAGATTAAAATTCAACCACAGACATATGAGGACAACTCTACAAAAACCATGTAGTTGTTTTGTTTTTTCAATGTAGAATTATCATTGCAAGTCCAATAGCAAAGCTATTTGGATCAAGAACCTTTGTACGACTAAGTTGTTGAGTTTATCTTGAGATGATAATTATGTAAAAAATTCACAGAAAACCCAATTTGATTTGATATAATCGGCTTGCAAAAACTAAACATGCCTAATATTTGAAATACCAAAAAGAAAAGTTGCCTTCACTATTCTAAATTTCAAACGTTCATCCAAAATGTCATTTTTTGGCATCAAGATCATTAAGAGCATTCCCAATGGACTGGCTAAATGTAGCAAGAGAGGAGGGGTTGCTTAATGACTTACACCCTTCCACAACACTTCTGTAAATTTCCTCGCTACAATTGGCCTCCACAAGATCATGACAAAAGTTCAAAAGTACTTGAGTTCCAAAACTTCAAATGTTTTTAGGTTTTCCAAAGAGCGGGCTAAAATCCTCCAAAGTCAAGTTATAGTTGGGTAGGTAGCTAGGCATGTACCAGGACTTTTGAGGCTCGCTACATTTGCCGAGTTTGGGGCCACTCTTTTGTCAATTGCCAAATTTGGTGAGTCAAATATCTAGTCCTTTGAGAAAGGTAAATAACCTTTGCTTGGCTAAATATACGGAGTCTTGCCACTTCAACAAGTTTGTTGAGAATGCTTTTAGGGGTTAAACTGACCATACACCTAGAGTTTCCATGGTTGTATTTGGTCATCAGAGGTTAACCTTTAAAGTAAGAATCTTGAAACATCCCTTGATCATCCTCCCATGGAATAAATATCGTTAATACAAAATTCAGAACATGAAACATTTGAAGATTTATAGGATCAGATCCTCAAGAACAAATTTTACAACTGTTCACAAAATTGAAACTAAAATAGATAAGGTAGAAGTACCTAAAACCACCAGCACCCCCAGTATCAACCTATAGGTCTCCCCATAACCGCACCTAGCCTGAACTAGCATTGTCAGAACACTCAATTCAAATTGACCAATCAAAACAATCTAAAAGCTGGTGGTTTTGGGTCGAATCATCAATGGAAATTTGTACCAGCTAAGGTGGTTTTTGCATACCTTATAGGTTGATTACGGGTCATGCAGTACTTTACTGTTTGAAAATTTGTATTAATTCATGTGTTTTACAAAATAAATATAAAAAAATTACAAACCTTCCTAAAAACTATCTTACCACCCCAAAAAATTACCCAGTATAAATAGACCAGCTACAAATGGGCGAATTTTCTTGTGTTGGTGGTTATGGGTACTTCGACCGTAGTTTGTAGTTTGTTTTAGGCCTCCAATTTCTCATGGGGGTTCAACCTACAATGAATTTTAGACGCGCATGCTTTGAATACAGGGTAGGACTTCTTCCACCTTATCTCAAGCTCAGTGTTGCTTCAACCGCTGGAACTCTGAAAGGACCCAATTGATCTGATGGGCGTGATGACGCAGAATCAGAACAGTAATTCAAATTTGTAGCTAAAACCCATCACCATCACACCTTCCCGCTTGCTTTTCGCGCCCACGATCAAAACCCTAAGCTCAATCTCTGCTCCGCCACAGCTCATCTCATTGCAACAGATCGGTGATCAGGTCTTTGGGTCTCCCGCTTTCATTGTATGGCGCCGCCACACGTGTTTTTGGGCTCAGAGGTTTTGCTATTTGGGTTCTGTTGCGTAATGGCAGTAGTTGATGGCAATTGACGAAAGTTGTGTTAGGTTTGGGAGTGCTGTTGCGCCCCTGGAATTCAAGTGCGACAAATGCATCCTCCTCTGACGTTGCACAAGCATCCGGCCTGTGCTGAGGTACTTATTTGTGTACTTATGCAAATGGACTTCCGTAGCTGCAATTGGTCGCGGCAGTATTTCAGTTACTCTTTACTTAGATATTATTTATGAAATATTTTTGTGGAGATGGTGCGGACGTTTTCGTGGGATCTGATGTTGGAACGCTAGAGTTGAGACTAACAAGCGGAATTTGGTTGTTGTGTTCCAGCTGATCGTGAATTTTAAGAAATGCCATGAAGATCATCCTGTTCAGAAATTCTTTGGAGCATGCAATGACCTGAAAATTCAGTTAGACAAGTGTTTTCGTGAAGAGGTTAGGAATTGAAACTGTTTGCTTTTTAGTTTGATCTCGAACTGGAGGATGTCTTTTTCGTCCGAGTGATTGGGAGTTTTGGATTAGTTTGTCAACTGATTGCATTTACCCTGGCATTGTTTGCAGAAACAAGTGAAGCGCAAGGCCAATTTTGAGGCAAGCAAGCAGTTCAAGGAGAAGCTGAGAGCTAGCAAAGCCGCAAAGATAACTGCCGAGTCGTCTACTCCACCTCCAGCATAAGTGTGCCCATGGTCCGGCGTTATCAGGAATTCGGGGGTGTCATGCGACAGGAAGATTGTTCAGGCTTTTTTTGAGATGGAGTCTGTTACATCTGATGCACATGATTTTACGTCAGACAAGGTGGTTGAGCCTAGTGTACCGGAGGCCAGTTCATCGTTTGCGGCGGAGAAGCGAGTTGTTCCCAGGAAACCTCGCATCATCTTGGCAGCAAGTGGCAGTGTAGCTGCAATCAAGTTTGGAATTCTTGCTCATAGTCTATCTGACTGGGCGGAGGTAAGAGCAGTGGCGACGAAGCCTTCTCTGCATTTCATCGACGTAAAAGGCTTGCATCCAGATGTGAAACTCTACACAGATGATGATGAGTGGTCGAGTTGGAGCAAAATTGGTGACGATGTGCTCCACATAGAGCTACGGAAATGGGCGGATGCCATGCTCATTGCACCTCTCTCTGCTAATACATTGGCGAAGGTAGGAAGAATCCTTTATCGTGTCTGTACATTCATTTCTGAGGCCCTTCATTCTCAGAATGTCAATAATCATATTCATTTTTGACTCTTGAAAACCTGCAGGTTGCTGGAGGTTTATGTGACAATCTTCTCACCTGCATTGTACGTGCTTGGGATTTCTCAAAGCCTATGTTTGTTGCTCCTGCCATGAACACATTTATGTGGACTAGCCCTTTCACTCTCCGTCATTTGACATCACTTGAAGATCTTGGCGTGACCGTCATCGCACCAATCTCCAAGAAGCTGGCATGTGGAGACACGGGGAATGGTGCAATGGCGGAGCCTGGATTTATTGATTCTGCTATGAGGTTGTCAATATTGACATCTGAACCTACTATTCAGTTGCTTCCTGCACTGCCTCGCACCATCTGAGGCGGTGGCTACATCTTGTTGGCCTTTCACCAGCTGTTGGCCATATTATTCCACATATGTTTCAATTGTGGTGGTGAACATCATGTTCTTTTGAAAGTCACTAGCGTAAAATTACCGAGGTGATCCTGTAGCGGCCAACTTGGACTTTGGTCTGGCGGTCAGGTGGGATTTGATATAGGATTTAGTAGGTCAGCACCATCGCTGTGTTTGTCCCAGATTCTGTTGTACCAGTTCTGCATACTTCATCTATCGACTTAAGATTTTCGTGTCACAACCTTGCAGGCGATCTTGTCTTCAATAGTTGGGTATGTTCGAAATTTGATGTCCGTTTGTTATTACCGCTTTGCTCTGTCAATGTACGTGCTGTGTGGGCCTCCAGTTTTGGTTGACCTTGTAGTGCATGCTTTTCTTCGCTAAAACTGCTGGCTCAGTATGTGGATTGGAAAGTCCTTGCTCGCAGGTTCTCTGGCATTTTGCATCTGAAGGTCTGGGGGTGTGCATGATGCTTTTTGTAAATTTTACCAGAATGTGCTCTTCTGTAACTGATGGAGTGGGTGGCGGTGCTAGCTTGCCAACTGGTACTTCCAGCAAATCAAATTTGACATCAAAGCTGACAACAACCGAGTTCACAAAGCTACCTGGAGAGTGTTCATAGCCTTGATTATCCAAATTTTCTGCATTTCTGAGTTATATAAGTGATACTAAATGGCCTTGCCTAGCTTGTGGAGCCCCTTGGTGAACTGCCGTTGAGCAATTTCACAATTATAATCAGGTGATCCGGGATGGTTGTTAATTCACCAACAAGTAGAAGTACGTTGCATCAGATGAGCTGTCACTTTCACGTTTGTACCTTTCAGAAACTTGACATGTTGACCACTATAATCGCTGGCTCAATGCTTTTGCTTGCACATTTGTCACTAGTATATCCGGTGCACTCAAATTTATTGTATATTGTCAAGGATCTCCTGGGAAGGCCCTCATGATATGGAATGTGCATAAATTTCCCGCTGAACCACTCGTTCTGAAGAGTATGATTCAGCTTTTGCAGCCTTTCGTGTATTTTTGCACTTGCCAGTTTGACGTAACCTGCTGTCTTCATTTGTGTAATTTCAAATCTCTGTCTAAACAATCTCAGGTCGAGGAGGCAGCTTAACATTAACATTGAGAAGCGTTTTGGTCATCTCAGACATGAAACTATTCCATTCTGAGTCTTCTTCCGTTGCAAGTGGCGCGGGCAATGGCTCCTTCTCTTCATTAGCGACAATCGGAGTTCTTGCTACCTCCACAGCGACGCCAGTTGATAGTCCGTGAGCTTCAGCGGTTGCCTCAATTCCATTCTGAAAGAGAAGTTCCCGTCGCTTTACGACATTTGGCTTTATCTTTGGCTTCCGTTTCGGTTTCTCCGCACAAGTTGGCACTCCTTTGTTACCCAAAGGAGCAATCAAAGCAGTGACCGTGCGGTATGTCGCTTTTGAATAATTAGGAAACTGAGACTTTTGGCCTCCACTTTTCTTCTTCTTAGTTTTTCGTCCTAGTTTGCGGCGAATGTGTCCTTCTTGAGTTGAAGTATCACTTTTCCTTTCAGGTTGTGTGTGTGCAGTCGAGGAAGATGGTGAACTTGAATTTTGACGTGCATCGGCGGTAGTCACATCTCCATCTTCATCCCAAGGAGCGATCTCATCGGCAGTGGATTTTTCAGACTTGCGAGCGCTTCCTGGAACACTACCGCTAGATCCAGAGTTTTTAGCTCGACCTTTCTCTTGTGGTGTTCTACGTGCGGGGCACAAGGGTGTTCGACCAGGGGCAGATTTTGGCCGTGCGGTCGAAGTCTCTCTATTCTGGCTTCTCAAGTCCATGGCTTCTTTGCACCTCCACTTCTTCAAATTGTTAGAAATTCGTTCACATGGAAACTCCTGTTCGGAGTCCAGTGCTCTTTGTGGTGTGATGCTTCTTATCAGATTCGTATGCCTAGCAATTCGTGGTGTGCCAAAAACGGATTTAGGAGGACGCTCAGGTGCAGATTTCGGCCTCAGGGGTAGTTTGTTAATCTCCACCAAGACTCCTGAATTGCTGCAGACTGGCATGAGGCTTATTGACTTGCTTAAGGTCTTGCTTCTCTGAGATACACTGCCCGTGATCTGTTTCTTACCAGCGTACTTGGGATTTGCAAGGAATCCTTTTCTGTACTTTTCATTTATCGACCTGCGGACGTTGGGATCCATGACTTTAGGAGCTTCTTTCGGGGAGATGACGCATGGAGTGGTCTTGGGAGCAGCAACGAGAGCATCTGCAGAATATGTGATAATGGGTACTTCTTGCTTGTTGTCCCGAAGGTCGACCAGATGGAGCACTCTTTTCTCTTTCATCACTGCCCCAAACGTCTTCGCCCCTTCTCTTGTTAGTTGATTGCACTGCAAATGCAAAGCTTCACCCATGTTGATTGGCAGTTAGTATGCATCAAGAAATGAATGCTTTTCGGAAGGTTAGGAGAGGACTACCTTGACATCATAGAAGCGAAAGATATTTCCATTGACGAATATGGCAGCACTTCTAATGTCCTAACTTGTTAACATTACTACTCTTTGAATCCGTCTATCGTGAACACATGTGAAACTCACAAACGTTGATGCTCTCTACCTGAAAGTGGAACCTCTCCATACAATATTGGACAAAGCTCGTCAGCAAGATCATCAGTGAATTGATTGTATGAAAGATCAAGTGTCCTAATTCCCAGAGTGCCTTCAACTTCCTTCAAGGGAACGCAGGTACTGTGAGGAAGTCCAGACTGTCGTAAGCTGGCTTGCCAATCGGAGGATTTTTGATTGTTCAAATTATTCTGCAGTCACGCCATTGTCAGTAGGTGAGGATGCTTGAAGTGTAAGAAAATCTATCAACTTCGAGAAGTACATATCTCCCTACCGGTTCGAAATTTGATAGGATCGAATAACGAAGGTGTAGAATTACGTTTGAATAACTTGGCCAAATTTTTGAACGAGGTTCAAGATTTTCTACTTCGTATGCCATTTGTATCGAGCTATTTCTCAAATGGTTCCAAGATTAGCTCTGAAGTTACTAAAACGTCCTGTGCAACAGCAGTTTAGAGTCAGATTGTATCACAGTGAGTATGCAGACCTCCAGAGAAGCTGCAGGTGCCCACTTCCCTTGTAACGGAAATTTCTTTGAGCTCCACTCTTGACTACTTTTCTGTGCCTTTTGCAGCTTCTGTTGACAGGCCAAAGCTTGCTCAGGACTCAACTGGCCAGGATTGGGCTCCTCCTCTGGCTTGGCTTGTCCACCATGTGGATTTCCCTGTTTCCAGGCCTCAATCTTAATAAGTGATGCCGTTATTGTGGTATGCACTCACTTGAGTAGGGTACACTTGTTGCAATTTCAACACACTGTCGTAGTCCGAGTTTTTAAGAAGTAGAAACGAAAGCATACATAGAAAAGTTGCTAACCTTGACGATGTTGACGACGTATGGCACGCTCAGGTCAGTTAGTCCACATCCTGACAAGTTTAGAGTGCTCAGAGAGACGCATTCTCGGAGGCTTCTCGCCTGCACCACGTTCATTTGGAGTGTTAAATACTGACGAAGACTTGGCACTGTAGCCTTGCTGTTATGATCTGAGGCAAGTTATCTTGCGCAAAAGATGCATATCATGTAGGGGCTTCGAATCTCTGGACCTTACCAGGATTTGGAATCTAGTGTCGCCGAGCCCACTGTTGGCGAATGAAAGTTTTCGCAACGTTTTCGAAAAGCCTGCAGAACCAGCTAGATTTCAGAAGGAAGCAAAGCCAGTCCTGCACAAATTCGAGGCTGCAAGCTTCAGCCTCTTCATCACAATGGGACAAGCGATATGGTTTCTGGCGACTCATTTAAATAGCCTCTGAAGAGAAATCATTTGGGAAATTTCCTCGTATTAGACTATTTCAATTTGCAAGATCCTGATGCAGTGTAATAAGTCTTATCAGGAGTAGGTCCAATTTTTACAAAGAGCATCGGCAATCAGTTTAAGTTCCCGGTTCCACAAGCGCAGTCCGAGTTCCAGCTGCTGCAGCCAGCCTCGAACAGCTTGTGCCAAGGCCCTGCTGTAGCCATCACATTGCTCTCGGTGAGTACCTACTTCAAATCAGGTTATGACATACGTATAGTGATGTGAAGGAATTACGGATCAAGGGGGTTATTTTGTTGAATCTCTAATCTATTACCACAAAGATAGAGTGTGATTTATTTAACTTGCAAGTAAAAATCTGCAATTCAGTTGCAAGTGACATTATACGAGAAACGAAATGTGATAAGTTCGAGAGGAAGGAATGCTGACCTGGAGAAATACAAACAAGCCTGAGTAGTCTTTCGGTCTAGCAGGGTGAAGCGATTGTTGACTGAATATGCAACATGACAGATTCCCTGTGAGTGCAATGCAGATTCTATATAAACAGCACTGCATCGAGTTTTATCTCGATTTCTTGCATCGAACACATAGCAATATCGTCTACAGCAGTGCGACATCGAGGTCGCGTCATTCTCTAAGGCTTTGCAATTCAATGCACATTGTCATACTAGAAGACGGGAGAAACAAAAGGGATGACAACGGCAGCCAAAATTGAGCAGTTCGGTTGCCAATGTACTCGAGGATACAGAAGAACAGAAGCATTACCGTCACGCGAGTCGAAAGCCGTGACAAATAAGCGCAGGCTGGCAATGGCTGGAGTCTTGATTCTGTCAGCCACTGCAATCAACTCCTCAAGCGAGAGGTCCTTCAAATTCCTCTGCATATCATATTCTCCTTTTGGGATGATTATCGAGAAACAAGCATCAGATAAGCGTGCAGGTGCATTATGTCATCTGTCTACAACTCGTGTGCAATTCGTCAAGTTATTTAAGGGTGAAAGGAAGTGAGCTAGACATGGGGTTCTGTGCCAATCATTCCTCAACATCCAGTGGTTGCATAGATATGCTGCATCTCAGAAAAGAAATATAAAGATTGAGTACACATTAATCCTTTTAGTGAATGTCACAACTTGAATGGCGCGGTACAAGTATCTCACCTCGAGCAATTTGACATTTGCTGGTTTCCTTGGCCTCTGTATGCTCTGTTGCGAGCTGCTCTTGTGCGGTCTCCTCGGGAGCCGCTCCATATTTCCAACAATCATCCTGAAATGTCAGGAATGCCTCTTGCTGACGAGGGGAATTACAAGAGGTTGCGAACGGAAGATGTGGCGACGGAGACTCCGCTATAGACCTTGAGACCATCGCATTATTCCCGAAACCCTAATTCAAATCAAGTTGGTTCTTCAGAATTCTCGTTGGCGTAACCAGTAACCGTGAGTTCAGAAGCAATTTGGGTTGCGAACTCAGGTCACAGCGACTGATCGTCGGCAACTTCAGGGATCTTCGTTGAAACAGGTAAAATTCTTACCCACACCAGTTTCAGCTAAAAGCCGTCAAACTTTGGATGCGAGTCAGTGGCAGCCAGTATGTTTGACAAGAGGATACTAGAGAGAATCAATGTGTAATCAACTTCTCTATTTGCAGTCATTCAGGAATAGTGGACCGTTTAGGGGACTATGACATGTGGATGTCGTCCACTTATTTCTCTCCGAAAAGAATTCGTTAAGATTTGCAGGGAACTGGAACTAGAAGGGTTGAGTGTTAGTCCAGATCTGGCTCAATTCTTGTGGGTGCATGTAAGATGGGTTACATTGTGGAATCTTTGGTAAGGACCAGGTTCTGGCCTCGGAGTCGGGGAGGGAGGCGGCAGTTTTAGTTATCGAAGTTTATCTCTCCGTACATGACGTACATTAGGTTAATAAGTGCATGGCGTCCACAATGTACGGTATTCCTTAAACCATTGAGAAATGATGGCAGCTAGCAAGACGTGAAATATATTAAATGTCTGCAGGTTTTCAGTCCTGAACAATTGGCTGAAGAGTCTCTACGAGCAAGGCAGCAACAGCATTTTGCTCTTTCTTCGGTAATGCGATTCCGTTACTCGGGGCAGCGTGTTTTTAAACAGAAAGTTACGTGCTGGAGAAGGAAATATTTTCACTTCTTTTCCTTTCACTTGACGTTGAACCCAGAAATCTGTTATTAGTCGATGCCTTGTTGATTCATGTTTCAAGTTCAAGGTCGGACAACCTAATTTGTTCATAGTCATCCAGTCCTCCGGTGGTATATTGATTGCACAGCCACGCATTTATCTTGAAAACTTGATACAGAAGAATCAACCTTGAAATTGCGCAGGTCAGCCAAACAAGATTGTATTGCACCACGCGAACATTCTTTCTCTTCACTGCATTCACTGGTGCGTGTCCCTTCCTGCATATTGGTCCAATTTAGAATTAAAGTAGGTTTTTTCGGCAAAATACATTGAATCTGTTTCTATTACGTTGTGAAGAGCACATAGTGCGAGGTTCTTCCTAAGAAATAATTATATTGATACACGAAATTCGTGTTGTAGTCGGGCTCAGACCTAGGCCAAATTGAACCCGTCCTGTTTTATGAGGGAAGACAGAATACCTATCTTCTGCTGACGTCAGGTAGGTACTCGAAGTCTTGAAACGAGGTCTATTCCTGCAGTTCTCGCAACAATCGTGGAAGTCCAATGAGGTGGGAAAACTATGGCGCTGGGGAGGAGGCGAAGCAGGAACAGATGTACATCGGAAGGTCACTGAATGGACCACCCAATCCTTTTACCCTCTTGCCCACATCCACCAGTCCTATTACCCACACCCAGTATGTTTTTTCTCCATTCACCTTATTTCATTCTCTTTGACTCTTGCCATTTGTTGTGGAGAAAAACTCAATCGCTACGTACTTGCATATGTTTTCGCCTCAGAGAGGGCAAAGACATCAAGAAAAATGCAACAGATGAGTGTACTATTGGTCCTCAATGACTTCGTCGATCTTGTCATTTCTGTCAGTCCTGGGTCTAGCTTTCATGTTTTTTATTAACTTGGTCTGTACATGACTGATGCACAGGCAGCCATATGTGACGGGCACTTCTGTGTTGGGACTGAAATATAGGGATGGAGTTCTCGTAGCTGCTGATACTGCTGGTAATAACACGCATTTCTCTTACTAAAGCTTGCGATGTAGGAGCAGGTCTAGGGTTGCAAGTCCACGCCCGTTTTCATGTTGTGGTGGGTATTGAATATGTGTATCTGGGGCATTGGAAAACAGGATCTTATGGGTCAACAACGCGGTACAAAAGTGTAGAGCGTTTGAAGGCTGTGAGCAACACCACGCTACTTGGAGCCACTGGAGAAATAAGTGACTTCCAAGCTCTCACTCAACTTCTCGATAGACTCATGTACACCCTTGACATTCACTCCGATTGTAGCTAGAATCTGGCGTGAAAAATTACAGAATGAACATCCTTTAACCGACTTTGGTCATCCTCACATAGTTTCCTGTGTTGCAATTGTTTAATTACTCTCCGTCACATGCAGCAAGGCCAACTGACTGACTTGGTGATATTGTGATTGATGGCAGAGTAACTGATGCAATGTGGGACGATGGTAATAACTTGGGACCATTGGACATTCACAACTTCCTTACACGTGTTATGTATAATCGCCGCAACAAGTTTGACCCTCTCTGGAATAGTCTCATCCTTGGCGGCGTGAAGAATGGCGTGAAGTATCTTGGATCAGTTATAATAATTCAATTAAATATCTCATAGTATGCTGATTAACAAATGTGCTCGGGACTTTTGAACAGAGAGCTCCTCTGTAAAGTTCATATACAAGAAGAGGTTCTATAATATTAATGATCGTCTTGTGTAAATGGTGACTGGTGATCACTCCAGGTGAGCATGATCGGAGTGCACTATGTGGATCAGCACATTGCGACTGGGTTTGGAATCCACTTGGCGCAACCGATCTTCCGTAACGAGTGGAAGGAAGACATGACCCTTGAAGAAGGCAAGAAGCTTATTGAGAAGGCCTTGCTGGTCTTGTTCTACCGCGACCGTTCCGCCATTAACAAAATTCAGGTACTCATACTGAAAGACTCTTAATTGCACCTCGAGTGTTTCATTGGCAGTGGCGATCACTGATGTTCTTATCAAACTCCCTATTTCCTAGGTAGCAAACATCACCGAGGATGGCGTTCACATTTCACGACCATACGCCCTGAAACCGACCTGGAACCTGAAAGCATTCAAAAACCCAACAGCCTCTGCTGCTGGCTCTTGGTAATTCGATCGAGGACCGGCGGGCTTTGCATCCAATCACCGACAAGACTTCGTGGAGATGCTTAGTGCATCTTGCTGCCATTTTGAGGATTATATAACATGGAAAAATCTGAACGGCCGAATGCAGATCCTTTTGCATGTCAACGGAAGGGATCCTTTACCTTCCAGGTACTGATCTTCATCTCCATGCAGTTGGGGACTGTTTACGTGATGGAATCATCAGTCTCCTTCTCATCTACAACACTCAAAAATCATGGGAGCTAGTATACGTGTTAGTGACTATATCATCATGTACGAAGTGCAGTCATTAGCCTACTTACTATAATATATGCAAGTCGCACGGCACACGCTTCGATTGTACCTGTTGGCTACTCTGCTTATTCTGTCTACACTTATGCAAATAAAACGAGGTATTTAGTTCAAGAAGTATTGCTGGGTGTGGATCACTCACACTTATACAGAGTCTTGCGGAGGCCCCCGCAGTACTTTTCTGGAGATTACGAGGTCCGTTCCCATGTGCAGTGGGTGGTGGAGACACTGGCCAGCAGACGACTTCGAGGAGCATAAAAGTGGATTCACACTCCCTAAACTGCAAATTCCGTTACCACGTTGTTGGGTATTCGAAAAGGCCGGCGAAGGAACAGAACGATGCGCATCATGAGCGTGCCCAGAGTCTATGTCCGCATTGTAAATATCGACGTGCGTCGCATGCCACGTTTTTAGAGTTGCCACTGGAGTGGTCATCAGACCGACAGTTTGACATCGCCCCTTGGTCACATCGACAAACGGTCGACAACACATCGGTAGAATCGTGTGATTTCCTCATATTTCGGATGGTTCAGGTTCATTCTAACTTTCGGTGTACTGTACATGGTAGGCTGGGATACGTAGCCTCAATAAGCCTCGGATCGTGTGCCTGTTGGAAGAATATAACAATGTACTCTGCCCATTGGTTTTGCCGTGGTAAAATTTGAGGCGCTGAACGGAGTCAGAGATTGTCGTAGCCTCAAGAGGGAATTACCCAATGGATCAAGCCAGCGCCGACACGGTGCCGCTCCTCCGAGAGGATGGCAAAGTGGCTGCGATCGCCGTTGAAGCGTGCACCGAGGAAGAATTTGACGCCTCGAAGAAGCCTCCGTTTACACTGGGACAGATCCGGGCCGCCATTCCCAAGCATTGCTGGGAGAGGAGCATGACTCGGTCGTTCTGTTTCGTTGCAAGGGACGTCGTCATTGTGACGATGCTGGCATGCGTTGCCAGTTATCTGGACTCGTGGTTGGTGTGGCCGCTCTACTGGTTCGCCCAGGGGACCATGTTTTGGGCGCTCTTTGTGCTGGGCCACGACTGCGGCCACGGCAGCTATTCCAGCAGTAAGACGGTAAACAATCTCGTGGGCCATTTGGTGCATTCCTTCATTCTCGTCCCCTATCACGGCTGGCGCATCAGCCACCGCACTCACCACGCTAACCACGGCCACGTCGAGCACGACGAGTCATGGTATCCCATGACGGAGTCCATCTACAACACCATCGATTTCTTAACCAGGTTTGACCGCACCTAGCACTTCTGGGCAGTCAGCCTAGAGTAACCATGAAATCCTACAGTAGCTCGTTCCATTCCGCAAAGTACCAAAAAAATATCATCTTGGGCTCTGCACCTCACATTGATGCTGATTTTACTGACGAACTTTGCATTGGTCCAACATTCCCCTCTAAAATCATGTAATTTGACCAGGTTTGGGCGCACTCAGTTTCCTCTCCCGCTCTTCGCCTACCCAATCTACCTGTGGACCCGCACTCCAGGCAAGACAGGCACGCATTACTCCCCGACGAGCGATCTGTTCGACCGGAGTGAGTGGGGCCAAGTTCTGACCTCCACAGCGTGCTGGTTGCTCATGGTGACCATCTTGACCTCGTTGGGGAACCACTTCGGATTCCTCTGGCTGCTCAAGCTCTACTTAGTTCCTTATATCGTGAACGTGGTGTGGTTGGACGCTGTGACGTATCTACATCACCACGGGTACCAGAAAAAGGTCAGTATTTCTGCTGTGTAAAACTATACCAGGAGGTGGTAAGTCCCTGTCTGGGTTACAACAACAGGATATACTGTTGGCAATGAATTTGTGGGAGTATTTTTCACTGAGCAGTTTTCATCTTCAGGTGCCGTGGTACCGAGGCCAGGAGTGGAGCTACATGCGCGGCGGGCTGTCCACCATAGACCGTGATTACGGCTGGTTCAACAAAATCCACCACGACATTGGCACGCATGTGGTACACCATCTGTTCCCAGCCATTCCGCACTACCATTTGTGCGAGGCCACGGAAGCTGTGAAGCCCTTGCTGGGCAAGTACTACCGCGAACCCCAGCGCTCGGGGCCTATTCCCCTGCACCTCATTCCCATCATGGCCAAGAGCTTCGCGGAGGATCACTTCGTGGCTGATGAGGGCGATATTGTCTTCTATCAGAATAAGCACACGAAAACCAAAAGCCAGTGAACCAACGTCTCGAAACCCTGCCATATGACCTCTATTCGAAATTATGGCTACCTCATTTCAGTAATCAAGTATTCAAGGTTTGGCATTTGAGGAAGTCTGATTGCAGTAGCGAATATAGGGATTTCACATGTTTACATGAGATCATTTCAAGCTTCAACAAAGTTGTGTCTTTCGATCTTTCTTTACTCTTCTTGATTACTGCTTGGTGCATGATTTGAAGGCAAATTCATTGACTTCTTGGCATGAGTGTACCTGTGATATTGCTATGTAACATGTTTGAATCCTTTGTAGTTGTGTGATATTGGAGAGCAAGCTCACAAATCACTGTAAAGTAGGATGGTCTTTGATTTCCTGATTACATGTTCGAACCCATGTTGATGTTTATTTCTGTTCGTATCTGAACAAGGACAAGCAATTTTGGTTACAGGTTAATGAAGATTTCTTGGCAATAATATTAGCCTTGCATTAGTGTATCTTCATAACCTCTTAGATTGGGCTCAACGGTTCTACCACAGAATTTAGATCAAAATCAAGATCCAACCCCTAAAAATAATTGGTGAAATCCAACGGTAGGCACAGGAGATATATTCCGATTACCATGTGTTGTTATAAGATTTTTCAATCTGAAACATCATTCCAAATCAAATACAATTATTTCTCTAATGAAAAAACTTTTGACCACAATTTATCAAATATCATTCGAAGATCACACTTTTATGAAAAAATTCATTTAAATAAAATTTAATCCATTTAATATAAGCTTTTCACATTGTTTTGTTTTTGGCATAAGAATATGTATGATCTTGGATGAACTGAAGATTTTACCATAAAAAACCAAAGTTAACCGCTAAAAGCATCCCCAATAGACTAGCAACAAGAACATTCAGCAAGGAACATGGGTTAAATTTAGCACCCCTCTAAATCCACACCATTCCACAATAGTCTTGCTAGTAATATGACCAATCTACTCATCCACAAATCTATACTTTATACAAAAAAAGAGTTTGTCAAGTGTTTAGTTATGTTTCATGTATTTTCACCTTATCATAGTTCATGCCTTTTTAACAAAATAAATCCATATTTTTGTTAATGGAAAGCCAAATTGGTGAGAAGCTTGATAAAGTTTAATAAGTTTAATTTGACTTTGAGCAAAGTCAATCTTGATGTATGCACCAAAGGGAATAGTTAACATTTGTTTAGGTTAAAAGAGCTTTTCCAACTTTCCAACACCTTCAATTTTTTCAAGCAAGTTTTTCAAAAAAATTAAGAATTTTAAAATTTTGAGATTTCAAGATTTTTTTCTCAGCCTTTTATGGTGTTAGGATTTTTGAGATTTTTGAGATTTTCAAGATTTTCAAGATTTTCAAGATTTTCAAGATTTTCAAGATTTTCAAGACTTTCAAGATCTTCAAGATTTTCAAGACTTTCAAGATTTTCAAGATTTTCAAGATTTTTAAGATTTTCGAGATTTTCAAGATTTTCAAGATTTTCAAGATTTTCAAGATTTTCAAGACTTTCAAGATCTTCAAGATTTTCAAGACTTTCAAGATTTTCAAGATTTTCAAGATTTTCAAGATTTTCAAGATTTTCAAGATTTTCAAGATTTTCAAGATTTTCAAGATTTTCAAGATTTTTAAGATTTTTAAGATTTTCAAGACTTTCAAGATTTTCAAGACTTTCAAGATTTTCAAGATTTTCAAGATTTTCAAGATTTTCAAGATTTTCACAATTTTCAAGATTTTCACAATTTTCAAGCATTTCTTCTCATAATTTCTCACAAAGGCTTTTTATGTAAACTTATCCACAAGACTTTCACAAGAACATTCACTATACTTTCTTTTAACTATATGGTCTAAGGTTCTTTCATTGAATTTGAGGGTTTTACAAGAACATTTCTTCATGAGGTTTTACTAGATTTTTAGAGTTAGAAGTTGAGCATCTATTTAGCAGAAACATTAGAAATATTTTAGCCAAAGACTTATTTTCAAAGAATTTTCTTTGGATATTTTTCTTAATGTTAATAAGCATTTAATATAAAAAAGTATCACTTTGGGAATTTTATACCGAGGTCTGCAATTAAGTTTTATTTGGTTGGATATTATATGAAACAATTGATCTGAAACTTTTATAGCAACAATTTGGGTTTTAATATTTTTTGTTTAGGGCTTTATTAGTAAAAATTACTAGAATATTATATCAAATATACTTTCATCTACTTCAAAGTTTAAAAATTTTATCTACAAATTAAGTACTTATCACTGCAAAGGTTCTTGAATTAGGGTATTGTTCAAATTTTATCAAATGCTTATATGAAATTTGTTAAATTGCAAGGTTACATCTTAAATTTCTATTTGAAGTTTCATTTAAGACTTTTCATTTAACTATTGAGCTTAATGATTAACTATAAGTGTTGATTGAATTTTCACTTAAAATTCAGGCTTATTTGTATATCTTTTAACCAACCATCAAAGTTCCACTCAAAATTTTGCACTACAGTTTTTTTCATGTAGACATCTCAAATTTTTTTTGATTAGGAATTCATTCAAGGTTTCATTTTAGCAATTCTATACTTAGTTTTTTCCTAATAACTAAAAAAAATTATATTTCTTTGATTTTATTACTTATCGAAATAATTATCATTAAAAAATGACCTGATGACGCTTATAGATAGTCATTTAAAAAAGTGTGTCTTACGCTAATAAGTATATTTTTGAAGGATATTTGTGTGATTAGATTTTATGTTTATTGTAGTATCAAATTTTATTCAATTTGTCACGGAAATAAATCCTTTAAATATATGGCTTCATGAGGTGTTGCGCCCTTGTATTGCTTATCGTGGTAATTTTTGCAAGCAAAAAAAATTTATAAATTGATTATATGTGAATAAACCAACAACAATGCAAACATAAATCAAGAACTTAAGCAAATTAAAGTGGTTGAATGATTCACATGAAGGTGTTTGTGCACTCAAACTATCATCCATACCAACTTCACTACCAACTTAACTACCAACTTAACTACCTGCCATCTATCTTGCCCCATCTTTTTTTACATGAACTTAAAACATGTGGAGTTAAGAGATCCTATCTGAATTACAACAGAAGGTTAGGTGCAATGAATATAAATTTTTGGCTCATTCACAGATATCAATTGATATTATACTTTAGAAAAAATACATGTACATAAAAAGTATAGAGATATATACGTAATAAAATTAATCGAAAGTGAAACAAAAATAAATTATATTCAAACAACTCCTCGCAAATCTCACAATCACTATTTCATGAGCTTCATGTATATTTGAATCCTATTTTCATGTTATATTTTAATTCAAGGACAATCCTTATGGTCTTACTATTTTTTTGTCTGGTTTACAACTAAACACATAATAAACTAAATTAGATCATTCTTTCTCATGTTAGTACAAATCAGAATATCTTCTTTGACATAGAAGAAAGAGTCTAACTTTGAAGATATAATCAAGAGGTGGCCCTCTCACGCTCATTGCCTATACTTCAAAAATCATAGAAAGCACTTTTAGAGGCTACCTATGGATGCCAATACCCGAAGGCGATTGGTTCTTACAATGACCTTAAAATTGCCCATAACAAAAACCTTGTCCAATTTTTTTTCAAAGCTAACCTAGACACTAGAATTAAACTAGAATCAAGATCTATTGATTGCATCTGATAGCCAATGTTGTATAATCTTTTTCAAGATTTGTAGTAGTTTACGCAAGCAATGCTTCAAACTTTTCAATCAATTCAAAAATAGTGGTTTTTGTTACACAAAAGTAATTTGACATCCAAGCCAAAAATAGAAGTTATTTTGGGCAGCTTAGATGAAGGATCCATCTTAGTATTTTGGGATGTAATTTAGTGGGGGTGTGGGAATACAAGGTGCATGTGGTAAAAATTGTAGATGCAAGTTTTAATTTTGGAAATCTACAACAATTTTTTTGGTTTTGGAGTCTCGATTGGGCAAGAAACGAACTTTTTATTCTGAGCTTAAAAAAAAAACTTTATTTTAGTACTTTGTTCATAACCAAATGCTTACTCAAGTTTCCAAGTGACTCAAGTTGAAACTCTTACCAATATTACATGGGCAACCTTCAAAATTTACAAGAGGTAGCTTCACACTTAAATTAATTTTTACACATTGTCAAAATTAAATATTAGAGTAACTTGTCTGAAATTCACAAACTCATCAAAATACCTAGTCACCGTTTTATTTTTTCTTGAACCAGATAAACTTATCATTATCATATTGATGTTTTCAGATGTACTTTTAGCAACACTTCATAAAAGCTGAATTTGTTGATTCATACTAGCCACATAAATAGTTAGATTATTATTATAATTCATCTATACCAGATCAAAAGAAAACAAATAATAGAGCTCTAGACCCACTCAACATGTGTAAAGAATGTACCAACATATCAAATCATTGAACGAGAATGTCCGAGGCAAGAACTTCCTGTATTGTAGCAGGCAAACTTTTGACGGACACAAACACAGGAATGACACGAAAAGGTGCATCAGCATGACATGACAGAATTAGCAAAAGCTGAATAATAATGCAACAACATTCTTATCTAAATGATATCTTGCAACTCTAGAAAGCCTCAAAGCTTGAATACTAACATTAGCTCCAGTCCCACTTCGAAGAAATGGTTCACTCTCACTTCCAGATCCGCGACTATATATAGAACATCGAGCTTTTCTTGTCTTTTTATCGAGAGAATCACCGCAACATGTGACATTTGCATGCAAAAGTTCCGTGGACAGCATCATCCCATTCGGATTTCGGATAACGCACCCCTCAGCAAATTCCATTAGTTTTTGCTGCATTTATGATCAGGAGCATTTTGTGCTGGAGAACCACCTGCAGTCGCCGAATGCACGGATCCAAGTACAGTAAATTGACTCTGTATCTCAAGCTGTGCTTTGTGGATCATTTTCTTGGACTGAGAATAGCAATGTATTACACGTTAGTTTTTGTGACACACGAACTTGAAACAGGTCGCATTGTGAGGAGTACGTCGGGCTTAGGGTTTTAGACCTGATCAAGGACATAGTGCTTTGGTTATGTTGAGATTATGGAAGTTTGGTCTGGCTTCTTTCGCCCGTTTGTCCATTCTTGGACGATGTAATTTTTCCGCATTTGAGCTCTCTGGTTATATTTGTGCTTGATAAATTTGTGGCTGTTTGTTTAAGGAAGTTGTGTTTCATGGTTATGAATTTAGTGTTTGTTTGGCGGACAAGTAATTTTAGTTAGAAACAGGATGTGATGGCAACTGTTCTCTTCGGAGAAGCTTCCTGCCATTGATTTCTTTTGACCATTGTTCTCTTTTGTCAGGCTACAGTGTCGATCTTGATCTAACGACTTTCATTTCCTGCGCTTTCTTGACGCTATGAATTTGCTGTGGTGACGGCTCGTGTTCATTTTCTGGTCGTGATTCAGGAGATTTCAAAGAAGATTATTCGATCGGAAAGAGAATAGAGGATTATGCAATCATGCTGAACATTTGAGATGACGTAGCGCGTTGGGAACAGAGGTGAAGAGAACGAGGAGAGATGGGTCGAAAGTGGTCTGATGTTGACTGAGAAGACAGATTGATTTCCTTTGCGATGAAATTGCCGGAAGATGTGGGAGTGATTGAGATCTGTCTGGTGGAGGGTTTGCATAATTGAAGGTTGCTGAAGGAGGTTCTCAGTCCGGAGGAGGTTTTGACTTTAAGGACGGTGCTGCAGCATCCGTCATGCATACATGGGGGACGCAGACAGATGGCTCCTACATGAAAAGCGGAAGCAACACGTTTGCCGTTTGCAGCAATGTTCTACAAATGAGCAACATGTCAGTGCTTCCAGTGGAAGAACGAACATGTTCTATAGTTCTCGTCAATGGAGACGGCATTGTTCAGTTGCTGAGCAGGTTTCTACTCCTCTTGCAATAGTTCTATCTAATTTGTGAATCTTAGGAGCACTTGTTCATCTCGTGCCAACTGTAGATATGGTGGCATCCGGGTCTATGGCATTAGTAAAGGGGCGTGGCTTCTTGCGTGAGGACATTGTGAGGTTTGCCAACAAATCCATTTCCCTGGGAAGTCTATGCGGGGCCGTTTCATGCTTCATGTTCCTCGTATTGCTCATGCTGTACTTGGAGGCGGGAGCTCAAGGCTGAGGGTGGCAAGACTTTCAATGGCTATTTTGCTCGGTCCACCTTGGATGGATGTACTTCCGCAAAGACTACATAGCTCCTATCCTGCAAAAAATCGCGGACTTCTGCATTTTGCTGTTCCTAATCCAGTCCGTTGATAGGATCGTTCGGTGCATGGGATGGATGTACATGAAATGGTGGAACATCAAGGCTGTGCCGAAGAATCCTTCCCTCAAATCCGACGACATCAACCAGCCGGACATGGGCCACCCCATGGTTTTGGTGCAGGTTCCCATGTACAACGAGCGCGAGGTGTATTATCAATCCTTGGTTGTAAACAGGAAAGCTGCAGTTTGCTGTTGATTTTTTTCGCTGTTTAGGTTGATCGTTATTTTCCTGCTGATGAGGTAGCAGAGAAATTGAATTTGATTCATGCGTGTGCAGTGCTATAAGCAATCAATCTCCGCTGCATGTCAGCTTGACTGGCCAAAGAACCGGATTCTCGTCCAGGTGCTGGATGATTCGTCCGACGAGGAGATACAGCTACTGATCAAGGCCGAGGCAAACGAATGGCAGCAGAAGGGGGTTAATATCATATATCGCCATCGAACTGACCGCACAGGCTTCAAGGCTGGCAACTTGAAGTCGGGCATGGAGTGCGAGTATGCGAAAAACTACGAGTTCGTGGCAATCTTCGACGCTGACTTTCAACCTGAGTCAGACTTCCTTAAGCTCACCATCCCTCATTTCAAAGAGAATCCTCAACTTGGACTCGTGCAAGCTCGCTGGGCTTTCGTGAACAAGGAGGAGAACATCTTGACGCGCCTTCAGAGTATTCATCTTTCTTTTCACTTCGAAGTTGAGCAGCAGGTGAACGGCGTCTTGGTAAATTTCTTCGGCTTCAATGGCACTGCTCAGGTGTGGCGTATCAAAACAATTGAAGAGTCTGGTGGATGGTTGGATCGAACTACTGTGGAGGACATGGAAATTGCTGTGAGAGCTCACCTCAAAGGCTAGAAATTCATCTTCCTCAATGACGTCAGGGTGAGTGTGTCCTCCTACCTATTATCAATGTGACAATCACTCAAAGAAGAGCCATTGTATAGACATGGTATTGCCCTCTCTAAGGAACATGTACTGTGAGCACGTTCGAGACTATCAAGTCATGACGGAGTTTTTCACTTTTTTTACTTTTGGTCATGATACATAGCCTTGGCGTAATTATGGAGTGAGTATAATACAATTACAGTTCACTAACCTTACTATCCGGACTTGGGAGTAAAGTCTTTCACTATAAGAAAACCCTGTTTTTTTGTGATGTCTTGTATAATGTTTAATGTATTTTGTGATGTCTTACTGTCTTAAAAGATGTCTTCGAAGACGGGAGGATGTCTATACGTTTAACGGGCACATTCTGGATTGGAGGGGCATGAAGACATCACCAAACAAAAAGATGTTGGTGAAGACATGGATGTCTTTGAAGACATCTCGATAGACATCAAACTGCCACGTTGGCAAGGGATTTTGGACCAGCAAGGTAAAAATGACCAAAATTCACTGGTGGACAAGGTAAAAAGCATTTCTAATGTTAAAAGAGTAGGTGAATGGGCAGCGGTTTTCAAAAGTAGAAAAAAAACATCACACTTTAGTTTTTCTTTTTTTTTTTTTTTTTTTTTTTTTTTTTTTTTTTTTTTTTTTAAGCTAAATCATTATGTGGAAATACTGAAAATACTAATTTCAGGCTATTCTCACTATTTTTTCATTGGTCAATTTTTTTAAAAAAATATTAAAATATATAATTATATTTCAATAAAAAATATATTTTGTAAATTTATATCATATTCAAAAAAATTAGAATATTATGATTCTGTAATTTTTATGATTTAAAAATATTTAAATATTTAAAAAATATTATATATAAAATATAATATCTATAAGATAACAATGGTGCCGAAAAAAAAAGTAAAAGTAATTTCGTGGATATTTAATCCTCAAAAAACACGTGGACATAGATCAAAAAATGTTATTTACAGCGCTTTATCTACATGGCAACAAAAACTCCACGTCGGACTAGTTGACAAGTCATTCAACATCTAGTCGGATGTCTAACACGATGTCCAACTTATCATAACTACAGTCAGACATGAATGTCCGCGTAGACATCTACTCGGATGTCTATGAAGATGTTTTGCACGACATCCTCTTAGACGTCATTTACTAAAAAGCGGCAGTACTTAAGGGTCTTTTTAGATAATATCAACTTTTTCTCTTACTGCTTGCCCTCCATTGGCGCAGGTCTCTGATTGAGGGTAATCCTCAAATACTTAAAGAAAATATAAAAAGAAAATAAAAACAATAAACAATGTTTTTTGGCTTACTTCAAGAAGGAATTAAATATTATTTATTACTTATAGATTAGATTATTATAGTCTAATGGCAAGACTATACATTACTCTATCATCAACAACCAATATTATACAAATTAAAGCAAATTTACAAGAAATATGAATTTATGAAAGTAGCTATTTAATACAGTTTAGGAGACAATTCTAGAATAGAATTAGTATTAAGAAAGTTAGTTGGAAAGTTAGTTAGGGTAGAAATAAAAGGTAGTGAAGAGTTTAAAAGAGACCCTATCACCATGGAAGACTATAAATAGTCTCATGATTGTAATCCCACACTTTTTCTATCAATAAAGATTATTTGATTTGCTGTGGAAGAAACTCTAAGACTTACAATACGTGCTTTGTTGTGGAAAGAACTTTAAAGCATCTGGTATTTGATTTGTTGTGAGGGAAAACAAAAAACCTTTTATAGTTAATATGTTATGATTGAAACCCTGAAGATGTCATCAGATGTTTATGATAATGTCTGCAGGGATGTCTAAGATGACGTTCATGATGTCTATGAAGATGTCGAAGATGACATCTACGACAACATCCAAAACCATCTACAGGGATGATTTTCATTGACTTCAATGGATGAACAGAGGCGGCTAGGGTTTGCTGCCGCCGCCATAGTTAGATCATGAGACCTTTAAGTAGAATTAGAGGCCGCACAAAGCTCATTTTTGCCTTCATTTTTTCAAAGAGTTAGTGTTTGGAGTGTAGAGGCTAAGGTTTGCTTCTTCATGTGGCTAGGGTTTGTTGCCGCCGCCATAGTTAGGTCAAGAGACCTTTAAGTAGAATTAGAGGCCGCACGAAGCTCATTTTTGCCTTCATTTTTTCAAAGAGTTAGTATTTGGAGTGTAGAGGCTAAGGTTTGCTTCTTCATGTGGCTATGGTTTGTTGCCGCCGCCATAGTTAGGTCATGAGATCTTCAAATGGAATTACAAAGCTCATTTTTGCCTTAGTTTTTCCAAAGAGTTTGTGTTTAAAGTATAGAGGATTTCGAAATTGTTTCCATTCGGTTTCAGTATGATTGTTAACTACAATAAGAGATTAGTATTTGTAGAAATCCAGTAGCTCTCAAGAGTAGGTTTCCTTCTTCATGTGGCTAAGATTTGCTACTTAAGAGGTACTGGATTTCAAAAGCATCTTGTACAAGAAACCCTAAGACTTGAAGTATTTGATTTGTTGTGAAAGAAACCCTAGTACTTGTAGTATTTGATTTGTCGTAGAAGATGTCTATGATGATGTCTGCAAGATGTCTTAGAGCATGTCTATGAAGATGTCTAAATGTGTTGATCGAATTCTGTTTTGGAAGGTGGGACATAAGGGGTCGGGGCAGCGAACACGATCTGAGGCCGCGAAGCGACATGCGTGCTTGTAGGTGAGTGGAACAGATGTATGCATAGATGTCTATAACGTTGTTTTTAATGATATCTAGAAGGATGTTTGAAGAAATGTCTAAGCAGATGTTTGCAAGAATGTCTAACTGTGTCGATATCTTGAGGTTAGGAAGTAAACCATCTCAACCGAGGTAGTGCAATTAAATGGAACTAAATCAGAATTTTTTTACCTTTACAAACCCTTCTTTAAATGCAGTTGATATTGGCTTATTGAATATGTGTAGCGGCAGGACATGCACATGACCATACGGTGATACGGGTATCGACAGCAAGCGATGGTAGTGGAGGGACTTACAGAGTTCAGATTGTGGGTGCGTAGTATGTCGTAGTTGTTGACAGGCGTATTAGTAAATACTCTAGTTTTCTGTTATCTAAGGTTTTAATGACCTAAGCAATATATGTTTGACTCATACTTTTTGATGTGACAGTGTTTACAGTTGATGTTATGTGAGACGTCTGTGGATTACAGATCTGATGACTATATAAATATCTAAAAATATCATCCTAGATGTCCTTTCATGTGCCCAGAAAACATCAATAGTAACATTGTTGCAAACATCATGTTTAACACGAAACGTTCACATCGATGTCCTACGGGATGTTGCTACAAACATCTGACCAAACATCACAAATTTAATAAGGACATCAACCTAAACATCATTCTACGCACTAGAAACATCTTATAAGACATAAAAATTGTCTTCTAATACATTTTGTAAGACATTGCATATGTCTTGCAAGACATCTTGTACAACATCTAAGATGTCTTGCAAGACATTTAAGTCGTCTTAACTGATGTCTAAAACTATCATGATAGGAGCATAAAACCTCCGCAATATGCTTACGTTGCATGCCACGTCATTTTCCCGGGTTCACGTCAACTTTTCCCGCGTGTCACGTTGGATATTCCCGAGTGCCACGTCGGATTTTTCCGGGTGTCACGTTGGTTTTTCTCGGGTCCACGTGGGATTCTGGCGCCGCCATGTCATCTTTCGTGGGACCATGTAAAATTCCACATCATGATGAATTTCATCCTCATGTGGCACTGCCCGTCCACTTCAAGCTGATGTGTCATCTACGTGGCACCCACGTGGCACACTTTTTACCCTTCCAAAATTACCTTAAGACATCTTCGATCTTAAGACATCTTCCTGTCTTTTTAGACGTCTGCTTAGACATCTGTCATGTCTAGGATGTCTTATCGTCTATAAGACATCCGAATTAATGTCTACATTGTCTTTTTAGACATCATTTCCAACATCATTAAAAACGCAGGTTTCATATAGTGTTTGTACGGAGTTTTTCACTTTTTTTACTTTTGGCCATGATACATAGCCTTGGCGTAATTATGGAGTGAGTATAATACAATTACAGTTCACTAACCTTACTATCCGGACGTGGGAGTAAAGTCTTTGTGTGAACTTCCAGACTCATACGAAGCATATCGTAAACAACAATATCGGTGGAAATCGGGCCCCATGCGACTGTTTCGTCTCAGCCTTCGGGACATGCTCGCAGCTAAGGTAGATACGAGATTCTAAATTAATGCTTGAGTTCTTGTTTTTGTCTACAATTCCAGTTATTTCAGGTGGTCCTTAGGCTGTAATTGTTCCAATTGAGGTTGGTCGTTCACCACTTGAGTCCCCACTTGTGGTGCAGATTTCCTATGCAGATAAGCTCAACATGATCTTTCTCTTCTTCATATTGAGGAAGCTCATTCTCCCGTTCTACTCGTTCGCCCTCTTCTACATCATCATCCCAATGACCATGTTCGTTCCTGAAGTTGTTGTGCCAACATGGGTAGTTTGTTATTTCTTACTCATGATGTTCCTGAAAGTTGTACTCCCATCACCCAAGTCTTTGCACTTCTTCGTACCCTTCATCCTCTTTGACAACGTCATGTCTCTTACAAAGTTCAACGCCATGCTCTCGGGTCTGTTCCAGCTCCGAAGCTCGCATGAATGGATTGTCACCAAGAAAAAAGGAGTAGAATTGGTATCAACTCCAATACCTAAGAATCCAGTCCTGAGCGAGATGGACGGAGACAAGGGTAAAGTCGTAACTATTTTGGAACAAGAGGTGTTGAAATCTCACCAACAACAGGCTGAAAAGAAAGCTGAGCCGAAAACGAAACCAACCCGTTTCCATAATAAAGAACTTGTCGTGGCGTTCCTGCTGTTGGGTGCGTCTGGACGAACTTGGAGCTCAGCACCAAACATTCACTTTTTCTTCCTTCTTCTCCAAGGGCTTTCCTTCCTGGTGGTAGGACTTGGTCTTATCGGTGAGCCCGTGGGATAAAGTCACTAATGTATGTACAACCATTAGCATCCGTGGTGGTCATCACCAACCCAAACTTGGCCCAAAGAGTTCGAACCTTTTGAAGCTTCCTCAAGGCCGTCTCTCTCCGTGTCGGTGCAGCTGATCTTTACCCATATTGCAACACGATGAAGTTGCAGCCGTGGACAAGAAACAGATAGTAAGAGACATGTACAGTATTGAATGGGTCGAACTTCACTCGAGCCTCTGGTATAATCAGAAGCCGAGCATCATTGTATTATTTTTTACTAGCTGAAGGGAGCTAGCACAAAACCGTGTGACATTAGTTGCACGATGAAAAGCTACTGCCTAGCTGTGTCATTGCGTGAGTGTAGGAATTACGTTGTCATTCTACGAATCTTATGTTGATTTGTACTGCATATTTTTTACAGAGTCATTCGTGGTGATTACATCACTGCGTACAGAAACCAGCACTGAGTATATATTTGCAGATGGTTCCGAGTTACCTCTCCAAGAATCAATGGCCGCACAATCTGAAAAACTGCGGAAGAGCGGTTAGTGGTTAAGCTGTAGTGACTGTTGTATTTAGTCTGCCGACAAATTCTATGATTGTGTATAAGCACAAGAATCATAGGTGGATTCTTCAGGTCAACAAGTCGAGGCTTTGTAAGCTAGAGAGAATGGAGGATGGTCATCTGGAGGCAAACACAAACATGGTACTAATATTTCCTTCATATCTGTAACATTTCCTTTATATCTGTGTTTCTTAGATTCTTCCAAAAAGAATATCTTGTTGATTTGAGAAAGAATCCAGTTTGTCATAAAAGATTTGGACAAGAAGCAAGTTTTGAAATGTAAATGTAAATTGCACATACCACAACCTAAAATCAGAAGATTACCCTTCACATGGGAGTCAAGGCCAACAAATCTCCAAGCCAATTCTCTCACAATTTGAGCCCAATTGGCTCCATGGGCCACTTGGAGAACACATTAAATAATTAGTAAAGTGGGGGCCGATTCCTTCATGTGTAAAGTTGTTGGGGCCGATTTGTATAAGGAAAAACAAGGCCATGGGGCCAATTCATATCATTAACTATATTCCATGCTTTTGATTTGTTCACATTAATATAGTTTTAGTGAAATAATGATTTTGAATCGAAATCAAACAACGGTCATGAATTGGCCTTTCATTCTTGTATCTCCCAGCTTTTGGAGCTCGTGCTATATCATAACTTATCCCCCCACCCATTATATTAATAATTTCATAAAATTGGCCTTGACTCCCCATGTAAAGCCCCTCAGGGCAATGTAAAGAATTGGATCAATCACAAGATAGGATTTGGCCATGAATTGGCCCCATCAATGGCTTGGCCCCTGGGGTAAAGCGGCCTTGAGTGTCGGAGGATGATGGATAACCTTCCTTCCGGTGTTTTGATCTCACATATTGACTTTGCGGAGAGCTACTCTTTTGCCATTCAGAATGAAGTCCAGTCTATGCACTGGTTTAGTACGTGTCTTGAGTTCTTATGAACAATCCAAAGTGGTGCCCATAATCTGTAAGTTTTGGCATATTGATATTGATGATGCGGATAGATCTGTTGATTGGGGATATAAAACGATCTCAAGGCCATTTCACTCTATAATGGGACCATTTGAGACTGACCCTACTCTACTAATGGTTCGATGATTGTCGTGATTTTGTGCTCCTTGCATACACGAGGATTCCAGCAATTGCGAGCAACAGTCTGATGTGAGGCAATGGTGAGTAGTACGGTTGAGGCCAAATGATGTTGGACCAGTGCAACAAAAAAATGATAATCAAATAAGCAAATAATAATCTGGCAATGGTGGGCTTGGACAGAACATGGTGATTTGGTCCAAGTGGGGGACAATTTTATGATACCTGGCTGAGGAGGGGAAACGAGGAAGAAGGTGATTCCTGAAGCCCAAGTTCAATGTCTAAAGCCCAAGTTTGAAATCGAGGAAGATTTCCTTTCAACATAGAGTGGACATTTTACAAGGGATGATTTTGTGATCCGTGGCACTTACTACACTAAAAAGTATATTTAGTGTTGGGTGGCACTTACAACAGTACCAGAAGTATGGGAGGGGTAATAACACATATGTGTTCTTAAATAAATCTAAGATAGCATGTAGTAATGTAGATGCGCATCTAGTGCGTGCATGTAATTTCCCTATGATATTGGCTACTCATACGGTTAGGGGTAACAAATCTGTGTAGAAGCTAACTAAAGGTAGGAGAGAGAGGATGTCTTCAAGGAGGCACTTGTACAGTGGTGGTCACCTGACTTACAGTCATGATTGAGGGAAAGGGGGTTTGATTGAGGAACATCTAAGTGCAGGCTGACCAACAGTTTATAAGTTAATGAAATTTTAAATTAAATAGTATCTACAGTTTGCAAAGTGATTTTTCTGTGGCAATGTGACAAAATGAGACCCCATTTTACTTTAACGCACAAAGACTTCATAAGTTTTGACCCATTTTACATCAACATACGAAGTCTTGACAAAATCAGACCCCATTTCACATTTTCACTTCAACAAACAAAGACTTGACAAAATCGGACTCCATTTCATTTCAACACACAAAATCTTAGCAAAGTCTTGTAGATTATCTACTCTGAAATCGAAAGTGTAAAATGTCAAAAGAATCCAAAGTGAGAGCAAAACCATACAATTGCCTATGTCTAACTGATTGTTCTGATAGCCTTGAGAATTGTTCTCGGCACTCGATCTTCCATACAAACATGCTTGGCTCCCTAGATCCTCCCACAAACCTGAGCCGTAGTTTTGCAAGACGCACATAAACACAAGACTAAGCAATCTATGAAACCAGACATATAAGTTCAGCCATGAGAGGGTGAAAAAATGAATGAGTGGTAAATGGAATAAGCACATACCCAAGTCAGTTCCTCAAGCGCATGGATGTTACGCTTGGCAAAAAACGCAACATGATAGATGTGCGGGTCGCTTCCTTGTACCCGGACCAGAAATTCCACAAAGTTTGTGTTCCCACACCTGTCATTAAGAAACCTCCCCACATTCCCACAAGAGAACCCGTCAATTCAATGCACAACGCATATGCATCCGTAACCAGGGATGTCAAATTGAACATCTTTTGGGATTTTCCAAGGTGGATGTCAAGCAATTTGTCCATGGATGTCTGGATGTTGAACGGACTCAATGTTCGGGGATCAAAGTTACTATGATGTTAGTAAATATGTCGACCGTTGGATCATCTCGCATTGTAGCCGTTCAAATTTGAGCGAGTGAAGGCCGACCGGGATAATTTGAGGCATCTGGCCCCGGACGAACGGACCGTAGTGACATGATGGCTGTCAGATGTATCGGAGCGGCCCTCCACCCTCGGATTTTCAAGGCCGTCAGATAAGTCGCATCCGTCCAACCAGAACCTTAACCGGAAAAAAATAAAAATAAAAAAGATTGGCCGCATTGTCCGACGGTCGACCGTCGAGCGATCGGGAAAAGAAAAGAAAAAGAAAAAGAAAAAGAAAGAACATAACAACATTTGAAATACAAGAGTTGAAGAGTTGATAATAATTGCAAGTTACCGTCGATAGCGGTAGTGTTTATGACCAAGAGCCAAGAGAGGAATTGAACAAAGTGAGCACCGAGTAAGAGCCTTGCCAGACTACCGGCAGCTCGCTGACCTATGGTGGCTTGGATTAGGGCCTAGCCCGGCTCGGCCAGATCAGCAACTGCCGGAGCGAGGTACCACACTCCCACTCCCACTTTCTATCTCTTGGCCGATGACGTGGACCGGAAATGTAGAATTTCCAGGCACTTCCGCCCGGTAGTTTTCGGATGCGAGCTGGCAAGACAGGTCACGTTGCCTCTGCCAAAATTGCCTGTGGTGTGGTACTGCCGCTCTCCTGTCCGCCAATCGCTGCGGCCGCTACCTACTCACTCCCGGTAGTCTGGCAACGCTCTAAGAGACGGTTTACACTACGTCGGTGGAGAAGGCTTTTGGTTGGTTAAGAATGTTTGGCCAAGATATGAGTATATTTGGCAAATGGTGAATGTGCTGCAGACTGAGAATTAAGGGAATAAAATATTTCTTGAAGAATTAAGGGAATAACATATTTTTTTAAGAAGTCTTCACTGGTTGTATTTAAGAAGGTTAGTAGTACCCCTTATAATTACATAAGGTGATTGAAAAGAGCATGGATTCCACTATGATAAATAAATATTCAATGAAATGGCTAATTTGAGTATCGTACATTATTTTCGCCCTTATATTTGTGAGGAGAGAGTGTAGAAAGGGGTCATCACATATGAATAGCCCTTAACATTCCGTATTTATTCAAATTGATCTGAAAAAATACAATCAACTGTTCAGATTCACCTCAAAAATTTCATATTTAATTGAATTGTGATTCTCCGGAATAGTAATTTCTTCTCTAGCCTCAAGAGGCCCGACAAGCCCAACAGGAAACTTTTGTTAAGGAGAAACTCTATGCCAAAAAACAAGAAACTATTGTTCTGGAAGAGCTCTATACCAAAAAACGCTACCACATAGGCCAACACCTCAACATTCCATCCATCCAAAAAATATACCAATGTCTTCTTCTTAGTTGTAGTCTAAACACTCACCATTCAAAAGTTGAATATTTGACCAATCACAATTGAGAAACTCCTTACTCATAGTCTAAACTCTCATCGGTCATTTTTGACCAATGACAATTGAGGAATGCCCTTTTGTCATGACTGGAGGACTTCTCCACTGTAATGTAAACTGGCCCCTAGTCTTTGCTTCACACCTTTACAGCTACATTTTTTTTCATCGATTTTCACACTCTATCATTCAAGGGTGCAGTACGTAACCAATAGGATCGCGGTTATAGGGGTCACATAGTACCATGGAATGTGATGCTTTGAGCCGACTAACAGAAGTAACCGAGTCTATTCGGTGCTGTCAGCTAGGACGGAGGTATTTGTAACAGTACCAGGAGCACATTCTGCGAAACTTCCTCTTCACCACACGACGATGGTTTTGATAAGAAATACCTGTTGCGGATAGCAACTCCAAGGCAACATCAAAGACAAGATTGAGGGGAGACTCCAAAAGGATACCAAGATAGACTAGAAGTGAGGGGATTCCTCACGCAAGACTCAGAACGACACTCAAAGTAAGAGAACAGAGAGTAGTATTGATAACTGGAAGAGTAGGTACAACTGATCTTCAAGAGAGTGAGGAACAACGACCTTCAACTCTCTATATATACTAGGCTAGAAGAAACTTCCAGAGTAAGGTCCTAGAGGCCTTGGGAAGCTCCTATGGAACCTTCCGGAGACTCGTGGGAGCTTCCGGAATCTAAGAAGGTCAAGCGAAACCTTCCGGAAGTTTATGGAACCTTCCGGAAACAATTGGATCTTTATGGAACCTTCCGGAAGCTTAGAGGAGCTTCCGGAAACTACTAGAACTATCTGGAAGCTTGTGGAAGCTTCCGGAAACTAATAGAGCTATACGGAAGCTTGAGGAAGCTTTCGAAAATTAGTGGAAGGTTCTAGAACCTTCCAAAAAACTTGAACTTGCAAAATATACGGAATCTTGGAAATCTTTGAGAAATAGGGCTGATCACGGTAAACTCATGGAGTGTGGATAATACCCAATATGGCACGTCCGTGACATCACCCTCCCTTCAAGGAACGAGTTCCACGAGTTCCGACACAAACCAATAATAAAACATAAAACAAGAATGTTCACGTGGGTTTCACGTGGACTAGACAAAAGGAGTAAATATACGGGATACGAATACCGTGAAAATCGAATGTCGGCGCTGGCGGCGGAAAGTCGTGAGTTGTTTACAGATACGTGGTAGAACGCAAAGCAACGGACCGGTATAAAACCATGTGGTTGGCGACTTGAGACATCGGCGAGGTGGCGCTCGCGGTCTTACCAAATTTTCGGCCGACGTGAGTTCGAAAGCATGCCCCTGTAAAACTGAGCTAGACAAGTGCGTCGTCGCCTCGTCGATACCCCATCGTTTTGGTTTAAAGTCTCTGCATCTGCACCTGCACCAAGAGGAAACTTACAGACTTGGTGCCGGTGGCGATTCGGATGCATTGAATCTAAACGCTTTTAGGTTTTCGAGGTATCGGCGATGGAACTCTTGAATTAACTCGGAGAGTTCTTGAGGTTTGAGCGGGCTCCCGGTTCTTTCACGACGTCGTAGCCCCGCCAATACACAAGATATTCGAGTTGTCGACGGTGGATGCGAGAGTCTAGAACCTCCGAGACTTCAAATTCTTCATCGCCTTTCATCTCGATCGGTGGAGGAGGTTCTTGAATCATGCCCGTAACGTAGATTCCTCATGCGGTTCGAGGAGAGATCATGGAAAACTGGATGAATCTTCATAAACGCCGTAACTCCAACCGGTAAGCCACCTTGTTGATTTGTTTGACCACCGTGAATGGTCCAAGGCGACGGTAGTCGAGTTTGTCGGATGGCGGCGAGTCCTCAAATTTCGACGCAATAGCTTGTACCTTGTCACCAATAGAGATGGTGGATGTTCGCTTACGAGGCGCTGTCGGCGTTTGTCTTCTCAGTGCTTTCTTGGGCTTGAGGAGGCTCTGCTTCATCTCGCTTCGGATATCGGACAATCGAGTAGCAAGATCTGTGGCGGTGGATTCTCGAAAATGTTTAGATTGAATTGATCAATCACAGGATGATGACCATAGTTTGCGAAGAAAGTGCATTGAGTAGACCCTGAACGTGTTGTTGTAGGCAAACTCGGCGAGTGGCAACAACTCCACCAAATTGTTTTGATGGTAGTTGATGGTGCACCGCAAGTACTGCTCCAACACTTGATTGACGCGCTCGGTTTGTCCGTCAGTCTGAGGATGGTATGCTGAAGATAGCTTGATTTCCACGCCTAGAATCTTGAACAAAGATCGCGTAACTTCGATGTGAATTGCGTTTCACGATCGGAAATGATGTCGTTGGGGAGGCCGTGGAGTCTGTAGACATTGTCTACAAAGAGTCTTGCTGTTTCTTCTCCGGTAACTGTCTTGTGGCACGGAATGAAGTGAGCCATCTTGGTAAGCCGATCCACAACAACGAAGATGGAATCAAAGGTGTTGGACATTGGAAGGTCCACAATAAAGTCCATAGATATGGATGTCCATGGGGTTTCTGGAATCGGCAACGGCTGAAGCAACCCGTACGGCCGATGACGAGGGATCTTGGATCTAGAACAGATGTCACACGTCGTGACATAGTCCTTCACGGTTTTCCACATTTGAGGCCACCAAAAGTCTCTGGATAATGTTTCTCCATGGTCTTGCTGTAACCAAAGTGTCCCGCCGATGGAAAGTCGTGTCGAGACTGGAGCACTCGGAGTCGGCATGGGCCTTCAGGGACATAAAGTAGTCCTTGATAGTATAGTAGCCCATCTCGAAACCGGAATCTTGGATCTGCATCATCTTGGAGAGTTTCACGCGACGTGGAAGCTCGTGATCTGGAAGCAGGTTGATTTGGGGATTCGGAATCTATAACCTCTGAATCTGAGACTTGAGAGTCCCGACATGGAGATTCTTCAACATTGGAGACCCTAGGATTACTCTTGACTTTCAAGGCCAAAGGATCAGATTGTAAACTTACTCGGATATCTTCGAGAAAATATGCATCCACCGAAATTGTGGTGCGCACGGTCTTGAGCTGAAGTTGCTCAGACTTTATGAGGGTAGTCCTCTGTTGGTCGTATGCTGCATCGCCTTCTTTAGGCGCAAGGTATGTTTGCCTAGAAAGTGCATCGGAACGAATTTGTTGAGAGCCGGGGCGGTACGTGATGACAAAGTTGAATCGTGACAACGATATACTCCAACGGGCTTGTCGACGATTCAGCACCTTCGCAGACATGAAATACTCAAGGTTCTTGTGATCGGTATGAACTGTGACGGGATACTGAGCACCTTCAATGAAGTGACCCCATTCTTGGAAAGAGTCGACGATAGCTAAAAGCTCTTTGTCGTGAATCTCGTAATTGATCTCAGCAGCAGTAAATTTTCGCGAGTGGAACGCGACAGGATGGAGGCGTCCGTCGTCGTCAGATTGTGAAAGGACCGCTCCAAGGGCAAAATCAGAAGCATCTGTTTCTAGGAAGAATGGCTTCTGGAAATCAGGATGTGTGAGAATAGGCGCTGTCGTAAACGCCTTCTTCAAAACCTCGAAGGCTTCGTCGGCTTCTGTAGTCCACTCGAGCTTGTCCTATCAAGTCAATCGGGTCAACGAAGCAGCAATCTTAGAGTAATTTCGAATAAAGATTCGATAGAAGTTGGCAAAACCAAGGAAACATTGTACGTCTCGAACGGTAGTTGGTTTCCGCCAATCAACGACTGTTTCAATCTTCTTTGAGTCCATGGATAGACCCTCTCCTGAAATGATGTAGCCTAGGAATTCGACTTGAGGTTGGTGGAAGACGCACTTTTTCAACTTGGCGTATAACCCGGCAGCGCGTAGCTTCTTTAATACCAATCGGACATGGTTGGTGTGATCTTCTTCATTCTTGGAGAACACCAATATGTCGTCGAGGTAGCAAACAACAAAGTCGTCCAGGAACTCTCGGAACACGTCGTTCATTAAGTGCTGGAAGATGGCAGGTGCGTTAGTAAGACCAAGAGACATAACATTATATTCGAAATGCCCATACCTCGTTCGGAATGCAGTCTTCCACTCGTCACCTTCTTTGATACGTACTAGGTTGTACGCTCCACGAAGATCGATTTTGGTGTAGATCTTTGCTTGACCGAGTTGGTCAAGGAGTCCCGAGATAAGTGGCAATGGATACCGATTCTTGATTATAACCTTGTTCAGGCCGCGGTAGTCCACGCACATTCGAAGGGAACTGTCCTTCTTCTTGACGAATAGAATAGAAGCTCCGGCAGGTGACTTGGAGTGTCGGATGAAATTCTTCGCAAGATTTTCATCAAGGTATTCTCGTAATGCAGCAAGCTTATTCTGCGAAAGGCTGTAGATCGGACCAAATGGCGGTTGCGCTCCTTCTTGAAGTTCGATGGCACAATCGTAGGGTCGGTGTTGAGGAAGTGTGTCAGCATTCTTCTTCTCGAACACGTCCGAAAACTTTTCATATCGTGCTGGTAGTTTAGCTAGTTTTTGAACAGGTTGTGATGACGGAATTGCATAAATTGCAAACATACTCCCGTCTTTGGCAGCCTTCATAAAGGCTCTGGCACCGACCATTAGCGGAATTTTGACCTCGGATCTTTGCACTTGGTAAGAGCAAGACTTCAGATTATTTGAAGGCATATGGGGAGCTAAAGCTTGATACGTTAGCTTACGTTTTTTCCATTCTATATCTGGATTGACCATTTCTAACCGAGAAAGACCTAGGACAAGAGGATTCGAGGGAGAACTAATGATATTGAAAACAACAATACTTTGGTGATCGTCTAAGATAATATTCAAAGGTTTAATTTCGTGGGTAACATCTCCCGATACCAACGGTCTACCGTCGATAACCTCCACTGCTACAGGGTATTTCTTAGGAACTATAAGCAGGTTATGACGTTTGATGTGAGCCGCTTAAACGGCTCAATAGCCTTTAATTGCTAAATCGTGCGTATTTAGAGTGTATATGAAAATAATTGAGATAACTGCCTAATTTCTAGCCTAATTAGGCCGAATCGTTGCAATATAATACCTCATCTAATTTTTAGAGTGCTCAAAGCTCTTATTTATGTTTATATAGTCTATTTTGTAACTGTAGCCACTCTAATTCCTTGCTGCAGTATTTATTAGATAGGTCACGTTTAAGTTTCCCTATCCACACTATTCCTACAGACCACACTAACTGTACGCAACCCATACTAATTCCCTCTTGGCCACACTAATTCTTGCCCATACTAATTCTCTCTTGGCCACACTAATCCCTGGCCACACTATTCAACCTCCGCCCACACTATACGGGCCGGCGACCGCACTAATTTCCATGATTCTTCTTCAGACACTGCGCCGCCGCCTCACTGATTGAGGTGACCGGGTCTCTAAATTTGAAGATATAAGGAAGAAAATCTTCCCTTCTTAGCATGTTAGTTTCAATGTGGTATTCAATTTAGACTTTTTTTTTGTGAAGTAGAAGTTTCATGATCAGGGAGTTGAAAGTTCCAGGAGTCGATACTGCGTGCCGATCGGTGTGTTTTCTTGAGAGACGGGTTTCACGTGCGGCGTTCTTTCACCAAAGGACAACGTGGTGAAGCGAGGTATGATCAAGTTCGTGACGAAATTGAACCAGGAGCATTGTCGATGTAGAAGGAGGCTGGCTGAGGAGTCGGCGCGGAGGAGAGTCGAGGAGTCGCATGCGAAAAAGGAGAGCTGAGGAGTCGGCACGAAGGAGCCGAGGAGTCGGCGCAGATTGTTCGTACATTAGCTCTGGAGTGCGAGCGAACCCCGAGTGTCGCAGGTGGCCCGACGCCTGCTCACGCCGACATCAAGGACTAGGTCTTTGGAGAAGGGCTTGCGCATCGACGATGCGAAACAAGTTCCGTATTTAAACGTTCGAAACAAATTTTGTTAAGGCGGATGCCACGCAAATTCATGGCTTGCGCGAGCTTCGTATTCTTTACATACTAGAATAAGTTCGCGATTAATATCGACATTTTGTAGCTAGCTAGCAGCTCGGCGGCTTTTGTTCTTGTTGATGAACCTAGACACTGCAATTGGAGTTCGTATTTGATTCTATTTGACGATGTTATGTGCCTAAAGTCAGAGACAAAGTTCTCACTGCTTTTTGAGTCATTGGCTTTCACCAAGGTGAATGTCTATTATATGGTCTAGATTGGATTGAGGCTTCCGTTCGATTTTAGAATAGAGTTTTGCACTCTGGAGCCCGTGCAGTTTTTGGGCTCACATTTGACAAGGTTTTTATCAATAAAACAAGCAGATGCTCCAGAATCTAGCAAAGCTTTGACTTTTATACTATGCAGATAAAAATCTATTATAAGCGGGATATTAAAACAACGAGAGGGTTCAGAAGATAAGATAGGACCTGATGACGTGGCAACATTTGTCAGCCGCACGGTCCCTATTGTGGCTGGCCGTTGTCGTTTTCCGACATGAACTCCCCGTGATTATGCTCAGAAGCGCTCGAAGTGCCTCGGAACTTATGCGGTTTTGACCTCTGAAGTTTTGCAGGGCAGTTTCTCCAACCGTGGTCCTTTTTTCCACAATACAAGCATTGGTGTTCTCTGCAACGTCGTTCTTTCTCTTCTTCGGACAACTTCTTAACCTTTGAATTGTTGATTTGCATGGGTTCTGTCGTTGAAGTGTTGGGAGGTGTCTGGCGAGATGGGGCGCTCGATACGATCCAAAGAGCAATTGCCGCTCTTGCCGCTGCTCGAACAATCGGTTGTCGCAGTCGATTGCTTGAGTAATAGCCTCCGATAGCGTAGTTGGCTTGGGCAAGTTCAACAACAAGGTCTTGATATCGTCACGAAGTCCCCATCGAAACATGGTGATGAGAGTTGTATCGTTCCAATCCAGGTGACAAGAAATTTGTTGAAACTCTGCAACGTATCTTTTTGGCCCAGCGCGAACGTTGTTGTAGAGGAACGGAGTTTTGCGGTCGCTCTGATCTTCGATCTCTTTCTCCAAACGCTCGCTCGATTCTTCCAAAACCTGTCGCGAGCACAAGAGATTGGAGAGTTTTTCTCCAAGAAGCGATGAGAACCACGACAACGCTTTCCGGTGAGCAAGGTCCCGATGAACCCGACTTGTATTTCTTCCGTTGAGTATCTTTGAGGTTGGAGACGAAAGACAAGTCGAATTTGATTAATAAATCTCGAAGGCAGTGCGATTGCCATCAAACTTGTCCATGCAGTTCACTCGAGGCTCTTTAGGTCTTGTAGATGTGGTACTTGGTTTTGCGACGAGTGCGCGCACGTGGACTTGAGTGAGAGCCGCTTGGTGTTGTTCCATAGCATCTGCCGTATGTTGGCATTCCTCTTTGTAGTTGTCGTGTCGTAAGCGATCATATCGTGCGTCTTGAGATTTGATCGTCGCCCATCTTGGAATCAAAAGCGTGGAGATTCACAAGTAGATGAAGTAACAAAGATTTCCGTTAAATGCTTCTAGAGATAATGACGGGGAAGAGGTGATCTCAAGAGGTTGAAATAGAATTCTTCACTTCTTTGTCGAATGAGGGACGTCTCTTAGTTCGATCTTTGATCTAAAGAGAAATCGTCTTCTAGAACAACGAGGACTTGGTGATAAGGGAAGTCGGTTGAAGTCCGAAAAAACTTTCATTTAAAAATTCTAAAACGAAACTTCTATAGGAAATACTAAACGTAAATCTTTCGGACCAGAATGTAGTCAGTCACTCTCTTCAAACTGTTATGGACAGCAACTCCAAGGCAAGATCAAAGACAAGATTGAGGGGAGACTCCAAAAGGATACCAAGATAGACTAGAAGTGAGGGGATTCCTCACGCAAGAATCAGAACGACACTCAAAGTAGTTATAACAGAGAGAGTAGTATTAATAACCCAAGAAAGAGGTACAACCTGGCTTTCAAGAGAGTGAAGAACAACGACCTTCAACTCTCTATATATACTAGGCTAAAATAAACTTCCAGAGTAAGGTCTTAGAGACCTTGAGACTCATGTGAGCTTCCGGAATCTAGGGAGGTCAAGCGGAACCTTCCGGAAGCTTATGAAACCATTCGGAAACAATTGGATTCTTATGGAACCTTCCGGAAGCTTGGAGGAGCTTTCGGAAACTACTAGAACTATCTGGAAGCTTGTGGAAGCTTCCGGAAACTACTAGAACTATCTGGAAGCTTGAGGAAGCTTTCGGAAATTAGTGGAAGGTTCTAGACCGTTGCAGAAAACTTGAACTTGCAAAATATACGGAATCTAGGAAATTTTTGAGAAATAGGGCTGATCACGGTAAACTCATGGAGTGTGGATAATACCCAGTATGGCACGTCCGTGACACTACCCAAGAATCAACGGCGACATAATCAGAAGAAATCCAGTTGGTGGTACAGACTTTTATTATTAGTCTGCGGATAAAATTTATGATAGATTATAAGCACGAGTATTATTGTTGGATTCTTCCAGATCAACCTAACTTCGTACTCTATGGAGAATAGAGGAAGGTCCGAGCCACTCCCGCAGTCCCGCCCAGAGCGCCTACCTGGCCCGTAAAGGACGGTATGTTGACAACTTGTAGCGAAAAGCATTCATCTTCTCTATAAGACCAGGCCAGGCTCCGTCGACGAAATATTGAAGAAAATCCTTAAATTTGAGTCCAGTGGCGTGCGACACCATATTTTTGAGTGAATCTTGGGGAAACATTCTATAGAACTTATGCTTGCTGAATTCTGAATATTGTTGTTTTCATACGTTTATGAATAACCACGAAGGGTGTGTGAACCTTGAGAAGCTATGTCTTCCTACAGTAAAGATCAATTTAATGTATGGTTTCCGCACTTGTTTGCGGCCTTGTTATTGGTCTCATAGCAGCTGCAGCTTGGGATATTCTAAGACGTAAGTTTTGGTATTGTGTCTCAAGGTTTTGTCATGACGTAGTGAGAGAAGTGGAACTCGACAATATACCTTGCGTTGAAGTGGAAAAGGACATGCGTGAGGTGTCTAATATGCTTTCCGCGATTCACACTGAGATAAATAAACCTTGAATAACACCTGGTCTGCCAACGGAAAGGTCATTGATCCAAGTTCAGCGGGATTCTCAAACGTCTCCAACTCTTTTATGTCATCAATCGATGATTTTGATCTTGAGGGGCAAAAGCCTATCATCCATTCATCAATTGGGAGACGGATTACCTTCACAGCAAGATCTTACTTTCCTGATGGAACACCAACTTTCGTCATTCGCTCAGTAAAGAGATTCTTTAAAACACATGGCAATGGGATATCTAAGCGGTGGAAACTGTTGTTTACTGTTTTTCGATCAAAATCAACTAAAAAGTTGTTCATTTGTAGTGATGTTTCCGTATGAATGTCCTCCAAAAGCATCCGGCGCCTTGGAAGAAAAAGTGCAATGAAATATTGTAGCTTCATTGCTTATTAATTCAGCTGCATTCTTACAGCCAAATCGGATTTTATACTGAAGGAGACAAAACGAAGCCATATCCTCCACCTCTGCACCTCCACATACAATTTTTTTTTTATTCTTTCAATAAAAGGTTTTTAAAACAGCATGTTATGCAAAATACATAAAAATTGACGTGTTTATTGGAACAATTATAAATTAATCAAAGTAATTTAATAAAATATAATAGAAAAGTTTGAGAAATATTTGAAAGAGCAAACTTATTAGGATGCAAGCCATGCAATCGGACAATGATGTCTTATCCGTAGTCGTTGGGGTTATTATGGTGAAAGGAATTATAGTCTTTTGTAATTGCAAACGCAGTAAATGGAGTGTCACTAAATCGACCATGCGCTCCATGTAAGCCTTCATTCACCAAAATAGCTTCAAAATTCCTCATGACCTCCGGAAATATAGTATGAAAATATTCTCAAATTCTCAGTATGAATACCTCGGATAAGTGAGCCAACTCTTGATGCTCATGAAGAAACTTGTATAAAAAAAGAACATTTAATGAAGTTTCAATAAAAATCAGATTCAATTAAATCGAAGTAAAGAAAGTTGTGAATGTTTTGTAATTTCACCAACCACAAGTGGCATTATAGTATGTGTCATACATGACCATTTTTGTCCCTCTAATCCGTTTTCCTCAGGTCACAACTTTGTCATACATGTCAAAGACCAATGCCATTTTGTAGAGTGATGAGGTCGGTGCGGAGAAATGCAACAGAATTTCTCATTAGTATATTCTTCTCTACATGAACATGGATCCATTTACCAAATCAAAATTGTTTTTTTCCTCCTCCAATTTATATTTAAAAGGGTCGGTGTAATATTTCTGTGGCCTACAGATCTATAAAAATAAACACACATAAATTATTGGTAAAATATAATATATTAAGAAATATCAAATAAAAGTAAATTAAACATATAAAATCGAATAAATAATAAATCATCTATGTGATGTAGAAGAGTATAATATATTTGGATATATGCAAAACATTAAAAATACCTTAGAGACTTCTAATGTACAAATCTCAAAAGTCTTCGGCTTGTTCAACAAAGTCGTATAAGTCAACCCTGAATACAGAAAGTAAGAATTTTACCATGCTTTTGACGATCTTTAACGTTTTCTTGAAGTTGAAAAAGATTCCATACTTCAAAAAAGTTTTTTCTAGGTAACGTGAATTAAAACAAGCTACTTCAAACTGCAAATTTTTTGTTGGTTGTAAGAATGAATTTTATCTTTGACAAATTCAAGCCTAGAAAATCATAAACAAGCAAAATGGACTATTACAAAAATTGTGCAATCGTGAACCACGATGTCCAACTACAGGATTAAATATTTAGTAACTATCCGGAAATATTAAATTTGCTTGCAACAAGTCGCTCGATACAAAACACAATGAAACCTCATTTTATGAAATCATTGCGATTTAGCATAAAGACGTTTTGCGATGAAATTAATGTATTTGTAAACTGATAATACATTGATAGGTTATAATACATAAAAAAAAGAAAAGATTTCAACTTTGGATAGAATCGTACATACTTGATAAGAAATTCACAAATGTGCTAAATATAAAAATGCAATGCGCGGAATGAACACCAACTTATGACCGAATCCATCAATTACGAACAATTGCAATTGAAGAAATTAAATGCATAATTGTTCACAAGCTTGCACTGTGACTTCACAAGCTAAAATCTTGTACTATTGACAACTTTTCCGCCAGAGCATTCTGTCCCGAGCTTCAGGTCAATCTGCACTACAGTGGAGAAAGCTTCCAGTGAATAAAAAATTATGTTTCTCCATTGTAATAGGTCGAAAATGTCATTCGTAATTGGTGGGTTATACTCGAAAAAAAATTAAAAGGTGATGAATATTTTTCAAGTATAAAAAAATCACATGGCAGCTTTGGTGGCAGTACTTTTAATACAAAGGTTTGTCCAGAATAATGATTCTTGTTTGTCCTCAATAAATTACCGTTTCAGAAAAGCCTTCGTCAAAAAAAAAAAAAAAAAAAAAAAAAAAAAAAAAAAAAAAAAAAAAAAATCAATCGTTGATTTAGATTTCATTTTTTAAAATTTATAGCATTGGCAAGCCTCTCCCTCTCTTTACAGTAGTAGCTCATTAGCAAAAAATTGTGCATGTGTTTTCTCATATTATTGTTTTTATTTTTTACAATGTCTGGTAAATCGTAATTTCACTACATTAATAGCGGAGAGGAAGATAACTTCATTAGAGTGAGAATTATTTTAAATTCCTAAGACAATTTTAAGTTTTTAAGTTAATTTTAGGCAATATTGAAATTTATGTTCAACAATTTAAAGAAAAATTTTGAAAGGAAAAAAAGATAAAATGAGAATGATATAGAAATTTTGTATGGGCCGTACAAACAATTCAATTCTAGAATACAAAAAAATATAGAAGTGAATCGTAATATACTGCAGAAAAAATATAGAACTGAATTCAAAAATTCAAGGTTAGTGTTTATATTCAATACAAGTTCATACTAATTGTTGATTTCCCTCCCGATTAAGAAGGAATTGTTGATCAGTGCATCAATTCAATTAATGAGTTGATTAGTTCTTGATAATATGTGTATATAAAAAAGATGACTTCTTTTCAAATCACATACCGATCTTTTTTTAGCATTACATTGAGATTTTTTGTTTCTTTGCATGATTTGTAGAGTATGAAATGTAGAAATTCAAAAAAAATATTTTGTGCTTAATTCTACCCGGCAATTACTGCATTGTTTTAGTATTTGCTTGTTGTCAAATCTACAGTTATTGTTGATAGTGTCTTAACGCATTGTAATTAGTTGATGGTGTCTTAATGCATTGTAATTAGATTCAAATTATAAATACCAATAATAACTTGCAAGCAGATGAGCAATATTGAGTTAATGAGTCTAAGGCATCCTTAAAGCGTTTGAAAAAATACCAAAATTGATTGATTTGTTGTTTTTAGAAAGTAAAAAATCAAAATTATTCAATTTCTTTTCCTTACTGCAATAAGCTTATATTCTGTAAAATTTCATCCTTCTTGTCAGGCTTAACGAAGAGAGAATTAGAATTGTGAAAGAAGTATCAACATTGTATAATAACAAAATAACCAATGAAGGAGTGAGGTCTTTTATACATGAGGGACGAGGCAACTCCCTTTACCTGCCCCTAGTTTTACGCTTAGTCCTACCACTTCTCCTCGTTCAATTTTGAGGGTGGTGTTGTATCGATTGAGACATGAATGATTTATACAATATAGTGACTTTCACCATTCGCAACTACATGGTTATAGTTTGAAACATACTTTTTTTTACAAGAACTAATTATAAAGTCGTACTTGGTTAATGAAGACTATCCTTAGATTTGAGATTATGAAAAGTATTACTTAGATTTGTAGAGTTATAGATGAAGCCTACACACCTCTATCAAATGTAATAAATTTTGTTTGATCCCTTTTATTGTGATCAAGTGAAGGCAAACATATTAGCTAAATTAACCCTTTTTTCAACTTTATAAGAGCTTCAAATTGGCCTCGGAAGTTTTTTTGCAAATATCACTGTAAAAAATTAATGTACATCCCTTATCTATCAATGCAACTTAGGCTTGCCATCCAATTTTACCGTCTCTTACTGTCATAATCTTCTTAGGATTGTATATATATTTTATTTTATTTTTTACTCTAGTTTGACATGTTGTAGTAAATATTTAAAATTATTTTGAAGACTTAGAATTTGTTTTTTCGGCATTTTATCATCTTTTATAGCACAGAAATATAGAAAGTACAAATAAACATGTTCACGTTGATTAGGTGTTGACAAATGAATTCGACTTCAAGCACCAATAATAGTTGCAATTTCTCGATTTTTATGCATTACTGATGCATGTTAAAAGTAAATAGAGACAATTTTGGAGGAGCATAAATTTACTAATTCGATTTAAAAAATCATTGTTATAAATACAAGTTTTATGATACAAATTATCATTTGTGGCATTAAGTCGGTTCTCTTATGAAGCACGCGAACGCTACCACAATGGACAACACTAGACAGTTTTGGAGAACAAAAAAATTGAACAAATACGAATGAAAATGAAATTGAGCCAGTTAGTATCATTCAATTCATATCATGATCTGCTTAAAAGAAAAACAAGTTTTAAGATCAAGTTTTGCATTATTTTGGTAAAGTGATAAATAACGAAGTATTAATGTTATGACACTTTGCTAAAACTAATGAGCTGCTTAAAAAGGCGGATCAGGTGGGCAACCTTATTCAAAAACTTTTGATATCCACTATATACATGCTAACTTCTACACTAAAAACCACTTTATTTTCTCTCTTCAATTAATTCTATCAACATAAATCTAGTAACATCAAATGAAATTTAACAGTTTTTTTCAACGTATTTTTCAATATCTCATATCTATCTCTTTTTGTTTTTGTAATATATTCTTCAAGCTCAAGAGATATGTTCATCTTTGTTGTGTTATATTATAATCTACTTTTACTATCTCTCTTTGTATGTTTTTCATCTCACTTATTTTGGATTGTAAGACATATATTAAATCCGCATACGTAAAATCAGTAAAGTTTTATATTGATGCTTTCTTCAACTCTTTCTCAACAATTTTTGCTCAATTAATATCAAATTCATCTTTATGCATAAATTGTGAAGGCAAAAACAAACAATTTCCATACTCGGAAGGATACGTACTGTTATATTAAATTTTTTCATTACAATCCTACTTCGTCTTCAACATTCGAAATGCACGTGCTATTGTCATTCATGTGTTTATTTCAATAATATTTTAATATTGTTTCACCCTAGAAAAATCGACATTCTTTAGTTTGAACAAACAATAGATTTAAGGGCACATAATATATGCAGTCCCTCTCCAATAAAGCAACAAGCTAAGATTGTAAAATTGTTCTACAAATATTTATTTTTTCAATCTTTGATTTTTGAAATAGGACCCAATCATATATATTACCGGCCTATCTAAATTGATAATACTAAAATCTGCATCAAATAATTAATTAAATCAATCTGAAATCGGAAACACTCTTTCTTCTAATAATATGAAGTCAAATTTATACTAGGAGCTATTTAGAGCTAAAGCAATTATTATTCATCTCTAGAACCTCTAAAAACGGAAAGATTTGCAGGCACATGCGCGGCTTCAAAGCTGTCCTGCACAACTATAGGCAAACTCTTTGATCGGACCAAGTCTTTGATGAATTGGAGACTTTAAGAACGGAACGCATAGAGACCTTAGTTAAGGCTTAAGCTTTATTGAAGATTAGGGTCAGCCAGTTCTTTAACGGCTTCCATTTTATACTTAATGACTTGTTTCCAAGTTATTTTAATTGATCCATAAATCTAGTGTAATTATCAGAAAGAAGTTTATGAACATCTTTCTTTTCCAATTATCTGCTTCTATGTTCACTTTCATCATTCTTGTTCAAATTACATTATTAAATTAGCATAAAGAAAGTCATGAGTTTTCTTCTCAATTGCTTTGTCTTCTTTGTTTATCTTGAATTTCCTTATTAAGTTTCATTATTAAATAGTTTTGTTTTTGCCTCATGAAAATCAGCCAATTTATTTTCTCTATAACTCACTCACTTCTCCTCCAACTCTTTTGAGATTTCTAAGGTAGATAGAGCTCTAGTAGAGCTTTGTAGAAGTATATGGCATGTCCAAATCCGATGCGTAGGAAGGAAGAAATGATCTCTCAAAGTTAAGGGTGTTGACGACGTTTCCCTGCCAACAGTAGAAAAATTAGTCACAAACACACTATCAATTGGCAATCAATCTTAGGTCAAATTCTATTTTTGAGATTTTAGGGGTGAGTACATATGAACTTAGCTTTCTAAAAAGCTATGGCACACCCCGTACCGTAGTTAGGACGAAGAAATTGTGAGGAAAGCAGGACAAACGAACAAGATTATTAAAGTAAGCTTTTGTAGATTAATACGAATAATAATTATAATAATAATATTTTCTGAGCCTGATATATATCTGAAGAACCAAGAGAATACAGAGAATCCTTGGTCTTATAGAACGGTGTGATTCTACAAAAAATGAATCGCTACAATTTGCTACAGTTTGACTGATCTATGCTAATACGCCCCTTCACCTGCAGAGCTCATTAGATTTGATATTAAGCAATCAGAGTGTACTGAGGGACGCCCCTTCGTTACAAAGTCTGAGTTATGATCATATTGATGCAATCGATGCAGGCATAGTGTTTTAGTTTTGAAAGTGATTTAGTTAGTATATCTGCCCATATAGTTGAGGTAGAAGTATATTCAAGGTAGAGAAGCTGAGAGGTAGCTTTTTCTCGCAAGAAGTGATATCGCAGGTCTATGTGCTTGGACCTTTCGTTGGACTTTCGCTTAGTAGGATGTAGGATAATTAACTTTCAAATAGTGTACTAGATAGAGATGGTGGATAGTCTAGCTCTTAGATAATTAATTGTAACCAAGTTAGCTCCTTAGTTGCAGTAGCAGCTGCAATGTATTTTGCCTCTGTTAAAGAGAGTGCAACAATACTTTGTTTTCAGCTTTGCCAATAAATTAGGCATGAGTTAATTTTAAGTAGGTAACTAGATGTGGATCTTCGGGTATCGAGGTCGCACCCCCAATCCGCATCACTCCAGCCAATGAATTTATGAGTTGAATTTGTAGAATTTTTAGTACCTTGATATATGAGGCCTTAGTTAAATGGTTGCTCGTGCCTTTGAAGTGACATAAGACACGCTTGACACCAAGCCAATGATCAAGTGATGGGTTTGCCATAAATTGTGCTAAATATTGAACAACAAAGGTTAGGTTCTACCTTGTGCAAGTAACCAATTATTGAAGACTACCAATGGCTTGCTTGTAAGGTACTTTGCTCATTTTCTTTTGTTCATGAGGAAGAAGATCTTGATTGGATTGCTCTGAGTAGCGAATGCTTGTTTTGAAGAGTGTACTTAGTGGGTGCGTAGTGAGCATATGGAATTTTTCAAGGATTTCAAGTGTGTATTTTTCTTGGGACATAGTCAATGTCTTTGTAACTCGATTCCGATGAATCTGAACTCCAAGGATATACTAAATATCTTGAATATTAGTCACTGGAAAATGTTGTGAAAAGAGATACTTGGTTTTGCTGAAATATAATAAATCATTGGAAATGACGATTAAATCATCAATATATATTTCAAGTGGTATCAAGGAAGAACCAGTTCGTTCTACATATACATTGGTATTTGATGTGCATTTTATAAAATTGAGGCTTTGTAGAAAATTGTCGAATGCTTTGTACCATATACGAGCTGATTGTTTTAGACCGTATAGCGACTATAGTAGTCTGCAAACTTTGGATTTTCGAAATGGAAGTATGTAACCTTCAGGTTGTGAAATATACAGTTCTTTTTGTAATACTCCATTGAGAAATGCAGTGACCACGTGATAATCATACAGAGTTGTAAAAGCGAGAAGAAGTGGTAGTCATTTCCTTTTGATTAGTGGAGAAAACGTATCTGTATTATTCAGGCCTTCTTGTTGGGAAAAGCCGCGAGCTATGAATCTTGCTTTAAAACGAGAAATGGATCCATAAGAATTATATCTGCATCGAAAGATCTATTTGGTGCTGATGAGAGTCTTGTTAGGCGGTAAATCCACAAGCTCCTAAGTGCCATTTTTTATCAGGGACTCATATTCAGAGTTCATAGCTTTCTGCCAGTGAGGAGCTTCAGGACTTCTGAGAACTTCAGGAACTGATACACGTTCACTTACTTGGATGATGAGGGCATAAGTATAGTTATTCTCATCATGGAACCTTACAGATTGTCATGCACCACGATTTGGACACTGAGAAGAGCGTCGTAGTGGATACGGCTGTCTTTGTCTGACCGGAGAGTTTTGAGCAGAGTTGTTATTATCTTGGCTGTAGTGAGAACGTAGATGAGGAGATAAAGCTAAAGTAGAGTCACTTTACAATTGATCGTGGGATGGAGAAATATTGGCACCATCGGAGTTATACAGATTGAGTGATTCTGGTGGAGTGGCCAATGAAGGTTCCATAGAAAGTTGGACTGGTTGGATAGTTTGTCGACTTGGTTGTTGTGCTGCCAGATATGGTGTGGAGTCATTAATGACCGTATAATTTAAGTGGTTCATATTCTAAGAGTCTTGGGTTGAAGAATGTCCAATTATGGCGCCAGAGGAAAACAGTGTTTCGTCACGTGTTATTTTGCGTCAAAAGTGACGCATACCCAGACTAGTCAAAATTAGTGTGGAAAAATTGTCCACAACGACATAGTGCATGTTAATTGGTTTAACATACTTCCGTCACTATTGACGTTGGATTAGCAGCGAGTGTCAATAGTGACACGTTTGGATTTTGGAAGAACGATTTTGCGTTAAAAATAACAGAACCACGTCAACGTTGACATGTACGTCCCTTAGAGAGAGTAACTTTAGCACTTCGTTTTTTACCCTCTAGTAATACTTTAATGATTAAATATAGTCATGATCCATGTCAACACGTTTCTTTTAACGTTGATGACATTTAAAGTGACATGGGCGACGTTCAAGTGTGTTACTTTTGACATATTCACAAATCCTACTTGGAATGCCTTGGTGACATGGAAATGTTATGTGGAGGATAGGACAAGTTGGTGTTTCGTCCTGGGGGGTGTCAATAGTGAAGTTGGCGTTTTTTTTGACGCAAAATTGTGTCAACGTGTGTTTAAAGAAACGTAATGACATAATTGACGTGTCAAGTGCATTTATGGTAAGGATAACGTAGCTATTAGGGTTTGAATTGGTCAATGATCCTAGAGAGTGTCAATGGTGACGTGCATGTCAAAAGTTACATAGATTATGTTAAACTGTGTTTCAAGAAACGAGTTTCTAGAAAGTGCATGGTGCTTTAGGGTTAGGCGGCGGCTAGGGTTTGACCTGCGTCAATTCTAGTCGGTGCCATAATCCGGAAACCAACAACGTGATGGGCTTGGAGTATTTTCAGTGGCACTAAATAAGTAGTTGGAATCTTTTTGTGTAAAATTATTGGAATGATTTCGAGAAGAGAAACCAGCTGAATGGTCTTGATCTCTTTTCCTTTCCCTGCATTGAGGGGCTTTGTGACCTCGTATACCATAGTAATGGCATATAATAGGTGTTGAAGATAAACTATTTCGTTTGGGTTGTTGGAATCTTCTGTTCGTTGATGTACTTGCTTTATGAATTGATTTTGGTTGGATTGAGGTTTAAAGAATTTTCCTTTAACCCTTAAGCGGGCCGAATGTCGAAAAACGACATTTTGGATGACACCAACTTTGGAGAGCCATAACTTCTTCATCCGGACTCCGCTTTGGACGAAATCACTTGGATTGGGTCCCAAATCAAGTCTAGTTTATGTAATGAAAATCTCAGACCCATACAATGAAGTATGAATTAATGGCATGCATTTCAGTGACAGCAGCCTAGTTTTAGACATTTTTTCCTTTGTAAAATTTAGGGCAGTTTTCACCATTGCAGGGCCATAATTTGCACAAAGAAATTTTCTCATGGTTTTTTTTTGTTCAAGGATGCTACTGAGATGAAGGTGAACAACATTCTAATTGGTGACTTTTTCATTGCAATAAGTCTAATGGTAGCATTTTCACTTTAAAGTGAAAATGATGAAATTATGTGATCATTTTTGAGTATTAATACATTATGATCTCGCAATCTATGAAGCCTCATGACTCAAAATTTGACCCACATGATGTTCAATATGTCTACGACAAGATTGTACGGTTGAGATTTGGATAACACACTTTTACCTCCACCTATGACAATGCTTTTGAGGATGTGTTCATTTTACTACAAATGAGTCAAACCATTTAGGGGTTAATATAGAAGGCAAAGTTCTTAGAAGGTTCACTTTTAGAACTATTTATTGCATTTTGCTGGAGAATATTTGAGAGAAATTCCAAAAAAGTAAGGGTTGCAATTCCTCCTTGTGTAGTAACAAAAGTACTCCATGAGTCTGGAAGAGCTGAGAGTAGCAACAATAGTTGTTGAGCATCGGTGAATGTACAACCTGCCGTGGCTGCATCTTGCAAAACAGATTGTGAGTTTTCAAGAAAAATAACGTCTTCAGAATGTGACGTTGTTAAATGGCAGAGTTGTTTATGCAAGTTGACTTAAGAAGCTTTATTCAAGCGTTCATATAATTTTTGTAGCTTGTCCCATACCGCTTTTGAAGTAGTTAGGGATTTATCAAAGTTAACTGCTTATCTCCACAATGGAGAAGTATATCAGATCGTGCCTTGGAATCTTTTAAATTCCAGGCACTCGATCCGACAGGATTGCTCTCAGAATTGGCGATTTCAGATTCATCAACAACGTTCCAAATATTAGAGCCGATGAGGAGTATTTCTACCTTGATACTCTAGGTAGAGTAGCTTATGGCAGTTAACAATGCATTCATGTAAGTTCTGGAGTTAATGAATGTTGCCATGATTTTCTAGTATAGAGAGGATCTTGTGCAAAGTTCTCGACAGGTCCAAAATTGTCAGGTAGTGGTTATGTCGGAATTGAAGAAATCCATTCATACAATGAGCATGCTTATCTTCAAGTTTGTCTTTTGCAGTTTTGATAACCGCAGATACATACAAGCTTGAGTATTCTGCTGTAGGAGTTGGAGGAAAATACATATTGATTTAGGATCTATGAATTGATCCAAGCTTAAAAAAACTACATGCTTAACCTTGCTCTGATACCATGTGCAGAAAGCAGGATTGACGAACAAGATTATGAAAGTAAGCTTTTGTATATCAATATAATAATAAGTTCTGAGCTTGATATCTATCTAAAGAACCAAGAGAATACAGAGAACTTCCATATGGAAGGTCGCCGAGACTACATGTGTATATGTCTCGGCGAACTTCCATACATGCACATTCATCTTCCATACATGCACATTCAAGTCAATCCACAACTCCAATCCACAAGTCGGTTTTGGGGGGGAGGGGGTAGGCGAAAGCTAGTCTCCGCAATTGAATGATTGTTGGGGAATCGAGTGCGAACATTTGTATAAATTTAATACATGATAAATCTGCACTGGCAGAACGCGTTGCCGTTTGGCAAGCACCGGATTAACGCACCGGTTCACTGGTTGTCCTACCACTGTCGGTAGATTCTTCGGGCTTGGGATCGTGAGGTCTCAAGTTCGACGTTGGTTGTCCTCGAGTCACTACTGCGCTATGCACCGGAGGTGGCGCACCGGTTCCGACCGTACCCGTAACTGGGCAGGCCATTGGTGCAGAGCTTCACAAACTCTGTGCTTTTGCTTCTCTGGACAGATACACTTTTTCCTTCACTATAATGCAAGTATAATGCATTATTGTGCGGGATTGAGCTGTTAAAATTTGCTCGTGTTTGAGTGCAAGGAAGCGGTTCAGCAATCAGATACAAAGGAATTTGAACGCTTGTGGGATTCTGTACATGAGGCTGGCGATTACACATGTCGGGAATCTTGCACATTGAGGTGCGAGCTTCAATTTACATGATTCCAAGACCCCATCTTAGCCCAGTACACAGAGTTGCTGAAATTGAAGCTTGCACTTTAATCTACATGAAGATGTACAGCTCGGTCCAATTCCTGTCCAGATATGGTATCTGTTAACTTCCAAATGCTTAGATCTGGAGGCCCGAGCGCATGTATCTCAGGAATTCATAGAGCTTTTCGAACTTGATAGTGTCTACTTGATTTTTCACGAGATTGAGTCAATATTGACAAGCCTCAATTCCAGTTGCTAACTGAAAGAGGACTGAGAGTTCTAATTCCAGTCAACTTCCGTCCTCGAGCGCAAAGAGGATAAGTACTGGTAAAGAGCGTGAAAGCCAGGAAGCCAGTAAGCTCAATTCTTGAAGGATAGTCGAGACAACTCGTGGACGAAGAGAGCTCTTGAACCTCCTGAGCTTTCAAACCGTGATACAACCAGAGCTGCCGACGGCCCGTGGTCGGAGTTCATTCACTAAGCTGGAGGATTGTTACCATTCTTTTACTAAGATTGGAGGTTAGCTTGTTGTCAGTGGATGAAAAAACAGAAAAATAGTGGAATCTGATGAAGTTTGTGATGTCCACCCTTATCGAACCTGCAGACGTAAAAAGCGGAAAGTGATAAATTGTTAGTCCAGTAAGGGAGAACCACAAGAATATGAAGGTTACAGTACTTACGAAATGTGCGTCTGTCACTTTTCGTTTGATCTTCCTCACAAAAAAACCCCAACTTCTAGAACCAAAATCTTCGGTGACCAATTCATTTGCGAAAGTAAGGAAGATTGGAACTCTACGTTTTTGAAGAGAATCCTAGATAAGTAAGTGTTCCACAAGATACTTAAATACGTACCATCTATATAGCATTGTAAAAATTCTGATCTGCAAGAGACAAAGGTATGTAAAAATGGTGAGGAAAGCGAGCTTGTGAGAAGAACAGTGCATCATCCAACCATGCATCTACCCAACTGCGGATGCAAGCATGCACATCTCAGGCATCTCTAGAAGCAGAAGCCTGTGCCCTTTGAGTTGTTTTCTTGTAATCCCCTGTAGGGAAAGGTGGTAAGAAACTTGAACTTTCTCTGAAAATGTGCAGTCGTCAGGAGAATTTCTAGCTTCATGAGAAATGATTAAAAATATTCAGCCGTTGCATTGATTGATATATTAGTATGGAAGGTACAGGATTTAGGGTTTAGGGTTTATCAATATTTGATTCAATCGAGGCTGTTAGAAATTTCTTCAGCCGATTGTGGGCAAGCACCATGACTTTGTATGATATTAACCCCTAAATTTCCTTGTGCTTCTTGGAGCTTGGAATCTCAAAATTGTGATTTTCAAGCTCTATCGACTCCCATGGGTACGTAACAATTTTTTTTACTATTTTTTGCCTTGCTACCATAAGATCTTGTACTTAACCCTATTTTTAGGTACTATTCAAAAAAATTACAATTGAATGTTTATCATTTCGGAGATCATAACGTTCAAAGTCGAAGCAAAACTTGGGCATTTTGGGCATTGCACAAGATGTGTGTTCTCAATGGTGCAAAGGGTAAGTGGATGACTGTTACCCCAAACATTCTTGTTACCCCAAACATTCTGCTCATATTTGTTTCCATGTAGGTAACTAAGTTCAGTATGCCCGTGCATAAACTTAGGGTTCTCACATGTTCTTGAGGCAAAAACTAAAATTGTTTCTTATAGGGAGGTCAAAATGTGCAAAATTGGCAAACTAAATATTGTGGAATGACAATCTTGAATTAGAAAAAAAGTGAACGTCAGTTAGGTGCTCCTATGAATTTGTGATTTTTGGGCAAGTTGTTTATGAAAATTTTCAAAATCTTAATTCTTGACAAAATTTGAAAGAAATAATTTAAAAATTACTATAAACTATGGACATTGTCTTTATAACTTTTGGAGGTTGCCCTTCTAGAAGCGGTAAACTTTTTGATTTGGGTCCCTTTGGAATTTGAGTGGTGACTGGACCGTTATAAACACATTTCTTTAGTAAATTTTTTTTTAAAAAAAAACATAAAATAAATAAATAAATAATAATTGTAGAAAAACGACATTGAAGACATCTAGGGATTAAGATGAAATTCAAAGAGCTTGTGTTTGGAAGATTATTATTCATTTGAATGATTTCCGTATTGGAATTGCAATAATGTTTCTATATTAAAAAAGCTCCTATTTGATACATCCCTTTTCAAGGCTATAATATAATTTTGTCATGACCATTTTCAAACATAAAGAACAATTTCAAACACTCTTATGTAGCATATGTAAGAGCTCAATCAAGATAAATCAGAACATTCCAACCCTAGTAATTAGACAAAACGATGTTCCATTGTTTAGAACTACAAATTACAAAGTTGTTTACAAAGTACATATTGAAAGTTCCATAATTTGAATTTGAATCAAGCATGAGAAGAATCCACCCTCACATGGTTGGACATTGGCAATCTAACAACGTCCATGATGCAGCCTCAATCAAGATATATTATCATTATACCAAGTATATTCACAAGAAAGCACCAAGTATGAATCGATGGATTGTATGAAAATGCATTTGGTTATAAAATACCTAGAAGCACTTGGGAGAGAAATCCAATAGCTACCGAGAATAGAAATTAGCATGTAAAGAGAAGCAATATTATGAAGGCTTGAAAATTCATTTTTAGAAGTGAATATGCCTTAAAGCTCTTCAAATTCTTTATTCTTAGTAGAGTTAGAGTACATTTACATAATATTTACCTTCATTGGGACTCTGAAACCTAAAGCAATGTTTGATATTCACATACAGATACGCCAAAATTCAAATACAAAGGCAAGGTTTTGACAATAAAAGGGACATATACAAAATTCTTTTACTGAAGGGTTAAACAACGTTCAAATGTGGGGTTTGTATATTTTGAGTTTAAGATTCTAAAAATTCTTTGAACATAGCTAAATGCAAAACAAAACGGAACAAAACATCAACAAAAAGGTCACCTTCACATACGCAGCCATCATCACAAACCATAATAAAATGATTCTGCCATGGAAATAGATGTAAATTTGTGATAATACGTTGGTTGGTCTGATAAAAATACAAATAGAAAAGGATAAAATGACCAAAACTGTGAAGAGAACCTTAAGAATTTTATTTTACCCGTGGACTTCGATCAAGTCAACCACACCTAAAGTTGGCAATAGAAACTTCCTGTGTTGGATGCACGAAAAGGTCATCGAAGTAAGAAAGGAGTAATGAGCGAGGGTTAGGTGATCAAATCGGACCGCTTCAAGGGAGCGGCACGAGAGGATCCGATGTGGAGACCCCGCAAGGCAACACTTGGGTACACGAGCAAACATGGCGATGCACAAATGGCATGAATTTAGGCAACTGAACAGACTGGCCGGCGACTGTAGCTGCAGTACCTTACAGAAAGAAAGAAAGAGAAGAAAGCGAGAGTGTGTGGTAACTAAACTCCACATGGAATGGGTCGATAATCGCCACATTTGTCATACACTCCCGATATGGTGCAGAAAAGGTCAGGTCTCGGGGTTCCACATTTAGACGCTGGGGAGCGTTCGGCGCCCCAATTCCGGGACGATATTGTTGTGTTCCAAGCACTTGCGGACACGCACTTTGGCTCTAAAAGTACACCCCAAATCGGGTGATTCTTTCATGCCATGTGGACTGCTGGATGCCTTGTTTGTTGCACTCATTCTTTGCGCACTTGCTGAAGCTATCAATTTCACTGATTTTTATCATTGACCTAGCCTTTTTTTTTTTTAATGTTTTGTCATGTGTGCAGAATTATGTATAGGTTTTCTTTTTTGTTTTGTTTTGTTTTGTTTTTTCTTTTTTTCTTTTTTTTTTATCTTATTTTTATCACTAGTATGGTTTGCAGTATTGTGAAGTTCACGTAAATAATCTAACTACACTGGTACCTGGATAAGATCAACCTCGTTAAGATCAACGTCTAGTTAAGAACGCTGTCCATGTGCCTTTATTATGCAAAGAGGCATTGTTTCGTTATGGTCAACACTTGGATAAGATCAACGTTTTTGTCTCTCTGAAAACTTTTATCTAATCCAAGCACCACTATATACGTGTCTCCGTCCTTGTCCCCATTCTCGCCATTGTCCTAAATAGACATTTTCCTAAATAGACAGGTTCCTAGGCTTGTGGACCCACGTTACGGTTTCTAGTGATTTTTCTAAAGCTCCAAACAAAGTGATTTTTGCGGAATGGGGTTCTTTTGTTTGTTTGCTCCACCTAAAATAGGTCATATTTGGTATAGTCTCCTTTTGTCTTTGATTTGCCAAGAGTGGTTGGACTTTCTGTAATGGTCTAGATAAGTCAATGATATAGTTAGATATGGTTTGGAACTTTGGATGGTCTGGAGTACTCCTTAATATTGAATCTTGGATTGTTTATGAGACAAGCATTTGAACCAAATCAAGGTGTTTTTCATAGACGAAGGGAGTAATTTTTAGTAATTTTTAAAATCCATAAATGTTTTGGATGCCAATATCTCAATATCTGGAGGTGCGATTTAGAATCTAGCTGTTACTTGCGCTGGTACAAAAGCATTCGCTTCCATTGACACGTCTCATGCCGTGATTGTTCTAGCGATCCTCAAGATCTCGTCACTAAAACAAACATAACATCCCCGTTTAGATATCTCTCTTTGAAAGATGTAGTTTATGTTCTTATGACATAACAAATTATCTCTTATTATTATTTTTAGTAAGTAACCTTTTGATACTCTAGAAAATATTGTTAATGGAACTCAATACAAAGAGCAATCATATTATTCTCAATTCCCTATCCTTAATATCCCCTTCTGAAGATGTTCCTAATTTCTTCAACTTCTCATTAAATACAATGAGCTTCAAATATGCGTTGAATACAATTAGGATTGTGATAAACGAGATAAATAGATAATCTTCTATAAAAAAGTATTGTAATATTCCTCATTTTTCGGTAACCTCAAATTTAACAATCTTCAACAATCTTTGCCTCTTAGGATGAAAATATCTTGAAAACGTAATTTAAGATTTTATAAAGTGATAAAATGTAGAAAAGCTTTTGTTGGCAAACATAGTTTTGTCCATTGAAACGATAATAAGGTTTCGTCATGAATGCAGTTTTTCAATAAAATTTGGTGCCACATCTAATATCTAAAAATACGAAAGAGTATTTTTGAATTAGATGATACATAACACTAGTAGAAATGTGCACAAAAGGTGAAAATTGTGGTTTTGGGTTAAGTGACGAAATGTCAAAGTTCAGGTTTTAAGTGACAAGCAACTATTTCTATATAGAAAAACAAAGGTGAAAACATTGTCTTAAGTGAGAGAAGGAAGGTGACTTGTCCTATTAAACATTTTTGCAAATCTTCACTTGAAACAAGTGACAACCAAAGTGACATATTTTTTTGTCTTTCTCGACGTCACTTTTATGCATTTTCATTTAGTGTTTTTACTAATGGAAATTTAATTACTTTTGTTTTTTTTTTATATATGATGGTTATACAAATATTTGTTTTACTGGAGAACCAATTTGTTTAATATTATTCTTTTGTCTACATTAGAAAAACAAATTCATTCCCTCACAAAAATAAAGTAAAAATGATACAATAGTAGAAATGTGCACAAAAAGGTGAGAGTTGCGATATTGGCTCAAGTAAGAGAATGTCGAAGTTGACATTTTAAGGGACGAGTGTATATTTTTGTCAAAGGTGACATATTCCATTAGACATTTTGCAAATGGTTACTTCAAACAAGTGACGATGAGATTGACATAAATTCTTGTCTTTCTAAAAGTCACTTTTCTGCACTTTTCTTCTAGTGCTAGATACAATAATTTCAACAAACTAAATAATTATAGTATCTGAATATGAACAAAGAAGTGAATAAGGAATGTATTATTAAGAAGGCTCCAACATCATCAGCAAGATTGTCCAGCAATTGTAATATATCTTAGTGCATGAATGATGAGGTGATTAATGAATTTTACATATATATTAGATGAATTCAATATTGTTAAATCACACAATGATGCATGAATCATAAAAGAACTTCAGATAAGAATGTACAAACTATATAATTAAGCATCTTTTAATGATTACAGTTTTATACATGGAAAATAATCATGTCTACCTGATTGAGGGCTATGATAGCTACTTCATCTTTCTCTAATCTCAAAACACTACAACGGAAGTGAGGTAGAGGTGGTGAAAACCACACAAAGCAAACATTGCTACTGTGCTAAAATTGTTAAAAACTACTAACTGCAAGGATTGTCATTCTAAGATTGTCCTAGAAGTACCTAATCATATGTTTATTTATTAAAATTATTTCAGTTTAGTGCCCCTTGATGTCTCTAATCCTAAAACTTCATAAGCACTTCAGTATGCACCCGACTTGATATCATTCTTTCACAACCAACCTTCTTCTACCTAAATATAGTGCTTGAAATCATCTACATATTGTGTGCGTTCCTACCAATTACACAAATACAAATGTGAATACAATATAAAACACTTCTAATACCCCAACCATAATGGGTAATGTCATGGTGTACACTAAATCTATTACAATATTAGAATAACCCTAATTCCGTTAAAATGGCATTATTCCGATAAAATGGCACACCTCAACTTTCTGAACTATAGTTCAAAAACCATGTGATATAACAGAATTTTAAGGTGATATTAGGGAAAATGAGTGACAATGTATATAAAGAAGTGATATTACAAAAAAAATTGTGATATTACAGAATATACCATTTTATATGAACACAAATGTAAGATCTAGTGTGACAAAATGACACATGGCATAGTGCCATTTTAACGGAATTGGGGTTGAATGCGGTGGTGGATCACATATGGTAATTGGGATGGCAGCCTATAATGATAGGGTTGGAGGGGTGACATTTCAATGAGAGGAGTGGTGACATTTCAATGAGAGGAGTGGTGACATTTCAATGAGAGGAGTGGTGAGACACAAAGGTCATACGTGTAGGTACTATAGAGAAAAAAGTGACATCAGTTGAATGTGGAGGGTAATGCTACATGGGTCAAATGAGAGGTTCGAGGGATGATTTTACATGAGTCAAACGAGAGGTTGGACATGACTCAAAGGGATTACATTACAAAAATCGGATGCAACCGAGGAACCGAAGAACAGGGATACATTCTAATTACAAATAATGTGTTCCATCCAGGTCGGTCCATTATAACTAATGGTTTTAATGCCAAGGCATCCGAAATACTACAGTACTGCACTAAACCGACTGTAAAGCGCACCACACTTGTAAGTAACCGAGCTAGGAGACCCTATTATGAGCAGTGTGAAACCGAGGCAATGAAAGCTTTCAGATTCGAAACTCGGGAAGGCAACAGATCGTCGTTCGAACCAGTTCAAAAGCTCACACATCAATCCATCGACAAACGCGATTCGTGACTCACCACCATCACTGCCGCGGATTCCTTGGGTTCATCGACACTTGGGCACCTCGCTGTAACACTCTCACTCAAGCACGGTCCTGAACGGGCGACTCACGCAACGACAGTGCACCAAGTAGCTCAACATATATAACCTCTTCTCACTCCCGACCTCCTCATTCAGAAGCCCAGACAGACTTTCATTTGCTAGCTGCAAGCACAACATTGTTACTGTATTCAATCGATCTCAGACTGCAGTCAGCTCATTCAGGTAATACTCTCAGCTCCTTCGTTGATAGTATTCTGTTGCAGCTCTTCGCTTTGTTGGTTTGAGTTGTTTCCTGATAGTTGCAGTGGTTATGCAGATTATTTAGATTCGAGTAAAGAGATATGGCAACAGCAACGGAACGCGCGGCAATTGGAGCCCAGGAGGCCAGGATGGAGGGAAAGGGCGTCGGAGGACAAGCAGCTGAAGGTTTAAGAAATGTAGCCACCGGCAGAGATAATGGTCTTGGTCATCACAATGGCCTCGGACACGACGGTCCTTTCGACCATGATACAACAGACAGAGGTCTCTTCGATCGTGATCACAACCGCCACCACGATGGGATTCTAGGAAACCACACCACGGGTCTTCACAATGGCGGCATGTTGGGTCACACTGAGGAAGAGATGGCGCGTTTGAGAACCAAAACTCACATCACCGCCGAAGGCGATGCGTACTGCCCCAACCCCAATGTTAGGGACCTGGTAAGTCGGAATGAAATCACTCGTCCTTGATAAGCAACCATTCAATGATCTAAATGATGCACACTATGCAGAGCGAACTTCGAAGAAAATCCAGACTTTACAGTCTTACAAATTGTGGTTTTAGATGTGTATTTACACTTCAACATGCTCTAAATTGTTTAAGTATCGCTGAATTCTTGTTGTGTATCAATGATGCAGCCAAAGGAGTTTGAGACGAGGGTGCAAGTTATTCAGCGTTACCCAGAGATGAAAACAGTGGAAAAGACAGACTTTGTGAAGGAGATTCACCACGAGGAGCGGACGATTATAGTGCCGAGGACACGAGTAGTCCACGACGATGTAGAACGCATTGACAGGGTACCTGTGGTGCGTCAAGTGCCAAGGACACGAATGGAAATTCACCACAGAGTAGTAGCCGAAGAACGTGAAGTAGTAGACATGGTTCAAGAAGTGGACTACGTTGACGTGCCACGAATTGAGATGGTACCACGCGTGGTCACTGAGGATGTCGAGGAGCGGGTGATGGTACCCACAGTCCGGGAGGTGCCCGTCACGCGCATGGTGGAGGTACCAACAGGAAACTACTGCGAGGCACCGGTGGGTGCCTTCGCTGCCCCTGGAGATTTCGACCTCTTGCACCACAAGATTGGTGGAGCTACTACTGGTGGGGGACTCATGCACAGGAGAACCGGCAGCAGTTCATCCTCTGCCTCTTCATCGGATGACGAAACTGTTGACCACGGTGTCACTGGTGGTGTGCACCCAGAAGGAACTACTGTGAACCCCGGTGGTCGTCGCAAGAAGAAAAGCTTGTTGCGCAGGGTTCTGCACCAGTAAATGATGAATGTTCTCATAGTATATTGTAGAATATCATTCCATTTGAGATTAGCGAGATTGTGCAGTTTTTTCCGGTGGTTGGCACTGATTCCTCAGCAGGGTGAGGACTATTCAGCACATGTAGTTACGCTGTGATTTGTTTGTACATTATATATGTCGTCTTGTTCAATTTAATAAATTTGATTTTGACTAGATTTGTTTTCATCTGGTATTAAACAACAATGTTCACTTGATTATATCCCCTTCTAACGAGATTGTGAATGGCCGTTAGTGTATACAGTGTAGCGATAATTATTTTAATTTATTCTTTGTTAATCTTCAGACATGTACTACATGCTGAATACGAAATGAGAAAACTAAATTCTCATAACGAGTAATAATCTGTAGAATATGATACCTTAGCTCTTTCATACAACTGTCGAGAGCAATAGTCATAAAACTAGTTAACCTAGAGATAATAATAATTAAAATTAAAATTTATAATCCTTACAAGCAAATCAATATCCAATATTTTTGAAATATTACTAACATATGAAAGAAATGTTCAGTTTAAAATCTCACTTAACCCTTTCTATTTTCTGCTCTCGTGAAAGTTTCCCTTTGGAGGAAGGAAATGGCGAGAAGGGAGGTACAGTTTATAGGTACGTTTCAAGGTACGGACACGTAGTGTGCACTCAAATCATATTGAAATAGAATTACCTAAAATAGATTGATCATTAATAACAGCTCTTCAGTATGGCCGGTCCAGATGTAACGAAGGCAGATGATGGCAGTGCAGAGTGCACACATGGCATGAGAAGGTAATTCGGCACTGTGCCGCAGCATCACGCTGCACGAGGGAACCGGGTGCATGCCAAATCTCCAGAGCGTATCAACACCTGGCGTTGCTTAGTTGTACTGAGACTGCGGTGCATTTGATCCATCACTCCTCCCTCTGCCTTTAAAACATCACTTTTCTAACTCCTACTGCAGTCACCTTTCTGCACACTACACCGATCACAGTCTTTGATCAGTCTTCGCACATTAGTCTTTGATCACTCTTTGCAGGTACTGCATTCGATCATGTTGTTGCTCCTTGCTCGATTTTGAAGCTCTTGCATTGCTCTGGTGTTGCATTGTCGTTTGAGTTGCCCGCTTCTTTGTTTCTTTGGTTTCGATCGTGGGAAGTTTGTTGTATGGTGTGGTTGATGAGTTGGGGATGTTTTTGCAGAGACGATAGACATGGCGACTGCTACTGAGCGCGCAGCTTTGGGTGCGGAAGAAGCTCGCTTGGAAGGCAAGGGTCCTTTAGGCAGGGCTGCCGATGGTGCCAGAGCTGCAGCAACTGGCCATGTTGACGATCATGTTGGAGACCGAGGTCTCTTGGATCGCCACAACCACCATAATGGCGACATGTTGGGCCACACGGAAGAGGAGATGGCCAAGCTGCGAACCAAAACAATGGTTACTCACGAAGGCGAAGCCTACTGCCCCAACCCCAACATCCGCGACCTCGTAACTCCCTATCCTTTCTTGATTCCTGCAGAGCCATCTCCTCGTCCTAGTCCATTAACATCAATGTCACTGTACGTGGATTTAATGTCGGAAAGAAGTGTGCGGTTTAGGTTATGGGACTGAGACTGGTTTTGATCGGATGCGTTGCAGCCCAAGGAGTTTGAGACGCGGGTGCAAGTCATCCAGCGATACCCGGAAATGAAAACAGTGGAGAAGACAGACTTCGTGAAGGAAGTACATCACGAGGAGCGGACGATCCGTGTTCCGAAGACTAGGATTATTCACGATGAGATCGAGAGGATTGACCGTGTACCGGTTGTTCGAGAAGTGCCCAAGACGAGAATTGAGATAGTGTACCGCGTTGTGGAAGAGCCGCGTGAGGTGACGGAAATGGTCCCTGAAGTTGATTACGTCGATGTACCCAGAATCGAGCTCGTGCCGCGGGTCATCACCGAAGATGTTGAGGAGCGGGTCATCGTCCCTGTTGTCAGAGAGGTCCCGGTCACTCGTATGGTTGAAGTCCCCACCGGAAAGTAAGCCTCCCACTCCCTCTTATCACTATGCCTTTGATGCCTTTGCTTCAGGGTTGAAACATATTGATGATGCTTATTGTCTTTTCTGAAGAGAGTGTTTTTCTGCATGTATATGTATTATGCTCTAAGCATGTGTGTTATGTTTCGCAGCTACTGCGAGGCGCCTGTAGGGGAGTTTGTCAACCCGGGTGATTTCAATCTGCTTACACACGGTCACAAGCACCGTCACGAGGGTGGTTTAGGAAGTCTTCTCAAACGAACGACAAGCTCATCCTCGTCTTCTTCTTCGGATGAGGAAACCCGAGCTCGCCATGCTGACGAGACTATCAGCCCTGGAGGAACGAAGAAAAAGCCGGGACTGTTGCAGAGGATTATTCATCACTAGAATAGCTGTGCCGACGAACTTACAATGGATCGAGTTCTCCAGGATGTTATCGGGATATATGATAGTCGTACCACGAGGATCGTCTTGAGAGAGATCTCACTTTTTGTACACTGAGTATTGTAGAAATTCGAATTTGTACAAAGTTTTGATAAATATGTCACACTCTTTACATTACGTTTCAGAGCCGTTTGTTGAGTGTTATGTACAAAGTTTTTGCTTGTGACGTTTCTGGGCAAATTTAGGGTACAACCATTCAAACCTGGTCGAATAAAAATTTGATGATGAAATATAATCCGAATTGTATACCTTGTATAACCTGCATAAGTTAACCTGCGTAACTTGTATGCAATGCAATCATAGTTGCTGATTTTTCAGTCGACCCAGTTCATCTCCTGTAAGTGAGGAAATGGAAATACGACTTCTTCCGTGTGAAGTAGCTTGGTCCACACCGGGCGAGAATAATGTTTGTGACTGGCAACAACGAGGAAGAGCATAGGATTCTAAAAAACTCACATGATGAAGCCCCCTGTACTTCGTACGAGCAGGCAGGTTGTGAAGAAAATCTTACAGAAATTTACTGCTCAAATTCACCAGAGATGGGAACTGGCGGCGAATCCGTACACTGACTGCTGAATGGAGAGCTTCGCACCAACTTTAAGATCTGGTGATTGGGAGTTGAAAGCTCAGGCTCAAGAGTGGCACGAGTGGACATGGCCGCCGCCGCGTGTGACCTGTAACTATGTCTACTCTAACGTTGTCTCATTGTCTGTATCTGACTCTTTACTCAAGTAGGGCGATACAAAATCAATCAAATACTATTTTTTTTTCCTTCGACCGTCTTTTTCTCCTGTGGCAAGTCTTTCTTGCTTTTTCATTTTCTGGAAATTGTTGAAGAGTAAAGAATCCTCCACGCATGCGATGAAATTTCTTAAGTATTTTCAGCAAAAATTGGCGATAAACTCTGCACTTATTATATTTAACAAAAGAGTGTTACTCTAATACAGCTGTTGATTCTCAACTCTCAAGCAGGCTATATGATATACTTTCATCCCTTTGCTATATCACCCCTCAAGTATAATCATGCATTTTATGTTCTCAGTGACTTGTCCTGTCCTACTTTTTACGTGATCAGAACAAGACATGAACGCCTCAAAGGTGGAGTCAGGCTTCTATATACAATTTTCCTGAAGAAACCAATGCTATTTGTCCCTTGTCCATTTGAGACACATGTCTGTACCACTTCAGAAACTGTTCTATCACACAGAACGAAGGCATTGCACGTAAGTATTCGGAAACACGAGAACGAGCTATTCTAACTAGAACAAAATTCTAATCCAAGGAGAGCAGATTGCGGGTGTCAATTCATAAGTCAGCAAATATCATGTCAAGAACAGCCTTGCAAGAACTAGAATTAGAAGTTGCTGGAATAATTGCCATGCTAGAAACCATTGAGGGCTTTACAAGCGCGTGTGGAGAGTACCAAGCAAGAAAATGACTTAAGAATTTGGCGTGTACAGCCAGGAGTTTCAGTGAGTGATAAACCCTGACGAGTTTGGAGGAGTATAATATCGAAAGACTCGCTCTGTCACTCCGGTTGAATCTGGATCATCAGCTAATGGACAACAAAGACCTGTTCTTCACGATCTTTCTTCTGGGTCCGTAGAATGCAGGCAACGGTGGAATGGAAGGAGGGCGCGTCGAAGTTACAGGCATAAATTTCCCGATGGATGACTCGGTCTCAAGAGAATGCGCAGGAAGTTTCACCGCCGTCTTCTTGGCTGCAATGAACCGTCCTGTCGGTGATCTTGCGAAGAAGTGAGGCGCCAAATTGCTCTTCGTTTTGGTAGGAGCCTCCTCTCTGACTGGAACCGCCTCGAAAGGCTGAAATTCCGGCTTGTCAACAGCAAGTATGTCGCTCTTCATGGTTAACAATGCTTGGCTTGCAACTTCATCGAGCCCCGCGAGATCATCACTATCACTGTTGTGAAGCTCGGATCTGGGAGTGCTAGTCTTCTCATTCGGTAGTGATTTACTCATTCGGCTGTCACCCTGCCTTCTCGCTTTCGCATACCGAGCTCTCTTCCTCTCGTTCAGAAAACTGTGATGCTCGCAAAGTGTGTGACCCTCCATGGCCATCATGGGGCACTGCCATTTCGAGGAGTCGTGGCTCCCATCCTTTCTCGCGCACCGCACTCCGGCCTGAACACCCGTCTCTGCTATGATTCTCGCTTGCATTGCCTTCAAAGATCCTGGAATTGCGCCTCCGAAACGAATGTTTCCACTCATTTGCAAGCCCAGCTCGTCGCTCCAGCCCGCCTTGCTGGACCCCCGATTCGCCGGTGAGGAGATCCGTGATTTCGTTGACTCTTCATCGTCATGGATCTTCTGTCGTTGCAATTTGAGGAAATCCAGTGGCACTGACTCACTTGGGCCGGCTTTTTGATAAGCTTTTCTACGAGTCTGGAAGCCTGAATTCACACTCCAACAGCATAAGAAAGATGCAGCGTGAATGCACTAGGAATTCACAGACGGTCTGGACTTACCATGATTTTCGGCGTTCTCTTTGCGCTTGGGAGCTCGCTTTGAGGATGGTTGGACTAGAAACTCGCATAAAAGGTAACGCCCTTTCACTTCTTCGAAATATGGGCCATTCTTCAGATGTGTCTTCACTTGCTCTCTCCAGTTGCTTGCAAGGCGCGGCAACGATGTCTGCGATTCAAAACTGGCGAATAAACCTCGCAAGGAAATGCCTTCCCGGCCAGCTGCCAGAAGCTGCAAGTAGAGCGAATGCAGCAAGGAACCTTCTGGCTCCCTTGACGGATGATCAGCCTCCTCGTCGTCGCTCTCACCACATGGTATGGCCACTCTTGAGCCGCCATTGTTTTGTCTGATGTTGTATGAATTCACCTTCTTCTCCGAGTAGGGGAACCGGTCACATTCATATGAATTTGTCTGCAGCATCGTCACAAACGACTTAGAATATGTCGATCGAGTACTCCACATAAAAGAACCCGAGAGTTGAATCATTATTTCTAATCTATCGAGCCATGGATCGAATTCTGTAGCTCCTATGTGAATCAATTACAAGCATAGGATTCCATACTTCGAAATCATGCTACTAGAAATAGAATCGTCGCTCATGTCACTTTTACGAGGCTCTGTGCTCTCACATCTCAAAGCCTTCAAGAGCAGAAATATATCAAAGACGAACTGTTGATTCTAGAGCATCGCGATCAGAAATAAATTTCTTGAACATATAGGAAATGGCAGAACAGCAAATTGCAATTTGTAAGGGTTGTCAGAAATATACAAGAAACTGTCAGTACTCGATGTCAATTAGGGTTTCTAAGCTCCTGCAGCGTGATAATTCTTTCAGAAATCTTTCCAAGGAAAAACGTCGACTAGAGTTATCGTGTCACTTGATTGAAATTGTATACTCCGTCAACATCTCCATTAGAAGTTGAATCACGCTGAATTTAATCAAAGAGTTACTCGCAACAGCAGTGAGGGTTCAAGGCTGAAAGACAAAAAATTGCATCTAAAGCCAAGAACAGCAACATTAGGTCATGGAACAAAATTCACAAGCATGCAGAGCTTACTGTACCTTGGAAATTGCCGCTAAGACGTCAACGATGGAAGGATTGCCATTGCGATGTCCTCGGCGCACGTAATGGCGCTGAGTGGGGTTGTCATCTTCTTCTTCTTCGTCGCCGGGCTTCGACAACTGATCATCGACATTAACAGTGACCTCCGATTCTGGCACAGAAGGAGCACTCACGAAATCGAGCGCAATCTTTTCGCCATTCTCCTGACATGCAGGCATCTGACGAGGCTGCTTCCTGATCCTCATGGTGGCCGCGTGCTAGCGCCCAAAACACTATAACTGATCAAACAAGAAGCCAAAGTACAGCAAGCCCCTTCCACAAATCTTGCCAGATATAAGCGCGTACTGCAGCTTAAGAAGATCCGAGCGATGTTTTCATGCTTAGAATTGGAGAGCATGCAACCTGAGCCCCGATTTATTAGCTGTGATGATTTGAGCCCATTGATTTCTTGAGCAACTGTGAGGCTAACTGTCTGAAAAAGGAATGCCTGGAAGGGCAGGAGAAGATGAAGATGAAGAAGACGGTAAAGGTGGTGGAGATCAGAAGCCTGACAATCTGAGAGGCGGCCAACTAGCCTGCAGAGATCGAGACTAACTTGATCGATCGAGGCTTGCGCAGTCTCAGAAATATATTATACAATAATTGCCAATTCTGAAGCGCCAAGAACGGGATCTAGGGTTCATCTCGGATGAAGGTGATTCAGGTATTTTCCCCATTCCCGTCGCCTTTTCAGCTGCTCTCTCGGTTTGGTAACTCTTATTAGACTTGTGGGTCTTTTCCCCTTTTTCACTACCTTTCCATTGCACTAAAACTTGCTTTATTTGGTTATGGCGTGAGTAAGTTATGAAATTTTGAAGTTTTTATGTTCGTAAGTAATCAAAATTCTTTCAGATTGTTCATTTACTACGTAATTAAGTAGTTGTAACTCATATGAGACTCGTGGGTCTCTTTGATTCCCTTTTTCAAAAGCTTTCTATTGCACTGAAACTTGCTTTATTTGGTTATGGCATAAATAAGAAGTTATAGAATTTTAACTCTTGTAAGTTTCTAAAGTTGAAACAATTCTATATTCTTCAATGATTAGCGAATGAGGTAGATTTCACATTTGGTGATACATTAGCTTTGTAGTTGTAAATTGTTAGCAAGAAGAATGAAGATTCTTTTTTGAGAATTTTTAGATGTATATAGAAAAGTTCTAATTGAAATTCTTTCCAACTGGTTGTAACTTGTATGGAAATGTGAAATTACAGTACACAGTTGTAGACTATTTGGCATATATATTATAGTTATGTACATGTTTTTCTATGTAATCAAGTTCAAATTGCCTATATTAAAAGCTGAAATTCAGTAAGTTATTGTAAAAGCAATGTTGTCTGGTTTATTTTATTTTTATACTGAAACTATCATGTGGATCTTGTATCTTAGTCAAGAAAATTTTGTCTTGTAAACATGTACAATAGCACAAACAAGAAAAAATTTCAGAAAAGAGAAACATACAAAGGAAGATACAAATGTAACTTCATAGTAAATGAAGAACATTGTATTGTTATATCTCTTTGTGTACTTAAATTGATCTTCCGTGAAATGTGTAATTTAAATAACTAAAATAACCAACTTGTTATAATCTTCACACTTGATTTTTAATTTCAGCTTTAAAATACAAGAAACTAGATATTTGATTTGGTAGGTTCAAATCATATATTATCATATATTGAGACATCTTATGAGAGAACATTCATTAATTCAATTGTTCTTGTATATTATTTAGTCTTAAAAACAAGGACATCTTGATTGGATTCTTTTGTATCATTGATGAACAAACCCTAACATGCAAAATCACTCTGACAAGAAATTAAGCACACAGTTTCACAGAAGTAAAAGGTCTTCACTTTCACTAAAAGAATGAGCTTCATCTATCAACAAGCATTAAATACTTCACTTATATTGTTAAATATATGTATAACGAAGTGTTCTAATGCTATACTAGTGTAAATTTTAAAAATGTGCTAACTATTGGAGATTATCGAACTTTAATATGGAATGAGATTGTGTTATAAATATATGTTAGTAGAGTCTCTCCTACAATACATACTCAAGGAAATTGAATTGTATAAATTTTGTTATAACTTGGAGTTTATCTCCTAAAATTTGTTTGTAAATAAATCAACAAATTGAGCAAATCTAAAGACTAACAAAACAAAATACATCTCAGTACTTGCTGAGTTTCTTGAAAATGTTAAACTTTGAGACATTCCAAGATTATGATTTGTTTTCACAACCTATAATCAAATAGGTGCAACCATGCTTTGATATAATTTAAGTCAAGACATAAATTAACTTATATTATATACAGAAAGCTATAAATAGACTAAAAGTTTGATAAGTCATCAATGCATATGTTTTACTTAACTATGTTGAAGTTTTGAGTTTTAAATGTACAGTACACTAGCATTATTAATACATGTTCTAACCTTAATCACATGACTTATATATAGTAGTATAGTAAATACAGTAAATTTGTGTTTGCATATGGAAGATCATTGTTTAGGATAAGAGCACATGAAACATTTGCTTTTAAAATTTTGTTTTTTGATCACTTGTTTAAAATAAACCTTGAATAATAAATCATCAAATTTTAAAAAATAATTATAGGGAACACGTTAAAGTATTGCTTTACTTTCACAACAAGGAGAACTTATAATACTCAACTATGAAGAATTCTAATGTAGACATTTATAGGGAATCTATATATATCAAATATTCATACCTATGTATAGGGGCATATACTCTTCTACCATATCTTCCATTTTAGTACAATAAATTTGGTAACTTGAGGATTTGATTAGTCTGAATATGCAATACAACTACATGATTTTAACATATAGTCCAATTACTCTTAGTTGCACCTTCAACACAATTAACATTTGGTGCAATCTCAACTGATTGTTTTTCAAAGAAAGAGGCAAATTCTATGGAAATTATGTTAAAAATGATAATTCTTTTCTTTTATATTTTAGCAGTACTAAGTCAAAAGCTTTTCCCACAAATTATATGCAAAAGTTTCTATGTCATAATTGCACATTATTAACACCTCATGTACTAAGTGCATTACCTAAAGTTATTCTAGTGTAAAATTAGCATGGTTACAAAATGGTGGTGTTTACACTATGCTGAATGAAGTGTACATCTTGGATATAGAAAATAATGCAACAATTGAGCTTATAATATTATAATTTACACTATGTTTGGAAGACTCTATGACTCAATCACTTGTGCATCAATGATCGGACCAAAAAACTCTGGACACAATTGTAAATGAACAAGTAATTAATGATACCATGAAAGTTATGAGATTCATACATAAGAATTAATGAATGTTAATTTCCATGAAATTCCTTTTCAAACTTTTAAATAACCAATTTCAAAGAGAATAAATGAATTGCTCGCTCTTCAGCCAATACTATATTATTTACATTTGTAGCAAGTATACTAGTATATAAATTTGTATACACATCTACACAAATTAATAGCATTCACACATTTGTATATAAGCTCTGTCTCTTAAGTTATACTAGTAAGGACTCTTAAATAGGTTATTGAACATAATCACATGTATATATGTTGATGTTTACTTGGATCAAATGTCAAAGTTTTAGAGTGCATGGTACAATCCAAGATATCAAATAATTCTTCATAATTCATATTAAACCATTAAGATGATTTTGCATATGAAATCTAGCTATAGGACAATACTTGGAGATAAGAAATAAAATCTTTTATGGTTACTACCTGTATACAAATTTGCTTCAAAAAATAAAAATACTCTAAAGCACTTAATTGATAGTTAAAGACATAATCATTTGTCATTATACACCTTCTTTGTATGATAGAAGTTTCCATAACTTGTAATTGTTTCATTATCCACATTCTTTGATTAATGTGGAAAGGTTGAAAGGTGGTAGGTGCCTAATGCTCTTTGTGGTTGAAGGTTTAAATCTCCGCGCTAGTGTGGTGCTTATCATCATGTTTCACTCATTGATTAATGAAATTGGGTTCATATACCTTGTTCTAATAACCCACAAAGTCTTTCTAAGGATGTCGTGTACATTGTTGGTAATGATTCCAAGGAGATAAGGCAGTTTTGTGTTCAATCGACCACGTTCCAACTTCGAAGAAGTATCTTTATATAAAATCTCCCATGAATTTTTTCGTGTAAAGTCCTGATATGTTCACTTCAAAGGTTCCGAATGTAAAGGATCACATCTAGAAAGGAGACTTAGAGGCTTGAAACCCAAAGAGCACCAAAACCCGTCACTGAGGATATTTAAGTGCTAGAAATATTATTTTTAATGTAGACTTAGTGTATATTCTAGGATTATTAGTTTTAGGTAAGAGTACCATGCAATAGATTCTACTTCCAAGATTCATAAATATTATATGTAAATCCAAAATTTATCATTGCAATTAGTCAAATCTCCTCCATATTTTGCAACGTTCTCTTGAATTGATTCCCTCGCCCACTCCCCCAATGAGCTTCCCAATGTGAAATTTGTGCAATTATCCAACCTTCTACCTTGTATTCTTTGCAAGTAATACTGAGCAACTTTGAGATTAGAGGTTTAATTTTGGCTGCCATTGCAATCAATGCTCTCTTCCTTTTCTTGAAGACTCAATTCCACCAATTTTTTCCCTTCGTTCAAATTTACATGACTTTCACACTTGGTGTTTGAAAATTGATGTTCTAAATGACACTAAGAGCCATTAAGTATTTCGGATCACATTTGATAATTGAAACACTATGCAACAACTCCTGTGTACTGAAATCAGAGGCAAATAGGACTTCTGAAAGTTTTATTGAATCAACAACTACATCTGATTATGGACGTCACTTTTGACCTGCACTGTACGGTGTTTAGTCGGAGGAGCTTTTGAGACCCCGCATAGATTCGCGGAGTAATGCAAGACTTGGGGTTTGCCTGACTTGGGGTTTGCTCCGATCGCAGGCATACAATCTTCTTCGAGCGTTGCAAGAAGTGGCACTAGCTGAGTGCAATCGTCGTACTGGAGAAGCATGCAGGCTTCGATTGCCAGTTGGAGTCCAGATCGTGTACAATTGACGATATATTACAGACAGCCAGTTGGAGTCCCGTCGTGGTTATCTTGTGGGCCTACTCCTCTCGGCTCCATCGGAGAATTGGTGACAGTGTCGGTAAGTGCCGCGCAGTGCATGATGCATGTTGTGATGCGGTAGGGAATGGGAGTTACGGAAGGCTTGGACTGTAGCTTCAGAACTCATTCCTTCAGTGCTTTCCTTTGCATTACGTTGTCCACCAGGGTTTTAAAAGTAGACTCTCGTCCTAGACATTCTTTTGCACCGTCCACCACATGCGGACTCTTGGGCTATCAACGACAGATGCGATCAACGTTCATGTCGTTATAATGGCAGTTCAAGAATGAGAAAGATGGAAGGAAGTGAGTAGTATCATGTTGTCTCAATTGTGGTGTTGATTTATCGAGGCACATTCACTTGTCTTAGCAATTCTTTCATAACATTGGATTATAATATTGCACATAGGACAAGGTACCTATTTTGCCCCATTGCAGTGCCAGTGGTTGCAGAATGTGCTTTTCTTTTTGAATCTTCTTTACAGGCCAACTCGATATGATCTAAAACAACAATTACTAAAGTATCGAGTTTCTTGATTGCTGAATCTAAGTGCAGGAAATACTAAGCGACTGACGGCTGCTTATTTTGTACAGGTTGGAAGAGGATTTTCAAATCAATCATTAAGTCTTGATTTATCACAGCCGTGCATAGAAAGATTCTGGGCAGCAATTGTGTGCGAACACTAAGAGCTCCGATTTACTGCGGTCGATATCGTGAAGGAATGTCGAGTTAACGAGGTTATTATTAGTTGAGAAGTATCTGCTCTTAGAATGGCTCATGTTGGATTTGGCAGCAATTGTAAGATTTCAGAAAAGGAGGAGATGAGGATTATTCCAGTGTTCGTTACTGTTCACCAGAGCACATGCCATAGTATTGACAGCTGATGGTTGAAAGTTTCGCAAGAGTAGGCTACATCTGATTCCTGGACTGATCTACAAGAGCAGTTGAGGGCTTTAGGAGAGTCTTCTTCATGCTTTGGTGATGAGATTCCGACAATTTCTATTATTCTATATTTGATGCCCTTTGTATAATGGAACCAGGGGATTGCAGTCCGGAAATCATCCAAGATGTTACCATTATATGCCCAAGATTGAATAGAATATCAAGGACCCAGAAGTTGATGGAAGAGTTTCGGAGTCGGAATGTGATTTGTTCTTTACAAAGTGAGTACCTTATTACGAAGTTCCTGCAACGATCTAATAGCATACTGGAGATTATTACTCGATCGTTTGGTACTGCCATCCCGGCGAATTGGCAGTGGGTCAGTGTAGCCGAGAATCATGAATCGCTACCATCTCTTCTCGACAGATTCATCTGTATAATGGTGGCCGCTGAGGACTTACTCTACCTTTGTGCTGAGGAGGATTGGAGATTAGCTGCCCTTTCTGTGTTTCTGCCAGCATCATGTGCCCCATGCCATTCCAGATTTGCTCTTCTGGCTCGTGATTTAGATTGCACATATTACATGCTTCTAGCGCTGTTGGGAGTGAAGATAGCCCCGACTGCTGAACGATCTGCATCGATGTCGGGAGCTCTCAGTGATGCCAGCAATCAGGATCGGTCAATTCTGCACAAGCTGGAGAGCAGGCAAACCATAGGGTCGGTTCCCCGGGACATGTATGACTTCCTTCTTAAAAGGAAACCGCCCACCAAAGAGCCTGTTCACTTCCTCCTTCAAAAGCAAAGAAAAGTATATGACTCCCTCCTCAGAAAAAGGTTAGAAGTGGATGCATCGCCCAGTACACCAGGTTTGGTTCCAGATTGTTTTTGGATTCCCGCAAAGCTGGAGTATTCAATTGTAGGGTACGTGGGATCCGGTTCTTCCAAGTTAGTCATGAAATGCGAGTGGCTGGGAATGGATGTGGCCATAGCTGTGTACAAAGGTGAATGTGCACAGGAAGATTTGGAAGCAGAAGCAGGAATCCTGGCAAGCGTGCAGCACCCTAATGTGGTCAACATGTTTGGGTGTGCGTATGATGACGAGAAGAAGGAAGGTCACCTTGTGACAGAGCTCATGGAACAAGACCTACTCCAGCTGATAACGGAAAAAGGAAAGTCTCGGGGAGATGGTGAGATGCCATTCTCACTACCTGTAGCAAGCGATATCATATTGCAGATCGTTGAAGCCATGATCCATGTCCATAAGTGCAGAGTGATGCACCGGGATTTGAAACCTGCGAACTGTCTTGTAAGCCCGAAAAAGAGAATAGGGGGGATGGATATGGAGGAGACATACTATGTGGTGAAAGTGATCGACTTCGGATCAGCGAAGGTGCGAGGTGCAGATGCGTCCACTTGCCACACGAGGAAGCAGGGGACCACGGCTTACATGGCTCCTGAGCTACATGCCAAAAAAGAGGAATGCGCGTACAAATGGCCTGCGGATGTGTACAGTTTAGGGATGACCATGTATGTGATCTTGTCTGGGAGGTCTCCTGGTGATGGAGCTTACACAGGAGAGGAACTGGTAAGAAGAGTTTGTGCAGGTGAGCGGCCATCGTTGCCAGACTATGTTCCTGTTTTCTGGAAGCAGCTGATCGAGAAGTGTTGGCATCATGACCCCAAACAACGACCGAGTTTTGCATGGATTCGGCTAAAAATCTTGGGAGAGAATTTTTTAGCTGGAGAGAATCCTGTGGATATGTTAGATCTTGTGCACATTCCGTCGGAGATCAGGGAAGAACTTATCGAAAATGCGGTGGAATGTATAGTCAATCCCAGTCATTTATGTAGAACCAAGAGTAGAGGGTTCTGGAAAAAGATAAAATCTTACATTATTTAGCTTGTAACATGGATCAGTAGTAATCTTGCAGTGATGTTAGAGGTGGTAATAGATCGGATTGGATGACAATGGTTCAGAAGTATTAAGTCAGAAATTTATACGGTATATATGGTATATTTCAGTTTCCCGTAAGGTTACTCTGTATCTATAATGTGTAGACGAGTTGTGTAAGTTTCTAAGAAATATGAGGCTTCTGAAACTAAGCATTTGGAACAAGTGCTGCATTTTCAGCATTTTCTGTTTGAGATCGCCAGCCTCATATTCAGCATTCCGCAAGCCTTTGAAGAAGGATTTTCCATACCTGCAAGCTTTGTTTTCTGGCGAAGCCGTTCCCCTAATCCCGAACACAAGACTGAAGCAACCGCTCAATCTTACACTCTACATGCACATCATCAGAAAACTCACCCCTCTGCTTCTCAGAGTGAGTTTCTGAGAAACATGAGAGGTTTCTGGATCTAAACAATTTAATTGACAGGTATCAGCCCCAGCTTTCCATCTTTATAGATTAAAGAACTGCATTTTCAGTCATTCATCTGTACTGGGCTAAGATCTACTCTGAAATTATACACTATCAAACTTCGCACCTCTCTGAGCGAATGCCAGCCTCATATGCAGCATCCTTCAAGGGCATTCCATATCTGCAAGCTATGTTTCGTTAGGTTCTCTTCGAGAGCCATACCATTGTACAGACCTTTAGGAAAGGTATTGCTGAAGACGGACGCTCCATTGGGTCCATCACGACAGCTAAGAGAGTTAGAATACTAATATCTTAATGGGGGATTGAGCGGCGAAGTTTCACTGAACGACGACGACGGTGGTCGGCCGAAGTGGTTGGTGAGCGACGCCCGGGCCATCTGCACGTCGCGCACAAACGTCGTCCGCGCCTTGGCATACGGTGCGTCACGAGCTGCAATGCAAGCATTGCATGTGTTGGTCAGAGAGCATTCAAAATTGTTCAAGAGAGAGGCTGCATGAGGTTGGATCTTCAAAGCTGGATACAAGTAAGTTGTGAGGGCGCTTACGGATGCGTTGAACTCGGGTGATGGCCACCTTCTTCTTCCAGCAGTAGAGCGCACCAGCGGCCATAGCTGTCAGGCCGATGGCAAGACTGGAGATGAGACCGAATTTTATCACCAAGTCCTCACCAAATACTACATTTAATTCATGTTACAACCAAAAATTCATCTCGATCAGCCTTCAATTAGCCACTACAAAGGGAAATGTAGTTACACGCTGATCTCCCATTATGACATTCATAAGTAATGGTATAGATTCGACCAGAGTTCTGGTTAGAAAGTGATCGCAAAAGGAGTCGTCCCTCTTTTCAGCGGTGGTGAGAAGCTTACAATTGTTTGATGTTGAGAAGACGTCCCAGACTGCCAGGTATCGAACCATTCAGGCGATTGTGCGAGAGGTCCCTGTGTCATAATGGTCAATCAGATACATTCAAAATTAAAAAGATCGCAGACAGCATTAGACTGAAAGGATGATCGAACTCACAGAAAGTTAAGGTCAGCCAGGTCGCTGAAGGAGGCAGGGATCGCACCAACTAAGAGATTGTTACTCAAATTCCTGCTCCCAAAACAGAGCGCCATCAGAGCTGGGACACGACAAGCAACGTGCGAACAAGAGCACAAAGTACTTGGAGTGCGATCAATACACTTACAGCGATTGAAGCTGCCGCAAGGCCACCCAGTTATCACTGAGCTCACCCCGGACTCCCTGTTCGGCCAAATTTCTGAACCCGCCACAACCTTATCAGCAAGATGCGAAGTCTCAGGCTGTGAAATTCGCAGAGGCTCACATGCAAAGCTCAATTGGGAAGTAACTTACACGGCGAAGACGGTCCAAGCGCCAGCTAGAGAGTCGAACTCACAAGTGATCCCACTCCAAGTATGCACCGAAGGCACACATGGGTCGCCGTTCCATCCTAACCGGGACGGCAGTTGCAAGCTTTGCTTTATCTCCTGAAGCGTCCACACTGCGCATCACCATGATAGCAATTAGTACAGTCTCTAAATAATCTCAAAATGCTCTGATTCTCACACCCTCACAAGTCTTCTCTTGAGATTCAGCCACTTCATATTGAATGCACTCAGACGTCGTAAACCTTAGACAGGGTTTAAGTGCCGGTACCATTTTCATTCAAGGTAGCGTACTGGCGGGGGATGATTTCATAAATTTCGAATCCATTCACAGCGACGGAGCCAACTCTCGGAATGAAGGTAATGGTCAAAGTTCTGGTGTCGGCCACCACAGTCGCATTCAGGATGAGCGCCCTGCGCGGTCCCCCTGCCAGTTTCACAATGTCGACATTCGAGAACAGGGGCTTATCGTTCGCCGTCACGTCGAACACGCGCTGTCCAGGCATAGTGAAGCCGTCTTGAATCTCCGCGAAATGCAGCCATATGGAGTAGTTCATGTGAGGTTGAACGGAAAGGGTATACGACAGCTTGTTGTTCGCGCCCGTGGTGGTGGCGGACTGAAAAATGGCTTGCGGGTAGATATTCGGCGGGTTCTTGTAGTTGCTGATGTTGTCACTCGTGCGCACGACTTCAACGAGCGATCCTGCGGCGAAGAGGTCCTGGTCAGTGGCCCAGTACCGATCCCCGCCCCAAATGTCCGCGTTCATGCGGGAGCCGTAGCCGGATGTTGAAGCGCCGGCGGAGATGCGCTTCACGGTGCGCATCACCACGTTCAAATTCGATGATGGGCCCATGTTGTACGCGTCCACGTAGAGCTGCAGGACCTCCAGGGACGCGATGGCCGGGTTGCCGTGGCCCGAGCTGTGGAAGCACACCGTGGCCGCGCCGTCCGTCACGTGAAGCAGCGCGTCGGCGTACTGTGAATCCACTGCTGCGCTCCATCCTGCCGAAAACGAGTACACCAATGTCCCCTCCAATGACACCTCAAACAAAGGCTCCCTGTTCGTGTTGTCAATTTCTCCAAACGAAAAATAGAATCTGTCGCCAATAGCCACAGCAGAATTCGTCAGCTCTTGCTCCCACCACCATACAGCAGCCATTCCAATAGTGCTTGTCTATTCCAGACCTGTCGATCCCAGAAGTGCCTGTCGCTGTGCTCCGAGAGTAGAGAGAACGAAGTCAATTGAATTGTGGTCATTTCCGTAGTACTTTGAGACCTGATTGGAGTGAAGTTGTGAACTCTGACACCCTTTGTTGAGAATCTCATCGTTTGCATGAGCCTACTTCAATCACTTTACCGGCGTCAAAGGTTTCCGTTCTTAAAAGCAGAGAATTGACGTTTATGCTCTGTACTTGAAACTTACTTGCGGAGAGCGTAATTTGAAAGATAGTCACCAGGTCGGTAGGTTATCCAATTTCACCATTGACTCTGAAACCCAATATTGAGCAGAGTAAGTTGAAGTAATAGTTACCTGATCAAGTAGTGACCGCTGGGGACGCTGATATTATAGCAATTCTCCGGGCCATCCGAGACCTCGAAGTAGCGCAGGGTGTTGAGCTGCGGATTGATTCGGCTGGATTTGTTCAAAGGCGCAGCACGGCCGCCGGTGTAGGCGTAGTCTTTGGACCAAGCGAATCCGGTGTCGGCAGCAACCGTGTCTCCCGTGGCGCCACATGCAATTCGCGCCGCAAACGGACCTGCAATCGTGTTGTTGGCCCCTGCACTCACACCGTCCGTTATCCTGATCAGACAAGCACTCTGTCGGTAACACAATTGCGTCTGGCTGACTGAGAGCGGAATCCTCGATGCTGAGGCTACACATGCTGAGATTCATAAGCTTCCAGATTGAAATCGAATCAAATATCTCCCGGAACCAACCCAATGCAACCCATTTTGACCACCACCCACACTTGAATGATAATCATTTACCTTCAATTTCAGCAGCAGAATCAGCAGCAGAACCAGCAGCAACGAGTGGACTCCTCAAAACTCCACAAATGATAGCCACCACTATGACGACACCAGCAAGCTTCATTGTATCAATCTAATGTCAAACCGAAAATGCTGGACTCCAATCTAAAATACCATCTCTTTGGATCAAACCTCTGACAATGACACTCTGAAGCAACGAGTTGGTACTCAACAACAGACTCTCGCAAGTCAACATTGAGCATCTACAGAAACTCCATTATTCCGCCTGCTTTTCTAGATCCAGACCATCAATTCTTCGCACAAGTTCCGCAACAAAATGCAAGATGCAATGTTGATAATTGGGTCCACGCACACAATTGGAGACTGGAAGCAGCGTTACCGATCCTAGCTCGCTCGCTCGCCGACACAAATGCGGCCGCTGCGGCGCGAAATGGAGTCTTGTGCCAAGGCACACGAGGCGCAGAGGACTAGAAAGCGGCAAAGTGGAGAACAATGGACTTAGATTCCGACGTCAAAGTCGACGCACTTGTAGCGCACGCCCGCATTCGCCGCGGCAGTCATGACGGCAATCACACCCCGCCGAGGCCCGCATTCCCAGCATCCACAATTTTCCTAGATTTCTCGCTCGAGCCGAGTCAAGCTATCGACTCCATGACCTCCCATGACATGTTGGAATTGCCTAGATACCGGGAAGCTCCACAGTTCAGGTGCATTATGAATGCGGGGCATTAATGGCTAGCTTCCATAATAAGAATTGTTTATGGTGAGTCAAGCTCCTTTGTTCGTTTGATTTTTACTAAAGTTGGAAAAGGAGACTGCGTTGTGTTTGACCCACAATATCGTTTGAGGAACTGTTGGTAGTCGGCCTTCAGAATAAGAAAAGTAATTGGTGAGAGAGAAAATTAGTGTGGGTTATAATAGACTCACTGCCCTTTTTCTGTCGTGATTCCTGCATGGTAGCCTCGTCTGAAAGGAGAGTACAGTGCAGGAACAGGGAAGGCGTGCATAAGTTGTTGAATGACCACTTCTTGTTAACCTACAGCAATAACCTCCGGGATGCTTTACATGGGGAAGGTGAGGTCATAAATTTGGGCACGTCAAATACAATTTGCACTTCAAATAGGTTAAACACCGTAACACCATAGCTGGTTCGTTCTCTGCTGAAAGAATTTTTTTTTTTTTTTGAAAAAATAAGGTTTGTTTCTCGCAAATCGAATTTTTAAAAATTCGTCTCTATATTTTTAGAGAAAAAAAAAAAAAAAAAAAAAAAAAATCGGGTCAGAGAAGGGGGTTTATTTGTGGATGGAGCTTCATAATGGCAAGACTAAGCAAGACTTGAAATCAGTAGATTTGGCAGCTACATCAGCGGGGCTAGCGCATAGTTTCGTCATTTACCCATTTCTGGAGGGCCGCAGAATAAGTCCACAATCCTCCATAATCATTATACTCTATTTTCTCAATTTTCGGTTTATATTGAGATTATTTTTCCTAAAATTCGTTCTTGAAGGCATGGAATTTTTTTATTTTTTTTTTCGTTTGTTATATTTGGAATTATTTAGGAACAAACCAGCTATGGTGTTACGGTAGTTGATTTGCAGTTAATAGCACGAAGAATTGGTCTGGAGGTAGACTACCGTAGTAAAAGCACCAACCACAAATCTAACAAGTGATGTAGACAATGTTAAATCCTTGCATCTCCTTAAAGCATCACTCTAGATTCTTGCCTACTTTCTACATTTCATGTAGACTGATGTACCTCATGTGCACATGGAGCATGCGAACGCTTTTAGGAAATGTGGTACATGTCACTTCTAATTTTATTATTATTTTTATAGGTGCTTAAAATATATTTCAAAATATGGAAACTTCTTCATCTCTCCATATCTAGAATTGAAAAATATCGATTCACATATTCCAAGTTTTCAACTATATTGAAGTTCTTAAGTGCACCAATTTGGCATTGTGTACCTTACACCTAACGTGGCAACTTACACCCACCTTAGGTGTAAATCGCCACTATGGGGTGTACTTGTGTAGTATACTAAAATCACTTTTCTACTAGTGGTAATTTGCATATGAGGAAGATTGTGACCTACAAATCCATCTCCTAATGTACCAACAAGAAGATTTTGTTTAACACCAACTACATCAGCTTCTCAACTTCTTACTGAATAAAGAAACACCCCAAGATAGTGCGACCTTCATCACCACTCTTTCACAAACTTCACACATTCTTCTTCAATTATCTTCTTTACCACTCCACAAGGAACTTACTTAAATAACTTTTGCGCATGTTACTTTATACGGGACAATGCCATGACGGACACATGACCAAAAGCGTACATGCTATGTGACTAACCAAGAGGAAGATTCATGCTTTCATTTTCCAAATCCGATACACCTGAAACGTTGGATTTTAGGTGGAATCCACGGTGTGCGGTTTGGAGTGCATGTATAGTGCTTCTTTCTAAATTTCATAACTATTTTAGCACTACAATTAACATTAAAACTACAAGAGAATAGAGCCATTAAAAAGTTTTCACACATTAGGCATGTTTTACAAGTGCAAGCCAATTATGTGATATCAAAAATAGTGTTTTTCACATTTCATGATTCTAGTATAAACCCCAACAAAGTTAATAGTTGAAAGATTTTTGATCCAAACACATTTGGCATTTAAATTTGAAATGATGTTTTTACGATGAAAAGAGTGGAAAAAATGAATGATTTTTGAGTAGCTATATCTCCCTCATCCACCATTGCATTTCAACTTTATTTTTTGAGATAGATTCCAATTAGAGTCTTTTTTATGAGGTTATAACCTTTACCCATCCAAAGGCAATCTGATAATAAAGCAAGTATTTGAGTGCAAGGGGTGTAGATTTGGACTCTTTTTCCTTTGAAAACTTTTTGGCCACTTTTACTATTGCATGGCTTTAATTTGAGCCACAAATTTATTTTAACTATTTTCTGAACAAATGTATTGTTAAGATGAAGTTCAAAAACTTCATGGTTTATCATAGCAATAGGTTAGTTAGTAGCATTTCACTTCAAACTGAAAATGATGAGATTTTGTGATCTTTTTTGAGTACTATTATGTTACGATCTTGCAATCTATGAGGTCTCATGACTCACATAAACTAGAATAAGTCTTTACCGCAAGATTATCGGTTGAGATCTAGATAGCTCTCTTTCATTTCCATGTATGACACTTTGAAAAAAATTGTGTTTCTAGGCTCTTGGGCGTTTAAGGGTTTAACGGAGTTGTCAACCTAAACAATAGTGACAACACAATTTTATGACATCTTGGGTCAAACTTCAAGAATTGAAATGAATTTAGTACTCTCTTCTAGTGTATTAAAGACAATAAACATGACATGTGGACGTGAGTGAAAATTAGCTCCATATTTTCAATTTAATTAAATTGGTTAAATTAGAGAAAAACAAGCCACTTCAAATGTTCATATGTATCAAGCTTTGAAGGTTCAAAAATAAGTCAAACTCCTTTTTAAAGGCAATTTCTTTGAAAACTCCGAAAATTTCAAGTGAAATGATCGGATTTGAAAACCCTAAAGTGAGTTGGATTCACATTAGAGTGTACCATGATGTTGTAGAATTAAATACTTGTTCTTTGCGATATTACTCAATAGGCTTGTGCAATCATTGTATACACCATCTACTATTGAGTACTCCAATTTGTGCTTGAATTACCATATTCATTTTTGCTTGCAGATGTAGAATAAGTTGCTAGAGTTATTCTTCGTATGCATGAGCCCATACTTCTTGAATGATCAAAAGATTTGTATGGTTCTAGTCCTTGGGTTTGGGGTTATTTCTTTATATGTTCATGATCAACAGACAAGGTTGATTTAAATCTTTTCTTAAATTGAGTATGATTACTAGAAAAACTAATTTGTCAACAAGCTCTTGGTAGGCATGACACTACTTGCGTTGAGCCATTCTTCAAGTCCTTGTAGGACATTTGTTATGGTATGTAGGGCTTTCACAAGTTTTGAGAGAATTTTACTGATCATTAGAACCTACTTGAAATTTCTTCAAGCCAATATAGAAACAAAATATTTAGTAGCATCAATTTTTAACCCTTGAACGTCATATGCTTTCCTGATACCACACCCAAAATCTCTTTTAAACTCCATTTTTAGCATTATTCTATTTTTAATTTGCTTGAGCTCTATTCTAAGAAAGTATAGATCTCTTTAAGGTGCTCACTTTGGAATTCTAAAAATTCCATTTGGTATAATGGAGTGTAAGTTATGAGCAAGATTCTCTCCAAAAAAAACCCAACCCATCGAGCTGGGTCTGACGTTTAAGGGTTAAGACAACTTGTACAAAAAATAAAGTATCTGTCATAAGTAGAGTGAATGTCATATTCATCTAAATGTTTTCTCATTCAACAAATCTAGAGTAATAAAACCTCTTAATTTTTTCTTGTTTTGTTAAATGGTGATGCTTATTCAAGATTGACATTGAAAATTTGAGTATTAGTAAATTACTTGATGGTTTTTCCTATTGAATTCATAGCTTGTTTAGAAGGCCATCAACAAGCCTTAGGGCCAGTTTACACTACGGTGGAGAAGGCCTCCGGTCGGTCAAGAATGCTTGGCCAAGACATGGTTATATGAAGTAAGTGGTGAATGTGCCGGAGAAGAATTAAAGGCAATAAAATATTATTTAAGGAGTCTTAACCGGTTGTACTTAGTCTAAATACCTAAAGGAGAAGTTTCACCGGAGAAGTCCTCTAGAGAAGTCCACCAGTGAAGAGAAGTTTACCAAATGGTGAAAGTTAACTATTACTTCCTTACATCTTGGATAATATTAAGGTTTCTATTACAAAAAATAGATCCAAATTGGTCCCAACAAAAACATTAGAATCCAACATTGGACTAAATAAAAACTTTGCCTCAAGAACCATAAAACTTTTAAGAACGAAATGGAATCCTATCAACTAGAAATTCAAATGCATACTGGTAATTTATTATAAAACTTCAATTATTCATTTCAAAACCATGAGGTGAAGTAGATTTTACAGTTTAAAAAAACCCCATACTTTCTACACAGAAATAGAGATGAAAATAAAATAAAATAATAATAATAATAATAATAATAATAATAATAATAATAATAATGAGGTGAAGTAAAGTTTATAGTTTAAATAAAACCCATTCTTTCTACACAGAGGTAGAGATGGAAAAAAATGATCATGTAATGATTAAATGGTTCAACACAAATGATATGTGTATGGTTATGAATTTCAACTGCGTGCGCATGGGGGCATCGTGAGGTGAAAAAAAATACACACAGTCATGCTCAAATGGAGTATTTTTTATACTCTCAAAATAGTGATGTCCTTGAAATCCAACTTTATTCCCTTTCTATTGTGTTGATTTTCTTATAATGACTCTTTCCTCTATAGTGAATGTGCTTTTAATACATATTTTAAAATTTCAACTGATGTTCTCCGGAATAGTGATTTCTTGTCCGACCTCTTGAGGCCGGACAAGAAACTCCACCTCCGGAGAACTCTTTCTTCAAAAAGTGCCACCACGTAGGCGGCCATGTCATTTTATCATTCATGAGAAATGTTCACCACCATTGCTTTCTTCACCTAGTGTAAACACGCACCGGTCAAGAAGCACGCTTTCAACCAATCACAACCCCTTCTTTTCATGACCGGTGGACTTCTTCACCGTAGTGTATACCAGCCCTTAATGTGTTACTTCTCGACTCCTCAAAGTTGAGAACTACTTAACCCCTAAATCTCCTTGTTGCAAACGGTCTAAGACACAAAATTTGACCTTTCCTTAGATTAAGCTCAAAAAATCTCAATCTGAGCATTATTTGAAGGATTTAACCGTAAGATCTCAAAGTTCACTTGACATTCTTCTCACATAACAAATTTGAACCGTTCATTCTTCCTCATTTGTGAGATTATAATGGTCAAAGTTGGCTGAGTTTTTCTACTCCGGTAACCTCCAAAACCCGTTTTGGGTTTTAAGGAGAGTTAGGGGTTAACTCCTAAAAACAGTAATAAAAAAACAAGTCTTCATAATCCAATTACAATACCCAAAAGTATCCTCAATGACTAAAGTTGGTCATTGAGAATATTTTTAGTTATTGTCATTGAGTAATTGGATACTTCTTTCTCATTAGTGGAAATCTTTATAAGCCAGAATGGTATTTTGATGGTTTATAATAGGCACCTTAGATGAAAGATTATTTAGTACTTTGGGCTCAAATCTGGTGTAAATGTAGGAACACATAAAAGGTGCATGTGGTATATATTACAAAGTCAATTTCCATATGAAGGTGTTTCTCGGCAAATTGTAGATTTAGAGCTTTAGCCTTTACGCAGGCAAAAAAACCAACTTCTTTTTCTTTTTTTAGATTTTTCCCCCTTATTTTGGCTGACTCTTTTATAACCATTGTCCTACTTAAATTTCCAAGTGACTCAAGGTGAAACTCTTACCAATTTTACAAGGGCAACCTTCAAAATTCACGAGAGTTAGGTTTAAATGTATTAATACTTTTGGAGTTATTTCATCAAAAAATTGTCAAGGTTTAAGATCTAAGCTTCTTTCAAAATTAAGTTCATTCAAAATTTACAAAGTCAGGAAGGTACCTAGTTACCACTTATTTTCTTTCATGAACCAAGAATGTATAACGTTATGCATGTTTTATCATACTATTGCTTTCCACCTTTCTTCCCAAAAAAAAAAGTGCATGAAGGTCAAAAAAGGTTAACCCCTAAAGGTCTGAGCGTGCCGTGGCGACCAGTAGAATACGGTGTATTTTGGTTGTATTTGGAGTGAATGCACACCTTAAATGGGTTTGAGTTCAAAGAAGAAGTTGACATTTGAATTAATGCGGTTCTAGTGAGCTATTACAATTCCAGTTTAGAGTTTCTTGTTGGTAGCAAATCCTAATTATACGACAGCGTACATACTATCCCCAAGGGACTTTTAAGGGTTAAGGAATCTCAAAAAAATTGCAAGGGCCTGCTCAACTTGGTTATCCACATGGAAAAAAATATAAGGAAAATATATTCGGGGTAACAATCATCAAATCCCCCTTCGCACAAAGTAGACTATGTCTCTTAAACAAAACCCAAAACAACTTCTTTACCAAATTTGAATGTTACGATCTCACTAATGATGCGGATTCAATAGCCAAAATACTACAATAATAGTTATCCTACATTTGAAAGTACATTGAATAAATAAAAAAATTGCGTGTACCTCAATTCAACAAGGTGGTAGAAAGTTGTAGGTTTTGATTCTATAGCTCCTGAATTCAAGGGTTATGTACTAAAATTTAACAAATGAAAGAAATTCTATGGAAGATTACTCTTTCTACAAAAATCTTAACTCTTAACCCCTAACTTTCCTTGAAGCCCGAAATGGGTTTTTGCGATTCCAGGCAGCCTAAATGAAGGGTTAAAAGTAATATTTTTGACTAAGAATTTTATCGGGTCTTCCTCATATTGCAAAGTGTATGTGGTAAAATTTGCAAAGTCAAATTCCAATTTTTGAGTCTTCTAGGACGATCCTTGGGTTGCGAGCCAAGATGGGGCAGCTCGAAAAAGTAACTTTTTTGATTTTTTTTTTTTAAACATGATCACTACTAAATCACTACTCAAATTTCAAAGTAACTCAAATCAGAAAGTCTACCAATTTTACAAGGGCAGCCTCCAAAAATTTTAAAACCAATCTTCGCAATACCCAAAAAAACTTGGGAGACAAACTTTGGATGTTATGATCTCTCAAATGGTAAACATCCAATGGTCAATTTTTACATTAGATACTGAAAATTGACTTAGGTACAAAATCTTACGGTTGGAAGTTTTTAAAAAAAGAAAAGAAATCGGTTTACACCCCCACGAGTGCTTAGAGGTAGAGAATTTCGGTTTTGAGGTTTCAAGCTCCCAACTTTTTTTGGAGGCTGCCCTTGTAAAATTGGTAAACTTTTTGACTTGTGTCACTTTGAAATTTGAGTAGTGATTCAGTAATGATCATGTTTCAAAAAAAAGAAAAATCAAAAAAGTTACTTTTTTGAGCTGCCCCTTCTCGGCTCGCAACCCAAGGATCGACCTAAAAGACTCAAAAATTGGAATTTGACTTTGCAAATTTTACCACATACACTTTGGAGTATAAGGAGGACCCGATAAAATTCTTAGGCAAAAATATTACTTTTAACCCCTTCATCTAGGCTGCCCGGAATTGCAAAAACCCATTTCGGGCTTCAAGGAAAGTTAGGGGTTAAAGTCAAGATATGGTCGTTTTGACATTGTTTAGCTTTTTACCACACTATATTTAGCTTTCAAACCTTTTGCAAATCGTAGAGTTTTCGTATACGTTTTCAACAAGATCATTCATTCTTCAATTTTCTCATACTTTAGAAGTTATTCACTCTCAAAGTTTGGAAATACCGTATCACAGCATGCTAAAATCTGCAGGAAAATGAAGTAAATCCCCATTAATTTCCAAAACTCTGTCCAAAAACAATTAGATCGCAGTTATTTCAAAAAATTACTAAAATTGAGATCTTACTTTTTCTCAAGTTTGGTTTTTAATATGAGTAAAGAGCGTACCAAGGTATGTTCTCACCATATAGATGATCTATATGATAATTCTTCATATGCCTTTTAATCGTCAAATATAGACCTTTGTATTTCAGCATACCCCATGTCAAAAATCAAGCTTTTCTCTAGGTTTTTTTGTATGGCATGAGGTTGAAAATGCTATGAGCACGTACCTAACTTGTCTAGGGACAAGAATTGAAGAGGCTCACACCAAATTTACAATCAAAATGGTTTTTTTCGGACTCCAAAGCATTGATTTCCTTATCGACAACAAGGCGTTTTTTTTGTTTTTTTATAGCTTTGAACATTATGATCTCACAAATGGTGAGGAATTTTAGTTTGAGATTTGGTGTACAAGTTCGGTACTAGATCCTACGGTTAAAATCCCCAAAATACATTACAGAGTGTAATTTTTTGATTTGCAGCGAAAGAGGGCAGTTCTGAGGGTACAATGCTGAAATCAGGCCTCGTAGCATTGAGGTTTGAGGGTTGAAATTATCCATTGATGATAACAATACAGAAAATAGAGTGACCTCTAGCACTTTGAAGCTCTGGCTGTCTGGCATGAGTCCAAGCCAAAGGGTGGCCAAAAGCGGCACAACAGAACCAAGCCAACCAAGTGAGGCCATGAGACAGGTCGGTGACGCTCAAGGACGACACATGGCGACGCCACTTGTAACTCCTCCAACTGGCCCTCACTCTTCCGCAACCTCCGCCTTTACACTACTCAACACTTTCACATTCAAGACAGAATTCACATTCCACTCTCGAGCTCGCCATTCATACATTCTCTAGCTAACATACTTGCGCTCATTCTGAGACTGAGTTTTGTATCATATTGCTGCGATGGATAGATTTGGGTTCCTGCTGCTGGTGCCGCTCCTCATGCTCATGCTCGACGTTGTCTCTGCAAATGCGGGTGGACCTGAGACTGTTTCAGCAGCTCCTGGGGGTGGCGGTGCACCACCATGGGCCGCTCCCGCTGCGGTGCTGGCCACTCTGCATTCGTTGTCTGGTGCGTTGCAAGGCCTCTTCAACCGCCTCGCTTCCACTCGTCTCGCGCGCGGTGACGCTGCTGGTAACTCCAATCCCTTCTTACCTCCACTGGAAGCTGAATTCATACTCGATATAATGGTAATTCTCAGGGGTTTTGGCACTTTTAGAATTTCCGAATTGGCATTCATCCCAACGAATATCTGCACTGAGTCCTGTTATTGAGCTACATCACTGGAGGCATGAGAATGCAACACATGACCAATGGTCATCACAGAATTAATAATCGGAGGATAAGATTTTTTTTTTTTTGTCAAACTGGCGCCATTTCAACATTGAGATATGGCAAATGAAATCTGTTGCGATTTTGTGAGCCGAACCCCAACTATTAGTAGTTACAAATCCTCTAGTAGTTCCCTTCCTTTACTCACTTAGTTCACTCTTTTCATAAGCTACAATGTTTTAACAGTTTCCCTTCCTTGAGTCTTCACAGAGACATAGTTTACATAGTTTGATTTTTCCAACTTTCTTTCCTTCTGTTGTGCTAAGTTGTTAATTCAACGAAATGGAGGTATTCTGCCTGATGGGATTCTGGGTACATGCGACTGATGATGAGTTGTGGTGTTGGTATGGTGGCTCAGGAGCGGAAAGGGCTAGGAACATAGCGAACACGGTGGGCAACGGCGTGCAATGGTGGGCAGGATTGGGCAGTGTGAGCTGGGAGTACGTGACAAACTACGTGTTCACGCAGTCCGTGTCGCGAGGAATGGGCGTGCAGCAAGCCATGGGCCATCTCGCAGACCTCTCGTCCATCGTCAACGAGGTCACCCAGCTCCGATCGGACAGCGAGCGCCTGCAATGGATCTCTCGTAACTACTCACGAGCATTTGCTATCGCCAAGTCAACCATGGGCAACTTGCTCACAGTCTTCGACCATGATGTGAGCGTACTCTTCTCTACTAAATAATCATGGTTGTTTTCAAACTGAAATTTGACGATGAAAGCTTTTGGGTATTTTACGCTCATAGACGAGGTCTGTCGATGCTTATATTTGACTACTTCGGGGTTTTGGGTTCTGGTTGAATTGCAGGGAGTGATTCGGAACTGTGTGTTGGCAATTCAACGGGAGTTACTGGAGGGAGACTTGTTGAGAGACGTTCTTCGGATTGGTCCCAATGATCTGGAGGGCATTGTCAGGATGATGCGAGATGTTCTGCAACGGACATTTAACCCTGCCCAGACTGCACGATGATTGAAACGACCTTGTACATTCCTTTGATAACAGTCGATCGCTTCTTTAGTGTAATTTGATGAATATGTCCCTTTTGTAGATTCCTCCGGGGTGATGCAACAGTAACTCAATTTGATACAGCTGCTTACAATTTCTAAAGTTGCTGCAACTTTGCAGAAGTCAACACTTACATTTTCAGTATAGTATCCAAATGGTTCGATTATACACCATGAAAGGAAATCCGGAACATCTAGTGAACTCCGGAAAGGATTCGTTATCTTCTTCACTACATTGAATTCGGTTTTTCACTGCATTTCATAATTTGGTGGTAATTGAAGATCTCCTTCAAGATACTCCATCGCTGACTTCAAAAAACATCAGAAGCGCCCATTTTATTCTGTAATCAAAATGTCATGTACAAGTCACATGTCCCAGATATTTCAGATAGTACAACACCTTAATGCGATTGACCGATGTAACCAAAAAAGCGCAATAGCCTCCAAGCAATCCAGTCGGCCAATTACACAGCCCCCATCCTTAAGCAAAAACCAGTACATCACGGAAGCACAAACATTCGTATTTGACCATCCAATTGCAAGTCTCTCAGCACACCTCTGAAAATTACCACACCCAGCAACAAGCCACCGAAAGTAACACCCGGAAAAAGTATAAAATCTACATCACAAAATTGTCAACGCAATTGATGCGAACACTTTCCATCTTCCCTAACGTAGCTGTCCATCCCCTGTCTACAACGTCGGTCGCAACATTAACGACTAATACGCATATGCAAGAGCTTACTGGATCAGCACTACATGGAAGTTAATAGCCTTCCAACGAATTAGCTAGACCGGAGAGACTAGCTCTACTTAGGCTGAAGGGTCGATTTCACTTTCCAAAAAACTCCCAATCCAACTCGCCAAATTGGACGGCTGGCCTAATAGGGGCTTCTCACTCACCAGACAAATCGATTCTCAAAGCCTTGACACTCACTCGAATCCCACCCACTCTGACCACTCTCATAATTTACGTGCAGTGACTTTTTAAGAACTTTTCATACTTTTGACCGATTCTTGATGGGCATTCAACAAGCTCGAAACAAGGGAGGGCAGCACTTCACTTGCTCCCCGACCAGGTATACTTGGCAGGAGATATAGCTACATGACCATCTTCAACTTCACAAAATGACCGCACCAAGCAGAACCAGGGATGCAGATTCTTCGAAGCGCTTACACCCTCAACCCGCAAAAGCGTTCCACAACCATAAGGTGTATCACGACCCTCACTTACACTTCACGAGCATCGGGGCTCCGATCCTTCACTCTTCTTCAAACCCATCCCGTCTGAAAATGCTGACAAAAATGGGAGCTTGCCACACAGCATGAGTCTCCAGGGTAGATCGAAACTGCAGACTGATCCACCTCAAGTCGAAGGACCTTAAACCGTGTGGTGTAGGATATTGTTTGCAGGCGAATAGTGTTACCGTCCGAAGGCATCATTGAGATCGCAAGATTAGAGGAATTGTTAGTATCATACTCTCAACTTGCTTTGAAGACTACCACCACGCCATGATCAACTAGCAAGTGTTCGTTCTGAGCGGAACAAGTGACTGAATGCACGGATTGCTCTGTCAGAGGAGTCTTGCTTTGAACAGGACAAATAACAAAACCAAGAGATTGAATTGGCTTCTCAGGATATCACTTCTGATGTAGCACAAACTTTCAAGAGAACTAGCCGAACTGCTAACTAACCTAGGGTGGCCGTCCTTCCTGCAACATACAACAATCGCTACAACCACTTCCGGTACAACTCCATTTCTGGGTGCCCACGTACACGAGTGTGAATGCCACCTTCGGTGTCACCTCGTAATCTGTTCTTACACGTATGTATCAGAGTCGGCCAACTCCAATTTCTGAATGAGGTTGGCGTAACTACATTGTCTGCTTCCTCAGCTATTTCCAGATGAGGCATAAGTATCGTAACTGTGCGCTGCAACCCCATGTATCAGGACTACAATCCTACGACCGAACGACCACATGAGAGCCTCTACTTCTGCCACTCTCCCCGAACGTGCCCCAAACGGTACAAAAAGCTAACCGGAGTATCGACCAAACAAACAATACCACAATATTCAACGACACTGCGTACCCAACTCATTAGATCTTCTTGAATCCATCCTTCATTTACGTCAAATTTCAGTTTCCTATACACAACTGCAGTCGCATGCTTTGCAACTCAATCCGCGTTTGCATGTGCTACCTGCATTGCACAATATCAACCCATCATGCACCTCGGCAGCTTTCGCCGCTCGTGCACAGGCTTACACATCCCCATTTCTTGCCCCGTCAATCGTATCTCTGTCGTCCCGTAACAATCTCTCTAAACCGCTACTCTTCTATATCTACGCCCACCTCGGCCACAACGCAATATCCATGCATCATCGGCCCATTCGATCGGCACTGCTACCTCTACCCCACGGACATCCCTCCAGCCCCATCATGCGACCCAAGCCCCTCTCCTCTCCTGCCCGCGCCTATAAACAGAGTATGTCTTCCACCCCTCCCACAAAATTAAAGACGCAACAACCTACACCGCCGAACGACCCCCACTTCAGCGGAAGCAGATCGACACCAGTGGCACGTCCAGGTCGTCCCCGTCCTCGTTCTCACACGCCACCACGATGTCGAAGTGCCGCCGGTTCGGTGGCACCTCCACCTTCGCGATGTCCCGCGCCAGCTCCGACACCTTCTTCCCCATCCGCTCCCGGTGCCGCGGGAAGATGTTGTTGTACAGCAGCGACTGCCCGCACGAGATGCTGTACGCCGTCAGCCCCTTCGCCTCGAACCACTCCAGCAGCTCCTTCAGCGTCAGGTCCCCCGTGATGATCCACCGGTCCCAGATCGACCACTTCAGCTCCTGGTGCGAGAACGACTTCGGCGGCACCGGCTCTGCCATCGAGAACAGCGGCAGCGCCAGGTTCGCGAACGTGTTCCGATACATCTCCACCTTGTGCTTCAGCATCACCTTGTACAGCTCCAGACACACCAGCCCCGTCGCCATCGCCGTCGTCGTCGCGATCGCCGGGATGATCCGCCCCGCGATGAACTTCGCCTTCAGCTTGTCCACCTCCGGCACGCTGTAGTTCCGCGCCCGCATGTTCGCCAGCCCCGCGATCAGGTCCATGTGGTAGTTCGTGTCGTCGTCCTTCTCGAACGCGATCGGGTTCATCTTGAACCCCGGCGGCAGGCTCTTCACCCCCTCCTCCAGCGTCTTCACCAGCAGCTCGATCTGCGTGTCGTCGTCCATGCTCGACGAGTTGATGCTCGTCGCCTTCTCGTCCGTCACGATCTTCACCCCCTGCTTCGGCGCGAACTCCGCCAGCTTGATCTTGTCCACCGCCTCCGCCAGCTTCTTCGCCTCCAGCGCCCACGCCGGCACCGAGATCCCGTACGTGGTCGCCCGCAGGATCGCCGCCGCCGCCACGAACGACAGGTACGATGGGTCCGACGACGTGAACTGCAGCGGCTTCGGGAACCGCTTCGGCGCCGACCAGAACGGCAGCCCGTTGCTCGTCGTCGCGTCCTCCGGAAACGTGAACGTCAGCTGCTTCACCCGGTTCGAGAAGTAGTCCTCGAACTTCGTCCGAGCCCACCTGATGCAGTCCTCGAACGTCGAGCACCGCTCCGTCACCAGGCACTCCACCACCCGCTCCAGCAGCTCCCGCGCCTGCGCGTCCCCGGCCGCCTTCGTCGCGTTCTTGTACTCCTCCGGCTTCGCCAGAAACGCGTTCGCCTCCGCCGGCGTCTTCTCCAGCAGCCCCTCGAACTCCGACCGCGCCCACGTCAGGCAGTGGTCGATGTTGTGCGGGAACGAGTGCACCGTGCACATCGGCGCCTGCTTCTCCGGCGGGTCCCTGGACGCCCCGTAGTTCTCCGTCAGGTTCGGCACCACCACCTGCGTGTTGCACTTCGTCCCCAGCGTCCCCGACTCCAGCAGCGGCTTCTGGAAGTACACGCACCGCGAGTCGATGTACAGCCGCGCGTTCACGTTGTCCAGCGCGTTCACCGTCAGGTCCAGCCCCTCCCAGAACGCGTCGTCGAAGACGTTCTCCGAGTTCGGACTCACCCGATTCTGCAGCGCCACCGCCCTGAACGCCGGGTTGATCCCCATCGCCGCCGACGACGCCACCGTCGACTTCGCCTGCCCGATGTTCCAGTCCCGGAACAGAAACTGCCTGCTCAGGTTGCTCTTCTCGATCACGTCGTCGTCCGTGATCGTCAGCTTCCCCTTCGCCCCGCACGCCACCCCCATCAGCGCCAGATTCTTCAGGAACTCGCACCCCAGCGCGCCCGCGCCCACCAGGAACACGTTCGCCTCCTCCAGCATCCGCTGCATCTTCGACCCGAACACCGCGATCTGCGCGTCGTACCGAGAGTTCGTCGGCTTCACGTCCTCCGCCGTCAGCGGCTCCGCCGGCAGCGACTCCACCGAGTCGAAGTAGAAGAACTGGTACAACGGGTGGAACTTCCCCGAGCACGCCTTCACCACCTCCTGCCCCACGATCCCCCCGAACATCGCCGCCATCGGACTCAGCACCGCCCGGGATCCGCTCCCCAGCAGCTTCACGATCCCCTCGTCGATCGTCTCCACCTTCTGATCCGATGCCTTCTCCTCGTTGATCCGGTGCGCGATCTCCACCAGCCGAGCCCCGTCCGACTCCGATGCGGGGGCGGATAATGGCCCGCCTCCGCCCGGAATGCGTCCAACGCCTGGAATGCCAGGTGCAGCAGCGGCGGCCGGTCGAACTTCGCAAAGTCGCTCAGCAGAAACTCCCCGGGGTTGCTCAACGCCTCCCGCAGCGGCTGGAACTTCAGCACCTTCGGCAGCTTCACCTGCGTCACGATCCCGCCCTTCTCGTACGCCCCGTACCCCGTCGTGTCCTCCTCCAGCTGGAACGAGTATGGCCGAGTCCCCTTCACGCGCCGCGGCTTCCCGTCGTTCAGCTCCGTCATCCCGTGCACCTCCGAGAACGTCACCAGGTCCCCGTCCTGCAGCTCCAGCCGCTCGTCGTCCACGCACGTGATCAGTGCCGGGTTGTCGTTGCTGATGCTCGCGATGATGCCCGTGAACGGCTCCTCCCCGTCCACGTCCACCACGGTGAACGACGGCCCGAAGTCGCAGAACACGCTCCCGAACACGCCCCGTATGTCCGCCTTGATGAACGCGATCGCCGGCTCCTGCCTGTGGCAGAAGTCGTCGATCTCCACGGCCCGGTCCAGCGCCACGTCCGTGAACACCACCACCTGGTGCGCCGACAGCAGCTCCTCCGTCACCTCGCCCGTGCTCGTCACGATGCTCACCGCCGTGTTCAGCTCCTTCAGCTTCTCCGCGCACGCCACCGCCCGATTCCGCCCCACGTCCTCCTCCGTCAAATAGAATTGCGCGCTCAAATCCCACAGCTCCACGTTCCCGGCGTCGTGCAGCGTCACCGACTTCACGCCCGCCAGAATCACGTTCTTCGCCACCTCCACGCCCAGCCCCTGCAGCCCCGAGATGAGCACATGCGCGCCGAACAGCCGCCGCATCGTCTCCCGCCCGTACACCGCCAGCTGCCGGCTGTGCAGATCCTCGTCGATCTCGACGTCCGCGCTGCTGTCCGGCGCCATGACGAGCTCCTTGTTCTTCCCCACCACGACGCTGCCGCTGCAATCGTCCAAGCGATTCTTCTTCACGCTGATGCTCCCCAGCTCTGCCTCCCCGGCGTCTCTCTTTTTAGGCAGCATGTAGCAAGACGAACCCTACAGCACCTTCTTCTTTACCGACTCCGCTCCGACGCATCCCCGCGCCCGCAGCTCCGCCCCCACAACCGCACACGACCTCCCTGCCGAATCAAATTCTCGCAAACCCTACCACCATGGCCCCCTCCGAACCACACAGCACACGCCTGTGCGCAACAACAATCAAAATCAATGGAGGGCAATGCTACAAACCTAAATTTCCCTGCGCGCGAATACAGACAGAATCGATGGCGATGGGCAACGCTAATAACCTAATTGTTCCTGCGCGCAAACACAAAACAGAATCAATGGCGATGGGCGATGGTAAAAACCTAATTGGAGCTGGGCTGGCCTGGGGATGCAGCAACGACGATGGCAATGGCGATGACGATGATGATGCCGATCGGGAGAAGGTGCGGTGCTGGTGAAGGCGCGGCCCGCGAGTGATGAAAACGAAGGGAAGCGTCACTTGAAACAGCAAAAGCACAGCACACAGAGGCGAGTTTCTAGGCTTGCGTTGCTTCCAAGTCCCCCCATCCCCATGCACAGGTCACCCCGAAACTGCACTTTTATTTACTCGACGTTGTTCGTGCCTGAGCGCATTGAATTGTCAATTCTGTCACTTTGATGGATGTGCGCTTCAGTTCTGGTCTCACTGGCGTGAAGAATGATTGCCGTGAGTGCGTTCTCATCCATTTTATCTCCGAAGACTTCTTCCTTCACGAATTTTGAGTGGAAGATGTATTGTGACGCAAATCCTGACACTAGGTGACACTTGTTTCGTAGTGTACTTATTTTCTTTACTAGTATACTTATATTCTTTCATTGCATAGGGTATCATAACCAATTCACTTTTAAGGCCTCAACTAAGTTTTGATCCATGTAATCAGTGTGCAAGCCAATGTTCTTTGCTGCCCACGCTACTTCTCCAACCATAGCAATTGGTGCAATAACCGATTCCCCCTGCCCGTTAATATGTGCGGAGGCCAGAGTAGCGTACCACCATAGCAGGTTCGGCCCTCAAGGAACGAATTTTTGTTTTTTGAGAAAGTAAGGTTAGTCTGCGAGAAATTGGTTTCTCCGAAATTCTTTCTTTTGTTTTTTTATATATAAAATTTCTTTTATACCCTTTTGTTAAGTAAAGCGATTTTCGGAAATAATATAATTTTCCCAAGTTTTCGTTCCTCTTCGCTTGTATCTTCTAAATTTTTTGGTTTTTTGAAAATAGAATTAATATGACCGAACCTGCTATGGTGGTACGGTTGTCAACTTCCGCCCATACTTAGGGCCACTTTATACTTGGGGCCAGAGTGAGGGCCGGCCCGAATTCTTCAAATTTCAAGCAATAGGATGGCTCGATTTTTTCAAATCGGGCCCAAGGGCTATATACTAGAGCTCGACCGGAACTTCAGTTTATCTTATGTGGCATCCTACGTGGCATTGTTTTGTCGCCAAAATGTTTTAGCCCAAGTGATGCAATTGGGACAAGGTTTAGCCTGGCCCAAACTCCCCAACTTAGGTCCGAGCTCTAGCTGTTGAATCCGGCCCGCTCTCCGGGCGGCCCCAACCTGCATATAAAGTGGCCCTTATTTCTGAGTGACCATTGTAAATATTCTCCGCCTTTACTAATTTCGGAGTGGCAATTCTAATTAACGTCTCTTACTCTATACGTGCGGTGGTTGCACTAGTTAGCATATGTTGCTTACTTAGGGAGGCCTTACATGGGGGAGACAAGCCGCACATGGGGCCGATGGAGAGTAAGAATACTGTCAATGTGATTGGTCTAATTTTTAAACTCCAAGTAACAAACATTGAGGGTATCCTTGCTCTCCATCGGCCCTATATATTGTTGGACTCCCCATGCAAGGCGTCACTTATTAGACAGTACGTTATTGCTCATGGAAAAAGTAGAGCTAGTGGAGGAGAATGATTCTTGCAAGTTGTAGAACTTACAGAGTTCGAGCCTCATTCGTTATCATCTCTTTATGTTCACATTTCTAGTTTTGAGTTCAAATTATTGTTCACTTCTCTTCTCTCACCCACGAGTGGGAGTAGAGATTTGTAGTGTTGTGATTTGAAAATTACAATATGGTTACTAAGCGGCAGTTTTCAACAACCTGAATCCATATTTGGATTCTGCACTTGTGTTTTCATCATCTAGTAGTTAGCATCTGTAGTCGGCATCAGGTTATTAGCATTACAAACGGAAATTTCATTCACGCCAACCCCTTAGAAAGGGACCGAAGTTTGGCCTTGTAGAAAGGGACCGAAGTTTGGCCTTGTAGAAAGGGACCGAAGTTTGGCCTTGTAGAAAGGGACCGAAGTTTGGCCTTGTAGAAAGGGACCGAAGTTTGGCCTTGTAGAAAGGGACCGGAGTTGGACCCCTAAAAAGGGACCGGAGTTTCTATCTATCCATGGAGTTAGCATCTGTAGAAGTTTAAAAGGAATGCGATTAGAAGCTTCTCTACAATTGGCAACTTGGAAGAAATGGCTCCTATGGAGGTTTGGAGGTATTAGAGATGGTACATATACATGCGAAAGTAATCCTTAGAAACTATGATAAATTTGCAAACCCATCTAACATGCTACAAATTTAACGTATGCATTTTAAAGCATACAAATTTTATTTCGGGGTTTTGAAACATTAGGCATGATTTGCTATTGCAAGCCAATTGATATTATCATTTTTAATTTTTCATGATTTTTCATTAATATAAGAGTGATTTTAAGATAAAGCCCACACAACTTTCTTTCGTGAAGATTATAGGTTGAATCACTTTATTTAGGTGTTTCTTTATGATTCAAGTATTTTTCTAAGATGAAGGTAGTAATCATTTGAATTGACATACTTTTAATTGTAGATGGTTAATTGGTGGTATTTCCTATTTATCTCTAAATATACCAACTGTTATTCATTTATTGTAAAAGTGTCATAGATAAGAATAAATGTACCTTATTCAAATTCCAGCCATTAAATTTTGTAGTAGACAAATTGAAGGTCAAGTGCATCAAATTTTGAGTCAAGAGGCCTCGTATATTAAGAAATGATAATGAATTAGTAACAAAAACAAACAACAAAATTTCATCCTTTTCACTGTAGAATAGTAATTTTACCAACAAACCAATTGCATTTAAAAGGCCACCAACCAGAAAAGTTCTTCACCTTCAAGTTAAGAACACCCTTGTCGCATAAAAATCCATACAATAAATAAAATATTAGCTCATATAGTAACCTTCCAGCTCATATAGTAACCTTCCAATGGTGTACTTGAACGTTCAATAAATAGTAACTCGCCAATGGGACATGCAATGAATAGTGATTTTTCCAATATGACAACCATGATTGGCCTTGCAATGATGATAATTGCCAAAAAATTTACAAGGGAAAAATTGTCCAAAACTTACCTCATTGCTCTCAAATCTATGTCCTATCTTTGATACACATTCGCTTTTGTCATGGTTTCTATCATAAAACTAGATTCTTATGGGAATCAATCCTAAAAAATGTAGTCAAAATCCAACTGTGGATAAAGGAGATATACCTCGTCAAAACTCATCTATTATTCACTATTTTCACTTTAAAAACATCAAATCCAACACCAATGTTATGTGGATCAAACAACTTTCTATAGGAAAGTTGCAACCTTGATCTTAAGCTCATGATTCTACACAAAAATTCACAAAAGCATCTTTCTGATTTTCCATGATTGCCTTACAATGGTAAAGATGCCCCATGCTTGAAAATCCGGAAGCACAAGCTGCTTTCACTAAAATAAATGCCATTTATTCATAAATAGATAGAAAATCTGGTCCCTTTCTAAGGGGTCGGAGTGGATGAAGTATCTGTTCGTAATGCTAATATCCTAATATCCCGTTGGCCACCGGACAAGGGGAAATTGGAACAATACTACTTCCCCCTATCTAGGGTGGTCACTATAACTACGCTAAATTCTACTGCCTTAAAGATTCTTGACATAGCATCCTCCTGAAGGGTTTTGAGGTACCCATACAACAAGGTCCAAGGACCCCCCACTATAGTTGGGTGGACTATAGTGGTGAGCACCACGCCGGCATGGGGAACAGAACTCACGACCTCCTAATTGGGGGCCTAAGCCCTAACCACCATGCCATGGCTTGTGGTGCCTCATTTATTCATACTTTATTGTATGGTACTGAAATATTTACCTTGTAAACAAGACTTCATATTTGACCCAACATAACCTGTTTTTCCATCCAAAGCGGACTTTAGATGAAGAAGTTATGACTCTTTTAAATTTTTGCCCTTCATCCACAATGTTGTTTTTCAATCTTCGGCAGGATTCAAGTTAATCCAGTTTATTCATAAGTATTTCACAGCAAGGCTACTATATGGTCAAAGAATGCGTTTGACGAGCTATGCTTAAATCCTATTGCCCAAATATTACTTTAACACCCAACATTCATCAAAACATGGATCTCGCAATTCATGCACACAGACAGAGTTGACATAGTAAGTCGAGTTATACACTTTACAACACTCCAAGATTATATGGTAGCAAAATTTACAACTCATACATGTAAGAAACCTTAAAAACTCACAATATGAAATCCTTATTATAAGAGAAAGTTAAAGAATATTTAACCATTGCACCTGTACGGACTGAACCTTCGAACACTTTACTTCAAGTTTGCACCATTATAAACGATATACGATACTGACTCAAACAAAACCTACAGCATACACTACCACAGAAAGCATACTCTGGACTTTGGCCTTTGAATCCTCGACATTTGCCCGAAAGGTGCAACAGTAAGTTATCTCAGACCAAAATGGTCACATAGTGTGAGGGTTTGCGTCACAATACATCTTCCACTCAAAATTCGTGAAGGAAGAAGTCTTCGGAGATAAAATGGATGAGAACGCACTCACGGCAATCATTCTTCACGCCAGTGAGACCAGAACTGAAGCGCACATCCATCAAAGTGACAGAATTGACAATTCAATGCGCTCAGGCACGAACAACGTCGAGTAAATAAAAGTGCAGTTTCGGGGTGACCTGTGCATGGGGATGGGGGGACTTGGAAGCAACGCAAGCCTAGAAACTCGCCTCTGTGTGCTGTGCTTTTGCTGTTTCAAGTGATGCTTCCCTTCGTTTTCATCACTCGCGGGCCGCGCCTTCACCAGCACCGCACCTTCTCCCGATCGGCATCATCATCGTCATCGCCATTGCCATCGTCGTTGCTGCATCCCCAGGCCAGCCCAGCTCCAATTAGGTTTTTACCATCGCCCATCGCCATTGATTCTGTTTTGTGTTTGCGCACAGGAACAATTAGGTTATTAGCGTTGCCCATCGCCATCGATTTTGTCTGTATTTGCGCGCAGGGAAATTTAGGTTTGTAGCATTGCCCTCCATTGATTTTGATTGTTGTTGCGCACAGGCGTGTGCTGTGTGGTTCGGAGGGGGCCATGGTGGTAGGGTTTGCGAGAATTTGATTCGGCAGGGAGGTCGTGTGCGGTTGTGGGGGCGGAGCTGCGGGCGCGGGGATGCGTCGGAGCGGAGTCGGTAAAGAAGAAGGTGCTGTAGGGTTCGTCTTGCTACATGCTGCCTAAAAAGAGAGACGCCGGGGAGGCAGAGCTGGGGAGCATCAGCGTGAAGAAGAATCGCTTGGACGATTGCAGCGGCAGCGTCGTGGTGGGGAAGAACAAGGAGCTCGTCATGGCGCCGGACAGCAGCGCGGACGTCGAGATCGACGAGGATCTGCACAGCCGGCAGCTGGCGGTGTACGGGCGGGAGACGATGCGGCGGCTGTTCGGCGCGCATGTGCTCATCTCGGGGCTGCAGGGGCTGGGCGTGGAGGTGGCGAAGAACGTGATTCTGGCGGGCGTGAAGTCGGTGACGCTGCACGACGCCGGGAACGTGGAGCTGTGGGATTTGAGCGCGCAATTCTATTTGACGGAGGAGGACGTGGGGCGGAATCGGGCGGTGGCGTGCGCGGAGAAGCTGAAGGAGCTGAACACGGCGGTGAGCATCGTGACGAGCACGGGCGAGGTGACGGAGGAGCTGCTGTCGGCGCACCAGGTGGTGGTGTTCACGGACGTGGCGCTGGACCGGGCCGTGGAGATCGACGACTTCTGCCACAGGCAGGAGCCGGCGATCGCGTTCATCAAGGCGGACATACGGGGCGTGTTCGGGAGCGTGTTCTGCGACTTCGGGCCGTCGTTCACCGTGGTGGACGTGGACGGGGAGGAGCCGTTCACGGGCATCATCGCGAGCATCAGCAACGACAACCCGGCACTGATCACGTGCGTGGACGACGAGCGGCTGGAGCTGCAGGACGGGGACCTGGTGACGTTCTCGGAGGTGCACGGGATGACGGAGCTGAACGACGGGAAGCCGCGGCGCGTGAAGGGGACTCGGCCATACTCGTTCCAGCTGGAGGAGGACACGACGGGGTACGGGGCGTACGAGAAGGGCGGGATCGTGACGCAGGTGAAGCTGCCGAAGGTGCTGAAGTTCCAGCCGCTGCGGGAGGCGTTGAGCAACCCCGGGGAGTTTCTGCTGAGCGACTTTGCGAAGTTCGACCGGCCGCCGCTGCTGCACCTGGCATTCCAGGCGTTGGACGCATTCCGGGCGGAGGCGGGCCATTATCCGGCCCCCGCATCGGAGTCGGACGGGGCTCGGCTGGTGGAGATCGCGCACCGGATCAACGAGGAGAAGGCATCGGATCAGAAGGTGGAGACGATCGACGAGGGGATCGTGAAGCTGCTGGGGAGCGGATCCCGGGCGGTGCTGAGTCCGATGGCGGCGATGTTCGGGGGGATCGTGGGGCAGGAGGTGGTGAAGGCGTGCTCGGGGAAGTTCCACCCGTTGTACCAGTTCTTCTACTTCGACTCGGTGGAGTCGCTGCCGGCGGAGCCGCTGACGGCGGAGGACGTGAAGCCGACGAACTCTCGGTACGACGCGCAGATCGCGGTGTTCGGGTCGAAGATGCAGCGGATGCTGGAGGAGGCGAACGTGTTCCTGGTGGGCGCGGGCGCGCTGGGGTGCGAGTTCCTGAAGAATCTGGCGCTGATGGGGGTGGCGTGCGGGGCGAAGGGGAAGCTGACGATCACGGACGACGACGTGATCGAGAAGAGCAACCTGAGCAGGCAGTTTCTGTTCCGGGACTGGAACATCGGGCAGGCGAAGTCGACGGTGGCGTCGTCGGCGGCGATGGGGATCAACCCGGCGTTCAGGGCGGTGGCGCTGCAGAATCGGGTGAGTCCGAACTCGGAGAACGTCTTCGACGACGCGTTCTGGGAGGGGCTGGACCTGACGGTGAACGCGCTGGACAACGTGAACGCGCGGCTGTACATCGACTCGCGGTGCGTGTACTTCCAGAAGCCGCTGCTGGAGTCGGGGACGCTGGGGACGAAGTGCAACACGCAGGTGGTGGTGCCGAACCTGACGGAGAACTACGGGGCGTCCAGGGACCCGCCGGAGAAGCAGGCGCCGATGTGCACGGTGCACTCGTTCCCGCACAACATCGACCACTGCCTGACGTGGGCGCGGTCGGAGTTCGAGGGGCTGCTGGAGAAGACGCCGGCGGAGGCGAACGCGTTTCTGGCGAAGCCGGAGGAGTACAAGAACGCGACGAAGGCGGCCGGGGACGCGCAGGCGCGGGAGCTGCTGGAGCGGGTGGTGGAGTGCCTGGTGACGGAGCGGTGCTCGACGTTCGAGGACTGCATCAGGTGGGCTCGGACGAAGTTCGAGGACTACTTCTCGAACCGGGTGAAGCAGCTGACGTTCACGTTTCCGGAGGACGCGACGACGAGCAACGGGCTGCCGTTCTGGTCGGCGCCGAAGCGGTTCCCGAAGCCGCTGCAGTTCACGTCGTCGGACCCATCGTACCTGTCGTTCGTGGCGGCGGCGGCGATCCTGCGGGCGACCACGTACGGGATCTCGGTGCCGGCGTGGGCGCTGGGCGAAGAAGCTGGCGGAGGCGGTGGACAAGATCAAGCTGGCGGAGTTCGCGCCGAAGCAGGGGGTGAAGATCGTGACGGACGAGAAGGCGACGAGCATCAACTCGTCGAGCATGGACGACGACACGCAGATCGAGCTGCTGGTGAAGACGCTGGAGGAGGGGGTGAAGAGCCTGCCGCCGGGGTTCAAGATGAACCCGATCGCGTTCGAGAAGGACGACGACACGAACTACCACATGGACCTGATCGCGGGGCTGGCGAACATGCGGGCGCGGAACTACAGCGTGCCGGAGGTGGACAAGCTGAAGGCGAAGTTCATCGCGGGGCGGATCATCCCGGCGATCGCGACGACGACGGCGATGGCGACGGGGCTGGTGTGTCTGGAGCTGTACAAGGTGATGCTGAAGCACAAGGTGGAGATGTATCGGAACACGTTCGCGAACCTGGCGCTGCCGCTGTTCTCGATGGCAGAGCCGGTGCCGCCGAAGTCGTTCTCGCACCAGGAGCTGAAGTGGTCGATCTGGGACCGGTGGATCATCACGGGGGGACCTGACGCTGAAGGAGCTGCTGGAGTGGTTCGAGGCGAAGGGGCTGACGGCGTACAGCATCTCGTGCGGGCAGTCGCTGCTGTACAACAACATCTTCCCGCGGCACCGGGAGCGGATGGGGAAGAAGGTGTCGGAGCTGGCGCGGGACATCGCGAAGGTGGAGGTGCCACCGAACCGGCGGCACTTCGACATCGTGGTGGCGTGCGAGAACGAGGACGGGGACGACCTGGACGTGCCACTGGTGTCGATCTGCTTCCGCTGAAGTGGGGGTCGTTCGGCGGTGTAGGTTGTTGCGTCTTTAATTTTGTGGGAGGGGTGGAAGACATACTCTGTTTATAGGCGCGGGCAGGAGAGGAGAGGGGCTTGGGTCGCATGATGGGGCTGGAGGGATGTCCGTGGGGTAGAGGTAGCAGTGCCGATCGAATGGGCCGATGATGCATGGATATTGCGTTGTGGCCGAGGTGGGCGTAGATATAGAAGAGTAGCGGTTTAGAGAGATTGTTACGGGACGACAGAGATACGATTGACGGGGCATGAAATGGGGATGTGTAAGCCTGTGCACGAGCGGCGAAAGCTGCCGAGGTACATGATGGGTTGATGTTGTGCAATGCAGGTAGCACATGCAAACGCGGATTGAGTTGCAAAGCATGCGACTGCAGTTGTGTATAGGAAACTGAAATTAGTCGTAAATGAAGAATGGAATCAAGAAGATCTAATGAGTTGGGTACGCAGTGTCGTTGAATATTGTGGTATTGTTTGTTTGGTCGATACTCCGGTTAGCTTTTTGTACGTTTGGGGCACGTTCGGGGAGAGTGGCAGAAGTAGAGGCTCTCATGTGGTCGTTCGGTCGTAGGATTGTAGTCCTGATACATGGGGTTGCAGCGCACAGTTACGATAGTTATTCCTCATCTGGAAATAGCTGAGGAAGCAGACAATCTAGTTACGCCAACCTCATTCAGAAATTGGAGTTGGCCGACTCTGATACATACGTGTAAGAACAGATTACGAGGTGACACCGAAGGTGGCATTCACACTCGTGTACGTGGGCACCCAGAAATGGAGTTGTACCGGAAGTGGTTGTAGCGATTGTTGTATGTTGCAGGAAGGACGGCCACCCTAGGTTAGTTAGCAGTTCGGCTAGTTTTCTTGAAAGTTTGTGCTACATCAGAAGTGATATCCTGAGAAGCCAATTCAATCTCTTGGTTTTGTTATTTGTCCTGTTCAAAGCAAGACTCCTCTGACAGAGCAATCCGTGCATTCAGTCACTTGTTCCGCTCAGAACGAACCCTTGTTAGTTGATCATGGCGTGGTGGTAATCTTCAAAGCAAGTTGAGAGCATGATACTAACAATTCCTCTAATCTTGCGATCTCAATGATTCCTTCGGACGGGAACACTATTCGCCTGCAAACAATATCCTTCACCACACGGTTTAAGGTCCTTCGACTTGAGGTGGATCAGTCTGCAGTTTCGATCTACCCTGGAGACTCATGCTGTGTGGCAAGCTCCCATTTTTGTCAGCATTTTCAGACTGGGTGTTTCTTGAAGCAGAGTTGAAGGATGGGAACCCGGATGCTCGTGAAGTAGAAGCGAGGGTCGTGATACACCTTATTGTTGTGGAACGCTTTTGCTGGTTGAGTGTGTAAGCGCTTCGAAGAAGTTTGCATCCCTGGTTCTGCTTGGTGCGGTCATTTTGTGAAGTTGAAGATGGTCATGTAGCTATATCTCTTGCCAAGTATACCTGATTAGGGAGCAAGTGAAATGCTGCCCTCTCTTGTTTCGAGCTTTTCTTGTGACGCACTGACGGGGGGGGAAGTGCACCAGATACCCAGTGCAATGGCTCGAAGTCGGACTCCACACTGCTTGGTTTTTTGTGATTCTCGACAATCTTCTTCAGAGTAATGGGTATTGAAATTTTGTATTGATCAGCGGTCCCTGTCGAAGGCCTTGGTACGTTCCATACGTGTGTTCTATCATGCCATATCATGACAACTTCCCTTGACATCATTGCAAGTGAAAATCAAAATTTATTTTTATGGATAGTCATTTTCTTCAGTAATCTCTCATCTTTAATCAAAAAGAGAATCAGTTTATTAAAAGTTTATAAAGAGTCACTCATAAAAATAAAATGTTTAAAGGAAACTACTTCACGTTTCACGTTGATAGAGAGAGTGTTTACTATAGGTGGGGATTGTGAGAGTTGAATGTCCCTATGCTAAGTCAAGGGGCCTTTTTTGGTTGGCCTTCAAATCTGGCAAGTTCGATAGCCAATTGTTGACAAGTGATACCAACCCTTCCTCCTAAATGTAGCCAATCTTATCGTTTCACATAATTTTTTGGGATGATCTTGGTTTCCATTTTGTTGCCATAATTACATTACAAGCTTTAGAATAGCATATGATGTACGCAAGATAATGGTTGGCCAAGCTTTAGAATATCATATCATGTACGCAACATAATGGTTGGCCAAGCTTTAGATTATCATATGATGTACGCAACATAATGGTTGGCCAAGCTTTAGATTATCATATGATGTACGCAACATAATGATGAGCACTGAGAACTGAACCTCCTTTCCAAGTCGTGGAGTTTTGAGTGTGCCTTTAGCTTGCTTGTTAAAAACTCCCACCCAAGTCCACCACAAATGTTCCATTCATGTATCCATTTAGAGTGAGCATAGGTATGCTCCAAAACCAAACCAAAGTGTCATAGTTATGCTCCAAATTCAAACCAAAGTGTCCTGAAACATGACATGATGTGGGAGTGGGAGCCGTGATTAGGTAACCCAGCTTGTTTGTCATTTGTTGCTTTGTTTCTGCGCCTATAGAATGTTACGGTGAGGGTGCATTCATTCCAGGATTGTCTTGTGGTCAAAGAATGCAAACTGAGAGTTGGTGGCAATCTCTGACATTGCCTTTGAAAGCGAATGCATCTCAACTGATGTCAGATATTCAAATTGAACACAAACCAGAGTGTCTCTCTCTTGAAGGTGATGGTTAAGTGTAAAGGCTGACGCTTACAAATCACTGATCACTGCAATTTTTCCATCATAACAACAAGGACGATAAAATTATGAGATTAGGGCGATGTAGCCATGACGTTTTACTCCAGTAAGAGTGAGAAGAAGAAGAAACGAAGTAACAAGTCATTGTCTTGTTGTGTGTGAGAAAGTTGAGGTTTGTAGTATATGGACCTCACAATCTTGATGTGTAAAGAAGAAGTTTTGAAGTAGGTAGACCCTCATAATCGAGCAGACACGATTGTATGAAAGTGGACTCTCAACTTTGAATTGAAACAGAGATAGAGATAATATACAACCTCGTGTTTCTCACTCACACATTTTTGTGAAGAGAAGGTCCAAGACGTTGCATCACTCTTGAAAATCTCAAGGAGTTGGTGTGTTGATGTAGATAATACACAACCTCAAAGAAATACATGCTTTACCTTTTAAAATTTCAAGCAACTATAAAATGGTTTGATTGCTCTTTAGGTAGCCCTTGAGAGAAACGGAGATTTTTTATTTATTTTATTATTTTATTTTTTAAAATTTATTTTTTGAATTTTTAATAATGGATAGCACCAAGAAATTCCTCTGCAAAGTTTTAGGCAATTTGTACCATTGCAAGGCTAGCTACTATATGAGCCAACATACTTTTTTTGATGAAAGGGCGTTATTGAGATGAAGTTGAACAACTTTCTAATTGGCGATTTTTTTGATATCGATTGCTTCGTAGGTAGAATTTCCACACTAAAGTGAAATTCAAGAAATTTTGCAGTTTGTTATGATCACACAATCTATGAGGTTTCAAGATTAAAATTTTGATCCACATGACCTACAATGAGTCTACTTCAATATCGTATGGTTGAGATTTGAATGAGGCCGTACCTCCATACATTTTTTTGAAAATGTATTCTTTGGGTAAATGTAGGTTAGGAATTAGGACGTTTAGGTGTTAAGTAGCACAGTCACCTTAAATATGGTAGATATAAAACCTCGTTCCACCATCTCTGCTATCTTTCAAAAATCCACTTTTTATGATTGTTGGTTCAACAAACTTGAGGTAAAATACCTACGCCGTAGAATCTGGAAAGTAATTATTGAGACAAGCGAGTTGGTACGAAGAAATTGTCATAGTTGCCTCCAATTTCCAGGGGCCTCACTAGATCTGCATAGAGCCCCAAATCCAGTTCTCCAATTTCTAGGATGAGAATGAAGTTCATTGTATTAGAGAATATGGAGCAAATCAAGCCAAAGTACTACTCTACTTCTATCACAAGTTTTACCAATGAAAGTATGGTTAGACCCATTCAAAACAATTCGAGTACAATATTCTCTTCACCATGGTGTTTGCAATCTCATCACAAAAGAAACATCAATTCTTCTTAGTTCTCCACAAAAGTTACTAGTATGTCACTTTCATTACTTTGGAATTTTTTCATATATCATTCTTGAATATGTGATGAAAATTAGCTTCATTTTCATTCAAAATAAATGAAACGAAGTGTAGTAATTGATGTGGAGTGAGATACTTCTCAACAATTCTCATATGAATTTAATTATAATGGGCATTATTCAATGTGCAATTTTGACAATTGAGGTAAGTACTCCAGGAAAAAACAAGACAATCGATACCAACCTCTATATCTACGGCAAGTCTAGAATTGTAACTCAAATCCTTAGCAAATTGTCCACTACTACTTGAATACTCTGTCACTCAACTCTGACTCAATTGCAACTCAAAAAGTCATATCATGAGTTGCAGTGAAGAAGTCCTAGATATCAACCATACTCATTGTGTCCCATTTTGATTGTCCAATAGGTGCTCTCAAATCTACCTAGATAGATAGGTTTGAGAGCACCTGTTGGACAATCAAAATGGGACAGAGGGAGTACTTTTAAACTATATAAATTTCTCACAATGGGCTTACAAATGCTGACGTAGAAAATTCCCCTCTTGTCAGATACTGTATTGTGAAGTAGATTCATTCAGCCGCTATTCTGTCCTACCGTGCAGCCGGTCCTCTTCAGTCAAGTCAAGTTCCTGGCCTGGCCCCAGTGCAAATGCGCCGTCTCTCTGTAAGACTTCGATTGCTGAAAGCTTTGTCCCAGCGACCTCCGCCAACACCCTTTAGTTCATCAGTCACGTAGGGCTCGTGCCCTACTGTCATTATATAAACTTAAGCTCATTACTGCTAAAATTTGTGATTACTTGAGGAAATTCGCGGTTTGACATGTTGCACAAGGTATAAGTTTGTACTCACTTTCTGCTTTGTTAGTTATCACACTGGATCAAACACTGTCTACGTTCTTACACTAATATTTGAAAGTTTCCACAGGGTTGCAGTAAGTGCTTCTGCGTTGGTGTTACTTGAAGTTTAGCATCGGAAATGCCACCCGAAAGCACATTTTGCAACTGCGTGGAGCTTGAGAGGAGATTACATGAAGGCATACTTATCTTGGTCGAGAGGCAGCCTGAGTTTCTTTTGACTCACGTGGTATTGGAGGTACTGCTAAGCTTATCGTCATCGTTGACTTGACATGGAGCGCTAAACCGATTCGAAGGACGAGTTGCTTACAATTGGCACAGATTGTAGTTTCAAGGCATATTGCTGACGTGAAGTGGCGTTGACATGAAGCGAAGCACGAACCACTTCGAAGCATGATCTGCAGTCGCAATCGTTTCGGAATTCAGATCGAAGCACCTTCAAGCCGCAGTTTTTTACAACTGTCACACTTTGTAGCTTTAGATGTAATGCGAGAATCGTTGACATCAGCTGAAAGACTTGATTATAGTATTGTGGTTGATTGTAATCAATTACTGAAACTAGAGTAGGGTGGGTCAACTTATAACAGTATATTTAGTTTCATTTCTTACTAGATTATCACAAAGCAACACAGTTGACTACAATCACAGGTATCCTCTTGAACCCGTCACATGCTAAATGTTGGAATTGAACAGTTTGAATGACAAGCTTATATTTTGATGAGCCATGATTTCTTCATCTAATTTCTGTTATTTGAGAATATTCGTCAGGTTGGATACTTAATCATCAGTTTATAAATTAAGGTTGAGTTCAACTATTTTTTGTCTGGAAGATTTTGGAATGGTCGTCCTAAAACAAGGTGATGATATAGAATTTAGAGGTAATCTCATAGTAGAAGAGTCATAGTAAAGAAAACCATGAAATTTCAAGAAATGAAAGTGCTCCGAATTACATGATTTTGTACGTGTAAAAATATGCAATTTTTGGTATAACAAATTGGTGCATGGAATACCGCCAAGTTTCAAGGAACGGGTGAATCAATCCACCATCATGAGTTCACCATTGTGAGCCCACCATCAAACGTACTTGTCCTTAATTCTACTAAATTGGCGCTATTCCAACGAATATCATGAGATTTTTCTATAGGTCACCGTCATCTCGGTAACTAATTTCACAGTCCATTTCAGAACATCGAAGCTTGAGCCACTTCTGCCCAGAAATGACGCAGAGTTCAGTCATGTTTTGCTATTTTCATCACCCTGAAGTCTTGAAGTCGCCATTTCAACGGAATATTGCAATTGAGGTTCCGTCTCCGTCCCTTGACAATCTCACTTACTGCCAGTTGAGAGAAATTTGCCACGAGGAATATGATATTTTAAGTTTTGTAGTTGTGATCGTCATTGTTGACGTGGTCACGGGCCGTTTGACTTCTGAAGCGGCGTCATTGTCTCATGCAGTCCAAAGCCCAGATCTCTGCAATACAAGCGAGGTAAGGACAGGCTTATCGTTTAAGTAAAGTGCCAGGCCGGAGCAGGTACTTCTTGGCCGTAAGCGCCTCTCATTACGACTCGCACCAGTGCCACTGAGCTTGCCCGCCATTTCAAACTGTTGGGACCCCCACCTCCAAGAACAGCCAGTGATTTGGCAAACAAACAACTTTAAGTCATCAGTCACTTTAAAAAGATTCCAGCTTTTTGTTGCCTTGCATGCAGCGCGTGTCCTCAGAAGCGCTTGAAAACCTTTCAGTACCTGCAAACGATGAGGAGTTTGGGATACAGTCAAACAACACCAATTCAGTTATCCTGTCTGAGATTGACACTCATCGAAATTCTCCGTAGAATGAATGCAGGAGAATTTCCAGACGACTCTAGTGATACAAAGTATGTCAAAGACCTCTCCAAGTCGTGCTAGCTACCTCAAATCAAGTCCTTTTTCTGACATGGATTGTCTATAGTGCCCGTCTGCACTCTAACTAACCATTGTGCGCTACGTTAGGTATATTGGTCGATGGCCTTCGATAACACTTTCCGCTCTGCACGTGGCCAGTGAGGTACATACTGAAGTATCGATATCCTTTTCTGGACTTTGGAAATCAGTGACTTGCGAAGGAGGAGTGATTATTATCGAAAATCTCATAATTATCTGGTAAGTCTGTGTAAGAGTGGATAACATGCAATCCATTCAAACCTTTCGTGCAGAGGACTTTCATGTCCACGTTGTGAAGAGTTTCTCGCGAACAAGGAAGTTCTGAAGTCCACTCAGGACCACTTTTGTCAATTACCGCCTGTACATAAGAATTTGTACTGACTGCACAAATTGATCATGGAAGTCGGCATTCGTTCACGAGCTACAGTAGTTAAGCCCAGGTGAGAATGATTCCGATGCCATCTTTTGCTTGGGAATTCACTGTGCATGAATGATGTGTCATTCAGATACGGAGAGAGAGAGAATTTGGAGCATGATCAGAATGGAGGCAGGTGAATCATGTTCGCAGATTGAGAGTATTAGCTCGGAGAATGAAGGAAGCAACAGTAATGCGATGTGGGCATCGTCAGTGAGAGAGAGCGACGACGAGTGCTCAGAAAGCAAGAATGCTCTGAAGAGCTTGAACCAGTATCTCTTCCAAGATCTAGAGCAAGGGGACGACCTGTTGAGCAACTTCGAGACGGTCGACCTTGAGCGCTTCAACCACTTGATTGCCGAAGCTGGTCTTGCATAGCCCGAGACCGTCACAACGAACGTCGACATTGAGAAGCTGCAATACTTAGAGCTTGAAAGCTTGGACGGCCATACACAGTATCACTTCGATGGGAACGAGCTCGGGGACTTCGACGAGGAGATGATTTCGTCTCTGGCCTCTCTTGATGAAGGAATTGATTGTAAGAATACTGCAGGTAAGTTGGGTTCACAATGATACTGAAACAACAGTCGCCAAGACCTTACTATAAAATTTCGTGGATTTCTATGGATCATGTTTTGTCAAGAGTACATATATTTCACGTATCTTATAATAAGCATTCTATCTTCGATGCACTGTACAGTACTTTCCAAAATGAACCACGGCCTGGAAAGGTTATGTGGACACAATCATCGACAGTTCAAGCCAAAAGTAGTTCAGATTGATAAGAGTATCGATGACACGCTCAGTTTTCGATCAGATTGTAGAGGAGCAATTTCTCCTCTCCCGATCAACAATGCCTGGCGATCAATTTTTATCACTTTCAACCAGCCTGCGATGGACTTTATCTGATCACATTGCTCGATAACATCCTTGATCGGAGAGGGTGAGACCAGCGAGTTGACCCTGCTTTGACCGAATTTCTGAACATGCAGGGAATGAAGGTGAGGATCGGAAGCAATCCCTGCAGGAGTGCCCATCATCTGCTGCAGAAGCAGCGCCGCATTTCAGGGGCGTGAGGCAACGGCCGTGGGGGAAATTCGCAGCGGAGATTCGGGACCCAGGGAAGCAAGGAGCGCGCGTGTGGCTGGGGACGTTCGACACCGCGGAGGAAGCCGCGACTGCATACGACATCGCGGCGCTCCGTTTGCGCGGCTCACGTGCCCACCTCAACTTCCCCTTGCGGGCAGCCAGGGCGTTCACGGACCCGCAGTCTCTGCCCCCACTCCCCAAGACCTCCATCACCAGTCGCGGCACTTCCCTGCACAAACTCTCGTCACCTCCAGTACCTCCATCTCCACTAGTTCAGGGAAAGGATTGGAATGAGCCGCAACGCAAGCAAGTGGACACGCGGAGTTACATTGCGAAGCAGATTCTTATGTCTAGTAGTAATTGTAAGAGGCGGCGGGTCGATGCGGCCAGTGGCTGGAAGCAAGTCCGCCGAGCGGGAACGGGCTGGGACGGAATGGGAATAGTCGAGGACGCGGTTGTGAACAGGCTCGGAGGGGCGTGCACCCTTGCCACTGCCGCACTGGCCCACCGGGAAGGGTTCCCTGTGCGGGCACGGTGCGGGAAGTTCTAAATTTTGTATCTTTATGAGCGCATCGTCACTCTTCAACTGAAAATTGCAAACTTTGTACTATCCGGTCTCTGTAAGTGATAGACTTTTCATAGTTAACTCCTCATTGGTGTTAAGTTTCTTGAACGTATCACATGTTGTATACTAGAAGTGTTAGTTATGTGAACCAACAACATCCCAACCTATCTTTAGCCAACACTAGTGGAAAAGTGGTCAGATTAAGCCCTAAAGTGGACTAGCCTTAAAACTCCCGGAAAGTCTCAAAACCAACAAAAATTACCCTCTTTTGATGCAAGGTGATTTTTTTCAAAATATTTTAAGGTATATAATCGTAGGATCTTGCACTTAAGTCGTATGTGTATATGTATATCAAGTCTCATATTCAAATCCCTTACCAATTGTGAGATCATACTATTCAAAGTTGGAGAGAATTTTTTTTCCCTTCTTGTGGAAAGGGTAACTTGTTCTTTGAGGGCCGAGATAACCATTTTTGGTAAACTATTTGATGTGAGGCTCTTCACATTCTTGTTCCTAGGTTAGTTTGGAACATGTTTATGCAATTTTTACCCTTATACAACTTACCTTCAAAACGTGTAGAAATGCTTGATTATTCACATGGGGGTAATTATGCTGAAATTCAAATGCAAAGGCTGATCTTTGACAATAAAAATGGCATGTGAAAATTAATTAGATTGGAATCCAAACGTTGAGACTATGCCTTTGAACCTTCTTCACACACACATACAAAAAAAAAAGAAGAAGAAGAAGTAGAACCTCAATTTTTGATATATATTTTGAAGATAGTGCGAACTAATTAATTTTGGGCAGATTTTGAGAACAAGTGAGCATATAGTGCAATTTGGGCAATAGTGAGCAGATTTCAAATAGTGTTTTCAAACTTTGTTAATGGATATCTCCTAAAGTATGAGGAATCTTCAGGCGAGTAATGACATCTCGGAAAGGTATGGAAAAACTCTATAACCTGCAATAGGTTTTGAATTCATACAAGCTAAATACAGTAAAGTAGAAGTTGGCCAAACCTCAAAGGACCATAATTTGACCAAAGTATTTAGGGGTTAAAGCCACAAGCAAAACCATGTGGCTCTAAACTCCACTATGGCTTTACTTGTGGCTTACTCAGACCACTTTTCCACTTTTCCACATTAACTATGTTTAGTGTAGCAACACTATATAATTAGGGTTTTCTATAACTTTCTACTTTTGATTATTTTTTCACTAAGCAAACAACTACCTATAGCACTTGAAGGCAAACGATGTGTGAACACAAGTGTTAAATTCCTCTATCAGAAGTAAAAAGTAATAACGGCCATATGTCAATTAGTGCAAACAACACTAAATATATTCTTAGTGTAGTGCAAAGTACACAGTTTTTAGGATAGAGTCATTTATGAAGGTAAAAGTACTTTAACCTCTATAAGAGCCTAATTAAGAGATAGATAGAAACTCCGGTCCCTTTCTAAGAGGCCGGCGTGAATGAAGTGTCCGTTCGTAATGCTAATATCCCGATGGCCATCGGACAAGGGGAAATTGAAACAATACTACTTCCCCCTCTCGAGGGTGGACACTATAACTACGCTAGTATCTAGCCTAGTTACTAATGCCTTGAAGATACTTGACATAGTATCCCCCCAAAGGGCTTTGAAGTACCCATACAACAAGGTCTAAAGACCCCCCGCAATAGTTGGGTGGACTATAGTGGTGAGCACCACGCCGGCATGGAGAATGGAACCCACGACCTCCTCATTGGGGGCCTAAGCCCTAACCACCAAGCCAAGGCTTGTGGTGCCTTGCCTAATTAACCACTATATGGTTAATTTTGAATCTTAAGGACTATATTTTTTTTTTTTATTTTTTTTTTTTATATTGATTTTTTATTTAGTTTTTTTACTAACAGGTTTGATAAGTTGGGAATTACATCCAATTTACAGAACTTGGTTTCGAGGTATAGATTGTTCACAACAAGCCTTCAAACACAAACATGGCAAGGTTTTCTAGTGTCAGAAATCTTTACTACATTGGAAGAAATCTTACTATATTGAAAAACTGATGGTATTCCTCTCAAGTTATAAGTGGCTTTTTTTCATTTCTTGATTTCATAAAACCATATGTATACTCAACTTAGTTACTTATATAGAAAACATCATGAGCAAAATGTTTGGGGTAAGAATCATCAACTTACCCTTTGCACCATTGAGAACACACATCTCTTGCTATGCATAAAACAACTTTGAGCGTTTTGATCTCACCAATGATTAACATCCAACTATAAATTTTTGGAAGAGTACCTAACCCTTAAACGCCCATGGGGTGTGAAACGGGCAGCCCAAAATTGGATCACAGCATCTTTTGGACTTGGGCATCATGAATAGTGCACTTTTTGAACAAGGGCATCATGAATGCACCAAGCAATGATGAGCTTGCAACCTCCTACAAGGTTATGTACAACCCCAACCTCGCTACCACAATCCTTTCAAAGCACAAAATCACTCATACAAATTGTGATTTGAATTGTAAAATTTCACTTTTTGAATGCATCACAAGAAGGTGACCAATTTGACGTCAAAATATAAGTGAAAAGTTGAGTACATTGAGAGCTACAGGGAAGATTCTGTTGGAAGGTGACCCCTCGGGTCACCTTGGGCGTTTAAGGGCTAAGTACAAGATCTAACGGTTGGAAGTCAAAAAATAATAAGATACATTGTTACCAACCCCGGAGTCCATAGAAGTTGAATATTGCATTTTTGAGGCTTCAAGCTCCCATAAACACAAGGAAACTTAGGGGTTGATTGATGAAGTATAGCAATTAATATGATGAAATTCTAATAGAAATTGAAGTGCAGCATTGGAGAGATCATAGCTTTATAGTCTTTCACTCGCAGACTGAAGAATTTGCAAAGCAGTATAAAGTGTTCCCTAGAAATTCGTGACAAACATAATTGTTATGTCCTGTGGGCATATCATCAAGGGTAGGTCGAACGGACACTTTATTCACGCCAACCCTCATGGGTATGGTGTTCTTCTTCTTCTTCTTCTGACAAACATAAGATTAGATGGTTCAATTCTGTCAACGCGTTCTCCGAACAAGTACCAAGTAACAACGGTAATCACGAGGTACACTCAATAGGTAGATTAGTGTTAGATTTTTAGAAGATTTGAAAATGCTATGAGTTTTTACTTTTGATTAAGAAAAATATACCAAGAGTCTTGATTCCAATACTATGGAAGGATCTCATCTTGATGTATGTAGAGGGTAAAAAATAGTGACCGACAGTGAGAACTTATAACATGTTTATATAGTTTAGTGTATGTAACACTAATCTACCTATTTAGTGTAGTGATTTTCGACGATGCGCACTCAATGCCTAAGTTACTGTAATTCAAAAGAGTGTGCACTGCTTGGTAGGTAGCATATTCTACTGAAAAAATGAGCGACTACGAAGTTTTTCACCTCCATCCTAATAACAACTTTGTACCAAAATAAAATATTGACTTTTTTTTATCGTTCAATTACTGTCTTACAATGGAAAAAGTTAGCTACCCAATTTTTTTTAAATAGTAAATATTTTTCAAAGCTAGAGTCTTTGAGCTAAAATGTATGTCATGTCCTCCTCACACCTTGGATGGAATTAAGGTGTTTTCCACAAGAACCACATTCCAATTGAAATTCTACCCAATAATAAAGTTAAAATTAACCATGGATAAATGAGAAATACCTTCTCGAGAACCACATAAAGTATTTGAATTTTCATCAGAGAAATATCATGGCAAATCCAATACCAAATTCATCAAAATAAAATATCTTTCAACTGTAAAAGTTGTTGTAAGTCAACTAAAATCATTCTTATGTATATCAATTATTGCAAATCCAACACCGAAAAATTAAGATCGAAATGCCTTCCAAGTAGAAAGTTGTTGGACTTTAATCAAGTCAATCAGTGGTTTTGAATTGGTCATTTTGTTTTTTCTCTTTTTACAAACAAATGCCTGGTACAGCAATGCTCCATTGCAGTGCTTATACCCAGCCGTGCTGATACCCGGATGGGCGGGCACGGAGGCGGGGCGTAGAGACAAGCGAACTCCCACATTGTGAGGCCTGAGGAACCCCGCATTCCATTCCCACTCTGTTCTCGTCTCCTCCAGCAATCGGCAGCAGCTATGGCGAGCTCGGATGGCTTCCTCGACCTGGAGCTTCTCATGGACCACAACGTCCATCGAGCATATGCCGTCCCTTCATTCTCTCAATCTCGTCCCGCTGCCGAACCACACCACCACGAGCCCGCTGTTGATGCGCTTGTTCCCGGCGAGGATGACATCCCAGGTGCGCTCACCCCCGAATGCTCACTCGCTTATAAATTCTTACACTGATTCGATATGTCTCAAATTCTTGTGGAATTTCTTGCTATTTCGGGATCGTCTTGTCACTCTCGTTTCGTAATTTGTACTTAATGCTAGTCCTCCTTTTTAACTGCATGCTACATTGTTGGATTTTGAATTGAACGATGGAAATTGTGTTTGATCGAGTCGTGTCATCTTTATTTCTTCATAACAATTCTGGTGTCATTAATTGTGGTTCGTGTTCGAATTATGCTATTCTTCATATCTTGGTTGGCATTTTCGGATTTTCTGTAAGATCTTCTGTATCGAAAGTAGAGATTGCTGAGTGTACGAGCTGAAGCATTAATCATTATCGTGGTAACGCGTCCCGAGTACGCGAAGAAGCCTTTCAATCGTTTTTCGTAACTGTAGTTCCATTGCGATCATTAATAAGTAGCTGCAGAGCCTAGCAGATATTAGTGATGATACGAGTTGGTTGCTGTAATGAAGACAAATTCTTTCGGAATATCAGGGACAGCGACCTTGATGTGACATGTAGTTAATGTTTTAATAAAAGGTCACATGGAGAAGCTTGATACAGGTGTATATTCAAGAGTTATTCGTTCTTGCTTGTGAAAAATACCGTAAGGGATCAAGTTGACAATGACTACGGAGGATCAATGCATAGTTTCTGAACCGGTTAGAGTATAATGCACATTGTGGATTGAGGATGTGAAGCCCATATCGTTTGACGTGATAGAGTAGTATTTCTCAAATTTGACCTTATCAGATATAGTTCAGCTAACAAGGATGGAGAATGATTAAAGGATTGTGATTTAGTTGTTGGACAAGTTCCTGAAGCAGACTATGTTTTGTATGTACAATATGTAAGTTTTGTGAGTATGATGACAAGTTTTCATGTCCCGTTTCCTATCTGACACCGTTTTGCTCTGATACCTCCTGGCAGCATATATCACATTCAGGATACTCTAGGTGTAGTTAGGGTCTTTTCCATCTTTTCGTCTACCACTTGGCTTTCTTTGCATATGTGGACAGCATATGTGGACATTCTAATGTTCGACCGCTGGTGTATCTAATAAGTCGTGGCAATTGTGACTCATTCTCTCTGCAGCGTCTTATTGCAACCCTTTCCCTTCAGTTGCTTCCATTTCCCTTGCTCTCAACCCCTTATTCACCTCCAGCCTCCTTGTGACGAAGAAGGATGTGATGACCCGAGCGTTACACCGAAGTGGAGCCGGTCCAGCGATTTCAAAACAACAGAAAAGTCATAGCCCTGTGCCTGTGATGGCCTCATCTAAGGTTCAGGTCAGTAAAATTGACATCTTTTACAGGGATAACTTCAATGAGATGATTGGATAAAATTTGAACCTTAATCTTATGCATTTTTCCAGTCGTACTGAGTCTCGTGGGGTTTTGGACGTAGGTGGCTCTTGACATTCCTGCAGCAACTGCTGGCACCACCTTGAAGAAGTCAGTGAATCATGTTTCAGCTTTTCCGGAGTATGAAAGACTTCGTGGCCCCGATTTTAAGGACCCCGCGAACTCTGCTGGTGTACGTAGAGCTTCAATTGTCTGGTTCAGGAATGATTTGCGAGTGCATGACAATGAAGCGCTGGTCATGGCTAGTAAAGATTCCCTTTCTATTCTACCTGTATACTGCTTTGATCCCAGAGATTATGGAAAGTCTTCTTCAGGTTTCGATAAGACCGGTCCTTACCGAGCGAAATTCCTCCTTGAATGTGTCGCAAACTTACGATCGAGTTTGCGAGATAGAGGCTCAGATCTGATTGTCAGGATCGGGAAGCCAGAGGAAGTGCTTGTCGACTTGGCAAAGAGCGTGGGAGCTGAAGCTCTTTATGTTCACAAGGAAGTTACCTTCGAAGAGCTCCAGGTTTTGCTATGCATTCTCAATAAGCTTAAGAGCATTGGATTGTGATAGCGTGAGATGGCAGTGTTCTGGTCATTTCCCAGCAGTTAGTCATCATCTATGGAAGTATATTCGAGTTTTTTTATGCGTAACGTTCTTGTTGAGACAACGAATGAGATAAAGGCTGATGTTTGCGTTGTCATGTATGATTAGGCAGAGGAGAAAGTGTCTGCTTCTTTGCAAGAAATTGGTGTTGAGACAAAATTCCTGTGGGGCAGCACCCTGTTTCATCTTGAGGACCTTCCTTTCAAGCTGGAGGACATGCCCTCCAATTACGGCGGATTTAGGGAGAAGGTTCAGAGCGTAGCTGTCAGGGATACAATTGAAGCGCCTCAACAGCTGAAGGGCTTACCTGCCAGTGGGAATGTGAAGCCTGGTGACATTCCTTCTTTCAAAGATCTTGGCTTGAATGCTAGAGCTGATCTGCGACAGGTTCATGCACCACCTTCGCACTTTAAGTACATGATTACAGGCAGAGTGACGTCCATTTATTCTGGTTGCCATCCTTCTGCAAATTTTATTTCTCTGCGGATGATAAAATCACTAAGGTTTTGTTTGTGTGGAATCTCCATCAATTTGCTATTGAATGTAGCACTGACATCATAATTTGTAATCCCAACCCCTGTTACATGATTGATGATTATATAGCTCAATGTCGAGCTTGTTCTAGAGCTGTGATGCTTCTGTGCTTAGTATCATATGTTTGTGTTGCAGGAGAGTCAAACAGCAGGCGGAGCTGAATTGGTTGGAGGAGAATCAGAAGCCTTAAAGCGCTTGCAGGAGTTCGCCTTAGACATGCGGAGCCAAGCAAGTAAAGTCAAAGCTAGCCACAGCAAATCTGAGACCAGTGGTGATAGCTTATATGGCGCTAATTTCTCTTGCAAGATTTCTCCCTGGTTGGCCTTGGGCTGCCTTTCGCCACGCCGAATGTTTGAGGATTTGAAAAAGAGCGCGTCGAGGTTTTCCCCTAGCCCAACGTTGCGCTCCCAAGATTGTTTCGTATTAATTTGTTGTCAGATGACGCATTGTATCTTACCATATCCTTATTAACATGCATATTGTAGACATCGTTTGAGGTTTTATTATAGATCACCGCGACTTCTCTCTTCGATAATAATCATCAACGTCCAGCTCTCCTTTCGATGAATCTCTTGCTATTCTCACATTTGTCCAAGCCATATAGATTCGGGTCCTTGTCCTTTACTGTGAGGTCGAGCTCTTACTGTAAATGCAATGTATGTTTTTGATGACAGTGGTGGATCAATGAAGACAACTGTGGCTATGAAGGCTTCGGAGATGGGCAGTGAAGACAACGGGCTCAACTGGCTTGTTTTTGAGTTGTTATGGCGAGATTTCTTTAGGTGCAGTTTTATTGTGGGATTGTATATAATATCCTCACCTCAACGAAATTGCTTGTCTGGTTTTCATGCCCTACTACTTTTCGTTTCTAATATCTTTTGTTCCAACCAAAGTCAAATAGTTGTGATTCGACCCTAGTCTGATTCGTTTCAATCTTCATTTGACTAACAGATACTAACATTCAAGCGATGTGTGACCTCCAGGTTTATCACCAAGAAGTATGGAACTGGGAAGAAGTTACAAGGCTCCACTTCAGCGAAACTCAGCACCGCAGCTCTTGCTTAAATTGCTGTTACGGAGTGCGTCTTTGCTACGATGATTATGCTAGATGCATAGAATCCGACACATAGGTAGCAATGGCTTACCTTGTCATACTGCTTTCGTAGTCATACGAAAATTACTCGTATTAAGCAACTGTAAAAGAAACGATGGAAAATAAAAACTCAAATTCAAATATTTTACTTGCAGGGGCCAGAGAAATATCCAATTTCCATGATTATTATGGGTGAAGCATCTTACACAAGTTACAGACTTCTTTAATGAACGTGAAATTGTATACACAAGGCCGTCACTGACCTGACAAAAGAATCTGAAACTATTTTTCCCCTAATCTTGCTAGGAGGCTTTTCTCGTGTCTCGTAGCTCTCTACAAGAAAAAGGGTGCGTGAAACTAACCTCTTTTTCTGAAACCTGCTGACCTAATCACAATTCGGTTACAACCTTGGGAAGGACCTATTACACACAATATCCTACGACAACTCCTGCGAGACATAGTATGAGCTTGATCAACTCTTGGCAGTCTTGGAGTGCTTCACCAGCCAGTCGATCACCATGTCTATGTTGGTCGAGTTTTTGCAGGATATTGTGTAGCATGCTACCTCCCTGTCGCTCAATCCTTGCAAGCCCCTGTACTCACACACGCAGCAACAAATCAGCCTTGCAGAGAACGTAACTTTCAAAATAAGATCGAACAACAGATAGAACCCAAGGCATGTTCGGCTTGAAGGCTGGTAATCCATATCTGTTTAAGCTTTACTTGTTTTCATTCTTGTGAATAGAGTATTTGTTTGAACAGAAAATCTGTGTAGCCACTACTTGTTTCTGTACTTGATTCAAGGCCAATGTGAGTATGATCGTTCGACTTATACTTGGAATTTTGCCAACATATAACACTCGTGATGTAAAATATAGCCGAAGAGACCACGGACATTTCATCCCCACGAGGGGCTTTGAGGTAAATTTACTAACCACTGGAATGTCGTCTAGATACGATCCAATTTAAAGCAGCAAAAACAAGTAGATACTTCATAGATCTCGAGATGCCAAAGACAAAGTGTTACTGGCATTAGATCACTTGACTTATGGGCATTCAAGAGGGTAAGAGTGGTACGTACATCTGATCGATGAGAGCCTGCTTTGAGATGGCCTCAGGCTTGTCGATTTTGTTGCCCAGCACAAGCAGAGGAATACCATGAAGAGAAGGCTTGTTAAGCAGATCGTGCAACTCATTCTTGGAGATTGCAACGTTGTCTCTGTCTGCAGCATCGACCACGTAGCTGCCGAACATAACAAACAGCACAATAAGCATCCATTTATTTTCTAATGCTCCTCAAAAAGGGACACGTTCTGGTTTTCCAGAGACTTACACAATGGCTGATACCCCACGACAATATCGCTCCCACATGCTACGAAATCGTGGTTGACCCCCCAAATCCCACAGCTTGATTGTCACATTGCCCTTTGACACCTTGCGCATGTTGAAACCAACCTGCAAAACAAAGGTGAGTGTGAGCAATCAGACATCAACATGCTCAATCTGTATCACCAAGGAGCATTGAAAAGCATGGTACTTACTGTAGGAATCATATCTTCACTGTACCCACCGGTCTGCAAAAAAACACCAACAAATAACAATAAGTGTACGTCATTCCATATTCTGGACACACCAACTTCGACAGAGATTGATTGTTGTGTTCTAGTGTAGCGAAAAGCTTGCACTGTAGCACAAAGCGATGAGATATTGGCTATCTTTCGAAAGCTACAAACATGCCTAGGAGAGAACGAAAGGGACGAATAATCCGGTCAGAGCCTGAACCGCCTCTGCAAACGTAACAGGAGCTGTGCATGAGTTTCTGGTTCATGGATTCCGGGGTAATTTTTCGTGAACTAGATTGACAATAACGATGGCGAGTTCCTAATAATTAAAAGAGGGTGCGAACGAACCGCAATAACGTTGACAAGCGATGTCTTTCCAGCGTTTTGCAGACCTATGAGCGACAGCTCCATCTCTTGCTTGAAAAACAAGCTGCCAAAATCAAGACCTCCCCGAATTAATATGACTTTCTGGGGAAGCCCTAAACCCACAAATTAACAAACAAACTCGTAAGCACACACACCTTCGTAGCCAATTAAGAAACGAGTCCCACATTCCCATCATTTTGAAAACCGCTCTTCAATCCTGCACCGGAAAAACACGATCAAACACCGCCTTATACTAATACTAATCAAAACCCTAAATACGTCAAATCCATCCGACACACGAGAATCCGTCCTCAAAATTGCGACTAACTTGGAATACATCAAATTGTTTCTCGAACTCCGAGAAATTCCTTGTTAAAGCCCCAAAAATTGACCTCCTTCCCGAGACAAAACCTGCGAGAAAAACAGAGCTGCTCACCAAAGAGAGACAAGAATCGTGGCTCTAAAATAAGAAGTGAGCGTGCACCACCACGATGCTATGAAAGCAGCAGCAGCAAAGCAAGGCCGGTGAACGACAACAACAATAACTTCGGAGACTGCGCAAGCTTGAAAAGCGGATAGAACTTTGCCGGCCTAAACCAATGAATCACCATACCCGCCGGGTCTCTCATGGGTCCGGATACTGCTCAAAAGCAGAACACCCACCTTTTCAAACTCGATGCTGTAGATTTTGCAGCCACAAAGGATCACTACAGATTATCCATCGTTCTTGAGAATCAATTGAACCGGGGCATGGATCGACTGGGGTGAGGTGGAGAATTAGGGTTTTTTGTATGTTGCTGAATTGTGGCAGCGATGGTATCGTTGCTAGTGGCGACGAAAGCCGACCCGGCATCGATCGGTCCAGCATCGGCGCTGCTGTCGCTCATTCCGTCATGGACACGAGGACCCGACGTGGATCACAACCCGACGTACAAAACGGGGAATGTTCGTATGTTGCAGCTGTCTGATCACATTGTGCATTACGACCTTCTCGAGCAGCGATGGGAGTCGCAAACGGGAGAGAGAGTCTCGGAGATTATCTTCATGAGTCGCCACACTGCTGTCTCTAATCGGCCTGCTCTCACTGTGCACCCCATTGGCATCCCGCACCTTCTCCCTCAGGTGCGCTCTCTCTCACTCCTCTTCCATGATTCTTTGCAAAGAAAATCTCCATGCGTGGTGTGAATCAAGTGTTCCTACAGCCTATCTTTGATGTTTATGCTCATCAATGCTGAAGAACTATTGATCCCACTTATAGTGAGGTAGAACTTTAAGCCTGGTGTGAATGTAGTATTCATTCAATCTGTCTTTGATGTTTACGTACACCAATGATGTAGGAGTACTCAGTACGAAGAACTTCAAGCATGATCTGCAAGAAGTGTGAATAGAGTAATTATTTGACTTGATCTTGATGTTATGTAGACATTTTCTAACACCAATAATGAAGAACTTTTATGGTATGATGCACAAAAACAACATGAAATTTAGATTGGCAAGCTCATTGGGAAGTGGCCAAGAAATTTTATTCTGGCAAATGAGTATGTCGGAGATTGGATCAATTGGAGTCATGAATCTAAAAAAAAAAATTGTACAATTTATGAACTATGGAAGTGAGAATGATAGGTGTACCGAAAACTCCACATTTTAACCCTTTTCCGTCAGCAAGGCATACAAATGTTTAGGCTTTGGACATTTCTCGACCCTATGAGGGCCGAGAAAGGATTGGCAGTAAAGGATTAAGTTGTACACTACGGGTACAATAAAACTTGAAGTTGAAAGCTACAATATACCTCTTGCTTGAATACTCGAAAGTCATAATGTACCTCTTGCTTGAATAATCCTAATACGACGTTTTTGTTCTTGTGCAGTTTTAGAGCATTGTTTCTTGCACAAAGTGAAAAAAAAAAGAAGATCAAACTCATGTTGGGGTTGTGGTGTGAATCGAATGTATCGTTGATGAAATACCTAAAAGACATAACAACATTGGTGTAGAAGTCTGAGAGTGAACACTATACAAGTTCTTGTGACAAGAGCCTGAAGAGACGTGTGTCTGTGCAGGAGACTCCACCAGCAGGGGGGCGTCCAGGACGAGCCTCACCGCCGAATTCCCGGATCGGTCCATGGTTCCGGCTACTCAAAGCGACAGCAGCGGCCAACAAACTGCTCCCGGAGTTCGAAATCACGCTCGAGGCGACTCACCACGGGCCATGGACGGAATCTCCAGCCATGTTCGTGGAGATTGGCAGCACTGAGGAGTACTGGAACCGCGGGGACGCAGCAGCGACAGTGGCGTCCGTCTTTTCGCAAGGACTGGGGCTAGACAATGGAGGTGGTGGACTAGGGCTGGGCTTCTGGGACGAGGAGACTCACCGTGGCCAGAAAGTGTTGTTGGGTATCGGAGGTGGCCATTACGCTCCTCGCCATGGCGACGTGGTGGTCAAGGACGGTGTCTGGGTTGGCCATCTGCTCTCTGGCTACTCTTTGCTCATGACAGATCCCGGGTCCAATGTGAAAGACTTCGGCAAGATCGGTGGTACGTGGAAGGAGGCTATTCTTGAAGCTGTGAATGCCACCAAGCTGGCGTTTCCTTGTGGGGAGATTGTTGCGCACCTCGATGGCAAGAGCTTCAAGGCTTGGCAACGGAATGCTATCACTTGGTTTCTGGAAAAAGAGAACATCAAGATTGGCAAGCCCAGTGATTTTTTCACAACCGGATCATAAGTAGTAACATGTCTGTCTACCATGACCCATTCTTTTGTAGTTGGTCGACTTCAGAGTACCACAAAGCCTGTGAGGAATCACTCGTTCAGAGCTTACGTTACGGTCTTCAGGAGCAACAATTTTGTAGTTTGTGCATAGGATTCTACCATTATTAACATTCTTATTTTTTACAGTTTTCTGGCTTTGTCGTGCAATTGAGTTGATGCTGATTGAGCGATCTTGTGCCCTTAGGATCTCTACTTTATATCTCAGATTTGTGGTGTCCACAGTAGTGAGACATGATGAATTTAGCCTGAGCAGAACACATGCAGGCCGCAATGACTACGAAGAAAGGATGGTTTAGGAATTAACTCCTAAAAGTGAGCAACCTCAAAACAACCAAAAATCCTCAATTTTGCCCTCTTTTATCACAAGATGCAAAGTTTTGAATTTCGACAAGCTTTGAAGTATGCAGCTGTAGGATTTAGTACCTATCTTGTACATAAAAATGTACACCAAATCTTAGGTTCAAATTCTTCACCAGTTGTGAGATCGTAACGTTCAAAATCGACAAAATGTTTCTTTCCATGTTGTAAAGTGGCAAAGTAAAGTTTTGAGGGCCAAAAAAACCATTCGTGAGAAGAAATTTGACATGAGGCTCTTCAAACTGTTGTTCCCACGTGAGTAAGGAATCATGTTTATGTAATTCATACCCTCGTAGGACCCTCGGGGGGTGCACTAGGTGGTAGAAGTAGAAAAGTACGTGCAAAATAATGTAGGGTGTCAAATAAATCGTGGAGCTAAAAATTACAATTAGTTTAGATCTACAATAGCATATCGAAATATGCATTGGATGCCCTTATAACTAATATAGAGTGATATATAATTCTACCAAAGTAGAAAAAAGTAGAAATAGTATAGTGTATGGATTCTTCAGAATTTATGCTAGAACGTCGAATAATGGCGCAGTGCCAAAAATGGAGCTCTAATAATCTTCAGTCAGAGGTACATAATAGCTCAATTTTCAGCACAAGAAATCTGCAGGGATGTCACCAGTACAAGCAATTTTTGTGCATGGGGAAAATTAGAAGAAAGATAGAGCAGATGGAATCATCATTTTTGGATTCTTCTACAATGAGTTATGAATTTTTGAAGTTAGAAATATAGGTGTTCCTATAATGGTGCCCTAAAGTGATACCCTATAATCTCTGTAGTGGGTACATGATACTATTGCATGGGGAAGCTATTATGTGCCTCTGATTGAAGATTACTAGAGCTCCATTTTTGGCATTGCGCCATTATTAAACACTACCATAATCACTTGCTTTCCATCTGAAATATAAAATTTCAAAGTAATATAGCATATGATATATAGATAGAAATCAAAAATTACAATTAATCTATGCCCTTACTTTAATGACCCAAAGTATCAAATTATGTAATCATAGGGTGCCAAAAATTAGAGAAAAGGAAAATAATAGCCCCCATTTAAATACTCCATGATCGCACCTATATCCTTATTTTTTTCAAGGAGTGCACCCCCCGAGGTAGGACCTAAAAAACTTGATATTTCACATGGACGTATGCTGAGATTCAAACACAAAGGCCCAATTTCAACAATTAAGAAGGCATGTAAAAAATTATTGGATTGAAAATCCAAACGGCAAGATTATGCCTTACTACCTTCTCTACATGTGATAAAAAAAATTTATTTTTATTTTTATTTTTATTTTTTAAAAAAGAGAAAAAGAAAAAAAGAAACAACTTGAAAAAAAGTAAAATCTCAATTTTTGGTGATTTTTCGAAGTCTATGCGTTTCAATCAATTCTAGGCAGATTTCGAGAAAAAATGAGCATATACCATAGTATTGGAAATTTTGGGCGGATTTCAAATAGTGTTTTCAATGTTTGACCTTGAATATCTCCTAAAGTGGGGGGAGTTTTGGAGCATGAGCTGACTTTTCTAACTTGCGAAAGGTTTCAACTTCATTGGATCTAATGGTTATACAGATGCTAACCAAAGTCGACTCGGCCCTATTTGGGCGCCACTCACCCTTGGGGGTCAAATGTGTTGGGTGTTGAAAACCCAACACAATGGATCAAGCAAAAATTTTGAAGGGCCATAGCGTTATAATTCAAAGTCCATTTTGGATGAATCATTTGGTTGGGTCCCAAATCAAGTCTAGCTTGTGTGAAAAGTCAAGCTTTCCTCTGGGTTTTATATGTTGATCGAGGGTAAAAACTACATGACTTTGTTCATAACTTGCCTAGAAACAAGAATTTGAAGAGTCTCAAATCAATCTTACTTTTGGAATTTTTTCGTTGGGCTCCATATCATTGATTTCCCTTTGACAAAAAAAAAAAAAAAAAAAAAAAAAAAAAAAAAAAAAAAAAAAAAAAACAATCTTTTGACATTATAATTTCACAAATGATGGAGGATTTTAGTTTGAGATCCAGTGTATATAAACATGTACAAATTAGGTGATATATATCCCATAGTTACAATCCTAAGATGACATCACAAAGTGAAAAATCTTGGCCTGCACTAATAGAGAGCAATTTTGAGGGCGAATTTGTTTGAAAACTTGCCTCGTAGCTTTAGGTATTAGCGAACCTCTCACTTGATTGAATGTAAAGTCCGACTACAATAGACATCAAACTAGTGTGAGGTTGCTTTAGCAAGACAATCAACCACAAACTTAAGCTTCAATCCATAAAAGTTCTGGGATATTTTATTCAAAAGACCTACTTTTCTTAAAAGTATCATAGGTGAAAATGAAGATAAGTCATCAGATCTTGGTTGTACCAACTTGTAGAAGACTCATTGTAAACCATGTGGATCAAAATATGAGTCCTGAAGCCTCATAAATTCCGAGATTGTAACGTATTAACAAATTACAAACGATGTTGAAATTTAGATATAGAGGCTTTCTTTTGACAGTTAAATGGCATGTAAAGACACTAGTAGAAAAGGGTGTCTAAAATCTATAATTTTATATAGAACTTGATTTGAGGATACAATGTGGTAGGAAAAAATAAGTGGTTTTATGCAATTCCATACATGTAATTGTCGACAAATTTTGTACACCAATCTCTTCTAGTGAGATTGTCATATAGAAAATCCAAACGTTGAGAACATCCTTGATACCCTTTTTACACATGAATTTTTTTTTTCAAAAGAACCAAAAAAACTAATCTCAAATTCTGTGAAATTTTGATGCTGCTACGATCTAATTGTTTCAAGAAAATATTGAGAATATATAAGGATATATTGTTTTCAATTTCAATTTCAATATACTTGATCTAATTTCAGCATGCCCAAATAGTGCTTGCAAATTTCGACAGTGAATATCTCCTAAAGGAGGAATTTTGAAGCATGAATGATCCTATTGGAAAGGTATGGGAAAACTTTATGATTGAGAAAGGTTTGAGCATCACACGATTTAAATATAGAAAGTCAAAGGTTGACCAAAGTCAACCGGCCATATTTTGGCCTCCTGCAGCTGAGCGGTTTATTTCTTTAACTCCTAAAATAAAAATAAAAAAGGACCAATGTGAGATTTTGCTATTTTGGGCAGCTCTATTGAAAGGGTCAAAATTAATGTTTCTGCCCGAGACATGAACAAGATATTTCCTATACTACAAAGTGTTTGCGACCAAATTAACATAGTCAAATTTGAGTTTTAGAATTTTGAAACGCAAACCGTTGGTTTTAGCCTTCTAGGCCCAACTAGGGCAGAGGAGAAATAATTTTTATTAGACTTCATTTGAATCTTTTTTCTGGAACAATGTTCTTGATCCAACTACTAGTACTGAGATTTTCAACAAGTCCAGTTTGAAGAATTTGTCAAACTGACAAGGGCAGCCTCCAAAAATTTCACGGTTTATTTACAATGATTTTATCATTTATTTTTTTCTTTGCAAATTTGTCAAAATTTGGAGTCTAAGAAATTTCAAAAAAAAAAATTCCCCTAAAATTCAAAAACCAACAAAGGTACTTACCCACCGTTCATTTTCTTTTTCAGAAAATCACATATGGTTAATGCATATTTGAATGAATAGTCCTTCTTATACCTTTGCCTCTAAAATAAATTGCTTGAAGGTTAAAGAGCCAAATGAGTCTCTAAAAGTTTACATGGGTGTACCCAACTTAATGATTGAGATGGAAAATTATATGACCAAAATGTGTGGGATAAAAATCTTCAACTTTTCCTTTGCACCATGTAGACAATGCCTTCAAAACAATGCCCAAGAAAACCTTTACATAAACTTTTTGATGTTATATCTTGCAAATGATAGAAATCCAACGATCAATTTCTGCAACAATAACTGAAAACAAGCTTTGGTACATACCCTTCGACGAATTTAGAGGTAGAAAACCACACTTTTGAGATTTCAAGCTCTCAAAAACACATGGAAGGTAACATAGGGATCAATCGAAAGTAGTTTGATCTTACACCCTAACGGAAATAATTTTAGGACTATCTTGACGGATGATTCATAGGCCATTCAATTTGCTTGAACCCAATGTGTTCAAAGGCAACTCTCTCTTCCTTCACGCAAGCTAAATATGGGAAGAATGAATTTGAGAAATACAGAACGGCTGGCCGGACACTAAATCCAATCCATGTTCTCCCGGCTTGGAATTTCCAAATATGGAGGGAGGCTAATAAAAGGTTGCCCGGTATTTCTTTTGCTTATAAGGGGCGCTTCACACTATGGCCGTCCAAGTCGAGAGGCCGTGGAATTGAGAGTCCAAACTTTGTTGAGAGTCCAAAGGTATTTACAGAAAATAACCAATAAAATATTGTAATTGAATTTTTTATTATTAAAATCTGACGGACTCTCGACCATAGTTTGGGTCTTGCAAAATGCAGGACCCAAACAAACGTCGAGAGGCCGTCGCCTTGGTCAAAAAGTGTTGCCACGTAGTCCATTTGGAGAGTGACGGCCGGTGGACTTTGGTTTCTAGTGTGAAGGTTCGAGAGGCCGAAACTAGGGTTTCCTGCAATTTTATTGGCTGAAATCGACGGCCTCTCGACCTTCGGCCATAGTGTGAAGTGCCCCTAAGCCCTTAAAATTCCAAGGAGAGGCCCCCAAGGGTAAAATGGGGGTGCAGACCCCAAATTTCAAAAAAAAAAAAAAAAAAAATGACCTTGAGGGGTCAAAAATGGAAAAACCAAAAACTGGGGCCCCACCTCGGTGGTGAACCCGGATTGGATTTAGTGAGCGGCTAGCAGTTGTTCAGATGAACAGCACTTCAAATTCAGGGCAAACTTGGTCAACCTATTTGTCAACAAAAAACATGGGTCAACGGGAAGTGCACGATGTAGCGAGTCGCCTACAGTTTCGGGCAATCAGTCGGGGAGCCTGCAGAATTCGGCATTGCTACTCCACAGTCCTCGTGGAACAGGTCAAGGCGACGATGCATGACCTTGGCCGGGGTTTGCCTCTTAAACGAGGGCTTCCACAGCTAGTGCGGATCCGATTCAAGCATTGGTGGTGCTGCTGGAGCTTGCATGGTGATTGCCAGGGATAAGCAGTTGCGGAATCGCAGAGCGTTCTACTCGAGTCGTTGTTCGTCGTTCACACCATCTCTTACAGGTCACCCGTATCGGCTCCATCGGAAAATTGGTGAACAGTGAGACCTGTACCGGTTAGTGCATGCGGGGCTGTGCATGGTGCATGTTGTCGTATGCTCACTCCTGTCGACTCTATGCTTTCTTCATGTGGTGTAAGATGGGAAACTATCAAGATGTTCCTAATCTAGTCTTTCGTGAGTGTTACGGTTCAGATTTTGAAACCCTCAGCGAATCACCAGCGCCAGCTTTGATCTGTCCGTTCTTAGCAAAGCGCATCCTGATTCTCCCCCAGGTTCGAAGCTTCAAACTCTCTAGTTTCAAATTTACCACAGGGTCATGCAACGTGCTATTTGGCCCTTGGGCAGTGCCAGTGGTTGCAAATTTTTGAGTTTTTTTCTTGAATCCATTGTGGAGACCAACTGAATCTCAAGCGACAAATCATAGAGTTGGACACACGTACTCTAGGTTTTTGATGTGAAGTTAACATATATAGGTCAAGTGCGGTAGCTTCTTTCTGATGTTTACACTTTGAACACTAGAGTTTTACATCTGGATCTGCCATTTGCGGTACGATGTTTATGGAGCTTAACGTATCAAACGGGTTGGTGGAGCCCCCATCTGGCTGATCGGTGTATGATGACAATGCAACATAGGATTCGCATATTTCGAATGGAGGTAATGTAACGTTGTAAGTGTTCTCTTGTGCAGGTTGGATGAGGAGTTTGGATTTCAAGCACGGAGCGCTTACTAGTTCCAGCCGTGCGTAGACCGATTTCGTAGCAAGAGTGAACCATATGTGATTCCTGGACTGATGTACAAGAGTGGTTAGTGGCTTTGGAAGTGATGCTTCTTCATCGCTTTTATTGTCGTAGTAATGGTCAAGTGAGATACCAAAAGTATTAGTCGACGCCATTTGCAAAATGGCAGCAAGGGTGCCGGACTGGGGAGATGCTTCGAGTTCAAGAGGAACGGTTCGTTCAGCTTTGAATAGATATGTCCGTTCTATCGAAAGTGGACGTCTATCATTGGGAATCCAAGACTGGACGGAAGATGTTCAGAGTCCAGTGGTGATTTGTTCTACCCAAAGTGACTACCTTCTTACGAAGATTCAGCGACGATCTGGGAGAATACTGGTTGAATTATGTGATCGCGATCTGGCGGAGGCCCGTCGAACCAAGGTTTATGATTGCCTCGAAATATTTATCTGTATCATGAGGGCCGCTGAGGACTTACTCTTCTGTGCTGAAAAGGATTGGAAGTTAGCTGCCCTTGATGTTTTCCTACCAGCATCATATGCCCCATGCCATTCCAGATTTGCTCTTCTGGCTCGTGATTTAGATTGCACATATTACATCCTCCTATCACTGTTGGAAGCTAACGCTACTGAACGAAGTCACACATCGATGGGTAAAGCACTCTCTGAAGATCTGACAATTGCACTAAGCAAGGTAAAAGGCGGGTCAAGCCGAAAGTCTGGTCACCAGGAATCGTATGGTTCCCTCCTGAGACGGAGGTCTTATGGGGATGCATCATCCAGTGAACCACCCGTTCCAGATTGGTGTTGGATTAGCGGAGAGCTGGAGTATACACACTCAGGAAAATTTGTGGCATCTACTAATTTCAAGTTAATCTTGAAATGTCAGTGGTTGGGAATGGAAGTGGCGATAGCTGTTTTCACAGGTGAAAGTGCAGGGAACTTTCTGACAGCAGAAGCAAGCATCGTGGCAAGTGTGCAACACCCCAATGTGGTCAACTTGTTTGGGTGTGCGTATGATGATGAAAAGCAGCAAGGGTATCTTGTGACAGAGCTCATGGAACAAGACCTTCACCAGCTGATAAAAGAAAAGAGAAAGAAAAGAGTTCAGCCGTTTTTGGAACTGTAGCAAGGGACATCATATTGCAAATTGTTGAAGCCATGATCCATGTGCACAACTGCAGGGTAGTGCACCGGGATCTGAAGCCTGCGAATTGTCTTGTAAGCGCAAAGAAGAGAATAAGGAAACAGCAAGGGGAAGAAACGTACTACGTGGTGAAACTGACCGACTTTGGAGCATCAACGGTGCGAGGTGCAGATGCGTCCACTTGCCACACGAGGAAGCGGGGGACCACGGCTTACATGGCTCCTGAGGTACAAGCGAAGCAAGAGTGCTCCTACAAATGGTCTGCGGATGTGTATAGTTTCGGGATGACAATGTATGAGATCTTCACTGGGAAGTTTCCTTTCGAAGGAGTATGCAAAGGAACAGAACTGGAAACAAGAGTTTGTGCAGGAGAGCGGCCGACTTTCACAAGTTACCGTCAAGAGTGCTCTATTCGTGATGAGTGGAAGAAGCTGATGGAGACGTGTTGGCATCAAGACCCTACACGACGACCAAATTTTGCATGGATTCGGCTCGAGATTTTGAGGGGATTGCCGCATTTCCGTTACCATCATCAGCCTGTGGATCCTCCGCGTGTCTGGCTGCGAAATGTGAAAATGCCGCCGGAGATTGGTAAGGAACTTTTACAAAAGTGTGAAGATTTTACACTGAAAACTGATGATCCAGGATTCTTGAATAGAGCACTGAATAAAATGACGGCGCTGTTTTCTTCTTAAATAGCTTGTAAGATGGATTATTTGTTTAGAGATTACTGATCTCAGTGATGTTATTACGGGTCCCTATGTAATGAGTCATATGTAATGTATGATACATTTTGGGTCCTTTATATTTACTCCGCTTACTGTGTATCTTCAGCAGAAATCTTGTAGTGGTTTATACATTGGGTAAACACAAATTTAAACAACAGGCCCTACAGTGGTAGAAGGGAACCCTGTCACGCATGCTTGGAGATGCATACAAGTAGCCCGCTCAGAATAGAAATAATAGAAATGTAATCTTCTCATATGTTTCTATGAAGATAATAATCACTTGTATATGCCCTATAGTTGTTGAACATCACCTAATGCTCAAAGTTACACTGTAAAGGCTACACAATTTTTGTAGTCAGAATTCAACTAGAGAGGCTTGAGGCTTCATAGAATAGTTACCTACCTTAACCCACTGTAGTAGATTACATAATGCAACAAACTTTGATAAAGCCTCAACCCCTAACGGTACAAAATGTCAAAAGACCAACATTTGGTATGAGTGATAAGGTGAAATTTTAACTCCTAAATGTTTTAGCCTATCTTTAGCCAAATAACACATTTTCAAAGAATGTGTCATCATAAATGAACTTTAAAATAAGTTATTAAAATATTAGTCGTACAAAATTGTTGTAAGTCATGTGGACCAAATTTGAGTCATGAGGTCTCATAGAATATTAGTACATTTAAGTTATTAGTACTCAAAAAAGATTTCAAAGTTTCATCATTTTCACTTTGAGGGGGAACTGCGACCAATATACCTAGTATTGCAATGAAAACATCACCCCCTACAAAGGTTTTCACCTTCATCTTAATAGCACCTTTGCCCCCAAAAAAAATCATCAACCTGATTTCTTGGCGCCAATGGTGAGAACCACCTAAAAAATTACAAGGGAAAACTAGTCCAAAATCAACCCTTTGCACTTAGATTTATGCCTTATCCTCAATATATCTTTGATCTTGTCAAGGTTTCTACCACTCGAATAAGACTTTGATTAGAAGCCCTCCGAGAAAATAAAGTTGAAATCAAACAGTGGATGAAGGAGATATAGCTCCTAAATTATCATCCATTTTTTCATTGACGAGACTTCATTGCAAATTTAATAGCAAAAGTACTTGGATCAAAAAACTTCTAATTAGAAAGTTGTAAAGAATCACCTTACGATCATGATCATGTAAATTTTTTTACCAAGAAATATTTTTGATTTCACATAATTGGCTTACAATGGTAATACATGCCCCATGCTTGGAAACTCAAAAACAAGAGTTGTATTCACTAAAATGCATGCCATCAATTCATTCTTTATTGTGTGGGTTTACCATTATCTACACACAAACTAGACTTGATTTGGAAGCAATAGTGTCTTGCAAAAGTGATTAGACTTCTCAAAAGTAGAACCTTGTGAACTCCCAGCCGTTCCGTATTTCGTAGATACATTGTTCCAATATTCAGCTTGCTTGGAGGAAGGAAGGCTTGCCCTTGATAAGTTCACGTTCAAGCGATTTGACTGGCCTATAAATTATCCGCCGAGACAATCCTAGAATTATTCTCGTTGAGGAAAAATCACACGACTTTCCATTACGAACCTTTCACCTTTCCCCGATTGATTATTCTTAATTGTTGATGCCTAAAGACGACTAGCCCCGAAGCTAGCCCCGAAGCTGCCTAAAGTCTCAAAGGAGCTCTCTTTCAAATTTTATCATTTACACCTTATAGCCACACTCACACCAAATTTTAACTCAACATACCAAAATTAAAGCCTTCACACCAAATTTTTACTCAACATACCAAAATTAAAGCCTTCATCTAGTCTGCCCGAAATAGCAAAAGTCTTTAGGAGTAAAGAATTGTGAATTCCCATGAATGGAAACGAAAATCTGGCTCCGAAATTGTACGACATCAATATTTGACCTCTATAAAGCTTGTGCTATTTATCGCTCAGAGTTGTGGTAACCACAGCATTCAGACATGATAAATTTCGTCTGTGCGGAACAAATACAGGCTGAAGTGACCACGAAGAAGGGATTTTTCAGAGGTTGATTATCTTCGGTTTCAAGACCGGAGAACCCTTAAACATAAGTATGTGGTTGATTGATTCTGTAGGTACGGGGGGCGGAATCCAGCTTCGCTGACACCTCACAACAATGCGATGACTATTGTACTCAGATTTAACATTTGATCAAGCAGAAGGTTCGCTACCCTCTGGAATTGAAAGTGGTGTGATCTACTCTCAACGAGAACAAGTTTAGGACTATCTTTGCTAATGATTTGTAGCCCAGTCAAATTCCTTGAACCTGGGCGAGCCCCTCATCCTTCCCGCAGGTTAAATATGGAAACAGTAAATTTATGAAGTAGGGGACGGCTGAGAATTCACAGAGGGGAAAGAATTGGCAACGTTTTGTAACACACCAGATAGGATAGCAATTGTACAGTACAGTAAAGTTGAGAACAGCCCCAGTAAAATTCAGGGCAATTTTGTTTGATGAATCTTTTCTGTCAATCAAGTAGGGGAGGCGAAAACAATAGCTAAGAATGAAACTAGGTTAGTTTACACAACTTCTTTCTCTAAGCGGAGGATGGCCATGAAAGCATCCTGAGGAACGTCCACACGGCCCACGGACTTCATGCGCTTCTTACCCTCGGCCTGCTTCTTCAGCAGTTTCTTCTTGCGGGTGATGTCTCCACCGTAGCATTTTGCCAACACATCTTTGCGCATGGCGGCGATGGCCTCACTGGCGATGACCTTGGACCCAATACAGGCTTGAATGGGGATCTTGAACAGCTGACGCGGAATCAACTTCTTCAATTTTTGAGTCAATGCCCGGCCGACGCTGTACGCCTTGTCCTGGTGCACAATAACCGCAAGGGGGTCAACTGGTTCTTCATTAATCATAATGTCCAGCTTCACCAGCTTGCTCTCTCGATAGCCTTTCACGGAGTACTCCATGCTGGCATAGCCCTTGCTCCGTGACTTGAGCTGATCGAAAAAGTCCCCTACCATCTCCCCCAATGGCATCATGTACACCAACGAAGCCCGATTCTCTGTGATGAACTTCATTTCCTTGAACTCTCCACGCCGTTCTTGAGCCAGCTCCATCAGAGGCCCGATATAGTCCTTCGGTGTAAGCAGCTCGATTCGCACATAAGGCTCTTCGATGGCCCTGCGCTTGCCAGCATCTGGCAGCGCCGAAGGATTCGAACATTCGACTACATTGCCATCTGTGCAGTGCACCCGGTACACCACACTGGGAGCAGTAGTAATGAGGTTCAGGTTGTACTCTCGTTCTAACCTTTCCTGCACGATCTCCATGTGCAGAAGCCCCAAGAAGCCACATCGAAAACCAAAGCCCATGGCACTCGATGATTCTGGCTCAAACGCGAGCGCCGCATCGTTCAACTGCAGCTTTTCTAGAGCTTCTCGTAGCTCGACGAATTGATCTGCATCGATGGGAAATAGCCCACAAAACACCATGGGTGTAGCCAACTGGTACCCAGGTAGCGCGACAGCAGCTTTCCGAGACACGGTGGTGATAGTATCTCCAACTCTTGCATCTGCCACGGATCTGATAGATGCCGACAAGTAGCCCACCTCGCCTGCAAACAACTCTTTCACTGGCATTTGAACAGGAGACAGAACTCCTACTTCGTCTACCTGATACTCCTTCCCACTCGCCATGAATTGGACATAATCGCCTTTCTTCACAACACCATCCATAACTCGGAAGTAGACGACGACTCCCCGGTAGGAGTCATAGTACGAGTCGAAAATCAATGCGCGAAGAGGCTCCGCAGCTGTCTCCTTCGGTGGGGGGATCTTCTTTACCACTGCCTTGAGAATCTCAGGTATTCCGACTCCCTCCTTAGCAGAACAAAGAATGGCGTCGCTGCAATCTAACCCTATGATTTCCTCGATCTCTCTCCTCACACGCTCCGGGTCCGCTCCAGGAAGATCGATCTTGTTAAGCACAGGGATGATTTCCAAATTTGATTCGAGAGCAAGATAGACGTTCGCTAGGGTCTGAGCCTCAACACCTTGAGAGGCGTCAACCACCAAGAGAGCGCCTTCGCAAGCTGCCAAGGATCTCGACACCTCGTACGAGAAATCAACATGCCCTGGGGTATCGATTAGATTCAAGCAGTAGGCTTCCCGAGTTTCGTCATCCACGTAGCGCATACGAGCTGCTTGCAGCTTGATTGTGATGCCCCTCTCCCGCTCCAGGTCCATGTTGTCTAGAAACTGCTCCTTCATCTCTCGTGCGAGGACTGTGCCCGTCGTTTGCAGCAACTTGTCGGCTAATGTTGACTTTCCATGATCAATGTGTGCGATGATAGAGAAGTTTCTGATATGTGAGATCGGAACTTTAGACAATCGGTCCTTGCCATTGTCGATGCCTCTTGTGCCAGCATTCCCTTCTTCTGGAGCAGCTTTTTCAGGTCTTGCTTCAATTATTCCAGTAGCCCGTATGCCATGTCTTGGATACTGATCTCTTTCTACCAACCTAGAATCCCAATCTCCTCTCAGAGTAACCCTTTTCAAGAGCGAGCGACCAGCTTCCCGGTCCTGTAGATGCCTGCTTCCCGACCTGCTTATTGCTCGTCTAACCTGTCTCTTTCCTGCTCCGCATCGGTTTGATATCGCAGGGCTGGCTTCAGATGAACAGCGGGTTGAAATGATGGATCCGTTCACAGACTGTGAAATACAAGCTGCACTGGAAACGGTGGCAGCTGCCATGATGCCACAGCTCCTTGCCTGCAAAAGGTGAAAAATTAAAAGGGATATCAGCGACGATGACGAACAAATTAGCAACAAATTTCTCAAAGCTTCACTACTCCCAAAATTCACGTTCTCTCGATGCTCGACGTACTCTTTCCATACCCTAAGTATCTCTATCAATGCTCGCACAACAGGATGACCTCAAAATTAACAGTAAATCCAAATTTTGCAACAATTTCATCGCCTGAGGCTAAACATCACTCCGAATTGCTATTTCTCCCACACAAGAAACAAAATCTCCTCAAAATTGCGCTACAATTTTTCCGAAAACCACGTCACCAGACAAAAACTGTCTTGAGATAATCCAATCATCCCACAAACATCAAGCCAATTGTACTCTCATTCGATTCTATACATACCCTAGGTGTATCAACAGATGCTACCAAGGCACTGATTTTCAAGACACTAAGTCTACTCTTCGCCTCTTCGAATCATTACGGAAACATCATTAACAACACCGAAAACAAAAATTACCCTAGAGTTGCACCTCAATCGCTAAAATTCCACCAAGCATCAATAGACAATGAACATCCAGCCAATTGCTGCGAACTCTGACACTCCAACCTCGCTCGAATTCAAACACCATACTCACAATGAGCACAACAGCCGAATTAACAAAAATGCCAAAAATGCCACCCTCAGCTGGAAATTCTTCTCCACCATTCTCTTTCTACTTTCGAGTCTCCAAGGAAGGAACAATGCGTACCTAGAGAGATTATTGTGGCAGCTGCAAATTGGTTTCGAGCCCCTGCAAACAGAAGAGAAGTGAGGGTGGCAGTGTTTACCGACCTACATCCTGGTGCTACGACAATTGAAGAGGAGCGAGTGGGAAAAAAGGAATGGAGCGGGCGTGGATTGTGTGGTGGTCGCCGACTTATCTGCCATTGCTCCGTCGCTCGCTACGACGACGACGACGACATACGACTACCTCCAGGAGTCTGGTTGCGTAGAAAACAAAGTCATTTTTTGTGATACTATTTACTTTAAAGTTATTAGGTTTTGATTTACTCGTGAGGAGATTTATTTTGGTTTTAAGTTCCTCACGATGATAAGCTTATATTTTTTAAATATTATAATTGTAAACATTTGACATATCCACAACATTAAAGAACTTTCTCATATTAAGTTTGTATTCTTCCAAAATGAAGTTAAATCAATCTTTCAAATGGCTTACCAAGATATACTAGCTATCTAATTTCTTTTTTTGCAAATGTTGAATCAAGATTACCCTCCTAAAATTGAGTATGATATTGGGGTTCCTTTAATAAAAAAAATTCAATTGAGTGCAAAACTATTTTGGTTGCATAAGCTTCTCATCTTATTCTTAAACAAAAAGAACATGATATTATTGTGTATTGCAAAGTCTAAGTCACTTCATCAACTCAAAGTGCTTTTCAGAGATCATTTACTTCTATGTGAAATTGTATAAATGTACAACTTATATACTTCTATAGTTGTTATTGACATCCAATTTGATTTATCTTACTTCTACTAATCAACCATAAGTAAATTCCCAATGAAAAATATGCATGAATCTATCATTATTCATTTTCAAGAATGTTTTCATAAACATGATAGGTATGAATCACCTCCAAAAGAGATGTAACAACATGGCGAGCATGGTGCGACTGCATTAAAGCATGACATTACTTTAAAAGTACATATATTTGTCCACGATGACACTAAACTACCTAATGATGGGCTAAGGTGTTGTTAACCATGCGGTTGGAAGTTTGACACCTACTAGAAACCCCCTATGAGGAGCGTGTGCTTAACCTTGCATAAAATCAACCTCTCCTTGACAAATTTATGCAATGTGTTTTCTAAAATAGGCTCGTGTCAAAAAATCATAATAATACTAGATTATATGTTTTTATGTATATGGATACATGGGCAATAGGGGGTATACTTACATTGACAAAGTGGTAGGTGGTGAACATTTTGAAATAATAAATTGATTCAAAACATTTATCCATAAACATTGAAACATTTCAAATAATGTACTGATAAGATTATCATTTACAATAGAAACGGATATTTAACTAATTATGGACAAATTCCGAACTTATGGATATTTTCACTAAAAACATAAGTATCAAAATGTATGGCACATTAATAAATAATAGAAACCCAAGCAAGATATATTGAAAATCAACCATTATATATTGAAAAGTGCATGTAAAACAAAAAACTATCTAAATTATATCGGCCGAAGGCCAATACAACTAAAACCGCTAAACCTTGAACCCTAAACCCCAAACCCTAAACCCTAAACCCTAAACCCTAAACCCTAAACCCTAAACCCTAAACCCTAAAGACCCTGAACCCTAGACTCTAAACCCCAAACCTTAGACCGTAGACTACAGTTCACGTCCCCAACCCACATTAGTCGAAATTACGACGGACGGACCGCCGATAGAAGCCCAAGGAATATGACGAAGTAGTAGTAACAATTTCAGAACTCAGCTTAGAAAAGAAATTCAAAAGGTTGCACACTCATTCATACACAGATCAATTCAATATGATTCAGAGGGATACATGGATACAATGCCATGAACAGAAAAGTCCAATATCGGCCGCCAGCCGATAAAAGCGGAGTACATTAAAAGTGTACGATACAATGATCGCTACATTAAAGAGAGAGAAGGATATAGTGTATCGGAAAGCCATAGGTAGCTAAGTCACTTATCGGCCGCCAGCCGAGAAACAGTAAACTATAGAGAAGGAGGAAGTACAACAAAGCAACCAATGAACGCTACAATCGTGAAAACGATGAATATACTCCAATCAACTGTCATGGATAGGAAAGACCGAAAACAAGAGTAAAGGAATGAGCTGAAGCATATTGATAATGATGAGTATGCCGAAGCAAAAACACAACGGGTATGCACGGATTATAGACACTAATCGCAGTAGTGAGGTGAGTCGGATAAGAACCAGCGGGTAGAGCGTGGTGTCGGCGGCCGGCCCGATAGGAGGTCGGAGTTCTTTGGTGGGAAGCATATGAGATCGATGTCGGCCGGCAAATGACAAGTGCGAGAAAGCAGTCCGTCATAGAGTGGGAGGATGCGAGGGAGGCTCACATGAAGCGTGTCGGCCGGAAGCCGATACAAATGTATAATGAACAGCTTAGAGAACAGCTCCAACGGCCTCAAGGTTAGACATTGCATTGCAGCTTTGCTCGGGAATGATATGTGTAGTCAGTGGACCTTTCTTTGCATGTGACGGCATCCTATGAGAGAAACAGAACAATGTTGACATTCACAACCCGAGGAAGACAAGGCTCCTTATGCCAACCAGCGAGTCCAAAGACTCCCTAGCGATGATCGATTTTCCTTCCTTCTTAGCTCGCATAGGGGTCCACATTCGATCTTGAAATTGCCATAGGTAGGACCAGGCGTCGATCAACACACTCAAGGACACGCCCCCCCAGACAGGGGAAGGAAATGGTCGTCGCCAGGCGGCATAAGACGAAGTCGCCAAGAAGAACATCACGGAATGGATTAAAGTTGAGCCTCGGTCGGTCTTTTAGCAGGACCACGATGAGATAAGCATCCGCATCATCCTCGGGCGTAATGTCCCGTGAGAGAAGAGGAGCTAGATCCGAATCTTGGGAGGCACGAGAATGATCACGAGTCGAGTCTGAAATAGGCCAAAATCCTTCCACAAGAACGTCAGGGGTAGACGGTAATGGTGAATTGATCTCTCGGTTGATTCGCTCCCAGTAACCAACAGGTCCAACCATCTCCTCGCGATAACGCCTGCATACGCGCCATACCGGACTTCCGAACTCAATGAACTTAGATATATCGTGCTTGATGAAACCCTGTTTGTCATTGCACTCCGAGGCACGAGCTTGCTCCTTCACGAGTTCAACTTGTTGGGGTTCACCTCCGTGACGCCCCATAACGGCTTAAATGGAACAGGGACGTGGGTCGCGGATGGAATTCTAGGTCTTCCTTGCTCGTCAAAGTCCACATCTTGACGGGGGGACCGGGTGGGAGCCATGAAGAATCGGTGGATTTCCGCTTATACCTCATGACAGCCGCCGCGATCGTCACCGTCCCTCTTCGACCTTAACTTGAAAAGATGCATATCACCAAGTCCAACAATTTTGTTGACACCGTCGTGATGAAAGTCCTTGAAGTAGGATTTGAAATCCGCAACCTCTTGAACGAATTCAGGAATGAAGGCGACTGTCTTCTCCGAGTCCATAAAGGCCTTCATGAGATCGCCTAGAACGTACGTGTTTTTCCGCTTAATGAGCTTGGAAAGGTAACTGAAATGGGCATCAATATCCTCGTGAGTGTGGCCAACAATGAGAACCCAACAAACACCCTCCTTAAAAATGCGCCGAGCGGTCAGCAAAGAGCAGAAGGCCATCACAAATCTGTTCTTATTGTCCTTCGCGGAATTATCAAGTTGCAGGAATAGCTTACGCGGAAGCGGAACGAGCGGACGTCCAGGTTGTGAAGGACCGAATTGAGTCCCGGTGGCGGGTGGGATCGATGCGAAACACCTAGACTTTCCATGTAGCAAAGCTTGGAAGAAGTCGTTACAATGGAGTCATGTGGAAAGAGCTCCCGGGATTCACGTACCGGTGGCTTCTCAAGCGCTCGCAGTACACGACACAAAGAAGAGATGGTGAAGTTGGAATCCCCCGGCCAGAGCGCAGTGGAGTAGTGTGCGTACGCACCATCACCGTGGCCGTGTGTCAACATGCCGGTAACAGAAACCGGAATCTGTCCAAGGCCAGCAATGGCTTTTGTAATCCTCTGCATTCTGGGAATGGCCGTCTTCGTGGTATCCATCTTGTCATGGATTATACGTAGAAACTCAGAGGGGTTCTCGCAGGATTGGGAACTCCAGCCACCATATATATGGCGGCAGACACGCTGATAATTGAGATGGCGATTCCGGTCATCGACTAATGCTTGCCATTCATCACAGCCCCTTGGGTACTTGGATATGCACTCCACAAGGAAGTCACACTCAGTACACTTCGAGAAGCTGCTCCCAACAGCTTTAACCTCGACATTCTTGAAGTGGTTCTTCCGAAGCTGACTGATAGTGGACTGAGAGACCGGCTTATGGTGGCATTTGACATTCACCTGGAAGGAGGAGATAAGGTAGGACGTTAACATCCAGGTCGACGCCTCCTATCGGCCGGCAAAATTTAGAGGAGTGCACTGACATAAGCAGGAACTAATCGCTAATGGAGTATCGGCCGGCAAATAGCCGCAAGTGGAGCATTGACTAGATAAGGCACGAAGGAATCGGCGAGAAGAAGCTAAAGCCGAAAGGTCTAATTGGAAACAACCGAAACATAACAACCTAGTGTATCGGCGGCAAAATGACATCGAGGACGAAGAGGAAATAAGAATGATTGGGACTTACTTGATTCACTTGCTCGCGCATGGTGTCCCAGGGGAGCGAGCAGATGGAACAACCTTCGGGTTGTCAACTCGCTTATTTCCAACAAGCCCGAACTCGTTAGGCATCCGTCCGCATTCTCGTCAATAATCTTCTCGCAGGGTTGCTCGGCCTCGAATCGTATGCGGCCGTGGACGAACAACTCGAGAATTGCCATGCGATCCGCTCACCGATCCACCCATTGCTGCAGCCTTGTAGACGTGGTAAGGCGATCCGAGACACCGTGAATGATATACCAAGCGTTCTCGCAGACCTCAACATTCTCAAGCGTGATGAATTTCCCCGCCTCCCGGTTCATGGACATGAAGTTGACTTTGAACAAAGATACGCCTGTCTCTCTTCTAATTTCAAAAGAGCAAGCATAGTACTTACGACGAAGGATTCGAGTAGACTCCCACGGAAACGTCTGACAGCACCTACTCTTGCAGCACAGCTGTGAACTAACCTTGCGAATTTCATCATCCGAGGTCTTCGACTTAAGCCTAGACCCAGCGGGCTGCTCCTTTGACAAGAGTCTACGACGAACGGACCTGTAGGGATTCCGAGGCACACCCTGAAGTCCCGGATGTTCGAAGGTGGAATTATGAGCGGCCTCAGAGCAGAGCATGACAATGTCTGACAGGAGTTGACCGCCTTCAATTCGAGTCCGCGAAAGAGGCCATCTCATTGTCGTGAGTTGTAGGGTATCGTGCTCTGATATGAACATTACTCCCACATCTGTATCGCCAAGAAGATCCTCATCCCAGGCTTCATCTGGAAGACAGACTTGAATGATTGCATGCCCAAAAAAGGTAAGATCCTCGTTCAGTAGGTCGCAGCACTTGTTCCTCCAGTCGGACCGATTCAGGACCGCCTGAGGTTCCGGTCGCAAATGTTCAGTGTCGCGTGAGACAGAGGGGCGAAAGTTGACAGCGCTATCGGCGCCAAAACTATCCGAAGAGGGCTGCGAGAAAATGCCGTTGTCAAACGGCATAGCATGAAGATCATTAGCAGATTCATTCCCTTGAGAGGAGAGGACATCGACGCGGGTTGGCGGATTCGTCCCGGACCCACAGTCGTCGCTGCCCTCAAAATGAGAGAGACCGGTTGAATGATGCGGGTTACCTGAACTACCACAGCAGTCAGTAGAGGGTGAGTCCTTGACACCGTCATTGCTGGATGGTTCAACCTTGACACTCCTCAGCGTGGGGTGTATCGGCTGCCGGCCGATAGAGTTGCCATTCAGCGGCGTAGCGTCGAGGGGACGAAGTTTGTAAGCGCTCCAAAGGATTTCGTACCCAAGGCACTCGCCAAGCAGAGTGAGAGAAGGATTCTCACAGTAAGCTACAAGACCAACAAAGTCCTTATACACAGTAGTGAGCTTGACAACTGCAAAGAAGCTATGCGGGACGCGGAAACCCTCCCAAGTGCCCTTAGGCGAGCACTCAACGATGACGCCCACTCCGACACAGTCATGATCGGTCCCGTCAACATGCAATAGAGCAACCTCCATGTTAACAGAGAGAGTGAGGAACTGATTTATGGGCTTCTCATCTAATGCGCCCGGTGTCGGCTGGCAACTGATAGGCTCGGATGATTCATCGAGGTTATCAACGAAGGGTCTCACGTCATTCACGTACCATGTAATGTTGTTACCAGGACACTGACTAAGAAACTTAACGCTAGGAGTGGGAAACGGAATGATCATCTCAATATTTGGAGCGACGTCAATAACATGGACGTCTAAAAGAAATGGCTTTCGCGAGATAATTTGGTTGATGGAAGCGATCAAAGATAATAAAATTTTGCGAATGACAGAGCGACAATCGCGCCCCTTTTCTATACGCCATCTCCCGGAACCGCCGTTCTTGAGAAAGCTGTCAATCGGTTCGGTTTCCAGCATGATGGAGCATGATCTCTTCATTGATCTATCGGCTGCCGGCCGACACAATTCCAAATCTAATAGGTTGAGGAGACGTAGGAAGTAATGAAACAGCTGCAGTAGACACAACCACCTGAGGTATCGGCTGCCGGCCGACACAATTGCGAATCTAAAAGGTTGAGGAGACGTAGGAAATAATGAGACAGCTGCAGTAGACACAACCACCTGAGGTATCGGCTGCCGGCCGACACCTTGATCTGAAGCTCCCGGGAGACAGGACAATGACGGACACGTGATAGTTCTATATCGGCTGGCAACCGATATAAGCAGATCCGACTTATTCCTAAGGAATCGTATTGGCTGGCGTAATTCACTATGTCGGCTGGCGTCTAATACCAGGGTATTGAGCCTCTAGCTATTAAATCGTGCAAATTGAAGTAATAAAAGGCTGCTATCTACCGCTCTCTATATAGAAAGAAGCGCACTAACACGGGGAACACAATGACGCAATTCTTGACTATTTCTCGGCCGGGGAAAACTACAAAAACAAAGAAAAGCAAATCGCTCGGAGCGTCGGAAAACACGCGAAAATGAAATAAAATGTCGAAGCGATTTGGGAATGGATAGCCATCTGAAATGACAGAGCGTGGGTGGCGCTCAAATTAAGAAGATTTCAAACTCAAATTTCAAATGATTTTGAATTTTTGGAGGGCTAATTGATAGGCAGGATGAAAAGCATGATGAAACGGATGAAAAAAATTTAAATTGACGTTTTGGCGGCGCGAGCTTCAGAAATTTTTGGCGGGCGGGCAAGCGGATGCGAGAGCGGGCAAGCCGATTGAAAAGCGGGCAAGGCGCAAATCGGCGGGCAGCCGATAGCCATCATTGCGAAAATTGCGGAGGGGGTAAACCGTTCACCCTCCCTCATTTGCTCTCATTTGTAATTTGCTCTCCTCTCTCACTTTTGCGCTCTCCTCTCACTTGTGCTCTCTCCACACTTTCTCTCCTCTCTCATTTGCACTTGCTCTCTCCTCTCATTTGCTACTTGCTCTCTCATCTCTCCTTTCTTGTTGTCTTCCCTCCTCTCTGCTTTCATGCTTTCTTGCTGTCTTCTCTCCTCTCCTCTCTGCTTGCATGCTTTCTTGCCTTAGCCGTTTCTGTGCTGGCAGCCGATAGTATTCAGTTTTAGGGTTTAGGGTTTTTAGCGGCGCCGATATTTTTAAGGTCCAAATGACTTTGCTTGGCGGAGCGGAGGCAAGGCCATGACACACCTTACGCACCAGCCGACAGCTTTGCGGAAGAGCGGAACACTCCTTACGCACCAGTCGACATCGAGCACTCGCCAGCCGATACATCTCCGATGGTGTCGTCGAAGAGGTAAGCCGATTTAGCTCTTCTGTGACGTTTCAGTATGCGCCGTTTCGATTGGCGTCGTTTCATTTGCATCTTTTAAATCGGTTCTCTTGCCTTGTGTGTGTCATTTTTTGCCGATAGCTCGAGTGATGTATTAACTTAGAACGCTGTGATTTGTGTGTCGGCTGGCAGCCGATAGCCCATTTGCTGTAGCATGTTCTCTTGTAATGCTTAGTGTACTCGCGGGTCGTTAGTAGCTCCTCTGCCTTAGCGCCTTACACTGCCTTGTGTATCGGCTGGCAGCCGATAGCTTCTATTCTCAGCTACTTTGGCGATAGCAGCATGCTATTTCTTTGTAGGTCATTAGACTATCATCGTAACTATTGGAGTGTCGCGCTGAATATTTGTGCATTGTCGCTATCAGCTGGCAGCCGATACCATGGTTGTTATCGGCTGGCAGCCGATAAGATATTCGTTTACTGATATACATTAGTGTACGTTTACTGGCGTTTACTAATATACCCTCACATGTGTTTATTCTCGCGAAAAACCACCACCCTAGCTAGATCAAGTTGTGTGGAACTTGCACACACGGATGTCAAGCATGAAGACATCGTCCCGCGTGCAGTATGGGCCGTTAATCCAGTCATCCAGCAGTGGGGACTATGCTGGAGAGTCCTCCCCAGCCAGCGAATCGAGATTGCTTGCTCGTACCTCTACAAGGGTAATATGATCCCTGGGTACGGTGATGTGCTCGAAATTCTGGAGAATGTGGAGCACGTCGACATTCTCATAAGCCTACCGGCCCTGAGAGATCCCTCTGCCCCGACCGACTACATCGCCGTATCAATGCCGTGGAGACAATGCACTGAGGCGGTTTGCGGTGAGCCGGCGAATAAGCAGGGCATGACCTTCAATGGAGCTGCGCCTGCTACCATCGAGGAGTTCATGGACGCGTGGTCCGCTATCGATTACGCAAGGTTGGCTATTAACAACCTCATCAATGCTGCAGCGGCTGTGGCTCCGTCGTCGTCGAAGAGGAAGCCAACTCCTTCAAAGAAGAAGCGACCTGCAGCAGAGATGGTCGATCTTGGTGATGACGGCGATGAAGACGTCCAGGGGTCACAAGATCGGACGTTACTTGGGCGTGAGCGTAGAGCGTAGAGCGAAGAATTTCAGATTGGAGAGCGGTGGTGAGAACATTTTTTTGGAATTTTTTTCTAAAAATATAAAAATTCTAAATTTATACAGAATATTCTAGAGAGTATTCAAATATTCTTGACTTATTACCGTGGATTTGGAACCCGAACCCGTGGAAATGAGGGAAAAATTCTGAAATTTGGCTAACTTCAACAACATTCAAAAGACATGGAGACACTTATGGTGTGACATTACTTAAACAATTTTGTGGAAATAGATACTAATATATTTTTTTTAATGCTATATTGCAAAATATAGTCACACAACGTGTTAACTACATAGTCTAGGGTTAAGGGCGAATAGGGAATATTGTGTGGAAAACTATGACATCTAAACTATGGCGAGCTCAAGGATGCCTCTCTCCATGATCATCTTCACCTCGTTGAAACTTAGGGTAGGCGCATGGATGAAGAGGTCTACATCTGGTTCAAACTTGCATATCAACACAAAGACATAGTATAGGTGCTTACAAGGTCTATAAGATTCTCCTCTCTGCCCTAGTTTTGCAATTGTGCTTTTAAACACCGGACAAGTGCAATCTGGTAATGCACCTATTGATAGTTGATAAATCGCTTGCGAATTTGACTCCATGGAAATAATGCATCCAATTCCTGGCGATGGGACCATAGTGACCTTTAGTATCTTCGTCTGCATTGCACGGGCGGAATCAATATTCCGTGTGTGCTTAGAAGTTACGTTGCATATGCGTCGGAGGTTCCTTGACTTCCTTGATTTTGGGAAGACATCTGCTTCTCCGGCACTGGAATATGTGACAGGTCCCGTGGCGCAGATGCATTGTTGAAAGTGCGGTTGAGTGGTAGTCTCTCCTTCTGAGGGAGTCGGAAACCAGCATTCTCTAACGCCTCCATCTCCGAACGTGTCAGATTTGTCCCTATCTTCACGGGCCAGATTGTTGGGATTGGGGGTTGATCTTCAGTTCGAGAGAACGGCTCCACCCACTTCCGACGAGTGCCCTTCACACACCTCTCAATATCGTCGGGGCAGAAGTAAAACTTCTCCACCTTCTTGCGGTGACCATTTTTAGGAGGCATCCATATTCCGGTATAAGTTGGTGCAGGTGTGGACTTCCCGTTTTGCACTATACGAGACTCGCATTTCTTCTTCGTCACTGCATGCTGTGCCCAACAGGACTTGGCTGAGGGCTCCTTCAATCGAGCAATATGCCATAAGTTTTCGTTCACTTTTGTCTCTTGTACAGCTGTCACCCGATTAATAGAGGCACCAGCGGATGTGGAAGATTCGATTGGGCGTGCTTCGTCTTCGTCGTCCTCGTGAATAGTTGTCAGACTCTCACCACATCCCCTCGTAACCCTTCTCCCGATTCGGGGACGCGAGAAATTCACAGTGTCAGGCCTATGCGTTTCCTCTTCCGCTCCGATTGGAACATCATGCTTACGTTTCTTCGAACCAAAAATCTCGGCACCCTCCAAGTGAGCATCGCGAGTACAAAATATATCAGCCTCCGGGAACTCTATTACTGCCTTATTGAGAGCTGATGGATCGCCGGTTCTATGAGCCTTACGTTGTGCAATGCGAAGTCGGAGTTCCTCCCTAGACGGACCATGTCCACCCTCTCCACCTTTGGTGTATTGATAGTATCCCACAACTTGAAGGAAAGCACGAACGTAATCATCAACAGCTGCCATATAGAGATCACCACCCTTATTTCCCGAAGCTTGCAACCATTTGTTATGAATGGATTCTGCAAGGTTGCAGGATGGCATCTCAGCTAGCTCTTCTGGAGATAATTTTTGTTCCTGACAGGTACATAAATAGTGATGTCAAGCTCAAAGTGTAGGAAGAGGCTATTTCGTTGACGAAATTGCCTCCTAAAAATAGATATTTTTTTATTTTAATTTTTATTGGAAAGAAATAATAATTTACATTTATCCCGACTTAATTGTAAAATCGAAATTGCTATAACTTGAAATTACCGAAGTAAGCATTTACTTACCAGTTCCATGAATCTACCCCACTGTCTATAGCGGTGATGCCAGTACGAAAGCCATAGGCCTAGGTGGTAGAGGCCATTCTCGGAGGTGGCGTTTGAGGATGACCACCACGCTCTGATTGCTAAATACCGGGTCTCAGCTTCATCGGATGAACGAGCATCCTTGTATTGCTTACAGAGGACCCTATGTTGATCTTGCAATTCGTGGACGATGTACTTCTTGGTATGAGTTTCTAATGATTGCGTCCAATGAAAGTAACAAGTACGTTCTTGGTCTTCCATGGGAATTGAAGGATCTCCCGAGTCAGTAAACGATCCGCATCAAGCGTTCCGATTGGCTTGAGCAATCATCGGCCATAAATCCTTGAAACTTAGGTTTGTGTACTCCGTGCCTAGCCATGACGTGGTTGAGATTCCTCCAGAAGACAAGTTGAGCTTGAGTATCTTCAGATTGAAAATCAAACATGCAATGGTTAGAATGCGGCTGTAATTAGGGTCGTACACATGGCACGCCATGGTAGTCCATGGCGTCACTCGTTTGACATGGTCAAACATCATCCATGCATTGGAGAGGTCGCCTCCGAGGTTGCATCCGGCGGACAAGGTCGACACCACTACCGGGTCCAACTTCGACATCTTAAAAATGAAGACTTTATCGAGAATCGTCCCCTGGCCGGGGAACATGTTGCGTTGCACGTACGCCCGATTCTTTGAGTCCTCTTAGCTTCGTGATGCCATCAAGGATGCCAAATCTGCGCATGTACTTGAAAGAATAGATACGATTCCATAAGCTTGGAGAGTTCAAGAGTTTACATCGATCAAAAACTCGGCTCAAGTTCTTCAAGAGTTAGGTGTCCGGATTTGGGGTCATCTTCGTCGCGTAGAAGAATGTTACCTACTACGTCCTTGCTCGTCTCCAAGACAATTTTCGAAATTGTTGCTTGGGGTTGCGGTCAACATCTTTGTTCGATTAACTCATCTATCATTTGACGTGCGAATCTATAGTCTCCGACTTTGACAGGTGCTTGTGGGTACCGATATGCACACATGCACGCTCTTGAATATCATCTCCAAAGACGTAGAAGATTTTGGCGGGGCACAAAGCAACGCAGATCGGAGGTTCTCTCGCAAATCTTACTGACTAGGGTGGACGATGAGGAGGCGGTTCACTTATCGAAAAGGTTCTTCGGTGATACCTTCAAACTCCACCTCATTGACTCCCGTCGCACGATCCGGCCGTTCAAGAAAGGACACTTGTCATTGTGGCATTGGAGATGACCCACGCAATTTGAATATCGAAATGACAAGCCCAGGGTGTTCTTGATGTTAGTTGTCATCGTCCTAGTCCGGACATGTCCGTCATACCGTTTGTCCATCCCTTCCATTGATCTTGCATTCTTGAGTACAAATGGAAGGAAGTGCCGGGGAGAACATATAGGGCATCTCCATTAAAAGATGGAGGCGAAAAGGGATACAATGTGAGTAGGGATGGAATTGAAATCTAGTTTCTTGAGTATATTCTTGCTACCGGGCATGCTACCAAGTTTGCGTAGACATGGAAGAATGTTTTTGGGTTTTCGTGTTTGAGAGGATGGTGTGGGAGAGGCTAACGAAGAGGGGGTTGATTGAAAAGAGTTCTGAGAAATAGAGGAGATGGATGGAAGCTTGGCTGAAGGACGACGGGGTGGAACCGATGGCTTTCGTTCGTCATCGGATGAATCTGATATATCGATACTAACACGCTTGCCTGGTTCGATCTTGACACGAGCAAAGAGGGGACCAACGTTAGAGATCGTGGAGGAGCTACGAGGTGTTAGAAGTTGAGTGGAGGCGTTCATAACCGACTCTGTCAAACCGTATAGGCGATACTTTCCTGACTTCAGCTTCCACATGGTAGCGTTATTATCTAAGACGACCGGTTCTACAACCGTGGAGTACAGGACATGATAAGTTTGAGGATCAAGAACGTCGGTTTCTAACCACAAGGTGGATACATCATAGCCAAAGCGGATTGCAAGCCAAGAAGAGGTTACTTCAGCCAGACCATCAGGGCCAGGAGGAAGACAGAGAGGGACATCAGAGGCGACTGACTTAATTTCGATCAAATCCGGAGAAGGAGGCTCCGTGGTGGAAGCCATGACTTCAGCGCCGCCAGGGCGAGGAGGAGGACAAGCGGGGACATCAGAGGCAACTGACTTAATCACGATCAAATCCGGGCAAGGTTGCTGAGAGGAGGAAGCCATGATTGAAGCTAGTACAAGAGAATGAACGAACGAGTGGTACAAAAGAGATATTGAGTACCTGCAGCGATATTTATGTACTAAAATAATGTACTCTTGTAATTAGTAAATGTAAAAAGAGTTGCAAGCTTATCTATTGAAAGATATTCGAAGAGGTTGACTGTGAGGCTAATATTGGACGCACGAACTCCAAAACGTATACGTATTTAAAACGTATCATGTAACCTCTTTGTTTAAGTATTGAACACACGCATTAATTAAGCACTAGTATTAAGATGGTAAAACTAATTAAGGAATTAAGATTTGAATTTGAGACGGCGGCCGCCAGTGTCAGAGAATAAGTGCGCCAGAAAGGCTACTTGAAAATAGATTAGTATATAGTGTCAGACACAGAATCTGGGTAAAAGATTTTGTACTGCATCGGTGTGCGAAAGTGGCTATGAGTGTTAATGGGTTACGCGTTTAGAGTAGTTAGGGTTTAGGAAGAACGGCGCATCCAAAGAGTATAAAGTCATCGGGTTAGAAGAGATATTCCTCTTTGTTTCTGTTGTATGATATAGTTGTATTCTCAGAGTCACGCTTTTGAGAATATCGTGTCTTAAGAGCGAGGAGTTTGTGTTGTTCGCAATGGAGGGTGATAGTAGTCAAGTCGAGAGAGGGGAAGGATGGAGGACGCGGGAAGAAGAAGAGAAGAGGTGGCATAAAGTTTTCTGGATCGAAAGCTTTGCGACGGAGTGCCATGCGGAAGAAAGATGCGCCGGATGTGTCTGATGACGATCATATGCAAGACATAGATGAAACGATTGATGAGTTCCTTCCCGGGAGGTTTAGAAGGAATGTAAAGATTCGAACATTGTACTTGGACGATGTTACTGAGAATACTGCGAGTGAAGACGAAGAAGAACGAATTGATTCGAACGAAGGAGTGAAGGACGCAGCGGCTAGTAAGAAATCGCAAAGCAGGAGTGGATCTCAAGAACTTGAACGTGATTGCGAGGATAAAGAGTTCGAAAAGTAGTAAGTATAAATGGGAGTCTGGGTTTGCACAATGTGTTAAAGTTGATGTGATATACAGTCTTAAATGTTTTAATGGGTTTGTTCAGTGGGATGATATGGAGATATACGTTGATGACATCTTTGGTGTTCATCCTCAGCAATTTGAAGCCGAAGCACATGGAGCAACCGAAGAATGTCAAGTGGAAGAACGCAATGCAGTGGATGGCCATGAAGAAAAAGACGAAATGGAATTAGACCCGAAACGTTTACCGGTACAATTCCCAAACCTTAGACAGGAGGTAGATCTAGGATGTCGACCTGAGTTTATGATTTATGAACACCCTAATGGCTTCATTCAATGTTGGTTGATAGACAATAATGAGTTCCCCTGGGCCGACCGTGAGGACGTGGACGAAGCAGATGCTGATAGTTAACGTGCCACTAGGATGTAGACCCATTGAAGCCTTTTATTCTACATGTATTAAGACAGAATTTGGATATACTGTGAGAAAAGTCCAATTTATGTGAGACGGTCGCCCATAAATAAAGACCATAGCCCAACAATTCTTAGATGACATTTTTAGTAGAGAACATTCTAAACTCATATTCGGTGCTATATAAGAAGAAAAATTAAAATAGTGATATCTTATCTATATTGTTATGTACGTTACCGAAACCACTCATGTCGCAGTAAATCATCATTTTATTATGTTATACGGCAAACTCCCCATCTAGCACTGTCGTCCATCTGCGTTTGCGGACGCCCGGGTAGCATAAGACGGCGGCATTGGCAGATAGTCACATTGAAGCGACATTCACGTACCAAACTCTCTCATCATCAAAGTCATGAAGTCATGTAGAATTAAAGGATATAAGTGCGAACAAAAAAGCTTCCATCGTGAGCTATCGAGTAAGGCTGTTTATCATTCGCGCTGGTATTATAAAGCTGCGTATGTTTTGGACGAATAAAGTAGAAGTGAACTGATAGTAGCTTCTATGTAGAGTGTTGGCGCACAGAAGCCGTCTCTGGGATATCGGTTTGCACGTAGAAGCCAGAATTGTTTGACTTAGTAGCTAGAAGCTTATACCTTTAGCACACGGCATTCTAGCAATTCGGTGGAGGATCTGGACTGAACTGCCAGCAGAGGCTGGATTTCATGCAGAGTCATCGGAGACGGGCACCAAAGTTACATCACCCTCCCGATCAGATCGTTGACCGCAGATAGTAGAGCCCCCGCGTAGGATCGGATGTTTTGAGATCTTAAATGCAGCGCAGCGCAGATGGCGGGCTGTCTGCCGCATAACCAGCTGATGCCGCATAAGCGGGCTGACTCTACCGAGGTGCCTTATCTCGAAAGTGCCGATGGTGTAATATCGGGCTGGGCCTGTAGCAGAGATGAGCGTGACTTCCGTGATAAGGTTCCCAGATATCCTCGGCTGGCTGTGAGGCTCATGATCGGAGGTCATGTTGAAAACCGAGAACTGCGAAGGAGATCTGGTTTGGTGCGGGTGGGAGAGATACATTGCTAGAACGAAGTACTATCACAGAGAGAGGAATTAAGCTTTCTTTCTTTCGATTCTGCGCCTTGAATCGAAGATGGCGAGTCATGCGGAGGGGAGATAACGGCAATGCAGACCCCAAGCAAAGTCGTTGATGTAAGCGCCCCCTCCACGTTTTTGATCTCTGGGTGGCGAAGGATGTCTTGGGAAGTTCGAGGTCACCAAAGTTGATTTAATCGCGTCGAAGGGCATATGCTTTCTGGCGGTATGTGATGATTTTCTTCTCGAGAATGTCGGTGCATGGCCGAATTTGAAGCGTCAATGAATTTGAGCTCGACAATTGCACCCGATGAGAAGCCGGCCGGTATCCTCGTTTGAATGCGGCCTCGCAGACCTCGCAAAGATCGCGACCCTCGCGACCTCGCAAAGATCGCGACCTCGAGCCTCGTAGCCTCGCAGCCTCGTAGACTTTTTGCATAAGCATTGACATTGACGGATTTGCTCGCGAGATTGGTGTGGTTAGAACATGCTCGCGGAATCCTCGTTCTGTTTTGTGCTTAGAATGCGAATCTACTCGCTTGTAGCCATGTACAAGTTGGGGAAGGAAGGTAGTTTGAAGGCATGACCGAATTCGCGACATCTTTTTCGGCGTGAACCACCGCCTCGTGAATGAACCAACCGCCTCGTGAATGTGCTCTGTTTGAGTTGTTTCGTCCGCGAAACTACCTTGCTTGAAGCCACGTAGTAGGTTCGTGGGGGACGATGGAAAGCATGGCCGAACTCGCGACCTCGTGCACTTCCAAAGATGAGCATCGAGTCAAGGCGAATTCCCATCCTCGTTGACAGTCGTTGGAGATCGGTGGACCACTTCACCTCGGCACATTCGTCAACGAAACATCCTTGCTCAAGAATTTTAATACTTGGTCGGTGTGCTTGAATTATGCTCCCGAATCCTTGTTTTGTTCATGTGAGTAGAGTGTGCAAGATCTGCTCGAAGCCCTGTCAACGCCGGCTGGAACCTCGTTTGAATGCGAAAGATGTGTTGTCATTTGAATGTGAAAGATATGCTCGGAGCCGTATAGAAGCCGGCTTAGATCCTCGTTTGAATATTAGCCCAGATTCGCAACCTCTTTACTTTCAGCATGAGAATGGAGCGTGGGCTTGCTTTCTGGGAACCTGCTTACCTCGAGCACTATCTACAGCGAAAGTACATGGCTCCGAGCCTAGTAGAACCTGCATGAGAGGGACGATTGAATGCTTTTCCGAATTCACAGCCTCGTGGACTATCAGCGAGAGCTGTTGTCCGGGTAGTAGCGGACTCGTGAAGCTGCTCACGTCGAGACTTTCGTCAACGAAATTGCCTTGCCCGCTGTGATTTGGATGATTGAAAGATCGAGGCTTGGCCGAGTTGTGTACTACGAATTTGCAGCGTCATTGACTCTGAGCTTGACCGTTGAGCCATGTGGAAGACGATCAATCCTCGATTGAATGCGTGCGGTTTGCGGCTGGTTGCCTTGCTTGGAACCGAAACTACCTTGCCCGTAATATGCTCGTGGATCCTCGTTTGATTGCGGCTTGAATTCATAGTGACTAAGACCTCGAGCATGACCCTTGCGCATGTAGAGAAGCTCGGCTGAGCCTCGTTTAAATTCATGCCGGCATTGAAGCATCGTTGCCCGCGCGACATCGAAACTCCTTTGCTCGCTTTAGGATATTCTCATCATAGAATGTGAAAGATCGCTCAGATATCCTCTCTTCGTAATTGTGATGAGAGTGTGCTACATCTAGTCGGAACCCTGTAGATGTTGGCTGGATCCTCTCGTTCGAATGCATGCCGAATTCTTAGACTCTGAGCGGGCGCTGTCTCGTGAGCTTCCTGCCTTGTGAACCGGCTCATCATGATGAGCACTTTCGTCAACGAAACTCCCTGGCTCGGAGCCTATTAGAAGCTTGCTGGGAGAGTGTTGTCTTCCCTTCGCCGAATTCGCATAATCGTACTCTCAGCGAGCGCTGTCTGCATGTTGTAACGGCCTCTTGAACCATCTCACCTCGAGCACCTTCGTCAACGAATGTACCTTGCTCGGAGCCCTCAAGAAGGTGGCTGGGATGGACGGTATGAATGTATGACGCAATTCGCAGCCTCGTAGACTTTTGGGGAGCGCTGTGTAGTAGCGGCCTCGCGAAGCAGGTCACCTCGGCGCGCTTAAATCAACGAAACTACCTTGCTCCGCAATCCTAATCCTTGTGATCGGTGTGCTTAGAATATGTTCGTAGAAACCACGTTCTGTAATTGTGAGTAGGGTGTGCAAGATCTGCTTGGAGACTTGTAGATGTTGGCTGGACCCTCTCGTATGAATGCATGCCGAATTCGTAGACTCTGGGCGGGCGCTGTCTCTGAGCTTCCTGCCTTGTGAACCGGCTCATGATGAGCACTTTCGTCAACGAAACTCCCTGGCTCGGAGCCTATTAGAAACTGGCTGGGAGAGTTTTGTTTTTCCTCCGCTGAATTTGCATTTTCATACTCTCAGCGAGCGCTGTCTGCATGTTGTAACGGCCTCTTGAACCATCTCACCTCCAGCACCTTCGTCAACGAATGTACCTTGCTCGGAGCCCTCAAGAAGGTGGCTGGGATGGACGGTATGAATGCATGTCGCAATTCGCAGCTTTGTAGACTTTTAGGGAGCGCTGTGTAGTAGCGGGCTCGTGAAGCAGGTCACCTGGAGCAGTTTCGTCAACGAAACTTCCTTGCCATCTGATTGAAATGAAAGTGATCTGCAGGCATGGATTCTGCTCGTGGATCCTTGTTCGAATGTGTAGTCAGAATTCGCAGGGACATTAACCCTAACTACCTTATCCTCTCTCTGGTTAATATGTGGAAGATAAATATATATGCACGTATAGCGTTTGTATCCGAAAGTAGGAGAATATTAGGTGATTCATATCTACACCTCTTATCATTTCAATATTAGCATTAATCTCTTTTCTCTCATCTCCTTGTGAATATACTAACGCTCTGAATTTTTGTTGTGTTTGCTTTTGTAGGAGTCGATTGACATCGAGCCGGAGTTCTCTTCTGTGGAATCTGAGAGCGATAGTGCTACGTCTTGCACGCGAACTAGAGTCTTAGATGTAGAGGTTAAACGCACGGTGGTTCGAGCACTTCCAGCTGCTACTAAAGATACTAACACCGACTACGTTCAATCAACATTGACTGCTCCTGTGACTGTTGTTGAAGATCAACGAGCTACTTACATGAAGTGCTGGAGGGCGCGTCGTAGGCAACTGCGCTTGGAAGCTCAAGCTCAAGCCAGACTTTGCCCACGACGTTCTAAGAGGATTGCGACCTAGTCTAGCTAAATTTGAACAGTCTACTTTAATTTTAGCTACTGACATCTTACATTACCATGAGACGTAAAGACCAAAGTTCATGTTGTCTCCATTTATAATTTATGTTGCTTCTCTATTTCTATTTGAGTTTTCATAATTGATTACTAAGTATCTTTGGTACTCTTGCGCGACCCCTCTCTCTCGATTGCCCCGTCATCATCTGAGACCGATCCCACCAACATGGCAACAACTGACGGTTGTGACGCGGAACAGCAGTCATGTTTGCCACTGACTATCTCCCCAAGCCGCCAACTCACATCTCAATCTCCAATTGCCGAAGACGATGACGATGACATTCAAGAGATTGTTCCGGTACACAAAGGTTTGCGCGACATTGATGCGATTGACGAGATGAAACACATTTACGGTAGTCGCGTCTCAATCGTAAGATCTGCGAGGGAATCTCCTTCTCTCCCAGATACTTTGGAGGTTGGGGTTGTTGAAATGCCAAGTCATTTGGCAGAGATGGATCCTATGTGGAGCGCTGACGAGTTACGCGCTCAACAAAAGGGAAACTCAATCAACACTATATCCAGATTGCGTATCAAACCAGTTGAAAAATCTCGACTTCGAATTCCCCTCTGTCGCCTCTCGTGTTACCCCAAGGTACGTCCTATCATTGAAACAGATGTTTGCAAGTTGGCAAACGAGTTTGTCAAAGGATACAGAGAGGGCGATCGTGTTCTTTATGTTTCCCCCTTCAGCAAGAACGGTAAGCAGCGGTTGGTAAAGGACGATGATGCCGTTTGGAATAACCCTCATTGGAAAGCGGCCAATGATCGCTTCGAAGTCTCATTGCAAGCCGATCCGGACCTTTGCCAATTCAGTGGCAAATACTTCTATGTCTATGAGGGGAATCATCGCGTCACTGCTTGGATGCGGTACATCGAGCAAATGCGCAGAGATAATCCGGATTGGTATTTCTTTGTCGACTGCATTGTCCTTGACGGACGTGCAGAATACAAAGTACTTATCGATGCGATGAATGATATCAACTGGTGAGTTCGATTTTGTATTATTTTTCCTTGGCTGTAGTATTTTTTACACAATTTACATATATTTTGTACTAACCTCATCAACAGGTCCACAGAGCATGATCATGTTGAAGATAGCCTGCCATCGAGGTTGCAACGCATGCGCAAGTTTGGCAAGATGCCACTAGAAGAATGGAAACCCCTCATCTCTGCTGAGGACTGGAAGTACTGTTACACCGCAAAAGATAAGCTGAGGCAGACTTGGTACTTCGTTACTAAAGACGTCTTCATAAAGTTCCTCTATGCGGTGGGTCATTTTGCATATCTTTTGTATGAATTCGTTTTAAATTGAGTTTTTTACTTTATCCAACATGAGTTCTTTGATTGTCCAGAGGCAATGTGCTAAAGTCGCCGACGAAGCCCAAGCCCAATACTACGAGGACACTTCCGTCGACGAGAGGATCACACGCAAGGAGTTTGGACGGCCATGGACGATGCTCTCAAAGCGAGGTTAAACGAATCCGACGAAAGATTTCGACAAAATGCTTGCCATTGCTAATCCCGAGTTAGGAAAAGCTTTTGAGCAAGAGGTATGAATTCACTCGACCTATCTTACTTCTATCTCTCAATTTCGTTCTCCACATCCTCTCATTATATTTCTTAATCTCTTTCTTGTAATTTGATGTAGATCAATCTTCATTATAGTCGTCAAAAGGATCCCGAGATGTCTCTGGAGCGCCTCCAGAAGGTCGCCACCACCAACGTTTCGAAGGAAGTGAAAACCATGCGGCTTCGTTGGTGGAACAACACTCCGGCATTCCGACGGAGTGTTCGCTTCCGGACCGGTCGAGATGAAAGAGACAGGTGTTGGAGGCATGGCTTGCCCGTCTTTGCCTTGTGTCTCGGTACTACTACATATGCACTCAATCACATTCGTTACACCGATATGACCATACCCATTTTTCCTGATTTTTACTAACTTCACTTGTTGTCCACAGTTAGCGACGTATCTGAAGGAGGAGGTGGACAAGTTCTTCAAACAAGAGAATCCCCACATCCCGAACATTGACGCCATTTTGATGCCCGAAGAGTACGTCGAAAAATGGCGTCTTCTTTTATGGGATAAGGCATTCGATGCTTATTTGGGGCCCAAAGCCAGCCCTAAGTTCATTAAAGGCTCCCACATCGACAAGATTGGCGGAGGTGCTCAAACTAAGAAGCGATTGATGTTCAGGTTTGACCACGCCGTTCTGTATTGTCAATTTTCTGAATATTATATTCAGAAAAGTGTTTCTAATTGTTTTTACTCTTTGTAGGTATCTCAAACACGAGCTCGTTGCTAAGGGTGGTCTCGCTCCAGTGGGCATTCCGTCTGAATTCCAAATCCCTTGCTTGAAGAAGAAACCGAGGTCGATTTTTTCGAATGATCAGAGGCAACGGTTCAAGATGGCTTTACTGTTGACTGGTGGTTGGTTTCTAGAATCTCAAACCCACCATGTTCACAACGAAGAGAAGCATCTTGTACAGATAGCGGAATCGGTCGACGCCGCTCCTGTAGCACTACAAGTTGATGATGATGACGACGACTTCTACATGCTTCCAGGCGCTCCACCACCACCCCCCCTCCCTGCACCAAAAGATAGAGGTACTGCAGGTGGCAGCCGGAAACGTCGCAGAAATGAGCCTACCCCTGAGCCAGAAGAGGAAGAACAAGAAGAGGAGGTGGAAGAGCACGAAGACAATGACGAAGACGACGAGGGAGGGCATGGAGATGTTCCCATTCTCGATGAGCTTGCAGGTGTTGTAGATTGAAATGTATGTATGTTACTCTAGTTGTACTTTGTTATTTATGTAACATGTGCGCTTTTGTATGCATTTCGATTCAAAGGAGGTTGAAATGACACAAGCTTCGCAGGGGACGGTTGTCAACAACGCTGGGTGTGGTGTAAGAGGTCCTGTTGCCTCGGATAGGCAGGCAGTTCTGCCTGAAAGGCATGGTCGAGGGTGGATACAAGCCTCTGAGGGTGGGGTTTCGAATGTGAGATCTACTCCTCCTTCGTCGTCAGCCCCTCGTGAGTCTCCTCTGTCACATGGACCGACGCAATCTAATGGACCCATGCGTCCCATAGTTTTTCCCAAAAATGTGGGTAGTAGTTCCTCTTCTCTTATAACGGTGACGCTCCCTATGTTCCTTGAGAAAGGAGACACAGCGGCCTTGGTTGAGCAGTCTACAAAAAGGTCTTTGGGCGGGTTGATGCTATTCTCGCTATGGTTCAACACATCAAGAAGGTAAATCCTCTCTAACTATGAATCGTTTTTGTCTTCGGGTTACTCTATCCTGTTTATTGGTTTCGATTACTTTGTGTCTAATTCACAGATTGGAAAGGGTAGGGACTACCCTTGGGAAAAGATGGAGATGCAGCCCAAACATCCCGGGATTGACCTTATCTTTGCAGATGTTCCCGAGAACTTGCCCGTGCTTAATGTCTCGCCGGATGCAGTTCCTCTCTGGAACAAGCGTGCTTCGTATTACTTCGAGTCCGTGTTTGTCTTTGCCTCATACCATTTGACGGACCTTGGGACTATCCTAATTATGCACCCCAAGGACGTCAAAATTGACCGCATCCTACACGATCGTGCTAGTACTTACAATTTCCGGCTTGTGCGTGAGTGGTGGGCCTATAACCCCCTTCCTTTGGTTAGACCTGGCGCTAACGCAAGAGAGGTATTCTTCGAATTTCGCACTTGATTTTATCTCTCAATTCAACATTACGTTTTCTGAATATCGAATTGCTTATTGCAGACCCATAACTTTATCATCAAGGTCTATGCTCGTAAGGACTTCGTGAAGATGTTCAACATACGACAGGAGGCGCAAGCATACGCAGGAGTCGCGATCATACCCGACGAGGATGACATGGTCAGTAACTTTGCTGACGCGAGTTCCATTACCTACCGCACTAACGGGAAGCCGTGGCGCGGCGCACGGGAGAAGGATCCGTCGTTTTTGCAGTGCTTCGTGGATTGCCTTACGGACGATGGGGGAATCATGTTTGACTTCAGCGCTAGTACAGGTAAAAATTTGATTACCCATTTATAAGCTGTTGCATACTCATATTTTCAATACTCATGTGGATTTTCAAATGTGCAGGTGCTTCAATCATCGCATGTGCACGCTCCAATTGTCACCTCATTGCTTTTGAGGCAGATGAGGAGATCTTCGATGGGCTTTTGGCGACCTTCAAACACCCTAAACCGTTGGAAGAAGAGAGTGGGGAATCAGCCTCTGGTGACGATTACGACTCCGATGAACCGTATCTGAAGAAACCTCGCACTTATATTGGTGTGTACTCAATTCAATTCATTGACTTTTTGTAATTTCAATGTCCGTACTACTTTCAGAGCATTGACTGGTTATGATTATTTAACTATGCAGGCATCTCAAGACACTTGACCCAAAACGCTCATCTCATCAATAGCCCACCTCCCACACATGTTCTACTCTCTTATGCGGAGCATGTAGCTCGAGCTTTCGTCGCGGCTCCAACTCCTCCTGTACCGAATGCTTCACGAAGACGCTTTAGAGCTGGTGTGCTTAGATACATTGATTTAGAGGCAGATCAGTGTGACCACCATTTTAATGGTGCTTCACCTTCATCGTAGTGTGTTTATTTTTTGTTTTCTATTTCAGAGATGACTATGTAGGGCCAACTCTCATGAGTTGCCTTACCCTACAAGTCATTACTTTCATATGTTTTACATTATTTTACATATATGTGTCTTTGCCTTAAACCGTATTGAAAATTTTCAAAGTCCAATTCTGTGTACTCAATCTATATGTTGGATTCACTTGTTATACCCCACTATTTTAAATGACATTTAAAATTCTAAAATGTATACCGATTCTTATAGGTCAATGCTTCCCTAAATTTGTCAATGTCTACAGGAGCTTATATTTTGTCCCTATTAGCTCGGGATAGTCGCTTTTTTACGCTACGCGATGCTCAAACGAGCCCGATGGGGATCGAACCCGGACCTTCGCTATGCCATCGTTATGTCTAATCCATCCACTACATTAGAGTAAACGATGAGACAGTTTCTATTACTGATATTTGGATTATATATTCCATTGCCATTTATATTTTTTCCTTTATCAGGACAGTTACCAACATGCGCAATATTCCTTGCCGGGATCGTGGGAGCAGCGCGTTACACAAGAGGCAACTATCCAAGGATGAAGTATAGATCTAGAGGGATTTCTTTGCTTTCGCCATGATGATGTCAGCCCTACTTTATCCCTAGACCGTAAATCCAAAAACAAGTTTAATAATAACCTAAATCATATGTTCAATATAACCTTTAAATCGTCATGCCTTCATTTCACACGTTCATCAATATGATGACATCAGCCCTACTTTCAATATATTCACATAAAATCTTCAAGATAATACAAATGAAATATTCTTGCAAGGTGGGACCCACATTTAAAGTAGACCCAACACCACGGAATTAGGGACCATAACCCCTAAAAATAGACATTTTAAAATAGTACAGTAAACAATTAAGTGGTAATAGGGTACTTTACTTTGAAAAAAATTTGTTAAAAAATAGTCAAAATTGTCCCGTCACCGCTCTACGCTCACCGCTCACCGCTCTACGCTCTACGCTCTACGCTCACGCCTCTACATTCCCCATTGACTCCCGTCGCACGATCCGAGCGTTCCAAAAAAGGACACTTGTCATTGTGGCATTGGAGATGACCCACGCAATTTGAATATCGAAATGACAAGCCCAGGGTGTTGCTGATGTTAGTTGTCATCGTCCTAGTCCAGACATGTCCGTCATACCGTTTGTCCATCCCTTCCATTGATCTTGCATTCTTGAGTACAGCGGAAGGAAGTGCCGGGGGGAGAACATATAGGGCATCTCCATTAAAAGATGGAGGCAGAAAGGATACAATGTGAGTAGGGATGGAATTGAAATCTAGTTTCTTGAGTATATTCTTGCTACCGGGCATGCTACCAAGTTTGCGTAGACATGGAAGAATGTTTTTGGGTTTTCGTGTTTGAGAGGATGGTGTGGGAGAGGCTAACGAAGAGGGGGTTGATTGAAAAGAGTTCTGAGAAATAGAGGAGATGGATGGAAGCTTGGCTGAAGGACGACGGGGTGGAACCGATGGCTTTCGTTCGTCATCGGATGAATCTGATATATCGATACTAACACGCTTGCCTGGTTCGATCTTGACACGAGCAAAGAGGGGACCAACGTTAGAGATCGTGGAGGAGCTACGAGGTGTTAGAAGTTGAGTGGAGGCGTTCATAACCGACTCTGTCAAACCGTATAGGCGATACTTTCCGACTTGACTTCCCACATGGTAGCGTTATTATCTAAGACGACCGGTTCTACAACCGTGAGTACGAGGACATGATAAGTTTGAGGATCAAGAACGTCGGTTTCTAACCACAAGGTGGATACATCATAGCCAAAGCGGATTGCAAGCCAAGAAGAGGTTACTTGGCCCGGACCATCGGGGCGAGGAGGAAGACAGAGAGGGACATCGAGGCGACCGACTTAATTTCGATCAAATCCGGAGAAGGAGGCTCCGTGGTGGAAGCCATGACTTGAAGCCGCGCGGCGAGGAGGAGGACAAGCGGGGACATCGAGAGGCAACCGACTTAATCACGATCAAATCCGGGCAAGGTTCTTTGAGAGGAGGAAGCCATGATTGAAGCTAGTACAAGAGAATGAACGAACGAGTGGTACAAAAGAGATATTGAGTACCTGCAGCGATATTTATGTACTAAAATAATGTACTCTTGTAATTAGTAAATGTAAAAAGAGTTGCAAGCTTATCTATTGAAAGATATTCGAAGAGGTTGACTGTGAGGCTAATATTGGACGCACGAACTCCAAAACGTATACGTATTTAAAACGTATCATGTAACCACTTTGTTTAAGTATTGAACACACGCATTAATTAAGCACTAGTATTAAGATGGTAAAACTAATTAAGGAATTAAGATTTGAATTTGAGACGGCGGCCGCCAGTGTCAGAGAATAAGTGCGCCAGAAAGGCTACTTGAAAATAGATTAGTATATAGTGTCAGACACAGAATCTGGGTAAAAGATTTTGTACTGCATCGGTGTGCGAAAGTGGCTATGAGTGTTAATGGGTTACGCGTTTAGAGTAGTTAGGGTTTAGGAAGAACGGCGCATCCAAAGAGTATAAAGTCATCGGGTTAGAAGAGATATTCCTCTTTGTTTCTGTTGTATGATATAGTTGTATTCTCAGAGTCACGCTTTTGAGAATATCGTGTCTTAAGAGCGAGGAGTTTGTGTTGTTCGCAATGGAGGGTGATAGTAGTCAAGTCGAGAGAGGGAAGGATGGAGGACGCGGGAAGAAGAAGAGAAGAGGTGGCATAAAGTTTTCTGGATCGAAAGCTTTGCGACGGAGTGCCATGCGGAAGAAAGATGCGCCGGATGTGTCTGATGACGATCATATGCAAGACATAGATGAAACGATTGATGAGTTCCTTCCCGGGAGGTTTAGAAGGAATGTAAAGATTCGAACATTGTACTTGGACGATGTTACTGAGAATACTGCGAGTGAAGACGAAGAAGAACGAATTGATTCGAACGAAGGAGTGAAGGACGCAGCGGCTAGTAAGAAATCGCAAAGCAGGAGTGGATCTCAAGAACTTGAACGTGATTGCGAGGATAAAGAGTTCGAAAAGTAGTAAGTATAAATGGGAGTCTGGGTTTGCACAATGTGTTAAAGTTGATGTGATATACAGTCTTAAATGTTTTAATGGGTTTGTTCAGTGGGATGATATGGAGATATACGTTGATGACATCTTTGGTGTTCATCCTCAGCAATTTGAAGCCGAAGCACATGGAGCAACCGAAGAATCTCAAGTGGAAGAACGCAATGCAGTGGATGGCCATGAAGAAAAAGACGAAATGGAATTAGACCCGGAACGTTTACCGGTACAATTCCCAAACCTTAGACAGGAGGTAGATCTAGGATGTCGACCTGAGTTTATGATTTATGAACACCCTAATGGCTTCATTCAATGTTGGTTGATAGACAATAATGAGTTCCCCTGGGCCGACCGTGAGGACGTGGACGAAGCAGATGCTGATAGTTAACGTGCCACTAGGATGTAGACCCATTGAAGCCTTTTATTCTACATGTATTAAGACAGAATTTGGATATACTGTGAGAAAAGTCCAATTTATGTGAGACGGTCGCCCATAAATAAAGACCATAGCCCAACAATTCTTAGATGACATTTTTAGTAGAGAACATTCTAAACTCATATTCGGTGCAATTGAATAGGAAAAAAAAAATAGTGATATCTTATCAGTATTGTTATGGACGTTACCGAAACCACTCATGTCGCAGTAAATTACATTCTTTTATGTTATATGGCGAAGTCCCCATCTGGCACTGTCGTCCACCTGCGACTGCGAACGCCCGAATAGCATAAGACGGCGGCCTTGGCAGATAGTCGAATTGAAGCAACATTCACCTACCAACCTCTCTCTTCATCATAGTCATGAAGTCATGTAGACTTAAAGGTTATAAGTGCGATCAAATAAGCTTCCATCGTGAGCTACCGAGTAAGGTTGTTTATCATTCGCGCTGGAATTATAAAGCTGCGTATGTTTTGGAGGAATAAAGTAGAAGTGAAGTGCTAGTAGCTTCTATATAGAATGTTGGCGCACAAAAGCCGTGTCTGGGTTATCGGTTTGCGCGGAGAAGTTAGAATTGTCCGACTTAGTAGCTAGAAGCATATACCTTCACTACACGACATTCTAGCGAACTAGTCGAGGATCTGAACTGAACTGCAAGCAGAGTGGCCGGATTACCTGCGGAGTCATCGGAGACGGGCACCAAAGTTATATCACCCTCCCGATCAGATCGTTGACCGCAAATAGTAGACCCCCCGCATAGGTTCGGAGGTTTGAGATAAACAATGCCAGCGCAGCGCAGATGGCGGGTTGTCTGCCGCATAAGCAGGCTGAGTGCCACATACGCAGGCTGACTCCACCGAGGTGCCTCAGATGCCGTTTTAAAGCCGGACTTTATGCATGCCTTTCTCGAAAGCGCCGATGGTGGATTTTCAGGCTGCGCCTGTCGCAGAGAAGAGCGTAACTTTCGTGATAAGATTTCTAGATATTCTCGGCTGGCTCGGCTGGCTGCGAGCCTCATGATCGGAGGTCATGTTGAAAACGGAGAACTGCGAAGGAGGTCTGCTTTGATGCGGGTGGGAGAGATACTTTTCTAGAACAAAGTACTATCACGGAAAGAGAATTTGATCTTCCTTTCTTTCAGTTGCAGCGCGAATCGAAGATGGCGAGTTGCGGAGGGGAGAAAACGGCAATGCAAGACGCAAGCCACATCGTTGATGTAAGCGCCCCCTCCACGTTTTTGATCTCTGGGTGGCGAAGGATGCACTGAAAAACCACTGGGAAGTTCGAGGTGACCAAAGTTCAGACAATCGCATCGTCGGGCATTCGCTTTCCTGATCAGGTATGTGATGATTATCTTCTTACAATGTCGGTGTCTGCCCGAATTTGAAGCGTCAATGACATTGAGCTTGACAATTGATCGGTGTAGAAGCCGGCTGGTATCCTCGTTTGATTGCATTCCCGGATTCGCAGCCTCGTAGACCAGCACGAGCATTGACATTGAAGGATTTGCTCGCTAAATCGGTGAGCTTATAATATGCTCGCGGAATCGTCGTTCTGTATTGTGGTTTGAATGCGAATATACCTCGTTTGAAGCCATGTAGAAGCTGGCTGGGAAGGTAGTTTGAATGCGTGGCCGAATTCGCAGCCTCTTTTACTTTCAGCGCGCTGTCTGCGTTAACTAGGTGCTTCGTGAATCTGCTGTGTTTGAGGACTTTCGTCAGCGAAACTACCTTGCTTGGAGCCATGTAATAGTTCGTGGGAGGAACGATTGAAAGCTTGGCCGAATTCTAAGCCTCGTGGACTTTCAGCATGGGCATTGAGGTTGGCAGAATTCACAGCCTCGTTGCCCTGTTGGAGATCGGTGGACCACTTCCCCTCGGCACTTTCGTCAACGAAACATCCTTGCTCAAGATTTCTAATACTTCAGATCGGTGTGCTTGAATTATGCTCCTAGAATGCTTGTTTTGTTCATGTGACTAGAGTGTGCAAGATCTGCTCGGAGCCCTGTAGAAGCCGGCTGGAACCTCGCTTGAATGCATGGCCGAATTCGCAGCGTTTTTGACTTTCAGAGAGCGCAGTATGCGTGATATAGCCGACTCGTGAATCCGCTCATGTCGAGCACTTTCGTCAACGAAACTACCTATCCCTCTGTGATTATGATGATTGAGATCTCAAGGCTTAAAATATGCTCGTGAATTCCCATTGAATGCGTATCCCGAATTTGCAGCGTCATTGACTTACAGCTTGATCATTGAGCCCTGTAGAAGCCCCCTCGATCCTCGTTTGAATGCATGCCCGAATTCGCGGCCTCTATGACTATCAGCATGAGCATTGAGCGGGGGCTTGCTGCATTTGGAACAGCTCAACTCGAGCGCTATCGACAGCGAAACTACTTAGCTCGGAGCAGAGTAGATCGTGGCTGGGAGTGATGTTTGAATGCTAGGCCGAATTAGCACCATCGTAGACTATCAGTGAGAGCTGTGGTCCGTGTAGTAGCGGCCTCGTTAACATGCTCACGTCGAGAGTTTCGTCAACGAAACTACCTTGCCCGCTGTGATTAGTAAGATTGAAATCTCGAGGCTTAGATTATGCTCGTAGATCCTTGATCTATTGTTGAATCCGAATTTGTAGCGTCATTTGACTCTCAGCTTGACCATTCAGCCATATAGGAGCCGGCTTGGATCCTCGTTTGAATAGAAGCCCGAATTCGTAGCCTCTTTGACTATGAGCATGAGAATTGAGCGTTGGCTTGCTGCCGTGGGATCCTGCTCACCCCGAGCACTATCGACAGCGAAACTACTTAGCTCCAAGCAGTGTAGATCCTGGGAGGGACATTTGATTGCTTGGCCGAATTCGCAGCCTCGTGGACTATCAGCGAGAGCTGTTGTCCGTGTAGTAGCGGCCTCGTTAACATGCTCATGTCGAGAGTTTCGTCGACGAAACATCCTTGCCCGCTGTGATTAGTAAGATTGAAATCTCGAGGCTTAGATTATGCTCGTGGATCCTTGGTCTATTGTTTAACCTGGCTGGGAGGGACGTTTGAATGCTTGGCCGAATTCGCAGCCTCGTGGACTATCAGCGAGAGCTGTGGTCCTTGTAGTAGCGGCCACGTGAACCTGCTCACGTCATGACTTTCGTCAACGAAACTACCTTGCCCGCTGTGATTAGGATGATTGAAATCTCGAGGCTTAGACTATGGTCATGGATCCTTTGTCGATTGTGTAATCCGAAGTTGCAGCGTCATTGACGCTCAGCTTGACCATTCAGCCATGTGGAAGCCGGCTGGATCCTCGATTGAATGCGTGCCATATGTTGCAGCCTCGGAGAATCGGCTTGCAGCCTCGGCTGGATCCTCGTTTGAATACTTAGGAAGGATTCGCAGCCCTTTGACTTTCAGCATGAGCATTTTGCGTGGGCTTGCTGCATTGGGAACCTGCTCACCCCGTAGCCTCGGAGACTATCACCATGAGCATTCACCTTGGCAGAATTCACAGCCTCATTGCCTTGTTTGAGTTTGGTAGACCACCTCACCTCTGCACTTTCGTCAACGAAACTACATTCCTCGGGAATCCTAATGCGTGAGATCGGTGTGCTTAAATTTTGCTTGTAGAATCCTCGTTTTGTACTTGTGGTTAGAATGCAAAACTACCTTGCTCGGAGCCCTGCAGTAGCTGGCTGCGAAAGACGTTTGAGTGCATGGCCAAATTCGCAGACTCTTTGACTTTCAGAGCGCTGTCTGCGTGGATACAATTTGCCCCGTGAACCTGCACACTTAGAGCACTTTCGTCAACGAAACTACACTGCTCCTTAATCCTAATGCTTGAGATCGGTGTGCTTAGAATATGCTCGCAGTATCCTCGTTTCGTAATTGTGATTAGAGTGTGCTAGATCTGGTCTGAGCCCTGTAGATGTTGGCTGGATCCTCGTTTGAATGCAATGCCGAATTCGTAGACTTTGAGCGGGCTTGCTGTCTCGTGAACTTGCTGCCTCGTGAAATAGCTCACCTCGAGCACTTTCGTCAACAAAACTAACCTGCACGGAGCCCTGCACGGAGCCCTGTAGAAGCTGGTTGGGAGAGACGGTTGAAAGCTTAGCCCGATTCGCAGCCTCGTAGACATTCAGCATGAGCATTGAGCTGGGCAGATTTCGCTGCCTCGTTGCCTTATTCGAGACCTGTGGGCCACCTTAACTGGGCACTTTCGTCAACGAAACTACCTTGCTCCGCTTTTCTTTTGCTTGAGATCGATGTGCTAAGAATGGGGTCGTGGAATCCTTGTTTTGCATTCTTGTTAGAGTGCGAAACTAGCTTGCATGGACCCCTGTAGAAGCTGGCTGGTAGAGAAGTATGAATGCATGGCCGAATTCTCAGCTCTTTGACTTTGAGCGCGATTTCTGCATGATCTAGCTGCCTCATGAATCTGCTCACGTCGAGCAGTTTCGTCAACGAAACTACCTTGCTCCGCAATCCGTATGCTTGTGATCGGTGTACTTAGAATATGTTCGTAGAATCCACGTTCTGTAATTGTGATTCGAGTGTGTAAGATATGCTCGGAGACCTGTAGATGTCGGTTGGATCCTCGTCTAAATATTGCCGAATTCGTAGACTTTGAGCGGGCTTGCTGTCTCGTGAACTTGCTGCCTCGTGAAATTGCTCACCTCGAGCACTTTCGTCAACGAAACTAACCTGCACGGAGCCCTGGTGATACCTGGTGAGAGAAGTATGAATGCATGGCCGAATTCACAGCTCTTTGACTTTTAAAACGATTTCTGCGTGATCTAGCTGCCTCATGAATCTGCTCACCTCGAGCACTTTCGTCAACGAAACTACCTTGCTCCGCAATCCTAATGCTTGTGATCGGTGTATTTAGAATATGTTTGTAGAATCCACGTTCTGTAATTGTGATTCGTGTGTGTAAGATCTGCTCGGAGACCTGTAGATGTCGGCTGGATCCTCGTCCGATGATTCCCGAATTCGTAGACTTTGAGCGGGCGCTGTCTCGTGAACTTGCTGCCTCGTGAAATTGCACACCTCGAGCACTTTCGTCAACGAAACTAACCTGCATAGAGCCCTGTATCTAGAAGCTGATCGGTGTGCTTAGAATATGCTCGCAGTAACCTGGTTTCGTAATTGTGATTAGAGTGTGCTAGATCTACTCGGAGACTTGTAGATGTTGGCTGAATCCTCGTTTGAATGCAATGCCGAATTCGTAGACTTTGAGCGGGCGCTGTCTCGTGAACTTGCTGCCTCGTGAAATTGCACACCTCGAGCACTTTCGTCAACGAAACTAACCTGCACGGAGCCCTGTAGAAGCTGATCGGTGTGCTTAAAATATGCTCGCAGTATCCTCGTTTCGTAATTGTGATTAGAGTGTGCTAGATCTGGTCTGAGCCCTGTAGATGTTGGCTGGATCCTCGTTTGAATGCAATGCCGAATTCGTAGACTTTGAGCGGACTTGCTGTCTCGTCAACTTGCTGCCTCGTGAAATTGCACACCTCGAGCACTTTCGTCAACGAAACTTACCTGCACGGAGCCCTGTAGAAGCTGATCGGTGTGCTTAGAATATGTTTGTAGAATCCACGTTCTGTAATCGTTATTAGGGTGTGCATGATCTGCTTGGAGTCCTGTAGATGTCGGCTGGATCCTCGTTTGAATATTGCCGAATTCGTAGACTTGAGCGGGCACTGTCTCGTGAACTTGCTGCCTCGTGAAATTGCACACCTCGAGCACTTTCGTCAACGAAACTAACCTGCACGGAGCCCTGTAGAAGCTGATCGGTGTGCTTAGAATATGCTCGCAGTATCCTCGTTTTGTAATTGTGATTAGAGTGTGCTAGATCTGGTCTGAGCCCTGTAGATGTTGGCTGGATCCTCGTTTGAATGCAATGCCGAATTCGTAGACTTTGAGCGGGCTTGCTGTCTCGTGAACTTGCTGCCTCGTGAAATTGCACACCTCGAGCACTTTCGTCAACAAAACTTACCTGCACGGAGCCCTGTAGAAGCTGATCGGTGTGCTTAGAATATGTTCGTAGAATCCACGTTCTGTAATCGTTATTAGGGTGTGCATGATCTGCTTGGAGACCTGTAGATGTCGGCTGGATTCTCGTTTGAATATTGCCGAATTTGTAGACTTTGAGCGGGCGCTGTCTCGTGAAATTGCTGCCTTGTGAACCTGCTTTCATGAGCACTTTCGTCAACGAAACTCCCTGGCTCGGAGCCTATTAGAAACTGGCTGGGAGAGTTTTGTTTTTCCTCCGCTGAATTTGCATTTTCATACTCTCAGCGAGCGCTGTCTGCATGTTGTAACGGCCTCTTGAACCATCTCACCTCCAGCACCTTCGTCAACGAATGTACCTTGCTCGGAGCCCTCAAGAAGGTGGCTGGGATGGACGGTATGAATGCATGTTGCAATTCGCAGCTTTGTAGACTTTTAGGGAGCGCTGTGTAGTAGCGGGCTCGTGAAGCAGGTCACCTGGAGCAATTTCGTCAACGAAACTTCCTTGCCATCTGATTGAAATGAAAGTGATCTGCAGGCATGGATTCTGCTCGTGGATCCTTGTTCGAATGTGTAGTCAGAATTCGCAGGGACATTGACCCTAACTACCTTATCCTCTCTCTGGTTAATATGTGGAAGATAAATATATATGCACGTATAGCGTTTGTATCCGAAAGTAGGAGAATATTAGGTGATTCATATCTACACCTCTTCAATATTAACATTAATCTCTTTTCTCTCATCTCCTTGAGAATATACTGACGCTCTGAATTTTTGTTGTGTTTGCTTTTGTAGGAGTCGATTGACATCGAGCCGGAGTTCTCTTCTGTGGAATCTGAGAGCGATAGTGCTACGTCTTGCACGCGAACTAGAGTCTTAGATGTAGAGGTTAAACGCACGGTGGTTCGAGCACTTCCAGCTGCTACTAAAGATACTAACACCGACTACGTTCAATCAACATTGACTGCTCCTGTGACTGTTGTTGAAGATCAACGAGCTACTTACATGAAGTGCTGGAGGGCGCGTCGTAGGCAACTGCGCTTGGAAGCTCAAGCTCAAGCCAGACTTTGCCCACGACGTTCTAAGAGGATTGCGACCTAGTCTAGCTAAATTTGAACAGTCTACTTTAATTTTAGCTACTGACATCATACATTACCATGATACGTGAAGACCAAAGTTCATGTTGTCTTTATTTATAATTTATGTTGCTTCTCTATTTCTATTTGAGTTTTCATTATTGATTACTAAGTATATTCGGTACTCTTACGCAGACCCCTCTCTCGATTGCCCCGCTGTCATCTGAGAGCGATCCCACCGACATGGCAACAATTGACGTTTGTGACGCGGGACAGCAGTCATGTTCGCCATTTACTATCTCTCCAAGCCGCCAACTCACATCTCAATCTCCAATTGCCGAAGACGATGACGATGACATTCAAGAGATTGTCTCGGGTACACAGTGTTTGCGCGACATTGATGCAGTTGACGAGATGAACACATTTACGGTAGCTGCGTCTCCAACTGTAAGATCTGCGAGGGAATCTCCTTCTCTCCCAGATACTTTGGAGGTTGGGGTTGTTGAAATGCCAAGTCATTTGGCAGAGATGGATCCTATGTGGAGCGCCGACGAGTTACGCGCTCAACAAAAGGGAAACTCAATCAGTACTATATCGAGATTGCGAATCAAACCAGTCGAGAAATCTCGACTTAGAATTCCCCTCTGTCGCCTCTCATGTTACCCCAAGGTACGTCCTATCATAGAAACAGATGTTTGCAAGTTGGCAAACGAGTTTGTCAAAGGTTACAGAGAGTGCGATCGTGTTCTATATGTTTCCCCCTTCAGCAAGAACGGTAAGCAGTGGTTGGTGAAGGACGATGATGCAGTTTGGAATAACCCTCATTGGAAAGCGGCCAATGATCGCTTCGAAGTCTCATTGCAAGCCGATCCGGACCTTTGCCAATTCAGTGGCAAATACTTCTATGTCTATGAGGGGAATCATCGCGTCACTGCTTGGATGCGGTACATCGAGCAAATGCGCAGAGATAATCCGGATTGGTATTTCTTTGTCGACTGCATTGTCCTTGACGGACGTGCGGAATACAAAGTACTAATCGACGCTATGAATAACATCAACCTGGTGAGTTCAATTTCATATCATATTCATTATCTGTAATCTTTTGTACACAAACTGTATTTCTTTAGTAACTCACTTTCTGAACAGGTCCACAGAGCATGATCACGTAGACGATAGTCTGCCATCGAGGTTGCAACGCATGCGCAAGTTTGGCAAGATGCCACTTGAAGAATGGAAACCCCTGATCTCTCCTGAGGACTGGAAGTACTGTTTCACTGCAAAAGATAAACTTAGACCAACTTGGTACTTTGTGACAAAGGACGTCTTCATCGAGTTTCTATATGCGGTGCGTCTTTTATCATATCTGCAGTTCGAATTATTTTGAACTAGCCTATTTAAATTCTCTAACATGCGTTCTTTGATCGTCTAGAAGCAATGTGCAAAGGTTGCCGACGAAGCCCAAGCCCAGTACTATGAGGATACTCCCGTAAACGAGAGGATAGCGCAAGGAGTTTGGACGGTCATGGACGATGCTCTTAAGGCTGAGATCAAACGAATCCGACAAAAGGATTTCGACAAAATGCTTGCCATTGCTAATCCAGAGTTAGGAAAAGCATTTGAGCGAGAGATATGAATTTAATCGACCAAACTTAGTGTCTTCTCTCAATCCCTTGTCCATCCCTCTATTTAAATTTATAATCTCTTTGTTGTGTATCGATGCAGATCAATCTCCATTATAGCCGTCAAAAGGATCCCGAGATGTCTTTGGAGCGCCTCCAGAAGGTTGCCACCACCAACGTTTCGAAGGAAGTGAAAACAATGTGGCTTCGTTGGTGGAACAACACTCCGACATTCCGACGTAGTGTTCGCTTTCCGGACCCGGTCGAGATGAAAGACAGGGTGTTGGAGGCATGGCTTGCTCGTGCAGCATTGTGGTCCCAGGTACTTCATATCTACTCAATCACATGCCTTACAACATTTTGCACATACCATTTACTGATGTAGTTTACTAACTTAAAACGTTGACCGCAGTTAGCGGCGTATCTGAAGGAAGAGGTCGACAAGTTCTTCAAACAAGAGATTCCCCAAATCCCGAACCTTGACGCAATTATGATGCCCGAAGAGTACGTCGAGAAATGGCGACTTCTTTTATGGGACAAGGCTTTTCATGCTTATGTAGGACCCAAAGCCAGCCCTAAGTTCCTTAAAGGCTCCCACATCGACAAGATTGGCGGGGGTGCTCAAACTAAGAAGCGATTGATGTTCAGGTTCGAGCACGCCGTTTCGTTATGTCTATTTTCTTATCATCAAATTCTTCCAAATGATTCTAATTGCTTATACTTTTGTAGGTATATCAAACAAGAGCTCGTTGCTAAGGGAGGTCTCGCTACATTGGGCATTCCATCGGAGTTTCAAGTCCCGTACTTGAAAAAGAAACCGATGTCCATTTTTTCCAATGATCAGAGGCAGCGGTTCAAGATGGCTTTACTGTTGACTGGTGGTTGGTTCCTAGAGTCTCAAACCCACCATGTTCATAAGGAAGAGATGCATCTTCTGTAGTTATCGGAATCGGGCGACGCCGCTCCTGTGCAACTACAGGATGATGATGATGACGACGACTTCTACATGCTTCCGGGTGCTCCACCACCCCCCCCCCCCAGTTGCACTTAAAGGTAGAGGAGATGCAAGTGGCAGCCGCAAACGTCGCAAGAAAGAGCCTACCCCTGAGCCAGAGGAGGAGGAACGAGAAGAGGAAGAGGAGGAGCACGAAGAGAATGACGAAGAAGACGACGGAGAGCATGGAGATGTTCCCATTCCCGATGAGCTTGCAGGTGGTGCAGATTCAAATGTTTGTAAGTTACCTTTTTCTAATGTACATTGTTATTTATGTAACACATACACTTCTGTATTCATTGCAGTTCAAAAAGAAGTTGATATGACACAAGCTTCCCAAGGGACGGTTGTCAACAACGGTGGGCAAGGTGTAAGAGGTCTAACTGCATCAGAGAGGCAGCCAGTTCCTCCACAAAGGCAGGGTCGAGGGTGGACCCAAGCATCTCAGGGTGGGGTTTCGAATGTGGGATCTACTCCTCCATCGTTGTCAGCCCCTCGTGAATCCCCTCTGTCTCATGGACCGACCCAATCTCATGGACCCATGCGTCCCATAGTCATTCCCAAAAATTTGGGTAGTACTTCATCTTCTCCTACGAATGTGACGCTCCCTATGTTCCTAGAGAAAGGAGACACGGCGGGCTTGGTTCAGCAGTCTACAAAGGGTGCAGGCTGGGTAGACGCTATCCAGGCTATGGTACAACACATCAAGAAGGTGAATCCCTCTCTATCAAATCATTGCTTTCTTAGAGTAGTTATTCTATAGTGATCTTTGGTTTCTAATTACTTTGTGTCTAATCCACAGATTGGAAAGGGTAGGGACTACCCTTGCGAGAAGATGGAATACAAGCCCAATCACCCCGGGATTGACCTTATCTTTGCAGACGTCCCGGAGAACTTGCATGTGCTTGGTGTCTCGCCGGACGTAGTTCCCGACTGGAACAAACGACCGTCGTATTACTTCAAGTCTGTATTTGTCTTCGCCTCATACCATTTGACTGACCTTGGGACTATCCTTATTATGCACCCCAAGGACGTCAAAATTGACCGCATCCTACACGATCGTGCTAGTACTTACAATTTCCGGCTTGTGCGAGAGTGGTGGGCCTATAACCCCTTTCCTTTGGTTAGACCTGGCGCTGCCGCAAAAGAGGTAAACTTCAAATATTGCACTTGATTTAATCTTTGTCTCATTTCAGCATGACGTTTACTATATTTAAATTGGTTATTGCAGACCCATAACTTTACCATCAAGGTCTATGCTCGTAAGGACTTCGTGAAGTTGTTCAATATACGGCAGGTGGCGCAAGCATACGCAGGAGTCGCAATCATACCTGACGAGGATGACATGGTCAGTAACTTTGCTGATGCGAGTTCCATTACCTACCGCACTAACGGGAAGCCGTGGCGTGGCGCACATGAGAAGGATCCGTCGTTTTTGCAATGCTTCGTAGATTGCCTTACGGACGATGGGGGAATCGTGTTTGACTTCAGCGCTAGTACAGGTAAAAATTTAAGTCCCCATTTATAATAAGTTTGCAAATTCATATTTTCAATACTCATGTGGATTTCCAAATGTGCAGGTGCTTCTATCATCGCATGTGCACGCTCCAATCGACACCTTGTTGCTTTCGAAGCAGATGAGGAGATTTTTGATGGGCTCCTGGCCACCTTCAAACACCCTAAACCGATAGAAGAAGAAAGTGGAGAATCAGCATCTGGCGACGATTACGACTCCGATGAACCGTATTTGAAGAAGCCTCGCACTTATATTGGTGTGTACTCAATTGAATTCAATGACTTTTTGTAATTTCAATGTCCGTACTACTTTCAGAGCATTGACTGGTTATGATTATTTAGATATGCAGGCATCTCAAGACAATTGACTCGAAACGCTCATCTCATCAATAGCCCACCTCCCACACTTGTTCTACCCTCTTATGCGGAGCATGTTGCTCGGGCTTTCGTCGCTGCTCCAACTCCTCCTGTACCGAAGTCTTCACGCCGACGCTTTAGAGCTGGTGTGCTTAGGTACATTGATTTAGAGGCAGATCAGTGTGACCACCATTTTAATGGTGCTTCACCTTCATCGTAGTTAGTTTATTTCTTTTACTATTCCAGAGATGACTATGTTGGGCCAACTCTCATGAGTTGCCTTACCCTACAAGTCATTACTTTCATATGTTTTACATTATTTTCAATATATTTGTCTTTGCCTTAAATCGTGTTTAAAATTTTCAAAGTCCAATTCTGTACTCAATCTATATGTTGGATTCACTTGTCATACCCCACTATTTCAGATGACATTTAAAATTCTAAAATATATACAAGGTCTTATAGGTCAATGCTTCCCTAAATTTGTCAATGTCTATAGGAGCCTCTATTTTGTCCCTATTAGCTCAGAATAGCTGCCTCGTGCATAACGCGATGCTCAAACGAGCCCGATGGGGATCGAACCCGGACCTCCGCTATGCCATCGTTATGTCTAAATTGTCCACTACATTAGATTAAACGATGAGACGATTTCTATTACTGAAATTTGAATTATATAATTATTTGACATTTATATTCTTTACTTTATCAGTATTATGTCACAACATGCGCAGTATTCCTTGCCGAGATCATGTGAGGGGCAACTATTCAAGGACGTAATATAGATCTCTGGGGTTCTTTGTATTTTAATGATGACTTCAGCCCTAATTTATCCCTAAACCATAAACCCAACTACGACTTTCACAATTACCTAATACATATGTTCAATTTAACCTTTGAATAGTCATGCCTCCGATTCACACGTTCATCAATATGATGACATCAGCCATACTTTCAAAATATTAACATAAGATTTTAAAGACATTACTGATGAAATATCCTTGCGAGGTGGGACCCACATTAAAAGAAGACCCAACACCACGGAAATAGGGACCCGAATCCCTAAAAATAGACATTTTAAAATAGTTGAGTACAAAATTCAGTGGTAATAGGGTACTTTACTTTTCAAAAAAACTCTTATAGAATAGTCAAAATTGTCCCGTCACCGCTCTACGCTCACCGCTCACCGCTCTACGCTCACACCTCTACGTTCCCCTTACGAGATCCCAGCAAGCCCAAGAGACGGGCGAAATCAACTAAGGATGCCATCGAGTATTCCTTAGACGAGGCCCTGTCTAAGGGCAACCAAATGACCTCGAAGATGAAGGACGTCGAGATCGACGCAATCTACAAGGCATTGGAGACTGGTCTTGGTCACCTCTTCCCCTACAAGAAGCGGAGGTCACGGGTTATTCCTAGCGAGAAGCTACACATCGCTCCGGGGACGAGCTCAAGACAGACGCATCGCGAAAGATCGTCTGGGCGGTATTTTGATTTTCTCACCGCTCTTATGAGGTTACGCTCGCAGATCGGGGGCGGCCGATACATCCTTTGATCATCTCGATTCATGATTGTTCATTTGTTATGTTCTTCGCAGTGAAGGCCATCTACAAGGGCTACGGGCGATCTGGAAGAAGCCCGAGATCCATGGTATTCTCGCTTAAACGGAACCACTTGAAACCGATACGGGATGATGGTCGTGATGGATTCCATGCCAGGGAGTTGGATATGTGGAAGCTAAACGACACGACACCCGACACCGCCCGAAAATCCCCGGTGGCAACACCCTACCGTCCACCGGGTATATCATCGGTTGTCGCATACAACATGGCGCCGCGAGTTGGCGGACGAAGTACTTTGAGGATCGAATGCCAAGAAGGAGCTTCGACGAATTCGAGATCATCCCAAATCTCGAGGACCCCATCCAAACGGGATCAATTTCTCTTTTGTCACAACTCAAACACTCGCTAACCTAACAAGATCCGAGAAAACCGGACTAAACAAGACCGAATAGACTTGAAAGCGAGCAATGAACAAAAGCGAGAACTAAAGAAGCAAAGTACAAACCAAACTTTACCGAGAGAGGGACTAAAGCGTCACTGACCGAATGCCTCCAAATGGCCCCGGCCGCTTCTATTTATACTCGCCTAACCGCCCTTGGAACTTTCTAGAATGTTCCAATGGCGGGCCCCACCATGGAACTTTCCGGAAGGTCCTAGAGGTGGGCCCCACCTAGATAACCGCCCTTCTAGAAGACTCTAGAGGTGGGCCCCACCTTCTCGAAGCTTCTATGGTGGGTCCCACATAGGCCATCTACCTCAAATTCTAAAATTTTCTAAAAACTCCTAAAATGGTTTCAACTATCTATCTACTTTTCTAAAGAAACACAAAAATCTAGTTCTTGCCTGTTACAATTAATCCTCCGCTAATGCGGAACGCCCTCGTTTTCGCTCCCGATGATATCTCCAAATGGTTTCTTGACAATGGGTAAGGTTGTGAACGGGCTCCCATGTTGCATCGTGGATGGGATAACCTTTCCATCGGACTTTGTATTGTAGTTGCGGACGTCCATTGCCACGACGAAGATAGCGGTGTTCCAAAATGCAGTCCACTTCATATTCCTCCTGGTCTTCAATCACTACCGGTGGCGGCGGAGGAGGCGATGTCGGCTGAAAGCGCTCCGATTCGATGAAAATTCTTTGAGTCCGCGAGATATGAAAAACGGATGGATGTGGATATGTGGCGGAAGCTCGAGGCGGTATGCAACATCGAGATATGACCGTAGAGATTCGGAAGGTCCAATCCACCGGGTGCAAGTTTACGGACTTGAGTCGATGTAGCTAACGGAAGGTTGGCATTTGAGAGCGAGAACCAAGTCACCTTCTCGAAAGGTCTTATGTTGCGGTGGTTATCTGCATATTGTTTTTGTCGATTACGTGCGATGAGGAGCCATTGTCGAGCCTCTTGCAACGCCGATGTTAGTCGTTGTATAAACTCCTCCGTTGTAGGGTTGTTGGTGTTGATGGGGCGGTGGAGCGTTGCCGGCGTAATCGGTCTTGACCGACCAAATAAGTAAGAAAGAATGGTGAATGACCCGTGCTTGCTTGGGAACTATCATTATAGGCGAACTCAAAGGGGTCGATACTCATCCTGATCGTTGTGGTGAATTGCCACAAACGCCCGCAAAGATATCCTCCAAGGTCCGGTTAGCACGCTCTGTCTGGCCCATCGGTCCCGAGGATGAAAGGTCATGGACATAGCAAGTCGTGTGCCAAGAAGCTTGAATAGTGCTTGCCGAAAACTCCCCGTGAAGCGCGGATCCCGATCGAGATAATGACACGAGGCAATCCATGATGACGGAAGACATGTGTCGAAGAAGACTCGTGCAAGTGTTGGGGCATCAATATCGGAGCGTATCGCGACCAAATGAATTTGCTTGAAAGGCGGTCCACAAAGACAAAGAACCGCAGTGTGATTACGATGCGTCTGCAAAAACAAGTAATGAGATCCATGGTTACTTGTTCCCATCGCATCGTAGGTAGTGGAATCGGCCGCAGCAGATCAAGAGGTGCGATTGCGTGCCTTGTTCCGTTGGCATAGCTCACGAGAACGCACAAAAGCTCGAAAATCACGATCCAAGCCCACCCAAAACCATGTTCTAGAAATCCGTTCTAAGGTCTTCTCACGTCCGAGATGTCCGAGAGATAGGAATGTCATGCCCTTCTTGAAATATGCGGGTTCAAGTTTAGCATCGTTAGGTACATAAACCCGCTTCTTAAAATAGAGGAGGCCGTCAACGAGGTTGTAATCTTGATATTGCACATCACCTACCTCTACTCGATCGATCACCATTGTGAAGTAAGCATCCTGGTAGGTGGCTTCCTTCCATTCTCTCCTCTCTGGTTAGATCCGGAACAATACTACTAATGGTAGCAATCTCCCTCGTGTCTTCTGATTCAGATTTCAGATCTGGTCTCCGAGATAAAGCGTCTGGCACAATATGTTGTCGCCCTTGCTTGTACTGAAGTTGAATATCAAACAATTTTATCGTTCTTCCCCCGGGTGGTGTCTCGATTTCATATTTTCTAAATGCGGATCATGTAGTAAGGGCCGATGATCGGTCCGAATTGTCACGTTTTCCCAATAGATAGTGCCGCCATACTTTGGTAGCATGTACAATTGCTAGTTGTTCCCGATCACGTGCGCGAATAATAATGCGCTCGCCTCTTAAGTTTGCGTGACTCATATGCCACCGGTTGAAGGCCCCTACCGAAATCTTGTTGGAGGACCGCGCCTATAGCAAAGTCGGAGCGTCAATGTCAACCGTCTGCGGAAGGTCGTGGATCATATGGTTGCGAACTGGAGCGAGAGTGAGTGCCTCCTTCAAATTATTGAAAGCGCCTTGTTGTTGTAGTTTCCACTCAAATGGAGCGCCCTTCTCCAATAGATTTGTCGGAGGAGCAAAGAATGTGTCGCAAACCGCGAACAAAACGACGATAGTATCCGGCGAGGCCTAAGAAAGAACGAACTTGAGAAACATCCTTGGGAGTTGGCCACCCCTTGATTGCATTCACCTTAGCTTGTTCCATGTACACACCCTCGAATGATACTACATGCCCCAAAAAGGTGACCTCGGACTTCCAAAGTTCACACTTTGATTGCTTGCAATAGAAGTGACTATCCCGTAACCGACGTAGCACCTCCCGTAGATGTTGGTCATGCTCTTCCGGGGTTTTACTATAGATCAAAATGTCGTCAATGAAAACAACTACACACTTGTCCAAAAGGTCCGGAACAACCTGCTCATGTGACCCATGAAGGAAGTCAGGGGCATTGGTGAGACCAAAAGGCGAACGAGCCACTCAAAATGTCCATAGCGCGTATTTAAATGTTTGTCTTTTCAATATCCTCTTTTGCAATTGGTATCCGCAAGATCCACTTCAAGATCTAGCTTGCTAAAAATGGTTGCGCCTCGAAGTTGATCAAGAAGGTCATCCACACGTGGGAGTGGATAAGCATTTTTGATGGTCCGCTTATTAAGGCCCCGATAATCGATGCATAGCCGCAATCCACCATCCTTTTTGGGTGCAAAAAGGACAGGTGCTCCCCATGGCGATGTGCTTTCTCGAATGAGGCCCTTCTCCAAAAGCTCATCCAATGTCTTCCTCAGCTCCTCAAGCTCGTTTGGTGCTAGGCGATAAATTGGCCGATTTGCTGGTTTAGCTTCTGGCATTAAGTCTATGTGGAAGGGAGCACCTCGATCAGGTGGTAAACCACTAGGTAAGTCGGCGGGAAAGACATCTCGAACTCGCCGATAAGTTGCTCAACTCGCTCGCTCCTTCGGCTCTCTTCTCTACCATTGAAGCAATATTTGGAACCACCGTGATACACCGGCCGCTTTAAATCGATCTGCTTTCTTCATGAAGGCCATCCCCACCAATATGCCTTTAGTTGTCCTCGTTTCTTCAATCCACTTGATGTTGAAGCATGAAGAATTATCTTGCGCACACCTTCGTTAAAAGAGATGGTTCTTGCCACCCCAATCTCGCTTATTTCCGCCTCCAACCACGGCATTCCTGGATAACATCATATCCGAGCTTCGTTACCTTAAATTTTCCTCGTAGTGCATAGGCATCACACAATCTCAAGGTCTCTTCTTCACATGTCTCACTTAAATCATTTTCCCGATCGTCTGCGAGGTATATAGTCCCTCCGGTGATCACCTTAGTCTTGATCCCAAGTCGGTTGGCAATGCGGTTGAGATGCAATTCTCCGTAGAACCGCAATCCACTAGTACTCGACACGGTTGTCTTCTAAGTCGACCCATGAGACATATCAGCTGACCTTTTTGAGTGTTGCCCGAGGCCATGCTGTTTGACTCTGAGAGACAACAGCTATCCCCAGTATTGGTCCTCGGTGCCCTTACTGGGGAGCCCCGTTTCCCTGCTCCATTCCTTCATCATCTTGGTCAGCCTCGAGGTTGTGGATCCGCCTTGGTTTGTTGGCACCGGAATTCTGACGTTTTGGACACTCTCCAATCTGATGGCCTGACTCCCGACAGTAGAAGCACAATCCCTTCTGTGCCAATAATTGTCGTCTCTGTGGCGTCAATGGTCCTTGTAGGGCGTCAATCTCCATTGGCGTCGGTTGTTGGGCTACCATAGTAGGTGGTGGCGTAGGGTTCCATCTTTGCAGTCGTACTCCACGATTTCTAAAGTTTATGGCATCAACTCTTTCGCAATCCTAACCGCCTCCTCAAATGTTTGAGGGTCTCTTAATTCCACTTCTCGTTGAACGATCGCCTTCAATCCTCGAACAAATCGATCCATCATCTCTCCCTCCGAAACATTGGGTATTTGGAGGCATATGGATTTGAACCGGGTGACATACTCCCGCACCGACCTTAGCCGTGTGTCAAGGTGGCCAACCGATCGCGCTAACTTCTCCGCATTGATGGGCCGAATCGGTTTGTGAGCTCGGTCTCAAATTCCTCCCAATTTTGAAATCCGCCTTGAGCTCCATAGTTTTGAGCTCAAGTCGCCACCAAATGGTCTGCCGCACCCCTCAAATAGTCGGGTCGCATATATAATTCCGTCGGTTGAGTTCGCCTGGGACAGTTGGAGATATTGTCGCATCTTTGAAAAGCCATTGAGATACATCATCTTGTCTTGAAGTTCCTGAATATGTTTCAGGCTTGTTCAACTTCAGCCTCGCAGTTGTCAATTCTCTAGCTCTAGAAGCGTCCGCTTGTCCTTGTAATACAGCAATCTGGTCTAGTAGGTGCTGAATCTGAGTCTCCATATGAGTAGGTTCCGCCATTTCTCCCATGATGCAATTCTTCCGACGACCTCTCTCTACGCGACACCTTCTCTCGTTCTAGCCAAATCCTTGAAAGTAACTCCAAGTAGATCCAAGGACAAGACTTGATGAAACCACAATGACTGACTCTCAAGTAGACTCTTGCTAATAGCACCTAACGTAAGGATAGACTGACACTCGCTCTGATACCAATGAAACGGGACTGAATTCTCTCTTTGGTCACAACTCAAACATCGCTAACCTAACAAGATCTCGAAAAACCGGACTAAACAAGACCGAATAGATTTGAGCGTAATGTAACAAAGCGAGAACTAAAGAAGAAAGTACAAACCAAACTTTACCGAGAGAGAGGGACTAAAGCGTGCACTGACCGAATGCCTCCAAATGGCCCCGCCGCTTCTATTTTTATACTCGCCTAACCGCCCTTGGAACTTTCTAGAATGTTCCAATGGCGGGCCCCACCATGGAACTTTCCGGAAGGTCCTAGAGGTGGGCCCCACCTAGATAACCGCCCTTCTAGAAGACTCTAGAGGTGGGCCCCACCTTCTCGAAGCTTCTATGGTGGGTCCCACATAGGCCATCTACCTCAAATTCTAAAATTTTCTAAAAACTCCTAAAATGGTTTCAACTATCTATCTACTTTTCTAGCAAACACAAAAATCTAGTTCTTGCCCTGTTACACCATCGATCTTGTGAGGGTGTCGAACGCCTTCAATCTCAATATCGTAGAGAAGGTCGCCAAAGAGAACTTCCGATCGTGCGCGGAACTCGGGAGGGCGGCATGGAAGCGTCTCGGGTGCCCCGAGCCACACAAGGGAGGCGGGAAGCCGTCGCCGGCCTTCGAGGTATGGTTACCCTCTGCTTTATCTATCGGCCGGCAGCCGACACATTTCTTTAATCTAGAGCTATCGGCTGCCAGCCGACAGCTCTTCTTCTTGCCTTCTTACAACTAATGCTTTATGGTTGTTCTTTAGGCTGCGAAGGCGCAAGTCATGGCGCACTTCGTGGACGAGAAGGTGTCCACAAAGCTCCCCTTAGTATTCGTGGGTGACAAGGCCTGGAATACTTGGATTGAGGTCTTCAATGCCTGGGAAGCAAGTGAACTCATTGGCGACGACGGCAAGGAGCCGGGACTGATCAAGCGGACGCCAATCTCGAACATTACGAAGACTAACTTTGTCCCCACACTCGGTCTCCGTGACTGCGACCTTGAAGAGCTTGCAGCGGAGGTGATCGCAAATCGTGTCTGCATCAAGGCCAACAGCAGGACGAAGGACAGACTCACACTGCCGGATTGGTGCCGCGACAAGAAGCTCGACCGGGTAATTATGAACGAGCTTATGTATCAGTTCAATAGGCATCCGCTTCCCTGCAAGGATGCGAACTGGCCGCCATACCTAGATTCAGACTGGGACAAGTTGGGGAAGGAGCACCATTTCACCCCGAGTGTCGTTCGCAACATCTGGACAGACCTGAAGAAATTTACGGATGGAAATGAATGGCTTAATGGACGCGCAAGCGCAATGAATCCGACGACTGACAAGTCGAAGAACGGTGTTGCGCCGCCCATTTTCAGCACCATCCTGCAAACGTATTCTCAGGTCGAGGTTACGACGGAGGAGGTCGATTCCGAGAAGGCGCATTTCGAGTGCAAATTCGCGGACACAGTTGCAGACGTCTTGCACGAGATCGACGCAGCTGTTGGCCATGCCGGCATTGCAAAGGACCCACTCCTAATCGTTTACTTCGGGTACAGTCATGGCGGAGTCTCGGTTCCAACCAGTAGGTCGGAGCTTCGTGCGCTCGCGGAACGGTCGAAGGTCCCACTCACGGATCAGGACCTCACGATGGACGCTGACGACGACACTCCGACTCGGCCTCTCTATCCAATCCCGATGTTGTTCATCACGAGCGCGAAGCAACGGGATCTTCTTTGTGCTGTCTGGACAACCGAAGATACGGAGTGGTATGTCCAGACAGTCTATTACAAGCCGTGTCTTCGGGGAGGGTTCAAGAAGACGGTGACGGAATCTTCCCCGCTTGTTACACTCAACATGACGTACCCAAAGGTACGCGGGGATGATGATCGTTGGACTACTTTCAGGAAGTATACTGGAATCGCCAAGCCAGTCGATTGGTTCCAGGCATCTCCTGAAAGTGCTGTCGATTGGAACGGGGGGTTCTGCGGTGTCGACCATGACACGCTCAAGAAGTTGCTGAAGCCAACTCTCACCGCGAAGAAGGTCACCGTCATCAACGTCTGGGGTGGCGGAAACGTCACCGAACTTGGATTGGTAAGGCATCCTCTCCTTTGCTTTGTATCGGCTGCCAGCCGACACCTTCTAATATATGTCTATTTCACCTTATTTGTTTACCAGTACTTGTTTGGTTCCCTTTTGTCTCTTACTCTTGTTCATGGTCTTGCAGAGAAATGGGAGGTCCGTGATCGAGTTCGTCAGAAGTCAGGACCATGTCAAGTTGGCAGTCCAACGTGCGAAGGGACTAAACCTGGATAGGGTCGAGCTTCCACTGTCGTCTTCCGAGGATATGGAGACCGACGCTGGTCCCTCAGTCTCGTCTCGCGAGCCTGCCAACCCTGGACGACGTCCCGCCTCTGGTGTTAGGATTCAGGAAGTGCTGGATGAGATTGATCTTACTCCTTTGTCACTCACACCTGCAACCACGCCGACGGCTCCACCTGAATCGACTCCCACACTTATCCCTTCTCCTGTATCGGCTGCTGGCCGACACATTGTCACCGTGTCAGCGCCGCCTCCTGATACTACAGCAGATCTGCCTGCATGTGCTGCGACCACGATGCAGGTTGATTTGCAAAACGCCCCGGAGGAAGAGGTGATCGTCGTGGAGCAGGTTCCTCCGTCTCGTGCCCCTCAGAGTCCATCGCAATCCGTTCCTGCCCTTATCGGCCGGCAGCCGACATCTCCCACTCCTTCATGTAGGGAAGTTCAGAGGGCTCAATCGGCATTGCAGGCGTACTATACACGAAGGGAAGTTGTTGTTGATTCGGCGGCCCTCCTGGACGACGACGCAAACGACATCAGCGCAACAAATGAGGAGGCTCTCCAGGAGGACGACGTGTACGACATTAGCGCCCCAAACGAGGCGGCCCTCGTAGACGACAATGAGTTCGCCATCGACGCCCCGAACGAGGCTCTGTCTCCACCAGCGGCGGATCATGTTTCCCCGCAGCAACAACAATTACATGAAGGTTTGTCCTAGACGACGGCGTTTCTTGTATATAGTCTCTTCTCACCATTGCATAAGCATTTTAGGTTCTAGAATGGATTTGTTATTAGAATCTCCTGGTTGCAACGTGCTCGGCCAGTTCCTTCCCCTGTAAGACTGTATCGGCTGCCAGCCGACTCCCTATTATCGTTTCACGTTTCCGCCTGTATCCCTTGTCTCCGATGTCGATTTCTCTCAACAGTGTTTTTCGGCTTATCGGCTGCCGGCCGACAAGTTATCATGTCCTTTCTTTGCACTATTATTCTCCCTTCTGTCATGGTGTTTGATGTTATTTGTATCCACTGCCACCTCTGTATCGCTCGTGTCTCACTTTGTTGTGTAATTCTTGCTGCTCTTTTGCTTATTGTACAAATGCCCTAATCTCTTGTAGAGTCAGGTGAATCTGAGAACGAGGAGTTCGTGGACTCCGCGTCTCATGGATCGCGGCAGGGCACCTCCATATCGACTCCTCTCGTAACTGGAGGGCAGGTAGCCCGTCGTAAATATTTTATTCTGTTCGACGTGAATGGCACTCTCATTCACTACGTTCCTCGTAGGATCATTTCTGGTGGGGATCGTCCCCGGTGGCAGAAGCAGGAGGCAAGGGCAAGACCGCCTTGATCAAGATTTCCGATTTTGCGTCGATGCAGACTGGCAAATTTGTTTCTGGTCCTCGGTCACTGCGAAGAACCTTACTCCGAGGATCGAATTTATTCGCTCCGTTTTTCCAAGGCTCCCTAGGAACATCTTGGAGTTTGATCAGGGATATTGCTTCCGGAGTTGCTACCGGGAGCCTGATAATCCTGACCGGCCCTTCTTTATTAAGTCGATTGATCATCTCCTGAAATGAGTCCCGACCTCGGGGCTCGTGGTGCTAATCCCGATAACATGCTTCTCATCGACGACTCCCCTACAAGAACGTTTTGAACAATCCTTACAATGCGTTCCACCCTCACACTGTACTTTGACCTCGGAGCGGATAATGTGAGTGGCCACCTTTTACTTTCGAGAGGATTCTGCACCTCTGTTATTCGACCTCTATAATTCTCGAGAAAAATATTCCCGAGTTTATCTTTGAGCACGCAAGGTTAGGGAAGCGCCGTATGCTCCCGGAAATCATTGTCGAGAAAGTACAGGACGCTTGATTTTGGTAGGAGGGAGTGATCATGGATTGATTACTTCTCGACCTTGGCGTTCGAGTTGTTCAAGATGGTGGAGCAAGTTCAAGATGCTCCGAGGTTGTCCATTTGCCGCCGATACACCTCTTGTTACCCTACATAGATTACCATATGAATACATGTCCTTAGCATAGGTGTATAGATTTTTCAGTCATCCAATTCGATGATCTAGCGAGCTAGAATTTGTAGATCACTTAGATTTTCTTCTAGTTCTGTAAATTTTCTAGGGTTCCACTCGAGACTTTTTCTTAACTGTATATTTCGAGGATGTTTAATTTGTGAAGACTCTCTTAATCTTAACGTGGAGAGTTTTCTATCATATTCCCTTTCTTGGTATCGGTTCTTATGTATGGTATTTTCTTTTGTTTTCCTTTTTGCTTTAGGATCCATGGCTTCTTCTTGTCATTGTCTCCTTGTCGTCTTTACTCATGGACTCTCTTGTTTGTTTTCTTCTTATGTCAGCTGCCAGCCGACACTTCTATGTTTATTTTGGTTTTGTCTTCTTGTCGGCTGCCGCCGCCGATATATGCCCCCTTATCATTCTATTCTATTGTCTATTGCGTTTCTAATCATCGTTCGACTTATTTCGGGCTTGTATTGTTCAGGTCACCGCCGTTTGGATTATGACATTCTTTGGTACTTCTACCTCCAAGAAATGTATCATTCTATCCGTATCTGGATTGCTATGCTACATCACCCTAATATTCCGACGGATCGTTGGAATGCTCACCGTAATGTAATCAAGCGGCCGGGTGTAACGGGTTATTTGCCATGTTGTTGGAGCGCTTCCATGTTGGTGCATGGTGTACGATGCCGATCGTGACTTGAGGCCTCTTCTATCTTACATTCTACCTTCCAGCGTCATCGACGAGCTATCCTTTGTTTATGGTAGAGAATTTTGTGATCGTCCTATGAATTTTCCGTGGTGTTACAAGCTCTTGAAGACTCTATTGCAAGCGTCGTTCCGTGAGGTGTGCAGCCCGACCAGCTTCTCCTCGTTGATGTTTCTCCACCGGCATTAAGGTTGGCGCCGGATCTTTGCCGCTACATGCCTTATCCTTTTCGAGGTGATTTGACGTCTTCAAGTACTACTATTCCGAATGTAGCTACGAGATATTCTTCCGTTCATCTACCTTTTATACCATTCGAATCATTTAGTCAATATATGAGTCTTTCTAATAGACCCGGTCAACTTCATTATGAAGTTGCTCATTCCCTCAAGTACGGTGTTCCTCTCGGATCGCAGTGTTCCTAGGTTTTACTTAGTCCGCATGCCTATCGGGCCGCGAGCCGACACTTCAGCGCGATCGGCCGGTGCGGCGCACAACTGCGATGAGCCGGGTCAAGACTCGCACTCGTCGACTTATCGTTGCCGGTCTTCAAATCGAGATTTGCCCGGATTAATATCCTGGATTGTTGAATATGGAGCGCCGAGAAAGGAGGAAGTCGATGATGGAGTCGCGTTCTACTTATCGGGTCATGAGCCGACACCGCCGCAGCTTCACCTATGTTAAACTTCATGCCTTCGATACCTAGTGTTGTTGTATATTGTATAGGGTGTTGTAATATTTATTGATACGAAGTTAGTGCGATCAATTGTGCGATACCACATGCTAGTGGGACGAGCTTCGTTTGGAATATTCGCTTATTCTTTTAATGAAACGGATTTGTTTCCTAACTCTAAGAGTGTATTCATCTATAATTTCTCCGACTTGCTAATAATGTCAATCATTCTCATTCTCTACCTTGCCTTGTTTTGCTCCTTCGAGGTGTGTCGGATGGAAGCCGATTGATTTCTGGACTGTCAAATTATCCAGAATTAGTTAAATACCAGTTTAGACCTATCATTTTTGATAAAAATGGTTGGATTTTGGAATGTACTTGTTGTTCGAACATGAAATTCATATTCAATACCAAAATTTTATAAATAACGATTAATTGCTAACGATTTGATGTGATCTTAGTATCATGCATATCTTGTTAACAATATGATGTGATCTTAACCAACATGAAATGATAAGCCATAAAAAATTTAGTATATTGATAAAAAGGAGGACAGTGAGGCAGTCATGAAAACTAGGCAAAGGTAGTGTATTGATTCCTAAGCAGGAGAAGCCCGAACTGGGTTGGTATGCTCTAAATAAATGCGATGGTTTTACAAAAATTGATACTCTAACTCATTATATTTCAAGATCTATATACTAAAATTTAATATAAATTGGTGGGTAGACAAATTAAGCCATTATAAACAAGATCATATAGTTGGATTTTCCCATATTGAATCAAAAAGAAAAGAAAAGAAAAAAATTAATTTTAAAAATTAAAAAAAAAATTAAAATAACGGATTTTGGATATGGACAACAGAAGGATCATTGTAGAGCTTCTCCTCTAGAGGTTGAGGTGTTAATACATCAACAAAAGGTTATGCATGAGGGAGATTAGTTCATCAACAAAAGTATAACATTAAAGCCGTTAGTGAATTAGCAAAAAGTGGTGCATCAAGGGAATAAGTGTATGATGAAAAAGTGGTACATCGAAATGGTTAAAAATGAGCAAATGATGCTGCATTTAGGCCGTTTATACATTAGTAAAAGGTAGTGCATCAAGGCATGAATGAAAGAACAAAAGGCGGTACATCAAGGGACTTGACAAAGTAACAAAAGGTTGTAAATAAAAGCAGTTGATAGAGTGATAGGACGTGGTGCATTCAAGCAGTTGACGAATAGGAGATTGAGTAGCAATGAAAATTTCAAAAAATAAGCGATGCATCAAGGCAATTAACTACTGACAAAATTAGTGGATTAGAGCGATTAGTGAAGAAGCAAAGGCGATGCTTTAAGGCATTAGCAAACAAGCGAAGGCCGATGCATTAAGACAATTGATATATTGCATAAGGTGATGCATTCAAGTATTTGATACATTAGATTAAAGCAGTGCAAGGAGACAATTAATGAATCAACAATAGCAAAGGGGTGGTGCATCAAGAGAGTTAGTGAATGAACAAAAATGCATTTAGGCAAATAATAGATTCGCAAAAGGGGATGCACTAGGGCAATCGGTGAATGAAAATAAGCGATGCATTAAAGTTGTTGATGAAGTAATAAAAAATGGTACATCAATGAGATTAGTGAGTAAATAGAAGGCGGTGCATTAAGATGATTACTAATAAATTATAAGAAGGGAATGTGTTAATATTATTAGTAGATTGATCAATCATTATTTTCATGCCATTGGTCACGTACCAAGAGAAGAGGAATTTCCTAAAATTTGGTAAATAAAATTGAGAAAAGTAGTATATTCAAGCACTTCAAACACATTGTAAACACTTTAGACAAACTTCAAAATAGCAAAATGTCTAGCCTTAATCCTTGAAGCTCCTTGTATTACAAGATTAGTTTTTGCAATTTCAAGCAGCCTAGATGAAGGGGTTAAAATTTTATTTTTGCATAAGATTTTTACTATGTGCTCCTTATACTCCAAATTGTATGTGGTAAAACTCGCAAAGTCAAATTTCACTTTTTGAGTCTTCTAGAACAATCCTTGGATTATGAGTCAAATGTGGCAATTTTAAAAGTAATTTTGTGGAGAAATATACTAAATCACTTCTTAAGTTTTGAAGTGACCTAGTCAAAAAGTTTACCAAATCTACAAGGGCAGCCTTCAAAATTCTCAAAACCAATCTTAATATTCCCCAAAGAATACTTGGGAGGCGAACTATGGATGTTATGATTTCTCAAATGATAAACCATTAATAATCACTTTTTGGAACAATAACTAAAAATAGTTTTAGGTACAAGATGTCACAGTTGAAAGTTTAAGAAGATGAAAAAACTGGTTCACACCACAGGGGTGCATAGACAAATAAAACACCAAGGATTGAGATTTCAATCTCCCAAGAATCACCAAGGAGCTTTAGGGATTATTAAGACCTTGCATATTGTCATTATTTAATTATTATCATAGTCAGGAATCAATAAAACTTATAAAGTAACCTCTAAACAACAAACTATATATCCACACTTAAATTTTTAGAGTCTCCAACTTCAAATCGGTCAAACATTATACTTAGAGATTCCGAATTTCCTTGTTTTAAATATATCAAATCATAATTCATGAATCTTCTTTCTTGTCATCAACTTCCTAATAACAAATTCAAACAATATACACTTCTATGATACTTTCAAACAACGTTTTCTTAGATTTTCTTCCAAACTAGGCTTCACGGGCACCCCATTTAAGTTGAAGTTAACCCCTTATGCAGACTGAGGCCCGATTTGGGTCGATTTCACTTTGGAGAGTCTCTAATTTACTAATACGAAACGCATGAAGTTGAAACCTTTAGCAAGATGTGGAGTTCCTTCATACATTTTTGAAAAGACCATTCAAGCCTCAAAATTCCTCATACTTTAGAAGATATTTGCAATCAAAGTTTGAAATCACTATAAGGGCATGCCAAAGTTTGCCCAAAGCCGCAATATATGCTCATATATTTTCAAAATTTGCCCAAAATCAAACCACAGAAACTTCAAAAATTCACCAAAAATTAAGTCAATATTAAGAAGGTTCTAAGGCATGACCCTCAACGTTGAGATTTATAATTCAATAATTTTTCGCATCTTTTATTGTCAAAGACTAGCCTTTGTTTTTGGATTTTACCATACCTTCATGTGAAGAATCAAAACATTTCTATAGGTTTTATAGGTCCTATGAGGGTAAAAATTATGTAAGCATGAATCTACCTCACCTAAAAACAAGAATTTGAAGAGCCTCATGTCAAATTTCCTTTTCAAATTTAATTTATTGCTTACAAAACACTTCAAACCCTCTTTGCAAGAAGTGAAAAAAAAACCCTTTTTTCCAACTTTGAACATTACGATCTTGCAAATATTGAGGAATTTGAATTTGAGATTTGGTGTAGATGTACATGTATAAGCTAGGTACTAGATCCTACGATTGGATACCTCAAACTATGTCAAAAATTAAAATTTGTACCTTGCATCAGAAAAGGAAATTTTGAGGGTTTATGGCAATTTTGAGATCAGCCGATCTTGAAAATAAAAAGTTCAAATAACTAATAAAAGTTATTGGTTGACTACCCGCCTCACTTTCCAACAAGCTTCTCTACAACAATGAACGATATAATTTTGCCAATAACCTCAATTTCTTAAAAAAGTGGGAAGATTTTTGGGGAGCTCAAAACAATACTGATAACTTAGGTTTCTCTCGGTTTTTCACCTTTGAACACCATTGACGGGCAATATTTCTCAAGTGACCCTCAAAAACTTTGTTGTTTCCTAACAACCCTTAAAAATATATTCGCCCTAGAGAAGATATTTCTTATTGGTCAGTCAAAAACAATAAAATTTTTGAACTTTCGAAATATTACCCTTTGACTACTTTTCAAAGGTCAAAGACCATCAAATTATGTGAAATTAGGGAGCTTTTGGTGATATCATAGATATCTATTGATATTATGAACAAAGCAAATGATTTTAAAACGAGCTATCTTAACCCTAAACGCCCGAGCCTATTTTTAGCAGAATAGCACATTTCCATAGAAATCGTCATAGATGAAAATCAAGAGAAGCTATTAAGATCTCAACCGTACAAACTTGTAATAGACTTATCGAAGATCATGTGGACCACTATTTGAGTCATGAGGCCTTATATATCGGGAGATCATAACATATTAATATCAAAAACAAACTGCAAAATTTCATCATTTTCACTTTGAGGTGGAAATGCTACCATTATACCTATTGCAATGAAAAAATCACCAACTAGAAAGATGTTCACCTTCATCTTAATAAGTCCTTTACCCAACAAAAATTCATCAAAAAAAATTCTTGGCTCAAATAAAAGCCATGCAATGGTAAAAACTACGGAACATTTTACAAAGGAAAAATAGTCCAAAACTAGACCCTTTGCATTCAATTTCATGCCTTATCTTCAAAACATCTTCGATCTTGTTAAGGTTTTTACCACTTAGACTAGACTCTAATTGGAGGCCATCCCAATAAATTAAGTTGAAATCCAACAGTGGATGAGGGAGATATAGCTCCTCAAATATCATCCATTTTCTCACTTTTTCTGTTGACAAAACATCATTGCAAATCCAATAGCAAAATCATTTGGATCAAAAAACTTCTCACTACAAAGTTGTTAAGAATCACCTTAAGATCATGACCATGAAAAAAGAAATCATGAAAAACTATTTTTAATTTCACATAATTGGCTTGCAATGGTAATACATGCCCCATGCTTGGAAACCCAAAAACAAGAGCTGTCTTCACTAAAGTGCATTCCATTAATGCATACTTTATTGTATGGGCTTGCAAATTTCACAACACAAACTAGACTTGATTTGGAACCTAACCCAAGTGATTTCATCCAAAACGGACCTCGGATGAAGAAGATATGGCTCTTCAAAGTTTCTGATGTACATCCAAAATGTCGTTTTTCGACATCGTGGGCGTTTAAGGGTTAAAGACATGTCTACTTATGCCTATGAGATGGCACGTTTTTAAAAGCGAGCCAAAACGACACATCACTTGCCAAAATGACACCGCCACTTTTGCCAAAATGACACATTATATTTTGCCAAAATGACATATTATATTTTGCCAAAATGACACAATAGATTTTGCCAAAATGACACATTAGATTTTGCCAAAATGACACAACAAGTTTTGCCAAAATGTCACATAGAATAACATTTTAACAAAATTGAAGTTCAATACGTAAGGTGAGATAAGATGCGTGAGGAAGATTGTATATGGTTGAGAAACTAACGTAATGGACCAACATGAGATAGATAGATAGAAACTCCGGTCCTTTTCTAAGAGGCCGGCGTGAATGAAGTGTCCGTTCGTAATGCTAATATCCCGATGGCCACCGGACAAGGGGAAATTGGAACAATACTACTTCCCCCTCTCGAAGGTGGACACTATAACTACGCTAGTTTCTAGCCTAGTTACTAATGCCTTGAAGATACTTGACATAGTATCCTCCCAAAGGGCTTTGAGGTACCCATACAACAAGGTCTAAAGACCCCCCACAATAGTTGGGTGGACTATAGTGGTGAGCACCGCGCCGGCATGGGGAATGGAACCCACGACCTCCTCATTGGGGGCCTAAGCCCTAACCACCAAGCAAAGGCTTGTGGTGCCTGACCAACATGACCTCATAGGAAGCCATGGAACATGTAGTTATAGATGAAAGCTTCATCTCTACTAGTTATTGAATTAAAGTCTAGAAATTTTAAATTAAGTGGGTTGTAAATGAATAGAAAGGAGTGCATAGAGGTGGTTAGTAAATGAGGAAAAGGCAGTGCATTATAGGTGATTACAAAAAGGTCACTATTTTCTATTTACATAATTATAGATTTATAAAATATCCAATTACAATAATTCAAACATTTTAATGTGCAAATTCTATTTTTATTTATATTTAAAATTCATGAAATGATAGTCCTTAAAATTAGCTCTTATAAAGAATGCGATAAACATTTACCTATATAATAGTTTCAAACAATGTTTGTTTAGAAGTTATTAAAAATAAAAAGGTGAAATAAGGCTTGATTAGTACCATGTTTAAGTTGAAGTTATTGTTTAGAGGATGTGTATTGAGCAAGTGGTTGACAACCTAACTCACCTTTTATATGGATTCTTGATGATGATGAATAATAATTTGTAAATACATGAGGTGAGATAAAATGCTTAAGGAAGAAGGTAGATGGTTTGGGAATTTCAAGAAAGGACCAAAGTGGCCTTATAAGAAGCCATGGAAAATACAATTGAAGATGTAGGTTTCATCGATATGAATAATTCAAGTTAAAGTTCAAAAGATCTAAGGTGAGCAAGTAGTTGATTACGGGATGCCAACTTTCAATCTACTTATTCATGTTGAAATAACCATTAGTAAATACATGGTATGAAAATAAAATACCAAAGAGACAGTATAGATGGTCAAGAAAATACAAATGTATCCTTACGTGAACGGATAGAAAATTAGGCTTTACTTGAAAAAAGAAAGATATTTGAGAATCCATGAGAAAACATGAACATGGCCTTGCATGAAACCATAGACATGGCTCAACAAAAATCCTTGGAACATGTGTTTGAAATTAGGCGTCATTCGAGAAAAGGCAGATATTTGAGAAACTTTGAGAAAAGATAAACTTTGGCGTTGCATGGAGCCATACACGGGTTCTGCAAAAAACCTTGGAACATGTGGTTGATGTTTGGTTTCATTTAAAGAAGAAATATGGTCATGTAACATATAGTTGAAGTTAGAAGCTTTCGTCTATGCCAATAATTGAGATTGAAAATTAAAATATTATAATTGAGGAAGTAGTCAACCACGACTTTTCTTCTTTCAACATACTTATTTATGATGATTAATGATAACAGTGATAAATACATGGGGCAAAATAAGATGCTACAAGAAGAATGTAGTTGGTTGAGATGAAAAAAAGAATGTGGTTTTACAGGATAACAATGAGCCTAGCTCCACACAAAGTCATGAAACGTATAGTTGAAGTTTTGATATTCATTTGAAGAGCGTAGAAACTTCGAGAAGGGAGAAAGGTGGCCTTGCATGTAGTTGAAATTGTACGCTTTCCACGTATTAATACAGATTAACGTTTAAAAAGTCTTAATTGAGCAGGTGGTCTACCACCTACTTGACGTTCGGTACACGCTTTCCCATGTCTCAATAACTCAGATTAACGTTTAAAAAGTCTTAATTGAGCAGGTGGTCTACCTAGCCAACTTTAAGTACACAATACTCCACAATAATAAACGAGAATCCATGGGTTAAGATAGAATTCTTAAGGATGAAAGTGAATGGTTGAGAAACTTCGAGAAAAGACTACATAACTTCACGAGGTGTCACATACCATCTCCAAATCTCCGTATCCATATCTTCAACGAAAACAAAAAACTCCAATATCTTCTAAACAATCTTATTCAAAACTAACCATAATGAAAAGATAATCAAAATACATTACGAATCATCAAATGCACACCCTTACAAAATATCAGAATTTGAGACTCTTCTCATTCACGCCAACCTCACCATCATCTCCAAAATGGTATGACTAATTCCGAACGAAAAAAGATATGATTCGACGAAGGCACGACGACGATGCCGGCGACGGAGGAACTCCCGCAAGCGGAGGGAGGGAAGGAGGGATCCGGGAGGGGAGGGCACTTGGAGACACTGGACACGGCGACACATCTATCGGCTTTGCTGCCACAATGGCTGCTTCGAGCTATCCCCTCCATCGCTCCATCCTAAGCTTACCACCAACCCTTTCATCAACCGATGCTGCTGCGGCTGCCGCTTCTTTCAACTCCATTCACTAGGTATTGCGCTCTTACCGATCATTTCCGTTTTCTGATCCCGTGGCCCGTCGATCGGTGCTCACACTAGCGCCGGAAAGACCAGCCGGTATGAAAATTGATGTCGGTGATGGTTTTGACTAAATTTGAGGTTTAGGTTTGAATTGGACTGTGAGTTATGTGCACCTCGACTTCCTGATTAGGATGTGCATTTTATTTTACATTCATCTAGGAACTTAGTGTCTACTATTCCGTGTTAGGGTTTATAACTGTCTTACTAAAGCGTCAGACAGTAGTTAGATTTCTAGCAAATTTTTTGTTCGTGACATTTTTGTTAGTGACTGCACTCTCTTACTATTTTCTTGTCGTGGATAATTCGTCACTTTTGTCGTAGGCCAACACTGGATGTGTAAGTGAACACTGGATGTATATAGTGGAGTGTTGATTTTAAATATTCAATGTGAATTATGTTCATTGTTCCAGAACAGAGGCGGCGGATGGATGTTGAATTTGAATTTTATTGTTGGTTTTAAAGGTTTGTATGTGTGACCGGGTATGTTGATAGGGCTTGGAGCATGATGGACACCGCTTATTTAATGCCGAAGGTGGCGTTTTTTCAGTGAAGTTATCGGGGGCTGATCAATTCAATCTCAGTACATTTAGACGGTGGTACATCATCATTGCAATAGCTTCAGTTTCATGTGTGCACTACCGGTTATATAAGAGGGATCCAAATTCGTCACCAGCAAGCTTTGGAAAGTCTTAGTTTGCTGCTCTGGGGAGTCAAAACGGACGGGGCACTGTTCGCTGCCCTCTCTAAGTTGGAGAGGGGCTTTGTGAACTTCCATGGCCGGTCGCTGTGAAGATTTGGATCTTGAATCTCAGATCAGCGACACATCTCCCTTGCTAATGGATCAACAACCTTCTGCCCAACATGAGCATGTTGTCTCTATTCGACCTGATACGGATACCTCTTTTGCTTCTTCGAGTGTCGAAAATGGAGTACTGTTTCGAAGCTTGAGTTCCCCATCAGCACCACAAGAAGGAGCTTCTTCAGGTATACTAATTTCCACCCGTCTTCTTGCGGTTCTCAGGATCATCAGACATACACTTGTCCTTGCACACTCTGTAGGAATCTGATTTGCTATCGTGCCGAATTGTGCCGAATTTTGTAGTCTTGTGCATCATGGGCTCAGCCGTATTTTTTGTAACTGCAGGTGAGACGCTGTCGAGAAGTTTGTCTGCGAACTCATCATTAAGAGGACAGCCCTCGTTTCCTTCAGACGCATCTACTGCCTCGGCAAGATCAGCTAATACGATCAGCCGCAATCCACGACAAAGAACAAGTCCATTGAATTCTGGTCTTTGGATTACCTTCGAACTTACAATCGTAATCAGTCAGATAGTTTCCGCAATTATCGTTCTTTCTCTCTCTAGAAACGAGCATCCACAAGCGCCACTGCAAGTATGGGTGATTGGTTATGCGATAGGGTGCTTCGCATATTTGCCCCTTCTCTACTGGCGTTACACTCACCGATTTGTGCGATCTAGGGATCAGAACCCAGTTACTCAGGCTTCTTCGGCACTCACTCCGTCCGGTGGATCTGGGGGTACATCGTATAGATCGCTAAGCCCTTCGGCTGCGCGAGATGAGGTCTTACTAACAGTTCGGAATCGAGGCTCTGTGGATCAAGACTCATCTGCTGATGAAAGGTATTTTTCTCACATTCTGTTGTATTTCTTTGTGTAAGTTCTGGAGGTTGCCCCTTGTTGTCGATTCACTGGAGGTGGACGAAGCACAGAAATAGCTACGATTACAAAATGATTGATGCCCCACCGTTATCTGTTTTGGTTTCTCTTGTCTGTTAGAAGGTGACGATCACGAAGTGGAGGTTGGAAGGGCATTGATTGATGATTCGGTTGTGTGCAGGCTTAAGGTGTTTACTGAGAGGTTCAAGATAGTCCTGGATTGCTTCTTCGCAATCTGGTTCGTTGTTGGTAACGTGTGGGTTTTCGGGGGGCACTCATCAGCAAACGATGCTCCAAATTTGTACAGGTGCAGACCTTTCTTATCATGAAATTTCTGATGTTGCATCTTCTTTATGTTGACATGTGAATCGATTACTGACATTTATTCTCCTCTGGTGCAAGCAGGTTGTGCATTGTTTTCCTGACGTTCAGCTGTATTGGATATGCGATGCCGTTCATCTTGTGTGCGACCATATGCTGCTGCTTGCCCTGCATAATCGCCTTGTTAGGCTTCCGTGAGGATCCAAATCAGACGAAAGGAGCATCTGCGGATGTCATTTCGGCCTTGCCAACTTACAAGTTTAAAGCCAAATCTTCGAAAGACATGAAATCTAAGAGGGATGAGGATGATTCAGATTCAGAAAGCGGAGGGGAAGGAGGTTTTGTGGCACCTGGAACCGACAAGGAGAGGCAGGTATCTGCTGAAGATGCTCTGTGTTGCATCTGCTTGGGAACGTACGTGGACGGTGTGGAGTTAAGGGAGCTCCCTTGTACACATCATTTTCATGTCGACTGTGTTGATAAATGGCTCAAGATCAATGCGTCGTGCCCCCTCTGCAAGCATGACGTCGGTGGAGCAGCGAATCCAAATAATGCCAATCCGGCAGAATCAGTTGGTGGAACTGAAACTGCACAACCGAATCTGCCAGTGAGTTGAGATGAATTATTTTCCATACTGGATTAGGTGAGAGTTACTTGTCACATAGAGCATATCCACGGGGTAGCTTGCTTGGTCAGCGGCTTTGTTGTAGATAATACACGCTGTGTAGGTCCGCAGCCTCGCGGTGTGCACGACTACTGCTGCTGGTACATGTATATAGAGTAGTAGATAGAAAGTTGTCACGCAGAAGCTCCTGTATCTTTGTTGAACAAGAAGAGAATCAGGTTTCTCGTATGACACGCCCTCTTCACATTTTCTTCTACCTTCATCAAGTTACTTACCGATTGTATCTCGTCTTTTCCGGCGTTACTTGTGCTTGAGGAAACATCGCCCTTTGTTTATCAGTTTCTCTTGTGCGATGATGCATAACATTTACTGAATCTCTATCTTCTACTTGTCGATGTAAATGTGAAACCATATGATGCTTCGTGGTCATATATTACTCGTTTTTTTGCTTCCCAAGAATTTTTGCGGTGACTAACTTAATAATGCTGACCTGGGCGGGGCCAACCTTGATCCTGAAGGCGGATCAACAAGACGATCATGCTTCATTCCACGTGGGACTAGTTACGGCGGCCATGCACATGTCTCAAGGTACGAGTGGGCCTACACTCCTTCAAGCCGTCATTTAAAATGTTTCATCACCGATGGACACACCCAAAGGCTTGTATTGTGTTACATATATAGGTCGAACCATTTAAATGCGTCTTCAATATCTCTTGTTTGCGTTCTTCACCTCATTGATTTCTCCACTGGTGTGTAGACTTAGGGTCTGTTTGCACATATTGGTATGCGTGGTGGAAACGAAAGTGCCAGTTAGGAAAGTAGTCCATATATTCACTTACATCCCCTTGAATTTAATGCTAACACTCTCACAAGCACCACCAGTGATACATTTGTGTGCATATGGACCCTTAGATGTCTCAAGGCCAATTTTTCCAGATATGCTCACATCTCCTGGACCTCTGTTTCTTTGCAAGTTTTGACCAATCTTCAGAGTATGATAGTATCCTACAGTTGCTTCTACTGTTTCTGTTGTACAGAATCGCTTTCGACAACGTTCAGATCTGTTCGCGTACTACCCCAGAAGCGAGTTCTCACGTTGTTCGACTTCGGCTTCTACGGTATTTTGGATAAACCAGCTACGGAAGGTTTGTATAAGTACTGTTTCCGAAACTTGGAGCTTCTTTTCGGTAATCTGGTTGACCTCACAAACGTGATACTGTGTATCTAATCATCTCGAAAATGTGCTCTTATCCGCATCCAGGTTCAAATATTTCTAACAAGTACAAAGGTTGAAGATGGATGGGTTGATGCATATGCTGTGGGTGACGACAGGAATCTTTGTAGTTGTTACTCCATGACGGTGTCATTGCAGAAGGTGGTTGTTCACGAAGATTCGCTTCGGAGAGTGAGGACAGAAGAGAATTGAGGTATGTTGGCCCACATGGGCAGGCTGGTGGGTGCCAGTATGGTGCATTCATCGTGGAGCATGGGCCGTGGGGCCGTCAGCTCGAGACTCTGCAATCATGAATGCGCAATCCCTCTGACAATTCAACCGCAAGGCTGCCACCTTGCTACTACTGTTGCATGCTCCTGCGGCGCGTCGCTCCGTTATGCAATACCCGGTAGGGCTATTCTAGCTCCTACTCAAACTATTCTAAGCTCTTCTACTCCTTACTCTCATGGTCTCATCAATGAGTGCGCACACGGGCAGCGAGCTCCCTCGCCATCTGCTGCCATGTGGGCGCTCCGGTCAGTCAGTGAGTGCCACTGTAGCCTTGGTCTCCATTATGATTCATGACCTTGATTCAGAGTCTCTGGGCCCAGTTGCTGCTGCTGCTTGCATGCAGGGGGCGGGCGGGCGGGCGGGCGGGCGGGCGGGCGGGTACACCAAGTGGCTATGCCTTCATCTGCTTCTGTACGTGCGAAGTTACGTACTTACGAGGCCAACTGAACTGCCTATTACCTGCTACGTGCTGCTGCTGAAATTCATGCAAAAACGGTACACTATCCGTCAACAATACTAGGACTGGGATCACATGCACTAATTTGTCAACAACGAATTCCTTCGTCAAACTACTCTAACCTCTGGAGGTAAAGTAGTTGGCACTGTTTTGTGTTCGATTTTCGAGCTTTCGTTGTCACTCTTTTTCATTAGAATGTGCAGTGTTTTTTTCGATATTCGAACTGATGTTTGGATAGGGTGTGAAAAAGTCATGGGGCCTAGAAGTCGCGCTCATATAGGCTCAGTAAACTCCGAGTAGGCTTTGACTATTCAGCCTATTACCAGTACTATGGTAACTACTTATCGTCTATAAGCCGGGCCTATTCGTAGCCTACTCATGAGTCTAGGAGATCATGCTTATGGGGAAACTACAGTACCGGATGACTTCACTTTCACTCCAGATAGGCTTTAGTTTCTTATTGTAAAATAAGATTGTTTGTATTCCAGTGCACCAGATGATCCGACTAAAATGCCATTGCTCGTAATGATCATCTCCGTGCATGGTTTTCGACTGTACATGCAAAGGTCGTAGGTTTGCGGCACCTCTGTGTAAGCTAGGGCGCTCTGAATCAACAATTCAAGAGGTTGGGCTACTCGACCTTAAATTCCCAGTTAAATCTGGGATTACACCTTCACCATCGGTGTGAGCCCGTTGCTTTTGTTACTTTCAAATTCGAAAACCTTCAAATCAACACAAGATCGATGAAGTAAGTCTCAATTTCTGCCAAACTGGAGTAGGAGGTACATTACTGGAGCCTGCATTTGAGAATCCCCTAGCAGTGTAAGGGAGTGTCAAACAAGTACAAGCGAGGGGTTCAGTTTCAGTACAAAACTGTCCTGCCAAAACCCACACTGAACATAGAAATTGCTATCATGGGCTGTCAATAAGAAGTGAGACAGGGAGTACAGACTGAATGATTTGCAGGAACTGACTTAAGTTACGGCAGTCATGGGTCCAGTAACTTCCCTTGCAGTCCTGTACATTCCCCCACATGCCTTGAAGCAGCCTGAGCCCACGGTCATGGGGGAATGTGCAGGTAATGTTCCATGCTTGCTAACCAGAGTGCTCAATTAGAGCACTGTACCATTTAAGGCACATGTTGAATTAGAGTATTGTAATGGGATATAATTCTCATCTTAGTACACTGAAACCTCCTTATTGTCACACCTCCAGTTTTACCCTCTCTATAATTCTCTTACTCACAGCTTGGGTTTTACCCTATCTATAACTTTCTTGCTCTTACTAAAATGCCTGCTATCAGTTCATACTATATTTTATGAGTTTTAAAGGTTCGCCAAACAAAATAGAATTGATTTGGGACCCAACCAAAGTGATTTTATCCAAAACAACTCTCGATGAAGAAGGTATAGCTCTTCAAGTTTCTCCCTTTCATCCAAAGGTTACGTGAATACCGTGATTGCCGAGTACAAGCTATTGGCCCTCTACAATGCAAAATGAGCACAATTGTTTCTTAGGTGCCTTCAAGAAAACAGAGAGGCTTTGAATACACACGTAACGGGCTTTGGAAAGAGCACATTCATTTTGTCATACAATAGGAGGATCACTAAAAGATCCCACACAAGTACATTTTAGATATACAATTTACCTCTAATCTCAAAAAGCTCATATTTTTGGGTAAGTGCTAAAAAATGTTGCAATCACCATCCCTCACAAATCATTTTTTATTTTTTTGCAAATGGTCAAAATAACGAAAGTGCATACAATATGACAAGAAAACTCATGGTTACAAGTCTACATCGTAATCACAGTTGGAAATTGGGTGCACTCACCTTATCGCGAGGGCCATGGGGTGAGAGACTACATAGTACACTGACCATAGTTCAGTTTGCTAAACAAAAGAGGCATATTCGTTGCGTGACATTGACTGAAAGAAAGTCACGTCCTGAGCAAGGGTGTGGGTGTGCCGGGACCAGCCCCGGCATGGCATGCTCCTTCTGCGCCCGCCCGCGCTGCTTCCTTGTCGTTGCCGTTTGTCTTCACGACACTGTTGCGGAAAACAAATTGATGGCTTGCTGGTACAAGTGAAAGGAAAGGAAAAGAATACTGACTCTGTCAACATGCAGGACAATACACATGTCATGGTTCCGCTTCTACCCTCATGCCTCATGAGGACGACACCTTCATTTTTTCCTTTTTCTCTCGTCACCTGGACTTCCATTTTGATGTTCTCAAAAACACAAACATGTTCTAATTGAATTGCGGTACATGCCCCTTAAAAAAGTGAGACGCAGATAAGGTGGACCGGCAATTTCCCTGCAGAAACAAGAAGAACTTCTTGGCAATGTTGTAATAATAATTTTCAAGTCAACTATGAAGTAGTTATGTGTTTCAAAAGTTTCGAACCGAAGCTTCGGAGCTCACCCTGTAAATCATACAATAGTGATGTTGGAGGCCTTTTGTTGGATGTTTTTTTTGGGGAGAAAATTAGTGTCTAGAAAAAAATAGAGTGACCTTTGTATGGCAATGGAGGGTTCGTATAACCTTGTTAAACCCTTAGTGTTGAATGACCTAAAAAACTTCAGGAATCTTTGAAACTGCCCTTTTTTATGCAAAGTGCAAATTTTCAGTTAGTGACTTATTTTGAGGTATGCAAGTGTAGGATCTAGTGCCTAAGTTGTTCGTGTATGTGTATGGCACACCAGATCTTAGATTCTTCACCATTTGTGGGATCATAATGCGCAAAGGTGAAAGTTTTTTTCACTTGTTGCAATCAAAGATTTAAGTGTTTTGTAAGCCAGAAAACCAATTTGAAGAGTGAATTTAACATGAGGCTCTTTAACATCTTGTTCTAAAGTGAGTTAGGTACATGTTCACAGAATTTTTACTCTCATGAGACCTATAAAACTTATATGAATGATTGAGTTTCTACATGAAGGTATGCTGAAACTTAAATACAAATGACGAATGATCTTTGACGATATAAATGGCATATAAAGAATTATTGGATTGGAAATCCAAATGGTAGGGTCCTCAGAACCTATTTCATAAATAAAAAAACAAAAGTTGAAGAAAAGTAAACTCTTGAATTGTACTCCGATTTTAAAGTTATTGCACTTATTGATTTTGGCCAAATCTTGAGAATATATGCACACATATCACAAGTTTTCAACATGTTTCAACATGTCCTAATAGTACTTCCAAACTTTGACCGTGAATATCTCCCAAAGTAGAAGAAATTTTGGAGCATGAATGGCCTTTCCAAAAAGGTCTCAAAAAACTCTACAACCTGCTCATTTCTTCAATCCTTGTTGTCTTTCATCCTTGGTATCCTCCACTCTAGTTAGGGCTTGATGAGCCGCTATATTCTTCAATTATTGTTGTCTCTTTTCCTCAGTTCCCTCCCTGCAATGCCCAAAAAATCTTTTGCAGCATATTTGAACGTTACAATCTCAGAAATGATAAACATCCAATAGTCAATTTTTTGGGAAATCACCTAAAAATAGGGTTAGGTACAAGAGTTTACAATTGGAAGTTAAAAAAACATCAAAAGAAATCGTCACATACCCCTGGATTGTCCGCAGAGGTTGAAATTCTTAGTTCTCGCGTTTCAAGCTCCCAAAAACACAAAGAAATCTAGGGTTTCAAAACGATGATTCCACTTGATTTGACCTTCTACTTATTTTGCCTCTGCATAAAAATTGCCCACAATACCAACCTCATTCGAGATTTTCCATGGTGAAATTTGTTGCCATTATCAAGCAAGCAAGCTATCTCATGATAAAGTATATACTAATGCCAACTTGGTCCACTCTCAGAGGGGTTAGTAGTCCTAATGTCCCATGGGCATATCATCAAGGGTAGGTTGAACGGGCATTTTATTCACGCCAGGCCTACAAGGGTTTGGTGTTCTTCCTTATTTATTTAATGTCAACCTGATAATAAAGATAGTCTAACAAGAGTGTAGCATAGATCACCTATTGGGCTAGTACTCAATTCCACAGACTCCTATTGAGAAAACATTAAAAACGAAGAAGAGGAAGGTGGTTGGTGATAAGAATTGGGGTGATATTACCGAGGTGTAATAGCAAACAAATGTGACAATAAAGAAAGAAAGGGAAGGGAAGGGAAGGGGGGCCAGATATTATATAATATCAGGTGGGGTCAAGAGTGGGACAAGGGCTTGGGGACACAGGCTGTAATGATGGTCTGCTTGAGTAGTAGTAGTAGTGACCCCTACAACCACCTTGCCCCCTTCCCTCTAGGGGTCGTTCGAGACACGGATGGATGAACAACCAACTGATGCAATCTTCATCCATGTACTGCTTGGGTGGGAAGATTTCATCGCCCAATGGAGCCTCTTCTTTAGATTACACCCCCCCCCCTCCTTTGCACCATCCAATTGCTACTGCCCCTCCGGCAGGGCACATTGTCATAATTGCAACACGGTGATCCAATTGTCTTTTTTCATCCAATACTTTAATTTCTTCATCCGGCTTTGAGAGTATTCCATCTACACGTGATTTGTATCGTCCATTTTTTTAAAAAACTAGTTGTATCGTTTTCTGTTTTTAGATGTCAAGAGACGCTCAAGGAGTTGGAAGTAGGTTCTCAACAAATTATAATCTCAAAAAAACCTAAAGTATACTACTCCCTCTGTCCCATTCCTATTGTACAGTAGGTTTTCTCAAATCTATCTCTGGAGGTAGATTTGAGAGAACCCACTGGACAATAATAATGGGACGGAGGGAGTACATGAAAAGAAATTTTGTCAAAAAAGTAGGGTGGGCATATGGAGCAAAATACCTATCAAGTATAGTCGCTCCTACGAGGTTCAGCCTTGTGGCTGATCTGGATTAAAAAAAACAACAATGTCTTTAACGCAATACGCTGACCACGGGAACAATTAGAGCAGGCCCGCTGGGACGCATTCCTTGATTTGGCCAGGTCCACCTCGCTCAGATTCCGCACCCTCGAACGGAGTCTACTGGTGGCAGGGGCGACATCGAACCACGCATTCTAACGCCAGTGGTGCCGTAACGACACTCTTTGTACTATACGGCATGACATCCCTCACTGACATTCCTCACATACCTGCCCCCCCCCCCCAGCTTTCTCTAGCTCCCCATGTATTGGACTTCAAGTCCCATCGCAGGCACTCGACCTGGCAATTAGCCGGACCTCTATGCCCCGATCTCTCATCAGTAGCTCGCCCAGGTTTTAGATTCAAGTTTCAGGTTAGGTACTATTTAAAAATCCCTAAATTTGTCATTTGCCAGTCTGGAGAATCCGGGCTAGGTTCTCCATCGGTGTTAATTTTCTTTCTTGCAATGGAAATCCACCATTTCACTCAAAAAAATTCAAAATAAATAAATAAAATAAAATAATATATATATATATATATATATATATATATATATATATATATATATATATATATATATATATATATATATATATATATATATATATACCTATCAAGGCTCCTTTGTTAAGAGTATGCAATAAAACTTAACACCTCCATAATTTTGGGAATCCCTTTTACTTAAGGAGGTGTCATTGATGAGGCTTGGAAAAGTGTCTTGAATAGTAGCCTCAATCACATAATGGCTCCTTGAAGGCCACATTAACTAAGATCACTCTTAAATGTTCAAAACATGTGAATATTTCTAAGTGTTGTGCTTCTTTGACAATTGCCTACTAATGCTCATTTATCTTTTGTCCTCCCAAATACTAGCTAATGTTTCTGATTTTGTCATGTGGGCAATCATGTAGGATTGGTAATTATTAAGGAATGTAGGTAGTAACACACTCTTTTGAGGAGATAAGACCATATATATATATATATATATAAGAACTCCAACCCTCACAATTGAAGATTGGCGTGACTACAGCGTCTGTTCGTAATGTTTTTACTTGAGTGGCCACAATACAAAGAGGTAAAAGAGCACCTTCTAACACCACATTTGAGGCCAAGTAGGAACATACCTTTAGAATCGGAAAACTAATCAACTCCTAAAGCTCCTTGAGACCTAAAATGGAATTTTGCAATTTAGGGCAGCTTAGATGAAGGAGTTAAAAGCAATTAGTCCAAGTTTAAGGATTGATTATTTCCTAAGATTTTTGCCGAAGATTTTTACTGGGTGCTCCTTATATTGCAAAGTGTATGTGGTCAAATTTGCAAAGTTAATTTCCAAATTTTGAGTCTTTTAGGACATTCATTGGGTTGCAAGCCAAAATGAGGCATCTTAAATTAGTTTTTTATTTTATTTTTTTAATACTAAACCATTACTTAAACTTCAAATGACTCAAGTATAAAAGTGTACCAAATCTACCAGGGCGTCTCCAAAAATCTCAAAACTGATCTTCACAATGTCCAAAATAATCTTGGGAGACAAAACTTTGGATGTTACAATCTCTAAAATGATAGACATCCAACGGTCAATTTTTGGAACAGTAACTAAAGATAGTCTTAGGTACAAGATCGTACAGTTGGAAGTTTCAAGCAAGGAATTTATTCATTCGCACCCCGTGAGTGCATAGAACCAGGAGACTAAAAAACACCGAGGAGCTTTAGGGGTTAATATCCACATATATGAGGCTCACGGAATAGAGGGCTAATCTTCTGTCAATTTGCTTTCAACCTCTCCGCAAGCGATGGAAAAATATGTCGCAAGCCTTTCTCAACCATTGCCAAGTTTGCCTTAATGTTACAACATGTTACCCCAACACACATCAAAATATAGATCAAGTGATGTAAAAGGGCATGGACGGAGCCAAGTAAATAATTGGACATGAAGGCTGCTCGATGAGATGGTAGGCGCAAGTGCTGTTACTATTTCCGCCTAGCCTGGCCTAGCCATCGTCACTTGTAATTATCATTTTAGAGTGTAGGTTATTTTCTTCTATGAAATCTATAACAATAATACTTCCCACCTCTTGTCATTCATAGAACCACAACTTAAAACTATTTTCATTCTTGGGATGTCAATAGCTTATTAATATACCACTTGTGTCTTTCAATGCAATGAGAAATATCTACTTTATCCTAATCCATTCTAATCCAACCACGCCACGAAGCAAAATAAACAATGAAATCTTCAAAATTATTGTTTTTTGCATGTAGTGTTGCAAATTTGGGTCCCTTTCCGACCAAAATAGAGGACCTCGTCAAGCTTCTCTAATCTCATGTCTCAATGGCTGCACAATGTTTCATACTGGCTGAGCACGAAGCGGATGGATGTACGAATGCCACGTTGAACAATGGAAGTTATGTAACGGTGGCCGAAGTGGATAAACATCAAAGCCAAATGCCTCATTAGCCTCGTACACAGCTTATCATTAAATCAGTTGGACACAAACATCCATGATATGCCAGCCTTACCATCACACACTTCAAGAATTTTGTAATCCATTCTTCCACACCATGCTTTTAGACCTAAAAGGTGTCTTGCAACCCTGCTAGGCCCCCAAATCCCTTTTAACCCCTAAAGGTCCAAGAAAGTGGAAATCGCTTTTTGGAATTTCCGAAATTTGACATTTGAGAAAAGGGTCAAGTTAAATTCAAGATCCTACGGTTGGATCTTCTAACCAATGCTTAGATTGAGTTTCTTTGCACCTGAAGTAGAAGAAGGTTCTTTTTGATTATTTAAACAATTTTGTATCAAGGACCTTTAGGGGCTAACTGGATTTGTTTGCATAATGTAGTTTCATTCTCACTGATGTTATAAGATTATGTATTCACAAAAAGTTGTTCAGTTGCAAGTATAGAATTAATTTTTGGGTTTGACATGGAATAAAAAGTTTATATTCGAGGATACAAAAAACATGTAATATAGGCCTTTCTCCTTTCAAGGGTCAATGATTAAGTTATAAAATGTGCTCAAAAGTTGTGGTATCAATTCCTTGTTCTCAACAGATTGAATGGAAGTTTGAGTATTCTCAGTTGGTGAAATGTGATTGGGGCCAACTATGACACCCATACCTCCACCCATGCCTCACTCAATTCACTAAAATACCTGAGGATGCAAATGATTTTGATGGGCTAAAGGCAAGTGGGATGTGGTCCCCAAATTCACTTGAGCCCTACATTACATGCCCTCAACTGCCTCATGGCCACAGGGTGTGCCTTTAAATTGCCCCATGCTTATGTGCAAACTTCCCCTAGTGGTGTTTTACTCCTCCGTCCTTAGAGCATTGTTAATATCCCCATGGCCACTAGACAAAGGAAAACTGGAACAATACTACTTTCCCTCTTGAGGGTGGACATTATAACTACGCTAGTTACTAGTGCCTTGAATATACTTGACATAGTATCCCCCAAAGGACTACAGGTACCCATACAACAAGGTCCAAGGACCCCCACAATAGTTGGGTGGACTATAGTGATGAGCACCACACCGGCATGGGGAATAGATCCCACGACGTCCTCAATGGGGGCCAAGGCTTGTGGTACCTGAGGATTGCCACCAAATACAAACTATGGACCGTTCTAAAAAACCTTAAGGCTACCTAAGCTCGCAATGAACCATGAGACAGTGAGACAAATCGTCCACAAATCATTGATGAGAGATTAATATCAAAGAAAGGGGGGTAGAGAACCAATATCTAACAAATTGATATAAGAGAGGAGTTCTCAGTGCACAAGGAGAGGTACTGTTTGTGCGGAAGGGAATTCAAATAGTGGCCTTCCTTGTCGAGAGCGGGCACGCGACTACCAAGAAGCGTTTCGGGGGCACCAATGGCCTTGCTTTTACCTTGCCAAGTTCGGAGGATTAATGATAGAAGGAAGCATGCTAACATGTGTTCCTTACTTGGCAAGGTGAATCAAAAGCTTGAAAAAGGATGCACACTGGCTGAAGCCAGCCAATCCAGCAGCAAGAGAAAGTCATGGGCTTCCCTTAGGACATGTTGGACTTTGCTATTGATTTTGATGGGGCTCAAGGGCAATTGGGGATGTGGTCCCCAAATTGGAATGGATGACTTGTGTGATATTTGAGCGCAACTTGATTTATCAGTTCACAGGAATGTCTGCAATGTCATGTTCATATCACTGGTCCGTTTGAGGGGGCTGGAGGTAGACAAAGGACTATGAGCCCCACCATGGTTTCCATCAATCATTCTCCTACCTTTCTATATATAAACCCTCTATAGGGGATGATCCCTTTTTTTTTCAAATGTATTAGTTGAACTTGGTCTCCTTCCGTTGAAAAGGATCTGGTCATGCCCATACTCCACTAGGGTAAATGTGGTCTTCCTTTACGCCAACTTGGGTGTAAATTGCCACTATGGGCCTATTCATGGTGTATACGAAGACCACATGTCACTAATGTTTATACAAGTGTTTTGGTAACCTAAACAGAGTGTATGTAAGAAACTTGGGTGAGGAAATAAGTATCATCCTCTCTTTAGATGTATTGCTTGAAGGTTACTTTGTTCAACATTTATTCATAGGAATGTTACAATCATCACAATCACTTCCGGTAGTGGAAAAGTGTGGTATTTCCATCAAGCTAAATGAGTCATACCACAAAGATCTGCACCAAACTCGGTGAAATAAGACATTCTTGGTGAAAATACTCGTGAAGAGCGTGGTGATAATACCGCAGTGAGCATCCTATAAGTCATAACGACTTCAAATTTTGAAAATAAGCCCTAGATGAACCTAGATGAATCACGACATCTTGGTGCAAAAGTATTGAAGGAAAAGTCTATCAAGAAGGAGAAAATGGGTAGGGTACATATAAATTTTGGCCATAATAGAATGGTAGTTGGAGTGTTAATAGCTAGAGTTTGAATTTTATTTCAAGGTCCAGGAAGTTTTTTGTGATCATTCCGGTTTAGGTCCTCTACTTTACATTATCATCCGACATTTTGAATCAATATCGTGGTTCTACTTGGATGATACCCACATGATTCTTGGGTATAATTCAAGATTTTCCGCCGGCAAAAGGCTTGAACTTTCAAAGTCAATTTGGTTTTTTCTTGAAATCGATCCGCTCATTTGCAATTATTTGCCAGTTCTTCCCCTACCTTCATGCAGGGTGTAATACTAAATCTCAGTGCTTGATGGATTCCAATAGAAATTGATATGGTACCCCCTGTGTCCCATTATGATTGTCCAGTAAGTTCTTCCAAATCTACCTCTCACAGTAGATTTGAGAGAACCTTCTAGACAATAATAATGGGACTGAGGGAGTACTAAATTTTTGCAGGGCAAGCATGGCAAGCAATGATGGGCGATCACAAGAGGATATTTTGGATGATATATGTTGGATGAGGCTGGCATCTACACAAAGTTGTGCTTGAACTTCTTTGTTTCCTTACCAATAATTTCAAGTCTCTCATAATGAACGGATGACAAGGAATGACAGCATTCAGAAAAATATTTGATTCAGCAATGCATTTTCCATTGTACGGTACCATGAACTCAAAAGGAATCGCCTTTTCAAAAGCATTCAATCACATGAGCAGATTTTGATTTACCGCATTTTGAGATTCATAAAAAAGTTTATTTGTGGGTAGTGAGAGTATTAACAGCAAGAATCATACTTCAACATCAATAAGTCACATGGAGTATAATCAAAATTCACTAAGTTAGCCCTGAGATGTCTTTGCCTATTTTTAGCTCCTCATATATCATTCATTATTCACTTGTTTCTAGTTACAAAAAGAACTCTTGCAAACATATCAAACGAATATACATGTAGCAAATGCACAGAGATTAATATTTTACTTCCAACCATACCATCAACAACATCATTTTTTTTCTGCACTAGCAATCGAGCTAGTATATTTATGTTTTAGAAAAGTTCTTCAAGTGGCAGTTACACAATAGTTTTTCTAATTGTACGTAACCTTATTTTTCAGGTATCAATGATTGAAGTCGTCTCTAAGGAGACACAAACAACACGACATAAATGTGAACCATGCATCGAGTACATACGAGTGATAAAACCATGGTATGCTTTGAACTTTGAGATGGACATGAACTTTCTCGTCCGTTTCTTGACAACAAGGAAGAAAAAGTGAATGACACCGCGTCTCATGACCAAACTCGAAAGGAAAAAGTAGGATATTTTGGACATGAATAAAAAAGGTTCAACCGACCCTACTTGCCAACTCACTACAGTTCTTGTTTTCGTTCCCGTGCGTTCCCCACGTGGTTCCCGAGCGGCGGTGATCGTGGCCCACCAGCCCCCACGAGGATCTGACGGTTGCGGTGATTGCGGAGGTGGGGGTTGTATAACTGCCATGTGGCCCGTTCAACCCAACTGCCAGCAATAACGCGGCTTGTTTGTTATGTTGTTTGTCTGAGGAACCCGTTTTTTTCTCTCTCTCCTTTTCAAAAGAGGAAATTATAATGAATTGGAGTTTTCTTAACCCTTAATTGACATCCTTGTTTTCCACAAATTGGAGAGAAACGCAACCTCATTGACTTCTGGCCTTATTTCTGCACTGAAGGTAAAACAATTTTTAGAATTGGAAACGGTGGTTATCAAGGTAACTTGGTGATGTGACCAATGCAAAAAAGATCGATCACATCGGGTAAAATCTCAAAAAATGGCACCACTAAGAAAAAAATGTTTTGGTTGCTGATCATGAGTGAGAAATATCATATTGCTTTTTTGGTTTTTCCCCCTTGGGTGATTTTTCCTGAAAATTGGCATCATAGAGCATGGTATAGGGATAAAGATCAAGATTTTTTTTATTATTTTGAAAAAAAATCGTCAAAAAAATAAAAAGACTTTAGAGTTTTCTTTAACCCTATAGATCATCACTAGATGTGAGATCAACGATGATCTAAAGAAAACCCTAAAGATCGTTTTTGAAGATCCACGATGATCTAAAGAAAACCCTAAAGATCCACGATGTTTTGGGAGCTTGAAATCCCAACACTGATCACTATGTATTAATGGGGGTACGTACAATATTTTTGGAATTTTTTTATAATTTTAACCCTTAAAGGTCCCTTGGAGATAGTATATACGGTGGCGTATAATTGAGATTTGCTACCAACAAGAAACTCTATATTGTGATCTTAGAAGCTTAGTAGAACCGCATGGATTTATATGTCAACTTGTTCTTTGAACTCAAATCTATTAAAGGTGTGCACTCATTCCAATACAACCAAAATACGTTGTATTCTAGCAACCAAAATATGGTTGTTCAGACCTTCAAGGGTTAACCGTAGGATCTTGCATAAGACTACCATGGGTAGTGTGAAAATTTTCAACCGTTGGATCATCACTAGATGTGAGATCGTAACATTTGAAGTTGACTGTAATTATTTTTTTGTCTTTGACGGTAAAAACCGAATCGGTGGCCGTGGTCGTTTAGGGGTTAAGCAAATACCGGTACGTATGAATTGGAATTCATGCAAAGGACACTGTGATCGTGGTGGGTGCTGCAGCACAACAAACTGGACTCAGTCAATTGCTGTTCTGCAACTCAACAGTGTTCTTCCCTTCAGGCTCACTTGTCTGCTGTAACTCGACATCGGACAAGAAATTTGTTTTTTGATGGGTTCCTCAGAGTACGAGAAAACGATTGAAAATCACCGATAACTGCTCCCTAATAATGCATACAGTTAGTGTCAGTTAGTGTCAGGATAAGGATATTCCTTGTTTTCAGAATTTGGATCCTAGTATTTCTGTAACAATCTTCATGTATTTGTAACTATTTTGTTCTTCGGTAATTCCAGATTTCAAAAACGATTACAGTATGCGTAGTATGAGTGGTTTGTAATGTTGATTGTTTTTTCTCCATAGCGAGATTGATGTGAAGAATGCAATGTTTGTGCGTTTCCATATAGTGATATTACCAGTTGAATATAAATGCATCATACAACATTACAGTACACTGAATAGGTAGATTAGTGTTAGATTTTTATAAGATTTGAAAATGCTATAAGTTTTTACTTCTGGTGAAAAAAAATACTAAGAGTATTGACTCCAATATTTTGGAAGGATCCACATCTTGACAGATGTAGAGGGTAAAAATATTGACCAACAGTAAAAACTTATAACATATTTATATAAATTATTGTATCTGACACTAATCTACCTATTTGGTGTAATGTAAACTTGGGAGCAAGTTTTATACACGCCCCTGTTAATCCTTGAACGTTCCCTTGGAGGTAGATCGATGACTGTAGTCTAGGTATGCGTTATGTTGTTCAAATTTAGCAGGATAATGCAAGGCATGTTACAAAATACAACCGTATGGTTGTTCAAATTTAGCAGGATAATGCAAGGCATGTTACAAAATACAACCATATGGTTGTGACAATTAATGTGCACTAAGTTATGAGGATTTTTTGAGGAGTGATCAATCTTGTGTTTTGGTGAGATTGTATGATAGAAAACTGCGAGACATTAAGTTTACATTAGCTGCAAGCTCTTGATATTTTAAGAAAAATGCTAGTGACACCACTACTCAATCCCAACGGTAATCTGAAGTGTATATATGATGTGCAAGCAGACCAAATCTTTCAGATGATTGATTGGAATTAGGATCTAGCTTCTCATACATATTTTCATACAATGTATCTATTTCAATACTGAAATCCTTGTAGATCACAAGGTATGTGACACAATGGAGCGTGCAATGTATGAATAGAAAGCTATTTGTTTAAACACAAACTTTTTTTCATAGTAGACTCCAAGATACAAACTTGAAGACATGCAGATACGCACGGAGAAAATACAATATATTGGCTACAACGGCACGCGCCCATGGGGACCCATTGTTTGTGGCTAGGGCACATAGCTTCCTGTTAAGAATTCTGTCATGTCCCCGCCACATAAACTTTGGAACGAGTGTAATCACTTTGAATATAAACCCTTGGGCCCATTTGAGAGCCTATTTGAGCAATTCAAGTACCTATGGGTTAGAGATGGGCCTTTAGAATGGACCCTAATATAAAGGGCCCTAGAGTGTGAAATGCTAATATCATTAGAACAAGTGCCTAGTGCACTACAGTAGTTTGTGAGAGGGGTTTTCTACATGTTGACGACAATGCAAGAGTGGGGGGAGTGTTGGTCATAATGATGGGCCCGGTAAATGTTCCACAGCCCGTTCCGGAGAGTGTCCCTAGACTCACCATAATTGGAGCCCAGTGGTAAGTACAGTGCCCGAGTAATTGCACGGCTCGGATAGATCGTGGAGACCGTGCAAACCGCACCCCACCCCACCCCACCCCACCCCACCTGCGTATCGACCTACCAACCTCACAACCTACCGAGACGTGGAGGTACCGACCTGCACCCCGAGGTTGGCGCAGCTAGAAACAGCTGCTGTAGCGCATCGCTCGCGCTTACTTAGATACTTGCCCGCCTTCTTCTTCGGCACTTCTCGCTCGCCCTCATCACATCGTCTTCCTTCTTCCTGCTTGCACCTGTCCTCTCCTCATTCCCCCCTCCTTGCCTCCTGCTTGCTTCACCACCTTCCTCTGCAAGGTACCCACCTGCAATCGATTCTCGAACAATTCTCTGCTTCTAGTGTCGGTAGTAGGCAGTTATCGTTTTCTGGTTTGAAGAATTGGAGTGCTGTCGCTAATTGTATGCTTTGCTTCTGTGGTGCTTTCAGGAGGTTGTTGTTTTGGTTTCGTGGTTTCTAAAAAGAAGAAGAGTTTGTAGAGCTGGGTTGAGAATGGTGTTGGAGGTTGGGGTCAGAAGAGTAGGCGGGGGATTCGGGGGCATGTTAGGATCTTCCCCTTTCGAGAGCCACAAGCGTGCTGCACTGGACTTCGTTGCGGAGCTTCGAGGCTCCCCCCGTGCTTGTGACCGTCGCCCTGTGGAGCAGCATGACTCGCTTGTGCACGCCGACGAGCTTCCCGTGCCCATGTTCGGCGTGGACTTAGACATGCGCTGCACCTTCTGGAACAGGTGTGTAAATTTAGCCTTGTATGAAACCCAAGCCTTGGGATTCTCTGTTTGCAAGCTCGCCTTGACTCTTCTGCAGAGAGTACTCTGTAGCTTGAAACCTCTGTGTTGTAGAATCTTGGCTAAGGAGACTGTCTCTGTTCTTCTTCGAAACGGTGACTGATTTGGTTGATGCCTTTGACAGACGTGCTGTGGACGCAACTGGCTGGACTGAAAGTGAAGTGTTCGCCATGCCCAACTTTACGGCGTCCCTGTTCAGCAACAATGTCTCTGAGAAGTGAGTGCCACGTCTCGCAATTTATTCGCCATTAGTGTGTGCTTTACGTTGTGCTCTGTACTCAGACTTGCATCGTTCGGTTACAGGGATTGCGAAGATATTCTTAAAGCAGCACTTGATGGACAAGACTCCGTGCAAGAGATCTGGAGTTTGAAAACAAAGTGGGGCAAGAACGTGAACGCGGTACTCATGGCGAGCGCGCGCACGGATGGTGTGGATGTCACCACTGGCGCGGTGTGCGTCATCATGCCACTGAGTCCGGCACCACGTTTGGAACAACCAGCATTGAAATTGGACTGCAATGTGAGCGCCATGGACCACATGAGCATCTTGGACTTGGAAGAGGCGCAGGTGAACAGCTACGACAGCCCTCGGGAGGACCTGTTCCTGGCTGCGCTCGAGCAGCCCCCATCTCCGTACTTCGGTGAAGTCCGAGACAGCATCGACATGTACGGAGACCCCACCAACATCGTGTACGAAGGCGATAACACGTCAATTAGTTCACAGGACTGGTGCAAGAGTGAGCAAAACTCCGAAGTCCCGAACAGGAGCAGCTTGACCCAAGCGAGGGCCATGGTGATTGACTCCCATGCCCGCGGCCGCAAGTCCCTCACTCTCGTGCTCGAGCGCTGCGGGTTCGAAGTCTCGTGCGCAAGCAGCGGTGACGAAGCCTTGTACATGTTCGAGCAGAGCATGCAAGATCCCGAAGGATTCTCTGTCGTGTTCGTGAATCTCGATGCTGCCCGGGCTGAAGACCACGCCTTGATCCGGGAGCTTCGCAACATGGAGAGCTCCTCGAACATCACGTCGCGAGTTGTCATCATCGCTGTCACCAACCTCGACAGGTACCCACCTCTTCCCACATCCACATTCTCTCATCCTAACCATCGATTTCTATCCACATTCTCGCTTTCCAAGTATCGATGTGTAGCTTACAGAGTGCTTTGATTTGCAGATGGCAAGAGTCAGCCCAGAAGGATGTGGCAGCAGGATTGGACGAGATCATAAACTATCCGCTGCGAGTGCAACAAATGTGTGACACATTGAACTCATTGGGCGTTCAGATCGATCATCTCGACTTCGCCAACAAGTCACCGAGGACGTCATTCAGTTCATGGACCAGCACTCTCGTCCGCGCCAGATAGCATCCTGCTAATGTGATGTCGTCGATTCCTTTTCTTTTCTTTTAGAACGTGGAAAAACGAAATAGAAGAATTTTTCTCTTTTTTTTTGACCATACCATACATTTTAATTTCCCTTTGGTTTCTTCCATATTTTAAGTGAAGTAAACCGTTTCTGAAAGTCTTTTAGGGGAGGCTGATTGGGCAATGGAGTCCAAAGCTTTGCGTAGCACTCTAGAGTGATGAACTCCCTAACAGGGTAGTCATTGTCTGGGCCTTGTACAAGAAACAGTACTCTACTTTCCATCTCTGCATGGGATTAGTACAACTTGTCATTCTACTTCTATATGTCATGAAAAAATAAGCATAAAGTGACCCATTTTTGTGGTCCTACATCTACTCTACCCTCATTTTGTTCTACCTGTGAATGCACTTGGTCAAGTACCATCGTCAGGGATGTTTTTATGGTGCAATGTTGGGATAAATTTCTGATCACAAGCATGTAAGAGGATAGAATATCAAATGATTCGTATCTGTGCATCGAAAGTATCGTGTTTGTTCATCCTTGTAACATTTAAGGTGATTGTCAGATGATGTTATGTTGTGTATTACCATTGAAATCAAATGATTTGTTTATATCCCTCATATGCGGTGTGTAAAAGCATTAGCATTGAGAGCTAGTATTGTGGATAGTATAGTAGTACTGAAAATGAAGGCAGACTTCTTTCTAAGAACTTTGAGATCTGTGTATCTGAATCTGGAACATAATACGTAGAAAAGAAGGTATCGATTTCGGAATGAGAGTGAGGAGGTATCGACTTTGAGATAGAGTTGGTTGACTTACAGATACCTTTGAAGATAATCTGTAAAATATTTTGAGTTTTTATAGTTGTACAAGATGAATCATTTTTTTTATCAAAAATTACAAATACTCACGAATTCTTCATCAACGAAATGTTTTCATCAATATGCTATACATTCTGCACTTCGATGAGGAAGGTAACTTGTTGAGATACTCTATGCTAGTATGTATGATGTGATTGAAGGAAGAGCATGCTCTATGGGCTGTGAATGGGGCCTTGATTGTACGATGAGGGAGTTATCATGGTTGAAGCGTTCTTATAGAGTTACAGTTCATTCTTTCATGCTTGGGGGACACTCTTGTGTCCAGGGGTGTTCCATCACAATCTGCTCTAACAAGAAAAGAAAGAGCACATCCAGAGCCAACAGTGTAGAGTGTGTCAAATGAAGCATACTATATGAACGTAGGAATTATTTTCCGGCAAGAGTGTACTTCATCTCTTAATGATTAGCATGTGCCTTGGAATATGAGTACAATGGTACATTCCGGCTCTTACTGTGGGAGTGTTTTCTCCTTTGACGACTTTTTGGTTGTTGGTATATTCAACCTGATTTTCAGTGACTTCTTAAAACCATATCATCAGTATGAGGCCGCAGGTATCTCAGTCTTGACTATTCTTCCTCAAGGCATGCCGGTTCATTGGACTTAAACCGTGTTTGCGGGTCCAAGTGGGGCCACATTTTGCTTTTTACTCCCTCCGTCTCAGCTATTTGCTATTGAAATTGCTATTGAAATCATCACGGTATTTTAGTGAGATGGAGGGAGTGATATGGAGGTCCTAAAACTAAATGAAACATGAGAGGGCATGGTCACCCTTGGACGCAATTTGAATCCTAGTTTTTTTGTTCTGAGTGCCTCTATTGAGATTACGAGCCCTGGGTGTTATCAGAGCCCCACCAATCCCCGTAGTTCTGAATGCTACTATGTGTTCCTCACCCTGCCACTTGCGTTCCCAACATACTTTCTTCTCCTCAGCTTCAGTCACACTCTATGGCTTTCTCCTCCGGAGCTTTCGTCAAGCTTTGCCGCGATTTGAGAAAATGTAATAACTAATGCTTGTGGAGGATTGTGCGGAGAGGTACTCCGTGCAAGTCATGAGAGCGGGCCACAAGGCGGAAGCAATATTCTGTTTTGTGCTTGAATGGTAGCACTCCTTTCTGAAGGTTGAACCACAACAATTTGTCTTATGTGATGTTTTCAATTAATTGCTACATTTGCGTTCTGTGCTAGTTGTTAATGAGTGACCATGCTTTGAGGCACCATAAGTGGAAGAAACTTGAGGCGCCATAACTAATCCTTGATATTTGTTAATGAGGCCATGCTCTCATGCACCATAAGTGGAAAAAACATGAGGCGCCATAACTGAATGAATTTGAGGCGACATGAGTGAATGAATTTGAGGCGCCATAACTTAATGAAATTTGACGCCCCATCCAATTGAGAAAAAATTAATCTTCAAACATCAACCGAAACAATACTCTCAAAGTATAGGGTATAGCTATCTTACCACATGCGGTAATTTGGCTATTGCTCAAACACCCATATACTTCTAAGAGTAAGTAAGTTCAATCGCTTTCTTTGTTGAGAGGTATGCAAGTTGGGTTGAAGTATTTAAAACCAAGTGAACAAATTCTGATTGTTGTAAGCTATATGGGTCTTAGTCACCTTCACATTAACTTTTTAATAAACAAGAAATATGCTTAAAAGGAAACCCTATATCATAAGTGATAGTACCAATTCATGCTTGAACTCTACCATCCATTACAATACACAATTTCTTCTACATCATCGATTTCTAATGCTTTGTTTTCAATTTATTTCTTGAAGGAAATGTTCATACATTAATTATAGTTTACACACACTAAATCCTTATAAAATAGTATATTCCTTTATTAGTTTCTTACCAAAGATTCTCTAATTTAGTCATGTGGAGGTGAATAATTTATATACATCATTTACAATTAAACATGTACCTTGAAGTCCACGATTCAAGACCTTTTCATCTGTTTAATCCTTTTCACAGAGGAATTTAAATTAAAGTTTGATATATCCTAGCTCTATAGCTAGTTCAACACTTGATTGTGAACTGATTAGTTTAGTTTTAAATTTTTTAATTTGACTAACTTCATTTTAGCGTTGCTTTGAAGTTTTCTATATACTCAAGAATAATTCCCTTTACAAATAGTGATTCTCCAAAAACACAACAATATAAAATACAATATAATAATTCCAATTTGGCCACACAACTACGGTTATTATACTATGTGAAAAGAACACGTTCTCATAGAAATTTGTATATTAATTTCTCAAGCACATTCAATGATGAATTTTGAAACAAATGTGACATTTTGGATGAAGGGCATAAACTTCGAAGATCCATAACTTCTTCATTTAGACTAAGATCTCAAAAAAAATTGTAGACCCATACAGTAAGTGATGAATAAATGACGTGGATTTTAGTGAAGGCAACTTTGGTTTTGGGTTTTCAAACATTCAACATGTTTTATCATTGCAAGCCAATTATGTGAGATCAAATATAGTTTTTCATGAATTTTTTTACATAAGTGTAAGCTTTAGATGCATCCCAACAACTTTTTAGACGGAAGATTTTTGATCCAAATAACTTCGGTATTAGATTTGCAAGAATGTTTTTACAATAAGAAAAGTGAAAAAATGGATGATTTTAAGGAGCTATATCTCCTTCATCCATGATTTTACTTCATTCAGAGTATAGTCTAGTTTTAGTGGTAGAAACCTTGACCCGATCAAAGATGAATTGAAGATAAGGCATGGATTTCACACTATTTTTCCTTTACGAAATGTTTGACAGTTTTCACCATTGCAAGGCTACTATTTGAGCCAAGTTATTTTTTTGTCATATGAGTTACGCTAAAATTAGTGTAAATTAGTGTAGAGAGTTTATAGAAAAATGACCATAGAAAATCAAATCAATAGTTGCATACTATGTCATAGAAAGTATTCAACTTTGATGAAACTTGAATTTCTAAAAAGTTGTACTTGTACAACACAAAAAATGAATAATTTAAGGGATATAAGCATTCCATATCATCCTATGCAAGGAACTTGTGGATGCATGTACATGTCAGATTTAACATGTAAAGTTGTGCTAAAAATAAGTCCATTAACAATCAATCTATTACCAATAAAGAGGTGGACTTAGGTTCTTTATTATACTGATGGATTTCTAAATAGGTCAAATGAATATAAAATCTTGTTTCCTCGTTAATCATTATTGAGCAAATATTTAATTGAATAATCTAAACATTTTCAAGATGTAGAAGATTGTGTCTTCGTATTTGCAAATAGAAGAAATCATGGTACTTGATTATCTTCATATAGTGAAATTGCTACAACTATAGTTGTTGATACTTTCTATAAACTCAAATGTATATAGCCACATATATTACAAGTAATAAATATTTAATCCTATTTAACACTAATTTGCAATGTACATGATTTCTTGTCCTATTCTCATGTATTCGTAAAAGAGAATTCAAATACTATTAAGATATTATATAATTAATGAATTGTACAAAACCATATCCAGGAAAAACTATTTAATTGATGGCCAAAGGCGAAGAGCTTGAATCTCCACAAAACGATTTATCTCCTTTGTTGAAGGATCCAAATTCCTCATCTCAAAGCGAACAAGTCTTAACAATAAACCCTACAATCACTTTGATTCCCTTCGAGTCCACAAATGTTGTTTTGCCACAATATTCCCATATTCCAACCATACAAAATGAAGTAATTTTCTCCGGTACATTTATATATATATATATATATATATATATATATATATATATAATTTTCACTTGTTTTCTTTTGTAATACTTTTTACTTCATAGCATTGTTAGGTTTAATTCTTATCATAGTAAGGACTTGTAAGGAACTACTGAAACCAAAAACTTTATTACAAATCAGAGTGATAGTTACAAATATCATTGTTATTTGCATTAAAATGTAAAACCAATTAACTTGGTTAGATTTTGATACAAATAGGTCACAAATGATACAGTAGTTACTTGTACTCTACCAAGAATTATTTTGTGTCAAGTAATATGGCATATTGTGTATGCAATGAGATCAAAAATGAGAATTTCAATTTCAATATACTCAGTATAACTAAATAAAATGAATCTGAATATGAATAACTTGTCTCATTTGACACCAAGATACATCATTTAAATAGTTCAACACACTTTCATTGTAATGTTGTATATAAATAGAACCTTGCTGCAATATATTAACAACTCAAGAAGCTCCAAGTAGAAATTTTTCAACTATTCCTACTCTTGAAGGAGAACCATCATCTACTCCATCAACATCATCCTCAAGGCCATGGACGTTCAATACAAATGAAGAGAATCTTAGACAACAAACAAGTTTTCTAAATTCCCCACTGTGGATCAGTATTGAATTTACAATTACATTTAGTCAAATTATAGCTTCAATAGTTGTGCTCTCTTTATCCACTCTTGATGATTTACTATCACTTTTGAGTATATGGATTATAGGTTATACAACGGGTTGCTTGGCCACCTTGCCACTTCTATATTGGCGCTACCAACAAAGGTTTATAGCATTGAGGGACCAAGAAATTTTGGCCCTCCAACATATATCACCTTCATTACCAACCACTACAAGTGAATCAAACTCTTATGTGTCATATGCTCCAAATCCTCAAGATCAAATATCACAAACTGAAATAAACAATACACCAAACTCACATGACAATAGGTATTTGATGTTTTTTTAATTATAAAGTAATGTGTACAAGAACAATTTCTCTATAAGTACTTGATTTGAAGATTTCTAGAATATAGACACTACTTTTTTGTATTGATAACACATTAACTGCAATAATATCATATTCATGGTAATTAAGATATAACCTTTTTGTTACAATGAGTATATATTTTGTATAGGTTTCATTTATTTATCCAAAAGTTTAAAATTGGACTAGATTGTTATTTTGCAATTTGGTTCATAGTTGGTAATATTTGGGTATTTGGTCCTCATGCATCTACATATGAAGAGCCAACTTTGTATAAGTACGTTACACTTTCTTCAAAATTTTAAAGTAATGAAATTAAAAATTTTTAGGAAGTTAAAATTTTTATGTGTAAATTATTATAAAATACTACACTACATGTATACATTTTAATACTTCTACGGTGAAGGCTCTTCAACTTTCCATAGTATAAAATGTGTTAGCAGGTTGTGCGTTATATTACTTTCATTTAGTTGCATTGCTTATGCAATGCCATTTATTTTGTGTACAACTATATGTTGTTGTTTACCATGTATAGTTGCACTTCTTGGTCATTATGATGAACCATACCGTAATAGAGGAGCTTCTGAAGAAACTATAGCATCACTACCACGTTATAATTTTAAACCAAAGAATTCAAACAACATTGAGGATGTAAATAATCTCAACAATAAAAAGGAAAATGAAGGAAGTATTATAGCTCAAGATACAACAGTCGAAAAATTTGTCTCAAGTGATGATGCTTTGTGTAGTATTTGCCTTGCAAGTTACAAAGATAATGTAGAATTAAGAGAATTGGCATGTTCCCACCATTTTCATGTTGAATGCGTAGATATATGGCTCAAAATTAATGCGTCGTGTCCACTTTGTAAATACGAAATTGGTGGTCCGAGTGAAATATATTAAAGGAATCCATTTTAAAAAGTAATATTTACATGCAATAATAGGTTGTTTAAATGGTAGGTAGTGAACTTGGGTTTTAGCATTGAAGTTGAGTTATGTCACTTCTAAAAGTGCTATATGGTATGATGTTCACATTGCACGAGTTTTAGAGTGGGTACGTACTGATGGCTCACCTTCTTGTCACTATAAGCCAAAACTTTATCACCTTCACAACATCATATTGAGTATCAACAAACAATATTGTAATGTAACAACTATCAATAACATATATACAAGGATTCTTAGTCATGAAAATATCTGGGAAAATAAACATTCCCTGTGCTTATGGGAAACGCCGCTTATATGTGCACATTCAAACATGCGTGAGAAGTTTCCACATAGAGCTTTAAGGCTTTCTGTATTCTGTATTCTAGTGTGTCTCCTAGTACAAGCTTTTACTAAAAAGACATACTCCCTCCATGATCTCACTGAATTACCGTGATTTCAATATTACAAGGGAATAAGATTCAACTTTCACAGTCTCAATATGCAACATGTGTTGCAGATTTAAACAACATAAATGGCACACACTAAGGTTAGTGACCACTTAGGATGGCACAATGTTGTTTGTAGTACCTTGTTGGACCAAAGAGGCTCAAACAACAACATGAAGTGTTTCGACAAACTTTTCAAGAAAATCACGGTATTTTAGTGAGACAGAGGGAGCAACAATAAAGAGCTGATTTGATATTTCTTACCCTCTTGTTACCTAATCCAATTTGTAAAACCAGCAGCAACAAATGTTATTAAGATTAGAGACCTCAAAACAGATAGTCCAACTTGCAAGCTAGAAGATAGACGACTTTATCGTATTCCAGGCCCCAATACTCGAACTCTTGATTCTATAGAAAAGACTAGGATTCACTAAAAATCCCTCCGAATTTTCTAAAAATTCTTCCCTTATCTCCGACGGCATATCCACGAAACGACGCCAGGCACTCACAGGATCCCCAGCAGCCGATGTGATGCCCCTCAGAATTTCAAGTCGAATCCATGCAAACGTTGGTCGTTGTTCAGGGTCACGATGCCAACACTTCTCCATCAGCTGCTGCCAAAAAACAGGAACGTATTCTGGTAACGATGGCCGCTCTCCTGCACAAACTCTTCTCACCAACTCCCCTCCTGTGCACACTCCTTCGAAAGGAGACTTCCCAGTGAATATCTCATACATGGTCATCCCCAAACTGTACACATCCGCTGACCATTTGTAGGCGCACATCTCTTTTTCAGCATGTAGCTCGGGAGCCATGTAAGCAGGAGTCCCTTGCTTTCTCGTGTGGCAGGTGGACGCATATGCACCTCGCATCTTGGCTGATCCAAAGTCAATCAGTTTCACCACATAGTACGTCTCCTGCCCCCTCTTGAATTGCTGAATTCTCTTCTTCGCGCTTACAACACAGTTACTAGGCTTCAGATCTCGGTGCAACACTCTACACTTGTGTACATGGATCATAGCTTCAACGATCTGCAATATGATGTCCCTTGCCACAGATTCGGAGAACGGCATCTCACCATCTCCTCGAGACTTCCCTCGTTCCGATATCAAGTGGCGAAGGTCTCGTTCCATGAGCTCTGTCACAAGATACCCTTCCTTCTTCTTCTCATCATACGCACACCCAAACATGCTGACCACATTGGGGTGCTGCACGCTTGCCAGAATACCTGCTTCTGCTTCCAGATCATGCATTGCGTACTCTCCAATGTATGAAGCTATTGCCACATCCAATCCCAACCACTGACATTTCAAGACTGATTTGAAATTACCGGATGCCACATTCCGAACGTATGAATACTTAAGCTCTCCTGGAATCCAGAAACAAACTGGAACCGGACCAGATGTACTAGGCGATGCATCCGCTTGAAACCTCCTCATGAGGAGGGAATAATATAAATCCCGGTGAGCTAACCCTTTGCTTAGCTCGCTTTCCAGCTTGGGTATAACATCTGACCGATCCCGATTGCTTAGATAAGTAATTGCAGTACCCAACAGTGTGTTATTTTGGGTACTGCAATTACTTATCTCGACTTCCAACAGTGATAGGAGCATAAGATACGTGTAATCTAAATCACGAGCCACAAGAGCAAACTTGGAGTGACATGGGGCACATGATGCTGGTATGAATACAGAAAGGGAAGCCAACTTCGAATCCTGCTTAGCACAAAGGTCGAGTAAGTCCTCAGCGGCCACCACAATACACATGAATCTGTCGAGAAGAGCATAAGCTGCTTCGTATTCTTGATATTGCAAGTCCCTTGACTTGAGAATTAATGCTCCAAGGATCTCATCTAATATGTTACTGGAGAGTCGCTGAATCTTCGTAATGAGGAAGTTACTCTGGGTAGAACAAATCCGCACCGGCTTTCGAAACCTTTCCATCGAGTTCTGTTCCCACTGCTGACTTTGTATGAATTGAACAAGCTCCGGATTCTTCTTCATTACTGCCGCTAATTCACGGATGGCATCGGCTTTTGTTTGTCGATCCTCGAATTCGCTCCAACCCCAAGTACGTAAGCCACTTAGTAAAGAAATTTCTATGAAAGCTTGGCACCACTTTTGTACATCTATCCGAGAATCACATCTAGCGAGTTTTTGCCAAACTGCTATCCATCGGCTATGAAAACGAAGTTCTGGTAAAAATCTCCTCAAAATATTGGAAATTTCATCCGTGGTGTCGGTAGGCACTAATATACACTTTGTAATATCGTTTAGCCGATATTCAAAGACAACCTTGCCGATCTTGCCCATCTGAATGTGCTCTGGTAACGATGGCCGCTCTCCTGCACGAACTCTTTCTACCAATTGCCCTCCTCCGTACCTGCTTTCTATGATGCTGACTTCAGTCTCGTAATCTCTGCTGACATCATTGATAAGATCACGAACGTTATCGACTATTATTTTTCGGTACATCACTTCGCTGTTGATATCCAAACAATGGCCAGCAATCTGGTCTAACTCCACCAATGCCCTGTACCACTTTTTTACGACGATCCGAGAATCAGATTGGGCCCAATCTTTCCAGACTTTCAACCATCGGCTTTGACCATCACGGCATTGCTTTGATGAAAGACCGTAGTAAGCTGGAATGATACGCACGTAAGCATTCCCCCTCTTGTACTTTACGATTGCTTCCAACTCGAACATGAGCGACTTTGAGAGCAGATACTCCTCAGATAGAATAACCACAATAACTCCACTCTCCTCTACGACTTCGACCACCTGTTCACCGCGGCTCCCAATGTCCGCACACAATTGCTCGCCGAAATCCTTCTGGGCAGAGCTGTAACTATTAAACACTCCGCGATTGAATTTGAAGTCCTCATCCAACCTGCACAACTCCACAATTACACCGTTACATTACCTTTATTCAGAGTATGCAAGTCCCATGATTCACTGGGATGTTTCACTCCGATCAGCCAAATGAGGGCTCCACCTACTTAACTTGTTCGTCCCAGTCGGCATCCATAGTTCAGATCCTTGCAAACCTGTTGCGATCAAAGTTTAAACATCAGAAAGAGGCTACCACACTTGGCTTATGTTGAGTTTTCGTGATTAGAGGACTGAAAGAAAGCTCTTTAGTCATCGAATTGCACTTTATTCAACCATTCGAGAAACTCCAAACCCTAGTATTTGTCGTTTAAGATTCAGTTGGTCTCCACATTAGATGAAAGTTGAAACTCGCAATCTGAAACTACTGGCACTGCTCTAGGGCAGCATAGCACGTTCCATGAAGCCCTGTGATGAAATTGAAAGAGGAAAGTTTGAAGCACGAACCTCAGAGATGCGCTTTGGATAGAACGGACGGACAGATCAAAGCTGGCGTTGATGATTCGCCGAGGCTTCCAAAATCTGAACCGTGGTAGACACGGAACACCAGATTAGAATCATCTCCGTACTTTCAATTCTGTGTGAACCATCGATGAAGAAAGTGTAGAGACAGAAAGAAGCATACAACAACATGAACCACATGCACTCACCGACACAGGTCTTCACAGTCACCGATATTCCTATCGAGTCGATCCTACGTGTGGTCTTCAAGTGATGGCCCGAACTCGAATGGAACTCTCTTCGATTCCGCAACTGCTTATCTCTAGCGTCATAGATCATGCACTCTCGAGCTCGTCCACCACGACATAAAAACGTAGCTAGAGCTAACGAGTGAATCAGATAGGGCCCCTGCGATCTCCACCTCCAATTCAAGCGATCGAAGCCCGCACCCCGTCCGACAAGCAAACCCCTGGTCTTTGCGTCTTGGATCGCCAGCTTGAACATCTCTACGAATCTCTGCGGAGAATCCATGACCAAGTCTGCAGGCTCCCCCAAACTGATGGCCCCGACACGTTTTCGTATTTAGCAAAATTATGGAACCAAGTAAGGTACGTGCACCCCCATAAACTTGCATGTAAGAATCTTGTTTCAAGGGAGATTTGACCACACCCTATGATTACCCTCAATGTACCCCATGTGTACACATGTGTAAAACTTTGCAAGCACAATTCGTAAAGAACGTTCATATTTGTATAACACTAATCAACATCTCTAACTTGTGTAGTATGAAAGTATGTTGTACAGTACCCTCCAACAAGTCTTGCAACCATTTTGTGAACTCTTGAAATTCTCTAATTCATTTTCAAAATGGGAGGATTTTATCAACATTTCCTATTAAATCTTTTGTGTTATGGACCCTTCACGTGTTCATAAAATGTCAATGTTAAAAAACAAAATCTCTATTTTTGATGAATTATTTTAACTTTTTCACTTAATTTCAAAAAAAATTAACTGAGAAATATATATGATGATTTTTTAAAATTTGATTGCACCAATCTATAGGATATATCATTGTTCACATTCTTGGTATTACAAAGATGCATACTATGTAGGTAAAATTCTCCTCTATGTGGCTCTAAAGTATTTTCATAGTTTCCTTCATTCATATTCTAGGCTAAGGAAATCAAACTCATATATTAAATCAAAATTTGATCAAATAAAGTCAAATAAGGTATCATTACAAAGCTATAGTAGTATAGAAGCCTAATATGATATGAAGTTTACAATATGTCTTACTCACTAACAAATATTCTACAAGAAATGGAACACCTACTACCATCGAGTGCTACCACCTTGAGTGCTATTACGACTTTCATCCGGGTTGGCATTGTTGAAATCAACTTCTTGATGCTTTCTTGAGGTATATCCTCCCAAGCCAGATTGACTGATGTCCACATTTCGTCTTTGTTTCGTGGTCTATTTCTCTGTTGCACTTGATCTTTAACTTGCTTCCAGACATTCTCTATAGGATTAAGGTCAGGAGAATTTGGTGGCCATTCAAGCTTTTTCAATCCAAGTTCTTTGTCTCCAATCTTTTTGTATATTACTACCATGTCTTTGGAGCACCATCCTCCATTAAAATGAGGTGCTCATAGTGGTCATGGTGCCAATAATAATGCTCTAATGCTCCTTGAGATACTATCTCTACAAAGTCTTTGGCGGTCGTCTATTAGGAGGAATTAACACCAAATAAGACTTAGAAGAGCCAAGTGATAGCACCCCATACCATAATTGAAGTCCTTCCGGTTTGAATGTAGGTGCTAAGCAATTGTAGTTGTAGCGTTCATATGCTTTTCGCGCGGACACGAATTTGGCGTGATGGTTTTCCAACTTCAAAGGATGACTCATCGGTCCAAATCACATTACTCCAATCGTCAATCGTCCAATGCAAGTGCCCCTTTGCAAAAGCCAACCTCTTTGCCTTGTGTATGTCACTCAAGAATGGTTTCTTCACTGCAATGCAACTGTTAATACCAAGCTCATGAAGCTTTTTACGTAAAGTTGACACGCCCACGGAAGATGTCACATTGCTGCACAATTCTGCAAGAGGAGCACGACGATTACTACTAAGATCTCTATGGAGTCTTCTCCTATCTCGATCACTCATGTTTTTCGGCCTACCGGATCTACTTGTTGGCAATACAGAGCCACTAATTCTAAATCGCTTGAGAATCCTTGAAATAGTCGATTTTGGCCTTCCTACAATGTTTCCAATTTCACTCACCGACATGCCAGCTTTCTGCATACCAACTATCATTTGTCGTATATCATTTGCTACATAACTCCTTGTCATGGTGCACAATCCTCAAACAACACTTACATCCACAAAAAGTTTGATAAAAAAGGTCCTAACAACAACACAGAAACGATATGTTTGACAAACAGGACTTGTTGCACACAACTTTTCTAAGAAATGTGTACCATCAAGATGACTTACAAACAAGTATGTGTATCTCTGGACCCTCCCAAGCTCAAACATACTCAAAATCTGATATCCCAAAGAAGAAGTGATCACATTAAGAAGGGTACCCTTTTCCAAGATTTTTAAGCATGATGGCAATTTTGGTAGACACATGGCAATGGATGCCTCTTTATATTTAGAAAATGCTTGGTGTATGAAGGTAACTGGAACACCTTCCATGATGCAAAAAATCTCATGGAGATGTGATGATTATCATGCCAACACCACCATTCTAAAACAGGCCATGGGATATGTTTTAAGTGAAAAACAGAGTGTGTTGCAACACTTGTTGGAGGGTACTGTACATAGAGTAGGGTGTCCGATTATTGGTTAACCTACATTGATTACTTCTGAAATCCGTAAGTATTATTGTAAGTGATATCAAATATCCTAAAAATAAGGGTAGTTCTTCATTTCTATTTGTTGATCACTCAAAAGTAGTAAGTCACTCATTCCACCCGTCCAAGTTAGGTGAATTCCTTAATGCGCAAAAATAGGTGTTTATACCATACTTCATAATAATTCAAATATAAAGAGGTTTTTATGATGATTGAAGAATAAAAAGTTGAGGTAATATGATTTGATCCTAACACCAATTTAGATGTATGTTGGAGCTTGGGGAAGTTTATTTAATTCAATTTAAATAGAATTTTATTTGAAAAATTTTGTGAAGTTTAAAATTTACGAAAATGAATTTCATCACTAGGTCTTGCGGACATGAGTTTTTAAAGTTACTCTATATTTAACATGAAGTCAATTTGGAATGTTATGAAATATGAAACAAAGATTGACTAATGCTAATTAAAGGTTAAATAAAAAGTAATGAAACATATTTTAATAAGAGTAAGGAACCCCAACCTTGAGAGCGAAATGCCTAAATTCACTATTTTACACTCATAATGTCTTCGATGGAGTTAGGTGATTATTTAAATTTAAGGCTACCATGTGAATATATAAATTTAAGGCTATATGTATATTCAAATTCAAGGCTATTCTTTGAGGTATGTAAACATTTGATCTAGCACCTAAGTAGTACCCGTACATGTACACCTAACCCAAAACTCAACTTTCTCACCATTTGTGAGATCATAAAGTTGAATGCTTTTTATTTGAGGATTTTGTTTCCTTTTTGTAGAAATATAAAGAATAAAAGTATGGGCCAAATGAAAATTTCAAAAGAATTATATATGATTATAGGCCTTTCAAAAAAGTGTTTGTAGGTGATTAAAGAATATATCTATACAACTTTTATCTTTATAGGACTTGTAAAATGTAAAGAAATACTTGAATTCTCACATGAAGGAGAAGGGGTGCTAAGATTGAAATACAAAAGCTAGTATCGACAATTTATATAGGATACATTTTTTAAAGTATGTGAGAACGAATCTTTTAAAAACTAGATCAATGAGATCATGCCTTAGTATTTTCAATACATGAACAATTAAAAAAATTTGAATAAATGTACCCTCAACTTTTTGTAATAATTTGAAGTTTCTCTAATCCAAACTTTGTGTTGGCATAATTTAATATACATGAAAATAAACAATGCTTTTTGGGCAAGTTTCAACATGCCTCCGTAACACTCTTGTGGGTGTATATCTTCTAAACAATGTTGGAATTCAATGTGTGTATAGTTTTGTTGAGAAGATATGGGAAAACATTATTAATAGCTAATTCTTTTTATCAACATGCTTCACTCATCATTAGGGATTGAACCAAACACTTTGAGGATGGTGTCAAACATAAAGACACATGATGACATAACATTGTTGCAAAATGTTCCTCATATTTATTTGTGTTTTCCAAATTATGCTATATTTAAGTAAATCTGGACTTATTCACAAAATTCAAACTAATCAAAGAGGATTCAAAAATCTTGAGGTTTTATGAAATGCACAACATGCTAACTAAAAACTATAAAGGATTCGACTATTTGAGTAGCTTTATATTCTCAAGAATCTCAATTTAGTTTAGATTTCGTCATGTTCGCAAGCCATGTATACGGGAGCCCCCTAATAAAACTTTACCTTTCCCATGTACTCTCATGTACTCTCATTTCACAGATTGACAGGTTCCAAGACAAAGCACAATATCATCGAAGTCAGACTGCTTATAATGTGCTTTTAGGGTGCAAAGAACTTGATGATATAGCATGACACACTAATTTTGATTTCACATAATTAGCTTGCAATGGTATAAAATACCCATGTTCGAAACCCTCAAACAAATGTTTCTTTTACATAAATTCATACGACCTTGGATGTATGTGGAAATTATTACAATGCAAACTAGGCTCGATTGCACACACAACTTAATAAATCTTGTCAAAAATGGATTGCACACAAAAAACGCTATAACTCTATAAAGTTTCGACTCGTCATCTAAAATGTTGAATTTTGACAACAAGGGCGTCTAAGGGTTCATGGATAACCCCTAACCCCTAGCCTTTCCGGAAGCCCGTAGTACGTTTTTTAGCAAATTTGAGCAACCTAGATGAAGTGGTTAAAAGGAATTTCTTTGTCTTAGATTTTTACTGGATGCTCCTTCTACCGCAAAGTGTTTGTGGTAAAATTCACAAAGGAAAATATCAAGTTTTGAGTCTTCTAGGACAAAAGTACTTGGGTGGGGTCAAAAATTAAGTCTAGTGTGTGATGAAATTGCAGACACGTACAATAAAGTATGAATAAATGATAAAATGATATGCATTTTAGTGAAGAGAACATTTATTTTAGGGTTTTCAAACATATGGCATGTTTAACCATTTCATGCCGATTGTGTAAAATCAAAAATAGTTCTACATGAATTTTTTCTTTGTTAGTGTAATCTTTAAATTTATCACAACAAATTTGTAGTTAGAATTTTTCTGATCCAAATACTTTGGTATTGGATTTGCAATGATGTTTCTACAATGAAGAAAGTGAAAAAATGGATGGTTTTTGAGGAGCTATATCTCCTTCACCCACTGTTAGATCTTGACTTTAGCTTTTAGGATTGATTGAACCATTCATAGTCTAGTCAGTGGTAGAAAACTTTGACATGATCAAAGATATATTGAGGATAAGGCATGGATTTGAGTGCAAGGGGTCTATTTTGGACTATTTTTTCTTTGTGAAATGTTTGGTAGCTTTCACCAATGCAAGGCTATTATATGAGCTCACATTTATTTATTTTTTTGGATTTTTCTGGATTTGCACACTAATATGTTATGATCTCACAATTTACGAAGGCTCATGAGTCAAGTTTTGTTCCATATGATCTAAAATAAGTCTGTTAGAAGTTTGTACGATTGAATCCTAATTACCTTATCATCATTTTTGTATGTGACAGTTTTTTTTTAAATGAATTTTTTTCTAAAGATTATCCAAGGAGGTTTAGGGGTTAACTACTTAACTACTGCAATTATGTCATGAATCTTTCATACATGTTTACACCATACTCCACTATAGCAAAATATATACCTTACACTAAATCTTCTAAATTTTCATGTGGTATTTGGAGCTCCAAAACCTAAAAATATAAAATTCTATAACCTTGCACAACTGAAAAATATGTAACATTCTTTTTAGTTCTTGAAGAATTTCAACCGTAAGATTTAAAATTAAATACTTTTGAGAGAACTTGGTCATTTTTCAAGTGTTGAATTTACATTAATTGTGTCATCATAATGTTCAAAGTACGTGCAAGTTTGTTTTTAGGGAGAATATACAGTTAAACAACTTCCACTAGGGTGACCAAAAAAAAATTTGATTAGAATATTTGACCTCTTTTAGATTATCACAAAGTTTTTCTGTTCCTAAAACGGCATCAATAAGAGGAGAGATAGACTCACATTAGATTATGCAAATACATCGTGTGTGTATATATACAGGTACTTCTATGTCCTTGGACATGTATCTAGAATAATAATTTGGACACTACCCCTTTTAGAGTACATGGATTGAATGGATATTACTAGATTTCCTTAACCCCTAACTATCCTTAAAACCCGAAATGGGTTTTGGCCCTTCTGGTCAGGGTAATTGACTAAGCAAAAATTAATATTTTTTGCTAAATTTTTTATTGGAGGTGAGTTTCTATGTGAAGAAGGTGTGGTAAAAATTTCAAATTCAGATTCATTTCTTTGCTCTTATTTGAGCATAATTTAGAATTCGAGCCCAAAATGGGCACCACGGGCGGGGCTTTTGGCCAATGGGAGTGGCTGTCAGAAATAGGGCAGTTGCTTGGGTTAGTAATGAAAATTGTACATGGGCAGGGGGTTTAGCATGGCCTAATTTCTGACCCAACATTCTTCAAATGGCGGTGCTCACCTACCTTCCTAATTGCATAATCCGTTAGTGGCTCTTTTATTGAATGCAATTTAGAGAAGCAGCCATTTTGGATGTGACAGTTGCTTCATGAGAATTCAAACATTCAAACCAACTCAAGCTTTCATTTCTCATGACCAAAAACATGGATCGGATAGGCTATTTTTGCTGCACACTCATCAATGTATGTGGTCTTGTCTGCCATATATGGCATGTAGTTATGACTACACCTTTGTTACTGACATTTTTTGCCATAAATTGGAATGGGGATTGAAGGGGTGATGGAAGGGCCCAGCCTTGCTACACTGCCCCTCCAAGTAAATTCATATATTTCACTACTTTGCAAATGGAAATTTATAAGTAAATGAGATTCTAAAATTTTTCACAAAATTTGCACCAAAATTTCAAAAATCTTCAAAGGTACACTCTCACCGTTCACTTTTTCAAAATTCAAAAGTCTCCTGCTTGTACAAGAGATTATGATAATTCAATCACAAAGTCACATTCGTGACCTCCGTACAGAAAACAATTTTGATGAAGGTTCTAAAAGAGGTTTCACATCCAAAAAATTTGCATAGGTGTAGAAAACTTGATTACCTACATGGAAAAAAATATGAGCAAAATGTTTGGGCCAATAATAGTCAACTCCCCCTTTGGTCCATTTGCACCATGCCTCCCGGGCAATGCCCAAAAAAACTTTTGCTGCAACTTTGAACGTTATGATCTCACAAATGACAAACATCCAACGGTTGAAATTTGGATCAGTTCTTCCAAGTAGGATTAGGTACAAGATCTTACGGTTAGAAGTTAAAAAAAAGTAAAAAAATTTGGTTCATACATTCGGGAGTGCATAGTGGTACAAAATCACAGTTTTCCGGTTCAAGCTCTCCAAAAACACAAGGAAATTTAGGGGTTAATATTGTCAATAGCTCCCTACGGCACAATAAAATAATTTTAGAGATTTGTTTTGATCAAGGAAAGAAAGTGCAGGTAATTTTTAAAAGTTATCAAATTTCAATTCTTCTCTTATAAACTAGTATATACTTGTCTGTCCTCCCGACATGCAAAAAAAAAAGAAAAAAAAGAAATTTGATAAATTTGTGACTTAGGTTCCATATCTCTGGATGGGTGAGCTCTTTATTCGGTACTGTTCAAACACTACCCTCTATCCTACATTCCCTCGTTGATGGAACCCTTGCTTTTAAAGATATATAGCATGTCCTCCGTTCCCTTCTTCTAGCTACTCCATGCTTTTTAAGATTTATAGCATGTCCTCCGTCCCCTCTTTCCCTTGTTCCCAGTTCTCCCTCTTTTGATAGGATTTCCCATCATCTAATTTTTTCTTATTGGTTCCCTACCTCCAAACTCTCGTTCCCCCGTCCCATCATTTGTTTCCAATTCCATGACCTAAAACTTCTCTTTTTGGTTCCTATCATTTGTTCTCCCGTTTCCATCATTTGTTCCTAATACCCATCATTTCTTCCACGTTCTCATTATTTGTTCCTAGTTCCAATCCTCCAGTTCTAGTTCCTATCCTTCAATCCTAATTTCTACTTCCCCACCAATATTCCCTTGATCTCCCGTTCACTCCTTCATTGCTCCTATTTTCCTACTCTATATTCCTTGTCCCTTTGACTACTTGTTATATTCTCGGGATCTAATAAAATCTTCATAACAATAAAATACCACTTACGGAGACTCTTCAAAATCTTTAAAATCTTCATGTCATGTATAGATGACCAAATCATGATGACCATGGCCATGCATGTATGAATCGCCTAAGAGAGATAGATCGTATTCTTTTATATATAGAGATAAAATTGATCTTGCATACTTAGGCCCTCTTTACACTAGAGATAGAAAACCATGAGGAGAACAAATGTAATCAACCCCTAAAGGCCCAAGGGATTTCAAGAGAAATTTAGATGTGCTATAAATTGCGTATTCCCTAACTCTAATAGAAAAACAATATGAAGACCTTGATGTTTAGATTAGATCAGTACGTTTAAATTTTTTAAAATAGACATTATCTTATTTGTAATGAATTGAAGAGACTAAACCTTTGAAAATAAAAAGAAATCACACTCTCTACTTTCACTATTTGATATATGATATGATTGGCTAAAACTTTATAATATGTGACAAAATAGAAAAAGGCCAACAATAACTAAAGCACAATACCATAAGTTTCTCAATATAGTAAGTTTTACAACACTACGAAAACCTTGCCATGTTTGTGTTTGAAGGCTTGGTGTGAACAATCTATGATTCCAAACGTAGTTCCTTTAAATTGGATGTGGTTCTCAACTTACCAAATGTCTCGTAAACAAAAAAGTTATGAGAAAAGTTTTTTTAGGTGTCTACAACTCCTCAAAATTTAGGATCGTCCATAATATGGTTGATTAGGCTCTTAGGTGTTAAAACAAGTTAAAAAATGAATCAAATCAAATTTCAAGCTCTCTTATTGGCTAAAATTATTGTCTCTGTGGATTCTCACCTCTAGTCTAAAGCTCGGGCCTTCGTAGAATTTAGATACAATCTCCTCAACTACATGAAAGTGAGATTCTATTTTCAACGGTTAAATTGTGATGTCCAATTACATGACAAATTACACAGAATATGTCATGTGGTGTGTAGGCAACTCTTCTTTGGAACAAAAAATAAATACTTAGCTTCCTAGTATATCATTTTAGAATTAACATACTAAATTTAGAGTATTTAAAAGCTCGTCGCAAGATGTAATCATATTTGGTAGGGTTAGAGTGGGTACCTATTGATGGCTCACCTCCTTGTCACTACAAGCCAAAACTTTCTCGCCTTCACAACATCGTATTGAGTATTGACAAACAATATTGTGATGTAAAAACTATCAATAACATATATACACAAGGATTCTTAGTCATGAAAATATTCGGGAAAATACACGTTTTCTTTGCTTATGAAAAACGCCGCTTATATGTGCACATTCAAACATGCAAGAGAAGTTTCCACATAGAGCTTTAAGGCTTTCTATATATTCTTAATTTACTATGTATCCTAATACAAACTTTTTTCTAAAAAGACATACTCCCTCCATCTCACTAAACTACCGTGATTTCAATATTACTAGGGAATAAGATTTGACTTTCAGAGCCTCAATATGCAACATGTGTTACAAATTTAAACCAAGGTTGTCAAACTGGGCAGGCACGCCTCCCGCCTGCCTGCGCGACTTGACCGCCCGATTGAGCTCTCGCTTGTCCGATAGCGTCAACGGCTGTTGACTTTTAGTTGACTTTTAGTTTAGGTAAAAAAAACGACGACGTGGCAAGGGCAAGGGTTTAGCTGAAATTAAACTAATCCGCTTGGTCGCTATGTACGGGCCAATTGAGACGCCACAACTTTTTAGTTCATAGTTTATTACCCACGAAAAATCACCCCCTAAAATCAAGGTCCGCTTGGCTGCTATGGCTTTTTACTTCATATTTTGTTACCCGAGCAGGCGTGCACGCATGCAAGCCCGGTTTGCCCACCCGAACACCTAGACGCGCCTGGTTTGACAACCTTGATTTAAACAACATGAATGGCACACATTTAAGTAAGCGGATGACCTATCACAATAGCACAATATTGTATGTAGTACCTTGTTGGACCAAAGAGGCTCAACATGACGTGTTTCGACAAACTTTTCAAGGAAATCACAGTATTTTAGTGAGACAAAGGGAGCAACAATAAACAGCTGATTTGATATTTATTACCCTCTCGTTAACCGATCGAATTTGTAAAACCAGCAACAACAAATGTTATTGAGATTAGCGACCTTAAAACAGATAGTCCAACCTGCAAGCTAAAAGATAGACGACTTCATCGTATTCCAGGCCCCAATACTCGACCTCTTGATTATCGTATTCCAGGCCCCAATACTCGACCTCTTGATTCTATAGAAAAGACTAGGATTCACTAAAAATCCCTCCGAATTCTCTAAAAATTCTTCCCTAATCTCCGACGGCATTTCCACGATACGATGCCACGCACTCACAGGATCCCCAGCAGCCGATGTGATCCCCCTCAGAATTTCAAGTCGAATCCATGCAAACGTTGGTCGTCGTTCAGGGTCACGATGCCAACACTTCTCCATCAGCTGCTGCCAAAAAACAGGAACGTATTCTGGAAACGATGGCCGCTCTCCTGCACAAACTCTTCCTACCAACTCCCCTCCTGTGTACACTCCTTCGAAAGGAGACTTCCCAGTGAATATCTCATACATGGTCATCCCCAAACTGTACACATCCGCTGACCATTTGTAGCTGCACTTGTCTGTTTCAGCATGTACCTCGGGAGCCATGTAAGCAGGAGTCCCTTGCTTTCTCGTGTGGCAAGTGGACGCACATGCATCTCGCTTCCTGGCTGATCCAAAGTCAATCAGTTTCACCACATAGTACGTTTCCGGCCCCCAGTCGAATTGCTGAATTCTCTTCTTCGCGCTTACAACACAGTTACTAGGCTTCAGGTCTCGGTGCAACACTCTACACTTGCGTACATGGATCATAGCTTCAACGATCTGCAATATGATGTCCCTTGCCACAGATTCGGAGAACGGCATCTCACCTTCTCCTCGAGACTTCCCTCGTTCCGATATCAAGTGGCGAAGGTCTCGTTCCATGAGCTCTGTCACAAGATACCCTTCCTTCTTCTTCTCATCATACGCACACCCAAACATGCTGACCACATTGGGGTGCTGCACGCTTGCCAGAATACCTGCTTCTGCTTCCAGATCATTCTTTGCATACTCTCCTGTGTATGAAGCTATCGCCACATCCAATCCCAACCACTGACATTTCAAGACTGATTTGAAATTACCGGATGCCACATTCCGAACGTATGAATACTTCAGCTCTCCTGGAATCCAGAAACAAACTGGAATCGGACCAGATGTACCAGGCGATGCATCCGCTTGAAACCTCCTTATGAGGAGGGAACAATATATATCCCGGTGACCCAACCCTTTGCTTAGCTCGCCTTCCAGCTTGGGTATAACATCTGACTGATCCTGATTGCTTGCATCAGTTATTGCAGTACCCATCAGTGTGTAATTTTGGGCAGCCTCGACTTCCAACAGTGATAGGAGCATAAGATACGTGTAATCTAAATCACGAGCCACAAGGGCAAACCTGGAGTGACATGGGGCACATGATGCTGGTAGGAACACAGAAAGGGCAGCTAACTTCAAATCGTCCTTAGCACAAAGGTCGAGCAAGTCCTCAGCGGCCACCACAACACACATGTATCTTTCGAGAAGAGCATAAGCTGCTTCGTATTCTTGATATTGCAAGTCCCTCAACTTGAGAATTAATGCTCCAAGGATCTCATCCACTATGTTACTGGAGAGTCGCTGAATCTTCGTAATGAGGAAGTCACTCTGAGTAGAACATATGACCACCCGCTTTCGAAACCCTTCCATCGAATTTTGGGCCCTTGATAGTCTATCCAAATCCCAATGATGACTTCGTATGAATCGAACAAGCTCCGGATTCTTATCCATTACTTCCGCCATTTCACGGATATCATCAGCTTCTGTTTGTGGATCTATAATTTCGCTACTACCACAAGCACGTAAGCCACTTGATGAATAAATTTCTATGAAAGCTCTGCACCACTTTTGTACATCTATCCGAGAATCACATCTAGCCAGTTTGTGCCAAAGTGCTGTCCATCGTCTATGAAAAGGAAGATCTGGTAAAAATTCCCTCATAATTTTGGAAATTTCATCCGTGGTTTCGAAAGGCATTAATTTGTTCCATATTTTCGGCCGAATCCAAGCTAAACTTGGTGGTTGTTTAGGGTCAGGATGCCAACACTCCTCGATCACCTGCTTCCAAAACACAGGAACGTGGTCTGGAAACGATGGCCGATCTCCTGCACGAAGTCTTCTTACCAGTTGCCCTCCTCTGTACACTCCTTCGAAAGGAGTCTTCCTAGTGAGTATCTCATACATGATCATCCCAAAACTAAACACATACGCTGACGAACTGTAGACGCAGTCGTCTGTCATCGCACATACCTTGACAGTAGCCATGCACATTGTAGTCTGCACATTTCTCTCGTGGCTAGTGGACTCATTTGGACCAAGCACCTTCGATGTTCCAAAGTCGATCATTCTCACCACATTGTACGTCTCCGTCTCGTTGTTTTCCCCGAATTTCTTCCTTCTCTTGTTTGCGATTACAAGAATGTTACCAGGCTTAAAATCCCGTTGTATCACTTTGTGTTCATGTAAATAAATCATCACATCAACGATCTGCCATATGGTATCTGTTGTTACCGACAGGGAGAACGGCATCTCACCATCTTCTCGTGATCTGACTCTTCTCGTTATGAGGTTGCGAAGGTCTTGTTCCATAAGCTCCATAAAATCTGGAACCAAACTTGAATCAGATTCTCTGCTTGACCTGCTTTCTATGATGCTGACTTCAGTCTCGTAATCTCTGCTGACATCATTGATAAGATCACGAACGTTATCGACTATTATTTTTCGGTACATCACTTCGCTGTTGATATCCAAACAATGGCCAGCAATCTGGTCTAACTCCACCAATGACCTATACCACTTTTTTACGACAATCCGAGAATCAGATTTTGCCCAAACTTTCCAGACTTTCAACCATCGGCTTTGACCATCACGGCATTGCTTCGATGAAAGACCGTAGTAAGCTGGAATGATACGCACGTAAGCATTCCCCCTCTTGTACTTTACGATTGCTTCCAACTCGAACATGAGCGATTTTGAGAGCAGATACTCCTCAGATAGAATAACCACAATAACTCCACTCTCCTCTACGACTTCGACCACCTGTTCACCGCGGCTCCCAATGTCCGGACACAATTGCTCGCCGAAATCCTTCTGGGCAGAGCTGTAACTATTAAACACTCCGCGATTGAATTTGAAGTCCTCATCCAACCTGCACAACTCCACAATTACACCGTTACATTACCTTTATTCACAGTATGCAAGTCCCATGATTCGCTGGGATGTTTCACTCCGATCAGCCAAATGAGGGCTCCACCTACCTCACTTGTTCGTCCCAGTCGGCATCCATAGTTCAGATCCTTGCAAACCTGTGGCGATCAAAGTTTAAACATCAGAAAGACGCTACTACACTTGGCTTATGTTGAGTTTTCGTGATTAGAGGACTGAAAGAAAGCTCTTTAGTTATCAAATTGCGCTTTATTCAACCATTCGAGAAACTCCAAACTCTAGTATTTGTCGTTTAAATTTAGTTGGTCTCCACATTAGATGAAAGAAGAAACTCGCAGTCTGAAACTACTGGCACTGCTCTAGGGCAGCATCGCACGTTCCATGAAGCCCTGTGATGAATTTGAAACAGGACAGTTTGAAGCACGAACCTCAGAGATGCGCTTTGATTAGAACGGACGGACTGATCAAAGCTGGCGTTGATGATTCGCTGAGGCTTCCAAAATCTGAACCGTGGTAGACACGGAGGACTAGATTAGAAACATCTCCATACTTTCAATTCTATGTGAACCATCGATGAGGAAAGGGTAGATCGAGACAGAAAGAAGCATACGACACTCACCGACAGAGGTCTCACAGTCACCGATATGCCGATCGAGTCGATCGATCACACGTGTGGCTTTTAAGAGACGGCCCGAACTCGAATGGAACTCTCTTCGATTCCGCAACTGCTTATCTCTCGCGTCACAAATCATGCAACCTACTCGTCTACCACGACAATGAAACTCAGCTGGAGCAACGAGTGAATCAGATCGGGCCCCTGCAATCTCCACCTCCAATTCAAGCGATCGAAGCCCGCACCCCGTCCGACAAGCAAACCCCTGGTCTTTGCGTCTTGCATCGCCAGCTTGAACATCTCTACAAATTTCTGCGGAGAATCCATGACCAAGTCTGCAGGCTCCCCCGAACTGATGGCCCCGACACTGTAGTCGGTATACAGTGCGCCCAAAAACTTGCATTTCAGAATCTTGTTCGAATGTAGATTTAAACCACCCTGCGATTACCCTCAATGTACCCCATGTGTACATACCTCAGGGGTCTGATTATTGGTAAATTGATATCGATTATTTCTGAAATTTGTTTATATTTATAAATATAAAAGAGGTTTTATGAGGATTGAAGAGTTTAAAGTTGAGGTAATATGATTTGATTTTAACACCAAATTTAGATATATGCTGTGGTTATTGGAAGGCTATTTGATTCAATTGTATGAAGTAAAATTTGTATGATTTGAAAGTTTATGAAGTACATTCATGTCTTTCTTATGTCAACCTTTGTCGATCATTAAGTCGTCTTATAAAATTTAAGCACCTCAAGGCACTAACTTTGTGCCTCAAAGTGGGAAATCTCTGTTTACTTGATGTGATCCATACTCAAAATGTTTGATCAATTATTATAATCTTGCAAAATGAAGATACTCCTTTTACACCAACATTAAAATCTCATGTAATGTTATCTAACTTCAAGAAAACTTGATTCTCATAGTATCTTATGATTCAAGTGTAACCTTTAAAGCTAGATTGTTGAACGCTGAAACTATCACAAATATTGGTTGTATGGACATGGATGTGTTGAAGCTAGTAAGGTTTGCCCAACCACTTGCGGTGAAAAATTTACAATAATGAGTTTTATCACTAGGTCTTCTGCACATAGGTTTTAAAAGTTACTCTAGGTTTAACAGAAGTCAATTTAAAATGTTAAGATAAATATGAAACAAAGATTGACTACTGCTAATACAAGGTTAAATAAGAAGTAATGAAACATATTCTAATAAGAGTAAAGAACCCCAACCTCGAGAGAGAAATGTCTAAATTCGCAATTTTACACTCAAAATCAATGTCTTTAATGCAGTTAGGTGATTATTTTAATTTAAGGCTAGGTGATTTATTCAAATGTAAGGTTAGGTGATAATTCAAATTTAAGGCTAGGTGATTTATTCAAATGTAAGGTTAGGTGATTATTCAAATTTAAGGCTAGGTGATTATTCAAATTTAAGGCTTGGTGATTATTCAAATTTAAGGCTAGTTGATTATATATATTTAAGGCTATTCAAAGTCAAGGCTATTGTTTGAGGTATGTAAACATTTGATCTAGTACCTAAGCAGTACCCGTACATGTACACCCGACCTAAAACTCAACTTTCTCACCAGGCATTTGAGAGATCATAATGTTGAGTGCTTTCTAATTGAGGATTTTGTTCCCTTTTTTGTAGAAATATAAAGAATAAAAGTATGGGCCAAACGGACCTTTTAAAGAAGTATATATATATGATTTGAGGCATTTCAAAAAAGTGCTCGTAGGTGATTAAAGAATATATCTATACAACTTTTATCCTTATAGGACCTCTAAAATGTAAAGAAATGCTTGAATTTTCACATGAAGGTGAAGGGATGCTAAATTGAAATAGAAAAGCCAGTATTGACAATTTTTACAGAATACATCTATAAAAGTACGTGAAAATAAATCTTTTGAAGATTAGATCGATGAGATCATGCCTTAGTATTTTCAATACATGCACAACTAAAAAAATTGAATAAATGTACCTTCAACTTTTTGTGATTAAATGAAGTTTTTCTAATCTAAATTTGATTTTGGCATAATTTAATATAGATGAGAATATACAATGCATTTTGGGCAAGTTTCAACATGCCTAGGTAGCACTCTTGAGGGTATATATCTTCTAAACAATGTGAAAAACTAATTCAATGCCGGAATAGTTTTGCTTGAAATGACATGGGTAAACATTATGAATGACAAATTCTTTTTTACAACACAATTTACTCATCTTTATGAACCAAATATATGGAAGAAGGTGACAAACACAAAGACACATAAAATTGTTGCAAAAAGTTTCTTATATTTCATTTGTGTGTTCAAAATTATGCTATATTTGAGTAAATTTGGACTCATTGACAAAGTTTAGACTAATTAGTGAGAGTTAAAAAAATTTAAGATATTATGAAATGGATAATATGCTAACTAAAAAAACTATGAAGGGTTTGAGTAACTTTATATTCTCAGGAATCCCAATTCACATTTTTTGATTTGGTATTTTATATTGTTCACAAAGCCATGTATAGGGTAGCCCCTATAAATTAATTTTGGACTTTTTCAAAAGTAATTAAATGTAGCATATATGTATAGAAGTCAAAGGTTGGCAGTCTCTTAAAATTGAAAAGTTTAAATTGTTCTTGATCGACTAATTCAAGCTTTGTCTCAAAATATGCCACCAAGAAGTGCACACTCTTTCAAAATACAACATGTTAGGCCTTGTGTTTCTTGTCAACAATGGCCCCTTGTGATTGCCTTCTTACCCAGTTCCCTCTTGTGTACACTCCTTCTAAAGTAGACTTTCCAATGAAGATCTCATACATGGTCATCCTCAAACTATACACATCCACAATCCAACTATAGGTGCACTCTTCTCTCTTGGTATGTACCTACCATGTAAGCTGGAGTCCCGTGCTTTCTCTCGTGGCAAGTAAATTCTAGTTGTTTTCCCGAACTATTCACATTCGCTAACCCTTGTCACTTCTCTTTCTCGCCATGTAACTCAAAAGACATAAAACGTATAGTCCCCACCCTCCTTGTTAGAGATTAGGTTGCTCGTAGTTTATAAGAGCACCTAATAGTTATTAGAGTATGTTAGAGTAAGTAATAGAGGCTAGGTCTTAGTCCTCTAGGGTGTGTGAAGAGGGCTGGTCCTAAAAGCCTTAGAGAGAGAGAAGAGAGGACTTAGCCTCTCGGTTATCCCATATTGTTTGTAGCACCATGTGCCTACCTATGGATACATAAGCAAGGGCTTCAAATGAGTATGGATCTCATTCAAGCATTCATTGCTCTACCTTGTGTGTAAGCTTTGATGTTTGTATTCTCTCTCACCCTCTATTGAGCTTCAATACTCCTCTCCTGGCAAGTAGATTCATCAGAATCAATCACCTTCAATTGATCGAAGCAGTTTCACCACATAGTACGTCTTCCGTGCCCATGAAGAGTTACCCTGTATTCTCTTCTTCGCACTTACGAGATAATAACTAAGCTTCAAATCCTTGTCGAACACTCTGCACTTGTGTACATAGATCATCGCTTCAACTATCTACTATCTGCAATATGATATGATATTGCTTGTTTCCAACTAGAGGAACAGAATCTCACCATCTCCTTGAGATTTCACTCTTTCCTTTATCTATTGGCAAAGGTCTAGTTTCATGAGTTATGTTACAAGGTACCCTTTGTGCAACTAGACTTGAGCAACGTTCTTCTCAAACGTTGCTCAAGTCTAGCAACATTTTGGAACTTGCTTAAGCAACGTTCAAAAGAAAAAAAGGAGCGTTATCCAATCACCAAGCAACGTTATTTATGATTTAGTTGAAAACGTTGCTTATTTTTTTGAGAACGTTGCTCAATGAAGTTCCAAAACGTTGCTAGACTTGAGCGACGTTTACACAAAAGCAACACTTGTAACATTGCAAACCCCCTCTTTTCAAGTAGTGTTTGAACACGGACTGCTTTTTCAAGTAGTGTTTGAACACGGACTGCTTCCGCTTCCAGACGAACCCCTACGGAAGTAGACTCCAGCTCTCCAGGAATCCAACGCCAATCTGGAATCCAACCTGGTGTATTGGGCGACGCGCTCTCTTTGAACCTCTTCCTGAGAACCTCTTCCTGAGAAGGGTATCATACCTTTCCCAGTCAACAGACCCTTTGCTTGGCCCGCTTTCCAACTTCTGTAGAACAATTGACCGATCATTGAAGGAAATCGCTCAGCAGTCGGAACTCTCAACAGAACACGGATCGTGTATTATGTGGAATCTAAATCACGAGCCACAAGAGCAAATTTGGATTGGCTTGAAGAACATGTCGCTGGTAGGAACACAGACAGGGCCGCTAACTTCCATTCCACGAAGGTAGAGCAAGTCCTCGATCAGTGGCCAACACACTACACTTAAATCTCTCGACAAGAACTGAAAGCTGTGAAAACCTTCCGTATTCAAGGGTCTCTTGCCATTTCGCCAGATTGACATTGCTTGTTGTATGAGTAAGAATATCCAGTAAGCTCCAAGATTGTTGCTAATTCTTCGTGATAAGGTACTCACACTGGGTAGAACAAATCACCCGCTCCACGAACGATATGGACATCAAAACCCAATTATCTGATATTTTTCCAAATTCTGGGCTTTCAGTTCGGGAAAAATGTTCAGGGTTTACCAGATTCTTATTCCTTGCTGACGCCATTTTTCAAATGGCATCAACTACTACTTGTCGGTATCTCACATCACTATTAAGACCAAAATACAAGCTATGAAGAAATCTCTTTCAAAGTCCTCGATTATTCTCGTACATCATGAGGCAATCTTGGAGAATTTTCAACCATCGGCTATGAATGCTAGAGCAGTGCTCCGGCAAAACATCAAATTAGGCTCAAATAAATCTCATCCCCCCCTCCCTGATTCTGACAAAATGCTGCGAAATCCACCATGAGTACACACTCCTCAGATAGAATAACCACGATACTACCATACCGCCATAGCCCATACTTTAGATCCTTGCATATCTCTCCCGTAGGCTTGACCTAACATTTACTTCCCATCAGCAACTTGCACATAACGAAAAATAGTCAGTCAATGAGTATTTCGTGATTGGAGGTTTAAGAGAAAAGCTATTCACAAATCAAGATGCATTTCGAACCAGCATCCCAGAAACTCCAAACCCTAGCATCTATCGTTTGAAATTGACTACAGTTGGTCTTCACAGTAGAATCAAGAAAAAACTCACTATCTGCAACCACTGGCACTGCCCTACGACGGAATAGCACGTCCCATGAAGCCGTGTAGTGAATTTGAAACGGGAATAGTCAGAAACAACTCATTGTTTTAATTCCACGTAGGCCATCCTACCCTCGATGAAGAAAGCATGAAGACAGGCCTGAAGAAGCATAGGATAACCTGCACCATGCACAGCTCCACATGCACTTACCTACACAGGTCGCACTGTCACTGATTTTCTGATTGAGCCAATCCGTGTGGCCTCCAAGAATTGGCGTAAACGACGACGACGACTCTAATAAAACCCTCTTCAATTTTGCCACTACTTATCCTTCGCAATTGATCACAACGCACGCACCACCACCACCAGTGCTAGAATCAGATCCGCTAGCCTGCGATCTGCACCTCCGCTGCACGTTAGCTATGGAAGTCCGTCCTCGTTCAAGAGGCAAAGTCTGGGGTCTTGCATGGTCGGCTTGAGCTGCTCCACGAAGAGCCTCCGGAGTAGCAATGACGAAGCCTGCAGGATCCCTGACCGATGGCTCCCACACTGTTGTCGGCAAATTACAGTGCGCGCTTCATCGTGCACTTCATGGTGACCCCTGTAGTAAGAGCCTCTCCCCATGCTTGAACCGACTCGTATTTATTTGAAGGTGAGGGTGGCTTGCATGTAATTTGGAGACACTCGACCCGTGTTAATAAAAGCGATTCATTTTTTTAGATGACAGGTCTACCAAGAAGGCTTGGCAGGCCCTCTTAACCCTTAAACGCCCATGGGGCCTGAAACGGGCAGCCCAAAATTGGATCACAGCATCTTTTGGACTTGGGCATCATGAATAGTGCACTTTTTGAACTTGGGCATCATGAATAGACCAATCAATGATGAGCTTGCAACCTCCTACAAGGTTATGTACAACCCCAACCTACCTACCACAATCCTTTCAAAGCACAAAATCATTCATACAAATTGTGATTTGAATTGTGAAATTTCACTTTTTGAATGCATCAGAAGAAGGTGACCAGTTTGACATCAAAATATAAGTGAAATGTTGAGTACAGTGAGAGCTACAGGGAAGATTCTGTTGGAATCATGCCCCTCGGGCTTGCTTGGGCGTTTAAGGGTTAATAATACGGGTGACCCTCATTCTTATCTTGGATAATTCTTCCCCCAATTTAGGATGCTTTTTGGAATTCCTTTGTTTGAGGAGCTTGCAATAGTTGTTTTCTGTCATTTATCTAAATCGAATGGAGGATTATCACGGCACGGTCCTCACATAAGGACAACCCATCATTTCTCCTCCCTAATTTTAAATGAAGGTTTGCTACAAGACGAACCTTGAAATATGACGGGTCCGTTCAAGCATGGAGACTCGCCCTAAGGTACTCAATAATGGCTCAATTAGCGGCATAGGAATCTGTAACATGATAGATCCTTTACTCAACGGTAGTATGTAATCACGGAAATATTATACGGTGCAAATTTAGGGCACCATTTTAGAAACACCTATGAGACCACCTTCAAAACTCATAGTACATCGTAGAACGGTCGAAAAATGATGAATCCACTTTCACTATCCGTCCATTTACTTTCCCCATTTACTTTCCCCATTCAAATGTGAGTCACTATTGAGCACTCTTCCTTAGAGATGAATTTCTGAAACTTAGACTTGTAGGTGTTTCTAAAATGCTACTCTAAAACGACACTCTATATTTATGCTCACCACATGGTATCATTGAATTGGGAAGGTATTATGTACCTATGGGTGAGGATTACTAAAGCTCTACTATGTGACGTGCTTTATTTAGAAGCAACTTACTATAACTTAACCCTCAAAATTACCCCCATTCGATTTCATGCACTTCGATGCAAGGTGAAAGTTTCAAATTCTGAAACGTTTTCAAGTATGGAATAGTAAGATCATGTAGTTAACTTGTACTTGTATGACTGTAACAAAAATTAGATTGAAAATGTGAGATCATAATATTCAAAAGTAGATGTTATTTCTCTAGTTGTTGAAATGGGAAGCAGTGTTTTGAGGGTCAAGAAGGACAATTTCTAAAAGTAAATATGACTTAAGTCTCCTCAAACTTCTCTTCCTTGGTGAGTTAGACTGATATCTTCACGCAATTTTTAGACCTAAGGACACATCAGGCCTAAAAAAATGCTTGCTATTCTAACATGGGAAATTCATATTTTGAAATTCAAACACAAAGGTCAATCTATAACAATAAAAAATTCATGTGCAGAATTACTGTATTGAAAACTCACGGAGTAAGATTATACCTTAAAACATAATTTACATTTACAAAAATCAAAACTTGGGAAAATGTAACCCTTGTCTCAAAACTCCATACTTGTATGACAGGGTCAGCACATTGATTAAACTTCAAACATTGCCTTGTCCGGTGGCCATCGGGATATTAGCATTACGAACGGACACTTCATTCACGCCGGCCCCTTAGAAATGACCGGAGTTTCTATCTATCTTCAAACATTAGTTTTGGCATCTATCAAAAATAGGAACACCGTCTCTCATATTCTTTTTTTCATCATACCAGAAAGATCAGTTTTTCATGGATAATTTCGGCATTTTATTTTTGGACTTGTTTCCAAGGAACCTGCCCTGCAGGTACATTCTGCAACTGTAGAGAATGCACACGCCTCAAATTACAGAAAATGACACATTGAGTGCGCAACGTCGGCAATCGCCGCCTCGTGATTGCCATCGATACTTGGTATTTGTGCAAAGAACGATGGCAGAATTGAACCATCCAAGCTGCTACTGAAGATACTGCCGAAAAACATCTTCAGTCTGCCTGTCTTCTAGAATTCTAATCCACACGATAAGTGTCGTGTGGCTCACAGATCCTGAGGCTGGACCCACCCATACTTGCTTTTCGAGGACGAGTTACCTCGCCCATTTACTCTCACTCTTCACAGACTGACAGATTCCGGAATAAGGAACAGCATCACTCCCTGTGATGTCCTTTTTAGGGTGCAAAGAACTTGATGATACAGCAGGATTCGGAGCGGTGTGATTCCATGGCTGTAGTGACTTCGACCTTGCCATGGTCAATTTGTTCCTCGGAAAGAAAGCTGCAAACAGTACGATGCGTTGAGCCGAGTGCCCTTCAAGAGCAGAAGCGGAAGTACAAAGACTCCTACACCGACCTGGTTTTTATCAATGGATGTCGACAAGCGTTTGGCAGAGTCGCAGGCTGGCAGGTTAGCCATGGCTCACTTCTCTTTTTGAACTTTCAATTAGGCTTTGCTCGAACCTGATTCGCAATTGCTCTTTTCTTCTCGTCAGTCACCTCGGAGCTGGGAGGATGGGTACGAGGGTATGGTGGAAGTTTCGCATGCACTGGCCAGGAACAGAAATGCTGCCCAACAACAAGCTGCAGTGTTGCAGGTGACCCATCCCCCGCTTAACGTTCTCGATCAAATAGGTTTCCATTTTCCAACAGGAGGGAATGAGACTGCAGATTCTCGCCAAGTAGGAGACGCAATTGGGATTTTCAAGCTAGTGTTCACAATGAGAATACCGTGCAGGAGCTCAAAATAGAATAAAAGAAGAGAATCGGATAATTCATGTTCCAAGTAGAAGACAAGTAAACTGAACCTTTGCTGGATTGTGTGAAGGGTTTTCCGAAAGTTCCGAACTGGTTTCGAAAGCTCTTTCCTTACTCGGATTGGGGAGCTGAGCTGAACGCTCGCATCACGCCTCTCTTCTTTTCATGGCTCGTCGGCCCTTGTGAGGTAACCACACAGTCATTGTTCTAAGCAACCCTCCTTTTATGAAGTGAGTTGGATTTGATATGCTATTATTAGGGCTTCGAAACACTCAGTTTGCCATGCAATCGACAGGTAGTCGAAGTGACGATAAATGATAAAACCTTGAAAAGTGGCGTCCAAATCGAGAAATGTCGGTACCTCGAAACAAGTGGGTGCACAGGACTTTGTGTGAATTCATGCAAAATGCCCACCCAGTATTTCTTTACCACAGAGCTCGGGTAAGCCCTCCGTACTTCATCTGTCGCAAGTATAGCTACATGTCAGATTCTGAAACATGCTCGCTAGAAAATCAAGCAAATTCTAATCCACCAAAGAGTTGTACGGATAATATATGATGAAATGTACACCTTCCATATTTCATCTTTTGCGAGGTAACAACGCTGTGTATGGTTTCTGTCACATGCTCTTTATCGCATCACGCAGATTCCATTTCATCAGAGAGGTTCAGTTTCACTACACCCCAGAAGGTGTAAGAGTTGCAAAGTTCTGTGGTACATCCTCAATAGCATTGTGCAAGATTTTGGAGTGCCAGGATTAGGTTAGCTTTACATGTGAGTGGGCATCTGAATGTGGTCTGACTGTTGTGATAGGATGCCATTGACAATGGAGCCCAACTTTGAAGATATGAGCTGCTTGATGACCTTCGGACGGACGCCCCCTGCATTCGAGCAGGATGAGGTTTTCAAGCAGAAATGCTGCACCTCAACATGTCCAACATCCAATCCTGCCTCCGAAGTTTGTCCCAAGCTCAGATAACGGACTCAATCCACACTTTGCTAGTGAAATTCAATTGAAATTAGTGACTGTTCCATTAGTAGCAGATCTCATTTAACATGAGGACCTCATGTTATGTTATATATGTACACTACCGTAACATACATAACGATTGGCGTTTTCTCCGAGCAAAAAGTGCTCGATTTTGCCAATTCCGAAAGTGTCTCAAATGTGCAGATTTTGTCCATACCTTTTAGAGGTCAGAACTGTATGTTGCTTTTGCAAGTACATTACATGCTTCATGATCAGAAGAGTACTTAACATTGCAATCACTGCTGTATGTGCTCAACATTGCAACAGTAAAGTACTTAATCCCTAAGGATCCTTAAAACCCGAAACAGGGTTTAAGGATTCCTGCAGGAACTAAATTCAGCCAACTTTGACAGTTACAATCTCGCAAATGAAGAAGAGTCAACGGTTCATATTTGGCATGCAAGTAGTATGTCAAGTTAACTTTAAGATCATAGGGTTGAATTTTTTTGATAATTCTTAGATTGAGCTTTTTTGCTCTTGAAGTAGAAAAAGGTCATTTTTGTATTTAGGCAATTTTGCACCAAGGATGTTTGGGGGATTAGATGTAACATGCATTAAAAGTTGAAATTAAAATGTTTGACATTGCTAATTATGGGAATGTTCAAGAGCTTCATTTTTGTCTTGTCATTCTAAATCAAATATTGAAAAATCTCAATTTTGGTGACTTTTTATACCATTATGATGGTGTTTGTTTGTGAGGACTTAAAGTTTGTGCCAAAACTAGCGGTTTCCTTTCTGTAGTAGGATAAATTAAATACACCAAGTGTGATATGATTGTAATATAATTGTGATCTCATATGGGCACTGTTAAATTGCAACGCTTGGTCTAGTTTTCAGTGGATGGTTTAATGCCTCATGCCATTTAGTAACTAATGTGTTAAGTTTGATTGGTTTCCCATGACACTAATTGTGAGGAATTGATATTTATGTGAATACCAAGACAAGTTTGAAGTCACAATTTAGTATATAGTGGGACATTATCTGTCATTTTCACTAATCAAGTGGTGTAGGTTCTAACCTAATAACATCTCCAGTATTGAAATTAAATATTTTGGATGGAGGGTTGAAGGGTTGAAACTTTGAAGAGCCCCAACTTCTTCATATAATGTCTATTCTTGACAAACTTTTGGAATTGGACCCCAATTCAAGTTTATCTTTAGTGATTAAATTTGCATATCTATCTCAAATATAATGAAGTTAAGGCATGCATTAAAGTGCAAGCAAATTTCTCTTTAGAATTTGAAATATGGGGCAGGTTTTGCCATTGCTAGCTAATTATTTTAATTGCGTTAAGTTTTCATGATATATATATATATATATATATATATATATATATATATATATATATATATATATATATATATATATATATATATATATATATATATATATATATATATATATATATATATATATATATATATATATATATATCAAGAGGTGATCTTAGGATGGAGCACAATAGCTTTCTAGTTGAAATTTTTATGATCTAAATAATTTTGGTATTATATTTGCAACATTACTTTTTATTTGTAGTTGAATAATTGAAAGAGAACATGGTTCTTGAGGGGTTATATCTACTTCATCCTTTGTTAGATTTCAGCTTTATTTGTTGTGTTTATTTCCAATTTAAGTCTAGTCTTTCTAATGCAAACATTATTTTACATGACATGCATTTTAGTGCAAGAGGTTTAGCTTTGGACAAATTTTTCTTTTGTAAAATTTGATACAATTCTCCCATTGCAAGGCTATTATTTGAGCCAAAAATCAATTTTTGGTACAAGGGTGCTTTTGAGTTGAAGGTGAACATCTCTTAAGTTAATGATTTTGCAATGAATCTATTGGTGACACTTCCACTTCAAAGTGAAAGTTATAGAATCATTTTTCAATACAAGTACATCATGATCACACAATCCATGAGGCCTCACATCTCCAAATTTATCCACATAATGTTCAAAAAGTCTCACAAGATGAGCTTTGCATATCTCATTATCACTTACTTATACGAAATCTTTAAATAATTGTGGTTAAGACCAAAGATAGACCAAGATGTTCACGGATTGAAAACTTCAAAAGAAACATTTCATAGTAAACCTTGACACTATAAATGTTCCTTCACTAAATCTTCTACAATAAGAATGACACTATTTGTGATACTTAGGACACTAATCAAAACCCAACACAACAGGGAAGTAAATCAATACATACACAAAAGTGCAGTAAAATTCTGCGAAATTCTCAAACAATAACGTTTGAAGAAAAAATACAATCGAATACGAATGGGGTAACAAGGGAGATAACTGGGAGACGAAGAAGATTAGTGAGCACCAAGTGTCACCAAGGCAATCAAACTGCGTTGCCTGTATCTCTCTCGCAGGAGGGACACCCCCAGTACGTCCACTTTCTACTTGGCGACGCCGGGATTGCATGCCAGCGCTCTGGCGAGCGCTCTGCGAATTAAAAAGAGATCGCACATCCATCATCGATTGTTTCCTGTCGTCGCCACGCCATGCCAAGTGGATGCACCATGTCTGCTGCATGCTATGCTCCAATCTTCACCTCCAGAACGAACGGCAGGATTGCTCGATATGCTTGTATATATTCTCTAGCCTCATTCCATTCCCCCAACAAAGAATCTGCAAACATCTTCTTGTACAATTTGTGTACTCAACCCAAGTTTGCTTGTTGTATCTAGCCAAGTCTACTTACTGTCTAACCATGGCCGCATCAATGATGACCTCGCTCTCTGGATCCGCTGTCGCTGCCCCTGCTTCCCGGCTCTCGTCGAGCGCTGCCGTTGGGTCTGTGGGAGTGCAGCAGTTGGGCATTCCCCGACAGGCTGTGAAGGCTTCCCGAATCGTTGCAGTGAAAGCTAGCTTGGACAATGAGGTAAGGAGCTTATGGATTGTGTAATCCGGTTTGCCATACTCATGTGTAGCAACTCGCAATGTAGTTGAGTGAGTGTGAGAATTGCTGCATGAGCTGTGATTTAATGAGGTGTTTGTTTCGGATTGGCAGGAGCGAAGCACGAAGCATTCGCAGGTACTGGTGGCGCTCGTGGCCGCAGGAGCAGCATTGGCATTGAACGCGCCATTGCCAGCGAACGCGGGCTTTTTTGGCGGCCCGGACGTGAAGGTGGAGAGGGGTGCAACTGCACCTGACTTCCCTGGAAATGAAGGAACGGGGACGAAGGTGGGAGAGAACTCGGGAGTGAGGGGGGCAGCGAATACTGGCACTCCCTTGGGCGAGGGTGCGGGCGGTAGCAAGGTGGGTGAGAACTCTGCAACCAGGCAGATGGCTTCCACCGGCACGCCTCTGGGCGAGGGCAGGGCGAGCGGCTCGGGTGTGACTGTGGGTGTTCCAGACTTGGGCGGCATTGCAGAGAAGGCGAAGGGCGCCGTGGGTGGTGGTCTCCCCGATGTTGGTGGCCTTGCTGAGAAGGCGAAAAGCGCCGTGGGTGGTGCCCCAGATGTTGGCGGCATTGCAGAGAAAGCCAAGGATGCTGTAAGTGGTGCTCCTGATGTCGGAGCAGTTGCGGAGAAGGCCAAGAGTGCCGTGAGTGGTGCAGATGTCGGTAATGTTGCAGAGAAGGCCAAGAGTGCTGTGAGCGGTGCGGATGTGGGTGGTGTTGCGGAGAAGGCGAAGAGTGCCGTGAGCGGTGCGGACATGGGCGGTGTTGCCGAGAAGGCGAAGGACACTGTGGGAGCTCTTCCCAAAGTCGACCCCATGAAGGCGAAGCTTGGTGACTTCGAAGCTCCTGACGTTGCCGGTGCTGCATCCGACGCGAAAAGCACTGCCGGAAACTTCCTCTCCGATTTGAAGAACAAGCTTCCCGGCGGAGCAAACTAGATCTGCTTATTACTCTGATAGCCTCTGAGCTAGTTTTCGAGCGATTTGCAGAATGGTACGATTGTCGATTTTTCGGCGTGTACATGTGAGTGAGGGTGCTAGCGCTCTCATCCTCCAGCAGGATGTTGTATCTAATTTCTAATAAAATTGTACTATATCCTTTATATCGATCTTGTACAGTAGTCCGCGTCCTGTTATTTCGAGTATCAGTCAGTTCTTAACCCCTAAATGTCTGAGCGTGCCGTGGCGACCAGTAGAATACAGTGTATTTTGGTTGTATTTGGAGTGAATGCACACCTTCAATGGGTTTGAGTTCAAAGAAGTTGACATCTGAATTAATGCGGTTCTAGTGAGCTATTACATGACAGCGTACATACTATCCCCAAGGGACATTTAAGGGTTAATCACATCAGGTTCTTAATTCTAGCAAATAGGTCTAAGGCTATCTTTGATAAATGGAGGCTTTCGCAAGTCACATGCCGATTTGAAATTGTTGCAAGCTTAAAAACAGTAGATAATCCGGTACCCAGTATATGACATTGTGCAGTAAATATTCACTGCTCATCAAAGAGTCTTGGAATCTCTTAACCCATAGACTCCACAATTATAACAATAAACTTCTTACAATGGCGACATCACACTGAAAACATTTAGCAAGCAGAGACACAGTTGCATGAACATCTTCTGAGATATTTTTCAAATGAGTAGGAAATTTGGGAGCTGGATAACTGAGGATAAGGTTAAGTCAGTGATTTCATTATAGAGTGGATAATCTGCTGTGCAGATGTGACAAGTGTCCACATTCTATCTAGTCGTTTTTTACACTAAGTATATATGTCACATTCTAATCTATGATTGTCTGGTCACGCCATTTGAGAAGATACTACTCTGAAACTTCATGATCTTCTTGTCCAAATGCTCTTGAGCTTGTACTTGCAGATCCGCAAACTCCCGGATATTATCAACTGCTTTGGCGCACATTCGATCCAATGCAAGAATTGGAAATGGCTCCTCAATCAACACTCCGACCTGCGAGATTGCGCACGCACTCGGATCATGAGCTTTCTCAAGTACTTAGATTCAAGGTACTGATGATGGGGAAACGCACCTCCTCGATGCAGAATAGTGAGGCTGCACTGATGAAAGTGGCAGGAACAACCACCCAGTGACAATCATCCCATAGCACCACTGGTAACCCCAGATGCCACAGCACTAAAATCCGCGACGTTAACCGCGTGTAAGAAAGCGGTATGGGTGTGCGAATCAAGCGCTCGCATACACTGATGCTCTCATTAAATTGCGAAAGGTTCTGATCCTGCACTCCAAACACAAAACCATCCTCAATTCCGTCCGTCAAAATGGCTCTTTTAGAAGGGTTAGAATTCTGTAAAAAGAGAGGATGATCCTACAAGGGATATTATGAAGAGGCAAAGGGTGCTCCCTCATGGCATCCATTGCGAACATAACCCAAATATGTTGCTAGAGTGGCGCTCTATGACAAAATGACAGTCTTGGTATGTCAAATCGGCAGTTGGAATATTGCTACTCTGATTGCCCAGGTGAAGCAGAATGAAGGAGTTCGAGAGTGGGGTTCGTTTCCTTACCAGTGAGCTTCTTTCTCCTCCTTCAAATTTGATAGACTTCACGGACTGAGTCATGAGCTGGATGAGGCAATTCGGCCGATGCTCTGCTCGAAGGACTATCTCCAAGTCATCTTCTTCCAGAATCTCTCTCAGCTCTTCTGCTATATCTAAGCCATTCAACAGGTGACACTGCACGAATGGACACAGTTGGAACGATGCATTGATGTCAGCAATTTTGCCACTGTAACGAGCTTAAAGCAATCGAATTAGGGTTCTGTGAGGAGAAGCTAAAGTACCTTGAGGGCGACGGGGAATGCAAGAATGTAAGTCAACAGCAGCTTCCTCTGTAGGTGATCAACAGGGAGAGGAGCCCAGGACATGGACTGACGAGCCATGTCTTTAGCACTGCTGATAACCTTAGTCCAAGTTTTCCTCGCTTCATCGTAGCGGGAGTACGAAGCTTCGGTTCGGAACACGAGAAGCAGAGCGAGTGCGGGGGCAGTGAGCTGGTAGGAAAGAGATGAGGCATGGACAAGCGGTACGAAGGAGGGAAACCATCCTGATAAAACGACGGTGTTGTAGATTGCAACGACGAGGGAAAGCGCTGTCATGGTACCCACAGGAGGAATCAATGACAGAATTGCTCTCGAGGAGAAGCTGGACGCAAAATGCCGGTAATGCCTTGTTGAGCTTCGATGCCGCAACCAGTCGTCGTGGGTGTAGAAAGTTCTCCGTTTGAGCATTCCTCGTTCTGTTAGCGCGTCCGCCCACTCGCCTATCCATCGCAAATCCAACGGGTGCCTAGCACTCGCTACCCTCTCCACCTTCTCCTCCTCCTGAAAAAAGCCCTCTGAGTCGTCTACTGCGGTTGTGTCCTTGAGCACTATTTCTGTGATCTCTTTCAGCTCCGATGTCGAAACTCGGTCATCTTGCATGCATAGTATTCGTGATGCGCCATTCCTTCGCTTGATGTTGCACGATGAGAGCCTTGGAGCGGACGAGATACATCCTGTGTTAGTTCGCCACGATGGGATTCGTCTTCCGCCCGTACTCGGAATCTGCATCAGGCTCTGCATCATGGCGCCTGCCCCCTCCTTCAAGCTACCATGAATTCAAGCTTCTACGCGAGATGCATACAGGGCGCTCCACACCACAGGAAGAAGATAACAGATTCTACTCTACTGCAAGTGCACCATCTCACGAGCCCCACCAGAACTAGGAATTTTCAGCCACAATCAGCTCTGCTTTGCATCAAATCCTTGAAATATGCCACTGGAAAATGCATTGATATCAACACAGAGGCGCTCTAGAATCACCCAATTTTGTGAGCGATAGAACATTTTCAATACCCACACTAAAATTGTTCCGAAACGCTTTTGTTCTTTTTTGTTTCTCTTTTTGGATGGATCATCTGGAATGCCGTTTTGATCGATGGCTTGTGTGGGTCTGTGGCACCATAGCTTTACCACGATTTGGTAACACCTCGGCAGCCTCTATATCGATACGCCCACATGTAGATTACAATACAAGGCCGCTTTGTATCGAGAAGTCGACGCTGAAAAATCTGTAGGGCATTTCACCCAAAATTTGGCCCGAATGAATCGAGTAGGTCCTTGACCTTGAGTGCCAGTACTGTAGTGGGTAGCTCATCGAGTTACAAGAGAGGCATAGCCCTACAACCATAACTCAGACAAGAAATCATAACTCAAATAAGAAGATCATTCAAGTTTGAAATTCCACTTTAGGATGTTGATTGGTTCAAATGTATTTTGGAAAATAATGAAATTGGCCCTCAAAGATCGCATATTTACTAAAATGGATCCTCACTTTTCTGAAACTACCAAAATGGCCCTCGTACTTCATGAAGCTCCTTTAATACTGTCTTTTCACACCACATAGAATTCACATTCGCATCTGCAAGCACCTCATTAAATAACTTTCACATTCGTAAGCACGACATCAAGATAACACATTCGGAGATGGGAGTGCTTGGAAGAAACGAGGAGAATCTTCGTCTATTTGACGTGAGCGTTAAAGAGTAGAGGAGAAAACATCTACAACACATGTGCTTAGCCACTCTTGAGAGAGCTATTTTCATGTAGTGCCTGCAATCACAATATGATGCCAAGCAATAGTACTGAATTAGATGATACTTATCCTTATGTAATGCTTGCAAATGTGAATGTATCATGTTGATGTCGTACTTGCTAATGCCAATGTGAATTTAATGTTGTGCTTGTGAATGCGCGTCATGAAAAGATATAGTGCAAAGAAACAATATCAAACAAGTTTTATGAAGAATGAGGACCACTGTAGTATATATGCAAATTTTTAGGGCAAATTTTGTAATTTTTCCAAAGTATTTCAACAATAATATTTTCTAAAATTTATATTACTAAGAGTAAATTTGAAAAACGTTGTCTTGTCAACAATTAGTGTTAAACTTTTGACAAACCTAAATTTCAAAACTTAGGAATTGATTTTATTTTGGAGAATGTTTATAATACTTTGGTGAGCAAGAGATTGTGAGGTCACATCAAAAAATAATTCAACTACCTAAAAAAATTCAAATGCTCTTTTTCCGTTAAAAGCATGGATCTCACAAATTTTGTGATGCAAAAGTTAATCATTAATCAGAATTTTTCATACAAACCCTATTATTATGATTTCTTCTAAATTATCGTGTAAAAAATTACTTTGCTTATTTTCAGGGGAAAGTTGGAGCTTCCAATCCATGTTGCTTTAGGAATTATGGCCTAGCCACACCAGAATAATCTCGCTAGCCAATCAAGCCAGCATGGCTGATGGGTTCGAACTCCTGCTGGGCCGGTGTGACCTCGCGTCAGCAGGCCGGTCCAGCACTTTGAGGGGGATAAAAGGGGGCAGCCGGCCCCCTAAAAAAAATTCAAATTTTTTCTTATATTCTTTTAAAAAATAACTTATGGCAAATAAAAAAAGTAAAAAAGTAAAAATAAAATTTTAAAAAAATAGTGTCCGGCCTGTTGGTGAGGGCTCTAGCCGAGCAAAGAGCCCCCCTGCTGGATGCAAGGCACCCCCTTGCCACCAAACACCTCAAGCAAATTTCAAAAGAGGAAATGGAGCCCCTGCTTTCCGATCTTAAAGCGGGTGGGATTTTGCCCTTCTTTGGGCGTTTGAGGGCCTGTGTGTGCAGCCATTAGAGCATTTGCACCCCTACTCGTTGAAGGTGACTTGCGAAAAATGCTCATCTATATTTGAAGAGCCCTTGAAATCACACTCCCCCACCGTTAAAGGCCCCTCAAGCACCAAAAGTGCATGTGAAATAGTCAATGCACCAATAGCAAGTAGAATGTCAGATTTAGTCAACTAAACTTAGATTTGGAGGGCCATTTCTTGAAGCGCTAAAGTAGAGAGTCAAGAGGCATTTTTGAAGAGCCCTGAGCATTTTTCATCCACTTATTGCGTGTGTCAGACCCTGGGCGAGTAGGGGTGCGGATGCTCTTAGTCAAATAGTTAGTTAGTCACAAAAGTACATTTTACTTTTCAAGGTCCGAGTAGGCAAGGCGTTGGGCATGTAGGTCCGACCGACAAGGCTCGGGGACAAAGCTTCCAAATAGAGGCTCGGGGACAAAGCTTCTAAATAGAGGCTCGGGGACAAAGCTTCTAAATAGAGGCTCGGGACGAAGCTGCTCGGGGACAAAGCTTCCAAATAGAGGCTCGGGGACGAAGCTCCAAAATAGAGGCTCGGGGACGAAGCTCCCAAATAGAGGCTCGGGGACGAAGCTCCCAAATAGAGGCTCGGGGACGAAGCTCCCAAATAGAGGCTCGGGGACGAAGCTCCCAAATAGAGGCTCGGGACGAAGCTCCCAAATAGAGGCTCGGGGACGAAGCTCCCAAATAGAGGCTCGGGGACGAAGCTCCCAAATAGAGGCTCGGGGACGAAGCTCCCAAATAGAGGCTCGGGGACGAAGCTCCCAAATAGAGGCTCGGGGACGAAGCTCCCAAATAGAGGCTCGGGAACGAAGCTCCCAAATAGAGGCTCGGGGACGAAGCTCCAGGCTCGGACAAAGAGGTTCGGGCTGGGGGCTGTAGTATAGTCTCATATGGTATACGAGAGAGAGAGGGGTTTAGGGTTTAAGGGTTTGGAGGTGACTGTTGTTGAGTTCCGAGCAGATGCAGCAGCGATGGGGCTGGACGTGATCAAGCTGCGAGGCGCTCAGCACTTCCGGCAGCGCCTGCTGCTGGCGACGCTGGCCGGCTCCACGCTTCGAATCGATGACATTCGAGCGAACGATTCACACCCCGGTTTGCGCGACTACGAGGTTTCGTTTCTCCGCTTGTTGGAGAAGGTGAGCAACGGGTGCGTGGTGGAGATTTTTCCAACAGCGACCAAGCTCCGGTACAAGCCTGGCATTCTGATCGGCGGCCGCGACGTGGTGCACGACTGCGGGACAGGGAGACCAATTGGCTACTTCCTCGAGTCACTACTCGTCTTAGGCTTATTCGGAAAGAAAGCCTTAACTATTACGTTGAAGGGGATAACGAATGGCGGCAGGGATCCAAGCATGGACACGTTCAGGACGACGACATTGCCTATCTTGAAGCACTTCGGCGTGCCGACGGAGAGCCTGGAGCTCAAAATTGTGCGCCGGGGCGCGCCTCCTCTTGGTGGCGGCGAGGTTCGGTTAAAGGTTCCCATGGTGGCGACAAGCCTCACGGCGGTATCGTGGATTGACGAGGGCATGGTGAAGCGCGTGAGAGGTGTGGCGTACTCCGCTAGGGTTTCACCGCAGATGTCGAATCGGATGGTTGATTCAGCGCGCGGCGTGCTCAATTCGTTTCTTCCTGATGTGTACATTTTTACTGACCATTCGTCGGGCCCGGAGTCCGGCAAATCGCCCGGCTATGGCGTCTCCTTGGTTGCTGAAACGACCACGGGCTGCTTGATAAGTGCAGAGGGGGCAGCAGTCACGCATGAAGACGACGATGATGAGGAGACTAAGAAGACTCCTTTGCTACCCGAGGACATCGGCGCTCGTGCAGCAATGACATTGCTGGAAGAGATCAAGGAAGGTGGTGTTGTCGATTCTACTCATCAGAGCTTGTTGTTTACTCTGTGCGCTTTGTGTCCAGAGGATGTATCCAAGGTTCGAGTTGGTAAGCTTTCACCTCATGCTATCACGACCTTGCGGCATATCAAGCAGATTCTGGGTGTGCAATTTAGTATCAAGCCTGATCCTTCCACTGGAACTGTTATTTTGACCTGCGTTGGAAGTGGCTACAAGAACATCTTCCGAAAAACTTCGTAGTTTAGTTGTGTATTATGAGAAGTTAGGTTTAGGGTTCTTGACATTCTTTCGGAGATCTTTGTACTAAATCATATACAAACAGTTTTGTTCTCATCCGTATCGCGGCATTTTAAGCGACTGTTGAGTGTGCTATTTCAGAATCAAGCCTGATTCCATTAGTAGAATTGTTGTTTCACTTGTGTTGGGTGTTGTGTTTGAATGCAGTGTAGTTTTTTTACACAATCTCTAGAGCTACCTCCAAAAGTGTAATGGAATTTCTGAATTGTAGCCGTAGGATCCATTACCGAACTTTTCGCAATCACATACAGCATATCTCAAGCTGAAACTGCACACCATTTGTGAGAAGTTGAAAGAAGTAGTTTTGCCTTGTAGTCAAAAGGAAAATCAGTTCTTTGGGGCCCAAAAAAACTGTCTCAAACTAACGTCTAAAATCTAGTTATTTTTGGACAGAAGTTTGACAATACACAAGGATGTACTGCACTTTTGGGCAGATTTCAGCATGCCCTTATTCTGTTCTCAAAATTTGAGAGTGAATATCTTCTAATCTATGAGAAATTTTAAAGCATGAGTAGTACTTTTGGGCAGATTTCAGCATGCCCTAATTCTGTTCTCAAAATTTGAGAGTGAATATCTTCTAATCTATTAGAAATTTTAAAGCATGAGTGGTCTTGCTGGAAAGATGTGAGAAAACTCTAGAATTTGAGTTTGAACTTCATTTATATTTATACGCTCTAGGAAGACACACATCTGCTCATTTATCCTACATGTAAAGAGAATTTAACTCAATAAGTGAGGTTGGGGCGGCCGGCCAAAAGACTCCTCCTTATCACAGAAGAAGGATTTACAAATTAGTGCGACCTCGCAAGTATAGCGTGGGCGGAGGATTATTAGTGTGACCAGAATTAGTATCGATGACATTTGCTATTGTACTGCATTTATTAAATTAGCGTGGGCGGTAAAGAAAATTGGCTATTAGACCAATTAATTTGGTCAACGTATTAGTGTGGGCGGCATATGGTTTTGACTACTAGACTAATAATATGGTTGAAAAATTAGTATAAGCCATAAAAATGAAATAGCTTTAATATTAGAAAATTAGTGTAGTTACATAAACAATTTAAGTAAGAGCTCTTTAAGGAGCTTTTATATGTTATACATCCTAAGGTTATAAAATTAAGAAATATTGTATCATGGAGCCGTTGGATGGCTCACAATCTCATTGAAAATTAGAAAAATATTATTAATTTTTTTTTAATGCAAGACAAAAATAGACCCAGTTCACTATAAAATTACTTGCACATTGGAACCATAACTGAGACTCGTTAAATAACATTTTCTAAATTTTTTGAAAATCCTCTCGTTCCACATCAGTAAAATTCAAAGAGATATACACATTTAAAATACACATTTTTTGATAATAATAAAAAATAAATAAATAGAAATAAATAAATATATTTATTTATTTAATTTATTTCATTAACAAGTGCCACAAACTATACAAGTACGTTAAGGACATCAACAACTACATTTAGACGTGAATAAAAGTGAGTTTTAATAGGTTATTGCAAAAAGTAAAACTTGCACTTGTACAAAAATTAATTACTAAAATATTTATAATAATATGAAAATTTACTAGAATTGAAATATGATCCGCAAATTAGATTTGCTGAGAGTTAACGAGGATGGTTCTTGAAAACATGGACAATGCTTCAGATCCAATACAGGAAGAAAACATAGATATATCAATTCTTAGTGTTGTGAAAACTAACAAACAAACTTTGTATACAAGCAGCACTGGCAGGTGAGTAGTGGAGCTCATCAATACAAGTGTAACCTACAATTATATGAGTTGTTCACAAGTTTGTGTATAGTCGATCAAAATTCATGAATGTTGACCTTAAACGCCTAAGCCCTATAGATAGTGCAGCTCTGTCATCAACATGTAAAATGGGACAAAGAGTGAGTCAAATCGGTCGGGCTTTTATAACGAAGCAACTTCAATGATCCGCTTTTAATGATTGAATGGAGGTGTGCGGATTATTTCAATACTTTGTGATTTGGTTGTGGAGAGACAGTTTCGAATCTGCCTGCTGTTGTTTTGCATTGTTGCAAACACGACTGCGGAGCTAGCTCTGAAGTCGGGTTAGAGAAGGTCTATACAACGAACCCTTTTACAACCATAACCGGCAGTTCCTCGAATCTCGGTGACGTGTCGCGATTTCAATGGCTATCGAGGACATGGTTACAGTCCATAACTACCGACCCTTTGAATAAGGACAGTCAGTATCTGACCCACTAGGTTGACAGCTCATCACGAGTCAAATTGATAGTGTATGCGTGTCTGCCAACGAGTCACTTGTTCCTTAACAGAATGCGCTAATCAGTGTCTTCATTAACGAAAAGTTGCAAATAGTAAGTGTTCGTTAATGAATAGGTTCCGAATTTCATCCGATGGTTTGTATGCAATTGAATTGATTTGATAGACAGACATGTGCACTATACAATTTTTAAAATGTGTTATGAAGAACACTAATTTTTAGCTTTTTTATTTTTTAGATTCAATTGTCATCAATGCACAAAACGTCCCTAAATCTATTGAGGAGTTGTTGGTCGTTGATTCAATGCTTCAGGCGCAGTTGGAGGCAAAAACCTGGTGGAAAACGTGCTGCAAAACCTGGTTGCATACCAAAAGCACCATGATAATTTGGTTGCATGCCATACGTTGGAAAACTGGATGGCATTCTGAAACTAAACGGAGAATGACCTAGAAATGGATAGGTAGGAGAAGGCAGTGAATAGTTGTAGTTAACAGAGATATTCACTGCACTATTGCTCTCAGAAATCGGGACAACAATTGAATGAGTACTAGGTGTGTTCACGGCCGATTCACAAGAATAGATAGATTCACGAGAATAGATAGATTCACGGCCGATTTTGGGAGTGACAGGAACCAGACCGAGATTATTTTGAGGAACAACAGTGCATTTGTTTAAAAAAAAAAAAAAAAAAAAAAAACGCAAAAGTTCAGAAGGAGACTTGCGCAAATGGAACCCCAAGCAGTAGGATTCAGGTCGGTCGGTATGTAGGAGGTCAAAAAATTAGTCGGTCACCGAGATCGACACATCATTCTAAACCCTTAATAACCTGTCACCATCAATTAATTTTTTTTTTTTTTTAAATCAAAAGTTACAGGTCACCTCGATTTGAGGAACTGCCAATTATGTCCTATAACCTCCTCGAAGAGGCAGGTTTCTGGTATCGACCCTCGGCGCTCCGGGCCTCAGTTCGACACCAGAGACGTGCCTCTTCTCGGAGGTTATATAGTCCGTTGTACACCAAATCAGGATGATGTCAAATTGAGTTTAGGGACAATATAGAAGTTAAGGGAGTGTGTTCATAAAAAACTCTAGATTTGACTTACATATAATCAGCTGCAACCTCAATTTATTCATCGTCAACGAATATTTGGAGCTACTCAACAAAGAAAATCTGATATGGGGATGGCTACCACGTCGTATTGTTCTGTCAGCATATTCAGTTCTGGTCTCAGAAATTATTGGTTTTTTTTTTTTTTTTTTTTTCCCAAGAAGAATGTAGCATCCTTACTTTGGTGGACAGTTAGACGCGCAGAGGGGCTCATACATCATGGTCAATCATCATCCCAATTTTTACATCTTTATATATAAAAAAACACGATTTGCGATTTGTGTCTCTGTCCTTCGTAATCCACCATACATGCATGGTTATGGTCACCATCATTTTTGGTCATGTATGCATGATATGAAGAGTTTTAAAGATTGTGGAGAGTTTCCCTAAGTGGTATTTGATTATTAAGGGTGTTTTAGATCCTTATAATATAACAATGAGTCGAAGGGACAAGGAATGTGGGAAATTAATATGGGAGCAAAGAAGTAGACGATGAACCGAAGACCAAGGGAACATTGGAGGGGAAATAGGAACCGAGAATAGTAGATAGGAATTGGGAACAAAGGATGGGAACCAGGAACAATTAATGAGAACTAGAAACGACTAATGGGAGACAATAACGAATGATGGAAACCAATAAGGGAAGTTGGAGACGGGGAACTGGGAACTGGGAATAAAAGATGGGAACCATGAAAAGGAGTTTGAGGGTAGGGGACCAATAAGAAAAAAGTGAAAAATAGGAAACCATAATAGAGGACGGGGAAGTAGGAATTGGAAACAATGAAAGGAGGGAACAAATGACATGCTATAAATCATACAAGGCAGGGGAAACCGGAAAGACGAGAACAGAGGATGTGCTATAAATCTTAACCCTTAAAGGTCCTTCCACTCCTCAATGGGCAACCCGAAATTGGATCGCAGCATCTTTTGGACTTAAGCAACATGAATAGTGCACTTTTTGAACTTGGGCAACATGAATGAACCAATCAATGATGAGTTTGCAACCTCCTACAAGGTTTTGTGCAATCCCAATCTACCTACCACAATCCTTTCAAACCACAAATCACTCATACAAATTGCGATATGAATTGTAGGATTTCACTTTGTAGATGCATCACAAAAAGGTGACCAGAATGATATAAAAAAATAAGTGAAAATTTGAGAATCAAAAGAGCTACAAGCAAGATTCTGTTGGAAAACAGCCCGAGGGGCTGACAGGCGCCTTTAAGGGTTAAGGATCATGGACAAGTGAGAAGCAAGAAACTTGCATATTGATTGCATATCCTATTATTTCAACATCAACAAAAACCTCCAATTTCATTTTTCTTTTTCTTTTTTCATATTAAGGTTTAGACTTTCTACATGCTTTGTAAATTTCAATTTGGCCTTTTGAATGTTCGTGTCCGGTAGACACGGGTAAGGACTTGTAATATACACAAATTAGACAACTTGGAACTAATCCTTAACTCCAAGATGTCGTTTAAAACTTCTTCTAATTGAACAAATGAATTGGGTATAGAACATTACATGACTTTTGGGTACGGTTCTGATATGGGTACCCCCTCCAAAATAGTGTGATTTTAATTAAACTACTTTTTTGATAAAAAAACTTTATCGAGAAATTATTCTTACCATATGGTATTATAGGTGATATGGCTATAGTTGTAGACATGTAGTTAAAAAATGGAATTTCTGGCACATATATTATGAATTACACATAGGTCACACATAATGAGATGCGTCTTAGTGGTACCCATATCAGAACCGTACCCTTTTACCAATTTCTCCAATTTACTAGTCAATGAGCCTTTTGTCCCTGGTACTATAACACCATAGCAGGTTCGTTTTTAAATAATTCCAAAAATAACAAACGAAAAAAAACGGAAATTCCATGCCTTCAAGAACGAATTTCAGGAAAAATAATCTCAACATAACCCGAAAATTGAGAAAATAGAGTATAATGATTTTGGAGGAATTGTGAACTTATTCTGCTGCCCTCCAAAAATGGGTAAATGACGAAACTATGCGCTGGCCCCACTGATGTAGCTGCCAAATCTACTGATTTTAAGTCTTGCTTAGTCTTGTCATTATGAAGCTTCATCCACAAATAAAACCCCTTCTCTGCCTCGATTTTTTTTTTCCTCTAAAAACATAGAGACGAATTTTTAAAAATTCGGTTTGCATGAAATGAACCTTATTTAAAAAAAAAAAAAAATTATTCGTTGGGCAGAGAACGAACCAGCTATGGTGTTACGATATGTGGCACTCACCTTCTAATAATCTTTCCGCCATTCTTTTAACCCCTAAAGGCCCACGGCCGCCGATTCGGCTTTTACGGTCAAGGCCAAAAAAAATTTACAGTCAACTTCAAATGTTATGATCTCACATCCAGTGATGATCCAACGGTTGAAAATTTTCACACTACTACCTATGGTAGTCTACTTCAAGATCCTACGGTTGAAGTTATCAAAAATTTCCAAAAATATTGGACGTACCCGCATTAGTACATAGTGGTCAGTGTTGGGATTTCAAGCTCCCAAAACATCATGGGCCTTTAGGGGTTAAGGAAGGCAACCAAAGTTTAGAAAAGCCTTTGACCTTGCATAGAAATCCTTATAATTTCTCTTTCATTATTTAGACATAACCAAGTGTTAGTAAAAAGTTATTAGGATGTCCAATTTGTACATCGCCACATCCAATTTACAAAACCTTGCTTGGAATCTAAGAGTGTTTACACCAAGCCTTCAAGCCTTCAAACACAAACATGGCAAGGTTTTTGTAATGTCGTAACTTACTATTTGGAGAAACTGATGGTATTCTTATTAGGTAATTCGTGGTCTTTTTTCATTTGATCATATATAGATCTAAGCCAATCATATCAAATACTAAAATAGAAAGCGTTTTTTTTCTTCTTCTTCTTCTTCTTCTTCAAAGGTTTAAAGCGTAGTTTATAGCAAAGCTTATTTTAATTTTTTTTGGGAAATCCTCCAAAGATATTTATTGCTGCAAAAAGCAAGGCCCTTGAAGATTGTAAAGATATAAGCTAGTGAATGATTTGTTTTTTTGGTGAATAACAAGATTTGAACCTCTGTTTTCAAATTCACAATCTTACACTTTCAACTATTAAGTTATACTCGACATTAACCCCTAAAAGCCCAATCGACCATATTCTGGTCGATGCCGATTTTGAGGGGCTCCAGTGGGTAAAAAAAGTAACTTTTTGCAAAGTTTTTTTTTTTTACTAGGAGTTTGGTGAGTTGAGAACTACATCCAATTTACAAAACCTCATTTGAATTCATAGAATTTTTTCTACTAAGCTTCAAACACAAACAAGGCAAAGATTTGGACTTGGGCAGCTTGTGGGCAGCATCTAGAGCCAATCAAGTGTGAGTTTGGCCATTGATTGGGCAACAGCTTGAAAATGGAAATCTTGAAATTTGACAGAGGGGCAGAAAGGGTTTGAGGGTCACCCATGATTCCTCCCCTCACTCTCCACTGTTCACATGCTTCCAAAATGTTAAAAAGGGCAATGGATAAGGGGGGAAGGGGGATTGCTTTTATGGGTAAAGGGGAGGGAGACTTGCTTATGTGAGACAGGATGCCATATGCGACAACTCACATGCCACCTCACATGCTACTTGCTATTTTTTTATTATTATTGAATGTGTTTTATAACAATTATTCTTCTTTTCTTGGAACTGTAGTGAAGGGCCCATCCGGCACCCTTTATTTTCCATTGTGCCCCAAGGTGTGTAAAGTTTTTGAGAAATTTTGCAATGTTTCAAGATTTTGTGTACCTCAGCCCATTGCAAGCCACATTATAAAATATGTATACATCCTAAAATTCTACTTTTTTTTGAAAATGGTATAGAACTACACATGACAATGTATTTCCAAGAGAGGCTGCGTTTTCAACATTGTATGAAGTCGTAATAATTGCTCAAAGTCTGCTACCCGAAAAATCAAAACTTGCATATTTTTCATCTAATGCATATATCTCCCAATCCGTGCGGGCAAGAATTCTGAATTTTTTTGTGAAGGTTTCCATACTACTATCCTACAAGATCCTACGGTTGGATTTGTTCAGATCTAATTTCAAAAATCCTTAAAAAATGCTGATTGTCTTGCTCTTTCTAGGGTGAAGTTCAAGCTTCCTACCCCCTTGGGCTTTTAGGGGTTAAAATACTCGCTATTGGATTTGAATCGACAACCCATAGGAACAGATTTTGAGACTGCTGGGTTCGGCTCTTTGATATATAACAAATTAGATAGTTGATATTTTAAGGAATTTAATCCTACCGATCTAATCTGAGCATTAAGATCTTCATATTATTTTTGAATAGAGCTTCGTAAGTTGGGAAATACCCAATTTATAACGCATCTAAGTTTCTCTTCAATCCCCTTGGGCCTTTAGGGGTTAAATGCAACCCAAATTGCTAACAACAAAATATACTTGCAATGAGTGAAAACCACCACGTACGAGCAATTTTGAGAGTGAAGCATTGAATTGAGGCCTTCAAACTTGAAGAGTTAAGTTTATGCCACATGATACATAATTAGTTTCATCCGTGCAATCAGTGCAATGAAGAATCAAATTGCAAGAGTGGGTGCATCGGTAAGCTACAAGCTTAGTACAAAAGAGCACAAAAGCCATGAGGAAGAAGCTCCCCCACTCACTTATCCATAATTGGAACTCATCCACGAGGACGGCCCCCGCCAGCGTAGCAAGGACTCGATGACGACGATCCTACATGTACGATCCCGTCCATGCCCCCCTCCCGAATCTACGCAAATGTCAGACCCCGTGCCCTGCCATCTACCACCCTCACATGTATCGTTCAGGTACATGTGGTTCGTGGAGTGAAGCAAAGAAGAGCTCGCTTAGGGCAGAGCCAGGTGCGAGACGACGACCTCACTCGCCATAGCCAGCCAGCCTGCCAAGTCCTAGAGCCCAGGCTCCCTGGCGCTCTCGAATTGCCGTTTTCCCTCACAAGCTTCCCGAACGAGTCCAGGAGTCGGACCGTCATTCTTCGGGGCGCGTCTATTATCGGAGCAGTGCAATCCCGCGGGGGATTGAAACCATTCCAGGGGAGAAGGGAGCGATGCGTATTGCCGCAGGCGTCTCATACAACGCTACGCACCGCGCTGTGATGCAGATCGGAGGTTGGCGTACGGTTATCCGTTGCTTCTGTGTCTGGCGGTCGCTTACTGGCTTTTGAGGAAGGTGGCATGCCAGCATCAGTCCTCCACGTGGGAGCGTAGCTGTGAAAGTTTAGGAGCAAGGAGCGGTGGGTCAGACTGGGTCTAGGTTATCCTTGTGGAGCATGCGAGCGATTGAATCGGGAAGTGGGGTTTGAACTCTCGAAGCGGGCAAAGACGGCGTCGTCCTCGATGGAACCGCGCGTAGGCAACAAATACCGGCTTGGTCGGAAAATTGGCAGTGGTTCGTTTGGCGAGATCTATCTCGGTAAGTGCGGGGCACCGCATATGGTGCATGTTATGAAGTTTTGGGATCTAGTGACAATTGTGGTCGAAGCTTTTGCGATGCCCTAAACGTCGCAGGCGATTATGGCAATCGCTTCCGCATTGTTGCATCAGGACGGGATGATAGCAGAGCTGATGAAACAGGCCGCAGACGATGGTTCGTGATGGTAACCTAGATCTGCGTGTTACCCCCGTGTTTCGTGGAATTGGGAATGTGGTAGCGAATTTGGGGATCGTAGGTACATTAGGTTCTCCGTATATATCATCGGTCGGCGGGAGGTCTGGGATTTGACGAGGTGGGACAACGTTGATGGGCATATTGGTGAACTGATTGTCCTTCCTTGAATGTGCAGGCACCAATGTCCAGACGAACGAGGAGGTCGGGATTAAGCTGGTATGTCAGCTCAAAGAATCTGCAACGCATTCTCTTTGTTCTGTCGGTAGTAGAAGATAGGTGCTCTCATAGCGATGGATTTGTCTTTTCGAGGAAGTGAAGGGATGAGACTGGGGGAGCGGATGGAATGTCCATCCTTGTCGAGATTTGAGTAGTAGTGAGTTGGCGATTCCAGGAAGTAGTGTCACGGGAAGCGAGGGTGGGGGCTGTTAATGGTGTCTGACACCGTGGTGTGGTAAAATTTTCAGGAAAGCATCAAGACAAAGCATCCGCAGCTGCTGTACGAGTCAAAGCTGTACCGGATTCTCCAGGGCGGAAGTAAGGAGCCTTAAACTGAATGTCGGGTCTTTTAGGGTTACCTTTTTTTGTGGCAATTGTTCGGACTACATATATCGGCGACATCTGATAAGGTCTTTGCATCAAGTGTCGAGACTAAAGTTTAAATTGGATGCGGATGGGGAAGTGTACATGACATTGAGTTTGGGAATTGGGATGGATTTGTAGTTGCTATGGCGTCGTCCTGGACGTCGCAGTAGCGCGTCTTGGAGAGAGTCAAGGGAGTCGCTAAAAGAGGGTGTTTTTGTGAGCAATTCTGAGCATGCACTGTAGTGGTTACTAATCAGAGCTACCCTAATAGTCGGTCAAGATGTGACCATATATACTTGCTTGGGCATGCGTTGTATGATAACATAACTCAGGAGGTATGGATACCATTTGGTTTGCCGTTCAGTGAGTTAGGGTATTTTTGACCGTGAAGTGCTTGAATTTTCGAACTCTCCTGCACATGCAACCCGTTTGATGTGGGGTGGTTGATGACGGGCGATATGAGTTGGGGTTGAGGGTTAGGTGCAGTATGTTTAATAGAGGTGGGGGTTGTTGTTACGCAGCTGGTATACCCAACATCAGGTGGTTCGGCATTGAAGGAGACTACAATGTGTTGGTTCTGGACCTGTTGGGTCCAAGTCTGGAAGACCTGTTCAACTTCTGCAGTCGGAAGTTTTCTCTGAAAACGGTTCTGATGCTTGCCGACCAGCTGGTACGTAGAGAGTTGGTCGAAGATTTGACTTGCAGTTTAAGAACGGAATAGTATTTGGGTAAAGAAAGCAAGGACACGCTGGGATTGAGGACGGAGTGGTTTGGTTGCGCAGATCAACAGAGTGGAGTATGTACACGCGAAGAGTTTTCTCCACAGAGACATCAAGCCTGACAACTTCCTGATGGGTCTTGGAAGGCGAGCAAATCAGGTACTCCCAGAGATGCACGTTTTCACTTCTGCTTCCCTTTTTGGTAGTCTTTGGTCTGTACCACTGGGGGAGATTGAAGTGACTCAAAGAGAAACGTTGGTGTTTCTGTCACATCTGTTAGACTTCAAGCTATATAATCTGGACTTAATAGAGCTTGATTGCAGTCCTCAATTGTAATGCAAACTGCGCCTACTGTTAGGTCAAGGATTGTGTGCATGACATGAAAGTGGTTCTCAATGGCGATGCGTGCATTGGTCTATAGGAGCTCCGATGTTCTGACCGGTGATTGGTATGCGTAGGTGTACGTCATCGATTTTGGTCTTGCGAAGAAGTATCGTGACCCTTCAACCCATCAGCATATTCCATACAGGTACCGCTGGAAACTGAGAGGACATGCTGTAAGCTTGGGCAACCTACTCGGGTGTGCATATTCATGGATGAGGAATGCAAGAACTGTGCTGTTTGTATTGGGTGGGTTGAATGACGTCGTGTGCTGGGCGGGTGAGATTGTAACCCTGCGTGTGTGTGGATGACCAGGGAGAACAAGAATCTGACAGGGACTGCACGATACGCAAGTATCAACACTCATCTTGGCATTGGTAAGTAGTTCGTGGTGAAAGAGTTGTTTATCGTCGTACGGGTTCTGTCTAACGTCGTGGAATTCTGTAGCGCCATCCGCGGAATGCTGATGGCAGAAACTGATGGATGTGGATTGCGTGTGATGAATAGAGCAAAGCAGAAGAGACGATTTGGAGTCTCTTGGATACGTACTGATGTACTTTTTGAGGGGCAGGTGAGTACTCTTTTATTGTCGGATTGGTTCAACTGAGGGTTGGGAGCTCGTCTTATTGCAGTTTGAATGGTCACATGACGGGGCGTTCAGTGTAATTAGTGCTTTGGGAATCATGGGCGTTGATCTAGTGAAACTGTGTAGGTTAGTACCTGTGCTGATGGTTTTTTGTTGCTCAGTCTTCCTTGGCAAGGGCTGAAGGCAGGAACGAAGAAGCAAAAGTACGAGAAGATTAGCGAGAAGAAAATGTCGACGCCCATCGAGGTACTTGACCGATTTAAGTAGGCTAGACAGAGCTGCAGGCCTTGGAGGTTGATGAGGTGTAATCCGGGGGTTGTTAAGCAAGTTGATGGGATGCTATTCTGAGCATATGTTTATAGCATTTGGGTCTCAGTTGCTACTATGGTGCAGGCACTGTGTAAAAACTACCCGTCGGAATTCGCGTCGTACTTTCACTACTGCCGGTCGCTGCGTTTCGATGACAAGCCCGACTATGCATACTTGAAGAGAATCTTCCGCGACCTGTTTATTCGTGAAGGTAGGGCAGTTTGATGTTAACCATAATGCAGTGTTTTCGCAGATTTAGAATGGTGCATGGGGGTTTAGAGTTGCACATTAGAGCGTCTCTGGTGGATGGTAACTTACTGCCCAGTCTACTGCCGTTACTAATCCAGTTTCGGAATTAAAAGTCAGAATCTTTTGAAGGAGTGAGAGTTGATGAAGGCAATACGTGGAGCGTGCTGTTGAATTCGTTGCTAATATGGTGTTTGATGCAGGTTTCCAATTCGACTACGTTTTTGATTGGACGATATTGAAGTACCAACAGTCGCAAATCTCTGGTGGTCCGTTTCGTACAATGGTACGTGGTACAGAAGTGCCGGGATGCTGATGAGTGCTAGAGTTGTCGATCTGTTGCATGATATGCGTGTCTTTCTGCTCTCTTGCTTTTTAGTATCTTGCGTATTCTGCTGGTGAGGCGTTGTAGTAGTAAGCTCCAAAGACCGTTCGGAGTGATGGTCTTTCCTGCTGGAGCTTTCAGTGCTCGTTGAAGACTGTTGTGAGATACGGGGAAGTAGCACGTTGTTGTAGGAGTTCGGTTAGGAATCCTGCTCTCATTCCTCCGTACGTTTTTGGCAGGGTGCTGGTGCAGGGCAGAGCAGCGGAGCTGCAGCAGATCGCGGTGGTGCGAGTCAGAATCTGCGGGAGACGCACCGTAGTACGGAGACGGATGCTGCGCGGCGCAGGCTGGTAGGAGGTGCAACTGGGTCTGGGGCTTCGAACGCGTTGGAGTCGTCGAAGCACAAGAGTCCCGGCCACGATGAGTCTGCAAAGGATTCAGTAAGTTTCGACGATCCCCTCTGTGATGAAAATCATCCTTTTTACGAACTGGGGCTTAAACGAAATGTGTCAAGTACGTTATATGAACGTCAAAGTCACGTGAGTTGTACCTTGAAAGTAGGTGATTGTGCCGCCTATGTTCTAGTATTTCGCGATCTGCAGTGGGGGTCGTGAAGGGGTAATATTGAGGGCCGCAGTCATCGCCTGTCTGGCACTTTGTAGAGGATCGCGCATTCTGGATAAGTGAATCTGGGTTCGGTACTTGGTAACGGTGAGACTAAGAGAGCTGATCTCGTGGGGGAGGTGAGGAAACCGACGACGTATTATTGTTCCCGAAAAATCGTGGACTTCATTGGATCATGTTTCAAATCCTGATCGAACTGCTCCGAATCGGTTACCGGATTGAAATCTAGTTTTTTGAAAAGAGTGTCGAACCACGCCATAACCGGGGATTGTATAGACGACACTCGTGTGTCTTCCTTCCCGCTGTCCTCTCGCAGGCGACGGGGTGGGGTGTAGATTTCGAGAGGGAGGTGATGAGCAGCAGCAGGAATGGTCGTTTGGGAGGATGTTGTTCTCAGCCCGTGATTGCGTGCAATTGTACAGGCCCTCGCTGGTCTGGCCGAACCGGAGCGCATGCACTCGTCGTCATACGGAACGCGAGGGGGGTCGTCCTCCAGGCGAGCCGTTGTGTCGAGCAGCAGGCCGTCCGGATCAACGGAAGCGGTAGAGTCGCGGACCATGAGCTCATCTAAGATCGGGCCGACGAGCCTGCGGACGCCCGGGGGGATGCAGAGGAGCTCGCCAGTGTCCTCGTCGGACCCCAAGCGGACGGTACCTAGCCGCCATCCGCAGCCTAACATGAGGATCTATGAAGCTGCCCTGAAGGGAGTGGAATCACTTTCTGTTGAGGTGGATGGAAGCCACCACAGAAATTAGGCACAGGTAGGTGTTTTGGTGTGTAGACGGCTGGGCAGTTGTGTGCCTGGGTCCTCGAGTGTGCGGAACCCCCGTTGCCTTAGGAGCGGAGACTTGGCGGTAGCAGTAGCGTAGGCTCGGTGGGCGCGCTGGGGGTAGGGATCCAGATACAGACCTTTCAGTGCAGAGTACGAGAGGGCTGTATCTCGTGACCAAGCATTGAATGAGAGAGTGGGAGTGCCTAGTTTTGCAGCTGACGGCCTTACGAGTTCTAAGGAAATAAGCAGTAGATTGCAGCAGAAGCAAGTAGGACGGTTGCAGGGCTGCGAGTGCTTTCTAACGCTGCTGTCAGAACCGTCACCCATGTCTTGGAGAGCAGAGCAGTCGCCGTGTGTCTGAGATGAGATCAAGGAAATGAGAATCTCTCCCTTGGTAGTACAGTAGAGTACGGTACATGCACATTGTGCAGCCATGAGCCTGTTGCCAACCTGTAAATACCATAACGTGGGAGTTATGTAACGCAAATGTATGGGGATTTTTACGGGTTTGATTGGTTGCATCTGGTGTCGGGTGAAGTCGTCGTGTCAGTGGCCTGATGTATGGGGGTTTTCGTGGATTTGTAAGTGGGTGTAAAGTCCGTTGGATCGGTTTTCACGGTTGGTACGGGAGTGTTGCTTGAGCCTGAACGAAGACTGGAATGGGGACTGAGAGCTGAGTGGTGTGAGAAGAGAAGAGGATGGAGTGTAGAGTGGACGAAGGAGGTGGTGGACGTGGCTTACGTCTGGGCAGGATGGCGGTTGTGCAGGGACAAGGTGCGTATGGTGGAAGTTCAGGAAGAAATCCTAGTTCAGGGCTAGCGTCCCTGAGGAGATAAAAGGAGGCATTTGAGGATGGAGCGGGGTGGGTGAATTGCCCTAGTTGTACTGCGCGTTATGATGTTGGCGTTGGAAACGGATGTTGAAAGCCAGTGTTATGGCTGGATATTTCAGTGAGCGTCGAGCAGTGCCGCCCCCGTATCCTGCGAGCAGTGGACCTGCGAGCCACACTTGACCTGGTTAAGTATCAAGGCCCTCGTCATGAGGGAGTCTTAAAAGGATTTAGCCAGCTTGTTAGAGTTTGGGCCGACAGCGTTCCACAGCTTCTTTCAATGGTGTGCTATTTACGTGGGAGATTCGTGGTCCCCCAGTTACTGTTTTCGTAGGCTGTGCTTTGAAGTAGAAGGCTGCTGGTGAGAAGACTGTGATTCGCAGTTGAGATAGTGCCGCTGTTGTTGTGATCGTTGTTACTTGCCTGTTGTTGTGATCGTTGTTACTTGCCTGTTGTTGGGACGAGCATGTGAACGACCCCCCGGATGCAGTGTGGCATTTAGCGGGCAGCCAGAGATTGGTGGATGGTAGGCATTTAGTCTTTGGTGATCGGCACCATGGTGATCTAACTATTGCTCTTTCGCAGTTAGTAGTCTGGGGTCATACACTGTATTGGAGTTCTGTTTGCGGACTGAGATGGCAATGAGTGAACGAAGCTGTGGAAGTAGCCTCGAGACAGTGGACTTATGAAAATATTTATTGTTCTATTTCGCATTTCACATCTCGATTGTGAACGGGTGATGTTACATGGAGTGTTCCTTGTGGCTTTTGTTCTGGTCGCGATTCTTCTCGAGATTCGCAGTTGAACTTCAGTATTCTATCCACAAACAAGTTACAGTGTACTTACTCTAAATGGTGTACTTAGTGAGGTGATGAATAGAGTGTTTACCCTTACTACCTGTTTAACACTATTTGTCAATTTGTGGGTAATTAGTATTGGTGGTTACATGTTTACGGGTTTGTAGCGGCTACCAAGGAGGATAGAGGAGGGGTAACGAGCCCCCTAATTTTTTGATGTATAGACATTAAATGCCAAGGAGTAGGCTTCCAAGGGTAACTTGGGGTCGCAGACCTCAAATTTGAATTCAAAATTATCAAAAACGGCATTGGGAGGTCCCCACGGATTCTTGGGTGCCTGCTTGGTAGTTGCCACGAATTCTTGGGTGCGTGCTTGGTAGCTGCCACGAACCACTGCCCTGTAGCCACCCTAATCCTAAACCCCAAACTTTCAAGTTTCATTTTCTTACTCACACTAAATTTCCATATCTCAGAAGGTCTCCCTATTGCATTTTAATTGTGCACTATTATTCACAAATAGTGTGAGAATTCACCTTTGGTGCTCCTACAGAAGTAGGTTTTCCGATATACAGTGTGATATTCGCAACTACTGTGAGTCACACTGAATACACTATTTGGTGTAGCACTTCATTATTCCTATCCATCTCCAGTACTCTTCGACCACATAGTTCTCATGCGCATGACACAAACCCGTCAGAGAGGGCATCTGAAATGCCACAGTTAAAATTGTTGGATATTTACATATTCTTGTAGGGAATTTCTATGTATGTATGTATTCTTGTTCGGAAAGTGTGAAGAGAGTGTGAGAGCGTTCCAATGTGTCTAATAACAAATTTGAGATGTGTCCAATAAAGCATGATTTGTAAAATGTATGCAAGAGTAATGATGAGTCAAAATTTCATTTAAGTACAATTCTCATCTATGGTTGTAGTTCACACTCCAAAGTTCTTGTTTTCATTTGGGCTAGAAATTGAATATCACCAAATTAGATGCCTCTACCTTAATTGATATGTAGAATTCTAATCTTCTACACATATTATCCACATTTTACGTGAAATCATTACTTGAACCAAATCAATTTGATGGAATCATGCTTTCATTCTAAATTAACCACATTCAAATGCAAATAGAGTTACAACCTAATGACATCCTTCAAGCTACTTACCTCATTATGAGATCAATGAGATGCAAACCAAAAGAGTTATATGTAGTTGTTCATAGAAACATATTGATAACCCCACAATTGATTCAAAATAGGTTAACCACTCATTTGTGTAATGTATAGTGTGAATCGAAACAAGAAAAGGAGACATAGAAACTCAAGGTTGATTAGTTGATAAGTTGCCAAGAAATACATAGACTTTTTAGGTACTCATCTCATGTGGTGAAATTGGGCTAATGCAATATTATTGCTTTCAACAATTGGAAAGGTGAATTTCAAAACATTAGAGTATCATTACTACTATTCTGAATGGTTTGTTACACGAAAGAAGTGATTATACTAATACCTCTCCGATCCCTCATGCTCCAAAAATTTGCATTTTCGTTCAATGTATCATAACTATGCTTATAAATCTTATATGAAAGAAAAGAAAAGCACAATCCTATAAGTAGAATGACGCAAAAACAACGCACGTTTACTCAACCACCCTAATATTGCAATGAAGTCATCTTTCGAAGTGTAAACTTGAAGATAATTTGTTAATTCTTTGATATATCAAGACAGCACATTTACCTATTCTTTACTTTTATATGTTGAAATATTAACTTGGTACGTTTCATCACAATAATTATGACAAGTGTGATACATTGATCAAAAGTACAAAAATATATCTCAGATTTGGGAAGTGATCAATTGTAATAACAATACATTCTCCAGAAGACCCTCATCAAGCAAATCACATTTATAAAATAAACCACACTCGGTATTTCATTAGACGTGATGATACATATATGTAGAGTGTAAGAGAGTATGAAAGCATGCATCTATAATCGCAAGTGGGGCAGACCATGTACGGTGAAACAATGACACCATTTAACTATTTCTAGACTGGAAGCAGACTAGAAGTAAGATAGTGAAAGCTCTTCCCATGTAAATCGGTGGATCTCTCGAGAATATAAAGATACTCACATCCCCGAATTTTAAACAATGTAGTGACCATATTCCACAAGATTGAAGATTCCGAATTTGCTCCAGTTCAGAATTTCTGATTGAGTCCGGATCTAGTTAAATGTGACATAACAGGATCACAAAACACACTAGGCCTCTCACAGATTGAACATGACCTTGATGGCACTTCCGCCCTTAGCACTCGTCTCAAACGCGTCGACGACATCCTTCTGGTTGAAAGCGAAGCGGTGAGTGATGAGCGGCTTCACGTCTATCCGGCCACTGCTCAACAAATCTATGCACAATGGATACGTGTTGCGGTACCGAAAGATCCCCAGAATGTCCACCTCCCTGCACACCCACACATCAACCTCGCACAATCAATGAATAGTCTGCATTTTCACTTCTGGCTATGATTTCACACACTTTCAATTCACATTCCTGCGATGCTTGCAATTCCTTACCGTTGGGCAGCTCCGCAGAGGGGGACCTTCATTTCAACATGACCGCAGCCCACAAGGCAAACGCGCCCTCCAGATCGAGTGGCCTGCAATGCAGTGCGCATACTCTTGGTCACCCCCACGCAGTCGATGGTGATATCGATATCTGTGCCCATTGCTTCTTGAATTGCAGCTACCTCGGACTCCTCATCCTGACAGAAGCACCCACCATCAGTCACTTTTTCCATGTTATGAATCTCAGCTTCAAGTGCTTGAGGATGAATAGAGCCTGTACCGCATCGTTTGTTGACAGCGTTATGGTGGAATCGGCTCCGAGTTCATGAGCGACCTTGAGACGTTCGACAGAGATGTCGGCGATCACAACCTTGGGGCTGCCGAATGCTTTGGCAGTCAGCAATGTGACCAGGCCTATTGGTCCTGCTCCTAGTATGAGCACTTTGGTGTTGGGGCCGACTGATGCTCGTTGACATGCGTGCACGCCCACACTTAATGGCTCACACATGGCTCCGTCCTCGAGGGAAACATTCTCCGGCAGCTTGAAACACATGTCCGCTGGATGAACCACCTGTAGCATCCAATACTTGCGTCGATCAATCTCCGAATCATTGAATCCAGCATTGACAGAGAGAGAGATATAGAGGCTCAGAGAGTACATGGTTGGCGAGGGATCCGTGGACGGGAGGAGTGGCGAAAAACTCCATCTCCTCACACAAGTTGTAAAATCCGGTCTTGCAAAGCTTGCATTTGTTGCAAGCGATTCCTGGCTCAAGAGCAACACGATCACCGATTGCCACATTCTTCACGGCCTTCCCGACTTCCTCGATGACGCCCGCACATTCATGGCCGATCACCATGGGCTCCTTCACTACGAAACTTCCGCACCGCAAGTGCTGCATATACCAATCAGAACAACACCACAACCACCTTGTGTTAGGTTTCATATCTAGTCAATAACAATATGTACCAACATGCGGAGCTTCAATTCATTTACCTTGTAATAATGAACATCGCTTCCGCAGATTCCTACTGCTTTTATCCCCACTTTCACCTCATGGTCGCCTGTATGGCCACCAATACAAAAATCACAAACATTGCTTTCTTTTGCATCATGGGATATTTTCTACAAAGAGAAATCGAATCACGCCTTACCCAAGGTAGGAGGCAACGGAAAAGGCTGCACTTTCAGACAATTGGCGCTGGTTACCCAAGCCGCCATATTCTGGACCTCGCCGATGGACCCCATGATAGCTGCTGCTCAATACGCTCTGCAATTCTCGATATGCAAACAGGCAAGTTTAGCATTTTGCTGCTACAAAGATTAAATCTACAACATCAATGGAAAAACATGGACATTGACATTCTTTCTCCCGAAAATAATTCAAACCAGACATCGTCACAGGAAACAAAACCAAAAATGATTGAAGGTTGAAAAGGGTGACTCCAATTAATCGAAGTCCGTGCTTCGCACTAGGAACACTAAATTTTAACCACACAATACAGATCAACCACACGAATTCGACCAAATACAGCATTGCTCTCTGCCGGAGCCACACTAGATTCTTTCATAAGTTCGGTAACAGAAATCGAAGGAAACCGATCCTTTGTACTTATTACCAGCCAAGAATCACAGAAAAACTCACAAGCCGAAAAGATGCCAATTCCCAGAATCGTAGACACAGTTATAAAAACTATTACCGACAGACAGGCACCTCTAGGCCATGCCCGAAACAAAAACTAAAGCACACCACGAGTGCTTCATTGCAGGCAGCGATAAGAATTGCACGAATCAATCGCTTGCAGCACTCTGCTTGCATTATTGCTGGCCATATCCAAATTTATTCTCCAAAGATTTGCTGCGCAGAAAAGGATGGTATCAAGCTAAAGAGATGATACTTACTGTTCACATTTGTTCGGTGGACAGTCACGCGCCATTTCAAACAAAATAAGCGTGCGAGAAACAAACACCGTGACGAATGCGACCAGGCTCTAAAACAAACATTGTGACGAACTCTCCCATGCTTGTGATGACAGCAAAAGCAAAAGGATCACGAGGATGAACTCACCGGAGCGGATGCTGATGCTTGTGGGTAAAAGCTAGATGGCTCGAAGTCCAACGAAACAATGAAAAGAAAAGGCTCGATGAGCATATGCGAAATTTAGAGCATCTCTCAAGTGGAAGTTGGACACAAGTGTAGGGCAGAAGCATCTTTGTCAGGATACCCCCCTTCAACCGGACAACATCTTTCTTAGATTTTCTTACTTGTTTTCTAAATTAGTGGACCCTTGCGTGTACCCCATGAATACATAATAAGAATGTCTCGTTATGGGAAAGGCTATACTAGATTTTTCTAAAATTGTATTTAATTATTTGAATGCTTAAAAATAACACAAAAATGTGAAAAGATCATTTTTCATATATGGTGATTACTAGAAAAAATGGTAAATCACATGTGTTATCACTCCAAGTATGGTGAATGCCTTTATAATAGCAAATAAATTTACACATTCACTACCATTCTATACGATTCTTTTTCTTTGTGCTAAAGAAAAAAAATAAAAAATAAAAAATAAAAATCTTCAATCTTATCTCAATATGTCTACTTCAGATCATCTTATCTTCAGAGTTTTCAATGTTCCTATCTTATCTATCCCATTTAATTCTTGCACAAGCTTACAATGAAAGAATTTATGGCTCTTCAAAGTTTCACGACTTAACCCTTAAAGTCGAAAAGATCCCAATTCGGGTCGTTTGGGGTCTGGTCAGCCCCATATTTACTATATTTAGCTCGTATAGTATGACATTGAAACCTTTTGCGGGTTGAAGAGTTTTTCCATAGCTTTCCGAAAAGTCATTTCATGCTCCAAAATTCCTCATACATTAAAAGATATTCACGGTCAAAGTTTGAAAACACTATTTGAAATCTGCCCAAAACTGCCCAAAATGAGGTATATGCTCGTTTATTCTCAAAATCTGCCCAAAATAAATAAGATTGCAGGAACTTCAAAAATTCACCAAGAATTGAGATTTTACTTTTTTTCAAGTTTTGTTTTTTGTACTTAGAAATAAGGTTTTAAGGCATAGTTTCACCGTTTAGATCCTTCATTCAATTATTCTACACATGCCATTTTTATTGTCAAAGAGGGGCCCTTTGTAGTTGAATTTCAGCATACCTCCATGTGAATAATCGAGCATTTCTTTATGTTTATGGGTCGCACGAGGGTAAAAATTGCATAGGTATGTTCCTAACTCACTTAGGAACAAGAATTTGAAGAGCCTCATTTCAAATTTACTCTTGAAGTTGGTTTTTTGAGCTCACAAAAAACTTCGAACCCATTTTGCAACAAGGGAAAAAAACGTTTTTTCAACTTTGAATGCTATGATCTCACAATTGGTAAGGAATTTCAAACTAAGCTTTGGTACACACATACATGGACAAGTTAGGTACAAGATCTTACGGTTACATACTTGAGATTACGTCAAACCTTTAAATTTTCATCTTGCATTGAAAGAGGGTGGTTTTGAGGAGTTGTGACAGTTTTGGGGGCTTTCGACTTTAGGGGTTAAAGCGTCCAAAACACAGTTCAATTTTTATGGTCAATGCTAATCCTCAAAATATATCACAACTGAAAATATTATATTTGCAAGAAAACATAAAACTTTACATGAAAAGGTCGATGGGTAGTAATTGTATGCAACATAAACAACTTCATTTAGATTCATAAATTATTTTTGGTTTTTTTGAAGATATAAACATGGCAGGATTTGCTTAGTGGGTGATGGTCTGGTTGGGGTACCCAAAAAGGTTGTCCCATGAACAATTGCACTCTATGCTGGTGTGACAAACATATCCATTTTTAAACTGTAATACAATAAGACTTCATTAGATGTGGTTTTAGTTGTCTATACTTATAATGTATCAAGAAAAAAAATTAAAAATTAAAAAAAAAATTTTGAAGTAATTTTATTTGATTTTTTAGTTGAAAAAGTAAGTCATGTCCCAATAACCTAAAATCCATAGAATCAAGCAAATGGAATATCAACCATTTTTATTTTAATATAATTTTTGAATATGACCTACATCTTCTTGTATAGAATACAAAATAATTTATTTAATAATAAAAAAATTAATTCATTGTGCACTATAATGCCTGCAAATCCCCAAATTCAACACTTTTTCCCTCATCTATGAATGGATCCAAAAAAAATAAAAAATCTAAAAGAAAATCTATAGGCATATATACTTTGATTTCAGTGAGGTGCATGATATTTTATTTTCTATTTTAGGGTCTTTTTACTTGATTAAAATGACTAAATTAGACAAACTTTGGAGGCTTTCAATAAAAATAACCTAATTAGTGTGTCCAAAAAGTGATACCCCAAGCTTACCATTGCCCTAGTGTTTTTTATCTCTTAAGAAACTAATGGTAATCTTGTTGGGTTAATATAGTGGTGCCTGGATAAGATCAACCTCGTTAAGATCAACGTCTACTTAAGATCGCTGTCACTGTCCCTTTATTATAAAAAGAGGCATTGTTTTGTTATGGTCAACGCTTGGATAAGATCGACGTTTTTGTTTGTCCGAAAATGTTTATCTAATCCAAGCACCACTGTAGTGAATTTTTTTTACTTTATTTTGAAATATGTAATTTTAACCAATTCTATCAATTTTCAACTACTAACTAGTACCCCCCTACGGCGTTGCAACACACAAATAAAATTTTCAAAATTAGTATTCTCTATTATTGCCAAAAACCATATGTGTTCAAACTTGTTCTAATCTCAAATCTTGTTTTGAATCTGTCCCTAACTCTGTCCTTAACCTCGTTCATGTCCTTAACCCCATTTATATCCCAATCCTTGTTTTTGTTTGGCCGAGGGTTGCCAAACAAAAAAAAAGGAAGGTTTTTAAAACCATCTTTTTACTTTTTTGTAACAATTCTAGGTTTAAGTTCAGAAATTTTAATATCATAAATACTTTGTAATTTTGTATCTAGCAATCCACTCTTCTGATCAATGATCCGATTGTTAAAGGCACACTAATATAAGTATATGTGCTTCCAACTACACCTTGGGCACTCCAATCCGACCTACAATTCTCGAAGATCTTGTTGACATCAACACCCTCCATTCAACCAAAAAAACATGTGTCTTAAATAGTTAAATATTTAGAGAGCAGGGTTGTCTTACATGACACATTTTTGTAACCTCTGTTTAATTGTCTTCTTTGACATGTTCGCCTGACATCAAGTTCGACCGGAATGTCCGTCCATACTTGAAAATGCATAGTAAAACATAAATATTTGCCTCTTTGATGTCATCTGCCTCATAGGAGGGTGAATGTCTCTCTAACCGTTCTACAATGTCTATTCTATTTTAAATTTCATTATTACTATATAATGAATGAAACCACAAATATTAAAAAATTCAAGTAGATTTTTATTTATTTATTTATTTTATTCATTTATTAGGAAAACTTCATGAGTTTGAATGTACATTTTACAACACATCTTCATAATTTTATTTCCAAGCCCCTTAGGCCTTCAAGGATTTATGATAGGTTTATACATAACATAACCCCATAGTTTACTTGCCAATTTTTTTTAGTAATGATTCTAAACAACCCACGAGCCTTGGCTTGGTAGTTAGGACATTCACAATGAATTTGCTAAATAACTCGCTAATTGTAACCATGAAGGAGGGATTGCTAAATGTAGCACAACTTTGAATCTACATTGTTTCCTTTGAACAAGCCACAAAGGGAAACTCCCATTTTGGAGAGGCAACTCATGGCATGGACTTGGGGTCAAGTCTAACGTTAAATAAAAGCCCCTCCATTACTTTAGGGCCGGGAACCGTGGAAGCCAAAAATTACCTTCGATGGTCTTGCTAGCCGCCATGGCATCTACCACAGGACTGTCTTAACTGAACCTTAGAATTACTAGAATGTGTTCCTTCTTAGTTCTTACTTATCGTAAGGTACGTTCCCACTTGGCCTTAGAGGTGGTGTTAGAAGGTGGTCTTATCTCCTTAAAAGAGTGTGTGTCCACACCTACATTCTTTAGTAATTACCAATCCTACATGGATGCCCACATGGCACACTCTAAAACTTGGAGGACAAAAAAAATATTAGCTAGTATTTGGGAGGACAAAAGATAGTTGAGCATTAGTAGGCAAGTGTTAAGGAAGCACCACAATTAGAAATATTCTCAAGTTTTGAAGACTTAAGAGTGGTCTTAGTTAATGGGGCCTTTGAGGAGCCATTATGTAATTGAGGCTACTTCTAAAAACACTTTTCCAAGCCTCATTGATGAGGCCTTCCCTAAGAATAAGGAATTTCCCCAAAATTGTGGAGGTCTTAAGTTTTAATGTATGCTCTTATCAAAGGCCAGGTGGGAAGGGGCCTGTAGCTGAATCCGTTAGTAGGTAACGATCGTACATAAGAACAACAAAGCAAAAAGGATATGAGTAACAGATTTGAAGACATTTCACCAGTGTCCACTGTTTCGTGAAAGACGTTGATGCATAAATATTCTAGATTTTTTGAATTAGAAGATTCAGTGCTTTTCAGCCATGGCCAAGTACACATGAGGAGATACTACACTAAACTCACCTGACAACTACCCACTCAGAGGTGTACCCCATCTTTATTGGAATCTACAAACGAATGTTTGACAGCCTATGCCTACTACATTGATCCATATCCTACACATACAGTCTTCACTCGTGCTGGTGAGCGCCGCTGAACTTACATGCGGAACTGTTTCTGGATCATGTCCACCGTCTTCGTGTCGATCATGAACGCCTTCTCCAACACCTCGTCCTTGATATCTGGTGTGAACAATGCGGGTGCAATTTGTTGCACGCCCGGATTCTGGCTGCTCAAAGCTGCGAATGCCAGTGCTGGGCCCTTGCCCACATTCAGCTGGAAGTGCACCAGTCCCTTGGGGAACACGAACAACTCGCCTGCCTTGATGACAGTGGCGAACAGAGTGTTGCTGGTGGTGCTCACGAACCCCACGTACAGCTCGCCCTTCACCAACAGCAGAAGCTCAGTGGCTCGGGGGTGCGTGTGAGGAGGGTTGATGCCGCCCTTGGCGAAGTCGATGCGCACGGCGGAGATGCCCAAAGTGTTGAGACCAGGGAACTGGACGACGGAGGCGGGGGTGACGACGGCGTTGTTGGCGTTGTTGGTGTTGCCGGGCTTCATCAAGCCATCGAACTTGAAGTCGTTGACTGAGACCTTGTTAGCAGGCTTGCAGGCGAGTCCGTTGATGGTGAGACCGCTGGCGGGATCAGCGACACAGAAGTCCTGAAGAGGATCCTCGTCGGCTGCCATGGCCATCATGGGTATGAGAATGAAGGTGGCGAAGAGGGCCAGTGTCACCCACAAGCTGCGTAGATTCATGATACTCATTTCAATTGGGTGGTTGGGTCGTCGGTGTTGGTGGAAGCTGAAGAATCAGTAGCTGACGAAGTGCGTTGCAAGTCGAGCTCTAGTGTAAGAGCTGGGACGCCTTGGAGAGGTGTTAGAGAGTGCCGAAGTAGGTGGGCGACGGTGAAGTAATGAAGTGGTGGGCTGCTGATGGTATTAGGTGGGTGGAGACTGAATATATAGTGTCATGGGGCCCGGAGTAACCGCGACACTGTTGACTGCGCGTTTTCCGATCGAGACGCGTGGTGACCGGATCGAAGGACGAAATTCCGGGTGAACTTTCTAATCGTTGGAGACCAGGAAGGTCAGCCTGCCTAAAACCGAAAAGGAAATGGCTTAGTAAAAGTCCGTTTCAGACCAGGAAGGTCAGCCTGCCTAAAACCGAACGGTGGGGCACCTGAGGCAGCGAAAATTTTAAGGGCGAATTTTCGCCAGCTCCTTACCCCAAAACGGGCAGTGCGAACGGGCAGTGAAAATTTTGAACTTTTTTTACAAGTCTAATCGCCTGTCGATGTGGCCGTTCCCTGTCTCAATCGCCGAATTTGCCGCCACTCCCGCCCACTACGTCGCCGGTTTGCCTCCCATCATGAACATCGGATTCGCCAGATCTGGATTCAAATTGGGAGCCTTTCGCTAGGTTTAGGGTGGCAGCAGCGATAGCTCACTCAGATGCAATCGCCATTTATGTTCATCTCCCTCACGTTCATTCGCCAGGCGAGCTTCATTGTGTAGGGTTGTGTGAGAGTTCGAGTATTGGTCATCGATGGCGGGAGTTTGAGTGATCCAGAATGCGGAGTTTGAAAGCAGAATTGGAGTGATCGATCTTGGATCGCTTAAGCGCATTCAGCATTGAGTGACTGATCGTGGGCTGGTGTTCGCGTGCAATTGGTGGAGCGAGCGAGCGCATGCCATGCCGAAGCAAGTGCACTTAGAAGCAGCAGGACTCTCTTCTTCAGGGGTGGAGCGCACTTAGCAGCAGCAGGACTCTCTTCTTCAGCTCATGGTGAACTCGCACTTAGCAGCAGCAGGACTCTTCTTCAGCTCATGGTGAACTCTGAATGTCACATGGTGAAGGCTGAATGTACCCTAAACCTTGAATGGAATTGTAATTGTGAAGGGGAAACATTGGAATTTGAGTCTTGAATGTGAAACCTTGAATTTTGTAAAACTGAACGTGAATGTTTGAATGTTTGAATGTGTTCACAAAAATGAATGTCAATGTGAATCTTGAGTTCAGATTTTGGTTGAAAATGCCCCAATTTTTTGCCCCAATTTTGTTTTCAAAGTGTTTGATTTTTAGAATGAAGTTGTCGCCACATGCGCTAGAGTTTAGTGTTGCAAGTCGTCAAAACCGCTACCGTTGAGCAAGACAGGAGCCTGCAAATTTTAGTGTTGAGCTTACACGCCCCAAATATGAATCGCCACTACAGTAATTTAGAATTTGGAATGGGAGCCAAAATACTTTATTACCACTCACTCTAAATCGCCAAATTTACTTACACCAAGTGTTGGTGGGTCGCCTCTCGCGCTCCAGGGTAAAAAGCTTAAAAAAATCGCTGACCCGAGGGAAGCTTGCAGAAGAGCCGCTGCTGGCATTCGACACTTGCAGTATTCAGCTTTCCGAAAGTTCTGGGTCCAGATTTCTATGAGCCGGAGGCACTCATGTGCTTGTATTGTCTGTTCCAATTTGTTTCAGGGCATAGTCATAGTGGCGTCCTTTCGTTGGTGCAATCTGTATACTAAAATATTATATGGTTGTTCATAGTAATATTGTGGTTGAGCAAATCTGGAATATGAAATTGGTGGTGGGATCAATTTTTGAATTCATTCGTCGTTGAACTAATATATTTGGTGAAGTTAATTCTTTTTTAATCCAAATGGTAATTTTGAAACTAAATAATATCAAATGGTCTATTTGGATTTTGTTTATCACATAAGTGCACACATTCGATATAAATTTTATTGCGGCATTTCGGATGCAAATATTGTAATCCAATCAATTTCGGATTTTCGATTATATTTGAGCATGTTACCTACTTAAATCCTAACTCCTGCTTGTGCATGGTCACATGCAATCTGATTTGACGGAGTGGTGTAAACATCCCACTGTCCCTGGACTTGTCCGATCAGGATGATTGTTCTCATTACAATGAGATCTACCTTTCATATGCGTCGTAGACAAATTAACGGTGCAAGCGGATACCTTTTCAACGAAGCGATAACTTGCGTTATCGACACTTTTCAGTCGATGTAAATTAGACCTTCTACGCCGGAGATTTGAAAGTAATTAAAGCTCAACTCGGTTGGCTTAATATTCAAAGTTAGAATTGTCGGGGCAAGTTTTCTTCCAATCTTCAACTCATTGAATATGGAACTCTGAAAAAAGTACCTACTTGACCACAGGTTTTTATAATATCTAGTGACTCATCCAAAAGAGTGCTGCGACCGGTACCGCGAGTCGCAGCTTGGAGAGCCGTGCGACACTCGCAAAAGCGAACTTCCATCGGCATCTTCCTTTTGCCTGACAAGTCTCATCGGACTTCCATCCAGCCACCCCGCGTCGAATTTGAAATTTCTTAACTCTTGAGCTGTATATAAATCGGAGCTTTTGTAACAGCAGCAACCATTTCCAACCTCCAATTTCCACCATCACCTCACCGTATACAAGCAAGTACGCAATTACCTTTGTCAAAGAGCTGAATCTGAATCTCAACCTGTGAACTGAACCAACTGATCGAGTAAATCGACATGGGCATCATGAATCTACGCAGCTTGTGGGTGACACTCGCCCTCTTCGCCACCTTGGGTCTCATACCCATGATGGCCATGGCAGCCGACGAGGATCCTCTCCAGGACTTCTGCGTTGCTGATCCCGGCAGCGGTCTCACTATCAACGGACACGCCTGCAAGCCTGCTAACAAGGTCTCCGTCAACGACTTCAAGTTCGATGGTTTGATGAAGCCCGGCAACACCAACAACGCCAACAATGCCGTCGTCACCCCCGCCTCCGTCGTCCAGTTCCCTGGTCTGAACACTTTGGGCATCTCCGCCGTGCGCATCGACTTCGCCAAGGGCGGCATCAACCCTCCTCACACGCACCCCCGAGCCACTGAGCTTCTGCTGTTGGTGAAGGGCGAGCTGTACGTGGGGTTCGTGAGCACCACCAACAACACTTTGTTCGCCACTGTCATCAAGGCAGGCGAGTTGTTCGTGTTTCCTAAGGGGCTGGTGCACTTCCAGCTGAACGTGGGCAAGGGCCCAGCACTGGCATTCGCAGCTTTGAGCAGCCAGAATCCGGGCGTGCAACAAATTGCACCCGCATTGTTTACACCAGATATCAAGGACGAGGTGTTGGAGAAGGCGTTCATGATCGACACGATGACGGTGGACATGATCCAGAAACAGTTGCGCGCGTAACTTATCAGTGCAAGCATCAGACTTATACACTGCCTGTAGTTACAACCTCAGTCACATTGACAGGATTAAATAAGTTACAGGTGGATTCAACTCGTAGCCTTTTAGATCGACACCTAAACTTTTTACCAGAATAAAGTATGCTAAAGATAGTCCATACACTGGGACATTCCCATTTCTAACAATGTTTAGTCACCTGTTGTATGAATGAAACTATGCTCATATGATATGATACCTATCATTGAAGTCCTTCACTATCACAAATTCAGGATTCTCTGCACTAGTACTGCAGAAATCTTCATGAGATCATTTAAGTCTTGTTGCCGATGACGTTGCCACCCCTTTGAAGTGATTTTTGCAATTTGATGTGAATGTAAGATCATTGATTTCTAATATCAAGTACTGGAAGCAAAGTAAAGGACAAATATACCAACATCTTAAAAAAACCAGATTCGTTAAAAGTGCATGGACTACGTGACATGTGCACATGATAAAATATCATTGTGACGGTATTATAGAAAGTTCGTAGTGGTTCCGCGGTTGTTTAAGGGCCCCTCCATCAATATTGAAATGGAGCCTCTGAAGCCCAGAATTACTTCCGATGGTCATGCAACCTCCATGGCATCTACCACAGGTCTAAACGCAACTTCATAACTACTTGGATGTGTTCCTTCTTACATATTGTAAAGTCTGTATCCTTTTCTAGTTGGTAACGGTCATAGATAGGAACAGCAAAGCAAAAAGGAACTAACACTTTTGTGAAGACATTTCGTCAGTGTCCACCGTTTCGAAAGAGACGTCGATGCATAAATAGTCTAATTTTGTTGTTTTGTAAGATTAATGATTTTCAGTCATGGCCAGGCCCACATGAGGAGAGACCACACTAACTGAGAAGTGTACCCGTACGTCGTTGTGTTCCCAGGGACTAGTATGCCACATTTAACTAAATCCGGACGCATTCACGAATTATGGACTGGAGCAAATTTTGGGAATTACAATCTTGTGGAATTATTATTACACCACTTGAGAATTTACTTCGGGGATGTGAGTATCTTTATAATCTTTAAAGATCCCCTGATTTACATTTTTGTGTTCACACTGTATCTTACTCACATAAGTATGAATCCCGGTTGCCTTACTTTTGGACCGCTTCCAGAAGTAGTTAAATGTGTCATTAAGGTAGGAGTACCCATAACCACCAACATAAGAAAATTCGCCCATTTGTAAATGGTCTTTTTATAGTGGGTAATTTTTTTTGGGTGGCAAGATAGTTTTTAGGAGGGTTTGTAATTTTATTTTTATTTTTTTGTAAAACACATGAATTAATACAAATTTTCAAATAGTAAAGAACTGCAGGATACGTAATCAACCTATAGGGTATGCAAAAACCACCTTAGCTGGTACAAATTTCCATTCATGATTCGACCCAAAACCACCAGCTTTTTGACTGTTTTGATTGGTCAGTTTGAATTGAGTGTTCTGACAATGCTAGTTCAGGCTAGGTGCGGTTATTGGGAGATCTACATGTTGCTAGTGGGGGTGCTGGTGGTTATGGGTACTTCAACCATAGTGCACTTCCAGCGTTCCAGCTGAACATGGGCCAGAGTCCAGCGCTGGCGTTTGTGTGAATGAACGGTCAGAACTCAGAACCCTGGTGTGCAGGAGCTTGCACCAGCATTGTTCACACCGAATGTCTCTATCGAGTATCATGTTGGCTAGATTTTGTTTTTGGTGCCTGAAACACATTCTGCTTTTCTGATTTTCTTTCCAATCTTTTATAAAGGTATTTTGCTACACTAAATAGGTAGATTAGTGTTAAATACACTAATATACATAAATATGTTGTAAGTTTTTACTGTTGGTCAATATTTTTACCCTCTGTATTGGCCAAGATGGGGATCATTTCATAGTACAGGAATCAATGCTCTTGGTAATTTTTTTTCTCAGAAGTAAAAACTTATAGTATTTTCAAATCTTATAAATATCTAACACTAATATACCTATTTAGTGTACTGAAAGAGGGTAGTGATAATCACAAACAATCACTTACTTTCGCTTCTTTTTAATGCTATCTTTTCCAATTTAATTACATCTCTAAGAAGCTCATCCCCTCATTTCCGATTTAATAAGATCTCTTAGAAGCTCATCTCCAGGTACGGTTCTAATATGGGTACCCCCTCCAAAATAGTGTGATTCTTTTAAAACTACTTTATGATAAAAAAACTTTATCGAAAAATTATTCTTACCATATGGTATTATGAGTGACATGGCTATAGTTGTATACATGTAGTTAAAAAATGGAATTTCTGGCACATATATTAAGAATTACACATAGGTCACACATATTGAGACGCGTCTTAGTGGTACCCATATCAGAGCCGTACTTTCAATTAATTTGATCACAAAAATTACTTCTAGTCAACATTCTATTCATTTCTAAATGTAGAACGACCACTGAGTATGTTTATTCTGTCCAACAGTTACCTAAATATCCAGTGTAAAGTTGGAAAGAAAATCCAAAGGAGAAGAAAAAACACTTGAAAACTTAATCATAATCCTATTAAGTGGGATGCCAACAACAATGTTAGTCGTAATTTATTGTTTTTCATGCGATGATATATTACAAACCGTTAAAATAGGAGACTTTTAAATCACAAATTAAATGTAGCAGATTTTACAATGCAGATACTCGATGATGAAGCGGAGAGACTGTACATATACTAAAACCACATATGACATTTCCTATGGTGAAATTATATAAACTAGGCCCTATATTACAAATTGTATAACGTGGACTACCATATATTTGAAACAATGTATCACAAAGTGACATCTTCTGTGAAATTGAAAGTATGACATATCCATCAAATAGTATACTACACTTGTATGTATACTGTATAAGGACACCATCAACTAAAACCATATATACAACCTTTAGGATAGATTGAATATGATTGTATCATCAACAGAAAATTGCACAAAAAGTGACGTCTGCAGGGTCTTGTCCCTAATGACGCAAGAGAGCTAGTTTAGTTGTGCTTTTAAAAACATCAAAATAAGCTATTATATTTGTCACTTCTGTTTCAATTTGTTCTATATAATAAGTTATACTTTAATCTACTAGATTAGTAGTGAAATTTAAGGGAAAGAGATAAAAGTAACAATTCATTGTGATGTTGTTAGAAGAACAATTTAATCATGCACTCTTGCCTCATTAGGAACAAGTCACCACACACATCATTACTCTAACATTTTCTATTAGTGTATATGCAAGTAAGCAATTACTTGAAAAACACTCTTCAATATGGACATTGGAGTAGCCTTTTTGCTAATGGCACAAAGGATCAGAAAGATGCATATACTAAAACTTGATGTCGCAATGAAAAACTAATTTTGGATGGCTTTGTGTTTTAATTTTTGTTGCAATGCCAATGTTTACTTGTGAGTTTTGCAAGTCCTTTAATATTCTCTTTGACAAATATGTGGAAGGTGATTAAATAGATTTTTCCTTTCTATCTTCAAAAAAATATGTACAATATGATTGTACACTCGTTTGAAAACCCACATAGTGACAAAAATATCAAATTAAAGTTTGATGTCATCAGAATAAAGCACAATTTAAACAGGCACTTTTGCATCACTAGGGACAAGTCACTAGGGGTTGAGTTTCATACCATTTTCTCCTAGTAAAAGCTTTGAAGTGCAATAAACTTATACCATATTGTTAATTGTGATACAATAAGTAATCCAAAAGTGTAGCCACAATATCATACTTTCACCCAAATGAGTCTTTATACCCAACATAAATGCGATGCCCACATTCTAAATATAACAAGTTTTGACACTATATTTTATTATGCTCATTATAATGGGTGATGATCGATGAACTTAAATCTTCTGACTTCAATGAGTGTATGGTAAGAAACGTCAATCAAGAGCATAAAAAGTCCAGTGTATAAAATTTTCAATGTATGTTGTATACGTAGACATGTTCAAAAGCTTTTAGCTTCTCCAAGTCATGGGAGAAAGAGAGAGCAGTAACTCGGGTTAATCAACGCACGCGACTGAAGTGAGAAAATTACCGTGACTTTGACCATGGCAGGCTTGCGTAATCCCGTCGATCCCGGTGGCTGCCGGAAAGTGCCCGAGAAGCCAGACTCAGAAGCCAGAGTGCGGGTCTTGCTCACTAAAGGTGACGTCTCAGGTGACTGTCATCGGCAGCAGAACCTCCATTTGCGGCTCACTCGTCTGATCCGGACTTTGACGGGCTCCACTTCGGCCGACGCCCCAGTTTCTCCACTGCTTTCCCTCTAGCTACGCCGAGTCTCATCGAAACGCGCCTTCACAAGTCATGCCCCGGCCTGTATATAAACTTAATCATTTCACCCACAATGCATCGTTCAGCAGAAAACTCATCCAAGTCTTCACAAGCCCTCTCTCGTGCTCAGCAAGCTCCATCATCACTTACTGATCGAGTTCATATCGAGCTCCAACATCACTCACTGATCGGACATCATGGTTCGCAGTAGCTTGTGGGTGACACTGGCCCTCGTCGCCACCTTGACTCTCATACCCATGATGGCCATGGCAGCCGACGAGGATCCTCTCCAGGACTTCTGCGTCGCCGATCCTGCCAGCGGTCTTACCATCAACGGACTTGCCTGCAAGCCTGCTAACAAGGTCTCCGTCAACGACTTCAAGTTCGATGGCTTGATGAAGCCCGGCAACACCAACAATGCCAACAACGCCGTCGTCACCCCCGCCTCCGTCGTCCAGTTCCCTGGTCTCAACACGTTGGGCATCTCCGCCGTGCGCATCGACTTCGCCAAGGGCGGCATCAACCCTCCTCACACGCACCCCCGAGCCACAGAGCTTCTGTTGTTGGTGAAGGGCGAGCTGTACGTGGGGTTCGTGAGCACCACCAACAACACTCTGTTCGCCACTGTCATCAAGGCAGGGGAGCTGTTCGTGTTCCCCAAGGGACTGGTGCACTTCCAGCTGAATGTGGGCAAGGGCCCAGCACTGGCATTCGCGGGTCTGAGCAGCCAGAATCCGGGCGTGCAGCAGATTGCACCGGCGTTGTTCACCCCCGACATCAAGGACGAGGTGTTGGAGAAGGCGTTCATGATCGACACGAAGACGGTGGACATGATCCAGAAACAGTTCCGCGCGTAACTTACCAGTTCAAACATCATAAATATACACTGCCTGTAGGAGCATCCTCAATGACACCGAGAAGTTTAAATGAATAGTATATACAACTGGTAGAGTTTTTGATCGATACCTGAAATTTCTACCAGATTAAAGTGTGCTTAAGATAGTCCATACACTAGGACATTCTCACTTCTACCAACAATCACCTGTTGTATAAATGAAACTATGCTCATATAATTTGATACTTAGCATTGTAGTCCTGTACTATCTTATATCTCACAATTTTGTGTACTGGTACTACAGAAATTTTCTTCACATCATTTTAGTCCTCTTCCGAATTCATGTTGCCAATGACGTTGCCATCCCTTCCAAATGATTTTTGCAATCTGATGTGAATGCAAGATTCATTGATTTCTGATATCAAGTACTAGAAGCAAAGAAAAGGAAACATATACCAACCAACATCTTAAGAAACACCAGACTTGTGGAAAGTTCATGAACCGTGTCATTTGTGCGCATGATAAAATATCATAACGACGGTGTTATAGAGAGTTGACATTGCTTAGTGATTGCTAACTCCAAGATTGTGTTCATCAACGTACGTTAGTTTACTGTCGATGAAGGCTGCTAATTTACACTCCTTGGACAAAATTCTTCAACTAATTTGTGCAAAATTTCAAAAAGCTTGAGATGTAAGTAGGAATCGCTTAATTTTATGCATGCAAAAACCCTCTGCAAAATGTTCTGATTAGCTCTGAAACGAGCAGTTATGAGGCATGTCAACCTTGATCAATGTACTGAACCTCGCTACTGCTGGAGCCCCCAAAAATCACAAGGCAGATTTTATTTTAATCTAGATTTACAAAGAATAAGCGTGAGATCTTGTTAATCTCTTCCGAACCATATTACCCTTCTTGCTTGAGATGATCATTCTGGCTACAGATTCGCATGCGAGTACACCATTCGTCTCCAACATGTTCAGATTTTGCAACCAATCTCAGCTTCTCTGCAAAGACAAAATATGAATTTTGACGATAAGTGGGCAATGAACAGTGATAGTGATAGTAGGGCAATATCGGGAAAACCCAAAACTTCTAAAGTGTAACTTCAATAATTTTTCCTAGTTTCACAAAGTTGATGTTGTTGATTTTACAATCTGGATGTACGGACCCTGCATTGATAGTGTAGACAATAGCTGGTAAATGGAGATTTACATACCTTAAGAGTTGAACGTGGATGTTTCCTACTAGAGGTCTTTTTAAGACCTTTCAGTAGTTTTGTTTGGAGAGCGTTCAGCTTCATTGTATCACTCCGAGTTGAAACAGACTTTGCTCCTTTTCTAACCTGATATAAAATGAGCACACTCAACACAAAGTAGAAAACATATTCTACACCTGACAAGTAATGTCCTTTCTGCGCTTGTAAAAAGCATATCAGGTTCGATAAAGATCCCTTGATCGATTGATGGTATCTCTAACTTAAACCTCAGTTACGTAAGAATGGCACTTTTTTGAGTGTTAGAATTCAATGAAAAGTAATCATAAACATGTGAATTTAGCCAAACATGTGAATTTAGGCCCTTCCAAATCTTTGGGGATTCAATGATTCATTTTGCATTACTAGGTATGCTTTGAGTGTCGCACTTTGCACCAAAATGGCACTTTCGGTATGGCAGAATGGCGCTTGGAATATTGCCATTTTAACAGCATCGAGCATGCTATCAATACATGCAATATGTTTAAGTATACGAAGACGTCAATTAGTTCGCTGTGAGGCTCGCATGCATACCTTGGACAAGTTTTGGCGCTTCTCCACTTCAGTTTTACGTTGCAAGCGAGTGGACATGGTGCCTTTTCTTGCAGCGGACGATGTCAATGAGCCTGGGCGAAGACAAGCGGATTTCTTCTTAACAGAATCTGCACGGCAGCCCCAGCTTGTAGCATGGCGCAAAGGCCTGTGTGGAGTAGTAGGCTGGTTCGTGATCGGGAGAGTGAATCCCACCCTCTTTGTAGTACTCAATGTTGGCATGGCGCCTTTACAGTTCTTGTGTGCTGCAGCAGCAGCAGCTGCTGCTTCTGACGAGCGCCGGCTCTCTCGTGGTTTGCATGAAGCCTCGGACACCAGCTTCTTCAACGACTGCAACTTCATCTTCTCCTTTCGAATGATGTGCTCCTTCCTCGCTTTCGCCTTCTCATTCTCCACTACCTCCACTTTCCGACGTTTGGAACATGGCTCATCCTGCACATTTCATCATTTCACAGCCTACTCACACATTATGGGATACACTTTCTAAAGTCTCACTGCTTCTTAGAGTGAGGGACTCAACCCGCAACATCTTATACAATGCAGAACAAACATAAAGACTCCCATTGATTTCTGGTTGTCAGCGAAATTTGCTGTAGTTTCCGGTTATCAGCGAAACGGCTCCCTGTAAGATTGACTTCAGCAGAACTCGTTCAAGAAAGTTCCAAACGTGTTGCAGACATGCAAACATGTATACCTCTTCTAGAGACTTTGCTTTCAAAGGCCTCCAGTCATCACCTGCCCATATCAAAGATGGCCTAACATCGCATGCTTTTACCGCTTGAATACCCTTATCACCTGCAAACACGATACGGAACAAACGCACTGCTTAATAAACAATCTAAATGAGAGTTGGCACCAAGGCAGAGATTCATCGATTGGCACACATCAATAGAAACGACGTCACAGTAAGAAAGTAACGACGTTTTCAAACCTGGGTATCGAATCTTGATGTTTGTTTTGTTAGCTTTATCAATCTCCACAATAGTTCCTTCCCACCAACTAGAAAAAAACGAGACTTCTTTATTCAGTTTGGACCCTTTTGTATGATTCATGATCACTACAGACTCTAATCCCTATCTGCAGAATGTGTTTTTGATGAAGATGGGATGAAGCTTGTGGATATGGAGAAACTAGAATATACGTACCCTCCATTACTGAATGCATCAACACGATTTCCTACTGTCCAAGTTTGAGGCGGCATGGATCGTGCCTTATTGCAAGGATGCAATGGCCGCAACCACCGCCGGTCACCATTTTGAGATCTCCCACATGCATCTTCATCTCGATACGAAGACAGTGGGAACAAGTTTCTACATGGAGTGCAGCCTGCCATAGAAACACACTTGTATCACTTGTTAAGCTAAGATGACATGATGATCTTCTAAAGTAAAAATCGTATTAATAGATGATTCACGAGGTGGCAGTGATTATGCTCAGAATGGCTCTAACCTGATACAATTTTGTAATTAGCATGTTAAGTTCACAGTTCAGTGTTAGTGGCAGAATAACTTCGTTTGCTCAAGTTGAAGAAAAGCAAGGGCAGTACCATCATCTCTGAAAAGCTCATTGTACTGCACGAAAGCTTCCGTTTCTGTCTTCATGAGAATTTTAGCCACAAACCATCCACCTTGAAGCCCAACCTCTTCAGTCATCACCTGTCCTCACAACGAAGTCTGTGAGTGACATACTTGAATAAACCAGCGATTGAGGAGAAATGGTCATTTTGGGAGCAACGTTTTTATGGAAAAAGTCGATTTTGAAACTTTTACTGCTTTTCTCTACTTTCAAGCACAAGATCTTAACCCCTAAAGGTCTGAGCGTGCCGTGGCGACCAGTAGAATACGGTGTATTTTGGTTGTATTTGGAGTGAATGCACACCTCTAATGGGTTTGAGTTCAAAGAAGAAGTTGACATTTGAATTAATGCAGTTCTAGTGAGCTATTACGATTCTAGTTTAGAGTTTCTTGTTGGTAGCAAATCCTAATTATACGACAGCGTACATACTATCCCCAAGGGACTTTTAAGGGTTAAAGCTCACTACAGTAGTACAATAAAATATCTCAATTGTTGGATCCTCACTCTTTGGAAAAATATAACAATCAATCTTGTTTTACAAGATTTGAGGTACGATTTGAGGTTTGATGGTGTAAATTTTGAAGGTTGCCCTCGTAAAAGTGGTAAAAATATCAAGTTGGAGTTCTTGAAAAGTTGAGTAGAAGTATTACTATAAACATACTTCCAAAAAATTCAAGAATTTACTTTTTTGCTACCCTATTTGGGCTTGAAAACTAAAATTTACATAATAAAATTCTAAAATTGGAATTTGGCTTTACAAATTCTGTCACATATGGCATGTATGTATTACCACACTCGTACCTAATGACAGGCCATACCACCGAAGTTAGACCCTTCAACTAAGTAAGACCCGTTTTGGCTCTCTTAGGCACGTAGGGGTTTAATTAGTAGCAAAGTCTTACTTCCACAAGTTCATCAGGCTGATCCACAGTCGCTGCTCCTTTCGTACATCTGAAAACTCCCCCTTCAGGATTCCTCGGCATCGCATGTACTATTCTCTTTTTTTGACCCACTTGTACCTGCTCTCGGTTCACCGCCCCTTTCTTGTCATCCGTACTTTCTTCCTGCCTTGAGAACCTTCCGCTTCGATCCCTGACTTGCTCATCCTTGGCATCAGCAGCTGGCTTCTTGTTCTTCCTTTTCCGGTCACCAGTAGTTATCTACCATGAATTTCGAAACTGTCAGAAGCACATTCAGGTAAGCAATGTTGAAACTTCGATCTACAATTTATTGCTGGAAGGTAACTTGGTTTGCTGAAGCAAAAAGTCTCATCCTAGAACTCAAGCACCATCGTGCATCATTTTAGTAGTTGACACCACACAGGTACCTTGACTTATCCATTTCGAAGCACTGGGGCACTGGCTGGCACCATATCGCCAATAAAATGGTTCATATGCAGATTTGTAAAAGAGTCTGGCTGTTGATAAGGAAGAATGTGAAGTGCAAGGGAAGGATATTGATTCAATTGATGATATTCATAGACCTCTAGTCAAGGTTGAGGAAGTAGAAAACGTCGGTGACACATCGAATTGACTCAAATCGAAGGAATATGACCATCTATGGGGATGGGATGCTTCATTGTGAAACACATTAAGCAAAATACATCAAAGATTGATACGGTAGAAATACCTGCACAGATTGGCGATGTGTCGCCTGCGCTCGGTCACCTTGGCCCTGCGCAAGCGTGTCAGCGGATCTGGTATAGCCACTCCTGTTTCCAAAACTTGGTTGCGAGGAGCCACCGAGAAACTCCCTGGAGGCCTCCTGGATGGCCCTGGCAGCTTCTACTGCTGCCTTCGCAACCACTGCAGCTGCTGCAACACTGGCTGCCAGTGCAGCGATTTGCGATTCCCGCATTGCTGTCAACCGTGAATGAACGGCCTGAGTTCATATATATGCATACACCCAACAATGAATCAAATTCAGGTTAATCCAAGTCAAACTAGTACTTTTAAGGTTGAGAACTAAATCAGCACGTATTGCATTAACGCTGAACTCCGGCATTGCCTATTGCTGAAACTGAATTCCAGGTTACTACTCATTGGAAAACTAGCACCGAGGAATATGGAGTTTGTCGTTCCATGAAAAATGGATGTTGAAGAATGAGGCGGCATACCTGGGTTTGCATGCGAGACCACTCGCAGTGGCTTTGCGCAAGGGCCGAAGTAGCAGCAACCATGGCCTCTTTGGCACTATTTTGTGCTTGCATGAGATGACCATCCGTTTCGTGGCATATAAAAGCAGCTGCTGGATTTGATTGAGAAGAGCCGAAGAAGCCATTCATGGCATTTTGTTGCGGACCTTCTTGGTCTGGAACAGCAAAATGAGGACCATTGTTGTATGCGACGGTCCGAGTGTCGGAGCGTACAAAAACCATGGTCGACCTCGCATCCTGGTGATGCTGCTGCGCCATGCTCGCCTTCGTCTTCTTCTTCAACTTCCCTCTCTTTATCTTTGCAGGAGCTTTAGGAGAGGATGATAACTGGGCAGGCAAAGGTGACTCGGCCGTTTGCCTGGTCACATTCATCGCCAGAGGTGCAGGCTCCTCAATCGGTGAGATTTCGACAGGACTTTGAAGCTTCTCCTCCGAAGACATGCACATGACCGTTTCATTTTCTGAATCCACGTTCTCTATTGGAGAAGTCATACGAGAGGGGATCACCTGAGCCTTTGCAGCAGCAACATCTTCCAAAGATTGCTCATCTGCGCAGCAAGATCTCTATTATACATATGCCTGGGAGACTTAATTGGTCAATCTTATTTTGTTACTTAAACAGTTAGTTATGACCATTTGAAAATGCCGATGACTGGTTGTTTTGTCCAGTTTCAGTGAATTACTCAATCAGTGAAGTACATTTAGCTCGACTCGAGCTAAAGTGTATCACAAAATCATCGAATACTCCCCTTATAACAAAATACGTGTTCTTAGCTCGAAAGTGGGAGATTGAGGCAATTCAAAGGAGTAAATCACCTTTGACACTGTCAATGGCCACAACCGGATCATCTTTCCGATGGATCTCCTCTCTGCGGCACGGAGATCTAGTCCAACCAACAGATGGTTTCAGCAAATCTTCTAATCCAGCTGAAGCAATACACGAAACTAGTATGCTTTTGTTGATAACTTATCATAAACACTACTTACTCATGATGTTACTGATGGGGTCACTTGTCTAGATACAATTGCGTACGCGTAACCTATATATTGATATCCACTGGAGTAAGAAACGATATCGATATTTATGTACTGTATGAAGGCTTGCTTCAAGTTTAGAGTCTGAAGAAGAGAGCAGGTTCTGAACAATTGTTCAGCAGATATAAACTTACATCGAAGCTACATCTGCACAATGCTTCAGAGACGACTCCGTTAGTCGAAAGTCCTCTAAGTTACATTTCCTGTAGCTCGATACATCTTGTTGCTGCAACTCTTTCTCCAATGAACCCATCTCATCCACCAAGCCCGAAGCACCCCCTGCTTGCACGGACAGAAACAACATTTAAAGTTTATGTTGGAGAGCTAAAGATCAAAATTAGAAAGCGTCCTCTGATTTAATTGGTATGGCCATCATCTTACGAACAAATTATGAGTAGAATTGGCTCAAATTATTGACTACACTGCGAGCTCAGAACCGTATCTTAATTTTAGGAGTCACGAGCAATCGGATGTAAAATTTTCGGGAGTCTGTAGCATGCCCTCTTGACTTCAATGATCACTGAACAAATAAACCTCACCTGTAGCATCCACCATAGCGTTGCCAAACTTGAAACTCTCTGCTTCGTCTGTTTTCTCTGCCTTTCCTCCATGAATCAGACTTGCAGGCTCTGTGAAACAGCAAAGCAGTGTAATGCTGTGGAAACAGGGCACACAACATTGTTCAAGGGTTCTACTTTGCAATCTTCTCATTCCATTTCATCTTCTTCGTCATCACTACTATCAAGGAGCACAAATCATGCAGAATGATTTCCTGGGACATGTCAGAACATGATCGTGCACCTACGACATCGGGATGTTGTAGTAATCTCGGAATTGAGCTCAAACAACATCCCCATTCTTTAAAATCCAATGTTGTTTGCACTAGCTCAAGAGGGTAGCTAATGGCACCAGTCAGAAGTACCTGCTTCATGAACCTTGCTGAAGAACTCAACATGGTGCTTTTCAAAACGATGAGATAACGGAGTCTTGAATTCAACTATCTTTTGTCCAGCAATCTCTACTTCCGGATACTGCTCAGGAATTGGGGTATCCAGTTGAATATCCGGAATATTTTCCACCTGCTGAAGAATTCCTTCATCTCTCGTTGCCGGCCCGTCTATAGAAGATCGTGTTTGATAGATCTGGTCTCCCTTTTGCTCATCGTACGGAAAGGCTTTCTCCGCCGACGTGACATCTTGCAAATCAGTCTCATCGCCTCCACTCACAGAATCAGTGCTGGAGGCTCGGTCACTGGCCAATGACTCCGTGCATCCCGAGAGTGACACCCCTCTCGAGAAAACAGGAACGGAAATGTTGGCATTAACCTCCCTGGCAAGTACTTTTGCATTTTTCAGTACTGCAAAACAACGTTGCTTGCGTTCTTCTTCCTCCGGAGATATCGGTGACTTGAAATCCCTTTGGGTCGACAACAAGGCGTCTTCCACAGATCCATACGATGGTGGAGTCTCTCCTAGTACCATACCTAGATGATCATCGCAAACCATTATACTTGCCTGGTTCTCAGTCGAAGGGTAAAACATTCCTCCTCACATCAATTGCCAAATCCAACTAAAAGGGTGCAGAGACGCTTGGAAGAGCTCACATGAAATCAACTATTGAAGACAAAAATTATTGAAAGGAGAAGAAAAGTTGAGGTATCTTATGCTCAGACTGTTTCAAGGAACAAACACGACCTTCAGTAGTGGTCTATAGAGCACACCGTTAGTAACTGAAAACCTGATGTGAACTAGCTTGACGGTAGAGGAAATATCGCATTTAAAGTATCATACCTACATGATCATTAAAATGTTCCTTGCTTGGACTAGCGTACTTTGGAGGAGTAAAAGCAAGTACAGGAGGTGATCCCTGATCTCCTTCCTTGCAATTATTTGAGAAAAAGTTGCTGCAGCTTGGAGTGGATATGGGTTCCTGATGCGAAGGTTCTTGGGAAGTAGGTCGCGATGGAGGATTCCGTTGTCGAACGAGAAACTCGCTGTGGATCTGTAGTAGCTTCTTGCTTCCTTCTTCAATAATATCTTTCTCTGACTGTAAATAATCTCCTTGGAACTCAGATTCAGGCTCCTCCCGTAGAACACTACCCTGTCTGTTGTCAAAATCCAACATAACCTGCTTCCTTGTTGTAGCCTCATCTTTTGACCCTTTGTTCCTGGGCCTGCTTGCCTCGTAATCCTCGTACTCCTCCTGGTGGATAAGCTCCTTGCGTCCATATCCTTGGAAATCGTCACTGCAGCCATCATCACATGACCCACTCTTCTATAAAGTGAGTGTACTGCTGCTTGTCTTACGTTGTTAGAATGCCTCCATATCATATCATTGCTTGACATTCTTAAGCTATTACTTAATGCACCCTCTGACAACATATGAAGAACACGACTTAAATTGGACATGATCAATGTGGGCAGAGAATGGTCGGAGAATTTTGAATACCCTGATATTGCAGATTAAAAAAATGAGTATGCTCTGGCAAGAATAGAAGTTGATTGACCTGGGATGACGCATCACAAAATCATGGGCTGCATCTTCATCTTCATCGTCATCATCGTCCTCTTTGAAGCCGCCCTGAAATAGCTGCAGAACTCTCCCATGAAGCGCGTTACTTACCAGTCAATGTAGCAAATATTCAGATCGAAGAAGGCATACATGATACACAACATGCACATCATACATCTCAGCTGTTTCCTCGTTAAATTGGACACGATATTCGCTAATTGAACGCCTCTCAAACGAAAGATTCAAGGAAAGGGTTGCTCTTAATCGACCAGCGATGTGTCACTTCTTCTATATGTTATGTTGCACATGTTCCGATTCTTGGCACGTTCGCAGAAAGTTGACTCGCAAGAAATTCAAACATAAGCTCTCAGCTTGATATGCACACGACAAATTAAAATTTGAATCAAGAAGTGGCGTATCACATGACTGCGAACCAGATCGCACATGAAACGCACCTGCTGAATGAACAAGCTGCGGCTCTCTTGCACCATTTTCACTTCAAATCAGACGAGCATATTCGCTGAAAGAGAGAGAAAGATTGGAGCGCCAAAGAAGGTCATCTCTCCTAACCCCTAAAACACAGAGGATTCATAGTTAAAGAAAGAGCAATTTGATAAACACGATAAGATCGAACACTTAACACACCAGATTCGGTTGAAAGAACGGAAATCACCACATGACCTAATCGAAACATGGTTACTCTGAGGTTAACCTACCACAGCTGAACAAAGTTTAACACTCGCGGCATTACGAACTCACAAGAAAGCAGAACGTGGGGCCATGCATGATATCAGGCTCCAGCTGAAGTGCAACATACGACTTGATTGAAAACCGAAATCAGCAGGATATAAACAGACACGCAGAGCTCGAAACGACACATTTCATGATCGGCACAAGGAGCATGGCATACCTCGATCGATCGGAGGTGGATAATGCACGCGAGCAGAAGTATCATGGGAATGCAGAGGCGATGATATATGTTGGAGATCTGTCGAGGCTGCTGTCTGTCTGTGCAGAGTGGGTGTTCGTAAGGATCTCCAGCAACCTTCAGGAACTCGCACTATGGGTGGTTTGGTCCAGTACAAGGAACCTTGGGTTTGAAAAACCCTATATTAACTCAAGTAATGTAATAGAACAATAGATGATGCTCAGCATCAGACATTCTTCTCTTTACCAGATAACGGTGTCTTTCATTATGAAGAGCAAACATGTGAATCGATGACCTAACATAAGTGATGTAAAATTGGCACTGGCTACCGTCTCCACAAGAATATACGCAGAATGTTCAACATCAAGATGAGCTTTCGATCCTTCCATTCTTTTGATAGTTCAAATCATGATGACGGCCTCATGGGCATTACTACTCATAGAGTTCGAGGTGCAAGACAGCTTTCGCAGAAGAACATCGGGCATGACGACAATAAGCAATTCTTGACCATCCCCAAGCTAAGACACAAATGGTGACTCATCACGCTCCCATGTTGATCACCATTGTCCTTGGAGCGAAATCTGAAGTCAATACATCGCCTCCACGAGCAAGCTATGAACCGGAATTCAGAACATGCTACAGGAATTTGAGGACGAGGCAGAGAATTTGCTGCGTGCTTGTAATCCGAGACTTTTGCAGTTGCTTAATGCTATGGTGTTGGTTGGACACTAGTGTAGCTGCTTGTGTATGTTTCTGACAATTGTGGTATGAGTGCGGGCACGGGGAGTGCGTCAATGTGCAGGGCCGCGACTCCGCTTCACTCGCCTCTCATCACGGCCACGCTCAAGCTCCACAGTGCGGCGCTTCAGCGTCTCCTCCACCTCCAATCGGCGCAATTTGAGGTACTCCCGCGCGTCCGGTGAGAGAGCTTCTTCGTTGCGCACGTTGAAAAGGGCGAGGATATTCTGGTCTTCAAGCGCCTTAGCCTTTTGCCTTTCGACAGCGGCCATCGCCAGTACGAGTTGGGTTCGAGACTCCATAAGAATGAGGTCTGCATTCGCCGCCCTGATTGCCTGCAGCCTTGAAGATCGCCTCATAAACCCATCGTTGTTGATGCTAATTTGCACCTCTTCATCCGACTGGTCGCCCTCGCTGCTCGCTTCTTCAGGCTCTGGAGGTGGCCTGTGGGTGGCCATGGCTTCAAAATGTGGAATTCCCCTATCGAATTCGCTCTCCTTTACTCGTCTACTGGTGAGTCCCACGACACAGGCCCACAAACTGCCGGATCCTCATGGGTTACCAGGAGCATTAGAGCCCTTCAGATTATGCCGCCCGGCTAACGGAAGATGTGATCATGTTGGTGAGTCCATTACTGCACTGGTCATGAGTTGGGAGGTGAAGTGAAATGGGTCGCGACGCCGGCTGGAGTAGGTGGTGAGTTATGTGTGGTATTTCCACCATCAATGTCTCATTTCATGTTCCACCAAGCTGAGTGTAAAACTTCGTATGACACACTAGTAAGGTCCCCTTGTCCCAAAGGGGAAGCTCTTTACACGATACTTTTTAAAAGTATCTTGTGTCTACCAATTCCTCAAACAACATTATTTTTATTATATTTACATATGCCCGTGTTTATTATTTTTATTATATTTACATATGCCCGTGTTTTTTAGTAGGTTGGTACGTTGGAACGGAGGAAGGATCGCCGTACAGTATTTTACGAAACCCTGCCCTAGTACTCACGAAATGTCTCTAAACATGGCATACACGTCGCTGGACTCGACATCCCCTGTACACCCCTGTACTCCAGTAAGCTCTGGAATCATACCAAGACATGACATCGCAGTTATCCTCGCGATCGGAGTTATCGCAGTTGACATCGCACTCGCAATGATCCCACGCCCTCGCCATGCAAAAATTTATGGCGGTCCCCACTAATTCAAAAACATTAGATAATGCACTAGGAATGAGTCTCGTTGGCACTATCACCCACTTTCTGTACAGTACTCTCTTGTAGAAAATGGACAACAGCTACAACTCAGCCCGTAGTACAATTGTCATGCAAAGTAAGAGGTGCTATCACAATCAAAAATGTGTCCTTGAAATGCATCTCATGCAGAATTCAAAGGGTACTAAAAAGACTCGTGACTTCCGAGCCAATCTACATCCGCATGGTCAGATGATCACATCGAAATACTCTCGCAGAGTTGCACCTCAGTTAACTACACTAAATAGGTAGATTAGTGTTAGATGCACTAATTCATATAAACATGTTATAAGTTTTTACTATTGGTCAAAAAAATTACCCTCTACATTCCTAAAGATGGGGATCCTTCCATGGTATTGGAATCAATACTCTTGGTAATTTTATTTTATCAAAAGTAAAAACTTATAGCATTTTCAAATCTTATAAAAATCTAACACTAATCTACCTATTTAGTGTAGTGCATACCACCACCAATGTAAAACATATCCAGTAGAAAGGAAAGAACGGAAGAATAGATGTCAATCCCCAAGTGGACTTGACTCCATTTGAAATAATAAAACAAGAATCTTTGTGTTTACATCGGATGAAATCTGGAAGGCTAAACACCTGCAATAGTTGCGGTGACCACAAAAAAATGGCTATAAACTAATACTGACGCTCCAGCTCTGGATGGAAAGGAATTGTTGCGTCCCAACCAAGACGATGCTGCAAAAGCTGCAATTTGTTTGGGAGCCAAAAAATGGGAGAGCCAACCTCTGTTAGATCAACACTGAGTCGATATTAATCTGATGCCCGTCATGATGGAGTGAGTATTGATCTGGTTGGGGCCCTTGTAGATTAACATGGAGTACATGTGATCGCATGGTTAAGGCTAATCAAAAATTCTTTCGCCAGTGGCAAACACAATGAAGAAAACGGCACTGACGACTGATAGAAGAGCAGGAATAGCGAACACCATGAACCAGCTGCTGGGATCCGAGCTCCCCAGCGCCGACGCCTGCAGGATGTGCCCCGTTGCGGAGACGCCCACAATGCCAGCCAGCGTGCCCGCGGTGTTCGAAACGCCCATCACGATCCCCGCGTACTTGGGCGCGATGTCCAGGTGGTTCACTGCGAATCCAGCTCGCGAAAGCGCGCACGAGCCCAACGCCACTGACGAGCAGATCACCGCACTCGTGGCCGACCGCAGCATGGGCATGACCATCAGCGCCGCCGCGGCCGTCGCGAACCCAATCGTGTTCAGCAGCTTGCGCGTGTTCGTCACCGAGAGCACGCGCGTGGTGACAAAGTGGTCCGCCACGACGCCTCCCACGTTCGAGAAGATGAACATCACGAGGTACGGCAGCATTTTGGAGAAGCCCATGTTGTGCAGGCTCACGTGCAAGCCCTTCTCGAAGTACGTCGGCAGCCAGTTCATGAGCACGTAGAGCGCGTAGTGGAATGTGAAATTGTTCACCACGATCGCCCACACTGGCATGCTCTTCAATATCCGTTTCCACGGAATGCCCGCGCTCTTCTTCTTGTGCAAATGCAGAAGCTCCCCACCTTCGTCCACCACCGGGTGCCCGAACCCCGCCGCGGACGCTTTCGGAAGCTCGCTACGGGGCGGGTCGCACGAGTATTGGAACCACAGCAACGCCCACGACACCCCCATGAGCGCTTCAGCGCGGAACACCGCTCGCGGCCCTTGCATTGCGACCAGGCCTGGCAGGAAGAGCATCCCCGCGGCCGCGCCGAAGTACATCCCGGAGGTGGTGAGTGAGACGGAGCGCGATCGCTCGTGGGGAGGTACCCATTGCGCTAGCACGGTGTGGATCGACGGGAAGATGAAACCCTGCGCTACGCCCACAATGACGCGCGCCACGACAGTGCCCGCCATAGCCGTAGTCTCTGTTGGCGTGAGCGCGGACGTGAGCGACCAGAGCACGAAAGACATGAGCAGCACGCGGCGCCCGCCGAAGCGCTGCGCGGCCCATCCGCCCGGCACTTGCGAGAGCGCATAGCCGTAGAAGAATGTGGACAGCACTTGCCCCTTCAGCGCCTCCCCGACCCCGGCTTCGTTCGCGGCCGCAGTGTAGGCGACGGAGAATCCCACCCGCTCAATGTAGCAGACGCAGGTGCAGACGAACGTGAGCAGCACCGTCACGTAGCGCTGCGGAATACGCACCTTAGAAACAAAACTCGGGGAGAACGATGCATGCTTCGCCATGACTCAGCCTTGCTTGCATCGCTTCTCGTCGTCGATCTCCCTAACAGCATCCGCCCCGTCAATAACGTCACCGAACCCCAGTCTCCTCTAATCCCAGATTACTCAAACGCACTTCGTCTTCTCCAGCTTTCGAACTTCCAACTCCATATCTCTGAACGTTCTCCCCTCCCTAAGACAGCCGCCATTGCATCACAGGATCCAACAATTCTATGGAGCGGCTGGCACTGGGGTTTGTCGCATTACGCCCTGAAGCAAACGCAACATCAAAAATCACGACCCAATTACCCTAGAACACATACACTCGGGATATTTCTGGCGGATCCACAGAAAAAATGATCACGAGAACTGAGAATTTCCCATCGATCGCAACAAAGCGATCTGAGCTCCGGTTGCTCCACTAGCTCAAGAAACTTGACAGAGTGACCAAGCCTCAACAGCAACCTAAAGTGCAAACGGCGAGATCAACAGCGATACCTGTCTGTGCCAGTACAATAATAGCTCGTCGCAGTGACTGAGATTATCGCGACCACGAGAACGTCGAAGATGGCGAAGAAGAATACCGTAGGACGAGAGGGAGAAGCTCGGAAATAGAAAAGAGATATGCCGGCGCTGTTCACACTGGCTCTTGCCTATTTAGGGTGGGTCGCAGCTTCAGACCGCTGGTTTTAGAAATTCTGGCTGATTGCGTAAAATTATTGCTGCAACCTACACTTTGCTTTGATAGAAGGAAAATGATTGAATCGCGTCGCAGTCGAGGTGCACGGGTGGCTGTCAAATCTGCGTGACCATGTGCTAGTAAATTCTCTCTCAACAGTCAAGTGCAGTAATTTACGAAAAAAGCTTCGTTGCTTGACTTTGGAAAATGCTTTTCTGTTCTGGTGTCACACCTCGATGTCCGAATCCCAAACAGCGCGAACAGATTCTGCCTTAGGGTTCCCGCAACAGTCGGCGTTTATGCCGGCACCTACTCTGATAAACCTTGGAAACCTTGGAGCGAGCCCGTTCGGAGTGTTCTCCAGGAATGTGGGGTGTTGATTGTTTAAACAAAGAAGTAGTGAGTGCTTTTCGAACCCGTTCGTGCTAAATATGGAGAGGGCTAGCGATTTGAATTTCGAACTCGATGTTATTGGTATGATCAATCGCTGTACTTTATTCCTGACGTTGAGGCATTGTGGGTTTTTTGTTTCGGTCTCAGTGTGATGGCTGCGCGTTGTGGGAATTAGGGTGTTCAGGCACACCGATGGGAGTGATCGGTGGGCCTCACCTCTCCGCAATGTCGTATGTCAGAGTGAGCTGCGTCACGACCGCGGCGTTTCAGGCGAGGGCGCAGCTGCAGCGGACGTTGTCTGTGCCTGTGACGCGAGAAGGCGTGGGGCTGCACTCCGGTGAGCGGGCGAGTGTGAAGCTGCTTCCGGCGGGGGCAGACGAGGGCCGCTTCTTTGTGAAGCATGGAACTATTCTCCCAGCGCTTTTGGAGAACGTCACGGACTCACGGCTGAGTACGTGCCTGGGCGCCGCGGTGCACACCGTGGAGCATCTCATGTCGGCGTTGGAAGGCCTGGGCGTCGACAACTGCCGGATTGAAATTTCGGGCCCAGGGTGTGAAGTCCCGTTACTCGACGGCTCCGCGCGCGACTGGGTCGAAGCCATCGAAGAATCAGGCTTAGCTGTTGCTACCAACGCCGCGACGGGCGCCCAAAGCGCCAGAAACTCCTTCGTCGTTGATGCGCCCATCTCGGTCTCTCACGGCGATTCCTTCGTCGCTGCGTTTCCTTCCCCAATCACCCGCCTTACTTACGGCATCGATTTCCCACAGGTCAGTGGCCTCACAACAAGATCAAAATGTGAGTCGATTATGAATTTTCTGATTCGAATATGACTACTGCTGCAGGTGCCAGTGATTGGAAATCGGTGGTTTAGCTGGAGTCCGACGGGGGACTCGGGCTCGTACAAGCGCGACGTTGCACCAGCACGGACGTTCGGGATCGCGGAGCAATTTGAGGAGTTGCGTGCCGCAGGGCTTATCAAAGGCGGATCGCTAGAGAACGCGCTCGTTTGTAGTATGGAGAAGGGATGGCTCAACCCGCCGTTGCGGTTTGAAGACGAGCCCTGTCGTCACAAGATGCTGGATCTCATCGGCGACCTCGCACTCTGCGCTACGCCGGGTCACGCTGGGCTGCCCATCGCGCATGTCGTTGCGTTCAAGGCCAGTCACGCCCTTCATCTCAAATTCGGAGCCGCGCTTCTGAGGCACTGCACCAATAGTGTCAAGGCATGAGGAAGATTTTTGCACTAAGTAGCGATAGTTTAGAAATTCTCGTCACCTGTCACGAGAATCTGAGGGTGAAAAGAACGTGAGAAGTTGTAAGCTCAAATTGAGCTCGGTATGATTGTATGTAGGTCACCACTGGCGATGCACTGCCAAATACGTTTTGAAAGCATGCACCCAATTTCATTCATCATGAAATTGAAGTTGCCAAAACTCGCCAAAGACCACATCAGTGTATCAACATCCTGCATTCCTTCCATTATCTCCATGTGACATGAACGCAGCCTGGGTCATACAGGTCGAGATTGTGACGGTGCTTGCCCATTATCCGCGTCACCATGCCATGAGCAGATGCAAATTAAAGCCAACTACACTAAATAGGTAGATCAGTGTTAGATACACTAATTTATATAAACATGTTATACGTTTTTACTGTTGGTCAATATATTTACCCTCAACATCCGTCAAGATGGGGATCCTTCCACAGTATTGGATTCAATACTCTTGGTAATTTTTTTTACGAGAAGGAAAAACTTACAGCATTTTCAAATCTTATAAAAATCTAACACTAATCTACTAATCTAATCTAATCGAAAACGTCGTCGAGGTGGTACCTCAAAATCACGGCAATACTGCTCATCATGCTTAATTCTAGAATCTTAGAAGTCAGAGAATGGTACAACATGCTACTTGAAATTGGAGAACTTGCTGAGGATGCGGAAAGTACTCATGATGAGCAGCTGATGCATGACCGATTGCCAGGAAGCGAACTACGAGAAGCACCAGCCAAGAAAATTGAGGCAGAGACTCGAATGATCCACACAAACTCGATGTGAAGTGGTACGCTGAATGCGGCGCTATGGTTACAGGGAGTCGTTCAATATGCATACATGTAGATTACAGAGCACTAAGTCCTACACAAAAGACCCCTGCGGTCGTTTGGAAAATTTTGGACACCTACAGATGCAACCCTCTTGCGGAATCAATACAACAGAATCACATTCACTAAGACTACCTGTGAGATTTAAGGCGATGCCGTGGCGGGATCCTGCGGCTTAGGGGCGAAGAGATTGCCAGCGCCAACAGTGGGGCCAATGCTGCACCTGTCGGTGTTATGAAGAGCGATGGCGTCCCGAAGCTTTTGCAGCTTAGCAAGAGAGCACGAGAAGGCATCGACACGGCCCTCAGCACCGCGATAGAAATGGAAATAGGGCAACACCTTAATGTTGAGGGATTTGCACATGGGCTTATTCTCCTCAAAATTCACCTTCATGAATTCCACGTCGAGGTGCTCCGCGGCTAATTTGCAGAGCTTGGGGTAGAGCGCGCGGCACGAGCCGCACCACGACGCGTAAAACTCCACCACCACGAGCTTCTCCCCGGCATTCGCGAGCGCGTCCACGAATTCTTGCGTTGAGTGCAGGTCGTGGAAATTCGGTCCCCCGTCCTTCTCCCACCACTTCACCCCGTCGCTGTTCCCCGTCGCCGCCCTCACTCGCACCCCACGCCGCTGCAGCGCCAATGCCCCCGTATCAGTCACCAACCCCACCCGCTCAGTCGTCGCCAAACTGCAGCGAACCACGGAAGAATTCGGGCGCTGCGCGGGCACTGCCAACCCGGGCCTCTGTAGCCTGACCCCGCCCATGAGCTCCATCGCTGCCACCCCCTGCACCGCCATGGCCATTGCGCCCACAAAACCCTAATCACTGCCACTAGTGGGTACGAGACGAGCGGCAATCAGCAAGCGACGGGCGCATTTCCCGTCGCCAGAAGTCACCGAGTAAGGAATCAGTGGTACCAGAATTCAACGGCTTGAGCTCGAAAGAGTATCAGTCCGTACAGTGGAAGAGATTGCAATGAAATTGGAGTGCGCGTGCTGGGGTGGCGAGGCGCACGGAGGATGGCGAGTGAGATGAGTGAGGCCATGGCCGCGAAGGCAGCGAGAAGGGGGCCCCGGCCGTGACTGAGTGGTGGCCATTCGTAGCTGAGCCGAAAGGATCACCTTCCCCCTTCAACTTTTACTTTTCTCCTACTTTCTTCTTCACATGAAACCACCCGACTTAATTTCATATCCTCACTTTTGGAAAGAAAAAGTGGTGTCTTACTTCAATTTACGAGACGAGGTGAAACGTATATTCTCCACTGACAAAATAACAAAATCCAAAGAATGACGTTAGAACGATGGCATTTTCCACAGATCCTCATTCCTTTACATGAAAGTTTGATATTCTTCAAATATTTCCTTCAAAAATCTTGTGATATTTCAACTTGCTGAAGAATGTATGTCATCAAAGTTCACAACAACTTCAAATCAATCAAGATGCAATCAAGGTGGAGTTTCATATATCTTGGCATATTGTAGAGTGGCCTCTCAAAAGTTTATGTTCATAGAGCTAGAAGAGATGACATACCTTCAACTTTCAAATCACCATTATGTTTGTAAGTCTATCATAATTGTAGATTATGCAATACATGAAAAATCTCCAAAAAAGGTGTAAATTTGTTTGATGACTTTAGTATCTTTTAACTTACTTTTTAGTATCTACCTTTTATATCTACTGAAGACCTTTACATGGTGAGGTTTGTTAAGAAAGAGAGTATCGATATCTCTTTAGACACCTCTTTTGATGCCCTTTACATATATGTGGCCTCACATTCATAAATATTGAATCGAGTTGGCCTAAGAAGCCTTGATGTTGTCTCTTGCTGAAAAAGTTACATACGTTTTAAAGTGCAATGATTGCTCATGGATTTTCTTTCACATTGTATGGACACACCATCACATATTGTTCTATGACATACTACAGCTCAGGCCAATCCTGCAATTGCTTCTTGTGTGAATGAGCGGGCCTAGAACCATCAGGGACTACAAGACAAGGTACTGTAGTCTGCGATAGAACAGATTACTCGCCCAAGTAATCAAGAACGTGAGAACGCTTACAAGCCAAGTGCCATAAAAGCCTGAAATATGATCACTACTACATTGAAAATTCTTTGAAACTTTTTACATCTGGGATGATTCCCTCTATATTACAAATGTTGCAAGTAACACGGTACAATCTGGCCAACTGTGCAAAAAACAGTTCGAATGATTCGCTGTCAAATAAATATTCCTAGTCAGTCTAACGACCTAAACCTCATTGCCTGGAGTGTTAATATGTAAAGGTGCGCATTAATATAAGCCTGCCCACCAGAGAGGAATGGGAGATAGAAAGGAGTCAAAAAAACGCCTCCTCAATCCCTCTTTACAAAACCATTCTATCTGCTGATGGTATCAAGATGTAGTGCTCTAATTGCCTCCTTGGAACATGTCTGCTGATACCGACCAGTAGAAATAGTATACCTGATGAAGCTCAAGCGCAGACCCGGGATATGTTGCATGGTCGAAATGCTTGGCTGCAGTTGACACTGAATTCCATCATCAGTTCAAGCGTGCTCGGAGCAGGTCTTGCATGCACCATAGGGCTCTGAAAGCATTCGAAGGCTTTCTGTGGCTGTAAAACTAGGCATAAACCCACAAATTTGGAGGTCCAACTTCAAAGCTCATTCTTGCCACTGGCCGGTCGTAGATTACTGGGAACGAAAGGCACAAGCCTTTTGTAGTCACGCTTCCTGCCCGGGCCGTAAGTGTCCAACACCCGACCAAGAGCTAACTGAGTATTTCGCAATGCTTTCTCCCTACACACAAGCAGATGCCGTTACAATGTAAGCGGATGTACTTCAAAGAACGGCGAAGTCCCGTTGTATTGTGATGAAATACTCTTCCCATTGAAACTAGGGGAAGCACTGGGGTTCTTCCCGAAGACTCCAGAATCACAAATTCATCCTTTCTGACTTGAGCCATTAGACTAATAGATGAACTTAGCGAAATGCACTCGACTGCTAGTGCAGCTGAAAAAAGTTGCCAACTGCGGTCATGAATATAGTAGTACGAACACTAGAGGAGTAAAAAGAAGCAAGATAAGATACGAGGGTTGTGGCACCCAACCTGGATGGAAGAATATCAGCGGCTACAGGGCTAACATTGCCGCTAGGCACTTGACCCGCAGGAACCGCCCATGGCTGTTGCCCTGGTGCACCACTATTGCGCAACTTCAACGAGCTCTGAGGCACCAGAATTCTTTGAGGAGAGCCCTCGAGACGCCGATTGCTCCGGGGAACATTGTTGGTTACCCCATTCTCCTGAAGACTACCTGTGGACGAAGCCTCTGGATGCATGCTGCTGCTCTGTAACACAGCCTCCAGTACACTAACAGCCTCCACGCAAAGTGGACTTTCCACCAGCTGTGACACAGCAGCGTACACCTAGAACAGCCAATAATTGTATAAGTGGGATTACTTGGCATAAATTACTGAACAATTTTGCGAGAATTACCAACGACCAGAGGAGTTGAACAGTTACTGGCATAAGAAACCAACAATAGCAGGGAAAGTATAAATTTAAACGATTCTGCAAAATACCTGCGGGATTCTAGCACTCTCCATAGGTGTATACTGTACCAATGCCCGCAACATGAGAAGGATGACTCGATGATATTCCACTGGTCCTTTCTCCAGCAGGCGGAGCAGATGGCCAAACGCCAAGCTTGAATGAGCAGGAAACCATTCAGAGCAGAGTAGGGGTGCTACTTGATCCAGTAGATTCTCTGCAGTAATTGCTTGTCCTTCCGCATAAGCAGAGAACACTGACCCGAGGGCATGCAGCTGTTTTGCAGTACACCACTGCGAAATGTTCGCTGCTACTGACCTCGCTTTCTGCAGCTGCTGCTGTAAAGGTGATGTATCCAAAGTTCCCACACTCTTCTCTTTGCCCAGTTGCAAGCAGAGCCACGGCAGCAACCCCACGATATGCATTAGCAATCGTGTATCTGAATTGCCGAAAATTTGGTCACAAGAATGTAGAGTTATTCTCGACAGCACCTCTATAGCGGATGCATGGCTCACTGTCGACATTAGGCCCTTCAAGATCAAAGGCTGGACGCCTTCAAATGGCGGGGCCTTGTCGCCCTCTGATTCATCCCTGTTTGCAGGAGGGAAGCTTTGCCTTGATGGAGATTCGAAGGACCTATCAATGCTTAGATAAAAACCTTTCGAGTCTAGACGACCTAAATCTCGATCGTCCCTCTCTATTTCACTTCGAGGCATGTTCGAGATAAGTACGTTTTCTGCTGTCTGGTCGTTGAAAGAAAGCCGGTCTAATACTCTGGCAAAAAGCTCCAAGACCTGGGTGTAGACGTGGACAAAATCTGTATGAAGCATAGCCACACAGCCCCAAAACACCTGCGGATATAGTATTACTTTCTCTGGTTCCATGATCTCAACCATCACCTGCAACACCAGAGCTTCTTTTTCAGAACAAGGCGCATAGACATCTAGCAAGAGAACTACAATACGTTTACAAGCTAGATCACAAATGGAAGAGAGAACATATCATGACAGAATCTGATGTACCTGTAGGGTTAGCAGGATCTCCATAACGAATCCCAACACTGGTTGTGAGGGGCTACTGAAGCAACGGTGAAGGCAACGCAATAGAGATACACAGGTATCACTAGTAACACTTGGTCGAAGAGCCCGATAGATCTGATGAGACCGACACGCAAGATGCCTCGAGGTGCACTCCATTGCCCACTTCAAGGCCTCCTCTCCCCACTTTTCTCCTAAATCTCCCTGCACAGACAAGACACGATCAGTTTTATGACGCTAGAGAACCGAAACCTGCACTACGGCATTGAGAAACTCGACGTCAATCGTGACGTATGAAGGCAGGTAGGGAAATGGACCTGAAAAAAGATCGCATCCACTACACTCAACACCAAGGCGGACAAAAGAGAAGCGCTAGGAAGCTCTGTCCTTGTCAAGGTCATGTCTTCATTCTCCCACATCATGCTGCTTTTCTTCGACTGAACGTACTTGATAAGGCTAACTACCTGTTGTTTGTACTCACTATCACCATCATCATACAGCTCCAGGTGCCGACCAGCAAGTGAATAGAGAAGATTCACCAAGAGCTGCTGACAATGCTCCAGAACAATATCCTCTGAACTGTCCATGGACACAAAAGTTACATGGAAGAGAAGTGGAAGATGCCCTCGGAAATCTTCATCATTCTCGTATGCAATTTCAGCCAGCAAGATAAGCGCAATGTCAGCACGAGAAAGCCAATGGGCATGTCCTTGCAAATCTCCACCAGTTGTTGGGGCATTGGAGCGAATATCCTCCGCGGAAGGGGTGTCAAATAGATCACCACTGTCTCGAGACATATGACGACTCCTCATGCTTCCTGTCGACGTTCTAACTCCCATCAGAGGACCTGAAAGGCTCATCAAGGGTCCAGAATTCGTAAAGAGCTGCCCAGAGCGTCCTGCGTGCACATTGATCAATTGATCGGGCATCTGGCCCAACTGGTTAAGAGGTCCAGACATGCTTCGCCCGGTGGCTGTTCGCCAGCTCAAGTTCCCACTGACATTCCTTGTGGCGCCATCTACTGAGCTTCGCACACCCAAGGCAGTCAACTGGGCTGAGGGGTCGCTCTGTGACATAAGTGGACCCTGTGAGAATTCCAAGACGGCTATTTCAGTATCGAAAGGATCGGGTCTTTTCACCTGTTCGGGTGTGTCCTGGAGCATACACTGCGCCAGTTCGTACACTAAGTGATCAATGGTTTGCTGAGGAGAGATACGGGCGAGGTACAGACTTATGCGTTTTGCGACCGAGAAATATGTCGCAAATGCGCCGCTGATTTCCCCCGAAGCATTCGAATCACAATCCTCAATGCCTTTCGTGATGAGAAAATTGAGCACCGGGACAATATTTTTCCATTTCATAGCCACTGTACTCCACAACTTCTCTATCTCATCAGGAAATTGATCTCCATGACGCCAGGTAACATAATACAAGCTTTTCAGCAAGCGGTCACACCAACCCGAATCTTGCAGTTGGCCGAAATTGAGGTTCTCAATCCATGGGGCCATGCAGGTAAGAACCTGATGCTGTGCAATAATATCAACAGCGTCAAGCTGCCTCTGCATAATTTCTTCGCACAGTGATTCACTCAGCTCCGGGTGCTCCTTGGCTAATTTGGCGGACAATTGATACTGAAACTGCTGATAAGAATCAGGCAAGCTGCCTACTACAGCAGCTCTGTACCGCCCAGCACCCTCACCCTCCTCGGCCCATGCACGAATGGAGAGTGTCTCCAGCATTTGCAATGCGTCATCCCGGATCTGCCTTGATTGATCAACAACCTTGTACAAGATCAAGCTGAGTAGGCGCTGAATATCACACTTGGAAACGTCTTGTCGCATGTAAACTTCAGCAAGGACTGTAAAGTACCCATCTGCTATGGATGCATCTGATGAATAACACTGCAGCAAATGATTGTATTAACTCATACTTTCAACAAAAAATTGACGAGAGAAAACTTAGAAGGAACAATCAGATGCAATACTGCAAATACTAGGAAAAGTTGCTGTTTAAAATGACAATCATTCAACTGCTTTGACCAGGATCTCTCTTAGCCTACCTGATCAATAAATGCAGGAAAGAGGTCCAAATTGCTCTGGAGGAGATTCATGAGAGCATTTTTAGCCAGGAGAACTCGAGCTGGACTCCCACGTTGCTTCTCTTTGCCATAATACTTATTTCCCTCTAATAAACCAGTCATCCCATACTTGGAATGTGGAGATATGTTTCGTCCATCTGCTGGTGAGAAACCGGCTGGCACCTTTCCAGCTGGTTCCAGAAAAAGCCCATTTATCCAATTTACTATACGACCAGTCATTTTGCGGGCACCGTCATCGAAACAGGGACCATAGAGCAATGCTGCCATAGCATTCATAGCCACCCATTGGATTGCTTCCACGCGCTCAGTGATCTCTTTATCAACCGATATCTTATCGATGGTGTCTTTGACTCTAAGACTCTGAGCAGCTCTGTAACGCTCGACTTCACGGCGATACTCACTTCCTCCGTCCTGGCCATAACTAGTCGTTGTGTCTTCACACCATGAAGAAAGAAGGTCGAACCATTTCTTACGGCTTCGAGGATCAAATCTGCAGGTACGATTTAAACTTGAAAACATTCTGGATACGCTTACAAAACGGAAAGTAAAAAGAAACCTTAAAAAGAACGGTAAGTCACAGTGCAGGAACATGCAGTAACATTGAACGGTGCACTGCTGGAAGGAGGAGACACAACAGTCATCGAAACATGTTGCAATAATATTATTAACGTAACCGGCAGCTACGATTCGGAAAATTCCCAAAAAAATCCTCAACCCTCTTTCATGCTTATGCAGCGCAACTATCTCGACACTCTTAGACGCCTACCTCGAATTTTGAACGCTTATGCGATCGATCAGCAAAGTGGATTCAGAAGCAACTCAAGATACATCTCAAGTCAAATTCACTCGTGAGATTAGCAATGTGATGAACTTCATGCAATATACTTCCATGTATAGTCTGATAGTGACGTGTATAACAGCTGTGCAGTCCCATTAGAAAGAATGGCTAGGATGACTAAGGTTATCATAATTGTCATTCCAATTACCTCTCCGGTTGCGCCTTCACCATGTCAACAGAGAGGGATCGTAAAACGCAGGCCAGTGCATAACGCAAAGGTTGAATATCTTGAAAGTTTTCAGAAGGTCCTGTTGAAATTTGTTTCACCGTCTCCTCAATGAACTTCAAAAAGTGAATGCGTAGCACCGGTCTTCGGGTCAGTATACCCGGCCACACATTTTCTGCCACCATCCGATAAACGTCCGCCACATGAACCCTAACATCCTCGCGCCTCCATTTCTGGCTCTGAATAAATAAAAATACATGCTCAGACTGAAAACACATATTCAAACTCACAACTCAAATGCATAACTTATACTCAAATATAAATCTCAAACTCACGGTGCAAGTAATGATTTAGCAACTCTTGAAAAACAAGGGATACCCGCCCGCTACACTCCAAGAAAAGCAACAACAGAGAAGGGCAATAGGTAACAGTCTTAAAACAAGTGCGTTCAAGAAACATTCATTCTACTCACCTTCCACTTTGGTCGACTCTCCATTTCAGAAGCGACCTCTTCGAGGAATGCAGAAAGGTCGGATAACATCAATTCACAAAGTTCCAAAGTAGAGTGACCAAGGGCGAGTGTAGCTGCATACTACTCCAATACAAAACACACGTCAATGTCGCGAAGGATGGTAAGCAGATTGTACAGATGTTGAAAGACCTTAAGAATTCGTAACAAAATGCCAGAGCCTTCTTCGGAACATCTGCATAGTAATATAAACCAGGAGGGAGCCACTCACAATTTGCCCATCGTTTCCGGATTTGAGATAAGGAAACACGAGCCTGCATAACTCTTTCACAGAACGAAATCCACCATCACTGCTATCCTCAGGAGGACAGGAGCAAGCAAACATAGAGTACAAGTGCCACTGGTCAAGCTTGCTATCATTCTCATGGGACTGAGCGGATTTACCACCCGAATCCTGGGACGTTATTTGAGTCAGTCTTGTAATAACTTCCAGTCTGTCATGGATTCCAGGATCAATGAATCAATAGTTCCGCTACAGTTATCTTGCATTACATTACGATAATAATCCCCGCAGACCACTTAAAAGCTCTGCAACTCCACATAATTGGCATCCGGCAGGACCTATACCACCAACAAACCGCAACTATAAAAACGCTAGACCACATGTGAACACAGAGTGTAGAACACAGCAGCAAGAATAAATTACCTGGCTCCTTGTATCGCACTAGGGCAAAGTTCGGCAACATACGTAACAAGTTCACTCAAGCACCGCGCCCACCGCCCCTTGTCGGAACTTTCTAATACAGTCTGGAGAGTAACATCCACAGGAGCGACATCCCATTCTCGCCGAAGGTCATACCATCGCCCCGTATCCCAGTAGCATCGTTGAACGATATCGTCCTACATAATATCAATATCATCAGCATTAGTGATCTTCTTGCGGTCATTGTTTCATAGTGTAGGACCGTTTTTATGAGGTCAGCACGCAGGTGCTAGCACATGGTGCGCACGTATAGCTAGACCTATTCTTGTTCTGCTCCTGAGCAGAACAAGAATAGGTCTAGCTAATTAACTCGTAACTTCGACAGAGCACTCTACAAAGCATGTTCTTGTCACAAGGTGCGAAGTAAAGACTAATGGAGACCACACAAAACGGGACTTGACCCATATCTCTAGTAGAACAGCCTGATCCTAATTTGCACGTCGACCCTCAGTACTAACATCAGACCACCTTGAACAGGTCGGTATCCTAAAGCGAAGCAAGACGGAGGACTTCAGCTTACTCCAGTTTCCTCGAAGACATCAATCACAAACGACGGAGGATTCCCTGCTGTGTCGTTAGGAGTGTAAAGATTGATATCATTCTGCAGAGCACGCACGCAACGCAAAAGCTCCAAGGCAGTATGTCGAATCTGAACTTCAACAGAGCAGAGGAATATAAGACCAACAGCATCCATGCCAGAAGGATCAAAGTTGCTCCTTTCACCATCAACAAGTCCTGATAGTGATGACGAAGTTGTCTGGTGACCTGCTTTTACAGACTTCATTGGAGAAAATTGGTGTGACGCTTCTTCTGCAAGACATGCGCGCCATGCATGCAGCAACTGGACTAGTCGGCCAAGCGACGCATTGATAAGTAAAGTCTTGTCATCCGGAATTCGCAATATGAAGTTTGCCATGCCCCGCATGACAGCAAACCTGCTTTGAGGTAGATCTCGCACAGTTCTGTAAAGCACTTGAACGGCTTCTTCTCTCACACCTGGCTCTATACTGATAGCATATACTGGAATAATCTCTGTCAGCTTCTCAGCTTGCCACTGCTCAGGAATAAGATGCGGAACGCACTTGAGGGCCCAACGAAACACAAGCCATCCTTGCGATTTCTCTTTCGTAGCAGGCTCTGTATCCCACAAACGCACCACTCGAACGTCACTTCGAAGATTATTGATTCAGAAAATATCTAAAACAGGACCTTAGACTCCTATGAACACCAGAATGGTTGGTCCGACCCTCAGAAGTTTGACGAAGGTCAAATAAGGAAATCGTTGAGGATCCAACCTGTTGTGGCTTTGCTAGAGGTGAGCAACAAATTCCCAAAAGTCGCATGACAGGACTTGATGATAGAGCCCAAAGCTGCTCGGACCTTCGGAATATAAGGCCCTATGTCGTGTCCTAAAGCCCTGTCACCACTGAAGGAGCCAGAGCTCATGTGCTGACCTTGAGAAGGTAAAGCAGCAGAGGAAAGCCCCCATGATGTAGGAGAACCCCGAAGAGACGACGTAGCAGAAGAATGTAAATCTTCGATACCGAATGTATCCGATCCATAACGATGATGCGATGGGCTGGAGACGACGGCCAGTAACGCACGTAGACCAATAACTTTGGCTTCACTCATATTATCGATGCGCAAAAGCTCCAATATCATATGATTCATTGAGAAGTCGAGATTAACTTCAGCAATAGTTACACAGAAGTCCACAAGCTTGTCGTGCTGAACATCTTGAGTGAGGGACCCTTTCTTCAGGCTGCTCAACAGCTGTGTGGAGATACTGTGAAGATACTCCCATACCTGGTGGGTTGGTTGGCTGATTGCGTATACATTGAGATAAAATCGCAGCACCCTGTGCAGGCAATCCAAAGCCATGGATCGAAGCACCTTGTCCTGCCATAGTCCATATCCGATATCCCAACAGTAAGCAGGAGCTACGAATTTTTTTTAAGTCCAGCATAAACAAAACTGGTCCAAAGCCCAAGCAACGACCATTGTATTACTTTCTTGGTTGCGTGCACCAGAGGTAGCACCAGGAAAACGACGTGAAAAGATCAGTCGTGTTCGACTGGCCCGGTCAAATCTGCAAAGCTATAAATTCAGGGCTGAGAGATACAAATACAGGATTAATCGTGTTATTTGTAGAATGTGGTGTACGGTATGTCGTGTATTCCACCTTCACAAATTACCAAGCTCATCCCAGGGGAACACAATAAACCATCATGCGGATGTCAAAAAGAGAGTGAACACTACCTTAAGAAGCTTATACAGAATATCGAGGTGGGAAGGTAGTGACTCTTTGAATATGTTTGGGTCTCCCAAGGAAAGAAGCAACGTAACCAATGGGTAACCAACCTGCATCAGCCACGCACGTCCAGCGCTCAATGTTATGATGGAAGGTGACGAAAAAGCTAAACAGCACCCTTCGAAGGACTCCAGTCAAAGATTAACAATTCTACTAGCAATACCACCACAATGAAGCGGCTCCTGTCACTAACATCAGCAAAGCATGTTCCGTAAGATAATAAAAATGGGACTAATCGGAGCATACAGCATGTCCACTCACAATATAATGCTTGTTTTGCTTATCCATCCATTGTGTAAGCTGGGCCCGCATTCGTCGAAGTGCATCGTACCAAAGGCTTAGAGCGTGGTCACTACCACTAGGTGGCCAAGCCCCTTTCTTGCACTCGGCCAACGGAGCAAGAATGCTCGACAGCATGTTGCAGAGAGCATGATGAAGCTCGGTTTTTTTCTTGGTGGGTGTACCATCTAGCGGATTAGCCTTGGATATAAAAGAAGTTGCAGCATTGAGACCAGCAGCTGTGGTAACCTGCTCTCCAGAGCCAGAATTATAAATATTGGATCAGATTATTGCAGACACAGAGTACTTAAAAGTCGTGATCCAAGAGGTGTAAGAGAATTTCTAAGAGTTTCTAGGATGTGCACCATTGATCAGCGAGAATAGATTTATTCATGACTGTCATTATGCTCAATAACAAGATTTAGATACTTCGTGAAGCTTGCTCAATATATAAGAATCTCGTCAGCTCGCAAGAAAAACTACAACCATATAAGGCTAACAAAGCTGTCAAATAAGGTTCATTATAGACCATTACATCTGACTTCTCGTAATTGGACAAACAAAGATATGTACATACGTCAAGTTTGAGGTACCGCATTCCATGTATTATGCTGAGTGTCTCGCTCCGCACAGTCTCAGACCGCCGTTTGATCAGTTCTGCAAAATATCGATCAGTAATAGAACTGAATCTGCACACACAAGAAGTTAAAGAGGTTGAACCTGGTTAGTTAAGGTGTCTTCAAACTTACACGACAAGAAATACTTCAAGCGAACAAGGCTGCCTTGTTGCACAATAAGCAAGGTTCAGAGAACAGAACTGCAATTACGTAGTGGAATTGTCATTAAAACTCACATATAAAGGTTCCAACTAGAAGCGCACAGACAGACCGTGGACAAAGTAGGTCAGCTTGGAGGGAAGTAGGTGTACAAAATCAATACCTAACTCTAGAGAGAGCACCCAGCAGCTGCGCGACAAGGTCAAGAAGAAGTCCTCGCAGGTCAACCAAAGATGGATACATCTCCTGGCTTACAATCCTGCACAACACAAAAGCATACACTTTGTAAGCTGTTTGAGCTCGTTCTAAGAATCAAAAATCAACACGCATCTCTGCATTAGGATCCGAGAAATAAAGGCATAAGATAGAGATTGAGGTAAATTCTCATACACACTGCACAACAGAAGGAACATATCATCCAGCCAAGATATAAAACGCATAGAATCTAAAGATAACAGAAAATTGACAATAATTCATACCAGTGATTGACACAAACATAAATTACTGAAATTTGCAACTCCAAGTCTCTACAGATAACTTTGTAACTTTTTACAAATAGTACCTGTCCGCATTGATAAGCCAATCAAACGCCATAGTCTCAAGCATTGCCCAAAGCGGTTCTGCAGGTTATGCGTTGAAAACCTCAACTTAGAACAGAAACTTCACAGCAGCTCGTTGTACTTAGTGCTAACCTATTTCACAATCTAGCGAATGAACCTACTCATAACCATACCGAACAACCAAAGCTTACCCGTGAGACCTTCTGCTGGGCAGCACTCTACAATCCGAATGCAGGCTGACTTGAAAATGCACTCCACAGCTAGCTGCTTCCAGAGATGTTGAACAAATTAGCGACATGTGGTCACAAGCTTGAATGCACCAAACAAAACAGCAATCTATGACAATCCTAGATACCTAGAGCTATTTTCATTAACTGGACCACAACTCAGGCAACCTAGGAGAAACCATCTCCACAGGCTACCACCATATGAAAAGTCATATGAAGATATAAGGAAGTGGAAATCTTACAATCCAGAATCCCTACGCATTCAGACCGAGGTATACCTCAAATCAGCAAATCCCGTCTTTCGTCCATGAAGGTATTATACGTGAAAGATGGCATTCAACTATTTAGGGAGATGTTCTGAATATAATGCACCCTAATTGTCCAATATATGCGCATATTACAAGTGTACTAACCTTCCTCTGGCAAGTTGAGGCATCAGCTGGCACCTTCGGTGTAGGTGCTTCACTGCAGTTCGTAAATCAACACTTAAGCGATCCCAACAAGATTTTAGAACAAGTACATTATCTCCGTGCAACAATTAGAATTTCAAGAGTTTTAGTTAGATACGAAGACAAACCTAATGCGAGAGGTGAATCGAAATATTATGAACAATTCAAACATTCATTACCTACTTGCAACTGAGAACTGAATCCGTAACCCTCAACTGGTCGAGAGACTAATACGCTGCAGTAATACAATGGGCAAGAAAAGAATTGAGCAGTACCTCTCCCGCCATTTGATAAGCGCCTCAAGAAGTGGGACAGGGGTATGATGGGCCACCATAGCCAGGGAATCAAGCACTTGCTCATAAGAAGGATCCGATGCTCGCAGATACTGCCCATCCTGAACGAACAATTCAGTCCAACAATAAGCATCTCAAGTGAACTCTATCCAAATAAAATCTCATCTGCAATCCACCAACATTAACAGCACCAACTTTTCACCCAAATATACAAATGGCAATTTGGTCAGGAAGCTCCAACACCAATAACCTCTGTCAAATGAGCTATATTTTTCTGAACATAAATAGTCCAAAGTTTTCCACTTCGTCCTCTCAACGTTTTCTAAGAATAATTCAGAAGCTCGCCCAATCAACAGCATGTGAATTTCAAAAAATTAACTGCCTCTGAGTTACATTAACAGCACCTAGCTATCCTCGAAAACGAGAACCTTCATGCTACGGTCGATCGAGTCAGGTCTCTCATTTGAGAAGTGTACCACAAACGCACTACATCCTCTACAAATTAGGAAGTTAGTAAATATGACAGCTCCGAGAATTCTATCCCTACTTCGCCGATCACTCTATCAACCACCTTCAGGCGCGAACGAGAAGTCAAAAACTTAAAATCTTGATCTTTAGTGATACTGGCGACACCAAAATCCTGAGTACTATAAGTAACGACGATCAGTTGTGGAAAATCTGAGACGTAGAGCAGAATTGCTCAAACAGGCTTTAAACAATTCAATTTCTTCACTTAAGAGAAAGAGCTGAAGTGCAGATGAATTCAGCACCTCCTTCGCGATCGCTAAATCAACCACCTTAGGGCAAGAAATTTTCGAAAATTCCGAAGCCTCACCAAATTGGCAAAACCTACGGATTATCAGAAGGCTAACCTGAGCTTGGGCAGTGTCCACACGGCGACGCGCGAGAGGCAGGAAGCGCTGCAGGAGCGCATCCACGATCAGCTTAGGTGCGTTAGCTACCCGCATTGTCGCAGGCAGCAAGCCCTGTGAGTCTCCTCGCTTATCCTCCGCCCCTAAATGTGCACCCTAAACAATCTAGGCCTCACCATGGCCGAAGCTCCTTGACAACCAAAATGCTGCATGCTCGATTAAGACCTAATGAGACTTCCTGCGACTAAGGAATCGATTGCCGGAATCAGTCGAAGCTCCGGCAAGCTCCGGCAGTGTCGTTGAAAAAGCGAAAGAAGGATCGTTGCCGACGACGGTGATGCAAGCGACTGATTGCCCCAAAGGAATGAAGACGGCATCGTCGTTGTTTGTCACTGATGAGGGTTGCCTGCGGTCATAGGGCCACTCGATTGACTCACGTATGTTGTCTCGGCCTAATTCCGGGGCGTCCAATCTGCTGTATTCTCGACACTCCTGAGGCCGTGCATTCACACCAATATGAAGTAAGCATTTTGGTATTCTAAGGAGATATAAGAATTTTGGAGTAAAACACCATTTATTTGATGCTATGTTAAATAGATCATATGAGAAATTATTAGTAGTCAATTTTAATAATATGTGCGTAAATATCAAAATAATGTCGGAATTTAAGAAATTATTTACTTATTTACTTAAGAAACTTTGTCATTGAAATTGTCAAAGTTTGAGTCAAAATTTGTGAATATAATAATTTCACACATAGATAAGAAGAAGAACGTGCCCACATATGTAACAACCTAAGGATTCTCTATTCTTATCGATGCTAATCTACTACAATAATATATCCTCTCCAACACTTTGACCATGAGTTGTGAACATGGATGAGGTAAAGAATGTCTGGACATACACAACAACTCAACGGTTCAATATACTTGAGAACAATATTACTCTAATGTAACAACATGTCTCATCCATCAACTATGTTTTCACATGATATACTTAACGATATGCTTTCCTCGTACAACAACATGACTTGTCCATAAGTTATTTCACCCTTGGAAAGCAAAAATTAAATATCAAAATTAAAGATCACAATTAAATTGAAGATCAAAATTTAATCTCATGTACTTTTTAATTATTTCAAGTAAATTTCATTGAGGATATATGTTTGGTCAATGCATATATTTTCATGGATGTTGATCCATGTCAAAATCAAATATATTTCTTCTGTAATAATAGATTCTTACATTTTTATGACTTTCATGCCAAATTTAGTATAGACAATGAAATGATAAGATGACATTATAATATCAAATTGATAGGGTGCTATATTCTAAACAAAGAGTAATTTCAACAAGATTTTGAAGTGCTTATGTTATATTATGTAACTCCTTTTATTTTGTATAATCCAAATCAAGTTTGGGAATACTTAGAAGACTGAAAGTGAATAGTTTTTCCAAAATGTGAACTTAAGTTCATGATAGAGAAATATAATATTGTAAAACATCAATAGCCAAGTTACACTTACCCATGGAGATTTTCAATATTTTTATTTTGAACTCCAATCGGGCTCATTGAGCAAGACCGAGGTCCAATGATAAGTTATTCAAGATAAAGAGTAGCATGAGGGGCTACCAATGAAAGGTTTGAGTCTACACAAATTGGACCCTTTAGTGCTAAATCACTAGAAATTAAGCTCCATATGAACCTATTGGGAGGATTATGAGTTCTCATAAGAATCTCGTGAAGGGTGACTGTCATTCCTTCATCAATGTTTGAAGTGTTTGAAATCTAAAGTTAAATTTTAGATTCTCCTCATTGAGATGCATTAAAAAAAAGTTAGAAATTCTTTGTTGTTGAGTTTTTAAGCATGTACAATTTCATTTTGAAGTTGGTGTTGGGATCTTACAAGACCCCGAGGCCTCGCCAATCACTTCATATGTAAAACAAAATCAAGAGGGAAAAGACCCACTCGTTTCAAAAACAACAATAATCTATACTCTCATTCACAATTTGTGAAAAATGTTACAAATGTTTTAGGCAATCTACTTACGCAAACCTCTATGTACCACGCCTGGTCCTCCTTCTGTACCTTGAGAATATTGTATATAAAAATAACCTAACCCAGGGGTGCGCATATAGAATTCTCCTACCCTTAGATCATTCCACAACCACTAGCTTCATACAGATCATGCATTAGAATGATCTACAATATCTAAAGAACAAACTTGCAAGCTCATTTCAAATTTGCAAGCTAGAATGAACATTCAAATTGAAGCAAAGAATGGTAACACTTGTTTGTCGATAGTGTATGAAGTATTTCTAATCGTTTATATTCCTTTCATTGTCGAATGTGTGCAATCATGTCAAAGATGTAGTAGTCTTCATTGTGGTTGCAACGCACTTCACGGTTTTGAAATCGGATCATTTTTGAGTGCACAAGCAATGTTCAAAGTTGATAGGAAAATTGTTCTGGAATGCTGAATTCGTAAATCATGTGGAGGGGACTGTACAGTACAGTGAGTGCACCGTGATTTTTCATCAACTTTCATCGATGAAATCTGTAAGTTAGTCTGTGCAGACGCACGCACTGTTCAATGCATGGTCGGGCGACGACTGACCGCGTTACCTGAGTGGCTGCTCCCTCAGAATCTCGGTCCACATTCCAAGAGCTCGATCATCGCTCCCACTTTCTCACCCGCGTATTTGTTGGAGGCAGTAGAGTAGAAGATGTTGACGGTGGTTGGGGAATTTCCATCTTTCCGATGCAATGCCTCCTCAAGCATGTGCTCGACTTTTGAGAAAACATTTTGGTTCTTGTTCCTGCTTTCCTTACAGTCTAGGTACTGGATTGTTACCACTTAGTAAAAGAAGTGGATTGCCGAGAATGGATCAGCAGAGACGGAGAGCTCGATTCTTGTAGCATGCTCTCAGGATCACTTTCTTCCACTCTTGGTAGTGTTTCCATTCTCTTCCGGCTTTCTTTGGAATATTCTGGCCCATTTTTGCACTGTCGGTAATTTTTGCATTAAGAGAATTCTTCGTTGATTACGAATTATTGTTTCTATAAATTCCTTTTCGAACGTTGAGAATTCCTCAGGAATTTCAAGAGTTGAGCTTTGTTGCTTAGAGGCTGAGAACGCGCTTTTTGGATCGGTAAAAGTATCTCGATTGTGTGGTCTGATATACTTGGATTGCTGCCGAGATATGTCTTGAGTAAGCTCGAACACGATCGGTGCAACGTAGTTAGTTGAATTGTCTTGAGTTTGGAGATACATGTCTCTCCCTTCGTGCTAGGGAGGGGTTACAGAGATGGATTTACTGTTGCCAGGACGCCAAACCCTAAGCTGGCGGGTGTTTGGAGTTGATAGTTATCGCGTTCTAGTTTGTGGCCACGCGATAGCTATGTTGTGGAATACAGACATACATGGAGTCAATGAATCTCGGTAATGCTCCGAGGTGAACCATTGTATGTATAATCATCATGGTTTGCCGGGCAACTTCAAGCGGGAGGCCATTGTTTCGAAGTTGGCTGTGCGGCTGTTACGAGCCTAACATTGACGGACGCTGTGCAATTTCGAGCCTGGTTCAAAGCATCAAGAAAAAGGTTACGCCATCCAGGTTCTTGAACAGCTTTCAGTGCAAACTTCTGTTGGACCTACTTTTATGGATTGTGCAAGAGGTTCAACGGGTGAATCCAGTAGAAGACAATCAACTACTTGTCGATTGGCAATCGAATCTCGTAGAACGTGCCGAACACCTTGTAGACAATTGTGCTCAAGCTAGTTGGGAAAGGCAGGAAACTTATCCCAGGCTCATTTTGCAGTCTAGTAGTATATTTCAGTTTGAACCGCTGATTCACGAATTGCTGCTATGTGCAACAATCATATCTGCTAGGCGGCAACTAAAATCCGGTTTCGAGGCCATTGAGGTGTTTGAGAAATTTGTGGACGATGAGAAGGAGGCTACCTGGTTGCCCAAGTTGATTGACGCAAGAGAGAAGGACGAGAAAATTTTGCAACGTAAGGTTGCCGAGAAGGTTGCGGAGAAGAGGGATCAAAGCCCCGTTCCGCAGTATCTACTACGACGGTTGAGCAAAGAATTTTGTCCCTTTGAAGCAGTACCAAGCAATGAAGGAGATGTCAATGGTGATTCTTCTAGGTCCACAATGTACCTAGATGAAGCAGATGTTCCTCTGGAGCCATTAGTCCGTATCGGGCAGGGCTCTTTCGGGAAAATCTACAAAGTATTGTGGAGGGGAATATTTTGTGCTCGCAAGGTTTTTATTGGCGTGGACAACGCAAGCTTTGAGACAGAAGTTCAAGCTCTTTCAACCTTGTGCCATCCTAACATTGTCCAGTTCATTGGTTGCTTAACGAGCGCAGGGGAGTCGTCGCTTGTCATGGAGTTGATGGAAGCCGACCTAACAGACCTCCTACGATTGATCAAAAGGAAGCTAGATATTAGTGAGGTTGTAGACGTAACCCTGCAAATTGCAGAAGGGATGAGATACTTGCATGATAAACGTATCGTGCACCGCGACCTCAAGGCTTCTAACGTTTTGGTGAGTTCTTTGAAAAAGAATGGGGATCTGAAGACAGGTGGATGGATAGTGAAGCTGACAGATTTTGGGCTGGCAAGAACAAAGTTCGCAAGCAAAGAATCCATGAACTCGCGAAAACATGTTGGTACAACTTTGTGGATGGCACCAGAGCTTTTCAAAATATCATCGAAAGGTGGGCGGGAGGAAGAGCCTGGTCACTTTCCTAAAAAGACGGATGTTTTCAGTTTCGGGATTACCTGTTTCGAAATTCTGACAAGTGAACTGCCTTACGCGGGCTGCAAAAGTATGAAAATCCTCTGTCAAGAAATCTTGAGTGGAAAACGGCCTTTACTTCCCGAAGGTTGTCCCCAAATCCTGCGAGATCTTATTTGCCGTTGCTGGGACAGCCGCCCAGATGTTCGACCTGAATTTTCTGAAATTTGTGGCACATTGAAGAGATTGAAGGCAACCTTGTTTGCAGGTACTTCTTCTACAGTATCTCACTTTAGGGCACACAATTTTTTCTGAAAAACGTACTGTCATACTACAGTAGCCTGACATTTTTGAAATGCATCATGTTCATACATAACACTTCTTCCTGGTACATGCGTGGCAGATTCTATTCCAGGTTTATCGTATATCTAGTGGGGATAGGTTTTCTATTCTTTAGCATGCCTCATAGTCTACCCCATACTGAGTGCATCGGTTGTGTTGTGAAGGGCCCTGCACGACCGAGGATAGTTCGCGTCTGACATGCGGTTTGTTACCAAGAGATCCACAGAGGAAGATCTTGAAAGAAAAATTGGATGCGACATCTGCTGTTGTAAGAAAATCCCAATGCGATGATCCATCGTCTCGAAGATCCTCTCGTTCATTGTCGAAAACAATGAGCAGGTACTTTTTAGATCACATAGTGGTCGAGTATGTAGAAATTGTGAGTGAATGAGGTCACCCAATCAAGTCTCTGGGACGTTCTACCAGGCCTTTAAGCATTTCAATTTTGAGTATAGAGTCTACCCTGATACATGGGGTGGCTGCACCACGGTTCTTCTTCAGTTGACTGTTGAAGGAATCTTTCTCAAGCTTTTAATTCTTAATTCTGCAGGGAGAATTCTAGGGATGTCACTTTCTGGCCAAAACTTCGCCAACTTGTTACATACGAAAGTTCTCTCAGAGAATTCAGGCGTCTTCTCAATGTCTTCAGCCAGTACGTTCACGAAAGTCCAGAATTTCTGTGGAAATTTCGAGACCTGATTGACGAGCTGGCAGGCACCGAGTATTGTCAAAGATGCATTGCAATGTATAAAGAGGCTCGAATTGCATACTGTAAGAGAGAGTGGCAAGTAAGTTGGTACATGTCAATATTCATGTTCTTAATTTTTCTTGTCTACTTATATGCTATTGTGATTTATGAACCGTAGTGTTGTATTTATTTTGTAGAGCGAATGGAATGAGTCATGTTTGTTTGTCAGGTTGACAGTGTGAAGGGAAAGTAAATAATCGCAAGAATTGGAAACCTTGATCATGCTTACTACGGTAGTACACTGTAATGCTTAAACGTTTATTCTAACTCTTCCACCCTGTAATGTTATGGCAGAGGAAGTCTCATCTAAAGAAACAGTATGGAAACTACTTGCAAGTTTCCACTGTAGATTCCATGAAGGAGATTCCATGGGAGGAACTCCAGAGTATGATAGATTCATGGGCCCGTGACCTTGATGATGTTGTGAAAGTGTTGTACGGCAACGAAAGACGCTATGCTATGGAGATATTTGGAGAACCAGTATCGATAGCATATTTCGTTGACATCGCTAAGCCTGAGTTTCAGAAATTTATGCGATTTGGAAGCAACTTTCTAAAGATCGAGCCATCTTTTGAGAGAATTTTTCCGTTGCTTGACATGTTCGCAAGTTTGGAAAAGAGTGGTCCTATGATATGCCATCTTTTCGCGGGGCCACCTTGTGAAGAGATCCTGTCACAGTACTTGGACCTTTTGAGCAAGGTAATAAACTTTGTCTTTTTGCCAGCTTTCTGTATTGCTTGTTTTAGAAATATTGCAGTACTTTGGCTTTCTGATCTCTACTTTTCTTGCTTTTCTCCATATGGGAGAAGTGTATGTAAGTCTGAGGTGTAAGATATTCACTCCCTGCACTTGGTTGCAACTCTAGGTTGCTCATGCGGCTGCGAATGATTTCTGGGAACTGGAAGTCAGGATGGAGTCCGAGCAAAAAAAATGTCCGTTGTATGGTGGCGAAATATGGAAGGTTTGCAGCTATGTCGTCAACTTTCTCAAATACTTGTTTGAGGTACACCAGAAAACCCTGGAGAAGGTACTTCGATTTGTGCAAGGCTTGAGGGACGAGGAAGAAATGCCCGAGGAGAAGAACCTTATTCAGGGCTTAACGCAGATTCTGCAAAATCTTCAACGGCTCGTAAAGGCACATGCCGAAGAGCTTCAGAATAAAAATTCGCTCCTTGGTGATACCTTTCTGGAGAACAATCTGCACTATATCTACAGTCGTGTAAGAGATTGCGTGCTTTGGGAATTTGTAGATTTGGAGCAGTTCTTTGACCCATCCGTAGTGGGAATGGTCATCGTCCTCTAGGTCCCACTTAGGGCCGTCGCTTTACAAGGTTACATCTAGTACCACAAGAATTACGAGTTGAATATACAGCTGCTTCTTCCCTTATCGGGAATTAGGCCCTTCTGCGCTGTACATCTGCATGTAGCCATTTACGTGGAATTCTCATGTCAGGCTGGAAATGAGCACATCCAACGCGGTAAATCATCCAATGCCTATGCGTTTCTTTCCGAGGTGCTCTTTGTCACGTAAATGCACTAGGACCATCTTGACCTCAAAATGTTCATGAAATCTATCTACTTCTTTATTTTTTGTTGCTATTGATAACAGTTCTATGGCCGCAGTCTTGAAATTAAAACTTTGTGAACATGTTCTTAACAATGACATGATTTGTAGTGACTGGAAGCACCACTGTATCATTGACATTCTGGTATTTGGTATGCAGGAAACTGGTTATGAAGTTCCAATTGTTGCAACTGATTCAGCTTCTCTAATTGCAGTTATCATCGCATGTTCTGTGGATTTACTCGTGGAGGAAGATTTCAGAGAGGAAGTGACATTGTTCTCAAGGTACAAATTCATCTCGGCAATTCAGTTGTCCAGCAATTTTAAACATTTGATCTGAAGTCGACTTTAGTCAGCCATGATTATAGTGGCAGGAAGTGCATCGATCTTCAACAAGCCCTTTATGCTGCCGGACTAGGATCGATCATCTAAGATACATGGTGGTCACTCGGCCTTGTAAGAGTCCTCCCTTGTGTTGGTTATGAATGTTTCAATTGGAAGAAAAATCGCCACAAAGCTTCTAACTATCCATTGTCAATGCTCCATCTCGATAGCTCCGTATTGGAATTAAACTTGTGCATACTCATAGATTTGAAGTCGAGAATTCCAAATCAAATTCCTCGCCTTGTCTCATGATGTTCTTTAGGAAGCAAATACAAACAACCACAATATGAACTCGATCAGTTGCGATCGAATGACTAAGAGTTGACTTGTAAGTCAGGGTCACTGAGGTGTATTAGCAGTTTACAAGTGGTACATGGTCAGTATCATCAGCCTCCTTCACAAGCATGTTATAAGTAAGTATACACGAGTAGGGATGCTAATTGAAGAAAGTTCGATCTGAGCACTTTCAGCTACAGTATTAAGGTTCTCAAAACATGTTATGTATAGTATACATATGAAAATTAGATAATGTCGTACATATTGAAATGAACTTATGATATATCATGAAGACCATATTTGTTAAAATGTAGTAAACACATTTCGGCTACATCGACAATCTATTGCTGTAAAATGGAGTGGCTGAAATTCCAAATTGGCATGACTGTGAAAAAAGAGAAATGGTGGATTTCAGAGTAGAATATTTTTTCAAGGGAAGAAGACACTTCCAGGGAAATTACTCTACATTGAGCTACACTAGGAAAAAAAGACTAGCTCAATGATTGAGGATTGACATGCTCAACATGTTTCCATACAAAATAGCACGTCATAATGAATCGGCACTGATGGTGTTGCCGGGCTTCATCAAACCATCGATCTTGAAGTCGTTGACGGAGACTTTGTTAGCAGGCTTGCAGGCCAGTCCGTTGAAGGTGAGGCCGCTGGGAGGGTCGGCGACGCAGAAGTCCTGGAGAGGATCCTCGTCAGCTGCCAAAGCCAGCATGGGCACGAGACTCAAGGTGGCTACGGGGGCCAATGTCACCCACAAGCTTCGGAGGTTCATGGCAACTACCCATTTCAATCGGGTGGTCGGGTCGGCGGTGTTGGTGGAAGTTAAAGGATCAATAGCAAGTCGAGCTGTAAGGGAGTGCCGAATTAGGTGAAGGTGGGGACGACGAAGTATTGAAATGGTAGGTGCTGTTAGCATTGGGTGGGTTGTGAGGGATCATATATGCGGGGAGTGGCAGCGGCACAGTTAACGGTGGCTTTTCCGGAGACGCGACGTGACCAGATTGAAGAACATTGTACACTGGGCTCGCAGGAAAAGCATGGTGAACTTTCTGGTTCCTGAAGACCGAAATGGGCGAAATGGAAACTGATTTGGTACAGTAGAAGTCATGTTCAGACGAGTGAGCCACAAGGCCGGTCATCCGACGAAAGGCTTGGAGAAATGAAGGTGCTTCATTTGTAGATGATGCAGTGCCGGCTTTAAAGTCTCAGATTATTTTTCGTAAGTGGTGAGGTTGGACTACTTCCAGTGTGGAGTCTTGATTGGCTTGTGTTGTATTGTCTTCAAAACGATTGCCCCACCAAGTTAAGCATAAAAGTACAATGACAAACCTAATTCTACACTCATGTTTGCACTTTAATTGTGCATGATTTACCAAATGAATCTAGAAGAAATAAATTCAACTTTTGGTTATGAAATTAGAGGTTTTCTCATCTTTCATTCACTAATTTGGAATAAAAGTCCAACATTCATGTTCTTTTGTTTCACAAATTGTGAGTTATTCAAGTTAGCATGCTTTATGGTTGCTACATAGTTAGAATTACAACAGAGTCAAGGTTTGTAGTGCCTAATATAATGGGTTGAGATTGCAACCATAAAATCAAATATATTGTTCCAATCGAATTAAAACAAGCATGAATGTGGACTATTTCTACTATGAAAGTAACATGATTTAACGCCACACTCATGCAAGATTGTTGGTCACCCACCATTATTATTTTTTAAATGTGACTAAGTTAGGACATTGAGGAGGTAAGTTTTAAAGGTCTTCCTTGTTACTTGCCATAGTATTTATCTTATAGGGTGATGCTTGACATCTCAAATTCACACTTTTACATTATTTAAAATTTAGACTAGGTTGATGAAGATTGCTTTGTATCTAATGTCAAGTAAAGAAATGGAAAATTTTGGAATCTCCACCAAATGAATTAATTGTTGACTTTGAAGTTATAATTAGTAAATATATCGTGTAGTTGGTCATAACAAAGTGAAAACTTTGAACTCCCACCAAGTTCCAATATATTAAATAGCAAAAATTGTTCTAAAGCCTCAATTTAACAAACAATATTTGAGTCAAAGAGTTTGGTTTATACCTTTTGTGATGAAACTTCTAAAGATAAGTGAAGTCGGCTTTTGTAAATTGTATTAAACTCAAACACCAATTCAAGAATTTGAATAACTCTATTAGAGCCTTAGATGTAGAGGCTCAAAGTTGATGACGCAAGAGAGGTGCGCATGCCTTTTTGTAGGACTATTTGGCGCGAGAATTCAATTTTAGTGTTGAATAGTCATTTGTAAATGTATGATTCTAACATAGAAAAGATGCAACACAAAATTGGAACACAACATGCAAACAAGTGCATGTTTATTTCAAACACATAAACACATTCAAAGAGAAGATGCTCTTGTATAACAAAGTAAAGCCTTGGGAGGCACCCCTAGAAAAACACAACAACAATGCACTTCAACTAGTGTGCATCAAGGCGAGGATAAGTTTACACTCTACAATAAGCCTAACTTAATACAAAAGTAAATGCATGAACACTTATGTGAAAAGGCATTCTTATTGTTGTGTTTTAAGTCATTTCAAGACACAAATAAATCATACTAACACATGACCAAGTTGTGCTTTGGGTGACTAGAAGGCATGGACAAACTACCTCTCAATAGGTGTATCTCGCAAATCCTTGACCCAAATCACCCAATTAAAGGTCTGTAAGCTGCTACCATTCTCCTACATACCCTATTTGATAATCTCAAAGCCTTGTCCTCATATTTACATGGAATATTGGATCCACTTGGTCCAGAATTGTTCATCATACTTCAACTCCTTGATTGAAATATTGGTTGTTAATATTATTTCAATATAACATGATAGAATATAGTTTCAAGTGAGATAATCACAAAACTATGGAATTTATATACAATGTCTTCTGATAACATCATGGTTTCAAGACTTGAAGTTTGTCTTAGAAATAGATAACAAGTATTAAAATTGTGTATTCTGATTTCATAGAGTCTGCCTCAATCTTTTGGAGGTTGAATTTTCACATTAAGGTTTAAGACCCTAACACACATGTGGGCTAGAACCACTTTTAAGCGGGCACCTCCTACTATTGTACACTCTAGATTCTTGCTTATAAATTATAATTTAGACTGTAATATCTAGATTCTTGCCTAAAATCTAGAACTCACAGATCAAAATAAACCTCAAGATTACTTTATTAAGTAGAGTGCCTCACTATACTTAACCCTTAAGTGCCCAGAGTGTCGTTTTTCGACATTCTGGATATAAGGCTCCGTCTTTGGTGTACAACCCTGCTTTCATCCCATCGATTTTTCATCCGTCGTTTTTTTTGCCCAACTCTTCGGCGGGTTTACTCTACTCCCTCTTTGGGTAAATAGTAAAAACCTTGATTTTTAAGTTGTGAGAGTGGGCGAAAGAAATTTTGCATGAAAGTTTTGGTGGTGTGAGGCAAAAATTTTGATGCAAAAGAGGTAGGCAAGGTAGAGAGCTTGCAAAAAAATGGGATGAAGAATTTTACTGCTGGAGTTGCTGCAAGGTGGATTGCTGCTATTTAATTTATTTTTTTTACATTTTGTTTTCGGATTCTTCTTCTATGTTTTCTTATCTCTTTTTCTTTAGAAAGAATCATTTCTATTCAAGGCTCTCAAAAAAAGTATTACACCCCTAAGGTGGGGTGATGCTTGCTGCCCCTCCTTTTTTAGGGGCATTTTTCACCCTTTTTTTGCATGGATCTTGAAATCCATAGCTCCAAATGCCATGTAACTTGGAGGTCATACTAATTTCAGTGCTCCAAAGAAGATCCTACGGTTGGATTTTCCATTTTCATCTTTTATTTGTTTTTACGCAGTTTTGAGAAAATCAGCGTTATTACCAACTTTTTGGAGCTTTACCCCCCTTGGGCGTTTAGGGGTTGACACCTAAAAGATCCTTGTTTGTTTTTGGAACCTTGAAACTTTAAAAGTGCAATTCTCTACTTCTATGCACTCCTAAGGTGTGAAGCAATTTTTTGGTTTTTAAACTTCCAACCATAACTTTGGAAGTTCACCATTTGAGAGATCTCAACATCCAAAGTTTGCCTCCTAAGTTTTTTTGGGCATTGTCAAGATTGCTTTTGACACTTTTGGAGGCTGCCTTTGTAAAATAGGTACTCTTTTTGATTTGGGGCCCTTTGGAGAATCAATACTTGGGGCCCTTTGGAACCTAAGTAGTGATCCGGTTATGAAATATTTTCCAGTTAAAAAAAATAAAATGAAACTAAATTTAAATTGCAATAGTTCTGCCTGCAAACCAAGAATTGTCGTAGAAAATTCAAAAATTGGAATTTGGCTTTGTGAATTTTACCACATACACTTTGCAATATAGGAAGCACTCAATGTTACCACATACACTTTGCAACATCGGCAGCACTTAGTAACAATTGTACGCAAAAACAGTACTTTTAACCTACTCATCTAGGCTGCCTGAAATAGCAAAATTCCCATTTGGTCCTCTTGGATTATTAGGAGTTAAGACTATGTGACCATTTCTATAATTTGTATGTTTGTTTATGAATGCATAAAAATATCATAAAAATATGAAAACTTTGTCTTTTTTTTCTTACTGACCAACTGAATAAAGTAAGTCCCATATTTCATCATTTCAACTAAAGTGAGTGCCAGCAATAGGTGGTTTGACCCTACCGCTACCGCCACTCCTTGTACTCAGAAGGCTCATCCTCCAATTGCTGCTCCGACCCAGTACTTCCGCTGCTACTTGCAACGTCCTTGTTCCACCCCCACAAGCTTATTGCTTCAAACTGTAAATTCTGGACTTGAAGCGGGCGTAGCGTTCGTGCCGCAATCCATGCAAGATTGCTCACCAACGGCAGTGGATCACGAGCTAGCCGTTGATATCAGATCCTCATTGTCATCGAACTCAGCCGTTTCACCCGAAATCGCTTGAGGGTTCCGATCGTTGTCCACTGCAACCGATTCTTGTCGTCCACTGGTCCGGCTGCATGCATCCCCTGCATTTACGCATTCTCTCGGGTTGGGGACAAGGACTGCTGGGGGCGGCAAACTGGCCCGGTGGTGCCGAGAGCTGCGGCGCCGACACCGTTTGGCTGGAAATTGGCCAGCCCTTTGCTCTGCACTATCGGTGACAGTGAATCGAAGACCGCATCCACTACAGTAATATTCCCGAAAGAGGCGATTGAAATGAGTGGGAGCACGGCAGTGCGGGCAAATCACCCCACTGGGTCGTCCGAACGTCATAGTTGGAGGGGGAGTGTCTCGCACTGTTGAAGCAACGCAAACAGGAAACAGAAGTGTTGGTGCTTCTCTAGAGCGATTGGAGAGGGATGCGAGGATAGCAAATTGATGCGAGCATTGAGGTGGGCGTTCGCCATTTGTTCTACTTGAGATAGCCTTGTTCCGGCAGCCGAGGCAGCTTGGGTCTCGAGGGGTGCGGTCTCCTGCCCGATGAGGCGTGATCGAGATTGATGGTTGTGAGGAGCCACTAGCTGAATCAGACTTGGTGTCTCGGCGGTTGTGGAATTGTTCAAGCCGGAATAAAGCAGGTTGTCCACGCGGTGCCAAAGTAGAGGTCCGAGCATGATATGTCTCCCTTGGACTGCATGCGGTTTAAAGTGCTACGGCAAAATGAATACTTACGGTACTAATCCTGTTCTCATTTTGTACGAATATATGCTCTGTTCATACGGTGAACCCTGAGTATATATGAGCACCGACCTGATCGGGGCTCGAGAATCAAGTTAACACGATAGACTTACACATGGAGGCACTTCCGTTGTTCATTGTGCGGGGTATGGATACCAGTTTTGTACCGGCGTCGCATATGATACGATTACACACATGCAGCCATTCTCAGACCGCACCACTAGCAATCGCCGTTGTTCTGGCTTGCATGAACGAAACTGCCGACACACCATGTCTGATCTTGACACAACGAATGATCAGTCTGCGAGAGCGGCCACACCCCTGGCTCGAGATAACAGCAGCAGCAAGAAGGCATCGGTCGATTCGACACCTTACATGTGGGGCCAATGCCAAGCTCTGTTACCGCAGTTTCTACTGTTACCGCACCTCCTCTGCGATCCCACCCCAAGAGCACCGTGCTCGTTTGTTCACTTTCACTTTCGTTTGTCCGAGCGTGTTGCAGTATTAGGGCAAGCATGGTTTCAGGAAGACCCAACGGGATTGCAGGCAAGGTCTGGAGGACTCTCAACGCAACCAGAGTCTCTAAAGGGCCCATCGGAAGATCCATAGTTACCACTGAGAATTCTACATGTTACACAGGCAAGCCGCAGGTTCGGAGAGAGTGGCGATCTACCTATGTGGGAGGCACGGTGTTGAGGTTCAAGCGGGTGAGATTGAGTGTGAGTGCTGCGGTGGCATGGGTGTACGTGTTGTGGAAGCACTGGAAGCAGATCTCGTCCATCAAGAGGGAAACACAGCCTTGAAGAGAAAATTTGGCAAACTGGGGCACCTCAACCAGAAAATGACTTCTCAACTGTGTAGTACAAATTCAAAGAAGGAAAAGAAAATGCAATGAATCATAGTGTCCACACACACTTAGGGAGTGAGGGTCTGTCGGCAACTCTTATTCTCACTTAGATAATTAGTACTTTATGTAAGTATATGATATTTTTAATAAAGTGGAGCTTTATGGAGCTTTGGAATATTCATATTGAAGCAATGGTAACTTTGGTGAATGTAGCTACTGAGTAGATAGGTCATCATTATCAATTTGTTGAAGAACATGTTCAAAATATAGTGCTTGTATAACCTCAAAGTTCCTTGTAACAAATTTGTCAAAAATTTGTTGAAACTAAATATTTGGCACTATGTACTTAGGCCTCATAAACCTGAAATAAGCATTATTTTATTAATTCAGTGATAAGATCTTTTGTTCTAATTCGGTTTCTTATTGGTATAATAAAAGCATTGATTTTTCTTTGATATTAACAAGAGCATAATGTTCAAAGTCAGGTCTATCCACTTCTATTGAAACCTACTCTTTTAAAACTTAGAAAATTATCAACTTAAAAAATAATCATCGTTAGCTAGTCATATGATTCAAGTGATGAGTTGAAATTTGGATAAAAAATGTTACATAGAATACTTCAATGTAACATGGTTATGATGGCAAAATACCCAGAAATGGATTATTGGTCCCCTGAGAGAGCTCAAAGAAGTAACAAGACGGTGAGGCGCCTGAGAAGCGGAAGTCTTATTTGAAACACTTTCATTGTCAAGTATAGGATTGAGATTGTGACTTTCGTAACCCTTCAGTGCTGGGAATACCTTGATAAGTGTATGAATGTCCAATTCATGAACGTCCAATGCATGAACATTTGTACGCGCCTATTAGAGACTCCTACGAAAAAATGTTAAAGCCACGAATTTGCGTTGATGTGGGGATCACCTCATAGATAACAATTTCATGTGGAGATCACAGTTACAAAACGTTCTGTGGCAGGAAGAGAATCTTTCAAAATTTCAGGTGACCCACAGATAGATAAAAGGACAAACAAGGAACAAACAAAGCTCGTAGGCTACCTGAGCAGGGCATTCCCTTTGAATGCAAACGTTGAACGCAGGACATTCCCTTTGAATGCAAACGTTGAACGCTGGACATCATAAAAATTCTTTCAAACTTTAGACAGTGAACAGCATGCTAGAAGACGAGGAATCGTTATCGACAATATTGTGGTAACAGAATGGAGTGTATGTCGAAGCCATTGATAATTTCTTCGGTATCATTCTACATTTGAGTGTTGCACTCTGAAGTGCCCCAACGCACTACTTTCTAGCGATGTCTTTGTCTACTCAAAATCCATTTCCACTGAATCTTCCTACAGACTGTACACATACAGTCCCTAATTTTTCTCTTCACTTTTCTTGTAACATGTTGAAACCAAATACGACTCTATCGTACCAAACCTCGTCTTGGACAACAATGAATCTTCAGGTCGCGAGGTCGTTCTCTGTAAGAGACCTGTGCACATACTCGTCACCCTCTCTGTTTCCAGATCCCCGAGCTTTTCGACTTAGGATCATTTCCTGACACGAGCCCAAGTAATCATGTAGACTATTTGTAAGGGCAATAAGATGACTCCGCAACTTGACTAGCTAGCCTCAGTTAATTGCTGAAATCCTCGTGAGGGGGAAGGACAAGTTGTCCAAATCTGCTATTGAGGAAGAATACTTTGCCTGCATGTTACTTCGTCTTTTCTGGGCTTCGATCGCCTGCGTTAGTAGTCGATGCCTTTAACTTGGATCATGGCGTCGGGATCACCACCGGCCTTGAGGTGGGCTCGCCCTGCGCTCAGAAAGCGAGAGACGGACAACTTGATGAAGAAGTCGGCTTCTCCGACCGTCATCTTCGCTCCTGCGGTCTTCATAGCCCGCCCGCCATTCAAAGATGCTGCTAACAACACAAGCTCCGATTGAAACTCCGTCACACTAGCGGTTTCATTCACCGCTGCGTGGCGCAATGAGTAGGGCGGACTTGCGACAGTTTCTGCACTTCCACAAACACCGATCTTAGTAAGGACCGCATCTAGAATTTCCCGAGTGGATGCCGGAGAGACGTGGATCGCCAACTAACCTGGGGTATCAGTCCGAGGCGTGCCCTGCTGGGCAATCAAATGCTCAAAAGTTCCAGCCCATGCCTCCCGAGCCGTCAAGTGCGGCGACGGCAAGTTAAAAAGCTTCCTCACCGTGGCAGGTATTGAGGAGTGCTCGTACTGCGAGAATGGCGCCATAGGCCCTTTGGCTTTGTGCTCCACTGCACCACCCCGCCCAACTTAGTCAGAGTGGCGAATATTGGAAAGCTCTCCACTGAAGTGGGATAATCAAATTTAGTGTGGAGTTCTGATAGAGATGGCGATGGTGTTTGTGGAGCATACCGAAGCCTTTGGGGAGCCAGGGCGAGACGGCGATGGTGGGGACGCGGACGCCCAAGCGGTCAAATTTGAAAGTAATATCTCCAGCGACGCCGTCAATACCATCAGGACTTGGAACGCCGGTGACAGGCGTTGGGACATGGTCATAGAATCCGCCATGCTCGTCATACGTGATCAAGAGAAGCATGGACTCCCACTGCGGGCTGGCGCGCAGCGTCTCGTAGACCTCCTTGAGAAGCACCTGCCCCTGGGAGATGTCGTGCGACGGGTGGTCGTCGTTAGCGGGGCTGCTGCCCATGTCGAAGTAACGCTGCTCTATCACCACGTAGTTGGGCAGCGTCCCTGCGGCTGCGTCAGCCTTAAACTGTGGATCATACTCTATGAAATTGTTGGAGTATTTCGCAAACCGCATGTTCGAATAGAACAAGAGCGTGGGCAAGTTCTGGTAGTACACCCCAAACGTCAGCCCCGCGTCCGCGATATCCTCCATGATTGTGCGCTGCGGCAACCCTGCAGCAAGCTTGTCTTCCTGATTCGCCATCAAGCCATGCGACGTCCCCGAGTGAACAAACAATCGGTTTGGCTGCGTCGAGGACGGCACAGACGCAAACCTGCGATCAATACAACGATCAGCGTCACGTTAAGCAGAACTATATTACTCGATCGATCGGAGTCGGGTATGGGGACGCACCAGCGATCGAAGACGGTGTACTCCATGGCAAGCGCGGTGGTGACAGGCACTACTTCGGGGCGAAAGGCGCGCATGACGTTCGTGGACATGCCGGGGCGGATTCTCTCAGCGTTCGTGGCGAATCCGCTCATGGGAGGCGGGTCCTGGAACTTGAGGTCAGGGCCAAAGACTTGCTCCCGGATGGCTTGAAAAGAGTGGCCGGGATCGGGGTCGACGAACTCCGCGGTGTCGGACACGTGCAGCGTCCGCTCGTCGATCACATTGAACTCGGCGCCGCTCAGTCCGTCGATACTCGGATTCCGCCGGTTCAGGTAGCCGAGCATGTGATCGAAGGAGCGGTTCTCCATCACCAGCACCACGACCGTCTTGATCGGCCCCGTGATGGCTGGCCGCGCCGGATGCACCCATAGCAGCAACAGCCCCAGGACCCATGATACCCGAAATGCCATCGCCATCGCTCGATCAATCGTTCACAACATGCAGACTATATATCGAAACGTCAACGCGGAGTCGAAGTCAGAGCATGGTCCCACACAATCTAGCGTTCTCGAACACCAGCCTCTGTCAGATCGGTTGATCCATTTATGAGACGCTGTGCCACCGAAGACTTGCGAGCGCTTCACATGGCCTGTCGACCTACCTCCAACCTACTCAACCCTACTCAACTTCAAAATCCCATTATCCCAACATTCCACAACCTAGAACCGAACTTAAGTTACACCATCTTGTTAAGCAGCCAGCAGGCAATGAGGTTGAAAATTTGGGTCTTTGAGAGTAATGGTTGAGGAGAGTGAGGGGGAAATGGAGGGCATTAAATGCTGACTGGCGGTTAATGTGCAGACTCACATCACGGCTCCTGTAACTGTCGGCCTTTGATATTTGAGCAAGATTGCCGTGAGAGATAAGTTATGTTAAGTTATGATCAGGTGTGTCAGTTAACAGGAAACAGTTTTTGAGACGCTCTTTAACGTAATCAATTGCAAATTTTCACGTACTGCTTGAGAATTTGGCTGTTCGTCTGTTCACGTATGATTAGACATGTTCACCTAACTTACTATACGACTCGTACATGTCCTCCACTTCATCTTCTGTGAAGTTATGAGGAGATCGCTGTGACTGAGGTTACTATCCTTTCGTTTAAGGGTCTCTCTTCTTCCAGAAAAACGAACAAAGTTCAGCTCGCCAAGGAAGAATCTGCTTCGGTTCTTTGAAGTATCGTTCCAGTGACTAATACATATCGTTTGATTCAACCAAAGACCATACTTCCACATCAAAATAAATGAGAACACTTGCCAGAAGTCAATATATGACGATAAACATATCATTTGTAAATGCGCATATGTCCTTACTAACTCCGTGAGCATCTTTCAGTGCATGTGAAATTGACATGTACATACACTGAGGACAGTGAAGTTTGTACCCCTCACAGCAAGAAAACTGTTTCGAGAGATGGCGAAATATGGTATTCATGAGTCACGCTATATGGGCTGTCTGGGCCCAGACAAAAAAATCTGCAGTTCCTTGTCAAAGAGGTTCCAATCAATCACGAAACCATTCTTGTCACTGTCCTGCCAATTGTTGGCTCTTGAACATGGATAAGATCCAATGGGGAGACCTTTCACAAAATTTAAAAATATCTGGAGTGAAGGAAGTTGGAGTAAGACCCTCCTCGTAAGGTAGCATGTTTAATAATGCCTTAAATATTAATATAATGGCTTAATCCGTGAAGAAGTTAGCCATGACAATAAATTGTGTTGGGTAAAGTAAGTAGAAGATTGCACATGTTGGAATCATGAATTTAGGATTTTCTTGTAATTTACTTTGTCATTTTTGAAGTTGGACTTGGAGGTGTTTCTTAGATGACGTAGTCTAAAAAATCCATAATTAGTGTACATATTGAGTATCAAGTTAGTATGCATATGAGAAGAGTGTTTTTATGTGGTACCAAAAACATAAGATTATTAAATATAAACTCAAAAAGCTTGCAATTTATAAAGCACTCCGGAATTAAAATTTACAATTTATTTTGGATGTCAAGGAGTAGGACTTCCACCTATTTTATTTAGACCACCATTATAAAGTCAATCTCATTGTACTAGTTTGTGATTATCCAAATACTCAAGTTAGGTTTGCATTTGCTTATCGTTTATATGTAAGCATTTCAAGTCACACTTTAGATTATACAATGGTGTTTCAATGCCTAAATTTGCCCTAAAGTGCTACTATAACATTTTCACTCTATATATATCATTACATTGGGAGTATCTATCACGAGTAAATGCGACTTAGAATTGCATTGGGGAGTCAAAAGAAAAATATGGACTACATTCTAAGCATAACACAACTTTTCCGATTCAACATTCTCATCTTCGGCAAAACTCTCTATGATGCCCTTGCTTTGTCTTCTAGAAACCCCATCTCCGGCACAACTCTCTATGATGCCCTTGCTTTGTCTTCTAAAAACCTCATCTCCACAAGCTTTGCTATCTTCTTTTTATTTTTGTAAGAGCCATCATTGGCGTATGTCTTAATCCTCAATTCAGAAAAATGATGAGTGAAATTATGGGACACATATTGCCTTTTATTGGACACGGCCACCCTACTTCCGAGTTGAAGATTGTTTTACAAGCCTCAAAAAGAAGGTCTTAGGCCTTGAAATACTCTAAAAGACAACCACCCTACTATGGAGTCTACAATTGTGGTGAGGCCTTTCAGGAATTTCTCAAACTTCTAAATTCTTAATCCATCAAAATTCTAAGAAGGCAACCATCCCACTACCAAGTCCAAAATATGATGAAGTTTTAAAGATATTTCTCAGCTGTAGATGTGCCTCATGTTGTAATCTGAGATTTTGGATAACTAGGTAATGATATTTTCTTTATCTTGGTTCTGTTTTTGACAAAATTATCACTTTGGATTTGAAAGAGCGAGTTGTTAGAAATCATAGACTTAGTTGAGATGATATAGAACTATCTCATGAATCTTTTTGCACAAAGCTTTTGTTTTTTGTTCATGTTATAAACTTCAAAGTTTAAAGTTGTCTTAAAGCTGTGACAGATGTCTTGAAATTTTGCAAATTTTCAAGTAGTTCTAAAAAAATCATTGAAAGATATAAAGCGCCTCAAATTGGTGTGGCATCCATATGTGACTAATGTGAGTAGCCAAATTGGCGCTATTCGTTCACACATTCTAAAAGATGAGTGGACTCAAAGTTTGACACTTAAGAGTGTACTTCTCTTGCTAAAACTGCTTTTGGCCGACCCGGAGTCAAATAGCCCTCAAGATGGAGTTGTTCACAAGACTATATCTTAGCTACAAGACTATGCAAGCTTTGAAAAAAAATTCTCGCTCTTGGACTAACACATATACCAATGAAAGCTCTAATAAAAATAAAAAGAAGATAGCAAAGCTTGTGGAGATGGGATTTTTGAGGACAAAGCAAGTGCGACAATAGAGAGCTCTAGCGGAGATCAGAGTGCTCCATTGGAGAAGTTCTGTAATGTTTAGATAGTGGTCCATATTTTTCTTTTGGCTCCCCAATGCAATTTCAAGTCGCATGCATTCATGGCATGGAGGACATTAAAGCATTGTACTCTTCTTGTTCAAGTTTTAAGGATTTGATATATGTGAAGTTGTTTGATGTTTATTAGACATGTGAAATATTAAATGAAGACAAGTTTCAACACCTGAATTATAAATTATAATGGTTATCTTCGTCGTATATTCAATGACACATAGTTATCATTGGAGTAAAGACGACTATGCTTCTTGAAGTTTAAGATGATTCGATATACAATGTCACACTCATTGACTTCGAAGAATTCCATATGATTCCTTAAGCATGAACAATGACATGTACAGGTGGTATCCCGCAACATCAACAGTGCCCTACACGGTCTTCTTGCTCGATCCGCTAGTCCAGTTGCAAACTGGCTAAAAATAAAAGAGAGCGTTCTACTCATATGAGCTAACCCTATACGTGCTACAAATGTATGCTACAGTTACATGATTATAAGCATTCTGACTTGAGAGATGTCATCTAGGCTTGCAGTTGAGGGCAATAAACTAAGACACCGAGCTTCCGTTTAGGAGTTGAGGACAATGATGTCAAGCTCCTGTCCAACATTGCGCTTGTGATGTTGGGGATATGAACAAGGACAATGAACAAGAAGTAACAAAGATGGATTGGATTAAAGAACAATGACAACTTGTGTTGCTAATACAAATTGATGGATTGGATTAAAGAACAATGACAACTTGTGTTGCTAATACAAATTGGACTTGTCATGACATTGTTTATTTATATTATCATAACCTAACTTCCATAACTTCCAACTTATATAAGTATGTATGTTTGTTTATATGTATACATGTATCATGTTTATGACATCATCCCCTCCCTAAGCGGCGACGAGTTCTTCGAGGAGCGGAAAATGCTTTTGTTGGAAATTTTCTATGAAAATCATATAGTGCATCTTGAGCATTAGTTGAATTCACCATTGGCTCTCAAGTTCTTTCATTGATATCATAGCCTTGCCAGTGGACCGAAAAATGAAGTTTATCATGTTTTATTTTTGAGTCTAATATTTCTTCAACTTCATATTCTTCTTGTCCATTGATTTGAATAGGGGGTGGAGGCACTTGAGTTCGACGTGAAATCATTGATTCATGATAAGGTTAGAACAACTACACATGGAAAACATGATGTATTTTCATAGAATGAGGAAGTTGCAATTTAAATGCAACTGGATTGATTTTTTTAATAATAGTAAATGGCCCAATTTTTTTATAGACTAATTTGTTCGAAAGTTGTTGAGATTGAATGTGGCGTCGAATGAGCCATACTTGGTCTCCAACTTTAAAAGGTGGTGGTTCCTTTCTTTGTTCATCTGCACTAGTCTTATAGGTTTGTTGTGCTTCATGAAGATGAAGTTTGATTTCTTGATGAATTTTGAATAATCGGGTTGCAAAATCTTTAGCTGCAGAACTTGAAGTAGAATTTTGTATATGAAAAGTATGATTTTGGATGTCGTCCATAGTTTGCAAAGAATGGTGTATACTTGGTAGAAGTATGAGTTGTATTGTTATAAGTAAATTCTGCCAATGGCAATAGTTCTACCCAATCATCTTGATGGTAATTGACAATACATCGTAAATATTGTTCTAAAACTTGGTTTACTCTTTCAGTTTGACCATTGGTATGTGGATGAAAAGTTGAGGATAAGTTTATTTTTACACCTAAAATTTTAAATAATTCTTGCCAGAATTTTGAAATAAACTGAGGCCCCCGATCAAAAGTAATATTATCAGGGCTACCTTGATAACGGTATATATTATTTAAAATAAGTTTGCAATTTCTTTTCCTATGATAGTCTTAGAGCATGGAGTGAAATGTGCCATTTTTGTAAAGCTATCAACAATAACAAGAATTGAATCATAAGACATAGACATTGGTAAATCCGTAATAAAATCTAATGATGCAGAAGTCCACAGTCCTGAAGGGATAGGTAAAGGTTGAAGCAAACCATGGGGTTGGTGTCGAGGACCCTTAAATCGACTACATATTTCACATGATTTAATGAATTCTTTAACTAATTTCCACATCTGAGGCCACCAAAAATCACCGGAAATTAGCTCCATAATCTTATTAAAACCAAAAGGACCAGCTCGTGGTAAATCATGTCTTGCTTGAATTACTTGAAGAGGAGAGACAGCGGCTGGGACATATAATATTTAGGTCTTTGAAGTATAATAGTCCATCTTTAAAGTGAAAATTATTTAGATGATCATCAGAATCAAGTGATTTGTGATTATTAAGTTGTTGTTGAATGTCACAACCAAATGTATCTCGTGGCATAGCATCATGAATTTGTTGAATAAGTGGAGAGGTTTCTTTTTGTACAGTTGTCAACATACAAAGTTGAAGAACTTCAGGCTTGAATGTTGTTGTATTTTGTTGATCATATGACTCTTTGTCACGTTTAGGTGCAAGATATGATCGTCTAAACAATGCATCTGGTTTTCCTTGAAGTTTCCTTGGACGATATACAATAACAAAATCAAAACGGGAAAGTGATAAACTCCAACGAGCTTGACGACAATTTAAAATCCGTCGCCCATAAAATATTCTAAATTTTTATGATCATAGTAAACTATCACACGATGTTGAGCCCCTTCAAGGAAATGACGCCATTCTTCAAAAGCAGCAACAATGGCTAGTAATTCTTTATCATAAATATTATAATTTATCTCAGCAGCAGAAAATTTACGTGAAAAATAATTTACCGGATAAAGTTTACCATCCTCTCCAATTTGCGATAAAATAGCTCCCAAGGCAAAGTCTGAAGCGTATACTTTCAAAATAAATGGTTCTGATAAGTCTGCATGTATAAGAATTGGTGCAGTAGAAAAGGCTGTTTTTAAAGCATTGAATGCCATTTCGGCTTTAGCATTCCATACTAATTTATCTTTTTTAAGCAATTGTGTTAATGGGGCTGCAATGTCTGAAAAAGATTCAATAAATAATCGATAAAAGTTAGAAAATCCAATGAAACATTGAAGGTCATGAATTGTCTTAGGAACTTCCCATTTCAAAATAGTTTCAACTTTGCGAGGGTCATAGTAATACCAGTCTCAAATATAATGTAACCCAAAAAATTCTATTTGATATTGATTAAACATACATTTTTCAAGTTTTGCATAAAGACCAATTTCACGAAGTTTTTGTAAAACAAGACAAACATGTTCCTTATGTTCTTTTCCATTTTTTGGAAATATTAAAATATCATCTATATATATATGATTACAAATTGATCCAAAAATTCTTGAAATACATTATTCATCATGTGTTGGAATACAACTGGAGCATTAGTTAACCCCTAAAGGTCTGAGCGTGCCGTGGCGACCAGTAGAATACCGTGTATTTTGACTGTATTTGGAGTGAGTGCACATCTTTAATGGGTTTGAGTTCAAAGAAGAAGTTGACATTTGAATTAATGCGGTTCTAGTGAGCTATTACGATTCCAGTTTAGAGTGTCTTGTTGGTAGCAAATCCTAATTATACGACAACGTACATACTATCCCCAAGGGACTTTTAAGGGTTAAACCAAACGGCATAACATTACATTCAAAGTGTCCATAACGTGTTCTAAATGCAGTTTTCCATTCATCTTCTTTTTTTATTCGTACCAAATTATAAGCACCACGAAGATCAATTTTTGTACATATCCTTGCTTTCCTCAATTGATCAATGAGACGTGAAATTAGTGGTAAAGGGTGGCGATTCTTTATAGTTATTTTATTCAATCCACAATAATCAATACACATTCTAAGTGAACCGTCCTTCTTTTTGACGAATAAGATTGGGGCATTGGTGGGTGACTTTGAATGTTGGATAAAGTTCTTGGCTAAATTTTCATCAGTGTATTCTCGAAGCGCGGTGAGTTCAGTTTGTGATAAATTATAAATAGGCCCAAAAGGTGGTTTAGTTCCTGGTTCCAAATCAATTGTGCAATCGTATAGACGATGCTCTGGTAATGTATCTGTTTTTTCTTTTCAGAAACATCCAAAAAAATCTTTATATTGTTCTGGAAGTTCATTTGAAACATGACTTACTTCTTTTACTGAAGTTGTATAAATAATAAATGGTGTACTTTCTTTTGCAGCTCTTATAAATGCACTTGCTCATACAAGTAACGGTAATTTTTTTATACTTAAAATATCTTCTATGTAGTTTTTTACATGAGTGGTTGTATCTTTGTTTCTTTTGATTTTGTGGAATAACTTGAGATTCAATCAAAGTATCATTTTCCGTTAAAAGTTAATTTTGTTGATATGAAGTGGTTCTTTTCAAGAAAGGTTTCTAATTTTCCAATCTATTGACGGGTTGAAGTTAGTAAGCCATGACAAACCTAAAATTATTGGACTAGGAGAGGAAGTTCCTATGACATTGAATGACACAACACATAATTTTCCTTCAACTAAAATAGAAATAGGTATAGTTTCATGTGTTACTACTCTTGAAGCAATTAATCTGCCATCTATGACTTCTACATTTACAGTTTTTTTCTTTTTTTTCTTTTTTTTCTTTTTTTTTTCTTTTTTTTTTCTTTTTTTTAATATTAAAGGTATGGAATGTAATTTCGCAAATGTTTTATTTATAAAACTAGCAGAGGCTCCTGAATCTAACAAGGCATTCGCATGTATAACATGGTCGTTGTAATAGATGTAAGTATGTAAATTGTAAGAAGGTACCGGTGCTGAAGACAATATAGGACCAATTGTGGGTGTTGAAATATCCAACCGTATAGTCCCAACGAGGGTTGGAAGAGCTAGTTTTCCGAATTACGTCTTTGTTTCTTTTTACAATCACGTGCCAGGTGCCCCTCTTCTCCACAATATAAACATAGAGTGACCTTCACGTTGGCGATGATCCTTTTCATCTTGAGTTAATGTTCTATATCGTATGGAGTCAATTTGCATTAGATCATAATTATTATTGATAGGATTTGAAGATAATGTTGATGTTATTGGAGGAGGAGAAGAGAGTGGTACTCTAATTTTTGGTCCAAGTCTTTTGTTTTGGCGTCTTTCAAAAAGTCTATTATCACATTTAATTGCTTGAGAAACTGCTTTAGCTAATGTTGAAACATCTGGCATTGTCAACAAAAGATGTTTTACATAATCGCATAAGCCCCAATAGAATTGTCGCACCAAAGTCATATCTGATTTCCAATCGACGTCGCATGACAATTGCCTAAACTCAGAGGCATATATTGAAACAGGGCGGCTGCCTCGTTGTAATTCCCTGATTTTCATGTCTGCCATCCTTGCTTTATTGTCGACATCTCCAAATGTGGTAGAAAATTCTTCCATAAATGCTTCAAAATTTTCAAGTAGAGGTGAATTTTGTTCATTAAGAGGGCCAAACCATGCAAGAGCAGTGCCTGTCAACAAAGTACCAATAAGACCAACTTTAGATATTTCAGTTGAGTACCTTTGAAGTTGCATCCTTATAAACAATTTTATTTGATTAGAGAATCCTCGAAACTTGGATCGTGTTCCATCAAATTTCTCCGGCACGCTCAATTTAGAATCCTTGATGACATGTTCTCAACTTTGGGCAATACTTGACATGTGAGGAAAGTTATGTTCTCTTGAGTCATTTGATCCATTCTTGATTTATTTGTTGCTAATGCCTCTTGCATTTCTTCAACATTTTTTTGTTGCAAGACATTGATGTGAGCAATTAGATCATTAAGACGTGCCTCATTTGAAGATTCCATATCAAAACCAATATAGTTTCAAGAAGAAAATTAACAAATTAAAATAAATTATGGTATTAGCAAACTGTTGGGGACATGAACAAGGACATGAACAGGAAGTAACAAAGATGGATTGGATTGAAGAACAATGACAACTTGTGTTGCTAATACAAATTGGACTTGTCATAACAATGTTTATTTATATCATGATAACCTAACTTCCATAACTTCCAACTTATATAAATATGTATGTATGTTTATGTGTATACATGTATGTCTATGACAAAGACCATCAGAGGAGCTACAACTAGAGCCGGAAGTGCATGGATTTACGATCGATGTGGCATCATCACCGCCACAGCAAGGGCTGAGATAACATCGACTACCTCAACGACATGGGGAGTGAATATCTCCCAATGATAGCAATCATTATGCTTGTGCGGCGTTTAGCACGTTTGATATTCGAGACAAGCCGAAGTCTTTTGAGGAAGCGAAGAAATCTCCATAGCGGGAGTCTTGGAAACAATGAAAGAAGAGTTTGATTCGCTAATGGAGAATCACGATTGGAAGAACTTGAATCTAGCAGAGGATAGGATAATAGTTTAGAACAAGAGGGTGCATAAAATCAAGCTGACAGCGGACGAAACCGTGGAACGCTACAAGGCCCGGCCGGTCGCTAAGGGATTCACAAAGAAGGAAGCCGTGGACTTCACAGAAACATACAGCTCGGTGATCAAGTTTGACTCAATTTCCACAATGAGTGTTGTGAATCGCAGCAGTGGAGGATATGAATATCATGCAATTCAACCTTCAAACTGCTTTTCTTTATGGTGAAATCGACGAGGAGATCTATATGATGCAATCAATGGGTTTCGAAGGTTCGGATGAAGTTGGAATGGTATGGAGACTGCGAAAACCATTATATGAGCTACAACAGTCTTCCAGAGTCTGGAACCATCGACTCGACTCGTTTTTTAACGCGGACAACCTTGTCTGAGCCTCGGCTCATGGATGTGTGTAATGGAACACCACCATTCCTCGGCTGATCATAATCATGATGTAATAGGTATATGCGTTAAGGACAACTGTGTTGTTGAGCTACTCTCTTACATTGGAAAGACTTTTAAGATCATGAGAGGTTATCCAAAGTATATGTGGAACTGCAAATTGTAAGGAACTGGGAGAAGCGTGCCATCCACATTGAGCAAACCCGGTATATATTGTCCAAGCTAAAGAAGTATGGTTTTGGCACTTGCAACTCAGTCTCTCTCCTTGCTGATCCGAATAGCGTGACTGATCTTAGCATTCACATGACATATGAAAGTGAGGTCGAAATTCATTTTTTTTATGTTGAAGTAATCGCAAGTCACCAATTTGCCCAGCTCGGCACAAAGTTTGACATTACTTATGCCATAGTACATGTTGCCGAATTCACGTCACGACCCATGACTTTGCATGTCAATGTTGTCAAACGCATATTGAAGTATCTACGAGGCACAAGCACTATGCGCATCACCTACAGTGGGCAGAAGCAACAACCATGTACTGGAGGGATTTTACGATTCAGATTATGCCATCGACTTGGACGATTTAAAATTGAGGTTTGGCTTTGTTCTTAGGTTGAATGGAGGTCCAATATCCTAGGGTTTACTCAAGCAAGGCCAATAGTTGATGTAGATGTTGCTAGAATGTAGTATCCTCCAAGCTGATGTAGATGTTGCTTCTACGATGGTTGGATCCTCTCTCTCTGATGCAACATTTTGCTTAGGCGTATAGTTGATCGTTAACTCGTGCTTTACATCGATCTGCGTAAGATAGCCTATGATCGCATTGCCAAGATATATATTTGCTTCCTCTATTGCTTCTTAGTATATTGAGCACCTACTCACTATTCGTCAAAGTTTTCCAACAAGTCTCTCCATACATCTATAAACCTCTTGCTTGGTTTTTGTCTTCATGCATTCAATAACTCTAAAGCTGTTGCATTGTCCTTGAACATGATGAAATACTTAGCTCCTCCAACACTAATTTGGCTCATGGGTCCGCATAGGACCGTATGGACTAGATTTCGAGGTAGCAACAATCTTGATTGTGGATCAATTCATGGGAATGGATTCCTGTGGATCTTTCCATATGCACAAACGATGCAAAACACGTCTCTTTTCCTTGCAAGATATGTCCATCGACCATTCCACTAGCCTCCATCTACTTGTTCATCTTCTTGATGCTGTGATTTACGTGGGCCAGTCGCCGATGCGAAGCGGCTTGAGTATGAGTACTATCTTTCTTTGTTTCTATTCAGCAGGACTTTGCAACATTCGCTTGCGCAGGTGGCGGCAACAATACCTTTATCTGAAGTCGGTTTAGTTTGTTCTTTATTACTCCCGTTATAATGACGTTTCTGTATTGAATAGGATTACATCCATGTTTTATGTAGAGAGTCTAGATGCGTCTCTAAGCCGCCCTCTAGCGAGAAAAGAGGTTGCGCCGAAGATCCGGCACAAAAAGTACCTGTGAGAGAGAACGCTAATCTTATAGCCCGAAAGTGTCTTCACTGTGACGAGGATATCACCCTCACTTCAACTCGGCCGCGTCTCGAACCCTCAAATGCCTTCTACTGAGGAGTTTGTGAGTGATTCGAAGGACACAAACGGTCAATCATGCTTTTTGGTCCGTCATGTGTTGAGTGCATCCGCTGTCTCCATATCAATCATCGCTTATAGGTTGCAATAAGCTTGCCACAAATGCGTTTTGTGATTTGATCTTCTTTCCTCCGCTGGTCTTCTCCTTTTGCGTAGTGAGGGCATTCTCGAGCCCAGTGTTCCATCTGTCTACAGTTATGACACTCTATAGTCTTCTTTTTCACTTCTATCTCCTTGCGCCTAGCTTGACGTTGCTCGTATGTAAGGATTGGTCTTTGATCACTCCTCCCTCCTCACTTCTTTCCGCTTGCAGCCTTGCTGGATGCAACATAAGCAGTTACTTTCTATGACTACTCTACTCAATTCTTCAGCCTGGCTTCCTGCTCGAACAATCTTAGCGTAAGGTTTCCGATTATCTGATATGCAACGGGTGTCCATTCTCATGCTGCTAGAACTTTACTTGAGAGATTGCTCATAAATCTTGGCAATAATTACATTTGAGGGGAAAATAGTATCCCCTCTTCTAGCCAGTTCCCTGATTACCATGTCAATCTTTCCAAGAAAAGCTGCAATGTTTTTTGCCTCTTCGGTCGAGTATTTTAAGAACTTTTGCTGTAAAGTATGGACACTTTTTCCCAAGTCCTGCTCCTGAATAACTCCAATCTTGTCCCAAATGGTATGGAAGGATGTACAGGCTACAACATAGTCTATATACTTCTTGTCTACTCTCGGACACACAAGGCTAATAGCCTTGCTATCACGCTTGATCCAAGCCACCTGGTCGACTCCAGTGTTGGCTAGTTTGGGTTCAGTGCCATCTACTATCTTCACCATGTCTTTACCCATAAACATTCAAGTTTTAAAAATTAAACATACAATCACATAGTTACAACAAACATGTAATATAATATTCATAATAAAAAATGTCAACCAAAAAATAAATCAAAAATAAAACACATGATGTAGGTATCTAGTTTGTTATGCAAAAAGTGAAGTGGTTACCTATTTACATTGAAAACAAAGCCATGAGCTACAAAATCAAACTAAAAACTAGAATGTAGACTTATAAACTTATAATAACTACTTAAAAACTTGAATGTAAAGTCATAATGACTACCATTGTGTATAGCCACCTTTTGTTTGATAAACATTTGTAGCTCGCTTAGGTATAGACATGATCAATTTTCTAACTGTATCAACCACAACGCTTGTGAAGCGTTTTCCAAGAGGTTAAAGAAAACCTGAGGAAGGTAGATAGGGGAGTTTTTTGTTGGAAGAGATTAATCCGATTGAAGTCGTGCAATTATAATCACAAATAGAAAGTAAGTTAATAATTGTGTAGAATTAGGGATCTTCATTCAACTTGCAATTTCTTCCAGATGATTCCAGATGTATCTTTTCAATGTGAGATAGTCATTTTCTGATTCAACAATTCAAGGTTTACTCTGACTATACTACTATAGTCATGTCTTCTCCAAACAATCCCAAGGATATATCCATACGCTATTCCTTTAATTCTAATGCAAGCAATAAGATTCGCAATTATATATGACTTCCAACTCAATCTCACAAGGTTTGCATACAACTCACTTGTTATAATGAAAGGCTATAGTCTTCACAAGCATTTTTAAACCAACATTCACATATAAGGTTTATACTTCCAATTTTAATATAAGTAATGTTTGAATTCTCTTATACTCTCAAACAATGTTCACAACTTCCATAAACGTTATCCAACTCATTTAATATTTATAAGTTCCAATTTATATTTTATTATATACTTGATTTAATTTCAAGTATTATTTATATATTTTATATTTTGTTGTTTAAACAACAATTACTACAAACTTCTTCAAACACAAAACTCAACTCAGTAGTTACACTTATCTTGAGTGTGTTCCTAGATACACATTTCTCTCCTATGTGTTCAAATAAAAAAATAACCTTCTCTCCCTTCTTGTATTCTCAATTTTGCTATTTGCGTCTTTTCACTTGACATATGCCTTTCATTCTCTACCTTTTTAGATAGTTTCTATTTTGATCTTATTTATCTTACATTCACACTCAAAACTGATAATGAAGAGTAATATGTACTTTCACTCAGATGAAAAGCCAGAAAGTGTACTGAAAATGCAAAAGAAGTGTATGACAACGTTATACCAAATTTCATGCAATTTCTCTCACAAATGCTTCTTGAATCATCATAGTGGGTTTCTTCTCCGACATTCTCATATGACGATCTACTTCATTCCAAAGGTGTTCCATAGGATTCAAGTCACGAGATTGAAGCGATGCCAAATTAGTTGAAACTTTTGTGCTAACAATCAATCTGTAGCATACTTTAAAGTATTTTTGACATTGTTGTTGTGTCAAAAAGTAACAGTCTCCTCTCCTTAATCATTCTTGTGTATAGTATTCATGAGTTCCATATCCAAAATTTTACAATATGTACACAAACTTATCCAAGCTTCTTTTATAAGACAAAAGATGCCAACTCCCTCTCTAGTCATACATGTCTAAACCATAATATTTCCACCTCCAACTTTGACAATAGGTTGCACATGCTGATGACCCTCTCATCTCTTCCTCCAAAATTACTGCCTCCCATCTTAACTATAAATTGAAATTTGACTCACCTCAAAAAACCACATAACTCCACTCTATCCAGCTTGCATGCTACACTTATTTGCCCATGCATATCAACGTGCTTTGTGCTTCTTTGACGAGAATAGCTACTTAGTTTTGACATGTTGTCAATCTAACTTTGCCCCTAAAACATCTTCTAATTATATCATTGCTTAAATCCAATCATTGATATTGCATTTTTCTACCCACTAATGCAACCATACCATTAGCTGGTGCATTCAACAACCATACAACCATCCAATCACCAATCACCACGTTCATCACAAATTTTGAGGTCTCTCTTGTGAAAGAGCATCTCTCAAAGAACCTCTCATTGTAAACCTTTGACCAATAGCATGGCAAGTGCTTCAAGGAATGCCTAAAAGCACTGAAATTACAGAGTATATAGTATCTCCGCCATGCATCTAAATTCTAAAGAACCAACTTACGTTCACAAAGTGACCTTCTAGGAGTTATAGCTAATCAATAACACTGTTACTCAATCACAATGAATTTTGAATTGCAAGAGGTCTCCATAATACATGTTGATTGTTAAGATTTTTTAGATGCACAACTTGCGTACATAATGAATTGAACACCCATGATTGACATACCATGAATTGCTGCCCTTGCACATATTAACTCAATGTCAATTTTAATACTCTCTCTAATTTACAAATGGCTATTTAGTTATAAATAGCTGAAAGAATTAGCACATACACACCAAAGTGAACAAGTGTTACTACTAAATCAAGATTGTCATTCCTATCCGAACACTTTTACTAACTACTGTACATTCCATTGATTATATTACTGACGAGTTCCTAATTATTACATTATTTGTTTGAAGGCGTTAATCAATAAACCAATTGATGAGGTTGACAGATCATTTAAGGTCGCCAAAACGCTCAAAGTCCAAATCATATCAGAAGAATCCAGAGGAAATAAATCTACTACTATTTTACTCACTTGATTTCAGCGGTATCGAGTACCCACCTCAGGTACATGTGTTTTTAAGAATACGGATGAGTGGTTGCAGACACCGGTGCCTGTTCCCTAGAGTACACTTCATTAACTTAGGGGAACGTAGAGGCGTGAGCGTAGAGCGTAGAGCGGTGAGCGGTGAGCGTAGAGCGGTGACGGGACAATTTTGACTATTTTATAACATTTTTAAAAAAAAGTAAAGTACCCTATTACCACTCAAATGTGTACTGTACTATTTTAAAATGTCTATTTTTAGGGTTTAGGGTCCCTAATTCCGTGGTTTAGGGTCTTCTTTTAATGTGGGTCCCACCTCGCAAGAATATTTCATTAGTATTGTCTTGAAGATTTTATGTTAATATATTGAAAGTAGGGTTGATGTCGTCATATTGATGAACGTGTGAATTGGAGGCATGACTATTTAAAGGTTAAATTGAACATATGTATTAGGTAATTCTAAAATTCGTTGTTGGGTTTATGGTTTAGGGATAAATTAGGGCTGACGTCATCATTAAAATACAACAAAAATTCAACGAAAGCAAAGAACCCTAGAGATCTATACTACATCCTTGGATAGTTGCCTCTTATGTAACGTGCTGCTCACACGAGCCCCGCAAGGAATACTGCGCATGTTCAAAACTGTACTGATAAAGGAAAAAATATAAATGGCAAAGGATTATATAATTCAAATTTCAGTAATAGAAACTATCTCATTGTTTAATCTAATGTAGTGGATGGTTTAGACATAACGATGGCATAGCGGAGGTCCGGGTTCGATCCCCATCGGGCTCGTTTGAGCATCGCGATGCGCACAAGGCAGCTATTCTGAGCTAATAGGGACAAAATAGAAGCTCCTATAGACATTGACAAATATAGGGAAGCATTGACCTATAAGACCTTGTATACATTTTAGAATTTTAAATGTCATTTGAAATAGTGGGGTATGACAAGTGAATCCAACATTTAGATTGAGTACAGAATGAGACATTGAAATTGTTCAATACGGTTTAAGGCAAAGACACATATATGTAAAATAATGTAAAACATATGAAAGTAATGACTTGTAGGGTAAGGCAACTCATGGGAGTTGGCCCTACATAGTCATCTCTGGAATAGTAAAAAAAATAAACACACTACGATGAAGGTGAAGCACCATTAAAATGATGGTCACACTGATCTGTCTCTAGGTCAATGTACCTAAGCACACCAGCTCTAAAGCGTCGGCGTGAAAAATTCGGTACAGGAGGAGTTGGAGCCGCGACGAAAGCCCGAGCCACATGCTCCCCATAAGAGGGTAGAAGAAGTGTGGGCGGTGGGCTATTGATGAGATCAGCGTTTCGGGTCAAGTGTCTTGAGATGCCTGCATATCTAAATAATCATAACTAGTCAATGCTCTGAATGTAGTACGGACTTTGAAATCACAAAAAGTCATTGAATTGAATTGAGTACACACCAATATAAGTGCAAGGCTTCTTCAGATACGGTTCATCGGAGTCGTAATCGTCACCAGAGGCTGATTCCCTACTTTCTTCTTCCAACGGTTTAGGGTGTTTGAAGGTGGCCAAGAGCCCATCAAAAATCTCGTCATCTGCCTCAAAAGCAATGAGGTGACGATTGGAGCGTGCACATGCGATGATTGAAGCATCTGCACATTTTGAAATCCACATGAGTAATGAGAATATGAATTTGCAATCTGCTTGTAAATGGAAACTTAAATTTTTACCTGTACTAGCGCTAAAGTCAAACACGATTCCCCCATCGTCCGTGAGGCAATCCACGAAGCACTACAAAAACGACGGATCCTTCTCACGTGCGCCGGGCCACGGCTTCCCGTTAGTGCGGTAGGTAATGGAACTCGCGTCAGCAAAGTTACTGACCATATCATCCTCGTCAGGTATGATCGCGACTCCTGCGTATGCTTGCGCCACTTGTCGTATATTCAACATCTTCATGAAGTCCTTACGAGCATAGACCTTGATGATAAAGTTATGGGTCTGCAATAAGCAATTCGAAATAAGAAAACGTAATGTTGAAATGAGAGATTAAATCAAGTGCAATATTTGAAGTTTACCTCTCTTGCGTTAGCGCCAGGTCTAACCAAAGGAAGGGGGTTATATGCCCACGACTCTCGCACAAGCCGGAAATTGTAAGTACTAGCACGATCGTGTAGGATGCGGTCAATTTTGACGTCCTTGGGGTGCATAATAAGGATAGTCCCAAGGTCCGTCAAATGGTATGAGGCAAAGACAAACACGGACTCGAAGTAATACGAAGCACGCTTGTTCCGAGAGAAACGCATCCGCGAGACATTAAGCACGGGCAAGTTCTCGGGAACATCTGCAAAGATAAGGTCAATCCCGGGATGTTTGGGCATGTACTCCATCTTTTCGCAAGGGTAGTCCCTACCCTTTCCAATCTGTGAATTAGACACAAAGTAATCAGAAACCAATAAACAGGATAGAGTAACTTCAGTACAAAAACGATTCATAGTTAGAGAGGGATTTACCTTCTTGATGTGTTGAACCATAGCCAGAATAGCATCAACCCAGCCAGCACCCTTTGTAGACTGCTCAACCAAGGCCGCTGTGTCTCCTTTCTCAAGGAACATAGGGAGCGTCACCGTTATAGGAGAAGAGGAACTACTACCCACATTTTTGGGAAAAACTATGGGACGCATGGGTCCATTAGATTGCGTCGGTCCATGTGACAGAGGAGACTCACGAGGGGCTGACGACGAAGGAGGAGTAGATCTCACATTCGAAACCCCACCTCGTAGGCTTGTATCCACCCTCGACCATGCCTTTCAGGCAGAACTGCCTGCCTATCCGAGGCAACAGGACCTCTTACACCACACCCAGCGTTGTTGACAACCGTCCCCTGCGAAGCTTGTGTCATTTCAACCTCCCTTTGAACTGCAATGCATACAAAAGCGCACATGTTACATAAATAACAAAGTACAACTAGAGTAACATACATACATTTCAATCTACAACACCTGCAAGCTCATCGAGAATGGGAACATCTCCATGCCCTCCCTCGTCGTCTTCGTCATTGTCTTCGTGCTCTTCCACCTCCTCTTCTTGTTCTTCCTCTTCTGGCTCAGGGGTAGGCTCATTTCTGCGACGTTTCCGGCTGCCACCTGCAGATACCTCTATCTTTTGGTGCAATGAGGGGGTGGTGGTGGAGCGCTGGAAGCATATAGAAGTCGTCGTCATCATCATCAACTTGTAGTGCTACAGGAGCAGCGTCGACCGATTCCGCTATCTGTACAAGATGCTTCTCTTCGTTGTGAACATGGTGGGTTTGAGACTCTAGAAACCAACCACCAGTCAACAGTAAAGCCATCTTGAACCGTTGCCTCTGATCATTCGAAAAAATCGACCTCGGTTTCTTCTTCAAGCAAGGGATTTGGAATTCAGACGGAATGCCCACTGGAGCGAGACCACCCTTAGCAACGAGCTCGTGTTTGAGATACCTACAAAGAGTAAAAACAATTAGAAACACTTTTCTGAATATAATATTCAGAAAATTGACAATACAGAACGGCGTGGTCAAACCTGAACATCAATCGCTTCTTAGTTTGAGCACCTCCGCCAATCTTGTCGATGTGGAAGCCTTTAATGAACTTAGGGCTGGCTTTGGGCCCCAAATAAGCATCGAATGCCTTATCCCATAAAAAGAAGACGCCATTTTTCGACGTACTCTTCTTCGCATCAAAATGGCGTCAATGTTCGGGATGTGGGGATTCTCTTGTTTGAAGAACTTGTCCACCTCTTCCTTCAGATACGTCGCTAACTGTGGACAACAAGTGAAGTTAGTAAAAATCAGGAAAAATGGGTATGGTCATATCGGTGTAACGAATGTGATTGAGTGCATATGTAGTACCTGAGACCACAAGGCAGCACGGGCAAGCCATGCCTCCAACACCCTGTCTTTCATCTCGACCGGGTCCGGAAAGCGAACACTCCGTCGGAATGCCGGAGTGTTGTTCCACCAACGAAGCCACATGGTTTTCACTTCCTTCGAAACGTTGGTGGTGGCGACCTTCTGGAGGCGCTCCAGAGACATCTCGGGATCCTTTTGACGACTATAATGAAGATTGATCTACATCAAATTACAAGAAAGAGATTAAGAAATATAACAGAGGGATGTGGAGAACGAAATTGAGAGATAGAAGTAAGATAGGTCGAGTGAATTCATACCTCTTGCTCAAAAGCTTTTCCTAACTCAGGATTAGCAATGGCAAGCATTTTGTCGAAATCTTTCTGTCGGATTCGTTTAACCTCAGCTTTGAGAGCATCGTCCATGGCCGTCCAAACTCCTTGCGCAGTCCTCTCGTCGACGGGAGTGTCCTCGTAGTATTGGGCTTGGGCTTCGTCGGCGACTTTAGCACATTGCCTCTGGACAATCAAAGAACTCATGTTGGATAAAGTAAAAAACTCAATTTAAAACGAATTCATACAAAAGATATGCAAAATGACCCACCGCATAGAGGAACTTTATGAAGACGTCTTTAGTAACGAAGTACCAAGTCTGCCTCAGCTTATCTTTTGCGGTGTAACAGTACTTCCAGTCCTCAGCAGAGATGAGGGGTTTCCATTCTTCTAGTGGCATCTTGCCAAACTTGCGCATGCGTTGCAACCTCGATGGCAGGCTATCTTCAACATGATCATGCTCTGTGGACCTGTTGATGAGGTTAGTACAAAATATATGTAAATTGTGTAAAAAATACTACAGCCAAGGAAAAATAATACAAAATCGAACTCACCAGTTGATATCATTCATCGCGTCGATAAGTACTTTGTATTCTGCACGTCCGTCAAGGAAAATGCAGTCGACAAAGAAATACCAATCAGGGTCATCTCTGCGCATTTGCTCAACCGCATCCAAGCAGTAACGCGATGATTCCCCTCGTAGACGTAGAAGTATTTGCCACTGAATTGGCAAAGGTCCGGTCCAACTTGCAAACATCTGTTTCAATGATAGGACGTACCTTGGGGTAACACGAGAGGCGACAGAGGGGAATTCGAAGTCGAGATTTTTCAACTGGTTTGATACGCAATCTGGATATAGTGTTGATTGAGTTTCCCTTTTGTTGAGCGCGTAAATCTCGTCGGCGCTCCACATAGGATCCATCTCCGCCAAAATGACTTGGCATTTCAACAACCCCAACCTCCAAAGTATCCGGGAGAGAAGGAGATTCCCTCGCAGATCTTGCGATTGGAGACGCACTACTACAGTAAATGTGTTCATCTCGTCAATCGCATCAATGTCGTGCAAACATCTGTGTACCCGAACAATCTCTTGAATGTCATCGTCATCGTCTTCGGCAATTGGAGATTGAGATGTGAGTTGGCGGCTTGGGGAGATAGTCAGTGGCAAACATGACTGCTGTTCCGCGTCACAACCGTCAGTTGTTGCCATGTTGGTGGGATCGGTCTCAGATGACAGCGGGGCAATCGAGAGAGGGGTCTGCGCAAGAGTACCAAAGATACTTAGTAATCAATTATGAAAACTCAAATAGAAATAGAGAAGCGGATAAATTATAAATGAAGACAACATGAACTTTGGTCTTTACGTCTCATGGTAATGTAAGATGTCGAGCTAAAATTAAAGTAGACTGTTCAAATTTAGCTAGACTAGGTCGCAATCCTCTTAGAACGTCGTGGGCAAAGTCTGGCTTGAGCTTGAGCTTCCAAGCGCAGTTGCCTACGACGCGCCCTCCAGCACTTCATGTAAGTAGCTCGTTGATCTTCAACAACAGTCACAGGAGCAGTCAATGTTGATTGAACGTAGTCGGTGTTAGTATCTATAGTAGCAGCTGGAAGTGCTCGAACCACCGTGCGTTTAACCTCTACATCTAAGACTCTAGTTCGCGTGCAAGACGTAGCACTATCGCTCTCGATTCCACGAAAGAGAACTCCGGCTCGATGTCAATCGACTCCTACAAAAGCAAACACAACAAAAATTCAGAGCGTTAGTATATTCACAAGGAGATGAGAGAAAAGAGATTAATGTTAATATTGAAATGATAAGAGGTGTAGATATGAATCACCTAATATTCTCCTACTTTCGGATACAAACGCTATACGTGCATATATATTTATCTTCCACATATTAACCAGAGAGAGGATAAGGTAGTTAGGGTCAATGTCCCTGCGAATTCTGACTACACATTCGAACAAGGATCCACGAGCAGAATCCATGCCTGCAGATCACTTTCATTTCAATCAGATGGCAAGGAAGTTTCGTTGACGAAACTGCTCCAGGTGACCTGCTTCACGAGCCCGCTACTACACAGCGCTCCCTAAAAGTCTACAAAGCTGCGAATTGCGACATGCATTCATACCGTCCATCCCAGCCACCTTCTTGAGGGCTCCGAGCAAGGTACATTCGTTGACGAAGGTGCTCGAGGTGAGATGGTTCAAGAGGCCGTTACAACATGCAGACAGCGCTCGCTGAGAGTACGAGAATGCGAATTCGGCAAAGGAAATACAACACTCTCCCAGCCAGCTTCTAATAGGTTCCGAGCCAGGGAGTTTCGTTGACGAAAGTGCTCATCATGAGCCGGTTCACTAAGCAGGAAGCTCACGAGACAGCGCCCGCTCAGAGTCTACGAATTCGGCATGCATTCAAACGAGAGAATCCAACCAACATCTACAAGTCTCCAAGCAGATCTTGCACACCCTACTCACAATTACCGAACGTGGTTTCCTCGAACATATTCTAAGCACACCGATCACAAGGATTAGGATTGCAGAGCAAGGTAGTTTCGTTGACGAAACTGCTCCAGGTGACCTGCTTCGCGAGGCCGCTACTACACAACGCTCCCAAAAAGTCTACGAGGCTGCGAATTGCGTCATACATTCATACCGTCCATCCCAGCCACCTTCTTGAGGGCACCGAGCAAGGTACATTCGTTGACGAAGGTGCTCGAGGTGAGATGGTTCAAGAGGCCGTTACAACATGCAGACAGCGCTCGCTGAGAGTATGAAAATGCAAATTCAGCGGAGGAAAAACAAAACTCTCCCAGCCAGTTTCTAATAGGCTCCGAGGGACGTTGCTACCGTGTGAGCGTTGAGCGGTGAGCGGTGAGCGGTAAGGTTTTGAATTTTTAGTGGGGAGTTTGTATTTTAGCAAAAATATTTCTAAAAATAGTTTTTTCAAAAAAATTTGAGAATAATTTTCGAATATTCTCAAGAATATTTGAATATTCTAGACTTATAACCGTGGATTTAGTGACCCAAACCCGTGGAAATAAGGCTGAAATTCCCTGAATTTTGTGAGACTTGAGCGGCAAAACTCGACAGCAAATCACAAATTTTTAAATGTTAAGAGGTTTCTAAGGTAATATTTCTAAGTGAGTAGTACTTTGAGTTAGACAAATTGGCAAGGTTTGCTGTACATGTATGTAATGGTATAATAAGTTTTAGTAAGATTTGAAAAAATATCACATGTAGTGTGGAGCACCCAATCGTAATAGTAACATATAGCGTACGTAGATGAGGAGATATAAGGCATTCTAATCTGTAGCATGGTCTAGGATTCCTCCCTCCAGAATCTTCTTCACCTCATTGAAACTAAGAGTGGCCGCGTGGATGAAGAGGTCTGCATCCGGATCAAATTTGCAAACCAATACCGTGATGTAGTATAGGTGCTTGCAAGGTCGGTATGGATCTCTCCGTCCTAACGAAGAGATTGTTTTCTTGAACACTGGGCATGAGCAATCCGGGAATTTACTAATTGATAGTCTATAAACTGCATCCGAATCCGACTCCAAGTCTACGATACACCCAAAACCTGGCTGCGGGATCATGGTTACCTTCAAAATTTTGGCCCGCATTGAGGTGGCAGACTCAATATTCTTCATGTGCTTTGAAGTCATCGCTGCAATGCGTTTCATGTTCTTCGATCTTCTTGACCTCGGGAACACGTCCGGCTTCTCCGGGACAAGAATATGGGACAAGTTTCTTGGTGGGGCAGCATTATTGAAAGTACGGTTCGTAGGAAGCTGTTCTTTTTGTGGTAGTCGAAAGCCCGCATTCTCCAACGCCTCCATTTCATCTCGTGTGAGGTTAGTCCCTATCTTAACAGGCCATATTGAAGGAATAGGGGGTCTATCCTCGCTTTGAGAGAATGGCTCAATCCACTTGCGACGATGACCCTTCACACACCTGTCAACATCATCCGGAAAGAGACGTTGTGAGTACGAATGGAATGGAAATCTATTTTTTTGAGGATAGTTTTGTTGCGAGACATACTACCAAGTCTACGAAGAGAGGAAAGAATGTTTTTGGTTTTTACGACTTTGGACGCGGGAAGAGGAACGGGGGTGGTTCTGCGACTGCGTTCAGAACCAGACGAGGGTGGATGCAGATTCGATGATAGTCGACGGGACTGCATGGACGCTTTTCTTTCATCGTCGGATGAATCAGAAATATCGATTCGGACTTCGAGTCCGGGTTCGACCTTGACACGAGCAAGAACTGGAACAACTGTGGAGATGGTAGAAGAACTACGAGGAGTGAGGAGGACGGTGGAGGCGTTCATGACAGATTCTGTCATGCCGAACAGTCGATACTGTCCGGGCTGTAGCTTATATATTCTACAATTACTGTCTAGGTCGACTGGTTCGACAAGCACAGAGTACTGGACAAGATTAGTGTTTGGATCCATGACATGTTTCTCTAACCAAAGAGATGACTCATCAAAACCGAAACGAATTGCTAGCCAAGACGGAGTGACTTCAGCCACTCCGTCCACCCCCGGAGGAATGCAGATGGGAGGACTTAAGTCTTCGACCTAATGGCAATGACGTCCGCGCGGGAGGTAAGGGAGTAGAGGATGCCATGATAGACGTAGGGGAAGAAGACAACATCAACAAGTGTGCGGAGAAAGAGAGTCTCAAAGCGTTTCGGATGTTCAAATATGAGACATTGGTGTACGGTGTTTGCGTACGTATTGAATACATATCAAACGTTATTTCTTATAATAAAAAGTCCAGATATCGGATACTCTTAATCGTGAGCATGATGATTTTAAAGCACTTTACTTAAAATACTTAAATAATATGAATCGAAAAACGCATTAAGTACAAACGATTAAAAATATTGGATTCCACGATTAAAAAGTATGGGTAGACGGTAAAGTGGCGGCGCGATCATTGTCGAGGGTTTAGTTGGATAATAGATGCGGTCGGAAGTTAGCTTATTTTGAATTGTCGACACCATGATGATGGGGGAATTAGGGAATACGCGTTGGCTGATTAGGGTATCGTAGCCGCATGGAGCAACTTATATAATGGAGTTGAGAATTAGGGTTCGACAACTTCATATGCATAGAGAAGTTTTGGACTCGGTATGTGAGACGAGTGATAAGTTATCTCATTGCAGGCAACATGGATGAAATCGCTAGCGGTAGTGATAGAGGAAAGGAAATAGGTCGAGAAAAGAAGAAGCGGAGGGGTGGTACGAAGTTCACTAACTCTAAAGCACAGAGGCGTAGTGCTATGCGGAAGCGTGATGAAAGAAGCTCAAGCGGCGATGATCGGGAGCCAGACGGGTACGATTTACTGATCGACGATGATGTGCTACCGCCATTCAGGCGGACTATCAAGATGCGCTCGCTCAACCTCGACAGTGTTCCAGAGAGTGTGGGGACGGACGAAGGTGAAGAAGAGGAGGACGATGGGCGTAGCGTGCGATTCAAGACGCCTCATCGATACTCTTTGCGTGGATGGGCATGACGATGGAGGTGTGGAATCTACGCATGAGGTACTAAAGTTTTCTATGATACAATTATGTAAATATTTGTAAAGGTCAACATATTCCTAAATACATATATGGATTAATTACAAAATGGGTTGTCTTCAGGATCGTGTAGGATTGGAAGAGGTAGACGATGGATCAGGAGATGAAGTAGCATCTTTTGAAGAGAAGAGAGTCACTCAAATCGGTGAGGGAGCTGAAGCCACTTGTCAGCAGGGGACACAGTATGAGGTAGCGGATGGTTTTGAGACAAGCGTCGAAGAAGTAGAGGAGGTACATGATAAACCTTACTTCTTGGTTTACTGGGAGGACGTAGGGCTGGTTAAGTATACAGTCAACGAGAGTTCTTTCTTCAGTATGACGTAGTTCCGAATTTTGACATGATATAGATACTTGATATATAAGGACATAGGACTGAGTAATATATGTCGTAGACTGCAAATAATACGTAACAAGCGTAATTCAAATTCACATAACTTGCGTATTCAAATGTATGAGAGATGGATGCAAATATTAGGACTTTCTGGAAAAATATTAACGAGTGTCATGATCTCTTGGTGTCATACATTTTATTCATATTTATATTAAGTGTACAACCTAAGTGCGGTAATAAAAAATACAGTACATTGTGTTTATGAATTCATTGGAGACATAGTGTTGTACTAGAAAATTTAACAGTAGGTATTGTCCCAAGGTTATCCGCCCCATGTCCGTCCCCATCGTATCCGCCCGATGTCCGTCTTGATGGTATACGCCCGATGTCCGTCTTGGTGGTATCCGCCCATTGACCATCCACGCAAGGCTGGGGGAGGCTAGCTCGTTTGTGATTTTCGTTATTGTTTTTTGGCACTTTTGTGAAGTTTGTGCAGCACCTTTGACGGGGGGGGGTTGGTCGTTTTGGCTGAAGAGCCCCCGTGTTGTTCTTCTCGGGCAAAGTCAAGCCCTGTTGTTGAGATTGGTTGATGGAATTCGAGCCCCCGGGGCAGCAGCTGTTGGCACGATGGCACGCCCAGTACCACGTCTCAGTAGAGCTGGCTTGACTTCGAGCCTCTCGGGATGCAGCATGTGGAACCAAGGCTGAGCCCTTGAATCCTCTCAGTTATGCTTGCTCGGACTTGAGCCCCCGGGGGAAGCAGATGTTGGCACGAAGGGGCCCTGCTGTGAGCTTGCTTGGTCCTGGTGATGGCTTTTGCGGGGAAGTGGAGCCCTGCCTGCCAGCCTCTCGTCCACGCAAGGCTGGGGGAGGCTACCTCGTTTGTGATTTTCAATCTTTCAACATTTTCTTTTACTTGATTGAAAGTTAGTGAATTTCGGCTAAGTTGAGGCCTGATCTTGGTTTTCTTTGTGGAAGTAGTGCTTTGTTTTTTGTTTTTGGGGTTGAAGTGGAGCGTTGTTCTTGGTTTGCTTGGGTCAAGTGTAGCCATCATTTAATTTTTCTAGTTTGAAATTTCATACTCATTGTTCCATTACATATGACTATTTGGTATATGAAAGTTAATGTTCAATATTGGTGTTCGCTTACTGGGAAATTACTTACCTTTGATTTTTTGAGGTTTTGCAGGATCCGTTGAAGCGACAGAAAGTTCATCGTGAGGAGGATTCTGATGCTGAGAGCGATTTGTCAACTTTGAGAGATCATGTCATGGCTGTAGTAGAGTCTCGTCGTTTAATGATACCTTTGTCTTCTGTACCCGAAACTCCTCCTCCGGCCTCCCCTGTCCGTCTCACTTCACGTGTTGACGTTGATCGGGTTGCACGAGCGGTTAACATGCAAATTAACCAAAATGAGGCCAAAGCTAGATGTACTCACGCAAATGCATTAGCAAGAGTTACCCCAAGACGCTCTCCCCGTCTTGCCGCAAAATTGCGCTCAACTCAATTGTATTGTCTGATGATTTGATGACTTTATCATGAACTTAATTATAAAGTCGTTGTGTTTCTTATATCTTATCGCTTTGTTAACTTCACACATTCTTATTTTTTTGCGTGTTGTGTTGTACTTGGTTTCTATAATGCCAGATGAACATAGCTCAAGTCCATACCGATGAAGATGACAATACCACCCCGCCTCTTCTTCCTTCCTCACGACCTCTCTCTCGTGCGTTAGAGATGAACACGATCGTGAATCTCTCCCAAATGATGGTAACCTTTGCAGTGGAGTCCCGGAAGATTGTCCTTCCGAAATTCACCGTCATCCTCAAGCGTTGCAAGAACATGATGGACTGGACACTATTTCCGAAGATGAAGACACTCCGTTGCCTGGGAGTGTCAATGTTGGAATCGTCCATATGCCAACTCATCTTCAAGACAAAGATCCCGATTGGAGTGCAAATGAAATGAGAATGATTCACAAAAGTGACTCCATTGCGATCATTAACAGGTTTCGATTCAAACCTGTTAAAAAGTCTCGCATGCTAATTCCTTTGTGTCGTCTCGTATGCTATCCTAAGGTTCGTCCTATTTCGAACAAGACGTGAGGAAGTTGGAGAATGAGTTCAACAAAGGCTATCGGGAGGGCGATCGGGTGATGTACGTTTCTCCCTTCGATAGGAAAGGGAGAGAGAAGGCTGATTCTTGTGAAGATGCAAAGTGTGGACAAATCCTCCGTGAAAGCTACAAATGAAGAGTTCGAGACGACGATCTTTGAGTCCTCGATCCGATCTTCAACACCAGAGTGGCAAGTATTATTATGTGTACGAAGGTAACCACCGTGTTACCGCTTGGATGCGTCATATTGAAAGGTACCACAAGATGGATCCTTCTTGGTACATCTCAGTTGACTGCATCGTTCTCGATGCTCGTGGAGAGAGCAATCTCCTCCTAGACGCCATGAACGACATAAATTGGTAAGTACTTGTCACATTCATTCTAATTATGTTCTTGTATATTCAACTATGATATATCTGATATCTGATATCGATGTGTAGGTCTACGGAACATGACCATGTTGAAGACGGTCTACGTGCAAAATTGCAACGCATGAGAAAATTTGGAAAATTGAAACTTGAGGACTTCAAGGACCTTATCTCCCCGGAGGATTACAGAATTTGCAAGAACGCCAAAGCAAAAAAAGAAACTTGGTATCCGGTTACACTTGACGTTTTCGTCAAATTCTTGTATCGGTAGGTTTATGTTTATGTGCTATATCGTTATAATTTGCTTTCGATTTTTGCACCTTTTAACTACGTTATAAATTATTTACGAGGAGGTTAGCGAAAGCATCCGACGAGGTCAAGCATCTTACTACGCCACTGTTCGAAGGATAAACAAACAGGGCCGGGAGTTTGGAGTGCCATGGACAACGCCATCAAATCGTAAATTAAGTCCATTCGTGGCAAAATTTCGACAAAATGGTCATTGCCGCCAACAACAAACTTGGGAAAGTATTCCCAAAAGAGGTATTTTTCGCATTCTACTCAAATTCAATATAAGCCTAATCGTCTTTTTGACCTTTATCACATTCAAACTTTGTCAATCTCCTTCATGCGCAGATATACTCTCATTACAAAGAATAACCACAAACCGGATATGACAATTGATCGTTTGCAAATGGTAGCCACCACGAACGCACACTTCGATTATAAGGAAAGTGGCTGCAATGGTGGAACTCATCCTCCGAAGCTCGTCGATCTGTTCACTTTCCAGAGGACCGCCAATGAAAGATAAATCATTGCTTGCTTTCCTCCATCGCGCATCACTTTGGGCACGGTAACTTAAATGTATTTTCCGTGTTTTCTATTTTATCGGCTTTACAATATTTTAATTTCTAACGAAAATTCTTCTTTTCCACTAGAGCAATCCCTTTCAACCGAATTACGAAACTAGCGGAAGATGACAATCTCAACATTCAATGGAATGATTCCGTCTTAAAACCATCCGAGTACGTTGAGAAGTGGAGGTTGCTTTTATGGGAGAAGGCATTTGGGAACTACCTTTCTCTTAATGCTAGCCCAAGGTTCATTAAAGGCTCCGATCTTCAAAGGATTGGTGGTGGCAAAGTTACAATAAAACGTCTTTTATTCCGGTATGTATATCTATTATGTTTTCAATGTAACATAATTTTTGTTTATCATTCAATTACATCATTCTAATTTCTTCCTTGAATGTAGGTACTTGAAACAAGAGCTTCTTGCGAAAGGAGCACTAGCTTCTTGGTCCATTCCCGTCGAGTTCGATGACGTCTCAGTCGCCAACGATCCCTCCACCTTCTTCTCCAGTGACCAACAGAGGCGGTTTACCACAACACAATTACTGACTGATGGTTGGTTCCTTGAGTGCCAGGATAACTTCGTTCATAAGGAGGAGAAGCATCTTATTCGAAACCTCGGTACAAGCGCTGCTGGCACCGCACCTATGGAGATAGACAACGATGACGACGACGAGGACCTCTCCATTTTGCCAGCCGCACCTGCCCTTCTCTCTTCACCTCCTTCTGCTCAACCGCTCAAACGTCGGGCCAACAAAAAACGACGCAACGTCGTAGCGGAGCTGTAGTAGATCTTCAAGAAGAATCCGAGAAATTCCTCCCTACAAATACATCCAAGGTCCGAAGAAGCTAATTTGACTCGGGCATCGATGGTGCGACCAACAATGCACGTAGACGCGGTCGACAATTGACTCGACTTTTCGCATGCGCTCTTACAAATGCAGGTCTCCTCCTCAATCTGTCGCGGCCCGATCACAACTCCGGAAAGAAGTTCGCTTCACTCCCATTTCTTGAACCGAAGCATGTTCTTTGAGTGTTTGTCGTCTGAGATTACAATTTCTCTTCCAATGTACTTGGAAAAAGGGGACATCGGAGCTTCGCTCAAAAGGCGCTCTCATGAAACCAAGGATTGGGACACACAAGTCATGGACATCATCAACCACATCGAAAGGTATTGTGTCTTAATTCTTTTCTTACATTTTTTATTTCTTAAATTTTGATGGGAACAGATCGCTTACAACATGTGTCATTTTCTCGATTTCCAAAGATTGGAAAAGACAGAAGTACCCATGCAAGGAGATGGGTACGAAACACCCCCATCCCGGCATTGATCTCCTCTACGCAGACGTTCCCGAGAACTTACCCGTACCTGACGTGTCGCCCGCCGAAATCCCGTCATGGAACAAGCGTGAGAAAAGCTACTTCGAGAGTGTGTTCTTTTTTGCTTTCTACAACTTGACAGACGAGGGTGCGATACTTGTTATGCATCCCAACTACCGTCCGAGTCGAAAAGCTCGATGCCGAGTCGAAGGCTTTCGATTTCGAATGGTGCGAGATTGGTGGGGATATAATCCCATGCCAATGGCCTCAACAAACCCACACGTGAAAAACGGTATGGTCTTTATTATTCTCGCATTAAAATCATCGTCTATGATTATTTACAACGTTTCTTTAAATCTCTCATCTATTGAATTTTGCGTACACACAACTTCCACATTAAAGTTTTTGTTCGGAAGTCATTTGCCACGAGATTCTCCATAAGACAAGTTGCGAAAGAGTACGCAGGTGTGCCTATTCTTCCCGACGAGGAAGACCATGTTTTCAATTTTGCGAGCAATGACTCCATTTCGTAAGAAGGAAGATGGTACTCCGTGGCGTGGCTCGCGAGAGAAGGATCCCTCCTTCATCCAAAGTGTTTTATAGATTCTCTCACATTTGAGAGGGAATCGTCTTTGACTGAGCCCTAGTATCAAGTTAGTTGTTGCTAATACCAACTCTCATTCAATTTATTCATTACTGTAGTTCTGATGTTGGTTGCTGGTATGTAGGTGCTTCCGTGATTGCCTGCGCGCGATCAAACCGTCATCTCATTGCTGTTGAAGCTGATGAAGAGATATTTGACGGACTTTTATCGGCATACGTCGATGGTACCGCTTTTGAGGAAGAAAGCGGTGATTCCGGTCCAGTATATGACTACGACAGTGACACATCCGAACCGCTTTTGAAGAAGCAACGCCCAACATTTTGTGCGTACTTATCTCTTTACTTTCCTCCCCTTCTATTGTCACCTTCAATTGGTTGAAATTTATTGGTATTGACTTTTCTGTACTTTTAGGATCGCAGGTTCGAACCGACGTTTGATTGGCAACGGAAGTCTCTACAGCAGTCCTCCGCAAACTTTCACCCTTCCATCTTATGCGGAGCGGATAGCTCAAGAATTTGTGGTCGCCTTTCTCCCGCCTTATCGGACAAGAGTAGACGCCAACGCTTTAGCTCAAGAGTGCTTGCGTTTATAGACGATGAGGCCGATCGGTGTGACCAACACTTTAGTGGTCGCTCACCATCGCCTTCCTAGGTGATTTTATTTTCTTAGTTTTGGTTTGGACCATGTAGGGTCATATATTTATAGTTGACCTACGGCATTGGTCATACGTGTGGTTTTGCTATACCTTTTTTTATATATATATATGACGTTTACCTATTACTTATCAACGTTTTACAGTTTCTTAATTCATGTAAATGTTAAACTTTTAAACTCGATGCCAACTAAAAGTTTCTAAACATTTCTTTATTTCCAGTTTGAATTTTTTGAAACTTGCCAATGATGGTAGGGGTTCTAGTCTAGTATTTGTATAGCTCAGGATAGCTGCAGCACGACGCAATGCAACGCTCAAACGAGGCCGAGGAGAATCGAACTCGGACCACTACAATGCCACGTGAAATCATGAATGTCTTTCTGTTCACCTTTCAAGGAGACATGGAAGGACGACCCGTAATTATAATTTTCAGATTATATAAACTGAATCATCTACATATAATTCTAACATGTGAAAGAGGAAATTGATGACGTCAGCCCTAATTAGTCTCTAAATCCTAAAACAATAAATAAAACTTATTGATTACCGAAATGGCTATCTCAACTTTTGGTTTATATTTTGTATTTGATTTAAATTGAATTGGTTACACATGATGATGCGAGCCCATAATTTAATTGACTTTCATTTAAATTTGCAAATGTGGATTAATTACGTAATATTGTAGGACCCCATTACCATATATCGAAATGGATACAGTACCCTATGTCCACGGTTTTGGGTACTTTTATGCCTAAAAATAACCATTTCAAAATTTTAAAACCACCTATTCCATGGTAATAGGGCCATTAACTTTTAAAATTTTTATTTCTTACCGCTCGAACTTTACCGCTCACCGCTCACCGCTCACCGCTCAACGCTCACACCCGTGGTTTCCCCAGGCTCCGAGCCAGGGAGTTTCGTTGACGAAAGTGCTCATCCTGAGCCGGTTCACAAGGCAGGAAGCTCAGAGACAGCGCCCGCCCAGAGTCTACGAATTCGGCATGCATTCATACGAGAGGGTCCAGCCAACATCTACAAGTCTCCAAGCAGATCTTGCACACCCTAGTCACAATTACAGAACGTGGTTTCCACGAACATATTCTAAGCACACCGATCACAAGGATTAGGATTGCAGAGCAAGGTAGTTTCGTTGACGAAACTGCTCGAGGTGACCTGCTTCGCGAGGCCGCTACTACACGCGCTCCCTAAAAGTCTACGAGGTCAAGAATTGCGACGTACATTCATACCGTCCATCCCACCACCTTCTTGAGGGCTCCGAGGCAAGGTACATTCGTTGACGAAGGTGCTCGAGGTGAGATGGTTCAAGAGGCCGTTACAACATGCGAGACAAATCACGAGAGTATGAAAATGCAAATTCAGCGGAGGAAAAACAAAACTCTCCCAGCCAGTTTCTAATAGGCTCCGAGCCAGGGAGTTTCGTTGACGAAAGTGCTCATCATGAGCCGGTTCACAAGGCAGGAAGCTCAGAGACAGCGCCCGCCCAGAGTCTACGAATTCGGCATGCATTCATACGAGAGGGTCCAGCCAACATCTACAAGTCTCCAAGCAGATCTTGCACACCCTAGTCACAATTACAGAACGTGGTTTCCACGAACATATTCTAAGCACACCGATCACAAGGATTAGGATTGCAGAGCAAGGTAGTTTCGTTGACGAAACTGCTCGAGGTGACCTGCTTCGCGAGGCCGCTACTACACAGCGCTCCCTAAAAGTCTACGAGGCTGCGAATTGCGACGTACATTCATACCGTCCATCCCAGCCACCTTCTTGAGGGCTCCGAGCAAGGTACATTCGTTGACGAAGGTGCTCGAGGTGAGATGGTTCAAGAGGCCGTTACAACATGCAGACAGCGCTCGCTGAGAGTATGAAAATGCAAATTCAGCGGAGGAAAAACAAAACTCTCCCAGCCAGTTTCTAATAGGCTCCGAGCCAGGGAGTTTCGTTGACGAAAGTGCTCATCATGAGCCGGTTCACAAGGCAGGAAGCTCAGAGACAGCGCCCGCCCAGAGTCTACGAATTCGGCATGCATTCATACGAGAGGGTCCAGCCAACATCTACAAGTCTCCAAGCAGATCTTGCACACCCTAGTCACAATTACAGAACGTGGTTTCCACGAACATATTCTAAGCACACCGATCACAAGGATTAGAATTGCGGAGCAAGGTAGTTTCGTTGACGAAATCGCTCCAGTGACTGCCATGAGGCCGCTACTACACAGCGCTCCCTAAAAGTCTACGAGGCTGCGAATTGCGACGTACATTCATACCGTCCATCTCAGCCACTTTAATAAGGGCACCGAGCAAGGTACATTCGTTGACGAAGGTGCTCGAGGTGAGATGGTTCAAGAGGCCGTTACAACATGCAGAGAGCGCTCGCTGAGAGTACGAGAATGCGAATTCGGCAATGGAAATACAAAACTCTCCCAGCCTGCTTCTAATAGGTTCCGAGCCAGAGAGTTTCGTTGACGAGAGTGCTCATCATGAGCCGGTTCACAAGGCAAGAAGCTCACTAGAAAAAGCCCGCTCAAAGTCTACGAATTCGGCATGCATTCGAACGAGAGGATCCAGCCAACATCTACAGGGTTCAGACTAGATGTAGCACACTCTCATCACAATTACGAAGAGAGGATACTGCGAGCAGATCTTTCACATTCTATGATGAGAATATCCTAAAGCGAGCAAAGGAGTTTCAGTGTCAGGCAGGGCAACGATGCTTCGAATGCCGGCATGAATTTAAACGAGGCTCCAGCGAGCTTCTACAGTGCGCAAGGGTCATGCTCGAGGTCTTAGTCACTATGAATTCGGGCTTCGCAATCAAACGAGGATCCACGAGCATATTACGGGCAAGGTAGTTTCAGTTCCAAGCAAGGCAACCAGGCTGCAACTTCTGGCACGCATTCAATCGAGATTGATCGTCTTCCACATGGCTCAACGGTCAAGCTCGTGAGTCAATGACGCCGCAAATTCGTAGTACACAACTCGGCCAAGCCTCGATCTTTCAATCATCCAAATCACAGCGGGCAAGGCAATTTCGTTGACGAAAGTCTCGACGTGAGCAGCTTCACGAGTCCGCTACTACCCGGACAACAGCTCTCGCTGATAGTCCACGAGGCTGTGAATTCGGCAAAGCATTCAATCGTCCCTCTCATGCAGGTTCTACTAGGCTCGGAGCCATGTACTTTCGCTGTAGATAGTGCTCGAGGTAAGCAGGTTCCCAGAAAGCAAGCCCACGCTCCATTCTCATGCTGAAAGTAAAGAGGTTGCGAATGGGGCTAATATTCAAACGAGGATCTAAGCCGGCTTCTATACGGCTCCGAGCATATCTTTCACATTCAAATGACAACACATCTTTCGCATTCAAACGAGGTTCCAGCCGGCGTTGACAGGGCTTCGAGCAGATCTTGCACACTCTACTCACATGAACAAAACAAGGATTCGGGGAGCATAATTCAAGCACACCGATCTGAAGTATTAAAATTCTTGAGCAAGGATGTTTCGTTGACGAATGTGCCGAGGTGAAGTGGTCCACCGATCTCCAACGACTGTCAACGAGGATGGGAATTTCGCCCGGCTCGATGCTCATCTTTGAAGTGCACGAGGTCATGAGTTCGGCCATGCTTTCCATCGTCCCCACGAACCTACTACGTGGCTTCAAGCAAGGTAGTTTCGCGGACGAAACAACTCAAACAGAGCACATTCACGAGGCACTGGTTCATTCACGAGGCACCGGTTCACGCCGAAAAAAGATGTCGCGAATTCGGTCATGCCTTCAAACTACCTTCCCACCAAACTTGTACATGGCTACAAGCGAGTAGATTCGCATTCTAAGCACAAAATGCAACGAGGATTCCGCGAGCATGTTCTAACCACACCAATCTCGCGAGCAAATCCGTCAATGTCAATGCTCATGCAAAAAGTCTACGAGGTCATGAGGCTACGAGGCTCGAGGTCGCGATGTCGCGAGGGTCAGCGAGGTCATGAGGTCATGAGTCTACGAGGTCCGCGAGGTCATGCGAGTCTACGAGGCTGCATTCAAACGAGGATACCAGCCGGCTTCTACTGGGCGCAATTGTCGAGCTCAAATTCATTGACGCTTCAAATTCGGCCATGCACTGACATTCTGAGAAGAAAAATCATCACATACCTGCTCAGGAAAGCATATGCCCTTCGACGCGATTGTCTAAACTTTGGTGACCTCGAACTTCCCAGTGGTTTTCCGGTACATCCTTCGCCACCCAGAGATCAAAAACGTGGAGGGGGCGCTTACATCAACGACTTTGCTTGGGTCCTGCATTGCCGTTATCTCCCCTCCGCAGCCTCGCCATCTTCGATTCACACAGAAATCGAAAGAAAGAAAGCTTAATTCCTCTCTCTCGCGATAGTACTTCGTTCTAGCAATGTATCTCTCCCACCCGCACCAAACCCGATCTCCTTCAGCAGCTTCTCGGTTTTCAACATGACCTCCGATCATGAGCCTCACACAAACACCGAGGATATCCGGGAACCTTATCACGGAAGTCACGCTCATCTCTCTCGCTACAGCCCACCCGATATTACACCATCGGCACTTTCGAGATAAGGCACCTCGGTGGAGTCACCCGCTTATGCGGCATCACCGTTATGCGCGATGATACCACATCATCTGCAACAAGGCCGGCATTTAAGATCTCAAAACATCCGATCCTACGCGGGGGGTCTACTATCTGCGGTCAACGATCTGATCGGGAGGGTGATGTAACTTTGGTGCCCGTCTCCGATGACTCTGCATGAAATCCGGCCTCTGCTGGCAGTTCAGTCCAGATCCTCCACCGAATTGCTAGAATGCCGTGTGCTAAAGGTATAAGCTTCTAGCTACTAAGTCAAACAATTCTGGCTTCTACGCAAAAACCGATATCCCGTAGACGGCTTCGTGCGCCAACACTCTACATAGAAGCTACTATCAGTTCACTTCTACTTTATTCGTCCAAAACATACGCAGCTTTATAATACCAGCGCGAATAATAATGATAAACAGCCTTACTCGATAGCTCACGATGGAAGCTTTTTTGTTCGCACTTATATCCTTTAATTCTACATGACTTCATGACTTTGATGATGAGAGAGTTTGGTACGTGAATGTCGCTTCAATGCGACTATCTGCCAATGCCGCCGTCTTATGCTACCCGGGCGTCCGCAGACGCAGATGGACGATAGTGCTAGATGGGGAGTTTGCCGTATAACATAATAAAATGATGATTTACTGCGACATGAGTGGTTTCGTAACGTATATAACAATATATAGATAAGATATCACTATTTTTATTTTTCTTCTTATATAGCACCGAATATGAGTTTAGAATGTTCTCTACTAAAAATGTCATCTAAGAATTGTTGGGCTATGGTCTTTATTCATGGGCGACCGTCTCACATAAATTGGACTTTTTCCACAATATATCCAATTTCTGTTCTAATACATGTAGAATAAAAGGCTTCAATGGGTCTATATCCTAGTCGCACGTTAACTATCAGCATCTGCTTCGTCCACGTCCTCACGGTCGGCCCAGGGGAACTCATTATTGTCTATCAACCAACATTGAATGAAGCCATTAGGGTGTTCATAAATCATAAACTCAGGTCGACATCCTAGATCTACCTCCTCTCTAAGGTTTGGGAATTGTACCGGTAAACGTTCCGGGTCTAATTCCATTTCGTCTTTTTCTTCATGGCCATCCACTGCATTCCGTTCTTCCACTTGACATTTCTGGCTTGCTCCATGTGTTTCGGCTTCAAATTGTGCGAGGATGAACACCAAAGATGTCATCAACGAATGTCTCCATATCATCCCACCGAACAAACCCATTAAAACATTTAAGATCAGACATCACATCAACTTTAACACATTGTGCAAAACCTGGACTCCCATTTATACTTACTACTTTTTCGAACTCTTTATCCACGCCATCACGTTCAATTTCTTGAGATCCACTCCCCGCTGCGATTTCTTACTAGCATCTACCTCCTTCACTCCTTCGTTCCAATCAAGCCGTTCTTCTTCGTCTTCACCCGTCAGATTCTCGCAACATCGTCCAAGTACAATGTTCGAATCTTTACATTCCTTCTAAACCTCCCGGAAGGAACTCATCAATCGTTTCATCTATGTCTTGCATATGATCGTCATCGACACATCCGCGCATCTTTCTTCCGCATGGCACTCCGCCGCAATGCTTTCGATCCGAAAACTTTATGCCACCTCTTCTCTTCTTCTTCCCGCGTACTCCATCCTTCCCTCTCTCGACTTGACTACTATCACCCTCCATTGCAAACAATCACAAACTCCTCGCTCTTAAGACACGATATTCTCAAAAGTGACTGGAGAATACAACTATATCATACAACAGAAACAAAGAGGAATATCTCTTGTAACCCGATGACTTTATACTCTTTGGATGCGCCGTTCTTCCTAAACCCTAACTACTCTAAACGCGTAACCCATTAACACTCATAGCCACTTTCGCACACCGATGCAGTACAAAATCTTTTACCCAGATTCCGTGTCTGACACTATATACTAATCTATTTTCAAGTAGCCTTTCTGGCGCACTTATTCTCTGACACTGGCGGCCGCCGTCTCGAATTCAAATCTCAATTCCTTAATTAGTTTTACCATCTTAATACTTGTGCTTAATTAATGCGCGTGTTCAATATTTAAACAAAGTGGTTGTAAGATACGTTTTAAATACGTATACGTTGTGGAGTTCGTACGTCCAATATTAGCCTCACATCCAACCTCTTCGAATATCTTTCACTAGATAATTTTGCAACTCTTTTTACATTTACTACTTACAAGAGTACATTATTTTAGTACATAAACATCGCCGCAGGTACTCATTATCTCTTTTGTACCACTCGTTCGTCCATTCTCTTGTACTAGCTTCAATCATGGCTTCCTCCTCTCAGAAACCTTGCCCGGATTTGATCGAGATTAAGTCGCTTGCCTCGATGTCCCCGCTTGTCCTCCTCCTCCTCGCCCTCATGGCGTGGCTCAAGTCATGGCTTCCACCACGGAGCCTCCTTCTCTGGATTTGATCGAAATTAAGTCGATCCGCCTCGATGTCCCTCTCTGTCTTCCTCCTCCGCCCCGATGGTGTGGCTGAAGTAACCTCTTCTTGGCTTGCAATTCGCTTTGGCTATGATGTATCCACATTGTGGTTAGAAACCGACGTTCTTGATCCTCAAACTTATCATGTCCTGTACTCCACGGTTGTAGAACCAGTCGTCTTAGATAATAACGCTACCATGTGGAAGCTCAAGTCGAAAAAGTATCGCCCATACGGTTTGACAGAGTCGGCTATGAACGCATCCACTCAACTTCTAACACCTCGTAGCTCCTCCACGATCTCTAACGTTGGTCCCCTCTTTGCTCGTGTCAAGATCGAACCAGGCAAGCGTGTTAGTATCGATATATCAAATTCATCCGATGACGAACGAAAGCCATCGGTTCCACCCCGTCGTCCTTCAAATGCAAGCTTCCATCCATCTCCTCTATTTCTCGTAACTCTTTTCAATCAACGCCCTCTTCGTTAGCCTCTCCCACACCATCCTCTCAAACAGAAAACCCAAAAACATTCTTCCATGTCTCACGCAAACTTGGTAGCATGCCCGTAGCAAGAATATACTCAAGAAACTAGATTTCAATTCCATCCCTACTCACATTGTATCCTTTCTGCCTCCATCTTTTAATGGAGATGCCCTATATGTCCTCCCCCCGGCACTTCCTTCCGCTGTACTCAAGAATGCAAGATCAATGGAAGGGATGGACAAACGGTATGACGGACATGTCCGGACTAGGACGATGACAACTAACATCAAGAAACACCCTGGGCTTGTCATTTCGATATTCAAATTGCGTAGGTCATCTCCAATGCCACAATGACAAGTGTCCTTTCTTGAACGGCCGGATCGTGCGGCGGAGTCAATGAGGTGGAGTTTGAAGGTATCACCAAAGAACCTTTTTCAATAAGTGAACCGCCTCCCTCATCGTCCACCCTAGTCTCAGTAAGATTTGCGAGAGAACCTCCATCTGCGTTGCTTTGTGTCCCCGCCAAAATCTTCTACGTCTTTGGAGATGATATTCAAGAGCGTGCATGTGTGCATATCGGTACCCACGAGCACCTGTCAAAGTCGGAGACTATAGATGCGCACGTCAAATGATAGATGAGTTAATCGAACAAAGATGTTGACCGCAACCCCCAAGCAACAATTTCGAAAATTGTCTTGGAGACGAGCAAGGACGTAGTAGGTAACATTCTTCTCTACGCGACGAAGATGACCCCAAATCCGGACACCTAACTCTTGAAGAACTTGAGCCGATTTTTGATCGATGTAAACTCTTGAACTCTCCAAGCTTGCGGAATCGTATCTATTCTTTCAAGTACATGCGCAGATTTGGCATCCTTGATGGCATCACGAAGCTAAGAGGACTCAAAGAATCGGGCGTACGTGCAACGCAACAACATGTTCCCGGCCAAGGGGACGATTCTCGATAAAGTCTTCATTTTTAAGATGTCAGAAGTTGGACCCGGTAGTGGTGTCGACCTTGTCCGCCGGATGCAACCTGGAGGCGACCTCTCCAATGCATGGATGATGTTTGACCATGTCAAACGAGTGAAGCCATGGACTACCATGGCGTGCCATGTGTACGACCCTAATTACCCAAGATTCTAACCATTGCATGTTCAGATTTTCAATCTGAAGATACTCAAGCTCAACTTGTCTTTTGGAGGAATCTCAACCACGTCATGGCTAGGCACGGAGTACACAAACCTAAGTTTCAAGGATTTATGGCTGACAGTGCTCAAGCCAACTGGAACGCAGTGCGGATCGTTTACGGCTCTGGAGATCCTTCAATTCCCATGGAAGACCAAGAACGTACTTGTTACTTTCATTGGACGCAATCATTAGAAACTCATACCAAGAAGTACATCGTCCACGAATTGCAAGATCAACATCGGGTCCTCTGTAAGCAATACAAGGATGCTCGTTCATCCGATGAAGCTGAGACCCGGTATTTGGCAATCAGAGCGTGGTGGTCATCCTCAAACGCCACCTCCGAAAATGGCCTCTACCACCTTGGCCTATGGCTTTCGTATTGGCATCACCGCTATAGACAGTGGGGTGGATTCATGGAACTGGTAAGTAAATGCTTACTACGGTAATTTTCAAGTTATAGCAATTTCGATTTTACAATTAAGTTGGGATAAATGTAAATTATTATTTCTTTCCAATAAAAGTTAAAATAAAAAAATATCTATTTTTAGGAGGCAATTTCGTCAACGAAATAGCCTCTTCCTACACTTTGAGCTTGACATCACTATTTATGTACTGTCAGGAACAAAAATTATCTCCGAAGAGAGCTAGGTGAGATGCCATCCCGCAACCTTGCGGAATCCATTCATAACAAATGGTTGCAAGCTTCGGGAAATAAGGGTGGTGATCTCTATATGGCAGCTGTTGATGATTACGTTCGTGCTTTCCTTCAAGTTGTGGGTTACTATCAATACACCAAAGGTGGAGCGGGTGGACATGGTCCGTCTAGGAGGAACTCCGACTTCGCAGCCGCACAACGCAAGGCTCATAGAACCGCGATCCATCGCCTCTCAATAAGGCCGTAATAGAGTTCCCGGAGGTCGATATATTTTGTACTCGCGATGCTCACTTGGAGGGTGCCGAGATTTTTGGTTCGAAGAAACGTAAGCGTGATGTTCCAATCGGAGCGGAAGAGGAAACCCATAGGCCTGACACTGTGAATTTCTCGCGTCCCGAATCGGGAGAAGGGTTACGAGGGGTTGTGCTGAGAGTTTGACAACTATTCACGAGGACGACGAAGACGAAGCACGCCCAATCGAATCTTCCCCATCCGCTGGTGCCTCTATTAATCGGGTGACAAACAGTGACAAGAGACAAAAGTGAACGAAAACTTATGGCATATTGCTCGATTGAAGGAGCCCTCACCTAAGTCCTGTTAAGACAAAGATGCAGATGACGAAGAAGAAATGCGAGTCTCGTATAGTGCAAAACGGGAAGTCCACACCTGCACCAACTTATACCGGAATATGGATGCCTCCAAAAAATGGTCACCGCAAGAAGGTGGAGAAGTTTTATTTCTGCCCCGACGATATTGAGAGGTGTGTGAAGGGCACTCGTCGGAAGTGGGTGGAGCCGTTCTCTCGAATCAAGATCAACCCCAATCCCAACAATCTGCCCGTGAAGATAGGGACAAATCGACACGTTCGGAGATGGAGGCGTTAGAGAATGCCGGTTTCCGACTCCCTCGTAAGGAGACTACCACTCAACCGCACTTTCAACAATGCATCTGCGCCACGGGACTGTCTACATATTCCCGTGCCGGGAGAATGCGGATGTCTTCCCAAAATCAAGGAAGTCAAGGAACCTCCGACGATCCGCAACGTAACTTTCTAAGCACACACGGAATATTGATTCCGCCCGTGCGATGCGGCGAAAGATACTAAAGGTCACTATGGTCCCATCGCCGGGAATTGGATGCATTATTTCCATGGAGTCGATTCGCAATCGATTTATCAACTATCAATAGGTGCATTACCGTTGCACTTGTCCGGTGTTTAAAAGCACAATTGCAAAATTAGGGCGGAGAGGAGAACCGTATAGACCTTGTAAGCACCTATACTATGTCTTTGTGTTGATATGCAAGTTTGAACCAGATGTAGACCTCTTCATCCATGCGCCTACCCTAAGTTTCAACGAGGTGAAGATGATCATGGAGAGAGGCATCCTTGAGCTCGCCATAGTTTAGATGTCATAGTTTTCCACACTTTATTCCCTATTCGCCCTTAACCCTATACCGTGTTGTGAACACGTCGTGTGACTCAATCATGCAATATAGCATTAAAAAAAATATATTAGTATCTATGTCCACAAAATTGTTTAAGTAATGTCACACCATAAGTGTCTCCATGTCTTTTGAATGTTGTTGAAGTTTGCCAAATTTCAGAACTTTTTCCCTCATTTCCACGGGTTTGGGTTCCAAATCCACAGTAATAAGTCAGGAATATTCGAATATTCTCTAGAATATTCTGTATAAATTTAGAATTTTTATATTTTTAGTAAAATTTACCAAAAAAAGGTTCTCACCACCGCTCTCCAATCTGAAATTCTCCGCTCTACGCTCTACGCTCACGCCCAAGTAACGTCCGTGTCCTCGTAATACTGGGCTTGGGCTTCGTCGACGACCTTAGCACTTTGCCTCTGGACGATCAAAGAACGCATGTTAGCGAACGTAAAAAGCCTAGTTGAAAATGCATTCATAGAGAAGATATGATTAATGACGCACTCCGTAGACGAACTTGATAAAGACGTCTTTAGTCACAAAGTACCAAGATTGCCTCAGCTTGTCTTTTGCAGTATTACAGTACTTCCAATCCTCAGTAGAGATCAGGGGTTTCCATTCTTCAAGTGGCATCTTGCCAAACTTGCGCATACGTTGCAATCTCGATGGCAGGCTATCTTCTACATGATCATGCTTTGTGGACCTGTTCATGAGGTGAGTTTATATATATATATATATATATAGGGTGTGCATAATATAATACAGTCAAAGAATATTATACGAAATCAAACTCACCAGTTGATGTCATTCATCGCGTCGATTAGTACTTTGTATTGCGCACGTCCGTCAAGGACAATGCAGTCGACAAAGAAATACCAATCCGGATCATCTCTACGCATTTGCTCAATGTACCGCATCCAAGCAGTGACGCGATGATTCCCTTCATAGACGTAGAAGTATTTGTCACTGAATTAACAAAGGTCCGGATCGGCTTGCAATGTGATTTCGAACCGATCACTTGCCGCTTTCCAATGAGGGTTATTCCAAACCGCATCATCGTCCTTCACCAACCGCTGCTTCCCGTTCTTGCTGAAGGGAGAAACATACAATACGCGATCGCCCTCTCGGTAACCTTGGACAAACTCGTTTGCCAACTTGCAAACATCTGTTTCTATAATGGGACGGACCTTGGGGTAACAAGAGAGGCGACAAAGGGGAATACGAAGTCGAGATTTCTCAACAGGTTTTATTCGCAAGTTAGATATGGTGTTGATGGAGTTTCCCTTCTGTTGTGCTCGTAACTCATCGGCACTCCACATGGGATCCATCTCAGCCAAATGACTTGGCATTTGAATAGCCCCAATCTCCACAATATCTGGCGGTGAAGAAGGTTCCCCGGCAGATCCAAGAATTGGAGCCGCTGCATCCAAAAATGTATTCCCTTCGTCGACATCATCAATATCGCGCGAAGGCTGTGTATCCGGAATGATTTCTTGAGGTGGGGTCTGCTTAAGAGAACCGATGAGATTTAGTACACAACAATGACACATCATATATAAATAAGGTTGTACAAAAAAATGTAAATGAAAACCACATGAAGTGTGTCATGAGCCCTTCGTATTGTATCAAGTCAGGACATTGTCATGAAGATGAACAATATAATTCTAGTTAGATTTCGCAGCAATCCTATTAGAACGTCGCGGGCCAAGTCTGGCTCGTGCTAGACCTTCCAAGCGCATTTGCTTATTACGTGCCCTCCAACCCTGCATATAAGTAGGTTGTTGTTCATCAACAATGGTCCCTGGCGCCGTCAATCGTGTTTGAATACAATCAGTGTTAGTATCTGAGGTAGCAGCTGGAAGTGCCCGAACCAAAGTGCGATGGTACTCTACGTCTATGACTATAGCTCGCATGCTAGATAAATTGCTATCGTTGTCAGACTCCAAGTCCTCCGGATCGAAGTCAATCGATTCCTACATCATAAAACAAAACAAACATAGTGGGAGTCAGAAAAATATTATTAATAAGATAAGAGAAGAAATATTGGTATTAAAATTTTATTGATGAATCGTATAGATCTAGAACAACTCAGTGCTTCCTACATATTGTGCTTGATATCATTATCCCACTCAATCTATGAGCTCCCCATAACAGCAATCAACAAATTCACATACAAGTTAACAATTCAATTTCAGAAGTCTTGGGGTAGCACTTTCGTCAACGACTGTATCAAGGACTTAAAGAAAGTTTAACTCTTCCCTATCACACTTCATTCCACAAAGTACACAAAGAATAAATAAGAGTCATCACTTTAGTGGTTCAGTTGCAAACCAAAATACCAACTCTACTCCTAGTGTGAAACCAAAATTAAAAACAACTCGACCCCTCATCGTCCTACTGTGAGCAAACAAAGCATTGCATTGGAAATGACAACAAGTGAAGTCCAAGTCAAGGCTTGGAATGAGCAGTATCATCTGGCCTTTTCGGCACTTCCACAGATGATGAGCACACGGGTTCGAGCATGATGAGCACACGGGTTCGAGCATGATGAGCACACGGGATTGGAGCATTTCGGAGGCCAAGATGGTGGCTTCGTCAACGAAGCTGGCCATTTCGGCACTTCCACGAATGATTGAAATTCCACACAGACTCTTTAGCACAATCAGATAGAAGGCGGCACGAGCTGATGAGCAAGCGGAGGGCCACTACTACTCCAAACTCATTCTTAGGGTGATCAAAAATATCCAGTTTCGTTGACAAAAGTATGGAAGAAGCAACTCATGATCCAGGGCCACTACAAAATTCGAGCACTTCGAAGGCCAAAACGGAGGCTTCGTCAACGAGGCTGGCCTTGTCGGCACTTACACAGATGATGAGCATTGGTTCGAGCATGATGAGCACTCGCGATAGGAGCACTTCGGAGGCCAAAACAGTGGCTTCGTCATCTAGCTGGCCTTGTGAGCACTTCCACAGTTGATGAGCACACAGGATTTGAGCATTATGAGCACACGGGATTCAAGCAGTTAGGATGCCAAAACGATGGCTTCGTCAACGAAGCTGGCCTTGTCGGCACTTCTACAGATGATTCCTAACGGGACAAGATCGAGCACCACAACCCAGAGAGGGAGCACCCTACGAAATCCTCACAAAATGACAAACGCAAGAACTCCATCGAGCATGAACAAGGAATAAAAATGGGGATGGTCATCATCATTATCAGAACTAGGAACAAAAAAGGGCTGATGAGCACACGGGATTCGAGCACTTCCGAGGCCAAAACAGAGGCTTCGAGAACGAGGCTGACTTTGTCGGCACATCCACAAATGATGAGCACACGGGTTCGAGCATGATGAGCACACATGATAGGAGCATTTCAGAGGCCAAGATGGTCGCTTCGTCAACGAAGCTGGCTATTTCGGCACTTCCACAGATGATAGCACACGGGATTCGAGCATGATGTGCACATGGGATTCGAGCATGATGTGCACACATGATGAGCACTTCAGAGGCCGAAACGGTGGCTTCGTCAACGAGGCTGGCCTTGTCGGCACTTCCACAGATGATGAGCACACACGGACAAGGTCGAGCACCACAATCCAGAGAGGGAGGAGCCTACGAAATCCTCATGAAATGACAAACGCAAGAACTCCATCGAGCATGAACAAGGAATAAAAATGGGGACGGTCATCATCATTATCAGAACTAGGAAAAAAAAAGGGCTGATGAGCACACGGGATTCGAGCACTTCGGAGGCCAAAATGCAGGCTTCGTCAACGAGGCTGGCCTTGTCGGCACATCCACAGATGATTAGCATACAAGTTTGAGCATGATGAGCACACAAGATAGGAGCATTTCGGAGGCCAAGATGGTGGCTTCGTCAACAAAGCTGGCCATTTCGGCACTTTCAGAGATGAAAGCACACGGGAATCGAGCATTATGTGCACACGGGTTTCCAACACTTCAGAGGCCGAAACGGTGGCTTCGTCAACGAGGCTGGCCTTGTCAGCACTTCCAAAATGATGAGTAGTGGTTCGAGCATGATGAGCACACGAGATAGGAGTATTTCGATGGCGAAGATGGTGGCTTCGTCATCGAAGCTCGCCACTTCGGCACTTCCACAGATGATAGCACATGGGATTCGAGCATGATGTCCACACATGATGAGCACTTCAGAGGCCGAAACGGTGGCTTCGTCAACGAGGTTGGCCTTGTCAGCACTTCCACAGATGATGAGCACACACGGACAAGGTCGAGCACCACAATCCAGAGAGGGAGCAGCCTACGAAATCCTCACAAAATAACAAACGCAAGAACTCTATCGAGCATGAACAAGGAATAAAAATGGGGACGGTCATCATCATTATCAGAACTAGGAACAAAAAAGGGCTGATGAGCACACGGGATTCGAGCACTTCGGAGGCCAAAATGCAGGCTTCGTCAACGAGGCTGGCCTTGTCGGCACATCCACAGATGATTAGCACACGGGTTCGAGCATGATGAGCACACAAGATAGAAGAATTTCGGAGGCCAAGATGGTGGCTTCGTCAACGAAGCTAGCCATTTCGGCACTTCCACAGATGAAAGCACACGGGACTCCACCATGATGAGCACACGGGATTCTGGCAATTCAGAGGCCAAAATGGTGGCTTCGTCAATGTAGACTAGTTGTAATTACTGAAAACTGGCTTTAGCAATTCTAATTGGTTAAACTTCAATTTTGGAAAGCAATTAGTAAATCAGTTGAACAAACAAGGAGAAAATCCGAGTAGTTGATTACTAATTGGAACTTAGATTAATATAAGTAAAAGGCCAGTTGTAAAAGGATACGAATAGGCTAGGGGAAAAGGGGTACGAGTAGGTGCAACGGTTACTACTGGAGGAAACAGCACAAGTAGGAGGAAGAAGAAAAACTATGGGCCCATTTGCATGTAGTCGAGTGTGGTCCCAGTCGTATGGAAGACTGTGTAATCGAGTAGTGTGTTTTGATCAATGTGTGTTTGTTTTATTGATGTACAAATCGGACTTATAAACGTAATTTGAATAGTATTTTGTACAGAAGTGTGTGGAGTGAATGAAATGCAAGTTGTCTGATTGTGATGGAGTATGTATGAACGAGTCGTGAAATCTGAATTGCCTGTAGAGAGCTAAGTTGTGAGAAAGTTATCGAATGTTAACGAATTGTAAGAACACAATAAATTCGAGTCGTTGAGAGGGAAATGAGTTGAAACAAGTATTGATAGAAACGAATTACCTTGTGTATGAATTGAGGGAATAAAGTACAAATTGAAGGATCTGATTGAGTGATGGAATTCCGAGTAATATGAATGTCAAACAAATAAAATATCGAGTTGGTTTATGAGAAGCTACTGGTCGATGTCATTGTAGTATAATTGATTGTTAACAATTATGTTTGAGAGTACAATTGAGAAATGAAGAAAACTTGTAAATTTTGTACAAATAGATGTCATAACAATCTAATCTGTGAGACTGAAATTCGAATTGTGAACAAAGAGAAGTCGGAGAAGAAAGCCGAGTTGGAGCTTGATTCGAATAGAGTGAACAAAGCTAAAAGTGTTGTACCAGCAGAAGGAGTAGAGGAGAAAAGGTTGAATTGACAAGTTAAAGAAGAAGCAGAGAAACATCGAATTGGAATCATGAAGAAATTGAATCATTGAAAAAGACGAGTTGATGAAGAAGAATGGAAGACAAAATAGAAGTGACAACTAACAAATCAGGAAAGTAACAAATAGAAAGTTTTATCACCTACTATCTAATTGGGGATAATGTTAATAAGAGTGAATTCTAAAGCTAATTGATAACAAAATAAAGAGTTACTTAAGTGAGAAGAAAAACAATTATCGAGTGGTTAATTATTACCTTCTTAATCTTTAGTGTATCGAATTGTATCAAATAATCAAATCAACGTACAAAATAGACTTTAACAATCTATAGTAACCTCCTTGGAATGAATCTAAAATTACTTAGATGTTTATACCAATTCGTAAGAATTACTAAATATCTCTACATAAATGGCGCTGCTGCCGGGGAGGTTCGAATAGATTAAGTCTACTATTGGGTTAAAATATCTCCATCTACAGGAAGAGAATGCTACTTTTTAATGAGCAGTCGTTCTATTCCTGCGGAATCTAGCAAACAAGCTAGGGAAGAGAGAGCCCGTAAACGAGCTAGAGAAAAAGAAGAGATAAAAGAATCTAATTTGAGAGAGAATCCTGCAACACCAAATTGGTCTGTGCCAGTGGCATTCACACCATATCCATACCAAATTCGTGAGGCAGAAATTGCTGAGAGCAGTCAACAATCATTCAATTTGAAAAAGGACAAAGTTGGGGAAATAACCCAATTGAGTGAAAGTGAACGAGATCGGTTGAAAAATGAGACTGAGAGCCTTGAGTCAACATCCCATTTGTTTTGTGAAGGAATATGTTTTTCAACATTAAGTTCACCAAAACGATCCCCTAGAAAATTAAAAGAACGAGTTGAATTTTTACCTTCTGAATTAACAGAAGAAATTGTTACCGACTCTCCATTAGGAAAATTTGAAAGAAAAAGTTTTCAATCCGAATCGGGAGAAGAAACTCCAAATCAAAAAGAAGTAACTAATCGGAAATTAATTATACCTAAGGTATTTCAAGAGGATCGAGTCGTTAATCAGGACAATTTGAGACAGGCTCTAATCGGAAAGTTGAACGCTTTACAACAACCGATTAGGCCAATAATCAATATGGCGGCACAGCCCCATAGATTACCAGTAGTGATGCGACCAGGTCATGATGATGATCGTCCCTATTCGTTGGTTCCATATCCTGAATTTGCTGGACAAATTGGTGAGGACCCTGATGCTCATATTTATGAATTCCTAACTAGATGTAATACAAATAACGCGCGTACAGAAAGCCATTTTTTGAGTATTTTTCCAAGTACGTTAAAAGCCAATGCTAAGCTTTGGTTTCAAAGACAGCCATTTGGACAATTTCCAGATTGGACTAGTTTGAAAGATGCCTTCTTGGCTCATTTTAGACCAATGTCATATAACGAATTGTTACATCAAAGTTTTGCCGAGTTGCAAATGAATCAGGGTGAAACGGTCGATTCGTACTATAGACGAATGGAGGACATTCTAAATAGATTGGGAAATCATGGATATCCAAATCCCCATCTAATGCGCCAATTTATTGGGGGACTAAGTCCCCCAAGACTTAAAGCCTATGTGAGAGAAGGCACACCGGCCAATTTGCAAGCCGCTTATGATAGAGCCAAAATTTGGGAAGAAGTGCATTACGCTGAAATATACGGAAATCCAAGGCTGATTTATCAGAATCAAATTGAAAATAAATTAGTAAAACCAAGTCTTCCAAATACGATTAGTTACCTAGCACCTGCGTATGCAAACCCAAACGTAATAAATCAGCAACCTATAGTGGTTAGTCAATCACAACCAATGGGCAATAATCAAGTAAGAACTATGGTGACTCAGCCACAAATTAATGAGCCTATGGGTCGGAGTACCAACCCAACAGTGGAAGCTCAGTTGTCAGAGTTAACTAGAGAACTTGGGAATTTAACCCCTAAATTTCCTTGTGTTTTTTGGAGCTTGAGAGCTCAAAACTGCGATTTTCTACCACTATGTGCTCCTAGGGGTATAAACCAAGAAAATTTACTTTTTTTAGACTTCCAACCGTAAGATCTTGTACCTAACCCTATTAGAAAGTACACTTTCAAATTTCAACCGTTGGATGTTTGTCAATTGTGAGATCGTAACGTTCAAAGTATGCTGATTTTTTTTTTTGGGCCTTTGCCCGGGAGGTATTGTCCACATGGTGCAAAGGGGGACTTGAGGATTATATGCCCAAACATTTTTCCCATATTTTTTTCCATGTAGTAAACTAAGTTGACTATGAGCATGCAAAATTTTAGAGGCTCATTTTGCTTCCTTAGTGTTCATGCACATTGTTTTCTAACTCTCACAAAAATTCGGTAAACATGAAATGTTTTGGTAATTTGGGCTTAGAAATATACCAATTTATTTCTAGAGAAAAGTGAACGGTGAGGAAGTGCTACCATACGTATGTAAATTTTAGATGGAAAAAATTCAAAAAATTTGAAAATCTCAAATTAGGAGAATTTACAAGAGCAACAATTGGCAAAATTTGAAGGAAATTGGAGAGGGCGACTTTGCAAGCCTGGGTGTACTTAGAAGAGCAACGGGCCCAAACATGTGATTAGTGGCCTTACAATCAACCTACAAGATTTAATTATGGATTGTCATAATTATGCTCAACGAACACCAAGCTTGGGGTTTTTTTATCTCAAAAGCGCCTCTGCAGAAATTGCTAAGGTAATGGAGCCCAAGATGCGATGAGGTGGCCCCTACAAGACTACCGAATGTCCGCCAAGTCCCTTCATTCTTTGTCGAGGTTACCTCTAAACCCACTCCACACCGCCGCCCATCGCGAATCCTTTCCCCGACCCTCAAGGCCGCCCGTTGCACGGCTTCACCTCTCATTGGTGCGGAAGGCAACCCGATCTGCCCTGGGATTGGGGTCAAAAACTAAAACATGCTCCCAAAAACTCTAAAAATGGAATTTATTCAAAAAAATTTATCGCACAAACTATGTAGTGTAGGGAACCTACTGTAAAAATCAGAGCTTCAAAAAATTATTTTAAAGCACTCAACGAGCTTGCCCAAAACAGCAAAAAGCCATTCCGGCTTTCTTGGATCTTTAGGGGTTAAGAGTGCACCTAACCAATGCGGGAGAAAAGAGAAGTGAACCAAATGAGGATAGGGCCCATATTTGGTGTTCAAATTGTAGGGGGCAGGGACACATGTCTATTAATTGTCCGTCACCCCCGAATTTACCAGTAGAATGTAAATTTTGTGGAGGTGAACATGATATGGAAAATTGCACAAAACTTAAAAGTACTTTGATTAAATTTTCAAATAATAAAAACCGAAATGGGCAAGTGTATTGGATAGAGGAGAACAATAATAATAATGATTATCAAAATAGGAACAATAACGGGCCAAACCGAAGAAGGAATTTTAATAATTTTAATAATTCGGGGAATAATGGTCCTAACACAAATTATCCTTATAGAAATTCCAATAATAGTGATTACGGTAGTAACCAAAATCGTCCTAGGGGTCAAAATGGATATAACCAGAATCAAGGTTGGAACCAAAGTCAATCAAATAATCCCAACCAAAATAGTGGTAACCAAGCCTGGGCGGGTAGAAATACGAATTGGTCAAATAATAGGTCCAATAATCCACAATGTTATAAATGCAGAGAGTTTGGACATATTTCGACATATTGTACAAACCCAGGACCAAGTGATGCATTTGCACTTATATGCGGTAATTGTAAACAAAATGGGCATAGGGCAGAAGAATGTAACGCTCCACGTAAAAATGGACCGCGGGATGGGGAGGGGTATAATAAAAAAAATGACACTAGTCCTAAAATAATTTTAATACAAGAAGATGAGCAAAACCGAAATAATAGGCCTACTTATCATGTCCATGCCATGATTGAGGAATATGAAAATAAAGAAAAGGGTAGGAAGGAACAAAATCATGTGAACGCAGTAGCAACTAGGAGCCAAAAGGGAAAACAAATTCCACTTGGGAGTTTAGAAGTCCTGAGGGAAAAAGAAATTACTAATAAAGAAGCCCAATATAATAAGAGTAGGGAAAATGTGAGAGACAGCCTTGGTAATATGGGAGAAGATAGTAAGGAATTGAATAATCAAGTTGGTCAAGAAAAGGCTTCAATGAGTAATAATCAAGTTGAAGGTAATTACGAGTTACAAGATATAAATACTAAATCGGTCCATTTTCAACCTGAGCCAGTAAGTGCAATAATACCAATAAAAGAAAAATTGGGTTTAGATGAAATTCAAGAGCCAGAATTACTCATTTATCCAAACATTGGTCAAAGTCAAGAGCAAGAGGAAAGGACAATTTCACCCCAAGTAGGCACGAAATATCAAATACCAGATAATATTGTAAGACCAAGTTGGGATAGAATACAACAAATAGATGGTAGAGATCAAGTGGGTACAACCATTAGGCCAATTGGCAAAAAGAAGAAAAATAAACCCAAACAATTAGGTATAATAGAAGGGTTGGAACAATATGATTTAATTCAAAATTTAAATAATTTGAAGGCTGATATTACTATAGCCCAATTGTTAGCAATAGCACCTTGGTGTAGATCTATTCTTAAATCTAAAATTGTGAGGCGAAGAGCAAAGCAAATAGAGGTGAATGAAGTATCAATTAGCCCAGACCCAGGAGCCCCTATGATTGATATAGAAATTGATGGTTTAATTATTACAGGTGTCCAGATAGATGGAGGTTCAAGCGTTAACTTAATGAACAACGAAACCATGGAAAACCTTAATCTATCTGGATTACTACCTACCAGATTGGTTTTAAGAATGGCTGACCAAAGCCGGGTGAAACCCTTGGGTATTTTGTCAAAAGTTAAGACAAAAATATCAGGACTTGTATTTTTCATAGATTTTATAGTATTCAAGCCTAGTACAATTAATACTTCATACCCAATATTGTTAGGGAGGCCATGGCTTTATCAAGCAAGGGTGACAGACGATTGGGGTAAAGGCATATTAAAGATTCGTCAAAGGGATCAAAAGGTTAAGCTTGGAATGTATGCAAATAGGTACCAGGGTGAAACCCAGTGGGAGTTACCAGGTACTACTAGCCAATCAGAGTCAATGACAGAGGATGAAACATATACGATTAGGGTGAGTAATACACCTAATATAGTAAATAATGTTAAGACACCTAAGAGAACTTTTAGGGAAGTAGCCCCTGGTGAATATAGTATAGAATACAAAGCTGATGATGATTCAGACGAAGTCATTCAAACTTGGCTAGAAGCACCCGTTTACAACATAACATCCGAATGGGAAAATATAAGTTCAAGTGAAAAGGAAAGAGTGAATACTTCATCAGATAGTGTTCCAAATAGGGCTTATATCGAGAAGAGCCAATGTCAGAATATTAATGTGGGTTCTGGGGAGGAAGAAAAGAACATCCAAGTATATGCCGGTTTACCTAAGGACGAACTAGTTGGTTGGAAGCAATTTTTTAGGACTAACGCAAAAACTTTTGCGTGGTCCTATAAGGATTTAAGGGGCGTACCACCAGAAATTTGCGAACACAAAATAGAACTTGAAGAGGGTGCTAAACCCTCAAAACAAAGACCACATAGGCTAAACCCGAAGTACTCACTAATGGTAAAGGAAGAAATAGAAAAATTAATTAATATAGGATTTATTTGTCCTGCCCCATATAGTGAGTGGGTGAGTCCAATCGTGATTGTGCCTAAGAAAGATGGACGCATACGAATTTGCCAAGATTTCCGAAAACTTAATGCGGTTACGAAAAAGGACCACTTCCCACTTCCATTTACAGATGCTATCCTAGACAATGTAGCTGGACATGAATGCTATTCGTTTCTCGATGGATTTTCCGGATACAATCAAATCCAAATTGCTAAGGAAGACCAAGATAAAACCGCTTTCGTAACAGATTTAGGAATATTCGCATCAAAAGTTATGTTATTCGGTCTGTGTAATGGAGCAGCTACTTTTCAAAGGGTTGCTACATTAGCATTCCAAGAATATTTGAGGGATTTCATGGAAGTCTTTTTGGATGATTTTTGTGTGTTCGGAAAGAAAGCAGAACATGCAAACCATTTGGAAAAATGTTTTGCTAAGTGTCACCAATTCGGAATATCGTTGAACGCTTCTAAATGCCAATTTGTAGTTCCATATGGGAAGCTACTAGGCCATATTGTAAGTAAGAAGGGTGTAAGTACCGACCCGGATAAAGTATCCAAAATCGTTAAGTTACCAATCCCAAGCACAGTGACACAAGTTCGAGGCTTTCTAGGACATGTCAGCTACTATAGGCGATTTATATTTTCTTATGCTAAGATAGCAGCCCCACTGAACATGTTGTTAAAGAAACTTGTAGCGGGCGCACACCCAATTTGGACGTTAGAGTGTGATGAGGCATTTAAACTACTTAAAAATAAGTTAGTGACTGCCCCGATATTAGTATCTCCAAATTGGGAATTGCCATTCCATGTTTATGTTGACGCTAGCAATATAGCTATAGGCTGTGTACTTAGCCAAAAGGATGAAAATAAGAGAGATCACCCTATATATTTTGCTAGTAGGCAATTAATCCCGGCGGAAAGAAATTATACGACTACAGAACGGGAAGCACTTGGTATGGTTTATGCCGTACAAAAATTCCGTCATTATTTACTTGGTTATAAGTTCACAATTCATGTGGATCATGACGCATTAAAGTACTTAGTGAACAAACCACAATTAAGCGGTAGGTTGGCTAGATGGGTATTATTATTACAGGAGTTCCAGTTTGAAGTGGTAGTTCGGCCGGGCATATCCCATAGTAACGCAGACCATTTGTCAAGGTTAGAAAAACCTGACAAGTCGGATTTAGAGCCAATTGATGACGAAATACCCGATGCTCAACTATTTGAGGTTGATATAATAAATACCGAATATGCAGAGATTTTAAATTACCTTAAAACGAATGAATTTCCAAATTGGTTCCAACCCTTGCAGCGGAAGGCCCTTTTAAAGAAGTGTAGGCCCTATACATTAATAGGGGGAACGTTATACAAACAGGGCCATGATGGCATTTTGCGCCGCTGCATTTATCAGAGTGAGGTACCCGCTATTTTGGAAGGGTGTCACTCTGATCCATGTGGGGGCCACTTCGCGGGAGAAGCTACAGCACGAAAAGCTCTTTTAGCAGGTTATTGGTGGCCGTCATTATTTAAGGATGCCCATGCATATGCAAGGCGTTGTGACCCCTGTCAACGAGTAGGTAAACCAACCCCTTCAACAACAATGCCATTAAAGCCATTATTAGCCTTAGCCCCGTTTGAGAAATGGGGAATTGATTTCGTGGGTCTTATAGCACCACCTACACGGCAAGGCCGTAAACGTTACGTACTAGTAGCAACAGATTACGCTACTAAGTGGGCAGAAGCAATACCAACTAGGCACGATGATGCCCAAACAGTAGCCCGTTTTCTTCATGAGAATATAATTTCCCGCTTTGGTTGCCCTCAAGAACTTATTAGTGATAGGGGCACACATTTTCTAAATGAAACTATTCGTGAACTAACTGAAAAATTTCTCATCAAGCACCGCAAAACAACCCCTTACCATCCTAGAGCAAATGGTCAAACAGAAAAGACTAATGGTTTGTTGTGTAAAATTTTAACCAAAACAATAAGTGGAGCAGGGAATGATTGGGATGACAAATTATGGGCTGCATTGTGGGCATACCGCACAGCCTATAAGAGTACAACGGGATATACCCCCTTCCAATTGGTTTATGGGCAAGAGGCAATATTGCCTATTGAATTTGAAATACCATCATTACGAGTGGCTATAGAAAATCGACTTGGACATACAGAAAGTCTAAAACATAGACTAATTGAGTTGGAAGCATTAGACGAAAAGAGACAAGATGCATATTTAAACAATTTGGCCATTCAGAATAGGAGAAAATCATATTATGACAGCAAACTAGTACCTAAAACATTTAAGGAGGGAGACTTAGTATTGTTATATGATAGTCGTTTCTTTAAGTTTCCAGGTAAATTAAAAATTCATTGGTTAGGTCCCTATGAAATAAAGAATGTAAATCCCAATGGGTCAATACAATTGCAAGATTTTGAAGGTAAATTATTACCCACTCGAATTAATGGGTATAGGCTTAAGCCATATTTTATGTAGTGATGTGGCCATCACATAAAAAGGGAGGGGGTAGGGGATAATATAAGAACTTAAGAGAGAAAATGAGAGAATAACTTACAAATTGTAATATTGGCTTCTAACATTGTAATAACAAACTAAATAGTTCAAATAAATAGACTAATGAATCAAATAAGTTATACAAAGACTAATTGTGTGAGGAAGACAGAAAGTTAAGGGGGATTTTGCCGAGTGGGAAAGAATAATTTAGAGAAAATTATTTGGAATAATAACTAATATAATAATCATTTACTAACAAACTAATAAGATAAAAACCAACTCGGAAGGAAGTGATAGAAAGAATCAACTTGGAACAAATATATGATTTGACAGTACAACTTAAGGGCATGGAAGCCATCATATCTATCTTGTAACAGTTCAAAAGAAGGAATTTCAATCATGAGGAGATATCAAGATAATGAGGAAGTGACTGAAAGGCTAATGAATGGACTAGTTGGAAAAAGGGAGAGGTCAGGCTCGGGAACGAATTGTGAGCTTTACCAACCAGCTGTCACGGACATACACAAGAAGTTTCTAGAAGGTTCTTCTAAAATATTCTCTGAAGATTCCCTAAAAGATTCCTCGAAGATTCCTTGAAGATTCCCTGTGTCACGGCCACGTACTAGGTAGACAACTTAGGAAGGTTCTAGAAGGTTCTAGAAGCTTCCGGAAACTTCTGGAAGTTCCTGGAAGTCTCTGGAAGTTTTTGGAAGGTCCTTGAAGTTTCCGGAAGGCCCTGGAAGCTTCTGGAAGGTCTTGGAAGTTCTTGGAAGGTCCTAGAAGGTCCTAGGTTGAGGAAGGTTCTGGAGAACCTTCTTCTTAGCTAGTATATATAGGAGTCGAGGCTGAGGGCAACCTCAGTCTCGACAACGCATCTCTTGGAGCTCTAGCTCATCTCTCTTGTTGTTGTTCGTGTACTCTTCTTGTTAATTCAAGCTCCTGTCAGTTCTTGTTAGTTTCCACATATTCTTATCATCTGTTTCCGTGTCCCTGACAGCAGCGTACAGGAGACAGCCGAGTGGTTGGGAGCAGGTCGAGGTCGTCGAAGCCATGCAGAGCGAATTGTGAGAAAAACAACCGAATTGGCAAGGGTTAGGTGGTCAGAGAGAGAAGGGTGAGGTTAATGCTGGTCCGAGTTTGGAGCAAACAGCCGAGTGGAGTTGTGAGAATTGCCAAATAGTGGAGAAAGAGAAGCGAACTGGAGGCAAGAAGAATGACCGATTAGGGTTTAGTTTTGTCTTTGGTCAATCAAGCGATTGGGTCGAGTTGAGTGAATTCAGGTCTATTTGCGCATCAGGCAAGAGAACAAATAGCGAAGAGAAGGAATCAGTTTCAAGCCTGGTGGTACGAGTTGGAGTTACCACTCGTTGAAAACAAGAAGAAACTTGACGAATGGAAGCAACTGTCGAAGACGAGGAGGGGACAGCAGAGATGGACATGGAGCCAGCAGAGAAAAAAACGAGGTTGGGAGAGCGAATCAGTGATCCGTTGGTGGTGCCAGAGGTGGATTATCGAGCTACTGGCCTGAGAAGGGAGTGCTGGGCCGAGCTGACGAGTGGTGAGCATGTGGGATGGGGAGAGAAAGCCAAGTTGCAAGCATTCATCAACCAAGTCGGAGTCCTACAGGAGACAGATCGAGCACTAGTTGAGGATTTCTTAATCAATTACCAAGCAGCGGAAAGGAAGAGCATGGTTCGAGGAGTATGGGTGGAGTTGACGGCAGCCACGATTAGCGAAGCATTGCAGCTACCAAATGGGGGAGTGTCACACACAAGCTTACCCAAATTGAAGGCAGAAGAGCTCCACCAGTGTTTCAATGCAGGAAAAGCCCACGAGTCGAGAAACAAGAACAATTTGAAGCTCGAGTTCCGAAGTTGGGTGAGTTTTGTGCAAGAGTATCTGTTGCTGGAACCCAATCCTACACAATTCAACGAATCGGTGTTAACGGCAGTGGTGGCAATTCGTGCTGGCAAGGTAATCAACTGGGCAAAGACAATGGCGAGGAAACTTCACAACTCGATAAAGGAGGCTAAACGGAGTACATCAGCCGAGTTGGTGGGAGCCCAGTACTTATCCGAGTTGATTAGAAGGCATTGCCCCGCTCAGCTACCAGTTTTGCAGCAGCCAAAGACCGATTCGGAAGCAACACCAAGCACCAGACCTTCAAGCTCGGATTCAGCTCCGACAAAAGAGAGTATTGGAGAGAGATTGGCCCGAATTGCTAAGGAGCTGCAGGAGGAGGAGGTGACAGTCGAATTGGAGAAAATCAAGCGTGAGAAAGCTGAGTTGCAAGCAAAGTTGGACGAGTGCAATGCGGTGATGGAGGAAGATCTGAGCATACGATACGAATTGGAGATTAGCAACTCAAGCTTGAACAAGGAGTTGGAGCAGTTCAAAACAACAGAGGCCATATTGAAGTCCAACATCGGCAACTTGAAGGACGAATTGGAGGAGGTCAGATCAAGCTTGGCAGATAAAGAACGAGTAGTGGAGGAGCAGGTGAGACGAATAGCTGAATTGACGAAGGAGGTGGAGCAACTGCGGTTGAGGGGCACCCTTGAAGCACCGGCAGTACAAGTAGAGGCAGGGACCAGTTCCAAATCGGAGGAGCCAAAAGCAGACGTGCAACTTGTTGTAAGTAAAAAGGCCAGCCCAAGCATGAGCAGCAAGTTGGAGGATTTGAACGAGTTGTGGGAGTACTTGCCACCAGCCACGAGTTTGGAGCAGGCTTATGTGTGGGATAGACAAATATTTTTCATGCAAAACGGTGTCACGCTACAGGAGTTTTTATCAAGACAACAGTTCTCCAAATTGTGGGAGAAGGCTTCAGCACTTAAAGCCCTGAATTTGTTGGCCGAGATTGTTGGAAGGGGCGATTTGGTGGTGTGTGAGCCAGCAACAGCATACGTTCTAGTTGGAGATTATGGAGCACGGTCGTTGCTCTACTACGCCAAATTGGAGGACGAATTAGCTACCAGGAGGAAGACGGCGGCTGACTTTGCCGCCTTGCAACGAAGAACAGTTGGTGACACATTGACTATTGGAGTTTTGGAGGCATTCAAGACGTGGGACAAGCCAGACATTCCGGCCAAGAAACTAATTGAGATTTGGAGGACCAACGTGCGCAGGTTACGAGACCTATTCGGAGTCCAGCAATGGGTGAGCAAGTTGCTCAAGAACAACCAAGCTCGTGTTACCAGGAACCAGCTCATAGATGTGCATCCAGCAGCCTATTTGTGGCATTTCCAGCGAACAGTCGGACGATTAGGAGACAAACTGGGAGCCGACCGAGTTGGGCAGCAATTGAATGGATTGTGAAGGACCACCCGGAGGATTTGAGGCGACCACAACGCGACTTGGCTGTGACTGACCGACTTGAAGGTCACAGGAGAACCGAAGAGCCTCCCTATTTGGTGGCAAACCATCCAGACTTTTGTAACTGCCCGAGACGATATCGTTGGAGAACAGATGCCGACTTGGACACAGTTTGGTACAATTGGCCAAAAATTCCAGGGAAGTATAACACGGTGAAAGGCTGTGTTGAGGCCTATACTCGTTTTTCAGTGATTCACAGGAAGCATAAAGATCCAGTGTGCTTCCGTGCCGCAATCTTTGCAGCAGTTCTAGCCGAGTGGTGTCAAGAATTTCAGATGAAAGTTGATTATCGAGTAGGGGCGGCCTTCAGCACCGACATGGCTATCTTCATCAAGATCCAGTACCACTCGGCAAAACGTATACGAATGCTGGAGTTGATGGGGCTGACTCAATTCTTACATGGAGCGCACGACGTGATCATGGGAGATGCATCGGTAGTGTTCGGCACGAGGAGGGGTCCAATGCTCACATTCCAGAGGAACCAGAACGAGTTGGAGGCCCAAGTAGCAGCAAGAGGGAGCGAGTTGGAAATCAAAGAAATGCAGCAGGCCAAGGCACCAGTAGTAGCAGCAAAGAATGCGTAGTTTTCCTGTGTGGTGTTTGCAGGGACGCAAACAATTGGTTGTGGGGCTATGCAGACTAGTTGTAATTACTGAAAACTGGCTTTAGCAATTCTAATTGGTTAAACTTCAATTTTGTAAAGCAATTAGTAAATCAGTTGAACAAACAAGGAGAAAATCCGAGTAGTTGATTACTAATTGGAACTTAGATTAATATAAGTAAAAGGCCAGTTGTAAAAGGATACGAATAGGCTAGGGGAAAAGGGGTACGAGTAGGTGCAACGGTTACTACTGGAGGAAACAGCACAAGTAGGAGGAAGAAGAAAAACTATGGGCCCATTTGCATGTAGTCGAGTGTGGTCCCAGTCGTATGGAAGACTGTGTAATCGAGTAGTGTGTTTTGATCAATGTGTGTTTGTTTTATTGATGTACAAATCGGACTTATAAACGTAATTTGAATAGTATTTTGTACAGAAGTGTGTGGAGTGAATGAAATGCAAGTTGTCTGATTGTGATGGAGTATGTATGAACGAGTCGTGAAATCTGAATTGCCTGTAGAGAGCTAAGTTGTGAGAAAGTTATCGAATGTTAACGAATTGTAAGAACACAATAAATTCGAGTCGTTGAGAGGGAAATGAGTTGAAACAAGTATTGATAGAAACGAATTACCTTGTGTATGAATTGAGGGAATAAAGTACAAATTGAAGGATCTGATTGAGTGATGGAATTCCGAGTAATATGAATGTCAAACAAATAAAATATCGAGTTGGTTTATGAGAAGCTACTGGTCGATGTCATTGTAGTATAATTGATTGTTAACAATTATGTTTGAGAGTACAATTGAGAAATGAAGAAAACTTGTAAATTTTGTACAAATAGATGTCATAACAATCTAATCTGTGAGACTGAAATTCGAATTGTGAACAAAGAGAAGTCGGAGAAGAAAGCCGAGTTGGAGCTTGATTCGAATAGAGTGAACAAAGCTAAAAGTGTTGTACCAGCAGAAGGAGTAGAGGAGAAAAGGTTGAATTGACAAGTTAAAGAAGAAGCAGAGAAACATCGAATTGGAATCATGAAGAAATTGAATCATTGAAAAAGACGAGTTGATGAAGAAGAATGGAAGACAAAATAGAAGTGACAACTAACAAATCAGGAAAGTAACAAATAGAAAGTTTTATCACCTACTATCTAATTGGGGATAATGTTAATAAGAGTGAATTCTAAAGCTAATTGATAACAAAATAAAGAGTTACTTAAGTGAGAAGAAAAACAATTATCGAGTGGTTAATTATTACCTTCTTAATCTTTAGTGTATCGAATTGTATCAAATAATCAAATCAACGTACAAAATAGACTTTAACAATCTATAGTAACCTCCTTGGAATGAATCTAAAATTACTTAGATGTTTATACCAATTCGTAAGAATTACTAAATATCTCTACAGTCAACGACCAAGTGGGTAACAATTTCGTTGACGAATAGGGTCAGGGACTGTGACTTTGAAGGGCCATAACTTCTTCATAGAATATCCGATTTGGACGAAATCACTTGGGTTGGGTCTCAAATCAAGTCTAGTTTGTATTGTTCACATTGCAAACCCATTGAAGAAGGCATGAGTTTATGGCATGAAATTTAGTGATGGTAGCTCTTAGTTGTGAAGTTTAGAGCATGAGATGTTTTTCATGGAAGTAGATGTTGAGGTGGGTTTTGACATAGGGCACCAAATTTGAAACCTCACCTCGATTATGATGTTGTGTTTTGTGAGAGGAAATCATGAGATAATTCTATCAATGAGGTTACATGGCATTCATGAATGAAAGTAACCAAGTGGGTAACAATTTCGTTGACGAATGTGGTCATGGACTGTGACTTTGAAGGGCCATAACTTCTTCATAGAATATCCGATTTGGACGGAATCACTTGGGTTGGGTCTCAAATCAAGTCTAGTTTGTATTGTTCACATTGCAAACCCATTGAAGAAGGCATGAGTTTATGGCATGAAATTTAGTGATGGTAGCTCTTAGTTGTGAAGTTTAGAGCATGAGATGTTTTTCATGGAAGTTGATGTTGAGGTGGTTTTGACATTGGACATAAAGTATTTGTGAAACCAAAATAAATCAATTAATTATATATTTTTATTTATTTTTGCAATTTCTCTCCTTCTATGTTCAAGATATACATGTATTTAAGACAAATAGGATACTTGTGTATTTAAAACAACTCAGATATTTGGATGAAATACCAAAGAATGTTTTTGTTTTATACATATATGATAACGATGCATTCTCTATTATGAACAAGCTCTTTCAAATATTTATTGTTTATGGTACTCTGGTATATATTGGTTTGCTATACACTTGCCATCACCTTTGTACTAGTATGAGATTTAAATTTTGACAGCAAATACTAAAATAATTATATAACATGATTTGCGTGGCTATATATGTACTATTTAAATTATTGTTAACTTAATTCAAAATGATTCTTATTATTTTTAGTTCTTCTGCAAATTTCTCAACGTGAGATACATTTATATTCTCCTTATGGTTTCAAAGTTATCCAAAAAACATAATATAATCCATGAAATGAGTTTAAATATAATGAGTTTAAATATTGGGCTACATTACAATGAAAGGGTGAAGTGTTTTACAAGCATGGGGAGGATAGAAGTTTTTTAAAATCATTGTTAAGCTACATTTCTAAACTTTTGTATTCCAAATTTGAATAGGAGGGGGAGGCAGGTTTGCCGTGTGGTAGCTCAAATTTTGAATAAGAGGGGGAATTAGGATGTGGTAGCTCAAATTTTGAATAAGAAGGGGAATTGGGATGTGGTAGCTCAAATTTGAAAAAGTGCGGGGTTTGGAAGTTGAAAAGGTTCCAAGAGAAAGGAGGGAATAAAACTAAAAAAAAAAAAAAAAAAAAAAAAAAAAAAAAAAAACAATTCACCCGCCCCGCTCGAATATCACCCACCCTGCCCTTGGAAATCCGCCATTCACTATGGCACCCGCCCTTACCCTCCCAAGAGCCTTGGCAAGAGGTTTGCCAGAGCTTTCGTCATCTCCCTCACCCTTCTCCTTCTTTGAACAAGGCAAGGGTATTTTTGGAGTGAGCAAATCCAAACATTCTTCCATGAATTCCGGGATTTTGGTTTCCAGAATATCGTCAGAGAATGTTTGGATTTGCACATGCTAATCCGAGGGACCTTGCTATTTTAATGAAAAATCCAAGTTTACGAAAAAAAAAGAAAAAAAAGAAGGGAGAGTTTGTGCACTCCTCTCCTCCCCTACCTACCCCCAAGACACCCGCCCACCCGGGGTTGTCAAATCGGTCGACATTCGGGGTAAACCTAGTCCGCGGACGTAGTCCGGACTATGTCGACCGGGACCATAGTCCGGACCATGGTCCGGGGGGTAAATAGGAGTTACCCCGGTCCCTGGTAACTTCTAGGGCCGTTGGATCATCCACCTGGCAGCATCTCATCCGTCAAATCTTGATCCCGATCCCGGCCGACCGACCCCGGCCGCTCCGTCGAATCGGACGGCCGCCGACCGCATCAAGTCCTGGCCGTCGGATCAAGTTTGAACGTTATGGGCCGTTGATTGGGGCGCCCGTCCGCATGCCCGACGGGGCCGTCGGATCGGGCGCGGCCGACCGATCGGTCGGCGGCGGCGGTCGGCCGTCCGACGGACGGATCGGTCGGCAAAAGCCGGGCGGCCGGCGGTCAGCGGTCGGTCGGCTGGCGGGCGGTCGGTCGGCTTTGCGGGCGGTCGGTCGGCCAGCGGTCGGGCCGTCCGATCGGTCGGCCGCCGCCATCCCATCCGGCGGGGCCGTCCGACGGTCGGCGAGCGACCGATCGGCCATCCGATCGGGGCGGGCCGTCGGCCGCTATAAAAGGCCGACCGGCCTCTTTTTCCCTCACTTCTTTCCTCCATTTCTCACGAAGAGAGGATGCGGAGTGTCTCTGGTAGGAATTCCTTGTAATTCCCGTCCCACCGCTCTCCTTGTCTTTTGGAGGAAGGAATTGACTTGTTATACGGGGAGTTTTTGTTCTTTTTTTTTTGAAAAGTTTTTAAAAACTTCACACTTTCTTTACATATTTCCTTTTTGGGATCAAGATGCCGAAGGAGAAGAAAGAGGAAGGGTGGTGCGAACTTCTTTGAGAAGTTCGAGCCTCATGAGGTCCCGGGTGACGCTTGTAAGGTATTCTTGATAGAATTTACCGTCAAATTCTATGAGGCCAATGATCTTGAGCATTGGAAAGCAAATATGTGAGATATCGGGAGGAGGGCATCGAGAAGTTCAAGCTTGAAATGAGAGATCTCATGATAGAAGTGCTTGACATCCGAAGTGGGTAGCGAGAGACAGAGAAACGAGGGTTCATGTGGTTTTGGATAATAGGGTGAAGGATGCACTGGAATCCCAAGGTTGTAATAGCCAAATATGGAAGGATGTTTCGGGAGGGTGATGAGGATTTCGTTGACGTGGTGAATAGGGCTGATTGTTTTTCAGCCCAAATGAGGGCATTTTCAAAGAATTCACACCGTCGAGGCTCTGGAACATGGTGGCAATCGCTTGAGGGACGACAAACTCAAACCATGCGATTGACTCATTTGGTTACCATTCCGGATACAGCCGAAATCATACGAGTTGACAAGACGAGGTTGAAGGGACGGTATGGTACTATTATCAAAGTTCGCTTTGAAGGTGTTGCAGGCATTGAACCATTTTGGGAATTTGCTGCAAATACTTCCATTCACTTCTTGACACGACCGGAGTTGGCAAAATTGGAGCATATGAATGAGTCAATGGCGATAAGGATTGGACACTCTGGTGTGATCCGCTTTGTGGCCATTCATCCAGTGAAGAATCAAGGCTATGCGTTTTGGTGGAATGGCGGGACTATTCGAGAGATGCTGAACCGCGATATGGATTATGGTGACGATGTCTTTGTACATTTGAACTTTGGGAATTACCCTGACGACGAAGTTATTCGGGCGCATCAACTGATTCGATTCCGTAAAAAACGGACAGAGCTTGCTTGGGCGTTGTTGCATATCATGAACGAGGTCCACAAGAGCCACCACCTCCATAATGATATATCTCCAGATAATATCCTTCTCCACTTCCCTGCTGATGAATCACGAGTGTATATCGGATTGGGGCTTCTCCACAACGGTTCAGGAACCAATGCAATCCCTTTATACATTTACAAAACGTGAGGACATGGTGGAGACCCTGCGAAAACGTTATTGGGTAGATCCACGAGTGGCGTTCTTGTACAAAGCGGGTGAGGATTTACAGGTTATTCCAAAATACTCGATTGCTTCGGAGGAGTTTGCCACGGCCCGCATAGCACAAAGAATTAATGGGATGACCATGTCTACGGCGTACGAGAGCTTGCAACGTGGAAACCGAAATACTTCGGTATTCTCCAATGAAGACCTTGCACAAGCTTTCCATCTTTACATGGATAGAGTATGCAACGAGAGCCGTGACGGCGCTGGAGGGTTGTCCCATATCATCTCACGTTTTAGCGAAATGTTTCATTGGCCCACGCCTTATGAGCATTTTTGGACGAATTACGAATAGGAAAACGTAGAATTTGTTTTACTCATATCGGTTTTATTATAGTATATGAATTAGTATGCATGTTCTATTTTCACTCCAACAATACTATTTGTTTCAAATGTATTGCATGCCTTTCAAATTTTGGCCCACCAAGTACACTTATGTTTATTATAATATTTTGCCCCTTTGCACCATTTGGATGAGGCCTTTAGGGTAAAGCCCAAAAAAACCTATTGATTCAATTTTTAAGTGTTGGTTGGGTAATTCAAATTTAGCGATTTATCTTCTATTTTTCTTCTCATATGTTTATAAGCGAATCACTACTGAAATTCCAAAAATATTTAAGTCATAATATTTACCAATTTTACAGTGGCAGCCTCCAGAAATTACCAACACAAGCTCAAAATGTATTAGTAAATTATGAATTACATATTTCAGAATTTGTCAAAATTTTAGATTATGGAAAACTGTTAGAAATAAGTTACCTCAAAAATCACAAACTCCTACACTCACATACCCCACTCTAAGTTCTTTATAATACGAAATATACGTAACGACGTGCATGTTTTACTATAGTATTGTTCGACTCGCTTTTAGAAAATAACTTGTAAGAATGTCAATCAAGAGGAATGAGGCTCCCAAATTTTGCATGAATTTACTACACTTGATTACATATAGGGAAAAAATATGACCAAAATTTTGTTGGTAACAATCGCCAACTCCCCCTTTGCACCGTGGAGACACTGCCTCCGGAGCAAATCCCAAATAAAGTTTTAAACAAAATTTGGATGTTAGGATCTCGCAAATGATAAACATCCTAAGGTCACTTTTTAAAATAGTAACTTAAGATAGGCTTCGGTTCACGATCTTACGGTTGAATGTATTAAATAGATAAAAATAATTCGTACATACTCCAAGAGTACATACAGGTAGGAAATCGTAGTTATGAGCACGAGGTTTCAACTTTCAAGCTTCCAAAAACACTAAAATTCTTACTGGTTAATAAATGGAATCATAACATATTTACTCAAATAAATGTGTAATATAGGTTATGGTTCTACATTCCGTATATCATAATTATCATTCATATGATGTCCGTTTACCAACAAAACATGGTTAAGAAGGTCTTAAAAAATGACCTCTACCATATGGAGAATAGAGTTCTCATCCAAATACTACATGTACGTACAGTACATTACAACATGCCTATATGTAAATGTATAACTACTTTGCATCCTAGTCCTTATCATCTTGTGTTCCACTTGGCCCTGCTTGGTCTGAGAACCGCCCTCGCGAATAAGCATAATACAAGCGCTGCTCGTCGTAAATACGATCATTTTCAAGCTTGCGGATGTACTCCGCTTGACTTTGAATTGTTGCCTCTCGTAGTTGTCTTTCAAACTCTGCATCTTCTTCTTCACGAGTTCGGAATGGTGGCGGGGGAGTGTTGTTACTCCCATATGCATGTTGGCCATACCCTAGATATGGATACTGAGTGATATGCTCTTCACGATCCTTGTTCCGGTAATTCCAACTGGGCTCGTATTCATCTTTTGCTTGACTTGGAGTACGGTACTCGGGATTGGTAATAGCTCTACCGTACTCGCCGTGATGATCATGCGTATCTCTTGGATACGTTGGTCTAAAGCTATCTGGAACCTCAGGTCTTCTACCGTATTGGTTGTGAGCATCGTATGATCCAAAGAGGATACGTTGTGGGGTACCTTTCTCGAATATTAGGTCCTCTCCCATACCGCCTCGAGACTCGTATGTGTCCCTTGGATGTGTTGGGATATGGTACTGGACTACCGGTACCTCTACCATATTAGCCGGAACATCGTTAAATTCCCGAGGATATGTTGGCGTATAGCTCTCCGGAGCACTCATTCCACCGTATCGGCCTCCTGACTCGTATGTATCCCGAGGATATGTTGGCATATATCTTCCTCCAGCATTCGGACTTGTATCGTTTTGGCCTCCTGGATTGGTACGTATCCCTTGGATGCTCGCCCTATATGTCTCGGGAGTAGTGGTTCCTGGACCGTATATATTGCTACCGGGATAATACCCACCACTTCCTATGCCAAAAGATATTGGTACCATACCCCTGTTATTGCTGCGATTATAATTATCTGCTGTGTGACCCCCATATCCCCTCGGAGGTGTATGTTGTTGATGTTCAGATTGACATTCGTATCCCCTCGGAGGTGTGTCTTGTTGATGTTGTGTTTGACCCTCGTATCCCCTCGGAGGTGTATCTTGAGAAATTCGTGTTTGACCTCCATATCTCCTTGGAGGTGTACTTTCTTCATCTTGAACTTCCGACATCTCCGTATATGTCCGATTTGACCAAAGGGGCATACAATCACTGGGTCCAAGCCAACTAGTTGGTATGAAATCATGGCTCCGATCCAATTCGGCAACATTCAAACCTGTTACGGTGCTCCAATTCACGTTCTTATGTAGAACGATTTCTGCCCAAACCATAGCCATGTTGGAATATAACATGATTTCCGGCCTAGTATTCCGTACTCCAACGGCAATGGTCACTTCATGATAACGAAGTGTGAAATGTTGACTTGTGCAACTGCTGGCTAGTCCTTCGCGTCGTGGCCCTGATATAATCGCTTGATTTCTTGGCCATAACTTCATGAGGTGTTTCATCTTCACATATCGCTTGCACATGGTGCAATTCCAAATTCTCGCCGGTTCATCTTCCCATCCATCTTCGGCAACACAATTTGGATCGTCAGTTGCTTCCCAGTCCATCTCCGGGGCCTTGCCCTTGGGTGCACTAGTACGTCGTTCCCTCGGCATATTGTTCAGCCACAAGAAAAAAACTGCAAAAAAATGGCGTCGATTATCAAGAGGAATCCGAGGAGAGCGCGATCGACATGGAAAACCACAAATACCAGGGCGCACACCGTGAGTGAGGAGAAATGAGCCCCGGTCGGCTATTTATACCGATCGGGGCCGGTCGGCATTCGCCCATTCCCCGCCGTCCGATCTCCGTCGGCGGCCGGCCGATTCCGCCATCGGTCGGCCAATCCGATGGCCGCGATGGCGATCGATCCAGCCGCCCGATCGGGCCGACAGATCTGTCGCGGCGCGTCGGATCCGGCGGTCCATCGCGGCCGACCGATTCCGATCTGCGGCCGACGGATCCGACGGCCGTCGTCCGGACGACGGTCGCGAGGGCGATCGCCGCCGCCCGTCTGCGTCGGCCGTCCCCGTCCGGTCGGCAGGTCTTCGTTGTTTGTTTTTTTTCTTTTTTTTTTTTTTATTTTTTTTATTTTTTTTTTATTTTTTGACAACTGTTGGATTTCCATAGGGAGAAGAAAATGAACGCCGATGGAGAACCAGGTCTTGTTTTTGGATTTTTTCAAACATGGGGCATGCTTTTCCATGGCCCACAAAGAAAGGAATTTTTTTTTAATAGTTCTGGTATTGGAGTCTAAATTTCCTCCACATGACCTAAACCAAGTCTTTTACAATGTTGTACGGTTGGGATCTAGATTGCTAACCTTTATTTTCATCTCTTGCACTTTGCAAAACGTGTGTTTCTAGGCTCTAGAGTCTACACCCCCTTGGGCATTTGAGGTTAAGGGTTACAAACTTACAATGAACATGTATTAGCAGAAAAATATATTTTCTCATGAACTATAATAGAAGGCTATTGGCATTCATGAAAATATGTGTACGTATAAAACATATAACATATAAATTCCATTATACATACATGCGTCCCAAATTTAGAACCAGGGATGATAGAATCTACTGTATCCTAATTACATTATCATATATGTTTCTTTCAAATTCATTCAGTCTAACCCACTTGAATTTTATGTAAATAGACGTGGTTTTATTTATACCGTATATAATAATTACTCATATTTTCTAATATCATTCTTATTCACATTATAATTAGAATACTTCAAAATGACTTATAGGAACAAAATAAGTTTTTTTTTTTTGCCAATTGGATCTAAGATTATATACTCCCCAAACGTAGTGCCTATTTTTAACCAAATGACGCATTATCAAATGAAGGGTCCTATATTAAAATGAAGATGCACAATTTACATTCTCAACCATGTAATATTGTAATAGAGTTATAGAGCATGTGTGACCATTTAGTTTCATAACTTTGGTATTACCGTGTTAGGCCTTAGATTGACCACATTTAGACATAAGAATACGCTTAACTTAAAAAACATTGTGCCTAAACAACTCGTTCTATTATTGGCTATTTTTGTTTGACACCCTTGAACTAAGGTAGGAGTATATTTATAATGTAGTACATATCATTGTACTTAATTTGCACATATTGTTTTTCCATAATTATTAGTAGCATTTTTTTTATTGTATTTATTTGAATAATTATTTATTTACCTCTTACAAAGGTAATAGAAACAGGATTCTATTGTTTTATATTTCGCGATCACAAATAAAGAGAAGTAAAAAGGGAGACAAATAAATTTTTGAAAATATCCAACTCTAAAAGTTTTTAACATATGGCATCAACTTATAAAGATTGGTGTTGGAAATTTTTGGAAACTCAATTGTGTGTGGAATGAAAATAATGGATTCGTGTATGCATGGTGTAGTATTGAATTATATTTTTAATCGATTACAATGCCACTTTTCTCCATCGCATTGTTATTATTATTGACATGGAATAAATCACGAGTTTATTGCAAGGAATATATTGATAGTATTTTCAACATTCAACATAGCATCTAAGATTATAGACTCCCCAAACTTAATGTCCATTTTTTACCAAATGTCGCATTTCCAAAATAAGGGTCCTATATTAAAATGAGGATCCTCAACTTACATTCTCAACCATGCAATATTGAAATAGAGTTATAGTTGTAGGTCATGTGCCCCAAAGTTGAGTCATATAACCTCATACATTACGAGATCATAATATGTTAGTACACAAGAGAATTTACGAAATTTCATCATTTCTAGATTGAAGTGAAAATTCATATAAGAAAGCTACTCCAATCATGAAATCTCCAAGTAAACCATAAACCTAAACCCTAAACCCTAAACCCTAAACCACTAAACCCTATCCGTGAATAAAGAATATATAGCATTTCACAAATCAACATAGGATTCCTTTTTTCATTGTGTAATAATCACTGAGAATCTAATAACAGAAATCTGAGAGGGATTAAAATTTAAAAATGATCCTATGAAATTTTGAAAGATTCCAGGAACACAATGGAAACTAAGAATAAAAAAAAAAAAAAAAAAAAAAATCCCCAAGCGGGCGATGGCGATGTAGGATCGGTCAATCTGGGCCGCTCGTGCCCGGCCGACCGATCGGACCGACTGCATGACCGGCCTACCGACCGACCCGGCGACCGACGACCGGCCGAGCGACCGGGGACCGGCCGGGCGGCCTGCGGTCGGCCTGCCGACCGACCGGTCGGCTATCCGTCGGTCGGCCCGCGTACCTCCCTCCCCCTCCTCTTCTTGCCTCTCCCCAGAAGGCCAGAACTCCCCGTTTCCTCAACTTCTCTCACTTCCCTGCATTGCATATTTGCATTTCTATATTTAGCGTCTGGCGTCCACGTGGCGTCTAAATCGGGGTAGGGAATGTTCTGACAAGGGAATGTCGGGAAGATCTCTTTGTCAGAAACAAGAATGTTTTATGACAAAGATACTCTAGGCTCCAAATAATTCTATAATAAGGGACTCTTTGCAAGAGGAGTCAAGTCCAACATAACTCCCATGCCGATTCCCCCATTTGTGAAGGTGTTGGGAGTTGGTGCCCATTTCTAGAAGGAAAATGAAGGTTATGGGGCCAATTCTTATTATTAGCGAGAGTCCATGTTTTAGATTTGTTCTCATTGATTATATTTCTTACAAATATTCTTTCTTAATTTGAATCAAGAAAACGCTTTTAGGCCATGAATTGACATTCATTTCTTGAATGTCCCAACTTTTGTCAAAAATTGATCCATTCTCACAAGGAGATGTTCTCATGTATTGGCCCCATTAATGGCTTGGCCCCTATTGTGCACTTTGAGGTGGCCCTAAATCCTCTCATATCACTTTCGGGACTTTTTAGCTATTCCTTGATGAGAGTATACTTATGTCTAACATTGGAGAGATCTAAGTATATATTAAATGTAGGTGAGCATGTGTGAGTATTTTGTTTTCATAACCTTGGTATTACCGTATTAGTCAATATTTAAACTTCCTATTTAGCCCTTAAGTTGTCCACATTTTATGGTCTATATTATTTGATGTGCATTTAGAAATAATTCCATCGTTGTGTATTAATTTGAGTAATTATTTATTTACCTCTTGTAAAGGTAATTGAAATACAGTTCTATTGTTTTCTATTTTGTGATCATAAATTAAGAGAAGTAAAAAGCGTTACAAATAAAGTTATAAAAATATCGCACACTATAAGTTTTTAACATATGGCAATAATGGCATCAACTTATAAAGTTATAATCATATTTGATCTTGTACACGTATAGTACTTATATTTTATGTTAAATGAAGTTGATTATTCTTATATTAGAAACTTCGATGGATTGATTAGGGAATAGAATGTTTTGAATAGCCATCGCTTTTTCATTTAGAGTATATTGTGGATAAAATCACTTGAGCATAGGATATAAGGTTTATGGTCTAGGATTTATTAATTTCCCCTGGCTAATATTTTTATTTTTCCATATCCAATACATTATTTTACAAACCTTTGTAGGCTAATTCCTTTATTATATATTGGACATGTTATAGTCTCATCCCGGATGTTGGTTCTGAACTCGGGTCCCCTCTAAAATGAAAATAATTAAATAAATAATATATATACACTATACGGTAAAGATAGAGCGGTTTTTGCTAAAAACATATTTAGAGGTAAAGTCACTCTACATAAATAGCGATTTAAGGCTAAAATTTTATTTATAGGTAAACTAGTTCTATATAAATAGTGGTTCTATTTAAATACATATTTAGAGGTAAAGCAAATCAATTCTACTTTGTGTGCTAGAACTATAAATCAAAAAGTACATACATAAATATATATACTATACATGTATTGATGTATACAATAAATATTATATTTATTATAAATTCAACAATAATACAATACATTTATAATATATATTACATATAATATATACCTTCATATACATATTATACTATGAAACAGAAAGTACATACATAAATATACATATTCTAATTTATTAATACATAGTATATACGTAAATATACATATCCTACTTTAAATATAAATAGTTTAAATACATGAAGAGTTAGATTTCTATAATTGATCTATTAATAAGATTTGTTTTTAGAAATAGGAAAGTAAAAGACTATAGAAAGACTTGTAGGTGGATATATAAACTCGTGGGTAAGAAGGTAGAGACTATTTTTTGTTGTGAGGTCTTTGGTTATATTTATATACAATTGTTATATTCGATATGAAAATTGGAGTTCTTATCTATCTATCTTGTTGAAGAACAGTAATTACCAGTTTATAATTATCCTATTAGTATAAGAAATTCGTTCCAAGGGAGACGGTTAAGTAGGAACTTTTAAGCAACTAGGTCTAATTTTAAAAAAAAACCTAAAACAATTCTAAATAAAACAACTTTAAATTGGTAGAGAAAGTTTACACAATTTGGGAAGAAAATTTTATCCACATTTCTTATTTCTTGAGATCTATCTCACGTTTTTTTACATGCGTTTCTAACGTTGGTAATTGTATTTTCTAATTCAAAATCATTCAAAACATAGAATTTGGTACAAAGGGCGGTTATTTAGTGTCCATCGAGGATGCCCTAATAAACATACTCTTGTAAGTCATGTGCATAAAAGTTTGATTCATAGAGCCTCATAGATTGCGAGATGATAATTTATTAGTGCACAAGAGAATTTACGAAATTTCATCATTTTCAGATTGAAGTGAAATTCATAACAAGTTGGTTTTGAGGGGTTTTGGCACTTTTTACGGCTACTTTATACTAGAGGCCATTTGAAGTTGGGCCCATTTGGAGTTGAGCCCACTTGGACTTAAAGTCGGCCTTAACTTTAGCTCTACTTTACAAAGTGGGTCATAGAGTGGATCTTGCAATATAAAGTCCTAATGCCCACTTCGACGGCCCAAATTTAAAATTTTAGAGATAGATAGATCTTCATTGGTTGATGCCTAGGGTTTGTAAAGGGGCACAACAAATTTTGGGGTTAGGGTTTAGAGCGGCGGCCGGCGGCTGCTCCGCCAGGCCCGGCCTGCGAAGGTTCGGCCGTCATGGTCGGTCGGCCAGGCCCGGGCGGTCCGGGCGATCAGTCGGACGGTCCCGATGGCCCGACGGCCGGTCCGGGGGCTCGGTCGGCAGGTCCGGGGTCGGTCGGCGTCCGGGGCGGTCGGCGGTCCGGGGACCGGTCGGCCGGTCAATGAAGCGGTCGGCGGCCCAATGAGCGGTCGGCCGCTCCGGGGCTTGGACGGCTAGGCCGGTCGGCGGTTGATCGGCCGGCCGGTCCGGCATGAGGGGACTATAAAGGGCCGTCCGGCTTCATTTTCCACCACTTCCTCTCCTCATGGTAACCCAATTGAATGCTCTCCGATTGCTAAGGCGCTGCGCATTCTAGTTGGAGAGAGAAGGGGGTCGGTTTTTTTCACATTTGTTGCGGCCGCTTCGTCCCCTGGATCCTTCGGTGATACTTGCACGATGACGTCGGCGAGAACGTGAACACGAGTATGGAGGTGGAGAATTCGATGATATCGTGAGCGCCTAAGAAGAGGAATAAACAAAAAGGTGCAACTCATGGGCTGAATTGGGAGATTTTAGAGAATGAAGACATTAAAGCGGACGCGCGTTGGGAAGCTGGAGGTGACGGAGTATTGGACCGCTCAAATTTGCAAGAAATATGTGAAGATGTTTCACATTGGCAAACTTTGGCCTAAAGAATGTCATGCAGTTCATACCAAGAACTTTTGTTGCAACCCGGCAACATGCAAGGATGATCACTTTATCCACCGTGCAGAGGAAGTATGGCGGGCCTTGTTCGGGGATCGTGCCAAAACAAAAGGGTACTTTTGTTACCAATTGTTGGCAATGGTATATCTTTGAGTTGATACTACAGCGGAAGATAAATTGGAGCACGTACCAAACTAATACTCAATTTCCGCTTCGAATTGAGAGGAAGCAGAAGCATATCCCGGATTGCTTTGATCCACAATCTGCCTTGACAAAGCATATTTTGGAGGTTTTGAGGAAAAAAAAAAAAAAACAAAGGCTGGAGAGGATACAACGGAAGATGAGAATGTCGTTACAAAGGATACAAACATTCCTCTTGCCACGGATGGTCTATCAAACGAACAATCTGCAGTTGATAGGCTTCGGGATGTAAACGCAGTTGGAGACCAGTCATTGGAAGAGGCGAATGCGAAAAAGATCGGTGGTGGACTTAGAGAATGTAGTGGAAGAGGTACTCTCCCCTCTCATTCCAGATAACCCTATTATTCCCAATGGCCTAAATTTGACAGTCTCGAATCCAAAATCGAATGAGGCAGGGCCAAGTAAACCAATGGAAACAACATCCATGCTAGATTCCATTACTCCGCAGATGGAGAAGGATTGGTGGTCAAATTTCGAAGAGATATATGAAGGAGTACCAAGCAACAAGAAACTGAGAGAGTTTCTCACTTATATTGACGAAATGGCAAAGATCTTATACGAGGTTCGGCTCCGGATGGTGAGACGAAGTTGAAGTGGGAAGACACCAAAAAATCTCAATATTGGAAGTCAGGACCGATATGAAAATCGCGATCAAGTTCTTGCTACTATTGCTCCACGCTTTTAGAAATGTCTAAAACTTTTGCCTTTATGATGCCTCGAATGCTAGAAGCGACTATAGACTACGAGAAGATATCGAGAAATGGCTCCCGTATGTGAAAGCAAGGATAAAGGATGTGGAGGATCTTATGAGTCTTGAGGCGAAGTATTCGAAGCAATTACCGTGATTGAAAAGGTGGTTTATGATTTCAAACTGAATGGATATGAGCGAAGAAAATCCCGTACTCTTTGCAATCTCATGGAGCAAGCGATGAACATTTTGAATCCTCCCGAAGAAGGTGATGTGGAAGATCTCCCCTAAATCTAAAAGATATTTCTCCGTTTCAAAAATTGGAGAAAGGATCGAAAGGAAGGTGATCTTATCCCATCTAATTATGATGGGAATAATAAGAGTGATGGCCCGGAGATGAAAGGTACTCCATCATGCGAGCCGGGGCCTACCGAGGCGAGAGAGGACATTCATGAGAAGGAAGCACGGTTCAATACGCAGGAGAAAGGAAAACAAATCATCAATTTGGAAGATGATACGGAATCGGAGGACAATGGAAGGAGGGGCGTGCGTGTAGAGGATGATACACATTCGAAGGGAAAAGATTGCCTACATAATCAATGTCCTAAAGAAACATTGGAAATGCAATTGGAGGCAATGATGAAGCAAGAGAGATGAGGCACGAGTGAACTAGAATCCATACGAATGGCATTGAGAAATGTGGATTATACACCACGCGAAGAGAACATATTGCCTTGGTTGGCTTGGGTTCACCGACTTCAAGATAGGGAGGCCATGGTTTCAAAGGCACAACATAATCTGAAGAAGATCGCCGCCAAATCATGTGGTTCGAGTGAACATGTGAATACATCATTGGAGGAATTTAAAAAATACGAAAGATTACGAGAACACGAACCTACTAAGGTCACTATTTGGGGTGATGTGGAGGAGATGATGGAGCGAACAAATTTCAATCGGATGGGAAAAGATGATGATATTGATTGGAGTTTGGAAGTGGCAGAAGGATGGGTGCCATACAACTCATTCTCATCGCATTTTGTGGAATCAAATCGAAATGTAGTTTACACATGCGACCCACCCCCCGACAATACTGAAGGAAAAATGTGGCATGTGCCGATATCATTTCGGTCCAGAAGGAGCGTACACACTAGGCCAATGTGGCCATAACTTTCATGTTACTTGCATAGCAAGCGCTGCCCGGGGAAAATCATCATGTCCTATATGTCGTTCTCCAATTAGCACAAGATTCTACGAAGTAATGGGGATGCGCGATGTCATGCCACCTGGGCACGAGTTCAACCGATGGAATCTCCCTTTGGATCAACTTCCAAAGAAACTTCACAACTTTCGTGAGTGGGGGAAAGCACTTGAATGGGATAGTTCAACATCAAAACACCAGCTCCTCATGCATGATGTAGGCGAGACAGATCCATTGCTTTGGATGACACGTGACTACGAGGTGGAGATTAGGGCGCGAGATATTGAAGACAACGAGCAACGAGAGATGTTTTGCCGCAACTTTGGAGGACATTGAGTCATCAACACAATCGTTTCTTCCGATTCCCTCAAAGAGAGTGGAGAAGGGAGAAGATGGTTTGTGGCATGAGGTAACAAGTGACATTGAGTTTGGAGAGGAGTACAAGAAGTACGATGATAGGCCGATTGGAAGGGCTTTAGTCCTAGCGAAATTGGAAGAGGCCGCACACTTACGGATTTCAACGAAGGAGGAATCTTTCAAAGACGCAGACTGTACTTTCTGGGAGGCGGTAGAGAAATTTGAGTCGCGCATTAAGAACATCATTACTCATTGGACGACAATGATCAAAGACCCGGCCGGAGTTATTGGTGTCTATGACAGGAGGACTCCTTTGTGAAGGATGTGGTGGGACGAATCGAGGAGGCCATGGAAATCTTCCGTTCCAAAAATGCTAACCCACCCAAGAAACGGAAAAGGGATGATGGCAATGAGAGCGACGAGAGTTGGATGTCGGGCAACAACGAGAGAAATTGCTGCATAGGATCAAGAATACGACGAGGCGGTAGAATTGCTAGACCAAGCCAAAGACCCCGGACTCGTAGTATAGCAAATACGATTGATACGAAGAGCATTGATTGCGATGTAATAGAAATCAATAGAAGCGTGACGGTTTAGAACGATTCTGATTCCCGGAAGAGGGTCGCATACCATTTTGGATTTGTAATGCATGGTTTTTGTAATGAAGTTTTTTATTTCTTATGATGTAATAGTCTTTTGTTGACTATTCACCGACATTTTCAGACAAAATAAAGTACGAACACATCAACTGTTTGGTAATAAAGTTTCACGAGCTATACTATCCGAAACATACACGAAGTAGGCTAGACCTCTACTACGTGTCTGAGAATGTAATTAATGTCTATTCATCCACATCGGTGGGAATTGCATAATCGCTGTCTCCTTTGACTTCAGCTCCGCTAGATCCCGTAGGGTCATCTTCGAAATCACTACTAACTTCTTGTTTGATTCTTCGTTTGTGACTTCCCGAATGAATGATCATGAATTTTCCCGCATTCTCAATGGCATCAAGGGGATTCTTTGGTTTATCATGAAGAAACGGAAGCATTGGAGCTTTACGTTTCGTCATAACTCTTGGAGGCTCCTTCTTCCGTAGCCCTGAACCTCCTGGAAGGTTCTTGTATCCCAATTGAAGAAGCGGTACATCCGAGTCACTAGAGATTTCGCCGGAATTGGTACGTACTGTTCGAGGTCGCACTTGATTTGAAAGTGACACCAAACGTTTGGAAGATTTCTCCATCACTGTAGGGACCTCTAAATCACATTTTTGAAATAGAGACCGAGAGGCAACAAGAAAGTAACGCAGTTCGTCGCGATGGCGGACGTCATATTTATCGTTATTGGATCAAACGCGTAAAGATGGGCCATGAGTATCATCCCCACGATTTTCACATTCGAACAACATTCTCGTCCGTATTTGGAGTTAGTCCGGTACGAGGGGTATTATCACATGTGACTTTGTCGGTATCCTTTTGAAACCGTGGTAAATGAGCTAGGGGCAACAATTCATCTGGATCATCCGCCTCAGCTTCATCGTCAACAAAGTCATACGTGGTGTTCGGGACGTTCAAAGCATCTTGCAAGCTCATAGCGGGGATGCTATTGAGGTCATCTTCTAGGTCCTCCAAAACGTGATCAAAAAAGCCTTCACCAATTGAGTTATGGGGGGTTTCTTCATCCTCGGAGTCACGTACGTCACGATCCTCTACATCCAAGTTCTCCGAGTACCACCTCTTCTCATCCGTTAACTTTGCGTTTGCAAGTAACTTTGAGTTGGTGTATACAAAGACCAAGTCATCAGCCCTTTCCGGTAGCAACCGATTCCGCTTCCTATCGTGAACGAAAGAGTAACTGCTCCAATTGCGTTCGCACGCCGACGATGACACCGTTTGAGCTAGGATTCGCTTTGCAATCGGAGCAAGGAGTTTTCCAACAAACCCTTCAATTTCCCACCAAACAAAGGGAGAACATTTCGACTCAGTAGGATCCAACATCTCATGAAATGGTGCACTCCTCATTCAAAATGCCATATATTCATTCGCCACATCATGATAAGTGCCCGGAGCACATAGAGTTTTTAGAACACGCCTGCACCCATGCCAGACCTCAGTATCATCTGCTAACTCTTTGTCATGTAGTAAATAAGGATTCAGAAGTTCACCAGCACAGAGCAGATCTGTTGTCATCATCTTTTTCCTTGCGTAGAAGTTCTCCTTCGCAATGTCCGCTAAATCCGTCGGGAGTGAAAATGGTTCTGTAGATAGCGTCAGTACATGCTTCTCGAGCTGACGAACGATATGCAAAGCCTTGCCCGTACAAGGCTCCTTGCCGTCGAATTCCCGAAGAGCATACACTACTGGGGCCACCATATCTCGGAAGTTTGTACAACGCTTCCAGAAACCGTCATCCAAAACCACTTTTCTTACGTTGCGGGACTCTAGTAATTTATCTCTAGCTGATAGAGACTTCTTCGAGGCATATGACAACCACTGGGGATCTACAACAGTTTGCTCCAAAGAATCGCGAACCTGCAATAAGCGATCTATCATTATGAAATTGCACGCAAATCTTGTTTTCCCAGGCATCAATAGGCTAAACCTTGTCTCGTGTTTATGAAACACGGCTAAAGGCATTTGACGATTTTTAATGAACTTGACCAAGCCCTTGGCCTTCTCCAAAGTTTCTTTCACCCATGACGCCTTTCCCCAATCTTCCAACAACAAATCCATCGCATGCGTGGCGCATCCCTGAATGAATATATGGGATAATCCTCAACGACTAATCGAGAGGCATTAATCATTACAGAAGCGTTGTCCGTGCAGACTTGGACAACGTTCTCAGGGCCAACTTCTTTGATGAACTTGACCATGATAGAGGCCATATACATTGCTGTCTTTTCTTTGCCAGTAGTATCGACGGCACCAAGAAAAAGCTCTCCAGCAGGAGTCACTAGCATTGCATTCACAAGAGGGCGACTACTCACAGATGACCATCCATCCATGGCTAAAGTTCCCCCGAACTTCCGAAGGCTCTCCTTGAGTCTACTATCTAGTTTTCCTTCTAGATCACTCTTTACTTGTCCCAACAACTTTGTCCGAATGTCATGGTAAGAAGGAGGGACATATGGTTTTCGGAAAGAAGCAGTTTTCATTACGGCTTCCTTGAAGATCGGATTCCGTGCTACAGCAAACGGTACGTTTGCTTCATAGAAAAACTTTGCCCAAAGTATGTCTAGTTCCCGCCTATCCGCTTCAAAGAAACCATCTTCAATCACGAGATTGTTTCATCGCCCTATTGATATGCCCACCAACCCTCACTTGTCCCGCAAAGTTAGGAACGGCGGAGATTGATCCAACTAAAGGTGTTGATGGAATCGAAGGGGTAGCTTGAGAAGATCCCACGCAAGAGTCTCCACTAGTGGACCTTGGCGTGCCAACATTCGGAACTTCTGATGACGATGGTATTGAATGAAAACCGCTCATTTCTTCATTATGTGGAGGGAACCGCCCGTCACATCTTCGAAATAAATCCATCACTCGGGTGTTCAATTTTGGACAAAGCGTAACTGTATTAAGGCGGACCCCACGCTTGCCTTCATAACCAAGGTGACTGAGCTGCCGTTCTAGCCTCTTGCTCATAACCTTATGACAGAGATTGCATTGGACAGTTGGGGTCGTGGTAGGTTGGCCTTGTACTTCATGAACATCGGTGAACCAAGGTGAGGATGATTTGTTGGCCATTTTGATAGGTAGGACACCTCAAAATGATCAAACGTGGTAGTAGATATGTAAAAAAAAATGTCAAGAGTTCGTAAACGAACTCTGCACTTCCGAACTCAATACGTACCAAGCAACGGACACATAACATAAAGTTATGCAGCTCAGAGACGTTGGGTCGCATTCACAATTCGGAAGTGAAATGAGGCCTTGTGTCTCTTCTCTTATATACCTCCAACCCTGAATTTGACCGTTGAAATTTGAATTTCTGCCGTTGAAATTCAAGTGGTCGGGCCTTCGTAGCCGGCCAACCTCGCCGGTCGTGACAGCGGTCGGCGGCCGACCTCGCCGGACCGCTAACCGGTCGGCGGCCGACCTCGCCGGTCGTCAACCCGGTCGGCGGCCGACCTCGCCCGACCGCACACCGGTCGGCCTAGGGAACGTCGGTCCCGGCACTGGTCGGCCGGTCGGAGAGTCGGACGGGGGTGCGGTCGGCCGGTCAAACGGTCGGACGGGGGTGCGGTCGGCCACCTGTCGGACGGTAATTTACCCCAGGTAAATTATAAAAAACCCGTTATGTCACCGACAGTCCTAGGGGCCGAGGACGACGGACCATGGTCGGCCGGTCGCCCCCTGTCAGTCGTCGTCACGACAACCCCTGCGCCCACCGCTAGGATACGCCGCTTGCGAACCGAACCCACCCTTATATTGATCGTTTTAAAAAAGAAAAAATAAAATAAATTGGTACCCGCCTCCCCCCCGCCTAAGTTACCCCCCCCCCCCCTCACTCGCCCCCACTCCCCACCCCGCCCTACCCCATTTTGCACCCGCCCTACCCCATTTTGCACCCGCTCTAACCTTTCTCGCACCCCTACCCCATTTTGCACCCGACCCACCCTTTTTTGCACCGGCCCTACTCATCAGGAGAAAAAAATTAAAAAAAAATTGGTACCCACCCCCCCCAAGTTACCCGCCCCTCTCCCCGGTAATCCGCCCCTCCCCTCGGTAACCCGCCCCGCACCCTAGTCACCCGCCCTACCTCTGTCTCTCCCGCCCCACCCCCATGTCACCCGCCCCCCCCCCTCACCCCCACCGCCCCCCAGTCACCCGCCCCTGCCTCTACCTCACCCGCCCCGCCCTCCATGTCACCTGCCCCCTCAAAAGTTCACCCGCCCCGCCCTCTATGTCACTCGCCCTTTCAAAAGTTCATCCGCCTTGACAAAAGTTCACTCGCCGTGACACAATTTCACCCGCCCTAACGCCACGATCGACTTACACATCACATCCTACGTGGCTTTTTACTACAAAGTTTGTTACCCACAAAAAATTACACACCCCCTACAATCAAGGTGGGCAGGCAGGCCGGCCTGTTCGGGACAACTCGTACGCCCATTTTGCCCCCCCCTCCTCCGATCACCTCAACAAGCCCGATTTGACAACCTTGCCCAAGAGTTATATTGTTTGAGTAAGATTTTTTTTTTCTCACTTTTACGTACAAGGTCTCTCACAAACTAAGTTGTCGGGTTTTTGTGTTTAGGGTGTTCTGATTTTGCTGTTTCGAGGTAGGAGAGCGGTCGACTCGCACTGACTCACTTGGCTCTGCTTTGAGGTGAGTAGGTCTCTCAATAATCCTTGGCAATCTAGATTGGCATCTTATTTTTCTCAGTTGGCCATAAGAGCTCTCTCTCCACTCACTAAGCGGTTGTTGTAGAGGACTCTAATGTTTTGCTTTCCAACTTCACGCTCACTGAGCTCTCTAATGTGACTCACACATCGGATCCCTAAATCACCTTGTGTATGGTTATACACTTTTAAAGTACTGCAATTTGGATACATGTTCAAAGCCTCTGTGTCAGCTACGCAATGATTGCTGATTCAAAACTTCTTGTTCCTCGCTATCCTGGTCTTCGTGTTGGTGGTGCTGGTAGCACGAGTGGCAGGGATTAGATTCTCAATGCCACGAGTCTCCTCATTTATCCTTCAAATTGAGGAGGTAGGATAACGTTATGGGGGAAATGGAAGGGCACTGGACTTGACGACCTTGTGAGAATCTTCTCAAAATGAGGTATATTCTGGAGAAATCTTCTGCCTTGACTTGGATCTAATATGAGATAACCCTTGCTTTAACCCTTAAGGGGGCCGAATGTCGAAAATCGACATTGTGGATGAAGCAGGGATGTTGAAACTCTTCCCATCTTCTCGTTGTCGCTGTTTTTCATCCGCCGATTTTTTTCCCCCAAGGGTAAATGGGTGTAGTTTACTGTGCACTTACCCCCGTTGTCGTACCTCATTCCTACATTTTACAGTAGCGATTTTAGTGGGCTGCATTTTTGTCATGAGAGGAGTTTTGTCTATTTCGGTATGAAATTTTGCCATTTGGGCATAGAAATGGGGCAATTAGGCATTGAAATGGGGCAGTAGAGCCTCGAGCTTCTGACAAGCACAGACCGCATGCGCTTGGCTTTGTTATTATTATGCTGGACATGTGGCATGGTGTTTATGACCTTGCAAGCTATTTTCAATTCATCTTTCTGTTCTTTTCTTTGTAAAAGCCTGCCCACCTTACATCATCTTTTGTCCACGGAGGACAAGAGCTTGTGTGGGCAGCCTTGGAATACCAAGCACCAAAAACAGTAATCCCAAGTGACTTCCATTTCAAGTAGGATTGTGTGCAATTGGAAAGAGGCATGTTTGTTTTTTTTTTTATTTATTTATTAGCTTCTTTACTTGATTCCTCACCCATTTCTAGTTGCCATTTTCGCTTTCGGGGCAATTTGTAATACGACTTTTCACTCCAAAGTCCAAAAATAGTGACTGCCCCTCCATTTCGGGCTCCCTTTTTTCGCCTTCAATCAAGTGGATCAAGCCCCATCCCAACTCCAAATGGCACAAATATTTGCCCATGCAATCTTTAGACAATGGAGATCAAGATCCTACGGTTGGATTTTAGATTTACTGCCCTCACATTATTTTACTGACCTTGACATTTTTTACGTTTTTGGACCCTACTCCAGCGGGCCCAATGGATCGAAACGTTTCGGGGTTAATTTCTCCAGTATTGATCACTGGCTCAGGCTAACTCTTGATGAGTTGAGCCCGGATCATTTTGTATGGTTGTACTGTAGTAACTATTTATTAACATTTATAGTTATTTTAAAAACTTTTTACTTTTTGGATAGATATTACCTTCTATATGCGAAAAAGTATAAAAAAGTTACCTAAAAAGTTATAAATGTATAGATCTTTTGATAAAGGTGTAGAAATTAGTAATTAGTGTAGACCATCAATTAGTATTACTGGACGGATGATAACTATGGATGGATGATAAACAATCAGGAGGGATGAAAGGGGTTCGAGGAAGGTCACGCCCTCTCGCAGGAGGCGCGCCTTTCTCCTCCCCGCGCATAACTACCCCTCCTTCCTTTGTAATTGCACGGCATTTGTATATAATGCTCGTCGTGTAATTGCGTAATTGTGTCAAAATCTCTCAGTATTCTTGTGCACGATCAGTGGAAGTTTTGTGTGTAATCTCATGTCTTCTGTAAGCGAGTGTGCTGTGTTTGTGAACCACCGTGAGGGTATTTTCTTTGCGGTGTGAGATTGTCTGTTTGTTTACGTTGTTCGGAGGTATTCGACACGAAAGCGGAGTGTGCTGAAGGGTGTTTTGGTGAAGCAAATGAGAAGAACCAATTGCTGAAAGGGAGTAAGAGCTTGAAGAAATCGAAGTTCAGATCATTCGGTAAGCTTCAAATTTGATATTGGTGGTTCAGCGTTCTGGAGAATTAGGCCGAAATTGCAGAGAGGAGCAATTTGCTGAAGTGTGCAGGCGATCCCTGGCCGCCAACGGAAATGCAGCCAATTAGAAGCTGATCAACCTCCATCTCTGTACAAGTTGTGAGGTCAAAATAAGAGTGATCGGTGCAAAGAAGCAAAGCAGTGCGATGGTTGAGGCTTCTCCAACGCGGGTGATGAAGCGAACAATTGTGATGAGATATTCCGCTTGTGCAGGTCATGTCCAGATGGAAAGAAAACTCGCCATACATGTATCCAAAACTTTTTGAACTTTGTGATTAGAATTTTCGTGTCTCGGTGATTCATTCTCAAAACTGTTCGCATTCTGGAAGTGCGTCTTCTGCAGTTCTGCTCAATGCCAGGATGGTAACAATGTGTGTAACTCCTTAATTTTGGACACGGTTCTGCCAAACTGAGGATCGTGTTTGAGGTAGTGATCAGTTTAAGACATTGCATGACATTTCTGTGCAGTATCCCTAGTATCAGGAACGTTACTAAGCTTCAGAGTTGCAAACCAAGGAAGCATTTTGAGGGAGTGAAGTGGCATACAGAATGATCCACTACATTTAGAAGCTAAATTCTTCATTGAGTTGTATCTGTGAGTTGTAGCGGTGTTTGGACTCGAGCAGTTGGATTTTCATCTCTGATGACTGAGATTTTTTCTGGCTACTGAGAGTGAATTGATCTGATGATGATTAGAATTGTTTTGAGCTGTAATCCCACTCAGGGTGAAGACACTTCACCAAATTGAAGATGGATTTTGGCGAGTTCAGAGTTTGATAGCATCTGGTTAACCTGTTTGACTCATATGTGACAGAAAATTCATCCACAACTCAAAGTGGGTAGCATCGATAACGGAGTAATCGAAAACCAAGGAAAGTTTATGATGAGTAGCTGAGAAAGAAAATCAAGTTGCAGATCGAGAATTGATAAAGCTTTGTAGAGATTCTGAAGAAAGAAGCTGCAGATTGGAAATAGGGTAGAAGTTTGGTTTCATTTGTATAAACTCGCGTATGAAGCTGTGAAGCTTGTAATCTGCATTGCATCTTCATTACTGTGTTCGTTGTGATAAAGAATGAGTAGAAATTGTGAGGAATCTAGTCGATTGAAAATTTGATCGTTGAGTTTTTCGGTGAAATTAGGGATTCGGGGAAGTACCGAAACTGGTCTGCTGAAAAACGGACGGCCATAGGGCCTCCTTCGGACGGCAGTAGGGTCTGCTTGTCCACGGCTTTAGGACTTATTTGCATGGCAATAGGTCACAGTGCACGGCCATAGGGTCTGGAGTCCGCGGCTTTGGGTTAAATCGCGTGGTAATAGACTGCCGGTTTAAATTCAGATTCAAATTCTTTTTATACTTTGATTGAGTATAAATCAAAATCCGTACGGTCAAAAATTGTGAAAGTCAACATACAAGCTAATTGGACAGCTCTAAGCAAGATCTTACGGTTGGATTTTCCAAATGCAACTCTAAAATTGGAAGATCAATTTCCAAAATACCCCAATTAGACAAGTTTGTTCGAAATTTGTTTGAAAACTAAGTGTTGAGTTTTGAGTTTGCCTTTGGTTTTGGAGTAAGTAATAGGATTATTTAAAGAATTTGAATAATAAGACCGACATTTGAAGTTGAGTGAGACCTATTGACATAAATTTTAGGGTAAGTTCCTGGGTTTGGGTTTGACATGTTTTTGGGTATTCTTGGAGTTTTAAACTATTATTGAGTGTTTGAACATGAGATTGAGCTGAGTGTGTGTTTGTGCAGGGCATAATTGCATACATACTGCATGTGTACAAGACCTATTGACTTGAGAGACTTGGAGAGCTGCACAGAGGTAGGCAGATTCTATATCATACCCTGCATTTGGATCTATTGACAAACTGTTCGCTAGGCATTGTGTAAATAGTATCGTATATAATACACTGGGACTGGACCTATTGACTAAATATTTATGTGTATTATTTCAAAATATTATATCGGCATTTTGACTAGGTGATAGCCTGCATTTGGGTCTATTGACATAATCTGAACTATTGACCAGAACTATTGACTTCCCCTAGGATACTAGACAAGACTGGGACTGCATTGAGTCTAGATATAGAGCATTGGTAATGACAGTAACCCAAATTGAGTGATCCTTGGGTATAAGAGTGAATCGCCGCAAGACAAGCCCTCAGGTACGTTTATACATAGTTACACTTATACCGCGAATACATGTGACCTTAGTCACAATACGACAGACTATTTTGCTTTTCTACCGTTAAACCACACTATACTGAAAGTAGTTTAGACTAGGGCAAAATCCCTACTACATGTACACAGAGTATTCCTTAGCTAGTCCATATTATTATTTAACATTCTTCTTGTTCTTGGAGATGCATTTATCAATTGTAGAGTAATGGCAATTGCATAGGTGTGTTTATTATCCTCCCAAACATAATGTCAATAAAAAATAACTTCCAAAGTAAATATTAAGTGGTATCATGAAAATCACTTAGAAAATCAGAATTTCTAAAAGCTTAGAATATTTATTTTTACCTTATGTAAGTGCATTTTTACTTGTTTCAATTGTCGTTGAAGATGGATTTATCAATGAAAGAGTGCCGATAGTTCTAGGCGGTTTCATCTATTGATATGCCTACTCTCCTACCAAAATAAAAGAGTTAAAAAAATACAATACAAAAAAAAACGATTAATACTATTTAAACATTGTATTAATAAAGTAGAATACTAACAGCTTATAACTAATTTTCTTACCTTGTTTTCATGGGTGTTTACTAACTCATATTGTTGTTGGAGATGCATGAAGAATGCTTCAAGTCCTTAAAGGTTGCATAGCTTTGCCTATTTTCCTTACATACGAGCTTGACAAGAACTCAATATTGCGAGTAAGTAGAATTAAGCCAACTACATAGAAAAGTAAACTTCTTCTTTATCTTCTTCCAATGCATGTCTCACTGTTGTAGAAGACGAGAGCACCAATGGAAGAGTGCTGGAAGATGTAGGGGATTGCATGGATGTTTTGAGTTACCCTCCAAAATAAAATTGTGAAAAATAACTCTCAACGTAAAAGATGAATACAATCAAGAAAGTCATCAATTGAATAAAAATGCGAGAAGGTTAAAACTTCTTTCCTCACTTCTTTCAAATGTATGTCTGTAAGTTCCACTTGTTGTTGATGATGCATTTGATATATAGATAGAAATTTCGGTCCCTTTGTAAGGGGCCAGCGTGAATGAAGTGTCCGTTCGTAAAACTAATGACCGGATAAGGGGAAATTGGCACAATACTACTCTCCCCTTTCGAGGATGGACACTATGACACTATTTTCTAGCTAGTTACTAACTCCTTGAAGATACTAGACATGGTATCCCTCCAAAGGGTTGGAATGAGTCTTTGATAAGTATAAAGAATTAAACTATTGAAGCTTGAGAAATCTCATCTACTCTTTCAAGTATTTACGTGGGTATAGTATTCTCGATAGGATCACTAAGCCCATGGGGCTTAGCAATAGACATACGTGCCCAGCGAAACACACAAAGCAATGCATCGTGCACGGAGTGCAACATCAACACGAGATTTTTTGTAAGCTTGATGTTCCAATTGAATCTAAACACAAAACTTATAAACTAAACTACGTGAACTTCTCACGTCTTCGAATAGGGAGAAGGGTTACCCAAACTTGTGCTAAGAATTTGAGTACTATCTATGAAAAAGATGAAGTCAAAGAACTAAACCTTTGAACCATCCACATCTGTTAGAACCAATTTTCATTTTTCAACGCAAGACGTTTGTTAAAGAAACTAAAGTAAACGAGAAGCTATGGCACATTGATTACTTGTCTGAAGGAGTCTTTGTCCTAAGTATGTTGGGCAATGATGGTTGTGACTTAGAAGAAATATGAATCCCACGTTGTGTGACAAGATTTCACAATATTGTGAAAATAATTATATTAGTATCTATATCCACAAAATTGTTTGACTCATGTCACACTATAAGGGTCTCACAATGTCTTTCAAATGTTGTTGAAGTTTGCCAAATTTCAGATTTGTTTCCCTCATTTCCAAGGGTTTGGGTCCCAAATCCACGGTAATAAGTCAAGGAATATTCGAATATCCAACAGAATATTCTGTATAAAATTAGAAATTTTTTATTTTTAGAAATTTTTTCCAAAAAAATGTTCTCACCACCGCTCTCCAATCTGAATTTCTCCGCTCTACGCTCTACGCTCTACGCTCTACGCTCTACGCTCACGCCCAAGTAACGTCCCATTAACTTACTAGTTCTAGTGCACTTTCGGCAAGGTAAGAACGTTATTGTTCACTGAGATATTTCACAACACCACTTCCCATTCCGTAAAAGTGCTTGCACAAATGAGGACTCTGCAATACCCGGCATCCAGATGATGAAACCTTGATATGTCCGACCACAGACTGAGAAGTCTGAGGACTGATCGAGCATCATAGAATTCAGCTAGCACGGCAGCAATTGATGGGTCACAATGAGCATTCTCGAACTTCATCGCAAGCAACAACAACAGCAACTTACAAGGACAAGTACTACCTATTGGCTAAACTACAAGTTTTTTGGCTACAACTTGAACAAATTGTCAACTTCAAAAAATGGCGGTGATGTTGTGAATTTTTTATTTCTTTTGTTCTCGCCCATCGGTACAAGTTAGTGACGACAAAGTCTACATTTCTTTTCTCTTTACAAGAATAGCCATGCCCTTATCGATTCCTTGTGCTCCAAAGTGATACGCATTTCCACATCAACCTCTGTCAAGGGAGACTTACAAGCTGCTTGGAGGAGGGACATTACATGCACATGCTGATTATGCACAAGTTCTTATAGCTTGAAGAGAGTTTTGTCTAAAAACATCATGATTTTGAGCTAGAAAATAGAAAGATTCTACCTGTAAGCGGTTTTGGTTGAGCGGCTCGGAAGGCTAGACTTGTGACCGCCAAGGGTGCGGATTCTTCTTGCATGCGGCGGCTTCTTTGTGTGCGTGACTTATTGCATCCATCACCATCCTTTGACAACCTAAATCATGTGATTAAATATGAATTTGGTACCAAATTACCCTTTAATTTTGATTTTTCTATGAAAGGTCACAAATATGCTGGTGCAACTTGTTGTCTGCAATTCCAATTCGCCAACCTTGGATGTCTAAACTGGTGATACTGCTTCATCACATAGGGTCCTTTCGCATGCAAGAGACGGGCAGTGGTAGAGACTTCCAATTTGTATCATCTTCATTCGATCATTCGACCGATTATTTACGGTACTCGTGACTCTGATCGGTCATTATTTCATTCCTCGACTGGCTGCTCAAGCTTCACCACTACAATGCGAATTTTTATGGGAAGAATCTCCAACAGACTGAGTATTACATCCTGGGTTTATCTTCTTTCTCTGAACCAACCAAATTTGTCCCCTCCCAGCTTTGACCACTACTCTCTGTTGTTTCCACATCTTTGCAACCACGAAATAAAAAAAACACACTGTTCATGAAGGTCTTTTACGAAGGTGGACATTGACAGAGTGCTACGCTGATCAACTGAAAGAAAGGCCGGAAAAACCGAGAGTATGTTAACTGGATTCTTTTCCTGTCTCCTTGATGATTTGTGAGCTTTTAACGTCGAACTCAGTGAGTTGGGGAATATCAAGGGAAACGGCTGTTTGGAAAGGTGCACAAGGGGTTCGCTTGTGACTTGGTTGCTGACCCGTTTCGGTTAGCCAACCCATTGTAACGAGTTCTGATTCATCATAGTATGACATGGAGTATGCAAAATCACGGACCCTCACAAAAGCATCAAGGAACGGACCATCAAACTACAACATGAGAACATGAGATCGTATCCCTGATTAAGAATCAGGTCATCGAAGGAACTGTTCCAAACCAAAAAGTGAGACAGCGTTTGCAGCATCCAGAACTTGAGTTACCTGATCACCTTCGAGAAGATTGGACTGTGTAAATTCTGAATCCTCCATGCTACTAACAAACCCATTGCTAAAAGATGTTGTTCCAGATTTATTTCATCATTCATGCTTCTCATGTCTCATACAAATTATCCTCAATCTTCCCCGTTTGTAATGTTCTAACCTCCAAGTTCATTTTGCCTAGAGAGCATTACAGTACCCTATTGCAAATACTCTTTGTAAATGAAAGTAAGTTGTATAAATGATCGAAAAAGAATGCCACTCCTGGATCATTCAAAAGAAACACGAAAACTCAGTCACTAATGTACCATGGTGCGTCCACACTATTTACAAACATGACACAAACCCAAAAGAAAAAACTCACTCAACAGTACAAGATCGCACAACCTGGAACGATAATTCGAGAAGCAACCAATTACTAAAAGAGTGGAATAGTCTCTCTGGATCTTCCTCTTCTCTTCCTCCTCTGGCACCAACGTTTCCTCCTCTGTAGGAATTCGCTTGAGTTCACCGATTGATCACCGCATACAACTAAGATCTTAAAAATTCAGGCAACATACGTTCGAACTCCTCCAACACTTCACTGCGATCTGCGAACAACAGTTTTGCCTCTTCATGCACTTCCGTAACCTTCTTCGTTCCTGCCACCATCGATTTGCAACTCTTCAAGAATGTCTGGTATACATGACTGCCTTCCCCAAAGATGGTCTTGATCTTCAGTTCTAATTTAATAGCGTCTTTTGCACGAACTGAAAAAAGCTCCTTGTCCTTCGATTTCTCCACTCCCTTGGACGCTGAAGGGAGCTCCTTGTCCTTCGAATCCTTCAATCTCTTGGGCGGCGGCATCTCGTAGCCATGTGGAAGAAAGATACCGAATCCATCTATCAATGTCTTCTGACCCTCGAACAAGTCGATTGCATGCTTAACCGCAATTTTCCAGTTCTCTGGATCTGCCTTGAATGCTAGCATCAGTTCCACAAACTCGTTGTACTTCTCGGGATTGTCTTCGAATGTCTCCTTCACTTCTTTTACAAAGGCTAGCGATTGCTCCATGGTTGGTTCTTCATTCCTTTGTTGGTCCATGCTCGCCTCTGAAATCTCGCCCTTCTTCCGTCGTTGGTTCATGATGGCCTTTGGAGGCTCGCCTTTCCTCCTCAGAACCATCTGCATCTTTACCCCCACCTGAATTGAATTGGAACAGTTTCGGATCAGCAATTCAAACAATAAAACTGAAAGGTCTAAAAGCAAGAAGAATTAGAATGATAAGTACATTACAAGGATTTGTGGCATTTGTCTCATTGGCAAGAGAAAAACTTGATTATCGGTATTGTCAAATCTCTTCACCTTTGTTGCTACAAAAATTGCAATCGATGACTACTAACTTCAAAAGTACAAATCATAACTGAAATTTGTATTATCAAGCTATGATGACGAGAAAAAAGCATACCTCTATGTGTGTTCACAAAAATTGTGCGTTATCAAATGATCTCCAAGAATGATGCTTAGTTTGTGCTTGTCTAAATCTAAATGACTCAACTCAACCCTAAATACTTCAGGACGCTTTTCAAAGTTTTCACACCTCACTATGTAGAAGGATCTAGAAGACGTAAGCACTCCTTTCTCTTTTACATCACGAGGGAGAAGAGAAACGGACGAAGCCGCAAACTCTTATTGAACCGAATATTAAGGTGCTTTTAGTCAAACGACGACTACAACTTTGAGTTCTATTGTACTTTCCCACCACATTTTATACAGAGGTAGAGAGACCCTTCAACGTGACGTCGCCTAGGGCTTGATACATTTGATTTTTTACTCGTGTTGCATTAATTAAAAGAATTATCAAAGGTCACATAGTTATGATTTGTCAATATTATCTTTGTACCTACTCCCAGTCAACATGAAGAGGCCAAGTAACACATTTATGCTCAAATCTATATACAATTCAAAAATTAAGTATATAGGGACATCGTAACAAACATCATTAAATCACATTTAATTCTTTACATACAATAGCCAAATTGAAGCTTTGAATGGGCCACGTTTGAGTCTAACCAATGGCACATTCTTTATGGATTCATCTTGAATACATGAAAAATAGAGATTAGGCATACATATATTCCAATAATATTGCCACCCAAAAAACAAAGTGACACTTGAATTTTCTATAGAAAATCAAACGGACCTCATTTTGTCTCATAAGTCATAACCACTTGTAGGTTCTTATTTTTCTTCTTTAAACAAAATTCTAATACTAGCCTATTAACCTCTTTGATTTTTAGTCAAAGAAAGTTGTTAGTAGTAATGAGATGATAATTCAATTTTAAAAATCAATACTTTAGAGCCATTTCTATGACCTATACCTCCTACCTCTAAATTGGCTAGTAATTCCTCCGTAAAGTCTTGCTCATTATAATTTTACTCTTCTCTCTTGTCCTATATCTTAACTCTTAAGATTTTGTTATTTTTTTGGACTTGTACATTAAAAAACCCAAATTACACATTGTTGATTTACTTGAATTATAAATAGTTGAATATTTCTATGTACTTTCAATCCTAATATCCTTTACCTAACTATTGTAAGATTGTAGCATGTCAAATCTTAGATCATTCTATAAATCCAAATGATGGTGTTCCCAATAGAAGCGAGAGTTTTTTGTAGTGATGTTCAAGTTACAAAGTGCACATTGCCCAAGGGAGGAAATTTACATGTCTCCCTAAATTTTTACCCACAAATTATTTTCACTAAAACTTGGTAGTGAAGAGCATGCTACAAAAAATATTTATTAGTTTATTTATCTATGACCTCTACAAGTGATCCTCAGAGCCTACTTGCCCCTTGGAAAAAATTAATCAAAAGGCAACTTAAGTTGCTACCTACCTCATTCTAGAGCTCTACTCTCATTGGCTCAAATTGGTGCCTCACAACTACCACTGAAAAACTCTTACCATACATGTTTGTGTAATAAAACTTATGAAAAAATAAACAAGAATCCAAATTAAGTTTTTTAAAATTGCACATGACTCTTGATTCACCAGATTTTCAATGGAAAGTTTTTAGTTTCTTAGATTCATTATTATTAATTGTACCAACTCTTCAAAGTTTCACATGGATTACAAAAAATAATGGTCAATTGGCGCTCAAGGGTCGAGCCCTAAAGGAGAAGCTCAACCATGACCTGAGGAGCTCGATATTTCAAATCCATGAACAAAGCTTTTTTTCAAATTTGGTCCAGGAAATCCAACCATAAGATCTTGTTCATGATTTCTAATTAGGGTACCCACCAACTTTTAACAAATTTTATCATACGGATCTTGAGATACAATGAGTCAAAATTTCAACTTTTTGTAGAAACAACATATCATTTGAGCCCCTCTCTTTCTCCTTTAGGGGTTAAATATTCAATGTTTCATCAATTGAAGAAACATTTTAGCGAACCTACTCATCAGCGGGGGAGAGAAATTTTTGGCTTTTTATTTATATTATTTATAAGAACTCCAATCTTCAAATCGAAGATTGGCGTGAATACAGCGTCTCTTCGTAATGTCTTTACCTCGATGGCCACAGGACAAAGAGGTAAAAGCACAAAACTACTCACCCCTTTCGGGAATAGACACTAAACTTCTACATATAACTGAAACTGGACTAACTGGAGTAACCAAGATAAACTATATATGGTGCGGGTTTTTTGGCGGGACCTTGTGTGTTTTAAATGCGATTTTGGTGGGCTTGTGGTCACCAAGCCTTGCATTCCTGGGGTGGTTGAGGTGTGGGACGTTTGTATTCGTGCTGGTCTGAGTTCGAATCCCTACGGGCTCGTTTGAGCAGTACGCATGGCTTGGGGTTGTTTGTGAGTGTATGGCAGGAAAATAGTATTCAACCACCTAGCCCCTACCCGAGAAGCTGAGACTGAAGCAATTTGCTGCTAACAACAGTGGTTTGTACCACTACCCCCTACTTTTTCAGGGTGGTTCTATATTAATGGAGAGAGGTTGGTGGTTTTCTATTTTGCGTTTATTTAAGAGTATAAGTGCGGCGTGTTGGATGGCGATTGTGTTAATTGTTGTGAATGCATTTTTTATTTGTTTTTTAGTGAGCTTGAAAGTGGTTTCTAATGGTAGCATGGATGGTGTGTGAGTAGTGCCTCTGGCGCCGGCTGTGATGACTATGAGAGGATTAACTTTCCATCCACGGGCAGTTATAGAGTTCAGTAGTGGTTGGTATTTGTTGATTTTGTTTGTTATGGTTTCTTGCGGAAATCTATCGTTACAGTATGTGAATTTGATGTATTGGATGATGATGTTTTCATTTGGGTGTTGTGGGGGTGTGCCCCGGTATGGGAGACCAATTACACATAGTAAGTCGGGTCTGAATCTTGCATTGCATTGGCATCTGTTAGTATTGCAGCTGCAAGGGAGGAGCCAGCTTGGGACTGTGTTGTCTGGGGGTGCATTAAGGTGTCTACCGGCATTTATAAGTGTGTAGCATCTTGCTTTGGTGTTTGACAAGATGAGTTGTTTCATAGTTTTAGTTGCTTGGTTGTGTCTAGTAACTCTGAGTGCGTGGATGTTGGGTTGGGGGCATTTAAGTAAGACGTGTAGCCATGTGTCTGCGTCTGTTGAGTTGCATATAGGACATGTCTTGGATGGGAACCTTATATGTCCAAAGAATAGTTGTTTCCTAGCGTGGCCCATGTATTGGCCTGTACGGAATTTTAGTATAATAGTTATTTGAGAGTCTGTGATTTTTGGGTTTTTCCAAAAGGCATTAGACGATTTCGCATGTATGTCTGGATTGGAGGTCCATTTGTTTATGTTAGGGAAGTTTTGTGCTAGTGTCTTGAGGTTATTTTCTCGATCGTGTTCTGTGAGATATGTGGCTAAGTTTCTAACTGGACCTTTATCTGGTCTGTGGTGCGGTCCATGCCAAGTATTTTTTTGGAAATAGAAAGGGGTAATGTAAGCAAATTCGTGTTGTTTTCGAGCGAGTTTATAATTTTTCTCGTTTCCTGCTTTGGCAAGTTTGTCTGCTTTCTCGTTCCCAGAGATGTTGATATAGGCTCGTACTTTGTGAAATGTGGTGGGTTGGGTACGTAATTTTAACATATTGGTTATGGCGTGGAGGGTATTGAGATCTGGGTGGTTGTTTTGTAAGGTAGGGTGCATGAGGTGTGTTTGTAAGACGTAGAGGCAGTTTATGCAGTCTGTGAAGATATATGCAGGTTCATCTATGTTTTTGGTTGTGAGGATTTTTAGTGTTTTATATAAAGCCATGAGTTCTGCTCTGAAGATGGTTTGTAAGCCAGGGAGTATTTTTGATATTTGTATTTCTGGTTTGGTTGAGTTATAAATACCATAGCCGGCTGTTTCGGGAAGTATATATCCAGCTGCTGTTTTGTGTGGTGGTATGAAGGATCCGTCTGTGTAGTAGCTGTATTCGGGTGCGAATTTAATAGGAAGGTGTGTGTTGTATAGTGGGAGCGGAGGTGTGTTGAGGAAAGTGAATGTGTGAGTTGGTGGGTATAGTAACTTTGACCAGTTTTTGTTTTTGTTGACTCTAGTGTTTACAGGGGTGGAGGGGATTTCTTGGAGGTGGAACTGAGTGATGGATAAATTTCTAAGGGTGCTTATGAGGTTTTGTGTGTCTGTTGGGGTGGTGAGATTATGGTTTTTGTGGTGAATGCAGAGAATCAGGATTGCGTTTGACTCGGTGCGGGGTTTTTTGTGGTTGTAAGGTGTCACGGACATGCCATACTGGGTATTATCTACACTCCATGAGTTTACCGTGATCAGCCCTACTTCTCAAAGATTTCCTAGATTCCGTATATTTTGCAAGTTCAAGTTTTCTAGAAGGTTCTAGAACCTTCCACTAGTTTCCGAAAGCTTCCTCAAGCTTCCGTATAGCTCTAGTAGTTTCCAGAAGCTTCCACAAGTTTCCAGATAGTTCTAGTAGTTTCCGGAAGGTTCTCTAAGCTTCCGGAAGGTTCCATAAGGATCCAATTGTTTCCGGAAGGTTTCATAAACTTCCGGAAGGTTCTGCTTGACCTTCCTAGATTCCGGAAGCTCCCACGAGTCTCCGGAAGGTTCCATAGGAGCTTCTAGGACCTTACTCCGGAAGTTTCTTCTAGCCTAGTATATATAGAGAGTTGAAGGTCGTTGTTCTTCACTCTCTTCAACACCAGTTGTACCTACTCTTCCAGTTATCAATACTACTCTCTATTCTCTTACTTTGAGTGTCGTTCTGAGTCTTGTGTGAGGAATCCCCTCACTTCTAGTTTATCTTGGTCTCCTTTTGGAGTCTCCCCTCAATCTTGTCTTTGATCTTGCCTTGGAGTTGCTGTCCGCAACATAAGGAATGGTGGGTTCTTCATATGTTATTGTGTCTGCAGCAAAATGTGCTAAAACGTGCGTGTCCGGGAACTCGGTTGAGTATGGTGTTGGGTTGTGAAACCATTGTTTGTCAGGCATGATAACCAAGGTGGTGGCATTGTGGTGATGTTGTGCGGCTAACCTAGCTCAATGTATGGTTTGTTGAGCAGTTTCATCGTTATGGGGGTGAGCGTAGCCAATACCTTGCCATTTATATTGAAAGGCGAGGCCTCTGGAACCAAATATTTTGTCGCGGGGAAATGTAGAATAGTATTTTGTGATTTGAAGTGGGCATGTTACCGGGGAGGAGAAGTATGTGTGTGTAATTTGAAAAGATGCAATAAGTGTATTGATTATGGTAGTAGGGAGCGTGTGGTGGTTTGTTGTTTTGGGGTTGTGTTTGGAGATATTATGTGCGTAGCGTTTGTATAGAAGAATTATTTCTGTTTCAAACGATTGCGTGAGGGGGGTTAAACCGTGGTTGGTGTTTAGACATGAGTGATATTGTTCCCATAGCCATGTGAGTCTGGATGTGGGAATTGTGATGATGAAATGCCCAGTATTGTCAAAAAGGTGAGCTGTTTCATTTAGAACTTGTATAGAGGGGGAGTTTGTGTGAATGTCTTTGTCTGGGTTGCAGTCTTGCAGATGAATTTGTGTGAGGGGTAGGCTTTTAGGAGGCGGGATGAAGCGAGTGTCTTTTTCTTGCGGCAGCGTGAAACAGATGATGGTGATGTGTTTGTAAAGAGTGCTTTTTTGTTGTGTATAGTAATTGGATAAGAGGTTGAGATTATGTTGGGTGGCGGCCGGGTAGTTAGGTGGGAAGAGTTCTTTAGGGGAGAGCCAGGTGTGAAACGGGGAGTGGTTTTCTACTATCCAATGACACATATATATATTGGAGGAGTGTGTGATTTTGTATTTGTCTTTTTTGGTAACTAACTTATGTGCAGAAATGTGATGTATGGGGAAGGTTATCGGGTCTTTGATGATTTGTTTTGATGGTGGTATTGTTGGCGTGAGCGGTGGGGGGGGGAGATGTAGAGAAGGTACAGGGGCAGGAGGAGATATGTTATGATTATGCGTGATGTATTCATTATCTAGCAGGTGGGACGGTTGGTGCAGGTGACATCGTTGGGCACATTCGGGATTGCAATTTTTTTGACAAAAGAGTTGTTGTGCTAAATTTAGGGCACTACGCTCTAATTTTGTGGGGTTCTTATAGTATTTTCTGAAGTCTATGGGTGACATTAAGGTGGTACCATTTGGGAGTGTAAGGTGTTTGATTTTATAAATTTTTTGATGTAACATTTTTTGTAATAGTTTGAGGGATAGTTTGGGGTCAAGGTGGGGTAGGAGGTTTGATGTTTGGGCCATCCAGTGTATTTCTAGTTCGGTGGGTTCAAGATGGAAGTTGTTGAGTGTACTCTTTAGGTGAACTCCTCCCTCTTCTTTGAGTAAGAAGAGTGTTCGGGTGATTGGAGAGTGTATACAATCATGATATTTTATACGGGGAATTTCTTTAGATCCACCAAATTTGGCTAAGATGTGTAGTGTAAGGCCCTGGTAGATTGGGCCAAGTTTGCCTTTGTCATTAAGTGCATTTGTTAGTTGGTCTCCAATGCAACGAAGGTAAGCATTTTTCAGGGAGAATGCTTCCAGTCCAAAGTCTGTATGTGGTAGTTGGGCTATGACATTTGCGGTGCACTTGGGGAGACCACATATCGTTTTTTGGATGCTGATTATTTTCCTGTCTAGTTTTTTGATCATTGGGAGTGAAAATGGTACGGCGTAGAAGCTGTATGCAATTCCTGTACGTATGACTGTGTCCACTATGTTAATTTTTTGTTTGATTGTGGCGGGGCAGTTAGCAAGTTTCTGGCATTGTTCTGTAAGTTTTTTGGTGGTTAGGTGTGTTTGGAGTTTCCATTTTAGTGTTGGTACAACTTGGATGCCGAGATATGGATAAGCTTCGTTTTGGTGGAGTATTGGTAATGGTTTGTTTTTGTAGTTTATGTTTTGTGTTTGAAGGAGGGTTTTGAAGGCAGTGGGAAAGAGTTTGGATTTATTTGGGCACCCTGTGACTGCACATTTTTGTGTTCCTACTTCGAGTCCGGTCCAGTCACTGAATTTTTCTATTTTGTTCATTTGTATTTGTAGTGCTGGAAGGGTAGCTGTAAGGGCGACTAAATCATCGGCATATGCAGCAGAGTTGATAGTGGCGTTTGATGTGTCAAACTTGTATCCATGGTTCCCTCTTTGTAACCATCTTAGGAGAGGTTCTAAAAATACTATAAAAAGATATGGACTTAATGTGTCTCCTTGAATGGTGCCTCGTTGGATTGGAATTGGTTTTGTTTGTCCAAAGTGTTCGCCGGTGTATATGGTGGTGGAGTGAGAATATATATTTCCAATTAGTGTGACAGCATCTACTGGGTAGCCAAGATCTTTCATTATTGCTAGTAGTCTAGCGTGATCTAGGGAACCGAATGCGTTCTTGAAGTCAATGTACATGATATATATGTCTTGGCTCAGGATTCTAGCATCTTCAAGTGCAGCTGTGAGAAGTTGTATCTGTCGTGAAGTGCTTCTCTCGGCGCGGAAGCCTTCTTGACTGTCATGAAGTATTTGATGATGTTCGCCATATGTTGATAAAATGGTCACGTGAGGGTGCTAGTAAAGAGTTTGTATATTGTGTTGGCTAGTGCAATTGGTCTGTGGTTTGGGAGATGAGAGGGGTTGCCTTTCTTATAAAGTAATATGGTGAGGCTGGTTTTCCATGATGCGGGTATTTGTTTTTGTTTGTAGCAGTGGTAGAAGAAGAGGTGTAAAAGTGTGTGAAATGAGTTGGGCATGTGTTTGAGGATTGAGTTTGGGATTTTACCTGGGCCAGGAGCTTTATTTTGTGAGAGATTTTTTAGGCAGATGTCAAAGGTTTCGCGATTGTAGTATGTATGTAAGGGGGTTTCTGGTGTACCTCGCTTTTCGAGGGTAAAACCCTCTAGGTCATGCCAAGGGTATTGACGTACCGCGCATGTGCATGTTTGGAGGTGTTCTGGTTGATAATAACACGTTGGAATGGTTGGGCGATTAGTGATAGATTGTTGTAAGTATATTTCTTGGGCAATATCTTCTGGGCTAGTGAGAATTTCATTTTTTTGTGTGGTGATGCAATCTAATGGTGGGGTTTCAAGATTTTTAAAAACGCGGTTGTTTATTTTCTTGGGGCTAATGTTATAGAGCTGTCTATATTTGGTGATGGCTTTTTTGATGGATTGCCGTGTGTATTTTGTAGTGATGGCGCATGCCTTTTTGTTTGCGGTTTTAGCTAAATCTGCTAGTGTGTTTAGCCATTCTTGTTTGGTGTTATCAGTTACTGGGGGAAGTGGTATGTGGGTGGGCGTATGTGGCTTTTTACAACATAAGGTCAAGACACCCATATCCGACAACATACCCATAACCAACCAGTAAATTATTGTCCAAATCCGCTCACAGAAAATCTCCTGGCTCAGTAGCTATGCTTCATAGGTTCATGATTTTATTTCTCTCAATTGATATGTTACATTGATTGGTTCTAAAAAAACATTAAAAAGTATTAAAAACGTAAGCTTCTTCATTATTTGTTTTAGGAGAACCTACATATCGGTTTAGTGTATGAGTAAAATTTTGACCTTCGAAATTCATAGTGATTTATATATTGGAGAAAATATAAAAAACTAAAGTTGCATTCCTCGTGATATGTATTTTTCTATGAAGGAAAAATCACTCTCCAATGATAAGCTCTCTTTTGGTAGGAATTCTCTTAAGTGGTCGATTTTAGGTGCGTCGACCTTACATCACATCAACAAATTACTAATCAGACGAGTAAACTAAACAACCGCCTTCTGTAGAGGTGCCCTTGCTGCCGGAGTGGAAGCTGCGCCGCCCACCGAGAACCTTGGCCGGCCCACAAACAAATCAAAGCTGGGAAGAATGTTTTCTTGTTATGCTAGACAACAGGCAACGCAAGTCTGCTTTATCATGCCAGGGCCACACCGGTAACTGTTTCTTCAGCAAACCCGGTATTGTCATTGACTAACAAGATTGATAACTTACATTTATACCAATATGTGGAAAACCAACAATCATATCATAACCTATATTAGAAAATATTTGGTTAATAGTTTAATGACTATTGGTTACTACTTGTGATTACAGTGTCCGGGGTTATCATTGTTGTTTTGTTTTGTGAGCATAACATCAAGGTTAGGTCAAGCGGCCATTTTATTCATGCCAACCCTACAAGGGTTAGGTGTACTTATTTATTCTCTCATGATCGCACATATTCTTCTTGCCGACCCAGGACCATTTGTGCTGCTTTTTCCACTTCAATTTTCCCGAAAAGGACTTGCAATGGTTATGCGAGACAATGCCTATCGACACCTGGTGCAGGGCGGAATAAAGAGAGGAGTTATGATGCTGCAACGAGATAGCATAGAAGTTGAGCTCAGGTAGAGACCTATTTCTGGGCGTCAAGGGCAGTCATTATGATTAGAATGTTGAAAGATGTGATTCATTTTTTTTTCAATAAAATACCACATTTCTTTAATATCTTTTAGTATTTAAGCTCAAGTGACTACTATATGTCAACTTAAAATCGATCACTCAGATCCATGCACCTGTACCTCAAATCTAGAAAACAGTTGATCAGTTGTGGGGGTGTCCGCTTGCAGGTAGTTGGAACTGGTGCACCGGCCTTTCACGTAGAATTGAAGAGGCAAGCCTGACAATCACTGTTCATAACTCTTGTTTGTCGTTTACATTTGACACGCAAGGATATCAATCAATATCTCTTCTGCCGCTCCTGTTACATACCGCCAAACAGTTTGGTAGCTTTCATAGCTGAGTAAGGTAGTGCTCGCAAGTACTTGCTTGCAACTTTAATGTAAACCACCCCCACCCACACTAGATTTCTTCACTCACAACTTCACCATTTAATGATACATCCTCACTTTCCATGCTTCAATCAAAGCTATTCTCTCGACTGATCACTCCCTTCTGACAGTAATCAACACTGCTTTTTCAGAACAGGGTGCCATCACTACCAACGCATAGTTCATTTTAAGATCCGGTCATTGCATTAGACCTCAACGGTAGCAGGCTTTCCAAGGTGTGATACTTCACGTCTCGTAGTTAATATGATGAATCAGCAATTGCGACCTAATCATCAAAGTTTGAAATTGTGAGGTACACATTATGGTATACCTCAGAGCACTCACGAGTGTGCCGTTTTTTTGTTATATGATGACAAGCTGAAATTGCGTGATATAAGATATCACAAGGCGAAGAGCAGAAGAAAGAGGCCATGACAAGTAGAGTCCTATGTAGATCAGAAATTACAATTTACATAGGTCGTCTTATCAACTGGCACAGGCGCCAATGCAGCGTGGTGAACAACGAGGTTACTGATTGCAGTTCCTACGAATCTAGACTAGTGCAGTGTTCTTGTAATAAATCTATCAACTGCAGCACCATGGCTGGATGCACTTTATATTATGTACACAGAAGGTTTCCCCTGCCAGGCTCCATAACATTGTAAATGGGAACCAAACTACGAGGTTACGAGTCAACCTGGAACTATTATGCTTGTGAAAAAGGGACTGTTATAAGTTAAAGGAGACTAGATGGAAATGGGAATGATGCAATAAGTTGTGGTTCCACTAGAAAAGAATCGAAGAAGACGAACATAACATTGCTAAGCAGGAGCATTGAATGTTATGAATCATGCTTAGTAATGTTATGGATGATGAGGTGGAGAGCAGAGCTCACAGAAGGTTGACCTCTTTGTTGTGGACCCAGCTGAAGGCCTTCCGCCGAGGCTCGCCTTTAGCGGCGCGACTGTGGGTGCGCTCGGCAAGGCGGTGAATGCGGGCAGGAAGGCCACAGACAAACTCTTGGGCGATCTGAGCTTCACTGGACAGCCCTGTGAGGCTTTCCACATTCCAGAACTTGATCAGATGGTCCATGATGCTCGCGTAGTCCATGGCGGTGTAGACGCCGCATCGCTGCGCCACGGACGAGTAGTCGTCGAAGAGGTTGGGATTCTCGCCGTCGTACATGAGGTGCGCCGGCATGGTGATCTTCTTCTTCATCATCTCCTGGAACGAGAGCATGGCCCCGTTCGGGTCTAGCTCAAAGAGCTTACCTACAATGCGACTGTACGCGATCTCGTGCCGCTTCTCGTCAGACGCGATGATGCCGCATATCGTGGCTAGCTTGTGCTCGCCCATCTGCTTTGCGTGACGCGCCGTGTTGCCGTGGGAAATGAACGTCGCTCGCTCCTGAAACGACGTGTAGATGAAGCCGTTGTAGGGATTTTGATCGATTTGTGGCTCCTGCAAAACGGGCCATTCTCTTTGTCAGTACCCCCTGTTTTCGGACTTGATGTTGATTCTATGGTCAATGAGAGAGTGAGTTGGGAGCTGGGTGGTTACCATGCCAGAGCCGATCAAGTACTGCGTAGTTTGTTCCACCTTGCGCATGTCCACGCGGCCAGAGAGATAGAGGTAGCGATTGAGGAGATCCCCGTGGCGATTCTCCTCGGCGGTCCAGGCGCGTATCCACACGCCCCACGGCGTGGGGCTGCACCCGGTCGTGTCTCGCACGCCTTCGAACGTGTTGAACATCGTCTGGTATGTGGGTAGCGCTTCTTCCGTGATCATGTCACCCACCAAGCACACCAAGTAGTCGTCAGGGAGCTCCCTGGCCCGCTCCCGCAGCGCCCGCACCTCGTCGAAGAAGCTCTCTGACGACGCGTCCGGCAGAAAATCCTGCGGCTGCCACGACTTCGCCACTGGCTTTAGCATTGGCAGTAGACTCTCCTGCGCCCAGTCATCTAGCGACGCTATCACCTCCAGCTTTTCCACCGGAATGTGCTTCTCCGCTGGCTGCTTTCGCGTCTGTCGTCCCCATTGCTGGTATGGCGTCATCACCTCACGCAGCGGAGTCTCCAAACTCACCTTCCTCTCCCTGCAATTTTACCAACCATGTCTTAACTCCCGCTACAGATTTCTTCATCACAACATTCTTCCAATACCAGCTACCGAACTAGCTACCGAACGGTAGTTCTCTCATTCAAGAGCAATCACCAAGACAACTAGCTTTCTTGGGCGATTGAAAACAGCTCACAAGACGATACACATTGCTTCTCAGTTCCCGTGTGCATTGAAAGAGAAAGTGACTGACACCAAGACCGGTCAATCGAAGCGCATACACTACAAACACCGGTTACTTAGCAAAAGGAACACCACGGGGTTCCAGGCCTTGGGAAACGAATGATGTGATTAAACTTCCTTCCAGAAAGTGTGCAGACACTCTTAATGGTGACTATCTTGCTTGATTATGATCAATAGCAAGATAATCAGCTTAACATCGATGCAGACTTTATCGACGACATATTCACTGGTAGTGTGCTCCATAGGTCATTGAACTGGAACTACATCGTGTTTAACAAAGTTTGATGCACTCTCTAAATTGAGACTCCCTGAAGTGCATTGCGTTTTCGGGTTCTACACTGAGCGGTCACAAACCCTTCGGGAACAGAAAGTACCGACCCAAAATATGCTGAGAACGCACGAAATAAAAAATAATATCTAGTCTCAGTTCTAAAAAAGTAACATTGAGCTGAAACAGGGGAGCTCACTCACCTGGGAAGAGAGGTAGTCATAACGACCTTGAGCAACCGACGCTTCTTCTTGCTCTCCACGTCAAGCCTCCGTCGCCCAGAGAACGAAGGCTGCATTGCTGCACGCATTGGCGCTTCCAGGAGCGCCGTAGACCCCATAGCTAAACCAACCTAGAGCGAAACTTACAGAGACAAACTGCAATGGGATAGTACTCAGACGACCAATGCAGGCTCCCGAATAGCTAACTGATCGCGCTACTGATCAATTTCGAGGGAGGTCTCCCTCTGGGAACCAGCAACGATACTTCATCCCGATCAGGCAACACTCTCCTGTGAACTAGTCAAAGATTCCGAAGGGCGACAATCGCGTAAACACAAGCTCCTTGCTAAGAGTGAGTGCGCTGAGAGAGCTAGCGATTGAATGCGGGAGGGGAGAAAAGGTGGTTGAGAGCTTGAATTGGTGGGGGATTGCAGGGACTGCAGTGACAGTTGCTGTGCAGCAGGGGATGGTTTTAGGATGGCAGTGGTGGTGGCACTATAAACCCGGGAGTGGCTCCGTCGCCTGGCGGGCGGACGGGTGGGAGGGAGGCTGGGACCGACCCAGTGACGAAGGCAGGTAGGCAGGAGGGGCCGACCTCCTCAATTAAGTCACCTCACATAAGAAAAGTTTAACCTGCCCGACCGCTCTCTCTGTTGGACTGCCCGTCTCCTCAACCTCTCGTTCGTTCGTTCCCACCCTGCCGGCCTGTTCCTTTCTTAAGAGCTGCAGTATGCACTGGCCATCGCTTAAACACAAATTTCTGCACTTGTCTTTAAATCACTCAAGTCTCTTGCATGCGATCTTCACGCGGTCAGGTGCCTTTTTAATACCATGCGTTGATGCAGATAGTTTTGGATCAATGTCAAAACTGCAGGATCAGTACTCTGCACTCAACTTCTTTCCAACTTCAGAAATACCTACAGCGACTTCTGATTTCATCAATGAATCTGCTCCTCATAACCCCAAAAGCGTTCCATCAGCCACTTACTGAAAACTCAATCATCTTCCAGTTACTGAAAACTAGTGTGGAGATCCGTTATTCCAACATACGAAAGTTTAACCCTTAAACACCTAAGGTGACCCGAGGGGCTCTTTTCCAACAGAATCTCTGCTATGTAGCTCTCAATGTACTCAACTTTTCACTTATATTTGGATGTCAAACTGGTCACCTTCTTGTGATGCATTCAAAAAGTGAAATTTTAGAATTCAAATCACAATTTGTATGAGTGATTTTGTGCTTTGAAAGGATTGTGGTAGGTAGGTTGGGGTTGTACATAACCTTGTAGGAGGTTGCAAGCTCATCATTGATTAGATCATTCATGATGCCCAAGTTCAAAAAGTGCACTATTCATGATGCCCAAGTCCAAAAGATGTTGTGATCCAATTTTGGGCTGCCCGTTTTAGACACTTTAGGCGTTTAAAGGTTAAGTTCAAATGGAGCGCTATAAACAACAATCCCTTGTTCCCTCTTTTCCTTGCTTATAAAGCATCCTCACTCCCTTGCTACAACAAACTTATGTTAATGTTGCAACCCTAACAAAATTGATTAACCCCTAACTCTCCTTGTTGCAAAACGGTCTAAGTCACAAAATGTGACCTTCCTTTGGATTAAGCTCAAACAATCTCAATCCAAGCATTCTTTAAAAGATTCAACCGTAAGATCTCAAAGTTCACTTGACATTCTTCTCACATACCAAATTTGAACCGTTCATTCTTCCTCATTTGTAAGATTATAATGGTCAAAGTTGGCTGATTTTTTCTCCTGCGCGAACCTCCAAACCCGATTTGGGTTTTAAGAATCTTGAGTTAGGGGTTAAATATCTTTGCTTGAAATTAATGATTCAATCTTTTTCAAGATCACCTAGTGTTTGACTTTCTAATATTAGTGTAAAAAGATAAAGCGAGGATTGCTAAGAGTGTTGCACCGGATTAGAGCTTTTATTTAATGAATATCTTGTAGGGTCCTAAACACACTATATCATACGCTGCACTCGTCCAAACTTTCTCACTTTGTCCCGTTGTTCAAGCCGTTCTCGTTTTATACTGTAGGGACGTTTTAAATAGGGAGTCGAGGCCAACAAACCCCAAGCCAATTCACTCACTTTTTGAGTGCCATTAGCTCTATAGGCCGCTTGGAGAACACATTATAAAATTGATAAAGTGGAGATGAGAGGAGGCATAAGGCATAAATTGCCCTTGTTTTTTTCTGATCGTAAGGCATGTTTTCTCCTTGGTTGCAATGTTGCAACAATTGGCCTCAGTCCAATATTATAGTGTCATGATTATAATGTATGTCATTATGGTGGAAGGGGATGGAGTTTAAAGGGTGGCACAAAGTGTTTGGATGTGGGACATTGTGAAAGCAGAAACCACCATGGAGGTGGCATTTGATCACAAGCAGATTAAAGAAACAAAAGTACATGAAGATAATAAGACGAGAGAAGAGGAAACAAGAAGATGAGAAACAAGGAAGAGAAGAAGAGGAATTCGCTCAACCAGATGCCTTCAGAAGGGTCTTTACTTTTTTAGGTGTTTTTTTAAAGTCTTAGATCAGATTGGGGCGCACCATAAGTTTTTGGAAGCTAAGTTGATTGTGCATCTACCTCTAAAATCTCAAATGCATAGGATCAAAAACTTAAGGCTCTTTGCTAAAAACTAGGGCTCTTTTATCCAATCGCAGGTAATCAAACTCCTTGACAATCCCAATTTTGGGAGGCCACTTATCTCACTCTCTACAACTCGGAATTGGACATGCTTACTACCATTCAAAAGCCCTATAAGAATTCTACCACCATGTCAAATGTCACTCTACTTAGTCAACAAATGAGAGAAAAATAGAGAAAACAATAGGCGACTCTCCGTGGAGTAATAAGAAATTAAACACCATCTAACATCTAATTAAGCCAAATATAAGTACTAATTGAATGGAAAAGAAGATCAAGAGAGCTGAAAAGAACGCCCATGGCCTTCCTTATCATTAAAGTAACCATTAAAGTGGAAGAGGAAGAGAGACAAAATCAAAATAGATAAAGAGTCTTAAAGAAAAGTTTCAAAACAAGTTTTTTAACCCTTAAACGCCCACGATGTCGAAAAACGACATTTTAGATGTACATCAGAAACTTTGAAGAGCCATATCTTCTTCATCCGAGGTCCGTTATGGATGAAATCACTTGGATTAGGTTATAAATCAAGTCTAGTTTGTGTTGTAAAGTTTTCAAGCCCATAAAATAAGGTATGAATTAATGGAATGCACTTTAGTGAAAACAACTCTTGTTTTTGGGTTTCCAAGCATGGGACATGTATTACCATTGCAAGCCAATTATGTGAAATTTAAAATATTTTTTCATGATTTTTTTTTTCATGATCATGATCTTAAGGTGATTCTTAACAACTTTGTAGTGAGAAGTTTTTTGATCCAAATGATTTTGCTATTGGATTTGCAATGATGTTTTGTCAACAGAAATAGTGAGAAAATGGATGATATTTGAGGAGCTAAATCTCCCTCATCCACCGTTGGATTTCAACTTAATTTTTTGGGATGGCCTCCAATTAGAGTCTAGTCTAAGTGGTAGAAACCTTAACAAGATCGAAGATGTTTTGAAGATAAGGCATGAAATTGAATGCAAAGGGTCTAGTTTTGGACTATTTTTCCTTTGTAAAATGTTCGGTAGTTTTTACCATTGCATGGCTTTTATTTGAGCCAAGAAATTTTTTGATGAATTTTTGTTCGGTAAAGGAATTATTAAGATGAAGGTGAACATCTTTCTAGCTGGTGATTTCTTCATTGCAATAGGTATATTGGTAGCATTTCCACCTCAAAGTGAAAATGATGAAATTTTGCAGTTTGTTTTTGATACTAATATGTTATGATCTCCCAATCTGTAAGGCCTCATGACTCAAATATTGGTCCACATGATCTTCGATAAGTCTATTACAAGTTTGTACGGTTGAGATCTTAATAGCTTCTCTTGATTTTCATCTATGACAATTTCTATGGAAATGTGCTTTTCTGCTAAAAATCGGCTCGGGCGTTTAGGGATTAAAACAATACAAGACGTGGTCAAGGGCGATTCAACCTAACCCTAGGATGGTTTGCCCTAACACTAACACTAGAAGCTGTACATTTAGTTGTATCTACACATTTAGGTTCACATTTATGAGCTGCACCTCACATTTGTTCCGGCAACATACAAAGATACTTCTAAAAACCTTTTGTACTAGTGTGGTATTTAGGTTCCTTCATTGCATCGGGTAGATACAAACATGAGATGTGTCATTTTCTTTAAAGACTGAGTTGTTCTTTGTCTTTGTTGGCTTTGTAGTAGGAACTCTTTGCAGTGATGTGGTGAAATTTATGGGGTTCATGAGAGTACGACTTTAATTATTGTTCAGAAATTTTGTATGGTTGTTGAAAATAAATTTAAACCATTAGTAATTGAAAAACAAACCAATACATTATTACTATATCAATTAGAATTGCTAAAAGAAATGTCATTTTGAGGAATCAAGAGGCATTTTTTATGTGATAGGGGCCGTAGATGGTAGTCACATTCCTATGATAGCCCCTCTTTTAGATCCTACTTCTTATTATTATAGAAAGGGTTTTCATTCGACTCTACTCCAAGGTGTAGTCGATGCTAAATGTCGGTTTTGGGATTATGATTCCGAATAGGCCGGTAGATGTAATGATTAAACCTAGTTCCAAAACTCACATATTGAGACAAAAATCATGAATAGACAATTAGCATCTTACAAACTTATAGATGATGCCGCTTATCCCTCAAGGTTGTGGTTTTATTCTCCTTTTAAAAGAAAAAAGGAGGATTTGTTAAGAGCCAAGGCTCATTGGAATTTTATCCAATTCTCCACAAAATACCTGTAGAGAGGGCATTCGGGATTTTGAAAAGGCGTTGGAGTATCCACTTAAAATATAGACATATCTTTTAGACATATTCCCTCTTTGGTGACTACTTGCATATGTTTGCATAATATGTATATTGTTCAGAATGATGTCTTTGAGAATGATTGGGCCAAAGAAAGTGATGAAATGATGAAAAGAGAGAGCTTTGTGCCCAGTGGACAATTTGAAAGAGTTGACATTTTTAACGTTGCATTGAGAGAGTGTCACACTTATATTGTAGCTGTTGATACATGGCTTATGACAATGCGGCGTTATCAACAGCTACAATATAAGTGTTTTATTTTTTCTTAATACCGTATGCAAAAATATGAGCAAATTTTTTCAAGTATAAGTTTATTACCTTGTTCATTTGCATTCTTTACGAATTCCGGCTTTATCTCCTTGCGTAAGGCAATTATTTAGAGTACATTACTATCCTTCTAATGCTTTTTGTCCTCCTCCTCCTCTTTCTTTTTCATGATCTTCTTAAGGAAGAGGAGGAGGAAAATTCCCGTTTGACAATGTACTAAACTTTGAAATAAGAGGAGGTGGAGTAGGACTAAACAACCCAATTGACCTCCTAAAAAACTCATAAATTTCTTTGTTTCTAGAGTTTTGTTGTGACAAACAAGCTCAAGCAAGAAGAGGAAGAAAAAATATATTTAAGTAGAAGAGAAAGAAAAAATATTAAAGTAGAAGAGAATGATGATGAAAGAAAAGTAGAGCATAATGACCATTTAGATTGAGCCACCATCTAACCATGTTCAAATGCCCAAAAATATTTATTTTTTACATTTTTTAAATTTTTTTTAAAAAAGTTTTTGGATATGGCCTCTAGGCCATGAAGCTGCCTTCCATTCTTATATCTCTTCATTTTTGGCCCGCATACCATGTCAAATCCTGTCTTCTAAACATTAAAAAATTGTTTCAGAATATAAGCCTTGACTCTTCATGTTAGGCCTTTCGAGCAGATTTTACATTTTGGACCAATCGCCAAGCTTGATTTCGCCTTCCATTGGCCTCATGCTTGGCTTTGCCTCTCATGTAAAGCGGCCCTTCGTTTCCAAGAAGACACGTCTTTATTCTATAATGTTGTGATTCCTTCCCCATTCTTGCCCTCTATTCACTTCTCAAGACTTTAGCCGTAGCGTAGAACAAGACTACTTATGTATGACATATGGCATTGTCCTTGACAATTTGGTATATACTTGTACTTAAATATAAGTACGTAACCCCTAAAGATCCAAAGACAACCAAAATGGCATTTTGCTACTTGGAACAACCTTGAAGAGGGATCATCTGGAATGAGTATTTTGCCTTAGATTTTTACTGTGTGTTCCTTATACTACAAGGTGTGTGTACAAAAATTTACATATTCGGATTTCAGAGAATTTTTTGACGCAAATTTCAATTGTCAAGTCAATTGATTTCATTTTTTTTAATGTTTAACTGATTTTTAGTTTCTTTTTATGCGATTTTTTTTTTGTAACCAGATCCTTAATCAAAGTTATAATAGTAATTTGAGTCATTTAGAACTTTTACAAGAGGAAGTTCCAAAGCTTTTTAGAATTTTACACAATTTTCTTTCAATACAGCGTAGCTTTATAGCAGATTTGGCAAATAATAATTCTAGAAATAGATGCCTAAAATTTTGGGAAATTATTGGCATCTTTTGCCGAATATTACATAAATTATAATTCAAAGTTGCCGAATAGTGAGAATTTCTTACTTTACACTAGTTTTCAAACTTTGTTGGAAGATTAATGTGCATTTTGGTAAAAGAATATGTTTATTTTGTAATCAAGCCTACTTACATTAGTCCGCAAACAATATGGGTTAGAAGTAGCAAGAATTTAGGTGAGGCTTTTGAAATGTGTTGGACACAGATTTTTGGAGTCCAATTGCGCATAGAAGATGAAGTTTTATGGAATTGTGTCAAACTAGCAAAAGTTGAGAAATCAAGCCTTCTTCCACCTCCAACAAGTTTTGTGTCAAAAAAAGTTTTTATGCAAAAAATATGGACAAAACAACACAGCAGTGTAAAGGTCCATGTATCAAAATGCATTCCGAACCCTTTTTTGAAGCTCATTTGTGCATAGAAGATCAATTTTTTTGAAAATTATTTGGTTTAAGAAAAGCTTAGAAATCAAGTAATCTTTCACCTCCAACAAATTTTATGTCATTTGAAGACTTTGTGCAAAAAATGTGGGTGTTTAAAAATTGAAGACTAACTAGGTGCTTCACCTCAAAGTTCAAATATCCCACATGCATCGTCGGATACGACTTTACTCCTCTTTTATAAACGAGAGAACATGATTGCCCTTGTAAGACATAAATCTTAGATGCCAATCAGTAGAAGAGAGGTGGGTGTTACTGCAAGGCAACTAATATAAAATTCAAGTAGAAAATTCCCGAGATTGGGATACATATTTATGGTGCCAAACCTAGTTTTTGAACTTTAATTATTTTTTAGGCAGCAAGGTGCCAAACAACTTATTAAGGAACAACTTATCAAGGTACCTACTTGCCGTTCGTTCGGTTCTTTCTCAAAGTAAGTACATTTTACGTTTTATTGTATCATTGATTTTACAACTCTGTCTAGAAAGTAGAAAGTAGTATGCAGGAAGGTTGAAAAACTAAATGAGTCCCGATAAAAAAAGAAAAAAAAAGAAAAAAAAAAAAAAAAAAAAAAAAAAAGAAAGAAAGATGAAACGAACAAAACAAATGAGAGAAAAAAGAAAGAGAAGAGCAATTTTTTTGGAGTAACAATCATCAAGCCCCCCATAGCACGAAGTAGACTGTATCTCCCAAAGATGCGCAATAGAAGTTTTGCATCCACTTTGAACATTATGATCTCACAAATGGTAAAGACCCTTTGGCTAAAATTTTGCATAGTACTTGTACTAGAGTGAGGTTCAAGATTCTACATTAGAAAGTACAAAAAAAAAAACACATTACAAATTTGAACTAAACCTCAATTCCAACAAGGTGGTAGTAAAATTGGTGTTGGATGTTCAAGAATTACTTAATATATTATAAGGGATAGTTAACAAATTCTGAACTCATAACTACCCATACTCATAATTTTTTTTGAATATATTGAAAGTACAGAGGAAAAACATATATATGTAAAAGATTCTTGACACAAGTAAGGACTATCCCCTGTCGTCCAATAACCAAACTTGGATATATTGTGCCACTGGGAGTATTCTCGTGATGTACCTTTCCACTACACATTAACATTGCATAACACAGTAACATCAATTCCACGCTGTTCTTAGAAATCAGACTTTCCAAGGTCACACACAGGGGCTCTCGGATCATGGTCACAGAAGGCGCACTCCACGGATGCTGCGCCTTCGGGGACGAGGAGAACCAGTGTACTCAATCAGCTTCTTTGAAGGCTTCCATTAAAACTTTGCGTGCCGAGGAAGTTAATTCTTGAAGCCTGGAGTGTACGAAGATGGCTACTCAATGTAACTTGATGTTTGAGAGCGTTTCACACGAAGAGAAACAGTTAAAACTATTTTTTTCTCACTGGGTCGCTGTACATGGGATGGCCGGAGCAGGAGCAGCAACTTAGAACTCCTTCCACTTTAGCCTGAGAGGATTCAAGAATCTTGCTGTATCAACAAAAAGTATCGTGATTAGCTAGGAAACACCTGCACTCCTAACATTATCCACTTTAATGTCCTCCAGGCCCAACAGCTTGTCAGTACGTCCACATTCGAAGTCTTCTGTCTAGTGGGTGAAGTAGATCCATTTGAGGGCAATCGAGAACATTCATTCATTCCCCAAAAAACTCTTCGGTGTCATAGAATGTGGAAAGCGATCAAAAAGTAACGGGTCCGATTGCTTGAGGGAACTAATACATCTGTGAATTACTGTCATATTATCATTACAATAGAGTCCCAAGAGCAGAGACCTTGAGATTCTCCGGTGGATTACAGATATGCAAGATTAGCGACGAATGTTGCTGCTGATGCTTACTAGGAAAACATTGAGCAGTGGGTCAATCTAGCATGTATTAATGTTGCGGTGCTTGCTCCGTCGGATCTCGTCAGGCCTGTGCTCATTTGCCATCTTCATGCTCGTGCTGGTATTTGTTACTGACAAAATTAGGTCTATTGTTTTACAATAGCAACACCGTCTACTTGAGTACATTAGGGTGACTGTGAGTATGGGCACCAAGATGATGGTCCACTACAAGGAAACTATGATTGTTTACTATGAGTAACTACAAACCGTTTGGAATCAAAAACCAAACAGGTCTCTACTAATAAGTTATAGCAGATCCTCATGAACACCATGGTTTTCTTTTAACGGTTTTATGTAATTGATGTCTCTATGTTCACTAGATTTTCACAAGTGTTACAAACAAAATTTATATTCCAAACTTGATAAAGTACAAAAACAAGAACTTGTCAATTGATAAAATTACATGGTTTTCGAGAACCTTCACAAATGTGTCTGATTTCACATTCTAGGCAATACTAATTCTTGCCAATGTTCAATATAGTCATGTATAACTTTTACAACACAAAGTCTAGGAAGTGATCACGTAACTTGTAGGAGCTCAAGTATCTTACATACAACTTCGTAAACACATTCCAAATATGTACGCTAGACTGAACATAAGAACTGAAACAAATGATGAGAGCACTTGTCAGTAAATACTGGACAAAGTGTTTGGAACAGTTACTTATCTTCTTGCAAGCATTTGTATTAACAATGTAGTAGACTCCACTTGATTGCCGTGTCCAGATGAATAAATTAGCAATTTCAAAATTCCCAAAACTGATTGAAATACTGCACCCCAAATCTGTAAGACATGGTGAAGGTACTGTACATTCTAAACACTTACAAGCCTGGGAAGAATGTATCATGTCATCAAGGTGTACATTCCTGATAGCTCACACATGATAGCTACCGCATTTACCTTAATCTCGTGTGATCAACTGTGAGCAAGCTTTGCCATTCATAACTTAAAATTGGGCTGGAGGGAGATGAATCCAGAAAGTTCCAAGGGTCATCAAGCACAGTATCCAGGGAGAGCAGCTGCAGATGAGCTCACTGACAACAAGGGATAGTGAATGCAAATGCTATTGAGTAGAAGCATGTGAATTGTGACCAGAAGTTGTTGGATTGAACATTCACCAAAAGCTCACTGCCCTTTTGCATGATCGAAACTGAGGCTAGATACCATGATTTCTGCCGAAAAGGTCAAAACTTCATCTCCACCCATGACCAAGTACGCCTGTGTGTATGTACTTGACAAACTTTCAATTTGGTTTACTCTCCACCGCCACCAGTAAAAGTTTCTTGCATTTATATTTCCCCACATGCTCTTAGCTAAATTTTTTGTGCACTTGTGGGCGAGCCTTGTAGTATTCTAGAAACTATCTCAGTAATGATGTAAGTCATCAAATTCTAAGCTAGTTGTCACTGCATAAAAAGTGATACCTTTCCACCTTGGAATTGGGCATCCCCGTATGGAGTCGCCTACAGAGCTGTGGAAACAATCCGCATTCCCACTACATAAGAGTCGTTGAATAGTGTTGTGTGAGGATAAATTGGTGTTATTTACTGATAAGCAAAGATTACACTATTCTTCAACACTTCAAAGATTAGTGTTCAATTTTGACAGCCATTGCAATCAATGCTCTCTATGCTTTGATTTCTTGAAGTTACCAATTTCACCACTTCTAGTCAATTCTTCTCCTTTCTTTAAATCTCACATTTAGTGTTCTCTCTTGAAATTTAGTGTTCTAACACTAAGATGACATATGACATTTAGTGTTTTGGTTTGCAATCAACGTTTGCAACACCAATTAATAGCTCTTCTGCAAATATCTATACATAATTTTATCCTTGTCATATTTGCTTTATGCTTGAATACTTCTATGTCAAATAAAATTTTGCTCACAAAAGTGAGTAGGTGTGAATTGCTAAAATTGGGTGTACTCACTTAGTGTTAGGAACCACCTTTCTAGTGCTATGAAAGGCAACAAGTATGCACATATCCTCAACAAGTACATAGCACATATCCTCGACACGGCACTATTGAAAGATGGCTTTAGAATTTTGGTCGTGCACTTTGTTTCCATGAGTGGGCCTCCACAGAATGTTATAGCAGCTTTGTGCTTTATTCGAACATTCTTCGAATGGATAGGAGGCAACAATATTACTGTAGTAGGTCATCCCATTCATTTGCTGGACCAACAATTTCATGTACTCGGTAATGTATATGAAAATTTCATGTAACTACACTTAATTTGATAATTAGTGTTAGATTATTATAAGATTTGAAAATGCTATAAGTTTTTGCTTTGGTTTAAAAACATTTATCAAGAGCATTGATTCTAATACTATATAAGGACCCCCATCTTGGCCAATATAGTGGGTAAAATTATTGAACAACAGTAAAAACTTATAATATGTTTATGTAAATTAGTGTATCTAACACTAGATACCAAATTTAGTGTAGTGACTGGGGAGATGTCTCATCCACCTTGCGGGGCACCATCCAAGATGACATTCATTCATTGATGTGCACTTGTTGGCAATCCCCTCCAAGTTGTCTGGAAGTGCGGAAATCAAGGCACCTCCTAGTTGGGCTCTGTGCTCCTCATTAGGACTCATCTGTCCTTGTCCCCGATGGCCACATACAAGGATTACAAGTGGCCAGTAGTACTTGCAATTCGGCCAGAATGAAATTAACAGAGCTGTTATGTAAAAGATTTGGAGGGTCTATGCTGGTTCTCCAAAGTCAAGAATTTCTGACAAGAATGACTGTCACATTGCCGCTTGTAGTTCATGGCAGCAGAAGTACCAGTACATACGTTCAGAAAGGCCCAATGGGAGCACATGTAAGTGCATGTATTTCACGCTTGCCATTTTGTATCCTCGTCAATTTATATACGGTGAAATTGAAGTGAACGTGCCTTTGATTGTTCCTTGTCCTATGGGCACGGTCAAGAGACAGTGTTGTTGGCGTTATAGGAAAAAAACAAGTGAGATGTAACTTCTAATCGTATGCTTAACAAGTATTTGATATGTGCAATCCGATCGTGCTATATTTTTCCAATAGAAGATAATGCAATCATAAAATCCATAGTGGAATGCATGATAATCTATGTGATCGACAAAATTCACTACCTTGGCTATGCATGTAATTAGTTTGACCCTCTCAAAACAAGTGCGCAAAGTGCAACTATCTCCCAAAATCTCACTTATGCTCTTGAGAAGGGGCCGCATTTCACGTCGGAAAATGCGGAGAAGAGGGTCAATTGGAGGGGTCTTGAGGGCGGGGGGTCTTGTGGGCGGGGGTCTTGGGGAGGGGGGTCTTGAGGAGGGGGGTCTTGGTGCGGGGTCTTGGGAGCAGGGGGTCTTGCGGGCGGGGGTCTTGGGGAGGGGGTCTTGAGGCGGAGGTCGTGGAGGCGGGGGTCTTGTGGGCGGGGAGTCTTGAAGGAGGAGATTAATCCCATCTTGTTTGTAACGGCTTCTTTCCATGAGATAGTAGAAGAGGATTGGGGTTGGGTGCTCACTCATGGATTAAAATGTTAATAGTATGTAATACCACTCAGAGGGTCCATGTGGCATCCCCTCAAGGGGGTCTATGTGGCAAAATAGGCCCTAGACTAATTAATTAATTGCTGCATAGTGAAGATAGTGCAACTAAAGGTGTAGTTGCTCTCCCTTGATGCAATCATCGAAGTATTTACATTTGTCGGTTGGTTGTTGCTTTGTTTCCGTTATTTTCGGTATTTTCATGTACCGCATCAATACATGGTGCATCAGAGCAAAGCATGACCACAAGGTGAAGTCACGCAAACTGGAATGCCACACCCGACATTGATGGAGGCACGTACAAGTGGATGAACACAAGCTTATCCGTGGAAAAATGGTACCCTGGATTTGCAAGCAAGAATGTGCCATTTTCTCTTGTGATAATGAGACCACCAAATATTTTCTGGCAAGAGCCACAAAATCAACAAATTTTTGTGCACGATGAGCCTCACTAGTACATGAACCTGCATACCTACATCCATGACTTCCGGTTACAATCATACCCGCCCTTCACGTGGTCCTCTAATATACCCCTTACATCATAACCGGTACCCTTGCTCGCTCTTCAATTCGCCCACCCATGATAGTTAATTGTGTCAGTACCATGTAACCACTTTTGCTTCATCAGTTCCTCCAATGTCTGCAGCCTCTGGTGCTCTTCGAAAATGGCAACTAAGAGGTCAGTCTGAATACCCGCAGAAAGCATTTTATGATATTCCTTCTTTCTTCTTTTGAACCAAACAATGTTTGAATAATACAACATGAACCTGGTCAATCTCCTGCCTGGGGGGTAGGTCGTAGAACTTTCGATTGGTAAAAAGGAATTAGGGTGGGTTTACACTAGAGCTAGGGCCATTTGAGAATGGAGGCCAATTCGTCCATGTGGCATGCAAATGGACCCCAAGTGTCATGAGTAAAAAAGTTACTTGAGTGCATTTATTTTCCTCACATGGCCTTCAAGGAGATGAAAGGAATCACCATTTGGGAGCTCTCTTTTGAGAGGCTTGGAGCCATCCCGGTGGCATTTATTTGCTCATAAAAAACTAGTATGGTGTAAGACAAATATTTTAAAATAATATCGACACCCACTCTCAATTAGGGAACCTTAGCCTTATCTCCTACACCAATGAGGGAGCTCTATTTCAATGGCCCCAACTCAAAAGTCAACCTCCATTTCTTGTGTAAACTAGCCCTTATCGTCTTGTGCTTTGAAAAGCACTTGATGTCTTTATAGGTCTCGGTTGAAAAACAAGCGCAGTGCACTTGAAATAGAAATAGTGTTCGAAACAATGGAATGAAATTTAGCCGGTGAATAATCGACTCTGTTTATAGCCAAACAAACACATTTTTTGAGAAAGTATCATAAATGAAAAAGGAACTAAGTTATACGTATCTTGTAGTAGACTTATTTTGTATCGCGTGGACCAAAACTTGAGTCATAAAGCCTCATACATTGCAAGCCAACTATGTAATATATGTTTTATATTTGTAAACCAAAACCAAAAGCTCTCTCTACTTGCATGCTTGTCATTGATCCATACTTCATTATATGGCTTTGTAATTTTATACATATAACTTGGAACCAAGCCAAGTGAATTTGTCAGAAGTGGAGTAATATGGATGAAGAAGTTATGGCTCTTCAAAGTTTCAACCCTTCATCCAAAATGCCTTTTATTAAAAATTGCCCTTTCCTAAGACTAGGGACATTTAGGAATTAGTGTTGTCACATTCTATGAGTAGGGTTTGCTATAATCTATTACTTTTTATGGATATATAATGAAGAAAACAACTATCCATACTATATAGAGAGGGCAAATTTTGTAAATTTTGTTGGTAAATTTGTTGATCAAAATATAAAGTCTAAAAAATTATATAATAATCATATGTACAAACAATATTATGTAAACACAAAACATCATCTATTATGTAATTAAAATCAAGGACTCGTAACCTCTTAATGCACCTAGCTCATTTCAGCCAAAAAAACACAATATTGTAAAAAAATAAATGGATAAAAATCAAACGAAGTTCTATAAATTTCAACCGTACAAATGTATAATAGATTAATTGTAGATTATGTGGACCAGTATGTCATTTGACTTATGTGGCTACATATATTGTGAGATCATAATATATTAGTACTCTAATGAGAGTGCACATTTCATAATTTTCACTTTTGAGTGGAATACCACCAACAAAGAAGAAGAAGAATATCATATCTCCATGGGTTGGTGTGAATATAGTGTTCGTTTGACTTATGCTTCATAGTATGCCCACAAGACGTAACAATAATGGTATAGCTATCAACAAATCTAATGCAATTACCAATTAAATATTCACCTTGTACCCACAAAAGTGAGCAAAAGGAAACTCTTGCCTCAAAGAAAAGCTTTGCAATGGTGAAAACTGCCAAAAGGTTTAGAGAGGAAGAGTACTTCAAAAGTGATTCTTTTGCACTCAAATCCATGCCTTAGCTTCAAAATACCTTTAATCTGGTCAAGGTCTATACCACTAAAACTAGACTCTATTTGGAATCCATCCCAAAATACAAAGTTAAAATCCAACAATTATAAAGGAGAAATATCTCCTCAGAGATCTTCCACTTTATATCTTTTTTCTATTGTAAAAACATCGTTGCAAACATCTAATACCAAAAGTATTTGGAGTATAATTTCTTTTCTTTAAATAAAAAAGATCAAACTAGAAAGTTGTTGGAAATCATCGCAAGACCGCACTTTGTAAAAAAACATCTTAAAGAAAATTTTCTATGAATCAAACTAAGGGATGGGGATAGTGAAACATGCAGCATGTTTCAAAAAGCATGAACTAATAAAAGCATCACAAGAATCCATGTCATATATTTCAAACATCTTGATTTGGAATAAGGTTTTTACGACAAGAAAGTAAACTTCATTTGGAATCCAATTCACCAAATTTCGTCTAAATGAAATTTAGATAAACTAGATATGGCTCTTCAAAGGTTTAATAGGCTATCATCCAAAATGATCAATTACAACATTTGTCATGTTTAGGGGTTAAATGCAAGCCCTATCAGTTTGCAAGTTGTGCAGAGTTTCTTTGTCGTAGAGAATATATGATTACTTCTCGTGTAATGGTTCAACCTTTGAACGCCCCATGCGATAGCATCACAATACACTTTGATGCCTTGCAACTCTCGAAATACTAAAGTGTGAACGGAGTGTGGCTTAATGGGAGCCAAAAATATATGTTGTTTGAGATAGTGGGTACGCTTGGATCCTTTCTCAAAATCCAGTAATCGACCTTTTCTCTTATTAAATCATGTTTATAATATTTTTCACTCTTATGACCTTGAGGCATGCCTCCAAGGGTAAGTCGAACGGACACTCTAAATATGCTTGTCTCAAATGAAGTTGGAATTCTTCTTCTATCTTTAGTGCATGCTCAATTTTCAACGTTTTGTTTCCAAATTGCCCAACAGTCTCACGTGCAATGTAGTCTTAAGACACACATAATTTACAAAAACATCAAAGATTAATTGGTGACAATCTTAATATGGGAAATGCAATGAATGTGCACCTTACATGAACCTCTCGATCGTTGATTGGTTTAAATCTTTTTGACAACTCTGAGGCACTTGAATTCATAAAGCCCTTCTTTGCGGCCTACTCAAGAACCAAATTTGTGTGCTCAACCCTTACACTCTTGCAAGCAAAAAAATTAAACACACAAGCCAAAAAATAAGAATATTTTATGGGTCAACTTTGTAAATAATGTACCCGTATCAACTTCTAAATTTGTTTCTTACAACCTACCAAGTAATAATAATGGCAAATTTTTTATACAACCTACCTACAACTACCACAACATACAACATTTATTCCACCTTAGGTAATGAGTGATATTACGTGGCCAAAACAATGAGGTGGCAAGAGCCAACCATTGTGCCATCTTGTCCAATTGGCATGTTGTCCTTGTCCAATTGGGCAAATTGGCATAAGAGACAAGACGAATGAAATGGTAACATTATATACAACATAAGAGGTTGGTAGCATTGTTAGATTATTGTGAGAGCGCAACTAGAGCGAGTCCCAGAAGGTGAAGAAATCATTGCGCCCGATACATGCATCACTGTTCCGTGCTGCTCGCGTCTTGGATCATGTACCTAAATCTGCATGCATGGGTGGTTGTGTTTCTGGAAGCATTGCCTGCTTTATAATTTCACTGCACTTTGTTTGGTTAGAAAAATCAAAAGATGAAAAATAATAAAATTCATTACACCTGAAGAAAAAAATACCCCTGCACTTCATGCAGAAAGTGGATTTCAAAACACGTCATGGCCACTGCATGGGAGTAACACCTGAAAGACCTTCACCATATCCATACTCTTCACATTTCTGTATGTGCACTTGGAAAATAATGATTGGTAACCTATGATATGGTAACAATGCAAAACTTTGAAAAGTATTATAAAAGGAACTTTAAGTGAGTTATTGAGATCTCAACCGTACAATCTTGTAGTAAACACATTGTATATCATCTGAATCAAATTTTGAGTCATGAGGTCTCATACATTACTAACAAGATCATACACGAAAAACATCACAATATCTCAACATTGTCACCTTGAGGTGAAAATGCTACCGATATACTTATAGCAATGAACAAAGCACCAACTACGAAGATGTTCACCTTCATCTCAATAACATCCTTGAACAAGAAAAAAGCCATGAGAAAAATTTCTTTAATCAAATGATAGCCCTGCTATGGTGAAAAGTTGTAAAAGTCTTACAAAGGAAAAGTGGTCCAACTTTACACTCAAATCTATGCCGTATCTTAGATATAACTTTGATTATGTCACGGTTTTTACCACTCAAGCTAGACTCAAACTGAAACTCATCCCGAAAAACAAACTCGAAATCCAATGGTGGATGAAGGAGATATAGCTTATACGATTCCTCACCTATCAGAAAAGTTTTGAAATATCTTACCAAAAGTTGAAACATAATGTCTGAATCACAATTAGATTCTTTTTACAATTTCATAAGTATGATCTTAAGATGAAGTCCAACAACAACTACTACATGTAGGCGTTAAAATAGTGTTGAACAAAAATCGTCTAAGTAGAGTGAACGATGCTCCAGAAACCCTAAATTTCGAATACTACAGAAATTCGTCACGATCAGATTTCCGTGAGGGCGATGCAAGAGTTGCAGCAAATCACGAACGGCTAGAATGAATTGCTGTCCTTGAGGGAAGCTTGGATTGTACAGGTGACAGCACATGGAGCGAAAGGCTATTAGTTGAGCAGTGTAGGAGAGAATTGTCAATGGCGTCGCAGGAAAACGAGGCGCTTCAGCTCCTCCGTGCGGCGCTCAACAATCCGCATGGCACAGCTTCGGAGAGAAGACAGCGCTTACTCACGGCCTGGACTTTCCTGCGTCGCTCGGCAGCTCCGAATTCCGCTTTAGACGGTATCTTATTCCTCGTTCAGTCCGTTTCCAATGCTTTTTCTAAAATTTCAACACAATTGGAGCATGCTCGGAGTATTGTTGTCGTAGAGTTTCTCTTTGAACACTTGTTAAGCAGTTTTTTTATTACCATCTCACGTGATTTTATTTTTTGCATGCTTATAGTTTGGTATGTGATCGATATCGATTTCGAATTAGCTATTAGAATATGTAGATCTAACAGTTTTTTCACAGAATGTGATGTGAATTGGACAATTTATTTTTTCGTTTTAAGTTTTAATAGTGTTCTTCTTTCTTTGAAAATTTATCCGGCATTGTAATACGATGTAGGTACTCTTACAGCCAAAGAGAAAAGGTTACGATCGAAGGAGGAGAAAAAAGATCGAAGGAAGGCGAGGAAGCGGAAACGTGAAGCTGTTAGTGAACATCGACATGGAGAAATTACCGAGCAGGTTATATTTCTGATCAGCGAACTATCTCTTCATTTTGTTTCTCGATGTTTTGTACTGTAGTCTTCAGTTACTTCCTTGTAGCTCGTCCCTACGGATGTGTGGAGTTGATCATTTGGAGAAATGGTATGATCATGACATTTATTCTTCGATCAGGACGAAAGTGAGAAGTCGCTTCTCGAAGCTGCTCGACTGGGAAACGTTGAACAGATCGCTCAACTAATCAAGCAGGGTGTGCGTATCTCTTGCAAAGACGAATTGAACTACTCTGCTCTTCACTGGGCGTCGCTTTACGGTCATACCGATGTACATGCCGTGACTCGTCTCTGTGCAATGAAGTGTTGAATTAGTCGATTACAATTTCAAGTTAGGCCAGGGCTTGTCCTTTATCGGATTGTAAGTTCATGAAGATTGTTTAGTGTGAGGAGAAGCTATCATCGTTATTGGATTTTTCGTCACCTTTTGAATTCCTTGAGCAACAGCGTGGAGTGATCTTGAGAAGATGTAGGTGGTGAGGGCACTTTTGGGTGCAGGAGCAGGTGATGGGACTCGCATAAATAGGAAGAATAACTCTGGCAATACACCTCTGCACTTGGCGTGTACAGGTTAGCTCGAAGAATCACTTCAAATGCGTTCAATTCTTTGCTTTTTTGTCCTTCTTTTGAGATTGATTGTTATGAAGCTTGGATCGTTTATCTGATAACCTTCACCTTCTTATTCAGAATTCTCCTACTTTCTAATTATGTAATCAGATCAGAAGTTTTGCACCTCGGAAGAGTTTGGTTTTTTGGATGACGAGGTCCTCATATCGAATGTTGGTATGATGTTCTTAGGACAACATGCAGAAGTAGCAGCTGTATTGCAACTTTACAAGCCTGATGTTTATGCTCTCAATGAGTATGGTCAAACACCTGTATCTCTCGGTGAGTATCTTCTTCTTTTTTATGGCGGCAGATGATGTTACTGCTTTCGTTGCTGGTACTTATCTTGAGATCAGTTTCTCCTCTCTGCATTGGTTGTTAGATTTGAACATTTCGCAAATTGATAGTCATGTTATGTTTGCCTTAGCCTACTGATTCTGTAACAAGACTTAAGCTGTCCGGGAGTATGAGTAGACATATGGAGTTTTAGGCACGATATCATTCATTGTGTTAGAAATACTTGTCCGATTTGGCTAGAACTGTTTTGAACCGAGACTAAAGTTTGACTTCCAATGCAGGGCTTAGGAATCTCGTTGGTAAGATTGAAGAGGAAAAGAGACTGGCACAGATAAATGTACTTCGTAATCAGTCTCGTTTGATGGTTCTCGTTCATACGAATGACTTTGAGCGAAAAGTTACTTCAGGGGAGCACGGCACCGGTTCGATTAACGAAGTCTGGCAGAAATGGGAATTGTATCAAAGCACATGGAGCAAGTTCCTGCAGAAGTTTGGAAGTAAGGAATCTGGTGCAACCTCTAAAGAAGACGGGGAGATTGCATTTCAGGATGTTCCTTGGCCTTTAATGAAAGAAAGGGCGAGCGAAGGTACTCTTTTGTTGCACAATAATCCAGCTCTGCTATTTAGACTTATTCTCCATCGCATCTCACATTGCTAGTTCGCAGGATTTTCTCACGTCCTTCGATGTGCCATATCGTCACCTTAGCGTTGTCACTATTCAAGTCTTCCCTGCTCAAATATGAACATCCATGTACATTCTTGAGAATACACGTTCGCTAAGCTATCTCTCGGAGAATGTCGTACTTTTGTTACGATAAAGAACCTTCTACTCTTTATATGATACTTTTACTATATCGTCATTTTTTTACTCATCTAATTTTTAAGATATGGTGTGTCATCCGTAATTTTGAAATTATTTATCTGTCGTACTTTTGAGATAGTTAAACAAGATCGTTAAATGCGGACTGGAGTACTGATTCTGTGGTCGTTGTCACAGATGGTGAGGATCTTCTGCTCAGTCTCCTTCGTACTTCAGCCGACGACTTGCACCGTTTTATCCAACGAGAACGACTTCGGTGGTTAGTCTTCGCTATCGCCCTTTCTGCAAGAACTGGACTATTCCTAGTTATTATGAAAAGTCTTGAAAGGTCTGCTTGAAGCTTGAATGACCGTTGTTTTGTCACTGCAAGCAGGCACCCTGACAAATTCATTCAGACGTTTGGCAGCCGGCTTTCAAAACTGGACAGAGATGCCATCCTTTTGGGTGTGAACACTGTCAGTCAGCTGCTTAACTCTTTGGCCAGCGAACAACGCACCAATACGGCAGCGTCATAGTGCTGGGGTCTGCATGTGCAATCTTTCATTGTTCTGGCTATTACGGGTTTTTCCGAGCAGGGATTCAGGTCTAAAGAGGCCGATAGTTTCGTGAGCGGGTTCGAACTTTAGCTGATTCGGAGAATCTTCTACTCAACCTGGAGGTAACCTGTCAGCCATATGTCTGGATTGCCAACCCTTTCAACTGGTAGCACATTTCAGTAGGTTGGAACTTAGTGGTGCGCCGTCATTTCAGCTTCATTAGCATCATCGTCTTTCTTGGACGGCAATTTTATCTATCATAACCTCCGCTGCTCAGAGATTTTGAGTGTCCTGGTTCCCTCTCTGGATCGACTTTAAAGTCATCTGTCAATTTCATCGATTCGGAATCGGCACAATTGTTTGTATGGTGTGAGTAACAATTGCAGACATTAATCCTTCGACGCCAGCATCGGCATGTGGCTTAATGAGTAGTGTTTACATCAGGGTGCAGTTGCTTAAGTGATACAAATGCACTGTCCAATCTTCAGCACATTCAAACTAAGGTACCGGTAGTAAGCTGGTCAGTGGTCATCTGAGAAGACTTCTGATTGTGTCAGGCTAGTGGATGAAATTCAATTTTGTTAATGAATTGCCTTGCTGTCCGACTGCGGGATTTTCAAAAGCTGAGACCAACTGTAGAGTAGCTCTTCCAGAGTTTTAAAGTTTATGATACGGTATTATGTAAAACTTTTCACAACTTCCTGACTCCTTGGGGTTACATCACCAGTCTGTAGGATCTGGGGTGTACTTGCAGGTGACAGCAGATTTGTGTTTGTTGCATGAGAATCACACTGCACTACTTCACCAGATGTATCTTACTTGATAGTACACAGCTAGTAGCACCGTGCATAGTTTTTTTTGAGTTTTTGTACATCCTAACCAAGCATGTTACATGTGTAAGGTCAGGAGGAGTGGCCAAGACATACCACGGAGATGAACCACCGTCTTTTAAAACACCTTACTGCACTAAAATATCTGGAGACTTGAGCTACTAAAGTTTCAAGACTCTGGGGCTTCAAAGGTGAACTCTCTCCCAAGAGTATGGTATTGTGTCAGTGATGATGTACCATATATTTGGAAGGTGGATAGACTTGATTGACATCATGCTGTTGTAAGACCTGTGATGTCAGGCAGGTTCCAATTTCCTCTTATGCTTATGCTAGTCAAAGTTGTAAAGCTCTTGAAAGTACTTTCATGTGCTGGTACTGTACCATATTCTTGCAAGTATCGTTTGAATATCTTGTCCTTCGATTCCTTCAGCCTAAAAACTTTTTGAAGTGCTTCAAGAACAACTTCTTTTTGCTTCTAGATTCTATGAACATAGTTGTACAGAAGTTATTCATTATTACTTTAAACTTCTATTGTTACTGTAGTCAAAATGCTAGATTTTTTCATACAGTCTGAATCTGTACAGTAGGAAGATGAGTACTGAAGTCAAAGTTTGAAGAAGAAGGAACCCTATCTATGTGCATTGTGACGAGTAGCCATAGGCTAGAAAGGGAGCTTACTTGACTATGAGCTTTCGGCAAGAAAGTGGGGGTCATTTGTCTCTTAGAACATGGGGTTTACTTCTCCTTTGAGATTGCAAATGTGACTAAGTCTTTATTATTTCTGTCCTTTCTATCTATCCTAGTAGATGGACATATATAATATCAAGTTGTGGCAATTGTATTCTAATTACAACGCCCCTTAAGTCCAACCTTTTGTTGTAAAAAGTCAAAGGTGGCTTAAGGCCTTTGAATTGTGTGGCAAAGGTTGTGAGTTTTGAATCAATAGCGAGAAATCTGCATCTTTAGTCCGTCGGTCGGGCATCTCATCTTAATAATTAATTAAAGTGGAGAAAGTGGAGTGCGGCATGGCGTGAAGAAATTAATCAAAATTTCAAAGTTTCAAAAAATTATTATAAAAGATTCGGCGCTTTAATACAAGGCTAGTTTACGGCAATGAAGAATTTTCTAATTTTTCATCCGTTTGTGGTGGACTTGGTGTGCTTAACCTAATTGAATGCCCTAATCTCCATTAGTGGTCTTTTGTATGTGTTACTCTCACTTATTCATACCTTGTCTCTCTTTTTCAATTTTTTCTACTATTCTTTGGATTGTAGTGTGCATTTGCTCTTTTGTGTGTGTGTGTGTGGGAGCAATGGCTCCAAAGCATATGCAATTAGATTTAGCTTTTTTTACACCAATTTCTAAGGAAGAAAGGGAGAGAGCAGTGGAAGTGGAGTTTGCAACTTTCAATGAGAAGTTGGAGAAGGAGAATGCAATGCCAAAGAAGGTGATCTTGAGGAGACCAGTGGGGAGGCCTAAGAGAAACCAAGATGTCCATCTTCCCAAGTCAACAACCATGAAGAAAAAACAGCAAGAAGGTAAGAGGTCAATACCGAAATTGGTTCAATCCAAGTCTTTGGCCTCCTATCTATGCTGCTGTTAAACAACATCGAAACATCGGGGATGCAGGGAACTTCTTGAGGTCTGCCTATAGAAAGCCAGGAGACTTAAGTTGTGTTTATGACTATTTGAGTAGAGGAACCATGTATGGTTGGTTTCATTCAAATGGAGCTTTGAAAGACAACATCAAGAGGTGTATAGAACTTGGCACTTATTTTGCCAAGTCTACACAACATTGCTCAATTTTAGCCTCATATCCTCTCCTTAAAGAGAGATTTGTGAGTCTTGAAGAAACAAAGTCTTGGTCAACCTTTGTGTAGGAGCTTGCATACAAGGTATAATAAAAGCAATCATCTCTAAACGAGAATCCCACTTGCTAGAGGATTCTAGTGGATTTTGTGTGAGTTACAAATGGACATTAGCATTCATCAAGGTGAGATGAATTGGAGTTACTGAGCCGCAACAACAACAAAAGCAGGAAACTACCATCGGACTATGAAGATCAAGGAAGAAGATGGCACAAAGATGTGCCTATTTGGTGAGGATTCACAACATTCCAGAGGAATTAGTTGTGAATACCGACCAAACGGGCATTCATCTTGTTCCTACAGGTGGAGCTCGAACGTGGGAAGAAAAGAATTCTAAGCATGTGAAGGTACAAGGAATAGAAGACAAACGTCAAATCACTGTGGCTGTCTCTTCAGCAGCCAATGGCAATATTTTGCCTTTTCAAGTGATTTTCCAAGGTTTGACTCCAAGATCCCTTCCCCCTAAGAATGATGAGCGTATTGCATGTGAAGACGACGGTTGACATCTTACATTCTCTTCAAATCATTGGTCTACTCTAGACACATGCAAGGATTTTGTGAACAACATTCTATTGAATTATAGAACATCACAGATAGATCTTTTGGAGCTTTCTACACATCAAGATATGATTTGGCTCATCGATTGTTGGAGTGTTCATATTAGCAAGGAGTTAGAGTGTGGATGAAGAGCAATCATTCAAGGATTCATTTGCTCTTTATACCCGCCAATTGCACATCTATTTTCCAACCAGCAGATGTTATTTTACAAAGGCCTTTCAAACATGCCTTTCGAGTGGAATTTAACAAGTTTACAATGGAGGTGATTTCAAATCAAATTGACAACTCCGAAGACTTGAAAGTGGATCTGAAAATGTCCACTTTGAAGCCCAAAATTTGTGGATGGCTTTTCACAGCATGGCACAACCTTACTACTAGACGTGAGATGGTAAAGAAAGGATGGAGCTATATCAGTCTACAACGTGCATTTGAACCAGGAGTTTCAAAAGCAAGCATGATTGACAACATCAAAACACCACTGCTCAACATTGAGGAAGATGTAGCGGTGGAAACAAACAACAACATTGACAACGAAGAGACATGTGTAGAAGTGTCTTTGGACACAATTTTGGAGGACTCTCTCACCAAAGTGTCATTGCTCACAACTTCAAGTCCCACGACTAGCATGGCCACACGGGGGCATGGCAAGAAAAATACCTACATCCGCAACATCAAGACAAGAAGCCTGTGATTCAAGAAATGAAGTTGTAACTAGACGTCAAATCCATCGGTGCAACTTCTACCTATTCTAAGGTAAGTTTCAAGAACTTGAGCATTCATATGATATAGAAATAATTTTGAAATGAGATTTACACACAAGTTTAGAAAGACATACCTATGAAATTTGAAATTGTGATTGCGACTCTGGAAGAGGACGTGGAAGAGGACGCGGCCGGCGTAGACCACCGCACAACAAATCTACACAACAACAAGCAAGGCTTGATCAATAACATCTCAAATCTACATTGGTCGATATTTTCATTTTTTTGACATGCAATACCGAAATATGTTGATTGAAACCATGAATGCATCAAATTCAATGAAAAGACAATGTAAGAGAATTTCAATACCATGGTGTCCTCCTTCATCGTATGTCGCCGATGGTTTCACCTTCTATTTGCATTTCATATTCAGTCACCTTCTACCGACAAATGGTCATATTTTGGTCACCTTCTACAAAGAATGATGAGAAAGTGAAGCTAGTCATGCTTGATCGGTATTAATCAATGCATAAGGAACAAGAACCAAGAAATCCTGTGGCATCAAGATTCAATTAACTAGCTCAGTGATGTTACACCAAAATGCCAAAATTTGCAAAAGGAAGAACAGGGGATCACAACCAGGATGAAAGCGCCAACTTACAGAGCATCTCCAAAGACTCCTTCCGCGCACATCAAGATGCGATCTCGCACCACCATCATCATCTCGCGCCATTCATACCGTCTTTGAGCGTGGAGACATCGATCCAATGTTCTTATCCTTCGCCACTGCTGCTCAATCATCTCCTTGCTTTTCCCTCTCCAGAAAAACTCAGTAGCAACAGGGCCAGGAGCATGAAGTTGGAGTGCTAACCTCGATCAGATGAAGTACGCCGAGAGAGTGATGGCGCGGCTACCACAACCAATCGCCACCCGATCAAAACAATGGAAGTCGGAAGAAAGATGCAGGATGGTAATGGAAGTCGGAAGAAGCGCCAGACTGCACAACTTGCCCCTCGGCTCCGCTCATCTACTCAACACCATCGTTGCCACCACCGTTGCCTGCTCTCAAAAATATGTGGTAATGAAGATGAAGACTATGTGAATGTATACTTGTGAAGGTTGATGACTGGCGTGGAGTGGCGTGGAGCACATGGACTTGGCGTAGAGTGCGTGGAGCGCGTGGAACACCCTGTCAACTTGGATCAGTCTTTAGTTTTCCATTTTTGGACACAACTTGTCCACTTCAAGATGCCTTGGGTATTTTTTGACTTTCACAACAGGTAAACAACTAGTTAAGTGGAGTATGCAATATTTTGGGATTTTACTGCATGAACTTGGCTCAATTTTGTAATATTCGGCATGTTCTTCAATGAATAATTTTTCTTTTTGACTCTCTTCTCCAATAATTCCCGATCTTTTTCAACTTCTGTTTTTTTATTTAATTTTTGCCAACCCTGACGGCCGGGTACGGTACTTGAATCATATGAGGTCATGAGTATGAACCACATAATCATTTTATATCAATTTTTATAACTTCGATGTTATTAAGGAATGTACGTGCCTTAGAGCATGGCCACTCGGAATGTATGTGCCTTAGAGCATGGCCACTTGATATTTAAAAACACTATAAAAACGCAACTATTTAGGGCTTGCATTGAGGAAGGAGGACCACCATTCAAGCATGAAATGCTATTCAAACATAATGCATGCTAGTTATTTATGCTAACCACACAACTAAATGGAGGTAGTCTATTGACTTCAGCTAATCTTGTACTCCCTTTGCCTCAGAAAAATACTGTGATTTGTTTGATCCAAGGACAATTGGACAATTCTAATTTTGTTGCTCTGACACTTTGTAAGTGTGTAGGAATGTCTAGCTTGGTGTGTCTTGACGAAGTTTGCTTGCAAGGAATGAATTCTATTAATGAATTGGAGAAACACACATTGTTATCATGCTCAGTGAACTCATTTCGAACTAAAATAATGGTATTCTTTTGAGACAAACTTTTCAAGCAAAGCAATGTGTGTTTCTGAGATGGAGGGAATAATAAACAAAATAGTACCAATTGACCGTAATCTTGCCAATTGCTGAGATTCAAGATTCTTAATGACAAGCTCAATTATTGAGGAGCCATGTATTCTCCACATCAAATCTATTTTTGGATGTAAGATTCTATAATCATCCAAGGTATTATGAATTCATTGCATATATTTTTGTGAAGATAACTTCCGTTCTTGGAATTCAAAATATGGGGCTATTGTGAAAGTAATTATAGGACAAGTATAGGATTGATTTTTTAAATGTATAAACTTGAAAACTATATATTCATAAGTTCTGGGAGAGAACTTACACCATTATAAGAAAATGAAAGTGAACCATGTGTAACAACCAATTGTTTCATGTTCTATAGAAGTTTAACAATCTATGGAAATATTTTCATTTGAATCCTCTAGAATCCGTGTCGTATATAAGAGGAGACTAGGATTTTTTTTTTAAAGTAAAATAAATATACCATTATTCAAGAAATGGACATTAAGACAATGTCTCGTTAAAAACGTGTCGAACGGTAAAAAACCCTCTAGAAGAAAAATTAATGTCCGATCAGGAAAAGAGTGCATGATTAGTTTAAGTGGTAGTTTCTTGTAACAAACGTGAACCAAGTTTTTGTCAAAGAAGACTAAAGTTGGTCGTTGGAAGGGATTTTGTAAAAATGTCTGCCACATTCTTGAGGCAATTGGTGCAATTCTATGTTGCTTTGGTTCTTGGAGGTCGTAGACATACCAATATTTAATGCCTACATATTTCATTCGATTGGTTTTGATGTACGCAAATTCTATTTGGGAAATGCTTGCCTAATTATCCTTGTAGATCATCGTTGGCTTGACTTTGTTGTTTCCCTTGGAAACCCCGTTTCCGTTGTGAATAAAGCCAAAAAATTGCCATCGCCAAACCGCCTCTCTTGCTCCTTCGTAAAGGGCAATGATCTTCCAGAGATTTGTAGAAGTTGCAACGATCGTTTGTTTTTGAGATTTCCATGAAATTGTTGTGTGATTTTTAGAAAAATGTACCCGCATGAAAACTCGATCAATGTAGATCCAAGAGGTAGCCCCTATTTGCAAACCTGACAAGACCTCTCGGTTTGTCTTCTTTGGTAATAAAAAGCCCAAAATATTTATTCTCTTTCAAGTATCTCATCATATGTTTCACCCCTGTCCAATGTCTTGCAGTGGGAGATTACTGTAGCGGGTCACGAGGTTGACTGCAAATACAATATCAGGGCCAATATAAGTGCCAAATACATAATAGCTCCAATTGCTACAAATATGGCGTCTCCGCTCCAAGGATGACTTCATTGTTGTCGGCCAGACAAAATAAATTGGTGTGGATCCCCAAATGTTGAACCACCATTGATGTACTTCATGAATGGGCTTGTGACATTGAAAAATGCTCCAACACATGCTGGATAAATATTGTCTGATGCATAAAAAGTCCCCTTGACGTTCATTCAATTTGTTGGCCAATGCAAAAATGATCACTTTTGCCCACATTGATCATTTCAAATGTGCCTTGAGTGTTTCCGCGGCCACCAAGTTCATCTCCTTGTGTCCAAAAATGTTCACGTTTCTGACATAAATGGCTAGAATAGGGATTTGGTTACCCTTGCGTTTTACAAAAATCCAAGGACAAATCAAATGGTTAACGTAACCATTTCCAACTATATATGTTCTAAAACGGTCATACTATAGTTTCCCCGATTCCTTAAGGCCAAAAATTGTCTTTCGGAAGCAAATACAATGTATTCCGCTATTTTTTGATGTTCCATCGACTTGATCTCTTCCTTTGGAATCAACCTCACCCCTCTATTAGTCACTCGGCATGGACGCGGTTTACTACAGTGCGACCTTCTCCCTAGTACTTACTCAAATATTGACGCGGTGCACTGCAGTCCAATCTTTGTTTTTAGAAAAATCATGAATCGAGAGTCTCGAATACATAGCCAAACATAAGGCGTTTCCTCTAGTCCAGAATCCTCAAGGCACTCGAACATCAATGGTAGTTTCATCACGCCATAAAGATAGGTCGTGACCACATCCATTTTTTTGGTATGTAAATTATGCTCAAAAGCAAATGAAAGTATTAATGGAAAGTGATAGTATATATAACGAGGGAGTAGGTGTCTTCGTAATTAATATCATATTGTTGGCTGTAACCTTGTGCCACAGGTCTTGCCTTGTATCCAATGACTTCGCACTTTGCATCGGATTTTTGGTAAACACCCAATAAAGTCCAACTTAGAAGGGTTTTTTAAAGTTCTTCCGGAAAAATCTTGGAAAAAGCTTCTCGCTTGTTGAGTGAGTTAATTTCCAGGAAAATCGTTACCTTCCACTTTGGCCAATCGAGGCGATCTATACAATCTCCAATTTTTTGTGGTTCCTTGTCAAAATTTGTAAACTTTGCTCATTTGGAATTTAGTTTGGATTTGTTAAAGGCTTTATTTGAGAAATAAAGGATGCAATGGATGCACCAAAGGCTTAAGTCAACTCAAATCTTGTACAATCAATCATTGATAAATCAACAAAATTGATGGAAAGTTCCAAGTTTGGGGTAAGAACTTCTTGTCCGAATTCTGGTATATTTATCAACCCCTTCAGACATCCGCGCTTCTTTTATAAAAGAGTTGTATTTGATGGAGTACTCTCATTTGTGGCAAGGCGGATTGAGACGTACTCCAATGGATTCTTCCCACCATTGATCTTTGTTGAGGAGATGAAGCCAATGTATATTCCCATGCACCTTTGCAGGCCAAGTTTTGTGCGCTTATGAGGAGGAATTGGTATCCAAACTTGACATCCAAATCTACGCAAGTGCCCAATACTTGAGGGATGGCCATGGAGAAAATAGTATGGCGATATGTTATGTGTTGCGGGTTTAGGGTTTTGTAGAAGCGATCTTGCATGTAAAGCATAATAACTCCAACATGAGGATGGAAGATTTGTTTGCATCATGAGAGGGTTGATAATCAAAGCAACTTGCTTGATTGCATTTTCCGCATGTCCATTCATATGATGGTTATGTCGAACCGTTTGTTTGTGGATGATGCCTTGTAAGCCTGAATACTCTTCAAACGCCTTCGATGGACATCAAGTTAAATCTTCTTAATGTAGTAGTCCGGAAATTGGTTTTGTAATCGAAGGAGTAAGGGTAGGCAACATTACGTGATGAAAGTAGTATGACCTTAAACCATTGTCAATATTATCTTGAAGAATCATAAAATATCAAACTGATCTACATCGCGACTTGACCGGTCCGTGAATGTCGCAGTTCATGTCGTCAAAGAATGGGCCGGAAGTGTCGTTCTTTTGAGTTCGTGGTTTTTGTTGAAGCTTACAAGTATCACATGCTTTACGTGTGATGATTTTACTTTAGTTGGAAGTTTAGTCGTCGACATGTAATGGTGAGTGGTATTTAGAATAATCCGCAGGAGCATCTAGAGACCAAGGTGTCCAAGTTGTATGTGCCACATATCAATCTTTGGAATGCTTGCAGATGTTTCAATGGAGTGGGCTTCTGATTTTATTGATACTTATATCCCCGTGGGGTAAGCTTTGAACACTTCATTTGTTTTCTTGTCCTCACCAACAATTTGAAGGAATTCTTGACCATTTACATGAGCACTTTGAATGTGAAATCCATTTCTACGGATATCTCCAAAAGAGATCAAGTTGCGCGTTGCCTCTGGGTTGTAAATGGTGTCGTGCAAACTAACCTTGGTACCATAGGGGAGGGTAATTAGGGCAGTGACAATTTGTTAAATGACGCGAGTTGTTTTATTAGTAGTCTTGATTGGGTTGTACTTAGGTAGCGAGAGAGATTTGAAGATAGTTTTGGTCGTAAGATTAGAATGGTTGGTACTGGAATCAAGGAGGTATTTATATAGAGGGACCGGAATATCATCAACAATAGAAAGATGTTGAATCTTCCCGATGTCGTCTGAGAAATCTTCATTTGAGGGAGTGTCAAAAGAGTTGGTTTTAATACTTTTCTTCTGTGTTCGATATCGCAAGAGTTCCTTGTAATAGTCCTTTGTCGTTTTACTCGCTTGACAATGTTTTGCCATGTGTTTAGAACTTTGCACTCATAGAATGTGCGCTCTTTCTCCTTCTTTGTCGGTGTTTTAAAACTCATATTTTTGTTGCTAGTATGTAGATTTTGCATTGGATGAAAGTGTCTTCCTTGGTAGCCACCATGTCCTCGCCCACATCCATATTTGACTTCATTTATGGTAAACATTATGAAAGTGTGCAAAAATCTACTTATGAAAATATGCAAAATCTAAACTATAAAACATATGCAATATTCTACTTATGCAAAGTGCAAAGTGTATAAGCAACAATAGAAAGTCCAATAGATGTAATGTAGACTCAAGTGATGATACTTATGTGAAAAATATAATTTCGAGTTAGATAATCCAAATGGTAAAACATGCCCCTATATGAGAATATTTCCATAGATTGTTAAACTTCTATATAACATTAAAGGATTAGTTATTATACATGGTTTACCTTATTTTCTTATGATGGTGTAACTTCTAGTCTAAAAATGATCTCACCATTCCAAGTTGATTAGCTAACACAAAATTATATTTTTCACATAAGTGTAATCCTGAAATGAACAACTTTCTATTTTGAAGATTTCTCATTGGAATTATCTAGGTGTAAATACTCCAATCTTATCTGATGATGAGTGATGATGAGAAAAGCAAAAAAAGACCAAAACACATAATCCTTGGGAATCTAATTTTGCCTTCATCCATCGTTATTTCAACTTTATTTGTAAGGTAGTATTTCAATTTGGATCTACTTTTTGTGGTAGAAATCTTAACTCAACTTAGAGTATGATGAAAATATAGCATTCATTCTAGTGCAAAGAATTAAGTGTTTTCCCCACTGAGTATAAGTATGAGGTTTCTTTCCTTTGAGGAAATTTTCACCACTACAAGGCCAATATTTTTGCCGATAACTTCTTTTTTTCTTGATACAAAGGTTTTCATTTGAATGTGGACATCTTTCTAAGTGACAATTTTTTGATTGCAATAGATTTGTTGATAGTATACCAACTCTAAAGTAAAAAGGATGAGGTTTTGTGAATTCTTCTTAGTTCTAACTTGTCAAGGTCTCACAATCTCAAAGACCTACAATAAGTCTACATAAAGATTGCGTGGTGGAGATCTAAATTAGCTTACCTTTCTTTACATTACAAGAGATTTAAGAAACTCATACATTTATTTTAAAAATAAGCCGAGATATTTTGAGGGTTAAGTCAATCATCCTTACTCTAAAATAAATTTGCAATGGCTCTATAAAATATCAGCTATGGAACAATGCCATCTTCTACATCAAATTAGCTATGGAACAAAGCATCTCACACCATAGCTACTGGATAATTTGAACATATACTAAAAAGAATTTGTGAGGCATGGCCATTACCACGTTGTATTATCAGGCTCATAGAACAATAGGTACATTGCGCTGATATTTATCACGAACATGCTGATGAGTGGACGCCGAAAGTAGTACATTGCACTTGCGGAATGGTTGCTATCAAGAGTCATTGCGGCATCAGGTGTGGGACCTCGGCTGCAAATAATTGGCTGCCATGCCGGTGCTCATCCACATCATTTTCATATACCTCCACTCATGTATAGTGTAACCCACATATGGATGTGCACATACTCATACTAATAGCATGGAAGATGTTTCTAGATGTTTATTATGAAAATCATATGAAAGGACAAAGTTTAAAATATTATCGGATATGAATTTGAGAGGATTAATGCAAAGTTGTTAAATGGCTGCTTGTCCTTGAGTCCATGAAGAGTGGGGTAGCCTTGAGCCATGAGCTTGACGTGGATATGGTGGCTAGAAACCTGCCAAATTGGACAATGAGAGTGGTTCTTTGAAAAGGACCAACTTATTTTCTGTGTCAGAAAAGGTCAATCTCAACCTGGAGACTACAGGCCCATGCCCCTCTGTTCAACAAGCATCACTCATTTGTAGTACAATATAACTACTTCCTATGTACTATGTAATAACTCCACTAGAAATAGTGTTAGTATATATTTCTCCTTTAGAAGTGTCAATACATTAGTACAAAAACGTCTATTGAAGATGGACGAATATACCTTCTAGTACATCCCAAGCGCTCTTTGGGAAGTATCATACACCCGTGTGTACTTAGTATATGTGCGGCTGTAAATCATCGCTCCGAACATGTCAGATTTATAAACGGTCTGATGCACAAAACAAGCTTCGAGAATTAGGCACCGATGAATAATAGATGACCGTATGTGATGAGCACGTTCCGGTACTTGCTCCGATAAACAATCGTCAATGACTTCTATGAATGGCAGATCATTCTCTCCGATAAAAAAAAAGAACTTCAATTCCGATGTGCAGCAAGATTCGAACCCACGGGGTAGAAATTTAGACAAGCCGTGAACCCACGCGACAAGAAATTTAGATAAGTCATGATCGAGCGTGCTAACCACTCCAGCCCGAGCATCGGTGCATGCCCAACTACGTGAGCCTTATGCATAAAAATTAGAAGTGTCGATTAATGACTTTGATGATTTAGCTCTTAAAGTCTATCTATGACTAAACAGGTAGATGCCCTTATTATGGGGTGGTGGACCTTATGAAAACACTGCTGCCATAATAGGCACAATGTGACTACACAAGAAAGTCACAAGTATACCACTCTCTTTGTATGGTATAGTGATGTAGTGTACTACGAACAATCATGCATTAGTGATAGTGTAATGAAAGTGAGGTATTGAAATCTCCCCTGTACAATCTTGTAATACACTTTTGAAAATAATGTAAATCAAATTTGAAGTCCTGGGACCATATAGAGTACGACATTACAATATATTAGTACTCATAGATCATTCTAAAACTTCATCATTCTTGAAATGTCACTAAGAAATGCAATAAAAAACCTCTTACTAGCAAGTTATTTTAATCTTCTGCGCAATATACACATACCAGGATAGACATGAAAATATACTTTGCCTCAATATTAGCCTTGCAATAGTGAAATTTGTTCTTGATTTCAAGAAAAATAAATAGCTCAAAATTACTCCTCTTGCAATAGAATGCATACCATATTACAAATCATTTTTTCAACATCTTGCTAAGATCTCACCACAAAAACAAAACTTAATTTGCCGACTTGACAAATTTTTTCAATGGTTGACATTAAATGAAAATATTAAGTACCTCAAAGTTGTATTCTTTTGTTAAAAATGCTGAATTTTAATATTTAGGACTTATTAGGGATCAGGTTATAGCACAATAAACCTAAAACGCCCAGCCCCTCTAAAATTACACTGAAAAGCATGCCCCTCTGGGCATGCTTGGGGCATTTAGGGGTTAAAACCACCTAGCTAAGAATGCAATGCAATACTAACCTTCCTTTGTTATACAAGGCAACATTTTTAACATTCACAATTGCCATACTCAAATTCCTAATAACTCCACTCTCAAAATAATAGTTTTAAAGATTTGTTTTGGTACGTTCATATGAAAAAAGAAGTGAGACCATAATCTCGTCAAGGATAACCACGGCCCTAAGAAGAAATAGGAAATCCTTACTAGTGCACTGCGATACAAAGTAGACGGACCCATGAGGGTTTTTCGAGGAAAGGAAGATAATCATGCCACCATGTAGCAGGTCATGCGCACAAAGGGCATACACTTCGGTTGTTTACACTTCCGGCCAGCAGTTTAGGCAAGCAAGCACTAGCTGCAATTCCGTTCCCACATCCTGCTGACCTGCCCTCCAATGAGATTCAATCCTTGCGGGTCCGTATTGTGTAGGAGGTGGAAAAATGGTCTTGTCTACCGTGCATGCTGGTTGAAGATGGTTGTTCCGGCTTGCTAGGCGACCTGCTGGGCGCGAAATCTCGAACCTTGACTCAAACTGAATTTGGGGCTGCCTGCTGCCGGCAGCAGGATGTGTAAACAACACAACTATCATAGGTACTCGATAGACAAGGGCTCATTACACCACGCTTAACTCTTGATGAGGTATTTTACTAAGGTAATGCAATACATGCTCTATTTTTCCGCAGTAGACCAAAAACAAAAACACTTAATCATTGAACAACAATTAACCTATTAAAAATTCATGGAATCAACCACTATTGATCACAACTTTGTATCCACTCGTTTGTCAAATCTAACTGGAGGCTTGCCGCTAGACATGTGGTTCCACCTTAACCCTTAAACGCCCGAGCAAGCCCGAGGGGCTTGATTCCAACAGAATCTTCCCTGTAGCTCTCATTGTACTCAACGTTTCACTTATATTTTGATGTCAAACTGGTCACCTTCTTATGATGCATTCAAAAAGTGAATTTTCACAATTCAAATCACAATTTGTATGAATGATTTTGTGGTTTGAAAGGATTGTGGTAGGTAGGTTGGGGTGGTACATAACCTTGTAGGAGGTTGCAAGCTCATCATTGATTGGATCATTCACGATGCCCAAGTTCAAAAAGTGCACTATTCATGATGCCCAAGTCCAAAAGATGCTGTGATCCAATTTTGGGCTGCCCGTTTTAGACCCCAAGGGCATTTAAGGGTTAATTTGTGCACACAAAAATAAACATGCAAAGCAACCAACACTCGAAATTGGAATGTTTTCTTTTCGTCGTTGCCCCTTTTTGCTTTTCCTATTCCAAACTTCCAAGGCCCCCCCCGTCGTCTTCCTGCCATGAACAGTGCCCCACAGCACCAGCAGCTACGGTATGGCGCTCCCCTAGAAAGAGAACCCAATTACTGTAACTCCCAGGTCGCAGGCTGCGCTTGCGGAACAAGCCGGAGCTTCACTTCAGCCATCACCATCACTGACTTTGCGCCAACTACTCCAGTCCCCAGCCACTTTTGCTTTACAATTCCCCTCCTCTGGTCCTGAACCTGAACCTGGCCGCCTCTGCCCCCTGCCTCTGCATGCCGGCTGCCCCATTTGCTCTTGCCAGTCCGCTCACTTGCGCCATTTATATGATTGCTGTTCAAGCTTGTTCCGCCCCGGCCTTGACATGCTGGACCGTTATCAGTCCTTTCCCCTCAGTCCCGCTCGCTTTGTTTGTATGCCAACTGTATCGCTTGCTCTTTTCAAAATGGCTGCGACTCATCGCGTGGACGATTTTGAACGATAAGCGTTTTTGCGACCGCATGTGCATCATTTTTTTTGGAATGTTGAATTTTGCGACATGTGGAGCCTGCTCTTGACAGTTAAGAAGTGTGTGAGGTTGACGTCGGGAGCGTTAGGTCAGAGATGTCAGTAGGAGCTTCAAAGTAGGACGATTTTGAACGATAAGCACCTTTGTGCGCTTGCCCCGATCGTAAGCCTGTCGTTCGCTTTGTCAATGTTAGATTTTGTGTGACATGCGGAGGTTAATTTTGTCTTGCTATTGACGGTTCGGAAGTGTGTGAGGTTGGAAGTGTTAGGTTAGAGATGTAAGTAGGTTTTTGAAGGTTTTTGTGGAAGAGTTTTTGAGATGGCGAAGATTAGAAGTGTGGTGGATACGTTGGATCTTTGCACGTCTGTGAGTGAGAAGCTTTCCTCGTCTCAAGCGATCGGATGGCTTAGCCCGCGGATTTCATTTTCGACTGGCATTACCGAGAAATCGCCAGAGGTGAAGATCGGCAGCAGTGGGAGAGAAGTGAAGATCGGCAGCAGTGGGAGGGAGGGAGAGAGAAGTGGCGACGATCGTGCTCTTGACTTCGAGTTTTGCATGGGATCGTCCTCTTTGGATCCCGTGGCTGGGGGTTGTATGTTGTCTGCAGACGAGCTTTTTCACAAGGGGAGGCTTCGTCCTCAAAGTGTGCCTCTTGGCCAGCCATTTTCTGTAAGCTTCTCTGGACCCCTGGAACCTATGAAAATCCCTTGCGATGATGTCTTACCTCAGAGACAGAGTGGGAGTAAGTCAGGTCCTCTGGCTTTCGAGGATTCGAGGTTTTCGGGGGTTATTCAAAGACCTGGAGTGGATTATCCGAGATTCTCAGGTCCTCTGAATATGCCACGGATTGCTTCGCCTTCGCGATCATTGAGTGGTGGAGTTTCGAATGCGGAAGGGAAGCCGAAGTCTCAAGCTTGGGAGAAAGTAATTGGACTTCTGAGAAGAGCAAGGTCGGATAGTCACAGGGATCAGCTTTGTCCCACCAGGGAACAGACAGTGCCTTGCAGAAAGCAGACGCCGAAGACAACTGGATCAGCTGCGAGTTCGCTGCGCTTGATTTTCCGCCGAAACTCATCTTCCGAGAAGGCTGCGAAGGCGGAGATTGCCTCTTCGAAGCCGAAATTCTCACCATCAGAGCCTCGCCCCGAGTGGGCACCGCCACTTCCAGCAGCCACCTTTCAATCAAAACCGACTGCTTTAGCCGCTCTGCATGTTGCATCCCCGGTTTATCCGAGCCAGTCTTCGGCTGCTTCTGAGCCAGAGAGAGATCCGGAATGTGACATGTGGAGTTCTTCTGCAACAGAGGTGGATTTGAGACCAGCTTCTGGAAGGGACTCTTGGAGAATGCTAGAGACAGAGAGTTCTCTAGAGATTACATTTGATAGGTTCGACAAGCCGCTGGCAGGCAAGAAAATTGAAAGAACCCCTGGAACTATGACAGCAGCAACGAACCCTAGCCGAATCGTTTTGAAAAATTTGGAGCGGTGTAGCAATCCGGCTTCCAAGGTCGGTAAAGGGCAGGACCAGCTTCGAGCATTGAGAACACGAGAAATTCGGCGAAGTCCCGATCGGTTAGCCTCCTCGTACACCTCGAGTGTTAGGGTTACTCCCGTACTGAATGTTCCTGTTTGTATAGCTCCTGCGATGCGGAGCTCCAAGGCAACGAAAGGTCGGCTTGCCAGTCTACGGTCTCTGTTATCCTTCAAGAAGGAGAAGGATGAGCGGCCGCTCTCTGATCCAGCAATGGCAGCCTAGGTGCGAGAGCGTTCCTCAGTTTATCTTTTACGTGTACAATGATATTACCGGGAGCAACATTCAATCCATCTTCCTCTCCAAGACGATTGTGAATTCCGATCCCCTTCGGTGAGTACACTTTCTCGAACTTGAGCAATCGAACATTGTGTGTTCTGCATTTTTTCCATACATTCCAGTGCAGCCTGTTTTTCGCACCCGGTTCACTGGCCTACAAGAGGATTGAAACCTCCCGAAACGCCAGTTGGTTAGATTCTGTACTTCACATGTGTGCATATATTGTAATATTCTCGTTAGCAATAACGGCACATTGGGGATGTTCGCTTCGTGGAAAACTATTGGAGAACTTCCAGTAGATAGTATGTACATCTTAGCTAGGCTCTTCATTGTGCTGCTGCGACCTCATCATCCTTTGTAGCATCATTGACCTGCGTGACATTCGATGAGCCAGGTTCTGGAGAATCGACGCTCGATCTACACGGAGAAGGATCAATTGCTATATCTTATCAAGTCCGCGCATCATCGAAATCTGTTTTCTTAAGTGACGTGAGCACTTTGTCTAAATCGCGGTATCGTATCTCACGTATACTGAATATCATAGAATCAGTTTGAAGATGGAGTGGGTGGTGTAGAAAGTTTCCCAATGTATATCTCTTGCTGTTTCGGCAAGAATCTTATAGTGCGGGCTTGATCAACATCAGCGATTTGGTGGTTCTGAGTCTGGTACATGTATGCAGATGTGTATTTCATCTTCACAGTCGTTGTATATGTTCTACCTACGACGCATTTAATTATACAGATTTCGACGCAATTATCGAATCCATCAGAGTTTTGCACGTTTGAGTTCTCAGTTGAAGAGCCTAAGTGTTTAATAGGGCTCTTGATGCTCATTTATGTGTGCAGTGTGAGAATGCTCGTGTGGAGTAAGGATTTGATGGCCTGACCTCCACCTAGTCTGAAACGAAGCGTGTCAACTGTCATAACCAGTTGTGCCAGCTCGAGTTTTCAAAACGTTTTAGTAATTTTCACAGAAGACCTCACTGCCATGATGTGGTCCATTATTCAAGTTTTTATGTTCTGCAGCATTCAAGTTTTGTATGTGGTGTGAGGTGGCGTGCGAGATGATAATGACATATCATTGCTTTACTTCGAAAGCAGTGGTTGTCTGCTACACCGTGACTACAGGTGCCAGGAACAGGCACTGTAAAACTAATTGGACGGTTTTTGTTTATGAACTGCGGTATGAATCCTTACAAGTGGTTCGAACCATGGCTTTTGAGCGTATTGGACTTTGTGCCTGTATGCATGAACATGATATGTGTCGGAAGACACTGCATGGACCTAAACCTGATTGCGTCTAGGGAATTGTAAAGATTTTTTTTGGGGTTTCATTGGAAGATAGTTGTCAGCAATTCAAGTCGTTGTTTTCTTAATAAAACTAACCTTCTTTCCAATACGCACAGGATCATTGAAGCAAATAAATTCCATTGCTGTCCTGCACTTACAGCAGGCGTTCTTTTTCTCTTGTGATAATTCGCCATCATTCCGAGTAACATCAATAGTAGGAAAAGTATTGTAGGAATTAAATAAAAAACCCTTCGTATAGCCGTATAGGCCATGTAGGGGTTTGCATCCCCATGTCAATGTACTGCTTATTATTTAGCCAAGCCAAGCACAGTGCAGGATAAATGTATCTTGTTATATGATACCATGAATGCCCATTTGAACACCCCTCTACAAAGGAGAGCGGACATTGATGAAGTCAATTTAGCCATGCTACTAAGGAGAGCGGACATTGATGAAATCAATTTAGCCATGCTACAAAGGAGAGCGGACAGTGATGAAGTCAATTTAGCCATGCTACATGATGTCACACACCGAAGCAAAAGTTGAGGCCTCACTCATCCTCGAGTCAGTCATGGACTCTAAGGAAGTCTTAGACGAGCCACAACTTCCAAAGGATATAGAGTCTCCCTTAGACCTTAAGGAGCAAACTGCTTTTGGTCACGTAGTTGAATTCTCCCTACGCGGTCCTACCCTTAACTTCTCTGTGCTTTGGCTAATGGCCTTGCGTTGCAATTGCACACCTATATGTTACCTTCAAAATTCTAATCACCCCGAAAAGGTACTTAATTGGAAGCCCTTCGGGAGATGACATGTTGATCGTTACTTAGATATCATCTGCTTCCATAGGAATCAATATAGTGTTCACTCCGAGAGGACTTATTGATCCTACCTTGGATGTCAATTGTACAAGCACAAGCATTCAAAATAAGTCAAAAAAGCACTTTGTCCATGCTAACCTCAAAATCGGATAAAATTTCTTTACAAATGTTTCACTATTATCATCCCAATTACTCTTGTGTTCAAACATTGCTAAGTTTCAAACGATGGTGCACCTCAAAAAAAGAAATATGTGGGAAATATGTGTGCTTAGATGAGGGAATGACTCGAGCACTATGCAGCCTCATAGTAATTATCTTTACGGCTTAACGCTTAAACGTCCCCCGTGGGACGTAGAATAGTGACCGTAGACCCAAGCGTATGTTCTGCTCTTCAACTTTAGCAGAATAATTAAAGGCATGTTTTTGGGTTCCAACCATATGCCTGTGACAATTAACATGCACCATGTCCTGAGAATTTTCAGGGGAGTGATAGATCCCAAAGTTTTAGTGAGATTGCATGAAAGAAAAGCCCAAGACAATGAGTTTACATTAGATGCAGCCTCTTTACATTTTTAGGAAAATGCCGGTGACACCACAACTCAATTCCAATATTTGCTTAGAAGTGTATATATGATGTGCATGCCTCGAAAAAAATGCAGAACAAATCTTGAGCCAGTTGATTGCAATTTGAGTCGAGCTTCTCATACATATTTCCATACACCGTATCTAATTCCACACTAAAATCCTTGTAGATCAAAAGGTATGTCACAAAATAGGGTGAGCAATGTATCAATAGAAAGCTATTCGTTTGAGTACAAACTTCCTTTCAGAGTATACTCCAAGGTACACATGTCAGACATGCAAATACGCAAATAACCAAAGCGGCATGCTTCAAACCTTTCAGGGTTCAAGAAATAAAGGAAAGAATTTACAACACGCAAATAGAAAGACTTCCAAAGCGTTTAATTCTGGGCCTCAAGGATGTCCTATGATTAAAGGACACTTCAATTACTTGCAGGATATTGCAAAGCGAGTGAAGTTTAAAGGTTTAGATGATTACTCCATTAAATACCAAGAAAAATATGATATTGCTTCATAAAATGAAATACAGTACAGTAATGGTGTGATGACCGTTAGGTAAGCAGCCCTATGGGGGAATTGGAATCATTTAGGAGGCACCTGCCAAATCATTTAGTCAAGAATGAGATGTATATCCTTTACTTGATGAATAAGAAAGCGAGAGACTTTATTGTCACAATGGCATGCTTTCGAAACAACATGCTCACAGGTCCTTTCTCCGAGTGACTGGATTTTGCATTCTTTTATAATTTTTTGGGGTGTCCTAGGGAAAAAGTCAGCCAACTTTGAAGAAGAAAATCAAGCTTGTTTTGAAGTAGGTGAGAAAGAGGTATTTGTTTGATGTATGTTCATAATACAAGTCAGAGGTGTAGTTGAAAAAAGTAGAAGAGACGACCTCTTGTGCACCATGTTGAGAAAGAGTGAACCATATTAAATATTCATAAGTACTGGTTTACAATATCTTTTGATTAGCTGGTATAACTCAGAGCTCTTTTGGCAATATTCTAGCACTTTAACCCCTAACTTTCCTTAAAAACCGAAACGGTCTTTTGATGTTTTGGGCAACCTTAGTTTCGTAGTAAAAATGAATATTTTTGAGATATTTTTTGGAATTGTGTGAGTTACATTGCAAAGTAGGTGCGGCAAAAATTGCAAAGTCAAATTCCAATATTTGAGCCTTGTAAGACAATCCTTGGGTTGCGAGCCGAGATGGGGCAGCTCAAATAAGTAACTTTTTTGAAATTTGTTTTTTGAAACTTGTTCATTACTAAATCACTACTCAAATTTCAAAGTGACTCAAGTCAAAAAGTTTACCAATTTTACAAGGGCAGCCTCCAAAAATTTCAAAAACAATCTTCGGAATGCCCAAAAAAACTTGGGAGACAAACTTTGAATGTTATAATCTCTCAAATGGTTAACATCTAACGGTCAATTTTTTGAACAGTAATCAAGCATATTCTTAGGTACAAGATCTTACGGTTGGAAGTCTTAAAAAAGGAGAAGAAATTGGTCCACACCCCCACGAGTGCTTAGAGGTAGAGAATTGCAGTTTTGAGATTTCAAGCTGCCAAAAAACACCAAAGAAATTTAGGGGTCAATAAATTGGTGCTCAACAACAAGAGTTTAGGATCTATTATAAGATGACTCCTCCATATCGGGAGTTGATCAAGACGCTGCTGCTACCAGGCTTTTCTGTAGCTATAGTATGCTCTCCGAAATCTGAAGGCTACGATGCTGTTTTGATATGAGGAAATGGACACAGATTCTTAAAAGTAAACGAACAGATAGTTATTCGAATCATAACCAAATATCTACCCTTCTGTCTCTGGATAAATATTAAGTTTTGGTTCAAAAATTTGTCTTACAAAGTATCTAAGATTTGATGTTAATGAGTAATCCAAACCATTCACACCATATTCAACTATATCAATGAGTAATCTAGACAGTTAACGAAGATCTATGGCAATCATTTCTGGCAAATCAGAGACGGAGGGTATCGGTGACTATGTAATGCTTCACATTGGGAGGGTTTGTTCACTCAGATTGACATGCTGTAGTCAATTGCTTACACACTTTTATTGGAGCTGCGGTTGCAGATCTGCATGTGTTTGGTGCATCAAAGCAAGCCCATTGGAAGTGTGATATAAATAATGTCTTGGATAGGGTGTTCTCGCAATGTTATGGGAAGAGTATTTAGGAGCGGAGGCAGTTATGGCAACACGGTCGTAGTGTAGAGGCGCTTATAAATCGCATGCATTTCAAATTTACTTACTTAACATTACTCAACATTGAATGCCATTGAGAGTGAATTTTTTACTTGTGGGGCCTCAAAATGGTTTAACTAGAAGCAAAGCGGGACAATATTCATATGGTGAAACCACCTATTGTTGTGCATGTAAGGAAAATTAAGGGAAACTATATACTTGGAGTGAGAACTAAGTGGATTACTATCTTCACGGATAAGGAAAAATCAAGTAATTCTACTACAAAATGGATTGTTCCTGCTTGTGAGTAGTAAGTTAACTTTGTGGGGAAGCTTGAAATGGAAGGGAAGGGAAGGGGGTAGTAGAAGGGAAGGGAAGGGAGGAGCATGGGAAAAAAGAAAGAAGGGAAAGTGTCCCTCTTCAGACGGACGAGACGGCAGTTCAGGGCGCGTCGCTCTGCTTCTGCTCTGCTATTTGGCAAAGTGGCGGGGTGGGCCATGCCGGTCGTAGTCATCCCCTTGGCTTACCCCACCCCTCCCTTCCTTTTACGGTCATCTCCTTTCCATGTTTGCAGTGGTTGAACTTACTCATTGGTAAATCCATTAGGTCATCAATTATGGAGTTATTTGACGATTTCTTTCAAGGTGACAATCGAATAAACAATGTTGTCATTATCGTAATCACGCTTCTTCTTGATTATTGTAATCACGCTTCTTGTTTAGACAATATGGACAAGGTGTCGACTAGACTTACATTTTAGGCTTGCCATTGAGCTTCATGAGCTGTGAGGATGTAAACAAAATGTAAATGAAGGCTTCAATGCATTTCAATTTGTTGGGCAAGTTTCTTAATGCTCGACGATGTTGACAACATGCGGATGAGATTTGTACAATTTACAAGTTAGGCGCAAAGCTGAGCTTTTTAGGTTGTAACATTGTGGATGGGGTCCAAGAATATGGAAAAGATGCGGATGAGACTTGTAAAAGATATAAATGTTGGGCTGATGTTGTCCGTTTTATTTTCATAGATTCATCCAATTGGATTTTGTTAGAGTAAATGCAGTAGATAGCGAATTGGATTCACACCTATGTTGTTATTACTACTAGTTTAAGGATTGGCGTTAGTTTCAGAACATTACCCTATATTACAAGTATTTACCGATAGGGATCTGTAATTGCCAATAGGAGATAGAACATAAGGCAAGAAAATTGTTCATGAGTAGTTAGTTTGAGCGCCAGGAACTCCTTCCAATGGCCGGAAGTAAATCAATTAGGAGTTTTGTGTGTTTTGTAATCAATTTTCTATCAATATAATCTGTGTGTTTGCAATCGGAGTTTGTGTATGTATATTCTTGTGTTTCCATTGGTGTGATGGTAAGTGATGTCAGAGTTGTGCTGTAATCATGACAGTTAATTGGGAAACATAAATGATTGAGAGTAAGTGGTGAATGTATTCAATTGGGAAACATGCTTTGGGTGAATGTCGATTGTGAGAATAGTGAAAAAGAGTGAATCTGTGAGAGTGTATGCAAGGAGTTTTTACTGAATATAGAATATAAAAGTGTGAGATGAATTGGTAGTCTAAACCATCGAAAAAATTAGGTTAATTGGCTAACTTGAGAAGTAAATGTAAGAGAAGTGTATCAATTGGAGGAGTATGAGAAAAGAAATTGAAAAAGAAACAAATGGAGAAAACAATTGGAGAAAAGTGCAAAATGGAGCAAGCAGTAAAGTCGAGATCAAGGATAAAGATAAGATCCAATCGGTGAAAGTATCTAAATACTGTAGCCAACCCAATAGGAGTCATTTGGCTTGCAGTAGTTCACCAATTGAGAATCCTTTAAAAGCATGACAATCGGAAGTTGAAGTAAATTGTCTTGTGGAAAAGCTTAAAGACTCCAACAAAGCAATTTTGATAAGTGGTCCTAATGCCTTCACGTATTGATACGAGTATTTGGATAATTTATAGTTAAAATCATTGTAGTTGGGAAATCTTGGATCACCTAATATTCCCCACTGAACTTAAACTACCTCCTAGTGTTCAAACCCTACCTATAGGTTATTCTTTGTAGTAGAATATAAAACCCCACTAGAGTTGATAAATGAGATTAGTAGGTTGTAGCGGTGTAAAATGTAGATTCTATTTGGTTGTTACATTGTGACGTTTATTGGCTTGTGACATTGTGGAGTATACTGCCTTGTGACATTGTGGAGTTAACTAGGTTGTGACAGAATGGAGTTTATAAGGTCACTGCGGAGTTCATTGGATTGTGAAAATGTGGACTGTGGAGTTTGAGGAGGTTTTGACACTCTAATGATTATTAGATTGTGACATTGTAGATTTTGTTAGGTTGTGACAGTGTAGAGTTTGTTAGGTTGTGACAATATGGAGTTAAGTAGGTTGGGACACTATGGAGATTATTGGGTTGTGCCAATGTGGAGTTTATTGGCTTGTGACATTGTGGATTGTGGAGCTAATTAGGTTGTGACAGTGTGGAGATTATCGGAGTGTGACATTGTGGAGCTTGTTAGATTGTGACATTGTGGGGGTTTCTTAGGTTGTGAAAGTGTGGAGTTGATTAAGTTGTGCCACTATGAAAATTATTAGATTGTGACAGGGTGGAGTTTATTAAATTGTGATAGCGTGGAGTTTATTAGATTGTTATAGTGTGGAGTTTATTAGATTGTGGCAGTGTGGAGTTTATTAGATTGTGGTAGTGTGGAGTTGATTAGATTGTGACAGTGTGACAAGGTCCGAGGATATAGATAAGATGCAAATGAGACTTGTATATACTAATCTTGTAGTTTAGTTACTTGGGTTGCTACAATGGAGACAAGGTGCGGACATGACTTGTACAAAATCTATGCGTTATTCTTCTTATTAAGGTTTGAGCACTTATATAGTATGGATAAACTACAAACAACACTTGTACAAAGTTTATATGTCACTCTTTTAGCCAAAGTTATGGAACTTTGACATGTGTAGGAAAATATATTTTGGTTTTTTGAAAATTTACTAGTTAAGTTGTTATCAAGTTCTTAGGCTTCGATAGGATAAAATCTTGTGAAAAACTTATATAAGCATTTACAAAGAGATGTGGAATTATTGAATTTTTTTACTTGAAGCACCTCTTGTTTTATCCTTTTAATATTGGGTTGGAAATAGGGCTTATGACCTAGTTCTATATTAGGGAGACACTACATGCCATTCCTAATTGCCTTTAGAAATTCCAATGAAGGGCATCCTCGACCCTATTTAGAAAACATTAGAAAAAATAGTTTTTTATATAGAAATTCGAGGAACATATTTACAAGACTTGTATATAATCTACATGTCTCACTTTAACAATGAGAGAAGTTATGAGCAAAAATTAGAGATTAAGTTGGTATTATGTAATGAATTTTCTAGACTTGCAAGAAACTACAAGAAAAAAAGTAATATTTATCAAATAGATGAAAAAAAAATCATTTAAATGTATATCAACTTGACAACTTCTAAGGTTGATCTTGATGAATTTGAACTTAAGCGTATATTCATTGTTCTTAGTTTTTTTTCTTTTGCAAGGCTAATTATTTTTATGTTGTATTTTTGTATAGTTACTTACAAGTAGAGTTATAATTGTTTTAAGAAAATACTAGTTAACTGCCAATTGAATAGTTTTTGTAAAGTGCTTGAATAATTCTTAAAAATATAAAATATTGTATCAAAAAATATAAGGATCATAATTATTTTACAAGAAATATGGAAATCATATAAAGTATGTAGCTTTAGAAGGTTAAAAAATAGGACAATTTGAGAATTATTTTTAACCCTTGGAGATCCAAGAGAATCAAAAATCGCATTTTGGGGTTCCCTATGAAAAAAAGTGAGCCGATTTAGATCATTATAAGCTCAAAAACAAAAATAAAATCAATGGTTCAAATTCTGCACACAAGTGAATTTTTGACCTGAAGTAGACAAAAGTCATTTTTTGTAATGTAGGCATATCAAGGATCTTTAGGGGTTAATCAATTTAGTGCCAAGACTATCCATCTTATTCACATCCCTCTCTTAGCAGCTGGATAATGTCACACCTCCCTCATTTTAGTTAGCATTGCACATTCACTTATTAACTTCATGTTTAATGTAAGTTGCACATGTCACTGCTTGCATATATTTGAAAGTAAGAGAAAGAAGAAACATCAAGCTTGTTTTGAAGTAGGTGAGAAAAAGATGTCTGTTTGGTGTATGCTCATAATACAAGTCAGAGGTGTAGTTGCAAAAGGCGACCTCTTGTGCACCATGGTGAGAAAGAGTGAACCAAAATTAAATATCATATCTACTGGTTTACAACATTTTTAAATTAGCTGGTAAAACTCAGAGCTCTTTTGGCAATATTCTAGCACTTTAATAAATTGGTGCTCAACAACAAGAGTTTAGGATCTATTATAAGATGACTCCTCCATATCGGGAGTTGATCAAGACGCTGCTGCTACCAGGCTTTTCTGTAGCTATAGTATGCTCTCCGAAATCTGAAGGCTATGATGCTGTTTTGATATGAGGAAATGGACACAGATTCTTAAAAGTAAACGAACAGATAGTTATTCGAATCATGGGCAGCCCGTTTTAGACCCCATGGGCGTTTAAGGGTTAAGATTTGATGTTAAATGGTAACCGGACCATCCACACCATATTCAACTAGTATATCAATGAGTAATGTGGACCATTGAAGAAGATTCATGGCAACCTTTAGTGGCAAACTAGAAACGGAAGAGTAATTTAGAAAATAGGGTGACTATGTGATGCTTTACATCGCGTGAGGGTGTGTTCACTCGGATTGACATGCTCTAGTCAATTGCTTACACACTTTTAGTGGAGCTGCGATTGCTGTTCGGCATATATTTGGTGCATCAAAGCAAGCCCAATGGAGAGTGAATTTGTTACTTGTGGGGCCTCAAAATGATATAATCCAAAGCAAAGCGGGACAATATACATATGGTGAAACCACCTATTGTTGTGCACTTAAGGAAAATTAAGGGAATCTATATACTTGGAATGAGAAATGAGTGGGTTACTATTTTTCTTGGATAATGAAAAACAAGTGTTTCTACTACAAAATGGATTGTTCCTGCTGGTGAGTAGTAAGTTAGCTTTGTGGGGGAGCTTGAAATGGAAGGGAAGGGGTAGTAGAAGGGAAGGGAGGAGCATGGGAAAAAAGAAAGAAGGGAAAGTGTCGCTCTTCAAATGGACATGGACGAGACAGTAGTTCAGGGCGCGTCGCTCTGCTTCTGCTCTATGGCAGAGTGGCCGGGTGGGCCATGCCGGTCGTATTCATCCCATTCGCTTACCCCACCCCTCCCCTTCCGTTTACTGTCATCTCCTTACCACGTTCGGGGTGGTTGAACTTACTCATTGGTAAATCAATCATGTCATCAATTATGGAGTTATTTGACGATTTCTTTCAAGGTGACAACGATTAAACAATGTTGTCATTACCGTAATCTCGCTTCTTATTTAGACAATATGGACAAGGTGTCGACTAGACTTACATTTTAGACTTGCCATTGGGCTTCCCGAGCTCTCAGGATGTAATCAAAATGTAAATGAAGGCTTCAATGCATCGCAATTTGTTCGGCAAGTTTCTTAACCCCTAAACGTCCCAGCCTATTTTTAGCAAAAAAGCACATTTCCATAGAATTGGTCATAGATAAAAATGAAGAGAAGCTATTAAGATCTCAACCGTACAAACTTGTAATGGACTTATCGAAGATCATGTGGACCAAAATTTGAGTCATGAGGCCTTATAGATCGAGAGATCATAACATAATAATACTAAAAACAAACTGCAAAATTTCTTCATTTTCACTTTGAGGTTGAAATGCTACCAATATACCTATTGCAATGAAAAAATCACCAACTAGAAAGATGTTCACCTTCATCTTAATAAGTCCTTTACCCAAAAAAAATTCATCAAAAAAATTTCTTGGCTCAAATAAAAGCCATGCAATGGTAAAAACTGCCGAAAATTTTACAAAGGAAAACTAGTACAAAATTGGACCCTTTGCATTCAATTTCATGCCTTATCTTCAAAACATCTTCGATCTTGTTATGGTTTCTACCACTTAGACTAGACTCTAATTGGAGGATATCCCAAAAAATTAAGTTGAAATCCAACGGTGGATGAAGGAGATATAGCTCCTCAAATATCATCCATTTTCTCACTTTTTCTGTTGACAAAACATCATTGCAAAGCCAATAGCAAAATCATTTGGATCAAAAAACTTCTCACTACAAAGTTGTTAAGAATCACCTTAAGATCATGACCATGAAAAAAAAAATCATTAAAAACTATTTTTGGTTTCACATAATTGGCTTGCAATGGTAATACATGCCCCATGCTTGGAAAGCCAAAAACAAGAGCTGTCTTCACTAAAGTGCATTTCACTAATTCATACTTTATTGTATGGGCTTGCAAATTTTACAACACAAACTAGACTTGATTTGGAACCTAACCCAAGTGATTTCATCCAAAACGGACCTCGGATGAAGAAGATATGGCTATTCGAAGTTTCTGCCCTCCATCCAAAATGTAGAAAAACGACATTGGGGACGTTTAGGGGTTAATGCCCGATGATGTTGACAACATGCGGATGAGATTTGTACAAATTACAAGTTGGGCTAGAAGTGAGTTTTCAAGTTGTAACATTGTAGATGGGGTCCGAGAATATGGAAGAGATGGGGATGAGACTTGTAAAAGATGTACATGTTGGGCTGATGAATGAGTTTATTAGGTTGTAGCGGTTTGGAATGTAGATTTTATTGGGTTGTTACATTGTGAAGTTTTTTGGCTTGTGACATTGTGGAGTTTACTGCCTTGTGACATTGTGGAGTTAATTAGGTTGTGCCAGAATGAAGTTTATTAGGTTGTCATTGTGGAGTTCATTGGGTTGTGACAATGTGGACTGTGGAGTTGAGGAGATTGTGACACCGTGAAGATTATTAAGTTGTGACATTGTGGAGTTTGTTAGGGTGTGACAGTGTAGAGTTTGTTAGGTTCTGACAATGTGGAGTTAAGTAGGTTGGGACACTATGAAAATCATTGGGTTGTGACAATGTGGAGTTTATTGACTTGTGACATTGTCGATCGTAAACCTAATTAGATTGCGATACTGTGGAGATTATTGGAGTGTGACATTGTGGAGTTTGTTAGGTTGTGACATTGTGGGGGTTTCTTAAGTTGTAAAAGTGTGGGGGGTTCATTAGGTTGTGACAGTGTGGAGTTGATTTAGTTGTTACACTATGGAAATTATTAAATTGTGACAGTTTGGAGTTTATTGGATTGTGATAGTGTGGAGTTTATTAGATTGTGAGAGTGTGACAAGGTCCGAGGGTATAGATAAGATGCGGATGAGACTTGTATATACTAGTCTTGTAGTTTAGTTACTTGGGTTGCTACTATGGAGACAAGGTGCGGACATGACTTGTACAAAGTCTATGCGTCATTCTTCTTATTAAGGTTTGGGCACTTATATAGGATGGATAAACTAAAAACAACACTTGTACAAAGTTTATATGTCACTCTCTTAGCCAAAGTTATGGAACTTTGACATGTATAAGAAAATATATTCTGGCCGTTTGAAAATTGAATAGTCAAGCTATTAATGAGTTCTTAGGCTTCGATAAGATAAAACCTTGTCAAAAACTTATATAAGCATCTACAAAGAGATGTGGAATTATTGAATTTTTTACTTGAAGCACCTCTTGTATTTTTTTATATATCGGGTTAGAAATAGAGCTTATGACCTAGTTCTATATTAGAGAGACACTACATGCCATTCCTAATTGCCTTTGGAAATTCCAATGAAGGGCATCCTCCACCCTATTTAGAAAATATTAGTAAAAATAATTTTTACATAGATATTCCAAGAATATATTTACATGACTTGTATAAAATCTACATGTCTCACTTCAACAATGAGAGAAGTTATTAGCAACAATTAGAGATTAAGTTGGTACTATGTAATAAAATTTCTAGAATTGCAAAAAACTACAAGAACTAAAGTAATCTTTATCAAACATTTGAAAAAAATAATTATATTAATGTATATAAATGTACAGTTTCTAAGATAGGTCTTGATAAATTTGAACTTAAGCGTATATTTAGTTTTCTTTTTTTTTTTCTTTCTTTTTTTTTTTTTTTTTTTTTTTTTTTTTTTTTTTTTTTTTTTTTTTTTTTTTTTTTTTTTTTTTTTTTTTTTTCTTTTGCAAGGCTTATTATTTTTATGTTATATTTGTGTATCTTTACTTACAACTAGAGTATATTGTTGAAAAAAAATGTACTAGTTAACTGCCAATTGTATAGTTTTCATAAATTGCTTGAATAATTCTAAAAAAATATAAAATATTATATCAAAAAATGTAAGGATCATAATTATTTTACAAGAAATATGGATGTCATATACAAGTATGTAATTTTTAAATTTCTAAAAATAGGTCAATTTTGAGAATTATTTTTAACCCTTGGAGATCCAAGAAATCTGAAAATTGCATTTGGGGGCTCCCTATGAAAAAAAAGTAAGCCGATTTAGACCATTATAAGCTCAAAAACAAAAATAAAATCAACAGTTCAAATTCTGCACGCAAGTGAAAGGCAACTTAATTTTAAGATCCAATGGTCGGATTCTCTGATTGATACTTAGATTGAGATTTTTTCCGGCCGGTAGTAAACAAAGGTCATTTTTTGGACTCTAACTAAATCAAGAATTTTTAGGACTTAATTAATTTAGTGTCAGGGTTATCACTCTAATTCACATCTAGATGCTGGACAATGTCACATCTCCCTCATTTAGTACATTCATTTATCAACCTCATGTACAATAGGGTGACATTCAAATTGGTCGTTTAGTAGTTCCAGGGATAGTGTCCTACACTGCTGCCAACTTTGACACCCTCCCCGAAGCTGAGAAATTTTTATTTTACCATGAAAATTTGGGGACAACATCATCTTTATGTTGAAAACATGCATACCAAATTTCAAGTCCAGGAGACTTATACAAAAAAATTTATGCAAGATCTACCAACATGGGATAGCTGTGAGAAAAGTGTCACAGCTGCCAACTTTGACACCCTCCCAAGAATTGAGGAAATATTTTTGTCCATGAAATTTTTGGAGCAAAAACATTTTTATGTTGTTTGCATGTGTGGAAAATTTCAAGTCCAAAAGACCCATACAAAAAATAATATTCCAAATCTATCAACATGTGTAGTTTTGAGAAACAAAGGGGAAAACCATTTTACTACTTCCAACTTTGACGCCCTCCTTAGGATTGAGTTTTTGTTGATACATGGTGAAATTTTTGGCACAAGATCATCTCTACGCTGGTAACATGTGAGATAAATTTCAAAGCCAAAAGACATACATAAAAAAAGTTATTCCATATCTATCAAAGTTGGCAGCAGTGTAGGACACTATCCCTGGAACTACTAAACGGCCAATCTGAATGTCACCCTATTGTACATATAAGTTGCGCATGTCATTGCTCGCATATGCTTGAAAGTAAGAGAAAGAAGGAAAGCAAGCTTGTTTCGAAGTAGGTGAGAAAAAGATGTTTGTTTGGTGTATGTTCATAATACTAGTCAGAGGTGTAGTTCCAATATGAACTGTAGAAGAGACGAACTCTTGTGCACCATGGTGGGCATTGGGAAAGAGTGAACCAAAATTAAATATTCATATCTACTGGTTTACAACATTTTAAAATTAGCTGGTATAACTGAGAGCCCTTTTAGCAATATTCTAGCACTTAAATAAATTGGTGCTCAACAACGAGAGTATAGAATCAATAAGATGTTTCCTCCATATTAGGAGCTGATTAAGACGCTGCTGCTACCCAGGCTTTTCTGTAGCTATATGCTCTCCGAAGTCTAAAGGCTATGATGCTGTTTTGATATGAGGAAATGCACACAAGTTCTTGAAAGTAAACAAACAGATATTTATTCCAACAATAACCAGATATCTACTCCTCTGTCTCTGGAAAAACATCAAAATTTGCTTTATACACTCGTTTTTACAGAGAATCTAAGATTTGATGTTAATGAGTAATGTAGACCATTCACACCATATTCAACTATATCAATGAGTAATACGGACCATTACAGAAGATCCGTGGCAACCATTTTTGGCAAATGAGAGACGGAGGAGTATTGTTTGGATAATAGGGAGACTATTTGATGCTGCACATTGTGAGGGTGTGTTCACTGAGATTGACATGCTCTAGTCAGTTGCTTACACACTTTTAGTGAAGCTGCAATTGCAGATCCACATGTATCTGGTACATTGAAACAAACCCAATGGAACTGTGATATAATGTCTTGGATTGGGTGTTCTCGTAATTTTTTGTGAAGAGTATTTAGGAGCGGAGGCACTTATGGCAAGAGGAGGCACTTATGGCGACAAAGTCTTAGAGTAGAGGCGCTTGTAAATATCATGCAATCCAAATTAACTAACTAAATATTACTCAACATTGGATGCCATTGAGAGTGAATTTGTTACTTGTGGGGCCTCAAAATGGTTCAACTCGAAGCAAAGCGGGACAATTTACATATGGTGAAACCACCTATGGTTGTGCACTTAAGGAAAATTAAGGGAATCTATATATTCGGAGTGAGAAATGAGTGGGTTACTATTTTCCAGGGATAAGGAAAAACAAGTGATTCTACTACAAAATGGATTGTTCCTGGTGGTGAGTAGTAAGTTAGCTTTGTGGGGGAGCTTGAAATGGAAGGGAAGGGGTAATAGAGGGGAAGGTAGGAGCATGGGAAAAAATAAAGAAGGGAAAGTGTCGCTCTTCAAATGGACGAGACGGCAGTTAGGGCGTCTCGCTCTGCTCTATGGCAGAGTGCCGGTCTATGGTAGTCATCCCCCTTCGCTTACCCCACCCCTCCCCTTCGCTTACCCCACCCCTCCCCTTCGCTTACCCCACCCCTCCCCTTCGCTTACCCCACCCCTCCCCTTCGCTTACCCCACCCCTCCCCTTCTTTTTACTGTCATCTCCTTTCTACATTTGCGGTGGTTGAATTTACTCATTGGTAAATCAATCATGTCATCATTATGGAGTTTTTTGACAATTTCTTTCAAGGTAATATTCAGTTAAACAATGTTGTCATGATCGTAATCACGCTTCTTGTTTAGACGATGTGTACAAGGTGTCGACTAGACTTACATTTTAGGCTTGCCATTGAGTTTCCCGAGCTCTCAGGATGTAATCAAAATGTATATGAAGGCTTCAATGCATGTCAATTTGTTGGGCAAGTTTCTTAATGCTGGATGCTGTCGACAACATGCGGATGAGATTTGTACAATTTACAAGTTGGGCTCAAAGCTGAGTTTTTCAGGTTGTAACATTGTGGATGGGGTTCGAGAATATGGAAGAGATGGGGATGAGACTTGTAAAAGATGTACATGTTGTTGGGCTGATGAATGAGTTTTTTAGGTTGTAGCAGTTTGCAATGTAGATTTTATTAGGTTGTTACATTGTGAAGTTTATTGGCTTGTGACATTGTGGAGTTCACTACCTTGTGACGTTGTGGAGTTCACTGCCTTGTGACATTGTGGAGTGAACTAGGTTGTCATAGAATGAAGTTTATTAGGTTGTCACTCTGGAGTTCATTGGGTTGTGACAATGTGGACTGTGGAGTTGAGGGGATTGTGACATTGTGAAGATTATTAGATTGTGACATTGTGGAGTTTGCTAGGTTGTGACAATGTAGAGTTAAGTAGGTTGGGATACTATGGAGATTATTGGGTTGTGACAATGTGGAGTTTATTGGCTTGTGACATTGTGGATTGTGGAACTTATTACGTTGTGACAGTGTGGAGATTATTGGAGTGTGTTATTGTGGAGTTTCTTAGGTTGCGACACTCTGGGGGTTTCTTAGGTTTTGAAAGTGTGGAGTTGATTAATTTGTGACATTATGGAAATTATTAGATTATGATGGTGTTGAGTTTATTAGATTGTGACAGTGTGGAATTTATTGAATCGTGACCGTGTGGAGTTAATTAGATTGTGATAGTGTGGAGTTTATTAGATTGTGAAAGTGTAACAAGGTCGGAGGATATAGATAAGATGCGGATGAGACTTGTATATACTAGTCTTGTAGTTTTGTTCCTTAGGTTGCCACAATGGAGACAAGATGCAGACATGACTTGTACAAAGTCTATGCGTTATTCTTCGTATTAAGTTTTGGGCACTTATATAGTATGGATAAACTACAAACAACACTTGTACAAAGTTTATATGTCACTCTCTTAGCCAAAGTTATAAAACTTTGACATGTATAAGAAAATATATTCTGGCCATTTGAAAATTCATTTGACTAGTCAAGCTATTAATAAGTTTTTAGGCTTCGATCAGATAAAACCTTGTCAAAAACTTATATAAGCATTTACAAAGAGATGTGGAATTATTGAATTTTTTTACTTAAAGCACCTCTTGTTTGATCTTTCAAATATTGGGTTGGAAATGGGGCTTGTGACCTAGTTCTATATTAGGGAGACGCTACATGCCATTTCTAATTGCATTTAGAGTTTCCAATGAAGTGCACCCTCGAGGCCTCGACCCTTTTTAGAAAATATTTAGTAAAGATAGTTTATATATAGATATTTCAAGAACATATTTACAAGACTTGTATAAAATCTACATGTCTCACTTTATCAATGAGAGAAGTTATCAGCAGCAATTAGAGATTAAGTTGGTATTATGTAATAAAATTTCTAGAATTGCAAAAAACTACAAGGAAAAAAGTAATCTTTATCAAATAGTTGAAACAAATAAATCATATAAATGTATATTAGCTTGACAGCTTCTAAGATAGGTCTTGATAAATTTGAACTTATGCGGAATGTAGAAGGTGTAATCAATAGTGAGGGGATTACGTAATAGCCCCTCCAATAGAACAATACAGAAGACCACTCTTAACCCCTAATGATCCCTGTGTATTTTGGAGCTTGAAACCTCAAAACTGCGATTTTATACCACCTTGCACTCCCGGGGGTATGGGATATATTTTTTTACTGTTTTTAGAATTCCAACTGTAGGATCTTGTAAAATACCCAATTTGAAAGTGCCGATCCAAAATTGAACCGTTGGATGTTTTTCATTTGCGAGATCGTAACTTTCAAAGTTGCTGCCTAAATTTTTTTGGCCACTGCCCGAATGGCATGCTCTCCATGGTGCTAAGGAGAATGTGGTTTTCTTTACTCTAACCATTGTGCGCATATATTTTTCCATGGAGGTAAGTAAGTTCTCCACCTCCATGCAAAATTTTAGGTACCAAAACAACTTTTTGGGCCTTCATTTACATGATGTAATAGGTAGAGGTCTAAAAAGCCCACAATTGCCAACTTTGTGTGTAATCGTGAGGAGGGCAAGCAAAATTGATTTTTTTAAAAAATTGAACGGTGAGCATGTTTCTTTACATCATTCAGACTTTGGAGTAAAATTTTTTTTCAAAAATTCAAAAATCTCGAATTGTTCTTGATTTCAGACAAGCAAAAGTGTAAAATTGCCTTATGAATTACATGGGCAGCCTTCGAATCTCCGGACCCCCTTCACTAGCTCTGGACCCATTCTATGGCCAGTAATGGCGCTGACAGCGCCAGCCTTATAATGGCAGGCCTTCATGGCACCCAATGGGAGGAGATGCGTAGTCCGCAGCTTCTAGGAAGCCCACCGGTGGGGAGGCGGAACCAGCTCTGACCCGGCTGCCTGGTTAAGTGTCCACGTCGGCTCGCCCTGCTCCATGTTTGAACGCTGGCTCCCCGAATGTAGCGAGCTGGCTCGGTCTACTTCCGCGGGCCCCTTGCTCCACGTTGGCGAGTTTCTTGAGTGCTGGCTGCGACCTCAAACCTGAGAAGTCCCTGTTCGATTGCCCCAAGGAACACCCCAAACCCTAAAAATCAAACCCGTTTTGGAAGTGTTAGAATTTTGCTGTAAACTAAAAATTGCTAATACAAATCTAAACCCGTTGTATTTTATTAGAAATTTGTTTGAAGTTGAAAAAACGTAAGAAAATTCATAGAAAAAACGTTCTTGAAACTGTAGAAAGTTTAGGACTAATGTGAAATTGGGAAGTTTAGAAAAAATATGGTTGAGGGAGTTTAGAAAAAAAACATAAAACATTATAAGTATGCCATTATATGTATAAGAAACCATTACAAACCAAAGTCCTAAGCATAAAATGTTCTTAGTGCGCCATGAAATACCATTATAATTCAAAGTCCTTCACGAAGTGCTTATTCAAAAATTGATAAATGCACAATGAATGGAGCAGAGGAATGCACAAAAATTTATAATGCCACAACAAATGGACAATAAAATGAGACATAAAATGAGAAACAATAATGCAAAGTATCCCAAGTAATTACTTGGGGTGCCCAAGTATCCCAAGTAATGACTTGGGGTGCCCAAGTAATGACTTGGGGTGCCCAAGTAATGACTTGGGGTGCCCAAGTAATGACTTGGGGTGCCCAAGTAATGACTTGGGGTGCCCAAGTAATGACTTGGGGTGCCCAAGTAATGACTTGGGGTGCCCAAGTAACTACTTGGGGTGCCCAAGTATCCCAAGTATCCCAAGTGAATACTTACAAAAATGAGAATGAACATTTTTGAAAGTGAAGTGGGAAGTCTAGGATACAAAATTGGGAAGATTAGACAAAGAAATTGGGAAGTTTAGAAGAAAAAAATCTAGCGAGCTTAGAATGTTTAGAAAAAACACTTAGGAAGTTTTCAAGTATGTGTGTGAAGTTCAAAACATAACATAGAAAGTTCTAAGTATGCCATGAAAAACCATTATAGTTCAAAGTCCTATGGTAAGTGATTGCATAAAAATTGGAGCATGCACAATAAAATAGAAGAGAGAAAATTACCTAGAGTCAATTGTTGTGAGTGCGGCGTTGGGCCAAGTCAGTGTGCCACCGCTCATAGCACCCCTCATTTAGGCACATCCATTTGTCCCCGCACTTGTGACAATAGTAATGTGGGGACTTAACTTTGCAAACAACACATTGCCTTCGGAGAGTGGAATAAGAAGGCATGCAAATCACGGGGCGAAGTGGAGGTGGAGGTAAATCACTAGGTGCACGTGACCTCATTGGCCAACCTACCAAGAGCGCCTCACATAACCCTTGCTTGAATTGCAAGTGGGTCATGGGCGTACGTGGTGCGCGCCGACGGTTGACATTTGCCAAACAATCCAAATAGATGATGTACATATTCACAACACTGACATCCAATAAGAAAAAAATAATCCGATGCCACCATTTGTGAGAACGTACTTGACATGAGTAGCTAGCACGTAATTGATCTGCTACGTCCACCCCACGCATGTGGGTAGTGTATTCGAGTAACACTGGGGATGTGTGGATCAATTCCCGGGTGGCGCCATTTCGCCGAGGAACTGTAACTACCGGCCGCTCGCATGGTGCCTGGATTGGCACACTATGTGTGGAGAGCAAAAGGACCGGCCTCTTGTCTTTCCACATGACACAAGAAATACCACGAGATGCATGCATTTTCCACAAAGTAGTGCCTTGTGGAACATTCTTGAAATTCTTCACATTTTTCAAACATGAAGGCAATCCTACACGATTTGATCTAATAGTCCCACATGCATACATGCCACGACCTAGAAGTATGGTAAAGAGTGGAATACTAGAGAAAAAATTATCAACGGTTACACAATGGCCCAAATCCCACAATCCATCAACAAGTCTCAAAACAACATTTTGGGCTAATCGTGCTTCCCCTACAACATTGCCCGGTTGAGGTAAATCTCCTATGGAAGGCACAACCACATTATCTTTGCCACAATATACTTCAAAGTTCCATACATATTTTGTAATGGAATCCGCCAAGCACCAAACCTTCAAGCCCCATTTTTGGGGTTTTTTTGGCATGTACTGGCGGATGGGAGAGTAGCTTCCCTTATATCTAATCATCATTTCATCTACGGTTAGATGCTTATCCAAACACCAAGATTTTTTGCAATTCTCTCTAATTGCATTTACCAACCACCGGGTTTGTCCAATTTTATCAAAACCCGGGTCCCCCCTTTGAATTCCATCCATGTTTGTTAGATGTAAACATCTTCTTAGATCTTGAAACCGGGATTTAGTGAAAATATTGGAAATGATTGGACAATGCCACAATGAATCCTTCATCCAATAAGTATGATAATTACTTTGTGGTTTCAAACCCATGTAAAGAGAAATAGCAAAAAAAGCCATGAGCTCATCAATTGTCAAATTCACCCATTTAGACCCACCCTTTGTGTTGCCATTGTTATCTATAGGTGAAGTGGCATATCGGTTAGTCTCAAGTACAATTGTACTCAAGATAGCCGGTGTCCAAAACAAGGCAAACATGGCCCGGAATGTAGGAAGCACACGATAACTCTTAGAGTAGCCTCTTCTTTTTCCACTAAATGGCTTAGGCATGGGTTGATAGAAAATATTAGGATCTTCCCATGTTTCATCCCGATAATCCCATTTTATATTCTCTACTCCCGCAGTTGCATTTTCCTCATCACTGTCCAAGTCACTTCCTATGTCAGGCAATTCATCACTAATATTTCCATTATTCGTGTGGATTGGTTCAATATTATCAACCATCTCATTATTAGAGCCAACTCTGTTATTTGGAAGCACATTCGAATGGAGCAGTCCGGGTCCAGAAGCCCACATACCTGAATTGCCGTGGAGATGCGCTGGAGCAGCATCCGCTGTAACCTCCCCGGCTAAGCCCGCTCTAAGGGCCGAGCCTCCTTCGCCATGGGCCAGGCCTGGCCCAAGGGCCGACCCTCGCTGACCTCCCACCCGATTGGATAAAGGGCCCCTTCTGGGTCCGTTGAGGGACCCCGACCCAACCTCGTTAGCCACCTGGCCGAGGCGGCAAGTTGCGAGCGGAGCCGAGCCTTGCCGACGAGGTGGCAGGCCGGCTGCCGTAGGAACAGCAGTTGTCGCCCCGCCGCATGCGCTTGTTGCCTGCCCTCGCAAGTCGCTTCCGTCGCATGCACCAGCCTGCCGCGCGCCGATTCTCTCGTCGACAGCCTCATCATCGGAAATTTGCCAATCTGAGCACATGGCCAAGTTGCGCACGATCCCCTCGTGATAATTCATCCTCTCTGTAGCTCCTTCTACACTAGATCCAGCACCTCCAAGTCTCTCAACAGCTCGTATCGCTTCTTGCTCCTCCCATAGATCTTGAGTGCACTGTGAATCACTAGCAGGACGTTTTCTTGTAGATCTTTGTCCAAAATTTCTTGCTTGGAGGAGCATCTCCGGTGGCCATAGCATCTCCTCCAATCCTCCCCCGATTGGGAACTCATAGTCATCTTCTTTGTCACTGTTGAAGAGTTCCTCCTCACTCTGGTATTCACGATTAGCGTCTTGAGAATGGAGAAAGTCTCCTTCAAAGGGAATGTCCATGTCTGGCAAATGGAAGAGCTCTACCCCGTGGCCAACATCTGGGAGGTCTCCAATTGGAACTTGATTCTCAAGCGGAGGTGAATTTCTAGGTGAGATTGGTGGAGTGGTTTCTCGTTGCAATCTCTCACTGTGTCTAACTGGAATATTGTTCCACTCCATCTGTAGCATGACAAGGAGCAAGTCAAAGTGGAGCACAAATCGGCAATCAAGAAAATTTGAAAAACGCTTGGATTGACGTCAAGATTACAAAGTATGTCCTACCTCTTTCCCTCTCTTAGTTCTCCTTCCACGTGGCATCTTGTTTGTCTGGCCAATAGCTTCTCACAAAACTCCAGATACTCCAAGCTTCGCCGGAGATTCGACCTCCCCAATCGCGCCGGCCTGAGCCTCCCCGATTGCAACCGCCTAATGACAACAACCTGAGCGATGTCCTCCTTTGCCGAGCCTACAGATGCGCCGGCGATTCCAGCACTTGAAAATGATCGACTCCTCGAATTCACAAATTGATGAGATTGCTTGAGGTTCTTACCTGATTCGATGTCGCCTTGCCTTCTCCCGTTGATGCGGCAGATGTCCACTCGAATTGCAGCCACCGCTAGCTCTGGACCCAATGGTAATGTAGATGCTGCTCTCCCCGATGTCTCCACAGGTGATCCGGCTGCCGCCTCTTTCTTCTCTGAAGCTCGCTCCTGCAAGTTTGATTTTGCTAGCTTTGATAGATCTCTCGAATTGCCCAGGGAGCATCTCAATTCCTCTCCTTGCACTTTTACAGTTGGCACAAGCTCTTGAAAATTGCAGCACAAGCAATCTTGGATGGGAAAACACTTAGAAGAATCATGAATTTTGATGGAGAATGGATCATCAGTGTATGTTGAAGTTGGAATGCAAGTTTGAGAATGAATGTTGTCTATGGCTTCACAGAAGCTAGTTGTTTGAATGTTTGCAAATGTTTGAACTGTTGTTGTAACAGTCATGTGAAGATAGTCAAATTTCCCATTCGCATGAAAAAAAGGGCCAACGGATTGTGCATTTAGAACGGCGGTTGGCCCACTAACTGGCATTCATTTTGTCAGAATCATGGGCTATCTCCTAACCCATTCTAACCCTCCTGCCCTTTTCTAATTCTCTAAGCTAACCCAAAAATCTGCCCCTCTTGCTTGCCGTGCTCTCGTTGGCTAAGAGCCCTACCCGCCCTGCCCCATTTGGATGTCAAAACAAAAATTTGTCATAAATGCCTCAAAAATGCAAATGAAGGGCCAATTTTTTTACCACACCTACATAATGACAATATTTACACGCTATAAAAAGCTTGGGCCCAAATTTGAAATTCCCTCCTTATGGGAACCTGCCCAAAACCTCCAAAAGCCGAATAGGTTGCCGCAGATCATTAGGGGTTAAGGGTTAACAACGAGAGTAAGGGATCTCTAAGATGATCCCTCCATACCAGGAGTTGATCATCAAGACGCTGCCGCTACCAGGCTTTCCAAAGTCTGAAGGCTATGATGCTGTTTTGATATGAGGAAATGGACACAGATCCTTAAAAGTAAAGAACAGATATTTATCCCAATAACAAACAGATATCAGATCCTCCGTCTCTCACTGGAAAATTATCCAGATTTGGTACTAAAACTTTTCTTACAAAGAATATAAGATTTGGTGTTAATGAGTAATCCGCACCATCCACACCATATTCAACTATATCAATGAGTAATCGGGACAATTAGAGAAGATCTGCGGCAACCATTTTTGGCGAATCAGAGACGGGGGAGTATTGTTTAGATAGTAGGGTGACTATGTGATGCTGCACATTGTGAGGGTGTGTTCATTCGGATTGACATGCTCTAATCAGTTGCTTACACACTTTTAGTGGAGCTGCGATTGCAGATCCACATGAATTTGTATGCTTAAGGTACATGCAAGGAAGGTGAAATCTTTATAAAGGCCTGAATATTGGTTGCCTTCCTTCAGGTGGTTTCACCCTAAACAATGAAGCGTAGAGAATTGTTGCTTTGCTGGAACGTATAATAAACGCATGGAAAACTTTCAGGAACTGATAAATTATTACATAAGAACTTGAAACATTTCAAAATTGCTTCTACGAATCAGCTGAGATGGATCTAACAACGTTGAGAGTTAGAATTTCGTGGTATTGTTTCAATTAGTAGAATTCACACTCTCCACAATAGGAGTCAGACATTTGAACCTTACTGCTCTATCAATTTGCAAACCAATGCTAATAACACTTAAGTTAGATCACTCGGAAGAGCTAAAATATGCAGAGCAACATGTTAATGAAGTCTGTGACTTACTACGGAGAGATTGATAAATCTAGGGTATCCAATCTACCAGAATTTCTATTAGACTGGGTTCTGATCTCTCCAGGCATCGACTCCAGGTGTTCTGAGAAAAGGAGTACGCTTCGCAGTAAAAATATATCAAGAGATAATGGGACATTAAAAACATGATTTCCTAGTTCAAGTCGAAGGTAAACTGTCAGTTGTTACAAGCACCACTTTGAGCTCAAAATGCGAGAATTGTCGATATATAGCACAACGATTGTGTGACCGAGTTAGCTTTTTAAGGTCGGACGTTTCATACAAGAGAACACATGGGTATACTCAATTTTAAACCAAAAATAACATAGAAATTAATTGAGTAATTAATTCATGAAATTTGCTACTTCAGCTTTTAATTCTGTACTTTTGCTTTAAAACTTTTTCCTTTAAATAATCATGGTAATATATAATCTCTAGAATGAATGAATGATACAACGAGGTCAAGATTGAAGAAATCTTAGAATATATTTTATGCAATTGTTGAAATTGTGGGTATGGTTGAAATATTCTCTTGTAATTTATAATTTTATATCTCTGATATTATTTTTTTTGGTAAAATTAAACTTTAAAGGTATTGTAATGAATACACAATCTAAAAATACCTCCGTAATTCGGTGTAAATATTATGTGGTTGATTTCCATAATTCTGAAGAGAATCTCAAGACTCGTGCTGCAAAGATAGCTAGAGAATTTTATTCATCTTCGAGATTCTTCTGTTTGCCAAAAGTTATTTGCTAGGTCCCACAAAAAGCATACAAGGAGCTTATAATCGACAACAATATGTCTAGCATGCCCACATCTAACGTATTCCGATTATGGAAGAGAAATTAAAGAATGTAGAAATCAAACCGAAAGAAAATAAGAGAAAGCACATTGCTGTAGAAGAACAAGAAGATCCGATTCAAGTGAAGAAAATGCGTGTTGATAAACAAGAAACACGAAAACTTTGTGAAATCAAGGCACTTACTGTCGTAGAAAGAAAGAGGAAACGCTTGAACAAGGAGGAACAATATGAACAACGAATAAAAGTTGCTAAGTTGATGAAAATCAAATGTAAGGGGCGAACAGTAGGAGAAATGTTTGATGCATTATCAATCCATGCAACATGAAAATTTATTTAATCTGCAACAAGTGAATGTGTTATTTCATAAAAGTTAAGCCTCAAAAACGTGAACCACACATTTCAATTTACAACATTTAAGTGGCGAATGCATGAATTTAACCTTGTTGTATATTCATTGATAGTTAATATATACTTATTTTTAATAGTAAACTGACAACCTTCACTAAAAAAAAACTTCATGCACTTTAAAAAGTATCATTATCTATACAAGGACATAAATTATATATCACAATCATTTAATACATTGATTATTTAATTACTACTGAAATCTGAATACCTCAGGTTTCAATCCTACTCAAAATTCCACAAAATCAAGAATTACACATTCACTGCAACATTCAGTGGAGGACAGTAAACTTTGATAATTAAGCGGAAAACATTCAATTATACATAAGGAGTTTTAAAACTGCAACCAATATGAGCTCATGAGGCGCAGTTCTTCTTGTCGATGCCGAGGAAGGTAGGAAGCAGGATGCTCTCTGAAATGCACTGCTCCTGCTGAAGGACCGCAAAGACGCAAGTTTATACATACTAATTTTAGACAGGCAAAACATGTGGTGCATCAAAATTTACTAGTTACCTGTATGACTTGTATAGTTATATTCCTGATTATAAAAAAAAACACTCGGCCCCGCTGCAGTAACTAATTTAAATCTCAAATAGGAGATTCTAGAATTTCATAAAGTCCCCTGTCCGGAAGTAATGATCTCATGCGTTTCCTTATATAAAAATTCTCCTTAAAAATACCTAGTACTAGACTGTCACGTTTAACTACATTCCAACTTCATAATCACGATTGCACTAACCATTCTGCAATCACTCTTGAGACTAAAGAATGTAGGTCTTCGGAAAAGTTCTGTCTTCAATACAGCGGCCTCAGGCCATGCGTTCATGTTTCTAGTCTTTAAAGATTCCAATGTCAATGCTGAAACTGATCGAATCATATAGAACAGTCAATGCTGCATTCTTCTTGCCTGAACGACAATCTTCTTCTATTAAATACCAATCAGTTTTCATGTTTAAAACCTACACTACTAGAGTTGGGGGGGGGTTTGTGATGTGGAGCACATGGCAAACGTAGTGTACATTGGAAATGTACAAAATGGAAGTTTGCCATGTGCTCACATGACTAGCACATGGCAAACGTTTGCCATGTGCTATGTAAATAAGGCAAAATTACCTAGGTAAGATAATTAAGGTAAAACGGTAAACTCAAATTGTGCATGACATGTGTCGAATTTTCATGACTTTAGGGTTTGAAGAATTCCTCACAAATCATGTACTTGATACAAAGATTTTGCAGAATGTAGTCATGGTGTAGATTAAGAACAATTTATTTTATTTAATAGAAAATCTACATTTGTAGAAGTGTACATTGTAGGAAATATGTACATCTAGCTATCTATCTACATCTAAAATCTAAGCAATTCCCTCCCAGCGACTCCCTTCACGACTCCCTCCCAGCGTCGGCGAAGATGAACGAAGCGGCGTCGGCGTTCCTACTCGCACGGACCCGTAATCTGCACCACCAACACTGTGTGCCCATGTTTTGTGAGTCTTTCCACTAATCTCTAACTTCCTAGATAAGAGTCAAATCTATCATGCTGAAAATCGAATATTGGAAGTGCACAAGGAAAGCTTTCTTAAAGCATTACCTCGAAATAGAAACTACTGTCGCTGTCTATTATGAGAAACAAAGGCCGCCGAGTAAACGGGAGGATGTCACTTGGATAGAGATAGTTGTAACCTGCACATTAGTGAATTTCTTAGCGATAAGAAAGAAGCCAATGTATGCTGAATGACATCGTGTAGATGATGAGATTACACTACCTGGGCTTCTCTTTGATCCGAGCCATAACCCAGGAGTCCCACTTCCTGGAGGTTCAGATGGTGGATATTTCACTGATGCCTCCTTTGTACCAGCAGATGTGGTTGATGCATTCTCTTCACTTTCTTCCGCCTTTGCAGTCTCAGTGTAGGGGACTATTTCCGACTCCGAGATGAGAACATTGATGTTCTTCAAGCTCAAAGTAGGAGTCAGGGAAACAATTCCCTTTTTCGATGATTGAGGAGCTACTCCCAAATTAGGAGAAGATGAACTAGTAGAGAGACCACGGCCCGACCTTCCTACAAGCATCAAGGTAACACGAGCCAAGTGAGATTGATTCTACAAGACTTGTATAGAGCTTAATGACTATAGCGGGAATTCAAACTCCACTTACCAGAGGCCGAGATGTAAAGAAGCACGACTCCATCAATACAAAGCTCATCGCAAGCTGTTGCTAAAACCTGGCATCCGGAAAACGACGAGTTACAAAACATTCAATAACCATAATGGTAAAGAAAGCGTATTGTCTCATACTCAATAGGCATGGGAATTGACAGAGAGCAACGTCCAACTTGCACATCAGGACCAATAAGAAACTCAAAAACTCACAAAAAGCAACTGATGAACTGTAGGTCGGTAAAGAATGTACTTGTGAGGATTCGGCGGCAAACTGGGATGAGGAATCTCATCTGAGACTCCTATTCCACCAGAGACCCCAGGACCTGCGGATGAATCACTCCTTGCTTTAAATAGTGCTCCACCTGGCTCCCATTCAAGAGCCTGTAGGATTCTGAATGTATCCAGAGTCAGCTCACTGAACTTCACCTGCATGCAAACAAAGGCGCACTTCTTTGAGAAGATATAATCTTCAAACGACAATACTAGATTTTTCAAAGATTAAGGTTACTAGTCTTTTAACAATAAGATGTATGCTTTATTCCCATCGAAGAGCTACCGCGGTGTAGCCGATAAATTGAACTACTGCTGGATCGCCGAGTCAAGTGAGTCACCACCTCGTTGTGATAATAGCTCGCAAGTATTGAATCTTCCAAGTGCAATGGCCTCCTCTCCTCAACCTTATGAAAAATCAGACTTGGATGAGGATCATAAAGAAGACAATATCTCAACGGCCGGCTCGTTTCGCAGGCAGAGTCTGCTTTCATGAATCGTAAAATCTCCTGCACCACTATCTTCCAATCCTTGGCATCCGTGCCCTGAACGAAAGGATTCCAACACCGATCCCTTTGTCAGCCAGATAAGCACAGTTGAAGAAATTATTCTTTGTATTGCTCCCTAACTTTCAAGCTCTGCATTTTTGTAATGTAACATAACTTATAACCAGGCACTGATGCTTGTGAGAAAACGAAGAAGCATACCTCCTGAAAAGTGCGAGTATATTCTTCCACGAGGGACCGAAGTTGTCGTACGAGAATTTGGACAGTTTCTCTTTTATTGAGAAGAAGACAGATGACGATGAAACGAGCGGTGTATCTGAGCTGCTTATTCGCGAGCGCCGCATCTTTGTCATGTTCCTTAAAATACTCTCGGCTCAAAATGGCTTCATAGAATATGAACGATTCCGTGAGGAATTTCGAATCGCTAGTGCGAAGATAATAGTTGAAATATAGCTGCCCAATTCGAGAAGCTATTTCTCCAATTTCCCAACGTTTCAGCCCCAATTCCACCAGCTTTGCCCGATGCTCCTGTTGGAACTTCCATAGCTTCGAGTAAACCTGCATCCTCACAAGTTCCAGCAATAAGATATGACGTACTCCGGCAAGAAAAAGCTACTGTTTGGTTACTTTCGCAGAGGGCTCTCAAATCTGGAGCCCTCGATTACAATAAATGTATGGAGTAGAAGATAGTGAAGTGGGAAATACAAGCGTGTAAACAATCATAAAGATAAAATAGAACCTGAAAAGCTTTGTGGAAGTAGAAGTCCCATTTGTTGCGACCATAAGCCGGAAATTCTCTAAGTCTCGCAAACTTGAGATATGCTTTGTCTACTAAAGCTCGATACTCTTCACTTGGTGAGTGCAGACGGGGTGCCATGGCGCTCAAGCGCAGTGCCTCATGACCTAGACTACAACGAGCGAAGCATCCCCTTCATTCGAGTTCAGGCCTGCAAACACAACAATACAGACTTTGGACATCAACAAACAACATCCCCAAAACCTAAACTAGCATCAGTCTCAAGCTTATATCCGCAATGTAACAGCCTCGTTATAATCACGACCCATGTACTTATCTTGCATCTATAGACCAACCTAAGTTAGAGATCAGACCACATTCAGTAGGTCCGCAGGCAATCCAGAACCTTCAAACCAGCATCTCTTATGGTAACAATAGATCCTGAAAATGTACTGTTACGCATAGCAGGCACGAGCCTGCCCAAGTTTTCATGGTGACAAAATATCACTTCTCAGGAGTTACAAGAGTTGACGGTATATCTTGCTGGAAGCTGAAACGGCATCGAGATGCTGTAGGGTTATGGTCCAGAACCCCCTCACAAGATTCATCGAGACTGTTGCCACTTGTCCTCCTAACCTAAGGAGTACAAAGTACTAGTGTCCTGCCACCACGAGGATGCTCTGCTAACACCTTGTCCATGACTTCTAGGATGCTTACACATCATGAATAAATGCTTTAAATTCCAGCTAGCAGACGGACTTCTCTATACACATAACGCAATCATAGGTACAATCCAGAATCACGGGTACGATATGCTTCAGCACACAGCTATGTTTCAATCATGAAGGCATCCGTGTGATTACCAGAGTACCAGAGACGCATGCGCATCGTGGACCCCATGCATATTCTGAGCGAATTGGTAACTGAAGCTGCTCACCGACCATTTCATCCGCGTTGTTTCCGCATGTATTCCCCCATTCTAGACTTCATGTACAAGACGCATGACTCGTGACATACCTTTAAAAGCTCGTGGACTTCTCGCGGTGGTGGATTTCCTCCACTCAGCACAACAGCAGCTATATTAGCATCTGACTTGGACTCGTGCAGGTGAATGAGGCCCAGAAGAATGTCCACTCGAGCTGCAGAAGTGATGACCACAGACCCTTTCGTTGGGTCAACATGCCGAGGCAGATAGCGAAGCAAATCAGAGAGCTGTAAGGTGGCTACGATATAGTTTGAAACTTCTGTAGACATCGCCACTTCCATATCGTCAACCGGGTACAGAAGTTGTGCTCCAAGCTTCTTTGCAACATCTTGGACCTATAAAATCAAAGACAACCCATGAACATGAATTCCTAATGCACACCCTTCAAAGTCCGCATGCAGGAATGCATCGCAAACCATACTGCTGAAAGGTTCTCTAGATTTTTGCCCACTCAGAGGTTAACAGATCCACAAGTATGACGATGACCTCTAAATTCGATTTTGTGAGCAGATCTAGATCCGTGCATCTCCTGAAACGGCACACTCTAGATTCTTACCCACTTAAAAGGAAAAGAATGTACATGATGTGCACCTTTACGTGATGTGATACAGGTCAGTTCTACACTTTAATCTTGTAAATGCTTTAAAACACTAAAGAACCATGAAAACTGCTTAAAACCATGAAAGCCGTGCCGATGAAGTTCATTAACTTCAGACAAGTCAGTATTTACATCGTCCACTCACGAGCATACCTGCACAGACCGCAAGATGGCGTCCTCAGGCAATGCGCCAGCTTACCGAATTTTCAGGCCAGCGCCACTGCTTGTACACCCGAAAGAACCTCGACAACAGCACGCTCGGAACTGCGTTAGGGTATAATTGGCAAATGCGAGCCACAAGCAAAGCCCAATTAACACCTCCCAGAAACCCGATCACATTGGAATACACCCCTCGTCTCTTGGCCCACAGCTTCACGTACCTCAGGGTGGTCCGGAAGTGCTCCATGTTCGGCACCAACCGCAGAATGCGATCCGTCACGCGGCACCCATTCAAGCTTCGCATACTTTGCTCATCCACATTCTGCAGAATAGTGTCCTGCAGAATATCCAGCTCCTCGGGGATCACCCCCAGCGGCAGCCGAGCATACAACAAATCAATCGGAACACCATGATACTCGAAGCTCATCACAGGCACGTGCGCGTCCGGAACAGTATGCAACTCCGTCACACCTTCAGTCTCTGCCAGAAGCTCATGTAAATCCTCAAAAAAATCCTCCTCGCGAGTAACATAACACGGCCCGACGCACAGCGTATCAATATCAGCACCGGGACCGTGAACACCCAATCGATACGACCCAAACGTGAAGATCTTGCAACGCGCCTCCCGAACATACTCCTCATTAAGACCCTTCTTGCGACTGATGAGCTTGGCCCAGCGGTTGACGAGCACGTCGAGGTGACCCAGAACTTCCTCCCGTTGAACCTCCTCCTCGCGGCTGCCCTGGAGAGCGAGCCCCTTGACGCAATCCTCGAGCTGCTTGGTGGCGGCGAAGTCGGCCTCAGTGGGATCGGCCGTAGAGATCGGCTCGGTCACGCCCATGTAGCGAGGCTGATACCCCTCCATCTCTGTGCATGAACCCGAACCCTAAGCCCCCAATCAACCCCCCTGCGAACCTCGGGCAGTGATGAAACCCTAATGCTGCCAAAACCCGCTAATAGGAGCGAGCGTTGTGCAGTTGGCGCTGGTCCAGGAGCCAGAGAACGGAGCGACGGCGATGGCGATGGCGATATCGGAGAAGCATGTGTGCTCGAAGGGCCCGCCCGCAAGTTGACGACCATGATGACAAGGAAAGTAAGAGAAGCGAGGAAGCTCTTTGACATGACTATGAGAAAGAGTGGTGAACACTTAATCTCGCATTGTTCACCACTCGCTTCTCCCATTCGAAGTCATCCCAGTTCTTCTGGTTGTCCTCCACGCCACATGCAATCCCTGCGAACCAGCCAGCTATTTTAATACTGTGCTCGAAAGGGAAAGCCACCACCATCATGATAAGAACTCTACTGTACCTGCATCTGTGACCAGTAAAGCTGACGATCCCAGTGTTTGCGCAATCTTCGCATTCAGAGTGACTGTGTCATCACCGACGCCTCTCAAACTCGTCCCTTCCACCACTACAAAATCGTGATTCGCTCTGCAGGCTTCGTAGGCTGTCCACCATTGGAACAATGCTAGTGAGGCTACTATAACGGTTATGACAATCCACTGACTGTACTTTCACTTTCATACTGGGGCTGTTTAATTTCAAAGAGGATTGTGTGCCTTTGTTCTCGTGGTACACTGATGAATGAAGCATGACTCAAACCTTTTAATATTTCTTCAAGTAAATCATCGATTTTGTCACTCGTAACGAGTTCGTAAGCACGTTCCTGTGTGACCCCCTACATACTCGACCCGCGGTTGGTTACGTTTCTGAACATCGTGTGAGCTGACTAGCCTTCATACGGAAGGAATTCATCGCCGAGGATTAGGCTCATAGTTTTAAGTTTTTATTGAAATATTTATTGCTGTCTTCTTTCGAAAATGTTTGCCAACTTTGAGGAGCTATAGCGGGTCACCGAGAGTGCGGGTCAAGGTGTGAAGATTTGAGAAATCATTATTTCGTAGAATTCTTGTGGACTGTGATACAGTTGCATGATTATGCTGTACGTGGGTTTGATGATTGTAGGAGGCAAATCGGATGGAAACTGCCAAGTTGTGGAAAATTGTGCAGCAGGCAACTGAAGAGTTTCTTGTTGCAAAAAATAATCTGGCTGCAAAGCAGGAAAAGAAGGTAAGCTTTTATCTACAGAAGCTTAAGCTCAGTCGAAACACTGCGGTACTTTTTGACCTGTGCCTCGCATGCTCTTTATCATTCCGCTACCGCTGCGTGCTTTTAATGAGTAAATTTGGTTACAGACTGCTACGGAGGAAGCCATTTTACAGCTTCAAGAAGACATTGCATCTGGGTCCCGTTCTCTTTCAGACAGAGATTCGTTACGACTCGATGCAGCAGAGAAGAAGGCGGTGAGTTTCAATTCTCCGAAAACTATTGTCTTTGTTCAGACATTCTTGGAGCCCATTTCTTTAAGAGTCGGATTTTATGCTCCTATCTGAAAGATTTGCTAATCGACCAATGATAAGGCAATTTCTAATTATATTTTGACGGAGTAATCCACTTATCAAGCGTAAGAGCCTCATCTAGTCGTCCTGACGGAATGCAGATTGAGATGGTTAAATCACTGGGAGCAAAAGAGGAAGAGTCTCAGTTTGAAACAATGATTGAGGATTGTAAACGTGATCTCAGTGATTGCGACACTAAGCTGAAACATCTGCGAGAGGAAAAGGATATGATAGCCAGCGAGTCTGCCGATCTTGCTGGCTTGAGGTTGAAGCAGGAAGACCTCGCAGACAAGGAAAACGCACTTCAGAAACTGTACACATCGTCTCTTAGACTGTCACGCTCTCTCTCAATCAATGCTTGCCAGATGTTCGACTGGCGTCCTTGTTTGTCGTACATGATGGAGTATGAGGTGGTCGCTCAAAATAAGCATTGAGGCTGGAGTCTTTTACAATCAGTCACCTGTACATGATCTCTAACTCATTCTTCATGTGAACTTGTCCGTATTTATAGTGTACAAGAGCAAAAGGAAGCAATCAAGAAGGCGTTGAGAAGATTGCCCGATGTGAAAGATTTGAAGCGAGAGTTAGCGACTGCATTGCGGTACATCTCACCCATTTGACATTTTCTTGCAAGCTGTATTAATGTTCTAGCGAGTTGGCCCGGTAAGGAAAGAAAAAGAACATTTTTGGGTTTCATTCCGGGAGTCGACAAATGCATACACCGAGAGGAAGAGTCCTGAACGAATAACTCAGTCAGAAAATTAGGTGTTTCTCAGATTGCAAGAATGGACAACATGAACGGTAGCTGTAGGGATTTTCTGCAATGTAAACATAGAAGGCTGATAATGAAAAACAGACTATGGCAAAGAGAGATTTAAGATTTCGGCAGAGGTGCTTGATTATTGTTGTTGGCTGAATGGCTGTGCTGCAGGCACACACAGACAAGTGATGGCACCAGGTTTGAGTATCAAAAGGGAGACGTTCCGTTTCAAGACAATACTCCCTTGTCACCAGCTAACAAACCGCCACAGCACTACTCCGGCACTGTCGGCAACCAACCTTGCCACCAGCTAGTCGTGCAGATCTTCAGGATTCCGCAAGTAGACCAAATATGCCCCTTCTAAGTTGTATCTCATTCACCAAGCCAATGAATAAAGTCTCAATTTTCAAGTTTCGATAGCAATGAATCCCTGGCATGAGATCTGATGATATGCTCAAATTGGTGCCTAATAACAAATAGATGAATTGGAATGTCCGCGTCATCGCTCTTTGAGAGACGGGACAGAGAGCGTGCGAGTCGGTGCTTGGTGTCAAATCAGAAACTGCGAGGTGTCAAACCCTAGATTGCTCACTTACAGCTTCCCTTGTATGGTGGCGAAGATGAAAATGAGGAATGAATGTTTAAACTGTAGATGAAAATATTCACTATCATCCATACTTTCATCAAGGAGAAGTGACTAGGGATTTACCCTCTCTGCCCATCTCTTACTTTGAGAGTTTGTGATGTGAGCACATCACAAAACCCCCCTCATCCTAGTAGTGCTACAAACAGTGCCTCATGCATCGTTACGTTGGCTATATGCTAAGCAGATTCTTGAGAGTATCAAATTTACTAAGATATTATCAGTGTGCTACTGGGATTTCACACATTCTTGAAACAGAGAGATATTCGCTGCCTTGAGACGTGAAAACTTTTCTGGGGTGCAACAACCATGCACGCAGTTGGTATGATATCATTCTGGTTATTCTTGTAAGATACGATATACCAAGCGTACATTTGTATTTCAGATCAAAAATTTGTGATCTGTGAATATTCTGAAACAGTTTCAGTCCAATGATAAAGCTCGGTCCACTTTATGATCTTTGGGTCCTTGCCTGCAGAAGTTAAGTGTAACATTTGTTCAGACTATGATTTGCTCCTTGCACCTCGATGATAATGGGAGAAGTCGTAAGCAATATGTGCTCTGATTCTCTCAGGAAATGCACCAGTCCTTACGCTTCTTCTCGAGCCGGCATATATTGATTAGAGAGCTACTGGAAAGTCTGTCTTGTATGAGGACTCTCACCTCTTGTTGACAAATGTTACACTGACGATGTTTCATGACATTCATATTCTGACAGCTTGAAAGTTGTATTTGGTTGTTCGGAAACTTCATGATACATTTTAGTTAACCTCAAAAGACTCATGGGGTTTGAAGAAAAACTTAGATGTGTTATAAAATATGGATTCCAGAACTCTTGTGATGTAGCCCTTCAATGATAGTACAAAGACCTTAAACCCTCAATTATACCTACACCATTAAGTTTTCTAAAAAAGGAATATCTCTTTAATAATGACTTAAAAATACTAAAACTTTGAAACTCAGTTTAAAATGTAAGTTTCAATATTAGTAATTGGAGATGATATGGAAATTGATATGATTGGCTAAAAATCTAAAATTACATATACTTCTATAATAAAATACTGTTCGGCGATCCTTTCTAACTACCAAACCTTCCTACCTACCAAACCTTCCTACCCACCAAACCTTCCTACCCACCAAACCTTCCTACCCACCAAACCTTCCTACCCACCAAACCTTCCTACCCAATGTACCAACCTACCAATTTTCAAACTTACCAACCAACCTATCTACCTATCTTCTTTTATGTTTTTTGGATTATGTAAATTAAAATGAATTAAATTAAAATCATATTTTAGAAATAAAAATAAAACACACGGACGTATATAAAATTATTATGGAATGGTAGACACGAGATACTTTTTAAAATACCATATAAAGTGCTTCTCCGTCGGGATACGGATATGGATACCTTACTATATAAAAATAATAAACATAATATGAGGAAATGGTAGACACGGAATAATTCTATAAAAGTACCATATAAAGAGCTTTCCTATCAGGACGACAGATTCATTGCTAGTATTATATGATAAAATGAAGAGAGGCCACCTGTAACCTACTAACCTATGAGGAACCTCATTATTTTCCCAAAATAGCATGTTTCCTAAGTCTAAGAAAACCTTGCCATGTTTGTGAGTGAAGGATTATTGTGAACAATCTCTCAATCCAAACAAGGTTCTATATATTGGATGTGGTTCCCAACTCACCAAACTTCTAGGAAGTAAAAAAAGTTCCAAAAATTTTAAAAATAAATAAATTAGTTTTTATTATTATTTTTTGAATGTGATTACAAATTCTCAAAATTGGAGATTGACCACAAAATGGTTGATTGGGCTTGTAGGGGTTAAGCATGCTTGAAACTTTACTTGTTCCATTGACAATATGCTCTCAATAAGTCAATATAGTTAATGAACCGATTTCAAGTAGACTACCTTAACCCTTGAAGGTCCTTGGGGTCTAAAACGGGCAACCCAAAATTGGATCACAACATCTTTTGGACTTGGGCATTATGAATAGTGCACTTTTAAAACTTGGGCATCATGAATGGACCAATCAATGATGAGCTTGCAACCTTCTACAAGTTCATGTACAACCCAACCTACCTACCACAATCCTTTCAAAGCACAAAATCACTCATACAAATTGTGATTTGAATTGTAAAATTTCACTTCTTGAATGAATCATAAGAAGGTGACCAGTTTGACATCAAATTATAAGTGAAAATTTGATTACAATGAGAGCTACAAGGCATATTCTGTAGGAAAAGAGCCCCTCGGGCTCACAAGGACCTTTAAGGGTTAACCTCTAGTAAGATTGTTAAGCTTCCAAGTGGTTATTGGGGATCTAAAACAAGAACTTAAAAATAGTCTTTTGACTATTTCAGAAGCACTGCAAAGATGTGTGAGAGAATGGTGTTGTGGATTACTATCATGCGAGGAAGGTATGGTGAAACCACCTATTATCGTGCACTGAAGGAAAATTGAGAAAATCTATACACTTGGAGTGAGAAATGAGTGGGTTACTATTTTTCAGGGATAAGAAATAGGAAACGACAAACTTTCCCTATTTTTGTGCTTTTTTAAACACACACATAATTAAATATAAATTTTAGAAGCGGTACCCTGAAGACAGTTTTACATGGTTTCACCGTACGCACAAAACTCTGGAGACTGAAAGACTTCTAAGAAAACAGGAATTTCTGGGGAGCACAAAAATTGATGTAGAATTTAGCAAACTCTGATAATATTTGGAGTTTCTCACATAGTTACATGGAATTGAGGAACCATAGAGCTCCATAGTCGTAAAAGATGATGTGTAAATATACAAATGAAACGTGTGGCCAACGATTTTCCGATTTGTAGAAGTTGAAGTTTTTCCAAGGAAATGCACCTCACATAGATCTTGATGGTTCTACTGAGCTCACCGCAACTATTGAAGTTCCTATGTTGCATAAAAAATACAATGCATTTGAGAAAGTGATGCATAGGCCAAACAAAAATATAAACAGTATGAATCTTATCAAAATTAAATCCGTGACTAAGGCCCTCTTTACACCACACTTGAGAAGCCATGGAAACAACACTTTTAACCACTAGGAATCTCAATATTGGATCATAGAATTGAATCAATTTTTAAGCTCTCATATTGGTTGACATTGTTGTTTCCATGGCTTCAATTATAAAGAGTGCCTTAGAGACAACTTTTACACGCATAAAAGGGAACACCATAAAATTTGAAAACCTACTTTTATTTAGGTAGTACTCGGGGTTTTTAGTGATACCATGACTCCATGAGAATCCGCATAGTGCATACATTTTTGTAAAAACCTAAGAAGTCTGTTATGTAGATACATTTTACTCTATTCTACAGTCACTAGTATATACATGTGTCCTCTAGACACACAAAAAATAAAACATTTGAAAAAATATAAAATATAAAAAATATAAAAAATAATTGTGAGTAAGGTCCCATCGCTCCGATGAGTTAGCTCTGTAGATGGTGCTTTTCAAAAATTATCATGTGTGTCGGGTCCCTTGTTATGGTCCCCACTGCTTTTTGGATTTATAGCATGTCCTATGCTCCCTCATTCCCAGTGCCTTTTAACTTTTTAAGCTTTACAACATGTTTTCTCTTCCCTAACTTGTTCCTAGTTCCTTGTCCTCTATTCTCAATTCTCCATCAGTTGTTTTCTTCGTTCATGGTTCCCATCATTTGTTCCCTATTCCTAGTCCCCCCAACTTCCCTTCCTCGTCTCCGTTCCTAGTCCCCCAACTTCCCTTCCTCGTCTCCATCATTCGTTCCTAGTTCCCATCCCATGTTCCCTCAATCTCTCATTTCCTCCTTCTTTGCTCCCATTTTTATAATCCACAATCCTTGTCCCTTGTTATATTATTAGGATCCAATGAAAACTCTTAATAACAATCAAATACCACTTACCAAAACTTTTCAACATCTTTAAAACTTATTCTTTATGCCGTGTATACATGACCAAATGATGGTAACCATGACCATGCATGTATGGATTGCCAATGATGGATGGACAGACACTATTCTTATCTATATATAATTTTTTTTATTATTTAGTTTTTAGTTTTCTCGTTGACATTCTACTTGTGGATATTTATAATCCTATATTTTTTACAATGTCAAGAATATAGTGTCAAAATTACTCCAAAACATGACCTTAACATACTTTGATCTTCAATAAAGTTTGGTCCTTGGTGTGCATAGAAAGCGCCTCTTATTAACAGCAGTAAGGGAACCTGCTTATATTCAAACAGAGTACGATAGGCTAATTTTTCCAAAATGAAGTCTCTAGCCTTCAGGTTCATCCTCAAATGTACACCACACCCTGATCACTTTAAGAAAAAATTGTGAGATTACCTCCCAGAGTTCATAACTAATAAAGTAAAAATTAACGGAATTTGAGTCCTTAATCACTACTCTCTCCACAAAATTTTCACATTATTTTATTTTATTTTATTTTAAATAATCCTTTGACCACTCAGTTTCTAGAATCATGAATAAATGGAATCTGCTCGGTTTCTGAGCATGACTTATTATGCAGTTACCCTTGACCAAATTCATTGAGAAACACAAAACCAAGCTTGAAACGGAGAGGAAGAACCTGAATGTCAGACTTGCAAAAAGGAAAAAGGCAGGCGACCACATGTGTGAAGCACAACGTTTGATTAGTTGGTGGAGGGCGTATGTTGAGAGGACGTTTGAAGGGAGTGTGAAAATGGATTGATTTGACAGGGAAACATCAAACTTACTTACAATTTGCACTTTGCATGGCCATCACTTTATTCTAACTCGAATTCCTTTTCTTACCCCCTCCGTCCTATTTAACCAGAGCAGCACTCATGCACTGCTCATGTACAAGTCCTCCACTTCCGATTAAAGTCCGATTATGTGATTTATTAATTGGGGTGCTACGCAAATAAAAACAAGCTCTTGCATTTGTGTACGTCGATTGAGAGAGGAATAGTTGCAATGTTGCTTATACTGAAGAATGCAGTATCTTGCATGCGAAAGTTTGAAACTTGTCCACCTTGTTGTAAATGTTGATTCCATTGCATTTTGAATCTTCATCAACATAAGCTCAACCGCTAACGTAAATCCAGTGCATTTTTTGTTACTTCAGTTGTTACAGTGTGAATGTTCAGTAAAACCAATGCCTTGCATACTACAAAAAGTCAATTCTCAATGGAAAAATGAAATACCCACATGATACGTGTGTTCTTCGAAATTTTATTTCTTGTGAAGTCTCTCCTTTGATCAACTTCTTTATGAATTACTGTAGGCTACCAGCATAAGAAAATCTAACAAACATGGCAGTTATTACGCTTGAGAGAGAAGGAGAGTTGGAAATGGACATTTCAATGGTAAGTTAAGGAATCCCAGAAGAAGCGCTTGCATGCCATGTGTGAGCATTAGAGCAAAGCAAAAGAAGACTGATCAGTTCTGAAGTGCAGGTATCTAAGCTTACATTGCACCCGGCCGAAAGGGAAGGGAATATGGTGCAGAGCAAGAAGACAGTGAGAGAGGATAGTATCCTTCACCACATGTGATATAATCCTTCGCACAATGCAAGCAATCAAGCATCTGGCTGGGAAAGAATAAATTTAGCACAAAAGTCAAGCCCAAATGAAGGGTTACCTGCAAAGATACTCATGACAGTCTGAAACCCTCTGCCTCAACGACAAACTATGGCATCATGCACAGCACTGAAGAACCAAGTTACTTACAAGTTGTTAACAATCTGCTTGTCTTCTCTTGAGCAATATATGTCATATGCCATACCACCAAACGACCTACTATTGGCTCTTGTAAGCCCTACAAGCTTTGGTCAACACAAAAGCTCTTCTTTTCCTTCCCTTGGTGATGCTAGGCTACGTTACGCTACCGGGCCATATTACGATGGTGCATTCCATCATCACTTCTCTCACTCCATGGAGTTCACCAAACATGCTTAACCCCTAAATTTCTTTGTTGCAAAATGGTCTAAGTCACAAAATTTGACCTTACTTTAGATTAAGCTGAAAAATCTCAATCTAAGTATTATTGAAACAATTCAACCGTAAGATCTCAAAGTTGAGTTGACATTCTTCTAACATATTAAATTTGAATTGTTCATTCTTCTTCATTTGTGAGACTATAATGGTCAAAGTTGGCTGAGTTTTTCTCCTTTGGAAATTTCCAAAACGTGCTCCCGGTTACAAGGAAAGTTAGGGGTTAAATTTTGAGTTTTGATACTCAAACCTTCTTATTTAATGCATGCTTTTGATAGGAGATTATGCATAGTATTTCAATTTATTTTGTTACATGTTGATGACATTCTCAAATGAGGTCGTTCACCAAGTGAATGTCTTCCCGAGAAGTTGAGATAGACCAAGAACTATGAAGTGTGCCTAAGGCTATGCGAAGGTAGGAAGGCTTTGTCGTGGCATAGCTGGAGAGTTGTGGTACTCCGGACCCATGAGGCTTGAAAGGAGCAATATTTTGGGAAGAGAATGCTTGCTCAACAATAGCTAAATACTAAAGGAAGATAATATCCAAAAGATCCATGCTCACCAAATTTAAGCTTTTCACTTGTTTGCACATAGATATATCAATCATGTTGATGTGATAACAATGAGAGTGTAGATATGATTCTATATAATTAGAATACATTCATTATCAACACATATAATCAATACCACCACATATACATCTATGTGAGAACAAACGGTTAGTTACTAGAATTTCGGTATAATAATATCGTTGTTCCAAGTCAACAATCCAAACCATATTATGCAAAGCACAACCCATGGGGAGTAATGAGAGTGTGTGCCGAAGTAACGACACTCAGAACCATTTCAATAACGTAACCGAGTCAAGAGTATGTTGAAAAAGGTGAGAGTTAAAAAGAGGTGTGTGAAATAAAGTTAAGTTAGGGCAAGGAAAGGAATGAGGGAAGAAGGGTGGTAATGAGCAAATGCCTGGCCGGGCAGGGCAGGCTTGGCTGCTACTGTCATGGTACCTGAACCTGGATGTTGTCAAGGCAAGGCAAGCCAATGGGTGTGAGCTATGACTTGTGTGAGCAAGGCCGACGACAGGGACACTCGACCTGATGCGATGCGATAGTAAGCATTTGCCCACATCCAGACGCCATGTGTGCTGCAGCTGCTATATCAAAGCATCTTTCCATTCCTCCAACTGATCGATCGATTCCTGCACTAAGCTCTCGATCATGCGCCTTTCAAGTGCAGTTCACTGCAATGTGGTAAGCGTTCGACACTCTTCTCATTCTTTGCATTGCAATGTGGGAGTCAGCAAGGATCTCAATCGATTCTGAGTGGAGAATAGCAGCTGATTTCTCGTGCTAGAACTCGAGCAGTTATTGGAATGGAGGAGGCTTCATGCATGCTTGTGTATTGAATGTGTGGGCTGCTTGTACACCTTTGGATTGTTAGATCATGGTTGTTTTTGCGCTCTTGGCACTGTAATGTGCGTACAGAGCCATGGCGACGAGCTCAATCAATTTTGAGTGGGGTATTGTACTTGATCGAACTGGAACTGAGATTCTTCTGCAGTTTGATATCTCATACGAGGACTGGTGCAGTTACTAGAATGGAGGGAGGCTTTGATGATGTTTCTTGTATCGAATGTGGGGGCTGTATGTACTCATCGTTTTCTAGCTCTGTAATGGGGGAGTGCGAAAAAATGCCAGGGCTACGAGGTCAAATCAGTTTTGAGTGGATTCTTGTCCTTTCATCGATCTGGGACGCCGAGGTTCGTCTGCGGTCTGAACTCTCATGCTCGGACTGCGGCACTTATGAGAGTGGAGGAGGCTTGTGCATTAAAAATGTGGCTTGGCATTTGTCCATGGTTTTTCTGGGAGCGCTCGAATCTGTAATGTGAGATTAAGGAAGGACGCTGGCTAATCAATATTTTGTGGTGTATTGTACTGGAATTTCTTATGATCACGAGATTCTGCTGTCGTTGATTCGTTCTGATATCTCGTGGAGGAAACTTCCATGATGTTCGTGTTATGAATGTGTAGGCTGCAGCCATTTGTTCGCATTGTAATGTGGGAGTAAGCGAAGACGAGCTTAATCGGTTCTAAGTGGAATATAGTACTTGGTCGATCTGGAACGTTGTTATGATCACGACATCGATTCTGCTGCTGCTGATGTCGAAATGGTCTGATCTCATTCAGGGTTTAGAGTGTACAAGCCTTTCATAGTGATTGTGTAGGCTCTTCGGACACACCAGAGTTGATACTTAGCATTTTATCACTATTGTCTTGCACTTCGATCTGGCATCGTAATGCGGGAGTAAGCAACAGACGCCATAGCTACGAGGTCCATCATTCAGTTCGAAGTGGAGTGTACTACTCGATCGAGCATTGAGATGACGAGATCCTGCAGCTAATATGGAAATGTCTCATGCAGATACTGAAATGGAGTCCGAGCCTTGGAAGATGAACGCCTGGAGTGCGGGTGGGTGGTGTAAGTGAAGAGTACATGATGAAGGGAGGACAAGGGCAAGAGCAGCAGCCGAGGGGGATGGTGTTGTGCAACTGCATATGTGCGTGGCAACCAGTGCGAGTGGTGCACGGGGACGGGCACATTCGGAGACTCACTCCGCCCGTGACGGTGGCGGAGCTGCTGAAATGGCACCCGCATCACTTCGTGTGCGAGCCGACGTCGACGGGGCCGATGTATCACAGCGGCATGCTGCCTGTGGACATGGAGCTGGAGGAAGGGCGCATCTACTTGCTTCTTCCCCTTCCGCGCCTCCTCCCTCACCTCGCTAGCAATTTTCCCAATCCGCCTTCTTGCCCCTGCTTCTCCCACCGCCACAGCAACGTTCAGGTATACTACATCTACACTTTCTAATAGAAAGCTGACTGTTCACTTCGTCGAAGAAAAACCTTCGCCTGCTCTGCAAATTGATTTAACAACGAAGTACACGCCAACTGTGTGCCTTGCAGATTATTGTCTTTGACTGTAGCGTAGAGTTCAACGAATCTAAACTTTCTAAAGTTTATTGTGATCCATGCGTTAGTAGCAATATTCCTTCTCATACAAAGTTTGAAAGCATGACACGCCTAAGAATGGAATACTAGAATATACTCCTATCTCCCTGTACGTGTCCAATCTCTAAATGTCATCATTCCCTTTTACCTATATAATATCACACCTTCCATACTCGTATTCTCACCCTTCCGATCTTATCAATCTGGGATCCTTTCAACATTTAATCTTGTCACCAAAGAATCCTACCACCATTGAACCTTGTTTGTCACTTTGGACTTTGTTATAGTATTAAATAAAGTGAGAGAGTGTCATCAAGGTGGAAATCAACGATACTCTTCTCCAAGTATTACTTCCTTTGTGCTATCATGTCTCATGCGTAGGTTCTCTCAAATCTACCCGGGACAGTATGGGAGGGAGGTATTAATTTAACTTCATGTTTCAAGTGATAAAAGAAGAGCTCTTCACATGAAACAGGTATAAAAATTTGTAAAATAGAAAGTTTATGATGATTTTACCGTTAGTACTTCATGTCCACCTTCCCCAAAGTTAACTAGCACTTGTAACTTAAGAAACACACTATCAACTCACAAAAATCGCATCACATTCGCTGGAGTTGCACACTTGGAAATATAGAAGTTGGATAGATGAAAAATCGGAGAATGAGTTTTCAATCACCATGACCCAATGTGCTGCAGCAGAAACTTAACCAATTCCCATTGTCCAGTACTCGAGCTCAGATGGAGCGCTCAAGGATGAGCAACAACAACAAGGGAAAGCAGACATGGAGCAACTACAGGAGTATTCAGCCATCGACAACTTCCAAGCAGGTCAGTTCCTAGTAGTAGCCAAGAGCATGCGGAAACTCCGCCACCGAGTAGCCAAGTCCAAGCTTGTCAGATCCCTACTCCGAATGCTGTGGTTGTTCCGAATCCACCGTCGAGAACGAGAGAACGCGAGTGATGATGCAACCTCCAAGGCGGTGCACTACAGTTGCTCCCGAAACAGATGGAGACCCGGTCTGGAGTGCATCTCCGAGGTCGATCTGCTCACTGGATTGCTCAATCGGGACTCTCAGCAGCTTGGTGTCGACTGGTAAAGAAATGGCTCTCTGCCATTCTAGCTCAGATAGAATGAAGCTCCATTATGGGGCATTGTGATGATTTCTGTGTACATTGTGTAAGTCCAAATAATGTATTTACTTCAGAGGTGTCAACCTCAATTTCGTTCTATTTGCTTCATTCTGTCGTGTGCTGATTTGAAGTAAGAAAACTTAAATTGGTAGGCATGATGTGCAATTTTGATTTTTTGTGTTGATGCATGAGAGATGGTTGTTGACCTAAGGTGTATGTAATGCTAAGTACAAGAGGAAAGGTAGTCTGAGTAAAGTCATAGTGGCACTTTAAAGCTATGATATGTCATTATGGTTTTACTTGTGGTTTCACTCATACCACCTTGTCACTAATGAAATGACTCTGTGAATTTGGAGAAATATTGTACAACATGATTTTTTTGTGGTAATGTTTATTTTAGATAAATGACTTGAAAGTTACATATGTGTTGTATCCAATGTAAAGTTTATGATGATCTTCATACAGAGATTGTGAGGTTGACTAGAACCTTAGTTCCTTAATTCTAAGAGTTATATATTGCAAATTTGTCAAAAAAATATTTACGACTATAATGTTGGGAACTTCATAATACTTGACTGAAGCATTATATTTTCATACTGAATGTTGTTAAATTTTGAAATATGGCCTGCTTAAAGGTTAAAATTAACTTGATTTCTTGCTCATAAGAAATTAAGATCATTGAATATTTCTTACTTATGAGATCAGTACTTTACAACTTTGGTCAGTATGGTCACTTGGCAGGTTGAGTAGGAACTTGGCAAGAAACTCTATGTAAAATATCAATATAAATACCTTCAAGATAAGATGTTTCTAAGCACCCTACATCAGCTCTAAATCTAAAGTGTCTCTTAATTCCTAAATTGTTAGTCCACTTTTGGTAGAATAATTTTTCACACAGATCCTAAACCCCTTCAAAACCTTCAAAACAAGATACTGCAATTGTTTTACCATCTTGTTAGTCTTGTGGAATTGTTAAGTTGTTGTTTTTTTTTTTTTTTTTTTTTTTTTTTTTTTTTTTTTTTTTTTTTTTTTTTCCGGTATATTCAGTAGTAGGATATTCAATCTAACTACTATTACAACTATGATGTAAGAATTGTTTGTTATATCTTTCATGTGTGTGAGATCATAATGTCCACAGCTCATTCAAAAAAAAATTGGGCATTCTTTAAGAGACATAGTCGCTCTACTTTGTGCAAAGCGGGATTAGATGATTGCAATCCCAAACATTTTGCTCACAAATTTTCTCCTATGGAGAGAACTAACTTGAAATTGCCCATGAAAAAAATTGCCTATGAAAACTTTTAGTGAATCATTAGGCTTCTTGAGCCTTCATGCAATTTATTTTCCTAAATGACCATATGACCATATGAAAATGTAAACCATACATCACAGTAATATTTCTAGTTTGAGGAAATTGTATGTGGTAAGTAACTCTATAGTTTATCAAGCTTGGCCTAATAAATTATTTCGGAGCTTGCCCTTCTAAATTTCATAGGCTACCATTGTGCAACTTATAAAAGTTTCAACTTGGGTTACTTGGAAATTTGAATAAAAATTTGATTATGAACATTTTTCTAGAAAATATGAATTTATTATTTTATTTTTTTCAAATAAACAAACTGGAATATGAATTTGCATTTGTTTGCCTATATACCATATAGTTTAAGGAATATCTCTTAAAAAATCTTGTGAAAGATTATCAATTCGAATAAGTTCTAATAAATTGATGATTTTTGAGCTCAATGGTCCTCTAGATATTACGGTATTTAAGTTGACATATTTTCTTTGGTTCAGTAGAACTTAAGTTTGACCTTAAGTCAATAGCTATTGAGAATTCCATTACACTTTATGAACCTCAATTTTGGTTGTTACTCTTCTTTTTCAAAGTAGTGCTATGGTAAGCTAACCAAGAGTATTTTCTTGGCAATAGTTTAGAATGACAATTTTAAAGGGTTGTGATTTGTATTTATGGGTCATAGTCTTAAGTGCTTACCTCAAAGTAAAATTGAAAATCATTGTATGATCAAACAAGTACAAAGAAGAATTATTAAAGACGAAAATTTTCTTTAAAGGATTGAAAGAGTTTGCAACTTTAATTACAAAAGTTGCATAAGTAAAGCAATATCCACTTACTCTTTACACGCTTGCAACCTCATCTTTATGAAGTTTTGGATAAAGTTTTAGCAAAACATCAACATTGCTTAGCAAAACTTCAACATTTCTAAATTCTCCTCAAAGCATTGCTAAAGTTGTTGGGATGCATATAAAGATCACACTTATGTAAAAGGACTTCATGTTCAAAAAATAATTTTACTCTCACATAATTGGCTTGCAGTGGTAAAACATGCCCCATGTTTAAAAATCCAAAAACAAGGGTTGCCTTCACTATAATGCAAGTCATTTATTCACACTTCCTTGTATGGGACTGAAATTTTTAACACACACACTAGACTTGATTTGTGACCCAAAGCAAGTAATTTCATTCAAATAGACTCTAGATGAAGAAGGTATGGCTCTTCAAATTTTATGCCCTTCATCCATAAGGTTGTTTTTCAACACTAGGGACAATTAGGGGTTAAGCTGTCAAAAATGTGCATCACAAATACTTCCCATAAGAATTATGTCTAGTGATTTTCTTCATTGGTCATAAAATTTTGACTTGCATCAACAAAGTCCCAATAACACTTAGTATAACTTATGATCCATGTTCAATAGTGGATGATTTAGTATTGATTATGTTAGTAGAGTTTTATCAAAAATAAGGGTGGTGACAATATACATCATATCTTGTTTGTTTGTCATCTTCCTTCATAATTGAAACTATTAGAATTAGGAGGTTTGCATCATTTTTTTGCTAAACATTACTTAAGTGAAGTAACATCTTGGAACTTGCTTTAGCAACATTTTGAGCAAATTAAGCTATCTCACCATTTTGAAATCCGGCATTCTTAATAAAGTCCATAGATTTGAGGTCAAAAGGTTGTTAGAGCAAGTACCAAGATGTTACTTAACCTGAGCAATGTCTCCATAGAGCATCACAAGAAGAAAGTTGCAAACCCTTCAAAGTTGTAGTAGTGTGATTTGAAATCTATCCATGGTTATGGAATCCCAAAAACTTCAAAACAATTCCTACATAAAAACTCATGTACTCAATATCGTCATAAATATTGAATTGATAACAATCACATCAGTAAACCTTCAAGTAATATTGGTACAACAAATAATGTATATACTACAATATGATTCACGGATTATACATTGTTAATAATGATAATGTATTATTGATTTTATTTTATTCTCACATGATCTTTTTATTGAAAATTCTATCACAATCACATTAGCATCATCAAATTGATATATGTTAATTTTTTTAATTCTCAATCTTACGTAGGCCAGAAACGTGCATAGTTGGAGGATGAATAAGCTAAGGAGTCTTTATGCCTTCCTTTTTATCTTGGGAAATGAATACGTCATCTTCGTCAATCCTTAGAGGCAAAATACACACAATTCATGATAACTGATATTCTCAATCTACAAAGGCTAGAAACCTCCATAGTTGGAGAATGAATAAACTTAAAGAGTCTTACTTGCTACAATAAATATTGGCAAATATTGATCTTGTGAAAAGTACCTTGATGCAATAAATATTGGCAAATAATGATCTTGTGCTCGTTTTAAATATTTTTCCTCAATTTACCTTTGATGAATCCTTATCATGAAAATTAAGTTACCATCACTTATAAGACTTTCACTCAACATGACAAATTCTATTGCCAAGTCAAGTTCTTTTCATGATACATGTCCTAATATGAAGTAAACCAAGGTATTAACTAATTGAATTTTTTCTTGAAAATATTAACCCCTAAAGGCCCACGGCCGCCGATTCGGCTTTTACGGTCAAGGCCAAAAAAAATTTACAGTCAACTTCAAATGTTATGATCTCACATCCAGTGATGATCCAACGGTTGAAAATTTTCACACTACTACCTATGGTAGTCTACTTCAAGATCCTACGGTTGAAGTTATCAAAAATTTCCAAAAATATTGGACATACCCGCATAAGTACATGGTGGTCAGTGTTGGGATTTCAAGCTCCCAAAACATCATGGGCCTTTAGGGGTTAAAGGGGAAAGAATTGGCACGTATATCCATGTTATATGCATTGCAAAAGGCAAATGCGCCACTTTCTGCAAAATCAGAGGGAGGTATTTAGAAAACCCACTAGTAATGAAAATGGAAGGTTCATAATTTAAGGTACCCCCTTGCACTAATGAAGAATAATTATTATGACATAGAACAATCTTCAATAACATTTTGAGCTGACATTAAGGTATTGAGGAATTATAATTTTATTTTTTTATTATTCAATTTATTTAATTCTCAAACTAAAATATTCCCAAAATACAATTTACTCACCGTGTTGATGATGACTTTGAATCATATAAACTCAATAATAGCATATGTTGGCATCACGAGCTTCTTACATTAATAAATCATCCTATCGCCAAGTCACAGTGAAGTCCTATTTTGCAATCGTAATGAATTTTAACTATACTAAGTCATCATCTACCACAACACTTTTCATTATTACAACAAGTATAGATTACATGAAATGCTTTCATTGTAAAGTGTCACCAATGTACTGATTTTTTTCCCCAACAATTGATACATTTGTTAATGGAACATTGTTTTCAACTTATATAGGCTTTAAAGTTGTCAAAAATGAATTATACTCCATATTTCCTATTCATATCCTCAAGTTTTAATTAATTCCTCTTGTCAAGTTACATCAAGATACTAATTTGTTGCGGAATGTTTATCGTCTAAAATTTACCAACTTTAGAGCAATTTAAGCTTGCATATATTTACCAAAAGAATAAGACATGCTCTAAGAATGTAAAAAGGCATAAACTACATATTCTTCTTGATGTGTTTGATTAATATATAATTTGGTTTTATTACCAAGTCAGATTAAGATACTACCCCCCTTCAACAATAAATAGCAACAATATTGTGTAATATACTTCTTCCAATAAACAATGAAAACACCTTTATCATTGTTTTCTTCTACTCTCTTGAAACTCTGACATGGTATCAGAGCAAGGTAGCTTGGAAAATTGATCACGCTCGACACAATGTGTCAAGCATTAGAAAATATCTCAACTTAGAGTTCTACCACTGAAATTGAAGATATTGATCACTTTAATCTTCTAGTTGAAAATGCTCCAACTCAGTAATTGAGTTTTGGACGTCTATGACTGACATAGAGTTTTTCAATTTTAAGGATATGTTCATGGCACAATTAGCAATAGAAATTGAAGAACATATAGTACAAACTTTAAAATGGCAATACATAAAATAATTTAGTCACGTCACTAAATTTGACGGATCCTACTAGTGTTAATCATAGTTGGAAACATAGATTAACACTAATCTTTAGGGCAGAAAAATTACGGCCTTTAGTAAGTGAAAATGAACACTTACCAATGGCACTAACACGTGCTGAAATAGCAGCGAAAACTCCTCCCCTACTTATTACAGGTGCAAGCAGCATTAGCTCATGGGAGGACAAAAATGCATTCGCATTAACAATAATAAATAATTGCCTTGTGAACTCTATAGTTTCTGTCACGGACATACACAAGAAGTTTCTAGAAGGTTCTTCTAAAACATTCTCTGAAGATTCCCTAAAAGATTCCTCGAAGATTCCTTGAAGATTCCCTGTGTCACGGCCACGTACTAGGTAGACAACTTAGGAAGGTTCTAAAAGGTTCTAGAAGCTTCCGGAAACTTCTGGAAGTTCCTGGAAGTCTCTGGAAGTTTTTGGAAGGTCCTTGAAGTTTCCGGAAGGCCCTGGAAGCTTCTGGAAGGTCTTGAAAGTTCTTGGAAGGTCCTAGAAGGTCCTAGGTTGAGGAAGGTTCTGGAGAACCTTCTTCTTAGCTAGTATATATAGGAGTCGAGGCTGAGGGCAACCTCAGTCTCGACAACGCATCTCTTGGAGCTCTAGCTCATCTCTCTTGTTGTTGTTCGTGTACTCTTCTTGTTAATTCAAGCTCCTGTCAGTTCTTGTTAGTTTCCACATATTCTTATCATCTGTTTCCGTGTCCCTGACAGTTTCCCATAATTATTTAATCCTGCAAAACATCTCATTCTGCATGGTTACAATTGAGTACCATTTTTGAATCACAAGATATAGTGACAAGAATGCATTTAAAGGACAAATTATTAAATTTAAGAATGAAAGAGAATACAAGTATTGTGAAACATATTCACAATTTTAGAGCTTATTTAGAGCAACTCTCTGCAGTTGGTTCAGTTGTACCTGATGATGAAGCTGTTATATTGCTTATAAGGACACTTCCTCAAAGTAATCAATCTTTCATCCGTTCCCTGCGAAGGCAAGTAGGAATTACATTACAATCATTAATTATAGATCTCATTTAAGAAGAGACCTTTATTAATGAAAGAGGTTTAAGTTCTGAAGATACTTCAGCATTATTTGTTGGAAAGAATTTTTTTAACAAAACAAAGAAACCCGTTTTTTATAAGAACTTTGGAAAAGGTTCAAATCTAAAAGGTGAAATTAGTGCTTTCAAACCTTTTGAAAAAAAGGACTCTTCCACCTGGAAAGAGATGCTTTCACCGCAAAAGACCTGGACATCATATGAGAGATTTTAACCCACAAAAAAGCACAAAATAATAAAAATCAAACTAGTCTCACAATAACAAATAATAAATTGTATGTTGTAGCATTATCAACCCAAGGAAAAATAAACTCAACTTGGTACATAGATTTAGGAGCAACTCAGCACATGTGTCATCAAAGAGAGGGATTTGTTAATTATACCACAAGTACATATCAACAACAAGTTTATTTGGGAGATGACTCCACATCTTATGTCATTGTAGGATATGGAGACGTAAATGTAAAATTGTCAAATGGGGATAGAAAATTTATACCTGACGTCTTACCGATACCTGGTCTTGCAAAGAACTCGTTTTCACCTAAACAACTTGATAATGTGGGGGGGGGGGGAGAAATCCACATTTAAAATGGTACCTCTACCCTTGTGAAAAAGTTTAGTGAAATTATAGCAACATGCAGATTAAATCTTGATCTGTATGAGTTAGGTGAGACCATTATCCAACCTTCTTTAGCAAATTCATTTTCAACAATATTAAACAAGGTTGATTTATGGCGTTTGAGATTAGGCCATATCAATCAACAAAAATTGAAACAAATACAAGGTATTTCAATAGGAATGAATATCTTTGATGAAAAGCAACTTACCTTTTGTCAATCTTGCATAGAAGGTAAACAACATAAGCAAAAATTTCCCAAACAAAGTTCAACACGAGCTACTCAAAAATTAGAACTCATTCATTCAGACATATGTGGCCCAATGCAAGCTTCCACACATAGAGGCTATCTATATTTTATAACCTTTATTGATGATTTTACAAGACTATGCTATGTTTACCTTATGAAGAATAAATCGGAAGCTTTCAATGAATTTGAGCTTTAGAAATACTTTGTTAAAAAGAAACCACAAATAAAATTAAAATCATAAAAATTGATCAAGGTAGAAAATACTTTTCTAATGAATTTATTTCATTTTGCCAAAACAAAGGTATCAAACATGAATTAACAACAGCTTACACACCCCAGCAAAATGGTGTGGCAGAAAGTAAGAACAGAACACTCTTAGGAGTTGTATTATCTATGTTATCCTATTCAAATTTACCTAAGGCATTTTAGGGTGAAGCACTTTATACTGCCAACTATCTCCAATATTGGAGTCCTTCAAAGGTTGTTCCTGCAAATACAACACCTTATGAATTATGGTATGGCAACAAACCTAATCTATCATTCCTCAAATTTTTTGGTAGTAAGGCTCATGTCCAAATTCCTATAGATCTAAGAAGAAAATTATACTCCCACTCCTATGAAGCAATATTTTTAGGATAAACTAAAGAAGCTAAGGCATATCAAATTTAAACACAAACACATGAATTATTTCAAGAGATGTTATTTTCGATGAACATGCATTACCACTGTCAAAAGGGAAATTTACACAAGAGAATCAATCGGAACAATTGTTTGATCCTACAATTTCTAAAGTTGTACCTACTTCAAAAGAACATGAAGATGTCCCATTTCCACATTTAAATTTGCCACACCCTTCTATTCAGATTCAATCATCACAACAATTGTCAATACCACATTATGACATTAATTTCCAAACTCAACATCATCCTCATTCAATCAAAATACCCAACAACCTCATGTAAGTACAATTGATTCAATAACTAGATGTATGTCCAAATTATCTTCAGAGTCTACCATCTAAATGAACCTCTACTTCAAGAAGATGCATCCACTCCTGCGCATGTTTTTGCACCTCCAAGTTCTTTGTCTAGACCTGCAAGAAAAACTCAACCTATGAGAAGGTTACTTGAATCCATAGCAAGTCAACCATCAACCAGGAGGACAAAACCACACCAAGCAAATATAGTCCAAATCCAATTGGATCCTCTTACGACTATGCAAGAAACTTCGTCAAGACCACATTCAGCCCAATGGCAAATAGCCATTCAAACTGAACTTGACTCTTAACCAAAAAAAAAAAAAAAAAAAAAAAAAAAAAAAAAAAAAAAAAAAAACTTTGAAGCTTATGAAATTATCACATCAAAACTGTTTTTCTTCATGGAATTATTGAAGAAGACATATATTTGATCATACCTAAAGGTTTAAAAGTGCCCTCTTCTTATATCTTGGTATGTAAACTTGTTGAATTATTATATATGTTGAAGTAGTCTTCTAGGGCCTGATATCAACGTTTGGACAACTATTTACTATTACAGAAGTTTCACAGATTGGAATAAGATACTAGTATATATGTACATAAGAAAAAAAATGAAGATTTTATAATTATTGCAGTTTATGTTGACAATTTTTTACTTATAAGCAATCAACTTGCACTCATACAAACTATTAGATCTCTTTTAAAATCGGAATTTGATATGACTAATGAAAGAGATATACACTATATACTGAGCAATGCTATTACAAGAAATAGATCACAAGGTTGGACTTTCATTCATCAAGAAAAGTATCTTACTTCTAAAGTGGTTGAATAGAACTTGCTAAATTGCAATCGTCTAAGCACTCCAATGCAATTAAGGATTCATTTAGCCAAAGATGACCTGGTTTCATCAGAAGAAGATCAAATATTATACTCTCAAATTCATGCTATTGTGAATAGTAGGCCTCATTGTGCTTACACTGTAAGCAGTTTAGCACAATAGTTATCAAATCTAGCAGAATCACATATTCATACACTCAAACAAACATTGAAATAAATTAAGGAAACCTTACCTTATGGCTTTTGTTACCAAAAATATATATACGGAGTGTTCTTCAAGGATATTCGGATGAAGATTGGGCTAGTTGTAAGGATACCAGAAGATCTACCTCTAGATTTTGTTTCACTTTAGCTGGTGGAGTAATTTTGTGGGCTAGTAAGAAACAACAATAAGTTGCTTTATCATTCACAAATATGAATATATGGCATTAGCTAAAGCTACTATTGAAGCAATATGGTTAAGAAAATTACTTCACAAAACTTGGGTTTCCACAAAAACATCCTACAACTCTTCATTCTTATTCACAAAGTGCTATTGCATTGACCAACAATCCAAAATACCATTCTCGTTCTAAGCACATAGATACTCAGTATCATTTTACCCGTGAATTTATTTTTGATCAATACATTCAACTTCAAATTTTTTCAACAAAAGAAATGCATGCAGATATACTTACCAACTGAAGTCATTACCTTGTGACAAGCACTTCTACTCTATGAGTATGCTCGGTATGTACCTATCTCCTCCTCCAAAGGCACTCTTGATTACAACTTCTTTCCCATCCTCCAACTTATGTGGGGGACTATCATACCTTGACAAGTTTTTGAGTAGGAGCTCTCATCTGACACAACAAGAACAAATATCAGAAATATCTCAAGGAGGCAATGTGTGTAAAGGGAAGACATTTCCAAACAAACATGAATATTGGAAAAACGGCCAATATACCAAAGCAATAATATATAAAAACTTAAATATAAAAGGAGCTTACAAATTTAGAACATTGAAGTTGCAATCCAAAAATAAGTGCAACACTAATCAAAAGTTACAAAATATGATAGTTAAGAGAAGGTGCAACAATCCCTTGCACCTTACTGGCACATTTGTTCTAGTTCAACAACTCTGGAATTGCAACACAATCCACTCAACAACCTTGCAAGGACAAACCCTCCAACTTGGAATTCTCACAACACATGTGGGTCAAAACTTTGAAGCTGCAGCACATTGCTCGTGCTTCAGAGTTAACTCTACTCGCCATACGGATATGTTTTGTGTATCAAGGAGAGTTTTGAGTTGGAGACTATACCAACTTGCGACGGTGGCTACTCAAGCAAAGCAACCTTTAAGCGTTGCCTCTCCAAAGCACCTTCACCGTCAATGTGGTTCTTGTCTAACTCTAACGCTGGTGAAAGCGACTTCTGCCTTACAAAAGCTCTCGCTCAAATCAGCTCCTACGGGGGAGTAGCACCTGCTCCTAATGGCTCCCAAGTCGCTTTTGTCCTAATCATCTTTAGCGACGCTATTGTCGTTCAAGGTAGCTCTGGCACTTCCACCTATTCCTCTAAGGAGCTTAAGTCATTCAGCGACATGGATTTCGTTGTCACCACTGTCACCACCTCCGACCATCCGGCATAACAGCTCTCGAACACCTCCGTTGCTTCAGTCTTAGATCGCCACCACTCTCAAATAGCGGTGCTCAACCCTAAGACAAAAACAAAGCAAAAGATGCAGGAGGAGATTGGCGCCAAATAACGAAGCCGTTATGGATGAATGAATAAACATGGATGAAAAATACAAATCATCAATCTGTCCATTAGTATAGTATACTAGTGGGAGTATAGGAAGTATAGTATATGTATAAGTATTAGTATACTATACAAACGAAATGATGGGACTCTACAGAGAGAAAAGTCATGTCTTTGAGCTTTATTATATAGAAAGATTAAGCAACAGTATTGTGTATTATACTTCTTTTAATAAACAATGAAAACACCTTTATCATTGTTTTCTCCTAGTACTCTCTTGAAACTCAAACACATATTGTATGCTGATTTTGTCAAACCGCCATCTAATTTAGCTTTATCACCAAGTCACGTGAAAGTCGCAGTTGGTTCTAGAAGAAATGCTCATTACATATAATAGTCCATATAATTTGGCTCTATAGCCAAGTTAAGCCAAAGATAGAATTAGCTTCCATAATGTATACTAATTGTGCATTGTGTGCCAAAAGTGCGAGGATGTACATGCGCAAATCATGCGAGAGCGAGGGTGTGGATTGATTGTGTGAGGATGTAGGTGCGCAAATCATGCGAGAGCGAGGTTGTGGATTGATTGTGTGAGGTCCTCATTAGATCACTTGTGGACCTCATCGTGCCAGAGTATAGACCAATCGTGCTAGAATGTGAGCTGATTGTGTGAGGTCATCATTTGTTACATCATTTTCAATAGGCATAAAAGGCTTTGTTTCCAAGACACGTTTAGGTACATACTTGTTTACATCATGAGATTTTATCATGTCCGTGAAAAGACCAACTTCTACAATCACCCTAACAAAATTCAACTAATTCTCTAATTTACCTCTTACAAGTGTGATAAGTATAAAATAACCACAAAGGTTTCATAACATGCTTAAATTGAAAATAAATATATAAGATAGAAACTACTAATCTACTCCAAGAGTTGTCTATACTATACAAAAAAATTACTTCGTTGAATTTTGACAACTCACACCAAAGTTACAACTTGCTTTAAAGAGTGTTAATGATGCGAAGTCACCATTTGTTATATCACCGCGTCAGTGATGAATGCTAGTGCGTGGGAGGTCTCCATCTAGTATGTTACTCTTGGCACAATCAATGCCAATTGTGCCAGGTTGCATTTTGCCAATCAAGTCAGGTTTTGTCATTTACGAATCATACCACGTCACCTACCATGTCGTCTACCACGTCGCCTACCAATCGTTCCATCTTGCCTTCTCCTTCTACCAATCGTGTTAGGTCGCCTTCTCCTTATGCCAATCGTGGCAGGTCACCTTCTCTTTCCCGCCAATCGTACCACGTCCTTCTCCTTCCGCCTCATGCAAGGTCACCTTCTCTTTCCGCCAATCATGTCACGTCGCCTTCTCCTTCTGCAAATCATCATGCCACCCTTCTCCGTCCACCAACTGTGCAAGGTTGCCTTCTCGCCTTCTTTTTCCGCCAATTGTAGCAGGTTGGCTTCTCCTTCCGCCAATTGTAGCAGGTTGGCTTCTCCTTCCGCCAATCTTGTCACGTTGCCTTCTCTTTCCGCCAATCGTATAACATCGCCTTCTCCTTCTGCCGATCGTACCAGATCACCTTCTCCTTCCGTCAATTGTACCAGATCGCCTTCTCTTTCCGGCAACCGTGCGAGATCGCCTTCTCCTTTCTCCAATTGTGTGATTGCCTTCTCCTTTCGCCAATCGTGTCAGGTTGCCTTCTCCTTCTACCAATCGTGGTTAGTCGCCTTTTGGTATGTCACTACTTCCATGATGAAGGCTAAATGTCTGAATTTGCCTTCTGCTATTCTACTTTCAGTTGGCATGGAACGCCGTGTTGCCAAGCCACACTATTATACAAGCTTGTTCTCATTATCGAATCTTTACAATAATTTTACAATACTTTTAATTAGCTCAAAAGCTTTACATATCGATAAAAAAGTCCTACAATGAATTGCCTACATTTAATACCAACAAATTTAATAATCTCAATCACCACAATGGTCTTATAACATGCCTATTTACAAGAAATATATGAATATGGAACTATTTTTCTACTCCAAAAGTCAACTACAATCCACTAAGAGTCTTCTGGGGTGTAATAAGCTCAAGATTGACAATGTTGATACCATCCATCACACTAATAACAGATTGATGCTCCTCATACACAAGAGTCCATTAAATAGTGTGTACCACACAAACTGAGACTAATCATCTTCGATTTGGGTGTAGTACTGGGGATAACTGGTTCCACAAAAGTTATGCATTGTCACACTTGAGCTGAGAGGAATTAAGTACGATTATGTATAATTATATTTCATATTGTTAACCCAAACAATGTATTAATCGTTTGAAAAGTACATCAAGAACCTGGGCAGAAAGTATGATTATGTACAACCCGCCTTTTTGCTGAGAATCATAAGAGCACAAAGCGAGGCCTCGGAACAAGAGCGCGCGATCGGGCAGAGCCCAGAGCAATAACTGCGACCCCGGCCAGCTCCGGAACCGAGGCTGCTGCTCACGTCGAACATTCACTCCCATCTCAACAGCTCGATCATATGAATAATGCTGAAGACGACAAGATAGCTACACACACTTTTTGCTACAATCACTCACAACAATTAAGCCTTCGTCAACGGGACCAGTCTAGCTAAGCTCGATCCACAATGTTCACCTCTTATCGATCAAGTCCTCGATCAGACATTCACTTGAAAGTTGATTAATCTGAACAGTGGTTAGCACATGCTTGCTTCCGGATCACCAGGATCTGGTGTCTGATATGTACAGCTATCAATCGATCCCTGCTATTCTAACTCAGAAAAATATGTACAAGCTTGCAATGGAGCGAAAAATTGTCCGATTGCTGTGGACAGGCTCCAGCTAGCTACGCCATGTACAGAGCTCGCTGCTGGTGGATTGGCCTCCGCTGGTGCTGGCGTGACGCGGAAGGAGTTCTGGTAAGTTGGATTTGTCGAGGAGGGGAGATGTTGCGCGGCGGAGCCGATCTGGCTACATATGGTTGTGGTGGTTGGCGTGGCGGGGAGATGTTCTTGGTCGGGCGGGGCGGCGAAAATCTTTGCGACTCCGCTGCTACTGGGTCCGGCGGCGGCAGAAATTCCATGACTGGGGCCATCTCGGAAATGCTCTGCAACACCGGCTTCCAGAGCGCTTTGCGCCGCCGGCGCGCTCGCCGAAGATAAAACTCCTGCCTACGGGAGACGTAGAGCCCTAATTCCGACCTGGCCGCGCTGTTCAGAAGCGCGTTCACGAGCTCGACATCGTCAGGCGATGGCGATGGAACTTCTACGAGTACTGTCGAAGCTGCTGTTGCTGCTGCTGCTGGCTCCTCGCCGAAGTTGCGTGGCAGACGCAGTGATTGCAGGCATTGCCGAAACACGAGCTTCAGATGCTTCGGCTGATGCAACCCAAGTCGCATACTCTCAACTTGCATCGTCGCGGAGTGAAAATCGAACACTTTCGATGGGCTCCGAGTCTCCCGTCGGGAGTATATCCTCCATCCTGTGTGCGTTTTGGCATGGAATTGCAGGAATGGCTGCGCGTTCGGCTCCGCGCACACGAAGTACGTGTAGCCTCGCTCTAGCTGCTCGTGTGTCCCCATACGACTCGTGATCGTGTTCGCCGTGCCCCCACAGACATAATAATCCGGATTGCCTTGAAGCAACTCATGGACGCTACACGATCGGCTCAGATTCTCGATATGACCGTCGGGGTAGACGACGCGAACAAAATGATGCAAATCATTTTGCTTCGGAATGCAGGCAAACGGAGTGAGCCCCATCTCTCTCCTCTCTAATAAATCAACCCACCTAACCTACAATATCATGAATTCCCAACCAGAACAAACACCATCTCGAATCAAAAAGCAGTGAACGCCTTACATCTCAGACGATCACGGATCACGCTAACGAAACTCCTACACCTTAACCACTTGCGATCCTACACCTTAATCGCTTGCAATCCAGGAGCTAATTGACAAACACAGAGGGAGGGGTGAGCAGTGGCAACAAAGCGAAGCGGAAGGCGCGCATGGGCACGTGTACTCGATTAGGAGGCAAACGCGGAGCGCACTCACAACTTAAATGCCACTGACATCCATCGCGTGGCTCGTTGGAGCTCCGCGTCAGACGGGGGCCGTAACCAACCAAGCAAAGGAATGGAATGGAATGGAAAGCCTGGGCGGAAGAGAGCGAGGGGCGCAGGCCTGACAGGGTGAGTGAGCATGAAGCGGGTGCGAGGCAAAGGGCTAGAGCAAAGACAGGCAGCGCCAAAAGGCGAAAGCGAGCAACAAGGAAGGGAAACGCGGACTGAACGTGTGAGCATTCATGGGGCAGGAATTTGAAACTGTGAGGGGCGTGGTCTGTTCGCTGGCTGCTACTGTGGCTTGGTTTGGCTCCAGCGCTGGGCTGGCCTGGCCTGGCGATGCTTATTACTCTTTTACAGCTGAACTCTGGCTGGATTTCTGAGATCCAGCTTACGCTCCAGATCCCCAGGTTTGTAATTGGTGGCAGCCGCAATCATCAAACGGTGCCTCCATTACCACGGCTTCTTTACGACCCTATGTCTCCCTCCCTCTTATTTTAATCCTTTTCTCCCTCCGCTTTCACAACGGTGGAACTTAAATCACTCTACATTTGGTAATTAATTTACTTAAACTTTGGAACCTACTCCAATTTGGGACTTGATTTACTTAAACTTTGGAACTTACTCCAATCTGGGACTTGATTTACTTAAAATTTGGAACTTACTTCACTCATAATTTGGGACTTGATTAAAATTTGGAATTGAACTTACTTGATATTTCCAAACTTAATTTAGTCAAATCTAGAAGTTGTTCCATTTAAACTTAGAACTTGTGTCACTTTTTATCACGTCCGTGACTTACGCCTACTTTATGTACAAACTGGGGCTGGCTAGAGAGCCGGCCGGAATGAACGCCGAGAGTTCCGGCCCACTTTATACACTAATTGGGGCCGGATCCAATGCCAAGAGTTCCGGCCCACTTTATACACTAACTGGGGCCGGATCCAATGCCAAGAGTTCCGGCCCACTTTATACACTAACTGGGGCCGGATTCAACGCCGAGAGTTCCGGCCCACTTTATACAGAAATTGGGGCTGGATTCAACGCTGAGAGTTCCGGCCCACTATATACACTAACTGGGGCCGGATTCAACGCCGAGAGTTTTGGCCCACTTTATACTCAAACATGGGGTTGGTCAAAGAGCCGCCCGGATTCGACCCAAAGAGTTCCTGCCCACTTTATACACAAACCGGGGCTGGCCAGAGAGCCGGCCCCCATTCAAGGGCGAGAGTTCCGGCCCAAGTTGGGGATTTCGGGCCAGAGTAAACCTTGTCCATGAGATAGCATGGAATTTGGGAGATCTTTCCTTGGAACAAATATTATAATTGTGATTTTGGGTTTCAATTGTAGTGTTTATTTCAATTCTCATATTAAGTTTCAACAACGGAATAGTAGTATTGTAATGTATAGATCGGGAACTATATGAGTATTTGTGTTTATGTCAAAAATGGTCATACATTCTTCTAACAAGTCAAAATTATGAAGAAAGTTGATACAAAACTGAAAATGTAGAGATGCAGTATACTTGAGCTGAAAAAGAATATAAGATTCGACAATATAGTGTGCGATACAATTGAGATGCCAAGTATGCTATACAATCAAGTTGGTGCAGGAGATGTGACTCTATAGTTCTGGTACAATTGAGCTTGCAGAGAAGATTGGGCAATGTAGGTGCAATATAATAGGTGTGCAATGTAAACCAATTGTTAGATGTGCATCATACTTAAGTTAGAAGAATAGATTAAACAACATAGGCGTGCAATATAGTTGAGTTGGTAGCGGTGCGGTGTAATATAATTTAAGTTGTTGGGTGTGGTGTACAATTGAGCTAAAAGAGATAGTATTACAATGTAGGTGTATGGTACAACTGAACTAGCAAACAAGATTGTGTATGGTGTTTTTTACTGTGGCAATGTTACTAGATATGTCTTTAGAGTATCCTAAATATTTATTGAAAGTATGTAGTTATTGGTTAATTATTGGTTACTTTACCATAATATCTATAAGTTACCTCAAGTTATGAAGTTCTTCTAGAATGTGTTATAGAATGTTTTGAATTCAAGCCAAGAAGGACTTTACATGCATTGGACAGTTTAAAAACATAAAGGTAGGTTGTTGTTCACAAAACTCACAATATAAGTGTACATCATGATCAAGTAAGGGAGCATTATTTTAACTAACTTATGCATTCTAGAAGTCCACAACGATGTTATACTTTTCTTGAGCATTGCAAAGACATAAACTTGATTTCTAGAAAGGTCACAACATAAGTGCAGAATTACAATTAATGGGGGAGGGGGCAAACTCATAGTCAAATATGATTTATTGATGATGTGTAATACGATTTATTGATGATGTCAAAGGCATAAAATTCATTTGTATACAACTAACCAAATTAGTGTACGATAACCACGATCATGAGAACAAGATCATACACAATTTGGTACATGGACAAGATTATATAAAATTACATACGAGCACCAGAAGTAGACTAACACTATGTACCGTATTGAGCATGTTGAAGGCATAGAGGTGATTTGTATAAAGCCCACTATACACGTACTTGATAATCACTACTTACGTGAACAAGATCTGATAGCTTGACACTATTTATTAAGCATGTTAAAGGCATAAATGTGATCTATATGAAGCTGATATCAGATGTGCATGATAAGCATTAATCATGGAGACAAGAACATGTAGAGTTTGATAATTAAACATTGTGGGTAAAGATGTGTGTATTTGAAGAAGCTTCTAAGTTAATTTTGGGGTAATAGTTTTTTAAGATATTTGGTAAAGAGAGAAATGCATTTTATACTCATAATTTTGCTTAGTTCAATAACGTGTTACATTTCTCTTGTTTAGAAAAGTAACAAATGATTTTTTGTTTTGTTCTGTTTAATAAGACCAACTAAACTCTAATGGATACTTCAAGCACATGTGCAATCATTACAAGAATATTTGTAGATATAAACCTTTACTTATATATTCTCTATATATATTTTCACTTTGTTTACTACACCTTCAAAAGTATCAATTTGCAAACTTATGGCCAGTTCAAATTCAGAGAAAAGTGACAAGAAACCTTTATCTTATTTGTTTGATTTGAGTTGGCAAATTTAAATACAAGATTAGCAATATGAGATATTTTTGATGACATCACTGCCAAATTACTTTTCGGAATGCTATATGGGCTCCTCACTAAACCTTATGCTTCCTACTTGGTATAAACTCTACCTTTTTTTGAATGCTTCAAACTTTAAATTTGTCGGTATTATACCTCCATATGCAAAATGACCCAATCCTTTAGGGATTATTAGCGCCACCCTAATCTACAAGAAGTAAACTAATATAACCTTCACTAAAAAGTCAATCCTAACTAAATTCATAAAACTTTTAACTGCAATGCATACATTAATTGGTAAAAAACAAGTTATTAAAAAAGAAAAAAGAAAAAAGAAAAGACTCTATGATTGTTTCCTTTTCTTCTTTTCTTCTCTTGGTTCTTAAATTATGTCTTAACCCCTAAATGCCCTTGCGATGATATTGGTAATTTTGGATAAAGGGCATGAACTTTGAAGAGCCATAACTTCTCCATCCAAGTCCGTTCTGACGATCACTTAAATTGAGTCCCAAATCAAGTCTTGTTTGTGTGGTAAAAATCGCATATCCATACAATGAGGTATGAATTGACGGCATGCATTTTAGTGACAACAACTTTTGGTGAAGAGATTTCAAACATTATGCATGTTTTACCAATGCAAGCAGATTTTGTGATATCTAAAATAGTTCTTCATGAACTTATTTTACATAAATATGATCTTAAAATGGGTCCCAACAACTTTCTGGTTGGAAGCTTTTTGATCCAAATAAGTTTAGTATTGGATTTGCCACGATGATTCTTCAATGAAAAAAGTGAAAAAATGAATGAAGTTTGAGGAGCGTTATCTCCTTCATCCACCCATATATTTTGGCTTTATCTTTTGGAATAGATCCCAATCAGGGTCTAGGTTTAGTAATAGAAATCTTGATTTGATTGAAGGTGTTTTGAGGATAAGGTATAGGTTTGAGTGCCAGAGGTGTAGTTTTGGACTACTTTTTCTTCGTAATATTTTTCACCATTACAAGGCTTCTATAGGAGCCAATGAAATTTTTTTGATGAATTTTTCTGGTACAAGTGTCTTACTTAGATGAAGGCGAACAACTTTGTGATTGATGACATCTTGATTGCAGATCGCTTGTTGGTGAAATTCTCACTCCAAAGTGAAAATGATGGAATTTTACACATTGTTTTTAGTACTAATACATTACGATCTCCCAATCTATGAGGGTTCATGACATAAATTTTGTCTACTATAAGTTTGTAAGGTTTAGATTGTATAAGTTACCTTCACTGTCATGCGTAACACTTTTTTCAAAAATGTGATTTTTGGCTTTAAAAAAAAGGCATGGACGTTTAGGGGTTAATTGAGAATGTTCGATTCCAAGGTTGATGAGCACGTAATCAGCTTCCCAATCAGGTGTTGAATGATAGGCAGTGTCCTTGTAACGTAACCCTTTTCAAAGTCGTTGCTTTTGGAATATTTGGCATTCCAGAACCCATTTCATTGCTGAATGCAAATTGCAATGGGACCATGTCATGATTGGTAGCCTTTTGTTGTTTTTTATTGCAATGCTTTGTGAGGGGTTGTTGGCTTGGGTGGCTTGGAACTTCAACACGTTTTGGAATGGAATGCTTGGGAGATACAAGTCAAGGTCGCCCAATCAATCAGGAGTCAAAGCGGTGAGAGAACCTCAAACCGACTCCCTTTTGCATCAACCGAACCTCATCATGGCTTGTTTCATAGCATGGTCACTAGAGTACAAAGAATATTCCGTATTTGTTTCAAGAAACAAGTACTAAGAATTTTGCATTTTGGATTTGTGAAACTAGTACGAAGAGTTTTTCGTACTTCTCAAGTATCTAGAATATTTTGATTGTCGACATTTACAAGTACGAAACATATTCTGCAAGTACATACAAATTTAGCCATAGGTACGTAGCCGAAATTTGGAAGTTTAGGTATACTTTAGTACTTTTGTAACCATGGTTTGTGGTGATTTTCAGCGTTTAGGAGAATTCACATAGTATAGTACATCTTGTGAATGATGTATTTTTTTATGTGGAAGCCGAAAGTTGTAATAACCGTATTCTCAACCAGATTTTGCTTTTGTGGAAATGAAATAATTATTATCTTTCACATATAGATATTATCATTGTGTTTTATTAGAGTTTAATTCTTTATGGTTCTTATAGCTGACAATTTCAAAAATATAGAAAGAAAAACATTATCTTCCAAAAAATTGATGAAATTTTATCATGTGTAATTCAATGGCAAGATTTCAAATTTTTATCACTTGAAAATTTGAAGATGTTTATTCTGTGAAATGAATACAAAAAATCAAAATTTGGTAGAGGCTACGGTGTTGAATATAAAGTATTGTACTTTAATCCCTAAACGTGCCAGATGTTGAATTTGATAAAGTCAAATTTTGTTAATTGAATTGAGGGATGAGAATGAGTTTCATTGTACATTGAAGATATCATAATTTCTATCTAAAGCATAGAACAATAGGTAATTTTGGATACTACATACATCTTGAAGGTTTGATTTTATTCTGTTGGAAAGCTCTACACTATAAATTGAAGTAAATTAGTACACCCAAATTTTCATCCACACATAATTGTACTATAAGTTATTGTGATCTATTAAAAAAGAAGATAAGTTTCTATTTATGTTTGCTCAAAGCTTCCGGTATTGTGAAATGTGGTCTAGTCGAGAGGATGCGGCATATCATTTCAAAGTTGTGCTATTTTAAAAGTCAATGACATTGACATATATAAAGACTTGCATTTCAATATTGTAGTGGAGATGGTCATTCCTAGGAGTTTTGTAGTTGAGGTTGTAGTATGTGACTCTTGGAAGTGTGTACTAACAAAGTGATACTAAATAAATGACTTGCTTTCAAGAAATGCAAATTTGTCATTCTCGGAGGCTTTGTGGTCAAAGGTTATAGCTCATATTTTAAAAAAATTGCAAAGAAGATGGACATGATTAGAGGCCTTTAAGTCAGAGGGTGTAGCACGTCACTTTTGAAAGTGTGTGTTGACAAGTCAAGAGACTAAGACAATAACTTGTTGTAAAAAATTTCAATATTGCATATTGCCATTTGTTAAGGCTTTGCACTCTGAGGTCTTTGCAGATCACCTTCAAAGATTGTAGTGAAAGTGATAGTTGATAACAACTTTGTAGTTTGTGATGCACGAGCACAATGCTCTTGAAAGTGTGTCTTAACAATAGTCAATGACGTTAAGATAACACCAATGAATTACAATGGAAGTCACCAAGAGGTTGTAGTATACGACTTTCAAAGCTTGAATGAAAGAATGGTTAGTAAGAAAGACGTTTAGTCCGAGGAGGATGTAGCACGTCACTGTGAGAGTGTATCTTGACAATAGTCAATGTGCTAAAACAACAAGTGGCCATCAGAGATTACAATGGAAGTCCGAGGTTGTAGCATACGATTTTGAAAAGCTTGAAGGAGAGAATGGTTGGCAAGGAAGTTGAGTCAGTCCGAGGAGGATGTAGCACGTCACCTTGAGAGTGAGAGTGTGTCGTGACGAAAGTCAATGATGTTGAGACAACAACTCGCATCAAAGATTACAATGGAAGTCCGCAGACCGAGGTTGTAGCATAGGACTTTCAAAAACTTGAAGGAATCAAAGAATGGTCAGGAAGTCCTTTAGTCTGAGGAGGATGTAGCACGTCACCTTGTGAGAGTGTGTCTTGACAAAAATCAATGATAGTGACAATGACTTACTTTCAAAGATCAGAGTGCAAATGGTCATTGTTGGAGACTTTGCCTAGCACCTAATTTTTTTGAAAGTATGCCATTTTAAGAGTGTTATGCCAAAATTGGAACATTTGGGATGTTTTCACATAGAAATGTTTGGATTCTATAGGCAAGATCTTATTTCAAACCAAGAGTCACAATTTTTAAAACAATTTTTGATGGAATTTGAAGACACTTTAGAGTTTGAGGTTGCAAAGTGCGGTTGATTCAGTTGGCAACTGCCTTGTGATTCTCGGTCAAAATTGGTTAGTTGCAGTGTCAGGTTGCAGAGAAGAGCAGAGCAGAGGGGGAGCATTATGAAGCATTGTATACATACCTGCCTCTGATGAGCTTTCAGGTTTTTGTAAGTTTATGGAAATTTCTGAGTCATGAACTCATCACCAATGCATCATTACCTGGCCTCCCCCCACCTGACATCATCCCCTTTCTCCCTTACGAGTCCACGTCTCAACAAAGTGGATATGGTTCTTAACAGGAAATTAATCATTTCATTGCTTCTTATAACCCTTCTATTGTGGGATTTGGGTTTTTCTTACAAATCTTTGAAAAAAATGTATAATCTTGTTTGTAGGAAGCCCTCTCAAAAAGTTTTTTTTGAGAGTAATAAGAGATAATATATCTTTAACGTTCAAATGAGCATCGTGTTTGTAAGATCTATCTAAGTTGCAAGCTATGAAGTATGTAGGAAAGGTAGTGCATTTTAGTTTACCAATGCAGGAACAATTTTCAGTGTAAATTCATTTGATTACTCCACGTACATAGCTACTTGAAAGTACTACATAACACAAGAAAAACCAAGTTATCTCAACAAAATAGTGCTAGTGCGGCCTTACAAGATCTCTTGCCGTAGATTGCACTTTGTTGGCAATGTGTACGATTCCTAAACATTCCTATAGACTTTCACTTTTGATGGGAAGTTTTATTAGATTGCTACTATTTGATAAAAATGATAATTTACAAGACATTCTCTGTCCGAGGATAGTTCTGTTTTGAGTCTTTGCGCCATTGTCAATTGGTGATGGACTCTCAGTTGAATGATTGGTAGGATGGCAACGCTTCGTGCAAGTGTCACAAGGCAATTGGTTTGCGCCATTGTCAACTCGTGATGGACACAAGTAGTGAGGGGACTCTCAGTTGAATGATTGGTAAGATAGCAACCCTTCGTGCAAGTGTCACAAGGCAATTAAAAAAGAGTGCGTGACTGTGCTTTGGAAAATAAAAAAAGACTGGCAAGAGTCTCTCTTTTTAACAACTATGACGTTGTTGGGTTGCTCAGAATGTGAAATTGACGTGGAGAAAGACTTATAAACAACCTCATACTGTAAATTGGAAATTGTGAGTATTCACACCTATTTTGAGGGCACCACACGTGAATAAAGTGTCCATTCAACCTATCTTTGGATGCTTGTGCTCAAAGATCATAAAAAGTCACTCCACCTAAAATACACACACATGTGGTATGAATGAATGTAGAGCAAGTCCTCTCTGGTAGGGTCCCAGTAGCAGGGAGAAAAGGCTGCACATGCTCATACATAACGAGTGCTTCTCTTGGATTCCAGAACCGCTGGCATTGTAAGTATCATGAAAGTATCTGGGAGAAAGCATAACCACTTACATACGGTATCTCTGCAGTCTAATTCAATAATTATACACTGTAACGCTATCTCTTTGCTCTTGTCACGGCATAATCATCCTGTCTGCACTGAAGCAGAATGATTTTGTCCACACTTGTTCCAGTCTGTTTGTCATCACCCAACTGCTTTCCTCCATCGACTCCTACAAATCCCATTGCATTCATCTTATCCTCGCAGGGACTAATCTCCGCTTCGCTAGCCCACACTATTTGCTGTAACTTTCTTGACCGCGAGAGCATGTGCATTCTGCCACGACGAAATCATCAGATGCGACTACATAATGTGTGTAGAAATGATGGGGTCGTATCTGCAAAATCGATCATTTGTCCAATTTCCTCCAAGATCCTGTCATCACGATACTGACTCTAGGATTACATACCGCCAAAAACGAGATGCTGGAATTCTGGATTCATTGGTGTAATTTTGCTGATATTGGGGTTTTAACAACGCACGGCTTTGTCCTGGTGAGAATATTGACTAGAGTAAAATCTCTGCAGATTCGCATATTCGTTATAGATCGTGTCTCCACCAGCCTTTCCGATAACTGTGAATCCATGAAATGACACGATCTGTTCTTGAAATGACATGAGGAAGTCAGATTGAAAGGGACCATAAATAACCCACCATTATCTTCACTGCGTGAAAAATTAACCTCTGTGATGATTTGAACTGCGAGATTCCCATCTTACAAGGGGAGTCTCTCGAATGATATGAGTGTGAAAAACACTACCGGAGTATACACTTCGTTGAAGCAGCTTCCAGAATGTGGCCAGTTTACACTATGGTGTAGAATACTTCAAGTACAGGAATGTACTATAAATCTGATTGATTGAAAGTGGAACACTCGAAATGTGAAATGTTGAGGTCGATATTCTCAACCAATTGGTGACCTTAATAATAATAAAAGTAAAATATACGATAATATTCCTTGTAAACTGGGCAATCTTGAGGCTTTTCGCAAGTTGTTGTGTACAGGAAGTAGTGAAAATACAGAATGATCCTCTTCAATCTGTGAAGAATCATCAAACGTGATGTTGAGATTAGGGGATGTATGTAGTCAGTCAGAGGAGACAGAGAGCATCAGCAGCAGTCGTGAGGCGGATGGACTGGCCTGGTAGAAGAAAGCTGCGAAGGGGCACAACAATAATGAAAGGCGGTCTGTGTCAATGGAAAAGTGAGAATTGCCTACCTGAGAACAAGGCACCACACACAACGAGCACCGAAGCTGGAGATATCATAGACAGACAATACTAGCTCTCAAGCTTCAAAGGCTAGTGGGCGGAAAACAACAGGCAACAGAAAGTCTGGCATGGGAAAAACCTTGGAACCGGATTTGGACGTGCTCTGCATGCTGACACTTGATCATCTCCTTCCCTTCCCTTCATGCACTTCCATTTATTGCAGGCACATACATACATCCACACTTCAATCTCTGGAAAGTTTGTTGTCCATTTCGATGTTGTCCATGTGACCATGTTTGCTCTCATGTGTGTGCCTTGTGAAGATCATCATCAGTTTATCTTCTTCCTCTTCAGCAGTTGGCTTCTTCTTGCTTGGGAAGATTTTGAGTCTCAATTTGATGTAAATGCGCACTCTCATTATTTGAATCTACTTTATTGTGTATGTACACTAAAAGAACTCAAGATGAGCACTTCTCACTTTTGTGTAATATTTTTCCGCATATGGTCACATATTTATCCACAACTAGAGTTTGGAGGTGAGAGATTTTCAACCTTTCTTGTCCAATATTACCCAAAAGTAAATGTTCCGATTCTTGTTTTAACTCAAAATGGTATCAATAATTTAATAGACGAGAGTCAAGTTGTACACATAGCTCAAGAAGGAAAAATTCTTTCAACATGATTTTTTTTCTTGTAGTTCAAAAAGTGGTATTATATTGATAAGCAATGTTATTTATAACAAGTAAATACTTTTGTCCTTGAGCTACAAAAAAATAAAATAAAATAATCAATTAAAGAAAATAAATTGAACTCAAGGACCCCATTGTCTTAGTGGCTTCTTTCTTTGGTTATCTCCAAAAATTATCCCCTATGCGCGGTTCCTTGTATATGGTCCCCGTTGCCTCTTAAGATTTTATTACAAGTATGCCCTTGGGGCATTGCTAGGCTTACTTAAATAATTTGACCAAGTCCCTCTTGTCTTCCAACAAGATTTAAAATTAGGTCATTTTTGTAACAAAAAGAAGAAGAAGAAGAAGAAGAAGAAGAAGAAGAAGAAGAAGAAGAAGAAGAAGAAGAAGAAGAAGAAGAAGAAGAAGAAGAAGAAGAAGAAGAAGAAGAAGAAGAAGAAGAAGAAGAAGAAGAAGAAGAAGAAGAAGAAGAAGAAGAAGAAGAAGAAGAAGAAGAAGAAGAAGAAGAAGAAGAAGAAGAAGAAGAAGAAGAAGAAGAAGAAGAAGAAGAAGAAGAAGAAGAAGAAGAAGAAGAAGAAGAAGAAGAAGAAGAAGAAGAAGAAGAAGAAGAAGAAGAAGAAGAAGAAGAAGAAGAAGAAGAAGAAGAAGAAGAAGAAGAAGAAGAAGAAGAAGAAGAAGAAGAAGAAGAAGAAGAAGAAGAAGAAGAAGAAGAAAGAAGAAGAAGAAGAAGAAGAAGAAGAAGAAGAAGAAGAAGAAGAAGAAGAAGAAGAAGAAGAAGAAGAAGAAGAAGAAGAAGAAGAAGAAGAAGAAGAAGAAGAAGAAGAAGAAGAAGAAGAAGAAGAAGAAGAAGAAGAAGAAGAAGAAGAAGAAGAAGAAGAAGAAGAAGAAGAAGAAGAAGAAGAAGAAGAAGAAGAAGAAGAAGAAGAAGAAGAAGTCGAAATTTGGGACAAAACTCAAGTTCCGTCGTTTTTGTTCAAAACGGATCCCAAAGTGGTGGACAAGTACATATGAAATTTTGAAGTATTTATGACCTCCAAATCATCAGAAATTACAAAAATAACCTAATTATAGACAATATATGTGTGGCAAGGCCACGGGCCATACGAGTCTATTATATAAGGCAAGTAGTGTGTTTGTTTGGTTTTGGACGTAACATTGTGATCTCAAACACAACCAGTTGGATCAGGCAGCATGAAGTATTGTTGCAAGCATGATTATTTTAGAGTGCTGGAAAGGGATCGGATCGCGAAACAAGTCGACGGATCCGTAGATATTGAATTTTGAGTATTTATGTCCCCAAAAATACTGGAAATTATTTGTATGAGCGTCGCAACGCCTTGGGGACGAACTAGTATCGATGAAGGATGACCTTTACCAAATTACATAATTCCTATGGGAACCCGGGGTCTTGCCAATAGGTCCATATGGCATATTTAATCACTTTTGAATAGAAAGTTGTTGAAAAGTAACACATTGGGGGCTCCCCTATGACTTTGTGGATAAAATAAATAGTGAATAAGAATGTAAACTGGAATATCTCTCGGGAATAGAAAGATACTAGAATCCTCAAATGAAGAATTTTACTTTGTATAATAACCATTTATGCTACAATTCACAACTTCTAGAACGGAAGGAGTTTGAAAGAAAGACATGGCCTCCCATGGCTTTGTGAACAAGGTATGAACCTAATATGAGATTGTAAATTGAGAGTTTTGTAAAGAACATGAAGATACCCAAATCCCATTATGTAAATTTTTAATAAGAACAATGACCATCTAACAAAAGCTTTAAAATCCAAAATCTGTCTAGTCCAAAATTCGTGAATGAGTCAAAATTAAATATGGCATATATTTCCAAGCCAATTATTCTTAAAGAGACTTTGAGAATACATGCACATATTGTAGAATGTTGAGCAAATTCTACCCTAACTTTCCTTTTAAGCTCCAAGAGTAAACAACTCCTAACGTAAGAAGAATTTATGATGATTGGTCTTGAAAAAAACATTTGCAAAATCTTTAAGATCCAAAGAAGGTTTTATCGTCATGTATAAATTGAGCAAAATTAATGGACAATTGACCATATTCCAAATGGACACATTGTGCTTTCCTTTTACTATGAGAATAAAAATGCTTGAAATATTGATCTATGGAATTTTATGTGCAAATCAACAACTTTTCTTGGAGTCGGTAGCATTTTGCAATTGAATCCTTGATTCACTACACTAAATTTGATAATTAGTGTTAGATACACTAATTTACATAAACATGTTATAAGTTTTTATTGTTGTTCAATAATTTTACCCACTATATTGGCCAAGATGGGGGTCCTTATATAGTATCAGAATCAATGCTCTTGGTAAATTTTTTTAAACTTATAGCATTTTCAAATCTTATAGCATTTTCAAATCTTATAATAATCTAACACTAATTATGGAATTTAGTGTAGTGTAATTAACTATAGTTACTATACTTAAGCCAGTTCTACATGATAGTCAATAGATGAATGAGAATCTATAAATGAAATAAATGTAAAAATGAATAGTCGAGTGGTTGGGTGGTTAGCCATAAAATGCAAAGTACATGGGTAGGAAATTGATGGAATGACTAGTCTGGAGGGAAGCGAGAACTCTTGCGGGAGTGAGGTCAGTAGATTGTAGAAACAATAGTGTTGTATCTTTTGCGTGCTTAATCAATAATAGAAATCAAGTGCAACAGTGGTTTGTGCATTCATTTGTGTGGTGTTTGTTGTTGTATGCGGAATGCAATTGTGAGTTTTACCATTGTGAGATAGTTGTGATTGAGATTTGAGGACTAATAATTGATTGTAGATCTGTGACTTTGGAATTTTGAAAGTGAAATTTATAGTACTGTATGTGGATCAATGGAGAACAAGTCAATGCACAACTATTTGAGTATTGAGTAAGAATTAGCTATAGTGACTGATGGATGTGTGTATATGATCTCCTTGTATATAACTTTATTGGTTTTATGAATGGGAATTGAGAATGCATAGTTAGAGCAAGAATCAATAGAATGTGAGTGCTGAATTTACAAATTGAAATTGGTGTTATACATGTGAGGATCGTGCTGTTCTATAGTAGATGGAATTCTGAGCATATGGGTTGATTCTTGTATGATGTAACAATGGTGCATGAATATGGATTATGTGACATTTGTGAAAATTGTGGGAATTTTGTGAATGGGAGAAGTGAAGATTGAGTGAATTAGAATATTGAAAGTTGTTATAGAAAGGAGTTGTAGAGCGATGAAGAAATCAAGTGACATAAACATAACCGAGAGGGACACTTAATTGATCAAGAAGAAATGCGGATTTTGTAACTGTGCCAGCAATAGGAAATTTATCTGTGAACCTCGAAAAAAAGAGAATATAGCAGATCCTATGGGATTCGATCGGCAATCATGAGAGGAGAAGTTTCAGAAGTAGCCTATCAATGATTGTATGTGCCAATGAACAAAAGAAATCAAGATTACTGTATATTCAACCGAATTTATCAGAGGTGATCAATGGATGGAAGTGCAAGAGCGGTGGCAGTAGTGTGGGTGCGATGGAGGTTCTCGATTGAGACAAAAGAAGCGATAGAAGAAAATCTCATTGTATTAGAATTGATAAGTATTCTTCCTAGTGAGTTAAGCATAACAAACATAAAGTATACAGCCATAGGTTGAGTGTGGGGGAATTAGTTCTACTTTATTCCCTCAATTGTGCATAAAAGTGAGATTAACTCCACTTATCAATAGAATTACCTAAACAATTGCCCTCCATGTCTTCCAGCTCTAACTATAGAAATTTTACCATAATTTTTCTATGGTAACCTTTCCGTACTACAGAACTCATTAATTTATTCATTTTTTTTGTATCACACATGAGCAAATGAGCTCAAAGAGCTCACAGCATGAGTTTTGCATCACTTGATAATAGAATTCCGAGCAAGGGATTACACCCGCCACATAAAGGCAACAAAGACCTTACATGTACTAGACTAGTATCTTCAACTAATATTAACCCCTAAAAATTCAAGAAAGCCGAAATGGCTCTTTGCTCTCTTAGAAACCTAGATAAAGGGGTGATGTCTTTAGGACCCAGTGTATTTGGACCTCCAAACTCAAAAAAGTGCATTTTTGGACCACCTTATGGGGATTGAGGTAAGTCTGAAAGTTTAACTGTTTTTTTAGACCTCCAATTGCAAGATCTTAAACCTAAGTACATTTTTGATTACCATGTTAAATCCCAACCATTGGATTTCCACCTTTTGTAGGATCATATTATTCAAAGTTCATGCGAAGCTTCTTTGTCGAAAAGACATGGTCTACTTTGTACAAAGGGGGACTTTATGATTGTTGGCTTTAAAATGTTGCTCATATATTTTTTTATATAGATAACTCGGTTAAGATTTCCTATGCAAAATTTTAAAGACTCATACTGCTTTTTCAATCCTCATGCAATTTATTTTCGAAAAAAGGTATAAAAATAGCGATTCCAAAAAGGGTGATTTTCTGGTTGGGGTACCCAAAAAGGTTGTCCCATGAACAATTGCACTCTATGCTGGTGTGACAAACATATCCATTTTTAAACTGTAATACAATAAGACTACATTAGATGTGGTTTTAGTTGTCTATACTTATAATGTATCAAGAAAAAAAATTAAAAATTAAAAAAAAAAATTTTGAAGTAATTTTATTTGATTTTTTAGTTGAAAAAGTAAGTCATGTCCCAATAACCTAAAATCCATAGAATCAAGCAAATGGAATATCAACCATTTTTATTTTAATATAATTTTTGAATATGACCTACATCTTCTTGTATAGAATACAAAATCATTTATTTAATAATAAAAAAATTAATTCATTGTGCACTATAATGCCTACAAATCCCCAAATTCAACACTTTTTCCCTCATCTATGAATTGATCCAAAAAAAATAAAAAATCTAAAAGAAAATCTATAGGCATATATACTTTGATTTCAGTGAGGTGCATGATATTTTATTTTCTATTTTAGGGTCTTTTTACTTGATTAAAATGACTAAATTAGACAAACTTTGGAGGTTTTCAATAAAAATAACCTAATTAGTGTGTCCAAAAAGTGATACCCCAAGCTTACCATTGCCCAAAAGCATGCATCATGTATTGTATTCTATTTAGGCAAAAAGTGAACGGTGATTAGGTTCCTTCATTAGTTCATACGATTTTAACCAAAATTTATATCTGAAATTACTTAAATCTCAAATTTTGAAAATTTTGGAAAGAAATATTTGAAAAACTTACTAATGATTATAGGGCTTGTTTTTGCCATTTTTACATGCTACTCTTAATTTAGGAAATGGTTCAACTTGGGACACTTAAAAATTTGGATAATGATTTGGTTATGAATTTCTCCCATAATTTTTTTTAAAAAAACTAATTTTAAATTTCCCTACCTCGGCTTGCAACCCAAAAAATGCACTAAAGATTCAAATTTTGCACAAGAGGAAAACAATGATTTGTCCAGCGTTATTTCACATCAAAAGTGACGTTTACCCACACTATTCAAAATTAGTGTGGGTAACTTGACCACAGTGACTTTCTGCATGTTAATCGGTTTAACATACTTCTGTCACTATTGACTATGGTTTAACAACGAGTGTCATAGTAACACATGGATTTTGGAAGAACGGAACCCCGTTAAAACGAACAGAACCCCGTCAATGTTGACATGTACGCCCCCGAGGGGTAACTTTAGCACTTCATTTTTTACCCTCTAGTGATATTTAAATGATTAATTATATTCACAATCCACGTCAGCACGTTTTTTTTAACATTGATGACGTTTGAAGTGACATGGGCGACGTTCAGTGTGTCACCTTTGACATATTCATAAATCCTACGTGAAATGCCTTGGTGATGTGGAAGGCTTATGTGGAGAATAGGGGTGACTAAGACAAGTTGTTGTTTGTCTTACGTGGATGTCAATAGTGACGTTGGTGTTTATTTTGACGCACAATTGTGTCAACGTGTGTTTAAGGAAATGTAATGACATAGCTAACGTGTCAAGTGCATTTATGGTAGAGTGACGTGGTTGTTAGGGTTTGACTTGGTCAATGATCCTAGAGAGTGTCAATGGTGACGTGAATGTCAAAAGTAACATATATTATTTTAAACTGTGTTTTAGGGTTAGGGTTTGACCTGCAGCGGCTAGGGTTTGACATGCGTCAAAATTGACGCACATGTCTAAAAAGACATAGGATGTGTTAAACATTGATCTCAAAGATGTCATCATGCATGCGTTTCTATTGACGCATGGTTAACGCCAGCGAGTCATAGCTGACGTCGTGTTACTTGTATAACGTGAACGTTGTCACTTTTGACATGATTACATCAACACAAGCATGTGAAGAAAGACGTCTACTATGACGTCTAGAATAACGTACTTAAGTCCATTCAGAGGGATGACTTTCATCGAGGTGGATGAATAGAGGAGGCTAGGGTTAGCCGCCATAGTTAGGTCATGGTACTTTTAGGGAAGATATAAGCTAGAATCTCACTCTTGCTTTCATTTCTACACATTTTGTGTTAGAGTTCTACAGTTTTAGAGATCAACATGTTAGATTGTTAAAGTATGAGTTGTAGAGGTGTTGGAGTTTTACAAGTTTTTTTTCTTTCTTAGGTTGTTTCATAGGTTGTTCAAGAGTTGCATCGTGATGATCTCCATCTCAGTTTGATTGCATGATGAGCCTTATTAAACTCAGCGTGTCCGTGGTAATGTGTGTTGTGCAGATCAAGAAAAATCCAGCAGGAGGAAACCCAGAAAGTCACTCTACGGAAGTTAGGGTTTTTGCATCGAAAGTGATGCGCGCGTCAAAAGTGACATAGGTTGTGTTAAACACTGTTTTTAGATAATCATCATATAGGGTACGTGAATGCGTAACTATTGACGCAGGTTTGACGCCAGCGCGTCACTTTTGAGGTAGTATAACGCAAGGAGTACTCTATCACATAGTAGATACATGTAGCCTTTATGCTTTATGCTACTCAATACTTGCGACTTTGTATCAGTGACTAATTTTCCATCTAATACAACAAAAGCACTGACCAGCTTCATGTTGCACTCCATTTCATGTATGTTTCTGTCAGAGTGTGTTATGTTTGACGTTGCATTTACGTTATCGAATGTGTCATATAACGTCACTTTTAACGTTTTTATTTCCGTCATATTGTGTCATGTTGTATTTCTTTTGACACACGTCTGCCATCGAATTGCGTCGAATGGATGACGTGGCAAATGTCATCCTACATCTTGTCTCTTAACTTGAAATACGCTAAAACACGTGACATTCGTGTTTAAGTGCGTCAACTTTGACACGAGGCCATGTTTCTTTTCACACATGACTTGATAACGTGAATGTCACCCTACGTCTAAAGACAAATCTAAAACGCGTTAAAACAAACATCATTTGTGTTTAACAATATTAAACAACGTCTAAGGATGTTTTGGAAATCGCGTTAAAACAGAGGACACAAGTGTTCCTCAACATCAATGCGGACACTATGTCGTGTTTCTTTTTACACAAACTCCGAACTTCTTTCACATTCTAAGATGTGGCCACGTGTCACGATCTCAGCCACCGAAATTCAAATTCCACGTCAGATTTCTGATGCCGCATCATATCAGATTTCATCCATCACAAGGATGAAAACGTGTCCCACGTGGCATGTACAAAATGCGGGAAAAGCTGACGTGGAAAGGAATTTACTTACCAAGTTATTGACCCTAGGTAACTTCCCCAACTAGAAAGATGTCATTTTAACATTGCATGTTAAATCATTTGTCCCCGTTAACATTTTTTAACACTACACGTTAAACTCAAAAGACGTCCGTGACATTTTTGATTTATTTGCGTCACTTTTTCTGTCCGCATTAAACCGCGTTAAAAACAACGTTAAAAACAGTGTCCGAGGACCCTGTTTTCCTCTAGTGTTGGAATTTGGGTTTGCATGTTTTACCACATATTCTTTATATGTATCACTAGACTCCCACCAAATTATAGTCCAAAAGACTAAGACTAGACTGTATATTTAAGGTGATCAAAATCGCAGAAAGCCATTTTGGTTCTGTTGGGTCTTAAGGGGTTAAAGGTAATTTTTTGCGTAAGATTTTTAGCGGGAGCTTCCTATATTGCAAGTGTACGAGGTAAAGTTTGCAAAGCCAAATTCCAATCTTAGAACTTACATTTATAAATTTTAACTTTGAAGTCCAAAATCGGCGGTATAAATTTAGCCTTTAATTAATTTATTTTAGAAATATGACAATATAATAATAAATTTTGATATAATAATTTACTTTGATGTTTTTGAAAGGACCATGAAAGAGGCTCTCTTGCATGATTAGGAACAAGTCACTATAGTCACCTTTTGTGCAATTTTCTACTAATGTACGCTTATGGTATTGGTTTAGGGGGAAAATGAATGATGGATAGGTAGCTCTATAAATTTTTAATTCTTTGGCAAAATCATTTATGAAAATTTCCAACATGTCAAATTTGACAAATTTAAAAGAAAAATGTAAAATACGTTGAAGCTTGCTATTGTAAGTTTTGAGGGTTGCCCTTCTAGAAATGGTTAAGGTTTTAACTCTCGTCACTTTAGAATTTGAGTGGTAATTTAGCCTTTAATTCATTTATTTTAGAAATATGTGTAACAAGCTATACTATAGGCGACTAGATTAGAAAGATATCTAAGGAAAAGTTAAATATATAACAATCTCCTTTGATGTTGTTAGCAATTTAAATAGACACTCTTTCGTCACTAAAGACAAGTGACTACAAAAGTCATTTCTGCCCTTTTCTACTAGTGAACGTGATGCAAGTTTTACCAAATCATTGTTCTTATACGTTCTTCTAGAAAATGTATTACATGAAGGTTAATGAAGCCAAATGATCTTCCAAAATTATTTATGAGCATGCTCAACTTAGTTGTCTATATATATAAAAAAACATGAGAAAATGTTCAGCGTAAAAATATTCAACTCCTCTTTTGCACAAAGTAGACTATGGTTGTCAAAGATTGACAAAACAAAATGTTATGCATAAACTTTGAACATTATGATCTCACAAATGGTCAAGATTCAAAAATGAAATCCTACATGGTAGTATTGGTTGTAGACAACTTTGAGATACTACAATTCAAAGTATGAAGAAATATTTAAAAATTGTCCATACCTCAATTTCAACAATGTGGTAGAAAATTGCAGTTTTCAATTTTATAGGGTCTTTTTAATCAAGTAAAAAGACCCTATAATGGAAAACAAAATATCATGCAACTCAATGAAATCGAAGTATATATGCCTATAGAGTTTCTCTTAGATTTATTTTTTATTTTTTTTGGATCCATTCATAAATGTGAGAAAAAATGCTGAATTTTGGGATTTGCATGCATTATAATGCACAATGATTTTTATTTCTTTACATAAATAAATTATTTTGTGTTCAATACAAGAAGATGTAGGTCATATTCAAAAATTATATTAAAATAAAAATGGTTGATATTTCATTTGCTTGATTCTATGGATTTTAATTAGGTTAGTGAGACACAACTTACTTTTTCAACTAAAAAATCAAATAAATCTACTTCAATTTTGTTCTTAAATTTTAATTTTTTTTTCTTGATACATTATAAGTATAGACAACTAAACTCACATCTAATGAAGTCTCACTGTATTATAGTTTAAAAATGGATATGTTTGACACACCATTATAGAGTGCAATTGTTCATGAGACAACCTTTTGGGTACGCCAAGCATACCATCACCCGCTTTAGAAAATGCTTGGATTTAAGGGTTCAATCATTGTGGACCAAAAGCTTATGAATTTTGACAAGTATCAATCCTCATGCAAACCAATGTTGATAGACAAAGTAGTAACATCAAGAACATGAAGAATTTCTTGTTCTTTTCATATTTATTAGATATGTAGTTGAACAAAACTTGGGAAAACATGTGATTTGACATCACCATGGATCACTTCAACTTTTGAATCTTCTAAAGAAATTCATGGAATCTCTCCATGAGTTCTTCCTAATTTTTCAGAAGTCTACTGAACCTGGCGTACTCTTGAAAACTAAAGATGAGGGTGGTTTTGCTGACAATAAAAAGAGTCATAAATTACTAGTAGAAAGTGGTGTCCAAAATTTGTTTGTAATTACATGATTGGAATTTCATAGAACGACTTTTATTTATTTCCTACAACTTCGTATCCTCAAATTGATGAGCACAACTACCAATATTTTATATGTTTTCATTAATGTAGTATACCAATCTACACTGGTATAAAATCACCAATAATTTGAGGAAAATTGACAATTGTAATATTTGATTGAAGGACACAAATAGTTGATGGCTTGATTGGGTTGACAAAGGACTACAAATGCTTCTTAAAGTTTCCTGGTACTAGAAATCTATGCTGAATATGCACCGAGTAAAGGTCTGTTCGCACGTGGCCTTAGAGGTCTTAGGAGGGGGTCTTATCTCTATTAGGAAGTGTGTGTATCCACCTACATTCTTTAGTAGTTACCAATCCTACATGGATGTCCACATGGCACACTTTTAATGTATGGTATTAGTTAATATTTAGGAGGACAAAAGAGATTTGAGGGATAGTAGACAATACTTAAGAGAGCACCAAATTTTCAAATTAAGATTCTCAAATTTTCCTCACTCAAGGGCCACTTTATACAGAGGCCAGGGCCGGCTGGAAGTTGGGTCGGATTCGACACTTAGGGCTTGGGCCCAAGTTGGGGAGTTCGGGACGGCTGGAGGTTGGGCCGGATTCGACAATTAGGGCTTGGGCCCAAGTTGGGGAGTTCGGGACTTGGTAAACCTTGTCCCAATTGCATCACTTGGGCCCAAGTTGGGGAGTTCGGGACTTGGTAAACCTTGTCCCAATTGCATCACTTGGGCCCAAGTTGGGGAGTTCGGGACTTGGTAAACCTTGTCCCAATTGCATCACTTGGGCCCAAGTTGGGGAGTTCGGGACTTGGTAAACCTTGTCCCAATTGCATCACTTGGGCCCAAGTTGGGGAGTTCGGGACTTGGTAAACCTTGTCCCAATTGCATCACTTGGGCCCAAGTTGGGGAGTTCGGGACTTGGTAAACCTTGTCCCAATTGCATCACTTGGGCCCGAACATTTTGGCGCCAAAACAATGCCACGTGGGATGCCACATAGGATAAAGTGAAGTTTTGGTTGGGCCCTAGTCAGGTACTAGTATAAAGCCCTTGGGCCCAATTTGAAAGAATCGAGCCATCCTATTGGTTGAAATTTGAAGAATTCAAACCGGCCCTCAATCCGGCCCCAAGTATAAAGTGGCCCTAAGAGTGGTCTTATATATTGTTCCACTTGAGGGGCCATTACGTAATCCCCTCACTATTGAATACACCTTTACGAACCTCATTGATGACACCTTTCCTCAAAGAAGGCATTCCTCCCCAAATTGTGGAAGTGTTAAATTTTTATCCACGCTCTTTGCAAATGCCAAGTGCGAACATGCCTTAACCCTTAAAGGCGCATGTCACCCCCTCGGGCTGTTTTCCAACAGAATCTTGCTTGTAGCTCTTTTGATTCTCAATTTTTCACTTATTTTTTTATATCATTCTGGTCACCTTTTTGTGATGCATCTACAAAGTGAAATCTTACAATTCAAATCGCAATTTGTATGAGGGATTTGTGCTTTGAAAGGATTGTGGTAGGTAGGTTGGGATTGCACAAAACCTTGTAGGAGGTTGCAAACTCATCATTGATTGGTTCATTCATGCTGCCCAAGTTCATAAAGTGCAATATTTATGTTGCCCAAGTCCGAAAGATGCTGCGATCCAATTTCGGGCTGCTCATTGAGGAGTGGAAGGACCTTTAAGGGTAGTACTAGGTAGGTTAGCACTCGAAAGCTGAATTATTACAATCTCAAAAGTATACCTTGAGATCGTAAGTCGACTGAAACTACAACATCTACAGTATCTCTTGATCAGTCATAACCTACAGATCCTGTCTGATCTAATATGTACAAACACGAACTGGTGAAGCGCAAAAACAAATTGCACACAGAATGAGACTGTAAAAATCTAGTGAAGATAAGCACACCACCCGCTACCGTAATCGACTCTTGAATGAGTAGACTGGATCATACAAGCGACCATGAAAACTGAAGATTGAGAGAAGCAAGAACACTGATCAATGAACACGCCCAGTGGCTCTCAATCACTTTAACCGCCATGGCTTCCAGAAACTCAGATACCGAAAGCACAATGCTCCCACTGCAATATAGATTCATGCATGCTATGTTCATCGAATCTTTCAGCTAGCCAGAGGTACGTACAAGATGAATTAGTTTGGATTGAAGAAGCAGGCAGTGTATGAGAGACAATTGGAGGAAAGTGAAGCTCGAAAGAAGTGGAGGAATGTGCGGATCTGTGGGGAAAGTGCACCAGTGCGTGGCCGGCAAGTTGAATGCTCATGCAGCGGTCCGAGCGTTGGGTACCGCCTCCTCGGGTACGAAGCCGAGGAGGCGGCGGCACGGCCATAGAGGTGCCCCAAAATCTGCTCAGCGGATAGATTTCAGAGTACTGTACCACAGCCGGGGGCTCTGTATCTGATAGAATCAATGATCGGGGAACATACCGGCGGCTAGTTTATTATCGGCCGATGGAAATTGCCCTCTCTAAGGAGCGGTTTACACTATGGTGTAGAAGTCTGAAAAAAAATAAAATGAATTCTCAACTGTAATTGGTTGAATAGTGTTTCTTGACCAGTGGGTGTTTACATTCAGTGAAAAAAGCAATGGTGGTGAATATTTCTCCATAATGATAAAATGACATGTCTGCCTACGTGGTGGCACTTTTTGGAGAGAGGGTTCTCTGTAGGTGGAGTTTCTTCTTCAGCCTCAAGAGGCCGGACAAGAAACCACTCTTTCGGAGAACTCCCTTTTCAATAATACAATGTCAATAACTTACAAAAATACCATTGTGGTAATACTTTGAAAAGGACCAATTAGGTATATAATAAACTGAAAGAAGATCCGGAGGCATAAGATACGTCTCAATTTCTAGATGTGTCAAACCAAGGTTGTATCTCCACTGTTCAACAGTGTATTTTATAAATTTTAAAATGGGGTAACTTCCCCTCTTTTGTTTTTATTTGCCCTTGCTAATGGTTCCCTTTAGCCTCAAACCCCCTTGTGTCGATACATTTTCACATATATGTGCCGCCATGTATGTAAGAAATTATAAGCCCCCATGAATGTTGATTGGTAACTCTTCATCTTGTTTAACTATTGTATTGTAAAGATTTGTGTATTTAATATCTTCTAGCAAAATGTAATCATTTTTTATAAAAAAAATAAACATTTAATCAATTACATTACTAATTAGAAATAAAACCAAATAAATTAGTTTCTATTCTTAACTCAAAAAGTTCTCAAGTTATCTTGAGTAAAAATTCTAAAAAACCTAGATAACCTAATAAGGGGAGATAAGTATGCAATATTATACATTCAACTATTCATTTGATGACGTACTTCAAGGAGTTTTGGTATAAATACTAATATTTTAGAGAAAATTTTAATTAAATTCACTATAGTGCTTAGCTTATTGATTTACTCTCGACGAGATTTTGTGTGGGTTAATTATTTGGGTAAAACTGTTCTAATAATTTAGTTACATCTTAAGAAAAAGTGTATTGCAAATTGGTAATCTTGATCTAAGGCTCTCATCTTTCACTATTGAATATATTGGAAAATATTTTGCAATGTTTTTTCATTTCTCTTGTATAAAGTTGTATGTAATTTAACCATGAGATGTTTAATTTAGTAATGAAAGTGAAAATATACTAGTTAGTTTATTCGGTATTCGTTCGGAATTTTATCAAATTGCCACACATCTATATCTTGATCCGTGAAATCTTTTGAAACAACGTTAATGTATGAAAATATGATTATATTATAATAGGTAATGTTTACGATTTGGTGAACTTCTCTTAACCCACAAACTTCTCCGTTGTTCTTCTCCGATAGTTTTCTCCTTTAGGTGTTTAGACTATAGCCAATCAAGACTTGTTAAGAATTTTTGTTTGCCTTTAACTCTTTTCCGACACATCCACCATTTGCGTCATATATTTTTGTCTTTAGCTAGCATTCTTGACCGACAGGTGGCCTTCTTTATTGTAGTGTAAACATGCCCTAAATAGGTAGAATAGTGTTGGAACAGTATTAGCTGACAAATACACTAAATGTCAATTGTCTTCATAGTGTTAGAACACTAAATGTCAACTCTAACACTATTTGTACTGAAGAGTAACTTTGAATCTTTACATAAGCGTAGTTGGTGTTAATTGATTTTTTTAAAATTTTCTCTCTCAAGGTGCAAAACTAGCTTGAATCTCTCACAATAATTATTGTGGTGCACAACTAGCAACAAAAAACTAGCTCTTGCCACACACTTAGAACTCCCTTTACATTTGTTAAAGTTAGCAATAACAAATTTTTGAATGTATTGTGTGGGATTCTTGACTTGAACATGAGTGACTTTGATAATTAGCATCAATTGCTAGGAAATAGATCTGGGTCAAAGCTCGAGAATTTCAGAAGATAGAAGTGTGAGAGGAATTAAGAAATTGGGTGGTATTCTTACAGCCCTAGATCTTCAAATTCCTTCAAACTTCACACATTCAAGAGACACCTCCAAGACCGATTCAAAGCAGATGGTGTGAAGCTCAAAACCCTACAGAGGTGATTGGAATTAGAAAGTAAGGTACGTTCGAGCAGGGCTCTTCAGCTTCGACAATAATCAAGCTATAAAGAGAAGCAAGCTTTGAGAACAAGCAAGCTCTGATATCAAACTGAAATGAAATAAGTTGGCTTTGTTATCGAAGTGAAATAAGCAGGCTTGGCCATCAAACTAAGCCAAGCTGACTTTAACATTAAAGTGAAAGAAGTAGGTTCCTAGGAAACACATAAACGCAATACTTGCATTGCTTATACTTTACATAGAGTGAAAGAGGTCAAGCTGCCAACTCTTATTCAATCATATTTCAAAATCCTATTTGAAAATATTTTTAATTTGAATTGATGATTAGTGGTTTAGGTAAGAGTTAAATCTAATACTAATCTTCATTTAGCACTAATCTACCTATTTAGTGTATTTAGCCTAAAAAGACAAATTTCAAACATTTTTAAAGATGTTGAGCTATTTAAATTTCAAGCGTACAATCTTATAATATTCCTTGTTAACCCTTCTCATGGCCCAATCTATTTTCAACCACAATATAGATTCTTGCAAAGTATCATAGATGGAAATGGAGGTTGTCATTTTGAAATCAACCGTATAATTTTTGTAGTATACTTATTGTAGGTGATGCGGGTCAAATTTTGGGTCATGAGGTCTCATATTTTGCAAGATAACAACATATTGGTATTCAAAAAATACGAAGGTTACTTAGGCTATACATTACGTGCATTTCTCATGATTTTATTGTCACCAATCGAATTATTGATGAATTTGCAATAAACATTGTTTTGAATCTGTGATGCATGGTGAGACCATAACAAAACTTCGGAGCTCAATGCGCACAACAAAACAATAGGTAATTGTTATAGCAAGTGCCCTGTTGATGTGCGAGGACATTTGAGTGCCTACTATCCCAAAACACATTTTTTATGGTTTTTTACTAAGCTAACATAAAACAAAAGTTTATTTTTTGCACTCAACAATTAGAAATGAATACATTACTTATCGTAGTCTACTCAAAGTCGTCTAGAATATCGCATTTGTATAGGGATGAAAAATGGTTGAAGGAGGGAGAAACAAACATTCAAACTACATATTATCCAAAGTAATGGTCGTGGGCGCATTCAACAATAGATGAGAATATCATTTGAAAATATACAAAAATGCACAAAAACCATGAGAGGGGAAAGCCCCCACTAACTTATCCATGATTGGAACTCATCCACGAGACTCCATGACGACCATCCTACATGCACGATCCCGTCCATGCCCCCCTTCCCGAATCTACGCATATGTCAGACCCTGTGCACTGCCATCTACGATCCTCACATGTACCCAGGTGGTACAGGTGGTGCGTAGAGTGAAGCAAAGAAGAGCTCGCTTAGGGCAGAGCCAGGTGCGAGACGACGACCTCACTCGCCATAGCCAGCCAGCCTGCCAAATACCAGAGCCCAGGCCCCTTGGCGCTCTCGAATTGCCATTTTCCCTCAGAAGCTCCTCGAACGGGTCCAGCACTCGGGCCTTCATCTGTCGGTGCGCGCTGATCATCGGAGTTTGGGTACTGAAACACCGCAGTGAGAAAGGGCGATGCGTGTTGGTTAAGGGGGTCCACACAACAAGTAACGGATACGCGGGCCGGCATTTCCTCTGTCCTGACGGAATGTGCGCTGCGGTGTGATGTAGATCGGAGGCTCGCGGACGATTGTGTGTGGCTTTTGGGTTTGGCGGTGGGTTGGTGGCCTTTGAGGGAGGTGGCATGCCAGGACCTTGCATCACATCATTATTTTTTAATTATTATATGCGTAAGTGAAAGTTAAGGAGCAAGGAGCGGTGGTCAGATTGGGTCTAGGTTATCCTTGTGGAGCATGCGAGCGATTGAATCGGGGGTGGGGTTTGACCTTGGGGTTCGAAGCGGGTGAAGACGGCGTCGTCCTCTATGGAACCGCGCGTAGGCAACAAATACCGGCTTGGTCGGAAAATTGGCAGTGGTTCATTTGGCGAGATCTATCTCGGTAAGTGCGGGGCACCGCATATGGTAACGTTATTATAGGAGCAGAAGTGATGGGAATTCGTGTCGATTTTGAGCATCGCTTCTGCGTTGCCCTAAATGACATGGCGATCGTCTTCGTATCGTTGCTGAGAATGGTAATGGCAGAGCTGATGAAACAGGTCGCAATTGTTGATGGTTCATCGCGGTAACCTAGATCGTCACACCCCCCGTGTTTCGTGGCATCGAGAATGTCGGTGCCAATTGCGCGTTTGTAGGCACAATAAGTCCTCCGTGATACCCAGGCAGATCAATGGTCTTCGGAAGGTTTGGGATTTGACGAGGTGGGCTCAACGTTGATGAGCACATTGGTAAACTGATTGTCCTTCGTTGAATGCGCAGGCACCAATGTCCAGACGAACGAGGAGGTCGGGATTAAGCTGGTATGTCAGCTCAAGAAATATGCGACATATTATCTTTGTTTTGTCGGTAATAGACGATACGTGTGAAAGCCGAAGGGAATGTGGATCCTTGTCGAAATTTCTGTTGTAGTATGTCGGCGAAGCTGGTCTTCACGACTTCCAGGTCGCACAATGATGTTGAAGCTGTACCGGGTGCCGGTTGTCGGTGGTGTCTTACACGGTGGTTTGGGAAATTGGCAGGAAAGTATCAAGACGAAGCATCCGCAGCTGCTTTACGAGTCCAAATTATACCGGATTCTCCAGGGGGGAAGTAAGTAGCCTTAAACTGGGAAATTGTGTTATGTTGCCTGCGTTGATTTTAGGGTTCCGCAGGTTCTTGGGCAATGCTTCGGCCTCTGCGATATTTATATAGAATTTGACCAGAACAGAGAGAGCGGTCTTTGATTACATGACGCGACCATACTTCATCTTGATGACGCGGACGCAAAAGTGCACATGAGTTTGAGTATTGGAAAGATGTGTAGTAGCATTGGCTTGGCTTTCTACGACGCAGTATCGCGTGTCGGTAAGAGCCAAGCTGTAGGTCGCCGAAGGAAGATGCTTTTGTGAGCGATTGGTGAGCATGTATCCGAAGTAGAGCCAATATTTGGTCTAGCTGTGACCTAAAATATTTCTGCTTGGGGCATGCGTTGTATAAAAACTTAATCCAGGAGCATTGGGAACCCGTAGATTTGCTGTTGAGAGATACACAGAGAGAGGGTATGTTCGACGAAGACGTGCCTGAACTCACAAACGCTGCCGGTTCAATGCACGCTGCCCTGGTTTATGACGGCCGTTTGTAGTTGGGATGAGAGTTCGGTGCAGTGTGTTTGATGGAGGTTGGGGTTGTTGTGTTGCAGCTGGCATACCCAACATCAGGTGGTTTGGCATAGAAGGAGACTACAATGTGTTGGTTCTGGACCTGTTGGGTCCAAGTCTGGAGGACTTGTTCAATTTCTGCAGCCGAAAGTTCTCTCTCAAGACGGTTCTTATGCTTGCCGACCAGCTGGTACGTTGGACGGAAGTGTTACTTGCGCGTTTGTGAGTAGGAAGACGAAGCGGTAGTTGTGTATGGAGAGCGTGGAGTAGGCGAGGAGACGATAGTTTAATGACGGTCTGGTTGTGCAGATCAACAGAGTGGAGTACGTGCACGCGAAGAGCTTTCTTCACAGAGACATCAAGCCTGACAACTTTCTGATGGGTCTTGGACGGCGAGCAAATCAGGTACTCTAGAAGTTGGAGATGGACTTAAATGCAGACCTGAATCAGAGTACAAGCTACTCTTAGTGTTAGATCGAGGGATGTCTTGATTATATGAAAGTGGTTCTCAACGTGTGACGAGTGCAGTAGTCTGGAGGTTCTTCCATGTAACACCCCAAGGCTCTGACCAGTGGTTGTTGTACGTAGGTGTACGTCATAGATTTTGGTCTTGCAAAGAAGTACCGCGACCCTTCCACCCATCAGCATATTGCATACAGGTACCGCTGAAAACTGTTGAGAATTCAATGGAAAGCTGTTATCTTGGAATACTTACGCGGGTGTTGCACGTTCATGGATGAGGAATGCGAGAAGTGTGCCGTGTGTTTTGGGTTGGTTGAATGGCTTTGACAGCTGTGTGGGTGAGATAACTTCATGATTGTAACTACGTGTGTGTGGATGATCAGGGAGAACAAAAATCTGACAGGGACTGCACGGTACGCAAGTATCAACACTCACCTTGGCATTGGTAAGTTGGTATACGACCACGATCTGTCTGACAACGTGAAGTTTTGTGACGCTATATGCTGAATGCTGATGTCAGAAACTGATGGTTTGGGATCGCGTGTGACGAACAGAGCAAAGCAGAAGAGACGATTTGGAGTCGCTTGGATACGTTCTGATGTACTTTTTGAGGGGCAGGTGAGTACTTCGTGTTGGTGTTGGAATGGTTCACGTGAGGGTTGTGAGCTCATTTTATCGCAGTGAGCATGGTTACATGACGGGGCGCGATTGTGATCGCTAGTTTTGGAATCATAGGCCCGATGTAGTTGAACAAGCTGTGTAGGTTAGAACCGGCGCTGAATGGTACGGTTCTTGTGGTGCAGTCTTCCTTGGCAAGGGCTGAAGGCAGGAACGAAGAAGCAAAAGTACGAGAAGATCAGCGAGAAGAAAATGTCGACGCCTATCGAGGTACTTGGCCGTACTGAGTTGGCTAGACAGAGTTGCGGCCTTGGGGGTGGATGAGATGTAGTCCGTGGGGTGTTGATGAGGTGCAATTATGGGCATGTTTTTACAGCATTTGTGACTCGATTGCTTCTATTGTACAGGTCCTGTGTAAAAACTACCCGTCAGAATTCGCGTCGTACTTCCACTACTGCCGGTCGTTGCGTTTCGATGACAAGCCCGATTATGCATACCTGAAGAGAATCTTCCGTGACCTGTTCATTCGTGAAGGTAGGACAGTTCTTTATTTCCGCACAATGGGCTGTATTCTCTGAATTAAGATGATGCATGGGGGTACAGAGCACATCTGGTGGATTCCCACTTTTCATCAGCCCGGTGCGGTTTGTGGGTCAGTTTTGAGCTTGGAACTCGTGGCAGTTAATGGATGCAATACGTGAAGAGTTCTGTTGGAATCGTTGCTAACATGGTGACTGATGCAGGTTTCCAATTCGACTACGTTTTCGATTGGACGATATTGAAGTACCAGCAGTCGCAAGTCTCTGGCGGCCCGTTTCGAACAATGGTACGCGAGCTTGGAGTGCTGAGAGGCTGATGAGTTCTAGAGTCCTGTTATTGCTCCCTCCTTTCTCTCTGAGTTCTGTGACCTGTTGTAGTATGACTGAATGTGGACTGGCCTTTGTGAGTGTAAATATCTCTTCCTGCTGTTTCAGAATTTTGTCAGGTAGTGAGAAGTGGAGTTGTCATAGAAGGGCATGATTTTGATTGGGGGTAAGGGCATGATTTTGATTGGGGGTTAAGGCAATGATAAGATCCTGAGACGATTTCTGTGAGTGCTGGCAGGGTATCTGTACAGGGCAGAGCAGCGGAGTTGCAGCGGATCGGGCCGGTGCGAGTCAGAATCTGCGGGAGACGCAGCGTAGCACGGAGACGGATGCTGCTCGGCGCAGGCTGGTAGGTGGTGCAACTGGGTCCGGGGCTTCGAATGCGTTGGAGTCGTCGAAGCACAAGAGTCCCGGCCACGACGAATCTGCAAAGGATTCAGTAAGTTTCGACGATCCCTTCTTTAATGAAATGACGCTCGAACGAATTGTGTCAAATATGTCACATGTACGTCAGATTCACGTCAGTCTTCGTGGCATATCGCGATCCGCAATGGGGATGTGAAGTGTTGATATGCGGGGCAGTAGACATCGCCTGTCTGGCACTTCGTAGAGGATCGCGCATTTGGATAAGTGAATGTCGGTACGGAACTAGGGAGTGGGGAGACTGAGACAGAGCTTATCTTGTGGGAACCGATGACGTATTATTTTCTCCCGGATATCTTGGACATCATTGGATCATGTTTGAAATTATCGAAAATATCCGATTAGTCCTTCAAAGGCATTGTACGATGGCAGAACATGGGCGATTACGTAGACGACATCCGCGTTCCTCCCGCTCTCCTCGCGGCTGTTGGGGTGACTCTGCGGCGGGCGAGTGAGTGGGATGTAGGAGAGTCTCGCAGGAAATAGATGGGGTTGTAAGTTCCAGGGAGCAGCAGCAGGAATGGTCCTTCGGGGGGGATGTTGTTCTCAGCCCGTGATTGCGTGCAATTGTACAGGCCCTCGCTGGTCTGGCCGAACCGGAGCGCATGCACTCGTCGTCATACGGAACGCGAGGGGGGTCGTCCTCCAGGCGAGCCGTTGTGTCGAGCAGCAGGCCGTCTGGGTCAACCGAAGCGGTAGAGTCGCGGACGATGAGCTCATCTAAGATCGGGCCGACGAGCTTGCGGACGCCAGGCGGGATGCAAAGGAGCTCGCTAGTGTCCTCGTCGGACCCCAAGCGGACGGTTCCTAGCCGCCATCCGCAGCCTAACATGAGGATCTATGAAGCTGCCCTGAAGGGAGTGGAGTCGCTTTCTGTTGAGGTGGATGGAAGCCACAGAAATTAGGCGCAGGTAGGTGCTTGGTGTGTAGACGGCTGGGCAGTGTGATCCTAGGTCCTCGAGTGTGCTGAACCCCGTTGCTTAGGAGCCGAGACTTGGCGGTAGCAGTAGCGTAGGCTCGGTGGGCGCTGTGGGAGGGACCCGGATACAGACCTTCCAGTGCAGAGTACGAGAGGGCTGTATCTCGTGACCAAGAATTGAATGAGTGAGAGTGTGCCTAGTTTTGCAGCTGACGGCCTTACGATTTCTAAGGAAATAAGCAGTAGATTGCAGCAGAAGTAAGTAGGACGGTTGCAGGGCTGCGAGTGCTTTCCAACGCTGCTGTCAGAACCGTCACCCATGTCTTGGAGAGCAGAGCAGTCGCTGTGTCCGAGAAGAGATTAAGGAATTGAGAATCTCTCCCTTGGTAGTACAGTAGAGTACAGTGCATGCACATTGTGCAGCCATGAGCCTGTTGCCAACCTGTAAATACCATAACGCGGGAGTTATGTTACGCAAATGTATGAGGAGTTTATGGTTGTGATTGGTTGCATCTGGTGTCGTTGTGTCTGTGGTTTGATGTGTTTATGAGGCCGTCGTGGATTTGGAAGTGGGTGTTAGGTCTGTTGGACCGGTTGTCGCGGTTGGTACGGGAATGTAGCTAGAGTTTGGAGAAGGGCGATGCTTGAGATATAAGTGGTCTGTGAGAAGGGATGAGGATGGAGTGAAGAGTGGACGAAGGAGGTGGTGGACGTGGCTTATGTCTGGGCAGGATGGCGGTTGTGCAGGGACGAGATGCGTATGGTGGAAGTTCAGGAAGAAATCCTAGTTCAGGGCTGGCGACCTTGAAAAGATAGAAGGAGGCATTTGAGTATGGAGCAGGGTGGTTGTGCAGCCAGATACAGAGGGCGTCGAGCAGTGCCGCCCCTCTTTCTGTGCGATGACTGGACTTAGTTGCAATGCTTACCAAGGCCTTCTCCACGAGAGAGCGAAAGGCTCAATAGGACGAAACCAGCTTGGATAAAACACCATGATACTAGAATTTGGGCCGACAGTGGTCCACAGCTTCTTTCATGCGGGGGTTCGTCGTCCTTCCGTTATTCTTTACGTGGGCTTTGCTCCGTAGTGGAAGGCGGCTGGTGAGCTTGGTAGAAGACTGTGACTCTCTTTTGACTGTTGTCATTTTCCTGATGTTGGAACGAGTATGTGAAGGAACCCCCGAGTGCAGTGTGGCCGGAGACCAATGGATGGTCGATATTGGGCCCCCAATGCACTGCAATTGATCGGCATCCATGTGTTCTTACGACTAGGTGTTGGGAGTTTGTGGTTGGGGCTCTTATACTGTATTGGATCTTTGTTTGGGGTGCGAGATGGCAATGAGTGAACGAAGCTGTAGAGAAAGCCTCGAGTCGATGCACTTCATGAAAATATCTATTGATCCGTTTCGCATTACACGCAGGGTACTTTTTATTCTGGTGAGCATTGTAGTGTTCTGGAAAGATTTGATGGGTCTTCTTAATCCAAGGATCATGTTGTGCACATATCCCTACGAGCTGGAATGTCTTGCGCTATGTTTGACAACCCGATAAAAAAATATCGTGATATTCAGACAGCAATGTGGTTTTCAAATTTCTTGATAATAAGAATATGAAGGGTCTTTTGGGAACTCAATAATCAAATATCCAATAATTGATCTCCAGATTTTCAAATTTACTTCTATAATACAATACTGTAGGGCGATCCTTCCTACCCACCAACATACGAACCTACCAACCTACCAACATACAAACCTACCAACCTATCAACATACAAACCTACCAATCTACCAACATATAAACCTACCAACCTACCAACATACAATCCTTCCAACTTACCAACCTACCAACCTTCTTTTATGTTTTTTGGATTATGTTTAAGTAATTTTTTTAAAACAAAGAAAAAATGCAGACATATATAAAAATAAATAAACATAATACTGTTTGAGGAAATGGTAGACAAGGGATACATTTAAGAAAGTACCATAAAAAGAGCTTCTCACTCGAGATCATGGAGACCATAGAGATCTTGATAATAAGAATATGAAAGGTCATTTGGCAACCCAATAATCAACAAGTCGTGTGTGACCTCAAATGCAAATGGGCTTATTCACTACCTCTTTGGTAATGTTACATACGTTCTCGTTCCAGCAACGCTCCAGAGGCGTCACTAAAGAGAATACATGTCCTTCTGTCCGTCCATGAGATCATTCACGAAAGTAACAGTTAAGAGTGAAAACCTTTAGTACATGTTATGAGAGCTAAAGTGATGGACAGTCAATTTTCAAAACTAGAGTTTTTGTTTATAGCTTGGGCACGTACAATTACATGTTTGCAAATGAAAGACTACAAAAAGATGATCGTGAAGATGCAAAGCCTAGAGACTCAAACTGATGAAATAACCACAACAACTCTATTTCGAAGTATAAGGAACGTACCTCTACATGACCAGCGTGGAATAGATCAAATGCTCCCTCCATGTACACAATGCGTGCATCTGGGCTTGGTCCTTTCCCGTTGGAGAATTGCACAATGCGGCGAGAGGTGGGTAAGAAATGTGACGCTCGGGTACCAACGCCATGGCCGTGACTGAATTGCCGCTGGAGCGAAGCGTGAACAAAGTTTTTATTGAGAGGTCTATCCCTCACACACAGAAGCATCCTTCCTGTTTTCCGTAGCAAACTCAGAAATCAGCAATAAAACTCCTGCTGTAGTTTCACCTAAGACATTCAGGAAGGTCTCACGTGCCAAGTTCTACACTTACTAAGGTAGAGAGCACCAAAAACCAAACAATCGCTTCTTGTGATGCAGTCAAAAAGTGAAATTTTAGAATTCAAATCACAATTTGTATGAGTGATTTTGTGCTTTGAATGGATTATGGTAGGTAGGTTGAGGTTGTATATAACCTTGTAGGGAGTTGCAAGGTTATCATTGATTGGATCATTCATGATGCTGAAGTTCAGAAAGTGCACTATTCATTATGCCCAAGTCAAAAAGATGCAGTGCGGAGGCTCTTGAGATTAAGATTGACTGGGATATTTTTCAAACTATGATAGGGAAATGGTCCGATCACATCCAAGTGAAGGTGTTGTATGCAAGTGAAAAACGGCTCTGCGAGCAAGTAGTGGGGAAGGTTGCTAGAGGCGCTACATCGACGAATGCCTGTACAAGGTGGCGAGAATCGGGATGGGTCAGTTTATAAGCTTTGGAGAGGGTATAGTTCGCATTCATCGAGCCCTCGATGAAGTTGTTCAAGCTGCTTGACATGTACGACCCATTGGAAAAATGCATGCCGGGAGTAAATAACCTCTTTGACGGCGAAAGCTGTCGTGAGCTTCGATCCCAAGTCCGAGAGCTCCAAAAAATGGTAAGGCTTCGACTCTCGCGGTCTGTGCGTGCATGTGGATTTGTTCATTTCTCGCTATCATAGCTCACTTTCCTCCATTTCCTGCTCTCATGCTTAGTGGGAACCATTGTCATAGATAGTATCACAAGCCTGCCGCACATTTTGGGAGTTCAAGCAATGGGTTGTGAATCGCAAGATGTCGCAATGGCACATGATGGAAGCGTGACAAAGCTCAGCAGCTACGTGGTAAATCATCTTAAGTATCTAGTGAGTGACGATTACAGCGCAATCATGGTAAAGATCGAGCAGAGTTGAAGAGGCCAAGGTCGGGCAAAGGAGAGTGGACTAGCAAATGGGGTTCTTCTGTTCATGCAAGCGCTTGAGCGACAAATTGAAGGACGGTCCAAAGAGTATTCTGACCCTGCACAACAACACAAACAATTTGTGGTATATGACGATGCGTTCGAAGAGGTGTGAGCTTGGACCATTGCTAGGCAGCAATGGTTGACTGGACAGCGTCGAAAGGTGTGTGCAATTCTCCTCCTCTTTTGGTGCTAAATTCTCATACGACCGTGACCAGTTCGTTAACTCTGAAGCATCTGTGCAGTAGAAGACCATGCAGTGAAATACGAGCAGGAGGTCAGGGGTCCCGTGTTGAAGTGTCTCAGTAAAGAAGGATTGAATCCACGGGGAGGGAGGAATGCAATCCGTGAATTTGTCGTTGGGCGCCTGCGTGACTTTACTACTTTTTTTGACAGTGCTTGTCAAAGACATCATAGCTAGATCATTGCTGATGAGGATTTGAGAGCAGGGACTAAAGACGTTGTCCTGCATACAGTAGTCCCTACTTACAGAAAATTCCTCTCTAGCTTCGATCACAAAATTCCTCTCTAGCTTCGATCACGTCTTGGATTTGGAAACAAAAATTACTACAAATATACACCTGAAAACATCGAGCATATGATCACGGAGTTGCTCAATGGGAGGCTGGAATTGACTCAGGATGGATCCAATCGAGCGCATGGTAGACAAGCCCATGTCTCGTACGCAGAACCACACAGATATGGTCGTCCTACTCTTCTTCTCTTTTCAAGCCTCGTTTAGCACCTGGTCTGGTCTCTATGAAGATCATTCACGCAAGTTCCTACTTCGCCAAATCCATCTGGCTGAATCACGCTCCATCTCGCTGAATTTGGTTGAGTCCCTTGCCATGGTGCTTAAGGCAATAGGAGAAGCAGTATGATGGAGCTCTAAACTCAGTTCCAACTTTGTTCTAGTTGTTAGATGCATTCTTTAAATAATAGGTTAGATATTAGATTCAGTGCAAAGGAATGCCATACATGGTAGGTCTGGTACATTCTTTTCAAAAGAATTTTCATATGGGGAACACTTTTGTGAAATATTTCACATTCAGGAACAACCTCTTAATACTTACAGCGGGGGAAGGATAAGAGTAGGTATCATTTGGAGTCGATGTGCAGAGCAACAAGAGATCAACTTCCTTAGCTCACCAGATAAACCACAAGCTTTGCAGTCAGCACCTGAAATGTATTCAGGATCTCGATTTCGGCAGTCTTCCACTCACCAAGTTTAACATCCTTTCCTTCCTTTAACCAATCATAGACCTACTCTCCCACCAATTACCAGCAAATGATGTGAAAAACAACTCCCTTTGCTGTATGACATGGTTAAACCCAAAACCCGTAGATGAACCTGCTTCGAAAAGTGATTGATTCCATTACATCAACGGACCTTTTGGCAGCATTCCAGTTCCAGCTTTGCCTCTTCTGTCATACTACGCTTCAGGACCTTCTCGCACTCATCAATCTTCTTCTCCATAAACTCAATGTCCTGCAAAATTAATCAAAAGTTCCTTTCAGTGAGACTGATGACAAACGTTGTCCAAGAGCATGAACTTACGCATTCCAATTGAACCTCATTCCAATTGGTGGTTTTATAATCTTTTAACGCATTTTCCCAACAAACGCAGCCTTCACAAACCTCGTGTTGTTCACTGTTATAAGTCAATATTTGGTAAATCATTTGGATTTGGGAGCTGGTTGGATTTGTAGAACATTCAAATATTAGGTGAGATTCCTTGAAATTTGGAAGCATTTGCCTTGGGACTTTGTTTTTTGAGGATTTGGATACTTGTGAAGTAGATATTGTTTCAATATGGTTTTTAATCAATTATGGCAATGACTTTCTCTAAGAAATGGTACCACTTAGTGCCACTTTTTAGTTTTTAGGTATTTGTGTAGGGTTCCACCAGAATTTCTACCAAGAATGTTTGGTTCCACCAAGCTTAGTAGAAATGTTGGTCGAGAGCCGAGTAAAAATTCCACACTTCTCCACTATTGAATGGTGTTCATTATATGAGGTGCCACAATTGCTCCACATAAATATGACATGGCAAGAGATCAATTATATTTTTGAGAATATTGCATAGAGACTAAACTTATGAAAATTCTTATGATAAATAATGTGTATGCCTTTGATTGGGCATCTTCCAAGGCTCACCACTACTCCAAAACTTGCGTTGTAAGGGAAACTCATCATTTAGTCTCCAAAAGTCCCACACTTGTTGGGCCCCCGCTCTCTCTGTAGCATCTCAACAATTTCTATTGCCGTACTCATGTCAGCACCTATTAGTGATGTCTTATCTGAGCAACCAGTTTTAAAAAAAATAACATTTCATAGTCACCTATATTCTACACTCACAAAATGAATTTTATATAGAATGAGACAAGCTTCAAAATGAATTATAACTAGGACTGGAAGTGTATATTGATTTGTGAAACAAATGGTTGTTCTTTCACGCTATTAGCATGTGACCCAATTGCAAATCTCGTAAGACTTGAGAGAGATCTCTAACAACTAGTGTACTCCCTCTTATCTATATAAACTTTGCCCTAGGTTGTCTCAAATTTATACCCATGGATAGATGTGAGATGACCTAAGGTAGACATTACAACCGGTAACGAATTACAATGTCATTGTACATGATAAATGATGAATGATCATGTACAATGACATTGTAGAACACTCCAATGTATTCCAAAACACTTTATAGTTCTCAAACTAGAGTCTTTTTGAGATCACAATGAATTTTCAAAATTTCAAAAAAAAATTCTCACAAGGAGGAATTTGTTATCGGTTGGTACCCAACTGTACTGTCCATCATCAAAAAAGAAGGGCAATACTGTATAAAACTGCTTAGACTATAACATCATGTTCCATGAAGCCATCCTTGCAAGCGGGAGCAACGTTTGAGAATTCATTCTAAAATTCTGAGTAGCCAAAATTCAAATTTGAAATACTGATGTTATTGATGACCCTTTGCAGGAAGCGGTCATAGATCTAAATTTGGGAAAGTACATGGAGGGTTATACAACCAGGAGAAGTTGTCCTAAGCCTGTACCATCCTCCATATTGTATAGATTCCAGAATCCCCAATTTTGTATTCTCCTACTCCATGGCTATTTGTAGAAATTACCAAAAAGCATCAAATCTCTGGACGAAGAAATATACGATAGCGGGAACATGTAAAATACAAGTATTTCAATTTCAAGAAACAACATTCCTTCTAGAAAGATCATCTACGTGATACAAAGACTCCTCTGCAATCGGGGGTCAAAGAATCCGGCAATAGCCATTGAACCCAACTCGCTAGCTAAATGAGGTCTTACTCACCCTTATCACACTGATTGCTATGATACAAGGCTTTAAAGAGCCACACTGGAGGAGAAAATTGTCAAGCTCTGCTCCAGATGTTCGAAATTGCAAAAGTCTTGAAAGCTCCAGTGCGAACATCGTGGAAATGAAACAAGATGTTCACTGCCCTTGCTATGCGGCAGTGATTAGTTCACCGCTCTTGCAAATGCCGACATGAATGTGTAACACCTTGTTCTTGATATCCAAGACCTTGGCACATTGTCTCTATGATAACTGCAAATCGTATCCACCTTTATGAGTAATGGAAAGTTGAGAGTAAGGTAAGTTTGCAATGAGTGGTTATTGAGCAGGCTTTGTATAGAGAAGCGAGCAAGGGCATACCGAGAAAAACTTGGTGGACGCTCGTTCGCTCACAACATGGATGCTCTGCACTTTCAATGAACCGAACCCTCTTGACCAGCAGGAATTCTTCGTCTTCTCCTCGTCCACGCTCGCGAGCCTCTTGTACACCTGGTAACTGCTTGCCACTTGTTGCATCTCCTCCATGTAGAACAAGTATGGCTTCGTGCACACTGATGTTTCACTTCGTCGTGTGACGAATGCGAACTCCAGTGACTTCACGTCCCTGTTCCATGCTGCAAACATCGTCTCCATCTGAGTCAACAACCGCGGCAAAATAATTTCAGGGAACACCTGCACGCACCCACGAAGTAACGTCATTGAGCCCCTCAAATCAACTATGATCATATAATATTTGCGATAGAAGAATAATTTGACCCTATTAAGAACCCAAGCACACCGACTGACCCAAGCACCATCCCATGCACATCGACTGACCCAAGCACCAAGTACACGGACTGACCTAAGCACACTGACTCACCCAACCCAAGCACACGGACCAAGCACACGGACCGACTCAATCACACGGACTGACCCAAGCACCGACCCAATCACACGGACTGACCCAAGCAGCGACCCAATCACACGGACTGACCCAAGCACCGACCCAAGCACCGATGACAGGACTCGAACACCTGATCAGACACAGACCACCGAGACGACCGACAGGACTGGACTACCGACACAGTCGGCGACAGCCGGTGCGTTAGGCCGGCGCATGTCATACGACAACGCGTGCTCAATTGTGAAAAACTATTCCTTATAAACAGATACTCAAGAGCCATCAAGGCACGCAGCCATAACTTATCTGAAGCATATCGATCGATCCTTTACGCACAACCAATGCATGTGCACATAACCATCAAAGCTCGATCCTAACTACCATTCACCCAGTGTACCAACAAGATAGACAATTCCTGCTCATGACATCTAGACTACGAACCAAACAAACAATTCAAGGCACTCAGGCAGCCGATCGAACCTAAAAATCGAAATATCGAAATATCCATGTCGATTGATAGAAGGCTCCATGATCATAAATTGTTGTGATGAATTTGCAATGAGGACTAAGTAGGCTGTGTGAGATGTGTGAGTTGTTTAAATACTGACTTCAGATTGAAAACAAGTGTAGTATGAAAGCTTACAGGTGCTCCCATAGGGTGATGCATGGGCTGTCCAGGCATAGCAGGGTAGTACATTCCTCCGTATTGGACTAAATCGCCAGGAACTCCAGTCCATGCTACGCCCAAATCCTCCTCCTTTAGAGACCCAATTGCATGAAATAAATGAACGAATGTCAAAGTGTAGTAGGCAAAAGCGAAGGAAGAAAGAAATTTTTGTAAAAAAACGAACCTTCAACTCGTCACGAGGTACAATGTCTACAAGAAAATCAAAGACGTCGCCCCTCGTAATGGCGCCAGCAATGTCATTCCTTTGCAGTGTTCGTCGCTTATTCTTTTCAGTATGAATCCAAGACCGAAGTGTTAATTCCAAGATGAACATCTCGCAAGCTCTTGAGAATAGCATTGGAGCTTCTGCTGCAATCATCTGATTGATCACAATACAAGACGTCAATTCGCCATGGCTTCAATTCTACCTAACGAACATGATGTAACTAAGCAAGATAGACTCTTCAAAAACAATCAAAGGCTGAGCCGCTGACCTTCACATCTTCGTCGGACTTCATGATTTTTTTTTTATGCGCGCCAATGGCAAATGATGAGTCTTAAAATCTGGAACATGTCAACACAATTGTCAAATGAATGAATTCTTACGTTTAAAGGCAGCTGACCCAATTTTCTTTGTGGACACCTACAACTGGTGCATAATGCAAAGCGGAAAACTACTGAAAAGACAAAACACTTTTTCATTGAAAGACTTGAAGAGATTCTACTGTCATATGTAGGTTGGGCACCCTACGATGAAACTGATAAAGAAAAGCCTTACTTGATACCGTTCATTCTCTTATGTCTATATAACGTTCTTGTCTTAGGTAGTAAACAGAAGTGAGACCCAATGTAGACCCTGGTATCAGAGAAAAAAGGTGCAACAGGTATGTTGAGGATCTTCTTACCTGGAAACTATTGTGTAACTAACATTAGTACTACAGAAATGAGATGCGGCAAACGTCATACTGTTCAGATTCATACGATTCTCTACAAGTTCTTAATTTGCTCTGTCAATAACATGCTGCAACGTACCATTCACTTGCTCGATCTCCTGCATTTGGTGGCCCCAGAACTGGTTCAGCTGCTGCTTCTGAATATGCTGAAATTGATGCGACGCCTGCAACTGCAAACACACAACAACATACACCATCATCTAATGTCGATCTCATCAGCCGAATCATCAATTCGGAAAGACCAATTACCTGCTGATCACCAAGCTGCGCCATCATCTGAAAATTACCATCAACAACGAAATTATTAGAGTCATTTCACAACCTCCATCCAAGCTAAATATCTCCGTTCCAACATCCATTTATGCTTCATATTCATCTTCACTTTCGTGATAAACGACCTCTTGAACCAGCACCGACACATCGTGCTAGAATACCGTGAGTGTCGGCAATGCAGGGCGACCTGTGGGACGAGAACACCAGCGACGGCCACACCGTGGTGCCAATCCCTAAAACACAAAGACCGTGACGATAGTGATTTGTCGAGGTAAGAAGATCGACTTCGCAACCTCGTCAATCACGCATTCGAACTAGAAATCCGGTTTAAATCCGGTTTATGATGAAAGAAACCCTAAATCACCGACGGGATCTTCGAGATCGCGTCGGCGTTCCTGACATTGGGAGCGTCGGCGTGGGTGAAGGTCCCATAAATATCCAATAATGGATCTCCACCTTGAGCTAGTATTTTTCATTACTTCTTAGCAACATTCAGTACATTTTGGCAATTTTAGTGATTTAATTGCAAATTAAGTAAGTACAATTTGCGAGGGGCATGGAAGGGCAAACAATGGGAGGCAAGGGTTGAAAGATTGAAGTAAGAACTCCAATTTCATTTCCTATGTAAAATCATGAATTTGGAATATCATGACTTTCATTAGCATGAGAATGAGGGGGTTGCCAAATGGGTGGTCACTAGTGAAAAGTGCAAGTTTTAAGAATAAGTCGATTTTGGGAAATATTATGATTATCATATTATGGAAATGAATGGTTGTCAAACAAATGGTCACTCAATTTTGGATGAAATATGACAATATTCGAGTGGCTCCCAAATGCACCTTTAGTTTGTGTTGTATAGTGAGGAACTTAAGAATAGAATACATCAAGATTAGATTGTTAAATATTTAACAATCTAATCCTAAGAGCTGATAAGATTTGATTAATATAACAAAGAGATAAGGAGACAAGGTATTATAACGATGAGACTGAAAATGCAGAATGAGTGAATGGGAGAACAAGGAAAGATGAAATAGGGAACTGGGATAGGAAAAAAAATACAAAAATCAAAAACCGGAAACTAAGAAACGAAGGTTCAAAAACTGAAAATGAGAGAGGAGGCAACAAGGAAGGGGAAAGAATAGAGAACCGGAAACGTGTGAACATAGAATTAGGAACTGGGAACCGGGAACGAGAAGTAGGAACTAGGAACGGAAAATGGGAACCTAGAGCGAATGATAGAAACCGAGATGTGGAGTTACAGGACATGTAACCATGAACAAAGGAGGGGAACCAATAACAAAATTTGGGAAGGCCAGAAACGGGAGTTTGGAGATGGGCAACCGTAAAAAAGGAAACGGAGGATGGAAAACCAAGAAGAGAAGACCGGGCAACGGGGAACATGGGAACGAATGACATGCTATAAATCTTAAAAAGCAGGTGGGACCATAAACGAGAAAATGAGGACATGTGATATTTTTTGACACCAAATAAACAAAGCATCCATAAAGACAAGGGGACCTTACTCACAAATTATTCAATTATTATAATTATTGTTGTATATATATATACATATATATATATATATATACATATATATATATATATATCACATGTAGGGATTTTTTAGATCTTTTTAAAAATTTTTGATGATTGTGTCTGAAGGACACGGGTACAACTTCTAGAAATATAGATAGATTGAAGAAGGAATATTATATACCTTCAAAATAAGAACATCCATACTAATATATTACGAAGAGACATGACAAAGTAAACTGTGATCCTTGTTAGTGATGAACCCTTAACATGAAAAAATGCATAATCTACTCTTATACAAGTAGATAATTGTGATGAGAATAATTGCACAATCTAGCCTAGGCCCTTGTACAAGTGGATACTCTTAATGCAAATAAGTTCCATGATCTGCTCTTGTGCAAGTGGATAAATGTGACGCAAAAAGTTGCACGATTTCCCCTCATATTAATAAATAAGTGTCACGCAAAAAGTTGCACTATCCACCCTAGGCCCCTTGTTCAAGTAAAACCGTGCATGATTCACACTTGCAGAAGTGGATAACCATTACGTGAAAAATTGCATAAACCGCCTTTGCGCAAGTGGAGAACCACGACATAAATAGTTGCAGGATTGATTTGATTGGGAGTGAGTGTCCCATAAAAAGTCAACATCAACTTGACCATTCAAATTGCACTCCTTTTATAGACTCAACAAGACAACAACATATCAAAAATCACTTTTCAAATTCTCCACGTTGAGATGCATCCAAAACTATGGATATTTTTCTCGCAAAGTTGATGAGGAAGTGCAATTTGAATGGTCAAGTTGATATTGGCTTTTTAGGGCACCCGGGGCCGGCCAATCGATTCAATTTTGATAACCATGAAAGGTTGCACACTTCAACCTGTTGGTGGGGTTCCCATAAGAATATTCCATTTCTCTACATATCATCTCTTCATCATTATTTAAAGAGTTTTGAGAAAGAGAAATTGCTTTCCAAAATCTCCTTGTTCATGTCTTTCGAAGTATAACTTTTTTCTGCATAGAAGTGCAATAAAATTTTAAAGTTGCTCTTGAGAATCTTTTGAACTCCTGTGCGGCCGCTAACATGTTCAATTCTCCGTTGGCGGACTGAATACGGTAGGCAAGTAACCAAAGAATGTTCTTGAAACAGTCACCGTTTTTTTATTAAATTGTTCACACAATTTGATGCAGTAAAATATGACAAGTATCGAACACAATTAGAAAGATATTTCGAAAGATATTTCGAAACCTTGATATTTGTACGTTGGTCAATGAAATTCTTGACTCTTGAAAGGATAAAGACAACACTTGTCATCATCTGCCACATCAGCATCCACTTCGGAGATGCTATAAATACAGTACTTATCGTCTGATTCTCTGATGCTCCATACACCTTTTCACTCTCGCAGTTTTGTCTTCGAGCCGAGTCTAGCTTGCATCATTCTCCCGCTCCGGTGAGTTCCTCCTTGTGATCGATTTGCTTGACTGGATGGGTTGCTCTCATCAGAGCTTGGTAACGTTAGTCACGTGATTGAATGCTTAGTTTCTCTGCTGCACATTTCCTTGGATATGGTGCGTGACTGTAAAACAGAACAGTTGTGAACAGTAAGTTTCATCGCTTTAGAGTTCTGTGACAGCTTGATACTATCCTCTTCACTGCAAGTCCGAATATGTCCGGCAATAATGCAGTAGATTGCTACAATCGATCACTGCGATTCTTTATAGCTTTTGATCGAGTCACTTGTGGCGTGCTTTTGTTTTTGGGTATGGCCGGAGGGCCTCATTAGTCCTTAGCAGACTCGGTTCGTTTAGTCGAAGCTGGGAACTTATCTGTCTGTCGGTGATCAGAGCTCCGATTGTGAGGCTTGGCATCTTCTTTGTTTTTCGGTGATTCTTGGCTGGTAGTAACTCAACGGATCGATTTCCTGTTACCAAATTTGTGACTTGTCTAGTTTGGCTTTGATAATGAGCGATGGTGTGATCGGTTTCTTACAGATCTTCGGAGATGTCGAGCTAGTTTAGTTACTAAGACTTAGCAGTGGGAACCACGGACTTGAATCACTTGATGTAGAGTACGGCTGAAGATTAGAAGCGTCATCCTTTTCAACCTTCAATCGTTTTTGGGTTCTGTTTTCTGTGATGATGTCTGATTTGATTTGTTCGAGAGGAGCAATGTACATATTTTGTCCAATGATGCTGTTTATTGTGGATTTGTTAACCTGCCTGGTTTTCTATCGGAAATTGCAGAGCGTATTGAGCAGCAGCTACCATGGGGTCCATCGGCGAGGTCCAGAATATGGCGGCTTGGGTAACCAGCGCCAATTGTTTGAAAGTGCAGCCTTTTCCGTTGCCTCCCACCTTGGGTAAGGCGTGAATCGATATCTTTGTTTAGAAAATTTCCCATTATGCAAAAGAGGATAATGTTTGTGATTTTATGTTTTGGTGGCCATACAGGCGACCATGAGGTGAAAGTGGGGATAAAAGCAGTAGGAATCTGCGGAAGCGATGTTCATTATTACAAGGTAAAAAAACTGAAGCTCCGCCGCTTGTTGGGTACATATTGTTATTGACAAGGTATGAAACCTAACACAAGGAGGTTGTGGCGTTGTTCTGATTGGTATATGCAGCACTTGCGGTGCGGAAGTTTCGTAGTGAAGGAGCCCATGGTGATCGGCCATGAATGTGCGGGCGTCATCGAGGAAGTCGGGAAGGCCGTGAAGAATGTGGCAGTCGGTGATCGTGTTGCTCTTGAGCCAGGAATCGCTTGCAACAAATGCAAGCTTTGCAAGACCGGATTTTACAACTTGTGTGAGGAGATGCAGTTTTTCGCCACTCCTCCCGTCCACGGGTCCCTCGCCAACCATGTACGTGCTCTCTCTCTCTCTCTCTCTCTCTCTCTCTCTCTCTCTCTCTCTCTCTCTCTCTCTCTCTCTCTCTCTCTCTCTCTCTCTCTCTCTCTCTCTCTCTCTCTCTCTCTCTCTCTCTCTCTCTCTCTCTCTCTCTCTCTCTCTCTCTCTCTCTCTCTCTCTCTCTCTCTCTCTCTCTCTCTCTCTCTCTCTCTCTCTCTCTCTCTCTCTCTCTCTCTCTCTCTCTCTCTCTCTCTCTCTCTCTCTCTCTCTCTCTCTCTCTCTCTCTCTCTCTCTCTCTCTCTCTCTCTCTCTCTCTCTCTCTCTCTCTCTCTCTCTCTCTCTCTCTCTCTCTCTCTCTCTCTCCGGGATTCAATGACCAGGGTTCTAATCGTTGCAAGTTTTGGTTGCTACAGGTGGTTCATCCAGCGGACATGTGTTTCAAGCTGCCTGAGAATGTTTCCCTCGAGGAGGGAGCCATGTGTGAGCCATTGAGTGTGGGCGTGCACGCATGTCAACGCGCATCTGTCGGCCCCAGCACTAAAGTGCTCATTTTAGGAGCAGGACCGATTGGCCTGGTCACGTTGCTGACGGCCAAAGCATTCGGCAGCCCCAAGGTTGTGATCGCCGACATCTCGGTTGAACGTCTCAAGGTCGCTCAGGAACTGGGTGCCGATTCCACCATGACACTGTCCACAAACGATGCGGTACAGGCTGGATCCATTCATCCTCATACCCTATACCCTTATAGGTTATAACATGGAAAAAGAGAGTGATGGCGGGAGCTTTGTGTCAGGATAAGGACTCTGAGGTTGTTGCATTGCAAAAAGCGATGGGCGCAGACATCGATATCACCATCGACTGCGTGGGGATGACCAAGAGTATGCGCACTGGATTGGCGGCCACTCGATCTGGAGGGCGCGTTTGCCTTGTGGGCTGCGGCCATGTTGAAATGACGGTCCCCCTCTGCGGAGCTGCCCAACGGTAAGGAATTGCAAGCATCGCAGGAATGTGAATTGAAAGTGTGTGAAATCATTGCCAGAAGTGGAAATGCAGACTATTCATTGATTGTGCGAGGTTGATGTGTGGGTGTGCAGGGAGGTGGACATTCTGGGGATCTTTCGGTACCGCAACACGTATCCATTGTGCATAGATTTGTTGAGCAGTGGCCGGATAGACGTGAAGCCGCTCATCACTCACCGCTTCGCTTTCAACCAGAAGGATGTCGTCGACGCGTTTGAGACGAGTGCTAAGGGCGGAAGTGCCATCAAGGTCATGTTCAATCTGTGAGGGACCCAGCGTGATTCGCTACCACACCGGCATTTTTGTACATTATTCTGATGTCTCTTTCTTCAGCTGCCTCACTTGTGATTATCGATGCAAGTGTTAAAGGTGGGCCGTTTATGCATTCATGCTTAATAGTGGACCATTTCACTTCCTGCAATCTTGCAAACTCCATATATGTACCTCAATGATTAATAAAGTACCGGGTGGTTTTAATCTGATTTGCTTGATAGTGGTTCTGGTCTTTGGAGAATGCTCTGACGTCTCAATTCTGAAGAGATAGTATTGTACTGTAAGAAAAGTAAAATGATATTTACTAAATAATAACAGTAACGTATAAAGGATTGATAGAAGTGCTATTCTAATCAAACATGATCAAAGTATTTTCATGTTGAATTTCTTCAGCGTATTATGATAACACATTGGTGGTTTTGTTCAATCTAAGTTCATTCTCAATCACTTGTATCTTGGTTCTATGTGAGAGTTAAAAGTTCGATTTTTAGAATTTGAAGAATTCTCCCAAAACGTACTACAGTTTAGCCAGTCCTTCCGTATTATTATGATGTAGGGACTCAAGAACTTCAAAGAGTTTCATTGCATGATTATCGAGTTCAGACATTTTTTGCTCGAACTGTGATCGATTTACAGGTCGAGGCACACACTCAGCGTTCACGTTATGATCGAACAGAGCATCATACTACACAATGAGCAGAACATAGCCTCGTCTGTTTCCATTTGGGCGTCGTACATGCCGAGACTCTAGTGTATACCAAGCATCACCAGCCTGCGACTACACCTCGTCCGATGAGCGACCGCACCCTCGAGACCACAGCGGCCTCGGTTGTCAGAGCATTCTCAAGTACAAATGGGCGATGCCAAGCTCACATCTAGCACTTCTCCCGTTGCATTCATCGCTCCAGACAAACACCCGTGCTCTTGTTTACTTGTTCAGTGCTTGCACAATATCTATGGCTCGCGGAAGGCCCCGCAAGATCAAGTGCCCGCTGCCCCTCTGTCCTGCTCCCAAGCTCTTCGTCGGCAAGAGCGGCTCTCAGTTTCACTGCGTTGGGTGCTGGCGCAAATTCGCACCCGGCGACACAGGCTCACTGTGCAAGCAACTAAGCCGGCAAGTGCCACCGCCCACATGGATGCTGACCCGCTGCTCCCCGCATCAGTTAGCGAGTGGACCGCCCCCGCTTCTCTTCCAGAGTCCCCATGGAACTTCACAGTTCGCCGACGACGACGATCCGGCTTCGCGTGCCCACGATGGCCCCGATACGCCGGATGTGGCAGATACAAGGGGGAGATATGCACTCGATTCATCCAGCGAGAATTGTGCACGTAGCAGTACGAAGATGCCGCATACTTGGAAAGAGTGGCGGTTTTATCGCAAGGGAGATACGGGATGGAGGTTCAAGCGGGAGACGATCGAGTGTGAGGGGTGCAGCGAGTGTGCTAAGGAAGCTGATAACTCCCATCACAAGGGATACACAGCCATGCTTACGGATGAATCCGATTGACCTGGGAGCCATGGGATCGATGGAGAGTGATTGCGGCATAAATCTGATCGATTGGTGCAGAGTGATAAGATGCTTCGATTCGCGAAAGTGATCAGAACTGTCGTGAGTCTTCCATTGCTCCACGGACCGATCATACTAGGAGTAGACTTCAAAATTCGAGTGAACACTGAGTAACTCTCGTTCTTCTGCTTGCTTGTTGTACACCAGTAGTACTTTTGTCGGCACAAATTCCTCATAAACTCGCTTCAAGCTCTAATTAGATGTATACATTTGGAAATAAACAAAAACCATATTGAAGTACGAAGAACGACACATGAATTCGGAACACAAGATGTCAATACAAATGATTCGCCCCTGTTCAAGATAAAGTCACCAATGTGCAGAAATTCAAATCACTCCAAATGTGACACACCCAACGATGAACTTACTGATCCCCCGAGACCAATGTGGGTGGAAAGGAACTGGTTCAGAAAAACTTAGACATTGTTCTTTTTTGAATGAAAGCGTCACCATTTCGAGAAGGTGCGAGCTTTATTACACATGGAAATTGTTTCCATGTATTTTACATGTATGAAAAAATTGTCCTCGTTGTCACTGAGAGCTCCCTCCAAACGTTAGGGAGATCAGCGTCAAGTGAGATGCTCTCGGAAAAACAATCAATAAGAAATGTGTGCGGATATATGGTAACTTTCAAACTAAGATGCTCCTTACACACATAGCAGGCACTTTGCTCAGTAACGGTAGTGCGCGGGCTTGTAAGGGCCTCCCACAGGCACGTTGATGTACTCAGCCTGGTCGTCGCTGAGCTTCGTCAGGCGAGCACCAAGCTTCTCCAAATGCAGAAGAGCAACCTTCTCGTCCAAGTGCTTGGGCAGTACGTACACCTTCTTCTCGTACTTGCCGCTCTTGCGCTCGTTCCAGAGCTCGAGCTGGGCGATCACCTGGTTGGTGAAAGAGCACGACATGACGAAGCTCGGGTGGCCGGTGGCGCATCCCAAGTTCATCAGACGTCCCTCAGCCAAGATGATCACACCTCTGCCGGTGTCGGGGAACACCCAGCGGTCGGTCTGGGGCTTGATGGTGATGCGCTTCACGCCCGGGAACGTCTCCAGACCCTCCATGTCGATCTCGTTGTCGAAGTGACCGATGTTGCACACGATGGCGTTGTTCTTCATCTTCCTCATGTCACCCACCATGATGATGTCCTTGTTTCCGGTAGTCGTGCAGAAGATATCGGCGTACTCGACGCAGTCTTCCAACCGCAAGACCTGGTATCCTTCCATGAGCGCCTGCAACGCGCAGATCGGATCGATTTCGGTCACGATCACACGCGCACCGGCGGCCTTCAGTGCTGAGGCGCAGCCCTTCCCCACATCACCATAGCCGAAGATCACCGCAACCTTTCCAGCGATCATCACATCTGTCGCCCTCATGAGACCGTCGGGCAACGAGTGACGGCAACCGTACAAGTTGTCGAACTTGCTCTTCGTCACAGAGTCGTTCACGTTGATGGCAGGGAACAGAAGAGATCCGCTGTCCATCATCTGGTACAACCTCTTCACTCCGGTGGTGGTCTCCTCAGACACACCCACAAGCCTCTCAGCCATCTTGTGGTATTTCGTCGGGTTCTCCTTCATGCCATCCCTCAAGATAGTGAGCACGAGCTTGAACTCGGCATTGGTGGTAGACTCAGGGTCGGGCATGGTGCCATCCTTGGCGAAAGCGATCTCAGCCTTGACACCCTCGTGGATCAGCAATGTGGCGTCACCACCGTCATCGACGATCAGATCTGGGCCGCCGCCGGGGCCCCAGTCAAGGGCGCGCTCAGTGCACCACCAGTACTCCTGGAGGGTCTCACCCTTCCAGGCGAAAACGGCAGCGGAGTCACGGGCAATGGCGGCGGCGGCGTGGTCCTGGGTGGAGAAGATGTTGCAAGAGCACCAGCGGACCTCAGCACCAAGAGCGGTCAAGGTCTCGATGAGCACGGCAGTCTGGATGGTCATGTGCAGGGAGCCGGTGATCTTGGCGCCCTTGAACGGTTGCGCGGCGCCGAACTCAGTGCGACAGGACATGAGTCCGGGCATCTCCACCTCCGCGAGATCGAGCTCCAGGCGCCCAAAGTCCGCCTGCGACATGTCGCGCACCTTGTACTCGCGCCCTGAGGCAGTCGTCTCCACGTTAAGATCCATTCCTGCTAGTGAAAGCGCGAAAGCGGAAGAGAAACGGCTGCAATATTAAACCCTGCTAACCCTGCTAGATCTCTCTTCCCTTCGGCTCTCACACAGCAGAAACGGAAAGGGGCAGTGGAGAATCAAGAAGTCCGTTTTCGACCATTGCTGATGTTCGACTCTTATACGGCATTTTGAAAGTGCTTAGATCGGATCTCATTGTAGGCCCGAAGCACCCGTGTGCTCATTTTCGTTCTGTGGCACCGTCACTTTGGTGACTTTTCATCGATGTAATGTGTACCGTAAAATATTTTGATTACATGCGGTAATGTTGTGATTGAGCGAATGAGTTGGTGGGATCAAACCCCTAGACTTCTTTCATCCTGGAAAGTAAACTCTACAATGAAACACGGAGGATTTCAACTCGTTTTCGTTGCAATATTTGTTAAAACTCAATCCCATGTACATATATGTTTGAAAATTTCTTGCATGTGACAAGTTCTTAATCTTGATGTGAAAAATATAACACCAGTAACCTCTCACACAGAGTTCACACTCAATATGTCCAATTGTCAACTTTTGATTTTGCATATATCACAAAGATCTTCATTCCCTACTTGTTAGGTACTACAAGATCTTCAAATGAGCGCTCGAAGGGAAATGCCCAAATGTCAACAAATACAATCATGGTACTTACGGTTTTCACCTTTATTTTTATATAGTAGTTTGTAGGACTTGTGTCCGGACCCTCCGGACGCACAAAAAGAAGAGAAAAGTAGATCAACCCCTATTGATCAATGTTCCTTTTGCACTCATATCATCATTTTTCATAATTTACCAAATAATTGGAAGAAAAGAAGGGGTTGTAGCTCATGTCACAATTGCTCAATTTTCTAAACCCTCAAATGTCCATTTTACAATCCTATCATTTTGTTATCTATGAATTTTCAATAGCATACTCATATTTACTTACAATAGGCTTATGTGTGTAATTAATTTCAATGCTTGCAGTAGTCTATGTCGGCAATGAAGCATCTTCACATCTTCACACAAATTGATGTTCAATATTTGAAAGGCAATGTACTTGGAGAACCCAAATTAGTACATGTTGGAGCCTTATAGAAAAAATATTTGTCCCTTCTTAGTAACTATATTGAAACTATGATGATATTAGTCACTTCTTAGTGATGATTCTAGTGTCCACGATTCTATTTCCAACACTTTCTTGAGTTTGAGAAATGTGTTTGTGTTCAATATAAAGAATGTTGACATTATTCTCCGCTACGCACCAACTTGCAAATACAGGATACTCAAATTGAATCTTCCTTGAAATTCATAGTATGCTCTCTTTCCTTGAATCTCCAATAACTAAAAGGACTTGCTATATCTTTACCTTATCTACCAACCGCATAGCAATCTTACATGCAGAGATGAATGTGCAATCAAACTCTCTACCTCCTAATTAAGTTTAAAGTAGGAGTTTCATTTCTCTACCTTCCCACTTTGATCTCCTATGCATTTCTAACTACAAACATCTTCAAGCTATTATCGCAACTCGGTGTCCTTCATCACAGAACCCTCTTCTTGAAGTATCAATCCAACATTAATCTTTTTTTCCAATTTTGCCTCTAAGAAACCAAGCCCTAGATTTCACCTTATTTACTGATGGCTCGTTTGGTTCGTTTTTCACTTTGAGTTTTCATGCTGAGCACACATGCGTATGATATGCATCAACCTAACATCTCAAAGAAAAATAATATCTCTGCTTCCAGTCACTTTTAATAAGGAAATCTCAGTGTTTCATAATAATAAAACTTGTCAATCTTTAACAAAAGATCTACCAGTAATTCACTCTAACAATACTCATAATTTGTTGCTCTCACAAACCATGAATAGATTCAAATTAAGATAAGTTGCTATAAACATAAAGATATAGTTTTTTACTTCCAAGATTGCTTATTTTCAAACCCTTGACCTCAAACAACATACTGAAGAATCAAAATGTAAAATCCTAAATGCTAATGAATTGAGAGCTGAGATAGATGAAGAAGGCAAAGAAGTTCCTTAGCCTCAATGACCATTGTGTTGCACAGGTCGTCTCTTATAGCAGCTCCCTCCTAGCCTAAGCCTCTTATAGCAGCTCCTTCCTAGCCTAAGCGCTTAACAATTGTCACGTCGCCTTATGTAGTCTTATTTAAAACGGGATAGTCAGCACAAGGCGGGCCGTTACCTTTTTCGTAGACTTTTCTTTATCCATTTTTTGATATTATTGACTTTTGGGGTAGTGCGGGCTCTGTGATTGGATCTTGGAAAATGAACATTCACAAAACGTATTCTATTATATTTATATATATATATATATATATATATATATATATATATATATATATATATATATATATATATATATATATATATATATATATATATATATATATATATATATATATATATATATATATATATATATGCAATCTTTTTGAACAATACACATAAAGAAAAAGATAATTTTACAGCATTCATTATGAATCCATAGTATGAAAAATGAATAATCCCATGATCGTTTTTATTCCATTTTGAGAAACAAAAAATTTCCAATGACCAATCACAATCCAAAATTTGACATACAAAAGTCAATTATGCATGAGAAACTCTTACTTGTTAAGTGGGAAGTGAAGATGTGCTATGACCAAATTTTATTCCTTCTTCTTTTTTAACTTCAACTTCAAAGTAGGCAATTGAGAAGACAAATTCTGGTCAAAAAGTCTCAATTTGCCAAAATTTCTCTTCAAAGCAATGTCCGACTCCTCGTCATGCGCGCGATCTGGTTCTACAGAAGCCCTCCTGCGGCACTCCTTGTGCCTCTTAAACTTAAACTTCAAAGTAGGCATTTGAGAAGTCATTTTCTGGTCAAAGAGTCTCAATTTGCCACATTCTCTCTTCAAGGCTATGGACTCCTCGTGATGGGCAGGATCTCCTTCTACAGCACACTTACTCTTACTTCGGCACTCAGATTCTTTTAAGATTTGTGGCTTCGACTCAATTATACTGCCGGTTCCACATGCAAAATCTTCTGTCAAGGCCATGGATCCGAAATACTCCGTCAGAGACATGGATGCAGCATTCTCCTTCAAGGCCATGGGTTCGAGTGCACAACTTAAGCTGGGCCCATGAGAACCTCTGAGCGCCTTGAGAGTCCTCCTGTCCTTGCCTGCAATATTCCGGCTGGGTCCTCCGGAAACCATAGTTGCCTGTGCTCCGATAGCAGTACGAGAAAGCAAACAAACGTGCAAGGTGCCTCTCCGGTGCGTTGTAACTAGAGAAAGTGCCGGACGTGACCTTGGAAATGCCCATTTATATGGATAGATCCATGTCGACTACCGAGGCCGTTTCTGGACTCGAGTGATGGACGAGCCTGATCACAAACGTTGCTTAGACATGCTTGCCATGAACTCGTTGGACATGGTGTCTCGACTAGCCAGGACTTAGCCGGTTGTGAGACTGGTGTTTTGGGTGAGGATGTCTGACGGTGCCTTTGATTTAGTGTGATTTTGATGTGTTTTATGTCAAATGTCAAATCCAATTATGTGGTACGCAACACAATGAACACTTTAGATAGTATATTCTCCCATGTTGGAGGTTAGAACTAGAAATTTGGGTGTTTGTGATCTTTATTTGTTAAACGTTGCTAAAGTGAAGCAATGTCCTAACTCATGCTCTAGTATCGTTCTTAAAAACATAAGCAACATTATTGTATCAAGCAACGTTCTCAAGTTCTTCCGTAGACTTTAGGTGGAAACCATGCTAGAACAAGTACTTCCGAAGACTTTAGGTGGAAACCATGCTAGAACAAGTACCAAGTCGTTGTGTTAGCAACATTTGTATAGAACGTTGCAACAAGTTGATTGTTTGCCCACTTCACATGGACATACATATTTTGGCATTTGTGTTTCAACCAAAAAATGGTTGTAATGGTTTTATGTGGCGATGGTCCATGTCTTGAGGGGATATGAAAAATGACTCCATATTACCCATTTCAAAGAGTGCATTGCCATGTAAAGGCCTCTCAAAATGAGACACAAATTCTCCTCTCTCGATCAATTTTCTATCCAACTTAAAAAATTGTCCTTTTACTCAAAACAATCTAATCCAAAAGCCGTAAAGAGTGGTGCAATCAAATTAGAATTTACTATATGCTTAACACACATGTACACATTTACTCATGATATATATATATATATATATATATATATATATATATACAATCGTGTATGCTCATTTCAAAATTAATAAATAGTGTAGAACGCGCTTGTTCCTTTTTATATTCTTTTCATTTATGAATGTGTACATGTGTGTTGGCAATGTAGCAGATTCCATGGTGATTGCAACACGTTATGGAAATGGATGAGTTTTGAGTACAAGGGCAATATTCAAAATTACTGAAATTAGCCAGTTGTGTGGCAAGTTGTCCCTTAGAGCAAAATTTTGCCGTGAATCGTCATGAGAAGATTGTACGAAAATTCTTTAGTACTTTCAATAATAATTTATGTACTTGTCTTGTGTGCGGACCATAACGATCTATGCACTATAAATCTTGCAGTTTCACTAAAGCGAGCTTGTTTGTGTGTTTGTTTGTTCGCAAAATTGGGGATTACTTCGTCGGTGCTTTCCATTTCAGCTAGCTCTCAGCCATGGCGCAAACTCCAGAAGGAGCTACTTCGGAGATCACTAAGGAGAGGCGCAAGTTCAATTTGAACCTAGACACTCTCAAGTGTCTGATTTGTGTACACCAAGTCTCCTTGCCGGTGTTCCACGTACTTCTAGCAAGAGCACCTCTTGTGTGCTTGAACTCATGCCACAATGCTTTACCTCTTGTGTACTTCCCGCAACAACACCTCTTTGTATGGTTCACCTCTTGTGTAATTCCAAACTTGTGCATCGTGGCATACTTCACCTCTTGTGTACTTCCAGCAAGAGCACCTCTTCTGTGCTTCATTAGATTTCTACAATCATGTGTATAGCCGACTTTGGAATTCCCTACTAACTACGCTCTAGCCCATATTGAAGTATCTATGCGATTGTGAGGATTATGCTCATGGTTTTGCTTGAGGGCTCCAGTGGAGGAGTGGCTACAACGCATGCGCATCATGTTGCAAGAGGTTGAAGAAGGGTTGTACATCATGCGCACTTCCAGTGGGCACCATAAGGAATAAGGCCATTGAGAACATCATCCCGTTAGGAAGTTGCACTACAGCGCTAGAGCGAGCATGGAAGAACACGAGAACAAGGTGTGTCACCTTCGGCCATCGCAATGTACAATCCATATTCCTAGCAACAAATGTGCGCACATCTGTCCAAAGGCCAAGATACCTTCGCAGGTGAGCAAAGTTCATGGGGTCCCAATTCTGACTCGCATCATCTTCGATAACCTTCCGTATGAAAGCTTCGTACCCCATGACGATGGTGAAAACCGAACACGCTTGGTTGCTTGTCAACTGCTGGAATGTTGTCTTTACTAATAAAATTTTGAATATATTGTAAGAATGGGGTGGGAAGCACTATGAACCTCTCATTGAGATAAGAAAATAATTTAGTGAGAAGATTTTTGATCCAAGTCCAACATATTAATCATGTAGGTGGTGTGTGGTCCTAGGTTGAACAAACTTTTAGTGTTATCCTTGCATCGTTCCTTACTCCTTATCAACTTATATCCATAAACCTCATGGTAGAGAGTTGATACATATGGGCACAACTCCTTCTCAACTTATATTCGTAAACTTCATCGAGGGAGCTTATAGTGATGGAAACAATGAACCTTCACCTTACTTTCATACAACGTTTTGTTGGATCTTTATGTAACCAATCAACAATAGAACTAATATCCCCCACTCTCATAAGAAGAGGGTTTACAAGGTTTTATTTGCAACATTATATAGAAATGTTTAACGTTGAGCAACGTCTTAGACTTACTCGAACAATGTTTTAGCCTCAAATATATTAAAGTGTTGCTCATTGTACTTAATCTAGTGAAAACAATGCAAGAGCAAGTTCCTAAACAAAAGTTGCAAACCCCTACCCCCTTCGTTCTAACAATGTGGGCAACAATGGCTTCAAAAGAACCTAACTTCGTTGCTAATAAGATTATAAGGCACCCACAGCCATTTTAGTGGAAATACTCCCATGTGTTCAATCCAAAATATTCCTTTCAAATGGCAAGTTGGGGTATCAAAACTACGAAATATAGAAAGTAATTTTTAAAACGCGTGAATTTGGGCTATTTTTGTACCGTGCTCGTACCTTCGACAAGAGATCTGCGCAAGCTGGTTAGCTGGAGATCGCATCCAGGTAGTAAAACAGACGGACTACTATTATCATCCAAATTTGGATGAGCGCCAAATCCGAACGGAATATGTCATGGCTCCGTCACTGGTGGATGGATGAGAATAGAATTCATGCCTACCGCCGAGGGGGCTCCGGCACGGGCATCACCAGTAATTTTTCACGACTGCTGCCCCTGTTAGGTAAACTTGATGCCACAAAATTTGCGTTGATGTTTTTGACACTCGAACGTAATTATATTTGATTGAAGTAGAATTATGTATAGTAATGGTTAGTAATTTTATGGTTTATAAAGTTTCATATTTATAGTGTTTATGGTTCATTTTATACCCTTTGAGTTTATGCATGCTTACTAGTTTTAAACATTTATGGTACATTGGGTGTGTTGCTAGTAAGATACAATTTTTTCCAACGGATTTTTTAAAAAACAAGCAACCATTTTCTTGTGAAAGGGAATTTCCATAGTATGAAAAACCAAATTCATTTATACTTCACAGCATAGCACATTTGTAAGTTGTCCAAGACCCGATGCCAATAGGGGTTAACCAGACCGTGTCCACAGTACGTGGAGGGCGGACTTAGGGGCAGTAAGCCAACTAGGCGCTCGGGCAGCGAACGTGGTGGCGTCTCGAATAATTCACTACAAGCCCGCCCCGACAAACTACAACCGCGTTCACACGGCGCCCGATTCCTCTCAAGCTTCCCTTCGTCCTCCAGCTCTGCCTCGTTTTTGCCATCTCCTCCATCAAATGCTTTTGCCATTGTTGCCGCCGGATGCTCACTGCTCTCGAGTGCATTGAAGAGCGGAAGGCTCATTAGTTTCGTCACAGGACGCTAAGTTTTACATCTTTTTGAATTTCTTTTTTTCAGGTACAGACCGCCCTGGTTCTGGTTTCTATTTGAATCTGTACTTTCTCTCTTAGTTTCGAATGCGTATATTTGACAGCCTTAAAAGATGCGTGCGAGTACCATTCTGTCTTTTTTCGATATGAACTACAATTTTTCCTCCGAATTTTGGTAGAATCACACAGCACGAATTTTGCTCCGTTAAATGCGGTCGGCGAGTAGTAAGAAAGTAGGAATCGAATAGGTACTGTTTTTGAATGAGAATGTGCCTACCTCGGAGGGAAGGTTTACATTGTGAAGGTTTAGAGTCGGAATTGAACTTACAGAGAGTTTTTAGATTTGGAGCAGATGATAAAATACGGTCGAATGGGAGTGACGAAGTGGTGATCTAGTTTGAGTTGTGAAGAGGTGTTCTTTTTGAACGGATCTTTTTAACGAGTACGTTTATCCTCGGAGTCGACAAGGTCTTGGTAGAGTCGGTATTGACATTATAGAATTTCTTCCGTGTGGAGTAAACGATATTTTGCTGGAGCCTGTCTTTGCAGCTATCTTTTTCACTGCGAAGTCAATGTACGACAGAAGTTTCGTACCTTTGTGACCTAGTATAGGCTGTGCGTTGCGTCAGCTGAGATTTCAAATTTCTGGTGATGATCCTCAGACCGCATAGGCCGCATCTTGAAGGAAGCTAAGGTTGTAATCTTGCGTAGCATTATAATGTGTTTGGCAAGAAAGGGGCTCACTTTGGTCATACAGCGACCTTGGTGATCGAAAGGATGTTCGAATGTCATTTTCGCCCGATATTTTTCAGAAACTTTCCTAAAACTTTTGGTACCCCTTCAGTAGCACACAATGGTTCGGCTTTCTCGTCTTCTTGATTTTTCCACAGGAAACGTTCCATTACAGAAATTGCATCTGTGTCAGTGGATTTATAAAGTACTAGGTTCTTTTGAGTGTCTTTCGGAATCTTAAGTTTGTGAATCCGATCAGCTGTGCCCCTTGTCATGTTCTATGCTTTTATGCATCAAGCGCACGCTTGAAACTTGAGCACACTTTGTCCTGAAGACTAGTGATGCATGTGCTCATTGTGCAGGATTTGAATTTTTGGTATGGCTGGTTTCTGCACCATTTCGAGCGGTAGAAGCTGTACTGCTTTTGCACCCGTGAGCTATAGAGCTTCTCATTATGGCACCTAGAGGTGTTTGAATTCTGCAGTTTGAAGCTGGAGCCGTATCGGTAGCAATTTGTGACGGGCGTCTTCCAGCAAAGGAGGTAAGCTAAATATTGATTTCGTAATGGTGCTCTTCTCTTTCAGTTGCAAGTACACATGGATTTTCACAGAAGCCAAATTTTGTCTGTACATTTTGTACAGATGTAGATGATTCAGCAAGAGCTAATTGCCTTACATCCACCATTTAGAATGCCAGCTGGAGCCCTTGATCCGTATACTCTTTATGCTTACTCTGCGTTGGCTCCAAAGAGATGATTACGAAGGTCTATTGCTTGAAGTATTTTTTATCGGATGATTGCTTTACAAGGTTTTTTGGTGATCTGGATGCTGTTCATTGTTTCTCACAGGTTTCAGAAAAGTGAGTACTTGGGACACCACTGTCCAAAACTATTTCGTAGACTGCTCGAGTTCAGCAGAGTTGCTCTGTGGTCAAGTTTTCAAGTGGTATTGTAAGAGGGCCTGGCATGGCTGGAACAATTTCCCAAACGTTGCATCGGTTACACATTGGGAGAAGGAAGACATCGGGTGGGAAAAAGGAAGAGATTGTTTTCGGTTCCTCTGCCCCTGGATCAACTGGTGCAGGGACCGATTCTCCGGTATCTAACGGCTCAGGCATCTCACCAAGCGGCTCGCCAGGGCGAGTAAATGTGCCCGCGAATGCCCAAAACGTAGATGAGCAGATAGAAACTGAAAAGAAGAGCTCATGGTCTTTTCATATCCATAGGTCCAGGAAATCGGCGAAGCAACCCCCGAACGAGTTTGTATGCCCAATCTCCAAGGGGCTGATGGCTGATCCCGTGATTGTAGCGTCTGGAGAAAGCTACGAACGCCTCTGCATACAAACATGGCTCCAGCAAGGAAATCGGCATTGTTTCAAGACAGGACATGTCTTGGACCATCAAAATCTCACGCCCAATATCGCACTGAAGGCTGCCATCCAGACCTGGTGTACAAAGCACAAGGTTTCAAGTCCTGAGGTTCCGTCTGTCCAACACGCCGCTGAATTGGTGGAGACTCTTGGCCGAACGGCTTTTGTAAGTGACAGTAGTGATCCTCCGTCTCCTGCACGCTCTGTTGACAATGGTAGACCTGGTTTTAACAGCGATGTAGCGAGGCCTGGATTCAATAGCGATTCTGCAAGACCTGGATTCGATAGCGATTTAGCACGACCTGGATTTGGTAGCGATCCAGCAAGACCTGGATTTAGTAGCGATCCGGCCAGACCAGGATTTGGGAATGCCATTGAACTGGAGCGCGACACTGGGAGTGCCCCCAGCAGTGGTAGCTATGGGCCGAGGCATGATGCACAGAGTCCTTCCAACAGTGGTGACTTCGTCCAAAGAGATGACCTGTATTCGAGCCAGCGGAGTGATGAGGTCGGACCAGCTGAGCGGGCTGGCCAGCCCACCTGGTCATCTCCACGAGGAGCTTCACAGGACGGACCCCTTTGGACCAGGAGGTCACAACCTTCTCACTCTGGAATGAGATCTGTGGGGTCAAGAGAATCCTCTCGTGAGTTCGATAGTGGCTCCTCGTCGGCTCCACACACTGGAAGTTCTAGGAATGGTAGTTCCTGGCATGGATCCGGTGATCATGGTATTGACAGCAGTGAGTGGCCTTCTTCCGCAAAGGGGCCAGCACCTAGGCACCTCCATTCTGCATCGTCGAATACACTCAGAGAAGGCGTGGAATTATCTCACGGACGTGGCAGAACCCCTCTACCTTTAGATATGACTCCTTCATCGTATAGGAGGGACAGAAGTGAAGCCGAACAAATAAATGAAGGCGATGGTATCGAGGGAGAGCTAATCTATAAGTTACAGCATCCTCAGCCGTTAGAGCAGGAGGAAGCTACAGCAGAAATTAGGCGGCTCACGCGAAATACTGAACCTGGTCAAGACTACAGGCTTACACTCTGTACACCTGGTATCTTAGCTGCGTTGCTGCCCCTGTTACAATCACGGTACGTGGATGTGCAAGTAAATGCCGTAGCTGCAATGATGAACCTGTCGCTTGCAACTGAAAACAAGGTCAAAATTGCACGAGCTGGAGTGGTCCCTAGCCTCATTGAGCTTCTCAAGGGACGTTTCGATGAAGCACAAGAGCACGCGGCCGGCGCTTTGTTCAGCCTTGCCTTGAACGATGACAACAAGATGGCCATCGGTGTGCTCGGTGCCATTCCTCCTTTAATTCATGTGCTGCGTGGCGGACATTCTGGCACTCAAAGGGATGCCGCGATGGCGTTATATCACTTGTCTTTCGCCCACATAAATAGGAGCAAGCTTATCAAGGCTGGTGCGGTGCCGATACTGTTGCAGCTCGTACAAGAAGCCTCAGCAGATATAGTGAGTAGAGCCCTTCTGATTCTTTCCAACTTGGCCGCAAGCCAGGACGGTCGCTCTGCCATCAGCGAGGGGCATGGGGTTTCCGTCTTTGTCCGGCTTTTGAGCGCAGGAACGGAGAGTTCGAGCGGTCTTGGTACAGGTATGCCAAGATTCTGTCCTGGCTCATTTTGTCAGTATGTTTCCTCACTTACCAAGCTTCCAGCTTATTTTTACCTGTTAGGCATTACAATGAACTGAACATGCCTTGGCTCTTCCTAGTTGTAAGATGCAGAATATTCTGTCATGTACTTCGCTAATCAATTGGGACTTGAAATCAGATGGTGATTCAGATTCTTCGAGTAGAGGGGGATCTTCCGACTGGCCAGCAGTACGAGAGCATGCTGCAGCTGCTCTTCTTCTACTCGCAAGTCAAAATATTCGCTTCAAGGGACAGGCAATGCAGGCAGGTGCAATAGAACCTCTAACTGCATTGCAAGTGCACGGAACACAACGTGCGAAAGACAAGGCCAGGGCATTGCTCAGCATACTACGAGATGACCAACAAAATGGTCAAAACGAGGCTCTCTATAATCGCCCTTCATACCAGCGTAGAGCTCCAAGGATCGGCGGCGACGGTCACAGCAGTGGTGACTATTCAGGAAGCCATAAACCAGACTCTGCACAATTCTGAGTAGTTTCTTTACATATTTCAAGCCCATCTGTAACATGCACTATGCCATGTACAGTGGTTTTAGTTTTTAAGAGTGAAGCTGCTCAAGTCAATGGAGCCGTGTTCGTTTTTTGCTAGTACTTGATGACCTGTTCTTGATATGCTTTGCTATTCATCCGGTCCAGCTGTCAGATCTGTTGAACAGGAACGTAGTTGCCCACTTGAATCGATGGTTTACTTGGTGGTATCTAGGGAAGGAGACAAGGAAACTTCTGTTTGAGTTGACTTAAGTAGTTTTCATTCGTCCACAGAGGATTCTTCGGACGTTATCATGTAAAGATTTCCGCGAAGGTTCGGTGGTACAGTACACTGAAATTTATGTCTGCACTGAAGGATATATTACCGACAATTTTTTAAACTTTTAATCAGAGAATTTACAAACTGTGTTCATAAGTCTGCCCCACTCTAAGTACTGTGGGTAGTTATTCGTTCAATAAAAAATATCATCAAAAGTAAAAAGTCATGCTACAGAGAGATGTTTTTTATTACACTTTCTGTAACTCTTATTAACATTGATACAAAAGAGTGAAAATTGGGACCTGCTCAAACAAGTGAAATGCAAATGTTGTGTACCGGCGAACTCGAATCAGATGAGTTAAAACAGATATGATGTAACGATTGCTACCAAGATGATGATCAAAATCAGATGAGTTAAAACAGATATGATGTAACGATTGCTACCAAGATGATGATCAAGCCGCAGTTTGACGTTGCAGGATGCATCACCATAGAATGTTGTGATTATGGATTCCAAGTCGTGTCCCATAGTTCATACGTACCTCTTCGTAGCGTGAGACGCTTCGTAGCTAGCCGCCGCCGCCGCCATCATTATTTAGCGGTGGCCAACTCCACCTAACATACCTACGGTGGCTATTACGGCATTGTATTGTGTGCAAGTTGCAAATTTGAAGGAATGTAGCCGTCTGTGTGATCGCATTTCTCCAATATGGAACTCATAAGGCTGCAATGTAATGCACACTCTGGACTCGAAGACAACGGTTTCTGCATCATAATCAAGCTAATGTGTGGAGATGAGTCTCAAAGAGACTGTCTCGAGCTTTGCAAGTACGAGATGTTTCAGAATTGGCGCCATTACCGAGTTCAAATTTACGTCCCAATCAAATGTTCCCCGCCCCCGCCAACCGAGCACCTGTCACCCGTCTTACTGCCGAGCAATCCCATTCCGCAGTATCAATTGATACACCACCACTCTAGCGACATCTCATGTATTTTGTTGTGTAAATAGAAACTCATACCGCATGTTTCTAGAATCATCCAAAACTCATAATTAGTAGAATCATCCAAAACTCATAGTTAGTAGAATAATCCAAAACTCATAGTTAATGCATGCTCTTAGAGCCACCGAATATTGGGAGTTACTTACCATGAGTTTTGGATGATTCCAGTAGCATGCAATAACTTGTAATATAGGTTTCTATTTACACAACACTCCTCCTCAAAAACTGAAGTTACTACTGTAATGTTTGGTCCTATATAACTCCTCCTCAAGCACAAGATACCTCATCAAAAACCACCTTCGAATAAAAACCTATCTCATAAGAAAAACTCTAAGTGTAGAAAAGTGTATACCTAGCTCATGTAGGAGCCGCACACCAACGACTTGTACAAGTCGATGATAAATGTGGGCTGACAGGGTCACAGAGCCTTTGTAAGAAGATCAACAACATTGTGGGTGGATTCAATTTTTTGCACTCGAATTTAACCACTGATGACCAATTCTTGTATGTAGCTAAAGATCTGAGGTTCAATGTGCTTCACTCGATCGCTTTTGTCAAATCCTGCACTCACTTGCGCTACACATGGTGCGCTATCCTCATACAAGATAGTTGGATTGATAGAAGTGTTAAGGCCTGTATTGGTTATCAACCGAGGCACTTGTCAATTGTCACCTCTCGAGCTCCGAGCAATCCTATTCCGCAGTATCAATTGATATAACATCACTGTAGCGACATCTCATGAACCCTCGCACTAATTGTGTTGTATTTCATTGCTTTGGTTGTAGAAATGCTTTAGCAAAATCATTCATAGTAGGTTTTTAACCCCTTATGTAGAAATGAGCGCTGACAGGGTCGATTTGACTTTGGTCTCACCCTCACTTACTAATAGATCATATAAAGTTGAAAGTTTTTACAAATAATAGCTTTTTTTTATTCATTTCCAAACAACCATTTCGAGCTTTAAAATTCTTCATACTTTAAGAGATATTCATGGTTAAAATTCGAAAACAATATTCAAAATCTACCCAAAAGTGCTCAAACTCGAGTATATGCTTAGTTTTGAGCATTATCAAAAGTTAAAATTAAAGGAATCCATTAAGCATTACAAAATCTTGGATTCCATTAACTTAAAGAACTCACCAAAATTTGAGATTTTACATTTTTTCAAGTTTTGTTTCTTGTACATGTAGAAGAGGTAACAAGACATGATCTCACCGTTTGGATCTCTTATCCAAGACATTTCACATACCTTTTCTATTGTCAAAGACCGGCCTTTGTATTTAAATTTCTACATACGTTCATGTGAAAAGTCAAACATTTCAATAGGAGACATAGGTCCAATAAGGGTAAAAATTATATAGATGCAATTGGAAGTCTCTTAGGAATAAGGATCTGAAGAGCCCCAATAAGAATTCACTTTTGAAATTGGTTTTTTTGCTCACAATACACTTCAAACCCATAAACTAGTGAAAACGAACTTTTTTTTCAACTTTGAAAATTATGATCTTACAATTAGTGAGAAATTTGAACCCAAGATTTTATACACATACATGTGCAAGTTAGGTACTAGAGCCTACGGTTACATACTTAAAAGTTTTCTCAAAAGTTAAAATTTGCACCTTGCAATGACGGAGGACTATTTGAAGCTTTATGGCAGTTTTGACGCCTTACAACATTAGGAGGTAGATCATACATTAGTATGGAAGTATAAATAATAGGTTCCAAATGTCTCTAGGCTTTATATTTCTGAATATATTATTATATTTGGAGTGTTATTAGTAAGATTGAAAGGAAATGATTACAATCTTGTAATGACCTTATCAAGCGCAGAAAGTGTTACATCTCTTTGTAAAGGATGTCCGAACACCGTAGTAAGCCAAGAGGATCCCGGGAGTGACGTCTTGGGCTTGGCAAGAGACAAGGTGAGGTGACCAATGAGAGTCTCGAGCAGCGCTCGAGACTAACTTAGTGGGGTGCCTTTACGTGGTTAAAAACCGTGTTTGAGCATGCACCCAAAGGTTCAAAAAATGAACAATTTGGAGTTGTAAGTCATGAGCTATGGCTCCTTAATTTTGAGCACGTTCCACGAATACTTGAGACTCGCGATTGTTGCCTCCCAAGACTTGAAATGACCGGCTTCATAGAATGTGGCATGTTCCATGTTGTTAGAAAGCTATAGATACGACTATACGAGCTTTTGAGAATGCTAAGGTCCATAGTAAGCAAAGCAATGATTTAGGAAATACGACTCTTCAAAGTGATCCGGACTTGTGGACTCGGGAATGTTGACACCGAATGTTTACAAGGGTATATTTTTCTTTGAAAAGTTTTTATTGGGGCAAGTAGGTACTTCATTAATATCTACTCAAAGAGTAGATGGTGAAAATGTGCTTGCAAGTGCCATTTGGATATGTGAGCTAGGAGCTAGCCCAAGGGAAACTAGGAGCTAGCCCGAGGGGAAGTTACGGGCCGTATTGCGACTTAGAAATATGGTGTGAGTGGAAATGGGCTGAGGAAGACATCTGCACACATCACCACACAGACAATCAGATCTCAATCCTCTCATCAGCTAGTGACTTAATATGTTTGCAGAAACTCGGAACTGCGCTGGGATTCGACCATTAGCCTTGTCCGCTTCTTTGCTGCTGGCTCTGTTTCATGCTCTGCCATGACGGCCTCCGATGGATTTTACACACAATCGAGAGCACTGCTCCAAGAATGCTTTCAGCAACAAATCCAAAATCGTTCAGGGAGAGTGACTGAGTGAGGAGCCCTTGGGCGTCAGAGAGTGGCGAGATCTAAATGATCACATGGTGCTGCTCTTGTACAAAACAAGGTTGATGATGGCTTGAGGTTGTGTCGCACAACAAAAGTAAAAGACCGAGCCTCTTTGCGCATACCCAGCTTGCAAACAAATTGTCACTGCAAATGTAGACCAGAAACACACGATCCCTGATAAGTCGGGAGCTGTCCTACTAGAGTTATTTCATATGAAAAACTCAAACTCTTTCATCACAGATCTAACTGCAAGCCAAATGACTTTGCCCAGAAGTCGAGAATGAATAGGGAGAGAATAGGATCTTGAAGGAGAGCAAGGATGTGAGTGACAAGTGCTTACAGATTCAACTCCAAAAATGTTCGTCTGAATTCGGCTTTTCTAAGGACGAATTGTATGTAGGATATGACAAGAGAATTGTGACCTACATAAACCTTCAATCAAGGCGAAACCCTCAGAACCCACTGACTCCACTGGTATAGTTCAGTCTGCTTCCTTCCTGGTGACCACTGTCGAATAGCAAACGAAATGAAATCTGAACCTGAACCCAGCACTCCAGCAGAAGTAAGTTACTAGCCACTTGATCAGCGTAGCACCGTCCGCCCTTGAACCTTGCTTCGATCTTCGTCGCCGTGAGTCTCCAGGAGAGGAGAAATGACAGACTAGTGTAGCGTGCCTTGATAGAACAGTAAAGAAGTCATCTTGATCAAGTCAACCTGTCACAATTATCGAGATATGAGCTTCTAGTGCACTCAGTACCAGCAAACAAATGTTGCGGTTTACACACTGTCAGCAGCATCAGTGAGTTGGTATTTGAATTGCAGAACAAAAACTTGAGTGAAAGCTGGAGTACAGAGTTTGCGGTAACAGCAATTGGAGTAGGCATTGCAAGTCAGCGAGTTGTATGGAAAAACAAGAATATGGCATGTTGTAGAGTTTTTCCATATTCAAATGCTCATTTTTATGTTTAATGAGAACGATTTTCTTTATTAAAAAAAGAAAAAAGAAAGAAAAGAAAAGAAAAGAAAAGAAAAGAAAAGAAAAGAAGTCAAAAGCCCACCTTCAACAATTAACCCCTAACGATTCTTGTGTGATTTTGGAAACTTAAAACTTCAAAAGTGTGATTTTCTACCTCCATTCATTCCCGGGGTGTGAACCAATTTTTTTGTCTTTTTCTTTTTCGTAAGATATTGTACTACTTTCAGTTACAGTTGCAAAAATCAACGATTGGATGTAACTTACGATTTGAGAAATTAAAACATCCAAAGTTTGTCTTCCAAGCTTTATTGGGCATTGTGAAAAAAAACAAAAAAAAATAATAATAAATAAAAATTTAAAAATAAAATAAAATGGAGGTTGCCTTGTAAAGTTGGTAAACTTTTTGACTTGGGTCACTTCAGAACTTGAGAAGTGATTTTGTTGTGAACATATCTCCTAAACAAATTTCAAAATTACAGGGAGCACCCAATAAAAATCTCAAGCAAAACATCACTTCTGATTCCTTTATCAAAATCACAAAAAGCTAGTTTAGATTTTAAGAGCTTTAGGGGTTAAAAAGGCTTGTAAAACATTATTGGATCAAAAATTCAAATGGTGGAGTCATGCCTTACTACCCTTTCTACATGTGCAAAAACAAAAGTTGCAAATAAGTAAATTCTCGATTATTGGTGAATTTTTGAAAATTCTCCAATCTTATTAATATTCGGCAGTTTTTGAGAATAAATGAGCATATACTATAGTTTTGGGCAAATTCAACATGCCTTAATAGTGATTTCAAACCATGACTCTAAATATTTTCTAAATTATGAGGAATTTTGAATGGTCACTTGAAGCATGAATGGTCTTCTCGGAAAGGTATGGAAATTTTCTAAAAGGTTTCAAGTTCATGCGATATACATATAGTAAAGGAGAGGATGACCAAAGTCAATTGACCTGATATGGGCTTCACTCACCTTTAGGGGTTAAACTAGAGCAATACACTCAAGGAAGCTTTACATGGAAAGTCAAGGCCAACAAATCTCCAAGCCAATTCACTCACATTTTGAGCCCAATTGGCTCAATAGCCCTCTTGAGAACACATTAAATATTTAACAGAGTCGGGGCCAATTTCCTCATGTGCAAATCTCTTGGAGTCAATCCGTAGAAGGAACAACAAGGCCATGGGGCCAATACATGAGGCCGTGAGGTCAATTTGTATAATCAGCTACATTCCATGTTTTTTATTTCTACACAATAAAAAATATTAGTAAATAATAATTTGTAATGAAATGAAGTAACAGCCCCAAGGCTATGAAGTGGTTTTCCATTTTTGTATCTCCCAACTTTTGGAGCATGGAGACTATGATAACTTGTCCCCCACCCATTGTAATACAATTTTCAAAAATTGGCTTTGACTCCCTATGTAAAGGCCTTGGGACCAATTTTAAGAATTGGACCAATTACAAAAATATTAAAAAATATATCTCGCCATCAATTAGCCCCATTACTGGCTTGGCCCCTCATGTAAAGCAGCCCTTACTTTGTGCACTATTATGAGCAATTACATAAGGAATATATTTCCAAGCACAACCAATTGGTTGAATTCTTGTTCATAGAGATATGGGGAGAGCACTCTTGTGTTACTTCTACATTGCTTAAATCTCAAAAGTGGTTAAACTTAGCATTTTTCATTGTAATAGCTAGGGTTGTTTGTAGCGAATGTACCAAGAAGTAAAAATATTGCAATTTTGTGATTTTTTTGTATATTAACACCTCATAATCTTGCAATCTATTAGGCCTCATGACTCAAGATTGATCCACATGGCGTATAATAATCTTCTTTCAAGTTTGTGCAATTAAGATTTGAATAATTTACCTCCATTTTCATTTATGTCACATTAACGAATGTTTGTTTTTTGGCTACAAGGAGGTTGTGATTCAATTTTGAATCATGGATTGCAAAATCATAACAAACTAGCACTTGAAATTGAATTAGAAGAATCAATCAATTGCACTTTTAGTGGAAGTGCTCTTAAAATACGTTCCGTAATCAAGAAATTCGACTGATTCAAAATCCAAACTTAAAATAAAGTTGGAATCAAACGGTAGATGAAGAAGATACACCACCTCAAGGACCATGAAATCTTTTTAAACTCAATATAAGAACATCATTGAAAAGCTAATACCAAAATAATTTCAATCAAAAACCTTCCAATCTCCTTGGTCGGTCAAAAAAGAAGGTTGACCGTCACCGTGGCTGACTCGCACAAAGAAAAAAGTTGGTCAATCTATAAAGAAGGTTGAAAGTTGAATGTGTTTCTTGGTCGGTCAAAAAAGAAGGTTGAAAATGATCGTGGTTGTGGTCAAACAGAAATAACAAAAAAAATTGAAAGTGGTTGAGCCTATGAACACTTGGTCGCACAAAGAAAAAAGGTTGAAGGTGAGTGTGGTGTTGGTCGGACAAAAAAAAAAGATTGGCCGTAACCGTGGTTGTGAACAATTGGTCTGATAAAAAACCCTTTTTCGACCAAAAAACAAAGTTTTGAAAGCTTCATGAACAAAAATGAAAGGAAGTTATTCAAATCTTTAAAATACAATTTTGTAGCTCTTTTAGTGGGTCAAATTCGGAGTCACGAGGCCTTGTAGACTGCAAGATTGTAATGTATTTGTCTCAAAAACAAATTTGAAATTAGGATTGAAATAGCGTTTTTCTAATCTTGATTCCTTGTTTGAACTAACTTTTAAAATAGGGTACAACGAATATGAATTCTTCATAGTTTTTAATTTTATTCTCTTTAACCAATCAATGTATCAATGAATGAATCTTCAAATTTGAATCAAGTTACGAGTACATTTGAAAGTTGAAGGAATAAAATAAGGAGGGGAAGTCAGAAGTCAAAAGACGGCGGAACTTAAATTTGGTTTCAGGATGAGATGATTGCTTTAGCTTGATGCAGCGGTGCAGTAGCTCAGATCAGCCTTTTTGTTGTCAGAAGCCCAAAACCATGGATCTGCGAGCTGGTCACAGAGCCTCTCGTGGGGCAAATTATCCCTGCCCACCAAATAAAAATTGGGGTAACTGTTTGCCCCCTAATTCTTAATGGTTGATGTCACCCATAGCTCCATGGGGCACCCACTACAGTAAAACGGGGTCGTAGACCCAATTTCTAAACTCAAATTTTTTATAAAAAAACATAAGAGAGAATCCCAAAACGCAAAAAACAAAAAAATGGATTTTTCTGGTCAGGCAGGGGATCGGGCGGGCAGGTAGGGTCGAGGGGCTCCGTGATCAACTTGTTGGCCTGCTTTAAGCTCACCCCAAAACCATGCCCTCCCCCCCTTCATATTAGAACAGTATATCTATAGCCATATATATGATCAACTTATTTTTCAAAGTTTATAGTATTTCTATTAACATGATTTTATGTTGATATATTAGAAATTGCCATTAGAATCAGGAAGAGAAGAAGAGAAACCCCAATCTACTTAGAGGCGGGCGTGAATAGAGTTTCGTTCGACCTATGCCCAGATGTCATCAACACCAATGGTATGACTACTAACCCCTCTCAAGGTGAACACTATGCTAGTTCCTACCTAGCCACTAGTGCCTTAGAGATACCCCACATGGTATCCCTAAAGGACTTTGAGGTACCCATACAACGAGGTCCAAGAACCCCCCACTATAGTTGGGTCGATTATGGTGGTGAGCACCACGCCGGCATGGGGAGTAGAACCTATGACCTCCTCGTTGGGGGCCATGAGTCCTAACCACCAAGCCAAGGCTTGTGATGCCTTCCACAAGAATCAACTACTACGCAAACGCTGCTTTGCTACGCTCATACAAATAATTTCCAATCTTGATGTGGTTAGCACTTTGAAATTTAATATTTAAAAAAAAAAATCAACCCGAATTGCAATCCAATTACTGCTCGCACCTCGTTGTAAAAATATGCTTCCAACAACACCTCAAGCTCTCCGATCCAACCGGCGGTCTCTCAGATCATAATGTCACTCACTCACACACGCAAAAAACAAACTACCTTCTCCAAACAGATAGATAGATAGAAACTCCGGTCCCTTTCTAAGGGGCCGGCATGAATGAAGTGTTCGTTCGTAATGCTAACATCCCGATGGCCACCGGACAAGGGGAGATTGGAACAATACTACTTCCCCCTCTCGAGGGTGGACACTATAACTACGCTAGTTTCTAGCCTAGTTACTAGTGTCTTGAAGATAATTGACATAGTATCCCCCCAAAGGGCTTTGAGGTACCCATACAACAAGGTCCAAAGACCCCCCACAATAGTTGGGTGGACTATAGTGGTGAGCACCACGCCGGCATGGGGAATAGAACCCACGACCTCCCCATTGGGGGCCTTAGCCCTAACCACCAAGCCAAGGCTTGTGGTGCCTAAAACCTTCTCCAAACAATAGATATTGAGATGGAGATGGGCCTTGAATTGACATTTAAATCATGATAGTTTAATTTATTATTTTTGTGCTAAAAGTTAGGGGTGCTTTACACTATGGACCAAGAGCCATGACCCTGAAATTTGAATGATGTTCACGGCCATAGCTCTTGTGCGAGCCGCCATCATGAAAATTCATAATTACAATTTTAAGTGGCTTGGTCACTCTTTGTAGTGTAAAGTAGTTTCAAATGGGGACAAGTTTAAAGTTGATTATCTAATGTAAACCCTCATCACTCTCTCTTTTATTCTCTCCTTCTTCCTCCTTTCTTTTATAATGATTGAATACTAGCCAAACCATGATTTTTGAGCCTCATGGTCTTCTAAATTGTAATTGAGTTGAAGCATTTGCTTGACTCAACTATAACCTAGGAGGCATGAATTATTATCCACTTAGGAAATCTTAGCATTTTGCGAGACCTCAAAGTTGGTTGTCACTCTCCTTTTTTCAAGGGAGTGTATAGGCAAATGGGACCAAGTTAGAGGATTTTCCTCTCCTATTTCAAATCTTAGATTCCATGGTCATGGCTCTTCATCCACAAGTAAACCAAACTCTTATTGGTGTTTGTGTGAATATAGAAACGGTTCAAATTAACTTTGATAATATGCCTATAGAAAATAGTAGTAGTATGGTAGGAATGACTCTTATACATTGTATCAAAGTCTAAAATGTGCATTCTAATTTTGATATCATTTTGGGAAGTTCTGAGGTTGTTGCGCTGAAAGCTCAAATTGATTTTTATTTCTTTTCTTGTCAAAGTATCATCAAATATGACAACTTCGTCGAGAGATTGTAATGTGGTCTATAGAGAGTACTATATGTACATGGTGTTATGTGTTATAAAGAGTAACTATGTATGTATGACTATTAAACACAATATCCTAGAATTGAGTGTAACTTGTGGAGTCTTATTTTGGAGGGGATAATAGAAAGTAAGTTACACATACGTGATTGACATATGTCCACCTAAATGGAGAGAATTGTAAAGAAATAGGTAGAGGAAATTTCAAAAAGACATGCAGAAATCTCAAAAAGACAGATGATAAGCCACGTCATGTGCACTAAATATTGTGAAGCTAACTCTTCACTAGAATGTCAATTCAAAACGTGGCACATTCTAACGCGGAGGATTGTAGAGAGAGCATCAAATCTCTTGCACACTCAAAAGGACGATATGCCACCTCATGACACGAAACTCATCCTACAATAAACTAGAATTATATTTGCATATTTCGGTTTTAACCCTTATACTCCTATGGAGGGTCTAGAGCCTAGAAACACAAGTTATTCCAAGTGTCATAGATGGAAATGAAGGTGAGCTATCAAGAGACAACCATACAATCTTGTAGTAAACTTGTTTTAGGTCATGTGGATCAAATTTGTAGTCATGATGCCTCATACAGTGCAAAATAAAAACATATTAATACTCAAAAAACATCATAGAATTTCATCATTTTCACTTTTGAAGTAAAAATGCTACTAACAAACCTATTGCAATGAAAAATTTACCAATTAGAAAGTTGGTTAGACTCATCTCAACAACAATCTTATACAAAAAATATCTATAAAAAAAACTTTTGGCTCAAATAACAGCCTTGCAATGGTGAGAATTGCCAAAAAAATTACAAAGGGTAAATGGTCCAAATATTCACCCCTTGCACTCAAATTCTTGCCATATCTTCAAAAGGCCTTTAACCCCTAAACGTCCTTGGGGTATTTTTAGCCAAAAACTCATTTTCAAAAAAAGTGATATAGATGAAAATAAAGATAAGCTATTCAGATCTTAACCGTATAAACTTGTAGTAGATCATGTGGGACAAAACTTGACTCATGGGACCTCATAGATTGGGAGATCGTAACGTATTAGTGCGCAAAACATGCTACACAATACCATCATTTCCACTTTGAAGTGAAAATACTACCAACATGAAATTTGCAATCAAAAAATCACCAACTAGAAAGTTGTTCATCTTCATCTCAAAAACACTTTTGTACCAAAAAAATTCATCAAAAAAATATCTTGGCTCAAATAGTAACCTTCCAATGGTGAAAACTGCCTCAAAATTTACAAAGGAAAAATAGTCCAAAACTAGACCCTTTGCACTCAAATCCATGCCCTATCTTCAATACATCTTCAATTAGGTTAAGGTTTCTATCACTTAAAATAGACTATGGTTGGAATCTATCCCAAAGAATAAAGTCGAAATCTAACGGTGGATGAAGGAGATCTAGCTCCTCAAAAATCATCCATTTTTTCACTTTTTTCATTGTAGAAACATCATTGCAAATCCACTATCAAAGTTATTTGGGTCGAAAAACTTGCAACTAGAAAGTTGTTAGAATACATCTAAAGATCATACTTATGTAAAAAAAATCATGAAAAACTATTTTTGGTTTTGCATAATTGGCTTGCAATGGTGAAACATGCCCAATGTTTGAAATCTCAAAACCAAAAGCTGCTGTCACTAAAATGCATGCCATTAATTCATACTTCATTGTATGGGTCTGCAATTTGTACCACACAAACTAGACTTAATTTGGGACCCAACCCAAGTGATTTCGTCAAAAACGGAGTCCGGATGAAGAAGTTATGGCTCTTCAAAGTTTCTGCCCTTCATCCAAAATGTCGTTTTTTGACACTAGGGACGTTTAGGGGTTAATTTGGTTAAGGATTCTACTACTTATGCTAGGCTCTATTTGGAACCCATTCCAATAAGCAAAAGTTGAAATCCAACGGTAGGTGAAGGAGATATAGCTCCTCAAATATCATCTATTTTTTCTCAGTCTTCATTGCAGTTCAATACCAAAAGTATTTGGATCAAAATCTTCCAACTAAGAACTTGTTCGACTTAATCGTAGATTCATGATTTAAAAAATTATTTTTAAAAAAATGTATTAATACCTATTTTTAATTTTGCATGATTGGCTTGCAATGTTCAAACATGCATAATGTTTGAAAACCCAAAAAAGTAAAGTTGCCATTGTTTCATACTTTATAGCATCCATCTGCAATTTTACACACAAAGTAGACTTGATTTGGGACCCAAACCAAATAACTTTGTCCAAAAGTGACTTGAGATGAAGAAGTGATGGCTATTTGAAGTTTATGCCTTTCATCCGAAATGTCGTTTTTTGACATCTTGGGCATTAAACCCCTAAATATCCTAGCCTATTTTAGGCTGAAAAACAAAATTTCAAACAAAGAAGCATAGATGAAAATGAAAATAAGTTATTTAGATCTCAACCGCACAAACGTGTAATAGACCTCTTGTAGGTCATGAACTCTCATAGATTGCGAGATCGTAACGTATAAGATTGCAAAACAGGCTACAAAATTTCATAAATTTCCACTCTGGAGTGGAAATTCTATCAACAAAGCTACTCTAAACCTCCAACTAGAGAGTTGTTCAACTTCATCTCAATATTACCTTTGTACAAAATAGATCATCAAAGAAATTCTCAACTCAAAAATAAGCCTCGTAGGAAAACTGCCAAATATGCTATAAAGGGAAATTTGTCCTAAACTAAACCCTTTGCACCCAAATGTATGCCTTAACCAAATAACATCTTCAATTTGGTCAAGACTTCTACTTTTAAGACTATACTCTAAATGAAATCTAACGATGGATGAAGGAGATAGATATATATATATACCAAAAGTATTTGGATCAAAAGTCTTCCAACTAGAAAGTTGTTAAATTTCATCTTAACATCATGTTCATGTTAAAATTTTCATAAATTTTTTTTTTTGGTTCCACTAAATTGGCTTGCAATGGTAAAACATGCTCAATGTTTGAAAGCCTAAAACCAAAAAGCTGCCCTCACTAAAACGCATGTCATTAATGCATACTTTATTGTATGAGTCTGCAAAATTTGGCACACATTTAGACTTGATTTGGAACACAACTCAAGTGATTTTGTCCAAAATGATGTTTGGACAGAGGACTTATGGCTCTTCAAAGTTTCTGCCAAAATGTTGAAAAACGAAATTGGGGTTAAGGGTTAATTGACAACCAAAGTAACCCATCAACTCCACTACCTAATTGAGTTGTTTTGGATGTGACATCCACAAAAGGATGCAAGTTTAGTACGCAAGTGATGACTAAACCTTAATTTAATTTAATTTAATGTAACTCCCCCAAATTATCAATTCAAATTGGAAGGCTGCTGTTCATGAGTGAGCTCAATACTGTACTGTCCCCCCTCTCCAAGGCCATCATCAAACAGTCCAATTTTTCAAATTCCTCGAATTCCCTGTACTCAAGTAAACATGGATCCACCAAGCTCTACGTAAGTATTGTCAATTGACTGATACATTAATTGGAATTTTACTCTTCATGATATACTATGGGCTGCAGATAGTCTGGCCAAATACTTAATTAACCCCTAAATCTCAAACGGTCTAAGTCACAAAATTTGACCTACCTCCAGATTAAGTTCAAAAAATCTCAATCTAAGAATTTTTTCATATATTCAACCGTAAGATCTCAAAGTTTACTTGACATTCTTCTCACATACCAAATTTGAACCGTTGATTCTTTCTCATTTGTGAGAATATAATGATTAAAGTTGGCTGAGTTCTTCTCCTGCTTGAACCTCCAAAACCCGTTTCGGGTTTAAGGAGAGTTAGGGGTTAATCAAGTGAGGTGAGGGGGTCAGGGCCTCACGGGGTATGGTATCTTATGTAAGTACTTAATCTTGAAACCCATGTTATTTGTTTCATTTTCAATACCCCAAAACGTGTCGCTCTAGTAGAATAACACCATTCGAATAGAACTGAGCTTAAAACATAAGCATAAAAAAAAGCTAATTATATGAATTGGTCTCATACCCTTGTTAATTGGCCCCATAACTCCATTGTTCCTTTAACAAATTGACCCCACATATGAAGTTGGCCCACACTTTAGCAATTGTTTATTGTTTTCTCTAAGGGGCCATTAAGCCAATTGGGCTCAAAATGAGAGTGAATTGGCTTAAAGATTTGTAAACCTTGACTCCCCATGTAAAGCGTCCCTAAAAGTATATTTCAAGTAATGTAAGTATCTTAGATTTCACAAAATCAATATGTGGAATGGACTATGCAAATTTTCCTTAACCCCCAAATGACCATGGTGTTTTGAGAGCTCCAAACTCCAAAACTGCGATTTCATACCACCATGTAAACTTTGGAGTATGAGAATTTTTTTTACAATTTTTTAAAATTTTCAACCGTAGGATCTTAAGGATAACTACCATCGGAGGTAGTTTTTAAAATTTCAACCATTGGATCTTTGCCATTTGTGAGATCATAACATTCAAAATTGATGCTAATTTTTTTTTCAACAGACATAGTCTACTTTGTGCAAAGGATAACGTGATGCTTAATACCTCAAACATCTTGATTATATTTTTTCCATGTAGATAACTTAGTTGAGCATTACCGTGCAAAATTTTAGACACTCATTTGGCTTTTTGAACCTTCATGCAATTTATTTACTAGAGGAGGGTAGAAATCAAGGATTTGGTAAAACATGCACCACATTTATTGTATTTGGTTTAGGGGAAAGTGAATGGTGACTTGGTGAGTAGGTGCCTTCATGACTTTGTGAATTTTAAGTAAAAATAAATTCAAAAAATTCCTAAATCTCAAATTTTAGCAAATTTCGAATGAAAAATTTGTAATATTAGAGAAACTTTGGATCTAGTTATTGTAATTTTTTGAAGGGTGCCCTTGTAGAATTGGTAAAAGTTTTGACTTGGGTCACTTGGGAAACTAAGCAAGAAATCAGTCAAGAAACGTTTATTTTTTTAAAATCTAAAAAAAAAGTTAAAAAAAAAGTTTTTTCTACCCGCCACAAAGCTGAAAACAAAAATTTGCGTTTAAAAACTCCAAAGGTGGAGTTTGACTTAGGCAAAAATATTGATTCTAATCCCTTCATTTAGGCTGCTCAAAATAGCAAAACAGCCAAATTGGAGGCCTTGGTGGTTTAGGGGTTAATTGGACATAGTATTTACTTGTCATTTCTCATTCAACACATTGTCAGTTATTGATTATTGAGGAGTCATACTAGCATTTATTGCACCTCACAACATATTGTTTTTCTCATGAGATATATTTAATTTTTGGTGAGGAGCCAACTCGCACTAGTAGAGACATGGTCTGCATAGACTCCACGAGTATACCAGTAGCATAACACTTTACCCAGTCTTGGGTGTAGTGTGTCGCTAGGGGTGGTCGAGTGTATGCAACCATGTTTTTACTAGTGTAGCTAGCATTTAGTCCTTCTTATACAACCTATAGTCCTTTTTAGTGTGTCATTTTACATCTTTGAAGCCTCTCCCTTACATGGACATGTGTCAATACACATTTGTAACTTACTTTCTGTGAGTAAGGAGTAAGTTACACATGTGTGTTGACACGTATATATATATATATTATCCTAACTTACGTTCGAGCCCTCATGTTTGAACTCCATGTGCATGGCCCATCAGCCTACCATTAGCATTTAAGGCACTTGAGGAGGCATATTGTCCTTTTAACCGTGCTCTTGTACATTGCAGTTCCATTTAACCAATTCGTCACGCAACTTATTATCCTAGTGCACCTTATCATCCTTATCACGACTTTTTTTATATGTGCAATCTATTGAGTTGATGTTTTAGTGAGGAGTCGATAAGCAAGCATTTATCATCTTTTTGAACAGGTTGTTCTAGCCAACCAATCAATTGTGATACCATTGAATGCACCTTATTTTCATTTCTCCCATTTCTATTTTTAGATTTTTTATAGATTTTTTCCCCCTCTTCAACGTGCAATCTTTTGAATTAATGTTCTAATGAGTGAGCAATGCAAGTATTTAGATTGTCCTTTCGAATATGCCAGCTTGGGCGGACACGTATCAACATGCATTCGTGTTGTCACTCTTTTTTCTTCTTGACCGTCCAATATTTTGAATTGATGATTTAGTGAGGAGTCACAATGGCGTGCCTTTCAGTGCACCTTCCGCAGATCGCGCTTTCGAACGTACGAGAGAGATATTCCTATTCTTGTACCTCTTTCTTTCTCCCCACGCGCAGGTGACCGAACGCGTGTCAACATGCATGCGTATTTACTTTCTACTCTCACCCGAGAAAAAAAACTTACAATATACACATTTATTTATCATTTTGCGAAAAACTTCTCATACATACATAATTTTTTCAAAAATAATATACAACACTATCTATATATTCTACATAGCCACCATTTACAATTTTTGCATGAACTTACTATTTTTTTCATGAGGTGATACCTTGTCATGAAAAGTCAAATAAAGACTTGCAATGAACATGCAATGTGTTTTGATTAAACAATCTAGTCTACATTAAATTTCATGATATGATGGCACACAATGACCATGCACACATAGTTACTTTTCAAGCATAATTACACGGAAGTCATTCCCTTTCATCACGAAATGACATATTGACACAAAAATTGAATGCATTGAATGTGCAAACAAATTGATGAGAAATGACATTCTAGTGAGCATTGAACGTAGAATGTGAAAAATGGGTTTCAAGTGCATGGGAGGGGGGGTTGGGTTGGGGAAAAACACGAAAACACACAACTCTCAAGAATGATGCAAAACAGAAAACGAACAGAAATTACACAGAAATGATGAGAAACACCTTCATGTCATCCAAGGTCCATTTGAAAATTGAAAACATGTCACGAAAAAATCGTTGGGGACGCGGGAATTTACGAAGTTCGGAGCCTCATTCTGAGAGCAATACCTGAAGAATGTTTCATCTTCTTCATCTCCTTGTTCTTTGTCTGTGAGGATTTCGAATCTCCCTTGCATTGCTTTGCTGCTGCGGTGGGTTGATTGGTGAGTTCCGCCCCCCTCCCCCTCCCCCTCCGTCCCCCCCCTGCCCTTCGTGGGTTTATAAAAGGCTCACCAGTGTTGGTGTCTGCCTTCATTCATTTCCATTGTCTGTCTGTCTGTGTGGAGGTCCCCAGCTTTGAAGTAGAGACCGTTTCTCCTCTTCTTTCTTGCGTACTGGCGCGGCATTGGCGCTCATCTTTCGGATCGTTGGGTTGATTCTGCTTCTTTTCTTCACAATTGTTTGCGGGATCGTAGTGCGTGCATTGTTTACATCTTTTTTATGAGAGAGTATGCGGTTTTTTTAGCAGAGAATGGGGTTAGGTCACGGTTGAGATCTTGAACTGTCTCTCTCTCGCCAGGTCCTGACCTAATGCCATGAGCTCTGTCCGAGTTGATGGTTCTCATGTGTGAATTTTGTGCTTCTTCTTCCATAATGTGGCGGGAGAGAGAGAATTCTTGGCACATTCATGGAATGTTTAATCTGTTGTCGTTCATGCTTTGCTTGCTTCAGTATGAAGTGACTGCGGAAGAATTTTCTCACATGCCCCTGGTCTTGCAGCTCAGCTTTCAGTTGCTACTGCGAAAATGCTTTACTCCTGAGCCACTTTTCTGTGAAGATTTCTTACCGGCTGGTGTATTCGGATCAAATGCAACGAGGCGAATTCTCTGTCTGAAGCAAGTGTTACGTTAACTGAGTGCTCACACCATGTACGTGACACGATCTCATACGATGCTCGTCTTTTGTAATTGTGTGCTTGTTGTTCTGATGAGGGTTGGGTTTGCAGGGGGGTTGATCGCCCCATGTACGAGTCCAGGCCTCAAAGGCTGGCGAAGAAGGAGGCGCAGGAGCGTCTGGAAAAGGGGGAGTTATCGAGCGAAAGTAGTGATGGCGGTGGTGGTGACGAAGATCAGGAGAGTGAACTGGAAACGGAGGAGCACAATGTCTCCGAAGTAGGACAAGCTGATGAGCCTGCCACTGTTAAGAAGCCTGAGCAGGAGCAGGTTGAGGAAGGAGAAGAAGGAGAACAAGAGCAAGAATCGGAATCGGTTCCCAGCAGCAACAAGAGCAAAAAACGTAAGTCATCGACCAAGGGCTCTGAAAAAATCCTTCCCTCTGATGAAAAACGTTGCAGGCGAAATGATGGGAGATCATGGCGATGTCCCAAGCCTATCACTGAGGGTTCCATTTACTGTCAGTACCACAAAGACTACAATTCCAACAAGAGTAAGAACCCCAAGACTCCCAAGGTAAAGGAGCCCAAGACTCCCAAGGTAAAGGAGCCCAAGACTCCCAAGGTAAAGGAGCCTAAGACTCCCAAGGTAAAGGAGCCCAAGACGCCCAAGGTAACGGAGCATAAGGTTAAGCCTAAGGTATTAAAGGAATCTAAGGTCAAGGAATCTAAGGTAGGCGATAATGTATCTGAAACTCCTGTTGAATCAGCAAAAACCCAAAGGAAAAAAATATCTCGGGCTGCAGATTCTAAAGATGACGATCCCGACCATATCGAAATCGATCAGCCGAAGTCGCAGAATGGCAAACAGGTCAGCAATCCTTATGATCTGTTACTGCAAGTGCTCTGTGAATATACTGAGTTTGTTTCAATTCGAGTTCCTGATTATGGCTTGTTTTCGCAGAGAAGACAAATCAATCACTCGTATTCGGATTACAGAATGTGTCATCAGTGTCAGAGCAGTAAGAAGGAGCAGGTGGCCTTCTGCAAGAGTTGTGGTCGCAAGCGCTTCTGTGCCGATTGCATCAGAACTTGGTAACCGACATCGCCTCTCTTTATCTGTTGTATTCCTGACTTGTGAATGTTGTTTTATGACCTTCGTGTTGTTTTTGTTCAGGTATCCTTTGCTGACTTTCGACGACGTAGTTGAGAATTGCCCATATTGTCGCGGGAACTGTAATTGTAAGGCTTGCCTTCGCAGCACTGGGCCTATCGTGGTAAGCACCTTGACAAAAGAATTGAGTTGCAGCAGCAAGTATAGAATCGGGAGTGTTTTGTTTGATAGATAACAAAACCTTACAATCAACCCTCTATATACACATTCCTTGTGTAATCTGAAATCATGTCATTGATTTTGTATGTGTGGCAATGGCAGGAACATCGGGCTCTTTCGGATGAGGAAACCAAGAAGCTGCTGCTGTATTGTTTGGACAAAATATTGCCGTGCTTACAGAAGCTTCACCAGGAGCAGCGTGAGGAGCTGAAAGTGGAGCGCAGTAGACAAGGCAAGCTACAAGAGAATCCGATCTCTCATTGTGCTTTTGATCCTGAGTAATAAGTTCACAAGTAATTATTTGTTGTGATTGTTGTGATGGGTTGAGAGCGTTCCGACCTGCTTTACGTGCTCTTACGTTTCACTATACTTCTGTAGATGTAAAGTTTCGTGCATCAACACCCTTAGAAGATGAGGTGTTAAGAATCTATGCTGTTGCTCTCGTTCAGGAACATCCCATGTCAATGTGGAACGGGCAGCCATCTCCATGGACGAACGTCTTTATTGGTAAGCATTGTACTCCATCTGACCTGTCTTAAAATCAAGATGTACATCAGGAACGACCCTCCATTATATTGATCTAGTTTTGTATGTTGCAAATCCACACCCTACCCTACGAGTGCAAGTCAATATGCATGCTACTCTCATGTTACGTTGTGATGCGGATATTTATCATAAGTTCACATTAACCTGACAATGATGTTGATCCCACGTTTTCCTAACATTGATCTATTAGTCCAGCATTACTTTACCATTACGATAATAACTCTCTGAATCTGCTTGGGATGAGTACGAGCAGTGAAATCTAAGACATGATGTTCCTGCGAATCGATGATTAATACTGTATGCCGTGTGCGCAGTAACAATTGCACCACGTCCATTGTAGACTACCACAGAAATTGCAAGAAATGTCATTACGACCTCTGCCTTCGATGCTGCCACGAGCTTCGTAGTGGACAACAGCCTGGCGGAACGCAGGCCGAATCAGCACACGTCAAGGGCGAATCAGCAGCACAAGTCAAGGATGAATCAGCAGCACAAGTCGAGGATGAATCAGCAGCACAACTCGAGGATGAATCAGCAGCACAAGTCGAGGATGAATCAGCAGCACAAGTCGAGGATGAATCAGCAGCACAAGTCAAGGATGAATCAGCAGCACAAGTCAAGGATGAATCAGCAGCACAAGTAGTCAAGGATGAATCAGCAGCACAAGTAGTCAAGGACGAGAGTTTGAAAGAGGAAGACAGCAAGGATGGAGGCTCAGAGGAAGACAAGAAGGAAGGAGCGTTATTGGAGGCTGTGAAGGGTGAGGAAGAGGAGGCTGTGAAGGGTGAGGAAGAGGAGGCTGTGAAGGGTGAGGAAGAGGAGGCTGTGAAGGGTGAGGAAGAGAAGGAGGAAGTAAAGGAAGAGGAAGTACCTGCAAAGAAAAAGCGGGGCAGGAAGAGGAAGAACCCACCGAAGGAGAAAAAGAAAGAACGGGAGGAGGAGAACGACGGTGATGTCAAGGAAGTGGTGGAGGTTATACCGAAGCCTGAGCGGAAGCCTTTGTCACCATGGTTCTCGAACGCAGATGGCTCAATACCTTGCCCTCCGACTGAAAGAGGTGGCTGTGGTGAGACCACCTTGTGTCTTCGAACATTGTTCGAGCAAAACTGGACAGCCAAGCTCACGCAGGACGTGGAGAATGCCGCTGCTTTCGCATGTGACAGTGCAAGCGCAAGGCTGGCGTGGAATGAAGTGCCACACTGTGCAACTTGTGATGAGGCAGAAGCTGCAAATGACATGAAGGATCTGCGCTCCTCTGCACAAAGGAAGGATGCAAAAGACAATTACCTCTTCTGCCCCACAAGGCAGTGTGTGGAAGCGGAAGGACTGAGCCACTTCCAGAAGCATTGGATGCGTGGTGAGCCTGTCATTGTTCGGGACGTGTTGGAATGCACTAGTGGTCTCAGCTGGGACCCCATGGTTATGTGGCGTGCAGTTCGGGAAACCACGAAGGGCAAGTTCAGCGAAGACACTAAAACTGTGAAAGCTTTGGACTGCCTTGATTGGCGTGAGGTAAGTCACCTTCTATTGCAGCTTTGTGGAGACTTTTAGTGTCCTAGAGTGCCACTCTGTGTTTGAGCTTTTCTTCGTGATATCGTGGTTCAAAGTATATGATTTTAAACTGTACTATTTGAGGATGCTCACTGGATGGGTGCTTTCAGGTGGAGATCAATATTCATCAGTTCTTCACAGGCTATGAAGAGGGACGGCTTCACAATGTTCCCGATGGATGGCCGGAAATGCTGAAGCTGAAAGATTGGCCACCACAGAACTTCTTCGCGGAACGCCTTCCAAGGCATGAGTCCGAGTTTCTTCAGGCGTTGCCTTTCCAGGAGTACACTGACCCTGCCAAGGGCATGCTCAACCTCGCTGCTCACTTGCCCAAAGAGGCCATCAAGCCTGACTTGGGCCCCAAGACGTATATTGCGTACGGGTGGAGAACGGAGTTGGGGATGGGTGACTCGGTCACCAAATTGCATTGCGACATGTCAGATGCAGTACGTTCTCCCTACATCTGGATCCCTTTCTACTAAAATCATTAAGTTCATATTCTATTCTAAAGAATGTGCTTTCAACCTGTCTTTTTAGTCTTCTCGAAACAGATATTTCTTGTGTTGGATGCCTTTCCCTCAGCAGCAGCTGAGAAGTGGTTGAGTTGCAGGTCAATGTGCTGACACATAATTCAGAGATCAAGTACCCGAAGGATAAGTTACCGAGAATCAAGCGTGTGCTGGACAAATTCAAAGAAGGCAAGGTGATCTATGGAGCACACGGCAAGAAAGAAGAGAGAAGAGGAAGGAGGAAGAAAGGCTTCCAAGCCAAGAAGCTGAAGGAGGCTGTGAGTGAAGAGGAAGTTGAGGAAGACAAACCATTGGATGCGCTCTCTAAGATTCCAAAGGATGAAGACACCCTGCTTTCTGTGAAAGAAGAGATAGCAAGCACGTCTGGTAGCTCCGGTGCCAAAACCCCAATGCAGTTGGACGCGGTACCGAACGGCACTTGCGCAACAGAGAATGGTACCGAGACCCAAGATCCTATTGTGAAAGTAGAAGTTGATGCTCATGAGAAAGTAGAAGAAGAAGATGACCTTGAGACTTCAACAGAATATGGCGGGGCGCTTTGGGACATTTTTCGACGGGAGGACGTGCCCAAGCTTCATGAATACCTGCAAAAACATTGGCACGAGTTTTTTCATGTCGATTCTATGCCTGTGCCCGATGTGAGTACCCTTCCTTGACCGGCTCTCTTACTTGATATTAAGACCGACAGGTATATGCCTTTTACGGTGTATTAACATATGTACTCTTTGACCTACAGATAGTTCATCCCATTCACGACCAAACTTTCTTTTTAGACGCGAAGCACAAGAGGCAGCTGAAAGAGGAATTTGGTAAGGCACTTGAATCAGTTCTGATGCTCGATAAATATGAAGTTACAGCCGCTTGTGTTTTAGCTACTGTAAGTGCTAAAGCAATATTTCGTTGCAGGAATTGAGGCATGGACCTTCGAGCAGGCGTATGGAGAGGCAGTCTTCATCCCAGCTGGGTGTCCTCACCAAGTTCGTAATCAGAAGGTGAAAATTTAATTTTATTCATCCAGCCTTTTCCAGATTCCATTCACAATGGTTCTCTTCTGTTGGGGTCATTGAGAATGAAATTACACACAGCTAAATGAGTGAAAATCTTTGCCATTATGTTGCAGTCGTGTATCAAGGTTGCACTCGACTTTGTTTCTCCTGAGAATGTCGGCCAGTGTGTCGAGCTCACGGAGGAGTTTCGACTACTCCCTACAGATCACCGTGCGAAGGAAGATAAACTTGAGGTACTGGCAAGCTCTTTATTTCCAGATTCCTGCTAGTCCAATTTGTACCCTCATTGCGAATACTAGGTGCTCAATCACGCTCATTATTGACTTGATAATGTGACAGGTGAAAAAGATGATGCTGTATACAGCCAGACATGCTTTGGATCAACTCGAAAAATTGAACAGGCCCAAGTGAGTGTACATCGAAACCTATAACTAGCGCCAAGATGCTAATTAATATTCTGAGCATCACGGATTTCAATATAAACAGACAGTATATGAACAGGGAAGAGACATTGGAAGAGTTTTGTAAAGAGCTAAAGCGACAGAAACCAGATCATGTGTCGGTAACCCATCAGCATCACGAGTCGAGAGGGTAAACTAATAATAAACGTGATGTTTTTTGGAGTAATACGTAAGTTATCATATTATCATATTCATGGCTTGTACAAGTAATGTGTAATTGGTGTTGCTTCTGAAGCCACAGGGATGAAACTACCCTAGAAGAGACTTTGGAAGAGTATGTAAGCAGGAAAAGGGACCTCCATAGTTTTTATAAATACACAAGACGATCAAAGTTGCAGTGGCGTGGAGGAAAGAGGTCTCAAGGTTATGCAGATGTTCGTCTTGTAGGAAACTAATGAACCATTAACACGAGCTCCATCATCCAACACTGTTATCATTGAATACCTCGAAGTGAATTCACCACAACATTTGTCAATTTTAAATCTCGTTTCAATCAATCTCGAAGACCCTCTCTATTCGTTCTGGGAAGCACAAAAAACAAAACTGTAATCACTCACTGGTGAGAATCTAACCATGCGTTGTGAATCACTGAAGCCCTTAATTCTCTGACACTTTGCATTGTTTAGGGAGGAGACGAGGTCAGAGAATGAAGAGCTTATCGAACTTGGGTCAGAAGACTCTTCAGATTATCAACCCACGCAACAGGCAGGAAAGAGAAAGCTGAGAAGGCGGAGTGGCCGTCAATTCTCCAACTGGTAAGTCATCGACCACTTCCATTAAGATTCTTTCAAGTGTAATCACTTCGAATATTTGGGTATACCTTTCATTGCGTTTATTTCAATTTGGGACTGATTTGTTGCTGTTCTATTGCAGCCCATGAAGGAGTTCCTCTTGTATTCATATGAAGATCCATCGTCAGCAAAGCCGCAGATGGATTTGCAGATCGTTTTGTAAGGTCTAGTCTGCAAACTTTAGATTCTGGACAATCCCATGTTCTACTAGTATTCCACAGACCAGTACTTGTGAACGGTATCTAGAAGGTAATCATTGATGGCCTCTATACATATCTATATACATATTTATAGACGTTGGTTGTGAACAAAGACTGGAGCTTGCAAGTTTTCAAGGTGCTATGCAGCTTTTGTACCGAGGATTGTAGAATTATGTACACCAATTTTTGGATGTTGACTATTGAAACGAAGGTTTCACAATTTTCTTCAGCAACTCCTGTCTAGTGATTTATAGATTAGCAGCAAGTACTGCTTCTGGGTCCTGCTTATTGAATGTCAATCCTTGAAGTAACTTACATTCTCATGTGGTGTCTACGTTAGTTTTTTACTTCAGCACCCCAATTACGATCGTACTTCGGTCTGTGCTTCCAATTGAGTTGGATGTCATAGACTGTGCATTTGGCCAGGGCTTGTATCGCAGCTTTTTTGTATGGACTTCCTGTTGAAGCTTTCATCAGATGTTGACCCATTGATTGCAATTTTTCTTTCAAGGCAGAACTGCTTAATCTTATGTACTCGGTCTTATTCTTGAGATTAGCTTAGCATGAGGAAAATGCAGAGTTTCGTGGGATCCCACTTTATCTTGTCTGCAATGAGAGCGTTCAGATTCGAACCATATCGGTATCGATTTAGTTCTTGTAAGCTTCACCAGTGGTGACTAGCCTCACCCATATCAGGAAGCCTGAGTGTGCGCATTCATAGACAGCCTCGTTCTCCAATCATTTGTACTCGATGAGAGACATGCCTTACCAAGAATTGTTTGAATCTACGATTGCTGTTGGGTTGTGTGATTGTAAGCTTTGTAAGTTAGTTAAAAACGTTCTTAGTAAGCGAAGGGCGCATGTCAATAAGGCAAGCTAAAGATTTGGTGTACTGATCGAGGAAGATGCCTGACCTTGCATTCACACGAAAGGCTACACTGATAAGGACTTCATTGAAGGGCAGATAGATACTTCAGAAATCGTACACGCACCATAATTATCAAATGAACAGAACACAGGAGACAACATTCACACAAATTAAGGGCAGCAGGAAGAGTACACAATGTATACAAAGCGTTCGCCCCGAACCTGAGCATCGTACCTAATTTCTTTTCACTTCGATAACAGCTAAATATCTGCCATCTTTGTTAACAAAGAGAACTAGCAGTGGAATGAATCTGCTAATCAGCTGGCTAGTCTGCTCATCCGCACATGAAAAAACAAAACTCCTCGGTTAAGGAGGGCGTCGAAGTCTTCATTCGGAAATTTAATGTATCACACTCAGACAAAGCACATGCATCTAATCTCTTTGCGTATTAAAATGAAGATTCTCTTGGAGATGCAGCTCCTTACACAGGATGAACCTGCTGACTGTTCTACGTATTTCAACCTCAAAGCTTATATTCGAAGTGACCCAAGAGTCAGGGCGTCCTCTTCATGTACAATCAAATCAAGGTTCAGTGAATGCACATAGCTCTCTTACGAGCCCGAATTCTGGTGCTCTGAGCGAGCTTTACTAACGATGCTTCCATAATCTATGAACCTGAAGCTGCCTTATTTTTCTTGATCATCTCCCGAATCTCATCTCCTGTCGGTGGACGAGGTCCTTCTGGAGGGTACACCACATACGAGCGCTGCAAAAGCATTCGTTTATGCATTTGTTAGTAAATGGAAGGACTCGACCAAAACTTAAGAGATTGTCAACCACCGCTGCTTTCTACTCAATAGTGCAGTAATACAATTTTGTGTAGTATTGAGAATGCGCTCAATTGCACATGCAAGGGACTCAAATCGTAGTGACAAGGGCCGGATGAAATATTTTAATATATCCGGTCCTTAGAGCTACATTTTGAGTCCCTTGCATATGCTATTGAGCCAATGGGAACTGAAAGCGAAACAGTAGGAAACTGAAAATGGTTGGAAAATGAGAGAACTGTCTTACGTTGCGGATGATCCTCTCTAAATTCTCGGAGTTGTTAGCGAAAGCGTACATCATGAAAACGGGTATGGCAATGTAAGTGCCGAATTTAAAAACCTCCAACAACCCCTTCTTCCTCCCCACTGCCGACATCCTGTATCTTGCTTTCTCTGCCAAAAACCTCAAGTTCGCGAAACCCTAAAATCAGAACCACCACCTCGGAGCGCAAAATCCTCAAACGCACATGTAGATTTTACTGCCACCGTGTTTCTCAAGCAAGATGCAAGAAGGCGTCGTCCAATTGCTTGCTTGCGTCTAAGTGTACGATCTAAGAAAAGCTGCGTACAGTAGTTCCGTAGAAATATTCGCGGAGAAATCCACATAGCGACGATGAAAATGCTCACCAAAATTCTTCAACACATCCGTCCTCGCGAAATCCTTCGATCTCGATAACCGCTTCAGCGATTTGCCGAATTCAGCTCGGGGTTTCTCAACTGTTGCGCTGAAGGATAAAAGTGACGAGAATGGATGATAGATGGATGAAGAAACTCGACGTGGATGAATATAGTCGATGTAACGAACAGAGGCTGCGAACCAGTTGTCCACGTATACTGAAGATTTGCCACGTATACTAAAACACCAATTGGGGAAATTTTAGGAATATGAAATTCTTTGAGCTCATTTCCACCAAAAGAAGAGAACATTAAAATGAGTATACATCATAGACTGTAAAATATACAAAATTAAAGACTTATTGATTGGGTGTGTACCGTAACACCATAGCTGGTTCGTTCTCTGCCGAACGAATAATTATTTTTCTTGAAAAAATAAGGTTTGTTTCTCGCAAATCGAATTTTTAAAAATTCATCTCTATATTTTTAGAGAAAAAAAAATCGGGGCAGAGAAGGGGGTTTATTTGTGGATGGAGCTTCATAATGACAAGACTAAGCAAGACTTGAAATCAGTAAATTTGGCACCTACATCAGTGAGGCTTGCGCATAGTTTCGTCATTTACCCATTTTTGGAGGGCGGCAAAATAAGTCCACAATTCCTCCAAAATAATTATAATCTATTTTCTCAATTTTTGGTTTATATTGAGATTATTTTTCCTGAAAGTTGTTCTTGAAGGCATGGAATTTTCGTTTTTTCTCGTTTGTTATTTTTGGAATTATTTAAGAACGAACTAGCTATGGCGTTACGGTATATTATCTAAATTTTATGAGAGCACCATGACTCATTAAAGTACATTGCTATGCAGAAAGGATTTGAATTTTAACCCAATTAAACTCATTACACTTACAAGTAACTAAATTCCAAGGAGTAGTAAATGATTTGGGTAGACAGTTTCAGATCATTTGGAGCACGTAGAGTATGAAGAGTTCTATATCTCTTAGCCTTTAATTGATAACTTGTGTGGTTGTCATAGGGATGGGAAGAGGGAATCATAAAAAAATCATTTAGCACTTTTTATCTCAATCCTATCATGATGTTTCAGTTTTGGCACAAAGAAACACACTTGTTCGAGGAGTATGCACATTATGGTGGAGCAATCAAATAACTAAGAGAGATTGAAGTTGTAAAATATGTGGCATCTTTATTCTATGTATGAGGATGAAGAACTCCAAATCTAACTTGAGGTTGGCGAGAATAGAGTGTTTGTCTGGGAGGAAGGCATGCAAGTGAAGATTTGAGTTTGTTTAGGAGTTAAGTGAGGATGGGATGTTCGACTTGTTATCATGATTATCCAAGTTCACCAAGATATGCGTTGTGTTCTTCAATTCGGTACAATATCAAGCAAACTTACGGCCTCGATTTTCCGGCTGCTAAGCCCGGGGACATAGAGATTCCTCCATTTTATGGCAATGAAGATGAGCAAGGAGCTGAGAAATGGATAGGATTATTTCAAGCTTGGGCAGTGCAAGAGAATCTCAACTCTAAGAAGAAGGTTATTCCACACTCATTGAATTTCAATAACAATCCTCACACGAATGTATTTTGATGGTCGAATAACATAAAATCCAACAAAATTACTTTCATAAAATAAGTGGTGTATTTGTGCTTATGAATATACTATGTAATGGAAATATGAGTGAATATAGGATAGATTTGAAAATATACGAACAAGTCTTCAAAAAAGTATATGAGGTACTTGTTGACAATGTCAAAAGGCTAGTTTTTAAGGATGCTTTGCGAGGCGGATAAGTGGCCCTTTTTTCATATTGGTGATGATCTTGGTTCTACCATACTTTCTCATTGAGTCAAAAAATAAATCATCAAGAATAAATTATAGTTTTGAAAGCAAAAAGAAAATGCAAATAGTGTTGCTACTATAATGTTGCCAATTGCAATGTAGGTCCAAATGGTGCATTTGGGATTGTTTGGTGGAGCTTATGAATGGGCCCATAAGCTCGACTTGGAGAGGGTGAAGTGGAAGGAGTTTGTTTGCCTATTTCGTGAAAGATTCATTGGTGATCGAACTCCATGGGCTGGTATTATTATTCTATTTGTAAAAGCTAGTGTAATATTTAACTACCACTTATACTTGTGGAGGTAGATTGCTTCTCCTTATGCTAAAAAAGTATAGAGTAATTCATTATTGATAGAGAAATATCAAATTTGATGAACAAAGTGATTTGGTGAACATAATCTTAAGTAAGAATCATACTTTATACTCAAGTTTTGTATTCAGTGTAGTCAAAGTAACTACAATTTTCATGTGCAAACGTATGCATAGATTTGATACCACTCAACTAGAACACATGTGAGATTTTCTTTATATTGGTGGTAAGAGGATTCAAAATCAATGTTACAAGATGCAACATTTTCCTATATTTCTTGTATTCTTGATTGTGCAAAATGTTGTGCCATTGGATATTACAACTAGTTACATTTTTACTTGAAAGAATGATGCAAGGGAAAAAGAGCTTTCTAGCTATTTCGCTCTCTTGTAATCTTCAAAGTGGTAGTAATAATATTTTCTTTGTAAGGCTAAGATCTAAGAATAATATCAGAACCTTGAAGCTTTGAATTTACTTAGAATCACTATCTTCAAACAATTGGGTGTCATAGTTTTGTTGTTATGTACATTTTGCAGGGTCTCCAAAGTTTCCCTATTGGTTGTATTTTTGTGGAACATCAAGGCCAATGCCAGGCCATGTCCAAGGCCGAGCAGGAGTTGGCATAGTTCTTGTTAGTCCCTTGAAGGTATACAATGTTGGTCCACTCAAGTAGGAGGTACCTAATTTACATAACTTTTAATAATTCAATTGATTTCAATTTGGAGAGGTTATTGCATATAAAAGTGGAATAATAGATAACATTGAGAAGATTATCATTTATATTCAAAGTCATAATATATTTCAATCCTAAATCACTAGGTTAGTAATCAAACCAAATAGTATGAAAATAGATTAAAAATTTGTATGAAATGGAGATGAAATCAAAAGCGTGTCTCGTATTTTAAATATAAATAAAATTTAAGGCCTACTATACTTTATGGACACTTGTTAATTGAGGGTAAAGTCAATCTATATGGACAAACTCTTTATAATTACACCCATGTTCATAATGTAAACAAAAAAAAAACCGTGTTTCTTCAAAAGTATTCAACCCTAGATTAAGGGTTGGTTTACACTACAGTGAAGAAGGCCACCAGTTGACCAAGAATTTTAATTTCAACCAATGACATTTCAGTTGACCAAAAATTTCAATTTCAACCAATGACATTTCAGTTGACCAAGAATTTCAATTTCAACCAATCACAATCAATAGCGTCAATTTCAACCAATCACATTTGAGATTTCTACTTGATTTCTTAAACGATGGACTATTCCACCATAGTGTACATTGGCTTGAAGGTTGAAAATCATTTTAAGAAATATATCTACTTCACTTGTATTTAGAAGTCCAAAACTTGAAATTTTTCATACATGTACAATGCCCTACAATTTGCTTACAAATTCCCCTTCAGAGGGATTTTCATGACAAGTTTGGCAAATCATTGTGAACTCAAAAATGATCGGATTTGAGAATCGTAAAGTGTGTTGTAATCACGTTAGAGTTTACTACAATATGGTAATAAGATATCAAATCCTTTTTGTAATTTCATTTAACACACTACATTTACTTTACACACCATCTACCATTGACTACTCTTTCTTTTTGCTTAATTTGCAAATGTATATTTTAATTGGAAATATGAAATGAGCTTGTAAATTTGTTTTGGGGATACTTTAGCACATACTTGTGTGATATCAATGATATGCTTCTTGTTTGATTTTGGCTTGGAGGAATTTCTTGAGTCCTAAAATCTAGTAAACTTTAACCAAAATAGATAAAAACCTTTCAAACAACTACAAATGTCCCCTAACATCCCCCAAGACTTGAAGGATAGTTGGAAGCTACTTGAGTAATAACTCTTATGGCTAGCTTCAATTCTTGTAGTATACTTGCACTATACAGCTCTCTCAGATCCGATCATTTTTGAGTTCACGATGAACTGTCAAGATTTTAATGAAAACCCCCTCTGAGGGGGAATTTGTAAGCAGAATGTATGGTACTGTACACTACAGTCCTTGACTTGCTAATAAATGACAAATACAAGAACAGATCTAAGGGGCAATCCACACGAGAGGAAAGGCAGTGAGTTGGATGAATAGCATTGGTTCAAATTAGCAAGGGATTGTCACATGAGAGGAAGTAGGGGGAGTGGCAAGGATGACATGGAACAATTTTGTAGCTTTGGAATTGGCTTTGGATGTTGCTTTGGGATTCACATGACAATGACGTGGCACAATAAATGCACCACTCCACTACCTAGCACTAGTGCTTGAAAGTGGGTTGGAAGTCCACATTGTAAGGAGAAAATCAAGGAAAAGAATTTTTTTTTAAGGCAAAGTGCCATGTTGGAGGAAGTTGTGAAACTTTAAAGAACAGGAGAGGACAAGTTGCACTTTGGGCTAGTCGGCGCGCGGGCGCTCTGGACGCAGTACTCCCGACGAAGGGCAGAAGGACCCAGTATTGACGATGAGGTCCTTAGACGGACTTGCTTGGACTGCGCGGTGGATGGTACGATTTCGGGGGACTAAGGAGGAAGCCGGGGATACCGAGGGGAACCTGGAAGCGTGTTCTGAGGGGGAAAGGACTCCCGAGTAGTTTGCGAGTTTTCCAAGGGGACGGAACCTGGAAAGCCCAAGGCAAAACGTGACGGTGCGAAGCGGGGGGGAATTCTGGGACTTGAGTCGTAAACCCGGAGCGGGGTGGGATACCTATTCGGACTTTTCCAATTTCCCCTTGTCCGGTGGCCATCGGGATATTAGCATTACGAACGGACACTTCATTCACGCCGGCCCCTTAGAAAGGGACCGGAGTTTCTATCTATCTTGTGAAACTTCCTCTCCCTCCAGTGTGAATTGCCCCTAATTTTCTAGTTAGTGGCACACTGATTGTGTATTTATAAGCTTGTGGGGGTGGAATCATCTCTCATATGAAATAAGATGTTTACGTGACAAACAGGAGGTGACAATCGCAAAAGGCAGTCACTGTTTGGGGCGGGGATGCTCAATACACGTAGCTGAATACACAGCTCTGGTGATGGGCATGGAAAGTGCATTGCAATGCGGTGTGCGTCACCTCACCATTATGTGCGACTCCCAGCATGTCTTCAACCAGGTCAGACACAAACCACAGCAGCTGAATTTCTTTCAATACCAAAAGGCTGATAGAAAGACGTGTACCCATCCAACAGGTAACAGGAAAGTGGAGTGTATGCCATTCGAGCATTCGAGATCTCAAACTTCGTGTAGAAGAATTACTGAACGAATTTGAAACCTGCGGAGCGCTCTACATTCCCCGCAAGTGCAATACAGAGGCCCAATGCCTCGCTGAGAAAGCTATTGTCAGCTCTTCAGACAACACCCATGTTGCAAGGTAAGCTTCATCAGCATGTTCTGTTTTTGCAGATGAGGCAAAATTTCATCCCTTCTATGATGGAAGGATACTACTTGCATTTTGTCCAAGCAGTAAATTTCTGTCCAGACCGAGCAAAATTCTTCACCTTGGATTCATCTAGACTTCGTTTGAATGTGATAAAAGTTAATGGTAGTGTTGGAAGTGAACGAATAAGCCTGTAGAGGTCATGATAAAGAGGTTTTGAGTGCGATGTAATATTTCTTGATGCAAGGCGAATGGGCTTCATACCTGTTTCGTTCATGGCCCTCAAGAGACGATTGAAGCAGCACGCACTGCCCCGAGACGAGATGAAATGTTGCGTGCTCTCCACTCCCTTTGCGTCAACGTTTAGTACACCTGTAAGACAATAATACTTTTAAATCTTTTAACAAAATTACTCATTAAGTAAGATCCTGAAACCTCCCAACTGAAGATTAAGCATTAATTCCTAACGCAGAAAGCGAGTGAGGAGTACGCACGGCTCTCTTCTGAAGCAAATCCTATGAGCCATGTCTCAGTTGGCACATCAGATCACCTGATTGATCAGGTCTCTGAATGTAAGTACCCAATTCGAGTCCGAGTGAACGCAAGCTTCAGATACTGTTTCGATAGAACATCCAGTTCAAGAAACTGACATTCTCTTGAAATGCAGGATCATTGAGAAAGACGGAGAAAGACGGTCGGAGAAAGAGACCGACTTAGTGTTCAGGGCTGTTCCTCGATACAAGACGCTGTTGTGCAAGAGTTGGAAAAATGGATACTGTCGCTACGGGATGAAATGTAACCGTGCGCATGGCTTCAGTGAGCTTCGCATCTGAGTATCACTCAGAAATCTTTGGACAGAATCACACAGCTATGCATGGGCATCACAACACAGGGATTGCATTGAATAGAGAGGCTCGAGTGACGAAGTCATCTTATTGAATTCATTCTAGACAAAATCACCAATCTTTCACGCACAAATTCCATGCATGAAAGTACAAATGCATTGTACTAGAAACTTTTGGCTTTGCACGCATCCATATACTTCTGAGCTGCGAAGCGGCCAACGTTTGAAGCTAAAATTGGAAAGAGTATCCTAAGAGGGTGTACATCAGGATGGCGACCTCACACTACGATTGACAATACTGATCGCTGACCATTTAAACCTGGCTTGCTCTGTAAAGCCAGTGTTACCGAAGGTAACACATGATTGACTCTTGTTTCTCCAGATATCCACAATCTACACAACCATAACACAGTGATTCAGCACTCGTCTTTTCGAAAGATACAAGATTGAATAACAATATATATGACACGTAACAATAATTGCACCTCTAACAAGCAAAAATGTACTGCACGTTTCCAACACAGATAATATCATGCACATTGAGCTTTAACAATCAGAAATGTAATCCAAGGAGAAGGACGCAGATTCCATACCAATGGTGGCCATAAGGATCAACGAACTTCGACTTGTGAGCCTCCTTGGCTGCAAAATGAACAAAGCACGATTGATGAAACTGTTACCAAGCAATGCAAGTCATTCAAAAGCACTACGAATCATCCAGAAACTCGTAAGTTGTTCTAAACGCATGACCAAACATTTACGAGCCGATAATATTTAACCCAAGATCTCGGGGCTTAGTAACAGAAACTAACAAACGTAATCTAATTAGCATCTCTAGCACCAAAAGTAGATCGAAAATTGTAATGAAACTCCATCTTCAGATGTCAAAAGACATCGTCAACATAAAAACCTAAAAACTAGAAGATTGCAGATTCTAATGTCTGAACCGCATAATATACTCCAAAACTGCAACTAAAACGTAGACAGAGTGTGGAACAAATCTAGCACCCGTAAGAAACAATCTACTCGCACGATAAACTCTTCACTTACGACGGTGACATCCCTCACACACACATTATCGATGACGATTTACATTCTCCCGGGCTATACAAAAGTACTGCAAGAATCAGGAAACACTTCTACCTTCATCCAGAAACCATAAGAGCCCCTACCGATCACTGTCTCATCTTACAACCGATATACGCCGCTACAATGCACTAGTAGGAACACACGTCTACATCCAACTAGAAGGAAATCGTCAAGCGAGAAATCTAATGCATTAGAGTGCCGAATCAAGAACCGTTTCTGATCAAACGTAACGTGGACAATGCCAAGTCTTGTGAGTACTACAGCCAGGATAGGAGACTAGAAAGAAACAAATGCTAGTCTAACTCGGACAATAAGAAACTCTTAAAGCAAAAACTTTCGAGGGCAGCAAGTGGAACATTAGATTTTAGATATGACGAGGTTTGTGATATGGCGATAGTAAGGTACTGACGGTCAAGGCTCATGGAGAGCTTGGTGACGAGCGCCAGGGTGACGCCGAAGCCGAAAACGAAGGGCCAATTGCGCTTGGCTTCGCTGAAGACCACCTGCGTGAGGGGCCGGCCTACAACGGGAGTCACCATCTTGCTAGATTTGCTGCGGAATACTTGAAAGTGCAAACCCTAGGGAGAAGCGATGCAATACGAAGGAAGAATAGGAGCACCACCACTTCGGAGGAAGAGAATGCTTGGTTCCGGGATGGTGGGTTCCAGGATTGATGTCCGTCACTCAGGGTATATACCCTGGAACCCCGATTGATAACTGCCTTCGCGCAGGCTTTGGACATCCATTCGATGTCCGCCATGGACCCTCAATAACCTTATTACCGTTTTCAAGGATTAAGTTAATGTAGAGGCACTTAACTCCTAATTATCCTTGAAGACCACATAGTCGTTTGCTATTTCGGGTAGCCTAGGTTTTGACTAAGATATTTATTGGGTGTTCCAAATACTACAAGGTGTGTGTGCAACAATTTACGAAGTCAACTTTGTCATTTTATAAAATTTAGTTTCCCAATTTTGCACATCTACGGCAAATTTGATCTCCCTGTAGATTTTTTTTAGTTTTTGCCCAAGGAACATTGGGGACCTCTAATTTTTTGCACGCACATCTCAACTTACTTACCTACATGGAAAAATATACAAGCAAAATTTTTGGGGTAACAGTCATCAATTTCCCTCGACAGCATTGAGAATACACATCCCGTGCAATGCCCAAAAAAAACTTTTGCTACAACTTTGAAGGTTATAAGATCATAAATGATAAACATACAACAATCAATTTTTGGAACAATACCTAAAAGTTAAATTAGGTAAAAGATCTTACGATTAAAAGTTTAAAAGAAGTAAACAAAAAAAATTCATATTCCCAGGAGTACATAGAGGTTGATATCGCATTTTTGAGGTTTCAAGCTCCCACATAAAAACTGCAACCATGCGCATCCTATTGGGTGCTACCGTCCTAAAAGGACATATTTCTTAGCTTGAAGATGCAATTCCTCTGCACTAGAGTTCCTCTTGATATTCAGCTCCATCTAAAATTAGGTCATTTTTTGTGATTTTTTGCGTTTTCCAATATTTTCCAAGGCCATAAATACTTTCAAATTCAATATTTGAGAGGCCCTGCATGATTCTTCTCCTACTTAAAACCTTCATCTAGTTAAATCGGTGTTCATTTACTTCCATTTTTTTGTAGATAACTATTGGCCACAGTTGCTTAGCTACTTTGTTTTGGTATAAACTAGTACGTAATCTGAAGTAGTTTTTCCTTTCCTTAGTCACTTTCCACTTTGTAATTCACCTTCTTTGCTTTGTTTTACCTGTGCCACTTTCTAATTTCAATGAAGCCATATTATGTTATGAAGTCTAATTAAAAGCGTGACCTAATTTTGTGGCTTATCTCTTCCTACATGAAGTCTTAGAAAGTCCACTCTGCTCTAGGAAAGTAAGTCTTGTCTACACATGACTTTTGAAAAATCCCTTCTTACAGTGAAGATTGTTCATTATAAAAATACACAATATTTCTATGGTATGAAATAAATTCTGAATTTAGATTTTTAAAACTTCGAAGCAGAGGTGGATATGTCATTAGTATGTGTATGCAAAGTGATTAGGCATGTACTAGGCTTCTTCACTCAACAGTAGCATGTACTCACGGCAAACATTATAGGGTGCAAAGTAAGGCACCATAATAGAAACATCTATACGATTGCCTTTAAAATTCATAGAAAATTGTAAAAAGAGTTGAATATTCTTGAATCCACTTCAACCATCTTTCCATTTACTTTCCCCATGCCCAAAATTGCTTAAACACTTGTCACTTCACCACAAATTAGGAAATCTGAAATTTTGAAATTTTGAAGTTTTGAAGTTGATGCAATCAAATTGATTTTGGGCAAATTTTGAGAATATATATGTGCATAATTATACCGCAACATGCCCTGATAGTGTTTTCAAGCATTGAGAGTGAATATCTTCTAAAGTATGAGAGGTTCTTGAGTATAAATAGTCTTGTTGGAAAGGTATGAAATAACTCTACATATCCTCATCAAGGTCCAATTTCATACAATCTATACTTAGTGGTTGAGAGCTTCATTGAAGTCAAAATAACGGTGAACAAGCTTCACTCTGCTCTAGGGTCAGTTTGGGTCCTGCAGAAGTATTTCATGATTGAGTGATACACTTAAGTTGTTAATAAGCACTTTTTGATTTTAGAAAACGAAAAAAGAAAAAAATCAAATAAATTCTCAAAGTTCTCAACTGATAGCCTTGCTATGGTGAAAAATGAAAAGAAAAAAAAAAATCAAACGAAAAATAGTTTATAACTGGACCCTTTGCACTCAAATTCATGCCTTATCTTCAAAACATCTTCCATATTGTTGATTTTTCTACCACTAGAACCACACTTTAGTACTTGGAAGCCATCCCAAACAAAAGAGTTGAAATCAATGGTGGATGAAGGTGATATAGCTTCTCAAATATCATCCATTTTTTCATTTTTTCCATTGACAAAACATCATTGCAAATCCAATAGGAAAAATATCTAAATCAAAAAATTCCAATTAGAAAGTTGTTAAAACTCCCCTTAAGATGATGACCATGAAAAAAGAAATCACGAAAAACAATTTTGATATCACATAATTGGCTTGCAATGGTTTTACATGTCTGTAATTTTTATCACACAAACTAGAATTGATTTGGGACTTAACCCAAGTAATTTCATTGAAAATAGACCTCATATGAAAAAATTATGGTTCTTCAAAGTTTTTGCCTTCCATCCAAATTGTAGTTCTTCTACATTCGGCGCGTTAAGGGGTTAAACCGTTAGAGTAATATCTAAAGTCAAGAAGTACCTTCAAAAGAAAGTCAAGACCAAAGTTTAGGTGTGTGTGGTAAGAGAGACAACAATTTCTCTTAAATAATCATAAGAGTTCTTATAACTTTTTCTATCCATGGAATTCCCTAAAACTCCCTTGCGTCTACAATCTATGCGAGACTCAAAATGCATACAAACTACCCACGCCTTATGCATAATTCAAAACCCAAGCAAGACCGGACCAAGTACGACCAGACCAAGCACATGACCCAAGCAAGACCGGACCAAGCACCTGACCCAAACAAGACCGGACCAACTTCCCAACCCAAGCACCTAACCCAAACAAGACCGGACCAACTTCCCAACCCAAGCACCCGACCCAAGCACGACCAGACCAAGCACCCGACTGGACAGATAGACCAACCGATACCGACACCACGATTCGAACCACAAATTCGATGACAGACACCGACACTACTAACACCGACACGACTAACGGGACAACCAACGCAGTCCGCAGCAGCGGGGCGTTACTTCCCGCGCATGCCTAACGACAACACTGATGCGTTACGAGATTAAATCAGTTATATATAGATAGTCAAGTTCATCAATGAGGCTTCCAGATTCAGGAAGTTTTACTGCGTATAGAAAGCTTATAAGTCTCTCAACCGGTTCTACTCTGCTTGAATTCCCATTTAGGATGCATAATATCATGTCCAGATGGGATCCAGATAACTATCAAATCTCGATCTGCCACTTGATATCCAGGTCACGCAAGAAAACTTTTGGACAATGCTAACTCAAAATGCTCGATCCGATAAGCTTACGAAAACTCAGGCGCTCAGGTAGCCGAACATTAAAACGACGCACCCACGAATAGTAATCGTCCCTATCGCCCGTGATGTGATGCCTAGCTACTTCGTGTGATCAACTGCACGAACTACCACACGTGATCAACTACATGCACTCAACAACCATCTAAAAATGAAAAAATGTGCACTAACATCAAACGGTAGAGAATTAATATACATCTGCAAACCTCTACAATTGTGCATTGCTTAATGCTGGTGGCTCTCGTGATGACTTCGTCCCTCGTCTCGCAGCTCCGTACTTTGTTGGAATGCCCAGCATTCACGATGCAACATTGATCTGGTGGCTATGATAACTGCTTCGGTTGAACGTTGTCCACCTTTGATCATTCGTCTTCAGCAAGATATCCTCCATTCACAGCTACACATGCACTCCCCCTCCAAAATGTCCACTTCCTATTCTGCACCATTGCAATACTCCAGAGCCCATACGGTACAAGTGATACTCAAGAATGTAAGCAGTCATCCAACTGCAAGCAAATCGATTCACCAAACAAGGTAATTCACATTTCCGTGTGATCATGCCCGCCTTTCATCGCCATGGCTATCTCTCCACGCGCGCGGCCTGTACTTCCCGTGATGACTGCGCTCTCCTTGCTTTAAAAGACCAACGATTCTTGAGCATTCCAATGGCAGGTAGCATTAACAACAAGAAACCAACAACTCTTGGCATTCCATTTGGATTTGATTTAACCCCTAAATTTCCTTGTTGCAAAATGGTCTAAGTCACAAAATTTGACCTTCCTCTAGATTAAGCTCAAAAAATCTCAATCTAAGCATTATTCGAAAGATTCAATCGTAAGATCTCAAAATTCACTTGACATTCTTTCTCGCATACCAAATTTGAACCGTTCATTCTTCCTCATTTGTGAGATTATAATGGTCAAAGTTGGTTGAGTTCCTCTCCTGCGGGAACCTCCAAAACCCGTTTCGGGTTCTAAGGAAAGTTAGGGGTTAAGCCAAAGTCTACACATTGGGTCTCTAGGACTATGCATTTTTTTTTTATTGATTAACCCCTAAGCGTCCCCGTGTTTTAAAACTAGACCCAAAAAAATGCATGGTCTTTAAGGAGTTGTATCTCTTCTATCCATTGTTGGATTTTAACTTTGTATTTTAGTATAGAATCCAATTAAAGTCCACTCCTTGCTGTAGAAATCTTAAGCCCTAAACGTCCTTGAGGTATTTTTGGCCAAAAACTCATTTTTGAAAACATTGACATAGATATAATAAAAAAATAATCTATCCAGATCTCAACCATATGAACTTGTAATAGACTTGTTGTAGATCATGTGAACCAAAACTTGACTCATAACACTTTATAAATTGTGAGGTCATAATGTTTTAGTGTGCATAAAAAGGCTACAAAAAACTATCATTTTTGCTTTGTAGTTTTTTTTGTAGCGTTTTATGAAATAGATTTCATGTTGGTAGTAATTCATAAAAATCAAGTTTTGATTTCACATAATTGGCTTACAGTGGTAAAACATGCCCCATGTTTGAGAACCCAAAAAACAAGAAGTTGTTTTTACTAATATGCATGCCACAAATTCATACTCCCTCATCTCTGAGAAGATCCATGATTTGTCAAAAATTGTTGGATTTTGTTAATTGGTCTATATTATTTATTCATGGTTGGATATGGTCTCGATGGTCTCATTGGTGTGGATCACTCATTAGAATCGAATCTTAGATGCTTCGTGAGACGAGTGTTTGAACCAAATCTTGGTTTCTTTTAGAGATAAAGGCGTATAGTTTAGTATAGGTATGCAATTTGTACCACACAGACTAGACTTGAGTTGGGACTCAATCCAAGTGATTTCATCCAAAACAGTCTTCGAATGACCCTTTAAAGTTGTTGCTTGTCATTCATTGTGTCAATTTCCAATACATGGCACATTTAAAGTTTAGGGTAGGATGCTTGAAAACTGCACAAGATCAAAATTTGCTTCCCAACTTTAAATTTTCATTCAATGCTGACACATATTTTAGAGTGTGCACATTTCAAAATGTGCACATTTAAAAAAAAGACATACGACCCTCACCTCCAAAATTTATAACTAACTATAAATAAATCCAAATCCAAAGTTCATGATTTCAATTGGTACATAAACGCTCATTTTCAAAAGTAATTTCAAAGCTCGCCAATCTGATATTCATGCAGTTTTTGAGCATGTCAATTTACACACGGGAAAATGCATGTAGCATCAACCACTTCCCGAAAGAAATGGCATATCATTGCGGCACCCGGCTCCCAAACACAACCATTCCAAGATGAAGATGTGACGATCCCTAACGACTGAAATCTTTCAGCCATTCCCATATCGCAACAATTACCAGCAATTCGAGATGACTACAGTGGTGCAAGGAGATGTGGAGAAAGCATATCAACGCATTCTTGCCCTAGAGGTGCCTGATGTTCGCACTTCTGTAAACAATGCAACAACTCAACTGTTTAATTTACACTAAAAGAACGTTGGGTTATATCCATGCAGGACATCATAGGAGTGCTCCTCATTGATCGAGATGGCAACATCCTACGCAACACGATGCCAGAGGTGAGTCACTCAACAGAGATTGATTACTGCCAAGAATGATGCAATTGTTGTGCTAATGATCGTAACTGACAGGAGCATGCGAAGAAATATATACAAGAAATTCCAGCGTTAGCAATTATGACCCGCAGTGCAGTTCGAGAGATCGACGCCAAAGACGACCTGACGATGATGCGCATCAAAAGCAGAAAGCATGAAATGATGATCATTGTCGAGGAGAAGTTCACTCTCATGGCTCTTCAGGAGTATCCTGGTTTCTGGGTTGAACCTCCCCCTCCTCCTCCTACTCCTCCCGGGGACTCAGACGATGACTATGACGAGTAGCTTTCATACTTTGCAACAAGTAATATTCAATTTGAGCAGCAAATTTGCTAAAATCAATCAATTGACAGAACTTAGCAAGAATGTCGTGCACAGTAACACGCAACACCACATTCAAACTTTGCAGCAAGTAAGCGACAAAATTGATATAATCAACCAAATGAGAGAACTCGGCAAAGAATGTTGTGATTGACATGGAATAATATGTACTTCAGATTCTCTGAAAATCCACCATTTGGGATATGCTTGCACCTTCTATAGCTTTAGGGTTTCCGAGGCTAACTTAGAATGTTGGCTGATGGGCTCGGAGAAGAGGTATCGCAGGAGTACACCCACTACTGCAACACTTAGACTGTTCCCGAGCAATGCGTATCTGGTCCAAAGCAGACACACGGTTAACCATTCATGAAATGAGGTTACAGGGAGAAACTTGATGCAAAGGTTGGGTATAAAAGCTACCTCTGTCTCAAGCTCACTTGACTTGGAAATGTGAAAGCTGGAGGGAACGAATGCAAGTTAGCTATCTGCGAAACAGTCAGAAAATTTGACAGCTTTCAGTCATCTCCAGCTTTAGCCCAAAGACGAAAGGATCATATAAGAAACTAACAAGGTTCATGGTTAGGCACGAATAAGAAAGAACTCACCTCTCTTGGACTGAAGTAGCGCAGTCCAAGATCATGAAGCGAAACCCCTTCTGGCAAGTCCTGTGTAATAAGCGCCCTCCGAAACTTTATCCCATCATGCCAGACATTCTGCAATAACGCATTCTTATTATCAATACTATCCTCAATTTCTCTTTTAAGCAATGCAAGATAAGCAGAAGGCTCTACACGGCATCGATTCATCTCAGCCCTAGAAGACTATGATATTCTCGATTCATTGGATATATGGTTCAAACGGGGCTATATTTCAAGATTACCAGAATCAGTGCATGTGTAAATCGAGGAGAAAAATCAAACATTAAGAAACACATTTGTAAAATTTGACTGCCTTAAATCATACCTTCGTTGCCAGTAAAGAGCCGGTGCCCTTCGCGTACGAGCCATAGCTTTTGGTAAAACAGCAACACCTCCTGGAGTCCTCGGTGACAATATCTGGTGCACATTAGCAAATCTTCAAAACGATCAGTATATAGAGCTATGAGGATCAAAGCGATGGAGACATCAACTTCAACATTCTTCTACATTAACGGGATGGTGAACTAGCCACACAACATCATGAAATTGTATCGAGGAGATTGCGGAAGTATACCGAAACAATCACCCCATCGCTCCAAAATGCTTGACGGCAGCTTGTAAAGCTCCCACTTATCGCCCTCAGCTTCAGTCCTTGAGATAGAGGTTTCACCCTCGACTAATTCCTGAGCGTCGCTAACTAATTCTTTTAGCATAGGCGGTGTACCAAGCTCATCCGAAGTGCACGGTTCCTCCTCCATGAATTCACTAATAGGTCTGCAGAAAACACCTGAATCTACAACAGGCTCGTTCATCTTCACCAATGGCTGCCTTCGAAGTGGCTCTTCATGAATGTCTTCACTGGCTATTATGCTGTTGTTCTCCTCAGAATGTAAGTTGACAAATTCTGCAAGCGGTCCCAGCTCACAAAGCAGTTTACTGTTGTATGCAGGTTGGAAGAAAATCCTAGGCTCTTTCTTCGCCTGCAACGTTGGTTACCTCTCATCAGATTCGAAACTATGTAAAGATACAGATAAGTTGATCGTACTATGAAATCAACTTACCAGGCAGAAATAACGTGGACGAGAGTATGGAATACCCAATTGCTGAGGGCTCATTATAAATTCTTGTGTCGTAAAGCCCATGTCCTTAAAATGACTCATAAGGTGGCCATGAGTAATTGAGTTCTGCTCACGAACACATATATCTCAAATCAATACCGTTCAAACCACATACACTTCATCAAACATGTACGCAGTTATCAGTATATCATTCTGCATCGACTGCCCTGGTTATAATGTATACACTGTATGATCTGCACTGTAAGGTCGATCGATGCTAACCTCGAATCCAACCACATTTTCAACCAATATGTAGGTTGGAGGAAATTTCATTTGAGGAAGCAATTCAAGCATCTGCAGGAACGAATACGCGCGAGCATCTCCAGCATCCTTCCGGAGGCCTGCAACCTTCACAAGTCCCGATGAGAATGTTCAGATACGTGGACTGAATGGCTCGAAGAATCACCCCGTCTCATGCATCCTGAGCTCTTAACCTCATCCAAGATTTCTTCAAACGATACCCATAGCGATTTCAAACATAATCTGGTAGAGCAGAAGAAGCATGCAACAATACGAGGGTATCTTTTACCTTGCCGAGTATAGGGTTGACAGGGTGGGGACATTATCCATGTATCTGCTTCGTAAGCATCCAACTGACGTGCAGTCAGCCGCTGGATATTTCTCTGCATGAACATGTTTACATGATTTGTTTAGAAGTTTATGGCCATACTATCTTACGTAATACTCCAGGCATCACTCCATTATCATATCCAACTTCAAGAAATAACGTGCTATTAGAATATGCAGGATTTGCAGCCTAGATTACAGCCATGTATTTACACTATCTTCGTAACAAAAACGGTAAAAAGTTTGAAAGAGAGAAGTATTGGAGTTTCTCGTGATTTCATGTTTTATGACATTTCGTGTTACCATAACTAAAAGATGTAATGACAATTGCACAATCGCCATGCTACTTTTTGTACCGCAAGAGCTTTCAGCAATAAACATTCAGCGAACCCGGGATGAACATGTTTCTTCTTCTGTAGAAAGATTCCAGATTGAGCTAGAATACTAACCTGACTCGGGCGATGCCCGAAGTTGTGTTCGTATACATCGTTGGCCACCTCGTTGATATCAAAAGCTTCCAAAACCACAGCCTCCACTCCTGATTCTTGCAAGGAATATCTCTACACAACCATAGCAAGCGAACCTTAAACCCTAAACCCTGATTATAATTTGTGATCATAGTCATAAAAGAATTATGACCATCTGACACAGTAAAAACAATTGCGGTTCCAAGAGAGGATTTGAGGGGAGTTTATCAGTGGTAGAGGTACTGATGATGTTGAGTAACGAATTGTGCGCGAAGAATTGGAAATCAAGGGCGGTTATTAAGGTGCCACTTACCAGTCCTCCAATGCCACTGTAGAATTCGAGAACGCGTTTGGGATTGTCAGCGACTGCCATCGCAACCGCCATCGCCGAAAGACAAAATCACTGCAAACACATTCCGAATCAAGAGACCACCTGCAGGGAGTGTGATAGTACAGAACCCCCCTGCAGCTTTATAATATCACATCCCTATATACGATGCGGGAGGATATCAGCCAACGATATCAAAAAACTTTCAGGATACCAGGCTTGAGATATCTGCGGACCGGGTAAGGATATCTCTAATCGGTACATTGGTGGATGCTCCACACCATTGCACAACACTGCTTTTAGATGCAGACTTCGATAGATAGATAGATAGATAGATAAGAACTCCAATCTCCAATAAGAGATTGGCGTGAATACAGCGTCTGTTCGTTATGTCTTTACCTTAATGGCCACAGGACAAAGAGGTAACAGAGCAAAACTACTCACCCCTTTCGGGAATAGACACTAACTCAACACATACCTGTAACTGGACTAAACTACTCATAACTACAGTTGGACTGAACTAGAGTTACCAAGATAAAACTATGGATGGTGCGGGGTGTTTGGTGAAGCCATGGGTGTGTTAAGTGAGATTTTGGTGGGTTCGTGGTCACTAAGCCATGCAATCCTAGAGTGGTTGAGGTGTGGGACGTTTTGTAATCGTGCTGGTCCGAGTACGAACCCGGACGGGCTCGTTTGAGCAGTTCGCATGGCTTGGGGCTGGCTGTGAGTATATGACAAGAAAATAAATCAACCACCCGGTCCTTACCCGAGAAGCTGAGAACGAAGCATTGCGCTACTAACAACATTGGTTTGCACCACTACCCCCCCCCTTTTGTTTATCATGGTGGTTCGAAATTGGTAGGGAGGGTTTGGTGGTTTTCTAGTTTTCGTTTATGTAGGAGGATTAATGCGGCGTGTCTTATGGCTATTGTGTTAATTGATTCAAATGTATTTTTGATTTGTTTTTTGGTGAGTTTGAATGTGGTTTCTAATGAGGTCATGGAGGGTGTGTGAGTTGTGCCTCTGGCGCCTGAGGTTGTGACTATGAGAGGGTTGACATTCCAGCCACGGGCAACTATTGAGTCTAGTAGTGGTTGGTATTTGTTGATTTTATTTGTGATGGTTTCTTGCGGGAATCTATCATTACAATATGTGAATTCAACGTATTGGATGACAATGTTGTCATTGGGATGTTGTGGGGGTGTGCCTTGGTGTGAGAGACCTATTACGCATAATAAGTCAGGTCTAAATGGTGCATTGCAGTGACATCTACGTATGTCGCAAGTGCAAGGGAGGAGCCAACTTGGTACTGTGTTATCAGGGGGTGCGTTAAGGTGGTTTCTAGCATTTATGAGTGTGTAACATCTAGATTTGGTATTTGACAGGATGAGTTGTTTGATGGTTTTAATTGCCTGATTGTGCCATGTAACTCTAAGTGCGTGTATGTTTGGTTGGGGGCATTTGAGTAGGACGTGTAGCCACGTGTCTACGTCTGTGGAGTTGCAGATAGGGCATGTCTTTAATGGGAACCTTATATGTCCAAAGAATAGTTGTTTTCGTGCGCGTCCCATATATTGTCCTGTTCGGAATTTTAGTATGCTAGTTATTTGAGAGTCTGTAATTGTTGGGTTTTTCCAAAAGGAATTTGAAGATTTTGCATGTATATGCGGATTGGAGGTCCATTTATTTATATTGGGAAAGTCTTCTGCAAGTTTTTTAAGGTAGTTTTCACGGTCGTATTTGTCAAGGTATGTGTGGAGGTTTCTGACAGGACCTTTATCGGGTCTATGGTGTGGTCCCGGCCATATATCTTTTTGGTAATAGAAAGGGGTGATTTGTGCGAATTCGTGGTGTTTACGGGCAAATTTATAGTTTTTCTCGTTTCCGTCTTTTGCGAGTTTGTCGGCTTTTTCATTTCCAAAGATATTGACATGGGCTTGTACTTTATGAAATGTGGTAGGTTGTATTCGTGTTTGTAGCATGTTGGTTATAGCAATGAGGGTGTTTTGGTCTGGGTGATTGTTTTGTAGAGTAGAGTGTGTTAACTGTGTTTGTAACACGTATAAGCAGTTTATGCAATCTGTAAAGATGTATGCGGGTTCGTCTATGTATTTTGTTGTGAGTATTTTGAGTGTTTTATATATGGCCATAAGCTCTGCTCTGAAGATTGTTTGAAGGCCAGGTAGTCGTTTCGAGATTTGGATATCTGGTTTGGTGGGGTTATAAATGCCATATCCGGCGGTTTCAGGTAGAACACGGCCAGATGCTATTTCTTGGGGGGGTTTAAAAGAGCCATCTGTATAGTAGCTATATTGGGGGGGAATTTGATGGGGAGATGTGTAACAAATTGTGGAAGTGGGGGTGTGGTTGAGAGATTGAGTGTATAAATGGGGGGGTATAGTAATTTTGTCCAGTTTTTGTTTTTATTAACCGTGGTGTTGGCGGGGGTAGAGGGGACTTCTTGGAGTTGAAAGTGTGTAATGGATAAGTTTCTAAGTGTGGTTGTGAGGTTTTGAATGTCTATTGAGGTGGTGAGATTATGTTGTTTGTGATGGATGCAAAGGATTTGGATTGTGTTTGGTTCGGTGCGTGGTTTTTGGTGATTGGTGGAAATGGTGGGCTCTTCGTATGTTATTGTGTCTGCCGCAAAGTGTGCTAGAACATGCGTATCCGGGAATTGAGTTGAGTAAGGTGTTGGGTTGTGGAACCATTGCTTGTCTGGCATGACAACAATGGTTGTGGCATTGTGATTCTGTTGCGCGGCTAATCGAGCCTAGTGTATGGTTTGTTGAGCGGTTTCATCGTTATGAGGGTGGGCATATCCTATGCCTTGCCATTTGTATTGGAAGGCAAGTCCACTAGAGCCAAATATTTTGTCACGGGGGAATATGGAGTAGTATTTTGTAATTTGAAGTGGACATGTTATCGGGGAGGAGAAGTATGTGTGTGTAATTTGGAAGGATGTGATAAGTGTGTCAATTATGGCAGTGGGAAGCGTGTGGTGGTGTATGGTTTTGGGATTGCGTTTGGAGATAGTCTGATTGTAGCATTTATATAGCAGAATAATTTCAGTTTCAAACGATTGCGTGGGAGGGGGGGTTAAACCGTGGTTGGTGTTGAGGCATGAGTGGTATTGTTTCCATAGCCATGTGAGTCTAGATGTGGGGATGGTGAGGAGGAAATGGCCGGTATTATCATATAAATGTGTTGTTGCATGTAGGACTTGTATGGTGTGGGAGTTTGTGAGGATGTCCTTGTCAGGATTGCAGTTTTGGAGATGTATTTGTATAAGAGGTAGGTTTGTTGGAGGGGGGATGAAGCGGGTGTCTTTTACTTGTGGCAGTGTGAAGTAAGTGTTGATGCTCTGTTTATAGAGTGTGTGCTTTTGTTGTGTGTAATAATCAGATAAGAGGTTAAGATTATGTCTTATGACGGCCGGATAGTTTGGTGGAAAGAGTTCTTTTGGAGATAGCCAGGTGTGGAATGGAGGATGGTTGTATATTTCCCAATGACATGTGTATTCATTAGAGGAGTGGGTGATTTTGTATTTGTCATTTTTGGTGACTAGTTTGTGTGCAGATATGTGGTGTATGGGAAAGTGTTACCACTGACGTCACAGGGTAACTTCGGAGACCATGGCAGGAACCACAGCAGCAACTGGACCACCACGGCATACTCAACGGAGGAGATAGCGGCCGAACTAGGAGATCAAGGCAACCGAGGCAGAAGACAAGTGCTGACCACGGCAGCCAAGATAAGGGCGCCGCCAGATTTGTAGGAGTGCCGTAGTATTTAAAGTAGTAGAAAATAGGGGAGAGGACTCTCTGTAGTCACCGTAGAATCGAGCACTCGGTAGAGACATCACCCTCCATTGTATTACACTTCATTTGATGAATACAAAGGCCACCGAGCCTACACTCTCTCCCATTTCTGTGTCTCCCTCCTTCGGCACTTCACTTGTCCGCATAGCTGTGATTGCGTGGATGCCATGAGTGCCTAAACTCTTTCCTCCTTTTCTCGAACTCCTACAAACTGTCACCGTGTGCACAGAGACTCCGCGGTATCTGGATGTTCAGTTAGGTCTCCTGCGCTCGATACTCGAACCCCGGAGGCCTCACACTACCCGGGTCCCATATCCCCGGTACCTCACCTGTTCCGGTTAGACACCGCTGGTAACCAGAAATCTCCCACGGTAACCGGTTCACCTTCTTACCGCCTCCAGGGAAACTAAGTGTGATGTCACCTTTTTAGAACTTCCCCCCAGAAAGTCAACTCCGTGGCATTATGCTTACTAAGATAGCCCGACTAGCCAGCCATCCACGCCCTCGTAAAGCATCCCATCCTCGGTAACCCAGGATAACATTTTGGCGACCATGTTGGGGATGGAATGTTGAGTCATCCCAAAAAACAAGTGAAATCATAAACAGACAAGAAACATGCCTCCACGAAAAGCAACAGAGAAGAATGCAGAACCTGAAGAGGTTACACCCCAAGATGACCAAGATACCATGAGAGAATTGCTCCAATGGATGAAACAGCAAATGACCGATTTGGAAGCAAAAAATGATGCCACCAATGCCAAGATTGAATTACTAAATTCTCACTATCTCCAGGGAATAGGTACGTCTACAACTATTCCAAATCCACCCCTAGTCACCATGGTGGGACCATCAGGACTCCCGTCCAACGATCCCACAATGGCCGCTTCCATGGCATCCAGAGAACGAGACAGACTCATCAAGTTACCGAAAATACCTTACCCAGTTTTCGATGACTCCGGTGACCCAGATTGACACGTGCGCAGGTTCAAAGTGATAGCACGATCCAACGGCGTCACCAGCACGGAAGATTTGCAGAATATCTTCGGAACCACGCTCCAAGGCAACCACATCAATTGGTATATTGATTTTGAGGCCGAACACCTGTTACCAACATGGGAAGAAATGGAACGTAGTTTTCTGCAGAAATTCAGGAAACTAAAAACAAGCTCCGAAATCCTCCGAGCTTTAGCAAACATTTAGCAGGAGAGAAACGAACTCGTTGACAAATTCTACGATAGATTCAAACAATTGGCAGACTCGAGGTCAACGACCCGAGGAAGACTACCTATGCGAATGGTTCAAGAAAGGATTATTACCTTGGATACAGCAAGGCATCATCATCCGCGGAGTGAAAACACTACAAGACATACTAGCTGCTGCCAATGATATCAGCAGAGAGTTCACCGCTATTGATAAAACTCAAACACCGTTGTTAACACTTCCAACAACTCGAGTAACCACTCGCTCAACACTCACACCATGCGTCACGTGTGGAAAACTTCACGCAGGGCGTTGCTGGTTCTCCAATACGACACCAAAAGCAGATGATGTCAGGTCTACACGGACCAAAGCCGCTGCCATATATCCACAGGAAATCGATGTGGATGCTCTCCAACCTGGCCGAAATGACGGCTGTTGGGAATGTGGATCCCCTCATCACCGACGGGGACAATGCCCGGTTTTAAAACAACGCTGGGCCAACACTCGCACTGCCTCAGACACCAAGGCACACCACAGCAACACCGATCCGAGCTCCAGCAATAGGAGAGGAGGAGTCACTCTTACCGAAGTCCATGGTACCAACATCGCTACCATAAGCACCGCGGCAGTAACAACCAGGTCAAAGGCCACTGTGGATAACCATGTCGTCGAACACCGCAAACCATTTGCGGAACAGCATTGGAAGAGACTACACAATCTACGAACAGAAATACAAGCCGACCTGGAATCCGCGGTAGTCCCAGACCTGCAGTAGTTATTAGAAAAGACTGACGTAAAAATCACGTTAGCAGATCTGCTAAAAATTAGCCCGGAACTCCAAACTTATATACAGAACATTCACAAAACCGCAACCACGGCCACGGCAACCGTGGAAATCAATGCAACAGCCATCGACACCGAGACAACAGTGATACACGTCCAATTGGGACAGCATCAATTAAGAAATGTGCTGGTCGATGGAGGTTCCGGGGTTAACGTAATCAGCGATCACCTCAGACAACAGCTAGGACTACCACGACCAACAACAACACAGTTTGTCCTACGAATGGCAAATGATGCCCCGGTGACACCATTGGGAATCCTGGCCACCGTGGCTATCACTACTCACGGCATCTGGACACCGGCGACTTTTGTTGTCATTGATATGCCAAATAGCAGCAATTTCCCTATGATATTAGGGCGACCATGGTTACGTGACATGAATGCGGTTCATGACTGGGCCAGAAATCAAATAAGGATCCAAAGATATGGGAAAACCATGATAATCCCCGTGGACAGTTGCATTACCAGAGAAAAAATCAAACAAATACGTCATCAGGCTGGTACGGCATGGGGTAAAGGACTGACACATGAACAAGAGGCCCTGGTGTTCCACGCCGACCCCGATCTAATCCCGCTAGCAGAGATTCACTTGGCCAGCGTGGTCTCACAGGAGGATACATTTGATATTCCCTCAAGGTTTACCACCGAAGTCGCCAAAGGAGTCGTCATTGACAACACTCCGGCATCCAAAGCATTAAGTCAGCAAGTGATAACTGGCTGGACACATGGGTCCAAAGAACAAGTACAGCTTGTCAACCTTGGTACCGAACAGGAGCCAAAAAATGTCAAAATAAACGCCGACGCTCCCAATGACATCAAAAGAGCAGCCATAGCACTATTCAAAGAATACCATGATATATTCGCATGGACGCATGAGGATTTAAAAGGGATACCAAGGACGATAGCTGAACACACAATAGACCTGGTACCAAACGCTCATCCAGTCCAACAGCGCAGATACCGAATGAATCCTAACTATGCTATCAAGGTCAAGGCAGAATTGGATAAGCTGCTTAATGCCAAGTTTATTTCCCCGGTAGACTCGGCACCATGGTTGTCTCCAATGGTAATCATCCCTAAGAAAAACGGCGCGTTACGAATCTGTGTTGACTTTCGCAAACTCAACGCAGCGACTAAAAAAGATCACTATCCTCTACCTTACATGGAAGAAATCATCGATGAAGTGGCAGGACACGAAATGTAGTCATTCCTAGACTGTTTTTCAGGGTATTATCAAGTAGCAATGGCAGAGCAAGATAAAAACAAGACCGCGTTTTCCACGGAGTGGGGGCCATATCAATTCGAAAGAATGCCATTCGGGGCCAAGAATGCACCTATGACATTCCAACGTGTCATGAAATTGATTTTTTGTCCTTATCTAAAGAAATTCTTCCGGATTTACCTAGACGACGACACAGTTTACGGACGAATGCAAGACCATGTTGACCAGTTGAGACAGATATTTCAGGCCTGCAGGGAAAACGGGGTAAGCCTCAATGCCGACAAATGTATGTTCCTATTTTTTGCCGGAGTCATCTTGGGATATATTGTCTGCAAGTATGGCAAACTCCCAGATCCTTCTAAAATCCAGGACATCCTAGATATGACCCCACCCAGAGATCAAAAAGGCGTCCAAAGACTACTTGGCATTTCATAGTTCAATCGAATGTACATCGAGAAATTAGCTCACCTAACGGCACCAATAGCTGCCTTGAATCATCCAGGTTATTCCTATCCACGAGATTGGACTCCGGCAGCACAGGTAGCCTTAGACAAAATTAAACAAGCGTACTCGGAGGCACCAATTCTTCTAGCACCCAACTGGGCCAAGCCATTTCACGTGCACACAGACGCCTCCAAAATCGCCGTGGGCGTGATGCTAGCACAAAACATCAATGGTAAACACGACCAACCGGTGGCATACGCTAGCAGGTTGCTAAACCAAGCAGAGCGCAATTATTCCACCACGGAAAGAGAAGCGCTGGCCATGGTGTATGCAGTAAAGAAATTCCGACATTACCTGATAGGAAATAAATTCCGATTTATGGTAGACCACCACAGTTTATCCTATCTAGTAAACCAGCCGTTAATCACCGGAAGAGTTGCACGGTGGATCATGATCCTCATGGAATATGACTTCGAGGTAGTTTTTGTACCCGGAAAACGACACATTGTAGCGGATTATCTCTCCAGGGACACCAATGCTACCGAAGAAGGCATAGATGACTCCTTTAACGAGCCATATATCCAAGCTGCCTCACTGCAACCCAATGTCATCGGCACCACAGAAGTTCAAAAAGATTGGAGACATGACATCATGGAATACTTAGGACAGGGAAGTATTCCGGAAGGGTTGACTGGCTCCCAAAAAATCAGCTTTGTGAGGACCACATTTCCATACACTATGATAGACAACAGCTTGTACCGAAAAGGCACCGATTTAGAGATACGACTCTGTGTGCCCAACAAGGATCAGCAACAAATCATTACCACACTCCATGCTGGCCCCGCAGGCGGACATCAAGGACCGGAGACCACAGTCCAAAAAATATTAGCAGCCAAATATTGGTGGCCCACGGTGCACAAAAATGTCAACACCTATGTTAAAAACTGTCACGTGTGCCAAACCGCGACCACCAATTTCCAGCATCAAGGACGAGTGCCACTAAAATCAATCCCACCACTGGGATCATTTCAAAGATGGGGACTCGACTTTGTAGGACCAATCAAACCGGCAACGAAGCAGGGATACAAATACATCTTTGTCGCGCACCTCTCCTTGAGGAGTGCCCGCAACACCAAGGGCCCAAGGGGGACACCGGAGTGACGCCCGGGCCTTGGGGTGCCAAGGTGAAGGGAACCTAAGTGGGCCTAGTGTGGGAGAGGACCCCGGGCGTTGGAGACGCCTCTCACCCACGGAGACTAGGAGCCACGAGGGAATGGACATGAGATTATAGAAGCTCATGTTGCCACGATTCCGGGATGCTAAGGAGCACCTCATTTGGAGGTGTGAGCTAAAAGTTATGGGAGTTGGAAGATTGTGGGACTAAAGGGAGTGCTGTCCAGGGACAGTGCTGGACTGGGAAGCTGGCCCGGGACTCCCGAATCTTCAGAGGGGCATAACTCCCTCAGTACTTGTCGGAATGAGGCAAGTAAGGTGTCTATCGGCATCTACTTGACGAGTAGATGTCGATAGAGTGGTCGCTCGTCGCGTTTGGATGCGGGACAAGGTAGATACGAGCCCTGGAAGGTTCGGGAAGTCTCCCGGGGCCTTCCAGCGGCTAAGGCATTGGGAGATTGGGTGGTCTTCCAAACCTTAGAGGTGTGAGGGTCCAGCCCTTCACCTAGGACCAGGGGGCTGCCGAATCCCACAGAGTATACTATGGGGAGGGCTGGTCTCCTCCCCACTCCCATGGTGCCTTGGTGGTGACCAAGGTGGGAGTCCCAGTGGTGTGGCTAGTGTTGGGGCCTCACCATGGGGACTCCCAAGCCAAGGTGAGTCCCAATGGGTGGAGCTAGTGTTGGAGCTCCACCATGGGGACTCAAAGTGCAAAATGAGGCACGGTGGGTGGAGCTAGTGTTGGGGCTTCACCACGGTGGCTCATAAGGACAAGGTGAGTCCCGGTGGGGAGCTAGTGTGTTGGGCTTCACCACGGGGACTCATATAGGCAAAATGAGGACCATGAGTGCTACCGATGTGGGGTGGTGTCTCACCGCCGGCGTTGTGATTACTTGGTGGCCTTGGGGTCACCATGGTGGTCATGGGCGGTGGTAAGGAGACACCACCAAGTGCGGTTAGGCCGCGTGGTATGGGAGTGCCACCAAGTTGGGCCTTGGACATAAGTGGAAGTCCGCACCTAACCATTGGCTACCTACGAAGGGGTTGAGTCCCGGTTGCATGAGTAAGAGGGATTGATAACCAAGCGGTGAGCTTGGTGGTTGGTATGGAGAGCTAACTTTGTGCATGTGGGGGATGTGCAGAGTTAGCGCTCGTGACACTTGCTAGAGTTGGGAAGAAGTTGGTGTAAGCTAAGGTGAACTAGCAAGGGTTGCGACACTTGGTATCAGAGCAGGCTTTTAGTACCCAAGTGCAAAGTTGTGAGGGAGCAATGGGCAAGAAGAAGACCATTGAGGGTGATGAGCCTGGAGCTTCTAAGCGGCCACGCACGAGGGGGAACAAAGACCCCGATCCTACAAGTGAGGCTCATTCTCATGACTCCAATGAGCAAGCTGTTACTAGTGAGGGCAATGAGCAAATGGAATTGTCACTTCAAGAGGAGCCCTTGGGTGAAGAGGAGCGCTCTAGGTCGAGACGCCTAGAGTCTTCCCAAGGGGTGGAAAGACAAGATCCTCAATTGGCTTTCCAAATGAGAATGCTTGAGTTCATGGACTCCGTGAATCAAGAGCTCAAGCGTGGGAAGGAAGAAAGGGATCGCCAAGAGAGGTTGATTGAACACCTCATGATGCAAGGGTCCCGACCTTCATCTTCCACCAAAAAGTTGGCTAAGGTAAACATGCCAAGCACCTTCTCGGGACTTGGTAAGGCAAGGAAGGTGAAGGAATTCCTTCTTGAGATGGATAACTACTATGATGTCCAAAAGCCGGATGAGGAGGACAAGGTTTCCATTGCGGTGACATTTCTCAAGGATCATGCTCTTCAATGGTGGACAAGCAAAAAGGAGCAAGAGCCGGAGTTGGTGGCAAACTTGACTTGGGGTGGCTTCAAAGACTTGTTGAGTGAACGCTTCACACCGTAGTATCGGGAGTTGAGGGAAGGCATGAACTTGGTGCAAATGAGGCACACCGGGTCTCTCAAGGCCTATGTGCGTGACTTCAATGCCCAAATGAATGCCACACCCAAGATGGATGAGTTCTCTAAGAAGTGCATCTTTTTGGGTGGGCTTCAAAAGTGGGTGGTGGATGCCTTGTTCAAGTTCCCAAAACTTCCTGAGGATGTGGCGGGCATCATCAAGATTGTTGAAAGGATTGAGGCTGATGGACCCGAGAGGAAGTCAAGTGGCCCCTCTCAACAAAGTGGATCAAATAGGAATGCGGCTCGAGGCAAAGAGCGCAAGAAGTTTGGCTTTGGCAACAAACACAAGGGACAAGTGGATGGTGGAGCCTCTAACAAAAAGGAACACCAAGGGGGAAAGCCATCAAAAGGGGGAGACAAAGGTGATGACACCAAGGCCAAGAGGTGCCATGGTTGTGGCAAGATTGGCCACTTCATTGCGGAGTGCCCCGACAAGAAGGTGAGTACCATTGCAAGTTTTGCTTGTGTTGAAGACCGCATACTAGAAGGAGGTTTTGTGGCCAAGGCAAGTAGCCTCAAGCCAAGGCCGGGCCTCTTGTTTCTTGAGGCCCAAGTGAAGGACAAAGATGTCTCATGTTTGGTTGATACAGGGCAACGCACTCCTTCATGAGTCCCAAACTAGCAAGGGAGTTGGGCTTGCCACCGCAAAAAGGCAAGCAAGCCCATCAATGTGCGTTTTGCAAAGGGCGAACCGCACAAGACGGAGGAAGTGGCGTTGCAAGTGACCTTGAAGTGTGGGACATTGGAGTTTGTTGAGAATTTCACATTATGTGAGATGGATGAGGTAGACCTCATCTTAGGGGATACCTTCTTTGAGGCGCACACAAATGATGTGAGGCGCAAGCCCAAGACGGTTAGTGGTGCGCCGTGATGGCAAGGAGTTAGTGTTGAAGTTAACTCGTGGCCCTTCAATAGCGGGGGGCAAATTAAACTTGGTCTCTTTAGACCAAATGTTGGAACATCAATTTGTGGTGATGGCTCGTGAAGAGCAACTTGGGCATGAGGGGAAGGGGGTGCAACAACCACTTCCCAAAGAAATTCAAGAGGTGTTGGCCAAGTACAAGGATGTGCTTACCAATGAGTTACCCAAAGAGCTACCCCAAGAAGAGAAGTGGATCACAAGATCGAGGTGCTACCTGGAGCTGAGCCACCTTCTAAGGCACCTTATCGGTTAAACCAAAAAGAGTTGATGGAGCTAAAGAAGCAACTAAACGACTTGTTGGAAAGGGGTTATGTGAGACCAAGCAAGTCACCATATGGTGCACCGGTCCTCTTTGTGGACAAGAAGGATGGCAAGCTTAGGATGTGCATTGATTATAGGGCCTTGAATAAGGTGACCATCAAGAACAACTACCCTTTGCCTCGAATTGATGATCTCTTTGATAGATTGGCGGGAGCTAAGTACTTTAGTCGCATAGACTTGAAGTCGGGTTACTACCAAATCCGCATTGCGGATGCGGATGTAGAAAAGACCGCGTGCCGCACAAGGTATGGGTCTTATGAGTTCCTTGTGATGCCCTTTGGGTTGTGCAATGCACCCTCAACATTCACAACCCTTATGAACACCATCTTTCGAGAGGAAATGGATGACTTTGTGATTGTCTACATCGATGACATCTTGGTGTTTTCCAAGACGGCCGAGGAACATGCAAGGCACCTTGAGGCAGTACTCATGAAGCTTAGAGACAACAAGCTTTATGCTAATGGGGAAAAGAGTGAGTTTGCACAACTTGAGATGGAGTTCTTGGGCCATGTGGTTACCGGAGATGGAATCAAGCCGGACATGAAGAAGGTGAAGGCAATTCAAGAGTGGAAGCGCCTTTCACAAAAAAGGACTTAGGTCATTCCTTGGCCTAGCAAACTACTATCGCCGCTTCATACGCAACTTCTCTAAGATTGCCAAGCCTTTGTCCGACTTGTTGAAAAAGGGGTGAACCAAGTATGGGATGAATTTTGCTACCAAGCCTTTGAGGAACTCAAGAACAAGTTGTCATCTCCACCAAAGGTTGAAGTTCCCCGAGTTTGATAAGCCCTTTGAGGTCCACACGATGCAAGTGACTTTGCCATTGGAGGCGTCTTGATGCAAGATGGTAGGCCAATTGCCTATGAGAGCAAGAAGTTGGATGGGTGTCAAAGGAGATGGCCAACTCACGAGAAGGAGCTCTTTGCGGTGGTGCATTGTTTGAAGACATGGCAACATTACTTGGGGTTGCACAAGACTAAGGTCTACACCGATAATGTGTCTTTGAAGTATTTTGAGACACAAGCACAAATGAGTGCCAAACAATTGAGGTGGCATGATGCTTTGGCGCTCATGAATGTGGACTTGATCCACAAACCGGGCCGTGACAATGTGGTGCCGGATGCGCTAAGTAGAAAGGAAGAGTTTCATGCCATGAGCACCACCCAAGTCTTGCGGCTCATGTATAAGGGTGAAGGCAATTGGGAACGGCGGATAAGAGAGGGGTACATGAAGGACCCCGAGGCACAACAAATGCTTGGTATCTTAGGAAGGGCAAGAAGCTCAAGGAGATCAAGTTGGTGAATGGATTGCTCAAGTATAAGCAAAGTAGGGTGTATGCTCCTCAAGGCAAGCTTAGATTGTTGGTTTTGAAGGAGGAACATGATAGTCCCATAGCCGGCCATAGGGAGAAAAGGCTACCATTGCAACGGTGTCAAGGAGGTACTATTGGCCGGGGATGAAAGATGACATAACCCACTTTGTGAAGACTTGTGTGAAGTGCCAACTTAACCGGCTTCATATCAAAAGCAAGCGGGCTTGTTGCAACCATTGCCAATTCCGCCGGGTCCTTGGCATAGTGTGTCTATGGACTTCATCACAAGCCTTCCCGAGTCGCAAGGGTATGATGCCATCTTAGTGATGGTGGATCGGTTTAGCAAGTTGGCTCATATGGTGCCAACTAGAGGAACTCGAAATCGCGCTTGAGACCGCCAAGATCTTTCTCGATGCATGGTGGAAGCATCACGGGTTGCCAAGAAGAGTGATTGTGTCGATCGAGACCCAAAGTTCACAAGTGCATTTTGGAGACACTTCTTTAGGAAGGTGGGAACCAAGTTGACATTTAGCACGCGCCTTCATCCCCAAACAGACGGGCAAACCGAAAGGGTGAATGGGGTCTTGAACCAATACTTGAGGAACTTTGTGAGTGCGGACCAACGTGATTGGGTAGACTATGTGGGGTTGGCGGAGTTCGATTACAATGCGGCCACACACTCGGCGACTAAAGAGTCACCTTTCAAAGTGGCCTATGGAGTGGAGCCACTCCAACCTCGCCGACTTAGCTCTCGAGGGGGCACATTCAACACCGAGTTCAACCAAGATGGTGAAGACTTGGCCAAGAAGCGGGAACATATGTTGGAAAAAACCAAGTTGTTGTTGGAGAAGGCAAGAAGGCGCTATGAGAAGCAAGTCAATGCCGGAAGACGTGAAGTGGAGTATGAGGTGGGACAAAAGGTGTTGTTGAATGTGAAGAACTTCACCATGCCCGAAGGCCTCACTCCAAAGTTCATGTCCAAGTTTGCGGGTCCGTTTCCCATTGTGGAACGGGTGTTCAAAGATGTGTATAAGTTGGAGCTACCACCCGAGATCAAAGTGCATCCAACATTCCATGTTTCATTGTTAAAGCCATTCAAGGAGGATACCTTGTGGCCGGATCGCAAGCAAGTGATTCGCCACCACCGTGAGTTGGTTGGACAACATTTGGAATATGAGGTAGAGGCCATCCTCAAGAGTAGGAACCTCAAAAACAAGAGCAAGGAATACCTTGTGAAGTGGCGAGGATACCACGAGAAAGAAGCAACGTGGGTGGCGGCAAAGGACATGGTGAATGCTAAGGAGGTGGTGGAGAACTTTGAGAAGAATAGGAGCTCCAACAAGAAGCAACGTAGGCATTGATGAGGACATCAACCTCCATAGTGGGGAGGATGACTTGTAGCTTCGCGTACATCCACAACACTTGTACTTGTTCTTTGGATTTGGCAATAAAGTTTGGCTTTGGTGTGTGCAAAGAGAAAGAGTATGAGATGGAGTCCTAGTCTTGTACTTGTGCTAAGTTGGTGGAAGAGGGGGAATAGAGATGTGAAACCGAGTTGGGAAGGCCGAGTAATGGGGACCAAGGCTAGGAGAAAGAGTGGATAAAACCATGAAGTCCCTTGGCCTTGGGCTTGTCCGGGCGGGGACAAGGTAATGGCGCGTGCTCATAAAAGCGCCACTCCCACAAACTAGTGCAAGCTAGTGCATGGGAGTCATGAACCCATGCCTTGAAAGAGATAGTGGGATCCGAGTTGGGCGGAACTTGGCATTACCCCCGTGCGATCGAGTCGTGGTGTAAAAGCCATCTTGGGTTTGCAACCAAGACAACTTGGTGGAAGCATTGAGGTCCAGCCTAGTAGTCAAGGAAGAAGTGTTAGGCTAGTGGAGCCTAACTTGGAGAGCCAAGGTAAGGGCAATCCAAGAGGGTCTCAAAGTAGGTGGGTCTAGAGTAGTTTAGTTGCCTTGGAAGAAGTCCAGGGTTCTAAACGGACCACCTAGTGACGACACCTTTGAGACTTTGCCAAAGTTTGAGAGTGCATTGTGGGGTCGCGCCTGGTGAAACACAATGCTGCACCAATGGGGATGGCAACCCAAGAGTTGGTGTGACCGACTACAAGTATAGTCGATGAGGGCATCGACTCCATTAGGTGGGGGTGAGTGTCGCGCACCTCTCCTTGAGGAGTGCCCGCAACACCAAGGGCCCAAGGGGGACACCGGAGTGACGCCCGGGCCTTGGGGTGCCAAGGTGAAGGGAACCTAAGTGGGCCTAGTGTGGGAGAGGACCCCGGGCGTTGGAGACGCCTCACCCCCACGGAGACTAGGAGCCACGAGGGAATGGACATGAGATTATAGAAGCTCATGTTGCCACGATTCCGGATGCTAAGGAGCACCTCATTTGGAGGTGTGAGCTAAAAGTTATGGGAGTTGGAAGATTGTGGGACTAAAGGAGTGCTGTCCAGGGACAGTGCTGGACTGGGAAGCTGGCCCGGGACTCCCGAATCTTCAGAGGGGCATAACTCCCTCAGTACTTGTCGGAATGAGGCAAGTAAGGTGTCTATCGGCATCTACTTGACGAGTAGATGTCGATAGAGTGGTCGCTCGTCGCGTTTGGATGCGGGACAAGGTAGATACGAGCCCTGGAAGGTTCGGGAAGTCTCCCGGGGCCTTCCAGCGGCTAAGGCATTGGGAGATTGGGTGGTCTTCCAAACCTTAGAGGTGTGAGGGTCCAGCCCTTCACCTAGGACCAGGGGCTGCCGAATCCCACAGAGTATACTATGGGGAGGGCTGGTCTCCTCCCCACTCCCATGGTGCCTTGGTGGTGACCAAGGTGGGAGTCCCGAGTGGTGTGGCTAGTGTTGGGGCCTCACCATGGGGACTCCCAAGCCAAGGTGAGTCCCAATGGGTGGAGCTAGTGTTGGAGCTCCACCATGGGGACTCAAAGTGCAAAATGAGGCACGGTGGGTGGAGCTAGTGTTGGGGCTTCACCACGGTGGCTCATAAGGACAAGGTGAGTCCCGGTGGGGGAGCTAGTGTTGGGGCTTCACCACGGGGACTCATATAGGCAAAATGAGGACCATGAGTGCTACCGATGTGGGGTGGTGTCTCACCGCCGGCGTTGTGATTACTTGGTGGCCTTGGGGTCACCATGGTGGTCATGGGCGGTGGTAAGGAGACACCACCAAGTGCGGTTAGGCCGCGTGGTATGGGAGTGCCACCAAGTTGGGCCTTGGACATAAGTGGAAGTCCGCACCTAACCATTGGCTACCTACGAAGGGGTTGAGTCCCGGTTGCATGAGTAAGAGGGATTGATAACCAAGCGGTGAGCTTGGTGGTTGGTATGGAGAGCTAACTTTGTGCATGTGGGGGATGTGCAGAGTTAGCGCTCGTGACACTTGCTAGAGTTGGGAAGAAGTTGGTGTAAGCTAAGGTGAACTAGCAAGGGTTGCGACAATCTTGGTTGCCACAGATTACACCACCAAATGGGTAGAGGTGTCAGAACGGAGACTACTAACAGAGAAGCATGAATAACACAATACTATAACATAATGTAATTGACGAAATGACCAGTGAAGGCAGACGTGCCTTCACTGGCCTTTTATACAGGAAGATATGGCAGTTAATGCCAACTGCTAATAACTACCGCTGGGTCCTACGCATGGTTGGCGGCCCACGGCCCAGTCCTAACATTACCCCCCCTTCTAGGTATAGCTGGTGGTTGGGGAGCATCTGGATGTAGTCTGTGAAAAGCCTGAACCATGAGTGGGGCGTTGTGTAAATGACCTGCGGGCTCCCAGGAGTCTTGCTCAGGGCCATAACCCTTCCACGACACCAAATACTGCAGCCGCCGTCCACGTCCAACAATTCGCGAGTCTAGTACTTGACGGACCTCCCATTCCATATCCCCAGCTGGGGTGATTACCGGAGGCGGTGGTCGTTGCTGCCGGCCTGGAATTGTATCGGGGCGGTAGGGTTCTAAAACAGCAACGTGAAATACATTGTGAATGCGCAGGGTGTGTGGTAACTGGAGACGGTAAACTAGATCAGAGAGTTTGGCGATGATCGTAAATGGCCCGAGGAACTTAGGACCTAGTTTCTTGGACGGAGACGTTGTCGCTACATGCTCACTGCGGAGGAGCACCTTGTCACCTACATAGTACCGGGGTGAGTCCTGTACGTGACGATCATAGTGGCGCTTGGCCTGTTCTCCGGCAATCTGGATCATTGTCTTGATCTCCTCATGGACTTGATGTAACAGCCGAACTCTGTCTTCTGCAGCCGGTACAATCGAAGTCGTAGGCTTGCTGAAGGACATTGTCGGGTGATAGCCATATGTTGCGTAAAAGGGAGAGAAACCTGTTGCAGAGTGGACGGAATTGTTGTAGGCAAACTCAGCTACCGGAAGAAGATCAGCCCAATCATCTTGGCGCTTAGTTGTGAACATACGGAGAATCTGCTCCAAGTATTGGTTCACCCGTTCCGTCTGTCCATCTGATTGAGGATGAAAAGCTGTTGTTGGGGCGGCCTGGATACGTAGAAGCTCATGAAGTCGCCGCATGAACTTGGAGACAAAAACTGCACCGCGATCAGAGATTAAGTCGGTAGGAGTACCATGATGTTTCCAGACATGTTGTAGATACAGCTTGGCGGTACCAGCAGCGTCTATAGTTTCCGTGGTGGGAATGAAGTGAGCCAACTTCGTATTCTTGTCGACCACCACCATTATTGCGTCGTAGTTGTCGCTGAGAGGAAGCTTGACGATGAAGTCAACTGATACTCGTTTCCATGGCGCTTCCGCTGCCGGGATGGGCTGGAGAAGGCCGTAACGGGGATGTCGGGTGGGCTTGGACCTCTGACAGAGGTCGCAACCGTCGACATATCGGTGTACATATCTGGTCAAAGACGGCCAGTAGAACGTACGTGCTACTAGGTCCACCGTCTTTGCACGTCCTAAATGCCCAGCAGCGGGTGCGTCGTGGCGTGAACGGAGGATCTGTCGTTTCAACTCTTCGTTGTCTGGGACCATAACTGCCGCTCGGAAAAGTAACAGTCCGTCGCTGAAGGTATAATCTTGAAATTGGCGACGTAATTGTGCTGGGGCTTCGCCAGAGCGTGTTGTCAGAAATCCAAGGATTGGTCCAAGTGTGGGGTCCACCGGGGTAACTTCCTTGATCCGCTGAAAGATCCGGTCATCGCTCCATAATGGACTAACTGTCTCCAACATTGCTAACCGTAGCAAAGGTCTTGTATTGTTGTCCGTAGCAAGAGTGTCAAATCTCCGGGAAAGCATATCCGCACGTCCGTTGAGAGCTCCAGGACGATGTTCTATGACAAAGTTGTATGCTGAGAGAAGTTCCGACCACCGAGCCTGTCGGCGGTTCAAGACCTTGGTAGTCATGAACTGTTCCAAGTTCTTATGATCAGAGATTACCCGAATCTGATGAGGCGAGCCCTCGAGATATACGCGCCAGTCTTGAAAAGCCAAGACAATACTCAAAAGTTCTTTGTCATAAATGTCGTAATTCTCCTCAGCTGCAGACATCTTTGAACTGCGATACGCACATGGATGTAGGAGCCCATCAAGGCCGTACTGAGAGAGAACGCCACCGGTAGCCGTATCGGAAGCGTCCGTCTCCAGGATGAAAGGTTTGTCAAATTGTAGATGGAGTAATACCGGTGCTTCCGTAAAACGGCGACGAAGCTCCCTGAAAGCCGCCTCCGTTTCCGGGGTCCATGCGAACGGCTGGCCCTTCCTCGTAAGTCGGGTAAGAGGAACTGCGATCTGTGAATAGCCACCAATAAACCTCCGATAGAAGTTGGCAAATCCCAAGAATGCCTGGACTTCACGAAGGGTCTTCGGTGTGGGCCAGTCCTTGAGAACAGCTACCTTGTCCTGGCACATCTCGAGTCCTCGGCTCGAAACCACAAGCCCCAGAAACTCCACTGACTCTTTGTGAAATTCGCACTTTGATAGTTTGGCGTACAGTCCGTGCTGCTGGAGGCGCCCCAATACCTCCCGAACCACCGGTCGATGTTCTTTCAAAGTCTTGGAGAAGATGAGTATGTCGTCGAGGTAGATCACTACTGAGATGTCGAGTAGGTCCCCAAATATCGTTTGCATGTGAGCCTGAAACTGGGCTGGGGCATTGGTAAGCCCAAATGGCATCACCAAATACTCGTAGAGGCCATATCGGGTTTTGAAGGCCGTCTTATACTCATGTCCCGCGGCCATCCGAACCCGATGGTATGCCTGACGAACATCGAGCTTAGTAAACACCTTGGCCCCTACGAGGCAATCTGTTAATTCCGGGATCAAAGGCAGCGGGTACCTATTTTTTATGGTCACATTGTTAAAATTCCGATAATCAATACAGACGCGGAGGGTTCTGTCCTTCTTCTTTGCAAATATGATTGGCGCAGAAACAGGGGACTGGGATCGTCGAATCCAACCCTTGCCAAGGTGGTCGTCGAGGTACTTGCGCAACTCTTCTAATTCCGCAGGAGACATGGGCCTCAACCCCATGTTGCGGGGCTCGTGTCCCTCCTTAAACTCTATCTTCATGTCAGAAGGTCCGTGCTGAGGAAGTGCGTTGGAGGCCTCCTCACTGAATGCCCCTTCTAGGTCAACGTAGTCCAAGGGAAGTGCCACCGCAGGTTGTGCTTGGACTGAAGAGAGCTCGGAGATCTCCAATGAGTATAAGTCAACTCCCTTGGTTGCTTGCCGAAATTTCGGTGGAGACGACAAGGTCGGCCGGATAGCAAGGACCTCGGATGGCAAAGAGGTCGGTAAACAGTGTTCTCCGCAGAAAGAGGAAGTAAATCGAACCACTCCGGTAGACCATCGGATGTCGGGGTCATGTCGCCATAGCCAAGGGGTGCCAAGTACACAGTCGTAGCGTCCGGTGTTGGTGATATCAGCCGTGAGGGTCTCAGCGTGGTCCCCAATCACCAGCTGAAAAGTTGCCTCGTGGGTCACTAAGTCTGTGTTGATAACGCGCCCGTCGATTACCCGAACCTCGCGGGGGGTGGACTTTACGGTAATCGTGGCGTGGCTAGCCTCAGCGAAAGTAGGATTTATGAACACACCAGTGGCTCCAGAGTCCACCAATAACGTGGCTGGTCGTCCGTTGGCTTTTCCTGCTAGCTTTAAGTGTGTCCCGGGGTCGGTGGTCGCACGTAGAAAAAGTGGCTCCTCCTTCGGACTTGGCGTGTCAATCAGTGCCTGTTTGTATGTTGTGGTCTTTGCAGTTTGGCAAGGGCTCGGGTACTGAGCCGAAGGTATCAGTCCCGGGCTTCCCCTTTTCCCGAAACACCGGCATCCCCTTCTCCAGTGGCAGAAAATGAAAGAGGTTTTGAAGGATTAGTTGGACACCGGGAACGTGTATGGCCTTGTTGTCCGCACCCCCAACAACGGCCTTGACGTTGAAACTCCTGTCGCTCCGCTGCCGTCTTTGCCATGGCCGTCGACTTCCTAGGAACCGGTGCAAGGGCATCGAGCTCCATTGGGACCGGGCCTGGTGCGGGGGAAGAGGTGAGGAACCGCCGCCCAGGGTGGGAGGCTGGAATAGTCGGGGTCACCGATAGCCGCCCACCCTTAGGCCGCATGGCCCATAGCCGCTCATCAATCCGGGAGGCCCTCGCCATCCATCCCTGGAGAGTCGTGGGTAGTTCCTCTGAAGTTGCTATCGTATAGTGAACTTCGGTCTTCAAGCCTTGGCGAAAATGGGTAATGAGTGCTTCTTCGCACCATCCCACCTGAACTGCCAACTCATTGAACGCTGCTATGTAAGGGGCCACCCCTGCAGTTTGGCGGAGCGCCATGAGCCGGTCTTGGGCATGTCCCTTGCGATCAACCTCGCCAAAGACTGAAATGACCCCCGCTCGAAACTCCTCGTAAGAGGCCAGGAGTGGGTGACTCGTCTTCTCGTCGAGGGCCTGTAACAGAGGCATCGCCCATCCTTCCGCCGTCCCAGTCATATAAGATAGTGCGCATGTGATCTTTTGTCTGTCCGTGCCGTACCCCTGAGGATCGTTGTCAAACTGCAACCGAAGTTGTGCTAACCAACGATAAACGTCGCCGCCCTTCCTTCCAGCGAACTCTTTGGGGCGGGCAATCTTCGTTGCCCCCCTACTTGTTGGTCCTTCCTGGGAAGGTGCCGATGGAGGTGGGGTTGGCGGCCCTTGAATTCCAGTACTGCGGCTCATACATTCTTGGACGATGTGTGGAATTGCAGCATGTAACCCTTGGACCTGTTGCTGGACGGTATGCAGGGCTTCCAATTGTTGCTGAATAAACACAGTTAGTTCCGCCATTCCATTCGCTGGTGGCGTCGGGGGAGGGACAGTTGGTGTGTCATTAATCTCCATAGTGTAGCTTTTGTGTCGTGAAACTTATGAACGAGTCCCTTTATCTCCTGCCTTGCAACATCCTCATATGACTAAGTATAAGAAGCATCTGCGGTGTGGGCAATTCCGTCAAATTATGCGCCTGTGGAAATGGTTGTGTCGCAGAGCCAGAAACTGTAACTGGCTGAATCCAAGGGCGGGGACCGACGGCCGCGGGGTTGACCACTCCCAAACTCATAGGTCCGGCTATAGGCAGAGGTGCCGGAGCTGCCACAGAGCCGCCGGAGGGAGCCGCCGAGCTGCCGGTAACTACCGCCGAACTGGCCGCCGAACTGCCGGTAACTCCCACCTGAACTGCCAAAGCCGCCGAATTGACGGACAGTAACGCCGCCCAGCAACCGCCGAGCAGACGCCGAGGGACCGGAAAGCGCTGTCAAAAGCGCGTGATCTCGTAGGCGACGTTGAAGCACCTGTGTTTCTGCTGAAACCGCTAATCCGGAATCCGTGATCTCGCCGCTTCACCCGGAATCCATAACCGCTTTATGACCTCACAGTGGTGTGTGTGTCGCAGCCCCACTGTCGCGCGGCGTAAGTTTCCGCTTCAGTGCGTGGTGCTTAGTTTGGGTCGAATCTCAGCAACGAGTAGTTGCATCGTCCCAATGAAATGATCGAGCGGGGAAAACTCCAGTTCATAGTCTGTCCCAAACTTATCACTGAAATTGAAATCCACGACTCTCTCCTCTTCCATCCTCAGCAACTCTTCTCGTAGCATTTCCAATTCGGCCAAAGTTTGGCTTCCTTCTATCATTGCCTGGGCTATGTTACAGTAGTGATTGTCGCACCAATACTTAGTAAGCTCTCCCGTCGCCTCTCTCACTTGTGCTCTCAGGAGCGCTGTCCTGAATGCTTTCTTCAGTTCGGTCAGGGTGAAGCGCCGGCCTGGCATCTCATCCGCCAAGTGCTAACACGTCGTATGGTGTCGTCCAGGAAAACCGAGACGGGTGAGTTGTGGAGTTCACGTACCCACCGTAACGAATGGTGGTCAGTTCCCGCCTCCCTCTCCTCGTGGTGGCGCCACAATTCCTCCAGGATCATGTCAGCATCGGCAACATCCTGGCAGTCTCGTGTTATTGCTGCTGCGAGATGAAGGTCCTCCGAATCGTAACGGCGAAGCCTGCCCTCCACTTCGGCAATGGTGGACCGAACCAGGGCTGCTCGAAGGTTCAGCCGGCGGTGGTAGCGAGAGAGTCGTCTGCCGGGCATGCGTTTCAACCGCACATTCACAGTTCACGCCCGGGGATCGAAGATGATCTTCATGCGCCAATATTCATGCGTCAACATGGAGGATGGACCACCAGTTCATCGGCAGTGTAACGCGGCGAACTGTGGTAACCAGACTCCGTCACCGCAGCAGCCACGGCAAGGTCACTGATCCGTTGTGATGAGTAACGGTTGCAGGCAGATCATGAATATCAGTAGCTTGGACCACGGAGTGCTGCCGTAGAATCAACCGTTCATGTGAACGACTTGTCTCCCTGTATCAATGCAGAGGTTGTGGATCGGATGTCTCCCATAGTTGATGACATCCAGAATTGTGCGCTCATCCTTCACCGAGGTTGAAATCAGCCGTTCCATGTGCATCTCGAGGTTGAAATCAGCCGTTCCATGTGCATCTCGTTCTTCCTGCACCATGATCTCGTTCTTCCTGCACAGTCTATCGGCCACTCCATGTGCATGTCGTTCTTCCTACCGTATGATCTCGTTCTTCCGGCACCATGCCTGCCTACATGATGACTAGTTCACCTTCCCAGGTACTTGTTGATCACTTCCAGTGCATCTGGAGCAGGTGTGTCACTGCTTCGACTTGCATCTACAATCGCTGCAGCATCTTGACTGGTGCAGAGATCTTGTGTTGTTGCTCACCTACCTCGGCCGCTAAAAACGTAACGATGACTGGTCATTATGTCAGAACGGAGACTACTAACAGAGAAGCATGAATAACACAATACTATAACATAATGTAATTGACGAAATGACCAGTGAAGGCAGACGTGCCTTCACTGGCCTTTTATACAGGAAGATATGGCAGTTAATGCCAACTGCTAATAACTACCGCTGGGTCCTACGCATGGTTGGCGGCCCACGGCCCAGTCCTAACAAGAGGCGAAGCCTTTACGCAACAATACTGCCATGGTCACCGCTACTTTCCTCTACGAGAACGTAATTACTCGTTTTGGGTGCCCTTTGGAAATCGTTTCGGATCAAGGCACGCATTTCGTCAATGCAGTCATCGAAGATCTCATGGACAACCATCTCATCAAACACAGACCAAAGATTTTTATTATCCCCAAGGAAATGGACAAGCAGAATCTACCAACAAAACTATTATAACCATGTTGCGCAAATTCGTGATAGCTAACCAAGTCGACTGGGATGACTGTTTGCCTGCAGCTTTGTCGGCCTACAGAGTAGCTACAAAAGCAGCCACCCATTTTAGCCCATTCGAACTCGTGTACGGAACACAGCCGTTGTTACCGACAGAATATATTGTGCCAACCTTTAAATCCATGCAGCCACGTGATTACCAACCTCACCGTATGTCAGGGACACGGAAACAGATGATAAGAATATGTGGAAACTAACAAGAACTGACAGGAGCTTGAATTAACAAGAAGAGTATACGAACAACAACAAGAGAGATGAGCTAGAGCTCCAAGAGATGCGTTGTCGAGACTGAGGTTGCCCTCAGCCTCGACTCCTATATATACTAGCTAAGAAGAAGGTTCTCCAGAACCTTCCTCAACCTAGGACCTTCTAGGATCTTCCAAGAACTTCCAAGACCTTCCAGAAGCTTCCAGGGCCTTCCGGAAACTTCAAGGACCTTCCAAAAACTTCCAGAGACTTCCAGGAACTTCCAGAAGTTTCCGGAAGCTTCTAGAACCTTCTAGAATCTTCCTAAGTTGTCTACCTAGTACGTGGCCGTGACACAGGGAATCTTCAAGGAATCTTCAAGGAATCTTTTAGAGAATCTTCAGAAAATATTTTAGAAGAACCTTCTAGAAACTTCTTGTGTATGTCCGTGACATCACCTCCCCTTCTAGCTTCGAGGTCTCCGAGAAGCAACGTTGTTGTTAGTCAATACCAACGCAGGAAAATGAAAATCTGCCGCATGACATCTGCAATAAACTCCAATTGTTGTTCACGAGGCAAGTGGTTCATCGGTCCTTGAAGCCAACGATAGTGGCCGACGCCTTCCACTTCTGACCAAGCGTGAACTTCTGTGTCTTCGTTATGGAATTGTTCTGCAAACACACCTTCTGGCAGACTATTGAAAGCGGGCTCGACCTCAAATACAATCACCAAATATTGATTGCTCGGAATCCTCCTCCGTCGGCGTCGTGGCGTAGGCGGTTCTTCATCTCTGGTCGCCTTCGAGAGTTGGTTGGTTGAGATGGCATAACCGGTATGCTATCTATCTCTTGACTATCCATGACTAAAAACCAAACTATGACTATAGAGAAATTCTATCTAGAACAAAATATGTAAATCAAATGTGAATCAAGGTTGTGTTCACTCTCCCCTTTATTCTCCCGAGTGGGCAAGCGTCGGAGAAAGTTATCGTCGGAAAGGCTTAGGTTTATGAGGATATCGTTGATGAAATTCCCATCACTTTTCCGGCGCATTTACAAGATTTTCGGCATGTTCCCACGTTCTTTCATTGATGTCGTATCCGCTCCAATGCACAAAATACTCCAAGTTTCGCCTTACACGCCGTGAATCCGATCCTTATCCACCTCATATTCCTCGTGGTTCTCAATTTCGATACTAGGTGGCGGCCCTCGCACTCTTCCCGAAAAGTCGACTCTCGATAAGGTTCCAATAAAGACACGTGGAAGACCTGGATGTACCTTCATAGTAGCTGTAACTCCAACCGATACGCCACCTGGATTGATTTGTTTCGGATGGCAAATGGTCCCAATCTTGATAGTCCAACTTATCACACGGCCGCTTGGTCTTGATATTCCGTCGAAGCGACCATACTTTATCTCCGATCTTGAAAGTAGGTGCCTCATTCCGAAATTTATCTGCGGACGCCTTGACGACTCTTGGGCGGTTTTCAATTGAAGTCTCAGCGTTGCTTGAAATTCCGATAGTCGCTTCGCAAAATCTTCTTTCTTTGGGTTGTTTTTGGCCACCAATTCCATAAATCAAGCTTCGGTGGTATCCGTAGTTGGCAAAGAATGGTGTTTGTTGGGTCGACGCATTTAATAGTATTGTTGTAGGCGAACTCGGCAAGCGGTAGATACTGATCCAATCGTCTTGGCGATAGTTGATGGTGCAACGTAGATCTTTGCTCCAATACTTGATTCACCCGTTCCGTCCGGTCCGTCCGTCGGTTTGAGGATGAAATGCCAAGAAAGCTTGATATCCACCTTCAATATCTCAAATAGAGATTTCGAACTTGAGACGAACTGGGTTCCGCGATCCGACACAATATCATCTCGGCAAGCCGTGATAACGATATACATTATCAAGAAAGAGTCTTGTCAGATCTTCGCTCGACGATTTCTTCTTGCAAGAACATATAATGCGCCATCTTCACAAATGATCTACCACAACAAAGATGCTCTCAAACGAGTTTGAAGGCGGCAGTCCGTAATGAAATCCATGGAAATCAAGACCATGGTCGATGCGGGATAGGCAATGGCCGCAAAAAAGTCCATAGGGGCGATGCCGAGGGTTCTTCGACCTTGAACAAATATCACAAGAGAGAACAAACTCCTTCACATCCTTCCACATTTGGGGCCACCGAAGTCTCATGAAATAAGCTCCAATGTCTTGTTGTATCCAAAATGTCCTGCGCACTGGAAAGTCATGGCGTGATTGGAGAACTCAAGTCGTGTGTTCGTCCTTTAGGAATATACGATCGCTCTTCAAAGTACAAAAGATCTCCCTCCACCTTGAACTTGTCATTATCAGCACGCTTCTTGATCTCGAGAGCTACAGAATCTTCAATTGTCGCAGTACGTATCTGGTTAAGGAAGTCCGTATCAATTGGCATGACAGTAGCGCAAATTCTAAAATGCTCCGGTTTCAAAGATGTGGTGCATTGTTGATCAAACGTCGCTTCTCCAAATTTTTAGCGCGCGATACGATCTCCTCGATAAGGCATCGGATAGTCCTTGTTGCTTCCCGCCGATAGGTAATAACAAAGTCAAATCGTGACAACGACATATTCAACCGAGCTTGACGTCGATTCAAGACTCGAGCCGACATAAAGTACTCCAAATTCTTGTGATCCGTGTATACGGTCACTGGATGTGCAGCGCCTTCGAGAAAGTGTCGCCACTCTTGGAAGGAATCTACTATGGCAAGAAGTTCCTTATCGTGGATTTCATAATTGATTTCATTGAAAAAACTTTCGAGAATAGAACGCCACTGGATGAAGCTTCCCGTCCACGTCCATCTCTCAAAAAGTACGGCTCCCAAAGAAAATCGTAACCATCGGTCTCCAAATAGAAGGCCTTTGTAAAGTCAGGATGTACCAAGATTGGAGCTGTGATAAATGCCATCTTGAGGTCTTGGAATGCCTTTTCTGCTTGAGGTCCCCATTCGAGCTTGTTCTTACAAGTCAACCGAGTGAGTGGAGCAACGACTCGAGAATAATTCTTGATGAAGATTCGATAGAAGTTAGCAAATCCAAGAAAACATTGTACGTCTCTAACCGTCTTCGGAACCTCCCATGATACAATTGCTTCCACCTTCTTAGGGTCCATCTTCAAACCGTCTGTAGTTGCAATGAACCCTAAAAACTCCATCTCGGTTTGGTGGAATAGGCACTTCTCCAACTTGGCGTAGAGTCCTCGTTCTCGTAGTTTCTCGAGGACCAAACGAACGTGCTTCTCGTGCTCTTCTTCGTTTTTGGAAAATATCAGGATGTCATCCAGATAGATGACAACAAAGTCGTCAAGGTGCTCCCGAAAGATGTCATTCATCATGTGTTGGAAAACAGCCGGAGCATTGGTAAGGCCAAAAGGCATGACATTATATTCAAAATGGCCATACCTTATGCGGAACGCTCTTCCCACTCGTCTCCTTCCTTGATCCGTACGAGGTTGGTAAGCTCCCCTCGGATCAATTTTTGTAAAGATCTTTGCACGCCCGAGCGGCTCCAAGAGACCAGAAATCAAGGGTAACGGATAACGATTTTTCTTAGTTACCTTGTTGAGGCCTCGATAGTCCACGCACATTCGTAAGGAGCCATCCTTCTTCTTTACAAACAAGATCGGTGCCTCAGCTGGCGACTTTGAATGACGAATGAAGTTCTTCGCTAGATTCTCGTCAATGTACTTTCGCAGCTCCGCTAACTCCGTTTGAGAGAGATTGTAGATTGGGCCAAAAGGCGGTTGTGCTCCTTCTTGCAGGTCTATGGCGCAGTCGTATGGCCGATGCTCCGGTAGTATGTCCGCGTTCTTCTTCTGAAACACGTCCTCAAAATCCTTATATTGCTCTGGTATGCTTGCCGTCGAACTCTTCTCCGTGCTAGTTGGGGCTGCATAGATGACAAAGTCTTCTTCTTTGGATGATCGTCTTTAACGCCCTTGCTCCAATAAACAATGGTTTCCCTATCTTGGGATGTCTACTAGGTTGGCTCTTGGAATGTTCTTTGGAAAAAGTCATTTTCCGCAACTTCCAATCTATGGTAGGGTTATGTTGTTCTAACCAAGAGAGACCTAGGATGACAGGGTTTGACGGGGTTCTAATGACATTAAAAACGACGTAACTACTATGGTCCTTAAACGCCTCTCTATAGGTATTCATCATGGGTGACACCGCCAGGACAATAAAGGTCGTCCATCTATCACCTCTACATAAACAAAGTTTGGACTTACATACTAGACGAATCTTGTGGCGCTTAGCAAATTCTTCATCTAAAAAACAAGTAGATGCTCCCGAATCTAATAGAGCTAAAGTTTTGTGTTTTTGAGGACCAAGAGACAAGGAATTGTAAAACAACGGGCGGGTTGGACGAGAGAAAGAGGAACTGATTGTTGTTGTGGCATTGAATCGTCCCGGCCGCATGGTTCCCTCTCAGAATGCGGCATCGTCGTTTTCCGGGATCACCGCACTCCTAGTCTTAACAATGCGCCGGTTCTGCTTCTTGGGGCAATTTCCAACCTTGTGGCCTTCTTCTCGCAGTACAAACAGAGTCCTTCTTCCATACGCCGTTTCTTCTCTTCTGGAGTAAGAGCTTTGACACGTGCCGCGTCGATTTGCATGGCTTCTGCCTCCGAATGAGAACTCAAATTGTTTGCCGACATACTCGTGGTGTAGCGAATCGTTTGGTATTTTGGGCGCTGGTCTTGACGACGCTGGAATAAACGGTTGTCGCACTTTATAGCTTGGCTAATGGCTTCGTTGAGCGTTTGCGGATCAGGAAGAGATAAAAGTAGGTCCTTCACATCATCCCTCAAACCCCAATAAAACTGACTCACCAATGCTTCTTCGCCCCAGTTGATGTCACTAGCCAGTGGTTTAGAATCCGATGCGTAGACTGATGCAGAGCGCATTCCTTGTCGTAGTGATCGGATCTTTGTTGTAGCCCATCGGACCTTGTCATGTTCGCCAAATGCTTCTGCAAATGCCTCCAAGAACGTCTCAAAGTTGCTCAGAATTGGCGATCGTTTCTCGAACAAGGGGGTAAACCACGACAAAGTTTGCCCTGTAAGCAGAGTTCCAACAAGTCCAACACGCGCCTCCTCCGTCGGATATCGTTCAGGCTGTAAAACTGTTATCAACTTGATTTGGTTGACAAAACCTCGAAACTTGGAACGCGTTCCGTCGAACTTGTCAGGAAGACTAACTCTAGGCTCCTTCCGTTGTTGAATCATTGGGTTTTGTTGAACCAAAGGTGTAGTCGCCTCCTCCGGTGTAGTTGCTTGAGACTGGTGAATCCTGGATGATGTTATCCCGGATGCTCCGTCATTGTGAAGTCTTGCCATGGCTCCTTCTATCTTTGCTTGTCTATGTAATAATGCAGCAAGAGCACTCATGATGGCGTCCAATTTGGATTCCAAATTTTCAGCCATACTAACGTCTTGATCTTTGACTAAATCTACGAAAGAAAAGAAAAAATTTGACAAGAGAACAATATTGGTTTAGAGGAGGGTAATCCGCAACCTCTAAAACACTAGCACACCTTCGAGAAGAGGGTAATCCACTCTCTAACAAGAAGGGACTAACTCGATATTTGTGAGAAGGTAGTCTCGACAAACCGTCGGGGGCAAAAAACAGATGATAAGAATATGTGAAACTAACAAGAACCGACGGGAGCTTGAATTAACAAGAAGAGTATACGAACAACAACAAGAGAGATGAGCTAGAGCTCCAAGAGATGCGTTGTCGAGACTGAGGTTGCCCTCAGCCTCGACTCCTATATATACTAGCTAAGAAGAAGGTTCTCCAGAACCTTCCTCAACCTAGGACCTTCTAGGATCTTCCAAGAACTTCCAAGACCTTCCAGAAGCTTCCAGGGCCTTCCGGAAACTTCAAGGACCTTCCAAAACTTCCAGAGACTTCCAGAACTTCCCGAGAGTTTCCGAAGCTTCTAAACCTTCTAGAATCTTCCTAAGTTGTCTACCTAGTACGTGGCCGTGACACAGGGAATCTTCAAGGAATCTTCAAGGAATCTTTTAGAGAATCTTCAGAAAATATTTTAGAAGAACCTTCTAGAAACTTCTTGTGTATGTCCGTGACACCGTATCCTCGCAGCCCGCATGGACGATTTACACAGGCTTGAAGAATTCCGTGGAGAAGCAAAACTGAATATCCTACGAAGACAAGCGCTAAGTGCGAAATGTTTCCAAGGCACTAAACCCCCTCGGGTATTTTAAAAAGGTGATCAAGTGCTATGGTGCCCAAGAGACCCAAAAATCAGGAAAGCCAAATTCGGGACAATTTGGCATGGACCCTACATGGTGCAGTTAGTTTTACCAAATAACACAGTACTTTTGGTAAATAACGACAACTACGACACCCAGGCCACCATCGTTAACGCGGCAAAATTAAAGAAATACCATTCCAATACTACAAACCACCACCCAACTATAAGTTTGGGACAATTACAAAACTTACTGTCCACGGAAGCACAGGAACAAACACCAACGCAAGACATCAAAAGCTTCACAGAGTCCACTGAAAACATGGATATCACAGATGGCAAGGATAGCGGGGAGGCAAATACCCCAATATTATATGTGAGTTACATACAAGTGGCCTATAATAACGACCAAAACCATCAGTGCCGTCATGCACGAATAGACACCGCGAACATCAGCGAAAATGAGGCAGACCCCCTCAGGTCACATACACAGGCCATCATGGATATCAAAGGAGCTACCACAGCCGCCGAAACGGCTCTTGACCGATGGCCACTGACAGCACTTACTCCCACTCCGCCGACATTAACTCCCACCACCGCGGAAGCCACAGACTACTTAAAATTGCCGCCCTGCCCTCACTGCTCTCTCTCTCCTACACTACCGCGCTGCCTCACTGCTCACTCTCTCCCTGTGCGCCGCCATTGCTTGTTCCCTCGGCCCTTTGCTGCGATTCTCTTGCGTGACCTCTCAGTCACACAATCCACGGTTTCCATGGCAGCTCGCAATCTCACTCCACAGAAGCCGAAGCCGGAGGCTCCCTTTTTCATGCCGAAGCAACTCCTTGACTGGCGCAGCAGAATCGATGGAGTTTGGACACAAAACACAGGGTTGCATCGTTTTTGGGAAGATATGAAAACCTGGAGGCTCAACATCAATCACTGCAAGCAATTCGTTGAGACCATGGCGCCTCAGAGCTGCGGAGGCAGCTACCCCACCGGTACCGTAGATGGCGTGCAGGTGCAATTTTCCGCGGCTTACCTGTATCACCAGTATGGGTGGGACGGCACGGGACTCACACAATGGACAGAGAATTGCGGCTTCCCAAGACCGGACATCGCACAGAGGTTGCCAGGGTTAGAGCAGAAGAACAAGGCAGGCTACGATACTTACACAGTCGGCGCAATGCTGAAGGAGCCATGGTTCGCTCGCATCCGCGGTATCATCAGCCAAATCTATTGCAGGTGCAACTGCAACAGCATTTTACCCGCACAATTGGAGTTGTTGTTTCTGGCCGACGCAGGAGCAAAAGTGAACTGGGGAATGCTGTTCGAGGACCACCTGCGTGTTGAATTGCAAAATCACCAGCGGTACAAGGATTACTCAAGTCCCATTGGGCCCTTTCCCTCCACTTACATCCAGCGATACCTACGGTACCACAAGGAGCACAACAGATTACCTCCCATGTCAAGCTTCGTGGAAATCCAGCGTCGGAAATTACCATCGCCAGCAAAGCCGATCAAGGACGCCGCGGCACCAAGCGCCAGCAAAAGGCCACGCACGGAGTACGAGGACGTCGTCGGTGACACCCAGCAGACACTGGCGGAGCAGCTCGACCGACAGGCTGCGGCCATGGCCGCCTGTGTGGAACAGGTGGTGCAGCATTTACAGTCTACAGAGGGACAACAGCGGCACCTAAGGGAGGAAAATGACCGATACAGCAGGACCACGCATGATCTGCACACACAGCTGCGCCAAAAGGGCGATGAGTTAGGTCAGGCAATGCAGAAGGTGGAGGATGCAAACCGTGCGGCCCAGACTCTTCAGAGTCAACTAGCCGCAAAACAAATCGACCTACAGGAAATAACTTCACAACTTAACGGGGTCGCCAAGGAGAGGGACAACGCAAGGGAACAGTTGATGTCATTGACAACACAAAATGACGAACTTCGGCAGCAATGCCGAAATCTGATAGACACCAATCCCTCAAATCCCGAGGCGCAGAGTTTGGAGGAGCGACGTCAATCTTTAGCCACCGAAGCAGAAAACTTTGAAGCTAACAAACAGGCTTGGGTCCATGATGCCGCAACTGTCTTGGGCGAGATACTTTTCAAAGCCATTCGCGAAAATCCTCTACAGACAGATGACATCGCGGTCGACATGGTGGCAGCTTGTATTGAGGAAACGCTCACAAAATTACAATTGAATGCCGATTACGATGTAGAGTGGCAAGAATCCAGCCACGAGGACGCCAGTTTCCCTACGGACGCCGCGGTTACCGAAGAAGAACAGCCAACAGCACAGGTACCAACCTCACGCCGTTCTCCTGAGTACATGCCCAGAGAAGTCACCACCGAGGATAGCAAGGAGACGCAGAATCCTTATGAGAGTATAGACGAACCATTGCAAGACAGGGTGCATATCCCCGAGCACCTCACCGACACAGAGCAGACGCCCCAGCCATCCCCCACGACAGCCGATGAACAGGAGCAAACGCCAAATCGCCCGCCTTCACTGTCCACAACGTCCACAGCACAGCCTTCCTCACCGGTAATCCCTAAAATTCCATTTGCCTCTCATAGACAGGCTTTAATACAGTTATCAGACGATAACACTTGGCATGTGGAACCTGCGGATGACAGCGATGCCGATGAGGAATACCAAGATGCACACGATGAAGTACAGAAGTACTTCAACAATCACCCCGAGCTAGCACAGCGCTTCGCGGACCACACAGCTAGCGATGTCCAATGCCCGGGTTGTAACAAATTGCTGGGAAAGACGGTCCATGACGTCCACGAGCACGCCAATACCATCCGGAACCGACGCTTACTGCACAGGGGCATCGCCGCGGCCATCCGTTCGATGTATAACGATCAGCCCCCGCCCCGTCGACAACAACAGCTGCCACGGGAACAGAGTCGTCCCGACAGGCGCCCGGCCGATCGACGTGCCAAACACTAAAGCAATCCGCGGACGGATTGCGCTCTGACAGGGAGGGCAAAATGTTACCACTGACGTCACAGGGTAACTTCGGAGACCATGGCAGAAACCACAGCAGCAACTGGACCACCACGGCATACTCAACGGAGGAGATAGCGGCCGAACTAGGAGATCAAGGCAACCGAGGCAGAAGACAAGTGCTGACCACGGCAACCAAGATAAGGGCGCCGCCAGATTTGTAGGAGTGCCGTAGTATTTAAAGTAGTAGAAAATAGGGGAGAGGACTCTCTGTAGTCACCGTAGAATCGAGCACTCGGTAGAGACATCACCCTCCATTGTATTACACTTCATTTGATGAATACAAAGGCCACCGAGCCTACACTCTCTCCCATTTCTGTGTCTCCCTCCTTCGGCACTTCACTTGTCCGCATAGCTGTGATTGCGTGGATGCCATGAGTGCCTAAACTCTTTCCTCCTTTTCTCGAACTCCTACAAACTGTCACCGTGTGCACAGAGACTCCGCGGTATCTGGATGTTCAGTTAGGTCTCCTGCGCTCGATACTCGAACCCCGGAGGCCTTACACTACCCGGGTCCCATATTCCCGGTACCTCACCTGTTCCGGTTAGACACCGCTGGTAACCAGAAATCTCCCACGGTAACCGGTTCACCTTCTTACCGCCTCCAGGGAAACTAAGTGTGATGTCACCTTTTTAGAACTTCCCCCCAGAAAGTCAACTCCGTGGCATTATGCTTACTAAGATAGCCCGACTAGCCAGCCATCCACGTTCTTCTCCTAACCAACCCTCGATGAACTTGTAAAGCATCCCATCCTCGGTAACCCAGGATAACAGAAAGTTAATTGGATCATTGATGATTTTTTTGGTCGGGGATATTGTTGGTAGTAGTAGTGGGTGAGTTGGTTGCGTAGGAGGTAGAGGGGTAGGGGGGAATATTTTGTGATTATTTGTGGTATATTTGTTGTATAAAAGATGGGATGGTGGGTGTACGTGGCATGGATGTGAACATGCCAACGTACAAATGCTCTGGTAGAAGAGTTGTTGTGCCAAATTTAGGGCGCTTCTCTGTAATCTTGTGGGATTTTTATAGTATATTCTAAAGTCAATGGATGACATTAAAGTAGTTCCATTTGGAAGTGTGAGATGTTTTATTTTGTAGATGTTATGGCGTAGCAGTTTTTGCAGTAGCTTGAGTGACAGTTTGGGATCGAGGTGTGGTAGGAGGCTTGAAGCTTGAGCGATCCATTGTGTTTCTAATTCAGTGGCTTCAAGGTGGAAGTTGTCTAGTGTGCTTTTTAGGTGGATGCCGCCCTCTTCTTTGAGTAAGAAAAGTGTTATGGTGATTGGGGAGTGTATACAGTCGTGGTATTTTATTCGGGGAATTTCTTTGGATCCACCAAATTTGGCTAAAATGTGTTGGGTAAGGCCCTGATAAATTGGGCCTAGTTTGCCTTTATCATTGAGTGCATTTGTTAATTGGTCTCCAATGCATCTTAGGTAAGCATTTGTAAGGGAAAATGCTTCAAGACCAAAGTCTACATGTGGTAATTGTGCTATAACGTTTGCTGTACTTTTGGGTAGACCACATATTGTTTTTTGAATGCTAGATATTTTCTTATCTAGTTTTCTGATCATTGGTAGTAAGTAGGGTACAACGTAGAAGCTATATGCAATGCCTGCACGGATTACTGTATCCACCATGTTGATTTTTTGTTTCATTGTGGCAGGACAATTAATAAGTTTTTGGCATTGTTCAGTAAGTTTTTTGGTGGATAGGTGTGTTTGGAGTTTCCATTTTAGTGTTGGTACCACTTGGATGCGAAGGTATGGGTAGGCTTCGTTTTGATGTAGTGTTGGTAATGGTTAATTTTTGTAGTTGATGTTTTGTGTTTGGAGGAGGGTTTTAAAGGCAGTGGGTGTGAGTTTGGATTTGTTGGGGCAGCCTGTAACTGCACATTTTTGTGTGCCTACTTCGATTCTTGTCTAGTCCCTGAATTGTTTGATTTTGTTAATTTGTGTTTGAAGCGCTTGAAAGGTAGCAGTGAGAGCAGCTAGATCATCAGCATATGCAATAGAATTAATCGTTGTGTTTGATGTTCCAAATTGGTAACCATAGTTTCCTCGTTGCAGCCATCTGAGAAGGGGTTCTAGGAATATGATAAAGAGATATGGACTTAATGTGTCACCTTGGATGGTGCCACGTTGGATTGGTATTGGTTTGGTTTGTCCAAAGTGTTCCCCAATGTATATTGTGGTGGAGTGTGAGTAGATATTTCCAATTAGTGCAACAACATCTTCTGAGTAGCCCAAGTCATTCATTATTGCTAGTAGTCTAGCGTGGTCTAAAGATCCAAAGGCATTTTTGAAGTCGATGTACATGATGTAAATGTCTTGGTTTGTGATTCTAGCATCTTCAAGTGCAGCTGTGATGAGTTGGATTTGTCTAGAGGTGCTTCTTTCAGCTCGGAAGCCTTCTTGGCTGTCATGAAGGATTTGGTGATGTTCGCCGTATGCTGATAGGATGAATGTAAGGGTACTAGTAAAGAGTTTGTATATTGTGTTGGCTAAGGCAATGGGTCTATGGTTGGGGAGACGTGAGGGGTTGCCTTTTTTGTAGAGGAGTATAGTAAGGCTAGTTTTCAGGATGCAGGTATTTGTTTTTGCTTATAGCAGTGAGAGAAGAAGAGGTATAGGAGGGTGTGGAATAAGTCAGGCATATTTTTGAGAATGGAGTTAGGGATTTTGTCGGGGCCGGGGGCTTTGTTTTTTGAAAGGTTTTTGAGACAGATGTCAAAAGTTTCACGATTGTAGTATGTATGCAGTGGGATTTCTGGGGTGCCTCTTTTTTCAAGGATAAATCCATCTAATTCATGCCATGGATATTGGCGAACTGCACATGTGCGGTTTTGAGGGTGTTCTGATTTATAGTAGCATGTTGGAATGGTTGGGCGATTAGTGATGGACTGTTGTAAGAAGATTTCTTGGGCTATGTCTTCTGGGCTAGTGAGGATTTCATTGTTGTGAGTGGTGATGCAGTCAAGTGGTGGGGTTTCTAGGTTTTTGAAGACACGGTTGTTTATTTTCTTGGGGCTAGTGTTATAGAGTTGTCTATATTTTGTTATGGCCTTTTTGACGGATTGGCGAGTGTATTTTGTGGTGATGGTACGTGCCTTTTTGTTCGCAATTTTAGCTAAGTTTGCTAGTGTGTTTAACCAATCTTTTTTTGTAGCATCTGTGTCTGGAGGCGGGGGTATGTTTACATGTGTGTGTTGTTGTGTTTCTTGTATTATTGGGTGTGTTCTACATGTGTCGTTGTTGTTGGCTATGTAGATTGTTTTGCGAATTAGGTGGTATGTAGAAATGTGTTTTTTCCAATCTTTTTGGGATTTTCTTGGTAGAAATCCACCTTGGTGAGTAGTTTGTGGGGTGAGAGTGGGGATAGGAGGAGCGGTACATGTATTGAGCAATGTTTCTGTGATGTTGTTGATGAGGAGGTCTAATTGTGTGCAAGCGATGGACCATTCTGTAGAAGTGAGTTGCTCTTGTTTTAAAGTAGTTGTAAGGTTGCTGATGGAGAGTGTGTTTTGTTCAAAGAATGTAGTGTTGAATGAGTCTAAGTTGGCTTGTGGGATGGGGTTGAGAACGCGAGGGGGTTTTGTAGCTGGTATTGGTGGAGGGCGGGCTATTAGTGTTTGTTGTGGTATGTGAAGGTTTACTGGTGAGTGGTTTGAGTTAAGGTTTTGTATGTGGTTGGTAGTGGAGGTGAAGAGATGGGGATTTGTCGTATTTATGTAGTAACCGTCAATAAGGTTTGAATGTATAGTTATATCCACCTTGTCTGGAGAATGGGCTATTCGTGGGGATATAATTTAGATTGAGATTATCTGTGAAAGTGCGCCATTGAATGTCTTCTTCTTGCGGTGGTGTCGTGGTGTCTTTGTTTTTCCTGCCAATTAGTGCGATGTCTCTGTAAAAATCACCACAAAGAATATGAGTGTGATTTGGGTGTGTTTGTATTTGGGTAGTAATTGTTTGTTGAATGTAGGGGATTAATCCGATGTCTTCGGGATGAGATGGCATGTAGAGATGGATGATAAGCCATGGTGTTAGTGGTTTGTTTACAATATGTATGATTTGAAGATATGGTGAAATGTTTGCTGGTGTTGGGATCTTGGTAACATTTCCTGGGGAGGCATAACTAAGGTGTATTAATGTAAGAAGACCCCCTCTAGTGGGTGACTGTGTATCGGAATCGTTGTTGTATACAACGAGTGAAGGCGTGTGTATTATTAAAAATGAGCTTGTATTGTGGTAGTAGTCGTTGTATGTGTTTGGTAGATTTGTTTGCAGTGAGTTTGGTTTCTTGTATGGTAATAATTGCGGGAAGATTTTTGGTGAGTTGGTGTATGTTGGGAAGTGCAGTGTTGAGTGAAGCAGCGTTCCAAGTAGTCATAAGTGTGCTTTGGTGGGTTGTAGTTTGGGTTTGGGGTTGAATGGGCAGAGTGATCGGAAGTAGTGGTGGGTGTGAGTATTCAGGAATTGGACATTTGCATCTTAAAGCTTCGATGAGTAGTTCGTTTGGTAGATATGGAAATTCAATCATAAGTGTTTGTAGGGTTACATTGTTGTTTGAGTTTGTAATGTATTTATATAGTTCATTGTGTATCTTGTTGGAAGGCGTAATGATGTGTTGATGTGTTTCCAAGAATTTGGTGTAAGGGTGTGGGGTACTTAAGTGTCGGGGGGGGAGGTTTGGTAATCGGGAAAGTTTGTTAAGTAGTGATGTAGTCCAATCAGGAGAAGGGTTTGAGAGTATGTGTTGTTCGCATAGCGTTAGTAGAGGGCCAATGGTGGTAATTAGTGCGAATAGGAGGTTCGGCGGTGGAAATTGGGGGTGGTTGTGTATGTACCGCGTTAAACATGGATATTTGTTGATAGTTGTTTCGTGGTCTGGGTGTGTAATCTGGATTATTGGGGAGAATATTTTTGCAAGGTGTTTGTATTCTGGATATAGCATGATTGTGATGGGAATAAAGTATGTTTTGTTGAGCCTTCTATGCTTGGCGGGATGTGAGTGTAGGACGTTTGGCATAGGTCCTGGGTTTGATTCGATGTCACCGCAAAGTAGGAGGAACATAAAGTTTGGGATAAATTTGCCTTTGAGAGTTTTGAGTTTTGGTTTATGGAGGTGTAAGTGGGTGTATGTTTGGAGGTAGAGAATATTATTTGAATTAAGATTGGGCATCGGCGGCTCTTTGTAATGGTTGTGGGGAAATTGTGTAAATTGGGCTTGTGTTGTTTGATGGGAATGGTGTGTTTTGGGTATGTTGTAGCCAAGTGTAGAGATTGCTATGAATAAAGTGCCTATTCGTGTGATAATCGTAATGACAATTGCTATGAATAAAGTGTGTCTTCTTGGTGTGATTATCTTAATGGCATTTTCCATGGATAAAGTATTTGTTTGTGTTATGATTATCTCAATGTTATTTGCAATAAATAAAGTGTCTCTTCGTGTGGTAATTATATCAATGGCATTTGGAGAGAAAATCAAATGCATAGAATTTATGTGGAATGATTGTGTTGTTAATTCTAAATTTTTTTGAGGAAGGAAGTTTAATGTTTGGGATGTTTCGAGGTCTTTTTGTATGGTATGAAGGGTTTTGTAGTTGGGCTTTGTGTTTAGGTGGTTTAATGCGTGTAAGAGTTTAGATGGGGATGTTGACAATGTATATGGTGGTGTTGGGTAGGTTTCACTATTTGCACTTTCCGGAGGGCGTGTTGAATAGACACTACGTGAAGCTCGTACAATGTAACTTTCAAACATGTGCCTTGAAGTGAAAGAGTGTGTCGTGTGTATTAGTAGGGCGCATGGAGAAGGAATGTGTGTCAGTGAAGATTTATGGGAAAATTTAGAGAGTAAAGAAGATTGCTTGTATGGTGTTAGGTTGGACAAAGCACTTCCTTTGTTCTTGTAGCACCAAGGGTTGCTGGTAACGTTAATATAAATGTGAATGGTTAAGTTTAATATAGTAGGTCGAGTGAACACTCTATTCATGTAAACTATGTGTATGCTGCTCTTATTAGATATTGGAATTGAAGTATGGGGGTTAGTTGTAGAAAAATAAGTATTAATTTGTATAAGGTGAGGAAATAGACTAGTGATATTAAAGAAAATATAAAAGCATGAGTGCAAGCAGGAGGATTGTAAATATTTGCAAGATATAGGTGATAAAGAAAGTGTATAGATAGGAAGACAGAATAAAAGTAAAGGTAAGAATAACAGTTCAAAACATAAAAATACAATTAATACAGAAATTAGGAATAATAAAAAGGGGAATGGAAATAAAAAGATCAATAGAAAAAATAGAAATAATATCGATAAATATGAAAATAAAAATAGAGAGAAAAATAAAAACAAAAAAGGGGGGAAAAAGGGGTGAAGGGTGTGTATGAGTTTAAGGCTAGCTATTATGGTATATAGTGTCGGAAGTAATTCAATGTGAGTATTCCATGGTAATAGGGCTGATTGGAAAATATCTAGCTTGATGTGATGTTTAGTGATTGATGGAAAGAGGAGCAGGTGACCGTGTGAAGGAGGGTCTCGGGAGGAGGGGCAACTCACTTGATTTTGTTCGGCATTGCATGGCGATGGCTCGATTGGGAGCGTGTAGGTAGCAAGCTCGGGTTGGATTTTATGACATTGAGCAGATGCGAAGGGCGGCAGTGTAGAGCTTGAGAGAATGGCGTGGTTGGAGTGCAGGGGCGGCGGAGACTAAAGGGCGGATTGTGGGAGGATGTCGCAATTGGAGAGAAGAGTGTGTGACTGTGATTGTAAATACTTTTGATTGCTTTGCAAGGTACAATGCTTATCTCCCTTTAGGAGAGGACTAAGGCGAAGCGACAATGCAAATAGCTGATTGCGTGCGAGTTTAGGAGCGGGGGGTTCTGGAATTTCCGCCGTGTGCAAATTATAGGCGTGTAGAGTGTCGTATATTGTGGTAGAGGCTGGGAGTTGGGGAGTGTCAGGCGTAAACAATGAGGTGTGATTATTTCGAATGGGAGCAGTGAGCAGCTTAGGGTATCAAGGAGGCGTGCCGGAGCTGGTATTTGGTGAAAGTAAGGAGCAGGAAATGCTGACAGCAGAGAGACAAGTTGGGGCGGTACGAAGAGGGTGTGAGTAGGAGAAGAGCCAAGAGCAACAAATTGAGTGTGTTGGGGAGAAGAAGATATTTGTGGGTGAGAGAGGAAGCCGTGTAAATTTGCACGGGACGCGAGAGCAAGGGTATTGATGAGGGAAACTTGCGCACTTCATAATAAAAAGATCACATTGCTGTGACAATACAGTGGTGAGGAAAAAAGCCTCGCATATGATAAAAACAAAAACGATTGCTAAAAATGCGTATGGCGTACTACACATCAAAAGTTAGGTTGTCTGGAAGTGGAGGGTTGGGAGGAGGACCCTCGGCAGGTCCATTTGTCAGGGCCGAGAAGATGCCACTCATCTGCAGGCTGTACTCTCGGGAGGCCGAGGTAAGTAACTGCAGTTGTTGAGCAAGATGATTATGATGATGCTGTTGCTGTGACACAACATGCTCAATTCGCTCAGAGGTGTGGTTAGTGATGGTAGAGCCTATGGTAGAGATGTGGACTGTGAGGCAGTTTTCTACGGCTTGAAGAGAATCCTCAAGCTGGGTTAGAGTCGGAGGAGCAGGAGTCTCATTTTTAAACGCTGTAAGAGCATCGGCAATGATTGCCCTTGTAGGGCGCTTATCGGGAGTTTTAGTGTTAGAAATAGGGTTAGAGCCTTCCATGCTGCGGGAGTGAGGGGAAAAATCTATAAGCTTGCCTAAAGAGGAGATACCTTTGACATGGCACCACCTCGTGTAGACTGCTCCATTGAGGCATCTGATTGTTGCCACGCCGTCATGGCGCCCATGAATATCTCCTTCCGCTTGGTTATAAGCGATGGTGATCACATTCTTTGGGCTGAGGATATTCATGAGGGCAGCAGTGACTTCAATCTGGGAAACATCAATGGGCAAGCCGCGAACGAGAATAGACGTAGTTAGAGCCTCTGGGGCATTGGGGTTAGTCTTGGAGGACTGAGAACTGACGAGTAAGCGTTGGTTGTCAAATTGGAGAGGTGTTTCCAACAAGTAATGTTTAGATTTAGCAGAGGCTACTGTAACTTCTGCGAATTCTAACTCTTTGGAACGCTTTGTGACCCCTACGAATTCCAAGTTAGTGCCTGCAAGGTAGCTCACACGGGTCAATTCCCCTAGTAGTTCACGAGAGGTGTATCGAGAAAGTACTGGGCTCTTCAAGTCTAGTTTACGGTTAGCTGCTGTGGAAGGAAAGTCATATCCTTTCTCAACCTTGCCTATGACATGGGTTGAGTCTTGGAGTTGGAGGGCAAATATTCTCCTACCGGTTAGTAATGCGATTCCATGTATACTCGGATTTAGAAGGTCAACTTTCATAAAACCTAACCAGGTACGTGTCACGGGATGAACCAAAGCTGAGATTGGTTCACGATGACGATTGGAAAGAGGAATATTCATAGAATTGAAACGTGCCAAAGCCACGGTTTGTACCTCACCTTTTCTCATCTCATTATATCCGTGATCAAATCGGATAACGATCTGAAAGGAATGAGAGAGTCCGGTGGTGGAGTCCGTGTCGGTCCCGAAGGGAATCTGTGTCAAGTGGAGGAACTGGCCCGGTAGTCTGTCTGGGCGCACCATGGGGTAGAGGTGCTGAGAGACGTGAGGAAATGCGTGTCTGCAAGAGTAGTATTCGGCAAGTTCAGAATCCGGCATCCCAGTGGTGACGACTGTCGAGGCTGCGCCATAGGTCGTGATTTCGAGGAGGCCACATTGCCGATTCAAGTACTCGTGAACTGAGAATGAAAGCCACAAGAGGTGATAGTAATCAGAGAAAGATGGTATGTGTACCGGGGTGATGGTGGCAGTCTGACCGAGCGTGGGATTGATCTTCGGTTGTTGCATAGGGGTAGAGTGCTGGGAAGCCACCGGTGTTGAGTGGTGCTGTGGTGGTGCATTGGGATGGTGCTGTTGTGGCACCGCAGGAGGTTGTAGCTGTGGTGCAACGAGACGCTGCGGACTCGGTGGGTGCATGGTATCCAATGGCGGGGCACGCAGATCTTGTAGCGGCGCTGCAAATGGGATCGGCGGTGCGGTCTCTGGTATCATGTCCTCCGAGAGCGTTGGAGGGTGGAAGCACGCTAGGGTGGCTCAGTTTCGGACAGCGTATTGTACCATTTTTGTGGTAAAAGTCAACTGAATTTTTGGAGGCAAATTTCTGAGGTACTGTGAGTATAAGGGGATTAGTTTATATGTTTAAATTGTATTGGGAAGTGGGCTTCTTGGCAGAGCTTTTAGTGTGCGGATTAGGGAGGGCGGGGGGTCAGGTGAGCTGGAATTAATATGGAGGCTGGCCTTCATTGCTTCTGACAGCTCGACCGGTGATCACCAATTGCCGCACCTTCCCCTACCGGTGATCACCGGTCGTCTTCTTCTCGCACCTGGCGCTGGCGGCTGGGTATTTGTTGGAATACTCATTGTGCTGTGTGTGCTCATGAAGTTGTGACGCGTTGTGGAGGGAGGGTTTTGCGCGCAAGTGTTTCATAGTTTTGTGCGTTGCGATGGTAGTTGTGATTGCTTTTACGAGGTTAGGGTTGCGATTTCTTTGAAGACTGTAGCGAAGAAAGAGAGCTTGTAGTGCTGATCAGTGTAGAAGAACTTGTGCGTAGTAGCGCTGGGGTTGTTGTGTTCGGGGCAGTTTAGAACGCGTCGTTGTAGTGAGCACTGATCAAGGTTTACGTACACAATGCAGCTGTAGGTGAGGTATGCAGGTCAGTTGAGCAAATGGGAGAGCTCTCCCCGCTTCCAGCAAGTCTGATTGTTGGGGTTTGCTACTGTGTATCCACGAGGAAAGAGTACACCGACTGCCGTAGATAGTTAGGGTTTGAAGTTTGAAAATTCTGAATGCCGCTGATACTGAGGAGCAGCTTGAGGCGTGGGGCGTGGCGGGAGAACGGCGAAGTGCGCGGAGCAACTGTCGAGGCGAGCGCGAAGCAACTGTCGAGGCGAGCGCGGACCAACTCTCGAGGCGAGCAGATTGAGGTACATATATTTGAGATTTTGAGGTACTTTTGTATCTTGTTGCTTTGCACTTTGCATTTTGTTGGACTACCTTGCTGTGAAAGTTTTGTGAGTCCTGATTGCTTGTTTAGGGAGGTACTTGCTTTGCACTTTGCATTTTGTTGGACTACCTTGCTGTGAAAGTTTTGTGAGTCCTGATTGCTTGTTTAGGGAGGTACTGTAGGACAGACCTAGGATTAGATAGTAGACACGAGTGAATCTTGAGAAATATTCACAATGATTTGTCGTACGATTTGCGGTTGATTTCACTTTGAGTACGGGGATTTCACTTTTGCGGTCGATTTCACTTTGAGTACGGGGATTTCACTTTGAGTACGGGACCGAAGGCCAGCCGCTTCAATTGACATCTTTCTCGGCATGAGTGAGTAGACTGCTTTAATGGCTATTAACTATAGCAAATTGGCTACAAGGCTGCATGCTTTGAGGGCCAATTTCCACATTGCTTGCTTTTGCTTTCGTATGCTGTAGTTAGCCTCAGACTCAAGTGAGCTTTATGTTTGATGCTGTTTTGTTCTTGCTTATCTCTCTCTCGTACATACTAAATGCATGGTTGTTAGTAGAGTTTAGGGTTTACCACCATGGGCCGAGGAAAACAGGGTGGAGACAAGTCTCCTGCAGATCGCGAGGTGGAGGCCGGGAGGGTGAAGGAAGACGAAGGTGGATCGGACTCAGATGAGGAGCTCGACCTATATGATATTGACGGTGCCTTGGCGAAGCTGAAGGAGCCACCGGTCGCGCTGCACTACGAGGATTTTGTTCAAGATTTCAAACTTGAAGGCACTGGCCGGAACCCACACCGGTTCAAAAATCGTGAAGTACCGGAGGAGCTCGTGGGCAGTTTGCTTGGGAGGCGGTGCGGTAAGGATGGCAGATCCGGGTACAAATGGCAGGACTGCACCAACAAGGAAGTATTGGCGAGGGTGAAGTATGTGCACCCAATCGTTTACCAGCACGATAAAGACCAGATGCCGAGTTTTCTCAAGATAAAATTTGCACAAGGTATCGCTTTGGAGCATGCTGAGGGCTTGGGGACAGTGAACTGGGCTGCATATGGTCAAGAAACGAACCATACGCAGCGTGGGAGGTGGGACGCGCAGAGAGCAAAGTTGCTTCATTGCAAACAGAAAGGTGTCGAATTGACACGCGACGGCTTCAAGAAAGTGAAGCTTGAAAAGGGCGGTGCAACAGGGTTTCGGTTTGCTGGATCGTCAAGGCGGGTAAGAAAACTTAGCACCTCTTTCTCACTAATTTGTTTGATGGTTACTTTAGTCTTTGCATTGACTAACTGTGTTGTGTGGTTATCTTGCAGCACGAGTCTGAGGTATGCGCATCGAGGATCCCATCACGGATGGAGGAGGACATGGACTCATGTACAGGAGAGAGGGTGTCGCACCTCAACGCCAGGATAAAGGTGCTCGCAAAAGAGATCAGCGACGCAAGGGCTTTATTGGCACCAACCCAATCAAGGCGTGACCTCTCTGCCCAAGAGACGAGGAGCGTGGAGTTACTCGTGAATTCACTCGAGGGACAGCTGGAGGCGGTAACAGCGATTTTAGGAGTGGGCATGGACGATGTTGACATGCTCGAGGCGAAGCGGAGTATTTTGGAGATAATGAAGGGTGATCATGAAGCAAAGTTGAGGGACGCCAAGCGTGGCGGCGAGAACTTGATGGAGGAGCTTCAGTCCTTGGAGTCCACCATCACCCTCAAGCAAAGGCAGCTCCAAGCATTGAACGAGGAATTGTCGAGGTTGCAGAGTGGCAGCCGACCATCGGGAATTCAGCCCTGGCCCATGTCATATGCAAAACCGACAGGGTCGAAGTTAGACAAGAGTTACATTTTGATTACGCATTGCTCATTGTGTGCAAACGAATTTCCTGATTTTGATGTTATTGTCGCTAGTTGTCAGCACTTATACCACCCATGGTGCTCAGTGGTAGTATTTAGCAAAGGGAACAAATGCGTTGAACCGAAATGCGAGGGGGAAGCCAAGCGAGAGTGGCGGATGAGTTTTGGCTGGGGTTCTGTACCTGAGGAGATGGGTCAGTTATCTTGTGTACAAGAGGTACCGGCGCGTATAGAGGAAGTGCCATTAGAGCCGAAGGGCAAGACACCATTACTCGCAGGTACGATTTTTACTGTTTGAATGTATCAGTTCTATAGTTTATGTAAAAGACTGGAACTCATGTGGTACTTTGGTACTCGGTGTTGTGTGAAACTTTGAACACTTACTGTATTGTTCACATTTAGTACTTGTCGACGCAATGGCTTATAGTGTCTGTACTTGAATGTATCAGTTGTATAGTTTAGGTAAAAGAATGGAACTCCTGTGGTACTTTGGTACTTGGTGTTGTGTATAACTTCGGACACTTATTGTATTGGTAACATTTAGTACTTGTCGATGCAATGCTTGTAGTGTCTGTACTTGAATATGTACCTAGAAGTATTCAAATTAGTAAGTGTAAAACGAGTTTGTAAACATTAGAAACACATTAACCAATAGTAGTACTTCTGCTACCACTGTAGAGTAAAAAGAGGAGTAATATTTAGTACATGGATATAATACAAGTACAAAGTTGCATAGGTTAACCATATCTCAGTACTTAGTGTGTGTGAATGTCTGCGCATGGAGCTTTAGGTGTAGGATATGTAGTATATTTGGCTGCTTGTGTACAAATATAATACTAATGTCGCGACCCTAATTACTCCAACTCTTCTTTTTCTTAGTGAGCCTTACTTAGTAGCGGAATCCCGGCTCATTTAGTTGGTAGCAACCGGCCACGACTTTGCTAACACTTGCATGTGCCCCACACACACAATGTTAGCACCATTCTAAGTCAAGGTGTCCAACCCACCTTGACTCCATAACTTATTATCCGGTACTCATTACCCGGAACTCCCACCAACACATGGGTATGCCAACCCGGAATTCCCACCAACACATGGGCGTGCCACTTGGTGGCACGGGGCGGCCTTCCACAAATGTCCAAGCTCCCAAGGGTGCTACTAATCACCCCCGGAGCTAACCGCCCTTATCCATTGTCCAACTTCCTACTAGTCCCCTTCCACTCTTGTTTCTCACCCCATTCGGGACTTTGCCGGAAATCCTCCCGGAATCCGGCACTAGTTTTCCCGGGAACTAGTTTGGAGCGGGACTCTTTCCAACCCAATGTTGCGGGATGCTTAAGAGCATCCCACAATGCCCAAGATGTAGAAGTGAGGCTTCCTTTCCATGCCTCACCTTCTTGAGCCATTCCCGGTCACTCCCGGGAACCGGCACTACTTATCACGGGGACTAACTTGGAGAGGGACACTTCCCAACCCCATGTTTAGAGATGCTCCAAAGCACTCTCCATTTTCCACAAGGTGCGGGAGTGAGGCCCCATCCCAAGCCTCACCCCTTAGAGCCACCCCGGCTCCTCAAGGCACCACGTACAAGTGAGGAGGGAGACCACCCCTCCTCATAGTACTCTCTGGAGTCTTCGGTAGCCCCCCCCCCTCTTGTGTTGAGGGGCCTTCCGTGACACACTTTTGTTTTGGAAGACCACCCGTTTTTGCCTTAGCCTCAAAAACGGGCCGTATCTTCTTCTCGGGCTAACTTGTAGCTCAGTTATCCAAATAGGACGTGCGAGCCCATTTTCGACATCTACTCTTTGAGTAGATGTCGATAGACTCCTCACTTGTCCCAATCGGAGCTTCCATATGGGAGCTATGCTCTGAACATTCGGGAGTCCCGGGAGGCAGCAGTCCCGGAGTCCCGAAGTCCCGATGCTTTGGAGAGCCATATCTCCCAAAGCATTGCGTTGCTCCTCACGAGCCTTAGCATTTTGGAAAGCTCTTGTCCAGAGCTTTCCAAAGACATGCAACATGCCGCCATCCAAGAAGGGCGACATTTTGAGTCCCGAAAGGCAACACTCCCGAGTCCCGGAGTGTCCCGGAACGCGCTCCAACTTTGGAGAGTCATATCTCATGACTCACAACTCCAAATCGCGCGTTCTTTGGACCCATGGGTGCGTGCTTGAACAAAGTTTCCAACCATGTAAGACACGCCACCAAGTTCGTCCCGAGCACGACGCCATTGCGTGCTGTTTGCTCGGGACTCCCCTTGGTCACTTCACCTTGTCTCTTGCCAAGCCCGGGGCGTCACTCCCGGGGTCCTCTCGGCTCACCACGGTGTTCGGGCATCCTTTGGAAAAGGATGTGACAACTAATCTGCTTTTTGTATATGCTTTATGTCGTGTTGTACTCTTATTCCAAAGCAGGGGTACGTAGGAGTGCTTTTATATTACCGATTTTATACATTAGATACTTAGCTTTCTGTGCGGTACTTAAGTTTCAATTCTTTCAACTAATTTGGTGGCTTAAACAGGTCATGTGCAGGGTTCGAAGCTTGTCACCGGCGAACCGTATAGACCAGCATCCAAAAAAGTGGGTACTTCATCGTTGACTCGACCACCTATCGAGGGTAAAGGCTCTTCTACAGTCAGCATGACAGCCATGAAGAAACCACTGGGTCCATCCGACACTAAGGCGAGTAAGGTGGGGATTCCATCACCTCTGAAGGATGTCATAGCTGGGAGGTCAAGGCCGGAACAAGCACTTCCAGTGCATAAAGTGTCTGCTGTTGAAGGAGGAATGCGGCCAATCCAACAACCATCTCAGACTACAACGAATGAGATTCAATCAATCGACGAGGGCAACAAAGAAGATGACATTGATGGACGCCAGGAGGAGTCGGATGTGATCAACCACAAACTCCCAGTGTTAGAAGTTGTAGAAGCCGAAGATGCACATGGGCGTACGTTGCCGGGGGCGAGTACAATGAATGACGAGACGTTGCCCGAGTTGAGTGAGGACAACCAAGCGCAAGAAGCATCACCGAAGATGCAATCAGCATGCCCAGTCGAGGCATTACTCCATGCCCAGTCTTCTCCCGTTGTCTCTAATTCTATGGAGGATGCTAATATGACTCCGGCAGGTGAAGCTCAAGAGTTTTCTGTTGTGGTGCGTGCTGGAGCTCGAGGTCGGCAAAGGGGACCGACGGAGGATGACGACGCTAAGGAGAATTCTCCACCAAAGTCAGTGGAGGGCCGAAAAACGCGGAGCTCACTGCCTGATGTGAGTGAGCCGATGCAGGTGGATGCTGAGGGCAGTCAGGGCACGCGCCGACTGAGCGAAGCACGACGGGCGCATGTGCTGAGGGAGGACGTTGTACAGGCCATGGAGGTTGACAATGCAGGGTCTGAAGGTCCGAGGAAAAAGACGAAGAAGATGATGTCACTTGCTTCAGCAAACGAGAAGCAAGTGGAAACGAAGGCCGCAGCCAAAAAGAAAGGGGTAAAACGGTGACTTGGCCTTCTAGTATTTGAATGAGGATAGCAATTTGCTGCATAGGTAGCCCTGTCTTCAAGTTTTCCAATTTTGTAAGATAAGGCTGCTTATCTATTTATCTACTTTGAATATAACATCTTTTCTTCCACCGTAAGCAATTGTCTCACCTTTTTTTCTATTTGGGTGCCCAGGTTTCATGGATAGAGAATAGCTTGGATTTATCTAAAGGCAAAGAACAACATCAAGTTCCAGTATTTGGACCTGTGGACGGCCATTGCCCCATGATGCCATTTACATACATGACTCAAAATATTCTGTCTAATGAAGTGGTTATAAAGAAAGGTATGGAAGGGGGGTGCACTTGTTGTACAAGAAGTTGTATTCTCGATAGAAACAGTTGTGAATGTGCAGTTAAAAATGGTGGTCAATTGGCCTACTCACTATTCGGTCGTTTGGCTTCACACATGTTGCATGAGGTACGTTGAAGTACTTTCAAGTTTAGGTTTACAGGTAGTTCTTACGGTTTTTGTTAGCCATGGTCGAGGTATGGAGGTGTCCGAGGTACGAGGCGGGGGAATAAGGGGAAGGCAGAGAACGTATTAGGGCCGGGGCGTGGGTCGATACCACGGTCAGTCCCGGAGGTCGGAGTAAGTTCCTGGGGAACGGAGTGTGGGCACAGGGTTCCGGGTATCAAAGCCCGGTTAACCACGGGTCCGGGTAGGCTGCAGTGGCCGTTGACTTGACGTGATCTCTTCGGCGATTGGCGTCGTGCGGGTATGTCAACCTATAGGGCTGAGGGGTTTGCCCGAACGGACGGAGTCTCAGGTTTACAACCTCATGGCGGGGCTTCTGTAATTTGGCTTCCACGGCCTGCGGTCTAGTTCGCAATGCTTGCTCTTCCGTGGCGCAACCGGGGTGTGATAGCAGCTAACTCACGGCCACGGTACGTTCTCCAACTGAGGGCATAAGCGATCCGAAGATCTTCCGCGGCCTCGGCGTGTACAGGGGTTAGGAAGAACAGACAGAAGGAGGAGGGTTTAGAGTGTAGACAAGATAGAATAGAATTGGACTGAGTCTGTATTGCTTGAATCAGTGGACTGCCAAATGGCTACACAAGGATTTGCGGTAAAGCATTCGTGACTATCCCTATTCGTGCAATACTGAGAACTCTCTATTGTGTAAATCCTCCTCTATTTATAATAAAACCTAATTCTTGCGCTATTCTTCGGCCTTAACTCCCTGCGCCCCTGCTCTCGATCCTCGTGGTCCTCTGGTCACTGCCTCGGCCTCGAGCCCCGTGGCTGTTTAATTCCTGGTCTTCCCCGGGGTGTTGGTCTTCGGTAATGATACCCGCGGCACCGAGGCGGGTAACATTTTGCCCTCTTTTTCAGAGTGCAATTCGTCCCCGAATTGCTGTGTCAACGACGCGAGGGGGCGGGCCTCCGGTTCGGTCTGGCTTGCTCTCGAGGAAGCTGGCGACCGCTGCGAGGGGGTTCTTCCCCATTGTGAATTCGCCGAAGTGCCTCGGCCACGGCCCGATGCATCAGAACGTGGTTGCCACGGAAGTTGAGTGCGTGGGTGTACACATCAAAAACCGTGCCTCCCAACGTCCTGTTGCATACTGGGCATTGCCTTCCTTGCACCTCGGGATCTGTATAATGCGCAGCGAGGTCGGGGTGCTCGTGGAAATATTTCAACACAAAGTGCATTGAATCCGTAGCCTCGTCCCCTTCCTCGTCCGCGTCCTCGATGTTCCACCCTTCCTGTTCTCGGTTTGTATGTGGGTGTGTTGGTTGTGGGCGGGCTCCTCGTATGCCTCATCATATCCTCCTCATGGACGTGGCTCTGAGGTTGTGTTAACTCCGGCTCATCCATGGGTTGGGGTTGTGCTTCCTCCTCGTCCTCGCCCAGGAAGGCTTTTCCTTGGCTGCCCCAGTTATGATCGGAGCCCTCGAGCTCTAGGGCGACCAGGGCATCTCCTCTGCAGCGGTCGAGGAATTCCGCGGGAGGTTCCATGGAGGTGGGTGGTACAGACCACAGCATTTGGTATGCTGTGGCTGCTATCACCCGGGCCGCGTTGTGTGTCCATGCCAGCTTGTTGGCCTCGAAGTTCTCCCGGGCGTCGTCAATCTCTTGGCGCTGTTGGTGTAGCGCTGTCAGGTCTATGGTGCTAGCCGACGGGGCTGTGGATTTCTTGGCTAATTCCTCTGTCAAAGCCTTGCATTTGGCCACGAGCTCGACCGTCTGCTAGTCCAGTCGAGAAATCCTCTCCCGGTCCCGAGTGCTCTGCTCCTCAAAAGTTTTGGACCTCTCCGTGGCCGCCTGTAGTTCCAAATCCCGCGCCTCGAGCTGGTTCTGCAGGGAGGTCACCTGGCCTTGGATGTTCTCTGTGTGTAGCTGCACCTCCAGCTTGTACTCTTCCATGACTTTGCGTGCCGCGGCCTGCGTTGTCTACACGAGCTGTGTCGTATGACGCTTGTGCCGGGTCTCCCATTCCTTGTACTTGGCCGTGGCTGTCTGCTGCTGCTGCTCTGCAGTGTGGAGGAAATTCAACATTTCCTCCATACACGTCTCCATGGTGCGCTTCTGTGTGTCAAATTCCGTGGCGCGGGGGCCGAACTTCGTGTTTGTGGAGGTGCTGGCGACCTCCATGGGAGCTGCTGCTGTTGTGCCGTCCTCCCCAGCATGGTCGCCAAAATGTTAGCCAGGGTCGAGGTATGGAGGTGTCCGAGGTACGAGGCGGGGGAATAAGGGGAAGGCAGAGAACGTATTAGGGCCGGGGCGTGGGTCGATACCACGGTCAGTCCCGGGGGTCGGAGTAAGTTCCTGGGGAACGGAGTGTGGGCACATGGTTCCGGGTATCAAAGCCCGGTTAACCACGGGTCCGGGTAGGCTGCAGTGGCCGTTGACTTGACGTGATCTCTTCGGCGATTGGCGTCGTGCGGGTATGTCAACCTATAGGGCTGAGGGGTTTGCCCGAACGGACGGAGTCTCAGGTTTACAACCTCATGGCGGGGCTTCTGTAATTTGGCTTCCACGGCCTGCGGTCTAGTTCGCAATGCTTGCTCTTCCGTGGCGCAACCGGGGTGTGATAGCAGCTAACTCACGGCCACGGTACGTTCTCCAACTGAGGGCATAAGCGATCCGAAGATCTTCCGCGGCCTCGGCGTGTACAGGGGTTAGGAAGAACAGACAGAAGGAGGAGGGTTTAGAGTGTAGACAAGATAGAATAGAATTGGACTGAGTCTGTATTGCTTGAATCAGTGGACTGCCAAATGGCTACACAAGGATTTGCGGTAAAGCATTCGTGACTATCCCTATTCGTGCAATACTGAGAACTCTCTATTGTGTAAATCCTCCTCTATTTATAATAAAACCTAATTCTTGCGCTATTCTTCGGCCTTAACTCCCTGCGCCCCTGCTCTCGATCCTCGTGGTCCTCTGGTCACTGCCTCGGCCTCGAGCCCCGTGGCTGTTTAATTCCTGGTCTTCCCCGGGGTGTTGGTCTTCGGTAATGATACCCGCGGCACCGAGGCGGGTAACAGTTTTCTAAGTGAATATAAAAGCTGATGTGGGTTTGTTGTGTCTTGCAGAACGAACCAGAATTGGTATTCTGTGAACGAGGGGACGGGTGTTACATAGGAGGTGGTGGGAAACCGGGGGGTAGAAGACAGCAGTGTGAGGGGCATGTGCCTAGGAAATTTATTTGGGAGTGCAATTCAACTTGTGGTTGTCATTTGTCCTGCCCAAATAGGGTCGTCCAGTGAGGTATGAAGGTCAAGGTCGGAGTTTTTGGACGAGTGCACGGGGTGGGGGGTTAGGACCTTTGAGTCAATCCCGGTTGGGACATTTGTTTTTGAGTATGTAGGGAGGTGGTCAACAACGTAGAGCTTCTTATGCGATATGACAAGTCACATGTCCATGGAGATTACACTTTAGACTTAAATGCAGATTGGAAGACGAGAAGCGGGCGTGTCGATGCGGATGCTTTATGTATTGATTGGGTTAGCTTACGGAAATGTGGGCGCTTTGTGAACCACCGATGCTCGGATGCTAATTTGATTGATTTTCCAGTGAAGATTGAGAATCGGCCCCCATATTTACCATGTCGCCTTTTTTGCAAAAAGGAACATCTCAGACTCTTGAAGAGCTAACTTGGGTAAGGATCGATGGCCTTCACAAAGAAGTTTCTTATTTGTTTGCTAATTCTTATTTGTGGTTGCGGTTTTTTCTCATTTGTTTGATGTTTCTTTGATTGTTTGTGGTTGCGGTTTTATGTACCAGGATTACGGGACATCCTTCTGGGAGGAATCTGGAGGATTGTCTTGTGCGTGTGGGAGCCTGTTATGCAGAGGGAGATGGTTGGGCAGCAGCTCAAGAAAAGGAAAAGTACGGAGCTAATGGAGGTGTTGCGAGCAAATCCAAGTGTCCGAAGATGAGCAAGGGCGAATGCTGGAAAAGTATATGGATATGTACAGACTGTAGTTAGTTTGTAGTCCTCAAGTTAGTTAGTGTCAAAATATACATAGAACAGTTAGTGAAATAAGGTGAACTCGGTAGTTTTGCAGCTTTTGTGTTAATAGAGGGCCCGATATGTATAGTTTTGTATGTTATGTAGGGTAGTTTAGTATCTTATGCAGTTTTGTATGTTATGTAGGGTAGTTTAGTATCTTATGCAGTTTTGTATGTTATGTAGGGTAGTTTAGTATCTTATGCAGTTTTGTATCTTATGTAGGGTAGTTTAGTATCTTATGCAGGGTAGTTTTGTATCTTAATATTTTATCAAAACCGAGTAGAAACTAGATTGTTTTGTAGTAGGGGAAATAAAAGCATATCATTGTACATTTAGTATAAGAAGCTTGTGGTTTTGATAATGCTCCTTAAACTGAGTTGCTTGCACAGACTTTTACCTTTCCATGGTTAGGATTCGGCAGTTTGATATAACCCCTGAGTAAGGTTGGGCGAGTTATGGTCCAAAAATTTGCATTCAATTATACTACGAGAAGTATAAGTTCATTGATAGTCTATAAGTCTGAAGACTTTGTTTCAATGTACTGTACACAAGTTTAGTTTTCCTTCACACTTCGTGTATTGCAAATTACACTGCAGATGTGACAAGGCTGAATTTCATTCTCTACATTGAATGTAAGCATCAATGATAAGTGATGGGTGCGTAAAGGAACTGCAGATCACTTTAGACTCAAACAAAATGGGCACCCTCACATTCAAATCAAATAGAGCCCTCTAAAATTCATATGAAAAGGGGCTCTCCGAAATTGAAAATAAAATCAACATATATCAATTGGAGCAATGTAATCAGCACTGTATGTCATGCATTGGTGGACTTAGCTTCGAAAATGAATATTTACCACCGTAGCCAGACTCTGTCATTTCATACTAGAGAAGTACATGTAAATAGGTTGGCTCAAAGCGAGATCACTCTTCTGCGTTTGGGTCCGATGCCCACCAATTTCTTAGCTGCTCTTTGATAACTGCCTCCACATCTATGCCAAGCTTGTAAACAGCTTGATTTCCCCTAACCACGTGGGAAGCTAACACCATTGCAAATTTGCAATGCCTAACCAAGTGAGCATCTACGTGAGCCTTAACACCTCTATCAAGCAACACATACGTATCAGAGGCCCTCCCGTATTTCTGATAGTAAGTACCTTGAATAGCAAAGTCACCTTGGGTGAACTCACTACCCCAAGGACAATCAAAATCCTCCTCCACCAGAAACTTGGGCTTTGTGCATTGTAGGATGTAGAATTCAACGCCTTCATCATTTCCCTCCTCTGCTGGTATAACGAAATTGTCTCCAAGCTTCACAATGTCACCAAGTCCTCCATGGCCTCCCTCGTGAGCTAGAATTTCTGGCTCTTCCTCTACGGCAGCAATCTGTGCTTGTACAGGTCCTGCCTTCGGCCTCAATCGGACTATACGCCACATTGGAACATACGCTTGCTGCTCACAATGGACCCAGTCCTTATTTATACAAGGAGCACAAAAACATGTCAGATCACGAACCATGAGTAAGGTAGGGTCAATTTCAGATGACCCTAAAATGGAATGGAACCCTCTGGACCCCGGAATGCCTTTACAATCCCAGCCGTTAGATCTATCCACATCGTCTACTCCAATGAGCCAGAACTCGCGGTTTACTGGGACCTCCTTAGACTGCTCGTATGAACTCATAGGGCGTTGTGAGAATCTAGACTTCAGAAAATCAACGCAATGCTGAGCGTTTGTCATCTCATCCTCTGGATGCTGAAGTTGATGCGTTCGAAGAGCCCTCTTAACCACAGCTCCGGCCCCGTCCCATTCACCTGGTGAATTTGTCATCAACAGACCAATTTGAATGACTTCAGTACACTGAATATAAAAAAAGTACATAAATTACTACTACTTACTACTCTCATAGAAGCAGACCGCACAATTGAGGTAGATTTTTAAGCAAGAGTACCTAATGTACCAAAATATAATGTAGAAAACAAATCAATGATACAAGACTTACAGTATTAATTGTATAAAAATTGCGCAAGGAGTACATTATATGTACTCACCATACTTGGTTATTACCACATTCTACCAATTACTAGACGAGTAGTTACATTACAAGTAGAAGTAATCTACCGCAGCAGTACACTTTACCATCTCCCCTACAATTCCATATTCCCATAATGTACGCGTCTCTGAACATTCATTATGTTAGTACTCCAAATTTACTAAATTTCTACTTACTAAGTTATACAAATGGAAAAAACACAATGCCAACCTCAATACTGATTCAAGATGGTAGAGATAAGATTACTTTTGCCATGCCCACTTCCAAAAAAGTTCCACATCATCTTACAGCCTGTCAAACTAGGGTAGCGTGCTACGAAGTACATAGCGCGAGCTCCCTTGAACTGGCAACGCAGCCACCCGTCAGTACACCCAATGCTCGATGGCGAATCCCTTCTGCTAACATCCAATTCCAGTGGAGAAGCAGGCAATGTTGCACAAACAAGCTATCGTCTTTCTTATCATCAAAATATAGTAATGTGTATGTTTATACAACCCCCATCCTCACCATTTTCTGTAGGGGTAACTTGTAAAGGGTTATGTGTACCAGAATTGAGATACCATTGAATACCAATGCATGGATTGTATTTCATTCTGGATTGCAAAGGTGTAATTCTCAAAGAAAGTCAATATGAGATATCAATACACCTGGTGGTACATTCTCTACCATCTTTCGACATGCGCCATCTTGCCAATTTGCTACGAAGTTGTGTGTTATGAATGTCCAACTTTAGACTTCAGATAAGCAACAAACTCACCCGGCGAAGTCTCCCGGTGAACCTCCTCTATCCTTCTTTTGTCCCGGCCCGTAGCTTCATCCACCCCGTAAGTTACATGATCGAAGCACCTCCACTTAAATTTTTCATCACTGCTGGTATCCAATTCTTGTGGACAGAACTCAAGTTTTTTCACCCCGCAGTCAGCACAACGGCCCATTAAACAGTCTAACCTATGGAATTCATCCAAATCGCCTTTAGGACACAGACATGCCGTCCACAACATGGTTAATCGATCATAAGAATGAGAATGGGCCTTGCAATCCCCCAAACCGTCCCCACAAACAACACATCTGCAATTACAAGATTGAGATGAATGCAAACCTTTCGTAGCAGACCTAAGAGAATTTAGCCCGGTTTTCAACAAGTCCATCTCTACGTGATAGACACAACAACATGTATTATGATCTTTGAGGGTCTTAATATACCACGGTTTTAAGTATTCAAACGCTCTTTGCCTGATGCGACACTCCGGATGGGCTTCCTTAACCCTTAAAGGTCTGAGAGTGCCGTGGCGACCAGTAGAATACGGTGTATTTTGGTTGTATTTGGAGTGAATGCACACCTTTAATGGGTTTGAGTTCAAAGAAGAAGTTGACATTCGAATTAATGGGATTCTAGTAAGCAATTACGAATCCAGTTTAGAGTTTCTTGTTGGTAGCAAATCCTAATTATACGACAACGTACATACTATCCCCAAGGGACTTTTAAGGGTTAAAACTCAGAAATAGTTGGGTCTGTCCAATCCAAAACACATCCAACCATTAGTAAGTGAAGCACATCCTTTCCTGAACTAAAAATTTTCATTGCCCAAGAAAGAAGTACAAATAATACTATATAATCTTGTACCTATACCACATCTAGATCACATTCAGTACATTCATATGGATTAGCAATATTCAACTATGTACTTCACACCAAAAGTACTTATTCTAGCTAGATATTTCAACACTTTAAGTAGAATGAGTAATGACTTGTACTAGTACCAAGAACACCCAATGCGCACGATGCAGTCTATGTACTAAGAAGCCACTGTCCCCGAAAGGTGTAGAGGCCTTACTACAAAAGAGATGCAGTCTAAGTACTTAGAAGCCACTGTCACCGAAAGGTGTAGAGGCCTTACTACAAAAGAGATGCAGTCTAAGTACTTAGAAGCCACTGTCACCAAAAGTTGTTCAGGCCTTACCACTGATGATACTCATGAGAAGTTTCCTTACCCAGATTGTACCACTAAGCACGTGGTATGTACTTAACCACAACAAGTGAATACTAATAGGTAGTGTAAGTTACGGGCAACGAACATAAAAGTACTACATTGTCAACACTTTTGTATCCCTATCACCCAGTATGAAAACATTAAGTAAAGTACACGTATCTTACTAAATCAATCATCTCACATAATCAATTTCTTGCACAGATTGTACGACAAGAAGTAAATTGACCACCTTTTTCCGACTCACGTTTCACATTTCATTTAATCACATGTACTTCAAACCCTGAACAACACTTCGAAAGACTACTGTGATCACAACATTTGCAAACAGTCAACATTTCACACTCTAATACCTGTATCAACCGTACATAAATGTCTCAATAATACGACGACATGACCATGATTACTGTGAAGATGAAAACAAATAAAACCATCAAAGTTTCAGTTCTCAATCATCACCCTAAATTTTAAGACTCAAATTTAGAGGACATGCACTGCAAGTGATGTGTGAGTTTCACCATGAATCCCTACCGAGCAACGCACGGCAGAAACGGTGCTGAAGGGTGAATTTGTACATCGAATCCAGATAGCTTATTATTAACGTGACCTCACTGTCGACTTATTTACCTAATACGCAGCATGTCTACTTACAACACTTGAAATTCTTTTACGTCAATTTGAAGCTACAAAGAATCACAGCAAAACCCTAGTGACTCGATATGGAGACTCCAATTGATATCTAACACATTTCACAGCTCAAAAGTAGCGCCAAACATGCACTAATTACACACAAACCCCATGTTTTTCATTTCGTTCTGAAAGCTGAGACTCTAAACAGCTACTTCTAAACTAACGAGGAACACAATTTTAAGCATGATTGTGAAAGTGGCTGCAAGCAGCAGACCACACAGTCATCTGGTTGTAAACACTATCTCAACAACCAGATAAAGACCAACAACAATAAGTCCACAGGAACTAATAGAATGCACACCTGAGTGTCGACAAGGTACTGCGTAGCATGCTCCACGTATTCCTTTGGCCCGATCCGCTTTCGAGTGACATCTTTTTTGTTAGGGTTCACTCGAGTATTCTGATTCCACCACAAGCGAACTTGTTCTTTCACATATTCGCTCAATCCAACGCGCTTACTCCTCTCCAGAAGAGCAAACTGGTTCACAGGATCAACGCCGACCCTCCTTCCCATGGCAGTCCGAATGTTCCGTGGATGTACCTGTAACACACGAGAGAGAGCCCTTGCACCATCGCAACCTTCGCTAACAGCAGCGTCAAGAAGAGCTCCTTTCCTAGCTAAAAACACTTTCGAATGGGCAGTTTTCACAGACTACAGCTCAGTTCTAAAACTTTCGAGAAACACAAACTGCGATTTTGCCTCAGGCGGCCTAGGATAATATTCAGGCAGTTGTGGCCAAATGGTGATGTGATTCATAAGTTTTTCTAAAACAACACGCCTACTATCTAGGGTTGGACACAAATTCAGCTCTCTGTTAGTGGCGTCGGCAAGTTTGTTAGAAACCCTCGACAATGATCGCTCCGTCATTCGATTGGACCCATCACCTTCAGGTATGCTACGCAAAGTTTCAGCCGTAGCCGCAAGTTTTGCCCGCCTCCTTGCGTGACGGATTCGATCCCCTTCAAGGCGCACCAATCTTTGTGCTTCCGCTGCAGCAGCTGCTGCTGCTCGGACTTGGGGTCCTGGACGAGAAATCCCTAGACGGCGCTGTGCCATTCGCTCGTTCCCCATCTCTTCAGCGTCAACTTTGCACACACACATTCTTTTGCACAATTTCGCCGAACACTCCATCGTCTGTTACTCCACGCAGTCTTGTAGCAAGCTTCGATCAACCGCAACGGATCTCGCACCATCTCAACGGCAGGAATTGCATGCACACACTCGGATTGCTTTCGATTGTTCCTCACTACCTCGGAGGAAGAGAAACAGCCGCCGATAGCCATCGCCATGAAGATAAGGAAATTAAGTTGCATGCCCTGTCAGAATGCAGGAAAGCTCATGAAAAAATGACGACTCGTAAATGAACCAAATACCACCCATGCGCTGTCAGAAGCCTTTATGAGAGGCGGCGTCCGCTTTCCCAGCAAAACCAAGGTACTTTTGGTACCATTCTGTACTAGATCGACTATGGAAAGGGTCTCTTTTTACCAAAAACTACTGGTTATTCAACTAAAGCAGCATGCTACCCACATCCCCATTCCCTAATCATGACTGTGTGAGCCAAAAAAATCGAAGTTTGGATAATTTTTGAGTGAAATATGCCCAAAAACAATTTTGGCCCTTTGACCGGAAAAATCACAATCATCGTTACAAGTTATTTAGCATATCAAGTGTGCATTTGAAGGCTTTAAACATGTAGTTTCACGATCAATGTGTTGATTTGTACTATCCTCCCTTAAACAACATGAAATTCGTACTTTTGATGATTTTTAGCAGACCATGAAGTACTTTCTGAATGGCAAAATAGTACAAATATATGTTTGTTCCCTATGTTTTTTGAGGTGAAGTACAATAGAATCATATTGTTCATTGGGTTTGTCACCATCGTCGCTAAAGAAACAAGTACTTTTGCATGTAGAGGACTTATAAACCGGCCGTTGAAGTTTATGACCCCCTGCAGAAATAAAAAAAGACGTACTAAGCAATCCACCGTAGTGTGCTTCCACCCTGGAGGCTGATTAGAAAGGAGTGCCGGGTCAGTGGTCGCTGGCGTGCGGAAGGCAGCGGATGATGAGTATTCCTCTGCCTGGGAGCAGTCACTTTCGTCTTCGTCCGTAAGTAGGCGGCGTCGTCGTCTGGAGTGGTCGCCTGTAGAGGTTCGGGTGTGGGTGGCAAAGGGGTCGGCAGGTCCGCAATTTGCAGGCCAGTCTCGAATAGCAATTGGTGCATCATTGTTGTCAAGGGCCAACGCATTCATCCTTGCTGCGACTGTGATTCGTTTCTTGCGAGAGTTTGACGAGCCAGACTTCATGACTTTGTCTGGTGGAGAGTGGGCGGAGTCGTCAGAGGTTGTAACTTTCCTGGTAAGACTTTTCAATCTGGCCATCGAGGTGTAAGGTGGGCACGAAGAATCTGTGAGAGATAAGATAACAAGTATGGTGAGTGTTAGCCGGGGTCAAGGTATGGAGGTGTCCGAGGTACGGGGAAGAGGAAGTAAGGGGGCAGGGACGTGCGTAGACCGGGCGCATAGCTTTTCACCACCGTTATCCCTGGGTGAAGGCAGGGTATACTTAGCCGGGGCACGGATATGGGGGTGTCCTAGGGGTAAGCAAATAGGGAGGGCAGCAAGGGGAGGAATTATCCGGAACCACGGCCTTGGACCCTGGGTATACTTGAGCAGGTCCGGGTAAGGCCGATCAGTCGGTGACCGGTCAACGCAATCGGGGAGCTGGTTAACTTCGTCAGGGAGTCAACTGGGGTTGAGCCTTGAGCAGCTCGAGTCCTTGGGCTGGCCTTTCCCCGGCGTCGTTCTTCTATCAGACTCTTCCGCGGCCCTCGTTCTTCATGCCCTGGGAGGGTGCTTCCGCGGTGTGACAAAGGTGTCGACGAGGGTTTCACAATCACGTTTACGGTCTGAGACACACACACTGCGATCCAAGGGGTTCCACGGTGTCACGGCGTGCACAAGAGTTCAAGCGAGGGAGAGGGGCTGGGAGGACAGATAGATAGGAGAGAGGGAGAGGAAGGAAATGAGTCCTGGATTTTGTATTGAATCAGTGAAGGCCTCAATTGGCTACAGCAATGTGTCGCTAACTATTCGTGGCTATCACAATACTTCGTAGGACGCAGAACTGCTAATGTGTAATTCCCTTCTTTGCTTTATAATAAAACCTAACTTCCTCGCGCTGGCTTTTGCCTTAATTCTTCTGCGTCCATGGTCTCGATCCGTGGTTCTGTCACTGCTCCTGCAGCCTCGAGCCCCGTGGTCGCTGTTACGCCTTGGTCTCCCCGTGGTTCTCCTGGTCTTCGATAATGATACCCGCGATGTCATGGCGGGTAACATTTTGCCCTCCTTCGCAGAGTGCAATTCGTCCTCGGATTGCTGGGTTCTAACGGCGCGAGGGTGCAGGCCTCCTGTTCGGCCGGGCTTGTTCCCGGGGAAGTTGTCGGCCACTGCGAGGAGGTTCTTCGCCGTTGTAAATTCGCCGGAGTGCCTCGGCCACTGCTCTGTATACCAAGACATGGTTTCCACAGAAAGTTAGGGCGTGAGTGTACACGTCAAACACCGTGCCTCCCAATGTCTTGTTGCATGCTGGGCATTGTCTCCCCGTGGCCTCGGAATCGGTGAAGTGTGCGGCGAGGTCGGGATGCTCGTGAAAGTACTGGAGCACGAAGTGCATCGACTCCGTGGCCTCGTCCCCTCTCTCGTCCGCGTCCTCGATATTCCACCCTTCCTGCTCCTCCTTTTGGAGGATGACCTGTTTGTGCTTGGCGAAAGGCAGTGGTGAGGGTCGAGTTTTTAATGTTGAAAACGTGGGCAGTGGATCCTCATGTGCAATCGGGGATTCATTTCGCCGTGGCCAGGGGTACGTTCCATCGGAGTTCTGTCTGACAGGGGACTCATACTGCCGTGGAGGTGATAGGACCGGGAGGTGGTACTGGGGTGAATTCACCGTGGTGTGTGGTCGTGGGGACTGGTGTGGCGTCTGCTCTTGCTCTGCGAACCCCTCCGGTATGTCTACCCTTTCTTCTCCTATCTGGGTGTCAAATTGATACAACCCCTCCCCGGAATCTTCCCTTGCTCTCTCCTCGCTCTGTGTGTGGGTTTGTTGCCCGTGGGTGTGTGCCCCTGGGGTGATGTCGTAGTCCCCTTCGTTCGTGTAAGTCCGTGGCTGTGTGAGCTTTGGCTCATCCATGTGCTGTGGTTGTGTCCCCTCCTCGTCCTCCCCGAGAAAGGCCTCTCCTTGGCTGCCCCAATTGTTATCCGATCCCTCTAATTCCAAGGCCATCAGTGCATCACCGGTGCACTGGTCGAGGAATACCGTGGGAGGTTCTTCTGTCGTAGGTGGCGAAGACCGCAGCATCTAATATGTTGTGGTCGCTATTACCCTGGCCGCGTGATTCGTCCAAGCCACTTTGTTGGCTTCGAAGTTTTCTCGGGCGATCTCCACCTCCTGATGATGCCGGTGTATCGTCTCCATGTCCATGGTGCTAGCGAGTGGGGCCGTGGATTTGAGGGCTAGCTCCTCGGTTAGGGCTTTACACTTGGCGACGAGCTCGGTCGTTTGTCGATCCAGTCGCTCAATTCTTTCCCTGTCCCGGGTGCTCTGGTCTTCGAAGGTTCGGGACCTCTCCGTGGCTGCCTGCAATTCCAAGTCTCTTGCATCAAGCTGGTTTTGCAGGGAGGTGATCTGCCCTTGCAGGTGATCCGTGTGTAGCCGGGTCTCCGCCTTGTACTCCTCCATGGACTTTCGAGCCGCGGCCTCGGTTGTCTGCACCAGTTGTGCAGTGTGGCGTTTGTGCCGCGTTTCCCATTCCTTGTATTTGGCCGTGGCGGCCTGCTGCTGTTGCTCCGTGGTGTGGAGGAAATGTAGCATTTCCTCCATGCATGTTTCCACGGTGCGCTTTTGTGCCTCGAACTCCTTGGCGTGGGGGCGGAGTTGTGTGGCCGTGGACGTGCTGGCGACCTCCATGGGGGCTCCTCCTGCTGCATCCTCCTCCTCGGTCCGCGGCCGTTTGCCCCTGTGAGTTAGTGTGTCGTGGGGTTGTACAGACTCTGCTACTTCGCGTTGTATGTCAAGGAATGTGCCCATGGCCCAGGGGTGGTGGTTCACGCGGTGATAATCCAGGAAGTGCCCAATGAACTGTGTCAGGAACGGGGCAATGGGGCTCTCGTACTCGTCGCTCTGTACATGCCCTTGAATTTGATTTAAAGCGTTCCTGTCCACGAGCTTGCCCCAATTCACTTTCTCACCGCGGCCTGCCATGACGCACAGCGCAAGCTGGTCCGGATGTACTGCATTGCAGTCATTCCGAAAGAACACCTGGCTGAGGATACCGCAGATTCTTCCAAACCATGGGTCGGGCATGTTCGGATTATTGCGTGTAATGTCATACACGTCAAACTTGTTGCCTCCCTTCATCGGGTACCCGTCAGTGTAAATCGTGGTGTCGGGTTGCGGGAGACTGCTCGTCTGCGGCGACCAACTGGTAACCCCTGTACCATCCCAGCCAAAGAATTGATAGAGGTACCTCGGGGAGTACCGCACCAGGATCCCTTCCACGACCCCGGCCACCTCTGTGTTGTGCGGGTCTGTCGTAATTCGTGATAGCGATATTCCCCTTTAGTGTTCTTTTAAGTGTTAAGAACACCCTCAGAGGTGATATCCGGATTAATCGATCCGCGGGGATTCACTGAGCTCCAAAGTGACTAGGATAGCCTTCCCAGGACAGTGCTTCTATCACTGTCCTGTCTTGCTTCTCCTTTGACCAGGATGGTACTGATCTCCTGGTTAACAATTATGCCTCTCCTGTCCTGGTTTCCTTCCAGGGGAGTTTGACTTCTCCTACCCTGGTCCACCAGTATATCTCCAAGCTGGTTTAGTTTTACCTCAGTTTGTCCATCAGAGGGTTCTCCCTTAGTTTAAAGTGCTGGATTTAGGGCACTGGACTTCCTCTCTCCTCGAATCTCCCACTACTCAACACAACACACAAACCCACAAGCAACAATGTCTCTCTCTTGATTCAACTTCGCCCAGGGTTAGACCCGGCCCCCCTTCAATACCAGGGTTGTTAATCCCGGTACAGGTCACTATAAGGGTGCCAATGTTCCCCTGTTGGTATGGCTACTCACACGTTAACTCCCAAACCATGATAGAAGGTAGAAAGGGACAACTTTGGATACAGATCCAAGACAGTAGGAGGACTAAGACCCACTCTTCGCAACAGTGACCAACTTCCCCGCGCTAGACCACTGTCCCCGGGGAATATTAGGGAACCCCTGTTCACCTAAAGTACTGACTCGTAGTGACGCCTAACTGCCAAAACTCCTTACCTTGGACACTAGTACAGATCTCACCAACACTAACCTTCACTCCAGATCTTCAAGCAAACGATGCAAGGGACTCAATTGCACCATCACACACAGAACACCAAGGGAAATGGTTTAGACTTTGAAAAGGCGGCCGCAACCCTAGATACTTCGAGATGATGATGATACAAAAGAGACCCAAAGAATGAGAACATTCCTTGGCTAAGTATCTCTAAGCTACTCCGGATTCCATGCTCCAGATCCGCTTTTAGTGGATCACGGAATACCCGGACAGGATAAGGCCCACGTGGCCTCTCCTGTACCGCCTATAAGTCAGACACATAAAAAACTAATACAAAACCAAAACGGTGTGAACACACCTCTATCCTTCTACTACTAAATGCCTATCTTCTAACCTAAAGCTAGATAGATCTAGCCCTGGTCAACTTGATGCGAGATTGGTCCTCAAACCCAACCAGGGTAGGTGCTGTCCGCTTGGCCGCTCCCCTGTCTTCGCTCCCCTGGTCCACTCGGACAAGGATGCTGGTCACCTCCGGTTCTCCTTGCTCCTCCAGATTGCCACCCATACATTCCTTCAGTTCTGGTCCTCCCCTATATGGGACTGCCTCGGGTTCCACATCCAAGGGTTCCGTACCCCCGGAGAGGGCATCAACCTCATCCAGGATAACTTCCTCGGGAACCACTACAGGGGTCTCGGGTATTAACATTACCCCTGGCTCGGCTTCGCTTAGAGGTGGATCGGTGGTGTCCGGGGCAGGCCCCTCAGTGGGTGGGTCCGTCAGTTCTCCTGGCGTGACTCCCCCTTCTGCGACGACCTCCTCTCCTGGGGTGCCATCCTGCTGTCCTGGCTCATCAGCCACCAATACCTCGACTGATGGTAACTCCGGCTCGGGCTGGATCTCCTTGATGACCTCCTCTCCTGGTTGAGCTCCCCCCTCTACCTCTGCTCCAGCCTAACTGCTGGCAGCTCACGCACTTCCACTAGACGCGGATACACTCCCCTGGCGCGCAATCTCCTGGCCTACCGACACCACACTCCGCGCTCGCTAGAATACAAACGACTCCGGCTGCAACACGACAAAACGCGGGGCAAGCAACAGCGCGAGGGGGACGAGAAGGAGGCGGCGTAAGGGTTACGGCTTGAAAGGCCTAACAGGCCCGGGTAGGTCCGCCGCCAATTATCCCCAACCCGCGCTCGGCCAGGACACCGGCTAACCAGGGTTACCTTATCCGGGTTGACCTTCCCAACCGGTAACCTCCAGAATCATTTTAACTAGGGCTAACCAAATTTACTCATCCCTACCCTTTCTAAACTAGGGAAACACAAAGAAAGGTTCCCTTTTATTTCTAATGCTAACTAAAATTCAAAAATTTTAAGCTAAATGCAGAGAACCAAAAAAATAGGAGTTTGACATCACCCCTTTCTCATCTGAGAGCGTCCCCGCGAGCACATGCTACCCTGGGTAGTTCGGGACAGAGTCCTCTCCTGAACTATCCTGGGTTTCCTGTCTTTCCACATCGGTATTCAGCTCAGGGTAATACTTCTTTATCCTGAAGCCGTTTACCCTAGTGTCCATCCTCTGTCCTTGCAAGTCCTCTAGTTGGAGGGATCCATTATCAAAAATCTCAATGACTTTGTAAGGACCCATCCATCTAGTATGTAACTTACCAGGGAACTTTTGATGGCGACTATTGTGAGCCCTAATCCCGGTTGCCTGGTTTTAAGGTCACAAGTTGGGTCGAGATGGTGGGGTGCAACCTAAGTAGTAGCCTTCCAAGCAACGGACTCCAATTTCATTCAATCAATCAAGCAATCAATTTCATTCAATCAATCAAGCAATCAATTTCATTCAATCAATCAAGCAATCAATTTCATTCAATCAAGCAAAAGAGCACCATTCATGCAATGAACTCACCACAATCATCACCACATTAAACAAAGCAACCACACATGTTTTTGGGCAATTAAGTTGCCATTTCCAAGATAATGTTATGTCTAGTATCTAAGATACTACAAATCTACATTGCATAAAAGAAAACACACAACGAAAAAATATAACAAGGAAGGAGGAGCATCTCCCTCCTTAAAAGCGCTGTCGTCACCAGTAGGGTCTCCTTGGTAGAATAGTGATTTCTCCCTCGTCCTTGCTCCAATGAGAGTGAGCTTGGTCTCGTTGGAAAGGAGACTCGACAACGCTTCTGAATCTCTAAGGCACGCCTCCCAATTCTTTGTCAATCGTGAGATCTCGTCCTTCAAAGTCGGCCCTCCAACTCTGCCGTCGCCAGTAGGGTTTCCTTGGTAGAATCGCGATTTCCCCCTCGTCCTTGCTTCAATGAGAGCGCGCCTAGTCTTGTTGGAAAGGAGACTCGACGACGCTTCCAGATCTCTAAGGCTCGCCTTCCAATTCTTTGTAAATCGTGAGATCTCGTCCTTCAAAGTCGGCCCTCCAATTCTGCCGTCGCCAGTAGGGTCTCCTTGGTAGAATCACGATTTCTCCCTCGTCCTTGCTTCAATGAGGGCGCGCCTAGTCTTGTTGGAAAGAAGAGTTGACGACGCTTCCGGATCTCTAAGGCTCGCCTTCCAATTCTTTGTAAATCGTGAGATCTTGTCCTTCAAAGTCGACTCTCCAACTGCTGCCCTCCTACCTTGTCACAACTCACGCCAAATCTCTCAAATCTTCAACAACAACATTCCAACAACAATCAATCACCAAACTAAACCTAGATTGAACATTTTTTCTCTACACCTCCTTCCTAACTTTCTTCCTCTCTCACCCACACACACCTAGACTCTCTCCTCTAACCGTTGCCATAGGTGATGGAAACCTCTAAAAGCTTCATTCATCGCAAGGATGATTTTTCATCCGTTAGTTTCCATCCATCCAGCCCTTCTAGCCCCTTTCACACTCCTAACTCCCTAGAACCTAAACCATGCCAATTACTACTCCTACAAGTCTAAATTAGCAAGATAGGACTCTAAGGAGATCCACTACCACCGCATTTGAATAGGTCAAATACCAAGCCTCACAAATACATAAAACTTAGGATAACCGAATACGGAAATAAGACAAATTGGAATTTACCCAACTCTCCTAAACACCCCCAATTCTAACTATGAATTATTAACTACTTCAATTATTCAAGACCTAAAGCAAATACACAAGAATCCCAAAACACTCTAATCCCAACTAACATATGTTGGGTTTTTAGACTAAATGGGTAATACGCATGTTTAATCACTACATAATATGTATATTTGGTCAAAACCTTGCGATAAGGTTTTTCCCGCGGAAGTGAACCATCTCGAGGGTTCACAGGTGTCGGCCATCTGCGGGACAATTTCTTATGAAGCTTGTCAAAAGCCAACTTGCGGCGCCGAGCCATTGTCTCAATATGTTGAGCGCTAAGGCGCCGGGTCTCGCTCAACCCTTCAAGCATGAGGACTCGATCGTGGATAGAGTCCGAAATGGGGAGTCTAGCCTCGATTGCTATGCGCAAGGAGGGGATCTCGATTTCGATGGGTAAAACCGCCTCTATCCCATAAACTAGGGCAAACGGGGTTTGCTTTGTGGTGACCTTGAACGTGGTCCTATATGCCCACAAAGCGGCATTGAGTTTGGTATCCAAATCCCGTTTGTTGTCATGGATAGTCTTCCTCAAAATCCTCACGATGGTTTGATTACATCGTTCGGCTAGGCCGTTGGTTTGAGGATGGTAAGGGGTGGTTTTACGGTGATCAATCCGTAAGTCGTGGTGAGTTCCTCAATGAGGTCGTTGAGGAAATGGGTGCCCCGATCGCTAACCAAAACCCGTGGCACCCCAAAACGAAAAAAAAACATTCTCAAACAAAAAGAGTGCCGTGGTTTTCTTATTTGCCACTTTGACCGCCTTGCCTCTACCCATTTTGTCAAATAATCGACCATGAGAATGATGTACGCCATTTGGCGTGATGAAGTGGGGTGCACCGGGCCCACATAGTCTATTCCCACTTCTCAAAAGGAAGCAAGGGTAGCGAGGGTATTAAAGGGATCGCCATGTGGAGGTCATTCCGAGCAAACCGTTGGCATGCGTCACACTTGGTGGCGTGCCGGTGGGCGTCGGCGAACATGGTGGGCCAAAAGTACCCGGCTCTAAGGATTTTTTGGGCGGTGAGACGGCCCGAAAAATGCCCGCCGCAAATGTCATCGTGGCATGCCACAATTATGCGTGATGCCTCGGGCCCACTAACACACCGGCGTAGGACCCCGTCAATGCCCCGCCGGTACAACCGGTTTGCTATAATAGCATAGTGGCGGCTATTGACACGGATTTTGCGCCGCTCATTGGCATCTAGATGATCGGGAAGTTTTTGCGTACTCAAAAACTCCGCAATATAGGTGTCCCACGTGGGGGTCACGGTGATGGAGAAAAGGTTGGCATCGGGAAGCTCATCCTCGATGTCAACCATGCCCATTGCTTCGGACAACCGTGAGAGGTGGTCCGCTTGAAGATGCAAGCGGCCGGGTTTGTACTCCACGGTATAATCTAGCTCCTCTAGGAGCAAAACCCATCGGGCCACCCGACCGCTAAGGTCGGGTTTGTTAACCATGTAGCGTAACGCTAAATGGTCGACAAAAAACACCACGGGATTCATGAGTAAATAATGCCTAAATTTTTTGGCACTAAACACCATGGCCAAACATTCCCTTTCTGTGGTGGAATAATTCCTTTCCGCGGCGGTTAATTGGCGGCTTGCGAATGCCACGGGGCGGTCCTTGCCGTTAGGTCCATGTGGTTGACACAATGTAGAACCTACGGCTACCGCCGATGCATCACAATACACATGGAAAGGGATGTCCCAATTGGGGGGTACAAGGCATGGATAGGAGGTCAACTTGGTCTTGAGGGCATCAAAACCCTCTTGACACTCACGGGTCCACTCAAATTTGACCTCCTTCCTTGTGAGGTTGGTCAAGGGTATTGCGGCCGTGGCATAATCGGCCATGATGTCCCGATACCACCCAAAATGGCCAAGAGCACGTTGTACGCCTTTGACCGAAGTTGGGGGTTCAAGGTTGAGAATCACTTCAACCTTTTCGGGGTCCGGTTCCTTGTCGGCCTTGGAAACCACGTAGCCCAACAATACCCCTTTTTGTACCCCTAGGTACACCTTGGCGGGATTTAGGGAGAGGCGGTTTCGACGGCACCGCACAAAACACTCACGCAACATTGCGTAATGTTCTAATGCACTTGTTTGGGTGCTAAAATCGTCAATGAAAACCGACATAGACTTATGGAGGAGATCAAAAAATATGGAAGTCATGACTCGTTGGAACGCCGAGGGTGCGTTGCACAACCCGAAGGGCATGACCACATAGATGAACGTCCCCCAAGGGGTTGTGAAAGCGGTTTTGTGATAATCATCGGGATGGATGGATACTTGGTTATATCCCGAGTATCCATCTAGGAAGGTGTAGAGCTCATGCCCCGCCACCTCATCCAAGATTTGGTTCACAAATGGGAGGGGGAAGTGATCCTTTTGGGTGGCTTTGTTTAAACGACGATAGTCGATGCACACCCTTAATTTTCCATTTTTCTTCTTCACAAGCACCATAGGGGACACCCAATCCGTGATTTCCACCGGTTTAATGAAACCCGCCTCTAAGAGCTTTTCCAACTCGGCTTTGACCACGAGTTGGAGGCGGGGGTTCATTCGGCGTTCCTTTTGCCGGACCGGTATAGACCCCGGAAGTAGGGGGATCGTGTGTTGGGCAATCTCCGGTGGAATGCCCTTGAGGTCTTTGTAGGACCAAGCAAAAATATCCCGGAATTCGAGGACAAGACCCTTGAACCTCTCAATTTCTTCCGGGGATAATTGAGCCCCCATTTTGATGGGGCGGGGCTCTTCGCCCTTTAGAGACACGTCCACATCTACGCAATCGTTGATTGGGACCGTGACCGGGTTGGTGGGACCGTGATACCAATCACTTGGCACCGCGGGGTAATTAGGTAAATCGGAACCCACCTCCAAGTTAGTGGAGGTTTTGCGGAAATGAAGGGAAGGAGGGAGTATTTCTTCCTCTTCCATTAGCCCTTCAAAACCGAGGCTTTGGGTTCCGTCTATCTCGAGGTTGTAGACCACCTCATAGTCAACCTCATCAACCAAGGTTGTTACCCCGGGGTATGGGCCTACCGGTTCTTCCAAAACTCTCATGGTAGTGATGACATTCACCGATTGTAACCTAGGGGTTTCAAGGTCCTCGGGATGATCCCGAAGCCATGTGGCGAATTCACCGTCATCCTCCCAATCATAAAGTCCCGGCCCAAGGTTTCTAATCGGGCCTAAATCGATGGGATTGATTCCCGGGACCAACGCGGGGTATATAAGGTCCACGTGTTCACCATCGGTGGATGGCATGGTTTTAGACAATTCTCCAAGTGTTCCTAAGGAGGTGGGTACCCGACACCCGATGGTCACCATTGATCGGTTTCCCGGCGGACCAAATTGCAACGTTGATTGATTGATGGACCAACGCTCGTCGACGTTGGCCCTTCTCAACCAATCCCTTCCTAAGAGGATGGGATAAGCGGCCTTACTAGCCTCAAGCTTCAATACATGGAAAGTCAATGGATAGACTTCCCCTCCCGCTTCCATGTGGCAATTGGCGATTTCGCCAAGTGAAGTAATTGGACGTTGGTCCGCCACCTTGACAATGTAAGGGGAAGGGCCGGTAATATCTAAGCCTAGCTTAGCCATCGTGATGGAGGACATGACGTTGATGCCACTACCGTTGTCAACAACGGCGCCCGGGATGATTCTATCCAAAATAGAGACATCAATCTCGAATGCACCGTCATCTACCAACGGGCTAGTGTACATTTTAGCGGCCATTACCACCTTCCGAGATCTCCGGGGCATTGTCGCCCCTTCTTTGAACTCTTTCCTCAATGAGGGGGCTACCCGGATAAGTTGGGCTATGGATATATTAGCCCTAATGGTGCAAAGATTCGTCCAAAGGTCATAATCCGCCGCCGGGTTGAACACCCGGTACCCTGAGCCGGGCCTAGGGGATCGGTGTGTCCGGACTCCGCCGTGTCTACAAACCGATAGAGGTCCTCTACCTCATCATCAAGAGGTTCTAATTGGATGCCCTCCATTGAGGGTTGGTCAAGGTGGGTCGGGGAAAACTCATGCAATTGACTCCTCAAAAACTCCTTCACGGCGGGATATCCGGTTCCTCTTCCGAGTCACTACCCTTTCGGGATATTGTATCAAGAGGTGGATTATTGGCTCGTTGTTGCCGTGTCATGACCGCCACATGGTGTTCAACCGGTTCCCCCATTACCATAGCAACCACAGTGTCCACCTCCTCATGTATGATTAAATGCATACTTTGATGTATAGGGGGGTGGGCCGCGTTTGGGATGACTCCCGTGGTCGAAGGACCACCGGGAGGTACAACGCTATTCCGGACGTCTTGGGAGACCATTGGGTTGGCGTATACCGCCGGCGGTTGAGCACTAGGGGGGACCGGTTGCATCCCCATGTAATATTGGACCGGGGGATTACTTGGTCCCGCACCTTGGCTTTGGTCCGACGGTGGTGGAACATAACTAGTAGGAGCCATTGGATACCATGGAGTCGGGTATGTTTGTAAAAGGTACCCTAGTGCCGGCTTATCATAGAAGAAGCCTTGGGTGGGGGTTGAGGAGCTTGAAGCCCCCGGAACGGTTTCCGGCTTTGCCTTTTTTTGGCGGAAGCACCGCTCGGTGGGGTGGTTGTCCCCACAATTGTCACACACCACGCCGGTCTCCACCCAACACTTTTCCAGACCAATGGGGTGAAATCGCCCACATGTAGGGCACGGTGTCCCCTTTGGTAATGGTGGATTACCCCCGGTTGGTTTGGGCGGTGTAGGCCGGCTATGTGGTGGGACATACTGGCTTGGATTAGGTGGACTTGGGCAAAATCGGGGAGTATGACCAAATTGCCGGCAATTTGTGCACCAAAGGTTAGACGGGTGTACCCCGATCTCACTTACAGGTGGTGGTGCATTCATGCTTTTAGCATTAATGGCCATGGTCAATTGGTCCCCTAGAGACTTCATGGTGTTCATCATATCCACCTTAAGACCATCATTGGCCTTTTTAAACCGTTCCTCTAATTCCGCCAACCGGTCCACCTTAGGAGGTTCGGTTGAGGTGCCATTGAAGTTGAGGAGCGGTGGCCTTGAATCAAGGAGTTGGGTTGAACATAACCGGAGGTATATGGTGCCATAGGCCTAGATGGCTCCCCGGGTTTGACCCTCCCTGTGGGGGTTCGTAGTGAGTGGGGATAAATGAAGGAACCGGGGCCACCGATCGGGCCCACATTTGGTTATTCTCCTTCTCTATCTTTCTCAACTCGGCGGCGCGTGAGCAGGCATCACCCACCGTTCGGGGCATGGAGTTCAACACATCCCGGATTGTGGATTGTTTGTTGAATCCTTGGATGAAGTAATACCGGATGGTGTCATCGGTCAAGTGGTTGCCAACAAACCTTGTTACCACCGTATTAAACCGGCGTATATACTCCGTGATTCCCTCGGTGGGCCCTTGCCTTATCTCCGTGAGAGCCACCAAGGCATTTTGTTGCCCGGTCTCGGGCCTAAATTGCCTTAAAAAAGCCGTTTGTATGGTTGGTCAATCTACAAACGTCCCGGGGGCGTGTGAGCGGTACCACTCATATGCCGCCCCCTCTAAGGTAGTGGAAAACCAAACCAACCAATAGTCTTCTTCGGGAATGACATTGGTCACGAGGGTTTCAATATACCTCTCAATATGATTGGAGGGGTCCTCGTGAGCCATCCCGGAGAACTTCGGAAGGTGCATGGGCATGCCCCGTGGCGCTAACCCCACGGGCATCACTATTGGAAGCCCCCGCGGGGCCATCATTGCATCCGCCGGGTCAGGAGCAACCGGGAGTATCGGGGCGCCCGGGTTGAATGGTTGCGCCATGAGAATAGGACCAACTGGGACCACCGGAACCGAGGAGTTTTCTACCTCTGGAGTCCCACCTTCCAAATCCTTAGGTTGAACTCCTACTAATTGACTAAATCTACTTTGCGTACCCTTGTGTGATGGTAATTCACGGTACGACCTTCCCGATCGGAGTGTTACCATTGGCGATTGCTCCTTTGGTCGTCATTGAATTTTGACTATCGGAGAAATTTATGCCAATGTCACCCTATCAATGGGAAATTCAACGTAGGTAAATGGGAAACTTAGGGGAACAAACCACACTACTAACTAGTAGGTGGGAAACCCGATCCTAGTTGGGCTAAGCTAATCGATAGGTCCCCTTAATGGGCCGCGAAGACAACTCTAAGTGTGACTTCCTAACTTGCTTAGGTAAATGAGATGACACGATAAAGGTAACCGGTAATGGGCATGGTAAAAGATCACAATTGATAAACCCTTGACCCGTAGGAAATCCCTTCCAAGAGTGCCCAAATAAGAGGGGAAGAGATCGGCAGCCTTGTACCCCTCCCGGCTATGGGCCGGATCTCCCCTAGGTCACCGTGCACGTACTGCCGAAGTGGGGGAAGGCCGAAGCCTTTAGCCCACGGTGCCCTCAAATTTGGTAAGCACGGAGAGGAAAGGTGATCATTGATACCGGGTTGTGCACCCCGGCACCACGTCGGGCTTAAGCCACACACCCTTTCCCTTCCACTCACACTCCTCCCATGGGCGAGGAGTGAAGGTAATGGATAGAATTGGTTTGTACCATGCCAATGTCCCAAGTACCTTGTCGGTCCCACAATTACCAAATCCCCTAAATTCCTTAACCCTTAGTCTAATTGGTATGAAGTAAGAGGCCTAGGAAACACCGCAAGCTTACTAAGCTAGATTCGACCTAAATCAAGCAACCGGGACCTCTAAGGACCCTAAAAAGACCAAGGGAAAAACAAGGCAGCATAAGAAGACTTCCAATTTAGGCTTGGTGAATTTTAACACAAGTTTCTTATCACAAGTGTAAACGGATGGTCCTCCGCCCCTTACCGTGATGGTGCACGTCTCGGGAGTGGTAACCACTCAAGAACCCCGTGCCGGTTCTTGAATGGGCGGCATCACCCGGTCCACTCCCAATTTACCGATTGGGCTTCCGGACCCACGAGAGGGTTACAAAAATTTTAAATGATTAAGTGAAAACAAACGGTTGGACCACAAAAGTCTCGATGGACGGGTGAAGAAGCAACTCGTGGGTTCAACTCGCAAAAACAACCTCTCAAAACCGTTGGGGCATCACCGCCAACGGTCTCGATTCAAACGATAAAAATGGTCCCGCCGCGATTAACCCGACCTCACCATATACAAAAGCCTATGGAAAAAATAGCTACTACACACGAATAGAAGTCACCCAACAACGGTGAACTTCTATTTTCGGTTGGAAAATTGCCAACCTAAACACGAGTGAATCTCACCCGAGTGGTGAGAACAATTCACTTTCGCCCGAGGGCTACGCGTGTCCCTTCCTACTAGGGTTGGGCGAACGTGTTAAAAACACTCACACGGGCGCCTTGTGAGAGATGGCGATTACTATAAATAGTAATCTGCCTCAATCTCCCAAGACTACAATAGACAAGGGAGACCCCTTGACGCTCAAGATTTGAGCGGTAACACAAGCCAACCCCAAAAACTCCTTGGTACAAAAAAATTCAAAAACGCCCACAATTTACAACACAAGTGGGTTAGGCCAAATGGCCAACAACCTCACTTCGTGTCGGGGATCACCGGCTCACTAAGATACCCGCCCCACAAAATTCAACAACAAAATCACGAAAAACCTCGTCCGGACTTGGCTGCAAACCCACACAAGATTAAAACAAAGTAAAACAAGGCAAAATACAAGGTTTTAATAAAAACCCATGGAAGAACCAATGCCTCCACAGATTACTAAAAATAGTAATCTGGTCCTTTGCTCCCTAAGCACACCTTCACAATCACTTCCACAAAATTAATGCATATAAGGAGTTATGCCACAAGGTGAGAAATAAATATCAATCAATGAATTCAAAAGCACACTCTCCTCTAGCTTAAGCAAGAAAACTTTGATAAATTCAAAACAAGCCCCTTTCAAACTTAAGCAAGACGATCCAATCAAATCAAAGGCAAGCACCAAACCAAACATAGATCAACCCAGGGACAATGAAGCTTGAACCCTCTTGGAATTTACAGCTTACTATAAATAGTAATCTGCTCCAAAATTCCCCCTTGAATTCCTTCACCAAAATCAATCACAAGTTAGATCAATGCCAATCACCTAATCTAACCCACCTAGACTTACACAATTTAGAAGAAGGTCAACTCAGCAATTAAAAACAAACACAATCAATGCAAAACCACCACCTCCCGGCAAACGCACCAATTATGTGAGCCCTAATCCCGGTTGCCCGGTTTAAGGTCACAAGTTGGGTCGAGATGGTGGGGTGCAACCTAAGTAGTAGCCTTCCAAGCAACGGACTCCAATTTCATTCAATCAATCAAGCAATCAATTTCATTCAATCAATCAAGCAATCAATTTCATTCAATCAATCAAGCAATCAATTTCATTCAATCAAGCAAAAGAGCACCATTCATGCAATGAACTCACCACAATCATCACCACATTAAACAAAGCAACCACACATGTTTTTGGGCAATTAAGTTGCCATTTCCAAGATAATGTTATGTCTAGTATCTAAGATACTACAAATCTACATTGCATAAAAGAAAACACACAACGAAAAAATATAACAAGGAAGGAGGAGCATCTCCCTCCTTAAAAGCGCTGTCGTCACCAGTAGGGTCTCCTTGGTAGAATAGTGATTTCTCCCTCGTCCTTGCTCCAATGAGAGTGAGCTTGGTCTCGTTGGAAAGGAGACTCGACAACGCTTCTGAATCTCTAAGGCACGCCTCCCAATTCTTTGTCAATCGTGAGATCTCGTCCTTCAAAGTCGGCCCTCCAACTCTGCCGTCGCCAGTAGGGTTTCCTTGGTAGAATCGCGATTTCACCCTCGTCCTTGCTTCAATGAGAGCGCGCCTAGTCTTGTTGGAAAGGAGACTCGACGACGCTTCCAGATCTCTAAGGCTCGCCTTCCAATTCTTTGTAAATCGTGAGATCTCGTCCTTCAAAGTCGGCCCTCCAATTCTGCCGTCGCCAGTAGGGTCTCCTTGGTAGAATCACGATTTCTCCCTCGTCCTTGCTTCAATGAGGGCGCGCCTAGTCTTGTTGGAAAGAAGAGTTGACGACGCTTCCGGATCTCTAAGGCTCGCCTTCCAATTCTTTGTAAATCGTGAGATCTTGTCCTTCAAAGTCGACTCTCCAACTGCTGCCCTCCTACCTTGTCACAACTCACGCCAAATCTCTCAAATCTTCAACAACAACATTCCAACAACAATCAATCACCAAACTAAACCTAGATTGAACATTTTTTCTCTACACCTCCTTCCTAACTTTCTTCCTCTCTCACCCACACACACCTAGACTCTCTCCTCTAACCGTTGCCATAGGTGATGGAAACCTCTAAAAGCTTCATTCATCGCAAGGATGATTTTTCATCCGTTAGTTTCCATCCATCCAGCCCTTCTAGCCCCTTTCACACTCCTAACTCCCTAGAACCTAAACCATGCCAATTACTACTCCTACAAGTCTAAATTAGCAAGATAGGACTCTAAGGAGATCCACTACCACCGCATTTGAATAGGTCAAATACCAAGCCTCACAAATACATAAAACTTAGGATAACCGAATACGGAAATAAGACAAATTGGAATTTACCCAACTCTCCTAAACACCCCCAATTCTAACTATGAATTATTAACTACTTCAATTATTCAAGACCTAAAGCAAATACACAAGAATCCCAAAACACTCTAATCCCAACTAACATATGTTGGGTTTTTAGACTAAATGGGTAATACGCATGTTTAATCACTACATAATATGTATATTTGGTCAAAACCTTGCGATAAGGTTTTTCCCGCGGAAGTGAACCATCTCGAGGGTTCACAACTATCATACAACAACACCAGCCCTCCTTTTCTGATTCCATGATCTCCGGGTAACTGGCTGTCAAAGGACTCCTTTCTCTTATCCTGGACCCATCGATTTCTGTCCAGTGCTGTAGCTCGTCCTTCTTCTAAGTCCTCGATGGCCAGCATCCTCATCTCTTGGTCCTCCACTCTGGTTCCCAGCCGCGCAGCCATTACCCGGTGAGTATCCAGGGTAAGCTCGATTCCATGCATAGCTTCCTGGCCAAACACCATGTAGTATGGGGTCTGTCCCGTCGTGCTCTTCGTTGAAGTATTGTACGCATGGATGGCTGAAGGGAGTTTCCTATCCCAGTCAGTCTTGTGCGAGGATACCATCTTGTTCAGGATCTTCCCAACAATCCCATTTGACCGCTCGGTTAAACCGTTAGCCTTGGGGTTATATATGGTGGTTTTCCTGTGCTTAATGACATACTTGGTGGTGATCTCCTCAATCACGTCATTGAGGAAATGTTTTCCCCGATCACTCACCAATTCCAGGGGATACCCGAAGCGCATCATGATTTCCTCAAACAGGAACTGGGCTGCCGCCCGAGCATCACTCCTCCCTGTTGCTCTTGCCTCCACCCACTTGGTGGCGTAATCAGTAGCCAGGATAATGTAGCGCTTCCTACCCCTGCTGACAGGGGTAATAGGCCCCACAAAATCTATCCCCCACTTCTCAAAGGGGGCCAGTGGTACAATAGGAGTTAAGGGCCAATGGTTTCTGAACCGAGGGGCCCCCGTCCTTTGACACTGGTCGCAGCTCTGGATGAAGTTCCTCACGTCCCGGATAATATAAGGCCACCAGTACCCGGAACTCTTTATCCTGTTCACGGTAGTCATGGTGGCAAAATGCCCTCCTGAATCTCCTGCGTGCAAGGCCTCCATCACTTGCCTCCGCTCCTTGGGTTCTAGACATCGTCTGAGCTTGTCATCCGCACTCATCTTGAACAGGACACCTGAGATCAGGGTATAGGGTGCGACCCTGTACTGAAACACCATCTTTTCCTCCCGGGTAAGACCTTCCGGGTAGCAATTGGTTTCGAGGTACTCGATGATGTCCTGGAATTCGGAGGTCGGAGCAGGGTGTGCCTCGATGTTGAAAGTTCCCAGCTCCGGCACTATCTGAGATTCAGGGAACTCGTCTGGGAACTGAGAAGATATCTCATCCACCGCTGCTAGACCCCTTAACCGGGACAAGTAATCCGCGTTAGCGTTAGACTTCCCCGATTTTACCACCACCTCGTAATTGAACTCCTGGAGTAGTAGTATCCATCGTGCGATTCGACCGGATAGATTTGGCTTGTTCACCAAATATTTGAGGGAATCATGATCGGTATGGAAAATGATTTTGTATCCCAGCAAATAGTGGCGGAACTTCTTGCACGAGTATACCACCGCCAGGGCCTCTCTCTCCGTGGTGGTGTAGTTCCTCTCAGCCGAATTCATCTGCCTGCTGGCGTAGTAGATGGGCATCTCCCGGAGCTCCGAATCATACTGCCACAGGATAGCTCCTAAACACCACCCCGATGCGTCGATGGTGACATGGAATTCCTTATCCCAGTTTGGCGGGGACAGGATAGGTGCTTTCACCAATTGCATCTTCAGGTCCTCAAATGCTACTTGCCTTTCCGGGGTCCAAGAGAACACCACCTCCTTCTTCAGCAACTCCGTTAGGGCCAGGGCTCGCTTGGCGTATTTTTCTATGAACCTCCGGTAATACCCCACGCAACCTAAGAATCCCCTCACCTCCCTGACATTTCTGGGGGCCAGGAGAGCCAGGATAACGGTTACTTTGTCAAGGTCGACCTGAAGTCCGTCCTTGCTCACAATGTGGCCCAACAGCAGTCCCCTGAGCATGCCAAAGAAGCACTTCCCTGGATGCAGCTTGAGTCCAGTCTCCCTGCATCTTTGGAAGGTCCGCCGGAGGTGTTCCAGGTGATCTTTGATGCTCCCAAAAACAGCGAAGTCATCAATGAATACCTCTAAGAAATGACGAAGGAAATCTTTGAAGATATCCATCATCAATCGCTGAAAGGTACCCGGGGCATTGCATAGCCCGAAGGGCATCCTGTTGAAGGCAAACGTCCCCCACTCCGTCGTGAACGTCGTCTTCAACTGATCGCTTTGGCGGATGGAGACCTGGTTGTACCCGGAGAAGCCGTCCAGGAAACTGTAGATCTCCTGTCCCGCCACATGATCCAGGATAATGTCGGTGAACGGGAGAGGGAAGTAATCCTTCTTCGTGGCAGCATTAAGCTTCCTGAAGTCCTGGCAGACGCGGATTTTAACCTTCCCATCTGCCCCGGTCTTCTTTGGGACTACCACGATGGGGGAGACCCATTCGGAGTTGTTGACAGGGTAAATAAACCCTGCTTCCAGCACCCTATCGATCTCCTCCTTCACCATCAGGGAGTACTTGGGGTTCAGGCGATACTGCCTTTACCTTACCGGGGTAGCGCCATCGATCAGATCGATTTGGTGCTCTCCCAGCTCCGGTGGAATTCCCCTGAGATCAGTAGGGGTCCAAGCAAACACGTCGGAGTAGCTCGAGAGCAACTCCTTGTATTTACGCTTCTCCTCTGCACACATCGTCTTCCTGATATAAAACTTCTTCCCCGGTTCGATCTCCATCTCCTCGAAATCTTTGGGCGAGACGATCCCCTTTACCCTCTCCGGTTCCTGCTCTTCTGGTACCATTCTGGCCTCACTCCAGGGAACAGGGTTAAATCCCGGTGTCCTGGAAGCGAAATCACATTGGTGCTGGAGTTGCTGCCGAACCCATTTGTGACTGAGTGGCACTGAGGACTCTCCTAGTGATCTGTCCTCCACTTCTGTTGAGGTCGGGTTTTGCTTCTCCTGGTTGACAGGCGTACCCTGTTCGGCCACGCTATCCGGGAACTCAAAGTCCCGCTCCACCAGGCCCGTGAACTCATCCACAATATAGCTGTATTGTGAACTGGAGTTCTCCGGGTCAGACCAATCGGAGGTGTAATCCTCTGGCTCACTCGTCTCCCCATCGTGGGGTGTATGTCTCCAGGAGATAATGAAAGGCGGTTTGCCAATCCTGAACTCCTTCTCTCCCCAATCCACCACTACCCTGGCCATGTAGAGCCAGGGTCGACCCAGGAGAATCTGGAAGGATTGACTGGTTTCTATTCGAATTACCACATAATTGAGCAAGTAAGTTTGCTTGCCAATTAATGTGGGAATCGCGGATAGGAGACCCACCGGCCTTACCCTGGTCTGATCCGCCATACGGAGGGTCAGATTCGTCTCTTCCAGGGTAGTGTATCCCAAGTCGAATGCCGTAGATTCCAGCATGAGATTCACTCCTGATCCCCCATCCACCGGGACCTTGTGGACCATGCACCCATCCACATCAATGCTGATCTCCGGGGCACCGTAATCGTCCACTTTGGCAAAGTTCACCGCTACTCCGGGTAGTTTGTATCGCTTCTTCCTCCGATGGATCCAAGCTTCCCGGATGATCTTCTGGTAATTCACATTATCATGTAGTAGCTGCCCGATGGTGACGTTTGCCTTCTGGTCCTTGATATCCTGTAAGATATCATACTCATCCACCCGGGGTCCTGATTCCGATGGTAAAACGATGGGCACATCGTTAAACCTGACTTTCCGGGTGGGGGCAGCCTCAGTTGGATCTACCAACTGCTGCCTAACTTCCTCACTGATGTCAATCTCGAGTTTAGTTGGTTCTACCCCTTTCTCCGCTTCTGCTGGGGGTAATACCAACTTCGGGACAGGAGTGCTCTGGCGGGGACCTCCGGCACTTTCCCTGTCCTGGCGAGGGCTGATACTGCTCCGATGTGCCCTCTTCTTGGGTTTCGGTCCTGGTGTGGACTTACTCCTGGTGGAGCCACGTGTCGTTACCTTCTGCACCGTGACTTCCTCCCCTCCCCGCTCCTCCACCTCGCAGCCTTCATTTATCGGGGTTGTCTACCCGGCCGTATGGCCATAATTAAGCGATCGATCCCTGGGTGGTACATCCACCTTCTTGTACACCTGGCGTGGCTGTGGGGGTTTTGGACACCCATTTAAATGGTGTCCGTACTCCCCACAGTTCTGACAGGGTAATGGCAGCATTCCTCCTTGGTTGCCCTGGAAAGCTCCCGGAACTGGAGCTGGTGCAGGACAGTTACTCGCGTAATGTCCTGGCAGCCCGCATCGGTAACATATGACTAATGTCAAATCCCCAAACTTAGATGGGCCAGGAGTGTGACCGCACCCGGGTCCATGCTGAATAGGGGGGTTACCCTGGTTCCGAACAGGGAGGCCCCTACCCCGGCCGTATCCACCCTAGATTTGGTAGATAGATTGGATCACCACCTCCTCCTCCTCCTGTGGCTCTACGCCAGCGTAGTACACTCCTGTCACGGCATCCACATAGTGAATCTGCTTCCGGGGGCGGATGGCGCAATCAATAGGGAGATGGCCCTCCTTCCCACAGTTGGTACAGTAGACGTTGGGGCGGAAAGTAGAAACGGCTTTCCTGGCGGGAGGGTTACCCATCATGTGGACTTTGATGGACTCCATCATCTCCTTCATGCCTTTCAGCTTGTCCTTGACTTTGACCAGCTCCTTATCCGCTTTAGATGACTTTCCCCCAGCGGATTTGGATGACTTCGTCTCCCGCTCCGAGTCGGCCTCTCCGGAATCCTCGGATCTGGTATCCGAGTTTCCCGGATCGTCTGACTCCTCCGTCTCTGATTCCTTCTTCTTCTTCCCCTTCGATTTGCTCTTCTTAGCCTCCTTCACGTCTAGCCTTTTCAGGGATTCGCGAAGTGAGGAGTCCGAGTTCTCGAAGTTCTGGGCCGCCTCCATCGCGTCCCGCAAGTTGTCAGGCCTGCTCTGCCTTACGTAGAACGCCATCTGCTTAGGGAGCCCAGCCACGTACCACTCTACCTGGATAACAGGAGAGATATTGGCTTGGGTAAGCTTCAGGAAGAGCGACTTCACCCTCTGCCCGTACTGGCGCACAGACTCCTTGCTGTCTTTCCTGATCTGACTTAGCCGGCCCAGAATGCGTGCTTCTCCTCCGGCTTCGCGGAATGTTCGGACAAAGGCGTCGGATAGCAAACCCCAGTCTGCCCTGGTTGCGGCCGGGACGTCGTTATACCACTTCAGCGCCTCACCCTTGAGCAAACCGGAGAAGACTCGAAGCTTGGAGGCATCGTCTTCCTGGTTAGTGTGGGCTATGGCCACAAACTCGTCCAGCCAATCGTCAACGTCTTCCTCGCCATCCCCTTTGAATCGGTTGTACTTCAACCTCGTCAGTGGAGCTCTCACCAAGGCTGCCATTTCCTCTTCTGGCGCGACCGGGATAAGGACCTCCGCGGGTGCAGGATTAGCGGCTGGGGGCGTGGTTGCTGCCTCTGACTCTGATTCAGCGCCGAAGTCACTCTCCGGGTCTGGTACAAGTACCAGGAGTTCGACCACGGGTTCAACCACCTCCGCTCTCTTGGCGACGTGACGGTTTCCGCGAACAGGCGAGCCAAACTCTCTTGCCAATGCTGTAGGACGGATGTTAGCAAGGGCTCTCCTCCGGGCAGATCTCGTAACCCTCCCCAATTCAGGTTCACTAGTTTGTTCTTGAGTCATGAATCAAACATCCAATATGTCTTGGGCGATTCGCTAACTGTACCAGGACCCTCACTTGCAGCTTCCCGGGACAGGGACTCTCCTAGCAACCCTGGTTGGGCAGGATTATGTTGATCTTCTTGAAGGCCTCCTAGATCTTTGCAGCTGCTAGAATCCCCGGCAGCGGCACCAAATTTGTCGTGTCGTAATTCGTGATAGCGATATTCCCCTTTAGTGTTCTTTTAAGTGTTAAGAACACCCTCAGAGGTGATATCCGGATTAATCGATCCGCGGGGATTCACTGAGCTCCAAAGTGACTAGGATAGCCTTCCCAGGACAGTGCTTCTATCACTGTCCTGTCTTGCTTCTCCTTTGACCAGGATGGTACTGATCTCCTGGTTAACAATTATGCCTCTCTGTCTGGTTTCCTTCCGGGGAGTTTGACTTCTCCTACCCTGGTCCACCAAGATATCTCCAAGCTGGTTTAGTTTTACCTCAGTTTGTCCATCAGAGGGTTCTCCCTTAGTTTAAAGTGCTGGATTTAGGGCACTGGACTTCCTCTCTCCTCGAATCTCCCACTACTCAACACAACACACAAACCCACAAGCAACAATGTCTCTCTCTTGATTCAACTTCGCCCAGGGTTAGACCCGGCCCCCTTCAATACCAGGGTTGTTAATCCCGGTACAGTCACTATAAGGGTGCCAATGTTCCCCTGTTGGTATGGCTACTCACACGTTAACTCCCAAACCATGATAGAAGGTAGAAAGGGACAACTTTGGATACAGATCCAAGACAGTAGGAGGACTAAGACCCACTCTTCGCAACAGTGACCAACTTCCCCGCGCTAGACCACTGTCCCCGGGGAATATTAGGGAACCCCCTGTTCACCTAAATCTTGACTCGTAGTGACGCCTAAAGCGCCAAAACTCCTTACCTTGGACACTAGTACAGATCTCACCAACACTAACCTTCACTCCAGATCTTCAAGCAAACGATGCAAGGGACTCAATTGCACCATCACACACAGAACACCAAGGGAAATGGTTTAGACTTTGAAAAGGCGGCCGCAACCCTAGATACTTCGAGATGATGATGATACAAAAGAGACCCAAAGAATGAGAACATTCCTTGGCTAAGTATCTCTAAGCTACTCCGGATTCCATGCTCCGAGATCCGCTTTTAGTGGATCACGGAATACCCGGACGGATAAGGCCCACGTGGCCTCTCCCATACCGCCTATAAGTCAGACACATAAAAAACTAATACAAAACCAAAACGGTGTGAACACACCTCTATCCTTCTACTACTAAATGCCTATCTTCTAACCTAAAGCTAGATAGATCTAGCCCTGGTCAACTTGATGCGAGATTGGTCCTCAAACCCAACCAGGGTAGGTGCTGTCCGCTTGGCCGCTCCCCTGTCTTCGCTCCCCTGGTCCACTCGGACAAGGATGCTGGTCACCTCCGGTTCTCCTTGCTCCTCCAGTTGCCACCCATACATTCCTTGATTCTGGTCCTCCCTATATGGGATCGCCTCGGGTTCCACATCCAAGGGTTCCGTACCCCCGGAGAGGGCATCAACCTCATCCAGGATAACTTCCTCGGGAACCACTACAGGGGTCTCGGGTATTAACATTACCCCTGGCTCGGCTTCGCTTAGAGGTGGATCGGTGGTGTCCGGGGCAGGCCCCTCAGTGGGTGGGTCCGTCAGTTCTCCTGGCGTGACTCCCCCTTCTGCGACGACCTCCTCTCCTGGGGTGCCATCCTGCTGTCCTGGCTCATCAGCCACCAGTACCTCGACTGATGGTAACTCCGGCTCGGGCTGGATCTCCTTGATGACCTCCTCTCCTGGTTGAGCTCCCCCCTCTACCTCTGCTCCAGCCTAACTGCTGGCAGCTCACGCACTTCCACTAGACGCGGATACACTCCCGCGCGCGCAATCTCACGCCTACCGACACCACACTCCGCGCTCGCTAGAATACAAACGACTCCGGCTGCAACACGACAAAACGCGGGCAAGCAACGGCGCGGGGGGACGAGAAGGAGGCGGCGTAAGGGTTACGGCTTGAAAGGCCTGACAGGCCCGGGTAGGTCCGCCGCCAATTATCCCCAACCCGCGCTCGGCCAGGACACCGGCTAACCAGGGTTACCTTATCCGGGTTGACCTTCCCAACCGGTAACCTCCAGAATCATTTTAACTAGGGCTAACCAAATTTACTCATCCCTACCCTTTCTAAACTAGGGAAACACAAAGAAAGGTTCCCTTTTATTTCTAATGCTAACTAAAATTCAAAAATTTTAAGCTAAATGCAGAGAACCAAAAAAATAGGAGTTTGACAGGGTCCTCCTGCTGCCTCTCACGCATTGACGCAATGAACGCCCTGCAGCGCCCGAGGTCAATGTTTTCGCGAAGGTGGCTTGCGTATCGAAACAGCCCTGCATTGGTGAGCCACTCCACGTCCAGGTACTTCTTCCACTCCGCGATCTGCCGCGGGATGTACAGCGGCTTGCGCTCCCGGGAGGCACCGCGCGCCATAGCTGCTAAGTCCTGCAACGAGGGGTAAAAACGGGGAGAAACTAAACAACTACTGAGCGAAGTGTGTAGAGTCGTCGAAAAGCAGAAGGTCCTAAGCTGCGGCGGGGGAGGTGAGAGAATGAGCTTGCTTCCCAGGGGTTCCCACGGAGGATGAGCTCTCACTGGCCGCTGAGAGAGAGAGGAGTGGAAATGATGGCGTTGTCCGTGGCGGCGGTTCCTTTTAAAGTGATGATGTCTCGGGAGTCGAATACTGTGATGATGCCTCGGGTGGATCGAGGGGGGTAATTATGGCATTGATTGGCCATTTCTCGAGACTATGATGGTGACTGTGACTCCCTGAGGTGTTTCCATGGGTAGCATGTATGTGGTTGATGTATGCACATGGGATGTGCATGGGCATTGCCGAGGTGGGGGAGCGTCCCTGTGCAGCTAAGTCCCAGGGACTGACATTGTGGTCTACTGACGAGACCCCTCCGTGTCCCTGAGTCTTTCCCCTGGTAGTGTGGGCATCTTCCTCGGAGTTTGTGCTCCGTGGCTCGTGCTTTTCCCCCCGGGTTTTTCCTTGGAGGTGCTCGATGCCTTGGCTGCTTAGTATCTCGGATGGTGTGTCCACGGGTCCCTTGGGTTGTGTGCCCTGGGTGTTTATATCCTCGTTGTTTCCCTCCCCGTCTCTGGCTTCGGCCGCCAACGTTGTGTGTAGGTCTTGCAGGGTGAATGCCGTTGTCATTCGTGGTGCCGTGGCATGGTATTGTTTTAATTTTGCCGAGTTCACGATCGTGGCATGTGGGTCGTAGTTGGTGTTGTTGACGAGGAGTACTGTATTGTTAGGTAACGCCAGTTGTACTGTATAGGGGCCATGCCATATCGATTCAAATTTGGACCGTTTGAGCTTGGGGTCCCGGGGACACCAGAGCACTTGGTCCCCTTTTTGAAATACTCGTGGAGGTTGCGTTCCTTGGAAATGCCTGGCAGCCAGGGTTTGTTTGTGTAGTATGTTTTTGCTTGCTAAGGCCCGAACTTCCTCGAGGTGGTGCAGGTCTCCGAGGCGAGCTGCCAGTACCCTGTGAGGTGCGTAATCTCTTGGCTGCAAGGTTTGAAACGTCGGGACGATGTACTCCGTGGGTAACAATGGTTGGGTGCCGTACACCATTTCAAATGGGCTGGCCTTCGTAGACGTCTTGACGGCCACGCGGTATGCCCACAATGCAGCTGGTAAGCAATCGTCCTAGTCTATTTGATTTGCGTGCACGAACCTTTTCAGCATGTTGATCAACGTTTTGTTCGTTGACTCCGCTTGTCCATTACCTTGTGGGTAATACACTGTGTTGGTTCGGTGTTTGATGACGTGTTTGTCGAGGAGGTCTTGTATGACTGCGTTTACAAAATGTGTGTCTTGGTCTGAAACTATCTCCAATGGGCATCCGAATCTCGTAATTATGTTTTCGTAGATGAACGAGGCCGTGACCACCGCGGTGTTGGTGCGCAGGGGTTTAGCTTCGACCCATTTTGTTGTATAGTCCGTGGCTACGAGGATGTACTTGTATCCTTGGCGAGTCACTGGCTTGATTGGGCCGACGAAGTCGAGCCCCCACCGTTGGAAAGGTCCCAAGGGTGGTATGGATTTGAGTGGTACTCGGCCTTGGTGTTGGAAGTTAGTCGTGGAGATTTGGCAGGCATGGCAATTTTTAACGTACTGAATGACATCTTTGTGTATGGTTGGCCACCAGTACTTGGCGGAGAGGATCTTCTTTATCGTGGTGTCGGGGCCTTGATGTCCTCCTGCGGGCCCATCATGGAGGTGTTCTATGATGCGCTGTTGCTGTTTAGTTGGTACACACAGCCGGATCTCTTGATCCGGTCCTCGTTTATACAACGCTCCTCGTACCACGGTATATGGCAAGGTTGTCTGTACGAAACTGATTCGGCGCGTCCCTGTGAGGTCCACGGGGGTGAGGCCCGTGGTGAGATACTGCAGGATGTCGGTCCTCCAGTCCTTCTCGAGTTCCCCGGGGTCCGTGGCTATTTGCGCGGTTTGTACATAAGCCTCGTTGAATGAGTCGTCTATTCCTTCCGCGGTAGTGTTGATATCCCTGGATAGGTAATCCGCCACGATGTGTCGTTTCCCGGGGACGTATACTACCTCGAAATCGTATTCCAGTAGTATCATGATCCATCGAGCAACTCTCCCTGTGACGAGGGTCTGATTTACGAGATACGACAAGCTGTGATGGTCGACCATGAACCGGAATTTCTTCCCGAGGAGGTAATGCCTGAACTTTTTGACAGCGTAGATCATTGCCAAGGCCTCGCGTTCCGTGGTGGAGTAATTCCGCTCAACTTGATTGAGTAACCGGCTGGCGTATGCTACGGGTTGATCGTGTTTGCCATTTATATTTTGAGCTAGCATTACTCCCACGGCAATGTTGGACGCGTCCGTGTGTACGTGGAATGGTTTGGTCCAATCCGGGGCGATGAGGATGGGGGCGTTTGAGTAAGCATGCTTTATTTTCTCCAATGCTGCTTGTGCTTCTGGTGTCCAATCCCGGGGATAGGCGTACTTGGCATGGTTCAAAGCTGTGATCGGGGCGGTAATGTGTGCTAATTTTTCGATGTAGATGCGGTTGAATTGGGCCAAACCCAAAAGCCTTTGTACGCCCTTCTGATTTACTGGTGGTGTCATATCACGGATATCCTTGATTTTCTCGGGTCGGGGAGTTTGCCATGTTTGCACACGATGTAGCCGAGGATGACTCCTGCAAAGTACAGGAACATGCACTTATCTGCGTTGAGACTTACTCCGTTGGCCCGGCATGCGTGGAAGATTTGTCTAAGGTGCGCGACGTGGTCTCTCATTTTCCCGTAAACAGTCGCATCATCCAAGTAGATTCGGAAGAACCGTTTTAGGTATGGCCTAAAAATGAGCTCCATGACACGTTGGAATGTCATGGGCGCGTTTTTGGCCCCGAAGGGCATTCGTTCAAACTGATAAGGCCCCCACTCCGTAGAGAAGGCTGTTTTGCCTTTGTCCTGTTTTGCCATGGCCACTTGGTAGTATCCCGAAAAGCAGTCCAAGAATGAGTACATCTCGTGTCTGGCTACTTCATCGATTATTTCCTCCATGTACGGCAAAGGATAGTGGTCCTTTTTGGTTGCTGCGTTGAGTTTTCTGAAATCCACACAAATACGCAACGTGCCGTTAATCTTGGGAATGATCACCATGGGTGAGAGCCACGGTGCGGCATCCACGGGGGAGATGAACTTGGCGTGGAGTAATTTATCCAGTTCAGCTTTGACTCGAGCGGCGTAGTTCGGGTTCATTCGGTATCGCCGCTCTTGCACCGGTGTTGCCCCAGGGACAAGGTCTATAGTGTGCTCTGCCAGGGTGTTGGGTATGCCTTTTAGGTCCTCGTGGTTCCAGGCGAATATGTCCCGGTATTCATGGAACAGGGCAATGGCAGCCTGTTTAATGGCCGGAGGTGCGTCGGTATTAATCTTGATATACTTGGGTTCATCTGTTGTCCCGAGGTTGACTAACTGCACCCTTTCCTTGGCCCCGTGTGTCCATCCTGTGATGGTTTCGTGGTGTAACGCTGCCTTTGCGGGAACAACATTCACTATTACTTCCTCGGCTATTTCCCGGGTGAAATGCTCAGGAATGTCTAATTTTTCCTCGTCTTGTACCAAACTGGCCAAATGAATTTCCGCCATGGGTACCAGATTTGGGTGAACGTGGAGTACCAGGGCCTCCTGCTCGTTAGTGAGTTCTTCCGGCCAGTCTGTTCCTGCCGAGGTCTTGATTTGGCTCATCTTGGCACGAGTAAGACAGCTATCTACTGGAATAACCACGGTCCTCCTTTGGCGTTGGATATGTATTTGATTCTTGGTCCAGTCGTGGATGGCTTGCATGTCCCGTAACCACGGCCTTCCCAAGATGACAGGAAAACCACTGTTGTGAGGCATGTCGATTATCACGAATGTTGCTGGTGTGGATACCCCATGTATTGTAATCCCAACCATGGTAAGGATTCCCAGGGGTGTGACCGAAGCGTCGTTGGCCATACGTAATATGAAGCGGGCACTTCGGGGTTGTGGCAATCCTAGTGCCTGTCGTACGTGATTGCTCATCACATTTACACCAGAACCTCCATCAACGAGGACATTGGTTAATGTTTGCCCTCCAAGCTGAACATGTATCACCGCGGCGTCTGGGTCCAGCGTGGTGGCATTAACCTCGATGAATGTGGGATCTGGTTTTGGCTCGGGCAACGCGGTACGTTGTAAGTATTGTTGCAACTCGGGGCTGATTTGTAGTAGTTTTGACAGGGCAATGGTTATGTTGGTCGTATCTAGCATCTGCCGAAGGGTGTGGTCGGTGGCGCACCCTTGATTCGTGGTTATTGTTTCCAGGTCTCTCTGGAGATCCGTCCGCATAGTATGCAGTCGTTCCCAGTGATTTTCTGGGAATGGCTTCCGGTGCTTTACCACGTGGTTTGGTAAGTTTGCTTTCGACCTCGTGGTTACCGCGGATGCGGATATCATGGAAACGTTGGTTTCCGGGCCGTGTACTTCGGTAAGTGTCACCCCTCCTCTCCTGGGCGCTGCGGTGTTTGTGTTCGGGGCTCCCGGGGCATTACTGTTTCGGTTCTGTGCCCACCTCTGTTTGAATACGGGGCATTGGCTCCGTCTATGGTCCAGGCCCCCGCATTCCCAGCATGCATCTGTGCGGCCGGGTTGGAAAGTATCTACGCTGACTTCCTCGGGGTATACCGCGGCCATGGTGTTCCTGGGGCGTCTGGGGTCCTGGGACGGGGCTGTACTCGTGGAGTACCAACACTTCCCGTGGTGTGCTTTCCCACAGGTTGCGCATAGCGGAGGTGCTAACCTGGCATCTTGTCGTGCCGTGGGTAGGGGTAATAGGGGATGTTGCGTTTGTTTCAGGGCTGTGAGTTCCCGGCTGATGTCGTTCGCCGCAGAAAGAATGTCTGGTAAGGTTTTCACACCCCGGATAACAATACCTTGCTGTATCCACGGAAGTAGCCCCTTTTTAAACCATTCACACATGTACTCTTCCTCGGGTCGTTGGCTAAGTTTGTCTGCCAATTGCTTAAACCTGTCGTAAAATTTATCCACAGGTTCATTTGTAGATTGTGTAATCGAACCCAACACTCGGAGGACTTCCGAGCTTGTTTTTAGTTTTCTAAACTTGTGTAAAAAACTGCGCTCCATGTCTTCCCAACTGGCATTGATGTGTTCAGATTCGAAGTCAATGTACCAGTTAATGTGGTTTCCTTGGAGCGTGGTGCCAAAAATATTCTGTAGGTCAGTAGCGTGATAGATGCCGTTCGTGCGTGCTATCACTTTGAACCTTCTGATGTGCCAATCTGGATCTCCAGATTCGTCGAACACAGGGTAAGGTATCTTGGGCAACTTGCCATGGGCGTCGGGGGTGTGTGACACACTGGGTAATCCCGTGGGTACCACTACTGGTGCGGGTATCCCCGAGGTGCTTGAGCTGGCCGCGGCGTTATTCCCCTGGGGTATGGTTGCCGATCGCACCGCTTCGGCTGGTTCTTCCACACTCCTTGGCGTGGAAGCAATAACCTCGGGGGCGGCATTCCCTTGGATGTCTTGATACTTCAGGTTGAGCAATTCAAGTTTAGCATTCGTGGCCTCATTCTGAGCAGCTAAATCCATCATTTGCTGCTTCATCCATTGTAGTAACTCTCTGGTCTCATCTTCGTGTTGCACTATTTCTTCCATATCTGCAACTATATTTTCCACGGCTTTTTCCGCGGCATGTCTTTTCGGGGGCATTTTCCTTCCCTGCAGGCTCGTAGCCTAAAGATTTCTTTCTTTCTTTCTCTCTTTTTTTTTTTTTTTTTTTTTTTTTTCACTACCTCAACACTCCATCCCCAGCATGGTCGCCAAAATGTTAGCCGGGGTCAAGGTATGGAGGTGTCCGAGGTACGGGGAAGAGGAAGTAAGGGGGCAGGGACGTGCGTAGACCGGGCGCATAGCTTTTCACCACCGTTATCCCTGGGTGAAGGCAGGGTATACTTAGCCGGGGCACGGATATGGGGGTGTCCTAGGGGTAAGCAAATAGGGAGGGCAGCAAGGGGAGGAATTATCCGGAACCACGGCCTTGGACCCTGGGTATACTTGAGCAGGTCCGGGTAAGGCCGATCAGTCGGTGACCGGTCAACGCAATCGGGGAGCTGGTTAACTTCGTCGAGTCAGCAATCAGGGTTGAGCCTTGAGCGGCTCGAGTCCTTGGGCTGGCCTTTCCCGGCGTCGTTCTTCTATCAGACTCTTCCGCGGCCCTCGTTCTTCATGCCCTGGGAGGGTGCTTCCGCGGTGTGACAAAGGTGTCGACGAGGGTTTCACAATCACGTTTACGGTCTGAGACACACACACTGCGATCCAAGGGGTTCCACGGTGTCACGGCGTGCACAAGAGTTCAAGTGAGGGAGAGGGGCTGGGAGGACAGATAGATAGGAGAGAGGGAGAAGAAGGAAATGAGTCCTGGATTTTGTATTGAATCAGTGAAGGCCTCAATTGGCTACAGCAATGTGTCGCTAACTATTCGTGGCTATCACAATACTTCGTAGGATGCAGAACTGCTAATGTGTAATTCCCTTCTCTGCTTTATAATAAAACCTAACTTCCTCGCGCTGGCTTTTGCCTTAATTCTTCTGCGTCCATGGTCTCGATCCGTGGTTCTGTCACTGTTCCTGCAGCCTCGAGCCCCGTGGTCGCTATTACGCCTTGGTCTCCCCGTGGTTCTCCTGGTCTTCGATAATGATACCCGCGATGTCATGGCGGGTAACAGTGAGTAATAATATCCACGTTGGCATGTGGAGAAGGTGTGTGGGACACAAATTATGGTGAAACTATAGTACATGCAAAAAGTTGGGTGGAGCTTGTAGTGGAGGTACCTGGTGTGCGTGAAGGAGGGCGTGTGAGAGGAATGCAAAATGCATGTGTTTATATAGGTGTTAGGTGTATTAGATGTGAGAAGTGAGGTGATACGGGGGCATGCTGGGATTACGGGTGCACGAGGATGAGTCGGTGAGTAGCCATAGCATGCTTCTTTGCCGCTGAAAGGCCGAAGATTGCTCTGTGAATTGCGGTTGACGGTGATGTGATAGGGGGCCGAGTTTGTGGGGATAAGGGCCATGTGGGTTGTGTTACGGTGGATGCAGAGAATCAAGGAGAAAGAAGTGACGGTTCTGGAAGTTGGGAGCGGTGAGTGCAGGACGTGGTGAGTGAAGGAGAGAAAGTCGGGTGGTGTGCAAGGCTTGTGGTCCCAGCGTGAAGATAGGAAGAGGTTTGTGGTGAGTATTGGGAAATGGGATGGTAGTCGACGTCGAAAAGGTAAAGAGGAAGAGGTGTGTGGGTTAGGTAATGGTAGATTTGGTAATAATGACGGTTGATGTTGGTGTGTGTTGCGGACAGCAACTCCAAGGCAGGATCAAAGACAAGATTGAGGGGAGACTCCAAAAGGAGACCAAGATAAACTAGAAGTGAGAGGATTCCTCACACAAGACTCAGAACGACACTCAAAGTAAGAGAACAGAGAGTAGTATTGATGACTGGAAGAGTGGGTACAACTGGTGTTGAAGAGAGTGAAGAACAACGACCTTCAACTCTCTATATATACTAGGCTAGAAGAAACTTCCGGAGTAAGGTCCTAGAAGCTCCTATGGAACCTTCCGGAGACTCGTGGGAGCTTCCGGAATCTAGGAAGGTCAAGCGGAACCTTCCGGAAGTTTATGGAACCTTCCGGAAACAATTGGATCCTTATGGAACCTTCCGGAAGCTTAGAGAACCTTCCGGAAACTACTAGAACTATCTGGAAGCTTGTGGAAACTTCCGGAAACTACTAGAGCTATACGGAAGCTTGAGGAAGCTTTCGGAAACTAGCGGAAGGTTCTAGAACCTTCCAGAAAACTTGAACTTGCAAAATATACGGAAACTAGGAAATCTTTGAGAAGTAGGGCTGATCACGGTAAACTCATGGGGTGTGGATAATACTCTGTATGGTATGTCCGTGACATCACCCCCCCCTTCAAGGAACGAGTTCCACGAGTTCCCACACGAACCAATAAAACCTAAAACGAGAATGTTCACGTGGGTTTCACGTGGACTAGACAAAAAGAGTAAATATACGAGATACGAATACCGTGACAATCGAATGTCGGTGCTGGTGGCGGAAAGTCGTGAGTTGTTTACAGATACGTGGTAGAACGCAAAGCGACGGACCGGTATAAAACCATGTGGTTGGCGACTTGAGACATCGGCGAGGTGGCGCTCGCGGCCTTACCAAATTTTCGGCCAACGTGAGTTTGAAGGCCTGCCCCTGTAAAACTGAGCTAGACAAGTGCGTCGTCGCCTCGTCGATACCCCCACCGTTTTGGTTCAAAGTCTCTGCATCTGCACCTGCACCAAGAGGAAACTTACAGACTTGGTGCCGGTGGCGATTCAGATGCATTGAACCTAAACGCTTTTAGGTTTTCGAGGGTATCGGCGATGGAACTCTTGAATTAACTCAGGAGAGTTCTTGAGGTTTGAGGCAGGCTCCCAGGTTCTTTCACTGACGTCGTAGCCCTGCCAATGCACAAGATATTCGAGTTGTCGACGGTGGATGCGAGAGTCTAGAACCTCCGAGACTTCAAATTCTTCATCACCTTTCATCTCGATCGGTGGAGGAGGTTCTTGAATCCTGCCCGGTAACGTAGATTCCTTGTACGGTTCAAGGAGAGATACATGGAAAACTGGATGAATCTTCATAGAAGCCGGTAACTCCAACCGGTAAGCCACCTTGTTGATTTGTTTGACCACTTTGAATGGTCCAAGGCGACGGTAGTCGAGTTTGTCAGATGGCCGGCGAGTCCTCAAATTTCGACGCAGTAGCCATACCTTGTCACCAATAGAGATGGCTGGATGTTCCTTACGACCGCATCGCGTTTGTCTTCTCAAAGCTCTTGGGCTTCGAGGAGGCTCTGCTTCATCTGCTTCTGGATATCAGACAATCGAGTAGCAAGATCTGTGGCAGCTGGATTCTCAGAAATGTTTAGATTGAATTGATCAATCCTGGGATGATGGCCGTAGTTTGCAAAGAAAGGGGTCTGTTGAGTAGACCCCTGCAACGTGTTGTTGTAGGCAAACTCGGCGAGCGGCAACAACTCCACCCAATTGTCTTGATGGTAGTTGATGGTGCACCGCAAGTACTGCTCCAACACTTGATTGACGCGCGCGCTCGGTTTGTCCGTCGGTCCGAGGATGGTATCTTTGAAGATAGCTTGATCTCCACGCCTGAATCTTGAACAAAGACGCGAACTTGATGTGAATTGCGTTCCACGATCGGAAATGATGTCGTTGGGAAGGCCGTGGAGTCTGTAGACATTGTCTACAAAGAGTCTTGTTGTCTCTTCTCCGGTAACTGTCTTGTGGCACGGAATGAAGTGAGCCATCTTGGTCAGCCGGTCCACAACAACGAAGATGGAATCAAAGGTGTTGGACATTGGAAGGTCCACAATAAAGTCCATGGATATGGATGTCCATGGGGTTTCTGGGATCGGCAACGGCTGAAGCAACCCGTACGGCCGATGACGAGGGATCTTGGATCTAGAACAGATGTCACACGTTGTGACATAGTCCTTCACGGTTTTCCACATTTGAGGCCACCAAAAGTCTCTGGATAACAGCTCCATGGTCTTGTTGTAACCAAAGTGTCCCGCCGATGGAAAGTCGTGTCGAGACTGGAGCACTCGGAGTCGGCATGGGCCTTCAGGGACATAGAGTAGTCCCTGATAATATAGTAGGCCATCTCGAAACTGGAATCTTGGATCTGCATCATCTTGGGGAGTTTCACGCGACGTGGAAGCTTGTGAACTGGAAGCAGGTTGATTCGGGGATTCCGAATCTATAACCTCTGAATCTGAGACTTGAGAGTCCCGACATGGAGATTCTTCAACATTGGAGACGCTAGGATTGCTCTTGACTTTCGAGGCCAAAGGATCAGATTGTAAACTTACTCGGATATCTTCGAGAAAAGATGCATCCACTGAAATTGTGGTGCGCACGGTCTTGAGCTGAAGTTGCTCGAGCTTGATGAGGTAGTCCTCTGGTGGTCGTTATCTTTGACGCCTTCTTTAGGCGCAAGGTATGTTCGCCTAGAAAGTGCATCGGAACGAATTTGTTGAGAGCCGGGGCGGTACGTGATTACAAAGTTGAATCGCGACAACGATATACTCCAACGGGCTTGTCGACGATTCAGCACTCTTGCCAGACATGAAATACTCAAGGTTCTTGTGATCGGTATGAACCGTGACGGGATATCGAGCACCTTTCAAGGAAGTGACGCCATTCTTGAAAAGAGTCGACGATAGCTAAAAGCTCCTTGTCGTGAATCTCGTAATTGATCTCAAAGAAGAAAAATTTTCGCGAGTGGAACGCGACAGATGGAGGCGTCCGTCGTCGTCGGATTGTGAAAGGACCGCTCAAGGGCAAAATCGAAGCATCCGTTTCTAGGAAGAACGGCTTCGAAATCGTGATGTGTGAGAATAGGCGCCGTCAGAACGCCTTCTTCAAAACCTCGAAGCTTCGTCATACGTAGTCCACTCGAGCTTGTCCTTGCAAGTCAATCGGGTCAACGGAGCAGCAATCTTAGAGTAATTTCGAATAAAAATTCGGTAGAAGTTGGCAAAACCAAGGAAACATTGTACGTCTCGAACGGTAGTTGGTTTCTGCCAATCAATGACTGTTTGAATCTTCTTTGGGTCCATGGATAGACCCTCTCCGTAAAATGATGTAGCCTAGGAATTCGACTTGAGGTTGATGGAAGACGCACTTTTCCAACTTGGCGTATAACCCTACAGCCACAGAGCTTCTTCAATACCAATCGGACATGGTTGGTGTGATCTTCTTCATTTTTGGAGAACACCAATATGTCGTCGAGGTAGCAAACAACAAAGTCGTCCAGGAACTCTCGGAATACGTCGTTCATTAAGTGTTGGAAGATGGCAGGTGCGTTGGTAAGACCAAAAGGCATGACATTGTATTCGAAATGTCCATACCTCGTTCGGAATGCAGTCTTCCACTCGTCACCTTCCTTGATACGTACCAGGTTATGCGCTCCACGAAGATCGATCTTGGTGTAGATCTTTGCTTGGCCGGTTGGTCAAGAGTCCCGAGATGAGTGGTAATGGATACCGATTCTTGATCGTAACCTTATTCGGCGCCGCGGTAGTCCACGCACATCCGAAGGGAACCGTCCTTCTTCTTGACGAACGAATAGGAGCTCCGGCAGCGACTTGAGTGTCGGATGAAATTCTTTGCAAGATTTTCATCAAGGTAATCTCGCAATGCTGTGAAGCTCGTTCGCGAAAGACTGTAGATCGGGCCAAATGGTGGTTGTGCACCTTCTTGAAGCTCGATGCCACAATCATAGGGTCGGTGTTGAGGAAGTATGTCAGCATTCTTCTTCTCGAATACGTCTGAAAATTCTTCATACTCACCGGTAGTTTTGGTTGTCCTTGGATATGTTGTGATGACGGAATTGCATAAATTGCAAACATATTCCCGTCCTTGGCAGCCCTCATAAAGGCTCGGGCACCGACCATGAGCGGAGTTTTGACCTCAGGACTTTGGGCTTGGGAAAGGCAAGACTGTAGGTTATTCTTAGGATGTTGTGAAGGGAAATAGGGAGCTATAGTTTGATATGTAAGTTTTCGTGTCTTCCAATCTATACTTGGATTGACCATTTCTAACTAAGAGAGACCTAAGACAAGAGGATTAGAGGGAGAGCTAATGATATTAAATACAACAGTACTTTGGTGTCCTTCTAAGATAATACTCAAAGGTTTAGTTTCGTGGGTAACATCTCCTGAAATCAGCGGCCTACCGTCAATGACCTCTACTGCTACGGCATATTTCTTAGGAACTGTAGGCAGATTATGACGTTTGACAAGGTCTCTATCAATAAAACAAGCGGAAGCTCCCGAATCTAACAAAACTTTAACCTTTATACTATGCGGATGGAAATTTATTATAAGCGGGATATTAAAACATCGAGAGGGTTCAGAGGATAAGATAGGACCTGATGACGTAGAAACACTTGTCAGCCGCACGGTCCCTACTGTGGCTGGCCGTTGTCGTTTTCCGACATGAACTCCTCGTGGTTCTTCTCACAAGCACTTATAGTACCACGAAATTTGTGCGGCTTCGATCTCTGAAGTTTAACAGGGTAGTTCCTCCAGCCGTGGTCTTTTTCTCCACAGTACAAGCATAGATGTTCTCTACGACGTCGCTCTTTCTCTTCTTCGGATAACTTCTTGACCTTTGAAGAGTCGATTTGCATGGGTTCTACCGTCGAAGTGTTGAGTGGTGTCTGGCGAGATGGAGCTGTGTAGTCCGCTCGATACGATCCAAAGAGCAATCGTCGCTCTTGTCATTGCTTCAAACAATCGGTTGTCGCAATCGATCGCTGAGTAATAGCCTCCGATAACGTGGTTGGCTTGGGCAAGTTCAAAGAACAAGGTCTTGATATCGTCACGAAGTCCCCATCGAAACATAGTGATGAGAGCCGTATCGTTCCAATCAAGGTCACAAGAAATTTGTTGAAACTCGCAACGTGGGTCAAGGCGGACGTGAACGTTGTTGTAGGGAACGGAGTTTTGCGGTCGCTACCAGGGCTCGATCCCTTTCTCCAAACGTTCGCCCAGCTTCTTCCAAAAATTGGTCACGGCTTGTCAAGAGTGGAGAGTTTTTCTCCAAGAGATGATGAAACCACGATAACGCGGTTCCAGCGAAGCAAGGTCCCGATGAATCCGACTTGTATTTCTTCCGTTGAGTATCTTTGAGGTTGGAGACGGAAGACGAGCCGAATTTGATTCACAAAATCTCGAAGCTTCGTGCGATCTCCATCAAACTTGTCTGGCAAGCTCACTCGAGGCTCCTTAGGTGCTTGTGGATGTGACACTTGGCTTGGCTTACAAGGGGTGCGCGTGGACTTGAGCGAGTCGCTTGGTGTTGTTCCATGGCATGTCGTATGTTGGCATTCTCTTGCTGTAGTTGTCGTATCAAGGCGACCATGTCGTGCATCTCGAGATTTGAAACGTCGCCCATCTTAGATTAGAAAAGCCTGGAGATTCACAAGTAGATGAAGTAACAGAGATTTCCGCTGTGTACTCTAGGGATAATGACCGGAAGAGGTGATCTCAAGAGGTTCAAATAGAATTCTTCACTCCTCTGTCGGATAAGAACATCTCTTAGTTCACTCTTTGATCTAAAGAGAAAACGCACTTCTAGAACAACAGGACTTGGGGATAAAGGAAGTCGATTCAAGTCCATGCAAAAACTCTCATGAAAACTCTAAGACAGAACTTCTATAGGAAATACTAAACGTAGAATCTCTCGGACCAGAATGTAGTCAGTCACTCTCTTCAAACTGTTGCGGACAGCAACTCCAAGGCAGGATCAAAGACAAGATTGAGGGGAGACTCCAAAAGGAGACCAAGATAAACTAGAAGTGAGAGGATTCCTCACACAAGACTCAGAACGACACTCAAAGTAAGAGAACAGAGAGTAGTATTGATGACTGGAAGAGTGGGTACAACTGGTGTTGAAGAGAGTGAAGAACAACGACCTTCAACTCTCTATATATACTAGGCTAGAAGAAACTTCCGGAGTAAGGTCCTAGAAGCTCCTATGGAACCTTCCGGAGACTCGTGGGAGCTTCCGGAATCTAGGAAGGTCAAGCGGAACCTTCCGGAAGTTTATGGAACCTTCCGGAAACAATTGGATCCTTATGGAACCTTCCGGAAGCTTAGAGAACCTTCCGGAAACTACTAGAACTATCTGGAAGCTTGTGGAAACTTCCGGAAACTACTAGAGCTATACGGAAGCTTGAGGAAGCTTTCGGAAACTAGCGGAAGGTTCTAGAACCTTCCAGAAAACTTGAACTTGCAAAATATACGGAAACTAGGAAATCTTTGAGAAGTAGGGCTGATCACGGTAAACTCATGGGGTGTGGATAATACCCTGTATGGTATGTCCGTGACAGTGTGTGTGCAGGAAGCAAGGAGTGCGAGGGATGAGTGGAGCGAGCATTGTAAACAGTATAGTTGAGCAGGGATGGTGGTGAACAGTTTGAAGTTGTACGTAAGTTGGTGCGGGGGTGTGCTTTGAAAGGAGAAGAGTATGCGGATGAGGATGCAGAAGTAGTTTGAATTGATGAACACAAAAATGTGTTGTGTGTGTGGAAAGAAAACATGATTGTATGTAATGATAAATAAAGTTGGTGTTATTTGAAAAATGTGTATGCTGGAAATGAATGGAGGAATCGTGAGTTGGCCATGGAATGGATTGGTGTATGTCTTTCTGAGTGGAATGTTGTGCAAAGGAATGTATAATAAACGAGTCGGAGTTTTGTCTGTGAAAAAGGTGGGAAGTGAGTGTGTTGAGGAGTGCGGGCTGTATGTTGGGAGGTGTGAATGTATGGTGTGTGAGACCGGGTGAATGTGTGGTATGTGAGATATGAAAGAGAGTGTATATGGAGGGTTTAACCTCCGAGAGTAGTGTGAATTTGAAGGTGACGGTTGCTTGAAAGCGAGTGTAGCTGCTTGAGCGTACTGCATCACTTCGAACATCTGCATTAGGCCAGGAGAGCTGAGCGACGAGGTAGCGCTGGGCCTGGGAGACGGGGACTTCGAGGTCGCAACCGGAACGTGACTTCAAAGTTGTAGGTGGCCAGCGCTGATGAGTTGCGGGGAAAAACTTCTAGGTCGCCAGCAACAGGAGAGTGGTATTTAAGTGCCACCACCAGGGTTCTACTGAGGGGTACGTAGGGAGGAGGCCATAATAAGAATTGAGGAGCGATAGTTGGTCTGGAGGAGAAGCTGACATGTAGCTACGAGGTGACGAACTGTGTGAGGACGTTTGACAGGCAAAATGGGTCTGTAGGGGCAACTCTGTAAGCAATACTAGGAGGGTGGGGAGCAATTCGCATGCATGGGTAGCAGCAGACTTGAGAGTTGTGAGAGTGATAGGCAGACAGGGAGGAGCTATGGCGTCGCAGTTGGTCGCTAAGGGTCGTGCTTGCTCGAGCAAACAGGGTGGTGCCATGGCGTCACAGTTTTTTGCTAAGGGTGGTGCTCTCCTAACCAGGTTCTACGGAGCTCAAAAGCCCCATCGCTCTTGCGACACTACTTGACCCTACTAAAGCAACATTTCAGACTTCGATACAACCAAAGTCGGTAGTCAGAGTCTCCGGGATATCTTAACCCTTGACCCTTAACCCCTAACTCTCCTTGTTGCAAAATGGTCTAAGTCACAAAATTTGACCTTCCTTTAGATTAAGCTCAAAAAATCTCAATCTAAGCATTATTTAAAAGATTCAACCGTAAGATCTCGAAGTTCACTTGACATTATTCTCACATACCAAATTTGAACCGTTCATTCTTCCTCATTTGTGAGATTATAATGGTCAAAGTTGGCTGAGTTTTTCTCCTGGGGGAAACTCCAAACCCGTTTCGGGTTTTAAGGAGAGTTAGGGGTTAAACGCCCAAGCAAGCCCGAGGGGCATGATTCCAACAGAATCTTCCCGGTAGCTCTCACTGTACTCAACATTTCACTTATATTTTGATGTCAAACTGGTCACCTTCTTCTTATGCATTCAAAAAGTGAAATTTCACAATTCAAATCACAATTTGTATGAATAATTTTGTGCTTTGAAAGGATTGTGGTAGGTAGGTTGGGGTTGTACATAACCTTGTAGGAGGTTGCAAGCTCATCATTGATTGGTCTATTCATGATGCCCAAGTTCAAAAAGTGCACTATTCATGATGCCCAAGTCCAAAAGATGATGTGATCCAATTTTGGGCTGCCCGTTTTAGACCCCATGGGCGTTTAAGGGTTAAAGGCGCCTGTCAGCCCCTCGAGCTGTTTTCCAACAGAATCTTGCCTTCAGCTCTTTTTATTCTCAAATTTTCACTTATTTTTTTATATCATCCTGGTCACCTTTTTGTGATGCATCTACAAAGTGAAATCCTAAAAATCAGATAGCAATTTGTATGAGTGATTTGTGCTTTGGAAGGATTGTGATAGGTAGGTTGGGATTGCACAAAACCTTGTAGGAGGTTGCAAACTCATCATTGATTGATTCCTTCATGCTGCCCAAGTTCAAAAAGTGCACTATTCATGTCGCCCAAGTCCAAAAGATGTTGAGATCCAATTTCGGGCTGCCCATTAACCCTTAAACGCCCGAGCATGCCCCAGGGGCATTCCCAAAACCTTCGCGTCACTGTAGCTCCGCGTACGGCGGTCGAAAACGGTCATAAGAGAAGTCAAACTAGTCAGCGCGCGAAAACGAATCGATCCCAATCATGAGCAAGCGTAATTGTGAAGATTGCAATCCAGAATTCCGAAACCGCTTGATACGGGTGATGAGCAAGTCGAAGGCGGACGTGCTCGACGTTGGCAATCGTAGTTTCGATCGCGGAAGAGAGCTTCCGTTAGGCAGAACGGGTGGCCTTTTGTGGAATGATGTGTCAGAGCTCTCACGCTTTATTTAGCTTGTCTTGGGACTGTTCCTGATTACGGTTGCAACGGCTCCGAGCGATGGTGCCGGACTGGACTTTACGTCGCCGTGAGACTCATGGTGATGCTTTTTGAGCGGAACTTGCAAACTGGCTGCTTTCATCGCAAAACCAAACTGAGACCGTAGTGCAACAGTGTATTTCGCTCCTCGAAGAAGAGAATCTGCTATCGCTTCCCCTTCCTTCTGGCGCAGTTCTTCCCAGAGTCCTTGGGGCAAGGAATTTTCGATTCCTTTTCCGTAGACAAGTCGCCTCGCTGCTGAATTGGAAAGAACGACGTGCCGAAGGGGATGCGCAAGGGTTTACTGACAAGCTAAAGAGCTTCATCAGAGACGTCTGGTGGGCGGACGAGCGTGCTGAGGCCCTCCACGGTCACAACCCCGATAATCGCCATGTTCGGTGAGTGAAAATTCTATTATTCTGCAATTTTTGATTTTTTAGGGTTTTAGGGGAATTTAGCTGATGCTGGTGTTTGCAATGTTGCTGGTGTAGCGGTTTTTCTCCAACGCCGCAGGGTGGCCAGAGGCCGGTAATCACAACGGAGAAGGGGAGCATCGGAATTGAGGAAAAGTTCATTGTCGATGAATCTGCTCCATCACCGGCGGTATCTCACGAACGGGAACATCGCCGTTTAGCTACCTCGAAGAAGCAGAAACACCCCATAATGGCTCCCAGGGTAAGATTTCGCCTACTCTGCTGCATTTCTGATTTGGGATTCAAGAGCACGCAAGAGCACGTTGAGGTCCCTGACTCATGAATTTACTCCGGTGCTTCTTTACTTTACACTTCATAGTGACGTTAGCCAGCCAGCCAAGAAGGCCTGTCTCTGAAGTCTTCCACCTGGACTCACCCACTGGTCCAAACACAATGGTAGCCTGTCACCTTCATACAGTTTATGTTCCTGTTTGCTGGAGTTGTGTAATCGAATGTGCCAAAATCAGTTTAATTGGCTCCAGCACTTGATAATTAGTTTTGCTTTTGAAGCTTGATGAAATATTCAACCCAACCTAGAGACAACCATGTACTACGAAGACTGTTAGTAGGTAAAAGTTGCATTTGTTTCAATTCTTGAGTTGTTTCAGTTCTCCGAACACCGCCGGCCCATCACCGGCACTCAAAACCCGAACCAGCCATCGACAGTACATGGCTCACTGATCGAAGAGCTAATCCGGCACTGATCCAAGGAATCCAGCAATTGCTAGCTGGGATCGTTTGATTGAACCGAGCTTCTAACTGCCGGTTTCTTGGAATGCCGCAGGGTGCCAGACTTCGGGGAAACCGTGGCAAGGGAGCTCAAACTTCGGGAGGCCGCGCCTCACCGATCGACCGTGACCGGCAGACTACCGTGAATCGAGAAGGGGATATTGATCAGAGGCTGGTCTTCAGTTCGGCGGATTTTCGTGCAGGGTCTGGCAGATGCGTGCGGCAGCGACTGGAGCTCGGTGAGGGAGGCACTGTGGTCTTGGAACAGTCCATCCTCGGACTGTCGACGTCATCACCGTACGGGAGGGAGCTAGAGGAGACCGTAGGCACAGGGGAGATCGAAGCCAAGCAACATGAGGCTCCAGATCGACAACGTGGTAAACATAGCAGTGCGGTAATTGGTGAAAGCTCTGGAGGTAAGTCCCTAACCCAACCTTCTTCTCAATCTCTAATTGTTGCCAATTTGGATTCTCCACTTGAGAATCCTAATATGGTTGAATGTGGGTTTTTGCAGGCACCGGGTGAAGTTGGAGGAGAGATGGATAAAATACTTGAGGCGCTACAAGATAATAGTATATGTATGCTAGATGGTAAGCCTCAAGTAACTTTGAGCAAATGTGGTCTAATTTATGTGTACCTCAAAGAAATGTAAATTTGAGAAGTGATTTGAGCAAATCTTTGAATGTCCCATTGTATGATCTTGGTTTTAGAGGAAGATGTGTGATTGTCCCCAAGAGTGAATTGCCAGAATTGATTATACCTTTGGATTGTGAAGCTAGATGTTTAGATATGTTTTGGGGTACCGTTGTACATGAGTTCTATGACCCTTTGTTAGCAATAGAGATGTTGAGTGTTATGTTGTATGGACCTTGGGGAACATTTGATGTACCCGAGGCGGTGTGTAAATTCGTGAATGAGAATTCGGGATATGGTAGTGTTAGTGAAATCCGATTATGGGGTGCTAAACTACAAACCCCTAGCCCTTCCAAATGTGACACATCGGATTTTACCTATGTTCCCGGTGAAAATTCTCCACAATATGCTAGTGATTTTGATAAGTTAAAAAATCTACAATTAACCCCAAATTCCCGTAAGTAGTTTATAAATACCGGCCCGGCTACTAATGAAATAGGTTTAGATTGTAATTTTACTTTTACCGAGTTTTCACATTTACCCATTCCCGAGCGTTTTGCCCAAAACATGTGGAATTCACCATTGACTCATCTCCCCCCCGTTGTGTGGTTAGGGCGCAAAGAAGGTTTGGTAAACTACTTGCCCAATTGTAAAAACCCTTTAGACTTTTTTTTACTATTTTGGCCTAATGAGATTTTGATTAGAATTGTGAGGATGACAAATTTGTACGCCGCCTCAAGCCAAGAAGAGGGAAAGACACGGGGAGGACAACATTGGTCGCCGTTGACGGTAAAGAACTTTTGACTTTTTTGGAGTTTTGATGTTCATGGCTATAAAAAAATTACCTAGTGTTAGACTACATTGGTCTAAGTCATACAAAGAGTTATTTCAAACGGAAGCAATAAGAAAATGCATGAAAAGAAATAGGTTTGAAGATATTCTTAGATGATTACATTTAGTAGATAACCGAAATGTTACTACCGATAAAAAAAGTCCTAGTTATAACAAGTTAGCTAAAACCGAATGGTTAGTACATAAACACAATAATTTATGTTCTAAATATTATTACCCCGAGCAAAACGTGTGTGTTGACGAGATGATGGTGAAGTATACCGGTAAGTATGCACCAATCCGGCAATACATGAAAGCCAAACCAACCCAATACGGATTGAAAATGTGGTGCCTTGCAAATTGTGAATCACAGTATGTTCAAAAAATAGAGATTTATTGTGGCGCTAGTGAAACCGTGGAGGAGGGAAATGTTGGAGGAAGAGTTGTACTAAGCCTTATGGCCGGTTTAGAAGGTAAGGGCCACATAGTAACTTGTGACAATTTTTTTTACTTCCTCTAGTTTGTTTTGGACTTTGTTAGAACGTGGTATATATGCAACTGGGGCTTGTAGGACAAACCGAATTGGTTGGCCTCAAGCGCTAACGAATTCACCGACGGCGGGTGAACGAGGACAAATTTGGTATCGGGTTCACGCAAGCGGGAAGATGTGCGCCGTAACGTGGTACGATAATAAACCCGTTTCTTTACTTTCTACCGCATGTAGTCCATTCGATTCTACGAGGTCCTTATTTATAAACCGGTGGCATGTAGGGGGGAGTATCCAAATCCCAGCTTCCCCGGTTTTGCTACATTATCAAGAGCGCATGCGGGGAGTAGATGTACATGATCAATTGCGTGGGTATTACTCTTTGCAAAGAAGAGACCATAAGTGGTGGCACAAAATTTTCTTTCATATTTTGGATCAATCGTTTTTGAATTCTTACATTTTGTATAAAAACACCATGGTAAGTAGAAATACTAATCCTATGTCACATTTGAATTATTATCTTGAAATTGCTAATGCATTGACCGAGGTTCCCGTAGAGAAACCGACATGTATTCCTCGAGCGGCGGTTCCTAATCCCGGTAAGTTACACTATACAATGGCATGGAAAGGACATGAAAAGCGGATCCGGCGTCAATGTGTAGTGTGCAAAAAGGTAAGACAATGGTATTGTCCTACATGTAATGAAACCGTTTGCGAAGGTGAGTGTTTTGTGATTTACTGTACCACTCAAAACAATGATATATTCATTTCATGCTTTCTTTTTTGTAGCATTTCCATGTATTCATTTTATTTCTATCAATAAAATACCCACACCTCATATTTTATTTTTTAGCAAATGTGTACCATACATGCATTCGAGCCTTGCTTATATATTTTATTTCAGTCCATTTCTAATTGCTAATGGCATTTTCGTCATACTCATAATCCGATGCTTTATGAAAAAAGTCCCTAGACTCATATGTCTATGAAATGAAGACGTCCCTGGACTCACAAAAAAAGGATTGAAGCACGCATGATTATATCTTCCGTCATAGGTCCCACGTCCTCAGCAAGAACACTAAACCAATTGCATGCAGATCGAAGCGATCCCAACATTGCAGCAACCGCCTGTACCGCGAAAGGCAAAGCGGAAGCGAGCTGCCAAACAAGGCCAGCAATGGGTCCCGGCCAGCAATGGGTCCCGGCCAGCAATGGGTCCCGATAAGGGGGAGAGGGTCCTACGCAGGTCACCCGTCATCAGCCAGGCGCCGCGCCTTCTGAATCGCCATCCTCCGCGTAGTTGCAGAAGCTGCGACCTCATCAAATTACCTGCCCGATCCTACTTGATGCTCGTAAAGATGCTTCGGGCTGCCCGCATTTTCGCCCAAGGGCGTTTAAGGGTTAAGGGTTAAGCCCCACTTCCACTTGGAGTTATGTAACAGAGTGTCAGGAAGCATATATGAAAGCCTCTAGTGATGCTCTTAAAGGCCCAAATTGGACCTTATGGTTTCAAAATCAAATACGGACCGTTTCTTTGCTAATTTTATAGTTTATTGATCAACTCATGAAATTCTTGTCGTTAATTCCAGTAAAATGGAATTTGCTCCCATTTTGAATTATACTTCTTAAACAAATTGGTCAATTTCAAACCGTCAATCCTTTCTCCGCTCACAAATGGATAGCTGATATCCTTCCCTTTTCAACCCTCCAATTTGGTGCTTCTTCTAGTTTGCTCCCTATCGCAGGTATAACACACTGACCTGAGATATAAATTTTACAAGAAGGGTGAGGTGTGGAAGCATATTGATCGAGGATGACCAAAGGCAAGAACGAAGTAAAGATTGTGACTGAAATTGGGAAGGAGTTATGTTTCCGCACACACATGGAGTATGAGTTATAAACCTACAAATGTGGGATAAAAACAATCCAAGTTGAATCGTAAGTTCTCAATGGCTAAGAAATAAATTAAACATACAATTTTTTCAATAAATAGTACAGAATAATAAGATAAAGAATGAATGAAACAATACTTAAAAAAAACAAAACGAAAGAAAGAATGTAAAGGTGCACCATTTATCCACTGACGCCACTGCTGACGACATTCTCCGGTAAGATGGTGACGTCATCCGAAGCAGGTGCACTGAATTGTCCAAACTCCAGTAAAAAGACAACTGGAAGGTCAGTATGTTATGTGCGCATGGAAATCCAATCGTGCATTCCGCCAAGTGCTCGTCCAAGTCACCAACTTCACAAGATTCTTTAGTCCATTCTTGGGCCAATTCAAGCTCCTTCTGATCGTCGAAACCCTTCGAAATTGCACAAACAGATTGCAGCTTTCAACTCTTCCAAAACTTGCCATTTCGAAGTAAGCTCCAGCTCTCCTTGAAGCTAGAATCAGGCTTTCGTGTGGAGGATTCCGATCTGGGTTTTGTCAAGATGCTGCAGGTTGTTCGTGTAATTGCTGCATGTGGGCCGCTAAGCTTGCTGTGAGAGTGATGCTTGTGTTGTAGAGAAGAGCGCTTGTTGTCAAGATGAAGGCCATTGTGATCGATGGAGCCGGTGGTCCCGAAGTGTTGAAGCTGAAAGAAGTGGACGATCCTAAAGCAGGAGAAGGGGAGGTGGTGATCAAGATCGTGGCTGCGGCTCTCAACCGAGCCGATCTGATGCAACGGAATGGCAAATACCCACCTCCCCCGGGCGCTTCTCTGATTCCCGGCCTTGAATGCTCCGGTACAATCGAGTCGGTCGGCCATGGCGTTACTCAGTGGAAAGTCGGTGACGAGGTCAACCCCAAACCTCTATTTTCTCACTAGGGTTTCCAAATCATCCGACTCTTGTGCTCCGCCATTCGAATGTTTCTCCATTCAAATGTTGCGTTCCTCAATTCGAGTTGTGGGGTTCGGCATTCAAATGTAGCGTTTTTGTCCATTGGAGTGTTGTGTTGTGCCAGTGTTGATTCTTGTGTTTTCGAGGTTTTGCAGGTATGTGCATTGCTTGGCGGGGGCGGATACGCCGAGAAGATCAATGTTCCGGCCGTTCAGGTGTTTCCCATTCCGAAGGGAATCAAACTGGTGGACGCCGCAGGCATCCCGGAAGTTGCCTGCACTGTGTGGTCAACCATCTTCATGACCTCCCATCTTTCCAAGGGCGAATCCCTCCTGGTACAGTAATGCCAAACCTCTCGCCTTCGTCTTTCAGAGTTAATCCAAAGCTTCAGTTTCCTTATTCCTTTGCTTTCGTGGTGGGGTGCAGGTTCACGGTGGAGGTAGTGGTATTGGCACCATGGCCATCCAGCTTGCTAAAGCCAAAGGAGTCAAGGTGCTTGTTACTGCCGGTAAGCCAAGGTCCAGACTGTCTTATCCATCTTGATGCACTTTCTTCCGCAAATTCATTATCTTCAATTGTGGGCAGGAAGCGAGGAAAAGCTGAAGAAATGTCTGGAGCTCGGAGCCGATGTTGGGATCAATTACAAGCAGGAGGATTTCGTGGAACGTGCTAAAGCCGAGACTAATGGCAAAGGTCCATTCCATTCCATTCTATTCAAACCTCCGATTGCGTTGCAAGACATTAGTGTACTGATCGACAGTGCATCAACTTCGAGATGAAAATGAAAGTAAGTGGGGGTTGTTGTGGGAGTTGCAGGTGTAGATGTGATACTGGATATCATGGGGGGATCATATTTGCCAAGGAATATCAAAGCTCTGGCAATGGATGGCCGCCTTTTCCACATCGCCACTCAAGGAGGAATGACAGGGGAGCTTGACATCAATTCCGTCATCTACAGACGTCTCACTGTTACAGGTTCGTTTCGTTACCACTGTGAACCTTGTGTTATGGGTACTCTCACAGCTCTTACAGCCCTTTGTGATGATATGTCTGCTCTAAACACCAACCTTTACATTACTTGCTAAACAATGACACAAGTTTCAGCATGGCAAATTGTGCATCGTAGAAGATCATCTTACTGACTTGTCTAAAATTCGTTATGGACTTTGAAGTTGGACTTGTAGGTTGAGTTGTGATTCCAAAAATAGGAGTCTCAAATATTCACACTATGTACATTGGAAGTGGAAGTGATTATGTACATCCTGCAAAGTTTACCTTAATAAGTTATTCTCGGTGTTGTGCCATTATCAACCAAGCTACTTAGTAATAAGTATAGTGTGGTGGTAGTGTCCTCAGTGTATAAACATGAGCTATAGGTTAAACGAGTACCTCACAAAAGCAATGTGGCATGAGTACTTCTTTCGTTACATTTGCTGGTTGCGACAGAGATCATTATCGTGGAGATCAAATTACTAGTAGGATCAAAGGATTATTAGATGTTTCTGAACGGGAAATGGATGGATGGAGTGTGCAGGAGCGGGGCTGCGAGGGAGAACGACAGAGAGGAAGGGCGAGATAGTGCAAGACGTGATCAAGAACGTATGGCCAGAGATCGAGGCAGGCAAAGTGAAGGTGATGGTGGACAACATCATTCCTTTGGCGGAGGCATCCAAAGCGCATGAGATTCTTGAAGCCAGTACCCACTTCGGGAAAGTCATTCTCACTGTTTGAGTGACAGCCTCATGTCTTTCTATACATAAGCCTCCCTAGGAAGATGCTCCAAAGTAGAGTTTTCAAAACCTTGTGATCTTATCAGAAGTTGTAAATGACTTGTATTGTGTATAAATTACTGTTGTATTATATTGCCTTTGTTGGTTCAAAAAGAGATTGTCCCCGTCACAATGACTTGTCTACTTCCATGTTTATATAATGTGTTTTGCATCTACCACCATACTAGATATCAACACCCAAGGTACAAATATCTTAAATGTAGTGTAAGGTTAGATAATTTGGTATCTTCTTGAATTTAGTTGATATTTGCATTTTTTCTCTAGCTAGTTTGTTTCGACCCCTTAAAATTCCGATGACCTATTTTAGGTAATACAAAAGTTCGAAGCACAGTCATGAGTATAATTAGGATACTTAAGAGTTTTTTTTTTATAGATCAAAAGTTTGGTGAGTCTACTTCAATTTGGAGTTTTACATATTTCATTTAGGTTTATAAATTATATGTTATAAGCCTTCAAACAAAAAGATCACAAGGTTTTTTCCATGGGCAGTTGCGAGACGAATTGGTTTTATAATTTGTTGGTAGCTTGTCAATGTGCCAAACTTCAAAATTCTTGAACAAGTGCAATAAGGGTGTGAGGGTAACTTGGTATTACTCTGAGAAATGTAAAAGGTTAAGATTTCTTGGTTTAAAATTCAAAAGTTGAGTTCAATCAAAGACAGAGTTAAAGATTGTTGTTGAGGATATTCGACTGTAACTAAATAGCTTACATAGCTTTAATGAATACAAATATATACATGTCTCTTTGAGTTTATGTTCAATTATCAACTCTTAAATCTATATGTTTGGATAAGGAAACATTATCATCAATGCTCACAATTTTGTAATTACGTGCATCCTTGATGAGGGTTAAAATTCCAACTTGTGACAATTCTATTTAAAATAGTCTTGAATTTATATTCAATAATATTAATAATAGAATACATAAAATTAACTTATGTTTATAAATTTGGGAATTGTATATTAGGCAATTCAAATTTTATGTTGACTTAAATTCGTGTAATGATATTCAACTAAAAGCAAGTTTGAGTTGAGAATAAGATTGGTGTATGTAAACTTATTTGCATCTACACATCTTGTAACTAAAAGCTTTTAAGGGAACTATGAAACTAGCATAGTTGGTGTATCATTCGTGTTTGTGCACGCGTTTCCAAAATAAGGAAGATAGTACTCTATTAGTATCCATATTCCTCAAAGAATATTTACTCCTATTCACTTTGAATTGAAATGCTATTAGCAAGTATGGTGCAATCAAGAATCCCATATAGAAGGATGTTAACCTTGTATTTGTTGACCCCAAAACACCCTAGTACAAAAAATACGAGAAAATGGTCAAACTAGTGTTAGAATTACCCAACATTCAACAAAGTATAAAGAGTTCAAAAGTAAACTTCCATGCACTCCATCTCAAGTCATATTCAACGGCCATCTCCAAATCACTCTTTCGTCCATTCCACAACCAAGATTCATAGAACCATTCAAGTCAATAAATCACAATAAAACCCAATCATGGATAAAAAAGAAAAAATTACCCCTCAAGTACCACCTCAAATTTAATTCATCTAAGTATAAAAAGATCATCACAAATCTAATATAAAAAATATTGCAATATTACATCTCCAACTAGAAAGTTGTTAAACTCCATCCACAGAAGATCCCCCTTGTTCTTAGAAAAATCATGAAAGTGGTTGATTTGATTCACAAAATTCACTTGGAGTGGCACAAAATATCTTGTGTTTCAAAAGCCGTAAAACAAGAGTTCCTAGCACCAGAATTCATTCTTGGATGGATTTGCAATTCTTATTACTAAAAGTAGACTTGACTTAGGTTCTAATCGAGCCAATAACACAACAACCGAACTTCCGATAGAGAGTTTATGGCCTTTTGGGAGTTTCGGCCCCTTATCTAAATTCTCTTTCGCTTTCAATTTGATGTATTTGGCATTTGAGGCTATGTTTTCCTTGCTATGAGCATCATCACTTTGATCCACACCCCTTGGCGCACCCACACTTGATCTTCTCCAGCTTGAACTTCCACACCATGCCTCGCACACAAGTGTATCGACACTCCCTTCGATAATGCACCTTGGATAGACTATTAGAAGTGGAACTTAGAGAATCCTTGGTGGAGACCATGGAAGTTTGGCTCTTGGATACACTATTAGCAATGGAACTTAGAGAATTCTCGGTGGAGACCATGGAAGTTTGGCTCTTTCCTTTAGAGTCTTTCCTTGCTTGGAGAGTCTTAAGAGTCTTCATGGCCTTGCCTGGAAACTTGCGACTGCGTACTGCAAAAACCATAGTTACCACGTCCAGACAAAAGCACGAACAAGCAAACGTGCACACAAATTCGCAGAGAGACAACAATGAACAATGAAAGAAAGTGTTGCAACTGTGCTTGGGAAATGCCTACTTATATAATGTTTATTAACAAACTAACAACCGAGGCGCTCTTGGTGTTCTCGGTGGGTACAATGTCTCCTTGGACGAATTGGCGCGAGCTAATGAAAATTGATCATGCATGAGTCACACATGTTGTTTTGGCCAATGGAGAAGCTTCGAGCTCTTGGGGGACCAAGCATGAAGGCCTCTCGATACACCACCGAGGCTCGTGAAATACTCGTCATCGATTATCATGGATTATTATCACCATAGCAAGTGCTAGAATTTTGAGGGTTTTCCAATGGATTTCGCTATATGATGCTCAAGTAAAACAACAATCATCCTCAAGCTTGTTCTAGCCAGGCTTTCAACACATTAAGCAATATAATGATATTTTCATACTAATAACCAACATTCTTATTAATTTTCATGAATTTGAAGATAAAAAAATGCTTAAGCAAGAACCAAGACGTTGCCTCACTTTAGCAATTGTTTGGATAAAATGGCGCAACCCTCGTCCCTTCACTCCCTTGTGAACGTGAATAATAAAAGATTATTGTGAACCTGGGTAGTGATGTCTAATCTTGAGTCCAAGAACTTAGCAACTAGTGAGACATCATGTTTGATCCATTACATGACCACTTTGAATTAGTCATGCCCACAATTCGGTGAATGAGAAATTGCATCGGTAGCCTTGAGTGAGAACCTCATGACTCACGGCATGGGTTTGTCGTCGGACTAAGACACTTATTGTGAATCTTAATTTGAGAGGTTGGATGTATTCATTTAATTGGGCAATGCGCTTGTCGATTCCGTTGATAGGAGAATCATAATCCGCTTGAATAGTTTTTTTTGTGAAATTCTTAACGACGAGCTTGATAGGTGATAGACCGATTGGTGAAGGCACAGACGATGAGGGTTTTCTTGACGCTTATCGTCACTTACAGGTCTTTTGTCAAACCCAACATACAGAAAGTAAATAATGGAAAGTGACCTTTTACATCACTAATTTATAGGAGTTATATGCTTTTTATTCTAATTTTGAATCTTACTTACAAATTTCTCTCTCAATTGTGCTTTTCATTTCTGGGTTATTGATAATTATTCCGCAATCATAGCTCTTCCGGTTTTCCCTACAATGTTTGAACGATCCGTTGTTATGTCCTGTGGGCATATCATCAAGGGTAGGTCGAACGAACACTTTATTCACGCCAACTCTCACGGGTCTGGTGTTCTTCTTCTTTGAACGATCCGGTATACCTCAGCTTCATGTTCATTACCCATTTGGAGCATTGATGCCGAGCTTGCTTTTCAGTGCTTCTAAAGCATACAAGCGTATTGTGGTATTAGTACCAGAGCCGTTGCTTGAAACATCACGAAGTGACCTGTGGATGGAGCGGAGCGGATGGAGGAGCTGTGAGGATGAGGAGCGGAGCGCCTTTGGTATATGAGAAGTGGGGTGAGGTTCAAGGGCTACATGAAATTATCCCTGCGACTCCTTGTTATATTATAAGATCTAATATACAATAAAAATAAAATATCATTTACGGAAACTCTTGAAAATCTTTAAAACTCTTCATGCAGTGTGTATAGCCAAGTCCCGTTGGCTTTTTTGCCGCCTTTATAAAATACTTTTTGGTAAATTTCGGCTTTTAGCGCTTGATTGGCTCATAGAGAATGGAAATTGATTTCATAAAAACATTTTCTATTATAGTGTTGAGGAAAGAGACAACATCTACCCTTTTTATTTGAGATAAACAAGTAATTGTGGTTGTCTCTTTGGTGAATCTCTTTAGTATGTAATATCTTATCTTATTATTCAAGGTAAACAAATTTTACAAGTGAATGATAAATACATTGCTTGATCTCATGTGACATAAATATTAAGTGAAGTGATTTTTAGGGTAACATACGCTACAATGTTTATAAAATGTAACTTTCATAAATATTCTAAAAATTCTAAAAATTGTTGTTTTTATGTTTTAGAACCAAATCTTCTAAAAATCATAGATAATATGGCATGCTCGATGTATCAATTATCTAATCATAAACACATGTAATGTTAATTTCATTAAAATGGCGGGTCTTAGAGTGCTTAAAATGAAAAAATAACATTGATCTTTATTGATTTTTGACATTAAAGGCCACATTTTCCTCAAGTGTCATTCAAAAGCAACAATGTATCTGAAAGGCCATTCAACAATATTTGCCTTCAGACGACACTTCAAAAAAGAGATGTTTCTCAATATTTTGATGAGTTCCATATAATAAAGCACTAATAACCTAATAACCACAATAACCTAAGAGAAAAACTATTACTTTCCCAAACTAATAACAAGATTCCATTCATTGAATGTGGTCCTTAAGTGATCAGATTTTTAGTGTCCTACAACTCCTCAAAATGCAGGATCGATGAATGGTTGATTGGGGTCTTAGGGCTGCTTCACACGACGGCAAAAGACCTTTATTACCCTAGCAACTCGTATGCATCTAAGATACACATATCTTCAATTACTTCAATTGGTTGTATGTTGGCCGGTTGGCTAGAGCAATGCCCATGCTCACACGGAATTGATTCTCTCCACTAAGAAAAAAGAAGAGCACATCGCCCACTTTCAGGCGGTTGTCTTCCAAAAAAAGCTCTTCACCCGTCATCTCCGCATGTCGCATGTGTATATACAAGACTTACCTTCACTCTCTTCAACTCTTAACTCAATTTTCCACTTCTGACTCCGATCTCGACTTTCGAACATCACGTGTTTTGAGAAAAATCTGCCATGCTCCATCAAAAACTGCTTAGAAAATTCCTATGAAAAAAAAATATATATATATGCAATCAATTCAAAATGACTGAATCCTCATTCAAGATAGCTAAGAATATGAATAATTACAAGCCTAAAGCCGTGTGTCGCGATCTCGACACCCGGTTTTGTCATTTCCTTGACAAAATACCCAATGAAATGCCTCTTCGCGCGTGCATCGTTCAACTCTTCAATTTTACGTTTAATTTTACGGATGAATGCTTCCTTTCTTTCTTTAGCACTCTCTTGCGGGTAGAGGAGTAAACGCATCGTCGCAAAAAAAGATTGAAACACGTAAGAAAAATTGATATGCGCAAGGAGATACTTAAAGGCTTCAAACTGAAATGCTCTAAAAGAACCCGGATAAAGAACCTAGATAGACAAGTCTTTATACCACTTTGTAAGACTTTGGGTTGCGAAGCGAGTCCCTAATCCCAATGGATAGAGCTGGAGCTTGTAATACACATAGGAATGCACTAAATGAGAAGTTAAGTTGTTCATGTCGTCTAAAAAGGGAAAAATTCTATTAGATGATTGGTCCACTCAATAAAATAATCTGAATGAACCAATTACATGAGAGGATTTTTGCACTCTCTATGAAATGTCCCTTTTACCATATCTTCTATTGTCCGTTCGTATTTCTTTTACAAAATGATTTAAAGTTCATGCTCTCTAGATGGGTGGTCCACGTTTGACAAAGAGACAATCATATTCACTTGATGTTAAAGTGTTGGTGGCACAACTGACAACAAAAAGGTTAATGCTTATTTTTGAAAGATCATCAAAATTCTTAAAAAGTATATTTTTCAAATTCATAAACCTTCCACTAGAATTCTAACGAGTCGTAAATATGTACACTTAATCCCTTATTATTGTACATTCGTTCTCATCCATATGTGGGATGGTCGAATGGTTGATTGGGGTCTTAGGACCGCTTTACACTATGGCCTTCCAATTCTAGAGGTCTTGAGATTGAGAGTCCAAACTGTTGAGAGTCCAAAGAAATAAACTGAAAACAAACAACAGTTGATAAAATATTGTAATTAGAGCTTTTGGTCGGGCATAGTGTGAAGCCTCCAAAGGCCAAGTCCAAAGTCCAAAGCATTTGCAATAAACTCCCACAACCTCTCTCAGGACCCCTCATGTTTTTGGAAAGTTCAAAGAACCTCTGTGTGCACAATGGGCTCTTAGACTATGTTTTTTCTTGTAGCCATTGGCTTCATTATCCGCGTTTCATTCACTCACTGCTCTCTGAGAAATAAAACTTGGGAACAAGAAATCAAGAAAAGTCTTGATATATTATTTGGAAAGGTGTACATGAGTGTAGCAAACGAGTGCCTTCAAGGCAAATTCTACTACTTCAAAAAACACACAAAGGCAAAGATGTCTCAATGGATAAAAGCGCACTCATGACCTAGAAAACACACGCAACTATGGCGAAAGATCTCTCTAACTCTAGCAACTCGTATGCATCTAAGCTAGATATCTTTTCAGTTGGTTGTATGTTGGCCGGTTGGCTACAGCAACACACACGCTCACATGGAATCGATTCTCTCCGATAAGAAAAAAGAAGAGCATGTTGCTCACTTTGAGGCGGTGCTCTTCCCAAAAGGCTCGCCACCCGCCATCTGCGCATGTGTATACATAAAACTTGCTTTCAATCTCTTCAATTTTCAACTCAATTTTCCACTTCCTCTGATCTCGCCTTTTGAACGTCACCTGTTTTCAGAAAGCTCCGCCATGCTCCATCACAAACTGCTGAGGAAATTCCTGTAAAAGAATAATTATATCCACGATCAATTCAAAAAGACTAATTCCTCATTCAAGAAGCTAAGAAGAAAAATACTTACAAGCCTCAAGCCGAGATAGAGCCGATTTTGTCATTTCCTTGTCAAAGTACCCAACGAAATGCCTCTTCACGCGTGGATCGTTCAATTTTACCTCTAATCTTACGCTTCAATGTCGCCTCTCTTTCTTCGGCACTCTCTTGCAGGTAGCGAAGGAGACACATCGTGACAAACAAGTGAGAAAAAATGATATGCGCAAGGAGATACTTGAGTGCCTCAAACTGAAATGCTTTAAAAGAACCCGAATAGACAAGTATTTATACTACTAACCTCAATTCCGTTGTAATGGCGTTATTCCGGTAAAATGACGCTTATTGGGGTGCTTAAAATGAAAAAATGATGTTGGTTTTTGTCGAGTTTTGACATTATTGGGTAAATATTTCTTAACGGTCGTTCAAAAACAACAATGTTTCTGAATGGCCGTTCAGAAATATTGCCCTTTTACTGTGTCTAAAGGTCAAAACCCATAAAAATGTGTGATATTATGGAAATTTTGGGGATATTACAGAAATTATTTGATATTACGGAGTACATGTGTGATATTAATAAACATGTCATTTTGTAAGTATAAATACTTCTCAACTTTACTTCAAAAATTTGCTTGTAAAATGGCACATTTGCACAATATGGCACTTTACTCCGCTCAAATGACACATGGAATAGAGCCATTTTAATGGAATTGAGGTTAGATACAAAAACACAAAAACACGAGGGCCAGGGCTGCTTGCGGAAGGCAAGAGCAGATACAAAACACGAGTGCTAAGGCTACTTTTAGAAAGTATGAATAAATACAAAAACACAAAAACATGAGGGCCAAGGCTCTTGCAGAATCCAAGAGCAGATACAAAAATACAAAAACAGGAGGACCAAGGCTGCTTGCGAAAGGCAAGAGTAGATACAAAAACACGAGGCTAAGGCTACTTGCGGAAGGCAAGAGTAAATATAAAAACACAAAAATACAAGGGCCAAAGGCTGCTTGCGGAATGCAAGAGCAGATACAAAAAGACGAGGGCCAAGGCTGCTTGCGGAAGGCAAGATAAAATACAAAACCACAAAAACAAGACGACCATGGACAAGCTGAAGAAGAAGTATACGGACGCTTGGTCCAATCATAGAAGTCGTAGGAGTGTACGATGACTTGACTATATATGAAAGGTTTTTGAAGAAACATAATATGAGGAAAAATACTCTTTAAGTAAGATATAGAATGCAGTAAGCTCTTTTACTTGGGTATGCAAACTTTCATAAACCTCAATTCCATTAAAATGGTGTTATTCAGGTAAAATGGCGCTTTTTGAGGTGCTTGAAATGAAAAAAATAACGTAAGTTTTTTTTTTTAGTTTTAACATGATAGGGTAAATATTTCTTAACGGTTGTTCAAAAACAACATTGTTTTTGAACGGCCGTTCAGAAATATTGCCCTTTGAGTATGTCCAAAGGTCCAAAACTATAAAAATGTGTAGTAGTATGGAATTTTGGTGATATTATGGAAATTTTGGTGATATTACACAAATCATTTGAAATTGCGAAATACATGTGTAATATTAATAAACTTGTCATTTTGTAGGCATAAATACTTCTAGACTTTTGTTAAAATATATGCTTGTAAAATGGCACATTTCCACAGTATGGCACTTTAACTCCTCCAAAATGGCACATGGAAAGTGCCATTTTAACGGAATTGAGGATTACTTTGCAAGACTTCGGGTTGCAAAGCTCGTTCGATAGCCCGTGCACATGGGGCACATAGGGTTGTCCAAAGGTTGAGCCGGTCCTCAGTATGCCGTGAGCCGTGGCTCACAAGAAAACGTGTTGCCAACCACAACAAACCCTCGCTTAGGTCGAGGAGCACCTACCTTGACGATCCACCAACCTGCTTAAACCACAAAGGGGGGGCTTGGAGGTTAGATGGGAAGGCTGGGGTAAGATGGGGGTGTTGGGGGTAAATATGGGGGGGGGGGCTCGGGGCACCACCTTGATCAGTAGGGGTGGCTAAGTGCCGAGCATAGCAGTCAGCTTCTGCCCCTGCCCAGCAACTGGTCAGTAGTCACGGCCAGGCCCCTACTAAATATAAGAGGCGATGACTAGGCCCTCGCATGTTCATGTGCGAGGATCACCAATGGATACATCTGGCACTTAAACGTATTAAATGAGAAGTTATGTCGTTCATGTGGTTTAAAAAGGCCAAAAATTCTATTAGGTGATCGGTGTGTTAAATAAAACATTTTGAATGAACATGAGGCGATTTTTGCACTCTCTCTAAAACGTCCCTTTTATCATCTCTTCTATTGTTTGTTCATGATCCTTTTACAAATGAATTCAAAGTTCATGATCTCTAAATGGGTGATCAAGGTTTGGCAAAGAGATAATCATATTCACTTGATGTTAAAGTGCTAGTGGCACAATTGACGACAAAAAGGTTGATGTTTATTTTTGAAAGGTCATCAAAACTCTTAAAAAGTATATTTTTCAAGTTCATAAAATTTCCATTGGAATTCTAGTAAGTCGTAAATATCTACACTCAATCCCTTGTTTTTATACCTTCCATCTTATCCCGCTCTAATGTAAGACTTTTAGAATGTGACACGTTGCAATGGCCAATTAGGCATGCCTATTTTTATCTTAGTTCTTGGAATATACCTAAGATGTAAGAACATGTAATGTACTTGAGGGGGGTTTTAATTTATGCAATTTAAAAATTTCATTTGATTCATAAACTTTTTGTATATCTTCAAAAAATTCATATAAATTTTACTTGGTTATTCAAGGTGTTACTATTTTAATCCTTAAGAGCATTCCCAACGGACTAGTTAAAGGGACAAGATTGGCTACATTTAGTCACAACCTCAATGCCGTTAAAATGGCGTTATTCCGGTAAAATGGCGCTTTTGGGGTGCTAAAAATGAAAAAAGTAACGTTGATTTTTGACGAGTTTTGACATGATAGGGTAAATAGTTTTAACTGCATTTCAAAAACAACAATGTTTTTGAACGGCCATTGAAAAATATTGTCCTTAGACTATATCTAAAGGTCAAAAACCATAAAAATGTGTGATATTATGAAAATTTTGGTGCTATTATGAAAATTTTGATGATATTACAGAAATCGTTTGATCATACAAAATACATGTGTGATATTAATAAACATGTCATTTTGTAGGCATAAATACTTCTGAATTTTAGGTCAAAATATGCTTGTAAAATGGCTCGTTTTAGAATGCGACCAAAATGGCTCATAGGGGATTTGGAAAAATGGCACAAAGAACACCGCCATTTTAACGAAATTGAGGTTCCACACAAATGTCATTTTCCTTTACCAACAAACTAGCTATACAACCTATCACCTTTAGCAGCCCGTCACAACCATCCAACCCATTCAACTTCTACCGTTTACCTTAAATGAACTTAAAGTAAACTTTTGGAAGATTTCATTTGTCTTTTGGGAAAACCTCACAACTTCTTAGCTATAAGTGCTTTTGAGTTTTTGTCAAAGCGTAGTGGAAGGCAAAATATAACATAATATTTAGACGGTCCACTGGAAAAGGGTGTTGAAAGATTCAAAAGGGTAATACATTCAACAACTCCTTCTTCCTGGCTACATTAAACCCATCCTTGTCAGGCCGTTGAAAATGTTCTAAGGGCATATGAAGAGATTGGCTAGAGGAGCAAGTTTGGGTACATTTAGCCATGCCAAGGTCATTTTCATTTCCCAAAGACGGGGTATTCGACCGCCACCTTTGGCGGCCCGCCAAAGAAACGCTCAAGACCCGCTAACAGCCCGCAACAACGGTGCTACCCTTCCAACTCCCCTCAAATGCATTGTTTATTCAAGTTAACCCCTAAGAGCCCAATCAACCTTTTTATGGTCGATCCCGAATTTTGAGGAGCTCCACTTGGATAAAAGAAGTTTTTCTTTTGAAATTTTTGTAACAATCAAGAAGATTAGTAAGTTGGAAACCACATCCAATTTATTTGGATTCATAGATTATTCAGAATAAGCCTTCAAACACAAACAAGACAAAGTTTTCTTAGTGTAAGAAAACTTACTATTTTGGGAAACTAATAAGGTTCCTCATAGGTTACTTGTGGCTTCTCTCCATTTTATTATATAATATGTGATATTAGCCAATCATAGCAATTTCCATTTACTAATAATAGAAATTAAATTTTATATTGATTTTCAAAGTACCACTCTCTTTAATTATTCATGAAATAAATCTTACTTATATTAAGAAATTTAACCGTATAGATCTAATTTAGGGTTTAAGGTCTTTATACTATCTTTGGAGCGCTACTACATAAGGATTACCGAAGCCATATTTTATAACACATCTAAGTTTTCTTCAAATCCCTTGGGCTTTTAGGGGTTAACTTGACTTCTAGAGGATTTCATACCGCTTATTGGAAAGCCCCAAAATATTTAGATTTTTAGATTTGTAGTAGAATACAAAATATAGTAGGTCATTTAGCCAATCTGTTTGAAAAGGGTGCAAATTGAAAGGGATGCTACTTTTAGCAACCCCTCATCTCTAGCCAATCCTTTAACCACTCGGTTGTAAATGCCTTGTAGCCCAAGAAGGTAATAACCTTCAACTTCCTCCAAAATAAATAATATAATCAATTATGTTTTAGATTATCTGAAAAGTTGTAACATTAGGAGTATACTTGTGAATAAACACTAGCATACCATATTAAAAATAGAAGAGATTCACCAAGAAGATACCCAAAGTTATGCATCAAATGCCTTTGTTTGGCGCCAACTCCAACTCACTACATATTCCATTATTTATCAATTGTTGGATTTTCGTAGCATTTGTTTTCTAGTTGACCAATCTTTGTATGGTTATCATGTGAAAAATATTTTGCATCTTGAAAATTTTAAGATAACCAAGCCCTTATTGAGGCTCACATGATTTATCCTTGATAATTAGTTCTTTTTTAAATAAAAAGACTATAACCAATCTCTTAAAATTGCAAATCTATTGCCTATAAGTTTTTTGGAACTCATCAAACTAAAGATGTAGTCAAGTTAAAGGAGACTCTTTGATTTTGGTTTAAAACATGCATAAATATTGGTGGTGTTCATGAATGGTGTAATCTCATGTATATAGTTTAGAATTCTAGATCTTCAATTATTGTAAATACTTGTAAAGTAATAAATGTTTGTTCGTATACGGATTGTTTTCTAACTTCTCACTTATGTAGGGGGCAACATAGCTTTTTATTGAAGTTAAAGTACAGTTTGGATAACTTAATTACACCAAAGGTTCATAGGTTTGAGTCGGCAATTGTAATTGGAGCATGATTTGGGTGTAGTTCTATTGCAACAACAAGTGTTTGGGAGGTTTGATTGGTACCGCAAATGAACCCAAAGTTTGATTGGGATCGCAAGTGCAGCCCATTGGGACCTCAATAAAGCTAAGATTCAATTGTGCTTTAATTGCAACAGCAAGTGCACTCGAGGCACGCCTACTCGAGAGTACAAAGTCTATGCGTTACCGCGTAGTCAAGGATATTCATTTTCTTGACAATTGTCAATCCTTATCAATATTGCAGTCTTTACTATTGTAATTAGCATGTTCAATAACGTGTTTTGGGTCATTTATGAATTGCCAATATTCACTTTTGATCTTTGGACCACCATCATGAGGATTAGGATGAATAATAGAATAGTTCTTACAATGTAAAGAAATGCAGTTAGAGGCTATTTTCTCAATATGCCAAAGCTTGCGTGTAGACATGCAAAGTGGATTCTTATCCTAGATTTTTGTGTATCATGTTACATTTCAATAAAGGCCACATTCATGATTATTTCAAGGTGGTGATATGTTGTGAGAAGAATGATGTAATATAGAATTTGTGAATTTCCATTGTTATGATTATAATAGTATGCTTTATGCATGCTTAGAGTTTAAAAATATTGTTAAAAAAAGCTCTTGAAACTAGCCTGAATTTGCTCCAAGAAACTTCATTTACAGTAGTAGAGAAGCTTCACATTTTGTCCAACTCAAGCAGAGTTGAAAACACAAAATTTGGCAGTATTACCAATTTTGTCATTCATGGGCCAATTTAACATTTAGCATCATAGAATGGGTGGCTAAAGACCCCTTCCCACGTGGCCTTTCATAAGTGCATACATTAAAACTTAAGACCTTCACAATTTTGGAGAAATACCAAATTCTTAGGGAAGGCCTCATCAATGAGGCTTGGAAAAGTGTCTTGAAAAGTAGCCCCACTTACATAATGGCTCCTAAAAGGCCCCATTAACTAAGACCACTCTTACGTGTTCAAAACTTGAGAATCTTTTTGATTGTGGTGCTTTCTTAACACTTGCCTACTAATGCTCAATTATCTTTAGTCCTCCCAAATGTTAGCTGGTATTTTTTTGTCCTTCAACTTTTAGAGTGTGCCATGTAAACATCCATGTAGGATTGGTAATTACTAAAAAATATAGGTGTGGACACGCACTCAATTAAGGAGATAAGACCACCTACTAACGCCACCTCTAAGGCCAAGTGGGAACATACCTTAATCAGAACAAGTTGGGCCACTAAATAAAACAAACTCACCCTCAATGCATAACCAAAGACCGCTTATAGTGCAGAATGCAGGCTCAACCAAAGACTATTAACGCTGTAAAGGATGCAATTAGTTGTGAATTATGCAAGGAGCAACCAACTCTTCACTACCAAAATGGAGGGGTTTGCAACACTTTTTTCTCAAACGTTATTGAAGTGAAGCAACGTTTTAAAACTTGCTTCAACAATGTTCTTAAGAAATAAGCAACTTTAAATATATTTTCATAGAATTGAGGTTGAAAGCGTTGCATGAACAAGTACTAAAACGTTGCTAACTTTGAGCAACGCTTACACAAAAACAAAGTTATTAATATTACAAACCCCCCTCTGTCTAGTAGTACTCTAGTAAGAGACTCACTTAGATGCACAAGAATGTTGCAAGCACTTTTTCAACCTTATTCTTTTCAAACCTTTTGGAACAAGAAACAATCTTGTAAGATGAGAATTTTAGAATGTACTCAAATGAAATTTTCTACCAATTACCTTCAATATCCAAATCATACACTCTTTGGTTCATTAGAGTCCTTCCACTCCCCCACAAGAATGCCTAAAACTGAACCATTCTAATCGTAGGAAATAGGCTGCATCAACCGAGTGTCACCATATTAGGTGCTTCTACCTTGAGTTATGTGCTTGCTAAATGAGAATATGTGATAGATGACACTTATACACATCAAATAGAAAAACCGGCTGAACATATTCTTCCATAAACAAAAAGGAAATTTTGCAGGAAATGTGAGTTGAACTCCGAACATTCTGAAAAAACACCTTTTTCCTTCCTTTAATTCTGCAAATATACACTTGTATGAACATAGCAAAAACTGTACAACAAGTTTGTACGAGTGCTCAATGCATTTCAATAATGGCACGCCCAGTCACCTCTCCCTTATCTAGTTCGCTATACACCTTGTCGGCCTCCTCCAGTTTCCGCTTCTGAGTCACAGCTGACTCGATCTTCAAAAAGCCAAGCTCTGCAAGACCTACTATATTTGCCAAGTCCTGTCTGGCTCTCGCCCCATACGAACCAACAATTTTAATCTGGAAGTCAAGCAGATAATCAGCATCAGCTTAACAATCAAATCATTATTGCTCTTAAATATTCCAAGCTCTTTGAATGAGTATGAGAAAGGCAGTGTCCGGGAAGTTTTTTGATACCATACTCTAGTTTGTATCATTCGATATTTCATATTGATACTTAGGTTATAATCATGTGATGACCATGTGATACTTGGAAGTTTCTTCAGATTTTGAATTGGCAAAAAGCCTTAGCTTTCAAATCGGAACTAAATATTAGCCGGCTCAATTTGAGTTCTTCCCGTTCGTTGCGAAATAGTGAGTACCTGTCTGCGAACGAGTCGACTGATTTCAACGTCAGTGGTGACTCCGAAAGGTGCGAGACCTATCATCACAGCTCGACCTCCATCTCTCACTGACATTACTGCCTGATTGAAAGTACTTGGCTTCCCCAAAGCCTCCACAGCTATGTCAACTCCTCGTCCGCCTGTAATGTCCTGAAAAGTCTCAAACCAACATGAGAATCGCTCGAACTAGCTGAAGTAACAAGACCCTGTTTGTAAGGTAGCTGCTCGTAAAACCGCGTTGCAATGGCAAGAAGAAGCTCTCGGATGATCTCGGAGACCGTTGACTGATTGTAAGCATTAAGAGAATGAACTTACTCTCACTCGCTGAGGAACATCCTCGGTAGAAGCATTGATGGTGTGCGTTGCACCCATTTGCTTAGCCATCTCCAATTTCTTATCACTTATGTCGATACCAATGACAATTCGACCTCCGAAGGCACGAGCAACCTGCACACAGCTGAGAAAGCCAACATCTCAGTACTTGAATCTTTCTGATGGAGGTAACAGAATGATTGAGAGCACGATCAATGATACCTGGATCCCACTCCGCCGGTCCCAATGACAGCCACAGTCTCCCCTGCACGCATATCAGCTGCATTTTTCATGGCTCCGTAGGCTGTGAATACGGCGCACCCAATAATGGCAGACTCAGAATACGGCAACGAGTCTGGAATCACCGCCAATCCGTTGGCTGGAACCACACAATACTCCGCCAGGCCTCCCATGCTGTACATATATACAGGATCACCTGCCCGGAACATGTCGCATATAAGCACACTTCTGAGAGAGTCTAGTACAATTTGCCGAAAAACGAATATACTACTCTTGAGCACAATGGAGTTAACCTTGTCCTTTAAGCCTGCATGATACCTACTGATTTATCAATAGTTTGAGCTATACTATCTGGGTTTTGAGTTGGATAGAGATGGATAGGAGGAGGATAAGATACGAACCGCTGGTAGACAAGTATAGTCGTGTGGTTCCATCGTAAAGCCCGCCCATTCCTCGATTATACTTGAAAAAGGTCTCACACAAGTCTTCTTGACCCTATTGAACAGGTAGCATTAGACAAATAACCGGAAGATGTTTTAAGTCTTATAAATTCGATAAGAATGGAGGTAGGGAATGTGGGCATACCCTCACACAGAAAAAACAACCACCGCAGGGCATGATGAATGAACCTACAACTCGTGATCCCACAGGCAATCTGCAATCACCAGCCAACACCGACGATGTGATCCGAGATGGTGAAAAATTGTAAACGAAGTGTAAGTACTTAACAGGGAAGTGGCGAACCTGCTGACGGTCGCTGAGTCGGTATGCTTCCCGTGCTCGACAACCTCGCCTGTGATCTCATGGCCAAGGACGCAGGGTATTGGGTATGGTTGATCCTTATTTATGACATGCAAATCCGAGTGACAAACCCCACATGCTGAACAACAGAAAGAAACTTATCAGTAGCCTTCAAAGCTAGAACTGTCCTTCAGCTAATGATCCATCACTTTACAGTACAAGGTACTAAGGTGGGTGTTGTGTTCCATGCTAAACTCCAATCGCAGAATTGGTCTTGTGTTGGCGGCAAGGATTGTCGATCGTGCCATTTACGGTATTTCACTTCAATGAATCAGACGGTAGCCTAACGTAAGTGCATTTAATACATGTGAAGATCAAGTATGTCTTACAACTCTTTATCTGAATTTCAACTGAGTACCATATGTAAACCTAAATTCGGTACAAATTCCATATAGAAGTCGATAATAATCAACAAAAAACTTCCTCACCTCCCTTCAATCAACATTGCATGTACATGAAAACAACAGACACCATATTAAGAGTACGCTATTTTAAGCAACGGAAGGCATCAAATGAATGCGCTCAGACAACATCCAAGTGATTCGTTCTAATGACAATCAATCGCTTGCTCTTGCACCCAATAGTACTGCTCAAATGGAATGTTTGGTGATAGTAAGAAATGATAAATGAGCAAAGGAAATGCTAGAAAGAGACCTTTGGTGCGGATGAGAACCTCGCCGACTTGCGGGCGAGGCATTTTAAGGTCCTCGATGGTCATGGGCTTGCGAGGCTCCCACAGAACGGCAGCCTTCATGGTTTCCGGCAGGGTACCCAGCAAGTAGTCATTAGCATTGCTGCTAGCCACTTGGTCGGAGCTCGTGGAGAACAATCTAGACGAAGAAGAAGCGGCTCGCAAAGCTCGTTCCGCTAACGAGGAAACCCGCGAAACAGATCGACGCATCGCCATCCCTCTCTCTGGCTCTCACCCTAACAATTGGCAACGATTGTGGTGGCAACCTAGAAACCCAATCGGCAAAATAGAATGTGGGGTTGGCTTGGGCTAAGGTGGATTGAATGGGATCGGAGGAAGGGATCCATGGAAGCTGCTCTTGTATGAGCGAGTTGGTGTGTGTCAGCTTGAGCATCGATGTTGCGGAGGTGACTGGATGACGGATGCTTGCGTGGAATGTGCTCCTTCGACGTCATCTTCATTATGGCTCCTCGATATGGAAAAAGGATGTGATGTAATGACATTCCTGAACCCTGTTTTTGCTTTTCTTTTTGCCAGTTATGATCTGGTGCCTCCTTCATGTATTTGAAGTTTTGAACTTGATACGTGATCTTTCAACAATCAGGTATTTCAGCTTATAAGTATTGATTTTTATCAATATTGGATTTGATTTTGGAACAGTCCAGTTTTTAGTTTTTGACCTTAGTCCACTTTGGGGGTTTATGAAATACTTATACTTAAAACTCATATACTTCTTAAGTTGTTCATATATCCAAACAATACTAGAATATATACTACTTAAATAGTTTACATAATAAACCATTGTCTATAGTATTGTTGAGCTTGGATTTTAAGACCACCTTCACGCTAAAAAAGATCATTGTAAAAAAACTTGATGAATTACAATAAATGGCTTGCAATGGGAAATATTATATCAAGTGCACAGAACCAACACTATGTGCATTGAATTGCATGATATAATCCATATTACTTTGACTAGGTTTGCAAAATAATATTCCACACATAATATACACAAAATTCAACACAAAATAAACATTTAATGAAGTAGAACATTCACCACAAAACGGATCCAACACAAAACAATTAAAAAGGTAGTAACTACGTCCTTAGCTAGCAAAAGGCAGTAACAACATCCTCGGAGTGCTCTTCCTTCACTGGGATGGAGGAGGCAGATTTGAATTTGGAGCAAGATCACTCATCCCCCCTCTAGAGTAGTCAGCCTCTCCTCACTCGGAACTGGTTTTTACTCTCCTCCAAGATTGCCTCTCCGGGCACACCATGCATTTTCGATTCGGGGACTTCCAGAACTTATTCTCAGGGTGCCTGCTCCGGTGGGGCCAATGCTGACGTGCCCTCCGAGAAAGATACACTCGATCACCAATCTTCCGGGTGCTACTCAGGGTGGTTGGACTCGCCTTCCTGCGGACTTCCTCTAGCCAATGAGAGAAGTTCTTCTCGTGACTCCTCCAAGAGGTCAACCGCCTCCGCCTCTCACTAGAGGAAAACAGTGTCCCCGTTGACAGTTTTTAATGTTGTTTTTAAGGGGACAGAATTGTTGACGCAGATAAATTAAAAATGTCACGGTCGTCTTTTTAGTTTAACGTGGCCTCTTAAAACATGTTAAACGAGTTAACATGATTGAACGTGCTATGTTAAAAGACGTCATTCAAGTTGGGGGAAGTTACCTCGGGTCAATAACTTGGTAAGTAAATTCCTTTCCACGTTGGCTTTTCTCGCTTTTGTACATTCCACATGGGACAAGTTTTTGTCGCTGTGATGGATGAAATCTGATCTGATGTATCACCGAATCTGACGTGGCATTTGAAGTTTGATGGCTGAGATCGTGACACGTGGCCACATCCTGGAATGTGCGTCCGTGTTTGGAGTTTGTGTCAAAAGAAACAGAAGATAGTGTCCACGTTGACGCTGATTAACACTTGTGTCCTATATTTCAACACGATTCAAAAATTCCTTACACGTGGAATGATGTTGGGCACGTCTGTAGTGAACATAGAAATTCTAGATTTTGTGTCAAAAATGACACAATGTTTTTTAAATTTTGACGTTGTTTAACATGTGTGTTACAAATTTCAACGCATTTATGTAAACCCATCTAAACCTATGGTGATGCACTTTGCGTCACTAATGACACATCCACATTGGAATTTGTCTCAAGAGAAACACAATAAAGTATCAACGTTGACACTTATTAACGTATGTGTCCCATGTTCTTACGCTTTTTTAGAAAGTTAACATGAGTAGACATCGGATGATGTCCTGCACGTCATCGGAAACTCGTGGAATCCGGATTTTGTGTCAAGCGTGACACAATGTTTTGTTCATTTTGACACTGTTAAACACATGTGTCACAGATTCTAACGCGATTACGTAAACAACTGTACATGTATGGTGACGTGCGCAACGTCACTAGTGACGCATCCAATTTCCTTCTTTGTGTCACAAGTGACACCATGCACTATTTACTTTGACGCGTAGTTAGAGTCCTAAATGACACATGTAGACAATCATAAACATAAACGACAATGTCATCCATAACATTACAAAACACGTTCCATGAGGCATGTCAAACGTGATGCATACCACACTGTTACATAAAATAGATTGCAACATAACGTGTATTACTGACATCACTTAGACGTTCACAGAAACACATAAAGGCTACCTATACAGAATGCTAGCAAACAGTGATCTAGTGTAAAGGGCGTAAGTCTACACCTTGGAAAGGCAGTTTTCCATGGGTCTCGGATGTCCGTTACGTGAGGGGTTGTCGATTCAGGGATTCTTCTAAATCTACACAGCCCACATCATTGAGCTAGTGGTATGTTAATTTGAACACACCATCAATTGAATCACCGCTAACGAGGCTGTGGATTCAACATGCCTTTTTGACGCTCTTAATTGGCCCTATCGTCTTCGGAGATGTCAACTTCTCCGAACCCCCTGCTTCGTCTTGTATACACAATGTGTGTATATAGCTCGGAAAAAATAGAAGCAATATGTCAAGAAATTCACCTTAACGAGCACCTTCATGATGATGTGAACATTCATGCGAGACGGTTGAAACTGCAGCCACCAAAAGTAATCTTGAGAACCAATCTCAACACTTTCATACAGAACTTGGTGACTGATACTTCAACGATATCATATCCTTACCTTCACTACAGCAACCCCCCACGAGCTTCTTGCCAGAGTGGCTCAAAAAACTGGAATTCAAATTTTCAAGAGCTTAAACTTGGGCAGCACTTTCAAAAACAAAAACCCTAGTGCTTCAATTAGTAAGAATTTCAGAACAAACTGTTTCTGGAAGATGCAAGGGTACATTCTTGCATGCAAGGATGTCAAAGATTCACATAACACCAAATAACAAGGGCATCGACACTACTTACCTGCTCATTGATATAGCTTTCCAAGTCGATAGTGATGTGTTCACGTTTAAACTACGTCAATTGTTATGCGTTAACGGTACACCAACGTAAATAATGACACTACTTGGACTTCACGTTTTTCTAACGTCAATACTGACACGATCACGGTAAAGCAACGTCAAGATTGAGGCGTTCACGTCGAAACTTCGTCAATACGGACAAATATGCGTTAAATCTTCGTCCATTGACAGGTCCAAGACTTCACGTTTAAACATCGTCAAATGTCACGCGTTCACGTAGTTGCGACGTCAACAGTGACGCTTTTGCGTTAAAACTACATCAGTCGTGACACGTTCACATTAAACCTGCGTCAATAATGACGCGTTTAGGACTTCATGTTTCAACAACGTCAATAAGGACGCGATGACGTTAAAACTACGTCAATACCGACGCGTCCACGTTAAAACAATGTCAATAGTGACGCGTTCACAACTTCATGTTTCAACAACGTCAACAGTCACGCGTTCACAACTTCATGTTTCAACAAAGTCCACAGTCACGCGTTCACGTTAAAGCAGGGTCACTAGTGACGCATTCAAGTTATACGAGTAATACGACGTCAATAATGACGTGCTGACGTGAAACGTACATTAGTGACGCATTCATGATGACGTTTCTAAGAACAGTGTTTAACAGAACCTATGTCTTTTTAGACGCGCGCGTTACGCATGTCAAACCTTAGCCGCTGCATAACCCTAAAGCACAATTTAACATAATCTATGTATCTTTTGACATGCACGTCACTATTGACACTCTCTAGGATCATTGACCAAGTCAAACCCTAACAATCACGTCACCCTTACCGTAAATGCACTTGACACGTCAACTATGTCACTACGTTTCCTTAAACACACGTTGACACAATTTTGCGTCAAAAAGAACGCCAACGTCACTATTGACATCCCCCAGGACCAAACACCAACTTGTCCTCGTCACCCCTACATAAACTTTCCACGTCACCAAGGCATTCCAAGTAGGATTTGTGAATATGTTAAAAGTAACACACTTGAACGTCGCCCATTTCAATTTAAACGTCATCTACTTTAAAAGAAACCTGCTGACATGGATCATGACTATATTTAATCATTAGAATACTAATAAGGTTCCCGTCGTCCCGACGGGAAAGGTCTTTACATGGTATTTAAAAAAAAATCAGTCTCTACCATTTCCTCAAACATAAAAGAAGATAGGTAGGTAGGTAACTTCCTAGGTTGGTAGGTAGGTAAGTTAGTAGGTTGGTACATTGGTGGGTAGGAAGGATCGCCGAACAATATTATGTTATAGAAGTAGATTACTAGAAGGTAAAAAATGAAGTGCTAAAGTTACCCCCCCAAGGGACGTACATGTCAACGTTGACGTGGTTCTGTTATTTTTAATGCAAAACCGTTCTTCCAAAATCCAAACGTGACATTTTTAACACTCGCTGTTAAACCAACGTCAATAGTGACGGAAGTATGTTAAACCGATTAACATGTACAAAGTCACTGTAGACAACTTTTCCACACTAATTTCGACTAGTCTGGGTATACGTCACTTTTGACGCAAAATAACAGCGGACAAAACATTGTTTTCATCTAGTGTCTTTTCGAACTTCCGCAGGTCCGAGTGGTTGGACTTCCTCTTACTCCTCCGAGTCGTCTTCGGGCGCCTCAAGTAGCATATGCTCCCTCTACAGCTCCAATTGATGCCCTCGTTCGAGTAGTGTATGGTCTTCCATGCTTGCAGCATCCACCTTTCTGGTCACGCCAGGAGTGTGTCTTCTCGACTCCTCCCGGGATTACTTTGGTGCTGAGCTCCATCAGCACTTACTGCGACTGAACCTCGAAGGTTTATCGAGGAGGCGCTCGCAACCCATCCTCTGGAGATCCTCCCCGAGATCCTTCCAGAGTTCTGATTGTTCCGCACGCTCCCTCGGAATGACCGGTGTAGTACATAACTTTTTGAACTTTGAGTGTAGTTTTGACTCTTCATGTGTTATAAATCCAATTTACTTTTCATTTTCCTTTTGAAGTGCGAATTGGATTCTAAGTAAGATTAGAAGGGAAATTAAGTGAAAAGTTAGTAAATGAACCGTCATGAGTAAAATGAAAAGTTGTGAATACAATAATGAGAGATACAAGTAGGAGAACAAGCTCATTTGTTTTTTTAACACATATGCAAGAGAATGTGTACCCGCACTCGAGGAAGTGTGATTAGTTTGAAGTTGAATTTGAAGTTTTGTATTTGGGAGGATTGAAACAATTGTTGTTTTAACAACAAGTGTAAGATTGTTAAGTAACACTTGATGATCAATCAAGTAATAATTAATATAAAAATTGGAATTATGCATATTGCATGTGTTGAGAAGAATTGTGAATGTCAATTATGGAAATTGTGAACATGATTTGAAGTGTTGAATGCTACAAAGTACATAGTATAAATTACAATTGAAATTGAGAGCATTGTGATTGTTTTTGATTCTCGTGAGAAATTGTATATGGAATAAAGAAAGTAAACGGAACCTTAATTTCATATCATTATTGACTTACCTTCTATTTCGTGACTGTAATCGCATAACGTTGACCGATTTAGACCCTCCAAACGAAGAACTTCCCCATCTACTGCCTTGAGGAGTTTTTTTTTATTAAATTCCTGGAAAAAGGCTTTACAGCTGGCCGCAAAGCCTTCCCCGGAATAGGGTGCTGAAGGTTGTGGTCCGCTATTGGTGGAACTCCGCTCCGCTGGACTCCAAACTCCACAAAAATTTGGGCGCTTCAAACTTTGCTATGCTCGCACTTCGAACTCCCGAGACCTTCCGGATTGTACTGTTCACACTGCACGGAGTAGGAAACGACAAAACAAAGATGACGACAAAATATTGTTGTCAAAAGACGGCGTACAAGTATTTATAAGTCGTTGGAAGACGAGTCTATGGACGTACCGTCCTACCCGACCCATGGATACTCGGACGGTACTCTGCACATCATCCACACGGCTCCGTTTCCGTTTGCCTCATGTGAGCACACTAAGGGCCGGCTTACACTACGGTGGAGAAGTTCATCGGTCATGAAAAGAAGGGGAATTCTTGTATGTGATTGGTTGAAAGTGTGCTTCTTGACCGGTGGGTGTTTACACTAGGTGAAGAAAGCAATGGTGGCGAACATTTCCAATGGATGATAAAATGACATGGCCGCCTATGTGGCGGCACTTTTTGAAAAAAAAGTTCTCTGGAGGTGGGGTTTCTTGTGTAGCCTCAAGAGGCCGGACAAGAAATCATTGTTCCAGAGAACACCATTTGAAATTGTATAAATACGTATCTGAAGCACATTCACCATAGAGGGCAGAGTCATTAGAAGAAAATCAACACCGTAGAAAAGGAATAAAGTCAGATTTGAAGGACATCACTATTTTGAGAGTATAAAAAATACCCCATTTGAGCACGATTGTTTAACTTTTTTTTCACCTCATGATGCCCCCATGTGCAGGCGGTTGCACGCTTCATGACGATACACATATCATTTGTGTTGAACCATTTAATCAATACATGATCAGTTTTTTTTCATCTCTATCTATGGGAATTATATTTAATTAAAAGAGAGGTGAAATTATTAAATTATGTATTTATATTCCTCCTACGTTCCTAATTGAATGAGTGTTCTTGTTTGTAGAAAGAATGAGATTTTATTTAAACTGTGAAGTTTACTTCACCTCATGGTTTTGAATTGGATAATTGAAGTTTTCTAGTAAATTACGAATATGCATTTGGAGTTCAAATTGATAGGATTCTGTTTCGTTCTTAAAAGTTTTTTGATTTTTGAGGCAAAGTTTTTATTTACTCCACTATTGGATTCTAATGTTTTTGATGGGACCAATTTGGATCTATTTTTTGTAATAGAAACCTCAATATTATCCAAGATGTAAGGAAGTTATAGCATTCATTTTTGTGCAAGGAGCTTGGTTGTGAAAAAAAATTCCTTTGTAAATTTTTAAGCAATTTTCACCATTGTAAAGTCATTATTTCCACAAACAAAATTTTCTCATGGATTTTTCACTAATACATTATGAGCTAACAATATATATGAGGCCTCATGACCAAAAAAATTACCCATGTGATGTACAATATGTTTACTACAAAATTGTATGGTTGATGTTTGAGAAACTTCAACTTTTTCTCATTTAGCTTTTTTAAGAATGTGTTCTTTTTGCTACAAATGAGTCAAACCATTTGGGAGTTAACATCCAAGAAAACATTTGTTTCCTAAATAAGTTTAAGATTGACAAAAAAAATTGGTATTTTTCTGAAAAAGTTGTAAAAACTTGAACACAATATTACCATGTAATGTCATTTAAGTATTTGAAAGTAATGATGTATCAGAAACTTGTTATTTACAACACGATTGATATGCAAATTGAAACAAAGTTAATACAAATTGTCATACATATATATTTCATTTTTTCATGGACACAACTTTTGATCAATTTTTTTAAACAATGTACATGTAAGGAAATTTTTTTTTTCTTACAATAGCTAACTATCACCATTTGGTAAACTTCTCTTCATCGGTGGACTTCTCCGGTGAAACTTCTCCTTTACTTCTCTTCATCGGTGGACTTCTCCGGTGGACTCCTCCGGTGAAACTTCTCCTTTACTTGTTTAGACTACAACCGGGTGAGCCATATGAATGCCAATGTAGAGATTCTCGTCAACCATCCTCCGTAGCTCTGAATCAATCAAACATTTGGAACGCCACAATCAGTGCTGAAACTTGCAGTGAGATTTGTGGTACACAACTGGTGATAATGAAAAGCACTTCGATCACTCACGACTTTCAAATTCTTCAATGGAAACATGCACTTCTATATTGCACCGAACTCCACATCTAAACATAACATGTATGCAGACACACAAGCTCTCAAAAAGAGTTTATGTTGACTGTTAGCATCATCTTCATACGAAAGATAAGCTGAAAATTCCATTACCATTCTGTACATGTCCTTCGCGATACTGCTAAAAACCACACATACTCTGCATCCTAGCCTCACCCCTCGTGAACCTACAGCAACCCCTAATTTAACGATACAATGTAGTAGGTTCACATACACTATGACAGATTCTCATCAAACCCATCCCAGAGACACAGATCAGCAGTAGTCACTAGTAGACATTTTAATCACGAGTTAGAAAGTTTATCATATCATGTCACGTACCTGCTACCGTACAGAGGGACTGTCGTTCAGAAAATTACTTCTTCGCCGTCAGCGTATACTCAAGAAGCATGCCTAAATCTACGCCACGGCAAAGGTATCCGTGCTGCTTAACGTGCTGAAGCAACTCCTCGGGCTTAATGTTCGGATGAGCTTCATGGTTCACTTTCGCAATTAGCTCACAAGCCTTGAAGTACTGCCATCCTAGATCCCCTACTTCTTTGGCCGACTCCTCCAATACTCTCAACCAAAGGTCGCCCCATTCTACACTGTCAAGTATTGAATTGTAGAAATGATAGACGTCGCTACCATTCTCAAATGATGGAAAACGGTGCTTCTTCCGATAATCTTTACTGTCAAATTCTGACTGAGAGGGTTTGCTGAGTTTCAAAAAGTATATGTTTTGAACGGTTTTAAAAATAGGGTGCCTGTGAATAGCATGCTTGAATCTGCACGTCGGATTGGAGACCTCGAACTTTTTATCTTTGACCCTCTTGCGCACCTGGAGCATAACACACCAGCGAAAAGCTTACATCAAATGACACCAAAGACAACAACGACAATTATCTTGCCTTCAAGTTCTTCAAAAACCTGTACCTTCTCCTGGATTTTTTCGCCAATCGATGCGAGAGGATCCTTGTGAACTTTAAAAACCTCACGCACGACGAACACTGGTCCGAAAAGGTCTTCCTCTACGACGGGGGTCTGTACCAACGAGGAGCACGGTCAGGTTAAGAAAGGGTATAGCTATAAATAGTTGGAGTGAGAGCGGCAGCACAAAGGTGGAAACTACACAAAAATCAATAGAAAATTGTCAAGTGCATGCTACTCTTATCAAAGTAAATTTGTGGCCAGAAACCAATATGCCAGTTTAGAGCAAAAACAGAAACTGAACAATGAGAGTGGCAAGAATCAAACGAGTGAAACTGAAAGCAGAAAACAGTTGCATAAACTCTCCTCTATGAAGAGAGGTTCTGGTTACCATTGAGCATTGCCAAGGACAACGCGCGACTGAACTTGACTCTAATCCACCATCAAGATACAAGCCATTATTATATGAATGTAATTACTCACAAATTCATTTGTATGGATCGGGCTCGTTCGCTGTGATGCAATCTGACCAGGAGCTTTACGGAGCCCTTCATCCACAATCTCATTCTCATGCTCACCTTTTTACACAAGAAAAAGTGTTCAGTTTGACATTCAAGATGAAATGAACCAGAATAGTCGCCTAATGCAAATGCAAGCTGCTACTTTGTGAAATTGTGCCACTGTAACATGTACTCAGTGACTGCCGAGCAACTCAGTTTGACTATGCATACATTAGAAAATGCTAGAACAATATCATCCATGAACAACAAGATCAAAGGTTACAATGGTGTTGTTCGCTTACTAGACTTAGTGTTGTTCTGTACACATTGACTACTCAAAACAGCATGCATAACTTAAAGGGGCCCTGGAGTGCTATCTGTCGACAATTACCGAGAAGAACATCCTTGAAAGATCGAGGTTGCGCTCTTTCTCCTGCAACTGGTTTCGAAGGGTGAAAAGTTGGCACTTCTGTTTGGTCCTCACCTACAGGCTGAGCAATGGTAGAGTACGAGTCAATACAGGGACGCAAAGCAACACAAGTGAGGAACTGCAAGTCTGTACATTACACGCCAATCTATTCAGAACAAACTCCGTCCCCTCTACGGCTAAAATCCGATCAAAGAAGAATGGATATTCCCTTCAGAAATACCCTCTGCACTTTGATGAAGGATGTTTACACAACACTTCATATCGATATCATTCGGGTGAAAATCAGAAGACAAATGAAATGTACTCAAAACTCTAGGTCTGCATCGGAATTTCTGGCCTTCATTCTAAGTGCTCCTTGAATGTTTGCATAATCTGATTAATCCTAGAAACAACTGCTTGTCTATTTTTCATCGGAATCAAAAATGCAAATACATTTGGTGAGATGGGGGTTATAATGGAGTGATCAAAGACATTGATTTCTTACTTACCTTCTCCATCTGTTCCTCGCACCGACGCGACTTGGTTTCCTCTTCTTCCTGCTGCTTCAGGTTCGCCCTACCAAGCTGTTGTACAGGTTGTTCAAGTTGTGCACTTTTATCGTCCTTATCCTGCTCCGTCTCAGGTCGTGCAATCTTAGCGTCCTTCTGCTTCATCCCAAGAAGATGTTGTTCACGTTGTGCACACCCATCATCCTGTTTCAGCTTCTGTTTCGGCTTTGACTTGGACTTTGACTTGGGCTTCGACTTGCGCTTTGACTGAAACAAACATGAAACAAAAAACTAATCAAACGTTTGGCAAGCAGGTAGCAAATGGAAGAAAGAAAGATCGCAGAACCTCAACACAACACCAAATTACAATTTATCAAGGCGGACAATGGCATCGCGTAAAACTTACCTTCGGCATCTCTCTCAAAGACCGATGAGGTGTTCGCAAAAGACTTCACCGCTCACTTACTCGTTGTGGCCGCAATCACTGCATCCACTGCCGCATACAGCCGATTTGATTTTTGACAGATAGCCTGTATTATGCAGCAAAAACGAAAACTTTGACTCAATACATCTAAAAAAACGAGAGCTTTGACTCAATACATCTCAAGATCCGTACGGTGAAATGTCATAAAAATTGGTGTACATCCTAATTAAACAGTTGTAAACAACATCCTACGGTTGGATTTCTCAAGTCCGAACGGAAGCGAGTGAAAGGGAACCTCCAAGGGGGTTAACAAGCTCGAAGTGCCTGCCTGAAGTATCCACAGGATTCATTTATGGAAGTCCCCGGGATCGAGACAGCAGCCACGTGTGACAGTGCCGGTGATTTGAGCCGGTGGTCGCCCCGCATTATACAGTACATTTGGTTTTTACGCTTAGAGTTTGCCAGGTGCAACTAATTGACAGGACAGAGTAAAATGGAGGGTAACGCGGCACTACTGAATAGCTACGAAAATACTGAAATCAGGGTCCCTTTGCACTATAGATCAAGAGCCATGACCAAGAAAATTAAAATCATTTTCATAGTCATGGCTCTTGGCCAAAAGCATTGACCATGATAAATAAAAAATGGATTTTTGAGTGGCTTGGTCATTCTTGTAGTGTAAAGTGGATTTGGACCAAGAGAACTTTAAGCTCAATATTCTTATATAATTCCTCATCATTCTCCCTCTCCCCCTCCCCTTTTTCCTCCCCTTTTTCCTCCTCTCTATTTAAATAATTGAGCACTAGCCAATCAATGATTTTGGAGCCTCATGGTCTCCTTGATTGTAGTTGAGTTGAGGTATTTGCCTCGACTCAACTATAATCAAGGAGACCATGAAAACATTATCCACTATGCAAAATTTAGCATACTATGGGGACCTCAAAGTTAGTGGTCATTCTCCTTTTTTCAAGGTAGTGTAAAGGCAAATGGGACCAAGAGCACTTTACACTCCAATCACAAATTTTAGAAGGCCATGGTCAATCTTCATGGTACTTAGTGTAAAGAGACCCTTAGCTATGAAATACAACGATATACAATATTCAAAAACCACAAAGAAATGTAGACTCTTCCATGCATTCCCAACTTAATCTCCTATAAAAAATCATGAATATATAATACTTGAAAATTGAATGTGCATTGGTAAAATTAACTCATATTCTAAGTCAAGATTTATTCACCGGATTAATAGTATGAAATTTACAATAAATAAGTTCTTGAAGAATTTTCAAATACACCTCTTCTATCTTGAAAACATAAAGCATTAACAAATTGGAATAGCATAATCAACCCTCTTATATACATATTTCTTGAGCTATAAAAAGACATATCATACATTTTTATATACTTATTAAACGACAAGCATTCCCCAAAATTGTTCCAAGGGTACCCATAGAATGAGGTATACTATATGTACAGATGTATCCTCACATTTGGTTGAACCTATTGTATAACTTTGAGGGCACCTATATATCTTGGAAAAATGAGACCTAAATGTATGAATATCAAAAAATAATATTTTATTCCCGTGATAGATTATCAAAATATAGGATCTTGAAGTATAAGTGAAAACTTTGGTGACATGGTCTTCGTGTTTCTAAAAATGAAACCAACCTAAAAAAAGAAAAGACAAACTAATTAATATATATAATTTTGTTCCTAGTCAAAAAATGAGTCCTCATGGAATGGAGACCAACTATTTCTTGAGTCCATTTGGGGAACTAAGCACTCTCATTGATTGATACTAGGATTTGGGAATATCCCTAATAATAGGCTCTAATATAAAGTCCCATTTGGAAGACCCAATTTAAGTTAACACTGATCTTGAAAGTTGAAATAGGTTTGGAATTAGGAGGACGACGGAATCACATACTCATCCACTCTCCACTCAGGGTTTAGGGTTTAAGCAATCCTCTGTTTTAGGGTTTTAGCTTCTCCATCCTCCGAACTGAAGCGCAGCATCTTGTATACCAAAGTGATCAGAGCTCCTTGACCATCACCCGGGCCGCGTCAGAATGATCGTTGCGTATGTATGCGAGGTCGTACAGAATTTGCGAACCTCCGAAATTCGTGTATTACAGAGAGAATATTAGTCAAGCTTTTGGAAACTTAGGATTTGTGGTCAGTCATGGCGCAATCGGAGAATGCAGCGCAGTTACAAGCGAATGAGATTTCCAAGTCCTTGAAGGGACCATTGCAGGAAGTAATTCGGCGAGTGGAGAGGCTCTCGGAAGATTTTCCAGCGGACAAGGATTTCCACTTTTACAACAACTTCCCGCTCTTCAAGGCTCCCGTGCGAGGCATTCAATCGCAAGCGGAGGCCCTTTTGAGTGAAATAGGGCGAACTAAGACGGTAGGCGCCTTCCGAAGCGATCCTGATGAGTCGTACGACTGGCTTGTCGCACTTCAGGATGATATCGTTGAAGGAATTGATGCAGCAGTTGATCAATTGAATAAGGAAACAGCGGCTGGGAAACGGGGAATTAGCTATGAGACGCCGCCGAAGAAGTTTGAACGCAGCCCTAGCGAAACTGCGAAAGTGGCTGGCAAAGGAAGCAGCGAGCGAAGACCTGTGCCGTTTCACGTCAAATCAATACCGCGGCCTCAAAACAAGTTTGAAATCGCTGTGGATAATTCCAACACTCCTTTTAAGCATCCCCAGGCACCAAAGGCAGATGCTCAGACAGAAGGTATAAGGCTCATCACATTTAATGCTAAAAGCAATGAAAAGAATGGTATACGAATTCTGCTTTTTGAGAATACTCCCCTTGTGGTTACAGGTCTATCAGCTCTGGACTTACATGCCCGTAGGCTTGGTGTCACCTTCGAAGACATGCACCCCTTGGAGGTAAGATCGGTTCGGTGCCCTCACCAATTATTGTTTCATTTCTCATGATCGTTGCAGAATGAAGTAGCATCTAGCTAGGTGTTAAGATTGGTTGATTTTACCAGTGATTGTTCTTCTATTGACATCGTTGGTTGATTTCTTTCATTATCATCCTAAGGATGAACTCAAGAGAATGGAGTATGTGGACGCGAAAATGCTGGAAGAACCAGTTCCGCAGGAACCTAGACTGATTGCGGAGACGCCGCTGAAAGTGGTGTCTACATTGGCGGAATTGCAAGAAATGGCTGCCAAGTGCAGACTTGCTGGAGAAATTGCTGTTAGTCTTTCTCACTACTCATTGTTCTGAGCCCCTTTGATTATCATAGGGCAAGATTTGGCATCATCTACTTTGTTAGAGATTACCCGTGCTAGGTCTGTCGGCAGATTCTTGCTGAAGTGGTGTTCGGTATCGAAGACATCAATTCGGAGAAACTGACCTTCTCTTGTTGATTTTGGAAGTGCCTAACTTTGTTGGATGGACTTTTGGTCGATGTGTGCAGGTGGACCTAGAAAATCATCACTACAGGTCTTTCCAAGGTTTTGTTTGTCTTATGCAAATTTCGACACGCTCAGAAGACTTCATTGTGGACACCCTTGCATTACGCAGTCACATCAGTCCTTGCTTGAAAGGCATCTTCGCAGATGCTAAAATTAAAAAGGTCTCTTACCATTTCCCCTCTAGTTTCACATATCTTGCTTCTTCGACTTGGTTCATGCGAAGAAATAGAATGCTCTCTAAGGGCAGTCCTTTTGGTTTCTGAAATGCAGGTGATGCATGGGGCAGATCGTGATATCGTGTGGTTGCAGAGAGACTTCGGCATATATGTCTGCAACTTATTTGATACCGGCCAGGTCTGTCGTTGCCAAACATTTGTGCCGAGTAGGGGTTCCTTTGTTGGTACTGATTGTTGCTATGAGGATGGAGATGTCATGCTGCTCATTTTGCATGGATACTCAAGATGCTTGGCACCGACTTAAGTTTTACGGGTTGATGGGAGCAGGCAGCAAGGGTGCTACAATTAGAAGGCTTTGGGCTTGCATTTCTAATGCAGCACTTTTTAAATCTGAACCCAGATAAACGGTGAGTGACTGATTCAGGTCGAATGACCAATGCCCTTTTTGGTTGTCTTCTGCGAAACGTAATCATAGAATGCGAGCAATATCATTTAGATTTTGAATTCTTTTTGTGTTCAGGTACCAGCTTGCCGACTGGCGTATCCGACCTCTTCCTGCTGAAATGATTAAGTATGCATCACACCTACTTCTCATGCTTCTCTCCTTCAGTGATTGGAACTCTGTGCTGTTGTTTACTAGAGGTCAATGCTCTGAGATTGCAAAGTTTCTGTGATCGTTTTTCATTGATGTTTCGACCGACAAGGATTTATGTGTGATCACTTTAATGCTTAGCGAAGTCATTCTGCTTAGCACTAGAATGTTGTGGATGTGCGTAGCCTTTGGTGCTTATTTTCATCGCACTGCGATACGTGCAATTCAGAAGGCACTTGTTCTGGTGCGTAGAGGATTCAAGATACCTTGCTGATCTTTGCTTTTCAGATATGCAAGAGAAGACACTCATTATCTACTTTATCTATACGATTTGCTGAGAGTAAAGCTTGCATCGACGCCCGTTAGTACTGAAGATAATGAGGACAATCCAATTCTTCAGGTACATTGTATTCACAGTTGTTAATATCTCGACTATGGATGGACAGGAACTATACTGATCACTATTTGTCTGCAATCGTGCGATTGATCAATCTCTGACCTTGGGTTATTCACCTCCTTTTGATCGCGTTTCGTATCAACAGAACAGGCAGGTCAATTGAGTCCGTTCGCATAACTAAGATAAGAGTGAAGGTTTGAGCCTAACAGGTTTATCTTTGACAGGTCTATAAACGCAGCCGTGATATCTGCCTTTTGATGTACAAGAAAGACATACTGACTGATACGTCACACTTGTCTTTATATGGGTGAGCACGCTACCATACAATTCTGATTGGTTGCCCTGTTATGAGTTCGACCAAGGAGTACACGAGTTGCAAAGGTTTGACAAATGGCTATATGATGGATGCGCAGGTTGCAAGACAAGCAGCTGAATCCGAAACAAATGTCAGTACTTGCTGTGAGTTGCCTACCCCTCTTCCATTCTATTAGTTCCTGTCGAATTTTTGTTCTTCAATGTACCGATTTTAAGATTAAGATGATTAGAGCGCTCCCTCTGACTTCCTTCTTTCACAACCGTTTGTAGAGTTTATATGCCTGGCGTGATAAGCTCGCACGTAAATTGGATGAAAGCACTGGATTCGTGTTGCCTAATCAGCTCCTCTACAAACTTGGTATCTTTCCTCATCTCTTCCTGGAGCTTCTCATTTCCAGTCTGCCGTTATATTTGAAGAGTATTTGCTCAGTTGTGGCATGTGCATGTGTGGTCACCAGCTGAGGAGATGCCCGATAGTACACGGACGTTGCAGACTCTGATTAGAGGACCCCATTCATTGGTTGGTCAGTATACTGCGGAGGTACTTGAAGTTATCAAGCAGTCCAAGGAAAAGGCTCCTGATACCTCACTATCAGTTCCGGAATCCAAGCGCACCCCAGTTAAGGAAGCCAACGCACAAATGGACACAAGCGCATCGAAGACGGGATCAGACGTTATATCAGCAGATGTTTCAGTTGAAGAAGGTGAATTTGTGCCAGAAGATGGTGAGACAAATGTCAACCCTGTTGTCGAACTGCACATCGAAAAAGAGCATGCAAAGGCTGATGTAGGAGCAACAACAAGCATAAAAGAGATCACGGTAGGGCACTCTATGAGTCCTCAAGTGGTGGTTACACGCTCGTCTGCTGATATCACGACTCCAGCATCTACAATCAACATTCGTAAACTGAATGCTGCAGTGGTAAAGAGAGCTTCCGCACCTTCTCTTGCTCTATTTGGAGGGAGTTCAAAGAAGAAGAATGTGGGCTCGGTTCCAGTGAATCCTGTACAACTGAAACTTCTTGAACCGAAACTCGTTGACACTAAACCTGTTGACTCGGAACCCTTCGAAGTACCATCCTTCGAATCTGAACCTGCTGAAACGAATGCTGTTGATCCGGAACCCTTTGAAGTACCATCCTTTCAATCTGAATCGGTAGTTGCTGGTACGAATGCTGTTGAAACTTCATCAAGACCTGACACATCAAGCTCCATGGGTGATCCGATAGCAGCTAAGCTTTCATGTGAACCCTCTCAGCTCTCAAATGCAGTGGTTGAAGAAATTCCTGAAGGATCAGTACGACCCATCGGTGTAGATGACGGTGAAGGAGAAGTTGTTCCTTCGTCTAAAAGTGCACTTTCTGAGAATGATTTGATGATGGACGTTCATCACGCAGTGTTAATCAAGGATCCGGCGTCATTCGAGGGCCAGACGGCAAGTGTTGTGGAGAACACTAGTCTCGCAGCTGCTGATGTTTTAATTGAAAGTAATCGAGAGACGGAAGGAGGAGAGGCTCCTCTACAAAGCGAAGCTGGTGGTAGTGGTAGCCGTGATGGTGAGGATGTTGCCATGGTGGTTGCTGAGGAGACGAAACCTGTGGTGAACTCAGCAGTGTCCCCTGCGGTGGTGAAAGGGGTTGCAAGGCAAGGCCTGGGGTCTATGCTTGGTACTCGGAAACGCCAGAAGAAATCGAATGAGGACATGGAAATGGTACCCCTCTTACCATTTTATCTTCTTCTTGAACTATTCCAAGAACTCTTTCTTGTCGCTTTGAAGACCTCAAATCATGATTCCAGCCTTTCCCATTCTGGAATCTTTCTTTCCAGTTGGTGCCTAGAATGTTTGCTTGTAATGGACGTTTTATTTCATGAGTCAGTTGATCACGATTGTAGTGAGGCTTATGTAGATCTGCAGCTTCGAGTCTTATTTAGATTCTTACGTGTGGGTGCTAACGACGTGCAGGTGGCAGCAAAATTGCGTGCGGAGCGGATCCAGGCTTCAGTGGCACTGCCATTCCATCGAGTTCCTGAGCAAGACACGGAGATGGTCTCCGAACAAGAGACGGACACTGCAGTTCCAACCGAGCCAGTCACCACTCCAAAGCAAGAGGCCGCTGCGCTTGAAGAGCTAGGAGACTACGTAAGAATTGGGAGTAAGCGAGAGTCTGGAAGATCAGAAACCAGAAGTAGCTCGGACTGGTCGAAGGAGTTCGCCACGGAAGAGGAGCGTCCATTTCCCAGAACCCTCAGTGACATGAGAAGGCAACCAAATCAGAAGCATCCTGCAGACTCGAGCAGTCACCAGAAACAAAAGAGAAGCAACCAGAGTGTTGAAGCTAGCGAGGAAGAGGCGGTGCTCCAGCCATTTGACTACGAGGCAGCCAGAAGAGAAGCCGGGTTAGGAGAGAATCTCGTTCATAATAAAGAAGATAGTGGAGGTGGAAGAGGACGTGGTAGAGGAAGGCCGGTGAACCCGAACAAGCGGCAGAAGCAGATGGCGCCTCCATCGACAGGTGGTCCGGCGCAAGCTTTTGATCCTCTTCGACGAGTTCGACAAGAGCCTCGGCCCGAAGGTATCCCTGCTGCCAAGAGGAGACAAGTGTTCCCGCAAACTGGCAACAGGAATGCCTCCTTCCGTCGTTGATCACTACCATTGCAGTTCAGTTGCACATGGTATAGTGGTGAGAGTTAGAACCAAATTCTACATTGCGTTGTGTACAGTAATCTTTCATTCTTTTTAGATTTGATGCGTGCCTCCGCGCAGATAGCTCTCTCGCATTTCAAATAAAGTAAGCATTCTGATGAATTTGGTGATCTATTTTACGATAAATCTGTCCCTGGAACCACATTGATCAGTAGGCAATGCCTTATCCTCAAACATCTTCTCTGTGATAGCCTACATGATGCATCTGAACTCTACATTCATGTTGAGGGTCTTGACAACTATCTCAAACTTAAATCACGTCTCGAGTTTATTTCTGAACCTCACAAGACTTTTCAGAAGTTTATTGCTTAAGGGTGCTTCTCGAGTAGTTCTGAAGTTAAATTTTATGAAACATACGTCGTCAAGATTACTCTTTATTTAGCCTATTGCAAAAGAAACAGATGAAGCAAATTACTGATTTGTTCATTAAGAGAAAGATTAGTATGGTGGAATCGAACAGAGACTGAAAATCTGATCGGTCAATTACAAAATCTATAGGCCAACCATTCGTAAGCCCAAATGTTGCAAACTGCCATTTTATTCACTTACTGCTAGGAAATGTACACAATCTCAAATGTAAGGCAATAGGAGCAAGTATAGGAAACAGATGGGCCCCCTGCATTGCAATCTACAGTGATCTATTGAAGCTGCTATCAACAATGGCGCTCAACAATGGTGAGTTGTGCTCAAGAATGTGATGGTGCTGAGGATGATATTCTAGCATTGCACTGCCGAAATGTGAAATTGAGGCGACCAGGCACCATGTGCAGGCCTGGTGGCCTTGTTCCCGGCTGCACATTCCGTGTCCCATGGAACACCAACCGCGACTCGCCTCCGAACACCAACACGTCTCCACTCTCCAAAATCACTCTCTTCTCACTGCACGCATACGACCAAACACTCAGCACAAGCACCATATTCTTCACAAGTACAAAAAATACTCCTAAATTACCCTATAAAAAGTACAAGCCATCCTTCTATGCACACATACATAAAGGTTGCCAAGAAACCAGATAATGGAGGAATACCTTCCAACGAAGGAAGCAAGAGAAAATGTTGAAAAAGGTTCTTTGAAGATGCATAGAATTGAACACTCAGCCATGGCATGATAGTAGGGATGATCCGGGGGTACCTGTTGTGAGCTGTGTCGCCATCCTTGCAATTTGAAGCAGCAGATTCATCCACAACAATCTGGATTCCCGACTTCCGGCGACTTTGAGGTGGCACTCTCCTGTAAAAAAACGTCATGCTATCTCCCACGCTCACACTCACCTGCGCTCACCAACACAAATCATAGTCGATACAATAATCCGAAGAACAAATGCAACACCGTAAGCTTTGATAACGTACCACAGGCATGTCGCAGTAGTCATCGAGATCCTGATGCCCTCCCAAACCCACCACCCCAAGCTCTCCATCCTTCACCTGAAAACTCAAACATCCCAACGCACAGATTCACATTCATGTAATTATTCTCCTTCCTAAACCCTAAACCCTAAACCCTGCATCAGTTGTAGGATAGAAGGGCAAGAGCTTACAGGGTAGAAGTTGACAAGCGCGACATCGGGTGCAAACTCTGAGCTATGAAGATAGACGGGAGTGTGATTGTGTGCTTCAGAGGCGAGCTCTTTGCCCAGATCGTACATCCAAGTTGGGAACTCCTGGCGTGTCGTTTGTGCTGCAGCATAGCGTCTCGTTTTGGAATCCCAGTGACGACCGAAAGCCATCTACGCAACATCAACAAGCTCAGTGCAGGCCTGGACATCACTTTGAAGAGGAAAATGCGAGAATTATACCTGCCAGAGGTGATACTTGCCCCCACCAGCTGTTGTAGGACGCTTGAACAAGTGCGCAGCATTGTGGCTTTCGTTTACAAATCTTTGTTGCGTGTCCAGAGAGAGCCAACTCCGCAGTAACACCATCCTGACGAGCACATGCTCAAACTTTTCACTCAAACATTCGAACCTGATTCATCCTGGGTTCACAAGGACAAATTTCTTACCCTGGTTGCAGCACAGTTACCGTGGGCTTCCGTTGCAAAGCAGCTGACATTGGAAACTTGCACAACATCGAGAGCTTGGCTTGACTTTGCCGTTGCACCTAACCAGATAGAGCAAAAATCACATCAATAGATCCATAAAATAGTTCTTCTCAAGATCCTTAAAATCAAATTCAGTTACCTGGAATATCTGCAGCTTGTGTCCTGGATCGGCAGGCACGACGTCTTCTTCAGGGTGAGCTTCAGCTTCACTGGCGCCTCCATCTCTTCCGTCAAATATTTCGTTCGCAGAACTGCTCAATTCATGAGCAATTGCAGAGCTGGTGCAATCCTGATCGATGGGGGTGCTCGTTTTATGAGCGATTGCAGAGCTGGTGCAATCCTGATCGACTGGGGTGCTCTTGAGTCTCTCTTCGACGATAGCATCAAACGCAAGGTGGTCATTAAGTTTCGATGACTGAATTTGGCCACTATCCAGACAGAGATCGACGTGATCGTGTATAAGGTAGGAAGGGAACGATCGATGACAAACAGGGCAAGGTACAAATCGGCTTGGCTCTTGCTGCTTTTGTTTTTTTCTCAGTGGCTGTAGCACGGATTGCCTTGAAGGCGGAAACGGAGACCGACTCGGAGGCATGATTGAGCTCTAAAAATTCTGCACCCCAACTGCTTCATGAAGACGCTATATAAGACTTTGACCCCAAAAGCGATCATCGCTAAAACCCTAGCGATGGAAGGGCTCTACTCTTCATCCATCCAAAAATGCATATCCACTTCTATATCCACTGTAGCAAAGTTAGAGTGAGAGTAACTTAGTGGAGTCTCGGAAGGACTCGAGGAGTCTGAGCATGTGCGCGCTATGGCGAATCCAAGCTCATTGTCATTTAGGTCTAGTCTTCTAGGGGCAGAGCGTCTATTTCGGAGTCAAGAGTTTTCGCAATGGCGAGTTTCCAGTGTGTCTCTCCGCCATAGCCATGGGCGATGGCGAGCTCAGGTACCTCCGGAGAGCCGCGAGGAGGCCATAGCGCAAGCGGCGGGGTCAGTGTCGTCACTTCTGGAGAAAACGCTGAAGCGGCAAGGTCCTAAAACAGTGAAGCAAAGGAAACAGCAGAAGCAGACGAAGTTGCGAGTGGAAATCCCGGTTTTAGACGACAATCCCGCCTCACTTGTCGCTCTTACGCTCGATTTTCTATCGTCTCTCTCGAATTTGGGGTCTGATGGTGTGGCTGTCTTCTTTCCGGATGCGTCCTCAGTCGCTCTTGCGAAGGAGCAAAAGCTTGATGCTTATGAGCTCTCTTCCGAGAGTGAAGTTGCCGGAACGGTCGCTGTGATCCTCGTTGCGGGTGCTAGGAGTGACGATGCCGCGCGGTTGCAGGAGCTTGCACGTAATGTGAGCCCCAGGCCAATTGTCGTGCTCAATCCCGAATGGGCTCCCGAAGATGAAGAGAGCAATGCCTTTCTGGGCTCATTCGAAGCTGCCTACGCGTTCCTCCCGCTCGCCATTCAGGGATTCTTGAGCAAAACGGAGGGCGCCGTGCTGAGGAATGTCCAGAGCGGCTCGCCGTGGCTCATTTTCGAAAAGAAAGATGGTAAGTTCATTCGCCTCGCGAGCCTCCAGCGTAGACCGGGTCCTGCAGAACTCGAATCCGCCTTGTACAATGCCATAGCTGCAAATTCCCCCGTCACCAAATCTATCAAGTTTCTTCGTGGACTTGTTTCCAAAGATTGACATGAAGCTCCCATTGCTGAATACTTCGGTGCATCTGGTTCTCTTGCACGGCATGTATGATTTGTATATTATGGATCATTTTGTCAAAACAGATTGTGAACGAATTTTTTTGCTGCAGAGGATGATGATGATATCCATGCTTTACTTCAAAACTCACACTTTACACTAGATAGATCAGCAATCGTGAGTTCGTGAATCTATATCTACCGCTGATCAATTCTATATCTTGTTTTGGAACTGGACTGCGAAGTTAATAATTGATCGATGAATCAGTGTCTGATGCTGGTAGGAGCTTCTAGAGTTGGCAGTTTTTGAGCTCCAAGGTCTTGTTTCGAAGTAGTAGAGGTTTCAAATAGGACTTGAATTTGAACGCGGTTCACTGCCTGGACTTGAAGATGTCGACAAAAGCAGCGAAGTCGGGCGCGTCCTCAGGGAAATCCGGCTGGCGTTGCAAAAGAAGGGAAGCGGCGTGAATGAGAACACCTGCAGTAAAACCCCAGATGCTGTACTTGTTGCCATCTGGTGCTACAAATGCGAAGCAGTGCACTCGTGTGGGTACATCCAGCCATCGCGTGTGTTCAACATGGTGCCCTTCATCCTGCCACGAAAATTGCACCCCACAAGCTAATCTTCTTAAGAACAAAGAATCGCGAGGTCTGCTACCGTTAACGGAGAAAGTAGGGGCCAGAAGATGCATTTACCTTGAGGAACATCTCCAAGGGGACGTCGAAGATGGACTCCACCTCGCCTGCATTCGGTTTGGGTTCGAACTTGTGATGCTCAGGAAGAATGGCAACAACAGGAGTTACCATAAGCAAGTGCTGCAACACCGCCACGACAGAAGGGATTAATCCTGTGATTGTAACCAACTAATGCTGATATTCGCGTTTCCAACAAGACTGATTCGCTAGATCTGTACTAAGTGACCTTCCATAAGATTCCAAACCTGCCTGTTCTCTTCCCCGCAACAGGCAGACACCTATACTCTCAGATACCGACTAGTTTTCTCAAACTTGGCACTTGATGTGGCTGCAAACGTTGTGTGCACCGTGCACGCTGATTTCGTCGCTTCTAGATGTCCTATGACTTGACGGAGAGATGGAATAGGGTCATACTTTAGAGAGAAAGGGTTTAAGAATGGCGACAATTTGGACATGGGAGGGATCCAACCCAATTTCTTCGTTAGCTTCACGTAACGCGGTGGCTATGTCGTCCTCACCTTCGTCTCTCTTGCCGCCTGGCAATGCCACCTCTCCTGCACACACGACGTGGAGATGTCCATCAACACTTGCAAGCGACGACTTAGGGTTTAGCAAATTGCATTTCCAGCACTTTCCGTGGCATGGGCCATCGCGAAGTCTTGAGACTTAAGCTTGGAGAGATGCTGGAGAAAAACCTGAATGAGCAGACAAGGCGCTCGCTCGTTTGGTGAGAATCACACGAAGTTCGCCGTCTAAGCCTTGGAAGAGGCACACCAGTACCGCGGCTCGCTTCAACTTGGCCGGCACTTTCGTCCCGTGCTCCTCAAATGCTAATGCCCATGCACTTGGTGGAGCCCTGCCCCACATTCACATCGCATATCAACAATGTGCAAAAGCGGAGTCTGTCGAATTCTGGAAAGATCGAACCTGTAAAGACGAAGGCGATCAGCGAGGGCCGCGAGTGTCAATTCGTTTGCTACGGCGACTGCGCGCGGAGGATTCCGATCGTTGGAATCCACTAGTGCCATCTTGCAGACCGACTTCGGTGCCTGCACCTCTCGCTTAGCCTTCCACAACCCAAGGCAGCGATCACCCACTGCGTGCAATTCACGGTTCATGGCAGCAGCAAAACCCTAATCCCGACAAGGACTGATTGAATGCAGTACTCCAATAATTGCTCACAAGCACTGCAATCGTTCCTATATGGCGGAATGCACTATGGCGGAATGCACGATAATGTGGATGGAGACAAAAAGTGATTTTTTGGACTTTATGTCATCAATGGTACATTCTGCGAGTGCCGTAACGCGAGCTCATGCTTTCATGTGCTTCGTAAAGAATACGTATGTTACTTGAATGATTTTTCTATGCACCGCGAAGAGGACGATTATACAAGCGGTGTCAGTGTTTCTGTTTTACACATAGGCTATGTGTTTCTGTTTTACACACAGTCAGGTCTGAGGAACGCTAGCCGGAGTTATAATACTTGTTGGGGAGGCCCAGCCAGAACTTGAAAGCTTCCACAGCGTCGCGCCGCTCCTCGGACTTGTCGCGGCGACCCTGCGACGCGTGCTTGCTGGTGTAGAGGTTGGAGTAGAGCTCGATGAAGACGCGCTTGTACTTGGTCTTGTTCGCGGGAATGCCCTTCTCTTCCATGCACGCCACCACCTCCAGCGCTTTCTGGAAGTAGCCGGCGCGCACGCATGTGTCCACCAGGCAATTCAGCAGTACTACGTCGGGTTGTAGCGGATTCACCTCGTCGTCCGTTCGTTCCTTGATCTCCCTCCACAGCACCAACACCTCACCTGCCATCCCTGCCGACGCGTACCCCTTCACCAGCGTTGCGTATGTGTACGCCGTCGGCCGCACTCTGTTCACCACCGCCACACCCAAATCAGAGCTCATTCCCAGACTCCCTGATGTACAAAGCTTTACAATCCGTGCTCACTGAAAATGGCAATGGTGTTGCAGTGCAAAGAGAATTTCGATGCAAAGCACCAACATACACAACATACAATAGCACCATATAACCCTGACTTTTCAAAAGTACTTGCTCAGTGAGAGCCGCGCTACAGGATCATAGATTTCAATGGACCTCGCGTTCTCAATACAGCACTCGTGCAAGGACACTCTTATGTTCAAGTTCCTTGATCCGTTCATCAATTTCGATTCATATTCTATGCTGATTCTTGTAATAACAAGTTAATTCAATCTGGAAACTGTCTCTCAAATGATATCTGTACTAAGATTTAAATGAAAGGAAATGGAATGAGTACCTGTCTTCCTTCATCTGAAGGAACATGCGCTTGGCGTCCGCGGCGCGGCCATTGCGACAGTAGCTGTCGAGCAGCACGTTCCAGGCGATGGCATCCGTCTTCATGGAAGGGTCTGACCGCATCTCCTCAAACACCAGGTGGACCTGCTTGGGCTGGCCGTTGCGCCCGAACGCCTTCATGAGCGTGGTGTAGCTCACGGCAGACGGGGAAATACCTGCTTCGCGCATCTTCCTGAACCAGTCGAGCGCCGCGGTGTTGTCGTCCAGTTCAATACACCCATTGATGAGCGTGTTGTATGATACGACGTCCAGTGCGATGCCGGCCTCCATCATATCAGCCACCACGGCCTGCGCTTTCTTCAGCTGCCGTGACCCACAGTACCCCTTCAGCAGCACATTGTACGTCACCACATTCGCTGGGACACCCTGCAACGCCATCTCCTGCAGCACCGCGCTGGCCTCGTCCATTAGCCCCAGCTTGACGCACGACGAGATGGCCGTCGTGTATGTCACCTCGTTGGGCGCGCATTGCGCGCTCTGCATCGCCATCAACGTGCGCATTGCGTCGCTCCTCCTGCCGATTTGCACGTAACCTTTCATCATCGTCGTGTAGGTCCGCACGTCAGGACTCAAATCCGCTCCCCACCAATTTGTCTCGTCTGATTGCAATCTTCGCAATAAAGTTTCTGCCTCGCGGAGGTCCCCAAGGCCTACGTAGGCCGCAATGAGGGAATTCAAAGTAGACTGGTCTGGTGTCACTTTGTTCTCCACCATGAGCTCCGGCACGCTCCTTAGGAGCTCCCGCTGATCGCATTTCGCGTACAATTTTATCAGTGTGTTGAACGTGATCTCATCTGGCTCCAATCCGAAATTTTCAAGCTCTCGTATCAACTCCTCGCCTTTGGATGCGTATCCCAGCGTGGCACACGCATTCAGGGCTGCATTGAAAGCGCCAGTGTCGGGCCTAGCCAATCCTTGAGATTCTTCGTCACGCACGCGCGCGCAAACCTCATCAAAAAGCTCTAGCGCAAGCGGACAGTCGTCCACATGCTTTCCCAGCCTGCTCACTACGGCGCTCCACACCTTCAAAGGCGGATTCATTTCCAAGTCGAACATGAGCTTCAGAACCTGCAGCGCGTAACGAGCCGCGCCGGAGCGCGCGGACGCCATGGCGAGAAGACCCAGCGCGTCCGCGTCCAGCAAATCCAGTCGCTCCCGCGCACGGAGCTTGATCAACACGCTCTGTGCTCGTGCCAAGCTCGACGGCACGCCACGGTGCGCGAACTGGGCCACCAGCCGGCTCACGCACTGCCGGTCTGGGAGCGCTCCGTTCCGCGCCAGCGCTTGCATCAACTTCCACGCATCGTCCGTTCGCCTTTCCTTCAAAAACTCCCGCATTCTCTCCACCAGCGCCGCATCATCCTTCTCCTGCCCAATGCAAGCCAAGCCAAAATCAGCAAATTGCAAATTTTACCCTAATCTGCGAACATCCAATACGAGCTGGCGCGAACTCAAACCTCGAATTTTGTAGAGATGTACTTCTCCCGAGACGAATGCACGGGTAGCGAACGCGCCACACTGGAATCTCCATTGCGAATTGATAAGGAAGTGGCAGCGGAGAACGTGCAGGGCAAGCGAATGGCAAAAGAAGCTCGCAGCCACGGCGACTTCGCAACCACGCCCGCGTCCAGCACTTCAACAAAACTGATTGAATTCCGGAGGGCCATAGAGGCCTCCATGATCGAGCACCTCGGTTTTACACCACCGCCAACATTCTGAGACCACAACTACGATTCCTCGCTTGCTCCAAAACCTGCTTCAATTCAGTACGGTGCCTGGCTATCTCACGATTCTGATTCTGCAGTCCAACATTCTTATGGTGACGAGAAACTCTGCAACTTTTTCGAAAAAGTGCGAGCGAAGCTCAATCGCCCTATGAACGAAACTCGCAGCTCAAAACCTGCCACCTGACGGCCGCCTGGAGTGGTCACGGCGCGTCCACACTCCGGTCCGCTCAAAAATCCACACTGCTAAAAGATAGCCAGCTCTCGGAAACACCTGTCGCCTCGTTTTATGTCCCAATTGGACCCCACATTCCACGCAAAAGTGCACCCACACAGTACAGTATTACAAAATTAGTACGCTCTATGCTTATTTGGCCTATATTTGACCTCCACCTTATCCACGGTCGTCGGCACCTGGGGCCCTCGATGGGCTTGTATCGCAATCTCAACGACCGGAGATCCTGACCCAAGTCAGCATCCATCAATGGCCATGTATCATGATTGTCGAGCGAGCATTCAGAATGGGTAATGCTTAGCTCGCCTCCGTCAATTCCTTGAGTACGCGAGATGGAGGCCGTCATGGCGTGCAGCACCGCGAGATTGGGTGCGATCCAAACATTGGTAACGAAGCAATCAACTGTGACATTGAAACGGCTTTCGAATTGTTCCCAGCTTCCGATTCGCAATGCGCGCAGAGGCGTAATAGGAGTGCGTGCCTGTGACGCGCCGCGAGCGAATGAAGGCGTGGCGAAGGAGACGGAAGCTGTTGACGAGCCGAAGAAGCTGTCGAAGCAGTCGTCGTGGGAAGCGAAGGATGTCTTGGGCAATGACTACCTCTACCGATTGGGAAACGAAGCGAGCAACATGAACATCGAAGTGGGCGCCAAGGCCGGCAATGTTGATTATCTCTTTCATGGCGACTTCCTTGGCAAAGAAGGTGCCTGAGCGCAACCCTAGTTTGAATTTTGACGCAAGCTCGAACGTCACCTGCCTGATGACTGATTCCCACCAGAATGCAAGCTTGATCAATGAGTGTTGTTGGACCTGCAGCGGATATTGTGTTCAAGTATCGACAGAAAGTGACACGCTCCTTTGAGCATTTGAAGGGCGACTACTACATCGCCCCACTCTTCCTGGTACTCAATCATAAATCACCGTCCAACCACCGACACTTGCATATTCCTAGTGTCGTTACTTTCTTGTTGCTAGATTGACATACTTTGAGATTATAGGTAGAACGGTGTGATAGCACTGTACTGATAGTGCTCTTGTTCGTTTGATCGCAGGAGAAAATTGGTGAGTACTCACGTTCAGTTCCTTCAAAGCAAAATGACTTTGCTCATATTCTTCAATGAATTTGTTGCAAATTTGATTGACAAACTTCGTGGTTGCAGTAACGCACATTGCGAAGAATTATCTGGCGGATCAGATCGAGGGCAAAGTCCCTCTCATCTTGGGTAACATTCCACACTCTTCATTCTCGTACTTGTCCCTGTCCGTGGCAGAGCCCTAAATCTTACCAAAGAGAATGTCGTATCACATTAGGTGGTCAGTTTCTCATGTATGACTGGAGTTTGTTATTGCAGGTGTTTGGGGAGGAAAGGGTCAAGGGAAGTCGTTTCAGTGCGAGCTTATATTCAAGGCCATGGGCATCGAGCCTATCATCATGTCCGCTGGCGAGATGGAATCAGAATGGGCCGGTACACCTCCCTTTGCCCTAGTATTCAACCTCAATCGCAATATTGGTACTTGTAAGGGGGTTAGGATTCAGTAGAAACAGAGGGCAAGACTAGAGCAATAGTGATATGACAGAGAAGCAATGGGTGCTACTGTCATAGCATTGCATGTGCCATTCTGGAAGCATAACCAAATATGCCACAAAATGGTAGTGAGAATGTCACTTGGAATTTTGCCAATTCAACGGGAAATGTGCATATTTGCATTCTGCTCATCAAATCCCTTGCGGCGCTTCTGTGAGTGTAATCAAGCTTTGGTTATCTGGCAGGGGCGCCTGGAAAGTTGATCAGAGATCGTTACCGAGCCGCACATCTCGTCATCAAAAACCACGTAAGTAGCATGGATCACATTCCTAACTGGAGTCGATTCACAACATCTTCGATTTTGTTGCTATGTGTGGAAAAACAACCTCGCGAAACGCAATCTGGTTTTTTTGACTGGTGATTGATGTTCTGGTTGCAGAGCAAGATGAGCTGCTTGATGATCAATGACCTTGACGCTGGAATTGGTCGATTTGGTAAGTGATCAGTTACACTTATTGATGAGTTTTGTATCGTCCACTTTGGCCTGGATGTACTGATATGGTTGTGATGGTCTTGCAGAGAATACGCAAATGACGGTGAACAATCAGATGGTGGTGGGCACGCTGATGAATCTGTGCGACAATCCCACGCGAGTGAGCGTCGGGCAGGAATGGCGAGAAAGTGATGTGGTGAAACGAGTGCCCATCATCGTCACTGGCAATGATTTCTCCACCATCTGGGCACCTCTCCTTCGTGATGGCCGCATGGACAAGTTCTATTGGTACGCTTGCGGTTTCTTAAACCCTAAACCCTACCAGCTCATCAATCACGGCAGTTGTTGAGAATCCACTCTTGCTTGCAGGGCGCCGACAAGAGACGACTTGGTCGCGATTGTAGCTCAAATGTACAAGAAGGATGGATTAGACGAAAAGGATATTGGTCTTATCATCGACACATTCCCTAATCAAGGCATGCTTCAACCTTATGCTCCTACACATTCCAATCTAGAATGGGACCTTATCAGCAGTTTTTGAACATGATTAACCCTCTGGAAATCGGAATTTAAGATTGCATGCATAGGCTTCAAATTGGACTTTGATCGAATTTGTGTAAATGAATAATAGGTTAGTTTCGTGAACCAAGTTTGTCTGCTATGGTGTTAACATATGAAATTTGGAAACAGCACTTGATTTCTACGGCGCTCTGAGGTCAAGGACGTACGATAAGCTTATCTTGGAGGTAATCTTTCATGTTGATAGCACTTTGAAAAATGTTACTGTATCGGTGGTAGTTTGTTTAGAAATTGATGCAATTGTACGATGGGTTTGCGTGTTCGCAGTGGGTCGAGAAGATCGGAGGAGCTGAACAAATAGGTCCGAAGCTTCTTCGGCGTAAGAAAGATGACCCCCCGCTTCCAGAATTCGTCCCACCTGTGGTACTTTTACATTCCTTTTCAAACATAATGCCTGCAGACCAGAGCCCATACTACATTTATGTTTCAATGATTTGTATCTATTGATTGAGTTCTCGTCTTTCCACCTACACAAGTTACTCTCTTCAGCAACTGTTGATTTACACATTGTCTTTAGAGTTTGGATCCATCCAAACTTTCGATGGCAAAATTGGGGATCCTATAGTGGTGGATACTTTGCTGATGCTAAAATGCAATTTTGTTTGTTTGTTTGTCCGGTTGATTCTTTGGACATTTGATCTTTGGTCTGACACTTTTGAGCTGTGGAATGTGGCAGCAAAACATAGAGGATCTCATCAAGGCTGGTTACGAACTTGTGGAAGAACAGAACATGGTGAATCAAATGAAGCTGTCGGAAGAATACATGAAGAAACAAACAGGACCAGGCGTAGGCCTCAATATGGCCTCATAGACTGTACCGTACTGTACTCAACTGGAGCTCGCACATTTGTATAGGATTTGATTGGTTTGTGAATGTGGTACATCTTGTAGAAACCCTCATGTAGGTTTTTGTAATGCGATCATCGCACAATACCACTTGGATTTTGTATCTTAAAATTGTAATAACATAATAGGCCAGTGTTGGCAAAAAGCACACTGATCTATAATGATTGGCCCAGTACCAAGATCAAATATTGAATCATCTTTGTTCAGATGTTGCAGAATCTGATGGAATTTCCAACAAGTTTACTCCACGTTCTAGTACCACATCTAACAATGGAATTAATGCCAAGACCTTAATCATGGCAGTCACAGATATTGAATCGTCTGATTTACCTCTGCATTGTGCTTTCCGCAATTCAATGCTGCAAACTATTTATTTTCATTGCTAAAGGTCGCCAATGTCTAAGTAGCAATATACAATATGATACACTCCTGGTATCATGACCGACTGTTTTTGTAGTGACCAAGTCCTTTGACAGTTGGGTTCAATTCACCAACACGCTCCAACCTGGGCAACAGATGAGGAAAGCGAACATTAGAAAGCGAACAGTATATTTTCAAAGCAAAGCCTCTAGAATTTTACATCTACATGGAATTTTCGGAAAAATTTACATTTACACGTTCAGAAGGAACTTCTTCATGCAGAATGAGGAAAGTCTTGAATCATAAAACTTAAATTACAGCTAGCCCTGTGAATGCTTACTTCCATATATCCTGCACAGCCTTCATGACTTCAGCTGAGCTTGTCTCCACCACCTGGCCACCCATCACAATCTCATCAAGGATTGTGTGCACCTGTCACCGAAACATACATACATCATAAGTTAAAAGGGTACCAAGTGCAACACTCTAAACACCCAGCCATAGAACCTAAACATAAGAGGCTAACGATCCTAGGACTTTCAGTTTCGATTATACCGTACCTTGCCGAAGTTGTAAACAATGTCAAGCTCACAGACATTCTTGAAACAGCGGTCCAAAGTTTCCACAAATACTGCAGGATCCCCAAACGAGGCTCAGTAGATGAAACCGGAAAAACGAGGAAAAGCAATTCTTGAGGAGAAAGCATAGTTACCTTGAATTAAGTCAAGAATCCCAAGCTCACTCTCTGCGTTATCGATGACAAATACAAAGTAGAGAGTAGCGAAATGCTTGTACACTAACTTCGTATCCTGCAATGCAATCATCCGGGGCTCAGTTACTGAAGCATTGCTGATACATAAAGCTAGAAAACGTGAGAGGAAGCTCACTCACGGGTCCAAAAATGTCATCGGCTTCAACAAAGCTGCATAAATTGTCGGCTCTGCTGGACAACACTGCACACCACTTCCAAATAAATATGAACATAGTAATTGCAACTCCAAACCCTAAGCACTAAACCCTGATTTACTGAGTATGACATCAACCATCCCCTCAAAATTGTAGCTGATCGGCACCTGAGTGTACGGCGCGCAAAACCTCCTGCTGCCGCTCCACACTCTGCCACAAGAAAAGGAGGTCACTCTCGAATGATCGATTGCAAATTGAACGAAAGCATGGATGTGAGAGAGAAGAGCGGACCAGGTAGTCGTAGAATTTGGTGATGCGGGCCTTGCCCTGTGTGTTCATGATCAACGCCGCAAGGATCATCGTGCTTGATTTCTTCAAGTCTACAAATCACGAAATCGATCGGTGAGTGATTGGATGACAAATTCGCACACTTAGAACATCAAGAGCACTCAGATGATCCCGTGAACCTGATAAAGTGAGCATTCCGGGTTTCTATTGGAAATTGCAAAATTCTATCTACCGATACAGCATTTCTCACACCTGATAATGAAATTCGAGCTCCCGATTGCGGTCAGAGCCGGAACAAGCGGAATTGCGGATGAGCTAGGCGCACGATAAATTGGAGCGGCAGAGCTTCAGCATTGAACTTCGAGATGCTCGACGACAGACGGAGGTAAAATAGTGCGGCCAATAGTTAGAGTGACTGAGTTGCTCGTCAATTCGTGTGGGTTCAATTGGTGTGGGTTCAATCCTTGCTCTAAAATTGGGAAGCCTTATGGTTGCGTTGCTAATGCTATTTTAAGATCATTGTAGCCCAAAAACAGTGTTCTTAAAGAATGCTATAGTAGCAGAAGAAGAAAGAAGAAAACACCAGACCCTATGGGTTGGCGTGAATACAATGTCCGTTCGACCTACCCTTGGTGATATGCCCACAGGACATACCATCAGTGGTACAGCGTTATAGTAGCACTAGCAAGCATGACAATTCCAACCAAGGAAGATTTGACTTGTAATAAAGTTGGAACTTATACAAATGCACTCAATTTATTTACTTTGTTCATTATGGAATCAAGATTCTTGGATATGTATCTTACTATGTTTGTAATTTGATACAACATAAGCAGAGGGGACAACGCCACAGGGGACGTACTAGTTAGTTTTGAAATCAAAGTCTTGTCAATGAGACAACCTAAAAGAGAAATTGGATGACTGTAACAAAGAGAGGAATATGGAGTAGTTATTTCATCAAACTCAGGGCTATTGCTTTGTTGATTCTTGAGATTTTTCTTATGAATTATAATGGAATTTAATCACTAAAAAAGATTATATCACTTCTTTTCCAGGAGGGAATAACGGATGATGTGCCTCGGTAGAACCTAACTCTGACATTGTCGCTCTATTCCCCTGCAGTTTTTGGTTGAAGTGACTATCACCCACTTCACTTCCTATTGCTACCGTATTCTGATACTCCGCAATGAAAGGCCACCAGGCCTTGTTGATGAAACTTTTCTAACATGTTGCGGTGTTCCAAACACCTTCCAGAATCGAAGGGTCTCATCACCAGCTCCGGATACCACTGTTGTTCCATCCGGACTCTGCACAGAAATCCGCGAGATATATGAAGGATGTTCTGACCTTGTTCTAACTATGCTTTATAAACACTAGTAGAGATTATTAGTCTGTCGCCATCTTCTGAGCTCAGAAAAACCAGTAGTTAGGAGAGATCATGTAAATGTGGAGAAGATATCTCGATTTGGACGATGTTGAATCTTTAGATGGAGCTGAATTAAATCAAAGCCTAAGGATTCTAGGGCTTGTAACCTGCGAGAGGTGAAGAACACGAGCAGTATGACCAGTGAGTTCAGCTATTTTCACCATCGATGGATATTTCCACAAGCTTAGCTGGTTCTGACTGAAGCCATGGCTGCTGAGTAGCTCTTTCTGGTGTCGATTCCATTGCAAAGCACAAACCTGCAAGACAACCGCGACAGTATCCAATTCAGACCAAACAGGTGCTGCTTGACCATATATGGCTTTATAGAACCAGGGCCCCTGAATAGTTTATATCGAAAGCCCTTCCCCGAATCTAGAGATAAGAGGACATATCCCTCCTCCACATAACATGGAAGCTTGACACTACAGACGATAGAGCAAGCTCAGAATGTCACAACAGATATTGCGGAAAATTCAGTTCTTTCAGTAAGCGATGACTTGCGCTGCTCTACCTGAGAATTTGTGTCTATACTGTTCGTACAGTACCCAACTTTTGTGTTCCAAAATTTAATGCAGCGATCAGCAGTCCCTCCTCCAGAAGCCAAGACATTGTTTTGATAAGGACACCAGGCCAAGGCTTTCACAGCTGCCTGGTGACCTTCGAGTCTAAACAGAGGCGCGGACTGCTCGGCTGATGAAGTCGACACAGCAGCGTCCCAGATGTGCAAGAGGTTGTCATTGCCTCCGCTTGCCAGTTGTTGGCCAGAAAAGGACCACCTGAGACCACAAACTTCTTGAGTGTGTCCTGTGAAGGTTGTCGATGATTTCCTTGCGCGCACTGTTCATACATCAAACATACATCAAACAGCTCCAGTGCATCAACTTGATGTTCTTGCTAAGCAGCTCTAATGTATTTCGAAATCCTCGTCATATCATGAATAACTATAGGGAATTTTGAACAAAGACACGATATTTATATGTATGATACCATCGTGGTTAAAGATCTGGCTATCTCGGCCCCCTGATGACAAGGTCGTGCCGTTCCATGCTAAACTGCTCACGCGCGCTGTATGTCCAACCAGCTTGCGCAGCTGCGAGTTCAATTGCTCCAGAAATTCATTAGCTACATAACTTATGCCCTCGAAATAAGATTCAGAGTACATTTTCGGAGATTTCATGCGGAAAGAACAGTTCGTTTTGAGAGATTTTCCTTTAAGGATTTAACGTTTCGGCATCTATATTACATCAAGTATGAGTATCATACCCTGCTGGCTCGACATGTATCCCACAGCTGTATTTCGTGATTGTTGAAACCCACAGCGAGTGTTCTTCCATCTTCTGCCCAGGATATACTGGAGATATAGTCATCTGCAATAGTAGTTTTCAACAGCTGCTCTATAGCTCCACTCTCTGCATTCCACAGATAAACGGTAGTGCCCAACGCCACAGCAACCACATTTTTGGAACTCCAATCCAGCAGATTTAGGTAGTAGTCGTCTACTATGTCAGGTGCATCTAGAATTCTATCTGGAGTCTGCATTTGGAGGAAAGAGAATCAGGTTAACATTTAGATGGACTGATTCATGTGTAGAATCACCATGCTTGATCGATCTTAAAGGATTGCATTTCAGAACCATCATGAGTTGACCAAGAATACAAACTTCCTGTAATTGGAGTTAGATCCTTCCCTCTGCTGCAAAACGTTATGACCCAAAGTCAAGGACAACCTAGGGCTCCTGCCATTTGCGTCAGTAAAACGCCACACCTTAGATGACAATTCAGGCCAGTTTGAGATACTTCTATTTTCATATCTATACGAACTCAAAGAACAGTGTCAGTACCGCAGGTATGTGTCGAACGCGTGTAAGATCCAGAGGGGCGGCAAGTGGATCTGAGTGAAGGAGGCGCCTTCTAGACAGCTGCAAAGCAGCTGGCAATGGTTGATGCTTAAACGTCAAGATCTTCGGTGAGTCCAGCGACCCAGCAGCGCTTTGAAATAAATTTTCTGCAAGTTTCTTCTTGTACTCTTCCTGCTCAAGAAACACAAACCCCTCCAGAGCCCATGCATCAACGTGAAGCAGATATTTTCTGAGGCATCAATACTTGGACAGACATATGGGCTGCAGTAAAGTTCGATACCGCTTTTGTAGCTCATGAGATCCCGTTGTGGTTGTAGAGTTCCAACCTTGAGAGGTGAGACGACTTTTAAATTTGATATGATGTTCTCCTTGGAGTCCCTCATCAGATTGAAGTGAGCAATATCAATATCCATGGCACGTCGGTTTGGAATAAATCTGTCCCCCTGTCATAATTAATTTTCTGTGAGCCTCGAGCCAGTTTTTCATCTGGCTACAAACCCGTGGAGGGAATGGAGAGCACTGAACTAAGGTAAATTTGCAGGAAGGAAGCTCTTTGAGAGAAATTTAGCCAGAGAAAAGAGGCTGTCTCGTGCACTAGGCGCCAATCTACTCCTCGGACACCACAAGCAACATGGTGGTTTCACTAAAAAACTTGTTGCAACTGTTGCGAATGACATTGCCATGCTTGACGGAATAACCTGCTAGTAGCGCCGAGTGAGAGTGATTACTTTATGAGGCTTCTGAGTACAAGTTTTTTCGGAGAGCACACAAGAGAGAGGTTTAAGAAGAAATTATTATGCCTGTATTTTGGTTGAAGAATTGCTCGAAGGCTGTGTTGAACAGGAGGACAGCTCAGTCAGCTGTAGTCGTTTGAGCTGCTCCTGCCCTGTCCTCTTTACAAATCCTGCACATCATTAAAACTTGATAGCTTTTAAAGCTTCCATTGAACTTCTTTGTAAATGACACTTTCATCGGAAATTGTGCAATCCGACAACATTTTATACTACTGCTGAGAACTATTGTATCAGCTCAATTATTTCGAAAAACTACGCAGTATGCAGTAACAAATGCCAACTTCCGTCATCAAAAGAGTGCAATCCTGCACTAGGATAGAGCATAAATTCTTCAGTTGTATTCCGGATTTGAATTCACCTCCAGCAGAAGGAACAGTTTCGATATCTCCTGAATCCGACATCCTCTCGCAGCAGGAAGCTAGGTCATTTGGCATGGTCTCGATAACACGTACCTTTAGTGAGTCGATAGATCTCCATTACTTCGGAAACGTTTGCAATATCATCGCCTTGTTAGTTGCGTCTTAAGCGTGCTCAAAGTTGCAGCTCCAGCCACTACGGATTAAGAAACCGGTGACGAGACTTTGCAAGTAAGCCCCGCCAGAGATCTGAATGGGAATGATCTTAGTTTAAGATCCTAAAAAACTCGTAATTGAATATTTGTAGACTTCGACGCAAAGGTCTCGACAAACGTCACATAGCACGAGAATGAATAATATGATGACCGCAACGTCAAGATCTTGTGCACAACTGTCTTATGTGATAGGAGCACTTTTCGCAGATCGAGATTAACACGGGGTACAATATCTTCCTGAATCAAGAATAGAGAACTCTATCTTTAAGTCAAATTGAGCTACATGCTAGTGATGCTTCTGTGAACAGGCAAGCTTCCATGTGATCGCTTTTGAATCACTTCCAAGAACATCGAACATAGGGCACACAGCTCAATTTAAATAGTACAATCAATTGTGAAGAACCGAGTCAACAGAGCTCCCTTTCTTCTTTATGCTGAATTCTTGCGAAAGAACTGCGTCTCGTCATAATAATCTGAACATAATTTGGCGATCGATTATCGCGCAGGACGTACCTGGTAGAACAATCTCGGCAGATGTGAAGATCTGAGTGACAATTTCTGAAAGTTAACGCCAGCCATGATCAGTCTCGACGTGGTAGTGTAGGTTCTTGTCGTCCTCGAACTCGCAGGTGCTTCATCATTCGAAAAGCGTTACAGAGTACTACAAGCCAATTTTGATGGCTGAGTGAACTAAATTTCTTCCGAATTCACATGGTTGCAATACCGCATTAGCAGCTCCTTTGGCAGGATGTCAGCAGCATGCATGACAATAGAGTTCTTTTCGCGGAAATGGCAAGATTGTATGTTTCTTGGCAACACTGATATTCAGAATGTCGCAGATGAGAAAATTTCATAAGTCTCAACTCTGTTTACTAAAATCGAGCTTGGAAAACTAAAATTCGAGAGGACTCTGGATTGTCAATTTCATACGGCTGACTTTAGCCCGATTGAGAGCACTGAGTTGCTCAGCTCACCTCTCTTACTAAGCTTCCATTGCTGCTTCAACGCAAAGAGTTACTGGCAAACTTCGAAGATCAAAAAGCAGAGTTCACGTGAGCATGTGATTAGCTGCGAAAGCATTAGGCTGCTGAATTTGGCGAGAGAGGACAACTCTGTTCAGCAGTCTTCTTTGATGGGAAGACAATGGCACTTAACGGTAATGCGAGGACTGAACTGGATGAACGATTTCCGGTGAAACCAACATTCGTTCCGTCCAATGATTATCATCATCAGCCCCCATCCTGTACTCGATTGTCGAGTATTCAATTTATTTCTGAGATTTCAAATTTGGTGGACCCATTGTCATGTCCATTCGATGTTTGTGAGTACTAAGGCCAATACTCACTTGGGTCATGGTCTTGAGAAGCCATGGCCTTTAATTGTAAAGTGAGAGAAGGCCAAAAGCTCCTATGTGGAGCTTTTTTTTTGCCCAATGATCCTCTTGACTTGTAAGGTAGAATGACCTTTAACCGCGCAAATAAGAGATTCAGCATGGTTGTGGACCTCGTGTGTACTGTTTGTATGGGATGGGAAAACAGGAGGAAGAGTGAATGCAAAATTTTCAAAAATAAAATAGCAAAAATTGAATTTACTACAAATTTTTGAAGTCAAAAGTGTACATGACCTTAAAGTGATCAGTAGACTCTCCTTTTTATCCGGCAAACCAGTACTTTGGGGAGCTCACGCATGCAACTAAAACCGTGCAAAAAGGAGTTAATGAACCATGAACCAATCACCTCCCTACACAATTCTATATTGAGTCACTATGCACCCCCAAATTTCACAACTGTTGTGCGTGCAATAAGGTCCACGCCATGGGCGGCTACAGGGGCGGTCTACCCTGCGCTTTTGGGGGCTGCGCGGTTTAAGGTCATTCTACCTTAGTTAGGCTCCCGTCTTTGAAGTACGCCTAATTACAATTTTGGGGCTCTCATCATTGTGCACTTTTGTTGCCACTAAGGACTAAAGTGTTTGTCCATGTCATTCTTTCCTTCTCTTGTCACTTGGACTCAAATTCACAAGTGTGAAGCCTCATTTCTTTTGATTCTCAATTCCTAGGCCTCCCATTGGCTCAAATATTTATTTCTCTTGGCTTCTCGACTCTAGTATAAAGCCACCCACTCTTTGCATCTTTCTGGAGATAGGAAATTTTGAAACTCTTAGAAAATCTAAACTCAATCGGAATAATGAAATTTGATGAATTTCATGAATACTATGATCAAGCTTATAGGAACAAGATGCACAATGATAAGGTTCACGATAAGAATGTCCCATGGTCATAGGCTCTAAGAGGTGACTATATTGAAGGGTGATATTGCATTGTGAAAAGAGTGTGATAATACAAAGATAGAAATGTGATATTACAAATGTCAAAATGATAACATTACAATGATTGAACGTGTTTGGCGGACACTGACATGTACAATGTAGTTTGATATAAATACATTGAAACCAGCCTATCAAGTACGATACCCTTAGTTACAGTTTCCTTCTTCTTTTACATAATTAAGTACTTCCAAATGTATAAGTCATTTTATTATTGGCAGAAAGTAATCGGAACCCCTTAGGATCCAATGCAACAACTTGGATCTTGACACTACCTTCCTTGAATTTGAGGTTAATTTACAGAGGCTATAAAATTATGATGGTAAATTAATAGCTAAGGCATTGTTTGTTTGATGGAAGAACGAAAGAGAGATATGAAAGAAGACAGAAAAAGCAAAAAATATATTTTGAAATGCCCATCCCACAATTAATTTCCTAATACATCTATAATTTAAGACGAGTGATATGTTTTGTTTTGTGACATTATGATCTAGGTAATCGCCGGTCACATTGGGCTACCTGAGGAGTCGTTGAAAGCAGGATTTTTTGTAAAGTTGTGTAAAACAATCGGATCGCAAAATGGGTCGACCGGATATTGAGTTTTGAAGATTTTTATGGCCCCAAATCACCAAAAATTACAAAGATGACCTAATTAAATATTTAAGAGAAAACCAAGAGAATCCAACCATGCAAGAAGCATGTCATTTAGAGCTACATAATCAATACCGAATATAAAATATTCGTGTCAACGCCGCGGGCCATACTAGTTTTACTACTACATTGTATGTAATCAATAAGGTAGCGACACCCATTCCCGTTACTGTACCCATTTGCGTCAGCATACAGGGCACCTCAATCTGAGTGACTTTGATCATTTGTTGAGAACAAATATTACTAAATGCAGTAAAGGTATAGTGGCAGAATTTGCTTCTCCAAGTCACGGAATCAAGGCCATTTAGACACAGTCAAAATGTGCAAATCAATTTTTGACTTTGATTATCAAGAACGAACACAAATTTTCCAATAACATGACTTTTTCGATACATTTCAGATTAAAATCTAATTGCCTTTCCCCTGGTATAATAATTTCTCATACTCCTCATTCAGAAGTATGATAATTAGCTTAAAGCCACGGGAATGGGTGTCGCTACCTTAATACTCCCTCTGTTCCATTATAATTGTTGAATAGGTTCTTTCAAATCTAGATTTGAGAGAACCTTCTGGACAATTATAGTGGGACAGAGGGAGGAAGTAGTTTAGTTTCCTACTTTTCGAAGTCCCTCTTGCTTACCCTCCGCAAAGTGCCTTTACTCCCAAACAGGGTGAAATAACGCATGTATTCTTGCCTATATCCAGCGGTAGCTTAAGAAATTCAGGGATGAAATTGATACTCTAATTGGTCTCCGTTCTTTTTCTTTTCTTCGTCGTCGCTGTGTCGTCCACGCCGAGGTCGGTACTACAAGCCCAACGTGCAACCGATACCGATTACGCCCCACGAGCTCACTGCACTCTGCAAGCACCTCCTTCGCAAGCATCTACAACTCGACTCATCGCTTCTGGCGCGCCTCTCGAAGCACCATCACCGATCGTTCCATTCTACGACAATCCATGAGACCTCCCCATCCACAGCTAGCCAGGTCTCTCCTCCATTCTCCACCTACTCTCGCCTGCTTGATTTCTGATCACTAACTCTAACTCTCTACCCACAATTCAGTACATCCTATCTAATAATTTGGGTTGGCAATAACCTCTGTTACATCTAGTAGATCTTCGCCGTGGAGCTTGTGGGTATTGTTCGATCGATTATTTCCATTAAACTAGTCTGAATTCGGCATTGAGGCTTAAGAATCTTGAACCTGAAAGGACCCACATTGCTGCTTTCGTTCAGAGCATTGGGGTTGAGACGAATTGTGCATGTGAAGGTCGAGATGCGATATGGTGGTGTGCGGAATTTGAACCCTAATTTGGAAGGGGGAGAAGGGATTTTGCTTCAACGATGAGGAGGAATTACCCGAAGGCGTTGGGCGTGGCGGCCGTGGCGTACGTGGGAGTGGATTACTTGCGAGAAGTGGCTCCGACGCTACACCAGGTTCTGCAACCATGTCTGTGGGCCTTCTTCGCCATCGCCGCTGCTGTTCGTGCACCTTACTACGAGTACTGGACTCGGGAGCTTCGTTCCATCGGGATCTTCTTGCTTTCTCTCTTGTTTATGCTTGGCTCCCTCTGCATTGAGGCTATGGCGGTCCAGTATGTCACCACTGTGCTTGGCCTAGACTGGCACTGGTAAGCCCTTGCCCTCTCTTGCTCAATTGCCAACAATGCTCACTACAGTACAGCTCCTTCATCGAAAGCATCGATCCGGCAAATGTTGAGTTGTGAGTGGATTTGATCATTTTCTAGTTTGATTCTAGGTTAGAGAATTGTGCGATCCCTTTTTGATGCGGAGAGTGGATGATGTATGGCAGGAGCACGGCGCCGCTTCCAGATATGGGACAATGGCTGGTGCTGTACGGCAACGAGAAGCTGCCAGCAGCAATGGTAGCGTTTCTACGAGCACCAGTGATCGGGCTACACCATTTCCTGATGCTTTTTCTGCTCTTGGCGTTTTCCGTGTTGTATGGATGCGTGAAAGCGCCAGGTATGGGACTCGGTGCGCGCTACATGTTCACAATGGGTGCTGGAAGGCTTATACGAGTCATCACTTTTGTTGCTACCATTCTTCCTTCGGCACGACCTTGGTGTGCCCATGCCCGCTTCAAGGCGCCCAATCACCCACACCCCTGGGCCCAGAAATACTACGTGCCGTATGCCAAGGATCCTAACATGGTTCGCCAGGTCATCAATCAAGACCGGGCATTCGGTAAGGCATCCCAAATCCAATTCTAGCATGATTAGAATGCTAGAAATGCTGGAAAGGATTCTAGCATCGTTTCTTTGAACTCAACCGCTGGTGGAATCTTGTGTCACAGCTGCGGTTGGAGATCATCCAGCAGAGTACGTACCGAACTGGGGCGCTATGCAATTTCTGGTGAACATCTTGAGACCAATGCAAACCACAGGATCAGAGAATTGGTTCACTACTCTGAAACGTGCCGGCGGTGGGTGCAATGATCTTGTGTTCAGTGGTCATATGTACGTAGCAGTTTTAACAGCCATGGCTTGGCAGGTATGCCTGAATTCACCCAAACCATGTCCTTTCTACATTCTCTTCAGATCTCAGAAATAAATAATGTCAGGCTACTTTCTATTCCTTCATTTTCACTCATCATCGAGCAGCGATTCAACTCTCTCCTCTTTGATAAAAAAATCAAAATTAGCCCTGATACAAAACCGAAAAAAATGCATCTTAACCTTCTTACTTTCCTGCAACGCTTCTGAAACTGTACACTTCACACTCAATGGATCGGCTCAATGGGGGTGCAGGAGGCGTATCCTGGCTGGACGTCGATCTTTATATGGGCGCTAGTGGCACACAGTGGCCAACGAGAGATTCGGGAGCGGCACCACTACAGTGTAGACGTAGTAGCAGGGATTTACGTAGGCATTCTCATGTGGCACACCACAAAGTGGATCTGGTCAAGTAAAGATCGACTGCAGGAGCTGAGAGTGCAGCAGTTGGCCGCAGCCGAGGACGAGCTCCAGAAGGCGGCCAAAGAAGGCGATGTGGAGCGGATCCGGTTCATTTTGAGCCGGGCGAGTGCAGCGGCTGGGGCTGGGGAGGAGAAATCGATGGCGGGGACGGCGTTGTTGCTGTCGGCCGGTCTCATCTTGTTCGTCACTCTTGGTCTTGGGCTCCTTGCTTTTGTTTTGACATCTGATGGTTAACTCTGTGAGGTTGGAGAAGCCCCTTCAGTGTAGCTATGAAAATTTGTATTTAGATTGAGCCGCTCAATTTGGCCCATCAATGTACGTCTACTATGGTGAAATCACATTTTGGTTTTGTGGTGCACATGGAAAATGTTGTCTTTGGGTATGCAAAATTCTAATATGTGAATGAAAAGGCATATAGTGTTGTACATGAATACAAGTATGTTGAATCGGAGTTCTGTATCATTTGCTCTAATAGCAGAACTTGTTCCATAATCATGTACATACACTAAGTTAATATATATGCTACATAGAAATGGGTGTAAAAATGACTAGAAGTTGACACCGAAATGCTCAAATTGACAAGTGCTACTCAGAATACTTGTATTCTATCATTTTCAATATTCATGGGGAATTTTGTCAAAGTCTCTTAGTCAACGATTTGTATGGGAATACCAACGTGGAATCAATTTTTTTTTTGATTGAGCATTTTTAATTTCTTTACTTTCCATACTCGTTCGCAGTAGTAACTTCTTGTTCCTCGATGACGAAACGAAAAATTAAATGAAATCTCACCTCTTTAGAAAAGGTGTCGCATCCAGGGAATGCTTAATGAGGAATGAGGAAAAGCTCAAATCCAAACGTCTTCGAAGAAAATCCCCAAACCTTGAAGAAGCATACCTTTGATGATATTACGAGAATTATTGCTGATTTCAAATTGGAAATTGCTTAGTTGCAATAAAGCTTCTTACTCCGAACAATTGCTTTTTCCTACTTGAGAAGAACATCGTCCCTCTACTCTTTTGTCTTTAGTCATTGCTGTAATGCTCGAAAATACCAGAATGCCAAAAGGTCAGTTGAATACGGTACCTTACTTTTAGGTTCTCATGGTACCTTACTTTTAGGTTTTGGGGCGCCGCCTCTCGTACCCTTCTTGATTTTTTTTAGTGGACCGTTCATTGATCAATTTGTGGGACTTAAGTGATCCATTCAGGTTGGTGAGAATAGAGGCCGCATCAATGTCAAAGAGGATGAAGGCGATCAGTTATATATTTTCCTCCACAATTGGTTTCCCCAAAACTACGATAGGCAAAATTACAAACTTCACCATATTGAATTAACTATGCAATTGATAAGAGTTTAAAAAGGGTGAATCTACCGAGGCAACACACACACACACACAACATCCATTGCTAATGTGTATCAATGTCCGAGATGACAAAAAAAAATTGACATAATTCTCTCAGTTAATTGTCCGAATCACGGTCTCCGAATAGACGGGACAATTTATAAGATTATGTCAAATTGTAGTCAAATCAGCCATAGATATTCTTGTAGTGATAGAGAGGGGCTAGAGAGACAATTTCCAAATACAAAAATGAGTTGAAGGGGCTTGTAAGGCAGGAAGTGATTTCGTTGGAAGAGGAATTTGTCGTGCTAGCAATATCATGCTGTAATATCATGGCGTAACCTCTTCCTGGTCACTAGGAGATGACATGGTGGTCTTGACTTAGGGGTACAATAGAGGTCATATGTATATGGCATGAGCATGCCTTTTCATTGAGAAGGCATTCGGGATAACTAGACCGAGAGTTGGTTGGCGAGTTCTCGGGCTTTCCAAAAGAAGCTACATGCATTTGATATATCAGCTTGAAAGTGTAGTTGGAGCGTCACACAAGACATGTGTTCATAGTTTAGGAGTGCTTCACATTAAAAATGAGAAGCCAAGAGAAAATACATTCCAGCCAATGGGAGGCCTAGGATTTGAGAAGAGGAGACAAAGAAATATCATTTCACACTTAACTTTTCAAGTCCAAGGGAGAAGAGGAGGGAAGAATAACACAAACCGTATCTTTCTCCTTTGTGGCAACCAAATTGCACAATGATTAGGGGCCCCCAAATTGTAATTAATAGGCATACCTCAATGAGATGGGCCTAACTAAAATTCCAGAGGGGCATTGGTCTTAAAAAACCTCCACCAATCATTTATAATATTTAAAGATCATCTTAGAAAAAACTAAACATTGCAGCCTTCATCCTTCTCTCACTTCACACTAACCCCAAAGGCCATGGCCTCCCAAACATTGGCCTCTCAAGTATGGGCTAGGGCCCAAGTGAAGTTTGGCATGAGGCTAAATGTATATGTTGCTCGAAAGACCATTTGAACGCAACAGGACCTTCAGTAGGCTTCACGAATGCAAATCACATGCTGAACAATCATTAAGGATTCTGAGCAGCCACTGATTGGAGTCCCCTCATCAAATAATGCAGCCTTCGAAGTCACTGTAAGCACTTCCCTAAGCAAAGTGCAATTATTCATCGCTCATAAGAACTAATCATGCATTTTCTAAAACCATCTACTCCAAAATATTCCCAATTCCATGGAGACCCACTTTTTGGGTACTGCTACGCACTTTCAAATGGTATAATACTTACTACCATAAAGTTCTTGAAAACTTCTGTATTGATATCTATCTATGATTGAAAAAATAAGGGTTCAATAATATTGCATGGTTTTACGACTTTTCTACACATTGTCTTTCTAGCTTACATTGAATGGTTCACAAAAGTATATATGTACAGAAAATTAGGTCCCTAAGTGAGCTTGCGGTATAATGTACTACAATATTATAACATATTCTCTACACCCGTCCAAGTGACATGCAAATTATCAGAGTCGCACCTCCATAATCATGAAAAGATTCATGATTCTTTATACAAAAAGGGTCATGTACACAATCAAATGTCCATGTTTTGGGAGGACTTTGGCATCTTTTAGCAATCTTTTGCATGTAAATCATACATAGTAGAAAACGACTGACTTACAGGTGTTTGTACGAGAACAACACTTCCTTTACAGTGCTTGAAGTAACGGTCACGCCATTTGACTTTCATTGTTGCAGTACTGAGTACATGTATTCCAATCATATGTGTTTATACATTGAATTTATATGCATGTGCATGATACATATATACCTACTCTTTGATACCTTGATCATCGAGTATATTTCAAAATATTGTATCATAGAAAGAAAAAAAAATGGACTGCAATTTCCTGTGAAATATCAGCATCTTCTATATATTAAAAAGAAAAAGAAAAAAAAATAATAATAAAATAATCGAAGCAAAATTGAATTACTTGGGGACTACAGAAGTGAATCTAAGCTAGAAAAGAAAAAGTAGCTTTTATGAATAGGAGCTTCCAACATTTAGTGTACATGTTTGTATCAACGTATAGATGTTTTGTTTTTATACTATACTTGAATTGGACATGAGGTCAACAGAGATAGATATGAACTCCGGTCCTTCTTTGAGGTCGGCGTGAATAGAGCGTCTGTTCGTCTTGACAATGAGTCGATGCCCACTGTACAAAGGTACATCGGTACAAGACTACTCACCCCTTTCTAGAATAGACAACACGAGGTCAACACATTCTGAGTCTGAATTAGGCATAGATGATCGTACATTTGGGAGTTGCAAATCATATGAGTTAATCGACAAAATAGGTGAAGGGACGTACGGAGTTGTATGATGTGCAAGGAACAAGAAAACTTTCGAAAAGGTAGCCATTAACCCCTAAAGGAGAGTGCCCTCAAAATTGTCCTCGTTTGATATGGCAGTAAGAAGTGAAAATATGTGATTTTGTTATGGCATGTCCTTGTTTCGATTTTGAGTACATTACCTTAGAACTCGAGTATTAACATTGAAACTCTGATATTCTTGATTGCAAAATTCATTAACCCCTAAAGATCCACGATGTTTTGGGAGTTTGAAATCCAACACTGACCACTATGTACTAGTGGGGTTACGTCAAATATTTTGGAATTTTTTGATAATTTCAACCGTAGGATCTTGAAGTAGACTACCATCAGCAGTAGTGTGAAAATTTTCAACCGTTGGATCATCACTAGATGTGAGAATATAACATTTGAAGTTGACTGTAAATATTATTTTTGGTCTTGACCGTAAAACCGAATCGGTGGTTGTGGGTGTTTAGTGGTTAAATACACTAATTGGTTAATAATTAAAAAGTTTCTCTGGTTATGATGGAGCTGACAATACAACACAACATTCTCCAACTCCCTTTTTCTCACATAAAAAGGTGCAAGTACAAACTCATTACAAACCCTGGAAAGAAAAAGCAAGCCATGTTCAACAACAGTGATAACGGACCCTTGCTTCAAGAATGGTCCTCCCAGGAATGTTCCAAATAATGGCCCTCCCATTCCATAAAGTGTTTCCATGCCATACATTCTTGCCATAGCAACCTGACACTTTCACTTCTCAATGCCATATTATTGTTTTTTTTTTTTTTTTTTTTTTTTTTTTTTTTTTTTTTTTTAAACAATTAATGTAGCCAATGCCATTTTTAGCAATGCTGTTCTGTTGGTACTTTTTTAAAACAAAAGTGGAATACAGCTCAACCAATTGTATGGCGGAAGACTGTTGGGAAGTGCTTGAAACTGAGACGGAACCCTCATTTTTGCATGTACATCATGGCCCTTACTGGCAATTTTTTCACTCAATCAGTGGGAAAAGATTATCACTTTCTTTTGGGAAAATGGAAAATGAGGTCACTTTTTACGTCAGGATGGAGATGTGTTTCAATCGTATCATAGAAAAGTGTCCTGTAATGTGTTTCTTCCATGGACATGCAAGGTAGTACCAATAAGGGTGAGCTTTGTAGGAGGTAATAGCTTTGGAGGTTGATTTTAAAGTAGTGAGGGTTAGTGTTGTATTAGGGCGCACTTGGCCTTGGTCGTATTTGGAGTTGAGCACATTTGGAGTTGAAGTGTGCCTAAACTTAATTTCTGAATTTTTTTAGTGGGCTGTGAAATTGGCCTTGCAATATATAGTCCATTAGCCCACTTGGAGGGCCCATGTTCAAAAGTGTGAATTGGGTCTTCCAAATGGGTCTAAGGGACTTTATATTAGGGCCAAGTTAGAGAGCCCATTTCCTAACCCTAGCAGTAATCAATGAGAGGGCTTAGATTGCCCAATTGGGCTCTCCAAGAGAAAAAGTATGTCTCCATTTCTTGAGGATTTTTTTTTTTTTTTTTTTATTATTATTATTTTTTATTTTTTTTTTTATTTTTTTTTCGCCCATAACTTTCCCTCCAAAATGTTGTTATGTCACTCACCACATAAGCTATGGGAGGAAGAGGCCGACTCTCAATATAAAGCCTTTGAGCCCATTTGGATTCTCGCAATGAACAAGTTGACATGTAGAGCTTGTGGTCACATGACATGGGGAGCAGATGTCTTCAGAAGAGACAATTTTTCTGGTGAGGCAGTGATCATTGTTGATGTCGGAGACATTGTTGCTTCCTCAATGCGCATGCAATCAAACTTTGAAGAAAGTGGAAGTATTTGATAGCATCGAATTTGGTGCATAATTTGCTTTGGTGGTGCGGTAGTAAGTAATTTTAAAAGTCCAATATTTTTTCCACTTTTTTCCACATAGAATGTTGCTAAAAATCTGAATAATCAGTGAATATCTTGTTTGGAGGCCCAAGAAAGAAAAGAAAAAAGAAAAGTAACAAAAAAAAAAGGAAAAAAAAAAAAATCCTTATCGCCAATAAATCATTCTTGTTCGAATTGGAAGATAATCTCCTACATTATCACTGTCCTTGTGGAGTTGACAATTTTTTAACCCCTAACTTTCCTTAAAAGCCGAAACGGTCTTTTGATGTTTTGGGCAACCTTAGTTTCGTAGTAAAATGGATATTTTTGAGATATTTTTTGGAATTGTGTGAGTTACATTGCAAAGTAGGTGCGGCAAAAATTGCAAAGTCAAATTCCAATTTTTGAGTCTTTTAGGACGATCCTTGGGTTTGCGAGCGGAGATGGGGCAGCTCAAATAAGTAACTTTTTTGAATTTTTTTTTTGAAACATGTTCTTTACTAAATCACTACTCAAATTTCAAAGTGACTCAAGTCAAAAAGTTTACCAATTTTACAAGAGCAGCCTCCAAAAATCTCAAAACCAATCTTCGCAATGCCCAAAAAAACTTGGGAGACAAACTTTGAATGTTATAATCTCTCAAATGGTAAACATCCAACGGTCTATTTTTTGAACAGTAATCAAGCATATTCTAAGTACAAGATCTTACGGTTGGAAGTCTTAAAAAAGGAGAAGAAATTGGTCCACACCCCCACGAGTGCTTAGAGGTGGAGAATCGCAGTTTTGAGTTTTCAAGCTCCCAAAAAACACCAAGGAAATTTAGGGGTTAACTTGAGGCCCTTTGAAACTCAAAAAGTGATTTGGTGATGAACATATTTCAATAATAAAAAATAAAAAATACAAGTTTTTTTCTGCATGTCAAGGGGTGTGAAAACTAAAATTTGCAGTGAAAACTCAAAATCTACTACCCTTATCTAAATCTAGAGTGTATCTCAGTGTGAAAACTAAAATTTGCTGTAAAAACTCAAAATCTACTACCGTAGCCTACTAGCAGCTTCGTTCATAAATAAATAGAAAAACAGAAGTCGAATTTTTTTGGAAATTACACTTGGAGGCTGCCGAAACAAAGAGTTATTACAATATAAGAATTCCGAAATATTCAAAATAAAGGAGCAGCCACCCGTCTTTAAATGAAAGGAGCAGCCACTAGTCTTTAATGCATACTGTACAAAGCGCCCATGAAAAATGAATAGTATTCTGGATGAAAATTGAACTTATGAATATTTATTTTCCAAAAAAATCGATTTAAAAAAAATTCATTTTGGAGGTGTCGAACATCATTTTTTCAAAATAATTAAATATTCGACGGGGCATGGTCGAAGCTGCTAGTAGGCTACTGTACCCATATCTAAATCTAGAGTGTATCTCATTCTTACAGAGAAAGGCCAACTTATGTGATGAGACACATAATTGATGCTTTGCATGTATGTGAATGTGATGCTCTTGATAACACCCAAGTTGATCTTACTCTTGGTAGATAAAGCACTAATTAACCCTTAGAGGTCCTTATGAGCCTCTCAGGCTCTTTCCAAAACTTTTGGTGGGCTTCTTTACATCACAAGTGAATAGAATATTCTCGCATAGGAGCCATTTTGGTCGGGACCACCTGCTCCATCAAATCCAATAATAGTCACTTCGATTGTTGTTGTATCGATTTTGTAATTGCCATCCTAGCTCATGCTCGCGCTCATGCCCGATTGCGGCAATCCCCATCTCCATTTTTACCCCTAAACGACCAAGGCCTCCGATTTGGCTGTTTTTCTATTTCGGGCAGCCTAGATGAAGGGGTTAGAATCAATATTTTTGCCTAAGATTTTTATTGGATGTTCCCTATACTACAAGGTGTATGTGGGAAAAATTGCAAAGTCAAACTCCACATTTGGAGTCTTAAAACGCAAATTTTCGTTTCCAGCTTTGGGGCGGGCAGAAAAAAACTTTTTATTTTAAACTATTTTTTGAGATTTTTTTAAAAATTTCTTTTCTTGACTGATTTCCTACTTAGGTTTCCAAGTGACCCAAGTCAAAACTTTTACTAATTCTACAAGGGCACCCTTCAAAAAATTACAAGAACTAGATCCAAAGTTTCTGTAATATTACAATTTTTTCTTTCGAAATTTGCTAAAATTTGAGATTTAGGAATTTTTTGAATTTCTTTTTTCTCAAAATTCACAAACTCATGAAGGCACCTACTCACCATTCATTTTCCCCCTAAACCAAATACGACAAATGTGGTGCATGTTTTACCGAATTCTTGATTTCTACCTTCTTCTAGTAAATAAATTGCATGAAGGTTCAAAAAACCAAATGAGTGTCTAAAATTTTGCATGGTAATGCTCAACTTAGTTACCTACATGGAAAAAAATATAAGCAAGATGTTTGAGGTATTAAGCATCACAATATCGTTTGCACAAAGTAGACTATGTCTGTTGAAAAAAAGTTTGCATCAACTTTGAATGTTATGATCTTGGAAATGGAAAAGATCCAACGGTTGAAATTTTAAACACTATTGCTCATGATAGTTATCTTTAAGATCCTACGGTTAATAGTTTCAAAAAATTGTGAAAAAAATTCTCATACACCAAAGTTTACAAGGTGGTATGAAATCACAGTTTTGGAGTTTGGAGCTCTCAAAACACCATGGTCGTTTAGGGGTTAATCGCCATTCTCCGTCTGGTTTTGAAGGAGCCAACCTCCTTTTCAATTACCGGTGTCGGAAAGTATTTGTATTTTCAGGTCCGGGGAGGAAGACCGTTTCTTTGGACTTTTGTGCAACGGTCATGGCAAATACAAACATTGAAACGGTTGTCTATTGGGTTCACGATCGTCGCGAATAATACCGTACATGATTTTTAGTGAGTTTGAGAATTGGTTGCGCACTTGTCAAGGACAAGGTGATTCCGTTGTCATTAAGTGTTTCCGCTTACTTGATGAAACCTACCTGCTTTTTCTCCCGCTTCCCAGGGGTGTAGTACTTCTTGAAAATCTTGGACTTAGATATTTCATATTTTTGTTTAGAAAAAACATCGTTGCTTTGTTGCGTTGGAAGGAACGAAAAAGTGAAGGAGATAGGAGTGGATTCTCTGATTCTATAAACAACTACATTTGCAAAATCTGGTGGCATGACGGTCACTCATATTAAGCGCTTCATCAACGTGCACAACTCAGAGGTATACAAGCGATGGAGCAATTTGGTTAGTTTTCTTTCTTTCCAACTTTCTCACTTGATAGGTGAAGAATCCGTCGAAGGGCTTTCTCTTAATGAGAAGTCACTCCTATTTGATAGCAATCGAAATCCTTGAAAACGATTTGGTATTTCAGGGTTTTGAGACTTCACGACTAAATCGACTAATCGAGATTTACAAGTTTAAAATTGTTGTACGATAATTTCATTAGGTGAGTCGCACACTCGAATTTTATCGAACTAGTCAATTCACTTGAATTAATCGAATTGAGCATTTTACTTGTAGAGTTGATTCCTAACCCTAATTCATTCCAAGGCTTGGGCGAGTGAATGTTTAGAGGTCCATGAAGCAGGACCTCAATTGTTACCAACGTTGTGAACCAGAACCTCAATTTTTGTGTCTGGTCGTACACTTCATCGCCTGGTTCGAAGGAGGCCTCCTCATCGAGCTCGCACGCTGTTCCGCAACTGCCACTGCTCTATATTTGTAGCTCTCTGATTCTGGGCTGCCCGCCCCGGGTGGAACGACCTTCATGGGTTAAGTAAAGGACAACTCTTCTTTTTTGTGAAATTCAATGTCGCGAATCCTAACAGTTGTACATTGTGAAAAATAGACATCACTAGCCTTTGCATTGGTGGTTGGGGCTCATGGCTCCCAATGAGGAGGTCGTGGGTTCTATTCCCCATGCCGGCGTGGTGCTCACCACCATAGTTCACTCAACTATGGTGGGGTCCTTGGACCTTGTTGTATGGGTACCTCAAAGCCCTTTGGGGGATACTATGTCAACTATCTATAAGACACTACTAAGTAGTTTAAAACTAGCATAGTTATAGTGTTCAACCTCGGAAGGGGGAAGTAGTATTGTCCCAATTTCCCCTTGTCCAGTGGGCATCACGTTATTAGCATTACGGACCAACACTTCATCCACACCGACCCCTTCGAAAGGGACCAGTGTTTCTTTCTATCTACATTGTGAATTGTGATAGTTGGTATATCATTCGATGGATTTCAACAAAGTGAACCCGAGTACCATCCAATTGTGGCTCATAGCACAGTAGTTGGTACACCAACTGTAGCTAAACCCAAATTAGCACGGAGCACAATTATAAAGCAACAAAACACACATGTAAACAAGGATCACCGAAAAGCGAAAGCTAAACGTGATTAGGTATCCCACGTCTTGAGCGGGGCAGACGTGGCTCCCACAATGAACAATCGGGCGGGACCCAGCGACCGTCGGTCGCGCACGCGCGTTGAAACAGGTCATAGGGACCCAGCAAGCAAGGCTAGGGACCCAGTAGCGACCCCAATCAAGAGGGAGGGTCAGTGTTGGAAGCTCTGTATTCTTGAGTGCGAGGCACGAAGTGTATGTGTGGCTCCGGAGCTTCACGGCAACAACCCTCTTTCACTTGCCTACAAAAATCGAGCTCTGCATTCCATTCCATTTCATTGCTCATCATCACTGACCAGTAGTCAACCAATTCGTCTCTCAGATCCTCATTCCCTGCGATTTATCGAATCCGGAGCTGCGACTCCTTTCTTGACCTACTCCGGGGTTTGCCGCGTCCCTACATTGCGGTGCCACATTGCATTGACTCTCCATTTTAATCGAGACTAGATAGAGAATGTAGGTTGCGATCATGAGATGATTGCTGAGCTGATTTCGAGCAGATCTAGAATTAGGTCTTGGTGAGGACGAGCTACATTGTGGAGCAGATTGGGATGAGGAGAGGCTGGATGTGCTAGATCTGTGGTCATACGAGCAGTATGAGCAGTTTTGTTCCGCGCAGTCTGAATTCGGCTTGGCCAGCACAGTTTTGTTTGTGCTCTATTTTTTGCGTGGAGATTAGTACGTCAAATATCGGCGGTAGTAGGTTTCCGTTGAATTGAGGATTTTTTAGTGCCGGGAGAAGATCCAGATTTTGCGTTTTTTTAAAGATGACGATCAACGGAGGCTTGAGTCCTGAGAGATGCATATTGGTGACGGGCGGGGCGGGGTACATTGGTACTCACACGTCGCTGCAGCTGTTGCTGGATGGATACAAAGTCGTCATTATGGACAACCTTGTCAATTCATGCAAAGAAGCTGTTCGTAGAGTTGTGGATCTGGCTGGCAAGCAAGGAAAGAACCTTGTATTTCACGAGGTCAGTAGCTCAATGTCTCTTTCTTTCCATTTTTTTGTCTCCATTTTTCTGTACTCGATGTTATGCTTGTGTTGGAAGTTCTTTTCTTCCATTGACAGTCTCAGAAGCTATTTGTCAGCATGTTCCTTTTCGAGAGTCAGTTGCAGGACTACCTCACTAATTTACGAGTTGCCTATGTGATTCTGCTTCACAACGTATGTTATCAGAAAATTGAATGTTAAGGTGAACGCTATAGTTTTTACTACGCAAATGAAATTCTGAACATTCAGCGAGAAGTTTGACTTCGTTCTTGACCAGTGTCCGTTCCAGTCAGTAAGATTGAGATAAAATGTTTGGGATTCTTTACCGTTATTAAAGCAGACGTGCTTATTAGTGAAACCAGTAATTTTGAAGTTATGGTCGTGCAGAGGGATCTTTGCGACAAGGCAGCCATTGAAGCAGTTTTCGATATCCACCGGTATGCTGCTATACTGATTGTGATCATATTAGTGCTACATTGTCCCCTCGCCCCCTACATCCAATTTTCTCCATGAGTGTGTCGAACTTTCCTAGTCTTGACCAGTTAATTGATTGTATGCAGAGTTGATGCTGTCATCCACTTTGCGGGATTGAAGGCAGTAGGAGAAAGCTGTGCAAAACCTCTGCCTTACTACATCAACAACATCCTGGGAACTCTGAATCTTTTGGATGTTATGAACACTCGTAATTGCAAGAAGGTAGGATATGCAAGAATCATTCTTCAAGAGTGTTTTTGATTTCTTACCTCATCTATGGGAGTTCCGCTTCTAATTCTTCATGTGTGATCGGGTTTGAGGTTACGTATCAAATGGTTCGTCTCTTTTTATGGAAGGTAGCTGATAGAAGTGCACTTTTTCTTCCGTTAGAGCTTCCTCCTTTAGTCTATTTTATACAGATCTCCGAAGGGAACATGTGAGCAAGATTATTCGACGTTTTTATTCACTTCCCTTCTTTGCTTTTGCAGTTCGTATTCTCATCTTCTGCTACCGTCTATGGACAACCTGAGAAAGTCCCGGTGACGGAGGAATCTACCCTTTACGTTTTGAATCCGTATGGCCGCACGAAGGTGAGTTCAGAGTTGGTTGTGCAACTAAGTTCACACCTAGAAGTGGTTGTCATGTTCACATCTGGACTACTCATAGTCGGTTCCCGATGGATTTAGTTACACTCTTGCGCATACTTAGGCTATGGATGTGGGCTCCCTGCAGCTTCAAGTTGAAGAGATGATGCGTGATATCACCCAAGCTGATTCAGAATGGAGGACCATAGTGTTGCGCTACTTCAACCCCGTGGGAGCTCATCCTAGTGGCCGTCTTGGAGAAGACCCCCAAGGCTTTCCGAACAATTTGATGCCTTTTGTGCAACAGGTGGCTGTGGGCAGGAGAAAAGAGTTGACGGTGTTTGGAAGTGATTACAACACAAAGGACGGCACAGGAGTAAGTTTCTCTTTTACTTCCATTTTTACAGTCGTTGAATAGCGTAGTGATCCTTCAAAACTCTCAAGAGAGTGATATATATCTTCGATCTAATCATAGAATATGGGTTCTGTAGGTTCGTGATTACATTCACGTACAGGACCTTGCAACTGGTCACAGTGCCGCCCTTCACAAATTGTTCACGACGCCTGATATAGGTGCGGACTTTTTGCCTACTTTCACTTATCCCCAGACGTACTTGTCCTTTACCTTCACCTGACAACAATATGGGACATACAGGATGTACTGCGTACAACCTGGGAACAGGGAAAGGAACTTCAGTGCTAGAAATAGTTGCTGCTTTCGAGAAGGCTGCGGGACTGGTAAATGTCTTCTCGATTCTAGCACTTCTTTTGGAAAGCCTTTCTTATCATGCAACTCATCCCTAGTACCACAATAAACCCTAAAGCTAATCTGGCTGGTTGCAACAGAAAATACCGTTGCGAATGACTGACCGAAGACCTGGAGATTGCAGTACAGTTTATTGTACTCCAGATAAAGCAAGGAAAGAACTCAACTGGACGTAAGCTCACCAATCCTTCACCCTTTGGCACATTCGTATCGTGCCATTTTTTTACTTGATTGAGGCGCATGCCACATTCTGTGGTGACCTGGTGAATTAGTATTACATTTAACTGCTTCAAATGCTTCTATTTATGTCTTGATGAAATATTGCAGAGCAAAATACGGGATCGACGAGATGTGTCGAGACCAGTGGAAATGGGCAAGCAACAATCCGAATGGTTATCGATCAGAGCAGTCTCTTGATTCCAAACCCATTGCAAATGGCAACCACGCAGTCGCCGCCACCAAAGAGACTGCCTAACTTCCAACATTCAGTATTAGCATCAGCCAATCGAGGGGAGTATACTGTCGATCAATTTTTTATTATTAGAAAAATCTCATAGTTCATGGGATTAGAACTGTCATTGTTCAGAAGAATCTATCTTATTTGACTGGGACTAGGTGTTACCAGTATTAACAGATTATCAAGGTATGGAGGAGGAGGTATTGTAGGCGAGTAGGGTAGAAATAGGATAGTAGGTACATTGTTATTTACAATTCATTGTACAGGATAATTCTTTGGGGATGGCAAGGTTTCATTAGACCCTTGCCATACGGTCTAATATAAATCAGCTCTTAGCATGTTCTGGTGTCGGGGTTATGCCTTCTAGTTCTTAGATGTTCTTTTGGCTGTTTAGGTGAAATGCAATTGCCCCAGATAGTCAAAGTTTGAGCTTGTTATAATTGATATTATTTTCTTTCACTTCGCAGGATGATAAACAGAAGCAGTATTTGACTCAAATCTAATCTATTTTCTCTGTGTTCTTGATATTTCAAATAAGCACAGTGATTGCTGCGAGCAATAGCTTGTTCTGAAGAAGAATGATATCAATCATGTGACGGTTGTCATGTGGTACTAGACTTATCATTTAATTCAAGTAACGGTACCCGTTGTTACAACGATTCTAGTATGTCATGTGTTCTCTGGACACACTCACGAAACCTGCTCATCCCATTAGACCTGATGAATTCCTAGGAATTTCAACTGGATCACCTCTCCCTGCTCTAATTTTTAGAACCTTAATTGTTTACTCCTACCATTCTCCCTGATGACTCCGACATCCACATCCTGCTCAGGCTCTCCTCTCTTCCTCTCCTGTCTCCTTTTAACATCTCTTAGAGGCAAACTTATTAGAGTCTGAATACTACTAATTACCGTCACCAAATCTGCTAGGTCCCCTTCTTCCTCTCTTTGGTTTGCAGGGGTGTCCAGCTTTCATGACCTTTGACCGTGGGCGTTGGCAGTGGGACAGGAAAACTCCCTTGACGGCATACACTGCCAAAAAGGGTTGCCAGTTTCTTGCCCCTACCTTCTAACTCCAACGGTCCACTCGTATCAAATTGAGGCCTCTACTTCCTCTCACATACAACCCCAATTGGTAAAAGTCTAAGATTATGCCGAACCAAAGAAAGAGGCGGCCTTTACGTAGTCTGTCTGGCTCTTAATGTGTGTAGAAAGGAGATGAGCCCTCATTTGGATGGGAATTTCCTAAGTTGCGACAACCCACTGTAAGAGACTGTAACCCCAATTCCGTTAAAATGGCATTATTCCGGTAAAATGGCACACTCCTCAACTTTCTGAACTGTAGTTCAAAAATCATGTGATATAACAGAATTTTAAGGTGATATTAGGGAAAATTAGTGAAAATGTATACAAAGAAGTGATATTACAAAAAAAATTGTGATATTACAGAATATACCATTTTATATGAGCACAAATGTAAGATCTAGTGTGACAAAATGGCACATGGCATAATGCCATTTTAATGGAATTGAGGTTCTGTTCTACACCGATTCTTTGAATGCCCTGCTGCTACCTCTGCCTAGCGGTATGCCTAGAGTATTCTCTACACTTGGAGGCAAGTCCCCCTCACCAACAGTTCTAGGGAAGCCTTTTCATGGATAATAATGCCTTCTAGGCTCCTCTTTGCCTAGGAAAGTGAGAAAGGCCTCAAAGATCTGGACAGTGTTGCGGGACTATGTACTTTGGTTGATCTAAGGTAGAGGAACCCATAGTCGATAAGTTAAGGCGATTTGCATAGTAGAAGTTGTATTACTCATGGGGAGAAATTTTTCTCGTACAAGGAAATAAGGTTTAGGTAGAATGCACATTAATTTTTCCATTTTTTTTTTCTCAAAATTGAAATTACTACAACTTAAAAAGGTGAACATTTGATCCGGACTAGTTACCAATATGTAGCTTCACCTGTAACCAATAACTATAAGACTAGTTTACAAACACAAATTCACTAATTCCCGTGATGGAAACTGATGTAATTGAGCTAACCACATAACTAATAGTTGATATTGTCGTTCAGTAGAGGCCGGTCATGCTTAAAGCCGAGCACAAGGCTAACAATAACCAAGCAGTCCGAAGTTGGAAAACCAGCACACCATGGCACCTAATTTTGCTGCTTAATTTAGTGCAGCCATTCTAAACCAGGAAGCCACCATGCACAATCACAGAAAGTTGCCATGATTTTCGGTGTTTGCCAAAACCAAATGTCAACAATTGGTCAATCAGACCGTGGCAATTGGGGAGTCTACAACTTGGGCATGGGGACCATATCGACTATGGGTTCCTCTACCTTAGTTGAAGAGGAATAGAGTTTCCTTTTCTGAAAAGAAGATCCGGGAGTTCTTTTTAGAAACTATCAAGTTTGCGTGGCTACATACCACCAACCTAATTGATACCTACCCGAGGCACACAATTAAGTTCCTGGTTAGATTTGATAAGAACCATCTACCTTATATTGTTTTACTAGTAAAGTCCGCCTTGCTCTTCAGTCGCTCATCACTTAACTTTCTCTAGGTACCTTCACTTAGAGCTCTCTCATTTTCTTAAAATCTCCTCTTTTTTATTTCAGATTATAGAGGTTGCTGCAGCTGATTCTCCAAGCAGAGTTTGCATGGGCCATCAGGAAGTTAGGTTCTGCAAATAAACTCGTTTTCACACAAGCTTGATTTTACTTGGCGTGGCCATGAAACCACTTCAATGCATGCAGTATGTAGGCAATTACGAGTTCTCTTCCTAATGTCCTGGAGTAAACTATAGTTGTGATGATAAGGAGAGTTTAGTATTGATTTTTGCACTTGTATTGATATAAAAAAAGAGTTCCTTCACTTGCATGGTAGTCAGTGTACATTCAACTACGCCAAATGTCAGGCACTCAAAGAGATAAACAAAAAAACCAACAGACAACTGAAAACACACGCATCCAGTTGTGCACGTGCACATGACCAAAAACTCAAAAGCTTCAAATATTCCATCAAAACAGTCCAAAAGCATGCCAAACTGAACCTGAGACCCAATGCCAGGATTCTTCAGTCCAGAATCCCATTGAAAAGCTCAACCATGCGGGAATCTGCCAATACTGTTGCACACGACGTCTGGCTTTTCGGTAGTCAGCCGTCAATCAACGACCACCCATTCAATCAAAGAAACGTGAACATGTGTGTTTGAATATTATCGCTTCTTCCAATCCAGAATGTCTGCAAAAATAAGTATAAAATGTACGCACACCCAACTAATTGGTAACGCGATTGAAAAAATTAACCCTGGAACGTCGGAGCCCGTCATCGTAGATAATGAGGAAGTTGGGACGATGAAAAAAAAAGTTGTCTATCGTCCGGTATCAGATCTCAAATTCATTCATCAGATACTTTTCGTCCGTACTTTTTGTCCGTTTCAGGGTTAAATAATGATTCAAAGCAAGTGAATCCAATGAGTAAGTTACCCATACCTACTCACTTTCATCGTTGAGGCGCCAGAATAGAATGATGCAGATATTCAAACATTTGAATTGAAAGTGAACGAGGGAAATCACTTGATCGACCAGAAATATTTTGGTAGAAATGAGACTTTGCACTTCCACCACTTTCCATGCATACGATACCTAAACAGAATGAATCCGGATTTCGGCAGTGCTTGCAAAATGAAATGTACGCACACCCAACTAATTGTTAACGAGATTGATGATGATCCAAAGATTAGAGTCAAATAAGCACCTGCAACCCACTCAATGTCATCGTTGAGGCGCCACAATTAATAGATGCAGATATTCGAACACTTTAGATTTGCAAGGCTGAAATGGGAAAGTCACCAGATTTGCTTTACTGCTCAGATAGTTTGAAAAAGAAGAGCCACTGCACTTCCACCACTTCCCAGACATCCAGTTTTTTGATAAGGAGACTTCAATGTGATGGATTCGGATTTCGGCGATGTATGCACGGAAGATTTAGCAAGATACTTGGGTATCGAGTTTGGTACTGATAAGTTGGACATCAGTGGCATTCACGGCGAGAGTAGAGAGAAGAGTAGTGAGCAAAAAGCATCGAGTGCAGATATGATTCTGAAATTAAAAAGTGTATCTTGAGTGCACACAAGTTGCAATACGCTACAGGAAGAAGCACCGCTAGCAATCTGCCTAAGTTACAAGTGAAAAATATGTACTTACTAGTCCAAGTACTTGGCACATGTAAGCATGAAGGAAGAACGTCTCAGTTTCTGAAACGAACAAATTCATGCGTGTAAGAAGCGGCCGCTGAATCAACCCGACCTGAATCGGAGGGACCGCAAATTGGTAGAAAAGCTTCGACAGCACAAGCCCTCGATCTTGTGTACATGGCGGCGGCGCAAGAATCTCAAAGAATTGACGAATATCAGAGACCCATTCGATCAGACTCTCTTGCACGACTTTTGGAGCACACTGGCGGCAGCGGTGGCGGACGGCGGCCGGATCCTCACATCGCAGTTGACGTGCACATTGAAGGACGGAGTATAGATGGCGCCGATTTTCAACTTGGCTTTCACGTTCACTCGGATGAGCAGGGTAACATCCTGGGCCGCAACCTCCGCTTGCAACGCCGCGCCTCGGACGGCGTCGAGAGTGTAACCAGTCACCAAGAAGCCGCCGGCGATGGTGGCGTTTTGGCGCTTCCCGTGGTAGAATCCGGGAATTTCCTGGTGGTTGAACACCTGCCCCTGGTACGAGGAATCGACACCGATAGATTCATACTTTATCCCGATCTTGCCGTTTCCGTTGTACGTTTGCACGGTGTAATTTGCCGCGGCGTCGAGCGCGCGATTCGGCGTGGGAGTGTAAACCAAGCGCGAGATCGTGATGTTGTCCATTTCAAACGTGGGTGTGCGAATGGGACGCAACACTAACCAGATGATGAGCGCCGCCAGGCCTAGTCCGATCGCCGCCGTGATGAGCATGGAGACGCACCCCGTGAAACAGCAGCAGCAGATGGCCATGCAGGAACCTCGACTTTTCTTTGCTTTCGGCTGCGTCGCTGGTGGCGGCAGCGGCGACATGTTCGCCTGGTGCAGCTTCGTGAAGTGGAACGGCTTCGGCGCGCTCGAGTACGTTCTACTAAACCCACTGTTACTGAACGTCCGCGACATATTACTCATAAATTTCGTCGTCATGGCTTCTCCTCCTCCTGGAATCCCTGTTCCTGTAATTCCTCTAAGACCCTGCTGTAAACCCAGAAACTCGGAGACTAAAACAAGCAAAACTTGCAGAAGCAGAAGATTGTACAGATGGAAAAAGAGAGCAGGTTCAAGGTCAGAAGAGTGAAAAGAGAGCAGATTCAAAGCAAGATGGAAACGGGACAGGAGAGATAGGAACTAATAGTAGAGCCTGAGAGAAAGAGAGAGAGCCGCGGCTAAGAGAGACACGGTTGTGAGTTGGCAGGAGTGGACTAGAACCAACCAGTCGGTAACTAAGCGACGGAGTGAGAACGCTGCAAACAACAACAGGAAAGCGAAGTAAACGAAGAAGGTGCTGATGCAGATGCAGACGCTAGCAAGAGCAGCGGAGGGAGGTGAGAGGGACGAGTTGGATGCGACCGGGTCCTGGTGGGGGTGGAATCCGCAAGTGGGTGGGACCCTTCCGATCCGAGATGCAAAGTAGCTACAGAAAACTCGGCGATGGCGAGGGTCAAGTGGAGGCGATAGCGATGAGGTTCAGTTCACAGTCTCCGTTTCCACTGCCGCGTTCCTCACTCAGGCTCATCAACACGCCATTCTCGTTACTATACGCTTTCGCTTTGACTTTGTCCCCGGTCACGTGCGGAAGCGGCGCGGCCGTGATGAATTCGACTTCGTCGATCGATTCATCAGGTGTGCCCGCTTACCAAAAAGGTGGTGGGCGTTAGGTGGGATCCTGGAACGGTTGGCCTTGGGGAGGGTGGAAGAAACCACCAAGATGAAATGATGAATGCCATGCCTTTCAACCCGGTAATCGACTTTTGGTAATTTTGGACTAGCCCCCAAAATTACCAAAAGTCTCAAAACTGTCAAAAACTACCTTTCCTTTATGCAAGGTGAAAATTTTCAAATTTTGACGTAATTTTAAGTATCATGTATACAAAGGATTTAGTGCCTAACTTGTATGTGCATATGTATGTCAAATCTCAAATCTCAATCTCCTTACTAGTTGTGAGATCTTAATGTTCAAAGTTAGAGAAGAAGTTTATTTTTCCTTCTTGTAGAAAGGGTAACTAGTTTTTTGAGGGCCAAAAGGACCATCTTTGGTTAAAAATCTGACATGAGGCTCTTCACATTCTTGTTCCCAAGTGAGTTAGGAACATGTCTATGCAATTTTTACCATCATGCGACCTACAAATCCTAAGAAAATGCTTGAATATTTAAGTGGAGGTATGCTGAAATTCAACAACAAAGGCTGATCCTTGACAGCAAAAATGTCATGTGAAGAATAATTGGATAAAAAATCCAAACGGTGAAGTCATGCCTTAAGACCTTAGGCGGATTTTGAGAATAAAGGAGCATATACCACACTTTAGGCAATTTTGGGCAGATCTCAAATAGTGTTTTCAAACTTTGAAGTTAAATATCTCAAAGTATGAGGACTTTTGAAGAGAGTGACATGACTTTTTGATAAAGTATGGAAAAACTCTACAACTTGCAAAAGGTTTCAACTTCATCCAAGATAAAAATAGTAAATCAAAGGGAGCATGAACACCAAACGACCCCAAACTCGCTTGAGTCCACTTTAGGGGTTAATTCATTGTATTTTTTTAAACAAGAAGAGGGTATGTTTTTTGGAGCGATTAGAAGAAAAAGAATTTTAAACATATAACGAAGGTAGAATGAATAGAGTGTTTGTTTGGGTTATCTGTTGATAGTTATTTTTGAGTATTTATTTTGATTTGTGCTTGGAGGTAGTACCAATGCTTGGATTACTAACCCCTCTCAGGTGAACAGTATGCTAGTTTCTACCTAGATATGTGCACTTAGAACGTCGTAAGGACAACCTTTTTTTATTTTTTATTGCGTGCAAAGGATACAACTCCGTAGGTCCCTTCACCTATTATTTTAGTTTGCTCATATTTACTTACTGACTGACAACTTACACATATATTGTATATTTCAAATCCAGACTAAGAATGTGTTGATATTGTGGCCAATTTTATCTAACTATGATATTAAATGGAAGTCAATAAGTTGATATATATAGAGGGTTATAATTATATAATAAACCTCTAAAGCTCCTCGAGACCTGAAATGGGTTTTTGTTGTTTTGAGCACCCTAGATGAATAGTCTAACTTTCAAATGATGGCCTTTAAATAGGTATAAGAGTTTCCTATACTATAAGGTGTGTGTGTGTGTGAAAATTTGTAAAATAGATTTCCAATTTCAAGCATAAATAGGGCTGCAAAAATGTATTTATGATTAGTGTTTTTTAGAATTTTCTAAAAACACAAAACAATCTTTTCTTTCAAAAACCAGCTAACTCTTAGAGCTTCAACAAGAATATATTCTTACTATGTCTGAGTTATGATATAATACACCATATAATTGTATAATAATTACTTCAGTATTGCAACAAATGGCACATGAAAATATGAGCCTTGGCTTGGTGTTTGGGACTCATGGCTGTCAATTAGAAGGTTGTGAGTTTTATTTCTCATGAATCTTGACGTGGTCCTCACCACCATCGTCTACCCAACTATGTTAACCCTTAAAGGTCCTTCCACTCCTCAATGGGCAGCCCAAAATTGGATCTCAGCATCTTTTGGACTTGGGCAACATGAATAGTGCACTTTCTGAACTTGGGCACCATGAATGAACCAATCAATGATGAGTTTGCAACCTCCTACAAGGTTTTGTGCAATCCCAACCTACCTACCACAATCCTTTCAAAGGACAAATCACTCATACAAATTGCGATTTGAATTGTAGGATTTCACTTTGTAGATGCATCACAAAAAGGTGACCGGAATGATATAAAAAAATAAGTAAAAAATTGAGAATCAAAATAGCTACAAGCAAGATTCTGTTGAAAAACAGCCCGAGGGGCTGACAGGCGCCTTTAAGGGTTAAGGGGTCCTTGAACCTTGCTATAAAAGTACCTCAAAACCCTTTGGGGTATATCATATAGAGTTGTAAGGCATTGATGGTCAGGTAGGAACTAGCATAGTGCTCACCCTCAGAGGGGTTTGTAGTCACACCATTGGTGTGATGACATCCAGACATCTAAAAATAGATAAAACAAACACTCTGTTCACCCCTCCCTCAATAGGTATGGAATCTTCTTCTTCACGTAAAAGCATGATAAATAAGGATTGCACATGAGAGCATGACATCAATGTGCTTAGTTCCGTATACAAACTTGTTAGGATAAAAGATAGTGTAGATCAAGAGGGAACATATTTGGTTGCTTTACGTGAAAAACACATTTCATAGTATATATACTTATAGAACAAAAGAAACAATTTCACCATTATTTCTAACTGCTCCGATAATTTGTTGAAACTTCTTTATTGAAACTAATGAAGTTGAAACAAAGATCACATTCAACAGGAACCCACTCAACTGACAAAAAAAACTTATGGTTAGCTTCTAAACTACTTTTAGTACATTATAGTCAAATATGCCCTTAGCAACATTAGTGCACTACACAAGAGTTGTTGATCAGTGTTATATGAAGATTAACCCCTAAAGGTCTGAGCGTGCCGTGGCGACTAGTAGAATACGGTGTATTTTGGTTGTAATTGGAGTGAATGAACACCTCTAATGGGTTTGAGTTCAAAGAAGAAGTTGACATTTGAATTAATGCGGTTCTAGTGAGCTATTACGATTCCAGTTTAGAGTTTCTTGTTGGTAGCAAATCCTAATTATACGACAGCGTACATACTATTCCCATGGGACTTTTAAGGGTTAATGTGAATTGAAGAGTAATGTTATTTGCCAAAAGTTATCCATTACACTATTCCTCAACTATGTTGAGATTAGTGTTCACTTTGGGCTACCTTTGCAATCATGTTCCTTGTCTTTCTTCACCTGACCAATTACACCACTTCCAGTAACTTTCTTCACTTTCAAGGAAAATTCCATACTCTCACATTTAGTGTCATATTTTGAACATTAGTATTGTAACACTATGGTGACGTGTGACATTTCATATTATGGTTTGCAATTAATGTTTATAACACTAATCAACAACTCTTATGTAGTAGAAAGGTGGTATGAGCAAAGTCATCAAAACACTAACTAGTACATCCGTATCGATAACCTCTACCGACCATCTACGTGTGTAAAGTGCCATTATTAATTATACCTGCATGATCTACTCATACCACTATCCTAAGGTAGGAGTGGCTAAAACCGTCCAGCCCCAAAAACCGTCCAAATTTCAGCTTTGCATACTTGGAATAGTGGTGTAAAATATTAATTATTTTTAGATAGTATGCAAAGCTAGTGCAAATCCATCTAAAAAAAAAAGACATTTTTTGAGTAATCCTATAATTTCCTATGAATATTTAAACCCTGCTGTGCGGTTTTTGGGGCTGGACGGTTTTAGCCACTCCTACCTTACTACTAATGTACCTTAATCGTTCATAATGATTCGCTATCCACAAAAAAATTCACCCATATCACTAAATGCTTTCATGAAGCACCCTTTGAAATTTGCTCATTTCCAAGTATGCAATTAGTGTAGCTGATAATAGTGTAGCCGGAATGAAGACGTGGGGTGTGGGATTAGGCACATAATTCGAGCTTCATCCGCTAATATCCGATATTTTTCATTGTCCACCAGCTTTTTACAGGGCTCTTCCGGCAATTACCTCATTTTATACTAAGCATAGAAATTTAAGAATGGTTTTCCATCAGTTATAGTTGGTGGTTTCAAGAATCAACCGACTAGTGGGCTATTTTCATTGGCTAATAATGAACTAATAATTGCTTTTTTCCGACGAAAGGTTGAGGATCACTGTAAATCAATGCTACGAGCATTTTTTGGGGGCAAGGGAGTGGAGGGGTATAGAGCCTGCTCAATTTTTGATGTATAAGCATAAAATGCCAAGGAGTAGGCTTTGAAAGTAATTTGGAGCGGCATGCCCCATTTTTGAGATCAAAATTATCAAAAATGGTCATCATGGGTCCGAATCAAAAATTCTAAAGATTGTGAAGAAAAAATCTCACTGATTGACAAGCCTCCAAGAAACGCTCGTAGCACTACACTAAATTTGATAATTAGTGTTAGATACACTAATTTACATAAACATGTTATAAGTTTTTACTGTTGTTCAATTATTTTACCCACTATATTGGCCAAGATGGGGGTCCTTATACAGTATCAGAATCAATGCTCTTGGTAATTTTTTTAAACAAAAGTAAAAACTTATAGCATTTTCAAATCTTATAATAATCTAACACTAATTATCAAATTTAGTGTAGTTTAACCCTTAAAGGCTCAAGCAAGCCCGAGGGGCTTTTTTCCAACAGAATATGGCCTGGTAGCTCTCATTGTAATCAACTTTTCACTTATATTTTGATGTCAAACTCGTCACTTTCTTATGATGCAATCAAGAAGTGAAATTTAACAATTCAAATCACAATTTGTATGAGTGATTTTGTGCTTTAAAAGGATTGTGGTAGGTAGGTTGGGTTGTACATAAACTTGTAGAAGGTTGCAAGCTCATCATTGATTGGTCCATTTATGATGCCCAAGTTTTAAAAGTGCACTATTCATGATGCCCAAATCCAAAAAAATGTTGTGATCCAATTTTGGGCTGCCCGTTTCGGACCCCAAGGACCTTTAAGGGTTAAGGGTGCCCTAAGGTTGGTATGGAATATTTTGGATGAAAGGTGACCCCAGATTCTGTCCATCATTACGGAGATTCAATACCAGATTCATACGCTAACCAATTTTGACCGAGTTATTCTACCCCTGTACGGCAAAGACACATGGAGTACCTTGTACCCTATATCAGGGGGTTTCACTATTTTAATTCTACACTATTTAAACAAGGGATAACCAACCAAAAGTATCAAGTATGTACACTATTTGCAACATTTGTTGAAGAGTAAAGTACTACTATTCATATAAAGAATTATAATTTAAGCAGTATAGTATCACTATTACATTACACTATTCATTAATATCCACCTAAATTGATAATCCACCAAAAGGTGTTAGGTGGAACAAGAACGTGCTCTTGACTTGTGTTTCACTTCATGTAAATGTTATAATTTATTGTTGTAACTTAGGGTGGACCAAGAGCCATGACCAAGAAAAATGAAATTATTTTCATGACCATGGTTCTTGGTCAAGGGGTGTGACCATGAAAAATGAAAAGTGCAATTGTGAAGTGGCAATTCTTTGTAGTGTAGAGCGGATCGAGATGGGGACAAGTTTAAGCTCAAATTTTTAATATAAATTCTCTCTTTTATCCTCCCCTTTTTTCTTCTCTTCTCTTAAAACAATGGACTACTAGTTCATCAATGAATTTTGAGCCTCATTTTTGAGTTGGGGCATTTGCTTTGACTTGACTATAATCTGGAGACTGTTAAGACATTATCCATCATGGAAGATTTAGCATACTTTGGGAACCTCAAAGTTAGTGGTCATTCTTCTTTTTGCAAGGTAGTTTAAAGCCAAATGGTACCAAGAGCACTTTACTCTCCAATCACAAGTTTTAAAATTTCATGGTCATGGCTCTTGGTCCATAGTGGAAACAACACCTTAATTCCTAAAGGTCAAAGGGTTTTATTGATCTCCAAACTCAAATAGTGCAATTTTTGACCACCTTGTGGGGATTGATGTAAGGCTGAATTTTTTACGGTTATGAAGAATTTTCAAGGATAAGATCTCAAAGAAAATTACTATAAGAAATACCATGTGAAATTCCAATCGTTGAATGTGCACCAATCGTGAGACCGTAACATTCAAAATTGGTGCAAAAGTTCTTCGGGCATTATTTGGGAGACATAGTCTACTTTGAGCAAGGAGAGACTTGATGATTGTTGCCCCAAAAAAATTGCTCATATTCTTTTCTCCATATAGATAACTAAGTGAAAAATGCTCATGCAAAATTTTAGAGACTCATTCTGCTTCATAAACCTTAGTGCAATTTTTTTCCTAAACAGAGGCATAAAAACAACGATTTTGGAAAATCTAGCATCACATTTATTCTATCTTATACAAAGAAAAAGAAAAGGGTGAGTGGGTACCATTATAAGCTTATGATTTCGAAGAAAAATTTGTTTCAAAAAATTCTAAAATCTCGAATTTTGAAAATTTTTGAAAGAAATAATTGAGAAATTACCAAAAATCTTGAAGATTGTTTTGCAACTTTTGGAGGCTGCTCTTCTAAAATTGATGAACTTTATTTACTTAGGTTACCCTTGAACTTGAGTAGTGCTTTGGTTACATACATATTTAAAAAAAAAAAAAAAAAAAAAAAAAAAAAAAAAAAAAAAAAAAAAAAAAAAAAAAAAAAAAAAAAAAAAAAAAAAAAAAAACAAATATTAGAATCACCAATTTTGGACTTGAAACCTAAAATTTCTAGATGAAGGTTCTAAATTTGGTATTTGGCTTCGCAAATTTTACCACATACACTTTGCAATATAAAAAGTTTCTAATGTAAATTAGAAGAATTATATTACTTTTAACCCTTCATCTCAAAAACCTATTCAGTTGGGTTTTATGTACTTTAGGGGTTAAAATATACTTTTGCTCATTTAATTGCAGTGAGAGTGAATTCCAGACAAATGAATAATTTGAAATTACTTAGTTCATGTAAGAAGAAACATCAAACCCAATGTAACACATAGTTGTGCTTGTGTTGTACATGTACATGTAAATACTTTGTAATAATGTTAAAATATGAAGAATGTTTTTAAGTCATGGAGAACCTTGGATATGTTTTTGAATAAAATTATAGTAAAACAATCTTTATTTGCAATTGTGTTTCAATCAAGAAAGAACACTTAGCATGATTGGAATGAGCAAGAAGAAATGTCCCATTGACCTAGTCTTGATGATATGCTCATACGACATAATAGTATCTACTTCTATAACATAATAATGTTCGGCCATCCTTCCTACCCACCAACGTACAACCTACAAACCCACCAACCTACAAACCTACCAACCTTACCAACATACCCACCAACCTACAAACCTACAAACCTACCAACCTTACCAACAAACCCACCAACCTACAAACCTACCAACCTACCAACCTACCAACATACCGACCTACTGACCAACAAACTTACATAGAAACCTACCTACTTACCTACCTTCTTTTATGTATTTTGGATTATCTAAAAAAAAAAAAAAAAAAAAAAAAAAAGGAAAAAAGGAAAAAAAGAGAGAAAAAATAGAAAAAAGAAAAAAAAGGAAAAAAAAGAAAAAGAAAATAAGAAGAAAATAAACACGGGCTTTGAGGAAATGGTAGACAAGGGATACTTTTTAAAAGTACTATATAAAGAGCTTCTTCGTCGGGACGACGGGGACTTCCTAGTAATAGTATAATAATATAATAGTATAATAATAATGCTCAAACTTTTGTTCACTAAATAGGTAGATTAGTGTTAGATGAAGATTGTTGTCCGATTCAAAAGTAACCTAGAACACTAAATGTCTACTCAAAGTATAAATAGTTTGTGTTATATAGGATTTTTTTTGCTTGCTTGGTGCTTGCTCTACCATGGTGATTGATCTTTATTTGCAATTGTACATGCGCACCTCAAGTTTACCTAGCTTAGATAGGACCAATTCAGAGCTCGAAACAGTTTAGACTAGTTCTTGTCAAATATTTATTGCTAAATGTCATCTAACACTGAATGTGCTTATGTAGATATTCAAAGTTACTAATTAGTACAAGTAGTGTTAGAGTTGGCCTTTAGTGTTTTAAGATCATGGATACAACTGGCATTTATCGTTTCCATCACCTATTGTTGTTTCCAACAGTAATCTATCTATTTATTGTAGTGATTTTTTGACGAACTTGAATGGTTTGTTTTACAAGGATTGAATAATAGAAGAGTGATTTAAACCTTGAAATATATCATTGTTAAAATTATTCACAAAATCATTCTCATCAAGAGAAATATCTGCCCTATCACAACAACGCCAAATATAGATTATTTATTATGAATTTCATATAGTGATGTTCTTCTTCTTAAACACATTCCATAAACCACTTGAACATATAAAAATGTTCTCAGGAGATAATAAAATCTTCAACAATACATTAAAAATTAGATAATATATGCTTTAAATGCATGCCCCTAATTTCCTTCTAGTATCAATCGTATTAATCTCTTAAATTAAAAATTTCCAAATATGATTTAAAAGAAATCATAAACTTCACGAGATAAGACTTGTTGATAAATCACCATTTATTAGATGTGTTATTTCTCAAAAATATGCACAAATTAGGGCCTCCAAATTACTACTTGAATGAAGGCGGCCATGATCTATGGGACCCCCCCTCACCGAGGAGCATCTAACGGATGAAACCGATGGATGATAAGAGAACGACATGATTCATCCATATAATGAGGAGCATCTGACGAATGAAAATAGTGGATGAGAAAAGAACGACAATATTCGTCCACAATCAGCCTTCCCTTCTGCTTCACCATTCCAGGATTCAGACTCCCATTTTCTCAAAGGAAGTTGAAGGAATTTGCACAACGCTCTTCGTTGAAAGTATCAAACAATGGCGGCCCTCGTAAGCGACTACCCTTCTTTTCATTTCATTGCATTTATAATTTCAGTACGAATTCTGTGCAATTGCATCAAAATTCCGCAGTGCTGCATGATTCAACTTTAGGGTTCATCGGAGCAATCCGGAGCTTGATTGTATCGGAGCATATGTAAGAGCTCAATTGCATCAGAGCATGAATGGGATGAGCTCCTATTATCCTCCTATTCTGGAGATTGTGTTTAGGGTTTAGGGTTTTGAGAATTGTCTCGACCTAATAATTCATCAGGTTGAGAATTCGTAGTATTGCTGATTCTATATGTTTGTGTCCAGTAATGTTGAGGCTTTTACATCGTGTTTTGAAGCGACCTAAAGCAATGCACGTATTTGTAGTTTTAAATTATTGGAGCCATACGAGCTCAGCATTTATTTGTATCTGCTAATGTGCTCATCTGCTCTTTCATATGCTGATTTTAACATGCGTTTCGTAGAGATTGTGTTTTATTGAGCATTCTCATTTGTTGATGCAGCGCAACCTCGTATCGTTGCAAAGATGTCAGCTGGCCAGCGCAGCTGTATCTCGCCTTAGTGGCACTCAGGCCTTCCGATTTTCCTCCACTTCCTTCGCTGCTGGTTCTCAGCAGATCCGCGTTGCATCGGCATCGACAGACTTGAGCAGGAGGATCCAGTGGACTGCCACGAGAGCTATGGTATACTTCTCATTTCATTTCGCTTTTCTGACCACAATGGAGAATCATGACTGTAACTAATGTAACTGTTGAACATGAGTTTTGTGACTATTTCAAAGTTGAAGCTTCCCACTTTCTTTAACCGACATTGGTAATGCTGATTGAACGTTGTTTGTATGGACCGGAGATTCAAAATTGGCATTCGAATTATTGCAAGATTCTTGACTGTCACTGATTCCTTTGCAGAGTGATCAAGCTACAGAAGTCAAGACGCAAGCGAAGGTTACAACGAAGTGCTACTTTGATATCAGCATCGGTAATGAGCCTGCTGGCCGTGTTGTCCTCGGCCTTTTCGGAGAAGAGGTTCCTGACACTGTCAACAACTTCCGGGCGCTTTGCACAGGTTTGTGAATGACTTTGAGCAATCTGCATTCGTTATCGTTATTGATATTGAATGAATGGCTAGAGTTAGCTCCTCTTTCTTATTCTGCGTTCATTGTTTGGCAGGTGAGAAGGGGTTTGGTTACAAGGGCTCAGCTTTCCATCGTGTTATCAAGAATTTCATGATTCAGGGTGGCGACTTCGATAGAGGCAACGTACACACCTCAAACCTCTCTGCTTTGAATCTGCATGTATCTGATAGAAGGAATCCAAGTGTTATCTGATAGAAGGAATCCAAGTGTTATCAGATGATTCTCGAATTAAGCAAAATTGTGTACCACATAATTGTTAGAATAACTGGTGTAGCGTTGAAAAATCAATGGTCGAATAGTGTAGAGTTCAAGGTCATGAAAAATTCGGGATTGATATTGTAGCTTGATTTACTCAGGGTACTGGAGGCAAGAGCATCTATGGAAGAAACTTCAAAGATGAGAACTTCAAGTGTAAGCACTATGGCTATTTAATTTTCTACCGCTTCACATTTTGATGTAAACTGCTACGGCTCCCTTATGTAGATCCATCATACAAATGCTTACTTAAGTTCTTTTTAGAATTCTTTCAATGTAGGAGTTGCTTATGTTGGCCGATTTTGCAGTGAAACATACCGGACCGGGAATTTTGAGCATGGCGAATGCCGGACCCAACACCAATGGAAGCCAGTTTTTCGTCTGCACCGTTGAGGTGATCATTCTTGAAACATTCTTGCACTTTTGTTTATCTGCCAGATTGTACATTTAGATTGGCAATCTAGTGCTAAATATGTGATGCTTGTGTTCAGACTCCATGGTTGAACAACAAGCACGTTGTCTTCGGCCAAGTCATTGAAGGCTTGGACGTTGTGAAGACGATTGAGAATCAACAGACAAACCGAGATGACAAGCCCTTGAAAAGCTGTGTAATCACCGACTCAGGCGAGCTTTAGATCTGTACTTTTCTTCTCGTGATGAGTCATCTCTCGTCGCTTCAAAGAGTAAAAAGTAAAGAGGGCTCTTAGCCCATCTATGAAATCAGATTCTATCAATGCATAACGCACTTGTTTATAGTAGTGTGCACACACATTCCAGTCTAACAGTCTCACACGAATTAGAATCAAAACAGTCACAAAAATACTGTTTTGAGACTAGCCTGAACTACATAGTCTGTACACTTGCGTGGATATTTTAAGCAGGTAGAGTTGGTGGTAGCTTTACAATAGTAACTGGGCAGTTCACGCTGTTGGAAACGTAGTTGCTGACGCTTCCCATAAATGTCCTGCAAAATCACGAACTCGTATGGTTAGTACTGGTAGCTTAACCCTTAAACGTCATATGCTTTCCTGATACCACACCCAAAATCTCTTTTAAAATCCAATTTTAGCATTATTCTATTTTAAATTTGCTTGAGCTCTATTCTAAGAAAGTATAGATCTCTTTAAGGTGCTCAGTTTGGAATTCTAAAAATTCCATTTGGTATAATGGAGTGTAAGTTATGAGCAAGATTCTCTCAAAAAAAAACCCAACCCCTCGGGCTGGGTCTGGCGTTTAAGGGTTAATCTAATGTCGTAGAGCACATTTTAGTGAAAACGGGAGCCGTCTGGAGATACCAACACTGCTAGCCATTCATGGATGCTCTCTGATAATTGAGAATTTTGCGGTCGATAAACATCGGCCTGAGAACGAACTAGGACAATATCCAAACTTTGTTGCATTTTGTATCAGGATATGAGTTAGTTGTTGTAAGCATACCTTTTGAGCGCGCTTAGCCCACGGCAACCCATAACGAGGAAATTGAGAGGAACATCTGTCACGGCTTTGCATATGTTCTCCTTCGGATCACCCCAATAGACCTTGAAGACTACTGAAGCCTGCATCACGCTGAAACTTTTATCAGGTACACATGTGATGACTTCTCAGTCATGATCATGCAAGAATATGTCGCTTTTGAGGTTCACCGCTGAAAGAGTTCATAAGGTACCTTCTTCGTAGCTACGGCTTCTGTGAGAGAGGAGTGAACATCTTCATCATTTCTCAGACCATACTGCCTTCGGGTGCTCGGTTCCTCGACTTCCGCCAGGGGAATAAGCGCTGCAATATGACGGACTCCATTAAGAAGTGATTGTGTACAGAGAATTCTCAGAATCAAGTACATACTCAGCATCTCACATCTCAGTAAGGATATGAGTAGGTTGAGGAGCTTACGAGAGCCGTATTTCCCAAAGAGCTGATGATGGTTATCAGTTGGTGCTTTCTCTTTATGTACAATCAACACGATCAGTTGATCACCTCTACGCAAGAGATTCTCTACCGCCCACTTTAAGGCATACTTGCTACTCGCAGAGTAGTCCAGAGCCACGCCAATCTTCCGATCCGAGCTCATTGTCGACACCTATCACCCGAATTGCGACTGAAATCCAACAAGAGAGTGCACTCAATGAACAGTACCTATGAATGATTGATCCCTCAACGACGGAGTCGAATTCCGAGAATGCTGCACCTGTCAAGACGAGACTAATCAGACGTTCCAAGAGTCTGATCGCCACTAGAAATTGGTTTGTCCTTCGGTCGAGAGGTTTCTAGAACAAGTACCACAAGAAGAAAGCTACGACTATGGAACTGTCAAGAGACTGCACGAAGAATCTCTGCCGTCTGGTACAGTAAGTAGCCTGCACCTTAATCGTGAAGCGAGCAGGAACGCCTCGTTGGGCACCGGTGCCCACGTTGTGGTGGCGACACAATTTTGCATGAATCTAGTCACCTAGATTCTAACAGCATGCAAGTTTAGGAGAACCAAGGAGGCCACTTGGCAATCAATCACCAATTATTGAAAATTAAGTATTTAGTTTATACTATTCCAATACTGTACTGCTGCAGCAGTCATCAGAGAGTTTACCAGGAATTTATCATTGACCCAGTCTTCCTCCAGGCTGGCATTCTAGAACCTTCAGCCGAGGTTTGAACAGACCTGAGACATAGCCTACTTCATCCAAGCTGCGAATTGAAGGTCTCAGTCTCAGCAATTCTGCACCAGCACACACATCAAGCATCTCATTTACAGCTGGTGAATTGCTCATCAGTCCTTACATGTGCCATGGAAGAATCGACTGCTTCTAAATGTTGTCAAATGAAGAGATTTATCTGAGCCTACTTCATGTGATTTGAATACTCCACACAAGGCCAATGTGGAGTGATAGCTTCACGAGGATAAAAATGAAACCTCCTAATCTAATTGGCCGTTTTGTAGTGAGTCTCATGACCATGCTCTAAGCATTTGCGTACCGATGAGTTGCTCGAATTCTGGTAAGTGTACTCGGGTCCACATTCCACAGTTGTCATCCCTATGGTGACAGCATGGTGGGGACAGTAGGCTAGAGAATAGAACATCAGGAGAAAAACATAGAGTAGGTCAAGGCAAGATATGGGCCTTGTCACTGTAACTAAGCCCCTCGGCACATTCATAAGTCTCCAATGAGGTGCTGTTAGACAAGATACGCATCTTTATTTCAGTTTCAGCGGATGGCTTCCACCTGAGCAGCTTCTGCCAAGCCGTAGGCAATTGCGTACCGGCTTCTGCTCTCCTGATATATACATCTGTAATCCTACAACATATTCCGAGAGATGAATACGTAGTGACTTGCATTTCAATCAGGTTCAACTCGGGCTACTAAGACCAGGATGCTTGGTCCTTTCCTCTGTCCTGACTGTTGCTTGTACTTTTCTTATCTATACATACGGCAGAATGAATTGAAGACGAAAAAGAAGACTGGTCTCGCTACGTTCTCTCGTCATGCCATTCTGCAATTCAGGGCAAGTTCTAAAGTTTCACCTCCGAAGGTGGTGAGACTTTGGGGAAGAGACTTGAGTTCAATGGGTCGTCTGCTTTCATTTGCGAGTCCAAGCCAGCTTGCACCCACGTATAATGCATCGTCCCTGCAGATATTGTAAATTCGAGGAAATTCTTAGTACAACCGGGAATGCTCAACTTCTCAAGTTAGTCTACATGCAGGAACCAAGACGAATCCCTCGTATTACGAAAGTTTTAATAAGATACGAGTTACCAAGGTCCTACTTTGCAGATTAAGGACAAAAACACCACCAGCTATCTCTATTTTGAGATGTACGACACATTGTTGCACAACATACAGAATCGGAAACAACAGTAATACGAGACATATTTGACGCCATGATCGAAACAACTACATAAGGTTATACTGATTTGTGAACCTGGGCGAGGATCAAAGCGAACATCTTCCCCAAACCAACGAGTTGCATACGCCCTACGACGTCCAGCTTGTGTGGAAATACCAGGAGCACCATGGACAGCAAAACTATGATGTATCAAGCAGTCACCGGGCTCCATATCCCACGTCAAGAGTTCATACTTGCATCACGGCAAAGTAATAAGTGTCAATTAGCATGGCCATACTGTTCAAGTTCATGATCCTCCCACTTGGGTACAACTGATCAAGCACAACTACACTCAATTCCTGTCTCTAGAAAGAAAGACTCGACTGATGAGATTCTAAAATATCAAACATCAAAGAATAATGAGATACTAAGCCAATTCCTTAGTCGTAAAAACTAGGATAATATTCTTGGAGCGACTAAACGCTATTGCTGAAAGAAGCTACAAGGAATATGTCAATGAACTATGCAAGTCAAGAGCATACCTCGTCTCGTTTGCTTTCAATATCTGGAATATCAGGTAATGAGGCAGATTCCTTGTAGCGCTCCTCATCACCTGAGAATGAGGAAATCCTAATTAGGATTGCAATCCAGCAAGCGTCAGTACTGCAACATAGAATGAGCATCTGCTTCTTCTCAAGAAAGCTGCAATAGGAACAGCTCCCTCAAATAAGGCAGCAACCTAACTTCTAGATAAAATTGGATATGGTATAAGACTACCAGCATGAAGATGTAAGTCTCCCTTCTGCTTCAGTACTCATCTGAATTTTGCAAAAAGTCAATGGATGTGTCGACTCAAGCCATAAAATAGCTGATTTGAAGATGTCCAATGAATTTGTATCGAGGAACTTACTTGTGAAGAAGCTGCCACTTGTGCGATCCTTTGACATACTTCACACAAGAGGTCTTCGGAACATGGTCCAGCGCGAGCCATAAAGAGATGACTTGGTTACCCTTCAATTGCCAGTAGCTGTGGTCATTGTGCCAGGGGGTAGCCTTGCGTGTGCCAGGCTCCTTAACAAAGAGTTGATCGTAGAATAACTGAACCTGCTTACCCCTGCACCAGATTCCCTCACAACGATGAAATGTTGCCCTGATTGAAGCCTACTTTTTAGTATATGAATTCATAGAAACAGTATAAGAACGATATCCGAAGCAGATGAATCTTCCTATGATCTCATTTTTTTCGAGCACGGTGAAGACCTGACAGAATCACATAGCGCGACATGTAATCAACATCTGTAATATTCGTCATATTTGATAGTGAAGCAACCTGCACTTTTTTCCCGTGCAGCACAGCAACGACTTAATCGTAGGCTTAAGGTGGACGAATTTACTGTAAGTTATCTCCAGCCTTGCAATACGACAAAGGCGACATTCTTAAAGTAACAAAGCTTAGGAAGACGAACAAGGACATAAAGAAAACGAAGATGAGATAACTCACCGCATCATGCGCCGAGCTATCTCAGCAGCAGGAGACTCATGAATGAAGCGCCGCATAGTCTCATGGCGTCTCCAAAGAAACTGGTCATCATGGAAGCGCCCTGGCTGCCATCATAATCGTCAAGAACAATTATGAACAGCATACAGAGGATACATATGACATTTTGATAGTAAAAGACACACATTGGAGTTTCGCACTTCCAATGCATATTTTGTGAGCATAGTGATAACATGAGCATGATCAAAAGTTGAAGATCGTCACCTCGCCAGGTTTCACATGTTCATCACATAATACACCTGCAAATAAAATGCGAATAGTCAGACGCCATCCGTTCATGACCAAGTCAATTGGATACCCCCTATCAGGGCAGGTGACAGCTCGTATTCTTTACTGTGTTGTTTCCATTCCTGATGACTTCAGAATAGTACACAGAAGTACATAAACTCGAGAAATTGATCAACATTTTACTGGAAACAGTATTTAAGGAAAATGATATGACCTGGATTCTTCATGTTTTCTTCAGCGGCAACACGCAGTTGGTCCAACCATTCAGGTGGAAAAAGCTGACGCACCACGGTTGCTCCATCCTCCTCGAAACGCTGAACTTCCTCCTCCGATATTCTGCGCCATGTTCCGGCAATTGTTTAGCACATAGATCAGCTCACAATATCAATTTTACTTCCTAAACTCTATTTCAAGTTGTGCAGGTACGCGCTGAAGCATTCCTAACGAGTAACAATCTCCACGGTTAATTTAGTCACCTAAATAACCTTCATCTGTACTTCATTCTTTCCTTCGCTCCAGCAACTATCTTTCTAACTATGTCCACAACAGCTGTTTGATCCTCCTCACCAAAAACCGTCCAATTCCGTCAGCAATTCTGTGAAAAAATATGCCATTCATACCAAAATACTCCGGTCTTCGACAGAATCTAAACCGGTCACTGATCAAGCAATGGCACTATCTAACAGCCTTCATATCTACATGCTGTGTAACATGCTGCGCACGCACTGCGAATAACCTGCGAAAGTAACCGAGTATTCTCTATGCAAGCCTTATAAATCGCGAGTATTCTCTTGCGGTTTTACTTTTTCAGTTCACATGTTCCTGAGATCTTGAGCTATAACCTCAAATATGTGCGCGAAAAAACGTTCATATTAAAGTTAAGTTAGACGCGAGACCGGCAAGATGCTTACAAGGAAGAGAGAGACGATGATGAAAAAGTGCAATTAACAGGCTTAACAGTGTATGGAAGCGCCGCGCTGTTGATCGATCGGAACACCGCAGCACGGCAAAAGCCAGAGCGCAACGAGATCGCCGAAGCCATGGCCATGGCCATTGCCGCCTCCGATTGACGCACAGCAAACAAAGTGGCAGATACTATACTTAATAACAGGCAAGATCACTGGATTGTCTGAGAAAATTCCCTACTGTACAAATTGAACGTACTGTACAAATTGAACGTAGAAGGCTCAGAATCTGCGATACCTGTGAAATTTCCGACTGTAGTAAAGCGGCAGCACTTTTTGTGATGTGGCGACAAAGAATCTTGTGGCGAGAAAGATGCCGTAACTCTTTCAAAGCAAATCCCCGGTTCCCTCAGAAAAAGTTTCGAGACAATAATCTTGTGCAAAAGCTTAAAACGGTCATTGTGTTAAGGTAGACAATGCTAAATCCGTGCATCTCCTTAAACCACTCACTCTAGATTCTTGCCTACTTTCTAGATCTCATGTAGAAGAATGTGCCTTGTGTGCACATGGAGCATGTGAACGGTTTTAGGTAATGTGGTACATGTCACTTCTGAATTTTTTATTTATTTTTATAAGTGCTTAAAAAATATCAAAAAATACGGAAACTTCTTCATTTTTTTGTATTTATAATTAAAAAAATATTGATTCACATATTCCAAACTTCCAATTGTAGTGTAGTCCTTAAATGCACGGATTTAGCATGGTCTACCTTAAACTTCTTGAATGTACTAGTTAATGTGATTAATGTTGTAGAATAAGAAGAATTCTGATCTTATTCTTAGGTTGATGTGAATAGACCTATCCTTGAATGTGTAGAGTGGGAGGTCATTAGAGAGACTGAGGGGCGTAGGAGGTATGGGGCCTAATTAGGGGCATTCTCTAGTCAAGGACAAGGGGTTGCTAATTGTGAAACCCCTCTTGAATCCTTTCATAACAATCTTGTTACATGACCTCCTATATTGCAATCCCTATCACACCCAATGACAAAAAGTAAAGTTACGTTTAATGAATGGCTTGACTCTTTACAAGGATGATATCAAAATATGTATTCTATGATATGATTTCTATGAAAATATCAAGAATGGAAATATGAAACTCTTATCCTATAGCTTATGGAAACTTAATTAACCTTCAACACAATTTTTATGCTAGGTCAGAGCTAGCTAAAATTCATTAAAATTCACTTATTCATTACGCCAAATTATATTGTTGTTGGACGATCATGCTAAGGCTATGCTATGTATTATTGTTTAAGCAAAACTTGACCAATGAGGCAATTATCTTTTATTTTCCCATAATAACTTGTAAAGTGTCGAGTAAGAATTTGACCACAACGCATGCAACACTAGCAAAAATTATAACTTATCAACTCCTGAAGGTCTACGGCCTCAAAATTGCCTAAAACTCTTACAATACCCTTCTTTTAATGCAAGGTGAAGATTTCTTCTTTTACGGACTTGTCTTGAAGATTGAAACAGTGAGGTCTAGTGCCTAACTTGTACCTGACCTGAATTCTGTCAAATGGCGTAATTCCGCGAGAATCTATGTTTTGGTCTATTCAAAAAGTTGCAAATAACATGGATATTTGTCGGTTTTTAATATAGTGAATGGCAAATATTTCTCAACAGCCGTTGAGAGACTACTTACAATGTTTTTGAATGACCATCGGGAAATATCTGCTCTTTTACCAAGTATTCCTCAACGGTCCTTTAAAAACATCACCAAAAGGCCGTTAAGAATTGCCCAATTTTGATGCAAGGTGAGAAATTAAAATTTTGAAGTGTTATGAAGTACTCCATTATAGGATCTAGTACCCAACTTCTAGATATTTGTGTATATTAAATCATAAAATTAACTTTCTAACATTATTGAGAATATAATTTTGAAAAATAGAAAGAGAGTTTTTTTTCTTCTTGAAAGATTGACTCATCTTTAGCATGAAAAATAAATTCTTAAAAGAATGTCATAAATGAAAATGAAGGAAAATTTATCAAAATTTCAAGTTTACAATCTTGTAGTAGACATATTATACATCATGTGGATCAACTTTAGGTTAATTGGGCCTCATAATTTGTGAGATAATAGTTTATGAGTACTCAAAAAACATCACAAAATCTCAACATTTACACTGTGAAGTAAAAATGCTACCAATAGATTTATTGCACTGAAAAAATCATTACATATAAAGCTCGATACCTTCATCTCAATAACACCCTTGAACAAAAAAAAACCAGAAGAAAAAGTTCTTTGCTCAAATAATGGATTAATGGCCCCGACTTGATTGGACGGTTTTGAATGAAATCGATCATGTCATGGATTCACCGCTTTTGTGAGGACAGGGGAGGCGAGTGCCGAGACCTCTTGTGGTCTTTGAAGACGGAGCCTCTGTATGATCACATTGCCATGCTTTTCATCGATCTTTCCGGATGTCTCGGAAGATCTTTAATCTAGTCATCGTCGGAGCCAAGAACAAGACGGGTTGTGAATGAACTGCAGGTTTCCGGAAAACGCAGTTGCCTGGAGACTTTGTTGAGCCAGGTTACGTAGCCTAAGATTCAGTGTTTGAGTGTTTTTGATGATTGAGTTTTTGAGATTGTAAGTATCGGAGATCATTTGCGTGATAATGCATATTTTCTATCACCTGTCGCGTTTGAAATTAAACCACATTTCGGAGATGTAGGATTGTAGGCACTCAGTCAAACGTGTCTTGAAATGCTGGCTGCCTCGTGAACAGTGTGAGAAACCGACTAGCGACAATGTATGAGTGCGATTTTTGTAGCTTTAGAAGCTTGTATCAATCGGTGTTGAACAAGCACAAACAGAACATCCATCCGTTTTGCAACACTTGCCAGCGAATGTTCTACAACCATCGTATTTTTCTAGATCACTTTGAAAAATCGAATCGCCATAACTACTGCCGGATCTGCGATCGTGATTTTCAGTCACCCGCTGCTAGACGGCAACATTATCGTGAATCAACTGGTCATCACTCCTGCGAGATATGCGAACGGATTTATTCCTCACCCGCTGCATTGCAAGCGCATCAACTGATACACACGGCTGACGATATCGAGTGCCCTCGCTGTGATAACAACTTTGCTTCGGCATCGAACCTGGTGAAGCATGTGAGACATCAACGTATTTTTTGTTTTGGTTGACACTTCCTGTATGATTGTGGTTCGTTGCTTTAACAAGACTTTACAATTTACTGTGAATTGGTAGTGACATTGCCTATTGTTTCTTAATCAGATGGAATCGGGAAAGTGTTTCAAAGTCACGCACAAGCAGATTGTTGATAAAATTCGAGGATGGGAAATAAAATTCGGAGCTCGCAATATTGTCACAGTGCCCCGACTCGGCGATGAAACTTATAGACCGATTCAGGCCACTAGAGCAGTATACACCGGTTCTCCATACAAGTGCTCTGTTTGCCCGAAGAAGTTCCGCCAGCTTAACCACCTGAATCAGCACCTGAGATCTGACGATCACCTCCCCGAAGAATTTCGCTGCATAATATGTGACTACACTGCAACCTGTAAGAAAATGCTGAGCCTCTGGTTTGGGAATTAATCTAGGCCATGGAGTTTAAAAGACCGTCTTCTATATGAATTGTATTGGCGTTGAGGAGTGTCTGGTAAAGCTGAGAAGGACTTCTTATGAAGTCAGCAGCCTTCCTAATACTGATTGAATATTGTGCAATGTTGTGCAGGGTTGTCTGGTTTGATCCGACACTTTGAGTCTGAGCGATGTGGCTTTTGGACCTTCGCAGAAATGAAGCATCTGGCTATTACTTCCCTTGCAGATCTGCGACGTGGAAAATGAGTTGCGGCCTTCCCTCTCTCATCCTGTTATCGAGTACACATGGAAGAGGTTACTAGAGTGCCGTTTTTGCATTCGGTCGTTTTTCTTATGGAGATTTTACTCAAGAGCCTCAACATGTCCGCAATCAGAGACACGTTTGATTCCATTCTGGTGTAGATCCAGTGCCAATGTCATTCGTACAGGACATTTAGTCATGTGATTAGCTATTTTATTGTACATACGTTGCATATTGAAGTTGAATTCGAAGCGAGAATTCCAGGTTGACAAGGAAGAGACAGACTATGATGAAAAAGTGCGATGAGAAGGCCTACCGCTTTACGGAAGCGCTGCGTCATAGATCGATTGGAACACAGGAGCAAAAGCGAGAGCGCAACGGAACCGCCGAAGTCATGGCCATTGCCGCATAACATACAAATGGCAGATACTTAATCTCACGGAAGTTCAATCAATTGTATGACAGAATTCTGTACTGCACAAATCGAACGTAGGAGGCTTGGAATCTGCCATTTGCTATGAAATATCCGAATGCAGTAAAGCAAGCAACATTTTTTATGATGCGGCGACGAGGAATCTTATGAAGAAAACGATGCAGAAATACTTTCGAAGCAAAACCCGATTCCCTTCGAACGAGTTTTGAGACTTTCGAATCTTGAATTCCTATCTATACAAGTGATTTTCTTCATTGATAATAACAAGCTGGCACTTGCACTAATATAGTCCCAATAACATAGAGCATGTATTGTTATCAACGTCCAATTGTGAATAAGATGATGTCAATTGATAATGAATGTTCACCAAATGAGAGTCTAGGCGGTGAAAAATATCAAGTTTTTCCATTGGTTCATGGTTGATCCATAATTTATAACCATGACTAGTGAGTCCCAGAAGGATTAAAACAAAGCTTATTAGAAAACTATGTACTCATTTTCTTTATAATCAATAATTTGTTGACCATCACATTAATGAAATTCAAATATTGTAAATTTAAGTATCCCTGTATACCACAATATTTCTCATTAAGGATATATTTTTTATTCTGAGACAAAATGATAATTTTGAGACTTTTGCCCTAAAAGTGTAACAATGAATGTGAGGCAATCTTGACTTTCTCTAGACTTTCTAATTTTAATTATCATCTTGTTGAGAATTTAACGAATATGGCCATGTCATGATTTATAGCATTGCAAATAATGTTAGTATTACTAATAATTATTGCACTATTATGCACATTATTCTTTTATGGTTAAAAATTCGTACAACACCCATCCTTACCCCACTACTAGGAATCGTCGTATTTATGTCTTGTAGAAATGACTGTAATTCCAATCATACGTACCAAAACCGGCCTGGATATGACTGCTAGTCGTTTCGATACTTTTTGTCATTCTGTAGTCATAGGTACCAAGCCATGTCTCCCCAATGGTACATATGACTACGATTTCATCCATCGTCACGTCATTGCCTGTGCTGCCAACGTCGATTTTCACATGGCGGGATTTTCCGACGTGGTTTCCAACGTGGAACTGAAGTGGAATTCGGGCAGGGGGGGGGGGTAGAAATCCGACGTGGAGGCGTGAGAGATGACGTGTCATCTTTTTTTAATATCTTACTGTGACTCATTTATGACTGTATCCGGTAGTAATGACTGCTGACGTGGCCGTCTATGGTTGGTCCAAATATGACGTGGAGGCGGGAATGCTGACGTATCTAGTTTTTTGTGGGTTCATAATGTGACTGATTTATGACTATAGCTGTTAGGGGTGAGTGGTGATTTATGACTATAGCGTGGCCGTGACTGTTGACGTGGCTAGTACTGGTTGGTCGACTTCTGACGTGGAGGCGGGTATGATGACGTGGCTATATTTTTGGAATTCATAATGTGACTGATTTATGACTATAGTTTTCAGGCGTGACTGGTGATTTATGACTATAGGGTGGCCATGACTGCTGACGTGGCCGACTCTAGTTGGTTCAAATCTAATGTGGAGGCGGGAATGATGACGTGGCTTGTGTTATGGAATTCATAGTGTGACTGATTTATGACTGTAGTTGTTAGCCGTCATTACTCGTTTATGACTAGAGCGAAGGCACGACTCATGGCGTGGCGGAATGTGGTTCGTCGACATTCGAAGTAGATGCTCGGGAGATGACGTGGCGAACTCGTGTCCGATTATGGTTGGTCGAATTGACCAGATTTTTCTTGTTCCTCGTATCAATTACTAGTCATTCCCTATATTGATCAAGTCATTTCAAAGTCATATATTCAGGACTAGTGGTTCCGATGCTTGCTGAAAGGTATGAAAACTGGTTCCCTACGAGTCATTCTTTAATCATAATTTGGTTCTTGCAAGTCATTTCTAAGTCATTGCTATGTCATTTCTAAGTCGTACTATAGTATTAAGATTAAAACCCTAAAATCTCAGCCTTAGTATGGCGGCGCCAACAACATTAGGGTTTTCAAGATTGCCGAGGTACTAATCCTGAAGATTGAGTGCTGAAATCTTTTGGTAGGCTTCATTATTGGCATGTGTGTATTCTCTCATCTTTGTTTAAGTGTTAGGTTGCTAAAAAAATTACTTTAGGGTTTGTAATCACCATTTGCTTGAACTTCCTACCGCGCTTACAAGCAAAAAACAGAAAAAAGGAAAGGAAGGAGATAGACATACCTTCACAACCATTCTTCTCCACACTCCTTACTCAGAGATGGCATCATAAGTTCATAACACCTAAACTCACAAAAAAACAAAAAAAAGATGCATGTCTAATTAGTATTGTTTGTGCTTTTTTCTAACTACTATGAATTAACTACTCTAAACCAAAGGCAATAAGTGCAAGGTACCGAAACACCATAGCAGGTTTGCCACCTGCCGCACGAATATTTCATTTTTTTGAAAAAATAAGGTTCGCCTCCCAAAAAATGATTTTTTTGAGATTTGTTTTCTTAATTATTTGATAAAAAAGTATTCGTGTGCAAGAGATAGATGTACTTAAATTAACACCCCACGTGTTGACTTACTTAAGCATTTATGATTTATCCACTGAAAGTCAGATCTCGTAGTTTCTAAATTTGAAAACGATGTACTGCTATCACAAACCACAATTTATGGATGGATCGTACAAAAGCCCACCATGACCTCTTTTTAATAAGAAATTAATTTTGTATGTTTGTTTTTAGCAGCCACCAAGAAATGAGTTAATTTTATGCTCCCGGCATATCAGGTGTGTAAATAATGATAGAACTACACCTGGATGAATACCAGGCTATACTTTTGTTTTTATTTTGGTACAATTTTAATGTTATTCGTTTCTTTTCCCTTGTAATTTCTGTTTTTTTACGTTTTCTTTTTTGAAAATTATTTATGAACGAACCTGCTATGGTGTTACGGTATATAAGGGTCGCTTTACACTATGGACCATGAAGATTGACAACGACCTTCTAAAGCTTGTGATCGGAGAGTAAAGTGCTCTTGGTTCTATTTGGCTTCACACTACCTTGAACAAAGGAGAATGATCACTAACTTTGAGGTCCCTGAAGTATGCTAATTTTCCATAATGAATAATGTTTTCATGGTCTCCAAGATTATAGTTGAGTCAAAGCAAATGCCTTCAGTGACTCAATTACAATCAAGGAGACCATGAGGCTCTTCTTGGTCATGGCTCTTCTTGGTCCATAGTGTAAAGGACCCTAAAGCACGAGAATTTTAAAAAATTCCAAATTTTTAATCAGAAGGTGCTTGCAAAATATATTGTAGAGATGTATTCAATGTATCCACTCCCCTCGTTTGGAGCAAAAGCGCACTACGGTTGGACTACCTAAAAGCGCCAGGGGACTCAAAAGCGCACTGTACCTCATTTGTAGATTGTGAAAATACAGATGTACCTCATTTGTATATAACGCAATTGGGTCAAATCTTACTTAGCACTTTGGAATTTTGTATAAAATTCACAAATGCGAATTACATGCTGCAAATTTTTGCAATCCTTCTGAAAACCTATTTCGAATGTGGTCATAATTTTATTTTGAATTTACTAGTGCTAATAATAGGTCAGATCTCTTAAGTTGGTGCTTTTAGGACACTCAACCTTAGTGCAATATTAAGTGCCCTCAGATGACTACGTCCGAGGGACGCAATCCTTCGTCCCCTCATCGAATTTCTCGTCGTCGTCTCCGTTTTGAGATGAGAATCTAATCCGGGGAAGCATTTATGGCGCATCCAAGCTTCCTCGCCGAACTCAGTCCAAATTTATATCCTCCGGCGGCGCTGAGTGGCCTCGTGCAGCCTTTTGCAATTCTCTAGCCAGTCGAGCTTCTGAGGTGATTCGATTCTTTACCTTCGTTGCATTGTCGTCTTTCTTCAGAGACTCTGGCTGGTCGATCAGTTGTGGTACTGGAGCATCGGAGTTGCACGCTCATGTGAAGACTGGAGTTGCAAGCTCATGTGACAGGCGAGTGGGTAACCTCCTTTAAGTTGTGACGAACTCGTCTTTGTATGGTCACATTGCTGTGTCTTTCATCGCTCTTTCAATGTGTTACGGAAAGTTTCTTCGATCTGGTGATACTGGGTGCCCGAATACAGAAGAAGACAGTGTCTTGCGCACGGAAATTAGGTTTCCAACAAGCGAAACCGGAGATTTCACATGAAGCCTAAGATCGAGTATTAGAGTGTCTGTGATGATTTTGTTTGTAAGATTTTTTTGTGCCTTGAATCGTTTGCGTGATGATTCAGAGTTTCTTTCATCTGGCGTTCGAAAGTCACATTTAGGAAATATAGGTTTGAAGGTAGTATAGCGAACAATGACACTGAACTGCTGGCTGCTATGTGAACAGTGCGAAGCAAGCGACAATGAATGAGAAAAAGTATTGGTGCCAGGTTTGTGAGTTTAGATGCTGGTATTATTCGGAGATCGAGGAGCACATAAAGTCCCATCCGTATTGTAACAATTGTCAGCTTATGTTCTATGACCATCCCACTTTACGGAAACACTATCTCGAATCGGTTTATCACAACTTCTGCGGGATCTGCAATCTTGATTTTTGCTCACCCGCTGTTAGACGGCAACACTATCTCAATTCAACTCGGCATAACTACTGCGGGACATGCGAACACGATTTCTCATCACCCGCTGCACTGCGAGGACATCAACAGACGCACTTGCCTAGAGACATTTGGTGCCCTGGCTGTGGTAAGAATTTCACGTCGGTATCGGCCATGGAGAAACACGTAAGATCTCATCCTGTTACTGTTGACAACTTCTGTATGATTGCAGTTTGTATATCTCTTGACGTCCTGATCGGGAACCAGGATTTTCATTATTCCTGGTGAATTGACAGTGCATTGTTAAATGTTTCTCATTCAGGTGGAGCTGGGGAAATGTTTCAGACTCCCACACTGGCAGAATGTTGATCAAGTTCGAGACTGGGAGCGAAGATCCGGAAACCCTAATCTTTTCACAGTGCCTCGACTCGGCTATTCGAGCAACGATGGAAGTCCTGGACTAGCCACTTCTGCAGCATACAATGGTTCTGGATACCAGTGCTATTTTTGTCCGAAGCAGTTCTTCATGCTTGCCTATCTGAATCAGCACCTAGGATCTGGCATTCATCACCCCAAAGAGTTCCGCTGCAGAAATTGTGGCTACGAAGCAACCTGTAAGAAAACTTTGAGCCTCTGATTTGGAAATATATCTGTCAAGACATGAAACTTAGTAGGCTGTCTTCCGTACAAATTGTAATGGCGTTGAGGAGAGCTGCGACTGCAGTGAGATAGCTAGTCTGGTAAAACTGGGGAGGACTTCTCGTAAGTCCTAATGTCAGCAATGCACTGCCTTACGATCACTGGTTGAGTCTTGTGCAGGGTTGTCTGCTGTAATCGAACACATCGAATCCGAGAAATGTGGCTTCATGACCCGCTCACAAGTCAAGAACCTGGCTAATCCCTTTGCACAAATGCGAATTGGAAACTGAGTCACGGCCTTCCTCAATTTCTGCTACCGAGTATACATGGGGAGGTGGTCAGTGTGTCGTTCTTGAACTCAGCCACAGATCCTGGTTCCCGTTAAGTTACTGCGACGTGTAAACTGAGTCGACCACGACTTGTAAACTGATTCATGCTCTCAAATGCGCCTTTCCGTTGTTTGTTATTGAGTGTGTACGTAATCAGAGGCGCGGTTTGTATTGCCTTTTGATGTAGGTCTTATGTCATTTTCATTGCTTCAGGGCTTTAACTATGGTAGACTGTCCTAAAAGCGCCACCTTAAGAGATCTGACCTATTTTTAGCACTACTAAATTCAAAATAAAATTATGACCACATTCGAAATAGGTTTTCGGGAGGATTGCAAAAATTTGCAACATGTTATTCGCATTTGTGAATTTTATACAAAATTCCAAAGTGCTAAGTAAGATTTGACCCAATTGGGTTATATACAAATGAGGTACATCCGAATTTTCACAATCTACAAATGAGGTATAGATCACTTTTGGGTATAGAGCGCTTTTAGGACTGCCTACCTTAGGCCCACTTTATACACAAGCTGGGGCTGGCCGGAGAGCGGGCTGGATTGAACTGCTAAGGTTTGGGCCCAAGGTGGGAAGTTCGGGCTGGTGTAAACCTTGTCCCAATTGCATCGCTTGGGCCCAAACATTTTGGCGCCAAAACAATGCCACGTAGGATGCCACATAGGATAAATTGAAGTTCAGATCGGGCCCTAGTATAAAGCCCTTAGGCCCGATTTGAAAGAATCGAGTCATCCTATTGGTTGAAATTTGAAGAATTCGGGCCGGCCCTCAATCCGGCCCCAAGTATAAAGTGGCCCTAATGAGATCCTTCTCTCCATATTGATGTACGTACGGTATTCAACTACAGCAATAAATACCGACGATAATTCGATTTGCTAACTTGTTGCCAGATTTCCGTACGTCAGAAAGGATTTTCATTTTTTTCCCCTCTGTCGGACAGAGTCTGTCCATGTTTACTGCCAATTATATTGAAGAAATTAGAGGTACGATTTTGCAATTCATCGACTTGTGAAAGGGAATATCCTAAAGTGAGTAGCAAGCTCATTTTGGTACCATAAGGTACAGGCACCCAAAAGTGGGAGGTATAATGAACAAACATACCTCATTTCATTTAAGATGCTTCAACCTGAGACTCTCTTTCTATAAGGAATAAGAAGCCTTTGGTCGAATTCTACTTGGGCCATGGGTCATACTTGAGAAACAAATTCTTGAAAAGTCATGGTATTTGGATGTAGTGTAAAGTGCGAGAAGGTCTATGGCTGTGGTATAGAACTTTTTCTAAAATACTTGAAATATACTATGTGATTGATGATCGTTTTTTCTGCCCAATAGCTCTCCAGATTTGTAGTTAGGTCCACCTCATTGATGTAGGTTTAACTATAATTCCGAGGGGTCCTCATCATTGTGCGCAATCCAATCATTGATTCAACATGGACACTAGTAGATATGGAATTTCAAAAATTTATAGTCTCAAAATTCACAAAGTAATCAAAACTAGAGCTAATCTCTTAAAGCTAGAAAAACTAAAAAGACAACTTGAAAAGCCTTCCTACTTTTTTATCTAGGCACCCTTGGTTGAACAAAGACATGGCGATAATAAGAGGGATAAAGACGAGAAGGAGGTTGACAGCTGAGACGCACATCGGCATTTCAACAAAAATATGTTAATTTATATGTTAAAATGTAGTTTAAGCTACTCACTAAAGGTGACTTTTATGAAAACACAATCGTAGCATATGGGGCAAATCCTAGTAGTGTACTTCTGTGTATGCTTGTGGACAATCCTGTCTATGTTAAAGTAGTTCAAGTATATCCGTGTTGTGATGTGTTGGGTACGGAAACTTTCATTATACATCAACAATCCAACTGAGCTAGAGGTTTTTTTGAATCAAGATCGACTATCACTCAACTCATGAAGATTAAGATCCCGCGTAGTTTCTTTTAAACCCATTTGCAGCCAAAACATCCAAATCCAAATGGAAACATCCAAATTTGATTTGAAACATCCACGAACGATTGAGCTCATCCAAATTTGAGCGATGAATACCTTCCATCAGCAGGTTACTAACCAGATAACTAAAAGAGAAGCGGAAGTTTGCTGGCTGTAGGTACTAACGGAGAACCTAAATACGAACTACCCCTATGATCAGACAACCCTGATTGAAGATTTCCTTACGATTAAATGATGATTTCCTTGAATAGTATGTTCCTCATATGTACATGTACACGTACACATGTTCCTCACATGTACATGTAGCACAATGAACTACTATAGGTGACTGTATCTAAATTAATCACTTCTAAAATTTGTAATCAATAATAAAAGTAAGTGCTTATTAATACTACAAAAATGAGAAACCTTGTCTTTTGTATTTATTAATCACTGAAAAATAGTGAATCACACATGTCAATACCCATGTATACCCAAGTATAGTGAATGGCTGAAGTGTTGGAAATGTACTTACCCTACTGTAGCCTTTATTCTTCCTACGCGCCACTTGCACACTAAGAGGCAAGTAGGTAGAGAGAAGGCTACAACTTATAAACTTCCAAGGCAAGTAGGTAGAAAGAAGGTTACAACTTATAAACTTCCAAGATAGGTAGGTAAAAAGAAGGCTACAACTTATAAACTTTCCCTTACCTAATCGTAGCTTAGTCTAGGTTTAAAGTTTAATATTATTGTCATTCTCACTTCAATTGCATAATTATTTGAAATTTGATTCAAGTAGCAGATCTTTGCGGAGTCACATACATTAAATTTGTGTCAAACTTGTTTCATCGGTCCATTTGTTGTTACTTGCATTTTTATGAATCCAAAAGTTGGCTTTATCTAGGTATTGGTTATGTTTTCAGAAATTGGCAATTTAGTTTTACTTTTTTTCAAACATATGCTAATTTGTTACACAATGATTCAATTTCCACCATATTAAAATCCATGGGACTATTGAGCCTCATAATATTTCATAGTTCCATTGATATTCTAGATGAGTTTGTTTGTTTTATGTGGGTCTTCAAATGTATCTAAGTGAGAATGGTTTTGGGCATGAGTTTCCATATGGAGCATATTGAAAAGGTACATTTTGATTGAAATCAATGCAAGATTCTATCTTATTTGGTAGTCACATTATTATCATAGTCATAGAATAACTATGGAAAAAGCGATCTCAACTTAAGTTGAAACGTATATAATCGCACTCTCTCCCTCTCTCGTACACTTCCCAATCCCAACAATGCATACTTAATTCTTATTCAGACTATTGGAAAGCCCATCGCTTAGGTTTTCTTAGACTTTTAAACTTCTTGTGTGCACACTATATAAGGTATAATCTGGTTTCTTTTCCAACTTTGCTTTTGTTGTTGCCATGCTTGATGAAACCAGTTACATTACTACATTTGAAATAACTATGTGGTGTCTTTTTCAGTTTTTCTACATGTGATGACGACAATGGGGTTAGTTTGGTGTTAATTTTATGAACTTTGATAAAGAATCCTGGCAAACGACGCTAGTTGTTGCACCTCTTTTTTTTTCTTTATCATACTTGATTTTAATGAGGCCAATTCTATTGTGTTGCACCTCTTTTTTTTCTTTATCATACTTGATTTTAATGAGGCCAATTCTATTGTGACTGCTATGTGACTTTGTATAGTATAATATGTAATAGGCACTTAAGGTGTATAGTGTCACTGGCTATATTTTTGAATTAATTGATTAACATGATGAAGCTTGTGGGGGCCTGTTTTGCCACATGGACCCCCTTGAGGGAGTGCCACATGGACGTGGGGTGCATTTAAAATTAAAATACCATTTCGTCCCGCCCTGCCCCCAACCCTCTTATACTTTTAAGGGAGAGTAAGCGGCTTCAAACAGTATGGGATAAATCCCTCCAAGACATACCATCACAATGCCATACCATCACTATGCCATACCATCACAGCATCACTATGACCCAAGACCCCAGGACCCAGGCCGTGCAGACCCCTTGCCCCCCTGGAACTCCCCCAGGACTCCAGTCCTCTAATGAATTAATACCCCTGCAGGCAAGTTTCAGTGGATAGTGAACAGCGTGTCTGAGTAAACGACGATGGACGAATGCGAGATGAGCATGTATGAGTGCCAGGTTTGTGGCTTTTCAAGCTGGTATCAGTTGCAGGTAGAACAGCACCAAGAGCAGTCCCATCCGGCGTGCAACATATGCCACTGGCTGTTCTACGACCATCCCGCTCTACGCGAGCACTTTCTCAAATCCAGTAGTCATAACTACTGTGAGATTTGCGAACGTGATTTTCCGTCACCCGCTGCCAGACTACAGCATAAACTCAATTCGAATCGTCATAACTACTGCACGATCTGCGATCGTGACTTTCAGACACCCGGTGCTAGACGGCAGCACTTCCTTGATACCAGCAGTAGCCATCACTACTGCGGAATCCGCGAGCGCCCATTCTCGTCACTCGTTGCGTTCCGAAAGCATGAGCACACGCACATGGCTAGAGACTACCAGTGAGTGTCCTCGCTGTGATGAGACCTTTGCGTTGGCATCGGCCTTGTTGGAGCATGTAAGACATCTGATTCAATATGTTCCAGATTTCTCCATACTTGCAGTTTGTAACAGAGATGGTACTAGTGACATTCTCCAGTGTTTCTCATTCAGGTGGAGACTGGAAAGTGTTTCAGACTCACACACAGGCAGATTGTCGAATGCGTAAGAACCGGACATCCTAATCTCGTCAGAAAGCCCCGACTCGTCAATGGAACTACCGGGCCGATTCAAGCTACTGCTGCAGCCTACAATGGTTCTGTATACATGTGCTCTTTCTGCCCGAGGGAGTTCCGCGTGTTGCACAACCTGAACCAGCACCTGACATCTGGCGTTCACCTCCCTAAAGAATTCTGCTGTCCTAAATGCGGCTTCACTGCAACCTGTAAGAAAATGCTGAGCCTCTGCTTTGGGTCATCGTTCTGGGACAAGGGAAAAAATAGGTCGTCTTCTATACAAACTGTAATAGAGTTTAGGAGAGCTGCGAGTGCAGTGAAATGGCCTTCATGGCAAAGCTGGAAAGGACTTCGTTTCATGTCAGCAATGCATTGTCTTATACATACTTCTTGAATCTTGTGCAGGGTTGTCTGGTTTAGTCAGACACTTTGAGTCAAAGAAATGCATACCCGCTGAGAAGTGAAGAACCTGGCTACTACTGCCTGGGCACAACTGCTACGTGGAAACTGAAGCACGGCCTTCCCTCCCTCATCCTACTTCCGATCACACATGAGGGAGGTGATCAGCGAGTCGAATTTGTACTCAGCCGTATCTCCTCCGGATAGTTTCTGAGATTTCCAGTTAGTTTGTGTGTATTCAGAGACGGCTTCATTTCCGTTTTTTGGTTGTGTCCTTTTCATTCGTACAGGCTGTTACATAATGTGATTGACTTCATTATTGTACATATTCGATCCTCACCAGTAATAAAAACCGATGGATATCCATTATATTTATCTTCTTATAGGCTGTCAGAAATTGCATGTGTTAAAATTTCTTGATTCTGTAGCTGACTTAAGTTCTGCTTCAAGATTCCTGAGGCCTAAACTCAGCACGCACTCTGCTCTTGAATCTTCATTTTTGACCTTTTGCCATTCTCCTACAGACAAATTCGGTTCAACAGAGTCATCGCTTATGGTAGATGTGAAATTGGAAGCTGTTCAAGGGAATCACATTATCTGAACAGCTTGAAACAGCTTTCAATGATGAAGTTCAAGGGAATCACATAATCTGATGTTGAACAATTCGTCGATCGATCAAGGGGCAGGTGTGGGCGCTATGGATCCTTCGCCTCTCGAGGAGAGCTATATGTTGATTTGTGCACATGGCAGCCATGACAAGCGATGTGGTGTCTGCGACCCTCCATTAAGAGATTAGTGAGCGTGATCTTAGTGAAGGAATTTATGTAAACAAGTGCTCTTATATTAGCGGCCACAAGTAAATCGGGAATGTCCTTGTGTTTAGGCATGAATGAGCTAGAGTTGTTTCAGGCCCATAGTTTGAGTTTCTTAGGTCCGATGATTTTGGAGAAGTATATTGGTGAAGGAGAAGTTATTGACCAACTCTGGCAAGACAAGGTGGGACAATAAGCATAAGGAAGTCTATTAATGGGAAGCAAACTCCGAACGCTAAGCTAGCCAAAGCCTGAGATGAATACACATAAGTACAAATACACATAGGTACAATGGATGAGCAGATACCTCAATAGTCTCACCATTGGTAATCATGCACAAGAGAATTTGATGAGTGGGGCACTTGATTACGTCCCAAGTACAATCTCCAAGACATAATTAGACTAGAATTTGGACCTATTACCCTTCCTCATATTCTCACCTCCTTATTCATGACAATAAAATCAACTTCATGTCATAGACATACATGTATACATAAAAACATACATACATACTTATATAAGTTGGAAGTTATGGAAGTTAGGTTATCATGATATATATATATATATATATATATACATTGTCATGACAAGTCCAATTTGTATTAGCAACACAAGTTGTCATTGTTCTTTAATCCAATGCATCTTTGTTACTTCTTGTTCATTGTTCTTGTTCATGTCCGCAACAGTTTGCTAATAGCATAATTTATCTTAATTTGTTAATTTTCTTCTTGAAATTATATTGGTTTTAATATGAAATCTTCAAATGAGGCACGTCTCAATGATTTAATTGCTCACATCAATGCCTTGCAACAAAAAAATGTTGAAGAAATGCAAGAGGCTTTAGCAACAAATAAATCAAGGATGGATCAAATTACTCAAGAGAACATGATGCTTCATGATACAATCACATGTTTGGAGGAGATTGTTGCATCCTTTCCTCACATGTCAAGTATTGCCCAAAGTCGAGAACATGTCATCAAGGATCCTAAATTGAGCATGCCGGAGAAATTTGATGGGACACGATCCAAGTTTGGGGGATTTTCTAATCAAATAAAATTGTTTATAAGGATGCAACCTCAAAGGTACTCAAGTGAAATATCTAAAGTTGGTCTTATTGGAACTTTGTTGACAAGCAATGCTCTTGCATGGTTTGGCCTCTTAATGAACAAAATTCAACTCTCTTGAGAATTTTGAAGCATTTATGGAAGAATTTTCTACCACATTTGGAGATGTCGACAAAGCAAGGATGGCAGACAGGAAAATTAGGGAATTACAACAAGGCAGCCGCCCTGCTTCAATATATGCCTTTGAGTTTAGGCAATTGTCATGCAACATGGATTGGGAATTAGATATGGCTTTGGTGCGACAATTTTATTGGGGATTACAGGATGATGTAAAGGTTCTTTTGCTAACAATGCAAGATGTTTCAACATTGACTGAAGCAATTTCTCAAGCAATTAAATGTGATGATAGACTTTTTGAAAGATGCCAAAACAAAAGACTTGGACCACAAATTAGAGTACCCCTCTCTTCTCCTCCTCCAACAACATTAACATTACCTTCAAATCTTATCAATAATAATTATGATCCAATGCAAATTGACTCCATACGATATAGAACATTAACTCAAGTTGAAAAGGATCGTCGCCGACGTGAAGGTCTATATTTATATTGTGGAGAAGAGGGGCACCTAGCACGTGATTGTAAAAAGAAACAAAAACGTAATTCAGAAAACTAGCTCTTCCAACTGTCGTTGGGACCATACGGTTGGATATTTCAACACCCACAATTGGTCCTATATTGTCTTCAACACCGGTACCTTCTTACAATTTACATACTTATATCTATTACAACAACCATGTTATACATGCCAATGCCTTGTTAGATTTTGGAGCCTCTGCTAGTTTTATAAATAAAGCATTTGCGAAATTACATTCCATACCTTTAATATTAAAAAAAAAAAAAAAAAACTGTAGAAGTCATAGATGGCCCATTAATTGCTTCAGGAGTAGTAACAAATGAAACTATACCTATTTCTATTTTAGTTGAAGGAAAATTATGTGTTGTGTCATTCAATGTCATAGGAACTTCTTCTGACTCATAGTCCAATAATTCTAGGTTTGTCATGGCTTACTGAGTCAACCCGTCAATAGATTGGAAAATTAGAAACCTTTCTTGGAAAGAACCACTTCTATCAACAAAATTAACCTAAAGGAAAATGATACTTTGATTGAATCTCAAGTTATTCCACAAAATCAAAAGAAACAAAGATACAACCACTCATGTAAAAAAGTACATAGAATATATTTTAAGTATAAAAAAGTACTGTTACTCATAGGAGCAAGTACATTCATAAGAGCTGCAAAAGAAAGTACACCATTTATTATTTATACAACTTCAGTAAAAGAAGTAAGTCATGTTTCAAATGAACTTCCAGAACAATATGAAGATTTTTTGGATGTTTTTGAAAAGAAAAATGCAGATACATTACCAAAGCACCGTCCATATGATTGCACGATTGATTTGGAACCAGGAGTTGAACCACCTTTTGGGCCTATTTATAATCTATCACAAACTGAACTCACCGCGCTTCGAGAATACATTGATGAAAATTTAGCCAAGAACTTTATCCAACATTCAAAGTCACTTGCCAGTGCCCCAATCTTATTCGTCAAAAAGAAGGACGGTTTACTTAGAATGTGTATTGATTATTGTGGATTGAATAAAATAACTATAAAGAATCGCTACCATTTACCATTAATTTCAGGTCTCATTGATCAATTGGGGAAAACAAGGATATATACAAAAATTGATCTTCGTGGTGCTTATAATTTGGTACGAATAAAAAAAGAAGATGAATGGAAAACTGCATTTAGAACACATTATGGACACTTTGAATATAATGTTATGCCGTTTGGTTTATCCAATCCATCTTTGTTACTTCTTGTTCATTGTCCTTGTTCATGTCCCCAACACTTCATGGTAAGTGAAACAAGCACAAATTAACCCTTAAACGCCTGAGCGGCCCCGAGGGGGCCGTTTCCAACAGAATCTCCTCTATAGCTCTCAAACACAATAACTTTTCACTTATATTTTGATGTCAAACTGGTCACCTTCTTGTGATGCATTCAAAAAGTGAAATTTTAGAATTCAAATCACAATTTGTAAGAGTGATTTTGTGCTTTGAAAGGATTGTGGTAGGTAGGTTGAGGTTGTACAATACTTGTAGGAGGTTGCAAGCTCATCATTGATTGGATCATTCATGATGCCCAAGTTCAAAAAGTGCACTATTCATGATGCCCAAGTGCAAAAGATGCTGTGATCCAATACTGGGCTGCCCAAATCCGTATAGCTAGGCGTTTAAGGGTTAACCAAGTAACAATCAGGTTTGGAAGATAAAGAGTATGATGAAAAGATAAATGTATAGTGGTTGAAAATCACTCCATAAGGAGTTATGGACAACATATTATTTTACATCCAAAATCTAAACATTTGCCAAACTTTAAGGGCGATTATTCTGAACCTAAAAGTAGCAGCTTAACCCTTAAACGTCTGAGCGGCCCCGAGGGGGCCGATTCCAGCAGAATCTCCTCTGTAGCTCTCAATGTACCCAACTTTTCACTCATATTTTAATGTCAAACTGGTCACCTTCTTGTGATGCATTCAAAAAGTGAAATTTTAGAATTCAAATCACAATTTGTATGCGTGATTTGTGCATTGAAAGGATTGTGGGAGGTAGGTTGGGGTTGTACATAACCTTGTAGGAGGTTACAAGCTCATCATTGATTGGATCATTCATTGATGCCCAAGTTCAAAAAGTGCACTATTCATGATGCCCAAGTCCAAAAGATGTTGTGATCCAATTTTGGACTGCCCCAATCCGTATAGCTAGACGTTTAAGGGTTAAACCTGGAAAGCTACTGTTGTCGATCTCACAATCATACTAAAGTTCATGTTCTTGTCCTTGTATTACCGGTTCCGGAACCCTATATATCCGGTTCATAATATTCCCAATTGATCCTAAATTCTAGATTTTTAACATCCGGATTCTATAATTTATCAATCTAGCCTCATATTTTCTTTTGCTTAAAATCTAATCTTTATGCTTGTCAGCGGGGCTTTCAAGAGCTAATCCAAGTACCTTCCACCAAAGCTACTTTTTAGATCAGTTTAACCTAAGTAGAGTTATTCCTTAACCCTACACTAATTCTATTAAGGAGAATTGACCAATTAATCAAAATTTTGATTGTATTAGTTATCACAACCTAATACATTTTTAACATAGAGAACTTCACTATGTTACTAATTATACTAGCATGATCTCTATATATAAGAAAACACGATGTGCGATTTGTCTGTATGTCCTTAGTGCATGTATGTACATGCATGCTCATAATCATGATGATCAGGTCATGTATTCATGGTATGAAGAGTTTTAGAGATTTTGAAGGATTTTGAAAGATTTTGAAGGATTTTGATTCTTATTAAGGGTGTTTTAGATCCCTATAATGTAATGACTAATGAGAAGTCAAAGGGACGAGGAATGTGGAAATTGAAAATGGGAGCAAAGAAAGAGACAATAAATTGGAGATCAAGAGAACATCAGAGGGGAACTAGGAATTGGGAAACGAGTTTAGAAGTAGGGAACCAATAAGAAAAGAATAGACAATGGGGAACCATAATAGAAGACGGGGAACTGGGAACAATGGAACGAGGGAACGGAGGACATGCTACAACTCTTAAAAAGCATGAGAAACAAGTTTCCACGACCTCACACATTTTATTCAGATCCACATGATTATAGCCATAACAAAGTCTGATACGATAACAAGATATGATACAACAATAAGAAAGTATGATATTAGGCGAGTATGATAAGTTTCTCGAGGCTCGTTGAGATTTTTGACTAGGCACTGTCGAACTCAGGTAATGACATGGGGCCATATCTTCCATTAGACTGGAAGGCCAACACGAAGAAACAAAGAGGCTGAACTCCAAACATCTACATACACACAACCTCCAATAAACATAAGAAGAAGAAAGTAGGTTGGCATCGTGGCGCATAGTTTACACCCTTGAGAAGCATTTTCCTTAATTCCAAGCCCGAGTAAGTATAGTGAGAAGGTAGTTGATCGACAGGTTGCAATGTTAAGCGAATCATACAACCTTTCATACCACCAATTCAAAGCAAAGTGCAGAGGAGATCGCCTCACCTACTCGTCTATGCTAAATATACATAAAAGTAAAAATAAATTCTAACACTTTTGTTAGTTGTTATATGGAGATAGTAAGTGGTTCTTATCGAGGATTTTGCATACCAATTGTTGTGTTTAATACAATCAATGTCAAATATATACAATTGACTAATAGAAATTAGAAGAAATTTTAGGATGTACTATCGTATAGCCAATGTTGTAGATTCGGTTCAACTCTTTTACCTCACATTTTTACTTTTGTATATTTTTGTGAATAATTCGGTTCACACCATGTTGTCATCATTTACCTCAAATTTTGGCCCGTTAACATTTTGGTGACAAATGTCATTGAGTTCAAGCGTGAGAGAGCTGAAGCTGTTTCGGACCATTGGTTTGGGTATGTTACATTAGAGGATTTTGGTGAAGGAAATTAAAGTTATCGACCGGCTCTGGAGTGACCAGATGGGATTGAGTGTGAATCAGGAGAAGGAAGTCTTTGTGAAGCAAAATCTGAATACTACGCTACCTGAACCATCAAACGAAAATAAGGCACGAAAAAATAAATTACATAAAGAGAATGGAGGGTGGATTAAGCGATTAGTCTCACTGTTGGTTTTTCTATACAAGAGTTACAAGGATAACTATAATAAGTGTACAAGATACTCTACAACACCTAAATAAAATCTACACAATCAAGTTTGGAATATAAAAAAATCCAAATCCACTACCCTTCTCATTCTCACCTCCTTATCCAGACATGTTAATCAACTTTATGGGGATAGAGCAGTTAATAGCTAAAATAACCAAGCTACTCCTTAGTTTAGAGAAAAGAATGACTCCTTAGTTTAGAGAAAAGAATGGAGACTAAATCCCTAAAAGTGGTGGCCGTCTCCGATCCCTACAAGTGATGGCCGTGTCCGATCTCAGATCGAAGAATTCTAAATCCTATAAATGTGGATCCTAAAACTCTGAATCCAATCATACCGTTCCTAACATTCATATTACTAACTTTCCGGATCCAAAGGTTCATGTTTCTACCTTTACGATTCCTAAAGTCCATGTTCCTACCTTTCATGTTCCTACCTTTCATGTTCCTACCTTTCCGGTTCCTTCCTATCCGGTTCCTTCCTATCCGGTTCCTTCCTATCCGGTTCCTTCCTTTCCGGTTCCTAAATCGGAGTCCTGAATTTCCAATTTTTACATTGATTTCCTAAGTTTCCTGACATGACATTTCTAGATCTTGGAATCGAGTATTTTCTATGACTTCCAAACAATCTTTGCAAATCCGGGTGCACTTATCTAAATTTAATCTTATGTTTTGACTGGTTAATACTATGGTGAATTAAATAGGTATTAATAACTTCAGTTGGTAAAGCTTTGGTCATTTTGATATTGTTAGACTTTTCATAATGCTTTGGCTAGTTAAACAACACTAAAATTATATTTAGTGTTGTATGCACTAAATATAACCACTACAACTTTTTACTTTTGATCAAATAATTTCCTACTTGTGTCACAAGTTTGCCCCCCTTTAAGTACTATAAGTAGATGCTTGCTTAGTAAAAGAGAACATCAAAAACAAAAAGTTATAGAAAACTCTAATCATATAGTATGCTGCTACTTTAAATGTAATTTTTAGTGTTAGTAGTCAATTTTGATCATACTTCAAAGTGAGGAGTTACAAAAATGAAATATAATTTGTGCCAAGGTGTTATATGGCCATTATGGTCAATGTTGTTGACCTTTAAGGTAAAATCACCGTTTACTAAACACTTAAGGTAATTATTCATCATATTTAGAATAATAACATGCTAATATTTTATAGTGATTAATAATAGAAAAGATAGTTTCCATATGCATTTGGTGTTTCCAAAAACTTTCATTATAACTTACTAATTTAAGAATCAATTAGTTACTCAAAATTATAAAATAATGCTAAACTTCATGTACACATGAAGTACATGCAAAAAAGAGAAATCCAAAAATCATGTAAATTCATTGCTATAAAATAATGATGTAATATGCCTTATTAAAATTTGATCTACCAATCAACTATCTAAGTTTCACCCACCTTAACACTGTCTTATATCAAACAAATAAAATCTCATCTTCCAAGTAATCCACCATGATTTGACATCATAAGACTTGACTGTTTGAAACAATCCAAATTCACAATCAAAAAGGTGCATTTAGAATATATTTTCCATAAACTTTGCAAAAATCCCATAAAGTTGAATTTAAAAGAAATGTATACAAGTTAAGAGAAAATTAGTTTCTTTTATAGAATGAAGGACTTTACATTAGTAACATGCAAGCCCTAGTAATGCAACTTGAGCCCCCACGTAGAAATGATTCACACCACTCAATATTACTTGTAATAAGCACATTTATTTTTACACTTGCAATACGCTTACAAGCATACAAGTGTTTTCAAACTTAAATATGCATTTCATATTTGATATTGTCTATAGGTATACATCGTTTTAGATTTGAATAAGCAATTTCACACAACGAGTAATATTGTTTGTAGCCATAGCTTGTTTCTAAGAACTTGAATTGGCAAATTCACTTAATAATATGCAATATTCGTCCTAGGTATAGGGGTGTCTCAGAACTTGAATGTGTTGTCTTTCTCATATGACATGCCATATTGCCCATATGGTAACATATTAGGGTGCAATTGCTCGGAGACTTGATTCACAAAAATGTGAAACAATACGCATGCAAACAAACGTTTTAAAAACTTGTTTTTGTGATTTCACATAACACACAATATTTCATGATTGTACACTTGGTTCTTGAAAACTTAGAGGGCTTTTAGACACTGAATTCTTGATTCATAAGACTGAGATGTTGCTGCATAGTGACCTTCACTATGCAGTAGCATTAATAAACCTTAAGGGTTCTCTCATGCCACATGGACCCCCTTAAGGGGATGCCACATGGACCCAAGAATACACTTTATTTCATAAAATTTAATTCTTTGAGGCTAGCCCCAACCCTCTTGTACCTCCTTAGGAGAAGAAGAAGCAACAAAGGATATGGGATAAATTTGCAAACCCAAGACCCCCTACCCCCAAGACCCCCTGCCCCCAAGACCCCCTGCCCCCAAGACCCCCCACCCCCAAGACCCCCCGCCCCCAAGACCCCTCCAGCAGGACCCTCCCATACCCCTCCTCTCTGGTTTTTATGCAGCGATTTGCTGCCCGCATTCCAAGAGCACTAACAATATTTTGGGACATAGTGTACTATGAAGAGACTCATTAATTTTAGTGCCTAGCAGTGTTTACTAATGATTGAAAGGAGGTGGCTTGTTACTGTATTACAGGACAATGTACAGCCCCTGTGGTAAACTATATCAATTACTACGTCCGACGGACGAGATCGTTCGTCCCCATATCGAGTTTCTCGTCGTCGTCTTCGTTTAGAGATGAGAATATGATCCCGGGAAGCATCCATGGCTTATCGAAGCTTCCTCGCCAAGCCCAGTCCAGTTGTATTAATGCATTACGGCGGCGTTGAGTAGCCTTGCGCAGCCTTTCGCAATTCTCGAATCAATCGAGCTCCTCAGGTAATCCGACTCCTAATCTTTGCTGCAATGCCGTTCATTCTTTCTTAGAGTTCTTTCTGGTTGTTTTCTTTTGAATCTTGTGGTGGCGGAGCTTAATGCACAGAGAGGACAGGAATGGCGAGAGCGGAGACCTCGATCCTTTAGTTTATAAAGAGTCTTCTTATGATCACATTGTTATGTTTTTCAACGATCTTTTCTGATGTCGCGGAAGGTTTCTTTAACCTGGTGATCCTGAGAGTCAGAATGCAGAAGAAGATTGGTTCTGTGTATGGATCTTAAAATTCCGGAGAGTGTAAATGGAGATTTCATTGACTCGATTTACGAAGTCGAAGATCAAGTGTTAGTGTCCGTTAGTTTTTAAAATTGTGTATCGTGGATCTTTTGCGTGATAATTCTCTGTTTCTTTCAACTGGCGTTTGAGATCCACATTGCGGAGGCATAGGTTTGAAGGCAGTATAGCGTGTTCTGAAATGCTGGCTGCTATGTGAACAATAAAATTTGTGAATGTAGAACTGCGAAGGTTGTGGCTGTTCTTAAGATTGTGTGTATCGTGGATCTTTCGAGTGGTAGTTCCTGTTCATTAGTAATTGAAAATCACGTTCAGGACGCACAGGATTGGTAGGCGGTGAGGCGTGTACTGAAGATCTTGTTGCTATGTGAACAGTGTGAGCAAGCAATGACGTATGCATGCGAGGTTTGTGCATATGAAAGCTCGCGTTCGTGGAAGGTAGATGCGCACGAAGCGAAGTACCATCCGTCCTGCGACACTTGCGAGCGGATGTTCCTCGACCATCCCGCTTTAAGGAAGCACTATCTCAAGTCGAGGCACCACAACTATTGTGGGATTTGCGAACGTGATTTTGAGTCACCCGCTGCTAGACGGAAGCACTATCTCACCTCACGTCGCCATGCCTACTGCGGGATATGCGAACAGGAATTTTCGTCAGCCGCTGCGTTGCAAGGACATCAACAGACGCACTTGCCTAGAGACGTTGACTGCCCACGCTGTAATAAGAGTTTCACGTCGGCATCGGCCATGGTGAAACATGTATGACGTCATCTTGTACTTTTGTTTGATTGCAGTTTGAACGTCTGACAATATTTTTTTATTCTTTGTGAATTGACATTGTTCACTGTTTCTCATTCAGGTGGAGCTGGGGAAGTGTTTCAAGCTCACACATGGGCAGATGGTTAATGGGATTCGAGATTGGGAGCGAAGATCCGGAAATCCTAATCTTCTCACAGTGCCTCGACTTGGCTCTTCGAGCAACGATGGAAGTCCTGGACTAATTCAGGCCACTTCAGCAGCATACAACGGTTCTGCATACGAGTGTTATTTTTGCCTGAGAGAGTTCCCCCTGCTTGCCCACCTGAATCAGCACCTGAGATCTGGCATTCATCTCCCCGAAGAATTCTGGTGCAGAAAATGTGGCTACACTGCAACCTGTAAGGAAATGCTGAGCCTCTGGTTTACAAAACTGCTTTGGGACATGAAATTGAGTAGATCATCTTTTATACAAACTGTATTGGCATTGAAGAGAGTCGGGTCAAGCTGGGAAGGAGCTCTTTTGATGTCCGCACTGCCTTATGGACACTGATTGAATTTGTGCAGGGTTGTCTGCTGTGATTGAACACATCGAGTCTGAGAAATGTGGCTTCATGACCCGCTCACAAGTCAAGTACCTGGCCAATCCCTTTGCACAAATGCGAATTGGAAACTGAGTCACGGCCTTCCTCAATTCCTGCTACGGAGTATACATGGGGAGGTGGTCAGTGTGTCGTTCTTGAACTGAGCCATTTTTCTAACTTGGGCCTCGTTTTGCCGCAGTGTGCCGTTCATCATGTGCCGTTCATCATGTGCCATTCCGTTTGTTTTCGAGTTCGTAATAGAGGCGCGGTTTGCATCGCCTTTTGATGTAGATCTTATGTCATTCTCATCCTTTCAGGGCATTAGGTAGTGAGATCCTTCTCTTCATATAAGTGCACGTACAGTGTTCAGCTACAGCAAAAAATACTGACGGCCTTTCCATTTTGTCATCTTCTTGTCAGACTTGCACGAGCAGGAATTGTTCGATTTTGTAGTTGCCCTTTCAACTCTAAGAGTGCGTACATTCCAGCAATTCTCTTTTGTAGATATCGCCAGGTTGCCCATTCCTATGCTTCCGTAAGTCAGGAAGCTCCCTATTTTTTACCGTGTCCATTAATTTTGCCAATCTGTTGCGTAGAGCTGTAGGAGTCCAAATTGGGTAGCTACTGCTATCAAAAATTAGTGCCTCTTAACACAACTCAATCAAATTAGATTCTTATATCTACAAAGAGATGAATTACTACAAACAAACATAGACGTTAATAAATTTGAGTATGATAACAATATACAACAATACCCATTGCAAAAAGTACTATACAAACTAACTCCAACCTTAAACTGTTGTGAACCTATTTCCACAAACCAACCGCGGCTCCTCCTTACAATGTAGGCATGATATAGACTTCTATCTTGAAACAAGAATACAGTTGGCAGCTTCTACTGGATTGAAAAAAAATCTCATTGCCATCAAAAATCGAAGAGGACAAGTTGCCCCAGTAACACAAGAGACAGTCAACCAATTGTAATCAACTTGTATCTGCAGTCATGGAAACACAAGTGAGACAGTATACCTCTGAGGTGGCATCCATGAGACGCAAACGGGCATCAGTTTCTTGTGATAAAATGGTTCACAGATAATCGTTTGAAGAATGTGGTGCAGAGGTGCTTGGACTGCATCAGGTTTGCAGTATACATAGTAAACAGATTTCAGTTCGATTTGTCTGCTTTTGTCCAACTTGAAGTGTTGTGAGTGGCTGAGTGCTGAAGTTGAGTACAGGACACTTTACAATCATCTATGAAAAGTGCATGAAATGTTTGAGCATTCATTTCTTGGACAATGTTCAACTCTTTGTGTTATCTCGTACACATCTTTTTGTTTTCCATCCACCAAGAATTTATTGTAAGAAGCTCTTTTAGACTAATACCAAAGAGAAATTATTTGCATCAAAACCGAATGTTCAATGTGAAATTGAAAATTTATGATGTATTTGTAGGGCATGATTTTTGGGCTCCCTTTCTGTTGCTGAAGCCATTGCAAGCATGAAAACTAGGAGCATATGCTTTTGATTGGCAATTTGACTTCCACTTTGCATATTCTCCATGGCCTTGTTCTGATTCTTGACCACTGCTGGCAGCACATTTGAATCATTCCTAGGAGACCGTGTATTCTGAGAAGCGCGATCACGGAGTTGCTGCCCTCATCACGCCCTCAGCAACTCAATGAGAATCTGTGGACTTTCAAGAGCGATTATTGACATCTGCTTCAAATATGTATTAAGGATCAAGTGGTGGCTGTTTCGTTTCAGCTTTTAGGTTTGCGTATACGACTATTTTTGGTTGGTACACAGCCTTTCTTGACCATCGCACAGGTACGTTGGACAACTGATAATTGTTTCAATGGACAGTGCATTTGCATTATAGTGCAATTGAAGAATGGGGATGGCAATGAATCAGGGCACCTGATGACTCACATCTTCTGCAACGCAATGTGCTTGCCAGCGATCGCCGATGCTATCAACTCTTCCAACAGCAAAGGTACTCCACACCTGAAATGATCAAATCCCTTCGGTCCTCTCCTAAACAACGCACAGCAACATTGCTAATGGACCACAAATGACAATAGATAACCACATTCTTCAATCAGAGATGAACGATGGCACATATATAATTAGCTCAAATAGATTACTTGGTCAAATCATTCCTTTGAATCTCTAATCTTAAGGTGGGTAGCATATAGGTGAGTTTGACAGTTAGCTCGTATAGATTTTTTACTATCTGTACTTTGATTCATGTGGAGCATGTGTTCGCAGTGATAGTACATAGCAGCTCATATGGATGACGTGGTTTCTGTTGATCGATTGATTCATTCGAGTTTCTCAAGGTAGCCCGGAGCATATACATGAGTTCGGAGGACGATGAATAACCACATTCTTTTTAATGCAAAGATGAGTTAGTTCGTAAGTATGGAATAAATAGTTCATGTTCTTTGATTAATGTGGTCCAGGAGCAGCATGGTTTGCAGTGGTAGGGTGCGCGTTTCTGGTGAGGTTGGGGGATTCGTAGTGCTCCTGAATCCGGCCACAGCGCCGGCACTGGACAACAGCGAATTTACCAGAGGCTCATGCGGCCATTGTTGACTGGGCTCCTACTCAATGGAACACATGACCTTCGTAGGTTTTTCTGTTGGGTTGGCTTCAGGCTTCATTTCATTGAATGTACACCTATTTCAGACATGTGCTTGTACCCTTTGCTTACAAAATCGTTGAGCTAATTGCTTCCTTCTCCGCTCAATTTGCATACCATGTCACCCTATCAATGCTCTACGAGATTTTTGTGAAGGCTATTCAAATAGGTACATAATAATGTGTATCACTAATTGCGAGTTTGGATTTAATTGTTTGTAAATTGCATTAATGTGTAGAGATTCTGGTATTTTTGGTGTAAGGGATCTCATTAGATTTGATCAAAATCCTTAATACTAGTAATTATCCCAACTAATAAAACAAGTTGTCACTAGTGCAAACATGGCACAAGAAAGCAAGTTTACAGGTTTTGTACGCCCTAGACATGGTTGGTATACTTACTAAGCATTGTGTATTGGTAGTGGTGAGTATACATGGTGTAAATTATAGTGAGTAAAACACCTCAGGGCTCATTCAATGCAACCATTTACACTGAACCCAATACCTCCTTACTCCCACTTGAGACTCCTACTTGGCTCACTAATGACAAACTCGCTCACACATGATCTCCACTCAACCCAATTACAACACCTGATTATTAGCTGATCTCAAGCAATAAAAACGGGGTTTAGGGTTTTGAGACTCTATAACATTAAAGACAATTAAGTTGTATTGCACCATAATGCGGTCATACGGACTGGTGTATTGAAGAAAATTCTCTTTAATTACTCTATGAGTACATCAACGATATAATCTGGTGTGGTCACCCCTGTTTTATGCTAGTGTGTCTTCATGGTCACTTTTTATTTTGTAATCCACCATCTTCATTTCACACTCTTTATTATTTTGCTAAGTTGTAATACACAATCTTTCTTTCTCACTCAGTATTTGCTTCCAAATCCACCATCTTTCTTTCTCACTCACTATTCTCTTTGGAATTCAACATCTTTCTTTCTATCCAATAATTAATTCCTCTTCTTGAAAAACAACACGGTTAATAGGAAATCAAGGGTCACATTCTCATTGTGCCTAAGCTTGATATCTCTCAAAAGAACATACTGTATATTGTGAACCGGCCTAAATTTTATAAATCTTAATTTCTCGAATTCTTGGTCGATAAAATGTTCCTCAATTTCGGAGGTTAGGGCTATTATGGAAAATGGTGGGTAGTAGATATAAAGGATTGCAAGCGGATAAAGTATCAAAAAGCAAGCTATCTCAAGGTAAGTAAATGAAAAGGGATATTAACTTGAGATTTCTCAGTCCGCATTATTACATTTTATAATGGCACATGTCATAATAGCAAGAAATTCTGGAATCATTAAATAAATATCTATCCTTTAAGGTAGGTAGTCTCTTTTGAACGTGACATTAAGATCTAAGTGGGCACTGCCAATCGGATAGGGGCCCTCGAGGTTTCCAACCGTGTCGTTGGAAGTGGGTTTATTTTTTGTAGAGTTTTAAAAAACGATTGGATGACGACATGGTTCGACGGATCCCCAGATAATTGATTATGAATTATCTATAGATGGCTCCAAAAATACTCGTCGAAAATATTTGTATGAGTGCACTGGCTGAAATAATTAATTTTGAATGATTTACGACTGCAGAAATCTGGGAACTTGTTGTATGAGCGTGGCAACGCTGTGGGAACGTTCTAGTTCGAGTAAATAGCAAATGGAATGGGCATGATCATGATTCATATCTACGTCTGAACTCACTTTACATAGCCTCCAAAAACTTTTACCTGAAAATATTGTCTCAGTGAGGGAAGATGGGCTTGAAGATTGACTTTGAAATCCAACTTCTTGCGGCAACTCAGTCTGTTTAGACCGCCCCTAGAAAGTCATACTGCAAATACTTCTCAGTAATGACAAATAACTCCTAAATACTGTTCTCGATGATTGGGATGTATTTTTCAACAGCGCTAACCTTTACGACTACTAACAAAATGGATAAGTGTGCATTACGTCAGGCACAAAACAGCCCGGGACGTCACAACGACGAAGACTACATAGAAATCAATGGTGAAAAGCTGGGGTCCACGAACACCCACTGGCCTACATATGCCGTTTTTCAATTATATTCATGGTGACTATTTAATTACTACATGAGCGTGATTTCCCTCGAAGGCGTTCATCTGACGGTGCAGGTGCGTCGTAGTTGCTTGCCGGAATGTCCCACCTCGAGAAACTTAATCAACGATAAGGTAAGAAAACGTATACCGTAGACTTCTGTAATTTCAAAGGTCAAACTCTGAGTTACTCGGCGACGACGATGGACTTAGTGTCCACGACGCTGGTCTGCAAGTCTAACACAGGGTTCTGCTAGATGTATATAAGTGAGAACTCGACCATTCTCTTCATCACTCAACCAAGCAGCTGTCGATCACTCGGCGTCCATGTACCCTCATGCACGGCGCTCTCACTTCTCAACTCGACTTAAAGGATCCATCTCTTACAGCGGGGATCGTGTCGAAGCTCATATCAAACCCTCTGATCAGGTGGGTTCCAGAAACTGAAGTGAAGGATTCGTGGATTGGTCTCACCCGGACAAGTCACCGTACGAGATCAGAAGGACAACCATGGCGGTCTCGAGATTTACATTCGGGACGCGGTTGGCCAATTTGTTTGTGGCAGCAACGATTATCAGCTTGATCTGCACTCCCGTGGCGGCCTCTCGGAGTCTCTCAAGTACTCGCAACAGCGGTTGTCAGGAAGGCTTCTACCAACACTCTTGCCCCAACGTCGAAACCATCATCTACGACTCCGTGCTCAAGTCCTATCAGAAAGACAGCACCGTTGCCCCCGGTGTCCTCCGCCTTGCTTACCATGACTGTTTTGTTCGCGGTTGCGACGCCTCCTTGCTTCTCGATGGATCCAGCACTGAGAAAACAGCCGTCATCAATGGCGGTCTTCGGGCCAGCGCATTCAACGCCATTGACGCTGCCAAGGAAGCTGTCGAAAAGGCCTGCCCCGGTGTCGTTTCATGTTCCGATGTCTTGCAGTTCGCTGTTCGCGACACTGTTAAGCTGACAGGAGGACAAGGCTGGACCGTACCCGCTGGTCGGCGTGACGGAACAGTGTCGAGAGCTTCAGAGGTGGCCGCAAATCTTCTGACGCCCAACAACACTGTGCCCGCGCTGCTCAAGGCGTTTCAGAGCAAGGGCCTGAACGCTGCTCAGATGGTAGCACTCGCGGGGAGCTCACACCATCGGACAGGCGCCTTGCATCACATTCGATGACCGCATCAACGCCGGAACGGTGGATCCCACACTCCCAGCCAGCTTCGCATCGGAGTTGAAGAAGAAGTGCCCCTTTTCGGGCATCACGAACGTAAGGGTGAGCCTGGACAAGGTCTCGCCCGGCAAGTTCGACATCCAGTTCTTCAAGAACATCGTGAATAAGCTGGGCCTACTGACATCGGATCAGAGCATGTGGGCAGACTCACGCACCAAGGGCCATGTGAGCGCCAACACCGACAGGGCAACTTTCAATGCCAACTTCGCGAAGGCCATGGTGGCCATGAGCCAGATCGACGTGCTCACGGGGAACTCTGGTGAGATACGACGACAGTGTCGACTTGTAAACTAACTCCTGAAGGCCAGTAGTCACTTTTGATGAGACCCTTTCGTACTTTAAACTCTTTCGTATGCGCCTGAAATTGCACAGCATATGACACATTCTTTGTAGACTAGAGATATACCAATTCCTCAAATTCAAGATTGTTTTAAGATTCGAGCTCTCGATGCATGAAGGCCGTCTTCGATAGCCTCAGCATGAGATTGTCGGTGATGTCTGAGCAAGATGACATCACAACGCGCATGTAACAGTGCCCTAATTGATTAATTTGATTGGCAGTTGGCCACTTCCACTATGTTTCCGCCTCCGTGATCGCTTTTTTATAGCGTCCCCTTTCATGCTACCGTGCGAGAATTGCAAAAAAATGTGCACATAAAGGAACAGTTAATCAGACTGAGTGATTCTCTACATCTGATCGATATAACCAAGTTGCATTCTGATCTCATTCAGCCGATCAATTTTTCATTTGAGTTGTAGTTGTTAGCCTCCAGAATCGACCGACGACCTGTGCTGTTGCTGAAAATGTGCCCGAGCACATAATGTAGAGAAATATTTACCTTCAAAAGATTTACCAATAGTAAACTGGTTAACACAAGTGGAGAACTAGGTTTAAACAACATGTTGAAACAACATTTTTCCAAAAATGTTGTTTCAACCCCACTCAAAATTGGATGTTGTTTCAACCACTAGTGCCAAACAACACTTGAGGAGTTGAAACAACATTTTCCTCGTTATGTTGTTTCAACCATGGCATGTTGTTTCAACCTAGGCATGGGCAATGAATGAAAAAATGTTAAATGGATTAATGAAAAAAATGATTTTTGATGAATGATGGATGCATGATAAATATGCATTTAGATGGATGAAACTTGTATTTACAATGAATGAAATTTGAAATGATGAATGAATAAGAGTTTTTTATTTGAATGAATTAGAATTAATTACACAAATATTAAATTTTTTGAGAGTACAATATGTGATAAACTACATATTGTAGAGGATGTACACAAATTTGAGGCTATCCTATACGAAGCCCTATTCTACATAATCATATTCTCTGCCTTCTATTCCATAGTAGTAGGAGCTTCCGCTCTTGCCACTCCTACCAACAATGATTCTCCTTCTTCTAGCGTGGTTTCTGATGAAAATGGAACGTCGGTTTCTTCTCGAGACGAAAGCACCTCAACCTGCCAGAAAGACGTGCAATATGTTAAGCCTTGGATAAAATTACATGTTACCTCTAAAGACAACTCATGATACGCTCGAAACACCAAAAGGCATCAACTTCATCCGAAAACATCAATGCCAGTGGCAGAAATCGCTCATGGGTGGAATAAACCACGTTACATAATACAGAGATGTCGTGACCGGTTGCACAACTCATCTAAGTATCAATAAGGTCTTTAGTTTCAGCAAACTGTTCCATGTTCAATGTCTGAAAGTTGCTAAGAACGTTACTTTGATCAATGCCTCAAGGTCGAAATAAGCTAGACAGTGCTAACATTGTCATGCACTGTAGTTGAGAACATGGAACCTTTGAATCAATAACGCTACTTTTCAAAGGTTGGTACAAAGTAGGCTAGAATCTAGAGTGAGCGGTTTAAGGAGACGCGCAAGGTTTAAGCAATTCCTGCGACAAAAGTGGAGAATTCTCACCTTGGCAGTAGCCAATAGCAGGATCCAACCAACAATACACAGCAAGAATGTCCCAAAGCTTCGTCATATACTTCTGGGAAGCATAATATTGCAGCATCCTATCAGTGCGGACCACATCTAAGCCAATTTGATGAAGGTTTAATCTCCATTGTACCGCCTTCTGTCAGGGACACGGAAACAGATGATAAGAATATGTGGAAATTAACAAGAACTGACAGGTGCTTGAATTAACAAGAAGAGTACATGAACAACAACAAGAGAGATGAGCTAGAGCTCCAAGAGATGCGTTGTCGAGACCGAGGGTTGCCTCACCGACTCCTCCTATATATACTAGCTAAGAAGAAGGTTCTCCGAACCTTCCTCAACCTAGGACCTTCTAGGACCTTCCAAGAACTTCCAAGACCTTCCGTAAGCTTCCAGGGCCTTCCGGAAACTTCAAGGACCTTCCAAAACTTCCAGAGACTTCCGGGAACTTCCAGAAGTCTCCTAAAGCTTCTAACCTTCTAGAACCTTCCTAAGTTGTCTACCTAGTACGTGGCCGTGATACAGGGAATCTTCAAGGAATCTTCGAGGAATCTTTTAGGGAATCTTCAGAGAATATTTTAGAAGAACCTTCTAGAAAACTTCTTGTATATCCGCGACATCACCTCCCCTTCTAGCTTCGGCGGTCTCCTCGGAAGCAACGTTGTTGTTAGTCAATACCAACGCAGGAAAATGAAAATCTGCCGCATGACATCCGCAATAAACTCCAATTGTTGTTCACGGCGCAAGTGGTTCATTCATCGGTCCTCGAAGCCAACGATAGTGGCGACGCCTTCCACTTCCGGCCAAGCGTGAACTTACGTATGCTTCGTTATGGAATTGTCCCGCAAACACACCTTCCTGCACCATTGAAAAGCGGCTCGACCAAATACAATCACCAAATGATCGATTCTTCTGAATCCTCCGTCGGCGTCGTGGCGTGGCGATTCTTCATCTCTGGTCGCCTTCGAGAGTTGGTTGGTTGAGATGGCATAACCTGTATCTTATCTATCTCTTGACTATCCATGACTAAAAACCAAACTATGACTATAGAAATTCTATCTAAACAAAATATGTAAATCAAATGTGAATCGAGGTTGTGTTCACTCTCCCCTTTTATTCTCCCGAGTGGGCGACGTCGGAGAAAGTTATCGTCGGAAAGGCTTAGGTTTATGAGGATATCGTTGATGAAATTCTTGTCCTTTTCCGCGGCGCATTTACAAGATTTTCGGCGTGTTCCCACGTTCTTTTTCATTGATGTCGTATCCGCTCCAATGCACAAAATACTCCAAGTTTCTTCTTCTGGCCGTGAATCCAAAGACTTTATCCACCTCATATTCCTCGTGGTTCTCACTTTCGATCTTAGGTGGCGGCGCCCTCGCACTCTTCCCGAAAAGTCGACTCGATAAGGTTCCAATAAAGACACGCAAGTGGAAGACTGGATGTCATTCATAGTAGCTTGTGAACTCCAACCGATCGCCACCTGGATTGATTTGTTTCTGGATGGCAAAATGGTCCCAATCTTCGATAGTCCAACTTATCACACGGCCGCTTGGCTTGATATTCCGTCGAAGCGACCATACTTTATCTCCGATCTTGAAAGTAGGTCGCCGTTCAAAAATTTATCTGCGGGACGCCTTGTACAACTCTTGGCGGTTTGCGATTGAAGTCTCGGCGTTCTTGAAGTTCCGATAGCTTCGCAAAATCTTCTCGCTCTTGGGTTGTTATTGGCGCCATGAATTCCATAAATCGAGCTTCGGGTGGTATCCGTAGTTGGCGAAAGAATGATGTTTGTTGGGTCCGACGCATGAATAGTGTTGTTGTAGGCGAACTCGGCAAGCGATGAATCTACGATCCAATCGTCTTGGCGATAGTTGATGGTGCAACGTAGATCTTCGCTTCCAATACTGATTCACCCGTTCCGTCTGTCCGTCGGTTTGAGGATGAAATGCCAAGAAAGCGATATCCACCTTCAATATCTCAAATAGAGATTTCCGGAACTTGAGAGACGAACCTGGGTTCCGCGATCCGACACAATATCATCTCCAAGCGGTAGTGATAACGATATACATTATCGAAAAGAGTCTTTGTCAGATCTTCGCCGACGATGTCTTCTTGCGAGGAACAAAATGCGCCATCTTCGCCACCGATCTACCAACAACAAAGATGTTGTCAAACGAGTTTGCGGCGGCAGTCCGTAATGAAATCCATGGAAACCGAAGACCGTACGGTCGATGCGGGATAAGCAATGGCCGCAAAAGTCCATAGGCGATCTGAGGGTTCTTCGACCTTGAACAAATATCACAAGAGAGAACAAACTCCTTCACATCCTTCCACATTTGGGGCCACCGTAAGTCTCGCGAAATAAGCTCCAATGTCTTGTTGTATCCAAAATGTCCCGCAATGGAAAGTCATGGCGTGATTGGAGGACTCGAAGTCGTGTTCGTCCCTTAGGAATATACAATCGCTCTTTCAAAGACAAAAGATCTCCTCCACTCAACTTGTCATTATCAAGACGCTTGATCTCGAGAGCTCTGCGAGAATCTTCAATTGTCGCGATGACGTGTCCTGGTTAAGGAAGTCCGTGTCAATTGGCATGACAATGAGCGCAAATTCTAAAATGCTCCGGTTTCAAATGCGGTGATGGAGGCCCGCCGATCCGTGGCGGCGATGTGCGACCGCGACGCAAGTGGAAGAAGTGAAGATGTTGCTTCGTTTGTTTCCCATCCAGGTGGCGCTATTCTCGTGTGGACGGGCGTTGTCGCGAGATGGAAACATTCTCCGTGGAAGAAGGCGCCACCATGGATCACAAAGACGGGCTCTCACTTCAACTTCCCCGCGTCTCTCTCTGTCTTGAGCTTGTCAACGTCTTCATGATCTTACCGCTCTATGACAGTCACCATCTCTTGTCCAACACATGCAATCTTTCTTCCGGTGATACAAAAATCAACTTTGTTGTTGCACATATGAAGATCTGGTGTTTTTGAGTTTGGTGGCGTGATCGGCGACGATGTTCAATGTCTGGTTCTTGGTGCCTTTCTGCGGCGATTCCGCCCACCGTAGGGGCATTCTGCAATCGCAACGGATTAGAACAGAATGATATTCTCCATCCTTGCTATGGTGATTGCGGGCTTCGTCGAGGTAATGCAACCTTAAACCCTTGATGCCATGATCGACCGTCTTTCGATTCGTGCTCGCTTCTCAAACAAATGTCCCGATGGAATGAGCTTCATCAATTCGTATTGTTGAGATCATACCAAGTCGTCAAAGTGTAACAAAGAGATTCATCTTGAAGTCTTCTTTGTTCTTTTGAGATTTCTCGTAGCGTGAGCATGCTGCGTCTTCGTGAGTCTGTTGGTGTTGGCGAGACATTGTTCGTGTCATGCAAGCGGGTTTGTCGGAAAGCTATGAGCGCGTAGCTCTTCAACAATTTGTTGCCTGTTATAAAGGCACATGTCGTATGTTGTTCGTTGCTTGTATGTAATGAATTGAAGTGGAAAGTGAATCGTCACGATTTGAAGCTCCTCGATTATTACGCGTGTGAAGTAGGTATGGAAAGCTTACGGCGGGAGTGTGACTTTGCGGGTGAAGCGGGTGAACGTGGCGCGAGCGCACGGTCTCATGGATCTACCAAAGGTGACGGTGCCCATCTCAATCTTTTGGCTAATCCCGATGACTTCCTCTGCGAGGAGCACGAGAGATCTTCACGCAGACGGGCAACCGGAGTTTTTCTACGGGGAGGCGCGGACCGGATGCGGAGTTTGGGTGCGGCGATATACTTGAGCACGATTGCGTGCGGGCATTTTCTAAGCTCCGTGCTCGTCGCCGTGGTGAACCGGGTCACGAGCCATAACGCCGCACGCAGCGATGGTCGATCGATAATCTCAATAGAAGCCGCTTGGATCTGCTTCTCTCGGCTCGGCCGCCCTCGGCGCCGCAAATTTCCTCTTCTTCCTCCTCTCGCGCGCATCCGTGCGGTATAAGCAAGTTGCGGCATTCGACGTCGATGACGATGATGTCGACGCCGAAGTCGCTCAAACCTCCCGAGCTCCGCTCCGACGACGAGCTGGTTCTCGCGAAGAGCCACAGGTGTGAACGCGACCATTTTGTGACCATATGGATGAATGAGAAACCCTGATATAGATGAAATCCTCTCGATCGGATGGATGAGAAATCCTAGTCCGTGTTGATATAGATGAGATCCTCTCGATCGGATGGATGAGAAATCCTAGTCCGTGTTGATATAGATGAGATCCTCTCGATCGGATGGATGATGAAAGCTTCTGGAGGGGATGGAAGTGGAGAGAGGCTCTCGGACGGATGGATGATGAGGAGGTTGGGATTGGACGGATGTGGATGAATGCATTGGGAGCGGATGGTGAAAGTTTCATCCGATCAACATTTGTGAGTATATTGATGGAAATTAATCCATACTTGTATAGGAAATTCTTTATCTTGGAAAGAATCCATTTTATCGAATTTGCATTTCGTTTTGTTTCGTACTTTATATTTTCTTTTTTTTGAATTCTTTGTATAAGATTCCTTTACAAAATAATCTCATGCTAGTTTTGTCTTTGCATCCGGTTGCGGTATGAATTTATTTCAGAGCATCGTGTCTTGTCCTTAATCAAATCATCCTTGAACTTCCTCATGCATCAAATCGAGGCATAAAAAGTATATGATATGTTTGAAAACAATTCAATTGCAACAAATATTAAATCAAGGATAATCTAGAATTTATCACTTGTAATACATGTTAGTGCAATTAAGTGAATACAAGTTTTTAGTCTTTTGTGCTAGAAGACTATCACAATCAATCTGTTTGTGACCTTTTATCAAAGGTGTGTTTGGTTGATCTTTCAAAGGGCGTGATTAGTTGACCATATGTATGGTTTCATATGGTTTCTATATATTATTTGACGTATATGTTTATTATACTTATCCATTATGATATGTTGTACATGTTGTATGTATGAATTTAATTAAGTCTTAAGTATACATATACTGTAGTTTTAATATATTCTCTTGTATATGTGTATATCCAAAGTTTGTACACGATCTCCTAGCTCTATATGCTGTATATGATTTTATATATTGTTTGTTGTATATATTTTTAACATCCACTATATCATATATGGTTTTATATATATTTGTTATACATAGTCTCTTACAATATTTAGAAGTATTTCTATATATAGTTTATAGTATATTACTTCACAAAAGACAAGACTTTGCAATCAACTCAATTGATGTCCTACTTGTTTGATTATGTTTATGCTTGTCCTAAGCTTTCACTCAATCTTACATGAAATGACAAATTTGCTCGTTTCTACAAATGTTTTTTGAAAAATTTCAAGATCTCAATTTTTGACAAAGAAATAATTCAAAAATTACTGAAAACTATGAAGATACAATGATGGTGCAAAGGGAAAGTTGATGCCCAAAGTTGATGAAAATCACAGATTCATAAAAGCACCTAAGCACCGTTCAAGATTTCTCTAATTCAAAACCATCATTCCACAAAAAATTTAGTTTGCCAATTTTGCACACTAAAGGCAAATTTTGCTAGAAGGAGGTTTTTGCACATTTAAGGCAAATTTGCACTTCTAAGGCAAATTTGCACTTTTAAGGCAAATTTTGCACTTCTAAGGCAACATTTGCACATTTAAGGCCAAATTTGCACATCTAAGGCAAATTTTGCACTAGAAGCAGATTTTGTTTGATGTAACAATACCAACCCACGACAATTTAAAGACAACAAATAAGAACACATATAAAGAGGCATTCAAAGATCCAATTAATAACTTTGGCATTCACAAAAAACCAATAACTTGCCATCATTGTCAAATATATCAAGTAAATTTTTCCTATAGGGTTGTAATATTGTCATTTAAACTCTGAAATAATTTCATCTCATCTTAACATGTGCATATAGAAACTTCTTCCCAAAAGTCAAGTTAGCCTAAAGACCAGAAGCAAATAATATTGTTCAATGAGCTAATAGTAAGCTTTATTGCGGATATGGAGTTATAGGGTGCCTTGGTCCTTCATCATAATGTGTTTTTCCTACATTTATATTCCTATATAAATGTACGTCTGTTATTTTAATCTCTCTTGTGTGGAGACCTTGTATTAAATATCAACAAGTCATCCTACTACAAATACTTAATGCTTGGAGTATTTTTTTGAACACTCAAATAACAAAATAAGGATTACATTCAATATCAAAAAAATCAATGCAACTTTCTTTTTGTATTTGACTATAGAGTTTTGATGTGTGTGAAGAAGATCATTTTTCAAATTTCATATTATCGATTGTAAGTAGTTTTGAAAAGGCATGATCTTTCAAAATGCTTCAAAAGAAATTAAATCACTTCAACTTTGTTTTATGACAAGTTGATGCTAAACATATTAATGGTTTTGGGAATCATAAAACTCCGATTATGATTTTATAAATAAGATAGATAGATTGAGATAAATAATGTGGAAAAAGAGATATTTGACATTGTCAGTTTTCAACCTATAAAGAAACCAAACCTATTTTGATACAAATGATGTTTTTCTTTCTCTTATTCAATTTTGTACATGAAACAAACAAGAAATAAACTAACACCACACGTTTTGATGATTGTGGCAATAAAAAAATAAAGATTGGCGTTAAATCATAAGAATCAAGTTGTTTGATGAAAAATATTGCATCATCGAGTTTACATAGAGGATGTATTTCGAGCAATGAAATTTCCTTATGAGCAATCACAAGTGTATCTCATTCTATAAACCAATCAACACTATGAATAGTTAAATTTATTGTACCCTACACTTAGAATCTAAAAATTTACAAAAGAGTAAAAAAATCTAGTGAGACTGCTATGAACTAATTTTATTTTTACTTTTAATTAAAATTATGAGTATATGCAACATAATACGTTGTAGCTTTGAATTTTGTAAGTAGGGATTTTTATAAACACCTAGAATATGTATATAACTATATATTCAAATACATGACTCTTTATGATGATGCATAAATTGTAAATTCACAAGGGCATTGAATGAAACATTATATGTTTGTTGTAATAATCAAAGTATGATAATCAGTGTATAACCTTATTATAGTATTTGAGAAATGATCAATCAAAAAATCTAAACATATTGATAATATTAGTCACTAAATAATGTTTGAAAATATGGTAAATATTTACGGAAATTTGATATACTTTGTGGAAAAAATATGTTCATAGTATTATTATCTTGTAAGTAAAATCTAATATAATTCATGTTGAAATTACCATAAAAGACACCATTACTTTACTTTCTTATTATTGATTGGGTGAACTTGAGTTTTTTATCATCTTAAACTATCATTGACCTATAAAAATCAATATTACAATATTTAATCAAAATATAAATAATAATAGTAATTGCATTGTGCCAATTTTGACTTATAAGCTTCAAACTTATCATCTTCACTTTTTATGATATCATGTTAACCAAATATCTTAAATTACAATTGGTTACCTTCTATGAATGAGATATTGATTATATTTAATCATTAATGAGTTGCAACTTAGATTACAAAGCTTTTTCTCCAAAAATGTTCAATCTTAGGGTAGAAGTATTTTGATCAACTAACAAAAATTAACATAAGAGCCATTCATTCCTTACGCAAAATTAAGTATTTTCAAAATAAAAGACATGGCATATATCTCTCAAGATAATGACCATCTGGGACAGAACGTAGTAGAAGAAAGTGGACTTGCTGATCCCGGTCCCTTAAGTACAGAGAGTCTTGGGAACTTAGGAGATACATTGAGATTTAAAAATTCAAATCAATCTCGAAATCGAATTGCTCAAGATTTTGATAATTCATTAGACTATGATAAATTGGGAGGTTTTATGCAGTCTTCCAACCCTAAGGGATCCAAATCCAGTTTAAAGCGGGCTTCGTCATTTGGACATAACCGATCTACTACTAGAAGTATGTCGAAACGCTTAAAAGTAACAAACAATGATAAACAACGTCGTGGATTATCACCTAAATCCAAAAAAGTGGCGAAAAGCCTTCTAGATACTATTTTAGGAAGAGACACAATTTTAGGATTAGACCGTGAAATATTGCATGGTCTTGTACATGATGATACAAGTAGAGAAATAGTACAATATATACCGTCGGGGTTACCTCCTCAACGACCTAATACTCCACTTGATCATCAATTCAGTAATGAGTTAGAAAATCTAGTATTTGAGCTTGATGAGCTAGGATACTCGGCTTCCCTTGATGATATTGATACTTCAAGCTTTGACTTAGAAACATCAAATTTTGAAATACACTCGCCTTCCCTAGATGATGTTAGTACATCATGCTTTGACTTAGATACATCGATGTTTGATCCAAATACATCAAGCCCGTCAAACTATGAAAGACTATGTGATACAAATAACAAAAATAGTCTAAGAATAGAACAAGCGGAAACATTCATAAAGTCTACTTCTAAAATACTTGAGCTTTCTTATCCACATTTGACGGATGTTACGGATGATCCAAGTGAAGATTTGCCTAGAAATATAGAAATGTTATCATCAGATAGTGATGAAGATGAAGATTTATACATTTTAGATGAAAAAAAAACCAAAGGGTTATCTGAAGTTACTTTGGGAACAAAACCACATATGGCACCTCAACAAAATTTGTCACTTTTGGGTAAATCGAGTCAAAATGAGATAGCCCAAAATCGCCTAAAACGCTTGAGAGCAAATAATCTCAGCAATAAATTACAAAATTTAGAAGGAATTAAAATTGTCATGGGATTGAAATCTAAGTTGGATTCTAATGTCGAAATAACATTTCAAAAGGTTAACTATCTAGAAATTGCAAAAAGTTATGCAAAGAAGCCTATACCACCTGAATGGGAATTGATGGAAGATCCACAGTTGATTGGAATGTGCATGAGTATACTACCTAGATTAAAAGTCTTAGAAGCTTGGAATATTATAAAAGATAACTCACAAGATGATCATATAAAGATTATAACTCCTTGGAATCCTACCATGTATATGGATGATGTCTCTAGAATGTATAATAAATATTTTCCGGTTTTATTCAAAAAAAAATCTGGACAGATCTTAGCTTTTGATTATAGTAATCATCTTCACATAGATGATGTTTCTAACCAACATAATAAGGAAGGTTGGATTAGGATGCCATCTTTAGGATGGATAGGCTCCGATATAATTACAAGAATAATTGCTGCAAATGATGGACTTCTAGTGCTTGATGGTAGAAAGTTAGGAATGTCTCCGATTGTCATAAATTACAAGTGGATTGATATTCCTAAAGAAGTTTTTATATCCCCCCACATGGTTGAAAAAGACCAAAGCTTGCTAACCATCATAAATCCACTAACACATGAGTATGTTTTCTTACCACCTATACCCCACCTCACGTTTAAACAAAAGATTGGATACTTAAGTTTTTCAAATGCCCAAGAACAAAGTTATCGATTGTTTGTCTTGGGACAAGACTTGATTGAACCTACAAGAAAAGAGCAATTTGAACATAGAAAAATATATGGAAAAAACTCAAGATACAAACGATCTACATATGTAGTTAATTTTGCAATTTATAGTTCTAGTGAAAGAAGTTGGACTAAGCTTGAACAATTTGAGCACGCCAGAACAAATCATTTTGATTATGAGGGAGGGCGTGGAAATTGTGTTGTCATGAACTATGGTTTCTACTTTGGCGGATTACGAGTTACACCTCTTCCAGAAGAAATTGCTGATGATGAAACACCATCTGTATTTTACATCAATTGCAAAAAAGTGAAGTATCAATTCTTGTGTCGTAATTTTATATTGTATGATATTGCAGATATACGCATCCCTGAGGCACCCAAACTTGTAAAGATAAAAAATAAGAGGATATATGCAGTAACACGTGAAGCATCTGTAAGGGGAAATATTGGTAATAATGACCTAGTTCTTGTAGAAGTCCTATTAAATGCAGGCGGTGCTCCAAGTGGAAAATATGCTCAAGTTGTAAATGGCATGATGCCTGTTATGTATATATTTAAGCTTTTTAGAATGCAACAAGGTATTATAAATTATGAAGTTTATAGTGGTGGTGATTGCATAGCCTTTAGGACAAATCAACCCTTGTTTATACTTTACGATGTAAACACATTTATATGGAGGATGATTCGCACACCTCATGAAAACCTTCCAAAATCTAGTATACCAACAAAATATATAATAGTAGAAGGTGCTTATCAACCTAATTGGTTGGCAATACCTTGAATAAATGTCAAACCCAAATTTTAACATTTGAAGCATCCAAGATTGACTTACATTGTAATAGTGAAGCATCCAAGATTGACTTACATCGCAATAGTGAAACAGCATACTACAATCATCTCAACATAATTGTTTCTGAATCTTCACATATGCTACTTCTGCTTACTTCAAACTATTCAAACACGATGAAGCACATGATCGAACCATGTAGCAAAATTAATGAGGTTTATTGACCGTATTGGGCATACACCAAACACATACATATTGTGGTTTCAACTACAACTCATTACATATTAGGAAAAATTTCCTCAAACTTCAAGCATGAAGAAATTGACTTGACATTCAAGCAATAACATCTACTTTGTCTATGAGATACAAATCAAAATACAAAACTTACATAACTTTTGAATCACTAAAATTTCCAAAGAAGCCACAATGATTCATTGAGCATCCTCAAGAAGTTTCAAGACATTTCAAGACATCCTCAAACCTCCTACAAGAAATCATATCTAAACTTCACCAAATTTATTTGTTTCTCTTTTATGCACACATGACCTTAGGTGCTGGGGCTTAAATTTGCAGCAATCTGTATGGAACTTTTGTAAACAGAATCAAACCCATAACATCATGGCAGCAACAACCTTTGAATACCCTACACCATCCTCTGCTAATTGAAAGTCACCTTGGACCAAACCTGGTGCACATTTCAACCCCCAGTTCGCATCAGCTAGTTTCACATACTCAACTCTATCATGTGAGATTTTTTCCTTGGAAAACTAAAAGAACATCACCAAGTGATCTGCAAAGACTACTACAATAGATAAGTTGCTGTAACTGGCCTTGCAACTAGATATCATTACGATACAACTTCAAGAGTGGGAAGTTCTTAAACCATCAGGGGCATAAAGCTTTCGAGTCATTCCAGCTTTCCTTTAATAAATCTGAAGTTGTTGGATATCGCAAGCACAACTGCTCCAACTCACAGCGCTCTTTCATCATCTTCATCACTCCTGGAATCTCTTGCTCCCTTCCTCGTCCCTGAAATGGCAGCAAAACATACATATGTTCACATTTAGATAAAAAAACATCCGTGTAAGCTCCTGAAGAATGAGCACAGCAGCTGGATGTGATTTGGGCCACGGTGGTCGGGGTGGCCCGTATTGACAGGCTCCCACGACTACAAGGGCGGAGGGTGATATTACGAAGAAAGGGGAAAGAAAAGGAAAGTCTGAAGTGTGATATTACAAAGATGGGGTGTGATATTTTTATGGGTTGTAAAAATGACATTGTAGAGATTGGCTGTATCTAGAGAAAACAGGTACGTTGTATGTATCTAGTGGAAACGTAACAAGTTTTGAAAATAATGCATGTGCTGGTTAAGATCCATCTATGATCTTCTTACTCCTACAAAAGATATGTGGCTTCTTGAAGGTTGAAGGCTTACCATGAGTGCCAGACACTTCATGAGTTCAGCATATGCAAGGGGCCAGCCAGGAGCAATCTGTCATGCAACTCAAAAAAATAATCTGAACAGATACATCTCTGTTGCTGTATGCAATTCAACCTGAGTCTGTTTCTCATCTTCAGCCGCAGATCGATTGATGAAGTGTTGAGCTAGATTGGAACTTAGAGCTATTAAACACTGTAGTAAATGAATTCTCGAAAGTACACATGATAATATCTTTCTTTAAGCTTACTGCATGATTAGATCAACTTATATTAAGCAGATAAGCAAAAGTGGAGAGGGCTACCTCAATGGCTCGTAACAGGAAGCGCTCACCATCTTCCAGAGTGCACTTTCGACCTGCTCGTCCACCCAGTTGGCCTGCTGGAGCACCCTTCATACAACACCGACCTGCCTGATGGACACACTTTCTAGGGCTGTCTCAAACTGGAAAACAATTGATAGAATGGTACCTAGCCACATAGATTACAAACATATGCTTGTGAAGGTGACAATGAAATGCTAAAGAACCATCTGCAGCTAAAAGAACCTCGAGTAAGAGGTGAAGGTATGCGGTATAGCACCTCAAGAGCGGTCCAATAACAAGTTGGGCGAAGGCCAGCTCGCCGCAGCAGCATACTCAGGGCGTTACTCCATTGTCCATCTGTAATCGATTACCAGTTAGAAGCACTACTCTTGAATGCTCACCTAAAGTGGGGTTCATGGACTTCATTGTACGGGGATTGGGATTGAGATGCCATTCTCTTATAGGCACTAGTGACCAAGTGGGAGCTCGTTTGTAACTTGAGAGGGGTTCAAGTCATGTCAGCACAAACATGTAAGGATAGGTTAAACAAACACTCTATTCAGCAAATGTCAGAAAGAGATATTCACTCCACATTCTAAACCTTGAACCACTTTGTGTAAACTGCCTACCTTCCATGAATTGGAGTGCGGAGTTTCGGAGACGCCAAGCTAGTAAGTCTTGTGGTGCAACACGCCTGCTTAGTTTTGTTGATAAGGTCATTTGGTCCGTTGGCAAGCCTGTAATAGTATCATGCCAACCACCAAGCTGCGCCTTCCCTTCCTCTGTCTGCAACTTCATCATCTCCTCATCAACACTCGTACCATGATCCATCGCCATTGACCGCCACCCGCTCCACATCTCGTCGCCTCTGCACTTCTGAAATCAATCCACCTCCTTACCCTCATAGTACTACACCGAAAAGGACTACCCTCGTAGCAGTCTTTCAAACAGACTCAACTAGTCACAGGCCTAGGGTTGGGAAAGGATTGCAACCTTGATTTGGCGAGCTTAAAGACGAGCAATTGGGTTGAAGATGAAGAGACATTGGGTGCTATAGTATATGCTAGCAGTGGGTGAAGCAATGCCATGTCTCCACGCTCGAGCCTCAACTGCATCAAACCGATATCGCACTTCTTTAGTAAGGTGATTACAACTTTGGCATTAGAGAGAGATATCATTGATCGATGGTACCTCCGTGGGAGCGGCAGCAGGCACGTCACAAGGTTGTGGAAATGAGATTGAATTGGCAATGCTGTCGTTCATGATCCAATGACTTCTTGGAAACACTGCTACTCCGCCACAGAACTCGTCCGCAGTCCTATCTGCCCTGCGCCCAAATCTTCATCATATCAACCATCACACATTCTCTATCATCTCTATGATTCAATAGTGAAAAACTGTGTTTTATGATTTATCCACAGCGACTCAAACTAGTTCTGAGCAACTTAAACAATTGTAAGTTATGATTTATTGAGTCATTGTGAACAAGTCATAAGACATGTTTTTTCTACTAATGATTATTTCATATTGATCCCAATGATACAATAATTGGTATCCACGACAATTTCATTTGCTTGATCTTCATCAACTGCACAGATCAAAAGCATAAGGGACAGAACCGGGCGAGTTACCGACCTGAGAGAGACACGATAAGAGTTGCACTCCAAGAGGGTCTTCGCAATTCTTCGCCTTGCATGCCAGCAATCTGACAAACATCACGCCTTAGATGAGTTTGTTTGCATCATAAAACACCCCTTGACCTCGTAATAACCTTCAGAAACGGCTTAAGAACATCCATATCTGTCTCACTCTTAATCATCTACTTCTCTCTGAAAACCAAACTACATTATAAACTACCAGCAGCATGAAGAAGAGTGAACGTAGGAGGAGGAGGGTCCGGTTCGACTGTATAGGCCTCTGGATAATAAAACAACGAAGAACTATCTAGTTCAATTCTCTACTAAGTTTAATATTCTCACGTTTCTAATGAGGAAAAGAACACTGAATGCTTGAAGAATACTGCATTCAGTGGTTAGGGTTTCCACAGCCTAACATACATACCTGCCAGGAATGGTGCCAATAAGGCTCAGGAGAAATAGCACCATCAGTGCATCGATGCCCTGCAGGTACGTACACAAACTCCCGGTGCTCAGGATCACTGGATTCCACTAAAAATGACTCCAACAACTTCTGTTGCTCTTGAGCAATCACCATGGCGTCACCGTCGCCCTTGCTCCACATTCCAGGGAAAATGGCATATCCATCTTCAAAAAAAAAAAAAAAAAAAAAAAAACTCCTTTTGAAATTCCCATAACTAGTTAACATATCGAAGATAACCTCTGAAGTCGATTTGCCTCAAAATTGCCAGAAAGTCTCGAAATTGCCAAAGACTACCAACATTTGATGTAAGGTGAAAGTCTTTAAAATTTAACGTATTTTTAGGCATGTAACTGTAGATCTAGTACCTAACTTGTATGCGTATGTGTGTATCAAACCTCACATTTAAACTCCTTACCAATTGTGAGATCGTAATGTTTAAAGTTGGAAAACAAGTTTTTTTTCCTTGTTGTAGAAAGGGGTACTACTCTTTTGAAGGCCAAAAAAAACCATTTCCGATGGAAGACTTTTTGATATGAGGTTTTTGAATTCTTGTTCCTAAAACATAAGATTTTACTTTTTTTCAAGTTTTTGTGCTTCAATTGATTTAGGCAGATTTTGAGAATAAGTGAGCATCGCAGCACATCTGTAACTTCTTTGTCCTACTTTGAAACAACATGAGGACAATTTGTTTTCACTTTTCACATATATTTTGAGATTCTTCCCCCTATATGTACAAAAGCATTCACGCACCACAAGCCTTGGCTTGGTGGTTGGGGCTCATGGCCCCCATTGAGGAGGTTGTGGGTTCCATTCCCCATGCCGGCGTGGTGCTCACCACTATAGTCCACCCAACTATTGTGGGGGGTCCTTGGACCTTGTTGTATGGGTACCTCAAAGTCCTTTGGGGGGATACTATGTCAAGTATCCTCAAGGCACTAGTAACTAGGCTAGAAACTAGCGTAGTTATAGTGTCCACCCTCAAGAGGGGGAAGTAGTATTGTTCCAATTTCCCCTTGTCTGGTGGCCATCAGGATATTAGCATTACGAACGGACACTTCATTCACGCCGGCCCCTTAGAAAGGGACCGGATTTTCTATCTATCTATCTATCTATCTACAAAAGCATTCCCCTTTAACAAAAGGACAAGGGCATGATATGGGTACCAGCAAAACGCATCTCATTATGTGTAACCTATGTGTAATTCATTATATATGTGCCAGAAATTCCTTTTTCAACCCCATGTATACAACTATAGTCATGCCACCTATAATATCATCTGGTTAGAATAATTTTTCAATATTTTTTTCTCAAAAGCAGCACTTTAAAATAATCACACTATTTTTTGGAGGGGGTAGTTACCCATATCATGCCCCGATCCAAGATTCCTCTTAAATTTTTCATGATTTGAGTTTTCTATCGCACAAGCAAAAAAGAAACTTCTATTTGCATCAATACTTTGCTTACAACAAAGAATTAAACTCTCAATCTTTAACCCTTAACCCCTAAAGATCCACGGCCACCAAAGTGGAGGTTTCCTATTTCGGGCAGCCTAGATGAAGGGGTTAAAAGTAATATTTTTTCCTAAAATTTTTAGTGGGTGCTCCTTCACCGCAAAGTGCATGTGGTAAAATTTCCAAATCCAAATTCCAATTTTAGAACCTTCATCTAGAAATTTTAGGTTTGAAGTCCAAAAAGGGCAGTTTAAATTTAGTCTTTTTTGAATTTCTTTTTTGGAAATATGTTCATGAACAAATCACTACTTGAGTTCCAAAGTGACCCAAGTCAAAAAGTTTGTCAATTTCACAAGTGCAGCCCTCAAAAATTACAAAAACAATCTTCACAATTTCTAGTAATTTCTGAATTAGCTCTTGCAAAATTTGTCAAAATTTAAGGTTTTGGAATTTTCCCAATTTTTTTTTTTTCTCAAATTGCACAAACTCATAAAGGCACCTACTCGCCGTTGGGATCTTTAATTAAGCCATATATATCGAATGAAATGCATGTTCTACTATACCTTTGTTTTTAGACCTTCTTTTACGAAATAATTTGCTTGAAGGTCACAAAAATGGAATGAGTTTCCAAAATTTTGCATGAGCGTACCCAACTTGATTACCCATATGAAAAAAAATATGGGAATTATGTTTGGGGTAACAATCTTCAATTTTCTCTTTGCTCCATGGAAACAATGTCTCACAAGCAATGCCCGAAAAAACTTTTGCACCAACTTTGAATGTTATGATCTCACAAATGATAAAGATCCAACAATTGAAATTTCACATGGTAGTAGTGATAGTAGGTAGGTTTGAGATCTTACGGTTGAAATTTCAGATAAAAAATAAAATTTTGACCATGTCTCAATTCGAACAAGGTGGTAAAAAATCGCAGTTTTTGGTTTTGGAAGTCCAAAAAACGCTTGGATTTTTAGGGGTTAAAGGCGCTTGTCAGCCCCTCAAGCTGTTTTCCAACAGAATCTTGCCTGTAGTTCTTTTGATTCTCAGATTTTCACTTATTTTTTTATATCATTCTAGTCACCTTTTTGTGATGCATCTACAAAGTGAAATCCTACAATTCAAATCGCAATTTGTATGAGTGATTTGTGCTTTGAAAGGATTGTGATAGGTAGGTTGGGATTGCACAAAACCTTGTAGGAGGTTGCAAACTTATCATTGATTGGTTCATTCATGCTGCCCAAGTTAAAAAAGTGCACTATTCATGTTGCCCAAGTCCAAAAGATGCTGAGATCCAATTTCAGGCTGCCCATTGAGGAGTGGAAGGACCTTTAACCCTTAAAGGTCTGAACAACCATATTTTGGTGGCTAGAATACAACGTATTTTGTTTGTATTGGAATGCGTGCACACCTTTAATAGATTTGAGTTCAAAGAACAAGTTGACATATAAATCCATGCGGTTCTTCTAAGCTTTTAAGATCTCAATATAGAGTTTCTTGTTGGTAGCAAATCTCAATTATACGCCACCGTACATACTATCCCCAAGGGACCTTTAAGGGTTAAGGGCTAAGCAACTGCAATCTTTGGTTACCTTACTACCATCCTCTCTACAATGCACTCATATTCGATTGTTTTTGCAAGTTGGGTGAAATTTGAGGCAACATACCTTCTAGAAGAAATTTCAAAGTTCATAATCTTGCATTCATCCAAAGATTGTACAAAATGTTCTACATTACTAAATCAATAGTTAGACTTTTTATCAATGAAGAAGAAACCGTACATGCTAGTTGCATTGTAGGGAACATAACTAAGAAGAAAAATATGCTCTAATTTGCAAACTCTCTAATAAAATGACATGCCACAAGAACATACTCAATCTCCCACACACCAAATTTGGTCAGGATTTAGCTCACAACATTTATCAAATTGATAATTTAATGAGATTTTCGAAGATTATAAAAGGAAATATGAAACATGGGTTGGTGAGACTAATTACTCCTCCCCACTAATAATGAATATTAATGAAACCTACTAATAAAGATGGAGCAAAATTTTACCCACTCTAGCAAATCATATCACTTGTTAAATGCAACAACTTTTTTTTCTTATGATTTTGCACATGCCAAAAGTGGCTAGACAGTTACAACAAACAATTAATGTTTTAAAAAAATGTGATTTTATTGCTTGTGGTGGTAGTGGCGCTTGAGCATGGCAAACAAGTACTCGTTCCAAGTGTCTATGGCACCGGGTGTGCACCAATGCAAGCAGTCTTGGGGAGGGGGTCGTCCGTTCGCGTCCCGCGACACCCGCTTGGTGGGGTCGTTGTTGCGGTACGGGCCCGGGTGCCCGTCGGCCCGGTACGTAAACGGGAACGTGACATCCATGACGGAGAGTTTCGAGGTAGAGTTTTTCCCGACCTCCACGGCGTCTCTTATCGCAGTCATTTGGTGATTGTACATACGATCTAACATTTGGTTGTATGGTACCTCCTTGTGAAGTAATGGCTGGGTCTTGCCTGTGCACGAGCCTCCTGTGTTCCAATTTCCACCTTCGTAGTGGTCGGGTGCCCATGTTCTAAATATTGTCAGTCCCCTACAAACACACAAACAAATTATGAGTTTCAAGATTATCAAAAATCCATTTCCTCATTTTGCAATATATTTACATTCCTTGATATACAATCTAAGAAACAAATTCCAATTCACTACATTTAAAAAAAATAAATCAAAACCCACCAAACAAATTTATACATTCAAACCATTAACAATCATTTCAAGAGACCTTCTAAGAATACTCCTTCAAGCTAATCAATTAAGAAACCTCCCATATTCAAATTTTAAATATTGAACAATTATATTGGTAATCTGAAAAATTTACTAATACTGCAACTCCAAACTTTCTACTCTCAAAAAATCTCAACATAGCATATATAACAAATACGGCCATAGCAAGAAAAAACACCAATGGTTGAAGCAAAGAAAATCATGCACCTTTCACTAATGTCATCCACTACTAGAATTTGACCCCATTTGCTACGTTTGTGATTTCATAAAAGCCATGTTTGGGGAGTAGCTTGAACTACGTGTTAGCACATGTTTGTTCCAAACGTAGCTTCTGAAATCACATGTGCTGAAACGTAGTTTAAGCTACTCCCCAAACATGGTTCTTATGATAACAAAAAACAAAGCAAATCGGGTCAAATTCTAGTAGTGTATATTATCTAGTTACGTTTCAGCTACTCCCCAAACATGGTTATGATGAAAACAAAAATGTAGCAAATGGGGTCAAATTCTAGTAGTGTATATTAGCTAGTGATGACATGATTGCGACATTCATTCTCACTTGAGGTTTGACAACCTTTTGAAGATTTTGGGTGTTGAAAGAATGTGTGATGGGAGTGCTCACTTGTACTTGGGGTGAGTGACGATGGCCTGCAAAGCCGTTCGCATGCCTTGAGCGAAGGCACCGAGGGTATCACGCTTGAGGGGAACGGAGGAGTTCCAATACCCTTGTCCGCCCACGACGGTGGTACCGTTGACGACGTAGGCGGCGGCCTTGGTGCCCCACCAGTGGCCACTGGCCACCACCAGCACGTCGAAGCTTGCCAGACTGTTGCCAATGTGCGAATCCAGCTCATCGAGGTGCAGGCGAGGTATGTTCTCCGGTACCGTTGCCGTCGCGTTGCCGCCGCTCGTCACGTTCACCAGCCACGACGACCATATCCGCACCGCCCGGAAGTCGTATTTCGTGAACAACCACTTGCCCACTTTGCCACTGCTTGCATCCACCGGCACCTCCACCTGCATCCATCTCTCGAACTCCCAAAGATGAGAAAGTCTCCGATCAAAACATCGTATCACTGCACTGATTGGAGTTTGTTCATCAGTGATTTGAGTGGAAGAATCGAATCGAAAGCCGAGTATTTTCATTCAGTTCAGCATCCGAAATGAAAAAGAGCCTCTTCGAATCATGATAGTGTGAGGACTAGATAGAAGACAACAAAATGGACTAAACCCATGACCACATTTGTAGTGGTGAGGCTTTTTGTTCCTCGAAACGAAACACGATATTCGGTCATATATGTCAAGGTGATGACCTTGGCGCTCACAAGGTAACCATTTCTGGGGGTGGGGATTTCTAAGCGTCAAAATTTGCATCAGTATATGAAAGTATGAGGATGGAGTAAACTCATGTACCCGCATGTATGGCCTGAGTAATTGTGGTGAGACTTTTTGACTCAAGAAGCAGATTACTTTTTAGCAGTTTTCCAGTGAAATGGTGACTGCGGCGTACGGAAAACGGATTCTGGGGGTGCGGAAACATGAAATGTGGGATTCTGAGCTTACCTGCCACAATGCGCACATGAGGGCCTCGTAGTGGTTGCGAGTGACGGAGTCGCCGATGAACGCCAGTGTCTTGCCACGCATGAGCTCAAGAAACGCAACGGGATCCAGGTCGGGCAGCTCGCACCCTGCCGGTTTCCACTTCCAGGTGATGTACCCCCTGTCCGGCCGCCCATTCCCCGCGCAGTTTTGATGCGCAGTTATGATGGGGCAGCTCGAGTTCTCGTACAGCGGTACCCTGGTCTTCTCCTCCACCCACTTCCCTTGAAACAAATCGCACGAATCCTTCTCTGCACCCACGCAAGCCACATACTCATGAGAAAAACAGCAGGCGGCTCCGGCGCTTGCATGAATGCTGCGCTTTCCGCGAGAACGAGGCTACCTTTCAGTTACATGGATGCTTCCCAGTACCTGGTTCGGAAGGAAACTGCAGCAAGCTCTGGCTCGCATTGCCGCTGCTGCTTGCTGCTGATTCCGCATCGTCGATCTTTGCCGGTGGGACGGACACTTGCTCTTCGAGCTTTGCTGGAGGAGGAGGAATGGGCACTTGTTTGGTACCTAGTGGACGCGCCACTTGTTTCGGACTGGGATTGGCCAGAAGCTGCTGCTGGTTCGAGGGATCGTTACACAGAAGACTACGGTCCTGATTGCTCATCAAGGGTCCAACGAGCGCCACAATGGCGAATGCAATCGCGACTGCGACCAAACATAGAAACGGTAGCTTCACCCAACACGCTTGTTGACCGCCTTGCACCATCTTTCCAACTACTTTACCCAACAAATCATCGATAGACCGCACCAAAAAATGCCTCACTCAACATGAAACAAAACTGCGTCACGCTATCGAAATTCGTAAGTACCAACCTACTAACATCTCCTCCACGACCCGAATCCTCACACATGCTACGTACACCCACTCAGGATCCGCCCTCGAACGGATCAACAATAGCCAGCGATCGCACACATGAGCACTACACTCACTCAGGATCCGCCCTCGAACGGATCAACAACAGCCAGCGATCGCACACATGCTACACTCACTCAGGATCCGCCCTCGAACGGATCAACAATAGCCAGCGATCGCACACACTCAGGATCCGCCCTTGAACGGATCAACAAGAGCCAGCGATCAGTACTAGGAACAACAACTGATCCGTCAATCCCGAGAACGACCCACAAGCAGGCATACATCACCTGCCTGGAAGATGCAGCCAACTGTCGCTCGCACTGTACCGTACAGCAAGCTGCACACTTGCCAGATCAGGCAGGGGATGCTCGTAGCACTAAAAGTGGCATGACCGCATCACTGCGAGCAATACAATACAGATAGAAAAAGTGTGAGGAATATGAATATAAAAGTGAGTGGTTGTGGAGCAGGAAAGCGCCGCCGAAGCGGCCGGGTGGAGTGTGTAAGTCAACATTTACTTTTGGAAGGCGAGCAGTGGGTCGAGTTATGGCTCGTGACGAAGAAAACCCAACTGTTCATGGATCGTCACTTGCACTCTGCCCTTCTATTTTAGCGTCGTCTCTCTCCGATCTTTGTTTCGGCGAAGGTGCCGCCTCTAGTACATGAGCATTTCTTTAGCTAATAATATCTTACACGAGAGAGGAACTTTTACATTTTTCTATTGTTTCTATGGTTTGTTTAACATGTGCGCCATAATTTCCATCTCTTTATCAACTCTTGCTACTGTACAGCTTGTGGCCATGATGGAGATTTGTGACTAATTCATCATCAAGCGGTGAAAGATGGTCACATGGCTTGTCGGGAAACAGCAAATCCGAGCCTCACTTCATTTATTTCAGTTTTTTGGGTCTAAGTACACTTTTCATGCACATTCAAGCACCACAAGTCTTGGTTTGGTGGGTAGGGCTCACCGTCCCCAATGAGGGGGTCGTGGATTCTATTCCCCATGCCGGCGTGGTGCTCACCACCAAACGTAGGGCAACTTTCTACAACCACAGGGCTGGTGAAAGAGCACGCCGGATTCAGCGGCCAGAGTTCGGGCCCAAGTTGGGGAGTTTGGGCCAAGGCAAGAGGTGCCCAATAGCACTACTAAGGCCCGAACATTTTGGCGCCAAAACTGTGCCACATAGGATGCCACACTGATAGAATAAAGTGAAGTTCTGGCCGGGCCCTAGTATAAAGCCCTTGGGCCCGATTTGAAAGAATCGAGCCATCTTACTAGTCAAAATTTCAAGAATTTGGGTCTGCCCTTAATTCAGCCCCAAATATAAAGTGGCCCTTAGTCCACCCAACTATGGTGTGGGGTTCTTCGACCTTGTTGTATGGGTATGTCAAAGTCTTTTGGGAGGATACCATGTCGGATATCTCTAAGGCACCAGTGGCTAGGTAGGAACTAGCATAGTGTTCCTCTCGTGAGGGATTGGTGGTATTGTCATTGGTGTGATGACCTCTAAATAGGATGGAGTTTCTCTTCTTCATGCACATTCAAAAAAACACTTGGGAGTTACATGCTCCCTTCACAAAAACATCATAGTGCAATCAATACTTACAAGGAGCATCTTTGAAACAAGTGTGTGATGATTGAGTCACTGCTAAAAGAGAGGGAGATTTTTGCAACATTTTTATGTAAACATTGCTCAAGTCTAGCAGTGGCCCGGTATCTGCTTTATCAATGTTTCCAACCCTAAATCTATAGAATTTCACATGGCGTTTGCTAAAGCATGAATCTTTCATAGCGTTGCTTTGCTTGAGCTATGTTTAACACACAAAAAGATGTAGACTCCCCTCCTCCAAGAATTAAAGCTCGGAATGTCATACACTCAAATTTGCAACAATGAAGTCTAATCGTCATTCTAATTACTACCCGATCAAACACAAATGAACGTAATTATTCTGTGGGCCTTCACTTGAAATGTGTTGAGATCAAGTTCAAAGCAGCTTATTAGCTCCTTTCGAACAAAGAAAGTGTATTTTTTTTCTTTAACCCTTAAATATCCAAAATATCACAAGAACATCATTTTTGATTTAAGGGTCGCTTCACACTATGGCCATCCAAGTCGAGAGGCCGTGGGATTGAGAGTCCAAACTTTGTTGAGAGTCCAAAGAAATATAATGAAAATAGCCAATAAAATATTGTAATTGGGGCCTTTGGTTGGGCATAGTCTGAAGCCTCCAAAGGCCAAGCCCAAAGTCGAAAGCTTTGGCCATGAACTCCCAAGGCCTCTCAACTTGGATGGCCGTAGTGTGAAGCCTCCAAAGTCCAAACCCATATCACTTTATTCCTTGTTCAAGGCATCCTTTTGATTTAACGGCCAAGATCTTGTCAGTTTTTGAATTTCCTATGAATAAAATGTGACGGCCTCTCGACCATAGTTTGGGTCTTGTAAATTGCAAGACCCAAAGAAATGCCGAGAGGCCGTCACCTTGGTCAAAAAGTGTTGCCATGTAGGCCATTAGGAGAGCGACGGCCGGTGGACTTTGGCTTCTAGTGTGAAGGCTCGAGAGGCCGAAACTATGGTTTCCTGCAATTTCATTGGTTGAAATCGACGGCCTCTCAACCTTCGGCCATAGTGTGAAGCGGCCCTAAGGCACAAAACTTTGAAGACCCATAACTTCTTTATCCCAACACGCTTAATCGAAGCCAACTTTTGCATTTGGCTTCTCATAAACATTAGTTCTCATATACATTATCTTAGGTAATTTTTCTAATTAAGATCCCCTATTTGTGTTAGAAAGGAAAAATAGCAAGTTAGATTTTTTTTTCAATATTTTTACACATGTACACGAGCATCTAATGGGCCATTACCAATTTAATTAATTTCATGGAATATTGGAATATTACCCCTCCCGCCCATATGAGTTAAAAACAGGGAAGCTATTTTTATTAAATAGAGGAACTTTCATCCAGGTATGTAGCTGGAGAAAGGGAATATAGACTGGCACTGTAGAGCATGTTCAGAAGCTCCATTTAGGGCCGATTTACACCTAGGGGCCGGGCCAAGTTTTCTTGGGGCCAATTGCTTGAAATTTCAGCCCGTTTTTGGGTTGGGGTCGGCCTCAAGTCCTCATTATAATATGATTAGAATGGGGGCCGATTTTCCCATATGTAATGGCCTTCGGGCCAAGAAGCCGGGCCAATTCAATAAAGTCCAAAAAAATTCAGCACTTCTCTCTCTTTTTTCATTGGCATTTTTTCAAAATGGATGAACGAAGGCATAAGGTTTTAGTGGCTCTTGTGTTCTTCATGGCCGTGCGACATGTTATGGCGGTTATTACAATATTGCAAAAACTTGCTTTGAACCAACATCATGGTGCGATGGCGATGGTTTTTGCTATGATGGTTGTGGAAGATAGTGCTTCTAGGAGGACACGGAGCATTTGGATGTATGACCGAAGCAATGTTTTTGCGAGACAAATTATTATTTGGAAGCTATTCGGTTCGGTTATTCAAGCAACTGAAGGTTACTTCCAAAACTTTTGATTACTTGTGTGGCATTTTATCTCCTTCTTTGAGACGTGAAGATTCAAAATTCGAGTAGCAGTAGCAATTCCTCTTAGAAACCGGGTTGCTCTTTCATTGAATAGACTTAGTAGTGGGAATTCATTACGTGGTTGTCTTTGAAATATATGGCATTCATGAAAGCACCGCATCTATCATTGTTAGAGACTTTTGTGCAGCAATGGAGAAGCATTTGAAACCATTAGTAATTGAGAAATTATCTATAAATTCTTTGTCTAGAATTGCAGCCGAATTTGAGGATCTTAGGGGATTGCCTTATGTTATGGGAGCAGTTGATGGAAGCCACATACCTATCATTGCCCCCTATAGATCCTACTTCGTATTATTGCAGAAAAGGTTTTTATTCGGCTCTACTTGAAGGCATAGTTGATAGCAAATGCAAGTTACGGGATTACGATTTTGGATGGGTGGTAGCCCCATGATTGGACTTTGTTCCAAAATTCAGATATTGGGAAAAGAGTGATGAAGGGTGAGTTATTACCTTATAAATTAATTGGTGATGCGGCTTATCCAATGAGGCCGTGGTTTTATTCTCCTTTCAAAGGTGAAAAGGAAGGATTACCTAGAAGCAGGCGCATTGGAACTTTATTCAATCATCAACAAGAATGGCGGTAGAGAGGCGTTTGGAATATTAAAAGGGAGGTGGAGGATTTTATTGAAGAGGATTGACATGCCTCTTGAAATGTACGAATGTGATTACAAAGTGCATTTGTCTTCATAATCATGTATCATACACCAAGACAAGTTCGATGATGAATGGGCCAAGGAAGGAGAGAGGATAATGCAAACGGAAAGTAGAAATCAGCTAGGAGATTTGGGGAATTCGATATTTTCATGGCGGCTCTGCAAGTGCAAAGGAGATGAGGAGATATTTGAGAATGAAGGAGGTTGAAGCTGGAATTATCTTCTTTGAAGACCTTGAAGGAACCGAGGTGAATGAAAATGATGGTGTAGAAGAAGAAGAAGAATTGAGTCTTTCAAATTGTAGAAACGAAGAAAGACAAGGAAGCTAGGATTAAAAATATCTTGTCTGAGCTTCACAAGCTCATGAATTACTAGCTCAATCGTTTTGGGAAGCACACTTGAGGATGGAAGGAAAAGTTCTCTTCCCCTGACTATGATGCAACCGATTCGGAAGAGGAGTAATTCTACAATTTGTCTATAAGCCTATCCATTTGCCGTTCTCTACCTTCCAAGAGAAGCGTTTGTCTCTTGAAAATTACAACCATGACCAAATCTGTTTTCGCCCATTTAATAAAAACTCCGTAGCATTCTTTCCCGAAAACTCTTCTTGTCGCTTTGATTCTTGAATTCGGAGTTGGAAGTGGACTTTCCTTCGAAGTGGACTTTCCTTAGGCGCCAGATACGATCTCCCGATAAGGCATCGGATAGTCCTTGTTGCTTCCTGGCCGATAGGTAATAACAAAGTCAAATCGTGACAACGACATATTCCACCGAAACAGACGTCGATTCAAGACTCGAGCCGACATAAAGATCTCCAAATTCTTGTGATCCGTGTATACGGTCACCTGGATGTCTGTGCCTTCGAGAAAGTGTCGCCACTCTTGGAAGGAATCTACTATGGCAAGAAGTTCCTTATCGTGGATTTCATAATTGATTTCATGAGCAGAAAAACTTTCGAGAATAGAACGCCACCTGGATGAAGCTTCCCGTCCCACGTCCATCTCAAAAATCGGCTCCCAAAGAAAATCAAGCATCGGTCTCCAAATAGAAGGCCTTTGTAAAGTCACGATGTCCAAGATTGGAGCTGTGATAAATGCCATCTTGAGGTCTTGGAATGCCTTTTTCTGCTTGAGGTCCCCATTCGAGCTTGTCGCTTCTGAAGTCAACCGAGTGAGTGGAGCGGCGACTTCGAGAATAATTCTTGATGAAGATTCGATGGAAGTTAAGAAATCCAAGAAAAACATTGTACGTCTCTAACCGTCTTGGAACCTCCCATGATACAATTGTTTCCACCTTCTTAGGGTCCATCTTCGCCCGTCTGTAGTTGCAATGAACCCTAAAACTCCATCTCGGTTTGGTGGAATAGGCGACTTCTCCAACTTGGCGTAGAGTCGCCGTTACCGTAGTTTACCGGCGACCAAACGAACGTCTTCTCGTCTTCTTCTTCGTTTTTGGAAAATATCGGGATGTCATCCAGGATAGATGACAACAAAGTCGTCAAGTCTTCCCGAAAGATGTCATTCATCATGTGTTGGAAAACAAATGGAGATTTGGTAAGGCCAAAAGCGTGACATTATATTCAAAATGGCCATACCAGATGCGGAACGAACGCCTTCCACTTCGTCTCTCTTCCTCGATCCGTCACGAGGTTGTAAGCTCTCCTCGGATCAATTTTGTAAAGATCTTTGCACGTCCGAGCTGCTCAAAGAGGCCCGAAATCGAGGTAACGGGTAACGATTTTTCTTAGTTACCTTGTTGAGCCTCGATAGTCCACGCACATTCGTAAGCCAGCCATCCTTCTTCTTTACAAACAAGATCGGTCTTTGGTGGCGACTTTGAATGACGAATGAAGTTCTTCGCTAGATTCTCGTCGATATCTTTTTCGCCCGAGCCCGCTTAACTCCGTTTGAGAGAGATTGTAGAATGGGCCAAAAGGCGGTTGTCCTCCTTTCTTGCGGTCTATGGCGCGATCGTATGGCCGATCTTTCGGTAGTATGTCCGCGTTAACCTTCAAAACACGTCGCAAAATCTCAGTATTCTTTCTGGTATCTTGCCGTCGAACTCTTCTCCGTCTTAGTTGAAATTTGCATAGATGACAGTCTTCTTCTTTGGATGATCGTCTGAACGCCTTCTTTCAATAAACAATGGTTTCACTATCTTGGGATGTCTACTAGGTTGGCTCTTGGAATGTTCTTTGGAAAAAGTCGTTTTCCGCAACTTCCAATCTATGGTAGGGTTATGTTTTTCTAACCAAGAGGCCTAGGATGACGGGGTTTGACGAGGTTAATGACATTAAAAACGACGTAACTACTATGGTCCTTAAACGCCACCTCTATAGGTCTTGATTCATGGGTGACATCTGCCAGAGACAATAAAGGTCGTCCATCTATCACCTCTACATAAACAGGTTTGGACTTACATGCTAGACGAATCTTGTGGCGACTTAAGAAATTCTTCATCTAAAAAAAGCAGTAGATCTTTCCCGATCTAATAGAGCTAAAGTTTTGTGTTTTTGAGGACCAGAGACAGGAATTGTAAAACAACGGGCGGGTTGGACGGAGAAAGAGGAACCCGATTGTTGTTGTGGCGTTGAATCGTCCAGGCCGCATGGTTCTCTTGTATCAGAATGCGTAGATCGTCGTTTCCGGGATCACCGCACTCCTAGTCTTAACAATGCACCGGTTCGCTTCTTGGGGCAATTTCAACCTTGTGGCCTTCTTCTCCGAGATAAACATAGTCCTTCTTCCATACGCCGTTTCTTCTCTTCGGGTAAGAGAGCTTTGACACGTCTTGCGTCGATTTGCGTGGCTTCCGCCTCCGAATGAGAACTCAAATTGTTTGCCGACATACTCGTGGTGTAGCGACTCGTTTGGTATTTTGGTATTTGCTGGCCTCTTGTGACTTAATAAACGGTTGTCGACTTTATAGCTTGGCTAATGGTTTCGTTGAGCGTTTGCGGATCGGGAAGAGATAAAAGTAGGTCCTTCACATCATCCTCAAACCCCAATAAAATCGACTCACCAACGCTTCTTCGCCCCAGTTGATGTCACTAGCCAGATTGTCTAAAATCGGATCGTGAAGCGATCACGAGCGCATTCCTTGTCGTAGTGATCGGATCTTTGTTGTAGCCATCGGACCTTGTCGTTTCGCCAAAATCTTACGCAAATCATCAAACGTCTCAAAGTTCTTCCGAGAATTGGCGTCGTTTACCGAAGCAAGGAAAAACGCGACGAAACTGCGCGTAGCGAGTTAAACAAGTCCAACACGCGCTCTCCGTCGGGATATCGTTCGGGCCATAAAATCGTTATCAACTTGATTTGGTTGATAAAACCGAAGCTTGGAACGCGCGTTCCGTCGAACTGTCGGGAAAGTAGCTACTAGGCTCCTTCCGTTGTTGATCGTTGGGTTTTGTTGAACCAAAAGGTGTAGTCGCCTCCTCCGGTGTAGTTCTTGAGGCTGGTGAATCGCGGATGATGTTATCCCGGATCTTTCCGTCGTTGTGAATCTTGCCATGGCTCCTTCTATCTCCGGCATGTCATGTGATAATCGCGTGAAGCGTTAAGTGATGGCGTCGATTTGGATTCCAAATTTTCAGCCATACTAACGTCTTGATCTTTGACTAAATCTACGAAAGAATAGAAAAAAATTTGACTGAGAAACAATATTGGTTTAGAGGAGGGTAATCCGCAACCTCTAAAACACTAAAGACACCTTCGAGAAGAGGGGTAATCCACTCTCTAACAAGAAGGGACTAACTCGATATTTGTGAGAAGGTAGTCTCGACAAACTTGTCGAGGACACTAAATGTATTTATGATAAGAATATGTGGAAATTAACAAGAATCGACAGGTGCTTGAATTAACAAAGAAAGATACATGAACAACAACAAGAGAGATGAGCTAGAGCTCCAAGAGATGCGTTGTCGAGGCCGAGGTTGTTGCCTCACCGACTCCTATATATACTAGCTAAGAAGAAGGTTCTCCGTAACCTTCCTCAACCTAGGACCTTCTAGGACCTTCCAAGAACTTCCAAGACCTTCCGTGAAGCTTCCGGGCCTTCCTGAAACTTCAAGGACCTTCCAAAACTTCCGGAGACTTCCAGGAACTTCTAGAAGTCTCCTGAAGCTTCTAGAACCTTCTAGAACCTTCCTAAGTTGTCTACCTAGTACGTGGCCGTGACACAGGGAATCTTCAAGGAATCTTCGAGGAATCTTTTAGGGGATCTTCAGAGAATATTTTAGAAGAACCTTCTAGAAACTTCTTGTGTATGTCCGTGACACCTTCTCATTCTGCTTCTCAAAAGGAGGCTTTGAAGAAGTCTCCTGATACGCTCCATTCATGGACCCATTCCCTGCATGCAGCACATGCATCACACATGTCTCATATAAATCTTTCATCCCAAGCCACCCTTGCGTCTATGTAAAAGTTTCATACATATATACCCAGACTATAACCTTCGATATGTATAAATGATCATATTCTTGTACTCTTAGATGACAAGAGGTTGATAAAGAGAGTTTTGTAAGCTACCGTTTCGGAAGCCAGCGAAGCATGCAGTTCCTTTCCCCTTGATGGTCACAGAAGAATCATGTATGCTCCATGTGCTTGCAATTGTCCACCACCAAGAACTCACTCCACATCCATCTTTTTTTCCGCTACAGTATCCGCTAATTCTCTAATCTTCTCTGAGCTAGGATCTTGATGATGCTCTTGATACTAAAAAAATTCACCACATCACCATGTTAGAAATTGTTAATTGCAAGCAAGGATGAAAAACTCGCAAATATACAATTCAATAAAACACACAAAAATAAATCACAAAAACAAGGTTGAAGCAAAAGTATCGTAGGAACTCACATATCTCATTCGAATGTGTGCAAAACCACCTCTGCCTGCGTGTGTCATTTTTTGAACTTTATCTCTTGTAGCTTTCAACCTTTGAGAATTTTTCAAGAATGTTGGATTCTTTGATAATTTCTCTGCAGCCTTAAATCTTTCTACAGATAAGCTCAATTTCAAATCTTTTTTGTGGTCAACGGATTTCAATTGTTTCACAACTTTAGCTTTCCGTTGTCTCAAAGTTGCCTTGATAGATTGTATAGCCCAACTACTAATCCAATCACCAGAAAAACATTCCCTCCCTTGATCTATGATCTCGTCAATGGTTTGTTTTCCAACCTTGGAAGACACAATGATACCAGTAGGAAATGTGGCTAGTGTTTTGACTGTCAAATAGTGTACCAATTCTCTGCGCCCTTTGCCATTTGGTCTCCCGTACTCATCTATTTCAACATCCGTTTTCCCATTAGAATCCTTGATAGGCTTGCTTTCCTTTCTCAATTTCCTCAATTTTTTGGCTCTATCCTTCAAAACTTGTGTCTTGTCTTCTGCAGTCATGCACTATTACCCCAAAATTTCAAGTATTAAATATCATATTTATACCAACCAAATATAAATTAACAAGCATTACATTCTGAACAAAGTCTCCATTGATAATAGAAATTGGTTCAAGAATATACCTTATTTGCCATCTCACTTTCCTCAAGCCTTTCATTGGAAACCTCCAACTCTTCCTGTTCAATGAAATCGATTTTTCCACCTTCATATTTCACAGGTGTCGCCAAGAAAGATTTCTCTTCTAACAAAACATTCTTCTTACTTGAACATTTCATAGGAGATGTCCACACCGCATCCAATGATGAAGAGTCATCATTCACCAATGATGTCATGACCATCACCCCTTCTTCACTTTTCTCTACCTGTTCAATTATTATCACATATAATTAAAAACACGGCCAATAATAATTTTAAATAAAACTTTAAATTTCAACCATATGATTAATATAGGCACTTTTTACATATCTAGATAATTATTACATATGATAATGTTAATATACTAATCACGTCTTAATAGTCTATAAATGATGTATACCACTAGCAATTATCCTCACCTCAATTATTTTTTGTAAAATCTTGTAATGTTCATCCGTCTCAAAGCCATCTTTCTTTGTTTCAAATTGAGAAACAAGAGCCTCCAAGTCCGAAATGTCTGCGCCATACTCTCTTGCATAAAAATCTTCAAATTCCCACAACACGTCCCTAACTATTTCTTCGTACACTGTTTTTTTCCCATAGAGCTTAGCAAACAAAGCTACAATTTGTCCTGCAAATATCAATTCACACAAAACACCATCTTCAATCATCACTACAACCTTTGAAACTAAAATTGAGATTTCATACATGCAAATTCAAGATGTGTATTATCTCACCCATTTTGGTCTTCTCAAATGTCTCCAACATTTGATCGTCATGCCCAAAAGATCCAATGAGGTACAACTTGTAGTTGGCCCAAAATTCCCTGACACTATCAAATTTAAAACATTGCATTAAGAGTACATAAATAAAGCATATGTGTTGGTTTTATTTGTATTTTCACGCATTAAAATAAATAGGATCAATATCTCACATGAGGTTTAAGTGCTCAATTGCCAAATTTGACACATTTGAGAGGGATAAACGGACTCCCATTGAATAAGCTTTTTTTGAGAGTACATCCATCAGCTCCAAACTACCATGCATAGAGAACAAGAAAATAAAAACCCTATCAACACTAAACTCACAATACAGAAACTATTCTCAAAAACACCAAAACGCTTAACATTCATTTTTCTAATTCCCACTCATATGATAATAATATTTTCAATACTTGCTCAATGACGTTGTGAAATACAAATAGTTAGGTAAAGTTATGAAATAAAACAGATTGATGAGGCTCGCCAATTTATAGTGGCGCAACATCTTATCAACAGCTACTCGGGCATCCGATTGGTTATGAGCTCTAAAGTTGTCAATTTGATATAAGCTCTCAAATAATACATTACTATATTTTAGGAGGTGAAACTTACTTTGTATTTATAGAGGTTTCCATCTTTGAGTATCTGCGAACTCTGGAATTTTCGTCTACCGATGCTACAATCCTGTAAATTGTTATACAATAAAAAGCTTAAAATTGAAACTTAAGTGATTAAATCCTCAATCCGAACCTTCAAAAACTTGAACACAACCATTCAAAAACAAGAGAACATACCGAAGAGACATACTTGGCAAGTCCAACCAACAACTCAAACAAAAGAAAGGACTCACTCAACATACCCAAAAGATTCTAGATCAAGAACAGGACTTAGTGATAATACATAATAATTACACATAGAAACTCAAAAAATCATGCTTCATACTTACAGAGCCTCAGGCACACAAAAGCAGCAACGTTTTTAGAATTCCTGATGGAGTCTTGGGATTCACTTGTGAGACGCAAGCCACTCCACGATAGCCTTCTCAGCTAGAGTCATCTCCTTCTTATTTTTCACGGATCCCTACAAATTTCACGTCCAGATTAGCACTACTGCATATAAAAATTCCTCAGAAAAATTTTAGACTTTCTTTGATTGATCTCTTGACATCTAACAAGAGAAGGAAGGAAACATCTATAATACCTCCACAAACTCGAAATATTCTTTGAAGTTGCGCTTGTAGTAGTCTTCCAATCGCTGTAAAAGTCAATGCACAGCCTTGGCATCAGCATTCAACACCATTGAGCACAAGATTGTGAGAGACCTGATCCCTAGCAATTTTACAGATCCCTAGCAATTCTACAGATCTCTAGCAACTCAGATGGGTCTTCTCGCGACTTGTTTAATGCCAACTTCGTGGCCTTGATTTGTTCTGACGTTTGAACAGATATCATTCTTACCTGTTGATTCACATCATTGGCTGAATCCGAACTGCCATGGCTCCAGTTAGATTTTTTCAGCGCATGAATTGATGGGTGCACCTTCCTGACAGCTTCATCACAGCATCAAGTGGCAATCTGTTAGTTTTGCTTCAATCAATGGAAGTGGAAGTGTTTGATTTAGTTCACAAGAACACTCGAAGTATGAGATGGAATCAAATTTCACAACAAAAGTAAAGCATATGACTTTTCTCAATTTGGGATGATTTTATGAATCATTGGTTTTGTGTACCTGATGGTCAAGTGTGTGTTGATGAATTTGATTTAAAATCAGAGTGACATGACACCTTGTCCAATATCTCTGATATCAGTAGGATTTGTGGTTGAACATTCTCAATTGCTCTCTTTCTCAATCCTGAAATTCTCATAAGCTTCATTGAAACTGCATGTCTCTTCATACATGTAATCCACACAATGTGGATGCATATCCACGTTACAATGTACAGGGCTCAAGACAATACTCAACTTCCACTTCAATTAAGATGTGACCCTCAAGTTTCTGCAATGCTAAATTGCAACTTAAACCTCGCACCGGGCTAGTAATAACATAACTCGTCGAGTGTAGCCCTCGACAAGCTAGGAGAAGATCGAGTGCCGACGTACTGGCCACAGTCACGAGTGCGGCTAATTATCGGCCACAACCTCACAATCAGTAGATCTCGAAACGCTTCGTAGTTTACTAAGTCCAATGTTTGGGATTCGTCACTGCCGGAATGCCAAATTAACTTTGCACTGTTTCTGGACTGACAAAAAACTTGAGTGAAGAGCTTAATAAGCCGATCAAACCATTCGAAGAGTGAATAGTTACTAAACACAGTCACGAGTGTTGTAATAATCAGTCACGAACTCACTTTCAGTAACTCCACAAAGACACTGTAGCAGTCAACGCCCAACTTCGTTCAAGATATGTAGTTCGCTGCCAAAATGCCAAATAAAGTTCGCACAGTCCCCGTTCTGAGAAAGCTTGTGTAGGAGCTCGATTTGAAATGTGGCCGGTCAGAGGGGTGCATGCTGCAGATGATTGGTCACAATCTAGCTCTCTTTCACTATATCACAATTCTCCACGCACTAGTCAACGCCCTTCAAGATTCGTCACTGCCAGTACGCCACATAGACTTAGCAGCATGCCGGCAAATAAATGAAAAAATTCAATAAGCTACTGTCGTCGAACGATGCACAATAACTAGTCACTGTACGTCAAAAGTGCTGGAAACGATCGGACACAAGTTCTCTTTCCGAAACTCGATCACCGAAACTCACCTTATCACTCAACGCCCAAATTCGTCAAAGATCTTCAAGATACCTCACTTCCAGAATGCCGCATCAACTTCCCACCGTGCCCGTGGCGACAAAAGTCGATTCATGAGCCAGTCGAAGATTAAACGATAACTAGTCACAGTCACGTGTGCTGTGAATGAAAACGATACGAAGACTTTACCACCCGTCCACAGCCTGACTCATGCCGAGGACAACGAGGTGTTTGTGCGATGATGCAACATCACCAATTCACTTCCTCGGAACACTATTCGGAAACGCAACAGAGCTCTGCTGAGGAGTTTGATGCTTCTGCGCCATCGACTGGTGTGACGTCTCAGCATCGAGCAGTTCCTGTAGATCTTGAAGCATATTCCGAAAAACACTGTGCTACACGAGGAGTCGGTAAGAACACTGTTGGATTCTCTGCTGCAAATAGGGGATGGTATCTAAGCTGTGTCATCATCAGCGCGCAAGAGAAAAAGGGGAAAAGACAAGTACCCAGCTCATCGTTCACGACGCTTCTTCCAGGTGGGAGCCAAGGCCATCTCCAATGCTCTAATGTTCACCTAGCAACCCATCAGCTCAATGCGGGCTCGACTCTGAACGGAATCGAGCGACTGCGGTCTCAAAAGAACCGCAATTTTACACGTGACCCTCGCATGCATAGAAATTTTAATCTCCACTGCTCCACTAGAGAAGAATGTGAAGCGCAGAATGTTCACTTACCAAGCAACGGAGCTCCCCAGCTCAATGCAGCCTCGACTCTGGTAAGAATAGACCAATTGAGGTACCAAAATAACCGGGACGAAAAATTCTGAACGAAGACGAGAAAATCGCTCCTCCCGGCCGCGCAAATTTCCACATAAAACGAGCGCGATCAGGGAGATTCCTGCGGGCGGAACGAGAAGGGGACTCTAAGGCTCAAAGAGGCTCAAGGGAGGATGACCAATGGATTAGCGACACGTGGTAGAAGCTGGCTGTAGGTGGGAACGGACGATAAGGATCGACGAACCTGACGGTCAAAGATTCTAGATTCATAGGGATCCAGTGGCTGGTAGGTGATCGTGGCCGTTGGAGACGAACGGTTCAAGGATTTGGTTTTTCATCATGTGGTGATAGGCGGCTCTTTAGTTGCTTTTGAAATATTTCGGTCGCCCAGGAATATTACCGTGCTCAGGAGAGATAGTTTTGTAATGTTTTTTTTTTTTTTTTTCGAAGTAATAGTGTGACCAGTGAATAGTCTGGCTTTCCTCGGTGATGTTGAATTGAACACTAAAGTCAGAATTCAGAATCTTATTCTTCAGAAAATTTCAGTACATTAATTCTTTTTATTCCCTTTTTGGTTGTCAGTATACGGTATCGTGAGGTCCATTCTGAACTGAACAATCTACAATATTTGAGACATTCTCATAAATTAGGCAGATTTGTAAATTTCCTACGATTATACAATATTTAGTGTTGGCAATAGTGAATGCAAACAACAACACTAATTGGTCAACAAGAGTAAACTTACGGCAACTCTAAATGCCAACTACAACACCAATTGTCAACAATGGTACATCTCATAGAAAAGTAATAAAAAGTAGATGACATTTTGTATTGAAATTTAAGCTAAACTAACCCTAGGCTTTGAATCGGCAAATGGATGCTCCAACTCACTGAGTTTCTTGATCTTGGTGACAAGTGTAACAAGACACAAACCCTTGTAGATAACACTTTCGAAATCAGACCCAATTTCCATGAGAAGCACTTTCCACTTTCTGAATCTTCCACTTGTTTATGTACAAAGCGAAGGATGTCCTAATTGCATATTGTCCTTTTTCTTGCTTCAAACGAAGCAGAAAAGATCATTTTACCATAAACCTTAAAAAGAAAGAAGAGCTCTAAGCTTAACATTTTAACGAATTTATTGAGTAGGTAACCAGCAATCACCACAAAATTGAGGATTACGGAGTTGGACCGAGAACTATGGGAGCATGTCGCCGCTCCTAGACTCATCTCAAGTGGACTAGAAGCCAAAAAACCCATGTCGGCCATTAACCCTCCAATCAAGATCTGCTCATGGAGATCCCCTGTTTGGTGTCCAGTTCACCATTTCAAAGCTATGAGAGAGGGCAAGTGCATGATATGGGTACCACTAAGACGCGTCTCATTATCTATCGCCTATGTGTGATTCATTATATATGTGCCAAAAATTTCCTTTTTTAACCCCATGTATACAACTACACCCATGTCACCTATAATACCATCTGGTTATATAAAATCTTCAATCTTGTGATTTATCAAAAAAGTAGTTTAAAAAAAATCACACTATTTTTGGAAGGGGTACCCATATCATGCCCTTACCTAAGAAGTGAAGCTTAAGAACTAGAGAATGAGGCCATACACTAATTGTCCATTACATGCCTAATAGGGCAGTGACATGATTGAGGTGACTACAGTATTCGTCATCCAAACATGATTGAGGTGATTACACTATTTGTAATCCAACACTAAATATTATTTTTAGTGTAGGGGAGAAGTGTCTAGCGACAATTTGGAATTTACACCCACTAACACTTTGTACACACCTTGTACTAAGCATGCCACCGAGTGTAAAGCACCTCTCTTACAAAACTGGTTGCATGCTAGTTAAACTTTTCTCTGATCCATCATTTAAATCGTTCAGTGAAAATGATGACAATCTAATAATGTTTAGAATCTAAATATGATTCATTTATAGTCATATACCTACTGAAAATCTGGTCAAATGTGATGTTCAAATGAAGATAACCGTAAAGCTCTACCACTAGTCGATACATTGACGTGCCACTAAAAAATATGTTGAAGACAAGCTCACTTAGTTGTGCATCCATGCAAATCATCTTTCTAGTTCTAACAAGATTTGGACTTTGAGCAGACAAAGGCCACATAATTCCTTCTCATTTTTGCTTTTTACTTTGGCATGAGCACTCCATGAGCCACATGGACCCTCGACGCTTCTTGAACTAGAAACAAATATGAACGTCTATGTATTCTAATTGCTTTGGACTTTGGGCTTGGCCTTTGGAGGCTTCACACTATGTCGAACAAAGGACTCCAAAGACTATATTTAGTAATTTTCTTTGAACCCTAAATCCCACAGCCTCTCAACTTGGACAACCGTAGTGTGAAGCAGCCCTAATGTAGCGAAAAAAGAGGATGTTGTCCCATGCCCGTTTATACCCCACCCCTTCTCAACATACCATTCAAAAAGAACATTTGAATCACATGCTTGTAGATCTCCATTTTAGTGATAATAAAGCTAACCTGAATCCATCATGTTGATAAAAAACGTTACTTGACTTCGGAAGCATCAATAAGTGAGATCGGTCAATACAATCGCCTCCAACACCTACCATTGATGAAAGAATGGAACAACTTCACACAAGTCTACTGCTTGTCCCTTTACAAAAAAGGCTGTCAAAATGCCAAGTGTTTCGCACCGATGTTACTGGCAGTTATCAATGACATGTGGAACACATACACCACTTCCACTTGGTGTTCAAGTACAGGCCCTTGTGCAAGTTTTTTATTTATCTTCCAGTTTTATCTTCATCTTTTTAAACTCTAATCAGAATCCATTTCAAGAACTAAAACTGTATAAAAATTAAATAAAAATAGATTATCACAATTGATAATCAACGAATCTAGGATTCGGTCTCCTTGACCTTTTTGGTAGATGACTACTTGGAGAAGGCTCTTCTTCTCTAGCTCTACCTTTGCCCTTTATGTTTCTTTGATTTTCATCTTCCACATCAATAGGTCCCGGATCTTCTTCCGCCTTCTCCTTGTTGTCTATTTCAATAAAGGCCTCTACTTCAGCTAAGCATTTACCATTGTCGTGATCTTCAGGAAAATTCTCCTCATCCCCTTCCTGTACAAAATGTGCTTCCGCCTCATCCTCTATTAGATCTTCAATTTCCATCTGTGAAGAAGTAACTATTTTTGGTACCCCTACAAGAAGTGGATTCTCTGTGAATGTTGAGGTTGCCGTGGCTGAAAAGTGGATGTTTTTTCCTCCACCTTTTCTAGCAGGTGGCAATTGAAGCTCCTTCTCCATGTCACAATCTAAAAAACTACCTGTCAATCTTGGTATGTTTCTTCTCAATAAACCAGGAGAGTTTGGAACTGATTCCACAACTGTTACCAAATTTGGGTTCTCCTCTGATACATATGTATAGGCCTGGCGCAATCTAGAAGGCTCACTACATGGGTTTCCAAATTTTGTTGCTTGCGAAATATTCTTACTACGATCAAATATAGTAAAGCCATATTCATCTGATGTGATAGATGTGTGTTGCCGTCTTTGCGAAGCTCCAAACCATTTGCATAGTACAAGTACCACTTTTATATATATAAAATCGATTTCAAGAATTTGGTCAATGATACCTACATAATCTTCAAATGGGTTGTCTTTTAATTCATTTGATGTTGACTTCATTGAAAATTCACATAAAACATATGAGTTTTTAGTTAATAGACCTTTATCAGCATCTTGGGTACGGAAGTGTTGCCCTCGCATTTTCATGCCTTTGTAAGACATAGCCGTACTTGGGCATCCATTCGCCAAGCCAAGAATAATGTTGCTAGGTATCAATGTGGAAGAGATATTTTTTTCATTCTGATTTTGAAGGGTTTGATTGAGCCATTCTAAAAATGACAACAACTTCATTTCAAGTGGATATTCAAATCTACCTCTTCGAACTTCCAACTCCCATTCTTTTCTATATCTTTCACGTGAAGCATTTGTCTTTGTATTGTAGTCTTCATAAGGCCTGCAATTTGGTTCAACTATCCTTTAGTACTTTTTTTTTTCAAGAACAAAAATTCAAATCATTCAATAAAGTGATTAAATAATTGAACTACTTATATTTCAATGTACGGCTATATCTACCAACAACCAAATTCCCAATTGATACAATCAAGCAAATTCTCAAAGTACACACTTAAGATACGCTTTAAAAACCTCATGAAAATCAATCTTTTGTCAACAACATTAAAAGCTGAATCGAAGATATTCAACTGAAGAGGTACAAAAACCCCATGGATTTGAATGACACATTGAGTCATTGTTCAAAAATTGAAAGACTTACCGCTTCCACTCTTCAAATGCCACATTGTTATCCAATATATATTGTTCAATGTGTTGTTGAATTTGGGGACTAAGTGGTACCTCTTGTTTTCCTTGTTGTTGAAGAATAAATTTGTCATTATCATACTCATCACTGTTGTCATCCAAAATAGCTTGATAAGATTCATTTGGTGCGTTAGGAATATACTCTTTAAGATACCCAATATTTGTAACCAACCAATATGTTTCACTGATACTCCCTTCTGGTCGTGCCAAATTCTTCACAAAGCTCTTCAACAACTTGAAGTTCCTTTCGACTGGATACATCCACCTCGCATGGATAACACCACATAGAGTAACCTCCTTCACTAAATGGTAGGTTAAGTGCATGCTAATTGTAAATAGAGTAGGTGGAAACTCTTTTTCTAAAAGACATAATGTTTCACAAACATCATTGATAAGATGTGGAAACAATGTTGTATCCAAAACCGGGCTAACTATTTGTTGATAAATACGACATAACCTATAAATAGCTCGTCTTGGTCCAGGTGCCAATAAACCTCGCAATGCTATGGGAATTACATGTTGCATCAAAACGTGGTAATCATGAGATTTTAAATTTTGCAGTTCACTACCATTTTTTCCTCCAAAAAATGAAGACACATTTGATGCAAACTCAGAAGGTAATTGTAATGTTTTCACCCTTCTTATAAATGTTTTCTTCTCATGAGCATCAAGTACCCATGGTGCTGCGGGTTGAAAAGCCTTCATTCGATGAGGATCTTTGCGTGTGGGAGCTTCAACTTCGTCTTTTATCCACAAATCTTCTCTTATCATCATGTCTCTTAGGTCTTGTCGCACCGCACTAGTGTCATTGTCTCCTAAAATAAGCTTCATAAGGTTGAAGCATACATTTTTTTCAACATGCATGGGATCAACCAAGTGTCTAATTCTTAAACTTTTCCAATATTCCAACATAAAAAAGGCGGACCTACGTTTGAAGATAGGGTTGTTAGAAGCAGAATCTATGAACCACTCTTCTCCGGTCCTTCCGGTAGGAATAGGGCGCTCTTCCTTTTTAAATCCCAAAACTTCTGAGCTTTCTCTATATATATGATTAGGGTCCAAATAACATCGATGATCTAAATAAACACATTTTTTTAACGCTTTGGAGTATCGACCTCTTAATTTTTCTCCACATATTGGACACGCATGATAACCTCCAACTTGACAAGCTGCAGCTATACCATATCCTTGGAGATCATGGATGATCCACATAAGAATGCCCCGTAGTTGAAAATCACGTTGTCCTACAATGAATGGAGTTAGTTTTTGGTTAGTTTTGTAAGTGGTAAATATGATTAAGTCTTGCAATTTTGAAATTCTAACACTTTTACATGTATAAATAAATACATTCATATTAATAATTAATAATTCTATGTAAAACCGTACAACCTTGGCCCGTATTAAACTTGATCATAAAGCTTTGTCAAACACGAAATTTCAAAATTCCATTATAATAGAAAATCACAAACATGATCATTCTTATACTTGAATATCTGAACACATTCACTACTTTTGAAGTTTGAAAAACTTACCACGTGGTCTTGTAACATCAACTCCTGGTACTCCTTTCCACAAGTCAACTAGTTCACATATGAGCGGCTCCAAATAAACATCAATGTTGTCTACTTGTTTTTTGCCAGGAATGATTAGTGCTAAAATCATGTAGAAAGGTTTTGTTATTAAGTGGGGTGGCAAATTGTAGTTTAAGATATTAACCACCCATGTACTCCACTTTACTGAAAGAGACTTGTATGGATTCACACCATCCAATGCTGCTCCCAAATGTAAACCATTAAAATCAGGGTCGATGTTTTCATGAATATGTTTCCAAGCTTCAGAATCGCTTGGATTCATCCATATATTGGGATTTTCGTTTTTTTCTTTTTCATACCCACTATAAAGTGACGCTTGATTGTGGCTGCTATATGACCTTAAAAACCTTGGAATTATAGGAAAATGCCTTAAGACTTTCCACGGTGTCTTTCCCTTCCCAGGTCTATATCTAGGCTCTCCACATTGAGGACATGATACTAGTGCTTCCCTATCTTTGAAGTATATAATACAATTATTTTTGCAACAATCGATTCGATTATAGGATAAGCCAAACCTTGATAAATTTTTTTTTGCTTGATGGTGATCAGTGGGAAGATTTTTTAGTTCTAATTTGTCTCTCAATAACTCTAGTAATCCATTTAGTGCGGTGTCCGTAACTCTGTTCATTACTTTCCATTCTAATAAATTGACCGTAAAAGAAAGCACTCCTGTTTTACATCCTTTGTGGACAGAAACAGAGTCTTCTTTTTTAAGCTCGTTCAGAAAAGCATCGAACTCCTCATCGTACAAGGTTTCTTGATTAGGTTCATCTAATGAATCTGTTCTATCTGTTTAATGACATGTGAACAATCAATATTAATTGTAATGAATAAATGGTACAATTCATGAACATGGGTTAACCAAAAACGATGCTAAGATTTATGACAAATGAATTCTGCTTTTAAAATCCAATAAAAAAAATATTGACTTACCTTTCTGTTCTGGTGCAATAAAATATTTCTCTCTGAAATCGATTGGGGAATCAAAGTGTAATCCGTAACGTACATGTTCTTTAATTGTACTCGGCCAACGAAGATGATTTCCTTTGCATTTACTACACCAACATGCTTCTGTTATCTCTTTCATTTTTGTTTGTTTAGATTTTGAAGTTAGTAGCTTGATTTCGTAAAAGAAGGAGAAATGGAATTTAGCCTAGAACAATAGATATATAGAGCAAACACATATGAAACATATACTAAAGTGCTCACAAAAGAAAACCTTAAATAATGAAAATCAAAGTAAAATTATGAAAATTAAAGTAAAACATGAAATTTTAATACAGAATTTGGATTAGACAACATTTACATTTACTTTTTATTTTTATTTTTAACTGTGCTTTTCTTAACAATACCTAGTTTTCCAAACCCAACTCAAAACTTTTACCAATTTTAATTCAAAAAATTACAAGAACTAGATCCAAAGTTTACGTAAAACAATTTTGCCTTTCAAAATTTGAAAATTTGAAGTAAGGAATTTTTTGAAAATATTCATCATGAAGGCACCTTTTCAATTTCCCCCTAAACCAATTACAATAAATGTTGGTATTAGATTTCAACATTTACAAAAAGCCAAATGAGTTTACTTTTTTATTTTTATTTTTAATTAAGCATCACGTTATTTTGCGAGATTTAAAAAAAAAATTCTTTTCAAATGACTAAGATCCAACATATCATAAGTGCTTGCTCATATGAACGACCCCGAATTTGATTAACGACTCTTCGTGCTTTATCGGGAGACATACGTATATGTTTGGCCAAAGCCCGGGCTTCAAAATTTGATTTCTTATATTTCATGGAGCTTCATCTCCTAATTAACGACGAGATTTTTTATCACTTTTTGCATGCCCTCGAAAATTTCGTGTAGGTGCAAATTCTCCTAGTTTGTGACCTATCATACGATCTGTTATATAAATAGGTAAATGTTCTTGTCCATTATGAACAGCAATAGTATGTCCAATCATTGTGGGTACAATAGTAGATGCTCGAGACCAAGTAATTATAATTTTTCTTTCCTTTTTTAAATTAAGATTTTCAATTTTTTTTAATAAATGATTAGCTACAAAAGGACCTTTTTTTAGTGAACGTGTCATTACAACTACCTTCTATTTGTATGTATATTTTTTTTCAAATTTTTTTAATTTAATTACCCATTTTTACGACGACGTAAAATTAAAAAATTACTATATTTTTTAATTTTTCGAGTTCTTGCTCCAAGTGCAGTACGACCCCATGGAGTTAATGGCTTTTTTCTTCCAATAGGAGCTCGGCCTTCACCACCTCCATGAGGATGATCTATAGGATTCATAACAACTCCCCTTACTCGCGGACGTTTTCCCAACCATCGTTTTGATCCAGCTTTACCGATACTTTTATTATTAGCATCAGCATTTCCAATTTGTCCAATTGTAGCTAAAGAATTTTGAGATATTAAACGAACTTCACCAGAAGGTAATCGTAAAGTAGCTAATTGACCTTCTTTTGCAATAAGTTTTGCAATAGTTCCGGCAGTTCTTACTAATTGTCCACCTTTACCAGGTGTTATTTCTATATTATGTATAGCAGTACCTAAAGGCATATTGGTTGAAGTAGACTTTATTTTTGTTAATAAAGAAAATAAAATCTCTTCCCAAACTGTACAAGCTTTTCTCAAAGCATACAGCTTTCTAGATGTATATTTAATAATATTAATAATTATTTTAATTATTCCTTATAATTATCTTTATTATTTATTATTTTTATCTACATCCTAGTTGTTTCTTCATCTAACGTACTTTTTTTGTATAACATTAGAATGAATGACTTTATAAATTTACATTAAAATTTTTTGTTTAATTATAACTTAGGAGGCTTGGTTTTTGTTAATAAAAATCACTTTACAGTTTCAAAATTGCCTTTGACCATCAATTTGAATGTGATTAATTTATTTTAGTTCACCTTCATCTTAATTCAATCTTCACTAAAGTGCATTCCATTAATTCAAATACTTTATTGTATGGGCTTTTGATCAAAAAACTTTTACAACACAAACTAGACTTGATTTTTTTTTTTAATTTCACATAATTGGAATCTAACCGCAAATGATTTCATTCCATTAATTCATACTTTATTGACCTTGGAAGAAGAAGATATGGCTCTTCAAAGTTTCTGGATGTACATCCACAAATCCACAATGTCGTTTTTTGACATCGTAGGCGTTTAAGGGTTAAAGCGAATAATAGTGTTGATTATACTAATTAGTTCATAAATGCATTGATTTCTAACCTTTCATAAGAATATCTACAAATTATATAATAAGATATCTCTTTGTAAATAGTGTAAATAAGTGTGTTTTACACCCAATATTCGAGTCAAACAGTTAGATGTACCCCTAATTTGACCCCTTTTTGTAAGACTATTGAACACCAAAGTTTGAGTTTAGTGTTGAATTTAGTCATTTGTAAGTTAAGTAGGGATGAAACATAACCACTATTGTGAGAAGACATAATTATTGTTGTGTTTTGAGTGATTTTCAAGGCACGAACTGTGAAAAACATGACCATGTTGTCTTCTGGTGGCTTTAAACACAAACTACCTTTCAATGGGTATTTTTCTAAAACCTTTGACTCAATTGAAGATCTATAAGGAACAACGACTCCCATCCTCCCAATTGGTGTTATGAATTTCGAACAAGCATCCAAGGTTAGGTTGAAGAGACACTCTATTCATTGGACGGTTGATGTTATCTGTTCACACGAAGGTTCAAGGCATGACAAAATAATAATGGCTTGTAGGTGGAAGTGGCGGTCCAAGGACAATGGAATTGTATTTCAAAATTGTGGGGGTTGAGGAATGACAAAATGGCATGCAAAGGCCCATGTGAGAACGGGATCTTTTGACGATGGGCGGTTTTGGGGAAAGTCGTCGCCATCAAGCTGGCTACGAACTGCTGTACGTGGAGGCGAGTTGGGCTGGAAGTACGGTGGGACGACGCCAGCCCCAGCGGTGGGACATTCGTGCGCTTGCTCAGGAGGCCTGCACCTTCGCAGAAAGCACACGAGTGATGAGCGGACGCGAGGAACTCCGACGAGGGACGACCGGTAAGTTATCTTTTCCTCGGCGAAGGAAGATGGGTCCCGATAGATCTGGCGGCGCTAGCACGATCCAGCTGCGCGTATTCTACGCGTGGAGGTGAAAGCGAGCATGGCCCCCGCTAACTTAGCTAGCCCTGGTTTGCCCTCCCGCAAGGGGATGTCGTTGCGAAATTGCCAGCGGGTGGACGGACGGACGGACGAAAGGAAGGTAGGATGCTATCGTAGATAATGAGCCGACTAGCGGTACTATGAATGCGTTCCCCCCCTCTGCCAGAAGGCTTTTCAGGTCTCAGTTGATTCAGGTTGGAGGTGGCAGTTGCGTAGTCGATGGCGCAGAAGCATCAAACTCCTCAGCAGAGCTCTGTTGCGTTTCCGAATAGTGTTCCGAGGAAGTGAATTGGTGATGTTGCATCATCGCGCAAACACCTCGTTGTCCTCGGCATGAGTCAGGCTGTGGACGGGTGGTAAAGTCTTCGTATCGTTTTCATTCACAGCACACGTGACTGTGACTAGTTATCGTTTAATCTTCGACTGGCTCATGAATCGACTTTTGTCGCCACGGGCACGGTGGGAAGTTGATGCGGCATTCTGGAAGTGAGGTATCTTGAAGATCTTTGACGAATTCGGGCGTTGAGTGATAAGGTGAGTTTCGGTGATCGAGTTTCGGAAAGAGAACTTGTGTCCGATCGTTTCCAGCACTTTTGACGTACAGTGACTAGTTATTGTGCATCGTTCGACGACAGTAGCTTATTGAATTTTTCATTTATTTGCCGGCATGCTGCTAAGTCTATGTGGCGTACTGGCAGTGACGAATCTTGAAGGGCGTTGACTAGTGCGTGGAGAATTGTGATATAGTGAAAGAGAGCTAGATTGTGACCAATCATCTGCAGCATGCACCCCTCTGACCGGCCACATTTCAAATCGAGCTCCTACACAAGCTTTCTCAGAACGGGGACTGTGCGAACTTTATTTGGCATTTTGGCAGCGAACTACATATCTTGAACGAAGTTGGGCGTTGACTGCTACAGTGTCTTTGTGGAGTTACTGAAAGTGAGTTCGTGACTGATTATTACAACACTCGTGACTGTGTTTAGTAACTATTCACTCTTCGAATGGTTTGATCGGCTTATTAAGCTCTTCACTCAAGTTTTTTGTCAGTCCAGAAACAGTGCAAAGTTAATTTGGCATTCCGGCAGTGACGAATCCCAAACATTGGACTTAGTAAACTACGAAGCGTTTCGAGATCTACTGATTGTGAGGTTGTGGCCGATAATTAGCCGCACTCGTGACTGTGGCCAGTACGTCGGCACTCGATCTTCTCCTAGCTTGTCGAGGGCTACACTCGACGAGTTATGTTATTACTAGCCCGGTGCGAGGTTTAAGTTGCAATTTAGCATTGCAGAAACTTGAGGGTCACATCTTAATTGAAGTGGAAGTTGAGTATTGTCTTGAGCCCTGTACATTGTAACGTGGATATGCATCCACATTGTGTGGATTACATGTATGAAGAGACATGCAGTTTCAATGAAGCTTATGAGAATTTCAGGATTGAGAAAGAGAGCAATTGAGAATGTTCAACCACAAATCCTACTGATATCAGAGATATTGGACAAGGTGTCATGTCACTCTGATTTTAAATCAAATTCATCAACACACACTTGACCATCAGGTACACAAAACCAATGATTCATAAAATCATCCCAAATTGAGAAAAGTCATATGCTGGGACACATGTAGCAGAAGCGACCTCCTCCTTCTATCACCGGAGGAGCGTCGGGTGACCCCATTCGCAAGGATGTTCGATGATGAAAATCGAATGGATGCTTTGTATTGTGAAGAGACATTCATTTTTGTTTTTCTCCAGTCATTCACTTTTCGTCAATGGAGAACGTCGAGACTTCGGAGAGCCGTTTCTAACCGTTCTATAACGGTCAATCTGATTTATATAAATTTCTACTTCTACAGATCAGGTAGCATAGCATTCCGACCTCTTTCTGTCTATTCTCATTCTTTGTTGACAATTGTCTCTCACTCATGTTTTTAGTGATAAACAAGAGATTAGCTAAGCACATCGGGAGCTGTAGAGCACCATAGGGCGCCGGCGCGGTGATCTCATCGATCGACAAAGCTGAAGCTTGCTACCGAGACTGTGCCGAAACCTACTATCGAGACAGCGCCGCAACCTGCTACCGAGACAGTGTCAACACTTCGGCATCGCGCTTTGGACACATTTGGCAACTCCGGGCACTCCTTCACAATCCACATTTTTTACTGTTTAGTTTTGCTAGATCTAACCTTGCTCTTTCATCGCAAATAATTGCTCCTTACACTTGTTCTGTGCATAGCGGTTTGAAAAATTGTTGGTTGTTCATTGTTGAATTGTTGGTTCTTTTTATTATTTTGTTTTTTCTTTTTACTAATATTTTTCTTTAATTATTTGTACTTTTAATTCTCTAAAAAAAATATTTAGTGGATTGTAAAGTAACTAAATTTGTAGATTTAATTAAGTTATATATAATTATTTTCCCTCTTGTATTTTTTTTGTTTTTTTGTGTATAACTTTGATTTTTTTTTTTGTTCCTAACCCAAACCTCACACTATATAGAAAAAATTAAAAAATGGCCACAATTACAATGCACGAGTTTACAGAGAGAACTAAGAATTTGGAATCTTGTATTGCTTTTGCTCAGGATTTGCAACTACTTCCAGTTAGGATGGATTGTGAAGCTTGTGGTATGGTTATGGGTAAAGTAAGAGAGAGAAGGAGGTTAGATGGTTTTATATGGAGATGTGGACGGGTTGGTTGTAGAAAAACAAAATCTGCAAGAACGGGGACATTTTTTGAGAAATCCAAGTTAACCCTTCAACAAGCACTTACTCTAATGTATTGTTGGGCTACTAAAACGAGTCAAATGGTAGCTCTTGTCCATGGTAACATTGGAGATTCTCATACAACCGTAGATTGGTATAATTATTGTAGAGAAATTTGTTTACTAGTAATAAATGATGAAGATGTGGATAGAATTGGAGGTGAAGGAAAAATAGTGGAGATTGATGAAAGTAAGTTTGGAAAAAGGAAATATAATCGTGGTAGGCGAGTAGAAGGACAATGGGTTTTTGGAGGTGTCGAACGTGGATCGGATAATGTTTTTTTAACATGTGTCCCTAATCGAACGGCGGAAACATTAGAAGAAATAATTGTAAAATTTGTCGAACCCGGAAGTACTATTATTAGCGATTGTTGGCGTGGTTATAACAGGGAGCGCTTGTGTTATTTAGGCTATTCGCACGAAACGGTGAATCACTCCTTACATTTTCGTGATCCAAATACGGGAGCGCATACTAATACCATCGAAGGAACATGGAGTGCAGTAAAACGTTCTTTACCGCAATATGGTACAGTAAAGAAACATTATAATAGTTATTTTGCAGAATATCTATGGCGACGAAAGTATGTTCAAAATGTTGGTAGTGCATTTTTCACTTTAATAGAACATATTGTACAATATCATCCTATCCTTGGTCCGGTTTAATAAATTAAAAAAATGACTTAACATTGTTAACCTTCAATCTTATTTTTTTGTCCAATTATGTAAAAAAAATGATGTTGGAAGTTCAAATTAGGGAATGATTGGAAATATCATTCTTCACATATATAAATATAAATAAGAAATTTTAAATCCAAATACCTCGACCTAATAAAGTGGACGATCATAACTTCCTAATATGAGGAAAAAATTCATCATTCAATAAGTGTTTATTATTTTCAAAAATAAAATTACAAAGCAAATTTGATTATAATTTAGAAATTGAATGTTTTATATTCAACTTTTAAGTTCAAGAAATAGAAGTTGTCAAGTTTGTGAATTTTATGTTTTTAAACCTTGATTGAAAATTGATAATTATGATTGGCTTAAATTATATTTAGAAATAATAATATTTGTGCATAAAAAAAAGAAGTTTAGACACTAAAGTTTTAAAAAACTAATCACAGACATGTACCCTTAAGTGTATGCTTAAGGGTTTAAAGTGGCAATAACGGCCAGTTAACCCCGTAAGAGCTCAACCAACCATTTTATGGTCGATTCCGATTTTTGAGGAGTTTTGAAAGACTAAAAAAAGATGTTTTGACATTTGGACTAGCTCTTATGGACCTTACAAAAGTATGGGATCATCAAAATTATTTTAGGAAAATGGGATCTATTTTTCCCGAATTACTTGGAAGTGGCTGAAGTGACCAAAATTTTAAATAATAGAGGAAAAATACAAAAGAGGGGACAAGAAATAATTTAAAATATTTAACAAGCAAATTTTACCTTGTTAAAATTATGGAAACGAAAAAATAAATCATAGGACATACGGGTCTATAGGCTGGGTTTTACTTGCAAGTATTTAAAACCACCGAAACTTTGAAAAGTTGTAGAAAAATAGATAAATGGGTTGGGGATAATTAAAAATTTTATTTTCTAATATAAACCGTATGAAGGTGATGGAATGATAAAAATTCATAGGACTAATGCATCAATATTACATAGCCGATGTCCACATTATATATCACTCTTTTAAAAATTGGTTATTTGTAGTCATCAAATTGCTTCAAAGAATATGTATTAATTCAATTAAAAAAATTACATACTTATTGCTTTTGTATTTCAAAGGTTTTGCTACAAATACAAATTTCAAATAATTGTAAGGAAGAAGGGTGTTTTTGTGTGTGTGCATCCGTCTGGACATGACAATTTAGACATGGAACTTGCTTGGAGGCTTATACATTGACTATTAACAAGGTATAAGGGCAAATCCTTTCAAGAGTTGACAAATGTTGTCCATTCAAGAGTTGACAAATGTTGCCCTTTCAAGAGTTGACAAATGTTTGAACACAAAATCCTTTCAAGGGTGACAAATGTATTTAGCCACATTGAACTTCATATTGCCTTTTACGCAAGCCACAATAGCAAACATTTAAGTACTTTTAGAATTTATTGATGAACCATTTCACCACTTCATTTGAATTGATTAAAAAGTCTAAATAAGTTACAATTTCTCTTTCGGTGATCCTATCTCACTACCAAGCCTCCATAGAGCTTTAGGTCAAGTTTCATTCCTAGTTCAAAAGTGAGATCTTAAATATATGATTATTCATAACATGTAGGATCAAATAATGCAAACTATCCCATCTTGTAGTGCATGTTATTCTAATTTCATAACAATATTTTAATATTTTTTATGTTAATTTTGGATTTTGAATTGAATTTTAAGAGAAGCTTGAAAAATTATTTTTAAAATAATAACAATGATTATGACGAAATTAACCGTCATGGATGTTATCTTCACATTGACATCTACAAATTTGATTTGTATATCAAGTCCATTTTCGTGATTCATGGACCATTTTATAACAAATCTTTGAAAACAATCTTGAATAGGGACCATAAAGGGTTAAGTAATGATTTATCCAATTATAAAACATTATAAAACATGTGAAGCGTTAGAGGACACAAGCTTCTTTTTGCTAAAATAGGAGAGGTGCGGAGGTGGCGGGTCGATTGGACTCCGATCTTTGGATCTTTGCATCGTCCGTCGAGACTCCTTCCTTCCAAATGAGGCTCTTCCTTCATCGACGTTCGATCACCCTTCATCTTCCATCGAGCATGTCCCTCATCCGCTCCAAAAGGGTCACCCGGTGAAGTCTCCGGCAATGGCCTGGAGGTCGTCGATACTACAGTCTACCCCTTGTGCTCAATGGTGTTGAATGCTGATGCCAAGGCTGTGCATTGACGGATTAAGCCAAATGTTTCCTTCTCATGCACCCTGAACGCGGGAATTCTTGTGATTGTGTGGTTGGTACTTCAGGATTCCATGGTCCGTAGCGTGCACGTTTGGTGAATCTCGAAGGTAGACCAGTCAGTTCAGTTTTCCGTTGTCGATTGAGGCATTTGAAGTTGAAGCTTCGGCTTTTGCTCTGACGTGATGTAAGAAAGATTAATATTTTTGGGCGCGAGGTTTTCCGGGTAAATCGATCTCTGAGTGATCTCGTGCAGCGTTATGGGGTTTGGGTTTGTGATGAGGCCACTGGTGGCGTGACCATTTCTGATCGTTTATTTGATCGTTCTCAGGTTTTATTGGGGTTTTGTGTCAAGATCTAGCTCCAGCAGTATTCAGGGATCTTCAGAAAGGTGAATAAGTGCAAACTTGGACTAAATTTCTTGTAATCGTTCAAGAATACTATTTAGGAGGTATATATATGGAAGTAGATGCATGCAATAAAAGGTGGGGATTTGAATTGTAATTGTGTAGGTGTTCGACAAAGTGCTTGACCGAGTCATCAGGGTGTGTTGTAAAGCCTCAAATATGGATATGAAGAAGTGTGACTCAAAGCGGAAATTTTTTCTTGTCAAATCAGGTATAGTATTTGTTATTTTTTTTGTTCATTATTGTAGATTTCGTGATTGTGAATTTTAATGAGAATATAATGAGTATGGATTATTGATTTTTACAATTGCAGTCCGGCGGAACAGAATGAAAAGGGTCGTTGGTGAGAATGATGGTGTACTGTTTAGTGCACCCGAATCCTGGTCACATAAATTTTTGAACATGCTTTATCCTGAGGGCAAATTGGATGCTGTGAGAATTACAAGTCAACACATTTCAATTCTAGAAGCGAAAACTGGTTTGCCAGCGTTTCTTGATGACGTACTTATACATTTTTATATGAGGTATGTTCACTTTAACATTATGTTTTTATAATATTTATCTATTCTAATTATTTCGGTAAAAATTACTAAATAGTGTTGTGGTGATGATGCAGATTTCTTCAATCAAAACTTTCTGAGGTTGAGAAGAAGAGATTTTATTTTTTTAATTCATTTTTTTATACGAAATTTTCGACTATACGTCATCACAATGCTAAGTGTGCCGATAATTCTAGAATTGCATTTGATGCAGTTAAAGATTGGGTTCATGTAAGTGGTTCCATTTTTGATAAACATTATCTACTGATGCCCATCAATCGAAGGTCAGTTCGTTCTTCATTGTTCATTATTATAGTTGATTTTTAAATTAGTGCTTTTATTATGTTTCTTTTTATATTTCTTTTTATGTTTCTTTTTATGTTTATTTATTATGAAATAGAATTGTTGCATTGTTTATATTAAAAATTCTTAGTTTAAATGCTAATTTTTTTGAATTGTGATTTTAATATGACAGTTTACATTGGAGCCTTGTGATAATATATCAACCTAGGAAAATCATGCGTGAAGAATCTGGAGCTTTAAATGGAGAGGACCGTGCATATATTCTGCATCTGGATTCTGTTTTGAATTTTCACAGTGGAATTGAAGATGACATCCGGGATTTTTTATTCGAATCTTGGATGAACGAGCATCCAAATATGAATAAGAGCATGACAAGGATTGTGTTTTCCAAATTAAAATATATTCAAGTTGAGGTGCCTCAACAGAAGAATGATTGCGACTGCGGGATTTATATGTTGCATTTCGCAGAGAAGTTTATGAGTGCGCCAACCCACTTTCACAAGATTTCCAAAAATTGGTTTCCAGAGCACGAAGTCTTGTCGAAGAGGAGCTTTATACGTGACTTGATTTATACTTTAAATAAAAACTCTGAGCAAAAAAATGTATAGTAGCTCTCCCCTCTGAGAAATTCCAGCATTCGACCATGATTTTTAAGCAGTGCCAATTGGGAATGCAGTTATGGAATACTGTTTGCACGTTTGGGCATATGTGATTTAAGGGGTGGGTATACAGGTCTAGGGTTCGGAATCGCAGACCGCTGTTTTCCGTGGCCCAGACACTAGTTGGCCGGTTTGCACAGGCGCGTTTGCACAGGCGTTTCAGGCAGCAGTTTAGGCGGACGGAGGGGGAGGGGGACGGACGGGGCAATGCTGTACAAACTACAGACATGAAAAGTATGGATAAAGAGGATCACAGCTAGAGTATTCTGCATTTTGCTTCGGTGCCCTTTTCTTCTATTGGATCTTGGCATCTTGCATTCGGTCGTTCCGAAATCATGTCCTACACCGAATACTAAATCGATTGTGCATTGCAGGAATTGTACTTCGAGGAGGCGATAAAGGTGAGGAACCTGCTTCAAGAATTCACAGTGTGTCATGGAAACCCACAATCTTGGTGTACGAGAACATGTCTTCAGTGGTTCAGTGTCGTCACAGGCCTGGTTTATGTTTGCTCAAGAACTGTATTTGTCACCCTCAGCCAGCGCGTACTGGCCAATCCTCTGAAGATTCGAATGCAATATGGATATCCTGGTGTTTTTGATCGTTTATGGTTTCTAACTCGGGGCAGTATGAGTAAAGTAGTCTTCGTCAGCCGGCGCGGCAGGCGTCTGTTGGAGCTCGTCGTCCTGTCCTACTGTTTCCCATCAGGCAACCCTAAAAGCAAAAAAAAATTGATGCCCAACGTCGCTATGCAAGGGCAATCGGTACACCAGCGGGCGCCCGTGACCAACAATTTCGAGGGTTAAAAAGATTTGAAATCTGGTGAGGGTTCGCTCGCTGGCGGGAGCGACTTATTTGAAATCGGGTGTGCCAGAAATCGACGGTGGTATTGTTCTGTCTGATTTTCTTGCGTTTCTGTGTCATTTCGTCTTGGAAATCACGAACAATTACGATTAGAGGGGATGAGAGTTGCGGTCTTTGTGAGCGTGGAGGACTCCTGTTTCATATTTCTAATAGCTTGTGGTGAGATCCAAATTTCTAGTACCGTTAGTGATACCAGGCTCGAGAATCGGCGTGGAAGTCTAATTGTCGAGTGGATCGGGGTGCACCGCTTCGATTTCAATAATATTAGGGATTCAAGTTCTTCTTTGGCGGCGTTTGCGGCGAGTGTTAGAGATCATGTAGAGGTTCGGGGTTTAGCGATTAATCATTGAAAAACGCGTCGTTATGGTCCATGTTTGCTAGGGAAATGGTGGAAATTAAGCATGGGAGTGGTAGGCCGCTTTGAGTACGTTTAGATATTCATTGTATGCTGCGGGGACGGAGATCCGGGGATCGCTAGAGTTTTAAGCCATAGCGCTGTTCTTGGTTCATTGCGCTTGTGTAATCACCGAAGGTTGGTTTAGATCGGTGGTTACCTATTGTAGGTAGCTCATGCAATCGAGTCTTGTATGGTTCGATCGACAACCTGTCTTCGCAACCTATTGAGCCACGTGTTGATTTACAGTGCGGTTTGTGACTTCAGAGAGTCGGATTTTTCAAGGAGGATATTAGACCAATTTGTGAGAACCGAGGCGAATTAGGTTGACTGAAACAAAAGAACTTCTCTTCAGATGTCATAATGCATCGGTTCTCTCCTCGTGAACGGAATCTCCGAGCGGCCCCAATGAGTGTCATATCTTCGCGGGCAAGTTGTGTGATGAATCCAACGAGGATGGTTTGAGTGGAAGGCAACTTCGGATGAGGTCACCAAGACGCCAGGATAATAGATCCAAGTGCGGCTGAAGTGGTACCGGGGCTCCAGGACGAGGGAAAGTTTCGACTCATGCCTCATCTCTAGAGGCACATTCTACTGTGGACGTCGACACTCCTAAAGACGTTTTCGGAGCTCATGAACGCCGACGTAAGTCAAACGCCATTTGAGGTCCTGGTTTTGCTTGACTCGATAAATCCAGATGCAAAGTCACCACGCAACACTTCCAGACCCGCGTGCAAAATGTATTCCATATGCCGTTACCATTAGGTTTTGGGCAAATGCCGGAGCTGATGCCTCTGCTTGTGTTTGCCCCTTGAGCAGCAATATGGCAGCCATGTCCAGCAACAGCCACCCCTCGAAAATCAGCATCAATTGTAAGATGCGGCCCGATGACGAAACTATGTCGCGGAGAGAAGCTATGGCGGCCTCAGTGCTGGCCGGAATGGCGATTGTTGTATCTCCGAGCGATTGCTGTAGCTCCAGACGCAATTGTGTTACGGACAGAGTGCTTGTCTGATCAGGATAACGGACGGTGTGAGTGCAAGGGCCAACAACACGATTGCAGGTTCGTTTGCGCATCTCCGCCGGCGCTTCAAGATCCGGCTGCAGTGTATGTGCAGAAGGGTGTATTTGTGGCAGGCTTAAGAGAGGAATTGTTGACAGTGTTGAATAAGTGCTTGGACTTTTGGAAGCTGGAGAAGGTAACTTTATACTTGTTGTTGACAAAAGGACCATTTTACGTGTGTGCAAGCGCCGAGGAATGTTACTGATTGTTGGAGTTTGAGGAATGTTCAGTTGTGTTGTGTGCAGGATCATTCGAAGCTGAGTCCGGAGTTGACGACAGCTATCTGCTCGCAAACTAATTTGCAGTTTCCTGCGAGTAGTGAGACGGTTTTCACTGAGCTTACGTTCTGGAATTATTTCGGTTCGGCTGAGGGCGCATGGCGGATTTATCCTGGTCGGGTATGTCTGCCTCTATCTCTTTCTTAGTACCTGAACCCTAAAATGGGAAATATACTAAATGATTTTGGTTTAAAGGGCACATCTGTGTCGTTTATTGCCCTCACTTTTCACTTTAGTTATATAGGCCTCGGAATCGCAAGAATTTGTGCACCACAACTGTAACTGTAACTGTAGTGCAACTGTAGGTCCCATTTTCCAGTTCAAAAGTGCTCTGAGAGACCCTACCCACCCAAGCTGCAGGTCCCCTTCACAGTGCTGAATCCTGTCTTTGAGGATATTTAGTTGATGAAAAAAGATGACGTAGCACTCTTACTACCAATGAGGCCATTTTAGAAGTTGACTCCATCAAACTTGAAGCAGTCATCTCATGTAAAAGTGGAAAGTTTAGCATTATCTGCTCAAACTGAACCTTCATTTTGTCCTGGTGAAGAGGGTGAGCTTGAAGTGGGTGAAATACTACTGAAGTTGGAATTCTGGAATGTCACAGGAAGCTGATCCTGATAAGGGTTGCATTGAGTACGACCCTCGAAAACGGCCCTGGTAATGTAATGTAATAGGTTCCCGGAGTCTTCTCTTAGAATCGTTTCCTGAAGTGCTGTAATTGCGCAGAACAGAACCTCATCTCATAATTTCTTTCAGTGGAACACTATCCGCTCTCATGCAATCACACAAAAACTACGATGTAAACGCAAAAATCATTTATTAGTGTACATGTACTGATGCTACTTAGTGTATAATTGTCACTACACTAAAGAGTGTGCAAGGTGCTACTAATTGTATAGTTACAGTTTGTTCAGTAATCGACACTTGAGCAACTCATATTGATATCAAAAATATGCTGGACTCTGCCGCACTAACCATGCATTCACCGATTGCAGGTACATAACGGCAACATCTGTAGTGAAAGACTTAGTAGTGTTGCTAGACACAGGGCAAGTCTCGGAGTCCACTTTCGCTCTTTCTCAAAACATCGTCAAAGAGCTTTTCGCCACTTTCACAGTGGCGGATCGTGTCAACGTGGTGACCTTCGATGGGTCTAGCGCTACCTTACGACGGCCTGCTTTGGTACGTAATTGCACAACACCTCCGATCCAAAGTTCGATGGAAATTTTTAGGGAAGTGATGGTGGCTTTTTTTGTTTTGGTGGAATTGTGCCAGGTTGTTGTTGAACAGGATCAGCCTCCGGACTCGCTGTATAATACTTTTGAGATTCCGTCGTTGGCTACTAATACGAAGCAAGGAGTGTCAAATCTTGCGATGGGGTTGGCTAAAGCACGAGCAACGTTCAACTCCACCAGCAAGCTTAACGTACTACTTACTGTCAGACGATGATGTACACTTTAAGTTTTTATCTTAGCATCATCGTAATGGTTGATGTTGGATTTCTGGGGTCAGGAAGTCAATGAGAAATGAACGTCAAAGAGCTGCATCATTCATAATAGTTCCCACCATCTCTCCTTCTAACTCTGCCATATTCTACCAATTCAGCAAAAGCAAGGTTTGAGACGAGGATTTTAATTTGAAGCCTAACTATTTCTTGTAGCTTCCATTCAGATTATAATCTCAATATTATAAGGTTAATGGGCCACTAATCTGCAATAACAAGAGTTGTGTCTTCACATTATCAAACGTAACTTCTTGTCAATGATTGAACTCTTGTGCTTATTTTTCACACCTTCGCAACAGACACTCACGTGGATTCGTCGCCTGGCGATCAACACAAGCTTGTCAGCTGACGGAGCTGCGAGCGCAATTTGAGGAGCTACAGAAGGCCTTCAATAACAATTGAGGTAAAAATACACGTTTTCTTTCACAAGTAGGATAATAGAGTTGGCTCAGGTCTCCTTGAGTGCATCATTTATTAATAGCACTACTTATGACCTAGTGGTTTTGAATCTCTTCAGACTCCTTCATGTTAGAAATCCTAATGCCCAGTCAAAGGACTGCATTTCTGCACGAGTACATATGTATGAGCAGTGTAATTTGTCCTGTGCTTGTGTGAGCTCCCCTACTTTAACACGTAACTTTCTCATGCAGGAAATAGAGGAACATGAATTCAGTACTAATTGCTTTTTATTCTATAGATCACCCATGTCTTCCGTACCGTGCTATTTGTACAGCATCAACAGCAAGCGTCTATTGAGGAAGCGTGCAAATACAAGGAGCAATTGGACCTTCTTCCTCAAGAGAAGGTCAAGTTTGAGGTAAACAAGCTCTGTGACACATCGTAATCAGGTGACGCAAATGAATGTGGTCATAACTCAATTGAACTTCTCTTTCATGTTTCAGGAAGCTCTGGCTCAGGCGGAATCCCAACCGCAATCACTAGTACTCCAATTGGCGTCGTCTCCCCCTGTCGTAAGTGATGATTATTATGTGAGGAGGTTAGAGGAAGTGGTGAGTGAGTTGGAGATTGAGTAGACAAATAACAAGCAGGAAAACGCACGCTTAGAGGACGAGGTGGAGGGTCTTCGAGAGCAACTTGCTGCTGTAACACGTCTCTTCAAAAGGAGCGTCGTTTGCAATCAGAGCTGGAGCAAGAGATCATACTGCTGCGAGAGAGATTGAAGTCACCAAACGGCCACATGGAGGGAGGATTACTTCATGAATGCGGATTTGCTAAGGAAGCTCGATCGGAGAGATGCGAAGTTTGATAGTGTATAATTTCAGAGTAGATCTTAGCCCAGTATAGATGAATGACTGAAAATGTAGATCTCAGTGCAATTCATATTGAATTTGAAGATTTTGAAACTCTTTTGAAATCTACTGTTATGTGAGATTTTAAAATCTTTGTTTTCATAGCATTTTGGGACATTTGAAATTAATTATTATTTAAAAAACCAGTGTTGAAACAACATTTTTGTAATGTTGTTAAAACATGTGTTTAAACAACATGGTGTACAATGTTGTTTAAACTTGTGTTGAAACAACATATTATTAACAACAAAAATATGTTGTTTCAACCTAGTTCAAACAACATAAAAATGTTGTTTGAACCATCCATTGGGGTGGTTCAAACAACATTTTTATGTTGTTTGAGATGTTGTTTGAACCACCCTTCTCCACTAGTGATAACTGCATGCAAAAATCTTGATGACAGCAGAACATAAGAACAAAAACAACTCTTTATCGTCGCACTACATGATTTTCATGATTGTGCCATAATCTCGTCAAGTGAAGAATCTCTGAGGAACTTCAATATTTGGTTTCAATCATCAGAATAGCATGTCATGAACAATCAGGAGGCTTATTTTCTACAACTTCAGTTGGAACACGTAATTCGTTATAATGGGAGCTTCAAAGGTTTACGACAATCTCTTATTGTATCTGTTAAGACCGGTTTTAGAAGACTAAGATATAACCACTACACAAGAGAAATCAATGCCAAAGGCTGTACTGACTGCAAAGGCGAATTGACGCAGTTGACAAGGAACACTTCTACAGCAGCTCCTTGCACGCGTGTCGAATATTTGGAAATAACGGTAAAATTGGACAAACAGTCGAGAAACCACGTGACATTACAAAGAATCTAAGGTGATATTACAGAATATGAATATATTATATTAACATGAGTGATGATACATAAAAATGTAACATTATAATGTACACCATTGCATGGATATGCAAATGTTAGTCATGGTGTGACAAAATGGCACATGACATAATGTCATTTCAACGGAACTCAGATTGACTCTTTCAATCAATCTTACTTAGACCAACTTACTTAGGAATCATCTACACAGTAAGGCTCTTAGTACACGTTCACAAACTCAGGGTGAAAAGGATCACCGAGATATCTGGAAGAGCAAAACCTAAGACCCTAGAAGTCTAGACAGACGCGGACACAACCAATCGACCCGACCTTGACGGCACGGACGGACTGGACTCGAGTACTCGACCCCCCGACCTCGGTGAGGTTATTTCCACGGAACTTGAGCTAATTTCTACTGGAATTCCGGTAAAACAGAAAACAGCGTTGAAAGTTTCTGAGCGAGACCATCTGTGAGTTCCTTTCAAATAATAAAATATCTGGTGTTTTTGCAAAACTGTATTCATATGAGTGAACTAATTGAATTGTGAACTTGCATGTTGCGGCTCGAATATGGAATTGCTGAGTAATTATGTGAGTTAGAGCATTTGACATATTAAATCACGTGCTGATTGACTCAAGATTCGATCCACTTACTTAGTTCGATCGATCAGCCCCAGCGACGAACTTTCGAGAAATGCAGGACTACGTACGTGTCTAAGAGTTCATAATAAGTGAATGATAACTTGATAAGAATTCATGAAAGCAGTTCAAAATGTCTCGACCCATATTGGCTAATCTCAACAACCTCTTTTGCCACCAACTCCTTGCTATAGATTAAGAAGTTTGTATCGTGAGAATGATTTTTCGCGTTGTCATAAATAATGATTTCAAACTCATTATTGACAATTTCAATTCCGTTTGGTCCAATCGACTATTTTATGATGGCTGTCTAGAGGCTTTTGATCGAATACATGTGATTCATTAAGTTATCTTTTCATTGAGTTCAAAGCTAATTATGTTCAAAACTTCAAATACATATAATGCATTAAATTGTAGAGTGACCTATTCATAGAGTTGTTGATTTGAACATAGCTTTGTCTTTGAGTGATATTTCAAAGTCAAACATCCCAAGGAGTGCTCACTAATTTTTTTGTGAGAGCGAATCAATAGCCTTCCTATATAAAATAAACCTCACATGTGATGCAGTAGGTGAAGGCCTGAACGGTTGATTGGTTGAAGTTTATACCAAAAGAAATTGACTGATTGGAGTCAAAAAGTCAGAATATTAGAGTAGAAAATTGTAGAAAGTGATGTCCATAGTGACAAAAGAGTGCCTTTTTAAATTTTGTTTTTAAAACATTGTATGGATTGTTATATTTGTCACTTTTCTTTAAATCTTTTTGAGCTTCTGCTCTCACTCTTCGTCTTGTTGTGTCATCTCCTCACCGTCAAGTAGGCAATACACCAGAACGCATCTTAAGATCTCTTGATGGTCATCCGGTGGCGATCTTCCACTTGAGAGTCACGCATGGTTTGCACCTAGGAGACAAGTTCTCCAGCGTGCATGATCAAAATGGCACTAGTAGAAAATGACACTAAAAATGACGTCCATAATGACATACAATGCCTATTTTAATTATTCTTCTAATGACATCAATTTAACCCCTAAAGATCCTTGGGTGTTTTTGGGAGCTTAAAACCTCAAAACTCCAATTCTCTACCTCTATGCACTTCAAGGGGTGCGAAACAATTTTTTTATTCTTTTCTTAACTTCCAACCGTAAGATCTTGTACCTAAGCCAATTTTCAGTATCTGATATAAAAATTGACCGTTGGATGTTTACCATTTGAGAGATTATAACATCCAAAGTTTGTTTACGAAGTTTTTTTGGGCATTGTTGATATTATTTTTGACACTTTTGGTGGCTGCCCTTGTAAAATTGGTACACTTTTTGACTTGGGGCCCTTTGGAACTTAAGTAGTGATTTGGTCATGAACATATTTCCAAAAAAAAATTTCAAAAAAATACTAAATTTAAACTGCCCCAGTTCGGCTCGCAAAACAAGAATTGTTGTAGAAGACTCAAAAATTGGAATTTGGCTTTGTAAATTTTACCACATACACTTTGCAGTATAGGGAGCACCCATTAAAAAATTTAGGCAAAAATATTACTTTTAACCTATTCATCTAAGCTGCCCAAAATAGCAAAAGCCCGATTTGGTCCTCTTGGATCTTTAGGGGTTAAGTATTATATTTGTCATTTTTCTTTTTGATGTTTTATTAATCCAGTAGGTTGTAGTATACTTATAACAAAAAAGATTGGCTCTTGTACATATGATTACTCTACATAGAATAAATATTGTGGATACTAGGCTTGATTTCTGTGTGCGATCCTTTCTTAGGAACCACCAAGAAAGGCTCTTTTTGCAGTAAAAGCATAATTCAAAAAGTTGATCTGTTGCAATCGCCCAATCGCCATTTGCCAAGTGTACGTTCTTCTCATACCCGGAATCATAAAATCAAGCAATACACCTACTATAAGTGTGCGCTTTCAAGTTTCAACCAAGTAAAGGGAATTGACCAAACGTTGATCACACACATCGAATGGCCGTCTATTATGAACAGTAATCCGATAAGAAATTGTCAATACTCAAAGAAATCCTTAAAAGAATGAGTCAACATAATCACACAAGTTAAAAGAGGTTGAGTGAAAGTGAAAGAGAAACTATATAAACTGTACTCTGCATGTCTAACTCTTTCAACCACACGTCATGGAAGTACATTTCATTGTAACTGCTTCTGTACGGTCACCCTGCCTATTCCCGTCCGCCTGCCCATTCCCGAGACCTTGGATCCAGCTTAAAACCGTCACTGTACAACACAAATCCGTGACAGTGCACTGCAAAACTAGGAGTGATGATAAATGGCCGGTTATAGGGGAGAATCGGACGGATGAATGAAGGGAGCTGGACGGATTTAGATGAGAAACAACCGTCAGTCGATTGTGCTCAGCATGCAGTAACAGTGCCGTCGAACATTAATATGGCATCTTATTGCAGAGGGTTGCTTTTCCATGCAAGGAGGCCATTTTTTATATTTTTTTGATTACATTTATTACAGCTATGTTGCAATCACATGCCCATGCCGGTTTTAGGCCTGATTTTCTCCACTTTTACGTTCAATCACCTCGGCACTGCGTCAGAAATATCTCTAATATTGGTTGACACTTCCACGTTTTTAGATATGGCTATGTCCACTAACAGGCATCTACTATTCTAGATTATAGAATTTCACTGTAAATTGAGTTTTTATCGAAAATTGATTTTTACAGTTGCATTATCTTATACTTCCATTTGCTAAGTTGGGGAAAAAAATCCACAGTCTGATTTACTATGTAAGTGGGAGACTTGCTTAATCGGACGAGAATAGGTAGGGTGACCTTAGTTCACTTGTTACAGACTTACAGTCTACTTGTAACACCGTTAATATAAATGTCCAAATTCCTAAACCAAGTCGGAAGATGGAACAACAATCAAACTCCGTACAAAGGTCATTTTTAGTGCCATTTTCTACCAGAGAGTGGGGCATTATGGGTGCCATTTATAAAATTCTTGAGAAGCAAACAACATAGAGGAGATCTATAACAAGATGGTATTGCTTGAGGTTTATGTCCTATTTTACTGATGCAATCAAATGCACTTAAATCTAACGAACCGAATGGTAATCAGTGGTTAGTAATGCCTCTTGACCAACACTTTACTAGCTTCTACTAGTCACCTTCACTTTACCACCAACCAAATAATCTAGTAGGCTATAGTATTAATAGCTTATTACACCAAAAAATCAAAAGAAAATTTTGCTAATCTAGTAGACTATAGTACACCTTATCACATCAAAAAAAAACCTAAAGGAAGAGACAAATTATTTTTTATTTTTTTATTTTTTTTTAAAAAGTTCTTAGAAGCATAATTATAAAGGCTCTTTTGCATCATTAAGCACAAGTTTCTACATTTGTAACTTCTTGTGCAATTTTCTACTAGTCAATGAAATTCTTGTGTTTATCACATATTTCATTTAATTGCAAGACTTTACAAAATAGCTTATGTTGCTAGATTAATTTGGAATACTTGTTCTCAAGCCCTCATAATGTGATTGGTCAATTATAGAGGCTCACGTTATTCATGTAAATTTTTTTCGAATAAGGGTCCCTAATGTTCTTGTGCTTAAGAAGTTAAAGAGTGTTGTTTTCTAGAATATTATAAAACCTTGAATGAATATATCCCAAGATTCAAGGTTAAATTCTTTTACATTTATAGGGTAGACTAAATTTATTTTATATTTTAAAATTAATTGAAAATTTCAAACTAAAGATCTTATTAATATTCACACGTCAATTATGATAATTTTTATACTTCACTTGAAATTAAATATCATGAATTCTTGATAGTTTGTATTTGATGACACTTAGTCATCAATACCAGAGTACCAAGCTACTCAAAAATATCCATGTTTTTACTCTATGACCTCAATGCAACTAGACTATGTTGAGTAACAATTAGCTACTGAGTTAGGCAAGGCAACATTCAATTGAATACTTAGGCAAGCTAGAAAATTCATGGGAAAGTGAAGTATTGCAACTCTTTGATACTTAAATTGCTCATGACCAAAATTAGTTAGAATGGCAACACAGTTGTATTCATTTGAAAGTACTTATTAAGATACCCACAGAAGGCAAGGGCTACAAGTAAAACATAAGAAAAATCACATGCCACAAATGGACATAATGGAGAATGATGTTCTTTCCTCACTACATCATATTAATAATGAGCTCAATGCACTTGTTTACACTTGTTGAAGTTCAACTTACTTAGTGTACAGGGCACATTCTAATGTGACGGGTTCACTATATCAAACATCCTACATTCTTTAATGTTCAATTGGTTCTTTTTGTCGTGAGGATCGTTGGAGAAAAATTGACTTACTAGCCAACAGACAACGCTCAATGTGCAAATGCCATTTATGCTCCAAAAGATTCTATCACTCAGAGAATGGTACACGTGATCACACGATCGTGCATAGTTTCGGTCGAAGCTGGCAACATTCGGCATATATCCTATCAACTATTGTACAAGTTACTCAGCAGGAAAATGATCGATAATTATGCTGCGTGGTAATCTGACTCGACTGATTGATCGATCGACGTGCGTGGTTATGAGACATGACACAAGCTTTCGGACTACCTTGGCTCCATCTCGACGCTGATGTCTCGAGAGCGATTTTTCATGAGCTCGTCGACGGAGGTCCAGGAGACCTCGTTGGGATTGATGAGGCCCTCGGAGGTTGGGCTCTGCAGTCTAGCCCTGCCGGACCAGAGGTCGGATCTGCTGAAGGAGGTGTTGGGGACGTCGTTTTTGTTCCAGAACGAACTGGCGCCGGGGGATTCCGGAGCCACAGTGTCGCGCATGATGGTTTCCAAGTCACGCGTTACCTCGATCATCTGCGGCCGCTTGTCTTGGTTCGACTCCACACACGAGAGTGCCAGCTCCAACATCGCTTCCACTCCCTTGCGCGGGTACGGCCCCATCCACAGATCCACCTTGTCCCAGAACGTCCCCTCCCTCACAGCATCTTGTACCTGAATCATCCAATTTAAGCGGCATCATGACATGCTTGAAGGACAAGATGCTCACAAAGCTTGGACTAGGTAACGCCAACTTTCAGAGCTAGAGAGTAAGTCGATGATCGGTACCTCTCGGACGATGTTCTTGCCATACGCGATGGGCAACATGCCGGTGATGAGCTCCAACAGTACCACTCCAAAGCTATACACGTCGCTCTTGTCTGTCAGTTTGTTCGTCATGAAGTATTCTGGGTCCAGGTAACCCTGTCGAGGCAAAAACACAAGAATCGATGAGTGTCAGCGAGTCAAGCCAAGCCATCACAATGATGATTGCATGCATGCATCCAATATCTGAAGCGCCATAGTCATTGACTTCAGTCAGAGCTACGATGTTAAGTAGTGATGCTCTGGAGCAGGGAAAGAAACGTGCCGGAGTGCCTCGGACGTTGGTGGAGACTCCTTCAGGGGTACTCCCGCTCATCTCTGGAGTTGGGGCCAGTTTGGAGAGGCCAAAGTCCGCGACCTTGGCATTCAGTTTCTGATCCAGGAGGATGTTGTGGGCCTTAATGTCGCGATGGAAAATGGGCGGATCTGCCTCATTGTGGAGGTACAGGATGCCCTTGGCCGTCCCCATTGCAATGCGCACGCGCGTTGGGTAATCCAAAATCTCCGTAGCTGCAAGCCCCCATCAACCACACGAATCAAAAATCACACTTTAACGACTGACGTCCGACAGCCTTAGTTCCGATTCAAATGATTCAATAAACTTACGTATCAGGTGGTCCCGCAAATTCCCTCCCGGCATGAATTCGTAGATAAGCATCTGCAACCAGAAATCCACAAAGATAAGAATTCTGTAAGAAGAAGCATCAGATTCAAAAACTATATGGCTCTGGAATCTTTCTATATGGTACCTGCTCTCCCTGGTCGTTGCAGAAGCCGATGAGCTGGACAAGGTTGCGGTGATGAACTCGCGACAGTAGCTCGATTTCCGTGTAAAACTGATCGGATCCCTGCAGAGACCCGCCATCCGCTCGCTTGACAGCCACGAGTTGTCCATCCAGCAAGCCCTTGTAAACATGGCCATAGCCGCCTCGCCCAAGCGTGGAGTCAGCGTGAAAATTGTTCGTAGCTTTCTGCACTTCCTCGAACGTAAATGCTTTCACTCCAGCAAGCTTCAAACCCGGTGGCATCAATGCCAAGCTTCTCTCAGCTGCACATGATCACTCGGACAGGTTAACACAAACAAAAAGCCATTCGAGGTTGAACAGGGTGTAGCAGATTGAGAGGACCAAACTAATACTTACATACATGTGACAGTGAATCGGGGCTTACCGAAGCTTTTCTGTGGCACTGCCTTCCACTTCTTACGATTGCACCACATGAACACGAACAATGCCAGAGTTACAGCCAGCACTGCACTGCCCACTGCAATGCCGGCTACGGCAGCTTTCGAGAAGCCCTTCGAAGTATCCTCTGAAACTGCAATAACCACCACAAGTATTAAAATCTCTTCTGCGCGAAGATATATCAGAGAGCAACCACAAATCGAACCCTAGAGTGAGAAAAGCCTTATCGAGGTTGGATGTGGATACCTTCACGGAAGCTGAGGAGCTCGTAAGGGCCGATGACAGAGAGCGCCCAGTCAGCGTCAGCAGACATGTCCCAGTTAGCGACATACTTGAACAGGCGTTCGTACTCAGTGGGATCGAAAGTTTGATTCACGGGAAACAAGTACATGAGCATGAACAAGCGAGGACCCGCCTGCCATTCGTACTTGCCCAACTTCACTTGCGAGTCGGTGAGATTCAACTGCTTCGTGACGAGCCCGTAGAACTCGTTCTTAAACCTTTCGAAGAAGGTGAAGCTGGGGCTCTTGAGTCGAATCTGCAGCTCAATGGGTGTCGCACAGCGACACTTCCCCGGCGCGTCCACCACGGCCATGGTGGGAAGCTTGCAGCTCTCACACGACAAATCCGCTCCACTATCAACGGCTCCATCTCCCACCGTTCGATTTCCCTGGTCCAAGCAGTACTTGAGCTGCAGCCGACCTGGTATGAAGCCCTGCGTGCAGATCGGATTCCCCGAAAGCCTGCACACAAATCACCGTCACATTATTGATCACCATCTCAACATCGAATGCCAACCTTTTCGAGCATGATTACAGAGTGCGATCTTACCTGAGTGTCACGTTCGGATTTGCTTCACCAGCATCGGTGGTGAGGCTATTATATCCCGTCAGCGTGTTGTTGCGAAGATCTCTGCAATTTTGCATTCACGTCAATGATCCATCGACAAAGAATATTCAAAACATCGAAGAAGTGTCGGTAGGAAACTTACACTACAGTCATCTGAGATATGTTTTTGAAGCTTGCTGCAGTTCCCAGGGTTTCAGGAATCGACCCATTGAAACCGTTGAAGGCGAACTCCCTGCACGAACTCACTCAGATCAGATGGAAAGCCCTTTTCACCATAGCCAGTCTGTGTTAGATACTGCAAAATCATTACAGAAGCATGCATGCACTCACAAGGCCTGGATGTCTTGCAGATCTGCAATAGCTTCTGGGATTGGTCCAACGAAATTATTCTCTGCAACATCACTGTGAACAAACATCCATATCAGATAAAGATGCAACAGTCAGTTACTACCTTGAAGATAAAAGCAAAAGGACGATGTTTTACTTACATGGCTATGAGCTTTGTTGAAAAGTTGCTTGGAAAGTATCCCCCCAGGTTGTTTTTGCTCAGATCTCTGCAATCAGAATACACATTCAGCTGAATGATTGAAATTTGAATCAAACTAAATCATTTTCGATGCATTATACCATTTTGAATCTTTGGAGTAATATGCACTTACAGATAGTGCAAACTTGTTGCAGCTGCAAGATTGGGGACTGTGCCGTTTAGTGCGCAATTTCTTGCGCTCCTGCACACATAAAATAACTTTCAATAATCAATCTCCACCGCAACAAAAAGATACAAGCGAACTCTCATCATAAAGAGGGCATGGCAGAATTAACTTGAAGCTATGGGTTCAAAATACTGCATATGCAGATAACCAAATTCAAATCTCACTCAATAAACATCGACAAAGTGACAGAATGATTTGGTTGCTTAAAAAAGTAATTTTCATGCTTACAATTTCATGAGAGATGGTATCTGCCCCCACTCTTCAGGCAGGTTACTTTCAATGGGATTATTATCCACCTGTCTGCAAGCACATCAAAGGAAAGCAAAAATCAAAAACTTCCACACCGATATCCAATCATGCTTACAAAACTGATGAAACAGCCTACTTTCATGTGCGTCAAAGCAAAAACAATGACTTTTCCGCCAGCAGGGTCTTTGACATGCTCTAAAATGTGCAACGATTGAACATTTATCGGCCCTGTCAAGGCCTTACTGGTGGTAAAGATGAAATGAAACATACATAATGGTGACGTGGGTAAGAGATCCAATGGATGCAGGTAATGGACCAGTCAAATTATTGTTGTCCACCAACCTGCCAAACATACAAAGTTTTATGAAAAATCAGTCCTGCATACTTTCTATTACTTTCAGTTGAAAAGTAGAATATCTTTCAAGTGGTCAAGAATGTAAAAGCATACTCACGGAGATGAACAGAAAAAGGTAATAAATGCTTACACATGTGCAAGCGTGGAATTGCTATTACCAATCTCAGAAGGAATAGTTCCAGAAAGAGTATTGTTGTTGAGATGCCTGAAACACCAACATTCACACTAAAGTTAGTATGATTCATGGTTCCGATGAAATATCATCTTCTTAGATTAGTGGAGCCTTTTTACTACAATATTTGTTAATGACATCGATCGTTGGTTTTGTTTTAGCATTTGATCGTGTACCAGAAAAGCAATGATTTCAAATAGCACTTACAAATGCTTGAGATTCAGGAGGCCTCCAAGGCTTGATGGAATCTGCCCAGTGAGAGAATTCTCATCAAGTTGAAGTCTATCCATTTTCGCAAGGTTGCCCAATGATGAAGGAATAGGTCCTGTCAACTTGTTTCCATTCAGCAACCTTCACATTCAGCCAAACCAAACAGTTTTTGTTATTAAGAGGCAAAAGTGTTGTACCGTAATGCTACGGAATTTAGCCTTTGTATGCAACAATCGCGTAAGAACGTAAATACTTACAGAAGATATATATCCTTCAAGTTTCCAAGCTCCGGTGGGATGCTGCCTGTTAACTGATTATGCATCAACTCTCTACAATCACGTGAAAAACCACTATCAAAAGATTGGTCGCAAAACCAGTCACACAGGATAAAGATAACCAAAATGTATGGAACATAACCAAATTGTCAAGAGTAAACGTTCACCAATTGCAACAAATTTGATTCAAAGCGTCATTTTAGCACATTCCTTATCAAATCAAAGCGAAGAAAAAAAAGTGCTTACAATATTCTGAGATGAGTGAGGTTGCCAAATTGAGGTGAAATGATGCCTGTAAGCCCAAAATCAAGTAAATGACTGCACCGCAATACACACAAATAAGTGATAAGACCTCTGAGGAAACACACTGTCGGTATGAAAATGCTCACTTCGTAGTGAATATTCATGTGCTTCTCAGGTACATTACATTTCTTCCTTGTTAGTCTTTCATAGATTCACCCATCTTACTATCTGCCAGTTATTACAGGCTTGTGACATTGATGTACAATAACAGGCTACTCATTCACAGGTTACAGAAGCATTTTCATCAACATAGGGGGTTTATAGCATTTTACTTGTCAAACGTTACTAACGTCTTGGCCCAATATTTTACGGTGCTTTCAACAAAGCTATGGTATTGTGTTGATACCCAACATAAATTTATTTCATAAATTTGAGACTGAGTACGACGTTGTTTCGTGGCAAGCATGTTGGCTCAAAATTGAAAGAGAGATTCCTTCTAACCCTTTACCGGCCTTTACAGAAACGGTGCCGAGAAACGTTAAACAGTTGGAAATTTCAGAGCATGTAAGATTCAGAGGGCTTGTCAGAGGCCATGCCGGCGGAAAAGGGTTAAGGCTGCAAGCAAGCAGAGGCGAACTTACACTTCACGGACAACAGAGTAGTTGGATGAAGTAAGGTTGTTAACACAAGTGATGCCAGTCCAAGCGGGAGGTCCGCAAGGGTCGAGCCCCACCCAATTCTTCAGCTTTCCCTGGCTATCGCCGATACTCTTCTTTATCGTCAACAGCGCAGCCACTGCAACATTAAAATTTCTACATTAGCTACACTAGTTTGAACATAACCACAGAAACAACGTTTGCAACTTACAGAAGTCGGTGCCTTCCAAAGTAGCACTACGAAGATGAAGATTTCCACTCTAATTTAGATTTCCTCGACAAGCTCGTGATTTGCAGCAGAAATGGGTAGCACTTACGTTCTGAAGGATCTGAAACTGCGGTTCCTGGAGTTGCAAGAAGCAACATCAATAGGCTGGTGAGCATCAGCAGCACCGACCCCTTCGTCATCCTGGCTAGCTACTGTCGAATCTCAACTTCTTTCAACCCTGTCGCGCTTCCCTGCCTCGTAAGATAACGGATTATTATGCTACCTCCGACACAGCAACCATGATAGGTCTCCTCCACCGTGTATCTCCGGAGCCATCGGTGCTCGATATGGCTACTGTAGTTACGCGTTCTATGTCCTAACCCTTCCACTTTGGTTTATTTCCCCGTTTTCTTCATCCTGTCGTTTGCGAGAGCGTCCATTCCAACCAATCTACGGCTCCGGTGTCGAGCCTCGAAGAACAGTGTGCCGCAAGCGTGACAACGGAAACTCAGCTGCACTTACTGTACTTAGCTATGGCCAACACCTGCGAAAGCAACGGCAATAACTTCAAAACATTGACGGCTCCAGGAAAATATGAGGGTAAGTGCAAGGACAAGGAGTACAAATTCATTCACCGGGAAGTAAAGAGTGGTTGGTGTTCATTGCTGGTTAGCTAGCATTCTTGACACTTTTTGACGTGAAACGAAATTTTCTTTGCTACGATGCAAAGGTCGATCGCATGTGACTAAGACTTACTAGTTGGTCCAAAAGCTATGGCTGCGCTTTACCAACCAACTAGCTGTAAAACACCACCTCAGACAGTCGTTTAACAGATTCAAGCTTTCAATCTGAAGGCGACAGGTACTCGAAACCATCACCGCACACCCACTGGCTAGCATCAATAATGTTCCAACCAGCGTACCTTTCCGCTCCCCACAAATCACCGCCTACTCCACTCAACCAAAGAAACTGAGATTCAACTGCAGAATCATCGAAACCCTTGGGGCTCTGACAAGACGTACCGCGCGGAGATCCTGAGCTGATCGAGAGAGGTCCGACAGGTATCCACCGGATAGTCAAAGAATGAACGAACTTGCACAGAAATGGAAGGGAGCTAGTGACGCCACGGAGAGGCGGTGGTGACGCTTGAGATTGATCTGAGCGGTGCTCAACGAGTTCAGGCACAGCCGACCAAGCGAGGCTCATGAGGACCCCACTTGCGCACTAGCTTACACAGCAGCAGCAAGATGGATCTGTACGTGCAAGTTCTATGGGAGTAATTAACGACTGATTGTGCGATAGAGGGCCTGGAATTGGGGTCAGTGGTGAAGAGAATCTGCGGAGAGATCGAATCTGCAGGTGCAGTTCGTAGAGTTGGAGCTCAAGTGGGTCTCCGCACGAGGTATGACCGGCGAGGCCAGGCTAGGCCAGCAGGCACATGAAGCTGGGTCCTCCGATCCGGAGCTTTGGTGTGGCGTGGCGTTGACAACCCCACCTGCAGGTCTTCCGGAGTCGTCATCCTTCTGTCGCTTTCCCACCATGTTCGACGAAATCCGTCATATGACTCATATGTACGCTTATGTTTCGAGATTGAAGGACGAAAACCGTCAGATTTGTGCTCGTGTTTCGAGATCGAAAGCTGTTTTTTGTAGTTGATTACTTCGAGTTGACCACAAATAGAATTGACCATAAATGTGATGTGATGCGCATGACGATCATGAGTTTGTGATGTGTTGGATGCTCTGAAAACGACCATTTACAGGCTTTAGGAAGATTTTTGGGAACTTGAAGTTGAGTTCGGAAATTTCATGAAGAAGGTGAGGTGAGCATATCATCAAAAGTGGGTCGAACGGATATTTTATTCACGCCAACCCCACAAAAGGTTTGGTGCTCTGCTTTATTTGAAGAAGGTGATGTGGTGCTCATGAATAAGTGTTTGTTTGTTTTTTTGTTGTTGTTTTTTTTTTTTTCTTTCTTTTTTTTTTTCTTTTTTTTTTTAATTTTTACGAGAGAGTGCTTAGGGTAGAAATGCGTTGAATTAAATTTTGGGACATTTTTGGTTGCAAAATCATTAATTAGTAGATCTGCAATTGACAAAATTGATATGTGAGATTTATATTTATACATTATGGTAAAAAAACACAAACTATCCAAGATGGTATATAAACGTATGGCATGTAAGGCAAATTTTCATTTTTTAAGGTCTTCAAACACAAGGGAGGATTTTACCATTGCAAGCCAATCGTTTGAGACGGAAATTATGCACTTCACAACAATGCGGCAACACAAGACCGAATTGTTCAGAAAATCAGCATATATTAGCATAAAATATTTTATATTTTAACAATTTTCAAACACAAGTTGCTTGTTGTAGAATATATAAAATATGATAATATCAAGTTGTTATAAAGTACCCATTTATAGGGAAATAAGGATATTACAAAAATATATTCTAAGTACAAGTTGGGATATATGCATTATCTGGAGTGGGGATTGACAAGCCAAAATTTAAGGCCACTCCATTTCTGGCCCATAGCCAACTGATTATTCCCCGTTGTTGGTGAACCTTACATTCGGAACGAAGAACGATAATTATTTTATTTTATTTTATTTTATTTTTCATTTTTGACCAATAAATGTATCAATTAATAAAGAAAAATATATACATGACTTCAATAGAGAAGATTGTTTGGGCGAGACGTACCTAGATAACTTTAGAACTTTTTCTTAAATGAAAAAATATATAAAAAGAAAAAATAGCATGAGATAGTATTCTTGTGAAATGCTCAAGTGAAGACGTGTGGCATCAATGTAACTTTCTCTTTGTGAAAGCTAGAGGTAGAATATAAGACAGAAGAACCTAAAGGGCACACATCCCCCGGCCCGCTCATAAGCGTGCATGTCAGATTCTTACTCGAATGAAGATTTGATCATCCTATATTGTGCACCATGTGGACATACAGTAGGGCATTTGACCAGAGGTTAACCTCTACTGGTCACTTTTAAAATTTGTAGTAATTATTGCAAAGTGCTTACATACTATAAGTGGTAAAATTTGCAAAGCCAAAGTCCAATTTTAGAATTTTATTACGCAAAATTTAGTTTTTCAAGCCTATATCAAGCACCAAAAAAATTGAAACAAAAATGTAAAATAAAAATAGAGATACATTCACACTAATACTTCTACTCAAAATTTTAAGAACTTGAAGTTGAAAAATTACCAATTACCAAGGGCACTCTTCAAAATTTACAAATTCAAACTTCAAAATTCACAAAGAAAATCTCCATCAACTTTGATTGTTATGATCTTTCAAATAGTGAAGATTCAACGGTTGAAACCTTTTATGGTAGTAGTGATCATGGGGGGATACTATGTCAAGTATCTTCAAGGCACTAGTAACTAGGCTAGAAACTAGCGTAGTTATAGTGTCCACCCTCAAGAGGGGGAAGTAGTATTGTACTAATTTCCCCTTGTCCGGTGGCCATCGGGATATTAACATTACGAACGGACACTTCATTCACGCCGGCCCCTTAGAAAGGACCGGAGTTTCTATCTATCTATCTTCTATCTATCTGATCATGGTAGTTAGCTTTAAGATTTTACAGCAAAATTTAGAAAAAACCAGTAATTTTTTTTACCATAACTCAATTTCAACAAGGTGGTCAAAAATCACAATTCTTGACCCAGAACATGCCTTGGACACTTAGGGGATAATGCACAAAAACAGATGTTCATACCTTATAGTATGACTATCTGCCCATGTTTACAAATAATGCATAAATTTTCTATATATTTTGCACAAAGCTAGAGAGGAGCATTTCGTATAACATGTTGTCTCAAAAAATGATTCTGCATGTGTTTGACTAAAAATCAAAACCTTGTGACGAACTAACCACTAAAGGACAGAGAGGTCCAAATTGGGCGGTTGCTCAAGAAATAATATGTTGTATCAACATAAACTAAAATTTCAACTTAAATTATCACAAAATCTGTACGGTGAAACTTGTTAAAAATTGGAGGACAAACTAATGAGACAGTTATAAACAAGATCCTATGGTTGGATATCTCAAAATCAAATTTTAAAAAACTTTATTCACGGATTTCAGATATGGCCGTCTCAAAGTCACTATTGAGCTTCAATCTCCTTTAGGATTAAGTTTCTGAATTAAAAATTTGTATTCTATTTTGTTTTTTACTTATCATGTGTTTGAGAAATGGTTCTGCATGAGTTTGACAAGTGCATATATATGGTTGAGCAGCCCAAAATGGCGCAGTGCCGAAAATGGAGCCCTAGTAATCTTCACTGCCACGTACATAATAGCTTCTCCATACAACAGTACCATGTACACGCTGCAAAGATTATAGGGCGTCACTTTAGGGCACCATTTTAGGAACACCTATATTTCCATCTTTAGAATTCATTACTTACTGTAGAAGAGTCGAAAAATGATGATTCCACTTGCTCTAGTTTTCTACTAATTTTCCACATGCACAAAAATTGCTTGCACTGGCAACATTCCTCTAGATTTTCTGTGCTGAAAATTGCGCCATTATAGGACACCTTACCATAGAAGAAGAAAACACCAGACCCCATGGGTTGACGTGAATATATTGTCCGTTCGACCTACCCTTGGTGATATGCCCACAGGACATACCATCAGTGGTACAAGTGCATATATACAAGTAGTTCTAAGATGCGGCTCATGTACGATGATTGTTTTTAAAAATGAGCACTTTGGTTTTCGTGTAATTTACAAGGTGATACCTTTGGAAATGATTCTGCACGAGTTTTGACGATTATAATGCAAAGTAGCTAAGATGCAACTCATGGTGAAATTATAATGGAACAAATTGATGCATGCATCCTTCTAGCACCACCCCCCCCCCCCACGAACGAGTGTAATTGGAGGTTTAAACAACCTATTTTTTATCGAGGTAGACGAAACCTACTTTCGTCTACCTATATATAAAAAGCTTATGGCAAGCTAAAAACCTACTGTAGAAAATATTTTTAAGGCACGACAAGATCATGGTAAGTGCTCAAAATCCGCATTACACCACAAACCATTGACTAAGTCAAATCAATTAGAAGGTACATTATAGCTTTTAACCTTGAATTTCAATTTACTCACGGTGTACATTCGTTGAGATACACGGATGGGTTTCACTTCCTAAATCCATAATTACATCCATTTTCATCCAAAATCAATGATTCCACTTGATTCAATCTCATACACAATTTCTAAATTGATTCATTTGACCTTTCCTCTATTCCATTGAAATGTAGTAAGTAGTCAAGCCGCGTGACCAGGGAATTAATCCCGCCTACTTAACCCCTAAAGTCAATTGAGGATAGAATCTGTCTGTTTCCGCTTTGGTGAACCTCTTGATTTCTAAATTTAGCTTGTATGAAGTGAGACCTTTGGTAGGTTGTAGAGTCTTATTACACCTCTCGATAAGTCCTTTTGTGCCTCAAAATTTCTCATACTTTAGAAAATATTCACACCCAAAGTTTGAAAACACTATTTAAAAACTACCTAAAACTACCCAAATTGCGGTATATGCTCATTTGTTCTCAAATTTGCCCAAAATCAATTGAACCGCAGAAACTTCAAAAATTCACCAAAATTTGAGATTTTAATTTTTTTCAAAATATGTTTTTTGTACAGTTAAGATTTCACGGCATGATCTCGCGGTTTGGAATTTCAATCCGATGATTTTCACATGCTATATTTATCGTCAAGATTGGCCTCTGTAATTGAATTTCAACATACCTCCATGTGAATTATTAAGCAATTTTTTGGGTTTTATAAGTTGCATGAGGTTAAAAATTGCATAGGCATGTTCGTAACTTACCTAAGAACAAAATGTTAAGAGCCTCATACCAAATTTTTCTAGCGAAAATGGTTTTATTGGCCCTCAAAAAACTAGTTACCCTTTCTACATGGGAAAAAAACTTCTTCAACTTTGAGCATTACGATTTCGCAATTGGTAGAGAATTTCGAATGTGAGCTCTGTTATACACATACACATATAAGTTGAGTACTAGATCCTATGGTTACACACCTAAAAATACGTCAAAATTTGAAAATTTTCACCTTACATCAAAAGTTGGTGGTTTTTGGCAATTTTGAGGCAAGTAGACTTTAGGGGAGTTAAGAACACTACGCCACCTAACACTTTTATGCTATTGCACCTCCCTACATACCATTCCTCCAATGAGTCCTACTCCTCCCAAACCTACCTAATAATCCAAGGCCTTACCAACCTCTCGCCGCCAACTAGGCCTTGCAAGGCAGTTTAGAGGAAGACCATAAGAACATGTCCAACCCTCCCGTCAAGCTGGAGGTTGCAGTCGCTTTTGCTATAGAGAGAACCCCGTTCCACGCATAAAATCTGTAACTCGACCAAGAGGGTCGATGTTCCCTAGATTTTAGCTTGTCATAATTCCAAGTTTTACACTCCCTTCTCTCACATTTGACGTTCCCATTAACCAATACAAGAGTGCCACTTGTAGAGACCCTCTGAAGGCTTCTGTGACCCTGCTTACCACCCCCTGGTGCCTGGATCGCTCGCTACGCCCCATTGCCCCCTTTGGCACGCCATACCGGCTTTCCCTCGACCGGCCGGGCTGGGCCGGCTCTAAGCAATGCTCTAAGAGCATGCCCAGCCCGCACTGCAGGCCGGAGCATGGAGCCGGATATGAAGTGCCAGGGGCCCCAGCCCACACACTAACCCGGTAACCCGGTCAAGAGGGTTGCAGTACCCTAAATTCTAGCCCACCAAAACTCCAAGTTATCCCGTGCCTCCACTCAAGTTTTAGTGTCCCCTTTAACTAATGAGTGAGAGCCACGTGGCAGAAATTTCATTGGCAAGAAATGATTTCTAAAGAAAGCTATGAAAAGTGGAATGTGAGGTGGTGTGATTGGTGGGTGAATAGTGAGCGGGCCCTGCCCTCCGTGTTGGGCTGGGCTTCGTGACCCCGGACAAGCGGCGCCTCTCGCATTTTGGGACGGCCTTGCGGGCCGGCCTGCCGTAGAGGGCTGGTCATGCTCTAACCTAACATTTTGGAGTCTTGAATACGTTAAACTTTGCATTTCAGTGGAGCTTGTTAGGTGTTGTGATAACCCTTTGCTGAGTTCGTGTTTTGGGGCCACCACAAAAAGTGGTCTCTGGTACTGTGGACCGTGACTATGAGTCAAATGCGTCAACTAAGCATTCTTACCAAAACGATACTTTTGATAGGCTACATAAACTTTGCACAAAGAGAATGTTTAGTGATTACCCAAAGAAGAGAACCTTCCTCTTATGTCCAATGCTTCACATGCCATAGTAGGTGGGATGTCCTTTTTGAATATAGAAATTGCTATACATAATGTTTTATTTTTCGAAACATCGATTGGTGTTTACTAGGAGGTTGATTTGTCATTTCGAAGTTCTATTACTTTTCTTTTTGACACGACCCTCATGTAGTTTACATTTTAGTGAAGTCTCAAAGAAGATGTAGAAACCCCACGTATCCATCATCACCCAACTTTTAAAAACGCGTTACAATTCAAGAAACTACATGTGAACACAATTCTTCACCTACCACCAACCCTTTACACAAGACCACACCTTTTAGTTCTTATTATAATCAAGAAATGATTCTATTGTGAATTCTATACAACCTAGCTTGTACGAACAGCACCATTATGTCAACATCCAAGATCTCATTTCAAAACTATAGTCAAAACAATCCATATTGCTTGTATATTACTTCTACTTTTAGACACTCGAAAAGTTGGCACACTATTACATAGGCAATCTAATCTAATGTTTATATAATATAGCGTAGCTTTTTCCAAATGTCCGTGTAGTGTTCAAATGCTCATAAACAAATACATTGACTAGCAAAAGAGGTTAAAGAATTAAAGAAGAGAATACTGTAGTACTCTTGGTTGACCTGTTGGATTATGTACCACGGATAGTACACCAGCAGCTTTTTTGAATTTAAAAATTCTACTTAACTTGGAATGCAAGAAATGATGTTTTGGAAGTTCATGTGGCATGTTGGACAAGTTGCCTGACAAAGTTCACATTTTCAAATAGTAAAAAGCTTCATGTAAGCCCATTGGGAATAAATTGTGTATTTTTAATTGTCTACTTTTTTGGAAAAAGAAAGTCTCGACTAAAGTGTAGCGGTATTCCGAATATGGTAAGATATTTTCAACCATGGAAAGTTGGGTCAATTGCTACATTGTTTTTGAAGAAGTCTTGGAGCCTCTCCACTTGCTTGAACCGAGCCGCTTTTATTTTAGGGCGAGGGTGGTTCCCATGCAATTTGGAGACACCCATCCTGCATTAATGAAAGCGGTTCGTTTTTTAAGAATCACCGTTTGTTGAGAGGGCTTGGCAAGCCCTCCTAATAATATGGGTGACTCTCATTTCTTATTATGGGATTATTCTCCCCTTATATTAGCATGCTTTTTGAAACTCCTTTGTTTAGTTGTTTTCTATCATTCATCTAAACTAAGTGGAGGTGTTTTGGGTGTTGTCCTTGCATGAGAATGACCCATTATGTTTCCTCCCTCATTTTAGAAGGAGGTTTGCTACACGACGAACCTTCAAAAAAGACGGGTTGGTTCAAGCATGGCGAAGCGCTCTTAGAATGCCACCATGGAGTTTTAGCAACTTAGGTAGGTAGTGATCGTTGGCTGATGCTAAACTTGCTGGTGGGTAATTGCTCATTCTGCTAACACTAAGGGTGGGTTTAGACAAGGGGTCAAGGCTAATTTTGGAGTTGGGGTTATTGAAATAGAGCTCCCTCATTAGTTTAGGAAATAAGGCTAGGCCCATTGACTTTACCTTGAGAGTGGAGGTCAATATTATTCTGATATATATTATTTTCTTATATCATTTAAGTTTTATACTAGCATGTAAGAGGCCTAAATATAGCCTCAGGGTTTCAATGTTTTGTTAGTTAGTTGTAGAACACAATTTGTGAAACAAATATGAACTTGAGTCCCTCAATGGCACCCCACAAGAAACTCATAGTCACATGAGTAAACCAAGCATAGTTACATAATAGACCAACTTAGGAAAACAACTACCAAACATATTCACAAATATTTAATACACCAACATACAAGCACTCAAGTGTCATTAAGTACAGTAAGGTACAAATTAAGTACGATACTTGAAGTAGAAAGAACATTCTTGTACTCTCTAAAAGCAAGGGTGTGTTCACACCAGGACCACAGGGCCATTGGAGAATGAAGGCCAATCCATCCCATTAAATAGGGCAATGGTTATTTATTAATAAAAGTACCCAGTTTTACTGATTCTAAAACTAATGCAAGGGGACAAATGTCATATGATTCTATTTAAAGGAAAAGGACAATAGGAAATATCATTGATACTGTACTCCACCGTCCTGAGTGGGGCGGTTGTTTCCAAGCACCGGCATGAAAATACCGACAATCTGGATTCACTCCTTAATTGAATCGTGTCCTTCCTCCTCCTCATATCAACCCCGATTTAGCATTACAGTTGCCTGTCTTTGATTGATGTGGAGTGATTTTTTTAAGGTGATTTTAGCGGTCAAAACTATCATGATCTTTCATAAGAATATTCGGAATTTGGAGCTTAATTTACTTGTTTTGATAGATCTTTGTGTTTTTGGGAGCTCAAAACCTAAAACTGCCATATGGAAAGGAAGTTTCTCCCGTTGCCACTACACTAATTAGGTAGATTAGTGTTGGAAATAGTGAGTGATTGCTGAGAGAATGACTAATTGTTGATTGTCTTCATAGTGTTAGTACCGGAGAGTGACATAAACACATTTAGTGTTAGATGATTTTTTAAATTTTTGTTCTCAAGCTTGCAACCCTAGCTTCAACCTCTCACAATAATTTCTGTAGTGCGCGCCTCTTTCATATTGAGAGAATGTGATTCGCAGAGAAACCCTATCTCTTGCCATATGCTTGGAACTCTCTTCACAGTTGTTTTAGTTAGCAACAACAAATTTTGAAGGTATTGTGTAATGGAACATAATTGAGTTCGTAATCGACATCAATTGCAAGGAGGTCGTATGGTTTTGAGTAATAAGCGTCTACATCCTCAGATCTGGTTTAGAGCTCAAAACTCTCAAAAGGTAGGAGTGTGAGAGGAATTGCGTAATTGAGTATTATTCTTACGACCCTAGATCTTCAAATTCCTTCAAACTCATACACCCTTACAAGATACTGGCAAGATGCCTGATTCAAAGCCTCAGAGAGAGACAGGTGGTTTGGAGCTCGAAACCCTAACCCTAAATAGGTGATTGGAAACAAATAGAAAGTTGTGTTTGAGCAGGAATTGTTAGCTTCGAAGACGAGCAAAGCTGCAATATGGAATTGAAAGAAGCAGGGTCCTAGGAAACAAGCAAGTCTAAACCTAAACCGCCCATTTTGATTTACATTGCCTTTGCGTGAGGAAATTCAAGAGTGGCATTCTTGCTCCAAAGGACGTCCTTCATGCACTGATGGTCAAGTGGCTTGTTAGAGCTCTTCTCCCGGGTGCAAGTAATGTCCAAGTATTGATTCGGTTTAAGTCGTCCAAAACTGAACCAACATCGAGTTGTCCAATTTGTTAATGCTGAGAAAATATACAACTGTAAGGTTTGGAAGAGTATGTTAACCCTTTAACGCCCAAGCATGCCCCTCGGGATTGCTTTTCAGTGTATTTTCAGAGGGGCTGGGCGTTTAAGGGTTAAAATCTTGGCGATTGATAAAAGGGACCATTGGTAAAGTTCATTTCTTGCACTAGTACAGAACTGGAGGGGTGGAATAGCTTAGACTACCACAAGGGCGCTTGGTCCTCACGGGCTTCAATGAGCTTACGATAGTTCCTCTCACCTTGAGGGGAAATGGGGTACAATAGTAGGACTGCCTCTTTGGAGAGATAGCGAGGTGTTAGCAATAGCCAAAGTCGTAGTGAAGTTTTATCAATAAAAGTACAAAGAGATTGTTGCCTCCCAAGAAGTTTGCTACTTTGGTTCATGATTGTATTTCTCTCAATAGATTACTACATTGAATGTTTTGAAAAAAAATTCAAAAAAAATAAAAATCTATCAGCCTGATGTCAAACCCCATGCCTTGAGCTGTACAACTCATGTGTAGAAAAATAAAAGAAACAAGAAACACCAAATTTTGCTCATCAGTTTACATCCATCTATGGAAATATCATTTCATTTCTGATTAGTTGTACTAGAGAGTGGGCCGGGAGAGGCACCTTCCGGCTCCCAGCGCGGCCACAGGGGAGTCCAGTAGGGCGACCCTTTGGGTGAGCTGGAAACTGGAATGTGCCTCCTCCGACCCACTCTCTGGCGTTAAGGGAGGGGGGCTGTATTCTGACCGTAAGAATTTGAATACGAATACAAAATATAAATATGAAATATGAATTCGTATTCGAATACGGTATTAGTTGCAGAACCTGCCCCTACGGTAGATTCAGCATCCAAATTGTGCCAATTTTTGGCAGAATGCGCCCTCCCGTCCCTTAACCCTTAATGGACACGGCGGACCAAAATGGTCCGCTGCCTTCACATAAGCGGCTTTGGGGGGCGGAGCAGCCATAGGGCCCCTTTCTCGCGGGAACAGACCCCCTGTCAATTCTGCATGCGGAGCAGCTGCGCTTCTCCGATGAAGCTCGCGATGCTTGACTCGTTCAGGCGCGATTCGTGAGGCAGGCTCCTCGGGTGCTGTGAGTGCCTTCATGGTTTGGGGGAAGGCTTGCTCGGGCAACGAGCTACAGTAGGCCTTGCGAGAATATTGCTAAGTCAATTACGGGTTGACTTATGGGTGCCTGGAAAGAGCCGTTGCCTTCACGCTACTCTAAACAGGGGTGAGTACCGTTGAGGTCTCTCTCCAACGTCTCGTAGTTTTTGCTGCAGTTTAGAGGTTCATGAAAATGGGTGTGGATAGAAGCAATTCACGCTTGAAGATAGAGAGAGAGATAAGAAGGTGGTTACAGGAGGATTTAGGTTGCTTCCAAGACATTGTCGCCAATGAGCTTTGTTTGATGCTTGATGAGAGTCACCTTGCTTCTAAGGCAAGACCTAAGAGCGTTGTGTGGCCGGCAAATCCTCTTGGTAGGAATTGGCGATTTTTGTACCGACATTTGGTTGCGAGGCAATTAGGGTGGATTGAAAGAAAGGCTTTCTCCGATTTGTTGAATTTTTTGCTGAAAGAGGAGTGGTGGCCTGATCAAGAGCCTGTTGAGACTTACAAAGTCCAAGATTTGGGTGCAATGTCTGGGTCTCGTTCCGTGAGGGTGGAGGTGGATGTTGCTCAAGGGACGAGTTGGTGAGAGTCCAAACAGTTGTCGAAGTTCAAGGTGTACGCTGGGTCCGTCACTGCTTGAACAATTCGTGGGAGGAGAGCAACGCCTCACAGAGCCTTCCGGCAGGTAGAGGCGGCAGGCGCGGTACTGCTGGTGGGCGACGGGGAGGTCGGACCCGGGCTGTTCCTGCGAGGGGAGGTCAGGCCGGGGCCTCTCCTGCAAGGGAAGCTCGGGGCGGTGGAGGCCTTGTCCTCGGGGGTCACGGCCTTTAAGACGCTTGACCATCGGGCGGCGGCGCCGATCGGGAGGCCCTCGGGGGGCGCACAGCCGCGAGACTGCGGGGCGCGATGCGCCGTTGGTGGGGCGGGGCACAGCGGGAGGCGGTGCAGCCTCGCGCTCCAGGAGGTGGAAGCAATTCGGTCCAGGGAGGTGGCGAGGGCGATCCGCCCTAGAATGGTGCGATTCCCCACACTGAGGCTGTCGGCGAGGGTGGGAGGTTCGCAATTCCAGGTGAGTTTCTCTCAACCTTGACTTTTCCTCCATCTTCAACTCACTTTGAGACATTGGAAAATTCTCATGTACTCGGGTTGTTTGATCGGGAGGAACTACAAGCGGCGTCGCTTGAATTGGATGGTTTCTTGGATTTGGTGAACAATGTGGGGGGGGGGATTTAGATTCACGAGGTCTGACTGATTTTCAGAATGTCTTGAAAATGAGTAGTAGAAATGTTAGATTGAGGTCTGATGGGGTATTGATTGCGCCATCATCACATTTTAATCTTGGATTTCGTGGGAAGACCGTGATTGTTCCTGTAAATGAGATACCTTTGCTTTGTATTGATCCTACTTCTCCGTGTTCTAGTTTGAGTGAATTCTGGGGAATTGTGGTACATGATTGTTTTGATTTGGTTCATGGTATTCATATGCTTAGTGTGAATTTCTATGGGCCTTGGGACACATTTGTGGTGCCAGAACCTGTATGTGTTTTTGTTGATGATGGTGGACCTAGTAGTGTGCCACTTCTTCAAATTTGGGGTGACATTGTGCCCGAATCTTTAGATGATGTAGGAAGTGATAGCAATGTTAGTACAAGTGATGAGGAATATTTGCCAAATAATAGTGAAAGTGATGATGACATGGCGGAGAAGTTAGATTCCATGATATTGACTCCAAATACTAAGAAATGGTTGCTTAGTGGGCGTGAGATGCAAAATGAAATCGGTTTAGGCTATGATGATTATGATCAAATTTGTGCCATGTCTGATAATGAGAGGTTTAGTGAGTCTATGTGGAATTCTGCTTTGACACAATTGCCTAACATAGAGTTTCTTGGTGAACATGAGGGATTTAGCCAAGCCACCTTGGGTTGCATGGAACCTCTTGATTTCTTTTCCTGGTTTTGGCCTCATGATACTTTGACAAAAATTTGTATGCAAACTAATTTGTATGCAACAAGTGTGGATGAAAATGGAAGAAGCAAGGGTGGCCCCCGGTGGACTCCTTTGGTAGTTAGTGAGTTACGAGCGTGGTTTGGAGTTCTCATGGTGATGGCATTGAAGAAGATACCACGAATTCTTTTGCATTGGTCTAAAAACAATGAGGTATGGAGAACTCCCGCTATAGTGAAATGTACGAGCCGAAACCGATTTGAAGCTATCTTGAGATGTGTGCACTTGGTTGATAATGAAACCATAGAGCAAGATAAATCCAACCCGGCTTATAGTAAAATCTCTAAGACACAATGGCTAGTAGATGATTTCAATGTTTTATGTGGTCAAATGTGGGATGCAGAAAAAAATTTGACAGTTGATGAGATGATGGTGCCATATACCGGGAAGTATTCGCCTATTAGGCAATACATGAAGGCTAAGCCTACCCAATATGGCATCAAAATTTGGTGCTTGGCTAATGGTAACTCTAAGTATGTACAACGTATGGAAGTGTATTGTGGTGCATCCACCTCGGAGGATGATAATCACGCCACGGGGTTCAAGATTGTGAACCAATTGATGTGTGAGCATGAAGGTAAGGGTCACATAGTGACTTGTGACAACTTTTTTACATCCCCTAAGTTGTTTTGGTGCTTGTTACAGAAAGGCATATATGCCACGGGGACATGTAGATCTAACCGAGTGGGTTGGCCTCAGGCACTCACTATAAATCCCCGAACTGGGAGTAGGGGTCAATTATGGTTTAGGATGCACGCTAGTGGTAGAATGGCGGCTATTTGTTGGTTTGATAACAAACCAGTGACCTTACTATCTACTGCTTTCTCTCCTCTTGATTCTAATGGCCAAGTGTATGTTTCTAGATGGCATAGTGGTGAATTTGTTTCTGTGCCTTGTAGTCCTATACTAATCCACTATCAGGAGACAATGAGGGGAGTAGATGTCCAAGATCAACTCCGGGGATACTATAGTGTGCAACGGAAAGACCACAAATGGTGGCATCGTATCCTTTTCCATATTTTAGACACTTCATTTGTGAATTCTTATATAATTTATAAGAGTCATATGGTGAGTTTTGGTAAGAAGTTTCTAACACATGTCAAGTACAACTTGGTTGTTGCTAATGCATTGATGGCAGGTTATACATTGCGTGAGCTCCCCCGCACCACGGTTGTTGAAGCAGCCGTTCGTCGTCCAACCAAGTTTGATTACACTGATAAGTGGGTTGCAGACAAGCGGAAGAGGCGGGTTTGTATTGTATGTGGCAAGAAGATGAATCTCTATTGTCCAACATGCAACAAATCCATGTGTATGGGGAAGTGCTTTGTGGAATATCATTCTAGAAAAATTTGATGTGATTCTCTAATGTCATGGTGGCAAGCTTATTTTTCAATCTTAGATTTATTGTGCATACATTTCGGAATTAGAATGGGGGGAGTAGGGGTCCAACGCCACATTTCATGGGTGGCATCTCAGGTTCAACTCCTGGGGTTGGAATTTCTTTGAAAAAACTAGAAAAAAATTAAAAAATCAACTTCGGCCATAAACCAGCCCAGCAGCTGGCCCTGGCCCCTGCCCTGCCCTGGCTCTGGCCTGCTCGTCCCCCGTTACAGGGCGGGCTGCCGAGCCGGGTCGGAGCGCCGGTGGGCAGGCTGCCTCCGGCTGCCGGGCGGCCAAGCTGGCGTTGGCGGGCCGGTGCCTCGGGCCGGTGGCCAAGGCCAGCTCGGGCCGGTGGCCGTTACCTCCGACAGGGGCCGCGGCTGGAGGCCGGGCTCAACCGGGATCCTCCTCAAAAATCGCTGACGGGGTAGGGGCCAAGCAACTTGCCGCCCTTCGCGAAGCAGGGGGCAGCTCTCCTCAATCCTCCTCAAAAACTCACCCAAATCACCATTTTCTCAATGGTGCCAACTTGCGAGATATCATCCGATGTGGTTGATCGTTTTTTCAATGGGTACATAATCAAGTTACCTATACATTCACCGTTTCCGATTTCAAAATTTTAATTTTTTTCTATACGAAAATATGGAAAAAAGCCAATGAGGTTACATTTTTCTCCACTTTTTGAAAAACAAGGATGTCCATTAAGGGTTAACGTCAATAGCTTGGTTTTACGGTTCACTTTTGCAGCCATTTACAGGGCTCGGATGTGGAATGGGTCTCCAAACAGGCTGGGCTACTGTAAATAAAATACCATGAGTTGAGGCCATTTTAGGACATAAAAATCCCGAATCCTCATTTTTTTATTTGTTAATCTTTAAAATCAACCCCAGGACCCTTTCACGAGAACCTTCGAAAATTTCTATTTAATCTAAAGCCTATCATAAAGCTTGTAGATTGTCCCATAAATATATTGTCAATGTAATATACTATTGGATCTTTATTTTCTGTGAATTAATGTTGTAATTTAGGGTCCCTTTACACTATGGACCAACAACCATGACCAAAAAAATTAAAATCAATTTCTTGGTCAAAAGCCATGATCATGATAAATCAGAAATGGAATTTTGAGTGGCTTGGTCACTCTTATAGTGTAAAGTGAATTTCCACTTGGACAAGTTTAAGCTCAATTTTTAATATACATCCTCATCATTCTCTTTTTCCACTCTCCTTTTTCATCCTTTCTTTCAAAAAAATGAACATTACGTTTGCCTTACGGTATGGACCGTGAAGATTTATCATGGCCTTCTAAAATTTGTGATTGGAGAGGAAAGTGCTCTTGGTCCCAATTGCTTTACACTACCTTGAAAAAAGGAGAATGACGGTGAGGCTCAAAAATCATTGATTGGCTAGTGTTCAATTACTTAACCCCTAACTCTCCTTGTTGCAAAACGGTCTAAGTCACAAAATTTGACCTTCCTTTAGATTCAGCTCAAAAAATCTCAATCCAAGCATTATTTGAAAGATTCAACCGTAATATCTCAAAGTTCACTTGACATTCATCTCACAAACCAAATTTGAACCGTTCATTCTTCCTCATTTGTGAGATTATAATGGTCAAAGGTGGCTGAGTTTTTCTCCGGCGGGAACCTCCGAAACCCGTTTTGGGTTTCAAGGAGAGTTAGGGGTTAAAGAGAAATGAGGAAAAAGGAGAGGGTAAAAGAGAGAATGATGAGGATTTGTATTAGAAAACTAAACTTCTCCGGATCCAAATCCACATTACATTGTCTAAAAGAATGACCAAGCCACTCTAAATTCCATTTATGATTTATCATTGTCATGGCTCTTGGCCAAGAGCCATGACCATGAAAATGATTTTAATGTTCTTGGTCATGGCTCTTGGTTCATAGTGTACAGAGATGCTTAGTCAATCAATGATTTCTGAGCCTTGGGGGTTTTCTTGGTTGTAGTTGAGTCGAAGCATTTCCTTTGACTCAACAATAATCAAGGAAATCATGAAAACATTATCCACTATGGAAAAGTTTGCATACTTTGGGGACCTCAAAGCTAGTGAGTATTCAGTTTTTTTCAAGGCAATGTAAAGTCGAATGGGACCAAGAGCATCTTACCCTCCAATCATAGATTTTAGAAGACCGTGGTCAATCTTCATGGTCGAGTGTAAAGCAACCTTTGATCTACTTGTGAAAGAGCTTCATGGTCATCGCACATGGGAGAAAAGACTTCCATTAATTATTTATTTTTATCAAATTTAGATACGCATGTTTAGGTTTGATCTCTATAATGTCATTTCTTTGACCTTCATAATATCACACTTTTAATAAGAATACCATATAACCATAGGACTTTGTCATTATGGACCACCCCATAGCCCAAGGCGTAGTCTAAAATGTCAATAGTTGCCTTTTCATTGCATTAGAGTTGAAATTTTAATCATTTTGCAACCTTGACTTTCATGTGAGGCATCTCTAAAATTCACAATATAATGTTTGTGGAAAAATGAATCTTTGAAAAATTAGAGTGCTCAAATATAGAATAAGAATACTAGTAACAGCAAATTAAAAATTAAAAAAAAAAATATGACTTTCAATCAATTCAAAAGATGCTATTTTCGGTAAATTTATTAAACCGACTTAGTCAACATCTCATGTTCAATATTTAACCCTTAACCGGGCCGAATGTCGAAAATTGACATGTTGAATGACTGTAACTACGTTGAAGAGCTACAATTTCTTCATCTGGAGTCTGTTTTGAATAAAATCACTTGGGTTGCATCTTAACCCCTCACTCTCCTTGAAGCCCGAAACGAGTTTTTGCAATTCCGGGCACCCTGGATGAAGGGGTTAGAAGTAATATTTTTGCCTAAGAATTTTACTGGGTCCTCCTTATACTGCAAAGTGTATGTGGTAAAATTTGCAAAGTCAAATTCCAATTTTTGAGTCTTCTAGGACGATTCTTGGGTTGCGAGCCGAGATGGGGCAGCTTAAAAAAAGTAACTTTCTTAATTTATTTTTTTTTGAAACATGTTCATTATTAAATCACTACTCAAATTTCAAAGTGACTCAAGTCAAAAAGTTTACCAATTTTACAAGGGCAGCCTCCAAAAATTTCAAAACCAATCTTCGCAATGCCCAAAAAAACTTGGGAGACAAACTTTGGATGTTATGATCTCTCAAATGGTAAACATCCAACGGTCAATTTTTTGAATAGTAATCAAGCATATTCTTAGGTACAAGATCTTACGGTTGGAAGTTTTAAAAAAGGAAAAGAAATTGGTTCACACCCCACAAGTGCTTAGAGGTGGAGAATCACAGTTTTGAGGTTTCAAGCTCCCAAAAAACACCAAGGAGATTTAGGGGTTAAGTCAAGTATAGTTTGTGTGATAAAATTAATTCCAAACGAATACAATAAATTACAAATGATTGGCATGCATTTTAGTGAAGGAAGATCTTGTTTTTGAGTTTTCAAACATGGGGCATGTTTTGCCATTGATAGCTATATCTCCTTCATCTATTGTTGGATTTTGACTTTATTTTTTGGGAGGGATTCCGATTAAAGTCTACTTTTAGTGTTAGAAAACGTGACAAAATCAAGAACATATTGAAGGTAAGGCATAGATTTGAGTGTAGAGGGTTGAGATTTGGACTACTTTTTCTTTGTAAATTTTTTGGTAGTTTTCATCATTGCAAGGTCATTATTTGTACAAAGAAATTTTTCTCATGGTTTTGTTTTTGGTCCACGGGTGTCATTGAGATGAAATTAAACATCTTTGTAGTTGGTGGTATTTTGATTGCAATAAGTATATATGTAGCATTTCCACTTCAAAGTGATAATGTTGAGATTTTGTGATGTTTTTTGATTACCAATAGATTACGATTTTGCAATCTGTAAGGTCTCATGACTCAAAATTTGACCCACATGATGTACAATACGTTTACTACAAGATTGTACGATTGAGATCCGAAGAAGTTAACTTTGTTACCATTTGGTATACTTTTTTTTTGAGAATGTGTTCTTTTCTCTATAAATGAGTCAAACCATTTAGGGGTTAAACAATCTCACCATCCATCATGAAAGAGAGGTACTAGCATGAGAATGAAATGCCTGTTGTTCTTGACATCACTTGTGTAACAAGTTTCACTTTCTAAAGTTTAATGTGTTCTCCAACTGGCCCATGGAGCCAATTGGGATCATGAATTGGCTTGAAAATTTGTTGGCTTTGACTCCCCATGTAAAGCGTCCCTTACTTGAATTAAAAGCACAAGGTACGTAGGCCAGCCAATGGGGTCCCTAATTCTGCTGCCGCCCTGACAAGAAAATGACGTCCACCGGCAAACTGACGTTCGCCGGTGACCACGACCTCGTCGCAATCCGGGATCTGCATGGTCGCCACCTGATGACTGGCGATCACCAGTGAGCCCCTCCCGGGTCGTCTCCCTCATTCGATCACAGGCTATGGCGAAGAGAATTCATGGAGGCAGCGATCATGGGGTCCGACGTCGATAGCGTTGTTGCAACAACAGGAAACCAACAACGCCATCGATCTGACCGATCAGCTCCATCATAGATTGAAAGTCGATGCATGTCACAGTTAAACTTCGAACATACATGTTCACGATCAGCTTTTGCTCGTTGCAAATTTAGCAATGAAGTGACAGATCAGTGCAAGAACTTCAGTTTGCGGCGATGGTTTCATGAGCAGTTGGAAGCTCATGCAGTATTTGGAAGCTCAGAAGTTCATCGCTTGCATAACAATATTAATCAGACTTGCCACTCTCTGCTGTGAACCTGCTGGCTGCTGTCGCTGTTCTTCCTTCTAGGGTAGATCGGCGATCATGGCGAGGTGGGGTTAGCCTGCCGATGATGGCGAAGGTGCAAGAAACGGAAACTGTATCGAAGGTGTTGTTGTTGTGCGGAGAAGTTGGTGATAAATTTCTTGCTGTGTTTAAGATCCAGCAAGCTTCACCGACGTTCCTGGATTCTTTTCAGGGCTCTTTTCGATCAGCAGCAGGATGCTGAGCGTGTTGAGGGTGCATCTGCCGTCCGAGATTCCAATTGCGGGCTGTGAGTTATCACCATATGTGTTGCTTCGTCGCCCCGACTCCTCTACCACCACTGATGACATCCCTGAGGTTTCCCCTGTGGATGGCTACTTCCTCCGCTGCCGCTGGTACGCACAATCTTGCCACAACTGAATTCGTCAACTGGAGCTGATATCGATGAATTCTTCTGCATGTTTTGTTTTAACTTAGGGTTGCCTTTTGGATTGATTGCAGGTACAGGATTCAGAGTGACAAAAGAGTGGCAGTATGCAGTGTTCACCCATCGGAGCCGGCGACACTGCAATGCTTGGGATGTGTGAAAGCCAAGCTTGCAGTCGCCAAGAGCTACCACTGCTCACCGAAATGCTTCTCCGATGCATGGCGTCATCATCGAGCCATGCATGCTCGTGCCATGGCCAGCAATGCCGCTCGGGAAAATGGAGGCGAAGGAGACGATGATCCACTCTTTGGCCGATTCCACGCATCCAGCAACGGATCACACCCTCACAGCAATGGCACGCACCTCAAAACCAACCATCACATCATTAAAAATCGGCTTCTTCTGAATAAAGCCGTGTTCGAAGGATTGCTTGCAACTCTCCGAAGCAATGTTGCAGCAATCAAAACTGGCTTCTTTTGAATGAAGAATTCTTTTGTTTATTGGATTGTGGGTGCAGGTTACTCGAGCCAGGGTGCAAGATCAGAGCATGTGGGGGGAGAGACGTGGTTCGAAGTGGGATTAGGCAAGACGTATACTCCAACAGTGGATGATGTAGGGCACCAGCTGAAGCTGGAATGCGTACCGGTCGATGCCATGACGGCGAGATCTATCGGCCCGGCAAGCACGGTGCTCACATCCCGTGTCATTCCTGCACCATCGCCCACCCCTCGCCGCTTAATCTCGGTCAACCCCTCGATGGATAATGCCGGCAGCATGGACGTGGAGGGACGCATTCCGGCTCGCGGCACTTTCACTCTGCTCTCCTACAACTTGCTCGCGGATCTCTACGCCACCAGTGACATGTTCAGCTACTGTCCCCCTTGGGCGCTCTCCTGGACCTACCGGAAGCAAAACCTGTTGCGCGAGATTGTCAGCTATGGAGCTGATATCCTGTGCCTCCAAGAGGTAACTAACTATTACAGCAACCTCAATATCTTAAAATCTGATGCTGCCTGTCAAGGAAGTGACTTGATGAGATGCTTTTTGCAGGTACAAAGCGATCACTTTGAAGAATTCTTCGCTCCAGAGTTGGAGAAGCATGGCTATGCTGCGGTATACAAGAAGAAGACAGCAGAGGTGAGATCAAGGTCTTTTTACCATTCCCTTGTAAGTAGCCATCTTGCATCACAATAGAAAGTACGGGATGATGCTTGCTTTGATGATAGCAAGGATTTGGTTTTCTGAGTGAGCCTGACACTTTTGGATGCAGGTTTACACAGGTACTGCTTATGCAATCGACGGCTGCGCGACATTTTATCGCCGTGATCGATTCTCTCTTGTCAAGAAGTATGAGGTACTAGTTCTGTGTATGTGATTCAGTTTTATACCTAAGCTTTGATTGCATGCAACCACGGGGGTAGAGATTATTTCCTGTGTATCAAAGCAAGGAAAATACACGCTTTGAATTTCATGTCATGCAGTTGTCTGATTCTTCGTTGCCTCTACTCCCTCTATTTTCCCTCTCTTTTGTAGTGTAGTATACTCTACAGATGTTTCACTTATCTCAGAACAGAGGGAGTACATCTTACTGTTCAGCTGCGCTTTTCTTGGTTGTTTCCCAGGTTGAGTTCAACAAGGCTGCCCAGTCCTTGTCGGATGCTTTCATACCTTCGGCATCAAGAAAAGCTGCCTTGAGTCGTCTTCTTAAGGTCTTACCTTGCACATGGAGTTGATTCCCTCTTTGAAATCACAACTAAGGATATATGACTGTAGCTTCTCCTTTCTCCTATTCACATGAGAACTTGAATCCGGTGGTACTTGACATTGTAGACTTACTGCGAAAAGTTGATGTTTTCCAGGACAATGTTGCTCTGATCATCGTTTTAGAAGCGCGGGACACAGTTGCCAATATTGATCTGTCACAAGCAGGAGGAAAACGGCAGCTTCTATGTGTTGTAAGCGCTTTCTGTGCTCATGTAACATTGTTTTTTTACTGAAAAACGAAAGGCAATAGACATCAATATCATCTTAGTGTCTTGACTCAGAAAGTGACTTTTGTAAGCAGGCTAATACCCATATCCACGCAAATCCAGAGCTCAAGGACGTGAAAGTATGGCAAGTGCACACATTAATGAAGGGACTAGAGAAGATTGCATCCAGTGCCAGTATTCCAATGCTGGTGGCTGGTGACTTCAACGCCGTCCCTGGCAGGTTCGCCCCAAATTGGATTCGTCCGAAACCTGTTTTCAGAGAAAGAAATATTAGTAGTACACCAAAATAGTGTTGCCACACTAATGGATCTGTAAATGCTATAACTTTGTCTCTACTAGAGTACTACTATTGCGAGAGGGGTGATCTCGGTGCGTAAAGACTTACAGCATTTATATATCAATTAGGGTGGTTAACCATTTTAGAGGAATGAACTGAAACTAAAGAAGTGAATATGGTGAATAATGGTGCAGTGCACCACATTCATTGCTGACAACAGGGAGAGTGGACGCAGTACATCCTGAGCTGGGAACGGATCCCCTGGGTATCCTGCGCCCTGCTAGCAAGCTCTACCATCAACTCCCTTTGGTAATTAAAACCACACCCATGCTAAGCATCTTGAACTCAGGTCCAAGATACTGTAATTCCGTAAAATATCTCAAGAGTGTTATATGGGAGAGTGCTAAAAAATGGCTCAAATTCCTTATATGTAGTGAAGTAAACAGTCCTTATATGTAGTGAAGTAAACAGAGTAAGCAATTTTTGTTGTGCATGGGGAAAGTAAGTGGAAGGATAGTCTTTGTGCATGGGGAAAGTAAGGGGAAGGATAGTCAAAGTGGATTCATCAATTTTGGACTCTTTTAAATTTGTTATCAATTTTTGAAGGTGGACTCTTAGTTGTTTTTATAATGGTGTCCTAATTCGACACCCTACAATGTTTGGGATGAGTACATGGTACTGTTGGAGTGTGAAGCTTAAATGTACCTACATGTGAAGAATCCTAGCGCTCCATTATTGGTACTGCTCCAGTTTTGAGCACTCTCTAGAGAAAAAGTACAAGTGATGTAAGTAACACTTTACAATACTTGATGACCGGAAAGTGCAGGTGAGTGCGTACTCCCACTTTGCAAGAATGCAAGGAATGGGTCCAGCGATGGAGCAACAGAGGCGCCGCATGGACACCACTACTAATGAGCCTCTCTTCACCAACTGCACCCGTGACTTTCTTGGCACCCTCGACTACATCTTCTACACAGGTCAACAACTTCTCACAAATCATGTCAAACTGGTAACCATGATCATATTTAGATAGAGCCAATAGAGCTTGTTCTAATTAGAAACATCTTGATGAAGCCAAAAGGGATGTGTGCCATTGCAGCCGACTCACTCGATGTAGAGTCACTGCTGGAGCTTCTGGACGAGGAGAATCTTCGTAAGGACACTGCACTTCCGTCGCCAGAGTGGTCGTCAGACCACATCGCCCTGCTGGTGGAGTTCCGTTTCAAGCCACGTTAAAATCAACAAGATAGTCGATCACCACAGTTTCTGTTGGTAATGAAAGTATGAAACTCGTTATCTGGATATCGAATGTCAAGGTAGGTATGAAGTTTCCATGGGTTTGCTGGTATATAGAATGCCACTTACTTCTGACTTTTGAGTACTGTATTTGAACACGGAGCACGTCTTTTTTTCTTCATGTTCAAAACTGCTGAGGTTGGCACATGAGTGAATAGATTGATCAACTCTCCTGTCTGCAGAAAAATGAAGGATCAAGGTTTTGGCAGCAGGTACAAGTCGGTTAAATGTCTTTGTGTTACTGGAGCAGCTTGTCTTCTTCGGTTTTCAATGGCTACGGAGTTCCAAATCATCATGATAGAATGTGCCTTGGCTGCCAGCAATATTATTATTACTTGTTAGTAGACAGAAGTGTATGTCATGCGGACATTGTAAGGAGGTGTGTTTACTTCCGAGGGTGGTTAGGTTCGCATTAGCTTAAGGGTGGAGTTATTTTTTAGTTCGTGCAATGGATATTGTTGTATACTGTTACTGGATTCTTGAAGTTCATTTAAGAATGTCCATCTTCATAAGGAGGCAGGCACCCAGAGTAGCACTATCCTTTAATTCTATGTGGTTCTTGCTGTAATTGTTTGGGTCCATGTGTAGATAGGTAGGAGATTCATTCCATATGGATTCTTGGTAGTGTGTGTTAATTTTTCTTTCATGGTAAAGGATTGTGTTGATGATGTTTTTCTTGAAGAGGATAGTGTGATTTTGAACGTCGATTTTGCACCGCCTTAGCAGATAATATTATGTTCGGCTATGGTGGTTTCTCTCTTTACAGACATTAGATTTCAATTCTATTATTACGAGATACAGGTTAAGCTTTAAAGAGACACTTGAGTTATGCTACTAGTTCTTGCTATTCAAATTGGACTCCTCCATTACAAAGCCAATGAACCGCAAATAAACAGACCTCCAAATTCCTACGGGAGAGCTTTCTGACGTACGGAAGCCATAGGAATGGGCTCCCTGGAACTGCTGGAATGTTCGCACTCTTACAGTTAAAGGGACGACTACAGATTCAAACAATTCCTGATCGCGTAAATCCGACAATCTGACAACAAGATAGCACAATTCAAATGCCGTCGGTATTTATTGCTGGAGCTGAATATGTACAAAAATATAAAGTGAAGGATTCCATGAGTTAATGTCCTGGAGGGGCGACACAGACCGTACAAACTCAAAAGCAAAACAAAATTTGTGAATGTGCGGCGAAACGAAGCCCAAGGAAGAAAAACGGCTAGTTCGGCAAAATGAAGCTCCCGGGAAGAAAAACGGCAGAGTTCAAATACGACACACTGATCATCTCCCCATGTATACTCGGTAGTAGGATAAGAGGAAAGGCCGTGACTTAGTTTCCAAGTCGCAGTTGTGCAACGGGAGCAGCCAGCTTCTTGACTTGTGAGCGGGTCATGAAGCCACATTTCTCAGACTCGATGTGCTCAATCAAGCCAGACAACCCTGCACAAGATTCAATCACTATTATTGCTGACATGCAAAGAAGTCCTTCCCAGCTCTTCCAGACTAGTTATCTCACGGGAATTGGAGCTCTCCTCAACGCCATTACAGTTTGTATAGAATGCGGCCTACTACATTTCATGTCCAGAACAATGTCCCAAACCGGAGGTTCAGCATTTTCTTACAGGTTGCTTTGTAGCCACATTTTTTGCAGCGGAATTCTTCAGAGAGATGAATGCCAGATCTCAGGTGCCGATTCAGATCGGCAAGCTGGCGGAACTCCCTCTGGCATAAATAACACTCGTATGCAGAACCGTTGTATGCTGCTGAAGTGGCCTGAATTAGTCCAGGAGTTCCATCGTTGCTCGAATAGCCGAGTCGAGGCACTGTGAGAAGATTAGGATTTCCGGATCTTCTCTCCCAGTCTCGCACTTTATCAACAATCTGCCCATGTGTGAGCCCAAAACACTTCCCCAGCTCCACCTAAATGAGAACCAGCGAACGATGTGAAGTCTTAAAGAAAAATGAATCTTGTCAGAATTACAAACTGCAATCAAACAAATGTTCCCAACAAGAAGTTGAGGTCTTACATGTTTCGCCATGGCCGATGCCGACGTGAAGCTCCTATTACAGCGAGGGCAGTCGATGTCTCTAGACAAGTGTGTCTGTTGATGTCCTCGCAACGCAGCGTAAGAGGAAAATTCCCGTTCGCATATCCCGCAGTAGTTATGGTAATTCGAGGTAAGATAGTGGTTCCGTCTAGCAGTGAAGGACGGAAAATCACGATCGCAACTCTCGCAGAAGTAATGGCGACTCGAATTCTGAAAGTGCTGCCGTCTTGCCGATTGGTCGTAGAACATCCGCTGGCAAGGGTTGCAAAACGGATGGGACTCCTCTTCGTGCTCTTCTACCTGGAACTGATCCCAGCTTGTAAAGTTGCAAACCTCGCACTCGTACATGGTCGCTTACTCACACTGTTCACCTGGCAGCACTTCAGAACACGGCTTACTGCTTAACAATTCTGTACTTCCTAAACGTGATTTTCGAACGCAACTGGAAGAAACCGCGAATTATCATTTTAACGATCCACGATACAAATAATCTCAACCACAACCGCAGTTCTGCATTCACAGAGTCTACTGTTCACATGGAGCCAGCATTTCCGGACACGCTACTCTGCCCTCAATCTTTTATCTCGTAATCGTGGCTTTCGAACGCCAGAGGAAAGGAAGCGTGAATTATCACGCAAACTATCCTCGATACGCATAAATCAGTACAGAGACTCTAAGACTCAATCTTAAGCTTCGTAAATCGAGTCATTGGAATCTCCGAACGCGCTCTCCAGAAACCTACAATTCACAAACAAGACAACAGACACTGTTTCCTTCTATATTCTGGCTCTAAAGATCACCGGATTAACGGAACCTTCCGTAACAGCTTGAAAGATCGATGCAAATCACAACAATTAAGATCTTACAAGGACGCTTCACAAACTAAAGGAGGTCTCCGCACTGGCCTCTCCTGTCTTCACATATACAGCTAGGATTCGTGAAACGGGAAACTCCGTGAAACTCCGTGAAACTATATAAACGTGAAACTCCGCCACCACATGGTCGAATGCTCATATCGAACAACCAGAAACTCTGAAGGAAGACGATAATGCATGCATGCATCGGAGGTTGAGAGCCGGTATACCTTAGAAGCTCGATCGGTTGGAGAATTGCAAAAGGCTGCACAAGGTCACTCGACGCCGCCGTCGTAGTATAAATTTGGAGTGAGCTTTGCTGAGGTAGTTGGATTTCGCCATGAATGCGTCGCGGGAATAAATGTTCATCTCAAAACGAAGACGACGACGAGAAATCCGATGAGGGGGACGAAACGATTCGTCCGTCGGATGTGATCTTCTAAGGGCACTCAGTACAGCATCACTTGTATCACTCAGTATCACTATTAGTTGTGGGTCTCCTTTATAACGAAGGGACTGAACCACCATCATTCAATTAACCCTTCATCGTCGGCGTACGAATGTTCATGATGTGTACATTTCCTTGAATGTTCATTTCTTGAACATTTTTCTGAGTGTTCATGCCTTGAACATTTTTCTGAATGTTTATTATGCCTTGTACATTTTCTTGGGTCCTATCAAGGCCTGCCTTGCTAAGTCTAAAGATGAACTTTGCCAAGTGCACTGAAATTTATCCATCTTGCAAAATTACACCATATGGAATAGGAGCCTAGTCCATAATTGTAAATTTCTACTTTTGAAAAGTAACCTTGTACCCCTATTGTAAGTAAAAGGGCACATAAGCACCCATGTACTTATAATATGTGCCTAGAATTCCATATTTAAGGTTTTAAAAACATTCACTTACTGACGTGGTTGGTGACAATAGATTTGCTCGTAGCGGATAATAGATAATAATGATGTTGCTTATAGTATGAATGGAGTCTACAACTTGTTTTAGGGCTTTGTCCATTCAGGTTTTGAAAAAAATCCATATACCTACACGCGTTGTGAAAATAAAGGCGCTCATTAAGGGTAATAATGTTTGGTGTGTAATTAAAGTCTGCAAGTTGCTTTAGGGTTAAGGGTTGTGCTGGTTAATAATCATAAAAGCGCTTGTACACACATATGTGGTTGGTGAAATTATACTTGCCCATTAAGTTGTATAAAGCACACTCGTGGTTGGTGAAATTAGACTTGCCCATTAAGTTGTATAAAGCACACTCATGTGGACAATAGATAACAATGATGTTGCTTATCGTGTGAATGGAGTTTACAACTAAGCTGTAACTTGTTTTAGGGCTTCGTCCATTCAAAATTTGAAAAACATCCATATACCTACACAGGTTGTGAAAATAAATGGGCTCATTACTGGTATAATGTTTATTGTGTAAATAAAGTCTCCAAGTTGCTTTAGAACTAACGGCTATGCCTGTTAACAGTTATAAAAGCACTTGTACATATATCTAGTTGGTGAATTATACTTGCCCATTAAGTTGTATAAAGCACACTCGTGGTTGGTGAAATTAGACATGCCCATTAAGCTGTATAAAGCACTTGTATACCTTTATGCAAGGTTTATGAAATTCGATATACTCACCATGTGGAATATACTTGTATACCTATGTGGTCCATTTATTTAAATATATGTGGTTCTCCATGTAGATTTTTGTGAAATTTCCGTTTTAATGGAGTTTCCTAGTCATTGCAAAACTCTACCCATTCACGTTATGAGTGACTCTACCTATTTTGAGCTCTACCTTTTCATGTTTTTTAAGAAGAACCTCAACTATTCATGTTTTAGGTCAAGCATTAGGCACATGACTAAGTTAGATAAAAAATTACATATGATCAATAATTATGATAAACTCAATAATCATACTTATGATAAAATCAATAGTCGTACGTATAAAAGTATATAACTAAGTAAGCAATAAGCAAGCAACTTTATATGTAAACTTCATATCATGAAAAATACAACATTTTTGCCAATCAATACAAAAATATGCATAGAAAATAATCTTATTATTTACAATGCACCAAATTTGTGCTCCTCAAAGTTCTAAGATTATCATATTTATTGAAAGTGCAAAAAACCCAATGCTCTCCCCACATGTATTTACCTTTAATATTTCATTGAACCATAAGGTAAAATTCCAATGCTATCTTCTATCACTTCATGCACATGCACATGCAATGCTCTATTATTTTAATAAATAAATCATATACATATCCTCAAATCACTTCGAAATGTAAAATTACAAAACTACAATGGTGTTTCAAGATGCAAGCCAAATGCACGTTGGGACAAATTAAACAGCGAGAAAATTAGCTATATAATCCCAAGTAAAGTGAGTCATTGGCTGGATAGCGTGCGTGCAATATACTTCTGAATAGTGGTTTGAAGTATTTGATATTCTTGTGAATGTCAAGCCACTAATCCAGATGTCCCCTTTTCATGTGGCCGCTATCAATCGAACACCAGTAGATTTCCAGTCTGCGCCGGAGGCTGGACTGGTAAAACAAGGAAATATGAAAGGAATCCTTCCTAGCTTTACCAGACTGGCTATCTCATTGCACTGTCTCGCAGCTTCCCTTGAAGCCATTGGTTTGTATAAGACACCGTCTACTAAATTTCTTCAGAAGAATTTCACAAATCAGAGGCTTAGTCAGCATTTTCTTACAGATTGCAGTGCAGTGGCATTCTTTGCAGCTGGCGGAAGTCTTCGGTGAGATGAATGCTAGATCTCAGGTGCTGATTCCGTTGGTCAAGCAGGCGGAACTCCCTCCAGCTAAAATAGCAGTGGTATGCAGAACCATTAATTATATGCTGCTGGAGTGGCCTGACTTGGTCCATCATTGCTCGAATAGCGGAGTCCTCGGGGCACTGTGAAAAAATTGGGTTCTTCGGATCTTATTACCAATTGACGAACTTTATCAACAATTTGCTAACGTGTGAGCTCAAAACACCTACTCAACTCCATGCCACCTGAATGAGAAACAGTAAACAATGGTACTATCAATTCACAAAGGGGAGAACTTTACGAACTGCAATCGAACAGAAATTCTCAACATGAACAATATGGAACGAGTTGATGTAGACCTAACGTGTTTCGCCATGGCCGATGCCAGCTTGAAGCTCTTATTACAGCGAGGGCAGTCGATGTTTCTAGCCATCTGTGTCTGTTGATGATTTCGCAACGCAGCGGTCGAGGAGAATTCACGGTCGCATATATCGCAGATCCCACAGTAGAAATGGCAACTTGAATTCAGAAAGTGCTCCTGCAAAGCGAGATATTCGTAGAAAATCCACTGGCAACTGTTGCAAGACGGATGGGACTGTTGGTGCACTTCTACCTGCAATTGATGACAGCTTGTAAAGCTACAAACTTCGCACGGGTACATTGTTGCTTGTTCAGGCTGTTCTCATAACTACTAGCTCTTCAGAACACGCTTAATAGCCTTATATATATGAAGAAAGAACGACGATGCAAGGAAGGTAGAGCTCGTCAAAATACCTCAGGAGCTCGATCGATTGGAAAATTGCGAAAGACTGAACAAGGTCCGTCAACGTCGCATAGTATATGATATTGGACCAGGCTTGATGAGGAAGCTTGGATACGCCATGAATGCTTGTAACACGTATTAGATCATAGAGGGAATATTCAATGATTTTGGAAAATACATTTAAGCTTGAGTTGAGCTAAATGTACACACAGAATGGGTATTTCAGTGAAACTGAACAAAACAATCAATGCCGTTACTTTCAAATGATCATATATTACTCAAATTTTGTCCGACTTAGGTTTATGAGGTGTTTTTTGACATCTACTCTTTTTGTATCATGAGCTGGATAGTCTTCCGAATGAGTTATGGAACAGGTTGTCTTATCAGACAAAATTCCTTTTCATTCGTCAGACACAATTTAGGATGAGATGCACATCTAAGACGTCATCAATACATGTATCAAATGTACATCTCACTTAAATTGTGTCTTGTGAGCACAAATGGATAGAAATTTTGTCTTATCTGGATGGATTGCTATAAGCTGCTATAGATGGATTGCTATAAGTTGTTGAATTAAGAAAGTGGCATAAGCTCCAATGATGGTGATCTGCACAATCATGGTTACGAATCCATGAAACAGAAGGGAAAGGAACAGAAAGAAGACGCATCATTCACACAAGTTACCCATGCGATGAACATAGATCATGATTGTTCATGACATCTTCTATTGGTGATTTGAATAAAATATCGATGCTCGTTCTTCAAGGATTCTTCACTTTTCAGCTGAACCGAGATTATGTCACAATCGTGTTCAAAGTCCATTTTCTCTTGCAGGTGCATGTACTACGATGAAAGTTGTGGGTACTGGACTACAAACGGACAAAGAGTACAAGTCCTTTTTCTTATATCATACTATCATCATGATTCTTGCATTGCCTCTGAACAAGTTTACTGTTGGTAAATTTTTCGACGACGATATTCTTTGTATTCTCCCCCGGCCCCATTTTTAGCAACAGCACAGGTCGTCGGTCGATTCTGAAGACGAACAACGATATCTAAAACTTGGAAACTTGCTCGGCTGAATGAGATCATTATATGCAACTTGGTTCCGATTAGCTGTATAAGTTCAGATCATTTGATTGTTTCAATTGATGTGTGCTGAATTTGTTGAAAGTCTCGTGCAGGAGCATGAAAAGAACGCTAAAATTTAGCGATCTTGGAGGCGGATACGTAGTAGAAGTGGCCAACTGCCAAATGAATCAGATAATTTGTGTCATTATATATGCGCGTGGTAATGTCAATCTGCTCAGGCATCACCAGAAACGCGGTCAAACTCATGCCGAGCCGATCAATATCGGCCTTGAGCAAGAGCTAGCTGGTATCCTACGAGAAACCTGTCATTAATAAGAATAATTGGTTCCTTTCTCATCTAAAAAGACTTTGTCATACGTCTACAGTTTCAGGCGCATGCGAAAGAAATGTATTGTAAGGAAGAGGTTCAATCAACCGTCACTCCTGGCCTTAGTTTACAAGTCGACATTGTCGTCGGATCTCACCGGAGTTGCCCGTCAGCACGTCGATCTGGCTCATGGCCACCATGGCCTTCGCGAAATTGGCATTGAAAGTTGCCCTGTCGGTGTTAGCGCTCACTTGGCCCTTGGTGCGTGAGTCTGCCCACATGCTCTGATCCGATGTCAGTAGGCCCAGCTTATTCACGATGTTCTTGAAGAACTGGGTGTCGAACTTGGCGGGCGAGACCTTGTCCAGGCTCACCCTGACGTTCGTGATGCCCGAAAAGGGGCACTTCTTCTTCAACTCCGATGCGAAGCTGGCTGGGAGTGTGGGATCCACCGTTCCGGCGTTGATGCGGTCATCGAATGTGATGCAAGGAGCCTGTCCGATAGTGTGAGCTCCCGCGAGTGCTACCATCTGAGCAGCGTTCAGGCCCTTGCTCTGAAATGCCTTGAGCAGCGCTGGCACGGTGTTGTTTGGCGTCAGAAGATTCGTGGCCACCTCTGAGGCCCTCGACAACGTTCCGTCACGCCGACCAGCGGGTACGGTCCAGCCTTGTCCTCCTGTCAGCTTAACAGTGTCGCGAACGGCGAACTGCATGACATCAGAACATGAAACGACACCGGGGCAGGCCTTCTCGACGGCCTCTTTGGCAGCGTCAATGGCGTCGAACGCGCTGGCTCGAAGACCGCCATTGATGACGGCTGTTTTCTCGGTGTTGGATCCATCCAGGAGCAAGGAGGCATCGCAACCGCGAACAAAGCAGTCGTGGTAAGCAAGGCGAAGAACACCGGGAGCAACAGTGCTGTCCGCCTGGAAGGACTTGAGCACGGAGTCGTAGATGATGGTTTCGACGTTGGGGCAAGAGTGTTGGTAGAAGCCTTCCTGACAACCGCTGTTGCGAGTACTTGAGAGACTTCGAGAGGCAGCCACGGGAATGCAAATCAAGCTGAAAATTGTTGCTGCCGTGCAAAACATGACCAACCGAGTCCCGAATGTAAATCTCGAGACCGCCATGGTTGTTCCTCTGATCCCGTACTGTGACTTGTCCGTGTAAAACAATCCAAAAATCCTTCGCGTCAGTCTCTGGTACCCACCTGATCAGAGAATTTGATATTAGCTTCAACACGATCCAGCTTTGAGAGATGGTTCTTTAAGGTCGAGTTGAAAAGTGAGAGCCCCGTGCATGAGGATGCATATATGGACGCCGAGGGATTGACAGCTGCTTGGTCGAGTGATGAAGAGAATGGTCGAGTTCTCAGACTTATATACGTCTCGCAGAACCCTGTGTTAGACTTGCAGACCAGCGTTGTGAACAACAAGCCCGTTGTCGTCGCCGAGTAACTAAAAGCTTGACCTTTGAAAAATTACAGAAGTCTTCGATATACGTTTGCTTGAGCAGTGCTCACTACCTGATCGTTGAACAAGTTCAAGCGACCACGAGGCGCCTGCACCGCTAGATGAGCGACCACGAGGCGCCTGCACCCCTAGATGATAGCTTTTGAGAGATAACACGCTCAGATACTGATTTAATAATGAGCATGAATATAATGTACAAAAAACGGCAAACGTATGCTAGTGGGTGTTCGTGGACCCCTGCTTCTCAGCATTCTAAGTATTCTGCGTGTGTGACGTCCTTGAACCGTCCCGGGCAGTGACGCAAGCTCTATCGAGACAGTTACAAGTCGTCGTAACATTCAGCGAGGTTGAAAAATATAGCCCATCGAGAAGCGGTATTTGGAGGTATTTAGCACTTTCTTGGTATTACTGAGAAGCATTAGCTGTATGACTTTCTTGGTGCCGGTGTAGACAGATTGAGTTGCCGCAAGAAATTTTACAGTGTCAGGGTACAGTTAATCTGCATTCCTAACAAATCGTTGGAATACATCAATCTGTTTATCAGTATCATTGCAAAATATCACTTCTTTTTTGTAATATTGTTCAGAGAACTAGAAATACTACATGTATGCACCATTCACCATTGACGGGCTCACACTCCAAAAGTTGGGAGATATACGAATGGACCTTGGTCAATTTATGGCCTTGGGTCCGTCTCTTGGTATCATTACAAAATCAATATTCTACTAAAATATTCTATCATGAACATGTCCAAAGCACGGAATGTAGCTAATGATACAAATTGGTTCCATGGCCTTGATTTTCCTTTCAGAGATTGGCTCCAAGGATTTCACACATGGAGGAATTAGCGCTCACTTCATTATTTGTTTAATGAATGTGTTACCCAAGTGGACCATTGAGCCAGTTGGGCTCAAAATATGACTATACTTACTCGGAGATTTGTTGACCTGGACTCCCCATGTAAAGACTGAAGAATACCTAATATACAGCAAGGAGTTGGTGGCAATGAGATTGTTGAGTTTAGCCAATATAGGTCGAGACATTTTGACTGCTTTCATGAACTCACGTATCACGTGCGTAAGCCCTTATGCTGATCGAACTAAGGAAGTGAATCGAAGAATCAATGAGCACGTAATCTAATAAGTCAAATGCTCTAACTCGCATTACTCAGCAATTCCATATTCGAGCCGCAACATGCAAGTTCACAATTCAGTTGGTTCACTCATAATTATGAATAGTTGAATACAGCGTTGCAAATATAATAGATATATTTTATTTTTTGAAAGGAACTTACAGATGGCCTCGCTCACAAACTTTCAACGCTGTTTTACCGGACTTCCGCTTTTTTACCGGACTTCCAGTGGAAATTAGCTCGCCAACAACTCGTCGAAGCCCGGTTGAATTGTTCTCCACGTCGACAGCTTGCTCCCAGCTTCGCACATTGCGAGCTTGTCAACTGGGACGTATAAGTCCAGCTTATACTGTAATTATTCTCTACCGGTTAGCTTAATCTCTGCCGGTTACTTCGGCAGAATTCAAGTGGTAACAGAGTCAAAATGGTTTACTTTGTGAAAAAAGGGGTGAGAGTTAACTCTCTGAGAGCTCGGATTAGTGGACTTCGGTGCACGTGGGGACTGTACATAAGCCTGGACAAAGATCCAAACTCTCATCAACCAGGATGAGCTCTCCCACGGTCAATTACACCCAGCGATGACGGAGAAAACTCTCCTCAAACTTCCGGAACGAGCCCTTGGGGCTCGATTGGGGCTTTAAGGGTCAAGGTACCGAGAATTTAACGGTGCCCACAGACATTAGAAGACCTTGGAAACTTTAATGATCACACAAAACATAGAATTCAAACCAAATTCTTAAAGTCGAGTACAAAACTCATTCCCTATTTCCCACTTGTCTCAAAAACATGGTTATTAGAAATAACATATTATCTACATGCTGAGGAAATTCATCTGTGAGTTGCATGCCCTGGACGTTACAAACTCAGAAAACCCAGCCTTGTTTTAAGTGACTGTGAGCGACCGCTCGTATCGGGAAATAGACAGGATCTCAGGCTATTTGTTCAAGACAACGCATGCACCTTGAAAAGAATTAAATTCAACGAGATTTGCACACCCGAAATAACTAAACGCCATGTTGAGAAAATGGCCATGAAATACATCAAACGTACCTTCTCGATCAACGCGTTAATTTAATATTCTGAACCGAAGGGCGAAGGCATGCATATGAAGATTGAAAAGCGTGTCTTGATTCTTTGTTGGTTTTGCACAAGGGTATCTGAAGTGCTCAGACACTAATTATCAAGATATGCCAGTTAATGGATATTGATAATAATGCAAAGCAATATCAGGTGAAAATAATTGGCATACATCCTCACTGTATTGAAAGAAGACACGGCGTACAATTCACCCTATGTACGTAGAAGGTCGCCACAAGAAGCTTTCACCAATCTTGAAAGTTTCACCAAGGCTCTCACAATTCGTTACATTAAGCATGATTAGTTGTTGTAATACCACTCTAGCTAAACCATTGTACGTAGTTATAAATATTAAGTGATCTCACTGAATTAGTATGCATCTGATTTATCATTCCTGTGCAATGAAGTCTCAGTGAGACTTGTGACAATGCCTTGTGTATGAAGAGTGCGGTGGTTTTCTACATACATACGGTGAAGTGTACGCCGCTTAGATTCATTCTTCGTTCTTCACACTATCGGAATTCTCAACGAAGGGAATTTCGATTGCTCAGCCAAAATGATTGATTAATTGTGTTGGTTATAATCGGACCCTATTAATTGGCCTATCTCTGGACAATAAAATAAAAAGTTATCCCATAGCTATCTTAATTCAATTCAAACCAACAATCTTTTGAGATATACAAGTAGTTTTATACGATTTTGGACGTTGCTTCAAAGAGTTTCAAGGCGGACCTTAAAACGAAAACAAATCTACAACATATCCTAGATTCACAGTTTGAAATGATCAGTACTCGACCACCTGGGTATGGACCTTGCCGAAGGTCGCCAAAACGACCACCGTAAGCATAACAATACATAGTTTTGAATACAATTGAGGATTTCCTTTCGGAGGATAATTGCCATCCCATGGCGAGATCTTAATTGAGATTGACATGATCCACGGCCAAAGTGGAGGGTAACACAACAATCATATAGTCCCAGGCACAAAATGAAGCCAGTGTCCACTTCGAAACCGAGATCGTGAACTGCTACTCAAGCGGATCATACATCGCACAACTGAATTTTGGTGGAGATGAATGATCGACAACGTTTCAGTCAGCGGTAAACGATTGAATAGCCAAACTATTACAAATACTTCTGGTACGGATTGATGAAAGAATCATGTGTAGCTTATTATGAACCTATGAAGACATGGTTCTCGACGTTTTTCACTACCGTGATGAATTAGTTGACGGCACTGCAGACCCGCCGGATCTCGCCAGAGTTGCCCGTGAGCACGCCGATCTGGCTCATGGCTACCATGGCCTCGGCGAAGTTGGCATTGAATGTCGCGGTTTCGGTGTTGGCGCTCACGTGACCCTTGGTGCGTGAGTCCGCCCACATGCTCTGATCGGATGTCAGCAGGCCCAGCTGGTTCATGATGTTCGTGAAGTACTGGGTATCAAACTTGGCGGGCGTCTTGTCCAGACTCACCAGCACGTTGGTGATGGCCGCCATCGGGCACTTCTTCTTCAACTCCTGCGCGAAGCTGGCTGGGAGCGTGGGGTCAACAGTCCCGGAGTTGATTCGGTCATCGAACGTGATGCAGGGCGCCACTCCGATCGAGTGAGCGCCAGCGAGTGCTACCATCTGCGCAGCGTTCAAGCCCTTGCTCTGGAACGACTTGAGCAGCACTGGCACCGTATTGTTAGCCGTCATGAGATTTTCGGGCACTTCGGATGCCCTAGACACCGTTCCGTCACGCCGACCAGCGGGCACGGTCCAGCCTTGTCCTCCTGTCAGCTTGACAGTGTCGCGAACGGCGAACTGCAACACGTCGGAGCTTGAAACGACGCCTGGGCAGGCCTTCTCGACGGCCGCCTTGGCGGCTTCAATGGCTGGGAAGCCATGAAGGCCAGCATTGATAGTCGCTGTTTTCTCGCTGCTGGGTCCGTCCAGAAGCACGGAAGCGTCACAACCGCGAACAAAGCAGTCGTGATATGCAAGGCGGAGTACGCCAGGTGCGACGGTGCTGTCTGCCTGGAAGGACTTGAGCATGGACTCGTAGATGATGGTTTCGACGTTGGGACAGGAGTGCTGGTAGAAACCTTCTTGACAACCACCACTTCTGCTTCTCGACACACCCCGAGAGGAGGCAGCCACAGGTGCGCATAGCGTTGCTGCCACGCATAACATGGCCAACCAGATGGCCACTGCAGACCTCGAAACACGCTCCATCGTAAATGAAGAAGCTCGATCACCCGCCACAGAATTCCTCTCTTTTGATCGAGAGACGGACCCTTGAATCTGGAGTTGAGGACTTGAAGCTGCTGCAGGAACTGAAATATTGATACAAAGCATACTGCTCTTAACGCTTATATACCCACTCAGTCTTGCAAGTTGCAACCTCACGTACCACACCCAATCGCAAGTCCACGCACGTACGCTCTCTCGGATAATTTTTTAACACATAAACATCATCTTCATGATTTTACGGTTCCAAGCTACGAACACGGTTAGCAGCGTTGAAATTGCTGGAGGTAATATAAGAGTCACTTCTGAAGAATAAGTCGTCGATCGACATGATAACGTAGTTTATTCGTATGTAGCTTGATATCGGTATAATAAAATGCGAGTGAGAGTGGCTAAATTGCTGCGGATGAGGAGGATCGTTGACGATAAATCATGCGCTACTTGACTGTACCGACTGTCAATCGATTGATCAGCCTCATGGCATGGCCAGCATGTTCAATGAGAATCAAACAGACAACCTTATCATTCAGTGCACGAGGTCATTGGTATAAGGAGTAATTATATGAAGCTGAAAAGAGTATGATAATTAACTCCATTATTAATATTATATTACAAGAAAATAGAGATTGAGTTTTTGACTATGGACATAGCCTCATAAAAATAAGTCCTTCAAACCTGTTAAGAATATGACTAGTTGCTTGCTTTCCACTCTTTTTTTAGAATTATACTAGATATAAATCAAGACCTACTACATTGGCTTAAATACCCGCTTCCGTGACGCATGATTACTTTTTATTGATTGTTCACAAGTGTGTAGTTTTATCAATTTCTACCACATGTGTGGTTTCTTTTGTTGCTCATGCCTGTCTAGTTTCATTTGTTCTTCCCACAAGTGTGGTTCTGCTCACGTTGTCATGTAGAGCGGCGGTTGCTTCAGAAAATCACCTCGATTTTGGGTGCTGCTAGAATGATTAAGGATAAAAAACAAAAATAACACTCAATATAACTCAATATCCTCAATACTCCCAAGCTCCAAACTTAAAAGATTCATATTGTATTACTCATATCCATACACATCAAACTATAACATTGGTGAAGGTGCAAAGTTGTTGCTTTTTGTAAAGGATAGAAAACTAATTCTCTTTACTCATACGACTCACAAATTCCTCATACACACTCTAAATAAGACACACATATCATCAAGCTCCCAACTCATAAAACAATAACCCACATCTCTCAAATCTTTGTAGCCCTATTGCAGTTTTTGGGAAGGAAAGTACCCTTTTTTATATCTTTCCAAACAACCACTTCACATTCACAAAGACTACTAGTTAGTCCTTCTTATTGACCTCTTTATAACCAAACTTCCTTCATTTTTGTAACCAAAAGTTATTATCTCTAATTTTTATGATGTATAAACTATTTACTACATGACAACATATGATTATCTAATGGTATAATTTCTTATTACACACAATGTTTTTATATATTTATTGCTCGCTATTCACATAACCTAGTAATAATTCCATATCTAGTAAAACATATGACATATTAATATCAATTAACCTTTACAATCTATGGCCTTGATTTCATGCTAGCTTTACTTTTATAACTACCCTCTTTTAATGCAAATTGTGAGAATTCTCAGTAAACAATTGATTTCGAGTATGTAGATGTAAGCTCTATATTCTTGTACGTATTTATGCTTATCAATTCCTAAACTTACTTGTGAGACCATAATGTTCAAAGCTTAAAATTAAGTACTTTCCTCTAGTTGTAAAAACTAAGGAAAAGTGATGCCAAAATATAACCTACATTTAACAAGTTATGGACTTATTTCCAACATATGAACTTTTTGCAACTAATGAAGAACCTTGGTTTTATCTGCAGCCAGCCAATACATCCCCACATCTGCGATTTTCAAAAGGCCATAACTCGGTCAAATTTTGTCCAAATCAAACACATGAGGTGTGTTTTGACATCTGCTTTTTTTATAAATATCAAAAAACACCTCATATGTTTAATTTGGACAAAATTGACTGAGTTATGACCTTTCAAAGATTACTGATGGAGTCTTAAGGTAATATCGGTGGACAGTCGACATCATTTGTGAACTATGTATTTGTACATATTTAGTTAAATATTAGTTAAGAACATTCTTAAAAGTAAAAATGACTTGAGAGTTTTCAATTTCTTGTTTCTATAAGACTTGGCAATATGTAGGAACATAACCACAAGGCATGCAGATTATCATAGGATTCAATTGTGAATGTGATTATTATTGGGTGTTGTGCCATATATAATTGAATCTGGACTCCTTTTAGGAGTTTTAGATAGAAATGAAAATTGGACATTTCAATCTTGTTAAAAGACTACTATGCTGATTGTAAATTTACATGGTGGAATTCGAATATTAATATATTCTCCATACATCCCACACTTAAATTTTTTTGTCTTGTTTACACATCGATGGGTGTAAAATTGTAACTTGCCATTAAGGGTTAAATTTTGGTACACATGCTGGTATGCTTTAACCACTTTTCTACTACACTTGAAATCATTCTAGAAAGAGTGTTGTTTAGTATGAGGCAATGTATGAGTGTTATTTAGTATGAGGCAAACATCACTCTCAATATAAAATAAACAAATATTGTAAAAACACTAAATGTGAATTTCACACTAGTAGAAAATGGCACTAAAAGTGACAACCATAATGACTTGACCGTAATGACACAAAGTGTCAGTTTTAATTTTGCTTCTAATAACATCAAAATAAATAACAATATTTTTCACTTTTCCTTGATTAATTTATTAATTTGTTAGGCTATAGTATGCTCATTACAACCAGAAAAGAATTAAGAAAAAGTGAAAAATATCCTAGTAATTAATTTTGATGTTATTAGAAGCACAATTAAAACTGACACTTTGTGTCATTACGGTCAAGTCATTACTATTGTCACTTTTAGTACCATTTTCTACTAATGTCAACACTATTTATATAGAATAGTTACGTTTCAAAATTGTGCTTTTTTGAGAATATGGAAATTTAGTGTTAGTAAGAAAGTGAAAGTTTAGATGGAAAAAAGTGGATTTTTAAAAATGGGATGAATCAAGATTGATAAAATTTGAATTCATAGAAAATAAAGCAAGGAATAAGTATGTCATTGAAATGAAGCAAAATTCAAGTAGAATGGCAACTTTGGAGAGAGGTGATGACCCATGGAATAGCCAAGACTAACTACCCTAAATTGACAAATAGTGTTAGAAAGGTAGTAAGGATAAGTACATTATTCATCACCTCACATTAAATGTACTGTCAGTGATGGTTAGTTTGGTGGTTTGATAAGGAGAAAATGTAGAAAGTTTAGGTGAGTGGTTGTTGACTTTAAACATATTGTAGAACAAAACAAAAAGAATCATGACGATCATCAAATTACCAAGGTGACAACCATACAAATATGTAAAACATAAGTGAGTGTTTCCCTGAATGTTCAACTTATCTCAAGTTGGTTGGAACTTGGAATGCATGTCCAAATCTTTGAGAGATAAGTGTGCTCTTGGATACATAGCCTGCTCAGTGAGTGAAAACTGTAACGATCTCCTCAATTAGCCAATATGACGAAGCACGTCGGTAGAATACTTTGCAAGAGTCAGGTGCCGTTCAAAGTCTGAAAGATCCAGTTCACCATAATCCAATCTGACCATACCACAAATACTCCATAATTCAAACCCAGTGATGCCAACAGGCTTCTTATTCTTTTAGTGTAACTTCTTTTTACAACATTTCGACATCATGTACACATGTATTGAAAATCCACATTATCTGCAACATCTTTTGAATGATTCATTCAAGGAGTTATGTGCAGTCTCTCGTGCTCAGTGCCGGTGGATTCACTCTACTCCATGGTGGCCGGGGTGGCACCGGCAACGGTCTGGCGATTGGCGCGGCGCTCGCGGCGGATGCGGTTGCGCTCACGCGCTCCCTCGCGCTCCTCGTCAGAGCTGGAGCTGCTGGAGTCGCCTCCTCCCATGCCCATGAATCCGTGCTTCTTCTCCCCTGTCTCCTCACCCTCCTGTGCACATACACAGTTTATCCAACTCCTTAACTCAACAGGCTCCAATCCTCCAACAATCGAACATTCACATCATCGCAAACATTTTCAACTTGCCACAAGTTTCGGTTCACCACCCGATCGACAGTACCATCATCATCGGAGACTTCCCGATCCACAATCATGCAAGTCTAGCATCCTCTAGAATAGCAATCGACGATCTCCGATCACATTGAACATCAAACAGATACATTCACCAAACAGGCAGTCGATCACCAACATCAGTAGCGAAGTTCTAGATTTCACTGGTATAACATTTGGGTTCCGATTCGATCTATTTGTACCTTCTTGTGGCCACCGAGTCCGAACAGGCCCTTCTTCTCGTGTCCGCCCTCCGTGGACTGACCCTCGGCGCCATAGCCACCAGTGGTTGTCATGGGGGTGGTGGTGGTGGTCTCCTCTTCCTTCTTGTCGCCGCCGTGAATCATGTCCTTGATCTTGTCCATACTTGCTGATCGAAACTGTGAACGAATGCAAAGAGATCGAAAGTAGAATCTGTAGTTAGACGATGATAGTGATGAAGATACAATGAATCAGTATTGAATGATGAGAGTGGATGTTCATGTTGAGGTTTATATACTAAAAGCTGATGAGTAATGAGCTGACACTTAGCACCCGGTGCAGATGAGGATGGAGGTGCCATGTGGCGACATCTCCCGTGTAAGGCAATCCAACAATGAAGGAAGAGGCACCCATTATCTTGTCTCAAATAATTTAGTGCCCTCGTAATTATCTGAAACATTCTCTTCAAAAAGTAGAAGTGTGCATCAGTGCCTTCTGATTCTGGAGTTCTTGACAGACTCACAAGGAGCGGTTTACAACTGATAACATACACGAAACCTGATATCTCTGTGATCAAGTAAATTCATTGATAATGTGGCTCTGGCCGATGGATTCTGAACCACATTCGCAATGATGACACATGCAAATTACGAAAACATTAATAAGTAAATAACATGTTAGTTCAGTTGGTACATAAATATATATCCCATTTCGATAAGAGTAGATGAAGGATGACTACTCTTAAATTTCTCAATTTCTGATACTTGGTTTCATTATTATGCTTTACTGGCCAGTAAAAACATACTAAACTTCAAGAACCACTGCAAATATCACAAGATTTTAGATTAAGAAAGTTCCATCAAATTAAAAATTTCTACTTTTTTTCATTGTCATTTGTGTGCTTTCAAAGACCATGTATCAAGAATCAAGATACCAATAAGCAGTGGAAACTATTGGTCTTTCCTTCGAACAGATGATATCTATCCTGCAAATTCAAATTTGAAAATTGGGTCGAAAGTTGTACAAATTGTACTGATTTCCGCCGAAAGAACTTCATGAGGGATATCCTGCACACTTGGCCTTGGTTCTAATATCGAGGCTCGGAGATGATGCCATGTGTGCACAAGTGTCAGAAGTTAGAGCTTATCCGACCACGTCTGCATGCCATGAAATGCAAACATTTGATAAGACAGTGCCACCGACGTCCATAAAGATGGGGACTCAAACGTTGAAACTCAGCATTCACGGAGATTTTTGTGTTTCACCGGCGCAATTGTACTTCAATTTGCATCATTTCAAGTTTTCAACCACTTTTTCCGTTTTTCGTATGCTACTTTGCTTATTGCTTTACGAGCAGTACAAACTCTATTGCAATCTTCACCTATGCTACGATGCACACTCCCACAATGCACACTAACAGCATGAGTTAATTATAGCTTCCAATTTCAAATTACAACAAACCCATTATATTTTATATTATTTATTCTTTATTTATTTTTTAGCAAGCGTGTTGACAAAATGCACTCCATGGACCCGTCTAGGAGAGAGGTTGATTTTATGCAAGATAAATCATTCATTGCGAGCAAGTTTCGAACCCCTAACGGCATAGTTAACGGCGCATCACTCCCTCATCCGGTAGTTTAATTAGGGTCGTTCGGAAGCATATAGTATACATTTTAGAGTGTGTGGATTTTGCTACACCTACTATTTCCATGTCTAAATTTTGGTCTTGATTCAAGATTTTTTATTTTTTTATTTATTTACTTTATTTTTATTTTATTTTTTATTTTGTCTTTTCAATTGGTCCAGTCTCCAACATATTTTTCAGATTATTTTGTTAACCACTTCCTATTACTTGTTTGAGATTCATGCACTTTTTGAGAGTGGTTCCGTCTAAACAAAAATGGAGAATGAGGTATTGTATACAAAACCAAATGCTTAAGTATGTGAATGCAATCACCTCACCACTCAATGTTGTCTACTACGTCTAACAATAAACCTATAGTTTTGTTCATTCATTAAAGTACAGTGACTTAAACTTTAGAATTACAATTATAATTAATATTTTGATCCTTATATTCTCTACCTTGTTTATATATGGCATTAAAAAATGCAATAATTATGCCAATGATTTATAACACTGACAATAATATGATTAAAATAATAATAATAATAATAATAATAACTAACATAGGCTTAAGTAAACAAGGTAGAGAATATAGTGAATATGTGGATAGAGAATATAGTGGATAGAGAATATAGTGGATATGAAAGAACAAAGAATATTTCCAACATATGCTAGGATATGAAAGGGCTGCACTTCGAAGTTACAAGATGTGAATAGGTGCTGTTAAAATCACTTGGATGGAAAAAGTGACACTCCATAGCCACCTGCCGGAGGAATCAAAGAGAAATCGACCCCAAAGTTGTTTCACCTGGACAAGACACCAACTCTCTACAATCTATTCTATTGCCTCAACCTCTAGATAGACCCTTACAAATTTCAACTCCACGAATCGAGTGCGTAATGCACATTCGATGATGATGGTAGGATTCAAGAATTTACATCTCCACAGTTATGGCTACTCGCCTTCCAAATTCTGCTCGAGGCAGGAAAGGGATTTCTCAGATGGGGCGATGAAACGTACTTCGAAATTCTCCATCTTGAACTTTATTTGATACGCAAATTTGTATCAAGACTCGAAACTTGCGGTACTTGAAGGGTATTTCCGAGATGGCTCCGAAATTTGACCCATCAACATGTCCAAAGCCCGAGCCGCCCCCAGCACCCAGCTGCACGGAAATCCTCGTAAGTAACACTTTAGGACGATCCTTGATTGAATCAGCTTGTTGTACCAACCAGTAGCAAGTCTGTTAGATTTGTCCGCTGACATGCAATTGCAAGTGTAGGGCGCCCATCCGTGCGTGTGCACAACGTGCACGTGCGGTACGCACAAGTGCCAGCCCGCATTGGTGTCAAAGTTTCAACCGCACAACATCAAACAAACGGATCTTCGTGCGCAAGGCACCACGGAGTACACCGATAAATACTATGCTATGAAATCGGGCACTGGAAGGATCATGAAAGACATGACCACTCTTCCAGGATGCTACCCACAAGGAGAGCATTACATTAAGTAAGCTTCAATCTGCACTCTGTATCATTCGAGCATTTTTCAAATCCGCCGTCTAAATTTCTGTTAATAGGCCACTCCACACCGATTACACAGGATTCTACGATAAGAAGCCAATATTTCCTGCGAAGCTGTGGAACCCCAAGAGGGATAATAAGGAGGGACCGACATTCTATGGCAATACAGTGTACACGGATTGTTACAAGAAATGGGAATCGGAACCTCCAAGTGCATTCAAACCACCAGGGTTCGATCCAGTCAAGGAAGAGTTCGATGATCGGACTACGTACACTACTCACTATCAAGACAGGTCGAAGCCTGATAAGCCCAAGTGGAGGCCTCCTCCTTGTTCCATTTGTGATCCACCAACACGATCGAGTTACTACACAAAAAGGAATGAGGATGTGAAAGTTGTGAACATTCCCGGAGCCGATCTTGAGGGTCGCACTATGTATAATGACTTCCACTATGATCCGGGGCCTTCGGTGAGCAGTAGACATGTTAAACCGGAGCGATGGGGTCCGAAAGTGGAACCACTGGAGGGGCAATCGATGTACTCGTTCGATTTTCGACGACCTCCGAATAAGGATAAAAGCTTGTGCCCTGTTATGTTGCGGCCCATGCCCACGAACACTGTTGCTCATCACCAATGTTATCCATAGCTGCAGGAATCGTGCTCATGGCTACAAAGGAATTGCCCCAGCTCGAGCATGAGCATCCGGTTGAGATTGCTAGGTTTCGGAGTTCAGAGACTTCTTGTCACAAACTGAATGAATTTCAAATTTCAGTGAGCAATCTGTGGCGATTTACGCAACGGAAGGAGATTGTGCAAAGTTGCAGACAATTGAGTGATACAAAAATTGAAACTTTCAGTAAACAAGGAATATTTTTGAAATAAAGGTCTTGGAGTCCATTGGTGTATCATAAATCGATCAAGCTTGGTGTACATTTGAGGATGAACTGAGGCTAGAATCTTTCTCTTGGAAAAACTGGCCTACTGCATTGTTTTTGGTGTTGTTTCGAGTTTGACCACGTTTCCTTACTACCAACCACCTGTTAGCAAACGAGAGATTCTAAATTTTCAAATTTCAAATGCAAATGCATGAACAACTGTCAGAATGTTGAATCATAGTAATCCTGTTGGAACATAATTTAAAACTTTTCTCCAATTCTCTAAATACAACACAAGTTTGGTTACAGTCTGACAATTTTATTAGTAAGATCATTCCGCATTGTCCACTTGTCCGAGAGTATGTGTAATTTTGGAATGTCAAACAAGCTTTCTTAAAAACTAATTTCCTATTCAAAGACCTTATTATTCTCGTTTTACAAGTCTTTCTTGAACAGTCATAACTTTAAACACTTATATTAACATGTCAATTTTAGTGAGGTTACAATGATACTAAGGGTACTCAAATTGAATGAAATTTCTTGTTGCATAATGTCTTAACATATGCAACGATTTTTCGGTAAGTTTTAGGATCAAGAAATAAAATTGTGCACGATGACCCAAACAATGGTCAATCGATTTGCTACCCTCCTATACACAAAATTTGAGATTAAGTACCTTAAACCAATCTACTCACTTCTTGAAATTTGACTTCACATGAGTGATATTTCTTTCCTTCCATTTTCCACTGGAAAGAACAAGCTATTCACGTATTTTCGTATGTTTGCAAACACTATCAATGTGAATGTGGTTCAAAACCATCAGCCTTAGTCACAACCAAAGGATCAACCTTGTTCGTGTATGTGATTGGTTAAATTCTTGCTGAGCCAATCGAAACTCCATTCAGGCACACTTCTAATTTGTGAAGAGAATGTTTCAAATATAGATTACTGTACAAGGTCTAAAAATATTTGCCTCTTATTGCTACCTTCATTGATGGATTGCCTTACACGGGAGGGAGCGCCATGTGGCGCCTTCATCCTCATCTGCACCAAGTGCTAAGTGTCAGCTTATTACTCATCAGCTTTTAGTATATAAACCTCAACATGAACATCCACTCTCATCATTCAATACTGATTCATTGTATCTTCATCACTATCATCGTCTAACTACAGATTCTACTTTCGATCTCTTTGCATTCATTCACAGTTTCGATCAGCAAGCATGGACAAGATCAAGGACATGATGCACGGCGGCCACAAGAAGGAAGAGGATACCACAACCACCACCACCACCCCCATGACCACCACTGGTGGCTATGGCGCTGAGGGTCAGACCACGGAGGGCGGACACGAGAAGAAGGGCCTGTTCGGACTCGGTGGCCACAAGAAGGTACACTTCGATCGAATCGGAACCCAAATGTTATACCAGTGAAATCTAGACTTCGCTACTGATGTTGGTTAATTATAATCGCTTGGTGAACGAATCTGTTCTAGTTGTTGAATGTGATCGGAGATCGTCGATTGCTATTCTAGGGAATGCTTGACTTGCATGATTGTGGATCGGGTGGTCTCCGATGAGGATGGTACTGTCGATCGGGTGGTGAATCGAAACTTGTAGCAAGTTGGAAATGGTTGTATCGATGAGAATGTTCGATTGTTAGAGGATTGGAGTATGTTGAGTTAAGGAATTGGGTAACTGTGTATGTGCACAGGAGGGTGAGGAGACAGGGGAGAAGAAGCACGGATTTATGGGCATGGGAGGAGGCGACTCCAGCTCCAGCTCCAGCTCTGACGAGGAGCGTGAGGGAGCGCGTGAGCGCAACCGCATCCGCCGCGAGCGCCGCGCCAATCGCCAGGCCGTTGCCGGTGCCACCCCGGCCACCATGGAGTAGAGTAAATCCACCGGCGCTGAGCACGAGAGACTGCACATAACTCCTTGAATGATTCATTCAAGGGATGTTGCAGATATTGTGGATTTTCAACTGTACATGTGTACATGATGTCGAAATGCTGTAAAAAAAAGTTACTCGTGACGAATATGAAGCCTGTTGGCATCACTTGGTTTGAATGGAGTATTCGTGCTTGCTGTGATGGATTATGCTTTGATTCGCGACTCTTGCAATAAAGTGGTCAACACAATATGATGAAACCACTCACCTTAAATTCCCACTTCCATGATTGATTCTTTCTGTAATTGATACCAAACCGGCAATGTAACAATACTGTGGCTTCACTGAGAGCTCCGAGTTTGATTCTTACAGTTTCGAGTGATTTTATTCTCCACTGATTCATAATCCATAGCTGCAACTGCACGCATCCTAGTAAGATAATACACCACTTTTTTGACGCGAATGAAAGTATGTGATTCCAATAAGTCCTCATCGGTAACCAGGCCATGGTACACCAATTTGCCTCCTTCAACTCCTTTGGCTCCACACTTTGAACTGTTGGCGCTTGTAACACCAATTGAGCACTGAAAATGAATAGATAGGGAATCTGGCTCTGCTCATGAACATCGGTTCTGCTCACAAGCCAGATTCCCTATTATTCATTAGATACACTCGAAGATATTTCGTTCTTGTGTTATGAAGGCTCAAGTGCACCACAAGGGACCCTCCTCACCTGACCCGGATCGAGAAGTCGACCCATACAATACTGTAGCTGGAAGTACGAATAATAATTCTCAGGTATGTGTGCACAAGTACGTAACTACATTATTTTCGAAATTCAGAAGTATGAGAATGCTCCCATTACTGTGGTAATCATGACTGCCGAATATTCCAAAGCCTGGGACCTCGATCAGGTCCGCTCGGTCCAGCAGAGCATTTGGCCATTGAGGCTCTTACTGTGGAGAATTGCCGAGACTGAGCTTCAATGCTGACGGCCTGTCCTTCCCACAATCTACTGTACAGACCTTGGAGCCTCCGTATACCCGACCAACATACAACCCAACTTGCTAGTCGACCAGACTCTATTGCCATATTGAGATTAAGATCTTAATGCAGATTTAGGTCCAGATTCAGATCTAAACTCAGATTCAGATTTGGATCAAGATTACCAAATCACTACTCAAGTTTAGAAATACATTCAGTACAAAATCACAACACAAGTCATAATAATTAGAAATTTTTTAAAGGCAACCTCAATAAGTACAAAAACGATTTTCAAGATTTTTGATAATTTCCCAAGTATTTCTCACACAATCATTAAAAATTCAAGATTTTGGAATTTTGTTTCATAAAAATTTAAAACATTTTTTTTTTAAAAAAAATAAAAAATCATGAATTATAAACTCATGAAGGTACCTACTAACCATTCACTTTTTCTATAAATAAAACACAGTATACATTATGCTTACTTTTGTGAATTGTTGTTTTTATACCTCCTTCTAGAAAGAAAAGTGCATGAAGGTTCAGAAAGCATTATAAATCTCTAATATTTTGAATGGGCATTCTCAACTTAGTTATTTAACCCTTAACCCTTAAACGTCATATGCTGTCCTGATACCACACCCAAAATCTCTTTTAAAACTCCACTTTTAGCATTATTCTATTTTTAATTTGCGTGAGCTCTATTCTAAGAAAGTATAGATCTCTTTAAGGTGCTCAGTTTGGAATTTTAAAAATTCCATTTGGTATAATGGAGTGTAAGTTATGACCAAGATTCTCTCAAAAAAAAACCCAACCCCTCGGGCTGGGTCTGACGTTTAAGGGTTAAGCGGGCCGAATGTCGAAAATCGACATTTTGGATGACAGAAACTTTGGAGAGCCATAACTTCTTCATCCGGACTCCGTTTTGGACGAAATCACTTGGGTTGGGTCCCAAATCAAGTCTAGTTCATGTCATAAAAATCTCAGACCCATACAATGAAGTATAAATTAATGGCATGCATTTCAGTGATAGCAGCCTAGTTTTAGACATTTTTTCCTTTGTAAAATTTAGGGCAGTTTTCACCATTGCAGGGCCATAATTTGCACAAAGAAATTTTTCTCATGGTTTTTTTTTGTTCAAGGATGCTACTGAGATGAAGGTGAACAACATTCTAATTGGTGACTTTTTCATTGCAATAAGTCTAATGGTAGCATTTTCACTTTAAAGTGAAAATGATGAAATTATGTGATCATTTTTGAGTATTAATACATTATGATCTCGCAATCTATGAAGCCTCATGACTCAAAATTTGACCCACATGATGTTCAATATGTCTACGACAAGATTGTACGGTTGAGATTTGGATAACACACTTTTACCTCCACCTATGACAATGCTTTTGAGGATGTGTTCATTTTACTACAAATGAGTCAAACCATTTAGGGGTTAACCCCTAAACGACCAAGGCCTCCGATTTGGCTGTTGGGCTATTTTGGGCAGCCTAAACGAAGGGGTTAGAATCAATATTTTTGCCTAAGATTTTTATTGGATGTTCCCTATACTACAAGGTGTATGTGGGAAAAATTGCAAAGTCAAACTCCACTTTTGGAGTTTTTAAACGCAAATTTTCGTTTTCGGCTTTGGGGCGGGCAGAAAAAAACTTTTTATTTTTAACTTTTTTTTGAGATTTTAAAAAAATAATCTTTTCTTGACTGATTTCTTACTTAGTTTTCCAAGTGACCCCAGTCAAAACTTTTACCAAATCTACAAGGGCACCCTTCAAAAAATTACAAGAACTAGATCCAAAGTTTCTGTAATATTACAAAAACTTCAAGATTTAGGAATTTTTTGAATTTTTTTTACTCAAAATTCACAAACTCATGAAGGCACCTACTCACCATTCATTTTTGCCCTAAACCAAATACAATAAATGTGGTGCATGTTTTACCAAATCCTTGATTTCTACCTTCCTCTAGTAAATAAATTGCATGAAGGTTCAAAAAGCCAAATGAGTGTCTAAAATTCTGCATGGTAATGCTCAACTTAGTTATCTACATGGAAAAAAATATAATCAAGATTTTTGAGGTATTAAGCATCACGTTATCTTTTGCACAAAGTAGACTAAGTCTGCTGAAAAAAAAGTTTGCATCAATTTTGAATGCTATGATGTTACAAATGACTAAGATCCAACGGTTGAAATTTTGAACACTACCTCTAATGGTAGATATCTTAAAGATCCTACGGTTGAGAATTTCAAAAAAAAATTTAAAAATCCCATACTCCAAAGTTTACATGGTGGTATGAAATTGCAGTTTTGGAGTTTGGAGCTTTCAAAACACCATGGTCGTTTAGGGTAAAATGGAAAATCATACGAGCAACATTTTTGGAGCAACAATCATCAAGTCTCCCTTTGGTCAAAGTAGGTCTACTATGTCTCTTGGATGATGCCCAAATAAGTCTTGTATCAATTTTGAATGCTATGATCTCACAACGGTTGATAATTATTTGACATGATATTTTTAATAGTAGTTTCGTTTGAGATCTTACCGTTAAAAGGCCTTTAAAACAATAAAATTTTCAACCTTACTTCAATGTCTACAAGGTGGTTAAAATTCGCAAGTTCGGAGTTTGGAGATAAAAAAACGTTCAATCCTTTAAGGGTTAAGAGTCAGTTGGGTCAACTTTGAGATTGCAATTGAAAAAGACACTTCCAATTCAGTACATTAACTTTGCAAATGGAGAATGTTTAACCCCTAAATTTTCTTGTTGTTTTTAGAGCAAGATGTCTCAAAATTGCCTTTTTAAGTCCCGTGCACTCGTGGCCATGTGAATCAATGTCTTTCTCTATTTTTAGACGTCCAATCGTAGGATCTTATATCCTCACTTGTTTTTGAGCTACCGCTGAAATTTCCAACTATATATATATATATATATAATCCTTATAATTTCCAACTATACATATTATTTTTAAATTTTTTTAAAATTTTCAATTTTTTTTTGGTGAGATGGTAACGTTTAAAGTTGATGTAAAGGTTTTTTTGGCCATTGCTGGGGACACGTAGTATAAATGGTGCTAAGGGCAAGCTGAAGTTTATGACCCCTAGAATTTTGGGCATATTTTTCCCACAAAGGTAATCAAGTTGAGTACCCTCATCCAAGTTTTAAAGACTCATTCACCATTTTTTACCTTCATGCAAATTATTCTCTTGAAGAAGATGTAAAAATAACAATACATAAAAACTTATACCACGGTTGATCATGTATCTATTTTTTAAAATCTCAAAAGATGAATAGGTATCTTCATGAGTTTGTGAATTTTGGGGAATTTTTTTTTTGGAAAAGTTTCAAAATCTCGAAACTTTGACAAATCTTGTAAAAAATAATTCAAAAATTACTATACCTTTCTATACCTTTCAGATAGTGATAAAGAGAGATGATATTTACCAAATTGAAATAGTTCCGTGGGAACTTGGAGTCCCGCCAACAAGTTCATCTATATATATAACAGAAATAGGCGATCCTTCCTACCCGCCAACGTACTAACCTACCAACATACAAACCTACCAACCTACCAACCTACCAACCTACCAACCTACCAACCTACCAACCTTTTTTTATGTTTTTTGGATTATGTTACCAAAAAAAAAAAAAAAAATAAAAAAAAATTAAAAAAAAAAATTAAAAAATTAAAAAAAAAATAAAATGGATATATATAAAAGTAAGAAACATAATAAAGTACCATATAAAGAGCTTCTGTGTTGACGGACGGGGACCTTACTAGTTTGATTAAAATTACAAAATGTTAAAATCATTTTGGAAGGCCAAGGTGTGAACAGAGCTCCACAATCGATAGCGGAGTACAACTTGCCCAATGCCCATGATTCAATTTTGGCACTTTCTGACTCAATGCTACCGTAATCCCTCTAGACCTCAAGTCACCCACCCCTTCAAAGACATCCTGGAACACAATTCAAGGGGGACTTGTACAGTTACTACTACTCAAGTACAAAAAAAAATTACAAAAATACTACACTAAATTTGATAATTAGTGTTAGATTATTATAAGATTTGAAAATGCTTTAAGTTTTTACTTTTGCTTAAAAAATTTTACCAAGAGCATTGATTCCCATACTATACAAGGACCCCCATCTTGGCCAATATAGTGGGTAAAATTATTGAACAATAGTAAAAAATTAAAACATGTTTATGTAAATTAGTGTATCTAACACTAATTATCAAATTTAGTGTAGTCTTTAATCAGCGCATAACTATTGTATCTTTATTTGTGGAACTTAATTTGGTATTCGTGAATATAACTTTTCACAACTTTTCAGGGTTGCATATGCTTCAGGGATTGAACTTTCTCTCTACAGTATAAAATGTTGACATTTGGGTGGTTGGGGAAAATTCTTCCATCTATGTAAAATTAAGCCCTTAATTGGGCCGAATGTCAAAAAACAACATTTTGGACGCCTACAACAACTTTTAAGAACCATAACTTCTTTATCTATAGTTAGTTTTGAATCATATTACTTGCGTTGTGTCCCAAATCAAGTCTAGTTTGTGTGATAAAATTGGCAGACTCATACGATGAAGTATGAATAAATGACATGCATTTTAGTGAAGGGAGCTCTTGTTTTTGAGTTTTCAAACATGGGTCATGTTTTACCATTGTGAAGCAATTATGAGAAATCAAGAAGATGTTCTTTGGATTTTATATATATATATATATATATATATATATATATATATATATATATATATATATATATATATATATATATGTAATCATGATCTTGAGATGTAGGCTAACAACTTCCTAGTTGGAATATTTTTTATCCTGATAAATTTGGTTCTCGCTTTGCAACGATGTTTCTATCTTAAAATTAAGTAAATAAATGGATAGTTTCTGAGGAGCTATATCTCCTTCATCCACCATTGGATTTTGACGTTATTTTTTGGGATGGATTCCAATTAGAGTCTAGTTTTAGTGGTAGAAACATTGAAAAAATTGAAGATGGATTGAAACTAAGGCATAGATTTAAGTGCAAAGGGTTAAGATTCGGACTGTTTTTCCTTCCTAAATTTTTTGGTAGTTTCACCATTGCAAGGTCATTTTTTGCACAAAGAAGCTTCTCTCATGGATTTTTTTGTTCAAGGGTGTTAATGAGATGAAGGTAAACATCTTTTAGAGTTGGTGATTTTTTTATTGCAATAAGTATATCGGTTGCATTTTCACTTCAAAGTGAAAAGGTTGAGATTCTGTGATGTTTTTTGAGTACTAGGGCAAATATGTTACGATCTTTGAGTGTATGAAGCCTCATGACTCAAAATTTGGGCCACATGGTGTACGATATGTTTATCACAAATTTGTACGGTTGAGATGTAAATAACTTACCTTCGTTTCTTTTTATGACACTCTTCAAATTATAATACGTGATTGAAAGTCTAGTATGGCTCGTGCTGCTTTGCTACTAATTTTTTTATTTTTTAAAATTTTATTTGTATTTTTTTGTATTTTTTAAACAATGATTGCAAACACTTAGAACTTAGAATTAGAAAGGACAAGCTCGGGATTTGACAACAAACTAGAGCAACCCCAACCTCAATATTCTAAGTATTAATATTATTTTTCACGTCACAGTCATAGAAGAAGGAGATCATTCTTTGGTGTCAAGCTTCACGTGACTCATTTAATCTTGCTCTTAGCGGATGGGCAAATGAGAGATTTCCTACTTCTCGCTAACACTGAAATGAAGTGACACTTATTAGAATTTCAAATAATCAAGCATCCTTCGCAGTAAAAAGTAAAGAGTGGCCTAGAGCAAAAGAATTTGTAAGATTGTCTCACTTGTTGTTGGAAAGACAACGTACACTTGGTTTCTTATAATGGAGGAGGAATAAGTGTGACCTTGACATTGAATAGAGTTCTGATGGGATTTGCATTCTTAAAAATGGTATTCTCTTACAAAACTTCTTCTCAATTGCTTATATTTAATAAATTTTGAGAATTGTATATTTCTCCAAGAAGATTCTATAATTGTTAGCTGTTAACCCTCAACCCTTAAACGCTCGGCCCCTCTGAAAATACACTAAAAAGCATGGCCGAGGGGCATGCTTGGGCGTTTAAGGGTTAAACGCCCAAGGTGACCCGAGGGGTCACCTTCCAACATAATTTTCTCTATAGTTGTCACTGTACTCAACTTTTCACTTATATTTTGATGTCAAACTGATCACCTTCTTGTGATGCATTTAAAAAGTGAAATTTTACAATTCAAATCACAATTTGTATGAGTGATTTTGTGCTTTGAAAGGATTGTGGTAGGTAGCTTAGGATTGTACATAACTTTGTAGGAGGTTGCATGCTCATCATTGATTGGTGCATTCATGATGCCCAAGTTCAAAAAGTGCAATATTCATGATGCCCAAGTCCAAAAGATGCTGTGATCCAATTTTGGGCTGCCCGTTTAACACCCCACGGGCGTTTAAGGGTTAACGTCTCTATAAATGTTAACTTTGATCCACTCCCCAGGATTAACATTTCCAGAGGGTAGGTAGACTGTTAATAGGATAATGAAGCCGGGATGGGAGCTTCCGGCATTTCAGCGTCCGACGACACTCGCAACGCCGGTCTCGTCATCTTCACACGCGCCATCACGGCAACTCTCGGATCACGAGCCTTCGATCAAATCTTGTTTAATCCGGTGTCACTACCCTCCCTTCAAATATTCAATTTCACCAATAGATCCATCTAATCGTCACAACTTTCTCACTCTGGGTGGGTGGAGCTTGCACAGAGCTCGTGGTAGCGATTTGGTCGCTGTACGTTGAACAGGAACTGTCCATTGCGTGCTCAAAAGCGGCAGGAGATTAGCTAGTTCGAGGTGGGTAATCCATGACGGCTATGGCGATGAGCAGGGGTAGGAGTGGTGCGATGGCGCTCCTGTCGCGGGCGCTGCGCGGGCCCAGTGCTGGCCGGAGCATTCTGCAGCGGACCTACGGGGCCGCGGCAGCAGCGGAGGAGCGGATTGATAATCCGTCTAAGGCTCCTGTGGACGTGAAGCTCACTAAGCTGCTGATCGACGGCGAGTTTGTGGACGCCGCCTCAGGGAAGACGTTTCCCACTATCGACCCTCGTACGGAGCAAGTGATCGCCGAGGTCGCCGAGGGCGATGCTGAAGACATTAACCGCGCTGTGCGCGCTGCCAGGAAGGCATTCGATCATGGCCCGTGGCCTAAAATGCCTGCTTACCAGCGGGGCGAAATCATTCGCAAGTAAGTGCCTCTTTTCTTCCCTCTCAATACTCCACCGCTTATCGCCCACTTTCTATACGAACAGCTCTGCCTTCTACCACCCGTCGTCGTGAAAACCTGGTGTTACCCTCACGAATCATCGACACTTCAAGTACATTCGTGTTTCAGAACGAAAGAGTCACAACCGCATGAAGAAAGTGTTGTGCATTTGAAACGGATCACCCCATCATGTCTTGTAACCAATTTCAGCTCCCATGGCTCGTTCTCATGCTGGCTATGTTCACAGAGAGCCTTACAATAACGTTCTATGATACTTGGAACTGTTTTGTGGGTTTCGTACTTTTAGGGGTTGAAGGAACTGAGAGCAGTTAGTTGTCGAGTGTGAGACCCGAGAAGCGAGACACCATGCTGGTATTGCAGCAATTACTAGACGTCTCGGAGCCTTGGGGTTAAAGATTTTGTGTTCGGAATGTTGCAGGTATGCTGATTTGTTGGAGCAGAATGTGGAGGAGCTGGCAGGGCTAGAGACGCTGGACTCCGGGAAGCCATATGAGCAAGTGTTGCACGCGGAGCTGCCGTTAGCGACCAAGCACTTCCGCTACTACGCGGGCTGGGCTGACAAGATCTTCGGCCAAACGGGCCCGACGGACGGCGCGTACGCCTTGCAAACGCTCCACGAGCCCATCGGGGTGGTAGGGCAGATCATCCCATGGAACTTCCCCATGGTCATGTACGCCTGGAAGGTGGCGCCCGCGCTTGCCGCCGGCAACACCGTGGTGCTCAAGACCGCGGAGCAGACACCCCTCTCGGCCATTTTGGCTGGGAAACTCGCGCTCGAGGCCGGCATCCCCCCGGGCGTGCTCAACATTGTCTCCGGCTATGGCCCCACCGTTGGTGGCTCGCTGGCCGAGCACATGGACGTCGACAAAGTCGCCTTCACAGGTAATCAGACGCTCCATCCACTAAAGAATCGAGAGCATGGATTCGAACACATGAATGATTCTTGCTTGTGATTGCCTCACTGTGAAGAATCTAGAGCTCGAGATCGTGGATCCGAACACGTGAACGAATCGTGCTTTTGATTACCACATTATGAAGATTCTAGAGCTCGAGATCGTGGATTCGAACACGTGAACGAATCTTACTTGTGATTCAGAAGAATGTAGAGGTCGAGATTGTGTTTTCGAGCACGTGTATGAATGATGGATTGCTTGGGTGATCGGCAGGGTCGACGGAGGTGGGGAAGCTGGTGATGGGCGCGGCAGCGCGCAGCAACTTGAAGCCAGTGACGTTAGAGCTGGGAGGGAAGTCCCCGATGATCATCTGCGCGGATGCGAACGTCGACGAGGCAGTGGAGGTTGCGCACTTCGCCCTGTTTTTCAACATGGGTCAGTGCTGCTGTGCAGGCTCTCGGACGTTCGTGCACGAGAGCATCTACGACGAGTTCGTGGAGAAGTCCAAAGCTCGCGCCCTGAGGCGTGTCGTAGGCGATCCCTTCATGAGTGGCGTGGAGCAGGGACCCCAGGTAGACAAGGACCAGTTCCACAAAGTCCTTGGATTCATCGAGAGCGGGCGCGACCAGGGCGCCAATCTCCTCACAGGTCACCACTCTCTCCAATCCAATATTCCTACTGTAACATTGCAGTATCCATTCAAACGCGAATATGGAAGGTTAGCTTGTAATACAATACTGACCCTGGTCGAGGATTCATCAGAAAGGCTAGGAACTTACACAGTAGCATCGGCTTGGACTCTGCAGGCGGAGGTCGCATGGGTCAAAAGGGTTACTACATCCAACCCACCATCTTCACCGACGTGAAAGAAGGCATGCAGATTTTCGACGAGGAGATTTTCGGGCCTGTGCAATCCATTGCCAAGTTTTCAACTTTGGACGAGGTAAGCATAATCATCTCCTTTCCACAGGTTTTCTCACACAAGGTAGGATGCATGAGGTGAATAGATTGCATCTGGTGAAGACACCTAAAATGGTGGCTCCACTGATTCAGTTTCTACCCTTGTAGCAGGTTTTGAACATTTACTACTGCGGTATGAATGATTCAAATTGTTGTTAAATGAAACTTCGCTTCTTCATAACTTTTGCAAATAATATCCAAATCACACTTTCTTTTGTGCGTTGAGCTCCTCTTGTACTTGCCTTCAATATCAGACACTGAGTCTGGATTTGGTTTCGGGGTGTGGGCAGGTGGTGCAGAGGGCGAACAACACAGTCTACGGATTGGCAGCGGGGATATTCAGCAACAACATCAACACAGTGAACACATTGAGCCGGGCGTTGCGAGCAGGCACCATCTGGGTGAACTGCTTCGACGTCTTCGATGCCGCCATCCCGTTCGGCGGGTACAAGCAGAGCGGCATTGGGCGTGAGAAGGGGCAGTACGCGCTCCACAATTATACGCAAGTCAAGGCGGTGGTGACTCCTCTTCAAAACCCAGCATGGTTGTAAATTCTCCAAGCAAGCAAGCTTGCATCATCATCATCAACATCGACAATGAAATCTCCCCAGGCCTGACTGACTGACTATAGTGTACTGTATAAAGGGAGGCATGCATGCATGTGAGGCTGGATAATGACGGTAAATTTGAAGAGTACTACTTGTTAGTTAAGGTTGTATACTTATTAGTTAGGGTTGTATACTTGTTTGTTTGGTGTTGAATCTTCTTGTTGCCTGTTCATAGATAAATGCATGGCTGGGTGCATCTGTAGCGATCCCTTGATTTTGGGGGAGAGAAATCTGGATGTATCACTTTTGTAATCCAGTAATTATGAGGATGATGCTAGAGGTTTGTTTATTTGTTTGTACTGTGCAAAAGTTGACGATGCTTCGATGCCTTCAGAAATGTGATGTAGCCATTCCTCCTTCATTTGTTCTCGTGGGGTAGCAGCCGATAGCGAATTCCTCTCATGAGCTAATTTTTTCGAAAGTTTGAAAATTCATTGTGATCTCAAAAACAATCAGATTTGAGAACTGTAAAGTGTTTTTGAATCACATTGGAGTGTGCTACAATGTCATAGTAAATGTTCATTTTTTCAAATATATATTATCTAACAAGTTTCAAGTAATTTACACACCATCCACCATTGACTACCCTTCTTGCCTCAGTTACAAGTACATTTCCAATTCCAAATGTGCTTTCAAACTTGTTCTTAAGATTAGTGAGCACATCCTAGTTAAAGCATTGATATATTTTTTGTTTGTTTTTTGGCTTGGAGACGTTTCCCAATAAGTCATTTCAATGCAATTTGTGACATAGTGTGAGGATTGTAAAAAGAGAATCTGTAACTATTTTGGTGATGTACGCATGAACTATATTTTAGTCCCGAAACTTGCGCACATAATGATATGAAGCTAATATGTTAACTAAGAAGATTTTCTTTCAAAATTTGAGTTAATAAATTTTTAAAGATAATTTAGCCTAAATCATCATGTAAATTATGTAGGTACCTACTCACTGTTCATTATTTTCCATGAAGAAGAGTAGTCTACAATTTTCTATTGAGTTTTGCATCCACTTTGAAGTTTGAAATCCCATAGTTGAAAAATACAAATAAACAATAAAATAATTGACCACACTTAGTTTCAACAAAGTAGTAGAGGACCTTAGTTTTGGTTTAAAAAGTCCGAAAAACGTTTGAAGAATACGCTCTTGGAACAATGCACTTCGATTCAGAATTTAATCAAATATAAAAAATAATTTCTCATCAACTTTATTTACTACACATCAATACTTTAAGTGCTTTATGTCAAATTTGTAGGCCCTTGTATTGAATGAGGTTCATATCAAATTCTCAAGAAATCAACAAATATGGTCAAAGCCAAGTTGCACGGTATCCTACCTCATCCACTTTTAAATTACACTTGAGTTTGTTACACATGAGACAAGTCCACAATAACAACCCGGTGAGCCCATACCATATACTATCACACTAATATATCAGAAAGTCCAAAAGGATGAAGAAGCATATTCCATATAAGGTGGATTGCTCAATAATGACGCAAAGGTTCCGCGTGGCAAATCTTTTATAAAGTTGGGCATGCGAGCAATTTGTGTGCATGGGCAAAGTAAAGACCGTTACACGTGAGGATCAAGAACCACCAGATATTTTTGAAGACCAATCTATGCACTAAGGGGCTCAATTTGAGGTCGCAAAAGAACGCCAACAAATCTACAAATGTAAAGATTTAGAGTGTGAAAGGAACTTTTTAGTAAAGTTTTAAGTCCAAATGAAAGAAAATAAAGACTTCTTGTTTTTATATTATTTTAAATTATCAATTATTGATAATTTTTATATGCAGCCAAATTTATATTCAAAAAAGCAATTGACTCGAGTTACAAATTTTACTAGGGCAAGCTTCAAAGTTTGATTTGCTTTTATAGGTTTGGGCTTCAGATAGTATGTAGTTATTTGAATTTCCTTTTATTTTGGATTTGTCAAACTTTGAGATGTAGAGCGTACATGTCTTGAAATTGAAGAACTTGTCAATAAAAATGATAGTGGGACCTAATCTCTATTCATTCATTCCCTAAACTAAATATATATATATAATGTCATTTATGTTAAACCATATCTATACGTGATTCATATCTATACGTAATTGTTGGTTTATAACTTCTTCCAAAACTTTCATGAAAATAATAAATAAATTTCATGAAGATTGAATAAGTGCAATACATTAGTAGAAAAATTGGCTAAAAAGTAACATCCGTAAGAACTTGTCTCTAATAACACAAGAAAGCCTGTTCAATTTTGCTTCTAAAAAGATCAAAATAAAATTTTATAATGTCACTTCTCTTTAAATTTTTTTTGTTATGATAAGCTATAATATAGGAGCATAGCCTACTAGATTAGCAAAAATTTAAGGAAAAGTGAAAACATAATAATATATTTTGACGTCGTTAGAAGCACAATTGTCCCCTAGAAATCCACTCAACCATTTTATACATTCTTCATATTTACAGCTTGCATATATTTCCCGAATCAATCCTTGTCTGTCAAAGACTTCTCGGGATCTTCCCTTCTATTGAAAACCTCTGAGGATCTTTCCTTTTTATCTAGACTATTGAAAAATTTCCTCTTCTATCAAAGACTTCTTAGGATCTTCCTCTTCTACAAAAGACTTTTAAGAATCTTCTCATATAATTCAAAGCAAGAGTATGAGGCAATTCTAACATAGACTACCTCCAATTATACTAGTAACTATTATATATGCTTGAAACTTTAAGATGGGTACAAGAACTACACTTCCAACTATATCAAATGCAATAACCACAAACATCAGTGAGAATCTTAGGAAATCTGTTGTAAAGAAGAGATTCCTAAGAATCCTAAACTCTACCATCTCTTTAGAGAATAGTCTTCTTGACAACACACTTCAAGCTCCGCTAACAACCATTGGCATAGCAAAATGAAAATCTAAACTATTGCATATCTAGAATGCATGCAATTCTCAATTGTGCCCTATATGCACATGTGCATCAAGTTGATGAAGGCCCAAAGGAGGTTGCAATTATGAAGTAAACGTCACGCTAGCAACAAGTGCAGCTCCCACAAGAATTGCATTTGCTACATTCACAAAAACTTGACCGTCTCTATATAACGCTTCTACATATGAGCTCAATGGTTCAACTTCCTTGAGTAATTTTTGTAATATGTGATCCCCGCCATAATGTGATATTTCAAGAGCTATGCTTCCTAGTTTCTCTTCTTCATTCCAATTTAGCTCCTCAACAGTCTTCATTCCTTCAAAATATTGATCGCCTTGTTCTCGCAAACAAATGACGAAGTGTGATTATCTAAATTCACTAATAAAAAATGGCACTAAAATTGACGGCCGTAATGACTTGACCGTAATGACACATAGTGCGTATTTATATTGTGCTTCTAATGAAATCGCAATAAATTATTATATTTGTCACTTTTCCTTTGTTTTGTTACTAATCTATTAGGGTGTGGTATGTTTATTACAATAAAAAAAAAATAATAAGAAAAAGTGACAAATATCATAATTTATTTTGATTATACTAGAAGCACAATTAAAAGTGAACACTTTGTTTCATTACGTTCAAGTCATTATGTTTGTCATTTTTAATGCCATTTTTTTACTAGTAATTTTGGCATTAATATGCACATTGATTCTCTCCTTCTCTCAAAAATCATTTTGGTGTGTTAAAGCATTGCCACCAGTGAGGCTTCTGGCACTGGAAACCCACTGTATGGCTACTATTCTTCTGAACGGCTCCCCACCAATGGCCCTCCTGCATGGTTGGAGGCCTCCGGGCCTCTATAAATGTAGCGTGGCACTGAAACTGCCACCTCCTTCCCAGTGCCTCCATAAAGTACTGTAGCAGGCTATTCACTGGCAATTTTGAGCTTATCTAGTGACTGTTTTACTGTAACCATGTCTCTGTCTTGGGAGGGGGAGCACAACCCAATGCTTAGCCAGATCAGAGCGATGAAGCGGGGGTTCCTAGAACCTCCCAAATGGCGTGGGGGGCCTCTAGTTGGTGGGGCATCAATCAAGTTGGGTAGTCAGGCCCAAGCACGGCCCCGCCAACCCGTCCTTTCCGCCCAGTGCCCGGAGCCTCACTGGTGGCGATGCTCTTAGTGTGCACATTTTAAACTCACACTCTTTTCTCACTAGGAACAAGTCCGTATGGAGGTAACTTTTTTGTCATTTCTACTAGTGATAAGTCTTTAAAATTTTGCATACGCACTCTCATCTTGGTATAATTTTTGGGAAAATAGGCTAGTAATATAATTTGGTTAACCCATGGAGATCCTTGCGTGTTTTTGGGAGCTTAAAACCTCAAAACAACGATATTCTACCGCTATGAACTCTGGGGTGTGAACAAATTTTTTTCCTTTTTTTAAGCTTTTAACGGTAAGACCTTGTACCTAAGAATTTGCTTAATAATTTTTCAAAAATTGGCCCTTGGATGTTCACCATTTGAGAAATTATAACATCCAAACTTTGTCTCCTAAGTATTTAAAAATACCAACTATTTATTTTTTGAAATTCCAACTATTTATTCTGTAATAAATTAAAGGCAATCAAAATTTGAAAATCATAGAAATCACACTTTCTATTTTTATTATTTGATATTTTTTATGATTGGCTAAAACTATATAATATATGGTAAAATGGAATGAAGCCACAAACAACCCCAAAAAGAATACCATTAGTTTCTCAAAATAGTAAGTTTTACAACACTAAGAAAACTTATAAAGTCGACTTACAAAAAAATATTTGAAAAAAAAAACTTGTAAAGTCGGATATAGCATCTCAAAATTTGGAATTGACCATAAAATGGTAATTGGGCTCTTAGGGGTTAAAGTTAGACCCTTCATTGAGGTTGCTCAAAATAGCAAAAAGCCATTTCAGTTTTTGACTTTTGAGGAGTACTAGCCTACTAGGAGTGAACAATCACAAAGTCCCCCTTCCACAAACTACGTCTCTTAACACGTATTTTGTTATGATGAGAATATTTTTGTTTCAATGATTTTCGGAAAATACATTTTAACTCGAGTTGAGCTAAATGTACCCATAGATTGGGTACTTCACTGAAACAAGACAAAACAACCAATCAAATGGCCACATCTTACTCAAATTTGTCTAAATTGGGCATATAACTATATAAGGTGTCTTCTGACATCTTCTTTTCGAGGATTGGTTGTTTAGTTCAATTTCAGTGAAGTACCCAATTTGTAAGTACATATGGCTCAACTCAAGCTCAAGTGTCATTGAATTGATAATTTAAATATTCTCATTATAACAAAAAACATGTTTCTCTAGCAATATCACAAAAAAAATTTAGAGTCAACTTTGAGTGTCATGATCTCTAGAATGGCTTGCATATTGGAGCTATGTTAAACTTAGTAATTTTGATAGTAATAGCTTGAAGATTGCGCAATTGAAATCTTGAGAACATATAAAATGTGATCTATATCCCCATTTGCAAAGTTTAAAAAATTACATATTTTGGTTTAGGTGCATTTATAGACCTCAAATGATCAACTCCTTTGACATAGTGAGGTATTGAGGTACATAATAGTTTTGAATCTTGATTTCCAATGTAATCATAGTAAATATATTGAGATGCACCTTATGTAAGACACTTACAACACTAGTAGGAATAGCGTTCAAAAATGTTGTCAGGAATAACTTGTCTCAAATGACATGAAACATTTATGTCATAAAGATCCGTCCGTATAAACATAATTATGTTTATAATGACGTAGGTTTGTGTCATATGAGACAAAAAAAATAAAAAAATAAAACATAAAAAATAAAAATTTGTCATTTCAAACATGTTATTCTGGACAACATTTTGATGGAGTTCCTACTAGTGTAAAACCACCTCCAAATCTCATTATAAGTTATGAAAGAATAAAAAATAATCATTACAAATGGTTTAATTCTCTACTTAGGATATCTCCACACAAAGACAACATGTCAAGAACTCAAGATGCCAAGATACTCTATCTAGTTGATTAATTTCATGACAAAGTGGTAACTTATTGGTCTCACACAAAGAATCAAACTCTGATTGCTGCTGACCTCCAAAAAAACCTACATAGTAGCACTCTTGGATGTTATTTACACCAAGAGGTTGGGTTCTCACCAAGACTTTGGCTCAAATACAATGAGAAACAATGACTAGAGTTCATTATTGAGTACTTACATCCTCAATTCCATCAAAATGGCACTTTTTCAAAGACCATTTCATCACACCAAAACTTGCATTTGTATGCCTTCACAATGTTGAAGATCATGCTAAGTAAGTTCCAGGAATCCTGAATCTGAAAGGAACTTTGCTTACACGAAACTCAAAGCGGAGTGACATAATAGAGTTGTGAATGCTACTCTTTGGAGCACGACATTCAAGTCCTAATATGAAGTAACATGAGCCTCATCCACAAAGTCAGATCAACAAATCCATTTCAACAATGAACCGCCACAGACTTAGCAAAATCAACACACAAGACCCTGAATGATTAGTGAGATGCCATGATTCCACAAAATTAGACTCGATGAATCGAAGAGAATACGAAACACTGCCACAAAATGATGCAGTTTCTATGAAAGGAGTAGATCTTGCCACAAAAAGCAAATGAGACTTGCCACAGTAACGACCAATCCCAGATCAGATCGCCTGCAATCTGGTTCTGTCGTTGACAAGGCTCGGAATATGCTCTTTGACCTGCCTCATTTCGGTAGCAGAATCAGCTCCAATCGTGTGCTTGCATGCTACGACTCAATGTTGGAGGAAAGCGGTCGTCGAACTAGCCATGGCTAGAGAGGTGCTCATCATTACTAGTTTGTTCGTTCAGAGCTAGCTATGAGTTTCATGGCAACTTGCAGTTGTCGGCACCCTGCTTTATCGAAGTTCTAGCTTACTTACAGGTTAAGCGCCACGCGGTGCTTTTGAGCCTGTCTTAGAGCGGCAATAAGAGAGTAGTACTCATGAATGAGGATTGCAGTGAATGAGGATTGCAGTGAATGCGGATTGCAGTCTGTGGCAAAGATGGGTGTCCAGTCGTCGTTGAGCAGCGCGCGCTCGTTCTTGGTCGTCTTGGCAGTTTTGACGCTCGTAAAGTTTGCGGCGATAAGAGCAGGCCCGTGCCATTTCAGGTACTTACACCGTCTGCCTTTTTCCACGATATCTGCTCACAAGTCGAAGAAGACAGTCAGACACCTGATTTCTTCAACTTGTTCAAACTAGTCACCGGGCGACGCTTCAGTTTGGCTTTTGCTGTTGATAAGACATTGCTTTATTCCTCTACGTAAATAGAGTGATGTTTGCTTCTAAGACTGTAGAATGATTATGTTCAGTTATGCATCGATCATTACGCATGGATTTCGTGTAGTAGCTCGCTGGCCATCTTGCCTTACGTCTCCTTCAGTGTGATACAAAATGAGGGTTGGAGAGAGATTTTTTCTGATCCATATTCATGACTTGGCAAGTTGTGGAGATGCGGCCAATTGTGAGTGCGAGTTTTAGTAATGATTGTGGTAGCTGATTCCCACATGATATTATACTGGGTGTGGGACAAGTTATGACACGGCTGGGGTTCCAAAAGTTGGGAGATACAAGAATGGAAGGCCAATTCATGGCTTAGAGGCCGTTGTTTGATGTCAATACATAATCTGCTTTTCACTAAAATGATTGTTTAAATGTAAAGGAATCAAAAGCATGGAATGTGGCTAATAGTGATAGTAGAGAGGAGCATTGTCCCCGTGGCCTTGTGGTTTCTTCTAAAAATCAGCCCCACGGGCTTCACACATAGGGGAATAGGTCACCATGTCCACTTTATTAGTTGTTTAATGTGTTCTCCAAGTGGCCCATGGAGCCAATTGGACTCAAAATGAGTGAATTGGCTTGGAGATTTGTTGACCTTGACTCCCCATGTAAAGCGTCCCTAAATGTCAATTTGACATACTAAAACTATCATTTCGCTAATGACATATTTAGTATGCTTTAGAAATGCCACTTCCAACGCTATTACAGAGCACTCAATGCTCCTCTATCACTGTCCCTTTAAGACCACCCTCGTTTTGTACTGATTTCTAACGCCATAAAATATGCGGAGCGTTTCTGAAGTAACTTTTTGGGCAAATGCCGTGTTGGAATCATACCCTGCTTCAAGCCAAATGATTAGCTCTGGCTATCATTTGGCTTAAATGCTTGTTAAATAATTTCAAATATTAAATGAGTATTATGCGAACATTCTTTAACAACCGCGGCGCAGCTTTTATTTGCTTCAACTTCGGTGAACTTGCAGTCTCCTCGGTCTCATGATGCGCATGTATAACAGAATTGCGGTAGGTCCACTCCACTAACGACACACGCATAGGAATAAAAAGCGGCGATATACCTCCCAAGCATTATAAGACAAGATGACAGTTCTAGATATATTCGATCATGTGAATTATTCGATCAAAGTCCAATACGTCGGGAATCATGCCGCAAGCAAACATGATTGAAAAAGGGACTCCCCTTCTACCCATTCGTTCACATCACTTAAGTTGATACAATACCATTTTGGTGTCCGGATCGAGGTTGTGAATGATCTAGGCCTGCAAGTTAAGCTGGCGACTGTGATTGTTGCGCAAGGTATCTGAGAGCGGTAGAGGCGGCGGCAGCGATCAACGAGGAATTGGATTGCAGCAAGTCTGAGGAGCCGAAGATGCCGATCGAGTGGTTCAGCTGGCTGGCGGAGGTGGGGATGCAGAAGCACGGGCGATTGATGGTGCTCAACAACTTGGAGGAGATCGACATCGCCCATTTCGACCACGACTTGCTACGCAGCATTGGCGTCGACAGTGCGAAAGACCGGCTGCTCATCTTGAACCAGAAGAACAACCACATGCGGAGGGCGAAGGGGAAACCCATTCAACGGCAGCATAGCAAGATCAGCGTCGAGGCTCAGGCCAGTATCATCGGCCGAGTGGCTGCTCTCCATGTTGATGCTGTGACGATGTTGGTGTGGACCAAGAAAACATGGCCGCTCTGTAGCCGTAAACTGCTCCAGGACCAGGGCTACCTCACCCCCACTGCGTCGCTGCCTGGTACCACTCCTCACACTCTGTCTCATTCATATGTGTTAAGAACCTTTGATATTTCTATGTTACTTGTAAGTTTTGTAGGTGTAAGCATGTGTCAACGACGAAATGTTTACGCCTAAGTTTGCTTATTGAGTTGTTTCTTCTTTTGGTGGAAGATCGCAAGATGATCATTCCCAAAGGCTTCATGATATGCTTGTAAATCCCCCCATGTAACTTGCTAAATTCCCCCACAGCTTTACGTGTCATATGAGAGCATGCTAGCTTCCATGTGTAGATAGTAAGTGTATGTCTTGTCAACTTACTGAGAGTGAGAAGGATTATTTATTCAGGTGCTGAGAAAGTGATGACGGACTCGGAACGAACACAAAAAGGGGCGGAGCTGCTCAACGGCGCCAAGGACATGTTGTGGGCGGCACTGTACGGCACATCCGACTCCAATGTTCATATCGACCGAGTGGAACGCGAGCTCCTGGTAATAACCATTCCGGGAAGAAAAGCGCATGTGTTCAAGTTTTTCCAAGCTGTTACGGAGGTGGGTGCTCTTGGCACTTGGCGTGACCCCGATGAGCGCTGCCATGATGCCGACGAACCCAACATGATGCTCCAGGTCAGTGATCGGTCTCAAATCTGTATTGCATTATTGCAAGCAAAGAAGAATTAGATTAATCACACCATTTGAACACAACTTTGTTCAGATCAGTGGTTATATTATGTATTGTTCAAACTAGGGATCGATATTAGGCTAATCAGTGCAACAAATTTGGTGCAGGTGGAGTATGGAGAATCAGCACAGGAGATAGTGGGCGATGCAATCATGGTGGCAATCCATGTGATCAACCTCTTGGAAGTGAACGAGGCGGTGTTGTACGCGAGGTCTTCCAACATTGAGCAGAGCACGTTGTCCACCCAACTTTTCTTCCAAAGACACGAGGCCTCATCATCCACAGTCCGCTCATATCACTCTGCCAAAGAGAAGAAGCACCCATTTAAATGATTGAACACCGAGCTTGGAACCCGCATTATTATTACTACAAGAAGAACATGACTTTGATGACTCTCCATTGTGATTACAAACCGCAAAAACAAGCACCACAACTGGGTCATAAAGTGTATAATTCTCTAGTAGCGCTATGAGTTCATAGATTTCTACACCAGGTTGGGTTGCACAATTGGACACACCATGCACCTTCCATTGTTAAACCTATATTGATAATGTTATGTATCTTGATACAGATAATTGGAAATAGATGCTACCTATTTTTTTTCTTGGTTGAGTGATCGTGCAACACCAATTTTGCCCTAGTGGCCATCACAGAAAACTTTGGATCATATGTGAGTACTTCTGATACATAAGCAAGCATCCTGTTTTTGAAATGTATCATATATTGGCACAGCTTGAAATTTTGAGATACTAGAACTACATACACCTTGTTCACCTGTGAAATTGATGATATCTGGATCTGCTTCCAACAAGAATATTGCACTGATGGAGAAGTGCGTATTAATTTACCAGAACCTGAATGTCTCATTGCATTAAAAAAAAATCAAGTTTGATGAAATGAGACATCTCTGATGAAAATACTGGTAGAAAGATTGATGGAAACACCAAACTTATGTACCACTGTTGCAACCTTGTTAGACTAGTTTCTCTGAAAGAGTACTCCCTCTGTCCCATTACAATTGTTTAGTAGGTTCTCTGAAGACTGTCTTTAGAGAACCTACTTGACAGTTGTAATGGGACAGAGGGAGTATACAATAGTAGAGTGTTATTTCAGAGAGTTGCCCAGTAATGGACTTCGTGATACTGAAACAACACCGCAGAACAAGTTCTACCAACGGAATCATTTCACAGGTCCACGAAGTAGAGTCTGTATCTTCATGATTGTTTATCGATTCTACAAACATAGTGAAGTTTCTTAATTTAAGCATAGTTGCAAGTTGCGTTTCGATACCGTCTTGACTTGTCTCTAACAAGTTTTCAAAACGTTACAGAACACATGATCATGTACATCTCTAAACAATCTCCTCAAGTTATATAGCAATCCTGAAACTATTAGAAACTGTATGATACAATCGTTCCAACAAGCTCATGAATACAAAATTTGTGAAGCAAAAAGCCCATCTTGAGTTTCATACAGCAATTCTGATATGGAGAGTAGATGATTGGAGGCTTTTATCAATTCCTGTGAACTTTGGAACAGTCGAAACCGTAGCGCAAGATTATCTTTTCAATTAGTGTTAGGTATACTATTTTCCATACCTTAAGCAAGGTTACCGGAGTACGAGGATATTCCTATATTTTCAAATTTTGGCTACGTACTTTTGGCTAAAATTATACGTACTTATAGATAATTTTTTGTACTTGAATATTCATCATCAGAAGATTCCGAATGTACTTTAGAAGTACAAAAAATTTGAATGTATGTGAAAGATTCTTGGAAAAAATACGGCATATTCCCTATGCTGAGGTAACCATGATCATCAGATTTCACCCTTGACCAAAAATTTTACCCTCTATATTGGTCAAGATGGGAATCTTTCAATTATATTGTAATGTTTTTGGAAAAATATTCTTAATAAGGGTACAAGACTTATGGCATTTTCATACACTAATCTACGTATTCGTTGTAGTGCAATTAAGGTAGAGGGACCCATTCCCGACCGGGGACCAACAACCGATCTGTAGGTTATACAAAGTCTGCGAGCCAGGAGACTGATTGCCGTCATTTCTTTTCTGAGCAGCCAAAATAAGAATTCTTAGGAGGCGGCGATGGTGCATTTAATGAACCAGAGTACGTAGCGGCCTGATTTGCAATGGATGACCATGAGGTTGACAACTGGTGCTCTTAACTTTTGGTAATGGAAGTGGGTCAGTATTGGAATTACAAATTTAGAAATTGGATGGGACCACATGGCCACTTCGCCAAGCCCAGATTCCAGGTTCACCCCCTCATGGTCGCGGCATCTACATCAAAGCTAACCGGGATCCATTTTGATAGATTTCAGTTTCACTTACTGGCCATGGCAACTTACTGACCAGTTTTGAGCGGTTTTTAGTTCCTTGTTTGTGTTTTTTGTCACACTATATGTGCGCAGCTGTGACTAGAATGATGATTAGAAACCACTCTTGTTGTGATCGGTTACTAGAGACTCTACATATTAGTTATGGGTGGTTTTCAACTTTTCACTTAAAAAATTTGTAACTATTTCAATATTGGGAATAAAATTCCAATATTTTTTTGCATTCGACAATAACCTTATGTTTGTAAAGGGGAAAAATCCTCTTCAAATTATTGGCCTCAAAAACATATGCTAAAAACCTTAAGTGGTCGGTTATAGGTCCTTCTACCTTATTGAGATTCCTCCGCCTTTGCAAATGATATGTATATCAAAGGATATCATATTTATGTGCAATATTATTGAGTAGATACAAAAATGAAGTAGGTAAAGAATAAATTTTGGAACCAAATCGACATATGAGAAAAATTTAACGAGCTCATAGCATTTGTCGAGAATACAAATTCACAATAGCAAATTCTTTGGAACATGTCAAGAAGTGAACGTCTTGGTTGTCTCCTCTTACCCCTAAACATGCCAAATGTCAAAAAACGACATTTTGGATGAAGGACAAAAGCTTTAAAGAGCCATAACTTCTTCATGTGGAGTTTGCTTTGGATGAAATCACTTGGGTTGGGTTACAAATAAATTTCTTGTGTGGTAAAACTTGCAGACCCATACAATGAAGTATGAATTATTGGCATGCATTTCAGTAAAGGCAGCTCTTGTTTTTTAGTTTTCAAACAAGGGGCATGTTTTACCATTGTAAAGCAAATATGGGAAATCAAAACGATTTTTTTAAAAATTTCTTTCACATAATCATGATCTTAAGACTTCAAAGGCTAACAACTTCCTGGTTGAAATTTTTTTGATCCGAATATTTTTGGTATTGGATATGCAATGATGTTTCTACAATGAAAAAAGTAAATAAGTTGATTTTTTTGGGAGCTTTATCTCTTTCATCCACCGTTGAATTTTGATTTTTTTTTTGGGATGGGTTCCGACTAGAGTTTAGTTTTAATAGTAAAAACCTTGACAGAATTGAAGATGTATTAAAGATAAGGTATTGGTTTGAGTGCAAAGAATTGGAGTTTGGACTATTTTTTCTTTATAAATTTTTGGCAATTTTCACCATTTCGAGGCCAGTATTTGGACAAAGAAATTTTTCACATACATATATTTTTCAAGGGTGTTATTGAGATGAAGGTTGACATCTTTGCAGTCAGTTACATTTTTTTCATTGCAATAATTAATATTTGCAGCTGATTTCATTTTTTCACAAGCATCAAGTAATCTATTAGTAGCAATTTTCACTTCAAAGCAAAAATGATGAAATTTTGTGATCATTTTTGAGAGCTAGTATATCACGATCTCGCAATCTATGAGGCCTCATAACCAAAAATTTGACCCACATAGTGTACAATATGGCTAGTACATGTACATAATTTATGGTAGTGATTTTAATGACTTATCTTTGTTTTTATTAATAACATTCTTTTTGAGAATGTGTATTTTTTTTCCGATGAAAGAGTCAAACCATTTAGGGGCTAAACAAAGCATCTTGCTATAATGTCCCTAACATAGTTCTTTTTACTATAGCTGCTTATGAAACCGAATCATTTGATATAGAAAATTATAAAGATTTTATTTCACAAGTATTAGCAATCGAAGCATCTTGTATGATCAAGCATAAAGCACCAATTTTCTACTTTAAGAAGTGGAACTTCATTAAGTTTGCAAAGAATGTAAGCATCATGGGTGATGGGTACTTTCACAAAGTATCGAAGAAAAACTTTTGAAATTTCTTAAATTGGTAATGAGAGAGTTTTCAAGAGATAACTCATCTAAATATCTTCTCGGAAAACATGCCTTTGTTCTCAAATGATCTCCACATTCTCAAAAATAATTCACATTTGTCAACTGCTAAGCGTCTTGGACTAACAAAGACGTATTTGAGGGCAATATGTGAATTATTTTTTTGAAAGTAAAAAACTAATGTTATTCTACCACTTTTATTAAAAAACATCTATTGTTTACTTTTATCTCTTATTACGAGCTTCTTGTATTAACCCTTTCATGACCAATCAACCAAATATGGTCGCTAAAGTGTGGTTATTCCATGATTGAGTAGAATCTATATAGAAATAGCAAAATGTTAGAGAACAACGCCAGTAGAGGAGTGTGTGCTGGATCTCCTACACAAAACAACGATGCATTTGGACTCGTACTCCGCTTGGTAGAGTTGTCTATACATGGCGATGAGTATGAGATACCGTAGCTGGTCTGGAAAGAAGTGAGAAAGTTTCAAGAAATACGGCTGTCGAGGACACATGACACCAATTCTAAGGGTCCCTTGGGAACATGGGAACATGGGGGGTACTACTCAATTGGCTCCGTCAACAAAAAAAGAGTTGATTTCTTTTCGCAACCCAACACCGTTTATCAAAGCGTATACGTTTGTACAACCTGAAATCCTCCCCAAAAAGAGTCAACCACATGTTGTTTGCACATTGATTCTACGTCAAGGCTCGACGTCTGATGAATGTGACCATGTCTGATTTTTCTATTTGACCATATTTGCTACGATATCCCATGTATTTCTCGTACGCTACCGTATACAAAGAACTGGGTTCTTGGTCTCTTTTCACACTTTCAATTTCATAAATGCTCGAAATGCAACGCTCATGGTGTTGTTGAATAGATCTTCAAACTCTCTACAATATTGACCACATGTGTTTTGCCCAAATCTGGATATTTTGGTCTCTAATTCTAGTAAAAAGCTTTGAGGTCATGTATACGCTATGTACTACACTTGACTCGGAACATCATAATACTCTAGTTCATACGGTAGATCTGACCCATGTTTGGCCACTAGCATGTATATGAAGTTCACTACACATTTATACGGTCGGATCTTAAATTTGACCCTTCATTTGTTCGATGCACTCCAAAATACATCCAGACACCTAAAAAAAACCTCGACTTCCAAAACAGGAGTGGTCATGAAAGGGTTAAGGCATGCTAGAAAGGAGAATTTCAACCACATCTAAAGAAAGCTCCTCCAACTTCATTTGTATATATGCGAATTCTTCTATGAAAAAAACTCTATTGTATCTTTGAAGAACCTGAAGTTCAAAGTTTTGTGTTGTAGTTAAAGTATCACCAAGAAATAAGTTCTACTTTGAATGATCTTTATATACCATCTCAAATAACCAAATATCATGAAACAACTACCAAACTGTTTGCAATATAGTGAAATATAGCAAAACTGACTTCTACATGCTAATTTAAGCCATATGTGTGAGGAAAATTCATTAGTGATCATTGTATTTAGAAATTTGTACTTAAATCTTTCTTTATGAGACAACATCAAGTTGTCTTGCATCACTCATTTCATTATTTGTGAATGGGAGCCACATATATACAAAGGGCATCAGAAGAGGTGTCTTAAGAGATATTAAGATTCTACATTTTATATAACCTAATCATATAAACGCCTTCATAAGATATTAAAAAATAATAATTCAAATGGCAACCATGTTCTCAAACTTACTTCAAATTGCAAATTGCAAAGAAAGATAATGAATACTTACCATTGTAAGAAGAATTTACAAGAGAAGTTATCTAACAAGTTTAGCACCTTTGAAGATACTCCCTCTGTTCCATACTATTGAGAGAGTTGAGAAATAGTGTTATCTACCAAGAGTTACCCTTTACACTAATCTCCATGTAACACTAATTAACAACTCTTGTATACTAAAGTAACTTTCACGAATAGATTCTTCATAATAAACTCAAATGTAAATAGTATTGCAAGCACTTCCGCATGCATGTATGTATGGATGCATGGATGGTGAATCATCACTACAAGACAATCTAATTTCACTACTCAGTGTGGGTATTGTTCCCATTGGATGACATCAGGCTGACCTGGCAGAATCTGGCCTTGGTCATAGGACTCCGACCTGGCAGAATCTGGCCTTGGTCATAGGATCTCCGACCTGGCAGAATCTGGCCTTGGTCATAGGGTCTCTACCACGACTTCCACGTGATAGGCTGATGTGGTAGGTACACAGAATATTCTTACATAACAACCTGACTGTAGATTACAACCTATCCAAAACATTAATTAATCATATGGAATCTTGCATGCATGCCAAATAATTTAAGCCAATATTTTGTTAAGCCATTGCATGACTCTATTCATGTAGATTGAGAGAGGAATGTCTGCGCCCACACCAGGCCAAAAGCAAGCAATGGTGGGCAGTTTAGCATTACGCGCATTCTAACGCATCACATACTATAGACTGGCAATCCTACAAGATAAGTTTTTAAAAGAGTACCCCATATCTCCAAAAAGGCGAATGGTGTCACGGTTGCCAAATACAAAAAGCACAACATTCTAGTACCATAGCCGCGCAGATTTTGTTCTAGCAAGGTCGTTGGTAGTCAGTGGTGGCTGGAATTGTACTTGCAAAAAAAGAATGTGGGAGATTGGACCTCATCTCTTTTGAATTGGCCATAAGTGTTGTAGGTGCACCTCCAACTAGATTTGAACTAAAATTCAAATTTTAAAAAACCAAAAAACCTACTTTCAATTTTAAGTAGGTTTATACTCCCTCTAGAAAGTACCCAAAAAAAATGTATGTATATGAAGGATTCATATAATACAAATAGAGAATATTCCTCTTACTCTAACAACCATGATAAAAAATTTAAAAATCATGTAAATTTTAATTTTTTTTTTATACAATCGATGTATTAATCAACTGAGAAAAAATCATATGAATCACATGTTTTTATGTGAATTAAAATAGTGAGTACTTTATACTCTAATTCAGGGCGCTGAGGCCTAGTTGCTGATGTGTATGTGATCGGCATATATATCCATGTGCCTATGGCATCGGGTCGCCCATGTGTTGATACTGTACGTTCCTTGGTACCCATGGCATCTGGGCCGCTTTAGATAATTCATTTAGCCTATACATGCAATGGCTGACAGCAAACCTAGCAATGAATAAAAAAATTAATTAAATTGGCGAAAAATGCCATACCGGTATGGTTTGTCATTTTCCCCGTCTGTAGTTTGCCATAGAACAATCGTCCATTCGGTTATTATTAAAGCATTTGACTTCCCTCGAGTGATTGACTTTAATACCTTTTTGTCAGTGCATGGTGGAGTTACAAGGGCATGCCAGCCCCTCCATGGGGCTTGTCCCCACCCGGGTGCCCGCCATGCCGGCTCATGGATGCACACTCATTTCATTCCCGTTTTTGTTTTGCCGGCTCATGGATGCACACTCATTTCATTCCCGTTATTGTTTTGTTCTCGTTCGTTTCACTTCGTTTTTGTTTTTTTCTAGTTCGGCTTGGAATGCGTGGAGCTCTATCCATGGGGTTGTACTTGCGAGTTGTTTGACTTGCGAGTCAAATGATTACGAGAGAGCTCCAAATGGATAACGATGGTAGCAACACCCACATTCTTTTTGCGATTATTTTATCATTTGACTTTCGGCCACGGAAGTTGCAATGAAGAATGCGGAGGTACTTCCTCAGCCGAAGAAGAAGAAGATCGTTAGACTTGCAAGTACAGTAGCATGAGATGATGTGTTTCAATGTTTTGCACAAGTTGTGAAGATTGTTACTGTAGAGATGGCTTGCTTACTTTAGTTGCAGCTTTATCCTTTTTATGTAAATATTGCTGAAGTCAGTACAATTTTCTAGGTGAGAGCCAACAATTTGTTGCAGGCTTGTTTCACTTTCTTAGGATTTTGATGTATGACTAGTGGGACCACTTTTGGGACTTGGCTATGTCCTTCATTATAAGGACTGGAAGACTTTTATATACCTTGGGTAGGGAAAGTCAATAAGATAGTGACGCTTTGACGAAATGCATCATTTGGATTTGGTGTGCAGGTTTAACCCTAAATGGTTTGACTCGTTTGTACAAAATCAAATACATTCCAAAAATAGTGTTATAAATGGAAACAAAGGTAAGTAATTCATATCTCAACTGTTAGATCTTGTAATAGACATATTGTACATCATGTGGTTTATATTTTGAGTCCGAATGCGTCATAGATTGCATGATCATTACATATCAGTACCCAAAGAACATCACAAAAATGTTAGCATTTTCATTTTGAAGTGAAGATGTTAACAACTTGCTTATTGCAATGAAAAAACCACCTACTACAAAGATGTATAGTTTCATCTCAATAGCACCCTTGAACAAAAAGAATTCGAGAGAAAATTTTCTTTGTGGAAATAATGGCCTTGTAATGGTGAAATAGTCCAAAAAATTTACAAAGAAAAACCAATAAATTCAACCCTTCGCACTCAAATCAATGCCTTATGTTTGATACATCTTTTTTATTTTTGCAAGATTCCTATCACATGAACTAAACTCAAATTGGAACTCAAATTGGAATTCATCACAAAAAAGAAAGTCAAAATCCAACAGTGAATGAAGGAGATATAGCACCTCAAAAACCATCGGATCATTCATTTTACTCATTGTAGAAACATAGTTGCAAAGCCAATACCAAATTTATTTGGATCAAAAATCTTCCATCTAGAAAGTTGTTAGCCTTCATCTTAAGATCATTACTCCATAGAAAACATTCATACAAAACATCTTTTTGGCTTCCCATAATTGCCTTACAATGGTACGAGATGCCCCATGTTTGAAAACCCAAAAAGAAGAGCTGCCTTACTAAATTGCATTTCATTTATTCATACTTCATTTTATGGATGTGAAAGTTTTACAACACAAACAAGACTTGATTTGGGACCCAACCCAAGTAATTTCATGCAAATTGGACTCCGGATGATGAAGTTATGGCTCTTCAAAGTTTCTACCCTTCATTCACAATGTCTAAGATTCGGCACGTTCAGGGATTGAAGCGTTTTTAATTTTGTTTGTTTAACTGAGTCATTTACAAGGTGGACTACAAGTGAATCGCAAAAAAGTCAAATTTTGGTGAGTGGTTGGATTGGAAACATAAGATTAAGATTTTGGAAGTTTTAACCTTACTTACCATTTGTATGAATGCATAGTATAAATGGTGTTACTTCACTCCAAATTAAACTATCTTAGTGTTGTTCCAAGATGGTGTTTCATACAGTAGGAAACATAAATTCAATAGCCTATAGAAATGTGAATATAAAGCAACTCTTAATCTCCCATATGATTGCTATAAGTCTCATAGATAATGGCTTCAAGAAATGTGTATCTTAAGTAACTGGATACTTCATATGCTTTAGAATTCTATGTTGTGGTACCTAGTCAAAGAAATAAGATAAATTTTTTGCAATGATTATGAATCAAAAATTGTTTGGAAACATACAATTACTTTAGAATAACTTCCTAGAGATTAATAAATATTCATATTGCAAAAAAGACTCTCATATATTGACTCTTAAGTGATCTATCAACAAACCTTCACAACTAACACCTGTCACAATATTACTCATGAAGTGCGCAAATTTGAATTAAGATTATGAAATCTAAGATTTAACATCCACAATCAGTTCCAATAATTAGCAGAAGTAGCACCATTGATGATCTTTATCATCCATGCCAAGACAAGGAGGAAGAGTTCACAGATAGGACGCACTACCTTGGCGCGATATTATATCTACCAACCTTTACAACACCTGACATTTGTTTCACTGTTAGTGTCTTGGCAAGGCACAGTCAAAACCCTTCAATCAGGCATTGGGGTGCTATTAAGCATATCTTCATATTTGCGTGGCACTAAAGACTTAGGACTTCACCATACCAAGCGTGAATTATCCGACATCATTGGTTACCTAGATGCTGGATACAAGTCTCATGTCACCACATGCAAGTTCCAAACTAAATATATTTTTCTACACATGAATGCACCTATTTCTTAGAAAAGTTTGAATCAGATGGTGACCGCAGCCTCCACCAACCACTTGGAGCTTCTTGCATTTCATGAGGCCACTCGAGAATCTGTCTGGCTTCACAATCTCTACATGTTATTGATAACCAACATGTGCCTCAACATTCTTATCAATGCAACTATCCTATATGAGGATAACGCAGCATGTGTAGTGCAATTGGGTGTTGGATTTATCAAAAGGGAACAAGTGAAGCACATTGATCTTCCTATCTTCAGCTACACAAAAGAATTGGTCACTAGTGGTCAAATTCAAGTGAAGAAAATTGAATCCACCCACAATATTGTTGATCTTCTTACAAAGTCCCTGTCAGCCTAGTACACTCACCGTCGACTTGTACATGGAGCTAAAATGCGGCTCCTACATCAGCTAGATACACTCTTTTCTATACTTTGAGTTTTTCCTATATATAAGGATTTTGCTCAGAGGTAGTTTTTAATGAGGTATCTTTTGTTTGAGGAGGAGTTATATAGAATCAAACACTAGAGTAGTAACTGCAGTATTCGGGGAGTGTTTTGTAAATAGAAACTCATACTGCAGGTTATCATACTACAAGTTACTGCATGCTACTAGAACCATCCAAAGACTCTTAGTTAGTGCATGCTCTTAGAGCCACCCAATACTGGGAGTTACTAACTAGGAGGATAGAAATTTGGATGGGTAAATCCTAAGTTAACTTGTAGTTCTACTTTGTATATAATCTACAGGAGATGAGTCTCTTCTCAATTCTCTTGCAATTCACATCACTTCTTCCTTTGTTTACTTTCTGGTTTGCAACATTTTCTGAAATGCATTGGATTTTTTCTCTCGGAGATTCTTTGTTTGGGATCTATATTCAAGGTGTGAAATCAAGCGTTGTGTGAGCTATCACAAATATAAGGGGTGAAAAATAGGCATATTCTCAAATGATTTTTATACACAAATAACTTGGATTTGAAGAATGAACTTAGGCTCTTTGGACAACTCAAGAGCAATATAGTACAATAGAGTGATCACTTGTTGGGCATATTATTCCTTATTCGATCACTTGCTTGATTTGATGGAGAAGTATGCAAGGTATGAAAGCTTAATGATGAATCAAAGTCTTTAGGTTTGAAGTTGTCACTTGAATGTGATTTTGATGAGGCTCATAAATGTGATGTTGTTGAGTGTTGATATCTATGTTGCATCTGACTTGTCTTCATAGCGTATAGAATCAGAAGTGAAATTGGCAGCCTATCTACATTACCCTCCTTGGGCCACTGTTCTTCTTCTTGCTTTTCTGTTGCATTCTCTTCCTTGGTTGAGAAGAATACTGAACTAAGATAAACAATTTCAGCAAGACAAAGAACTGCAGCTTTCAGAATCTCTACCACTGGCATTTATTAATCGGTAAAAAACAAAAACACTATTGCATGGTGATCCAAACCATATTATCATTTGACTTGTTGTATACCCACTTGAAGTTGACAAATAGTGTTTCATTTCAGGAGAAAAGAAAATAAATCTGTAGCATTTCAGGATTGGTTATTTTACATTCTAAAAAAGGGGCCCCACTAAAAATCTATCCACTGACTACAAACTGTCATTCCTTTCAATTCAAAGGACAGGGCACCTACTTTGTAACTATCTACCTAAGACCTAGTTGTTGGGGGCATCGCGGTAATGGGGGTAAGGTACCCCTCGTCTAGGCCATGATTTTGTGTGCAATTCTCGTGCTCGAGCGCTCGGAGACTTGCACTTGCAGACCATGGCTGAACTTGGGAATGGGGAAGAAGCTCATCGTCTCCGATCTCGATTGTCGCAAATCGAACTTGGTGACAAGATGGTGCAGAAAAATGCATAGCTCAATGCGAGCAAGCTCAGCTCCGGGGCAGTAACGAGGGCCACCTCCGAAGGCCAACAAAGGCGGCTTCTTCGCCGGGTTCAGCACCTCCTGCTCGTGCCGCCACGGATTGAACTCCGATGGATGCTCAAAATAAGTCGGATCGTAATGCGCTTCCCGAATTGCGCACACTGTCTTCCATCCCTTCGGCACTACGTACCCATTCAATTGCACATTCTCCGTCGCTTCTCGCCACAAAAGCGTGACCGGATTCGCAAGTCTCAAAGTTTCCGTAATCACCTGCATTCGCGAAAAAATGAGTCAGTCACTGAAGCTCGTAAGATTGAAATGAAAGGAATTTCGATGTTGCATTGGAGATCGGAGATTTGGATTTGTGATGGTGAGAGACTTACAGATTGAGTGAAGCGCATGTCCTTGTAATCGTCCCACGTGAGGCTGCTGCCTTCGAATTTGGAGGTCTTGATGTTATCGTGCTCGGTCTGAAGCGCGCTCAGAACGCGAGGATGGTCCATGATGTACTTGACGGCGAACAGCATTGCGCAAGCGGCGGTCTCGTGTCCAGCGAACAGCATTCCAAGCACGTGACATCTCGTGTGCTCAAGCAGCATCTCCTCGGAAAGTGTCGGAGATTCTTTGAGCATATGTGCCTTGTAATCGACGTACTGGTCTTCGTCACCGATGGGTCTGGGCTGGCTCACGACGTCACGCTCCAGGGTCTCCACAATGCGAGCGCGCGCTTGGAGCGCTTTGGTGAAATTGGTGCCAGGGAGCGGAATGGGCAACGCAAATAGTCCTTCTGTGAGAGTGAAGAAATCGTCTCGAAGGGAGTCGTTCACGGGACCGGATTTGAGGCGCGAGCCGAGCAGGTATTGCGCAACAACATTGAACGCCAACGTCTTGGTTTCCTCTCGGATGCTGACCTCGCCTTTCGAAGCCCACGAGTTCAAATTCTCGAGCACCGCCTTCTCGATCATGGGAATGCGCTGCTTCAGAAGCTCCACGCGCAGGCTGTTGACGAGGAACCTGCGCGTGCTCTTCCACTTCTCCCCGTGCGTGCTGAGCGCAGTGTACTCGCCCAGGACCTTGCGGAACGACTTCGGGTAGCCCGTGACGAACTGCTTGCCTTCGTGCGCCAACACCCACTTAATCGTGTCGGCTTTCGTGGTGATAATGCAACACGCGCCCATCAATTTCGACTTGAACATCTCGCCGAACTTCTGCCGACGCTCGTACATAAACGACGGCGCGGATGTCGCCATACTCTTCATGTACTTCAGCGTCTCGCCGATCACTGGCGCTCCAAATGAGCCCTCTGGCAAATTGGACTGCACCTCCTTCGTGAACCGAATCTGGGAGACCAACAACACCGAGACAACGACGAATGCCGCTATCTCCAGCCATTGCATCCCCGTCAGCAGTGTGAGCTCCATTGCAATCCTCTCCTCTCACTAGTGAATCTCCGATATGTATCAGTAAACTTTTGAAGAGCTTGGAAAGAGCTCGTGAAGGGATTGTAAAGAGCTTGATGATAGCATGCAAGGAGCTCGTGATGAGCACTGGTAGTGAAGAGCTGGATGAGAGCGTGCAAAGAGCTTGTGATTCTGTGAGTTGAGTGGAATGATATGGCGGCACTTTATAGTGCGTCAGAACACGCATTAATGGGAGAATGATTCTTCTGCCTAAAAAGTTGACTGCGCCGGGAATGGAAAGTCGGGAACTTGGTGCCAGCTTCCTCACTCACCCGCGGGTAGGACCCCACCCTCAAAGTGGGGGCGACGTACCAGGTGGCCACACCTCCGTGGACTACGATCGCATGATAAACAGTGCATCACTAGACTTGGTCTACCGAAACGTTTCGGTGCGTCTACATACCGGCCGGTGCGGTGCAAGCTCCGTTCTCCCCCGCTTCCTTTCGATTCGGAAACCAGATTTTGGTTCCAGGCCAACAAACCAAACGACCTGGTTCATCGAATCGGATGCCACTTACTCCAGAAAGGCACTTGAAGGTTCATCGGATCGGTGCACTAACACCGCCACCGAAGTGATCAATTGTTCGCGGGGATGGGGACTGGAACTGTTCGTTTGGCCATAGATTGCACTATCGAGCTCTGGGGATTCTTCTGGGGCGAAGTTGTATCACCCCTGCTAACGTTTCTAGGGTTGCAAGATCTCTTTAGGTCATGGTTCGGTTCCGGTCATCGCATGCTACAGGGTTTGGCGGATTACCTGACAGTCCAACCCACTTGAGCGTGATGACGTTTCATTGTTATTGACTGTAAGATATCAAACCAGAGTTGTCGGATTATCGCACAATTTTGACCCTTGCCAGAAAGTGGGTCATGCCGACGCTTGACTGCTGAGAGCGGCACCCGTTCGCATCGTCCCTCTTCTTCCAAGCATCAGCAACCACCACCGCCACCAGAACCCTAGTTAGATCCATTGAATGGAATCTCATGTTCGAAACCTGGCAATTGAGTTGAATGTCGCAGGGGTTTTCAACTTGGACGGACTTCCACCCGATTTTGGTGGGAGCAGGGTGCCTGGCGCTAGGGTATGTGTATGGACGCCATTGCAGGTCAGTTCTTGCTTCCGCTCGCTCTCAATTCTTGTGGCTGATTGTTGAAATTTGTGCAAGCATGAATGATTCACTGTTTGCAGGTCTGTCAGTGAGATTCCAGCCGGTGTTCCAGCCGCTTCGGACGATGTGTGCTGCGCTCAGAGCCAGAGTAACACCTATCTTGAGGATCTCGAACGCTCAGGCTGCAGGTGTTGCAATGGAGCCCCTGCGGAGTTGGATGCAAAAGGTCGAAAGCTCACCCGGAGTCCTTATCTGGTGAGCTTTCAACAATCAATTTCGAGTGGGCTTTTAACTTTCGAGTCTTACATGCAATTTCCAATTTCGCCATAGCTCTTTATTTGAAACAAGTTTAAACAACGTACGCTGTTGCTCTTGTCAAGGTCCAGAATGCTGCAGAAGGTTACGAGCAAGTGGAGAGATCCTCGAAGCGAGATCTTGCCCATCGTCTGGTAAATGACGATCACCACACGTTTGCATTCTTTAGAAGGATCTATACTACGTTCCTATGAATGACATTCGTCATGTGGTGGAGCAGGTAAAAAGCGATGATGGTAAGCGTCAGTATTCTTGCAGAGCTTACGCGGACAGGGGTTATCAGGTATACGAGCCCCTTCCTCCATCCTGTGATGTCTCTTCTCCTCTAAAACGAGCGGCAACAAGCTCATCGATTCGTCTCCCTGCACAGATGCTAGAGGAAGAGCGGTTTCTCCAAGCAAAGACGCCATGCAAGGTTCATGCTCATCTCTGAATCAACCAAAGTGTAAAAACTTGTATTCTTTGTTCAGTATCAGACCCTTTTGGTGTATTGGCAGAAACAAAAAGGATCGGTGAGCTCGAAGGGCAAGGGTGAGATGGGGTTCGATCCACTGAGAGCAGGAGGACACGAGGAGGACGACGCCGGAGCGCCCTGGAGTCGAGAAGTGCTGCACAAGAGAATAAGCTACTTTAACAACGTCTCCGACACAACGGCCGAAAGTGGGAGGTCGGACGAATCAAGGAAGCTGAGGTTGATCAAGAAGAAATTTCTGAAAGCGAGCGCGAAAGAAGGCGAGCCTGTGTACAACAGCACCACCACCACAACATCCAATTCCGATGCATTGGATGTGAGGTCGGGATCCACCACTGGCTTGGTGCAGTTAGTTGCCATCCAAGCTAATAACCATAGCCCCGACTCACCGCACCGACTGTCCGGTGGAGGAGTTGCTGCGGCCGACACATCGAACCAGCCGGGAAACGAATTGGTAGCTGCTGCAGCTTGTCAGTGGCTGCAAGCTCCCAGTATTCTCCCAGCTGAACATTATGGTTAGATACCCATCCAAGATTTGCAAGAGGTTTGGAACAATCCATTGCATCGTTATCAATCATATGCTGTTTGCCCTGAACTGAGTGGGAGTTCCTTCTAATTAACATTGGTAACATGAAACTGCTCTTTTGTGATTCTTGCAAATTTGTAAGACATAGTTTGCAAACAGGAATGCATTGTAATCTAACTGCAGTTTAGAATTGTGGCAGACAGGTGCGAGGTGCGGGAGGGCTCACGGGATGAAGTGCTTCAGGCAGAAATATACAAGCTGCTGAACTGCGAGACAAACCGCACTAAAGTACTCTTCCCCTCATTTTTCACAGCCCTTGACACTCGTAGATTAATTTTTCATTACAATTTGTCCGTAGTGACTCATTCGTTTGTAAACATAATGACTTAAATGTTGGCTGCGAAGCAATTCTACAACCCTTTTGAGTCATTACGGTCAATTCGTAATGGACAATTTTGCGTTCTACGAGTGTGTGTCTGAGTGTGAGTGTGCACATGATTGTTGTATTGACAATACTTCGTGCTTCCTTCCGCAGGTCTCGTTTGAGGAGATTGTTTCACTGCTAGGTATGTATGTGTCCAGATTGTGCATGAGTTCACGATTTCTAGTTCTGGGTGCCGAATTGGCTTATGTTAATGAAATGGTTGTGTGGTTGCCATGCAGAAGAAAGGCTGCAGACGAATCTTCAGGAGTGCAAAGCCCACATCTATGACCTTGTTCGTGAAGTTGCTGGCTATATTCAGCTTCTGGAAAAGGAAAAGGTCACGGCCCAAGTCGGGACGGAACGTAATCACGACGTGAGGAGCAATGCGAGCACTTCTAAGCACTTGCGCGAATACTCTGATGAGGAGTGTCCATTAGTCTATAGTAATGAACACTATGTTCACGTAGAAAAGCTCTGTGAAAAACACCGAGGAGGATCTTCGGGTAGTTTTGGAAGGACAGGATTTTGAACCCTTCGTATCAAGAAGCGGATTTTAAGAAAGTTTCGGCATCCAGCAAGAAAAAGAGATGTGCACTGCACGAGTGGGTGAATCAGTTATATTCAAAGACAATGCCATACATGTTATTGGAATGTGCTTTTTTGAGTATATAAGAGGTGTATTGGTGGTTCAATAAAGCATTCTCTTTGTCAATCCAATCTCAAAATTACATAACCATATGTTTGCATCGGGCACTCTGCCCAAGGTTGTCCAATTGCCGCGCATTGAGTCCGTTCGAGCTCGTGGATAGAATCTGAGCCCTCAAAAGTCAGAAAAATATGATGCTTCAAAAAAATATGATGCTTTCTTTACCTTGAAGCAAAATGAATGATAGCTTCTAAAAACTCAGCCTGCTCAGGCTGCTCCACAAATTGTAGGTCTGTGAGCAGTTTGTACAAAAGTAAAGACCTTCACACAGAAGCTCAACCTCATAAAAGCCCCGAATTCTCTACATTGCGACCTTGACCAAGCAATCATCCCTGAAGCGCCTCATTGCTATGTAGGAAAGAAGACAACAGGCTGGTATACATTGAAATTGAAGCATAATTTATAGTCACCTTAGAAGATACAGAAAAACTTAAGATTGTTAGGGTGTCGAATTCGTGAGTTGCCGATTACAATGATCCTATCAAACCCTTCTCGGAAAAGCACCTCTTATACCTGTTGTATACCGTAGTGATCTACTGTCTCATGTGCATCAACAAGTGGGGTAATAGTCCTACACCATTGATGGTATGGCACGGAGCAAAAACATGAATCAAGCACTCTATTCACGCGGTTCTGGAGCTGTTCTTCTTACTTGTGAATGTAATGTATTGATAGAAGTGCGCAAGTGGGGGTGGTCAGGTGTATGCAGCCATGCCTACAGATGGGCCACCATGGTAAGAGTGCCAAGCATCAGGAGTTGGAGCAGTACTCCTGCAGAGAAGCACATAGTAAATCTCCGTGCACACGGCGGTGATGAACGTGAATGCCGAAGCCGCCGCGAACAGGCTCCTCTGCACTTGCCTGCACGTCACGTTGGGTCCCGTGGATGCAAACAAGCCCCGCGTCTGCACTTTGTTCTGGCTCGCCCCCGCCAGCAACGCCGCCGATGCCACTATGAAACATATCCTGCACATGCTCCATCACAAACACCCATAAGCAACCATCCAAAACCTCAATTCCACAGGGATAGTGATTATACAGTGCCATGTAATGGCCTCAGAGGTGCTATTCTGGAAACATAACAGGATTATACATGACAAAATGACAATTTTGGTATATCGGAATGGCATTTGAAATATTGCCATCGTAACAGAATTGCCCATTCATGTAACTGCTCTATGGGAATACTCATAGTTGGATGATGGGATTTGGTATTGGGGGTCTTCAGTGAGAGAATTGAGGATGGAGCTCTTTGGGCAGAAGAGGTGTGTGAATGTGGTTTACCATGACAAGATGCACATCAAGGCGGCGATGGTACGCGCACCGCCAGGCTTGTAGCCATTTCCACAACAGAAACATCGTGTGACGATCATGACGAACATCTGGGCTACCAGCAAGAAAACGAAAGCGCCCGCAGCTAATCCTGTGGCAATGTCGGTACTGTAGTGGCATTTCAACGTGCCCATGCTCTCATCCACCACCGTCAAATCCCCCTGCATGTAAAAGCGATACAATTGCAACACCTTTCAACCTCTTCCCTTTTCTATCACTTTCACGGTTCCATCGAGATGCTTTTCGTTGAAAGAAACAATGGGTTGCAGAAAAAGCAACGAAACTATACAATCACAAAGTGTTTACGGAAATAGCAAGAAGCAGAGAAGAGGAAGTGACTGGCGAAGGCTGACCTTGCTTCGTCGGGCCATAGCTCCAAGAGCCAGACCGAAAGCCACAGTGTAAAGCACGAGGCTGATACCAATCACCAAGCCGGACGCCGAGCCCATTTCAAAAATTCTCTACCGGCAGACAAGCACACACAAACGACTCAGTCTTGAACCCCAACATGCACTCACTCACTCAACCATGGCTGTCCTCGCAGCAAACTCAAGCTCCTAAATATCCATTACAAACTAATCAAAGCTCTGAAAGCTCCAAGAACATGAACTCAAATTGGAATGCAGCACCAAAATGGGAATGTACATGCCAAGAAAGGTAAAAGAGGGGTGTGCATGGCGATCGGTTGAGGGAACATACCAGCACAAGAGGGTCGGCGGTGCAGAAACGAAAGGTGACACTTGTGGCTGGCGATGTAGTGAGTGAGAGAAAGAAAGCTCAAGTTTCGAGAGTGGTGAGTGTCCTGCAGTTGCTGGAGGTGGTGGCAGACTACGGCCGGAGCTGCTGCCTGACATTCAAGTCTACGTAAATGGCTGGTTTAGTAGGTATCCGCAGTAATTAAGGTATGCTGGTGCCTAATTAGTGACGTAATTCGGTATTTTTTTGTTTTACTTTTGTCAGATGGCAGGGATCGATGCGCTGACCAGCTGAAGGGAATGAAATCGGTTCCTGCAGGAATGGGATCCATTGTCACTGCCAACACCTGTTTACTGTAGGCTCTTGATTCAGGGGAGTTTTGACTCTCTATTATAGAGACGTGCATCATGTGTAAAAATCTCTCAAACGATCGTTTGTGTGAAGATGTGCAAATTGAAATTTGAGAAAAAGGTAAATTGGTGGAGATGTTTCAACAATTTGTAAAGCCCGTACGTCAAAACTCCGAGGCACACGGGGCCTGTCTTTATTTTTTTCAGAAGGCATCTCGGATGGGTCAGGTTGAGCCGAATTAATGGCCATTTCAACCTGACGGTAGGTAAAGGAGAAACTCTTGCCCAAGAATTACGAGGTATTAAATCACGAGATTTAACACCATATTCATCAAAGAACCTTAAAAAGTTCGATGAACAAAAAGGAGTAGTCGCATGAGCACATTGATGCTACCATATACAACCACTCCGATGCTCTAGATCCTGGTGGCTGCGCATCAAAGAAATACTCAACCAATCCATCACACTGCTAACTTATGTCTAATATAACAAGACAACAAGTTTCTCATATCGACTGCCCTGCCTCATACGACAGAAATAGCTCAGACGGAGGCAAACGTTCCATTTGTCACGTCCCCCAACCAAGTTCACATGACTACGAATGGCCATCCAGGGGCAGTGCCCGATTCACACCCCATTCCATTCATTCATCACTAACGTGCTCACACTCGTTTCAAGCAAAATCATTCAGTCACCTGTGATACTAGTCTTAACAGCCCTGCAATTAAATCACGCTTTACAGACACATTCGTGACTCAAGCCCCACGAAGACTTAACACATTCCACAAGGTCATGGCTTCAATTATGATTCCTTGTTCTCGTGATGCGCCAGACTCTGATCACTTCAACAGGTTCTCATGAAATATAAGAAGCATGAGCTCTAAGAAGCACGAGACGAGAACAATACAAGTAACCAACACACGGGAAACAGTTTCAACAGATAGTTAATACGTGTAAAAAGCTCATACACCTGCAGGAGCTGCTCGATGAACGGTTGACCACGCCATGCTAAACGATAACCGCTAATCGGCCTCTCCATGTCCTCTTTAACACGAGAAACGAAACAAATCCTGATGTGGGAAACCTACACCTGAGGAGTAATTACCGTACCTTTCCCTGAGACTGATATTGGCACCCTCTTCGGCAAATTCTGCTTTCACCTGTCAAAGTTCGTTGAGGGAGTTTAAGAGACCTATCATGAACGACATTCAACAAGTGGTAGAAAGTCTGTGCAAGGGAGTGGCAGCCAGCAAGAAAACCGAAACCGTTGACAAGATTCATCCGAAGCAACCACAGGCACAGGAATGCTGCAAGAAGCATGACGAACCAATGCACGTCTTTCTGGATTCTCCTGCACAACTTCACTCCCAGTGCTGCTTCTTCATCACCTGCATTGTGGCCAGAATATTCCTGATGCAGTGTGTAGCTGCTTCCACGGCAAACTGATCATGGCGTAGCCGATATCAGGAGAATATTTGAGAGCAGCCAGTTCCAATCTAACCAGGTGGGACGTGAAAACCACAGGAAACATGAACTTAACCGAGAGTTGCAAGTCAAATGAGCTGTAAGAACCGCGATGCCGTATTTTATTTATCTCCAAGGAGTAACTGAAATTAGCACGGCATTGGATGTGGCCAGCACCATTGTCTTGAACAGTATGAAAGAACGCAGCATATACTTAGTTGACAAAGAATCATGTCACTTGTAAAAGAATCATGACCTGTGAGTTCCATAAAACTTTTGTACCCTTTCATACTTAACCTGATTCTCTTCAATCTGTGACCGAGAGCTATGCAACAGATGTGATCAGCAAAGCAACGAGATTACGTATACCTCAGATTTACGCCCGAGGCATCCGCTTAAAAATGCTCATTCACACGCGATCGTCAGGTCCACACCCAATCACTGAGGAAGTGGCATGAATACTCGAATACTCTGTCAGAACAGAGGCGGTGACGACGGACGCCAACTAGACGCTCTGCACATCCGCAGTACGCTTCAGGCCAAGTCCGCAGACAATGGTCTTAAAACAGGTGACTTGCAAGTCATTCACTGCGCGTAAAGGAGAAACTTCAGGCGACCTCCACCCTCTAAGAGCAGCCCATATACGTGTAAATGCCCCTCGACAAAAGAGCAATTTGCATGTTACGCTCCTCTGCAGCTAGATTAAGAGATACATGTCAATGCTCCGTTTTCAGACTGATTTCCATTAACAAGTACAGTTCTGGAAACTACAAATGCTACTCACTACTGCATTCGGCAATACCAATGCAACGCGAAGGTACTGAAATAAGCGTCCGATACGTAAGCAGGTCTGCACTCACCCAGTACCATTCGAGGAGTACCACAAGGTCACCCAATCCTGCAGTTGGATCATCACGGTTAACGAACTTCACCCCATATACCGCGCATTAGACCAATTTCTCTCGGAAAGTGAAAGTTTGCTCACAGAGCGAACACAAATGCAAGCTTCAACAAGTCCCAGTAATAACTCCAACACATGTGAACTGGTCCTCACGTTTTCGGGTTTCATTGAACCGAGCATGAAACAAATCCAACCATCGGAAAATATCCAAGCATGGTGCATCTCCAGAACATCCACTGGTACATCGGCTCTAGCACTTGGGATTCGAAGACCAGACTTCCTGCACTCTACACAATCCCAAACTAAAGGAGCTCGATGAGAACTAAATTGCATAACCGAAATGAATTTTATGATGCTTTGGTTTCATACATATCTGCCGGATGTGAGACTACGAAAAGAAATACTGTAACACACGCAGTAAATTCTCGCTATTAATACAGAGAACTCGAACTACGGCCACTGAAACTACAAGCATTCCCTGATCGGAACAATGGATTATAAACAGATCAAATGGAATGAACCTATCTGCCGTGAACAGAAGCTGGATGACTACCTACCTACCACGAAGACACAAATAACACACAATGTCCCTCATTACACAAACCAAACCCATTCTCTGGAAGAAAATGGAAAAGCTTGGCATCCCCAAGGAAACGCTACTCACATCCAAAGAACTCGAAAGCACAACCGTGCTATTCCGATTCCGGGTGCGGCTCATCTCTACTGTTGCTAGGGCTCTGATTCCCTGCTGCTCCACCACTTTCTGACGGACCCGATCCTGAAGGAGGCGCTGGCGCCGGAGGAGGTACCGATGACCGAAACCACGGTAGATGGATCGAGAACCGTCTCCCAATGCCCCCAGTCGCTGCTGCTGTTGCTGCTGGAGCTGCACTGCTCGTCTGAGACCCGCTCGCCGGCCCGCTCGATCCTGGGATTTGATTGCCACTTCCCACAGCCTCCGCAGGCACCAACCCAAACCCTGCCGGTGAGCCCCAGAACGTGAACCCCCCGGACGTGCCTCCTGCCTCCGCGCCAGCTCCTGCGCTATTCGCAGCCGGGGCTGCACTCGATGCCGCCGTACCGGTGCTCGCACCCTGAGACCCTGCTGCCCGCCTCTGATTGTAGTCCTGATCGTCCGTTGGCATCTCGTATCGACACACTGGACATGTATTGTGCTGCTCCAGCCATGGCAGTATGCAATCGTCGTGGTACATGTGCTTGCATGGCATCTGCCGCACTGTAGCTCCCATCTCAAACTCGTCCTTGCACACTGCGCACTGTGCCGCGTCTGTCCCCAAATGTTCCTCCGATATCTTGATCCTCGGCAAAGCCTCCACCGCGCTCTTCGACGCCGGAGGAGCCCCGTACCTGTTCGGGTCGTTCTCCGCCAGCTGTTGGATCAGCTGATCCAGCCCTGGCCCCAGAAAATAGTCTCCAAAATTTCCAGGCAGTCGCCTCGGATTCCCCGTCCCATTGTCGAAGAACACCTCCACATTTCCCCCTGTTCCCAAGAAATTCTGCATCTGCCCTTGCAGCATCAACATCGGATTGAACCCCTCCACTCCCACACCTGCACCTCTTTCCCGTCCCGCCCTTCCCAACGTCCCGTCCCCGCTCTGGCCCCCATCGCCACCCTCCTGCCCCTGTCCTTGTCCCCCCTGAGGAGGCTGGATCTGCTGTAGCACCGCCGACATCGCCTCTAGCACCTGAAGCACCGCCGGGTGGCCCCGATTTCCTCTCGCCTCCGGTTCATATCGCCGAAATTCGGCCGAGACACCCCCTGGTGCATCGGACAAACCCGCTCCATCCACATTCCCCACGCCTGCAAACCCGAATGCATCGTCCACACCTGCTCCAGGAAAATCATTCGCACTGGAGCTGTCGAACTCCTCCAAGAAACTCCCGCTGCACGTCGGGCAAATCAACTCATCCGTACTTGTCGGCCTCACAGTCCGGTTGCACTGATGACACCAATACATCCCTCCCAAGGACGTCATCTGATCGCTTCAGAACTCCAAATTCAACAATCCTCCGAAAACCTAACCACTTCTGCTGCCGGATCCCGTCAATGCCCGTGACGCATGGAATCCAAACCCTAATTTCCTCAATTTTGCAACAAAACAAAACTCCGCATTTCGCAGCCTAGGAAGTGGCTCCTCAATCACAAGGAGCACTCCTGCGCCAGGAATGTGCTGCCGGCTCCTGCCGTCGAGCATGCAACACTTCCCGCCACATGATTACATCCCAACCTCCCGAGCCTTCTCCAACCTCTGCATTCTAATTCATCAGCGGGTTTGATCGACCTTGCTATTCTCGACCACTTTCAGGGGCTTTCTCAACGCCGTTCTCCCTCGACAATGGTCCTCCAAAATTGGGTCCCAGGCGAATCTCCAAAGGCGGCAGGAGAGCAGCGGATGCAGTGCGAAGCGGGTGGAGGGAATAAACCAGGAGTAACAATAAACCGCGAGAGAAGCAGAAAGCTTCCAGAAGAGAAGCGAAGGGAAGGCGAAGCTCTAGTCGTGAAGGGGCGATGGCGGATGGAGATTAGTGCAAGTACCAAATCAGAGAGACGGCCATTGTGGATGAATGTGCAGGTGGTTGAACTTCTGGCGGTCATCCGTCCGTCTCACGTAGCAGTATTCGTGACGGACAAGCTCTCCGATGTAGCACACTCATGTTCCATCACGACTTTCCCCGAAATTGTTGCAGTACTGCCGCAGTACTGTTGCAGTACTGCGGCCAACCGTTAACAGTATAGTACACACGTTGTACAGCGGCAGTACTGCGGCTAATACGTCAATCGTAGTGTAATTGCAGTACTGAAATTGATCTATTTTTTGCGTAGGTTACTATGCTTTCTTTGTATTGTTGCAGTACTGTAATTATATTGATAGTGTATTGTTGCGTTTGTATTCAACAATAAATGACTTTGAACCGTTTCTGAAGTGATGCAGTATTGCAGCAGTATTGAAACAAGTAAATGCAATGTCCAGAATAATGGATTGAATAATATCTTAAATGTCCCTCTGGGTAGATATTGGACAATTTGAAATGTTTTTATGCATTAGATTTTGAGATCATTCACATGTTTCGCATAAATACATTCCACATAACTCAAATTGTGTCAAAAACAATACATTTGATGGTATTTCAAATGAAAACAAAATTTCCCGAATACCAATCATTACCACTTTATCCCTTCTTAGAGAAAATGCAAATGATGAGGTGCTAATGTCGGAAATCTGCGGTTGTGTCTGTTCTCTACCTTTCATTGTCCGCCGCAGATGCTCTGGTTCCTCCTCAGATCGTCTTCTGATGGAGGACCTCCGAGTCACCGTCTTGAAAGTAATACCAACCGCGATCTTCGCCCACCTGCAAGAACTTTGATCGTTCTCTTGGGTGGAGAGAACCTCCGAAGACCTTGTGAAACTATTGCGATTTGCAACGACACCGGTGTAGATGAAGGTGAGATCTCGGTTTTGGCTACTTGGGCGGCCCCTGCGCTGCATCTTGGACGGTGTCGAAGGAGAAGACGCCGTTGAGGCCGTCGGTGCGGATAAGAAAGTCGAAAGAGCACTCCACAGGATGGGGCGGTAGTCATATATGCGCTTGAAGTGGTCATACCCGAACCTCTTCTATGGATATTCGCGAACTTGGAATCGCATATGAGGCTAGACCTCCGGGCTATTGATTCTCCCCTGCAGCACATTTACGTATGAGGGCGAAACCGGAGGACTTGCGTCAATATGTCCGTTCTTGTGTACTCTAAAAGGGGATTCGGCCGTTCGGTTTTGGGAGCCGAGTCCCCTTTGAGAATCTGTCGAAGACTCGCCATCGGAGTTTTGCACATCGGAGTTGGTGAAGGAGGGAGCAGCGGCATCACTCCCACGTGTCCGTCCCGATGAGCTCATCGGTCATTCTCCGAGCTTGCGCGACCGATTGAAGGCATCCTCGGTGGCCATGAATCTGCTGCGCATGAGAGCTTACTACGAAGCCACATCTCAAAGTCGAGTCTATGCTACCAATTAAAACAACGATGGCATCGATGGCATGTGAATGTATGAATAAACAACAAGAGAAGGCCAAGACTACTATCAATGAGCAACTTGTCACACGTAAATACATGTAGGATATGATCAAAATACATACCATGTTAGTGGCGACAAGACCAGACTAGCCTTCAAACCAACGGCCCCCCGCTTCTTATCCATTGAAATAATCACACCTTGAACAAGTGACCTTTACGCAACTTGGTTGACTCGTTCACCGGTACAAACAGATGAGCAAATCGAGTTCGTAACTTAGAGGTATGCTATTCACGATGTGCTTCCGAAAGACAATTGCGATAGACCTCGGTATCAATAGTCGGAGCAAAAGCTAAGCCCGTGTATGACTCAAAAATAATACCACCTTGAGGTGATAAATCTACTTTTCCTTCATTTGTTCATCACAACATAACCACTCACAACAAGTATCCTTTTCCTTTCTCAAATGCGAAAAACTCATTGTAAAGTTGAGAAATCTCACTGAATTCCCACATACCAGGACTTCGTGGCGGCAATAATAACTCTTGATACACCATCCACTCCTTGGCCGTCGGGACCGTAACCTCCCAAGAAATAAGACCCTAAAAGCCATCATGTACGTAAAGATAGCAACTAGTATTAGGCTTTCCAATTACAAAACTATGATGCGGGGCACGACAATGTATACAATGCACCCCATAGTTTCATACTCATAATCAATACTACAACCTATTATCTTAGATAATGAATATACGCAAAAAGGTAAACCACCCGACATCCGATCAAGAATCACTTTTAGGTCATCTCAAAATAAAATTCAAACATCCGGAGAACGATCACGATCTCGGTGCATTACTACCGTCTTTGATCGCCTCTTTGTGAACATTTCAAAAGAATTCAAAGTAAGATATGAGACTGCTGCTAAAAAAAGATCACCGTCCGTAGAGCATCCCAATTCAAAGTTGTAAGTCCATGGCTAGCTCTCCCAATGACAAATAAGGTGACTAGAGCCACCAGATCACCCGCAGACTAGTGTTCCAAAGACGATCGCATCCACCATGACAATGTTCATCACAAATCAAGTATACCATCCTTCTCTACTTTTCCACCCTTCTCTAGTTTTCCACGACCTTTCTCTTCACTAACTTCGAAAAGCTTCCGCACGGAGCAAGCTACTAGTTGTCCAACGCTAAACAACGCTAAACAGATCGGATTTGGATAGGGAGATTCTCGCAATTCCTATTTCAAATTCGATAAACCTCCATTACAATCGACCAATTCCAATCAAACCTCCCAACAATTCCGATCAAACCTCCCAACAATAAGCTCATTGCGAGTAGCAAGTGCACCTTGAGATTGCCGGGCATACGCCGAGCAAGAGCTTCCAAGTAATTAGCAATGGCGGGGTGAAGGTAGATGCTCATGGTGTCTTTGCAATAATTTAGGGTTTAGGCCCACGGACACGATCACAATGCCCGCAAAGGCGTCCGTGTATCGCCGACCGCTTTCACAAATAGGTCGCATCTTCCCTTCCACAATATTCACTGTCTCCCATCACATCAATAATGTTATCGCATCTAGGAGCCGCTTTCGTCCATTCCCGATCAACCCTAATTTGTACCCAGCAGGCATTCTTAGTTACTCAAATGCTTCTTAAAGTACAAGAAGAGCGCGGAATTGAGAAACTTCTTCCGCTTGGCCGAGAATCTCCTCTGCTTTGCGCCCATCGTAGGGCCGGGAGCGAAATCGAAGGCGGGCATCGGAGGTGCCTCGGGCGACGAGACCTCCTTAGAAGCGGCGTCGGCGAAAAAGAGAAATCTCGGTAGGTCTCGCCATTTGGGCGACACGAGCCTCATTGGGGCTCTTCCCACCAGCTAGCGCGCTCGTTCTCATATACTTAAGCTCGACTCGAGGTAAAATGTAATCTCTCAAGATCATGCGTAGAGATTTGAACAAATTTAAATAAGGAGTCGCTGCATAGATAAGGATTAAATAAATGGGGAGAAAATATTCTTGTGTACTTCATACCCTACATAAGCCATGCAAATAATCCTAGTGCCAAAAAAAATTACGTAATCATTATTCAAAAAACTTATGGTTTAACTAGGACTCGTTCGAGTCTTGAATGAGGGGGTGAGTGCCTTTGTATAGGAAAAAAAGGGGTTGAATTTTTTTGTTAAATTTTCCTACTGTAGGGAATTGGTACCCTATAAAAAATATAGGGTGTGTATTGAAAGCATGGAGGAAATAAAAGTATTTTCCAAGAAGTACATAAGTTTAATTAGACTTATCAAAATGGGGGCGCTTGCAGATGTACATTAAAAAATTTAATGGAAAGAGATTTATATATTTAAAGTAGTTCATAAGGACCCTATAAAAATTATGGAACCATCAAAATAATTTTAGAGAAATCGGAACTATTTTTTCCAAATTACTTTAAATTACCTCCACCGACAAGAACTTTGAAGAATTGGTAGAAAATATAAAGAAGATGAGAAAAAATATTTTAAAATCTTAGATTAGCTTATTATGACCTTATAAGAATGATGGTGATACTTATAAATTTTTGAGAAAAACGCATCTATATGCTTTGAGCTTCTTGCAAAAGTTTTAATACATTGGAACTTTTAATAATAGGGAAAGATAAATAAAATGCCGGAAAATAGATTTTTTTATTTGGAATAGATAATAAGAACCTTATAAAATTGATGATATCATAAATAAATCATAGGAGTAACGCATCTACGTGTCATCATTTACGTGGATCCTCCATAAATTTGAATAAGGGGGTGAATAAGAAAATGATTGGAAGAAGGTGATTTTAATATCTAAAGTAAATATATAGGACCATATGAATGTGGTGGAAGTGTTAAAAATACCATAGGACAAAGGAACCATGTGTAAAAAACTTCGTGAGGATTCGATAACTTGGCAGAATTTGAAGTAGGGGGCAAGTGCAAATGTATGGGCAAAAAGGAGAGAGTGTGGTTGTTATAACTTTAATAGATAATTCATGTCATATGAAAATTATGGTGAAAATCTTAGGACCGCGAGAGAAAGGGAACTATTTTTCTCAAATTACTTAAGATGAATTAGGTTCATGAAAATAAGGGGTGTATGCAAATGTATTAGAAATTAGCTTGATGGGGGTGGCTTTTAGGTTCTTAAAAGCCAATAAGGACCCTATAAATTTTTTGGAATCATCAAAAAAATTATAAGAAAATACGTTTATACGAGTATGTTCAATTTGATAGGTTATTGAATAGCAAAGAACTAAAATGGCGTGTAAATAACGATGCTTCATACGGAGTTGTAGAGATAGGTTTAATTCTAAACGATGTTCAAATTTTGCCAAATTTTCAAAGAAATGATCATTTCTTTGTAAATGCTTATTGATAAATTTTAAACAAATATGTTCGGTTCATTTTGCACCTTTGTCATCGATCATACAATAGTAGGAAAGACAAAAATTAAAAATGTATATGGTATCTTGAACCAAATATTTATTATGTACCATTGTATCCACCGAACATCATCAAAAATCAATTACTTCATTTTCGTTTAAAAGATTCCTTAGAACAATAATAACACAATACTAATTGAAACAGTACTGCATCCCTTGCAATTATGACTATACTGCAACGGTAGGAGTCAAATCAATATTGCTGCAATACCTTGTATGGCTTTCATATTGACACAATATGACTCTCTGAAACAATATTGCAATTTGTTCAACTGCCCTTGTACTGCAGTAAATATGCATTATACAGTACTGTTGCAGTAGTGCTGCAATACAACGTTTGTACTATACTGTGTACTACTTGCCGCAGTATTGTTGCAATACTGCGGCAGCTTAATCGCATTCTTCCGATGTCAAATTAGAACATCCGGAATATTGCACGACTCCTTCCAAGAGTTAGCGTCCACATCGGGGTGGTTATTTTTCATGGCGGTTTCATTGGCACTTTGGTGCCACAATGAACAGTTTGTGTTCAAGTTGAATACAATTTGTAAAAGCCACTTTCATCAGTAGATTTTTTGTCGAAATAGGAGTAAACCCAACTCCTTGACTTGAACAATTTGTAAATGCGTTGTAGTAGCTAAGATTTGAGAGAGAAAGTAATCTCTCTTTACATATTGAGGTAGGTATAAGATCTAACGATTACATACTTGAGATTGCGTCAAAAGTTGAAAATTTTCATCTTGCATCAAAAGAGGGTGGTTTTGAGGGCATTCAATTTTAGGGGCTAGTATCGATGGAACGTATACACCATGGTGGAAAAGTATTGACCACAAAAGCATCTTCATAGAATAAATTTCATGAATTCTGAAGAAAGTCTGAAAAGGGCTCATCTTCCTTGAAATTTCAGCCCTACCTTCATGGGTGCCAGAAGAAGAAGAAGAACACCAGACCCGTAAGGGTTGGCGTAAATAAAGTGTCCGTTTGACCTACCTTTGATGATATGCCCACAGGACCTAACAACAGTGGTATAGGATCATGGGTGCCACGTTACAAGAATACCGTACTCTCAGTGATCCGGATTTTAATGTTGTTTTTTTTAATTTTTTTAAAGTGAGCATGTAATACCCATTGTATGGGCCAAATGTCAAAATTCAACGTCTTGGACGACGACTTGAAACTTTGAAAAGTCATAACCTTTTCATCTCAAGTCCGTTTTTCACAAAAAATTGTTAAGTTGGACCCCTAATCAAGTCTAGTTTGTGTAATGAAAACTACAAATCTATTCAATATGGTATGGTTCTCAAACATGGGGCATGTTTGACTATCGCAAGTTAAGTATATGAGATCAAAATTAGTTAATGGGAACTTGTTCTACATGAGTCTGTATGATCTTAAGGGTGATGCGGTCATACCAAGGCTACTACACCAGATCCCATCAGAACTCTGAAGTTAAGCGCCTTTGGGCCGGAATAGTAATCCGGTGGCCATCGGGATTTTAGCATTACGAACGGACACTTCATTCATGCCGGCCCCTTAGAAAGGACCGGAGTTTCTATCTATCTATCTTCTATCTATCTATCTAATATGATCTTGAGGTGAATATCAACAACCCTCTAGTTGAAACTTTTTAAATCCAAATAATCTTGATATCATGAGATTGATTTAAAAAACAACCAAAGCACATATATATTTAGACTTTAAAAAGAATAAACCATTGTAGATAAAACACTTGATTCTTGAGGAGCTATTTTCTCCTTCATCCATGTTTGGATTTCAACCCTATTTGTTAGATTAAACCCAATTTGTATCTAGATTCTGTGGTAGGAATATCAACTTAATGCAATGATATTTGAAGATATGCATGTATTTTAGTGTAGAGGGGTCATGTTTGAATTAAATCTCTTTCGTAAAACTGGAGGTAGTTCTCATTGTTGCATGGCCATTCTTTGGGATAAAAAATTTCTTCACAAATGTTTCTTAGTATTAAATATTTCCAAACATAAGTAGATAATTTAGGAGTTCAAGGTTTTTTTGATTGAAACAAGTAAGATACCCCTTGTTCCGATACCCCTTGTCCCTTGTTTGGTGCTCTTCTCTTGTTCCCCATTTCAAATCCTCCTTTTCCAGTTCTCCATCTCTTAATCCTAGTTTTTCATCCCTTATTTCATGTTTTCCATCTTCCATTCCTAGTTTTCAAGTTCCGCATCTCTTGTTCCACCATACTTTCATTTTGCGTTCTTATGTTTTACATCCTTTGTATCGCGTTCCCAATTGCTCGTCTCTTGTTTTATATATTCTAGTCATCCGTTCCCTCTTTCCCTCTCTTGATACCCCATTCCTCTCCTCTTCGGTTCTCCCGTTTCCCTCTTCCCTCTCTCCTTCCCCGTTCCCTCATTCCATGTCCCTTCTTCCCATGTTCCTCTTTCCTTGGCGTGTTAATAAGTTATATTCATTTCTTTGTAATTGTGAAAAACCAATAATTGACTATTAGTATTGCCATTACAAATAAATACTATCAATATGTAGAGAATTAAATGTGTGAATATCATTCCAACTCAAAATTGAAAGTATTGAAACTATAAGCTTATTCAAAGTACCAACTCATTATCATCTATATATAACCTCACAACTTCTAATTGATTGACATCATTTATAAAACCTACCGATATGAATTTGTACCATATCTTTCTTGATATGTAATCCCTTGCCTCTAATAAACGTGTCTTAGTTGTTCTGTCTTTGCCCAAACGGTAACCTTCTCCACCATAGTGTAAACTTGCATTATAAAGGTTGGAGATTGGTTATAAGGTAGAAGCATCGATTAGTGAACGTCGGGCCCCTTTTACTGAACAACATTTTTCCTAGATTTCCCTCACTTATTTCCTAGATTAGTTTGCCCTTGCATGTACCTGATGCACAAATAATTAGAGTGTTCAGTTAAAAGTAATAATATATAGAGCTTTTTGACATTAGTATTTAATTATTTAAATGCTTAAAAATATCATAAAGTGTAAAAAGATAAGATATTCTATTTAATATTTTTAAAATAGTAAACCACACGTGTCATCACTCCAAGTATGGTGAACACCGATAAGTGTCCGACAATAGGTGTTCTTACCCTATGTATCAAGGGTCCCTCAACGCAACTCATAGTAATCATTCATCCAACAGTGTTTATTCATCCAAAACTGGCAGTCGCACGCCAGTTCGGCACTTGGACTAATCTCCTTCTGCCATCGCCATTGCCACTGAAGCTTCGGCTTTCCCCTCGGTGGAGCTTCCATATTCCCCTCACCATAAGCTTTGCCTTGCCCCTCATTTGTAGTCTCTTGTTGTTACTCCTGCTCTAGCTTCGCCGTGTTAGTGCGGCCACTCGCTCCTTGCTGGGTCGCTGCCGCCTCTGGAGCTCCGGGACGCAATTCTTCCACATCACAAATAGTCGGTTATCAGGTTTGGGAGGGAAAGCGCTTGAAGCAGGACTTGGTCGGTCGGAGTCGGTGCTTTGACGTGTTGGCCAAGTAACAGGAGCAGATTCAAGCGGAATTATGCAGCGAGGGGCAGAAGCCGGCAGCATATTCCCGGGAACATGTGGCTCAGAAGTGCTCCTTATGATTGAGGGGCCACTGGGTTTCGCTTGAATCTCTAATCTGCCCGCGGCAGAAGGAGTTAGGATTGCGTAGATTCGTACTAGTGTGTAAAGTTGAGACATTTAGGGTTACAAATTCGGAGATTTGCGGGAATCTGCAGTGGTTAGGGTTTTCACGGATTCTGCTTTGTTCTGGATTGCTTGTTGTTGAGCGATCAGATGACGTCTTTGGTGGGAGGGACGTACTGGTGTCACCAGTGCAACCGGACTGTAAGGCCGACAAGGAGGAATGAGTTGCTGTGCCCGATGTGCAGTGGGGGTTTCTTGGAGGAGATCGACAGCTCCAGCGTGAATGATTTTCCGGGAGCGGGTGTGCATGATGCGTTCGGCGACATGGATGAAAGGGATCGGTTCGATGCACCGGGGGGCGTGTCGGCAGGATTCCGGCGATATCAACCGGAGGCGAGAGGAATGCGGGGCTATCCGGGTCGGACCGGGGGCCATCCGGCGGTGCTTCAGGTGCTAGAGGCGATGTCGGCTGTGCTACAACAAATCCAGCCTGCTCAGGGGGGACAGGGCGAGGGGGACCAGAGCGGGGACGGGACTCGCGGACGACGGGGACGAGAGAGTGGAGAGGAGGGGTTCAATCCGATGGTGATGCTGCAAGGGCAGATGCAGAACTTTCTGGGAGGAGGGGGAAATGTGGAGGTCTTCTTCGACAATGGTACAGGGATTCCGCGGCGACTTCCTGGAAATTTCGGAGACTATTTTCTGGGGCCAGGGCTGGATCAGTTGATCCAGCAGCTAGCGGAGAACGATCCGACCAGGTATGGGGCACCGCCGGCGTCGAAGAGCGCGGTAGCGGCTATGCCGACGATCAAGATAACAGACGAGCATCTAGGTACAGACGCGGCACAGTGCGCGGTGTGCAAGGATGAGTTCGAGGTGGGAGCTTTAGTGCGGCAGATGCCATGCAAGCACATGTACCACGACGATTGCATAATGCCGTGGTTGACGCAGCACAACTCATGTCCAGTGTGTCGGTACGAGATGCCAACGGACGATCCGGATTACAACCGAAGCAGGACGCAAGCAACCGCGGCCGCGAATGCGCCACCGGCTACGAACACCGCAGCAGCGGGGTCAGAAGGAGGAGGCACCTCCGGGGGGTTCACATTCTGGGGCTCGCCAGCGGGCTTCGGAGGATCGAGCAGCCCACAGACGAGCAGTGCACCTCCACCAGCAGCACCAGCTCCTGCACCAAGCGGCGGTGGCATTGGTAGACGGTTCTCGATCCACCTTCCGTGGTTCCGGTCATCGACACCTCCTCCTGCTCCAGGGCCAGGTTCATCAGGAGGGAACCAGGACCCTCATCCAGATTCGGATTAGGAGGCAAGAAACTCCGGCATCTGCTCCAACTCACAAAGAGTCTCTTGGACATGCAGTTCATGCGAGACTCGCAGTAACCGTTGGATGATAACGAAGATCGGGCTCTCGGCTACTCTGATGCTCTGAGCCAGAAATGGATCGTGATCTTCCACCTCTGAATTCCGAACCTGAATCCTTCTAGCTTAGTTCCAATTCTTTACTTCGTAGTGCATGTTGAAAGTGAATAGAAGCACCGTTGTCCCATGGCTGGAGCTTTTTCTCTAGATCACTAAAACGGTGGAGTCGTCTGGCCAGGCTTCCCATGATGGATGGCAAGATTATTAATTTGTTAAATCGTAAGTTAAGCAGAAGTTTCCTTCAGTTTGTACGGAGCAAGTTGCTGTTTCTATACTCTGGTTAAGACTTGTTCCTTCAGTTCGTATCGTTCACTTGTAACCCCCTAGTAGGTGATGGAATCATGGCGAGCTGGAGCTACAGATTAGGTTAGGTGCTGGAATCATGCAGGAGTTTATGCTGGACAAGTGCCTCCATGCTGGTTCCTTTTTTCGTACATATTCAATTCGTGGCCATGTCGATGTAACGTGTACGCACGGCTGTAACCTCACTTTCATTCATAATTTGAATCACCCATCACTCAGATTTCCTTGCACCTTTTCAGTCAAATAGAGTTCAGGCATGCAATGGTATATCTCACTTTACCAAGTAGAATGTTGAATGTGCGGCAACAATGATGCTACTTTCAATCAACGGCTTGTTATGATTTTCAGTACAAAGTTGGAGTCGACATTCTTATTATGTATATTTTGTGCATGATTGCACCTGCAACTAGAATTCCTTGCATGGGCACAAGTTCATGAATGATGATGGAGCCTTCTCTACTGTACTGTACAAAGTGGTACATCCTATGAAAAGTGTCCTATGTTTGTACAGGTGGAATATCATCACTTAGTAACCTGTTTCCAAGGTTGGATTACAGTAACAACGAGGATGATGGCCGCAAGGAGCAAGAGGACAATGGCTACGCACATGCATCTGTGAGTTCCTCGTCGCAACGGCTTCGCTTTCTGCAGCTGCATTGTTCCTGCAGCAACATGCTCCACTGCTTTGCCGACCTGCACTTCTCCAATCGAACAAACAAGTTGAGAACTTGTCGACAAATTCTAGAGAACTAATCCGATTTACAGTTCGAAGATAAACTGATTGACCTCTTTTATCTATCGTATGATTTAGTGAGACCATGGAACCGACCTGTGTTTCGATATTATCAAGAAGCTCCCCTTGGGCGTCCACAAGAGTGGCCATGTCGAGAAATATCTGCCAGTTATGGAGAATCATGGTTACTCCAAGAGGATCGAGACACGTTGAATTGAAGGACCACTTTTTAACCGAACAGAACCGCAAAAGAGGAAAGACCTGGTGAAGCTCCAGAAGCTTCTTCTCAATGTCCTTGACAGCATCATGACGCGCTTGAATCTCAGCTATCGTGTCTAGCAACTGCACCGGAAAGGTCATTGATCAATATACATAAAATATTGATGTAGCTTCAAGGACGGCAACGGATTGTACCTGGCCTCGTCCTTGCTCCTGAATTGCTTTTTGGAAGATCTGCTCACTGTCTCCCGTTTCAATCAGGCGCTCAATCACCTGCATTTCAAAGCCATCATTCATAGCTACCCATCTTATCGACGGATCGAAGGACTGAAGGATCAGTGACGCAAGAATGTTACTTACCGATTCATCAACTTTCTGTCCGGTAACTGTGAAACACAACACATAGAAGTAAGATAGCATTCGATGTGATTAAAGCGAGATAGGTCATCTAAGCAGGGATTACCAGTGAAAATACGTCCTTCGACCAATTCCCGGTATTCGTCTTGAAATCTTTGCCTCATTACCTGCAATCAACTACAATAATCTCGAATGAAGAGCATGTACGGCAGCAGTCATCAGATTAAGCAGTCATCAAATTTTGCTGTATTTTGACAGAGTTCAAACGAGGACTACAGGACGGTGACGAGAGCTTCAACCATGAAAGGTTAGTCAACTCGAGATTGAACAACCCCAGTTAACGTAGAGATCATTCAAGGCCCTTTGGGGAAGTATTAGTTGATTATGCTGATGCTTTTGGATTTGTACTTGCAGGTATTAAGGAGAAAATGTTATAATCAGAGAATATAGAGAAAGGGAGGCAAATTCACGCGCACCTGCAACTTTTGAAACCTCCTCCGAATCTCGGACATGGAGCTTTTGATATCATTGACCTCCTCGAAGAATTGTGTCATGTCCTGACCAGGTTCCGGAACCACCCCAGCAGCAGAGTAAGACCCCGCTTCCAGGTCTCCATCTACCGCTGAATCCTGCAAGCTCAAAAGAGTACCAACATTCAAGTGAGGACAATGTCAATGCTTCTAAAATTTCACATTCCTTTGGGTTGGAGCAAGATACATACCCCGAGGAGATCGTTCATGGCGACTGGCTACTATACTCGCAAGGAGACTGGTAGATTAATTGGCAAGAAATGATGCTTCCGACCCTGATTGCTGAAGAACTATCAGCTCCATAGCGAAAGAATTGCAGCTTGGGTTTGCTACAGGGGCTTAATGTACACCAGCCGGTCAGCGATGGCGGCGGCGGAGGGCCAGGGCTTAGCTGAGGAGCATGTACTGTAGTTAAGGAAGAGATGATTGCTCTAGCACCCAAGAAACTGCTTCAAACCGCCCCCTTCTACGGATTAATTGCGTTTCATCTCGGAGGCTTCTATGTAAGGACCTGATGCTTATGCTGCTGCTGCTGCTGCTGTATGCTTCAGAAATCTGCTGCTGTGGTTAACTTAAGCTACGGCCAGTACCGTAGTTTGAAAATGGCCTGGGAGCTTGAGCCCTCGGGAAGTCCGTCAATGTGCACACACGAGTCGACGCCCCCATCCCCCCCCTCCTTCCGAGGCGATAAATATGGTTGCTTTAAAACTGCGTCTTTGCGTGATGAGATCATTGTCATTGTCTGGTTCTATTACGTACTGCTGTACGCCTCAACCCCTGCTGTAACTATGGGAAGTTACTACCGACAGGCTAGGTTGTTAGAGTTTCTCACACGGAGTTCTCGAGATCATTTCTGCAACCAGGAGATTTTGGAAGTTTTAGATTGTCCTGTTTGAAATAATTGGTGTCGCTAGATTTTTTAACGGGTCACCAGAGAGTACAAACTAAATCCACTTTTTGAGTTCAAAATTTCTCAACAATCAACTGAAAGACCGTCTGAATGTAAAAATAAATGTCATTCTCTCTCTTAAAACATGAATAGCATCTATTTAAAGAGATTCATGATTCGATTTTGAGGTGCTCATTTGATATTTGTGGTTACTAATTGGTCTAGCAGGTGAAATATGTTGCTTGTCATCTCAGCACTGCAGTGAAAATAAGTTGAATGTTCACCTGATGCATGAACACCCTCATGACGTGACGTGTTGCACCTTCATTGTTGAGCTTTGAGTTCAATGACAATACTAATGCGAATGTTTTTTCTTCAATTGTAGTATCCCTAATGGAAGGCACCACAAGCCTTGGCTTGGTGGTTAGGGCTTGGGCCCCCAATGAGGAGGTCGTGGGTTCTATTCCCCATGCCGGCGTGGTGCTCACCACTATAGTCCACCCAACTATTGTGGGGGGTCTTTGGACCTTGTTGTATGGGTACCTCAAAGCCCTTTGGGGGGATACTATGTCAAGTATCTTCAAGGCACTAGTAACTAGGCTAGAAACTAGCGTAGTTATAGTGTCCACCCTCGAGAGGGGGAAGTAGTATTGTTCAAATTTCCCCTTGTCCGGTGGCCATCGGGATATTAGCATTACGAACGGACACTTCATTCACGCCGGCCCCTTAGAAAGGGACCGAAGTTTCTATCTATCTTTCTATCTATCTATCCCTAATGGCATCCTCAATCTATACGTTACATAATTAGCCTTGCGAACAGCATTTTTGTCCGGCAACAATGACTCTTTGCCCTAACCTTGCGGGCAAAGGGATTGTACTCTTCGAGCCATGCCACTTCTCCTCCTCTAGCCGGTGTGTTTGTCTTCTTTCTTGGAGCCTGAAATGTGGACGGTGGAGAGGATCAACTAAAAATGTGGATGGAATCACAAAGTCTATTGGTTTTGCCAAGACTGCGGCATCTACGAAGTCTGTTGGTTCTGCCGAAATCTATAGAGACTGCTACATCCACATCACCGTGGAATTGTCCTTTGTGTCTTTTAGCTTGGAGCAGGTACTACGTAACGACCTTGCCATATTTATGGGACAAATTATTCCCCTCCAAATGCATGTGAAGGGGTATTTTTCCATTTCAAGCTTAACCCTTAAGCGCCCACGGTGTCGTTTTTCGACATTTTGGATGTGGGGCTCCGTCTTTGGTGCACAACCCCGCTTTCATCCCATCGATTTTTCATCCGCCGTTTTTTTTGCTCAACTCCTCGGTGGGTTTACTCTACTCCCTCCTTGGATAAATAGTAAAAACCTTGATCCTCAATTTGTGAGAGTGGGCGAAAGAGATTTTTCATGAAAGTTTTGGTGGTGTGATCTTCACCCTTTTTTTGCATGGATCTTGAAATCCATACCTCCAAATGGCATGCAACTTGGTGGTCGTACTAATTGCCATGCTCCAAAGAAGATCCTACGGTTGGATTTTCCATTTTCATCTTTTATTTGTTTTTACGTAGTTTTGAAAAAATCAGCATTATTACCAATTGTTAGGAGCTTTACCCCCCCTTGGGCGTTTAGGGGTTAAGGATGCCCCAAGAGTGCTCCAAATGACAAAAAACAACATTTTGGATGATAAATTGAAACTTTGAAAATCTATAACTTCTTCATCCAAACATTGTTTTTGACAAAATCACTTGGGTTGGTTCCCAATTTGAGTCTAGTTTGTGTGGTAATAACACCTGACCTATATATTAATCAATGGCATACATTTAGTGAAGAGAGTTGTTGTATTTAGAGTTTTCAGTAAACTTTTACATGAATTTTTTTGCATGACTATGATCTTATGATGAATTTGAAAAAAACTCTAGTTAGAAGATTTTTATCCAAATATTTTTGGCATTACTTTACAATGATGTTTTCATAGTCTAATTTTGAGTAATAATTTGTTATGATCTCACAATCCATGAGGATTCATGTCTCATAATTTGACCTGAATGACTTACACTAAGTCTTTTACAAGATTGAACAGTTTAGATCCAAATGTCTCTAATGTCTCACTTTCATTTTCACTAATAGCACCCCAAATACAACAATGTTCTCAGAGTAAAAGGTGGTGGGTTGAATCTATAAATTTTAATAAAGAATGTGGTTGTGAAGTTGGCAGCTTATAACAATGGCTTATAACAATGAAACTTAATGAGATTTTAAAAGCTATGGCAAATAAATGTTACCATTACTAACGAGGTTGTAATATGTTGAAATATGTTACTAATATCTTCTTATACCATTGAATGATTACATGTGTCAATCAATTTAGGGTTGGTAGAGTTAGTATTAAAAAGAGACTTGAATTGGTTGGGTCAGTAGTTGATGGCATGAATGATCGTTGGAGGCAAGTTATAGTATGTTTGAGTATTTCACCCAATGTAGAAACCTTGTTGATGAGTGTAAGTACATATTGAAAAGAGATATTCATTCAATACCTCTTATCAATACTAGAAATGTTGACCGTTTGTGATGTGTTCCACACTCCTAAGTTAGTGTAATGTTCATGTGCACAACGTTGACTTTTGTGACTTTTGTGATGTGCTTCATGTGACTAGCACATCACAAAATTTTGCCATGTGCTAAGTAAACTAAGTAAGTTAAATAGGTAATTTTTGAAAGTTTATGTTACATGTCAAAATACCATAATTCCTTGCAAAACCACTTGTCACACAAAAGATATACCTGAAAACGAAGATTTTGGAAATTGGATTACAATATAAATGAATGAAAAGTGATATTATTTAATAGAAAAAATGTACATTTTGTGTGAAAATGTACATTTGTAGAAATGTAAATTTGTTTGATCGAGCCTATCTTTGGAAGTCTGAGCCTAAGAGTTTGCACTACATTTGCTAATAGATTAGCTGGTTCTTAACTTGACAATAGAATTTCTTGAGCAATTTGTTCATTTTAGTCACCTTACGTTTCCATGTGCAAGTAGTTTGAGAAGCCCTTGCAATGAGCTAATGGATATACAAAATTTGGGATGTAATATATTTCTCACTTCCTTTGTAAATCCATGGAGGTGGGCACACGAGCACGTCGCTTACCAGATATATAATGCCTAGCCTTTACCCTTCGTCCATGTATGCACCAATAATGAGGAGTTTAAATTGAATCTGCAACAAAATAACTCGGTATTATAAAAAATGAAATAATTATATGTAAAAAATGTAATATTGTAGTCAATTAAAAATCTTTGCTAGTATGCATGATGTAAATGTATTATAATATTGTACTTGTTGTTTATATTTAAATATTATAATAAAATCATACTTGTCCTTTATATCTAAATATTATAATAACATCATACTTGCCGTTCGTATTTAAATAAGGTCATGTTGAATTGTAATTTCGAAGTTGGATTTCAAGAGGTCTACATTATGTCATATATTTTACACTAAATACGACTTGACAATTGTCACATTTTGTATTAAGTAAGAATATGTACAAAACGTAGGGTTGTACGATTATTTATTGCCTTGATAGAAATGGACTGTTTTAATATATAATTCCTTGTGTTGTTTGCACTCATTGTGTCATATTTCATATATAAGATAATTTTGTATGGAACATTTTATGTCTACTCTTGCGCAAAACAAGTTGCATTAAGATTGAAGACTTGAGATGTGACATTAACATTTATGATAATGACATTTTTTGTTTTACAAGCACTTCTTGTTTAAACCATAAATAGTTCCTCTTTTTTTTATGTATAAGATTTATTATCATTTAAACAGTGACATCTTATATATGGGTGGTGCATTCATTGTTCCCTTGACAACAATCTTTAACATTGAGTGGTCGGTACCCAAAAAAATTTAGGATAAAAAGAGACTCATTTTGTGCCTCAAAGTGAGAAATCTAGTCATGCCTCATCACGAAGAATGAAATAATAGGCTTGTGCACATCGGTTGGCTTGCATCGAGTGCAACCAACTACAGCTTTTATTTACTTGTCATTTCCTTCTAGTGTTAAAACACAAACCGGACAAGATTTTTCAAAGGCCGTTGTTAGGCACGGATTTCAACCAATTAGAATTTATTTTGAGGACCAACTCTATTTGCTCACCGTAAAAGAAATCTACAAGTTAGGGCAAGTAACACTTCCAATTCTCATTAGAATAGGCCTCCGTCAAACATGGCGTTCTTTAAGGGGCATTTTAACTTTGTTTAATGTGGATTTGTAGAACGTGGCTAAATTTGCATTTATGTCACCATTCTATAATGACTTTAACACGGTCGTAAATGTATGCTTCAAATTAATTTTATCAACGTTAGTTAGCTCGAATAATTGAAAATTACCATGGATTAATAACTCGAGGGAGCTATTTACTTGCCTTGTGATCATTCCCGTTCTTTGGTCCACGTCTCTCTAATTTGGAACTTGCACCAATCTACATATGCCCTTGCCCTTCATCAGTAGAGTTACACTTCTTCTTCCCTTTTATGAAGCCTTTCGTACATTTAGTTGCGTGCAACCTTCTACAACTAATCCAAGACATTTTCTTTTAAATGTGTTTTACTTAGTGATAATTCAACCAAGTCCAAAGGGTTGCTTGGGGTAACAAAAATCAAACTATACAATAATTTATAACTACTAATTTGGTTCCTCATCATTAAATAAAAGAGCTTTTTTGACTAATAAAAAGAGGACGGACAAAGAGACACTAGAACATACCAAAGTCAAAGACAATGTAAATTAGTGTGGAAATGGGATCCACTTGAACATAGCGCACATCAAAAATTTTAACGCACGAACATCAATCATAAATGTGTGCATCAAATGAAATAAAAGTCGAACGCTGAGAAAAACCTCTACGTTAAACATACGTTTAAAAACCAATCATAAAGTTGTGCATCAAAAGAAATAAAAGTGGAACGCTGAGAAAAACCTCTACGTTAAACATACGTTTAAAATAACAAGATCACGTCAAATTAAATGTCAGCATCTTTGAAAGTCAGTTACTTTTGCACGTTCTTTTTTCCTCAAGGTAGTTTTAATATGACTAAATATAGAAAGTTTTTGAGTCTGTGCATTTCATATAACACAAAGATCATTAATGATAACATGTGCCGCATTTAAATGTGTTTCAACAAATGTACTAAGAAGTCTGACGTGGAAAGTGTACGGTGACGGTGAATGCTTTGTTGATGAATAGGTTGACATGGAAGGTAGGTCCTAACTTACTCAAAGGATATTTCAGAACCTAAAGGTTGTCAGTAACAGTGTTTCTCTTCACAAGAAGTACGTTTAAGTGTATTACAAAAACGTGGAATGCATGAGGTAACATGGATTTTATGCATGGATATACTTGCTAATGTGGACTATAAATTTCGACTTAATTTTATTTAAGATTCAAGGATGGTTGTCAACACCGACGAGCGTGTTTGATGGGTTGTTGTGGTGTTACAAAAAATGTAAGAGCGTATTTGACGTAGAATGATAGAGTGGTGTAATTGTATGACTTGGAAGTTTGGATTTCAAAACATTAAGAGTACTAACTGTAACACCCACATTTCTGATAACAGGTGCGACATTAACAACTGTTAAACATTGTACTGACGGCTACACTAAATGGAACGTGGAGAGAGAATACGTCCGTGTGTCGCCATTTCTAGGGTCATGGCGAAATAAACGTCATCCATTCCGGTTAGCACGTCGCACCCCCCTACAGTAAACAAAAAAATAAATACTACAAATTCTACAGCAAATAACATGGGTGTTTTGAATTGTATTGAACCTCCCCCACATGGTAGCAATCCAACTAATTTTTTTTAATCTAGTAGGCACGGCAATAATTATGGTAGCCGCAGTAAAGGAAGCATGTGTATCAACATCTAGGCCTACAGTAAACATGTGGTGCGCCCACACAATAAATCCAAGAACTCCAATACTAATCAAGGCATGAACCTACCTAGATAACCAAATACGGGTTTTCTTGAAAAGGTAGAAACGATATGACTAATGATACCAAATCCTAGCGAAATTAGAATATAAACCTCAGGATCGGGATATATTTTGCCGTCCCTAGCAAAGCCCCCCACAGAACCCAGCATTCATGCGCATGTTTTAGAAAGACCAATCTCTATAGATAATTGCCTTACTATTAGAGGAATTGCCTATAAAGATGACGTCATCCTCATCATTTGCATCTGTTGATGCTGGCTCGTCCTTCTGCTTCTCCACAAAAGAGTGAAAAGACCTATTCTTATGAACTTTAAATGTGCACGATCTCTTCTGAGCATCCATGTGTTGATTGTTTGTAATGAAACCGGACACGAGTATTGTGCTTCTACATCGTCATATTCTTCAGCACAGACACAACCTCCACAGCTGCCTCGAACTTTCGCCTTCTGCACCACTTTCCACGGCCCCTTATAGTGACAAAAAACACTTGCTGAATATGAATGGGGAACGCAAAAGAGTTGGGACTTAAACGTAATTTGCAATTTAATATGATTTGCAAAATTTGTAAAAAGAAATCCATGTTCATCTGTGTCTTTATTATATAATCCTAGAGTTTTTTCTTGCAATGTATAACCTTAAGCGTATGTCTACTAAGCAAGTTCTATATTGCCAAATTCTAGACCATGGTCGAAACTTGCAATTCATAAATATCCCGTGAAATGTCAGAAGTAACATTCGGAATTAATTATCAACGTTAGCGGTCATTTGCAGGTATCTATTGGGACGCTAGGTAAGTGAAGACGATGTCAAGGTTTCAGAGGGCGTGAACATCTACATAAACATCTGCATAAATGTATGCATGGACGTGAATGATCATCCACAATAGACATGGATGATAGCTTTATTCATATTCATTGAGCCTTTAAAAAAAGTCCCTAATACTCTTATACTATTTCTTTCTCTCCTCTTTATCTAAATTGCAGCAAGCATTGTGAGCAAATTTGCGATGATACTAAGCCACACTACCTTCATACTTCTTGATCTTTCGAGCATACACCCACCCTTTAAAAAGTTTCTTCATTATCATTTTCAATATTGTTTTGCAAATGGAAACACACAACCCAAACCGCCGTCACCAAAATTAACTACATTCAAGAGCTTTTAAGAGAGTATATCATCAATGAATGAATAAAGTATGGGATTAACTCCACCATTTCTTACCCTACGTGATTGTAGTTTTTGAGAGTCTCTTACATACAAGTTAGCTTTCCATAGAGGTAGTACATTGAATTAGTAGCTTTTGAGTGCTATTGACACTCTTTTTGGTCAAGGTAGGTCTTTTGTCTTCGAATTTTGAAGGTCTAACTTCTACTAACTATAGAGTTTTGTGTTTTAGTTCCTGATACTTATAATTTGACATACTTGTAACATGTTGTCACTAGAGGAAAACAGTGATTTGTCCCGCGTTATTTCGAGTCAAAAGTGACGTTTACCCAGACTAGTCGAAATTAGTGTGGGTAACTTGACCACAATGACTTTTTGCATGTTAATCAATTTAACATACTTCCGTCACTATTGACTATGGTTTAACAGCGAGTGTCATAGTAACACTCATGGATTTTGGAAGAACAGAACCGCGTTAAAACGAACAGAACCACGTCAACGTTGACATGTACGCCCCCGGGGGGGTAAACTTTAGCACTTCATTTTTTACCCTCTAGTAATATTTAAATGATTAAATATATTCATGATCCACGTCAGCACGTTTCTTTTAACATTGATGACGTTTAAAGTGATATGGGCGACGTTCAGTGTGTTACTTTTGACATATTCATAAATCCTACGTGGAATGCCCTGGTGATGTGGAAGGCTTATGTGCAGGATAGGGATGACTAGGACAAGTTGGTGTTTGTCCCACGTGGATGTCGATAGTGACGTTGGCGTTTAATTTGACGCACAATTGTGTCACCGTGTGTTTAAGGAAACGTAATGATATAGCTAACGTGTCAAGTGCATTTATGGTAGGGTGACTTGGCACTTCGGGTTTGACTTGGTCAATGATCCTAGAGAGTTTCAATGGTGACGTAAATGTCAAAAGTAACATATATTATTTTAAACTGTGTTTTAGGGTTAGGGTTTGACCTGCGGCGGCTAGGGGTTGACCTGCGTCAAAATTGACGCACGTGTCTAAAAAGACATCGGATGTGTTAAACACTGATCCTAAAGATGTCATCATGCATGCGTATCTATTGACGCATGGTTAACGCCAGCGAGTCATTACTGAAGTCGTGTTACTTGTATAACGTGAACGTGTCACTTTTGACATGATCACATCAACACAAGCATGTGAAGAAAGACGTCTACTATGACGTCTAGAATAACGTACTCTAGTCCATCCAGAAGGATGACTTTCATCGGGGTGGATGACAGAGGCGGCTAGGGTTAGCCACCATAGTTAGGTCATGGTACTTTTAGGAAAGATATAATCTAGAATCTCACTCTTGATTTCATTTCTACACATTTTGTGTTGGAGTTCTACAGTTTTAGAGATTAACATGTTAGATTGTTAAAGTATGAGTTGTAGAGGTGTTGGAGTTTTACAAGTTTGTCTTCTTTTTTTGCAATTCCTAGGTTGTTCAAGAGTTGCATCGTGATGATCTCCATCACAGTTTGATTGCATGATGTGCCTTATTAAACTCAGCGTGTCCGTGGTAATGTGTGTTGTGCATATCAAGAAAAATCGAGCATGAGGAAACCCAGAAAGTCACTCTACGGCGGCTAGGGTTTCTGCATCAAAAGTGACGCGCCTGTCAAAAGTGACATAGGTTGTATTAAACACTGTTTTTAGAGACGTCATCATATAGAGTACTTGAATGCGTCACTATTGACGCAGGTTTAACGCTAGCGCGTCACTTTTGACGTAGTGTAACGCAAGGAGTACCCTAGCACATAGCACATATATTTAGCCTTTATGCTTTATGCTACTCAATACTTGCAACATTGTACCAATGGCTAATTTTCCATCTAATACAGGGAAAGCAGTGACCAGCTTTATGTTGCACTCCTTTTCGTGTATGCTTCTGTCAGAGTGCGTTATGTTTGACGTTGCATTTACGTTATCGAATGTGTCATGTAACGTCACTTTTAACGTTTTCATTTCCGTCATATTGTGTCATGTTGTGTTTCTTTTGACACACGTTTGCCATCGAATTGCGTCGAATGGATGACGTGGCGAACGTCATCCTACATCTTGTCTCTTTACTCGAAACACGCTAAAACAAGTGACATTCGTGTTTAAGTGCGTCAACTTTGACACAAGGCCCTGTTTCTTTTCACACATAACTTGATAACGTGAATGTCACCCTACGTCTAAAGACACATCCAAAACGCATTAAAACAAACGACATTTGTGTTTAACAATATTAAACAACGTCTGAAGATGTTTTGGAAATCGCGTTAAAACAGAGGACACAAGTGTTCCCCAACGTCAATGTAGACACTATCTCCTGTTTCTTTTGACACAAACTCCGAACTTCTTTCACATTCCAGAATGTAGCCATGTGTCACGACCTCAGCCACCGAAATTTAAATGCCATGTCAGATTTTCGATGCCAAATCAGATCAGATTTCATCCATCACAAGGATGAAAACTTGTCCCACGTGGCATGTACAAACGCGGGAAAAGCTGACGTGGAAAGTAATTTACTTACCAAGTTACTGACCCTCGGTAACTTACCCAACTGGAAAAATGTCATTTTAACACTGCGTTATAAATCATTTGTCCCCGTTAACATTTTTTAACACTACACGTAAAACTCAAAAGACGTCCGTGACATTTTCGATCTATTTGCGTCACTTTTTCTGTCCGCGTTAAACCACGTTAAACCGCGTTAAAAACAGCGTTAAAAACAGTGTCCAAGGACCTTCTTTTCCTCTAGTGTGTATTAGCTTCCCGATAACATATATTTTGTTCAATTCTAACACCGTAAGAAGCCTTAGTGTTAAATCAAAATATGAGGATTATAAAAATCATCGTTTATTAAAAACTAACAAAGGGTCTACCAAGTGTACAAGTAAGAGAATGGTATCTAGAGCAATGTATCAAAGAGGTCAGGGTAGTAAAGGGTAGGACGACTAAAGGTTAAGGATAATCAGAAGTAATTACCTTAATCATGTTTGTTTTACTCTAACCATGATCATTTAACTTTAACTTTGTTTAATTAATCTAATCAAGGTTAAAGACTAATCAAGATCATAAGTTTAATCAGTCTCTTGATTAATTACATATAGTTAATTAAGCTAACCTTTTTTCCATTTTGATTATTTCCCCATTGGCGTGACCTATAATTGTACCTATTGCTGACCTTTTCAGACCCATAGCTAACTGTTGTGAATTATTGGGTGTACATTAAAGCGTGCTTTACTGCCGATTGGTTGGAAATAGATGTTGTATGTCATGGTGTAAAATGCAAGGGCCAGCATTTTTTTCCTCTACTGGTAGTTCTTGCTTATCCACAACTTGGAATTTTGAACCACAGTGGGATGTTTTTCATTTCCCCCTTTAATTTTTATAGGAACTATCTTTCTTGGTTTTAAGTCGCTACCGGACAACAAACACTTCAGTGGTGGTCATTTTTAGCTCTACCTATGGACAAGCATATAAGTATGTTCATTTTGTACTTTGAAATATTCTTATAAATTCAGGCTCGTCACAAAACCTCATCTCTCAAAGCAAATATTTTTCACTCCCAATTGCTAATCTGTAGATATTTTTTTCAAGCTTCCTTGGTGGTTGTAACCAACCATATTTGCTTACTAGGACGGTTATGGGTGTCGCTACCTTAGTACTTTTGGTGACTTCAACTATTAACACCTACATGACCAAGGCCTTGAAAATAAGGTCTACAGGTGCATTCGGTCCTTTGTCGGTTATAAAACACGGGCAAGCTTACACCCACAAATAGTAGGAGCGAGTAGGCAGATGCAATCCCCCAACTGAGCCAACATCACTTGGCCACAATCAACGCCCAAAAGGTTTGTGATCCAATCTTATAATCTTGAAGAACAAATTCAACTTGAAGAGTTTCAGATAGAATGATCAGAGTTTGATTGATTGCGAAGTTAACTTGAAGAGTTTCAGATTGAATGATCAGGATCATGGAAGAGTTTTTCAACGAATCAAAAATCTGACAGTAGGAATTTCATCCTTGTTGAGTGAGTTTCTGGAAGGAGTATTCCAAAGTTTTAAAATCTACGGATGTAATTAATAGATCATAGACAAACTTGCATCCTCCAAACACCCAGAAAGGCATCTTTAACGCGATAATGCTATATCTATTCACAATCGGTTTAAAATCCAGGTTTGCTTTTCACCCAAGCTTCATAAGGGCATAATATTCCATGGCTATCACTGCATATGATGAGAACAAGCTAAGGCTTACAGCTTGAGATAGAAAATTGATGCTGCGCATAAAAGGTATGGAGGCTGTGGTCATCTCCAACATATCGCCAATGCCATGGCTCATACATAATACCTTGTACGTTGTCCTTTGGAAATGACAACTCAAAATGAAACCTGCCACCATTACCAACACGTCTGATCAACATTTGCATCAAAGTTTAATACGGCAACCCATCGAAGTTCTTATATTGGCATAATGTAACTCAAACGCACATCTGAGAAGCTCGTCTAATACAACAACCGCACTCAATAGCAGCAGAGATGAATTTGTGTTTTGAAGCATTCAGACTCTCATGTGATAGTTACGCTATCCAGTATAGTACTGTTGTTGACACTCCAGAAAATTACGTCTTTCAGCAATTGTATGGCTTCATCCTTCTCTACATTCGTAGATACGTACAATTGCTAAAGAGATCATGCACATGGCACTCTCCTGTAGGAAATTATTGCAGTTTACAACCCTGAGCAGTGAGTGAAGCAAGAATGAAAGATTTTAGTCAACCAGTAAACAATCCGTCAAAGCTCGTCCTCCATATTACTCATGTCCCTATTGATAGATAGATGAATGGTGGCAAACACGTGAAGAAGGTATGCAGTACCTAGCCGCATTCTGTTGAAGCCACCTGTATGCTGCTACCTCCTCAAAACCTGTCAGAAAACCACAGGTTTAGCTACAACATCATGCAACTCGTTGCTGATTCATGATCGATTGATTGAGGATGGGACTCGACATTTCAATCTTCGAATTACGCTTACTTAAAAGATACAACACTTAATGGGACAGAAAAGGTGACTACCTTGTTGAAAATCAGTCGCGGGGTTTGTTGCATCGCCAATGTCGAGTGCATAGCCAGTGTGATGCTCGCTGTAGCCTGGGGGTGCAGATACCTACTCGTAAAACAAGCCGAGGCATCGGTGAGCTTAAATCATGTGAATGATGAGGCTAAAGCAGCTTGTTAAAATTCGGATCTATCTGGGTTGCAGGATCCAATACGAAATCAGAAAGGTATGTGCTTTGCCGAGATAATACATGCTCAAGTGTAGGAGGTATCCATTTTCAGCTTGATGATGAGAAAAGAATAAAAAGAACATAACTATGAAAAGAAATCTGAACGTAAGAACTCCAAACGCGTGTAAATACAGGACATACCTTAGCACGCTCGGTGGCAGATTGATTACGCTCTGCTTTTACATCAAAAAATGTTTCATGTTGTATTTTGATCGAACGGAATCTGTACAAGTGAAAAGTCAACACTTAAGTGCACTGTGCCTTTTTGAGGTCCAACAACAAAAACTAAAACACATACAGATCACTTAATTCCAATTAATTCCATCTTAAAAAGGAAAAAGAACAGAAAAAAAACCTAATCAAACAGTGAAACAACCAATTCGTGTTATGTTTGGAAAAAAAAGGAACCATTCGCAAATAAGTTGTGCTTGATCCCTTGTGATTGATCACATATATGATTACCAAACGGGGAAAAACAAATAAAGACATATAGATTGACTGTATCATGAACGTAAAACTGCAAAGAAGTGGAGCTTGAAAATTGGCAAGCTCGATTGAATATCCAAAGAACAAAGAGCACTTTTTGGAGTGCAGAAACGAAACTGACAAATCCAGAGTTGTCTTCAAAGGGCGACCACCAGTAGCCGAAGAAGAAGACAACGCTGAACAAATCATGGATAATATGATATGTTTCTAATTCGAAGTTGAGATACTGTCCATCTTTTTCTGATCCAATAGGTATTGTGATTATTGTGTTATTCATGGATAGGGCCACACACCCAGAGAGAGGGATCAACCAGATGCCTTCTGCTCTAGCTGCATCCTGCATTCTGAGGAAGGCATCGGCAGCCGCAGTCCTCAATGTCACACTGCATGCCACAACAAGACTGTTTAAACCGCTAAAAACAAATTAATCCTAAGCGAACTTTTACTACAAAATTATGCCAATTTAATCATTTCTCAAACCAAAAACTCTACACAAGCATAACACTAAGTCCTCTCTGCTATTTCTGATCAAGAAGACTGAAATTTCAAACACTACACTACAATCAATCTCATACAAACCAAGCTATCAAACAAAAGAAAGAGATGTTTCTGAGGGAAGATATGATCAAGTGCAAAGTCAAAACTACCTTCCATCAGCAAGGACAGCTTTGACATCAGACGCAGGAGCCTCCTCAGCTCGAAAGTGTCCCAGTAACTGAACCACAACATTGTCCTATTAGTCAAAATGCCGATACAGGTAATATTCCAAAACAACAGACTGAAATTATGGAGCCTCATGAAAACCTATAGAAAATTATTCATTGGCATCAAAGCTACGAAGATCAATGATGAAATTAGTCTTTTATAGTGAAAAAACATCGGATGATATGCACTCACCTACCTGCTCTGGGTAAGAACTTGATACAGTTCCAGATGGCGCCACCCTTGATTCTACAATGGCTGTGGCAGCAATCGAGGCATTAATTTACAGACAACAGAATTAAGGTATCAATCTAATGAAAGAGATGCATTAACGAGATGAAACGAAGCGAACCAGGTTTGTTTCGTGAGAATAAACCGCCTCGAAATTGTGCTAAAGCCACTCCTGCAGCAAAGGCAACCGCCATGGTTGCAGCAGTGACTGCCCAGGAGGGAAGTCTGACTTCTCGCTCTTGCATTTCCAGCTCTGGATGCTGTGAAGGAGGAGGCTTCATCTGCCATCACAATCAACTCGCACTCTCGGTACTTTCTCTTATCAACATACAGATGGAATTAACATTCGCTAATTAGCACTTTACTCAGTACTTTAAAATGCATAAAATCATATATACTACCAACTATCACTTGTTCTGCATACAGCACTGCCTCATTCACTAACAAGCTACGCACGATTCCTTAACTCCAAGCTTGAGACTCAACGATCAATAGCTTCCTTCTAGCATGCTATAACGAGATTTTGAATCTTTTTGCTTGTATTACATTTAAGTGTTTAAAAATCGAATCGATTGAGTACTGAGAGCGTTCAGCCATGTAAGACTTGGAGGTGTACATAGAGTGTTAAGAAATGAGATTGGTGTCCAGAAAACCCTAATTTGCAAGGATACTCACCGCGCTATTATACTTCAATTCTTCGATGATACTCTTCAATTGAGCTTCACGTCGGAGGCGATGCAGAACTTCTTTGGCAGGAAGGAACGTGGGCGTGATAGGAAGTCCATCATTGGCGCTCTGATACCGCTCTTTACCGCCATTCTGCGAAATCTCGATACTCACGAACCTCAGCAACCAAGACAAGGCTTCCAAGGAAAGAAGGAAAAAGTAGCAATGTACTGACCGGAGTGGTGGAATCTGGGGGTGGTGGTAAGTCGGAATCAGAGCCGTCATCGTGGCTGGAAGATGATGAAGCGGATCCATTCAAGGAGCTCCGGAGGCGGAATCGCACTGTGGTAAAATGCGTGTTAGTTCTGGAAATGGGGAAATGTTCAGTGCTCCTCCGTAACCAGCATGGCGTTGAAATGCGCGTGATAGCTTCCATCGATCGCGAATCTGAACCAGCGCATCTGCCTGCACATGAAAAAGATTGACGGATTCTGCGTAAACCCACTGAAGTGAGCGATCGATGTACGCGCCGTCGATCTTGGAATCTTGTGAAATTTTCAAGCGCGGTCACAGGGCTCTATTGAGATTCGGAATTCGGGTTTTAGGTTTCGGATTGTCGAGGAAGTCTCCGTGGGTTTGAACGTGGTGCATTGTTATTTTACGGCCCGCTTGGCCTTGGATCCATTTGAAGTGGGCCTTAATTCAAGTCCTAATTTACAAATTGGATCATGAAATTCGTCTTGTAATATAAAGTTCGTAGGCGCACTTGGAAAGCCCATTTTACTCTGAGATGGGCCTCCCAAATGCGCCTAAGTGACTTTATATTAGGGCCCATTTCTTACGTGGTTGGATTCTCTTGCTTTTCTCCTATATCTAAAATCAGGTCAATTTTGTAATTTCAGATGATTTGGAGGCCATAATTACTTGCAAATTCAATATCTTGAGATTCAATGACTCGTTTTGGAATCTGATCATTTTCCACAATTCTACAAAAAAATCCACTTCCAACAACACCTCATGCATCCCATCTCGATTGGCAATTCCCAATATCATAGTATCACTCTCAAATCGAATCAAAACCAAACAAATGACCTACCTCAAATACTAAACTACTATGGTTGGGAATTGCCAAGAATTGTGACATTTTTGTAATGTCTAGTCATTGAGGGGTCATCAATACTTCAAAATTCAATATCTCGGAACCCGTCGACCCCTTGCGATCCGATTTTTTTTAATGACTCTACAAAAATACTTGCTAATAACAACATCTCAATGCGGCCCGATCCGATGGGCACTCCCCTCGGACAAAATGTCACTCGCAATCAAAACAAAACAAACTACCTACCTTAAATAATAAATTACAATGTAGTAGTGGATCTTAGTTGGAGCTTATCACCAATAAGAAATTTGGTTGAACTTTTCATTTTTCGTAAGACGTTTCTACCCACCATGTTTACTATTTTCACTTGTTGCATGTATTTTGACCAATTATACTAAATTTTTGTATCTTATTTCACTCATGAGAGTTAAGGTGCAAAAGAGATTGTCCTGTCTCTTGAAAATTCATTTGAAGCAATTCTTGAAGCATTTCAAGCTTTCTTTGACTAGAGAAGTTGTTTGTTTATTCCATACGCCCCAAATGTTGACATCTTGGATAACAAGTAGTAGAGTTTGAAGAGCCATAAGTCTCTATGTGAAGTCTTTTTTGATGAAATTTATTTGGTCAAATTCCAAATCCAAACTAAAATTCAAGATTAAAATCACACATCTATCTCATATGGTATGAATTTATGACATGCATTTTCTATATATATAAAAGAACACGATTACCTGCTAGCGATCCTGTGCAGGTTGCCCGACCTGATGCAGCCGGTTTTCTCTGTTTGCCCTTGGTGATCCTTCCCGGTAGTAGGGTGGTTTGCCCATGAGAGTATACAAGGTATGAAGAGTTTTAAAGATTTTGAAGGATTTCCGTAGGTGGAACTTGATTGTTATTAAGAATTTATTAAATCTCATTACCATAACAAGAGTCGAAGGGACAAGGAATGTGGAACATGTAAAATGGAGCAAAGTAAGGAGTAAAGAGGAGATCAAGGGAACATGGAACAAGAACTAGGAATTGGGCACGGAGAATGGGAACAAAAACAAATAATGAGAACCATGAATGTATGATAGGAACTGAGAACAAATTATGGAAATCGGGAACAAATGATGAAACCAAGAAGGGAAATTGGGGGATGGCCGGATGGGGGAGCCGGAATCGGGAACAAAGGATGGAAACCACGAATGGGAAATTAGAGGTTGGGGGTGATTAGTAAAGAAAATGAGAATGGGGAACCAGAATAGAATAGAGGACAGCTGGGAAGTAGGGATCCATGGAATGAAGGATATCATAAAATTCTTATAAAGCAAGGAGATACAATCAACGAGAGAATCAAGGATGGGGGTCAGTTTTTGAGGAGCACCAAATAAAAAGCTCATCCATCGGGATGAGGGGGAGAAATTAATCAAAGACATGCATGGTCATAGCCATCATCAGTTGGTTATTTATACACAACATGAAGAGTAACTGTTCTAAAGATTTTGAAGAGTTCTCTAAATGGTATGTGGTTGTTATTAAGAGTTTATTAGATCCCAATAATAAAAATACAAGGAGTTAAAGAGACAAGGAATATGGAACATAAAAATGGGAGCAAAGAAAGAGTCACTTGAGGGGAGATCAAGGGAACATTGGAGGGGAACCATGAATCGAGATTAAAGAATAAGAATTACGAAAGGAGGATGAGAACTACTAACAAATAATGAGAACCAAGAACGAATGATGGGAACTACATACAAATGATGGAAACTAGGAACAAATGACGGAAACCAAAAAGGAAAGTTGTTGAAACACAAGAGAAATGCTGAGAACGGGGAACGGGCCAAAGCATGGGTAACCTAGAAAAAGGGAACGTAGGACATGCTATAAATCTTAAAAAGTAGGAAGACCATGGACTAGGACATCAAAAAGGGCCGATCAATTTTTTTTTTAAAACACGTAAAAAACTAAAAATTTAAACTCAGGTATAAAAAGAAATACGTAGTTGGAGGATTCTCAATAGGGTATAATTATTTTTTATACCTAGGTCTGGATTTTTTACATGTTTTCATAAATTTCAATCTTACCTTTTTGATGTCCGTGTGCGGAGGACACGGGTTAGGACTTGTTGTAAATGAAACTTTGGTTTTAAGATTTCGAGGAAAACATGACATTTATTTTCTGTGCAAAGGGTATAGTTCTTGGATCTTTTTTCTTTTTTAGTTTTAAGGCAATTATCAACCATTGTAAGGTTATTACTTCATCAAGCAAAAATTTATTTATAGAATATTTCTTCGTACAAAAGTGTTTATTCAACTCAATCTTATGGCATCTTCATTATTGACCGCCAATGAAAGAGACTCTCTAAAGCATCAATTAGCACACGGACTTGAAAAGATTTCTAATTTGCCAATATGGTGTGGTCCATTGTTACTTTACAAACTAACTCACCAAATTGATACTATGATATTTTTGGAATATGCTAAGAACGGTACGTGTGGATTTTAGAGTAATTAAGAGTCGGACCTCTTTGCTTGTTACATTGCAATCTTTGACTAAACCACTTCTCCCTAACGTCTTTTATCATAAACCCAAAATATTTAAAGAAAAAAACTCGTGTACCCATCATAACATAAGAGCGCTTTTAATGAGAGCATGGTGAAGTAGTGACAAATCGGAACACACTTTGGAGTAGCCGGTCAAAACTCTTTTGGAGGCAAGTGTGCAACAAAGGACACCATAGTCTTAGACCTTGGAACATATTGTTCTGCCCTAGATTAGCTAACAAAAGTTGCAACACATTTAGATATTTATGCTTGGAAGTTGTAATCGAATGATATGTACCGACCCTATGTTCACTCATTTTTATATTTATGGACTTACGTATTCTCTCAAATGCGCAATTGTTCATTTTTTATGACTGACTTGTGCTACCTTCAATTGGCTCTTTGGTGTTGTGACATTCTTTGTTGGTGGTGGTGCAATTCTACAAATCGGGTAGCAACACAACAATAAGTGTTTGGTTTGCAGTAGTTGAGGCCTCCAAGTGCTATATTCTCAATTTGGTTTGATATAGTTGAGGCCTCCAAATGCTATATTATCAACCCCAACTGTAGTAGTTGAGGCTCTCAAATTATGTGGCGTGGGACCCAAATGGTGGAGCTTGGGCCCAATTACAATAGTTAAGGCCATGACTTTTTTACTCTGAATAGATTCAAGCACACTTTACATTGCAATACGGTAGTATAAAAAAATGCAATTGAGATATTTAATTAGATACAAATACAAATTCACATGTGCACCATATTTTCCAAGATTAGGCAAAGTCATCATTATCGTTTCGAATTTTCAACAATTTCTGAAAATTTGTTCTAATTTCAAACTAATTTGAATTTGATAAATTCATGTCATATCTAACATGTACTAATAAATCACTGATTTATTCATAGACTTACTTACCCATCCGCGGATTGTACTCGCGGCTATTCCACCGTTGCCTCGTTCGCAGCTCCCACACCGAAGCTCCAGCTCAGGGAAAACCACAATCCTCTAACGCGTCATCGCGAGAGTGGTCGCATCGACGAGCTCTTGAGCAAATTTCACAGTTGAGTGGAATCCAAGTTTAGACTTTCCCCCATACATGTCGTACGCTGATTGAACGTTACTAAGTCTTGGATTCCATCAGTGGGCCCATTCGTAAAATTTGAAAAGGAAGCGACTACTGTAGATTCATAGCTAGGGCCTGAAACTTCCCTCACTAAACCCTAAAAGTGGGGAGATCAAAAGGAATCTGACATTTTTCTGTAATTGGGTGCGCATCGAGTGCAGCTCCTGCGGAGTTTTCTCCATTGCCAATGTTCTAGACACACACACACACAGAGACTCTCCAGCTTAGTCACTCACTTTTGTCTTGTTGTTTGCGACAGTGGTCTTTGCCGCGTAGTCGAGCCCTATCCTCATCTTCTCGGGCTGCTTCCATGCAAGCTTAAGCTTAGCTGTTTCTCATATTCCGGTGTTCTCTCATCAATTGCACGAGCCTCGGTTATTGTGGCAAACAACCTACTTATCCCGGCACATTATTTTTGTGTGTGTCTGGAGCTTAGGGAAACGAATCTTGAGCGATTCAGCTGCTCATTCAATGTTTTTGAGACAAGTAATCGTTTGAATTCTGTGTAACATCGAATAAGTCCTTGAGGATTTTAGGGTTTGGTGTCTAGGTTTTGGTGTCTCGCCATCTCCCATAGCTCCCGAACAGAAACTTACTGTTTAAGTTACTCTCTCAATCGAAGATTTCGATTCGAGAGCCGATTGTTCGTCTGAGGGTTTTGTTGTTGCCTTGACTTGCAAGCAAATTCTGCATTGTCAGGGAGCAATTTGAGACTGAGTTCTCGACAAGTGATTGCCGGAAGTGGTGAAAGCAGAAGCGTACAGATTCTAGGTTTAGTGAAGGATTGAAGTGGAATCAAGGCATCTGCAGATGTTTTAAAGGAGGAGTATGAACAGATAACAAAGCTGGTGTTGATTTATTTAGGTCTTGCGAATTTGAAGTCACCTTTTTGAGACTTTCAAAGGGAGAAGCAAGAGCTAGGCTAAGTTGTTGTCGTGTGTTCGATACATCTCGTAGTGTCAAGGGTTTTAGAAGCTTTACCCCTTTACGAGTTTGAGGTTCGCCCAAACAGTTGCTCAACTTGTTTTGAGGTGGCTCATTTCATAGTGTACACATTACTACGATCAAGGGTCTTGGTTTTGTAAAAATTCAACGCAACTAATTTCTTCGGAAGCGTTCTTTCGCTGTCGGTATAGCGATCTCTCCTGCACATAGTGTGTGTGTGTCGGTAGCTCCTGCTCAGCAATGGAGAAGAGGAAAGCGCAGATCCCTCTTGTGTGCCACGGCCATTCTCGTCCCATTGTAGATCTTTCTTACAGCCCTATCACCCCAGATGGCTTCTTTTTGGTCAGCGCCAGCAAAGGTAGGCGCTATCGACTCCGTAGTTCGCTAATTTCTGTGCAATTTACTGCTGCCTTACCTGCTTTTTAGATGTCCTTTGAAGGATGTGCTCATCGCTAAATTAGTGGTTGCTTGCAGCATTGCAGTTGAGATTTTCCGTCGCTAATGTATGTGTTGTTGGTCTTGGCTTCAGTCATATCTCGAAATGTTTCGCTAAATTATGAACCATTTTGTGTGCAGATGGGAAGCCCATGCTCCGGAACGGGGAGACAGGCGATTGGATTGGAACGTTTGAGGGCCACAAAGGAGCTGTGTGGGCAGCCTGCCTTGATACTCCTGCAATGCGTTGCGCCACTGCATCTGCTGACTTCAGCGCGTAAGTCATTCTCTTGCCTTTGTTGGTGTAAACTGCTAGTTCTATTCTCTTGCCTTTGTTGGTGTAAACTGCTAATTTTATTCGTCAAGAATAGAGTGTACATATGTCACTTGGGAGACATAAAGGCGGCTATAGTGCAAGTATAATCTGCTGTAACGAGGTGTTAATACGTGGAACTGGACCTGGGTTTCAGGAGAGTGTGGGATGCTTTGACAGGAGACGAGCTTTGCTCCTTTGAGCATAAGCATATCGTTCGAACTTGTGCATTCTCCGAGGTCTGCCATTTTACCATGCTCCTCGCACCTGGATCATCTTTTATGGGTTTCCGTGGGCATCGGACTTACCTTCTTAAATCGTGACATAGTCCTGGTCTGTCTTTAGTATATATGGTTATATAGATGTATCTCTAATATCTGATTGAGGCGTTATCGGCGTTGTTTCAGAGCACAACCCACTTGCTGACAGGGGGTGCAGAGAAAGTGCTGCGGATTTTCGATTTGGGTAGGCCAGATGCACCGCCCACGCTGTTGGAAAGTTCTCCTGAAACCCCAATTCGAGCAGCAGTTTGGCATCACAGCGACCAGACCATTTTGAGCTCTTCGAATGACCTTGGAGGTGTAAGGTAAGTCATGTGCCGTTCTTCCCGTTCTAAAGCCATTCTATATCTACCCTGAGAATTATAAAGCCGAATACTGACTGCACCATCAAGGGTCCGAATCCTACTGATCAGGACACGAGTATCTCTGTTGAGGGGTAAATGTAGGACTCGATCGACTCGTAGAGGTACTGCCGTTTCGTCTAATCACGTCTCTTTGTGTTACTCTGAGCAGAGTGTGGGACGTGCGAACCAAGTCTGTGGTGAGGACTTTGGATACGAAATCCGCTTGCACCAGCGTGGAAGTGAGCAGAGATGGTCGGTACATCACCACAGCTGACGGCAACAATGTGAAGTTCTGGGACGCTAATCAGTAAGTTATTCAAGATTGGGGCACGGCAAGTGCGTACTTCGAGCTTCTAATCACAGCTACCACGTAATTCTACAAATGATTGTTGGCTCTTTTATCAAGTTGCAAGAAGCTCAGGCAGAAGATTTGACAAAGCCAAATGTATGCTTCTGTGCAGCTTTGGATTGGTGAAGAGCTACACAATGCCGAGGCCAGTGGAATCAGCGTCACTCTTTCCCTCTCGTGGCAAGTTTATTGCAGGCGGTGATGACATGTGGGTCCGTCTTTTTGACTTCGACACGGGCAACGAAATTGGTAAGTCCCTTGGCACTGCTCTTAGATTCAACCTTTTTCTTATTGCACCTTTAGAATATGATGCACATGATAATGGTTTTACTCTTTATATGAGCAGGACTGAAAGGAATACGTATTCTGGTATCCAGGCTGATTTGATTTTGCTATTGTATGTGTACAGAATGCAACAAAGGGCACCACGGTCCTGTGCATTGTGTTCGATTCTCGCCAGGGGGTGAGTCTTACGCATCAGGCTCTGAGGACGGCACCATTCGCATCTGGAAGACAGTGAATGGAACTGAGGAGGCGGAGGTGGGAGGGTTTGCTGAAGCAGGAGGGAATCAGATCAAGGTCCGAGTGGACGAGGTGGTCAGGAAGGTTCAAGGTTTCCACATCGCTCAAGAAGATCAAGGCTCACACCTCTGATCGATCACCAGCTTCAGTCCCTCTTGTTCTTGTTTGAGAGGCTCCTCCTGGGGAAGGAAAGGTTATATGGGAGGTCATCATCTAGGTCGTCCTTGTTGCATGTACCAGTAATTCGTTAGAGTAATTGATACATGTCGAGAATGACGACCTGATTTGCGAGCTCTTTGTATTCAGTCGATACGTGGAAATACAAGATCTTCCGATGACCCTCAAGAATTGGACTTGTGCAATTGTGACATGCGAACCTGTTGTCGAATGGTGTACAGATAATATATGAAATGCCTTTCAGTAGTACAACAAATTTTATCAGGTGTATCAGCGAATACTGAAGTGAAATCATTCAGACTGAAGTACTTTTCTTGTTTAATCCACGCCACCACGTCTCTACTCAAACATTTGATGGTGCCGGGAGTCGAACTACTTTCAATGGCCTCTTTACTTTTATCAGAACAATTCAATCTCAAGATTAATTTGCACATCATTTTCATGATAAGTTCTCATTGAAGTGCGCCAAATTCAGGCAGGACCAAGTCGATTGCTATGGAGGAATCCGAATTTTTGGGTTAAGTTGATGGGCCCCGGTAAGGGGGCAGTCCAAAAAATGGGGTATGCCGGTAAGTGTACCCAGCGCACGGTATTCTTTAGTAAAAGGCGAAAGAATAGTTCGCTCTGTGCTGAGCACCCGGCTCCGTGACCTGAATTTCTTCGGTGCGGGTTGTTATACGCAGTCAATGTAAGTGGAAGCGGCAATAACTATGGGGTATGCAGTAACCGACTTCCTTGTGTAATGTACTCTTTGTCCTTCCCAGCATTGTCTGTTTCATCGCCTTCCTAACGCAGCGCAAAGTTACCATCACTTCGAGCCTGACGCAGCTTTAGCATCTTCCCACTTCTCTCAACGCTTCGCAACATCTGCCTCTTGTCAGCGCTCCCAAGGTATTGCACGTGCCATTAATGTATCAATGTATCAATTAACATGAACAGAAGCGAACGTCTGCTTGGCAATGAGAGATTGCTAGGTTGCCGTTGCACTCACTGACGAAGCGCGAGCTTGAGGCACGAGGTAGTAATTGCTTTCACCTTGTCTCGGAGCACTTACCTACGGTATGAGATCTCACAAACTGCAGACTGGACTTGGATTTTGTTTCGAAACTCCCCTATCTCCAGTTTATGTTTCGTCTGGGTAGAGGCCGCGCGAACGCGAGCCCCTGCTGCCACAAATTATGACGTGTGTGCCTCCCGTAGGAAGACCCTAGAGTTGTCCGGCCCGGAGTGCAATGGGGCAGACTTCTCTAGGCCATCCACCTTCCTGATCATGGATCGACCCCGCCCAGGTAAGTGAGGAACACATTGCAATTCGGGCTATTTGAATGCTTGAGACAATCCATGATCAACCAATTGTTGTGGGACATTGTTATGATCCAATCTTTATATGCTTATGCTCGAAATCCGACAGCTTATGAAGCAAAACCACTCATGTGGTGACATCGGAGCAGAGATCAGCGACTATTGATAAGTTTAGTGCACATTTAGGATGTTTGTTTGTGTTGATTGAACTGAAAAATCAATACAATTGCTGTCCTTGAGTTAGAAGAGCAAACGGTTGTCCTTGTGTTGCTCTTCCGTATTGCACTTTCGTGTTTTTCTCTCTAGTATATTGAGACAAGAGTTTCTCTGATTTCTCGACTTCGAGAAATCCCAACAAGGCCTCATTGCCACAAAGGACACCGCCCTTTAAGCTTCGGTGACACTCGTTGCTGCAACTTCAGGCAATTGCTGTGACACGACTGGGCCCTGGAGCTCGCGCCACCGCCAACCTCCACACCTCACCATATCAGCACCCATCGTCGTTCTGGAGGAACTTGGAGAATCATAAGACAAGAATCTATTATAATTTCAGAGCATGAACTGCATTGAGCATTTTCCTGAAAGGAGCAAAACCTCGTCTATTTCTCGGTTCAAATGATGAGATACCTGAGACTTTTCAACACCTGAGATTGATAAATATCTGCGAACATGTGGGGACCGAATACGTGGAAATCTATAGTTCGATGGAGATTGCTCTAAAGAGTTATATTGATGGCCCCGGTGAGAAGTTAGTCCAGAAAATGGGGTATGCCGGAAGGTGTATCCAGCGCACGGTATTTTTTTTGGTAGAAGGCGAAAAAATAGTCTGCTCTGTACTGAATATTTAGCTGCGTATCGATTAAAGGGGAGCGTGTTGGTTGATATACACCCGTCGATGTAAGTGAATGCGGCTATGAGAATGGGATAAACAGCTACCGAGACTCTCCTGTAAAGGATGAGGTCCTCGCAAGCCATTTGTGCAACTGACTCACACATGTACTGTACAGTACAGTGGGGTACAAAAATAATTTGAACTCCATTTGAAGGCAGTTTTTAAAAAAAGTTTGAAATAAGCATGGGCTCAAGTATCTAAAGAACAACTTTAAGCACTTATATCAATTTTGCAAGTGAAAATGAACATTGTAATTGAAGCACAAAGTGACAATGGTCAATTGTGGATGGAGCATGTAGATATTTAGTTCTTTGAACAATTTAACCAAAAAAAACCTTTTTCCTCCACTTATATTATAAAAAAATCCGATGTGGTTTCAACGTTTTTTACAAATTGCAATTCAGATTACAGTGGTACCTGGATAAGATCAACCTCGTTAAGATCAACGACTAGTTAAGAGCGTTGTCCCAGTCTCTTTATTATGCAAAGAGACTTTGTTTCGTCATGGTCAACGCTTGGATAAGATCAACCTTTTTGTCTGCCCAAAAACATTAATCTAATCCAAGCACCACTGTATTATTGAGAACACAACCACATTTCAAAATTTAAAAAAAAAACTAAGTTCAATTGCAGTTCGAATTATTTCCCTACCCCACTGATTGTGGCTTTGATATAAATTTGTCAAAAAGTTTGTAAGTCGGCTAGGTGAGACTGAGCTATTTGAGCAGTCAAAGATTAATTAGTACTTACATTGGTTAGCAGGCAAGCCAACCCAACTTTCTGGAATAAAATAAAGAGTCAACTCCATTATGGTAGGCAGTCCTAAAAGCGCTCTGTACCCAAAAGCGATCTGTACCTCATTTGTAGATTGTGAAAATACAGAAGTACCTCATTTGTATATAACGCATTTGGATCAAATCTTACTTAGCACTTTGGAATTTTGTATAAAATTCACAAATGCGAATTACATGTTGCAAATTTTTGCAATCCTCCCGAAAACCTATTTCGAATGAGGTCATAATTTTATTTTGAATTTAGTAGTGCTAAAAATAGGTCAGATCTCTTAAAGTGGTGCTTTTAGGACAGTCTACCTTAGTACACATGCCAAAGCTTTACTCATATTCTAAAACTTGTCCGTAGGATAGTAGGTCTGCGAGCCATTTGAGGTGTCCTGGACTTGCGGATGGAGCATGTGGACAGGTCACAAAGCCATTCGAGCAGCCCTTCAATGTTCCACAAAAATATTCACACATACCATTTTAGAAATCAGAGACTTGCCAACAATTAAGCTCGTCGGTGAGTGTCCTTGAGCAAAAAGTAATTCTACTCGTCTATGACTTGCCAATAGGTTAGCTTCAAGTTGTAACTAATTCAGGGTTTTTTAATCTAAGATTGGCATAACGTTTATCAAAAAGGGCTTTTCGATCCATTCTATGAACATCATGGCCTTATCAAGAAACATACTAGGCAACAAGTGAATGTACTCTACATCGACACTTGACTGAAGTCCATGAGGACTATCCTTAAAAAATATTACCACAATATAACTCAATATTACAAACGCAATCTCCTATACTTGCTCAGCCTAGAAACAATTGCTCAGATTTCATTACATAAATTTATGGGTAACTACTGTGATTACTTTGTAGCTTACCTAGACATTCAACTTTCACATAATATCAATAAAAGATACATATTCTGATATTCCTTCCAAACCGAATAACCCATCGACCTCATATCGGTGAAATAGACTTCAGTTTGTTCATAATTCAATACACACTGAGTGGTGAATGAGTTACACTAAAGCGGCAGGCCATGGGGTAGTCCTGAGAGGGGGAGTTGAGGCAGGGTCGCATCAAACAAGGTACTGTTCACAGCCGCTGTCAACACGCAACTTAAGGCCCTGCTGTGGTCGATGGAGGCCGGGCAGACCTGCAGGCCATGATCGGTACAAAATCCTACCTCGATCTGCCTTTCTCTCGCACCTTCACCACGTCTACCTCAATTGCATCCGTTTGCTCCTCTGAACTCACTTGCTTGCCCTGCTGGGTAGCTCTCCTCCCCGACTCTTCTTCCGGACTCTTGCTGCTTTCCTATTCAGAGGGGATTTTGTGAGATGGGCACCGACTTCTGTGAAATCGACACCGAATTCTTCGTGCTCCTGCTCCGTTTCTTGCTATGTGGAGGAAGTTCTTGTTGCGAGCGTAGTGTATTTGACGAGGTGAATCTTTCTTGCCGTTTTGTTCATTTCAGACGCTCTGTGGGTTTTTCGTGCTCTGGGGTCTTTGGAGTTTCAGTGCGATCGGTACGCTCGCTAGACACTGGATCAGAATCACTACGCAGCCATGGTTCTGGATCGCGACGCTGGCGCGACACCGTCTTCTTTCTCAGCATGGCCATTCCATGCTCCCGACCGTGCACCGCATTCCATGGCTGCCAGGGGCCTTTGATTCCACCACACCAGAGATCGTAATGATTCTGAGTTTAACATATCGCGCGTTCAGCGCCAACCCTACCCGGCTACGATCGGAGTCCCATCACTACATCGGCTGCTTGGAAAACTAGTGTTACCCCTGTCGCACCTTATTTCACTAACCCTGGCCGACTTGCTACGAGCTTGAATGCAGCCTACAAGCATGGCCGCCTGGCAGAGGTTTCGTGCATTTCTTCTGCCACCAACAACACCATGGTTATTCCCGTATTGACCATTAGTGAAACGACCATGGACCTTGAGTATCATAAAGCCTCGGATGGCGAGAGTGACTGCTACGAGATTACCAACTCAGCCGCGACTGCAGTAAAGGTGAGCCGAACCTTACCATGCAGGGTCATATTCCTGTTTTGAGATTATGTGCAAGTTAACATAGCTCTAGAAATTGGACATCGTATTGATTAACCCTTGATGATACAGGATGGGTCCGCAAGTGGGAAAGCCAAAGCAAGAGGCAGTCCAAAGTGTCCAATGTCGAAGTGCAAGGATACATTGGCTCAGCCAAACGGGCTGCCACTGAGGCCCCCGATGTGGTCGGAGCATACGATGGAGTTGGAGAATCCCATCTGAAAGGAACGAGAGGCGGCATTCCATTCCACCTTCAAGTTCCGCACCAGGCAATGCATACCGACTGACCCCTGCAAATTATCCTGTTTGGACTTTATCAAGACCCCGATGCCGGAGGCTCTGTATGCGGACTCATTGGGAGCTCGATATATCGATAAGGAACATCCTCCGGTTCTGAAGAACATGAGTGCACCAGATGTTGCTCGCATGAAGCACTCTCGCTATGGTCCAAATTTCGAAGCTCCTAGTATCGAGTTGTCACGTTCTACAAGACGACCGGAAAGTGGGAGGCACACATCTGGCACCATGCCACACTTGCTCTATAATTCCACGTACACTGCTTTTTCTGGCTGGATCGATACAACAGCTATGTCGACAACCAGATATATCCATGCATACTGATATACGGTCGGTCTGTGACAGACTCTAACTTGATTAGTGCCTTGGAAGGATCAACTCAGCCTTCAAGGCATGTAGTTGCATGTGCAATATTTCTAAGATTATTGGTCGTTGTTGCAGGCATGACCATGGCCAAGTCTACCTTGGTAAGAGCTTGGTATCTTTCCCGAAATACTTTCTTTTTTCTGGAAGCGACAACATTTACACTTGTAGGTTTTTGAGGTTTTGAATATTAGCGAATGATCATTTCATTCAGCAATCTATTCTTGATTAGAAAGTAATAAGTTGTTTCAGGGCATGGATTTCATATGTAGGGGCATCTACAACAAAAGAAGAAGCAGCCTGGTCAGTTCTGAAAACCCTTACTGATTGAGCTTTATACATATTGAAATGCTGATTCTTTCATGTATGCATGATTGTTGCTTACAGAAAGCTAGACTCCTGGTTACAGAACTGATTGCTGAACATGTTGATTGTAAGCATATAACAGAGTGCTTGTTGCTACCTTTGCAGGGCGTACGACAATGTTGCGCTTATGTTGAGTGGGAAACATGTGGACATCAACTTCAAACCATAAGACTATCAAATGGAAATTTCTCATGTACTATATTGCTCACTTGCACACTGATCACTTTTAAAATATGAATACTTTACAGTCTGTTAACAAACATGAGTAGATGGCAGCATCCTTGAAGGTTCATATGTTATTGCTACATGATACAGAAGTAGGACTATTGCGAATCGGACTGATCAGGTTAAATACTTCATCTTTCAGTTTTACATGTCAAACCTATTTATGAAAAAAGGTAGCTATTTTGAAGTGAGCAGGGTAGTAATGGTACCAGTTTGTACTTTTCTGGAAAATAAAAAGTGATAAAGTTACAATAATATTGACCAAATTTGCTCCCTACCCACATGCTAAAGGAATTCTTGAGAAAGGGCGAGCAAAAAAAGAACCAAGTTTGGGTCATTTTTGAGTGAATTTTACCCAAAAGCAATTACAGCACTTTGACCGTGAATATCTCCATGATTGATAGAATTCCACCAACATTATCAATGTGCATTTGAAGGCTTTATACATGTATTTACATAATTGATGTGTGAATTTGTACTATCCCCCCTTATAAAACATAAACTTTGTACTTTTGTGTTTTTTTGGGAGACTGTAACATACTGTGAAAAAGGTGTAAAAGTACAAATTTAGAAGTGTTGCCTATATTCTTTGAAGTGAAGTACAATGGATTTATAATATTCATAAGTAATGTCATCATCGGCCCTAAAAAAATTAGTACTTTAGGATTGAGATCACTTCTAAACCGGGCTTGAAGTTGGTTACTCCCTGAAAAAACAGATTGTGACGTACTAAGTGTTCCACCCTAGCATGCTTTTGCCCTTAAGCTGAAAGATAACTCTATTATCATCTACGATCTTGATTGACTTGCGGGAGTCTGAAGTGGGCAGTGAACTCTACATATGCTTGAAGGGAGATTATCTTGGGGCCTACCCTACTGAAGACGATGCAGCCAGGTACACAGCCGACATACTGTAACTTGAAAATTAATTTCTTTGCTACTATCATTCACTGTATCATTCTTTTCTCATATCATAATGATGATCACAAGTCGACAATGCACCTCGCCGCCAATTCTATCAACAATTCAGCATGCAAGCTTTTGTATTTTACTTTATATCTATAAGGAATCATGTATAAGGAAATGGATACCTTCATGCATTATTATTGGTTCCATTGAGCCTTGCCCGTGATGGGAGGGTTTTGCAAGTTCCTTTCAAGTTAAAACTAAGAATTAATGGCCAAGGAGTTTCCTTCCCTTATCATACTTAGAGCACTATGCCAAAATTTCTATCATTGGCCCTTCAAATTGGCCATGTTGTTGCCATTAAATGCCTTCAGTTGGTTGAGTCGTTGAGAGGAAAGGGTGGCATTGAGCTAGCTATTCAACTTAAGTTGGGCACCTTTCGTTAGTGAGGCAAGCCTCACTATTAGAGTTGGTGACTATCCTTCAATTAGTGTAAAATACTATGATTGACCCCACAATCTACGTTAGAAATTATCTCAAAAACATTAATTTTATATTTATACCCTAAATAATCAACTTTATGAGAAAAGCCGTGAAGTTTGACCATGAGTACTTTTGGAGTATTTTGCTAGGCTCTGATTTTTACACCGTGGTGTACTTTTATCCTTACACATTTTTGACAGTTTTTGACCTTTAAGAGGTAGCGAGGGCAAAAATTTCTAACCCACATTTCAAAAATATTGTGGTTTTGAATGACTATTGAAGAATATTTGGTTGAAGACAAATTCTTTTCAACCACCGTTCAAGAACATCTGAATGTTTTTGAGTTCATGTTGAGAAATATTTGCCCCTCATTGCATTTCATAGGTCGAAAATTGTGAGAGATCTATGTTACTTACGGCTTCTTGAACACCCCAGAATGTGCTATTTTAGCGGAATAATGCCTTTATATCGAATTTCAAGTTTCTTCTTGTGTGTTAGGAAATTGATATGAATCTTTTTTTTTAAGTAACAATCAATTATTAATAGATTGTTGCATATATTATCCTTATTGTACTTATATGTGGTGGATTTTTAAGTTTTACAATGTAGAGAAGCTTCAAAATATTTCGAAGAGATGAAGAAAAATGAAAAATACTTGACAAGGTGATCTTCACGAGTGTTCTTTGAGTGTACACTCAGGCATGTGAGGGGTAAGCATTTGTAGCAGCTACCAAGGAGCTTTGAGGAGGGGTACAGTAGCCCCATAGTTTTAAAGTTCCGGTTTAAATTGCCAAAGAGTATGGGGTATGCCCTTAGAGTAATTTTTATTATCAACATCTTGTCCTCTTTGTCAAGACATGATGCAGTTGTCCTATGTGTGAGATGTGGTCACAAGGGTTCGAACCTTTCAAGCTAACAAATGTTGTCAATTTCAACATGGATCAATCTTGGTATTCGAGACACTTCTTAGCATCTTCTAATGGGTTCAATTCTTTTTGGCCAAGTTTTACAAGGAGACACTTCTTAGCATCTTCTAATGAGTTCAATTCTTTTTGGCCAATTTTTACAAGTGTACTTTTCTTGTTTAATCCAAGCCCCTATGTCTCTCCTCAGGAGTCAGGCTTCCAAATACTTTCTCTGGCCTCTTTACTTATCTCAGAAGAATGCAATCTCGAGATAAATTTGGACATCATTTTCATTCCATATCAGAAGAATGCAATCTCAGGATTATTTCGCACATTATTTTCATGACATTCTTGTTGGGATGGGGATGTGTCTGTTCAATTTACCGGTCCCTGTTAACTCACAACAACCAGGCACTATAAAATCATCTACTATGGAGGAATCCGAATTTAGGGGATAGGTTGATGGGCCCCGGTAAGGGGGCAGTCCAAAGAATGGGGTATGCCGGTGAGTGTACCCAGCGCACGGTATTCTTTAGTAAAAGGCGAAAGAATAGTTCGCTCTGTGCTGAGCACCCGGCTCCGTGATCTGAAATTTCTTCGGTGCGGGTTGTTATACGCAGTCAATGTAAGTGGAAGCGGCAATAACTATGGGGTATGCAGTAACCGACTTCCTTGTGTAATGTACTCTTTGTCCTTCCCAGCATTGTCTGTTCCATCGCCTTCCTAACGCAGCGCAAAGTTACCATCACTTCAGCCTGACGCAGCTTTAGCATCTTCCCACTTCTCTCAACACTTCGCAAAATCTGCCTCTTGTCAGCGCTCCCAAGGTATTGCACATGCCATTAAATTGTTTCTTTTGTTGACCCGATCAATGTATCAATTAACATGAACAGAAGCGAACGTCTGCTTGGCAATGAGAGATTGCTAGATTGCCGTTGCACTCACTGACGAAGCACGAGCTCAAGGTAGTAATTACTTTTCCCTTCTCTCGAATCATTTCCCTACGGTTTGAACTTCACCAATTGGAAGCTTAACCTCAACTTATGTTCACTTCTAGTTACTCCACTTTATGTTTCTGTTCACCTCTAGTTACTCCACTTTATGTTTCGATTGGGTAGGGGCCGCGCGAACGCGAGCCCCCACTGCCACAAATTATGACGTGTGTGCCTCCCGTAGGAAGACACTAGAGTTGTCCGGCCCGGAGTGCAATGGGGCAGACTCCTCTAGGCCATTCACCTTCCTGATCGTGGATCGACCCCGCCCAGGTAAGTGAGATCTGTAACGCACGTCGGGCTCTTTCAATGCCTGAGACAATCCATGATCAGCCAATCGTTGTGGGACATTGTTATGATCCAATCTTTATATGCTTGTGCTCGAAATCCGACAGCTTATGAAGTAAAACCACTCATTCAGAGCAGAGATCAGCGACTATTGATAAGACGTTTTGCAATTCCGTGTTTTTCTCTCTTGTGTATGTTGATCATAGTTTCTCTGATTTCTTGACTTCGAATTCCAACTCAGTCTCATACCAGCAAGGATACCGCCCTGTAAGCTTCGGTGACACTGGTTGCTGCAACTTCAGGTAATTGCTGTGACACGACTGGGCCCTGGAGCTCGCGCCACCGCAAACCTCCACACCGCACCATATCAGCACCCATCGTCGTTCTGGAGGAACTTGGAGAATCATAAGACAAGAATCTTTTAAAATTACAGAGCATGAACATGAACTGCACTGACAGAGGATTTACCCCAAAGGAGCAAAAGCTAGTCTATTTCTCAGTCCTAATGATGAATGTCACAGAGAATTCTCAGTACCTGAGATTGATGCATATGTGCGAACAAGTGGGGACCGAACATGAGGAATGCTTTAGTTCGATGCAGATTGCTCTAAATTATGAGTTATATTAATGAGCCCCTTCACCGGCGGCATGCCGGTAGGTGCATAAGCTAGATAGTTAGGCTAATAATAAGCTTTGGTTTCCCCTAATTGGATGTGATAGATTGAAATGTCCGATTCGTGATTTGCTTAAGATGGATGACAATCGATAGTTCGACCATACACACTTTATTCCTTGGATTAGATCAAAACGGCTATTTCCTTGAAACAAAAATTATTTATTTTCTAATGAAATAATGAGAATGAAGTTTTGAAATCAATAGAATTGTACCGTTTTATTATTAGTATTTGAGATTTAATATAATTTAATTGGCTAAAATCAAATGTTATATGGTTAAATTAGAAAAAGACCACTAATCATTTAAGAATAATTATTGCCAATACTAGCAGAGAGGGCTCACAATAGGCTGATAAGCCCTTCATGAGCCCTCCCTCAGCCTCATGCATGTGCACGGTCTATCATCCTTAATTCAGTATAAGATGACCATTGGACTTTGACACAATGGAATTTTTTTTGTAGAGTAGTTTGTTACATACAATTATTGGATTTTAACCCTAAGCGCATCTTGTGCTAAATAATCACACATTAGATGAAACTTTGGAATAGCCATAGATTTTTCATTTAGAGTTTGGATGAAAGTTGTTGAGGTGGACCCTTGATCATGTCTAGTTCAAATAGAATATGCAAATTCATCCAAATTGTTATGGATTTATGGCATGTATTCCCTTCAAGGAAAGTTGTTATTGAGGTTTTGTAACATGAGGCATGTTTGACCATTGCAAGCCAATTATTCAAAAACAAACTAGTTAATTTTGTATCTTTTTAATACGATTTTGGTTCTTTTTACACACTTAAGATCTTATGATGAAGCTCAACAACTCTTTAGTAAAAAATTCTTCAATTGGATATTTATATTTTAGTATAATAGATTTTGGATAAGCAATGGTACTCAAATGCTCTGTTCAGACCTTGTGATAAATGTATAAAACATGTCAATGATTGGGCACATTCAAAAAACAAACTAGATAAATAAACCTTTGTATAACACACATGTGAGAATGTTTTTTTGGATTCATGAAAAAATTATCCAAAGTTAGTGAGGGAAATTTGAGCTATCCTTCAATCTCAATATTTAGTTCGTTCTTGACCAAACAAAGTAGAAGTTTAAGCTTTCGTATGCTTGTAGGCAATAAATAATCTAATTTCATTGCTTTGCATTTTTGCCTTTGGACAACCTATGCCTTCATTGCCTTGTTTGTGAATATTTTCTATGTTCTATATCTATATAATAAAAGAATATAAGATCCACTGTGCTTGAGGGGCGCAACTATAGGGTTTACAATGATAGGACTCATGGGTAATCTTATAGAGAGGAATGGGTGTTATATTACAGAGGATTGGGTTTAAAAACGGGTAGTGTTATTTCCAAATACCTCTTCCTAATTTTTTTGTCCTGCCGAACTGATAGGTTCCTCAGATGATAAGGTGAATAGGTGATTAAGTGATTAGGTGATTATTTAAGAGTCAACTTTACTTTTTCTAATATTAATACGATTTTAAAGATTCAGGCACTTGATTTTTTTTACTAAAAGTTTGTGACTCTTCACACATCATACATTTTAAATTATATTCTTGTGATAAAATCCTTCATCAAACTTTACATATGCATTAAGAGAATTAAGGATCACTATAAAATACAGTTCTAAGTTCTCGAATCCTCAAGAAGCATGTACAGTTGATTTTAATCAGGTAGCAATCGATTGATATTCGAAGTTTGAAATATCAGACTGTGATGAAGAAGACAAACTCCAGCAACTTCCTACCCAACACCTGCACACTCTTTCGGAGCACGAAACAAGCCCCCATTCGAAGAGAGTCAGTCTAACTGCAAGTGGTGTGGAAGTGGTGTACAGCTTCACCTTCCATGGTTTCACAATCGCTCACTTCAAGAGGTGCTGGAGTGGAATTTCAGCATCTGAAATGAGGATGATCTTGAGATTGCATGGCATGGCTCATCTCTTCACACACATTCAAAAGCCGTCTTAATAATATCTAAAGTTTTCAAACCTCAGGTTGTGATCAAGGAGGAGTTTTTCAGCAAGTGCGTGCCAGACACCTGCACGAGTGTTTGGAGCACATTAAAACCCCTGTGTGAAGAAAGAGTCGGCGTGATTGAGCTGCGTACTGGTGCTTGATCAGAATGCACCGGAGGAGGCTACTCTAACTCTGACACGAGCGGTGGGTCAAACGGGCGAATGATTTTCTTGCATGGCTGCATTCGCAGAGTGCTCCCCCTCCTCACCATATCCCTCCTCCCTCTCATCTCTCTTCCTCTCTCATGATCGACTCCTGTAAGTCCAACACCATTACAGCTTGCTCGCACTTCTCTGTCTCTCCCTCTCACCACACCGATTATTTTGCCTAAGTAAGACCAACACAACATAATTTTCTCGTGCCGTGCTCGCGTCTCTCTCCCTCTCACACACCAATTTTCACGGTCTCTTATTACCTTTTACCCAAGTCAGACGAGCAGCACTATTTTCTTGCACTTGCGCTCCTCCTGTCTCTCTTCCTCTCACCTATTTGCACAATTCAGACTAGCACAGCACAACTGGCGATGCACTCCTCCCGTCTTTCTTGCAACTGACCATGTAACTTACAGCTTGACAACTTCCTCTTGCTCAGGAGGAGCAATCGGTAAGTCGATTAACTTCTGGGCTGTGTTGATTTACGAATCGTGTAGCTAGGATGATCTCACAGTTGCCTTTTCTGCCCAACTTGATGGCAATACCTCTGCTCAAGAAGAAGAAACTAGTCTGGTTGAGGTTAGTAGTGTCTTCCGCGATGACACTGTTGGTAATCTAGTTTGGAGATGACTCTGTCGATCACCGTCTGAGAATCACCGTCTGAAATCTCCCTCGAGGGTTTCGTTAAGTTTTTCAAGCATTCTATTTTTTCGACGGATCGTCTGAAAATGGTCGGTGTAGAAGGTCTGGCCGAACTCTAGATCGAAGCATTCGTAGAAGATGATGTATTTGTGTGTGATCTTTCCATTTGTTGTACATTGTATTTGTTGGACTGAGCACAGTTTGTGTTGTATAATCCCGAGAGATGGGAGGGTTTCCTTCGATCACTGTCACACGAACGACTCAACAGGTTGGTTTCCGGTGGTGGCTTGCTGAGTTTGTAGAGTCCGTTTTTGCAGGTACAGGGCTCTAAGCCTGTAAGTTTCGAGGTGAACGAAAACTCTCGTAAACTGCACGAAGCAGAAATGGTGCACGATTCTCCAAGCGAGTCCAACGTGCACGTGCAAGAATTCCTTAGCACCAAAAGTGAGGGACTTGGATCACGTAAGTTCCTCTTCATACTACAATTCGGTCTTTTCTTGTTCAGGCTCTGAAAGGTGATTGAATTACATGATGAGCACTAAGAGTTCTGATTCAAGCTTGTCCAGAGAGCAGATCGATCACCCTCAAACTTCCGTCTGATGTTAAACTGTGGGAACACATTCATGTTGTGACTGCTTTCAGTGATCCAACACTTCCAGAAAGGCACAGGCGTTTATACTGCGGTAAGTTCATCTCTTGTATTCTACGATTCCCGAACTACCCATTGATTGTCTAGACTAAACAATGGGATGTTGTCTTCATTGTTTCTCTGGACGTTTGAAACTTGGATTTGTTTGAACGTTCGAGGCTCAGTTTGTTTGACGGTCAATACTCAATTTGTGTGAACTTTTTAAACATTAGCCATCCTCAATCGCTGATAGTGAAATCAGAAAGTCTGCAGTTAACGTTTCTCAACGTACATATCACCAGGTATGAAAGAAGGACGAGAAGATTCATGCACACAGTCCACGATCCCAACGAGCTTAAAAACGGAGGCTAATGTGGGTAGGATGCAGCCACCCAGCAAAGGCAAGGTCAGGCGGACGTGTACGCAAGATCACATTGCTGAAAGCTCCAGGCGCCTAACACGCTCTGTTGCCCATTAGCGAGCACATTCTGAAACCACGACAAACCGTCCAAGCAATCAGATTCCTGTTGCAGCTCCCAAGAATGTGCCGCCGACTACGCTTCTGCAAGCTCGTAAGGTGTCGCGGCTCAATGAACGCGCCACTCCGCAAGCTCCCAAGGTGCTCAAACAGACTGCCCCACGGATTCAGCAGGCTCAAACGACTAACCTGCCGAGCAGCACAATTCCTGTGGCAGCTCCCAAGAGAGTGCAGCGGACTACTCTTCAGCACGCTCCTAATTAGGTGCAGCTGCTCAACGAGGTCGCCATTCCGCAAGCTTCCAAGGTGCTCCAGAAGACTCCCCAATCGATTCGGCAAGCTCCCAAGGTTGGTCAGACCAGTGAGGAACCCGTTCGGCAAGCTCCCAAGTTTCGGCAGCCTAAACAGCGAGCCATTCGGCAGGTTCCTGTGTTCCAGCAATTGATTGAGGAAGCCATCCGCCAAAAGCAACTTTCTCAAGAATGCTCAACCTCAGCGAATCAGTTGGAGATTCATCCAGTATCGCAGTCACAGATCAATCTGGCTGCTGCCACAGCTGCCTTGGACGAGTTTGGTACTGCAATGTCTGAGGTTCATCGTGCATCCTATTTGCAGAACTCCAGGAACGAAGAGCCTGGTTGCTCCTGCCCCTGAAGCTATTCCGGCCCCTGAAGCTGCTGTTGAAGCTGTTCCGGCCCCTGAAGCTGCTGTTGCGGCCCCTGAAGCTGCCCCTGCTGAGCCTTGCAACAAGAAGAAGAAGCTCCTCGATTCGAATCAGGAGCTGGGTGATTCAAGCACTAAGTCGTGTAAAGGGTAAGTAACTCAATCTACTTGGACTGGTTTAGCAAAAAGCAAATCTCAGTTGCATTTAAGCTCCATGTTCGGTCTGCTCAGCAGTCTTTGTTATGCTCTGTGATTTGAATTCGTCTCTTGTTGATGAACATATTGCCTCAAGTGCAGAGACCGTGAAGTCGAGGAGGGTGCTAAGACACTCGTTCTCCTCAAAGGAGCGATCAGGTCGGACTGCTTGAAGATAGGAACAATTAGATGTAAAGATATTGGATAAATCTCATGCAATGTGTAACCTTCCAGTTAGTTGTGACCAAGGTGACCTCTGTAGATGGTTTGGTGCCAAGTGACATATTGTATGTAAGAATCGTATGTGCAATAAAGTTTTTGTATGCATCTTCAATAGGTTATGGGTGCCACCTTACGCTACGTATTAAAGTAATTGGTTAGTAATACGTCTCCAAACAATTGTTCTTGGTTTGCAGGCTTTGAGCCTATTCCACAAGGCTCGTGGAATGTTTTACTTAGTCGCAGATGATCAAGAGTTATATGTTTGAGGTATTGGTGATATCTTAGTTACTTCAATCCTACGTGGTCGTACTTGATATCTATGAATCTTATTTGTCATTTTGTAAATTCTTCCAAGAACCATAGTGGGTTAACCCTTAAGTGCCCACAGTGTCGTTTTTCGACATTCTGGATGTGAGGCTCCGTCTTTGGTGCACAACCCCGTTTTCATGCCATCGATTTTTCATCCGCCGTTTTTTTTGCCCAACTCTTCGGTGGGTTTACTCTACTCCCTCCTTGGGTAAATAGTAAAAACCTTGATCCTCAATTTGTGAGAGTGGGCGAAAGAGATTTTGCATGAAAGTTTTGGTGGTGTGATCTTCACCCCTTTTTTGCATGGATCTTGAAATCCATAGCTCCAAATGGCATGCAACTTGACGGTCATACTAATTGCTATGCTCCAAAGAAGATCCTACGGTTGGATTTTCCATTTTTATCTTTTATTTGTTTTTACGCAGTTTTGGAAAAATCAGCGGTATTACCAACTTTTAGGAGCTTTACCCCCCCTTGGGCGTTTAGGGGTTAAGTTAGTTCCTCAAAGTCTTGGTTCCTTATTGAACACATTAAGAAACAAGTAAAGATTTATCTATAGTTTTCTATAACTAGCTCTAAATATATTCAATTGGAACTTCCTCGCAATAATATTGCAAGTAGCAAATTTGTGTAAACACTTTTCAATAAGTGATAAGCTACTATTACCAAAACAAGAAATTTATTGGTACTTTGAAAAATCTTTGCTATCGTGAGTAGTTTGGACTTTGGAGAGACGGAGACCAATAAGAATTCAAGAAACCCAAAATTTATGAAAAAAATCAATAGTTCAAACTCTTTTAATTTATTGAAACAATTCAAGTTATAAAAAGTAGCTCTAGAGAGAGATAAAAGAATACAATCAAAGAATGATCTACCTTCTTTTTTTAAGATAAATGCATGTATTCTTATTATAATTTTGGCTTATCACAATCAATCTTGTAATTGTAAGCCACAAAATTGGCCAATGATGGAGTTCTCAAACTTGTACATATCTATTATTACAATTAACACAAAGTCACAAACAAGGAGTCAAGGATGATAATTACGATTCAAACTTACGAAAATTATCTAAAGTTTATTATTTTTGAAATCTCCAAGAGACAATCACTTTTTCTAATTTTTACCTTTCAAACTAAAATCTTACATCAAATTGAACATGACAAATATACTTCTAGGATGTAAAGAGGTTGGGAGGTCATATGAGCACCGAAACCCCAATTTAAAGCTCAAATAGATCTATTGTTTTTACCTTTCAATCTCATATCTTCTAATTTACAACTCCAATGCTTAATCTTATTTTATTTTTAAGTCTCAAAGGTTAATGTTAGTGAAACGAGGCCTACTATATTTTTTTTATTGGATTGAGATATTTATCATATGTCGGATGAAAAGATTCAAAAAGTAGGGATGAAAAGTTTTGATTACTTTTATTACAATTACTTCTTATATCCAAATTACACATTCTTTGTTAATTAAGTTTATACACTATACACTTCATCAATTTAGTTTTTTAAAATTATTGATCTAAAACTTTTATAATTTTGTAAGTCTTCTATCGAAGATTGTGCAATTTAGAATAAAATAAATGTTACTTTTTCAAAAAATAGTAAGTGTGATATAAACTCAATAGAATTAATTGAACTTCTAACTTCTGCATCTAATAACTCCCAATGTCAACATGAGCTGGCTTTAACAAGGTCGATTTGACTCTAGCTCTCAACTACTATAACTTGAAATCAGTGCCTAACAACGGCGTTTTAAAAAATCTTGCCTTGTCTAATCTTGCCTAATAGGAAATATCAAGTAACTAAAGGCAGAAATGACGGCAATTCGTTAAATGATGCATAGAAAGTGTTTCAAATGACAAAGAAGCTCCGTGTCATTTGCATCATGCCATTACCAACATCTTATCATTTTTGTCAAGCCATGATCCAATTATCCTATGTGTGAAAGGTAGTCACAAGTTTGGACCTTTTGAGCTCTCATAAACGTCTTGATTTTCAACATCAATCTTGTCAATTAAAACACTTCTTAACCCCTAAACGTCCCTAGTGTCAAAAAACGACATTTTGGATGAAGGGCAGAAACTTTGAAGAGCCATAACTTCTTCATCCAAACTCCGTTTTTGACGAAATCACTTGGGTTAGGTCACAAATCAAGTCTAGTTTATGTGGTGAAAATTGCATACTTATAAAATGAAGTATGAATAAATGGCATGGATTTTAGTGAAGGCAGCTTTTGTTTTTGGGTTTTCAAACATTTGGCATGTTTTACCATTGCAAGCCAATTATGTGAAATCTAAAATAGTTCTTCATGAATTTTTTTTCATATGTTTGATATTTTGATGCATCCCAACAACTTTGTAGTTGGAAGTTTTTTGATCTAGATAACTTTGGTATTGGCTTTGCTATGATGTTTCTACAATGAAAAAAGTGTAGAAATGGATGATTTTTGAAGAGCTAGATCTCCTTCATCCACCGTTAGATTTTGACTTTATTTTTTGGGATGGATTCCAATTAAAGTCTATTTTTAGTGGTAGAAACCTTGACCCAATTGAGGATATATTGAAGAAAAGGCATGGATTTGAGTGCGAGGGGTCTAGTTTTGGACTATTTTTTCTTTGTAAATTTTTTGGCAGTTTTCACGACTACAAGGCTACTATTTGAGCCAAGATTTTTTTTTTGATGAATGTTTTTGGTACAAGAGTGTCTTTGAGATGAAAATGAACAACTTTCTAGTTGCTGATTTTTTGATTGCAAATTTCATGTTGGTAGTATTTTCACTTCAAAGTGGAAATGATGGTATTTTGTAGCTTGTTTTGCGCACTAATATGTTATGATCTTGCAATCTATGAGGTCCCATGAGTCAAGTTTTGATCCACATGATCTACTACAAGTCTATTACAAGTTTGTACGGTTGAGATCTGAATAGCTTATCTTTATTTTCATCTATATCACTTTTTTTGAAAATGAGTTTTTGGCTAAAAATACCCCAAGGACGTTTAGGGGTTAAAATTGATTTTTGGCAAATTTCTACTAGTGTAAGACTTACAAAAAAACTAACTATCTAAATTGCATGTAACTCTTGACTCACAAAGTTTTCAATTAAACATTTATTAGTTTTAAATCATTTGCTATTATTAGTTGTGACAATTCTTATACTCTAATTATATAAGTTACCCTCTTATCATATGCTATTTATAGATGTAAAAACTACTCAAAATATGCTATGAGAAATGTAGAAGATCTATGTTTCATAAAATAGACTTCTTTGAGATTCCCTTTCCAAATGGACTCTTTGTTTGAAAAGAAACCCTTAGCTTTTAAGAAATAAGACAATTTATCACTGCATGACTAAGGTTGCTGACACAAACATGCTATGGATTTTTAATATTTCATGATGCACATGTATATATGTTTCACCCATTATCTACAAGGTAATAAAAATATCAAATATTGCATTAACTACAATGTGAAGACTTAGGAACGCTTTAGATGGGAAGTCAATGTGTTCATGGGGCTCAAAAAAGACAATTATCCTTGTCATGTGATTGATTCATTAAAGATATTCTAAAAAATGAACCAATGACATGAGAATATGATCTCTCTCTTTAGGCCCCAAGATTAGCTTAACGCTCGATGTGAAGCGTTTGTTAAGGGCCTACTCATTGGTGCCTTACAAGAAAGACTTTAGAAAAGAGTCATAAGCCTTGCCAACATAAAAAAATGAACCACCACAAGCTAAATGGGGAAAAGATTGTTGAATAACATGTGGTATATCAAACATTTGTTTGTAGATTAAAATGGTAAGCCCATGAAGGTGCTTCCAAATTATTGAATAGCAAGATGTAAACTTCCATGAGTCCATGGCAGGATCTCTAAAGTGCATGCATAAATCTCCTAAAATCTATCATACAAAGGCGAAAATGAGATACTGATTGAATTTTCCATAGTTGGATGTGATACATCGAAATGTCCGTCCTCATGGATGACCGCAGGAAGTTCATCTATCGCACGTTCATCCAAAATGGCCGTCTCTCTAATTTTTGAACTTGCACTAATCTGCATCTGCCCTCGGCCTTCACCACCGGAGCCTTCGCTTCCCTTCTCTTCTCTTCTGGAAGCTTGTGCTTCTCTCGCGGCCTCTTGTTCCTCCGGGTTCACTTCTCTATCACACTCGCTACTCAATGTATAGGTGATCTCTGCCACTTCGGGAGATCCGGTTCCCAATTTTGGAGCACCACTGTGCAGGGAGAACGACGGTGGAAGTTTCTGGAAGCGCTCGGGCAGGGTCGGTCCGCCGGTCGGTTGAAGCCGGCGATGAATTAGAGTGCATGCCCTAGAGGAGGTCCTGGGGGTTGGAATGTAATTATGTGGCGAGGAGTGTCGCATGCCCGACTGCAGCAGCCGGCAGCATATTCCTGGCGCAGGAGTGCTCCTTGTGATTGAGGAGCCCCTTGCTAGGCTGCGGTGTTTGAATTTCTGTGTTGTTATAGAATTGAGGCCATTAGGGTTTGAAATCTATGCGTCACTGGTATCGACGGGATCCGGCAGCAGAAGTGGTTAGGGTTTCGGATATTGCTCCGTAGAATTGGAGTTGCGGTGCGATCAGATGACGTCTGTGGAAGGAACGTATTGGTGTCATCAGTGCAATCGGACTGTGAGGCCGACGAGTCGGGATGAATTGATCTGCCCGACGTGCAGCGGGGGTTTTTTGGAGGAGATCGATAGCTCCACTGCGAACGATTTCCCAGGAGCAGGTGTGCACGATGCGTTCGGATTCGGGGGCGGTGACGTGGATGGAGGCGATCGGTACGATGCACCAGGGGGTGTGTCAGCAGGATTTCGGCGATATCAACCGGAGGCGAGAGGAACACGGGGCTATCCGGGTCGGAGCGGACAGGGCCACCCGGCGGTGCTTCAGGTGCTAGAGGCGATGTCGGCGGTGCTACAGCAAATCCAGCCTCCTCAAGGTGGGCAGGGACAGGAACAGGAGGGTGGCGAGGGGGACCCGAGCGGTGACGGGACGCGGGGAAGGGCGGGACGAGAAGGAGTTGGAGGTATGGGAGGGGAGGGGGGGTTCAATCCGATGATGATGCTGCAAGGGCAGATGCAGAACTTTCTGGGAGGAGGAGGAAACGTGGAGGTCTTCTTCGACAATGGGACGGGGAATCCGAGGCGACTGCCTGGAAATTTCGGAGACTATTTTCTGGGGCCAGGGCTGGATCAGCTGATCCAACAGCTGGCGGAGAACGACCCGAACAGGTACGGGGCTCCTCCGGCGTCGAAGAGCGCGGTGGAGGCTTTGCCGAGGATCAAGATATCGGAGGAACATTCGGGGACAGACGCGGCACAGTGCGCAGTGTGCAAGGACGAGTTTGAGATGGGAGCTACAGTGCGGCAGATGCCATGTAAGCACATGTACCACGACGATTGCATACTGCCATGGCTGGAGCAGCACAATACATGTCCAGTGTGTCGATACGAGATGCCAACGGACGATCAGGACTACAATCAGAGGCGGGCAGCAGGGTCTCAGGGTGCGAGCACCGGTACGGCGGCATCGAGTGCAGCCCCCGCGGCAAATAGCGCGGGAGCTGGTGCGGAGGCAGGAGGCACGTCCGGGGGGTTCACGTTCTGGGGCTCACCGGCAGGGTTCGGGTTGGTGCCTGCAGAGGCTGTTGGAGTTGGCAATCGTGATGCGGGATCGAGCGGGCCGGCGAGCGGGTCTCAGACGAGCAGTGCAGCTCCAGCAGCAGCAGCGAGTGGTGGCATTGGGAGACGGTTTTCGATCCATCTACCATGGTTTCGGTCGTCGGTACCTCCGGCGCCAGCGCCTCCTCCAGGACCGGGTCCGTCAGAAGGTGGTGGAGCAGCAGGGAATCAGAGCCCTAGCAACAGTAGAGATGAGCCGCACCCGGAATCGGAATAGCACGGTTGTGCTTTCGAGTTCTTTGGATGTGAGTAGCGTTTCCTTGGGGATGCCAAGCTTTTCCGTTTTCTTCCAGAGAATGGGTTTGGTTTGTGCAAGGAGGGGCATTGTGCGCTACTTCTGTCTCTGTGTTAGGTAGTTAGTCATCCAGGTTCTGTTCATGGCTAGATGGTTGCATTGCGTTTGATCTGTTTATAATCCATTGTTCCGATCAGGGAATGCTTGTAGCTTTAGTGGCCGTAGTTTTAGTTCTCTGTATTAATAGCGAGAATTTACTGCATGTGTTACATCATTCCTTTTCGTAGCCGCACACCCGGCAGATATGTATGAAACTAAAGCATCATAAACATCGTTGCGGTTATGCAATTCAGTTCTCATTGATCTCCTTCAGTTTGGTTGGTGGAAAGTAAGTGCAGGAAGTCTGTTCCACGTGTACCAGGTGATAGAGCAGGTGTAGTTGCTGTACCAGTGGATGTTCTGGAGATGCATCATGCTTGGATATGTTCCGATGCTCGGATTTGTTTCACTCTGTCCACTGAAACCTGAAAATGTGAGGACCAGTTCACATGTATTATTGTTGATACTGGGGCATGTCAGTGATTCCATATGTGTGCACGTTCTGTGAGCAAGCTTTCACTTCTCAAAAGACTTTGATTTGACGAGTGGCAATATGGGGTGAAGATCGTTAACCGTGACGATGCAACTGCAGGTTTAGGTGACCACGTGGTACTCCTTGAATGATACTGGGTGAGTGAAGACCGGAATATGTATAGGACGCTCAAGACAGTATCTTTCACATTGCATTGGTATTTGAGATGCAGTTGTGAGTAGCATTTGTAGTATCCATATGGTGCACTGTGCATGCAAGTTGATGGTAGTCTGGTTGAGTACTGACAGTACTCAGTCTGGTTGAGTACTGATCAATGACATGTATCTTATGATCGGAGTGCAGAGCAGCGTGACGAGCTATTGCTCTTTGTCGGGGGGCATTCGTATGTTTTGGGGCTGCCCTTAGAGAGGAGGAGGTCGCCTGAAGTTTCTTCATGCGCAGCGAATGACTTGCAGGTGTTGGGGATGTTTGGAGATCTTTGGCTGTGAGTGAGGCTGAGGTTTTGGCCTAGAGCGTACTGCTGAGGTGCAGCTTTGCGAGTTAGCGTCTGTCATCTCTCCTCGAGCTCTGGCCGTAAAAAGTTCTTCAAGTAATCGTGCCATTACTTCAGTGAGTTTGGGCTGGACTTGACAATTGAGTGTAACTGAGCATTGTTAACAGGATACCTTAGGTGGAAACCTATGGCTCATCCCGCTTTTTTGTAGCTGAGACTCACAGATTGAAAAAAATAAAGCTAGAATGAAAGGAGACAATTTGTTCATGTATCTCACAGGTCAAGGTTCCTTCGTACAGGTGGTAAATTGTCAGTTGTATATACTGGTTACGAATCATGCTGCTGGCCGAAGCTAGTGCCCTGGATATCATACGAATCATGCTTCTTTGGGGGTATATCCATGGAGATGGATACAATTGCGGCATCGATTGCAGTATTCGTCTATTGAAATTGACTAGAACGTGTTGTGCGAGTTTGTTTATCCTGTAGTTTTTTCGTACGTGTCCACCTGGCTAGAATGGGAATGGATGCTATGAACTTTCTCGTGGCCTCTGCCATCAGGTAGGTCATAATCAGTACGCGCTGGAAGCTGCTGCGCACTGCACAGGAGCATTCTAGCCGCCACGAAGCCGCACTGGCAGTGAAGTTGAGTTGGAGAATTCAGAAAGACATGCAATGATCCGTCATGCTTCGTACAGCATTCCTGTGCCTGTGGTTGCTTTGGACGGACTTGCCGATGGTTTTGGTTTTGTTGCTGGCTGCCACACCCTTACACATGCAGTCCATCACTTGTTGAGTGTCGTTAGTGTTGCTGAAGAAGATGCTCTATATTTGCTATATTTACCAGTGTTGGTTTTTTATATATACTGAACCTGGGTCTCAACGAGCTCGATCAGCTTGTGTGAATGGAGACAAGGTCCTCTAGATCTTCGAGAACTCATAACGCAATGAAACTCTAATCAAAGTGAATGTAAATAACAAAGATGATATTTCTCAGAGAGAGCACTGCGTTCTCCTCAGTTTCCCGGAACGGAGGCATTAATAATTGTTAGAGTGAGTGCGAAGAGATAAGCATAGAAAGCCTGTCGGGATTCAGAGGATGTACTGAACTACTGATCGCAGTGGCCATATCCGATTTCGGGATCAGATTGATGGGCCCCGGTGAGGGGCAGTCCAGAAATTGGGGTATGCCGGAAAGTGTAACCAGCGCACGGTATTCTTTAGTAAAAGGCGAAAGAACAGTTCGCTCTGAGCTGATCACCCGGCTCTGCATTCGACTTTTAATTGGTGCAGGTTCTTATACGCAGTCAATTTAAGTGAAAGCAGCAACCAGCATGGGATAAAAGTCACCGAGTCTCTTGTGTGAATTACTCGTTCTTCTTCACAGCATTGCATTTTTCATCACCTTCCCGACACTCCGAGCCTGACGCAGCTTGAGCATCCCCTCTTGACACTTGCAACATCTGGTTCTCTGTCAGCGCTATCCTGGCGGCACTCGCTGTTCAGTCCACTCAAGAAGTATAAGCATATATCGTACGTTCTTGCGACGTGATGCAGGTAACACTCTCAATTTAAATTTCTCGAGACAGCTCAAGACGAATGAAAATGCCACTGGACGATTTATACCCAGGGAATATGCGCAGTATTAATCACGAGTCTGCAGTGGCTCCAACTGGTATGTTTCGTTGGGTAGGGGCGCGACGTGATGCTGGTAACACTCAATTTAGATGTCTCGAGACAGCTCACGATTTTTGAGTCTGCAGTAGCTCCAAGTTGTGTTTCGCTGGGTAGGGGCCGCGCGAACGCGAGCCCCTGCTGCCACAAATTATGACGTGTATGCCTCCCATAGGAAGATACTACACTCACCCGGCCCGTAGTGCAATGGGGCAGATTCATGTAGGCCATCCACCTTTCTGATCATGGATTGACCCCGCCCAGGTAAGTACTGGTAGGATCGCAATCGGGACATTTTGAATGCCATTGACAACTCGCGGTCCGCCGAAAGATATGGGGCATTTACAAGAACGGGTTGTTCTGCACATTTCAACACCCAAAAACTCAGCGGAAGAGAGCATATACTTCGGCAGTTTGTAGCATCTGGAGGGCTTTTAACTACTTGCGGATCATGCCTATCGTGCACATCAATGCCCTTGCCTATCAAGTCAGCCATCGAGGCTTTGATGCAGAACCAGATGTATCTGTATCTGATGTCATTTCTTTTCTTGAATATCTTCGTAGAGGAAATTCACTGTGTCGATTTCAGTTCCAGTGTAAGACCCGTAAAGCAAACAACACGATGTCCGTAGTTTTTAAGAGAACACAAACCGACTTCAGATCAGCAACCATGACAGCCACTTGGACTATTCCACCAATGTTGTGCGTGTGAAAATGACTTCCAGTCGGTTTCTCCGACTCTCACTAACTGAAGGTTGTGATCCTCAAACGTATGTCGGACTTTTGTTCCGTTAAGTGTTTAATGGCCCCTGTCACATTTGTAAGAGAAGACTCTTCATCATCTAAACTGTTGGAACTCCAGCTTGACAAACTGGAAAATTAAGAATAGTTCATGCTTCGCTAAAATATACTGACAAAGCAGAGCCATGCTCTGTTTCTAGAGTAGGGTCAGGACACAAGCGGAGTCCTGTTCTTGAGGGCTGATTTCAAGATGAATTGCAGCTGCTCAAAGGTTGGGTTACGACTAAGGGCCGGATACCACTGTGGTGGAAAAGTCCACCCGGTCAAGATACAAGGAAATTTCGGAATGTGATTGGTTGAAAGTGAGACTTTTGAAATGGAAAATATAATCTTTGACGGACTCCATACCTTCTCTACTATAGTAGGAACTTAGTTAACTATGTAGAATCTTAGTTTTTGGTGAAATTTTAAAGCTTTTTGGAGCTAATTCATTTTGAGCAAATTTCCCATATACTGCAATTTTGGGCACAACATCATATTGGTTAAATTGGCCAATCCCTATTATTTTGGCCGCTTGAAATAGTGTGTGTACCACAAATGAAAACAATGCCATGTAGATAATTACATTAAAATCAACATGCATTGAGATAACTTAAATAAATATTAAATATATTTTCCCATTTAAGAAATATTTTACTCATTTTTGATACCTTGTTAAATTTACTGTACAATTTCTTTACAAAAAGTAGATTTCTTACATTATACGTATTATTCTTTACAATAAAAGTAAAACTCTTTACAAGTAGTGTATATTTCTTTACACTTATTGTAAATTTCTTTACAAGTAGTGTATATTTCTTTACACTTATTGTACATTTCTTTAAAAGTATTGAATACTTCTTTACAATCATTCCAGTACGAATACTGGTATTTCTTTACAAATACTATGTATTTCAATTATCGTATTCTACACTAATCGTATGATTCTTTACAAGTATACAATATTTCTTTACTATTAGGGTATATTCGTATATTCCTGTACAAGTACTCCATATACCGTATAAATCTTTACATATACGAGTACTGCATATTTACTTACAAATACTATGTATTTCTTTATTTGTATTGTACAATAACCGTATAAATCTTTACAAATATGCAGTATTTCTTTACGATTAATGTATTAACTCTTTACATTAACCGTATAATTCTTTACACCATGTGTATATTTCTTTTTGTACATTTCTTTACAATAAGCGTAAATTTTTTCACACCTACTATATATTTAGCGAACATTACTCTAAAGTTCTTAACGATTAGTCTGGATAACCTGAATCAAGTTAAAATGGCAACAATCCGATAACATGGCACAATTTTAGGGTGAAAAATTGAGAAAAATATGTAGAGATATACGTGAAATGGGGACATTGTGGGGATTACATGGAAAAAGGCGTAATCTGGCGAGAATTTGTGAAGCAAAAACCATGAAACTTGGCAAGAATCGCCAAAGTGACCAAGATTCATATAGTTTCTAAGCAATGTGCATTCATAAATTTTCTCATAAAGATACACTTTCAAGATTTTATTTCCTAATATAAGTGGTACTAGTTACACCTCTATTGGAATTTGTGAATCCAACAATGTGTATCGCAAAGACAAGGTCATTTCCAACACATTCTTGAGAATCACTTCATCACCATCGTTTTGGTCCTCAAACATGATTACACGACACATGAACTTTCAAGTTTTATTTCGTAATATAAGTGCCACTACATCTGCCGATCTTCCCTCCACGAAATATATCTTGTAATCCTAGATAGAAGGACGTTCTCTCATAAAACAACTATGAATGATCACGGATGTCAAAGTGCATTGCTTGCAAAAGATCGTTCGCCCTTGCGAAGAGTGCACTTGGACAAATGGATACAGCACAGGTATTGAAAGTAGGAACCTCCTTGTGACTAATCTACCCTAAACCATTCTTGCCTATCGAGTGATAGATGGAGGGGATCTAAAGGATGCTTCTCGCTAGAGCAAGAGCAAAGTGAGAGGATCTGAAGACAAATACTATGCAACCTCCTAGGCTCGCAATGAATCTTTATTATCCGAGACTCGTACGTGAGCCTTTTGTTTACACAACCCATGTTTCAGCCTGCTGGAAAAAACGCAAGAGTGATACAACAGATGAATCTCCTTTATCCCCTTAGTTTCATAGGTGGGTTCCCCCACATCTGTGTATCGCTTCATCGTTCCCGGCTCCGTTAGTCCGTGCTCCTCGACGAACTTCGCCCCGTTGCGCTTCTTCCTGAAAGTGTTGGGGCAGAAATTCGATGCGTGGAATGCGAAAATAATCCCCAAATCCCCAAAAAATTGGTTTCAAGATACCTCCGCTTTCTCTTCAACATGTCGAGCCTTCTCCATCATGGCCAAATTTATGATGCAATTCGCCTGCTGTGAGAACTATGATGAGGATTGTGACGGCTTCAGTTGCATCTGTCCTTAGTATTATATTGATTGCTTGCGTCCACTTCCAGTGCCCCTTTCAAGAAGTTCTATTTTTATTTCCCCTTCAATTCATACAATCTCCTCTCCACACATGGCATGCGGAGAGGAATGAAACGAAGGGGAAATAAAAGTAGAGAGTCGAGGCCATGGTACAGACAAAATATGTTCTGGAGTTATCTCTTGGGATGTATAAAATTCATTGATTCATGCACCGAAAGAGATGACTCAAGAGCATTGTGTTTGTTCCATGGCCTCGGCTCTCTACTTATATTCCCCCCTCGCTCCATACCGCTGCGTTTTCATGTTGAGCAATTTCTGATCCCACAACCCACGTTTCCGCCCGGTGGACCGACGCAAGAGAGATACCACAGATGAACCTGTCTGGTGGAAGCCCTTTTTCTTTTTCTCCTTCGTTTCATTTGCGAGCTCCTCCACATCTGCGTAACGCATCATTGATCCCATCCTCGTCGTTCCGTACTCCTCGACGAAGTTCGCCAATTGCTATCCTTCCCGCAAGTGTCGGAGCGGAAATCGAATGCGTGGTTCAATGCGAAAATAATCCACTTGACAGGGCAAAGAGAATCGACATATTGCTCGAAACCCCATTGTAGTTTTGTGCCTGCAAGCAAATCCTGTTTACATGAAATAATACTGTTCAACCTTTTCGCATTTTCGCTCGTTCTCCGGCTTGCGTCATTTTTATTTCCCCTTCGTTTCATTGGTGGGTTCCCGTACATCTGCATCCCTCTTCATCAATCCCGGCCTCGTCAGTCCAAAACTCCTCGAGGAACTTCGCTCCCCTGCTCTTCTTGCCGTAAGTGTTGCAGCAGAAATCCAATGCGTGGAATGCGAAAATAATCCACTACCTGTTTTTATTTCCCCTTCGATTCATACAATTTGCTCTCCACACATGACATGCGGAGAGGAATGAAACGAAGGGGAAATAAAAGTAGAAAGTCGGGGCCATGGTACAAACCAAATATGTTCTGAAGCTATCTCTTGGGATGTATATAACTAAGTGATTCATGCACCGAAAGAGATGACTCAAGAGCATTGTGTTTGTTCCATGGCCCTAGCTCTCTACTTATATTCCCCCCTCGCTCCATACCGCTGCGCTTTCATGTCAAGCAATTTCTGTCCTTCATCCGGTGAGCTACTAATACTGTTCAGTCTTTTCGCATTTTCGCTCGTTCTCCATACTGCCACATTTTTATTTCCCCTTCATTTCATTGGTGAGTTCCCCCGCATCAACATCCAGAGAGCTACTGAACGAGCTCCATAGTCTCCCTTTTTTTCCCTTAGTTTCATTGAATGGCTTTGCGCTCTCCAACCGAGTAGTCTTGTTTTTTTCCCTGAGTTTCGTTCCTCTCAAAGCATCAATCGGGGGGTGGAGAGCAAGCGAAAAACATCCACGCTCCGACAAGTATACAGGTGTGCTTGTTCTCGTTCTCCAGCCTGTGTCATTTTTATTTCCCCTTCGTTTCATTGGTTCTCCGTCAGTCTGCATCAATGTTGGACGAGTTCCATATCTCCACGACGTATCAAGCGTTCTCCCTATACCATCGTTCAAAACCTCCACCTTAACATCCTGCCGGGCCTTAGTCAGATTCGTATCTCCTGAACAATTTTGACATTCCTTCAAACATCCTCAAACATCCTTCTTCATGAAGTTGAAGCGAGACTCACAGTAATGCTAGTTTACGGTCATACCGGACCCCGGATCTGAACGACGGATTTGAACGTGAATCATGAAAATTCAGCAAATCAATGGTACCGATGCACCAACAACTCGTCGTCAGACATGATTTTTTTTTTCCCTTAGTTTCATTCAAGTCGTAAAACTTCTCTACATCCATCGCCAGGGTCCAATAAACTACATAGGTGGATAAAAATGGCTTCGAGTGGACTCCCGTCAATGTTGCTTTCCTTGGGGTGCTTCAGCTTGGTGGTCCACCGCACAACTGTCGACGTATCGAATCCCCTCCCCGGAAGATCTTAGGGACATAGCGAACGTTGTTACCGCCACCGGTTCGTTCCTTTGCCATCTTGGATCCATCCGAAAGCCAATCCCACATGAAATTAGACTGGCATCGAATTGAACAAACGAGACTCAAATGTACGGGGGACCAATGCTTGGTAAATTCCAAAGTAATCCACCACCAGGTCCAAAGACATCGCTCGCATTGACTCCATCTCCGCTGCCTCTTAAGTCCACCGATCCTATTTTGAACCTCTGTTGATCACATATTTATTTTCGTGGATGAGAAAATATGCATCTCCACTGTACTTCAAAATCTTGTGCTGGACGGACTGCTAATTTATGGTCGTCCCGGACCGTGGCACCCCAAACTTCTGGACGACCATCGAGAACCATCTAAGTCAGCTGGGATGAATCTTCGGGGCACGCTAGTTTAGGGTCGTCTCGGACCATAGCACTCTGGCTTCCAAACAACCGTCGATAATCACGCAAGTCGATCAGGAAGGCGTGCTAGTTTAGGGTCGTCCCGGACCAAGACACGAGCAGTACCATGTTGCTCATACAGTATTATTCACAAGCATGCAACTGAATAAATGAAGGGCCGCACTAAAAAATCAAAACAAGACTCGGAGTAGTGTGGCACAGAAGCGAGGTAAAGGGAGACTAAAGACCAATATGCAAAAAACTCTACCCCTTCTGTGAGGGAGGAGACCCCATTTATTAAAAAATATCAAGTCCAACTTCAGTGAAGTGATTGGGACTACGCAAACAAACCTATGAACTATTGACTAGAAGTAAACTGCTTCAGTGAAGTCCGAGCATTCACTTTCTGTAACTGAGTATTGTCGCCGTCGGAATCCTCAACTACAGGAACACGTACACACTCGCTTGAATTCTTGTGGGTGCCGGGCCATGAGATCCGTCCACAAGCATGAAGAAGCACCTTGAGAACCACCTTGGGAACCACCTTTTGAACCATCTCCTCAAATTAATATCATCTCCAAATCGTGGAGGACTTCGGTATAGTCTTCATCTCCTTTGCAATTCCTGCAACATCACAACTTCACAACAAGTGGCCACGAACGGTGGTTTTTTTAAAACGGAAGGCTGGTGGCAATTGAGATACACCGCCTCGGCCCATATTTACGAACAGTAGTTCGTAAATGTTTACGGCCTTCAAATTTCTGTACGAATCATGTAACAGATACGATGTGCAGCAGTGCAGGTATCCTAGTTTAGGGTCGATCCGGACCAAACATGCATTCATCGGCTCATCCATCCAGTAATTTCCTCCTAAGTCTCCAGTCGCTCACGAACAAGCTTTCGTAACAATGTAATATGAAGCTGATGGACGGCAGACATCCTAACGGTCAGCAGGAAGTGCATTTTAGAGCACTCACGAGTATTGTGCATATCAGTACTCGAAAATGCCATTCAAAATGGGGTGCCCGAAAATACTCTTCGTGCTCAACGTCACGATGATTGCAGACGATCAATTTCATATCACACCGTTATGAAAGCTGATTCGTGAGCGACTGAAGACTTTGAAACCCAGTTCAAATTCTCTCATGATTCCTCGTCTTTGTTATGTTTACTCGTACGATATTCTCCCAGCAACTCAAGGTACAAAACGATGAGGGCCATATTTGGACAAAGTTCCAATCAATTCTTAACTCACGCCATGATTCTACTTCGTAGTAGCATTACTTCAAAGTAGCCCGAGTTGTCAGGAGAATATGATACGAGCAAGCAAAACTAAGAGGAGAAACAATACTTCTTTCACTCCCTTGCCACAACTCTATCTCAATACGAACAAGTCTCCGGGCTCCAAATCATATGCTCTAAATCAGATACTCAGTCTCCACTGCGCTTTATACGTAATGGGTTGACAATGAAGCTTACAATTTGGCCTTTTGTAACCATGTAATGCCCACTTTATCCAAGGCAATCAACTTAACGCGAAACATGAAAAGCATCTTCCAGCATTTGCTGGATCTGAGGCGAGAGGAGGCTTGGTAGTAGAGAATAGACTTGGGTGTCTGCTTCTTCCAGCTCTTGCTCAGTACTTAAACCCAACGAATTTCAAGCTTCTCTGTCGGAATTCTCCAAGTGTCGAGCACTTGGATTACAATATCAGTAGAATTGAACACTGTTCAGTGCTACTGATTCTGTAATCCAAGTGCCAGTCAACGAGAGAATAGCGAGAGAGAAACCTGTAATTCATTTGATGTAAGTACGGGGTAAGAGCGGAAAGTAGCAGACATACGAGTCTATTCTCTACCACAAAACTAGCAAATGCCGGAAAATGCTCTTCAAGTTTAGCGTCACGATTATTGCTTTGGATGAACTCGACATCAAATGGTTAGAAAAGGCGAAATTGTGAGCGACAGGAGACTGTCAACCATTTACATATAAGGGGCAAAGGAGATCGAGTAGCAAAGGGAGGCATGAATTAGAGACCTGAAGGTTGCACATATTGGGAAAGAGGGGCACATCTGCTAGTTTAGGGTCATTCTGGACCATGTCTCAACGCTTCGAACAACCATGGGGAGTACCAAGGACTAGTACTCCTATTTGATTCACTGCTTACGAACGGCCGTTCGTATAATCAAGTAAACAACATTTTAAATACCAGCGTGATTCATGAAGATAGCCAACTGCGGCCACGTAATTACATCTGTATGGTAACTGTCAACCGTCATGGACATGCTTATTGCATTACACACTAAGAAATAACTGTCTAATTTAATCAACATCTAAGTCAATGTGACTTCCTTTCTAAGAATGTAAAGTGAAGGGGGGAAGCCCAAAATAATTTGTAAGCGGGAGATGTATCGAACAATACATTTGATGTCAATTAACATACTACGTTCTCCCAAGTTTATTTTTCTGTATTCATTTTTAACTGTTTGGCATTCACTTGGGAATATATAACATTATGCTACTTTCTTATGTTAGGCATTTCAGATAGGTTGACATTATTTTTTTTGAAATCTTTACATGTAACTCATGGACGTGGGCTTCATTCATAATTATTCCGGGCAGGAACCGGAGTCCGCATCGTCCTCATACGCACGCGGAGTACCAGAGGAGTCGCTAACGGAAACCACCATCGGATACTCCGGACATTCGATAGGCTCCATGTCCTTGCGTTTTACACCATGACAACTGCCGTAATGCATTTGTCCGACAGTCCAAAGGTCATGTATTTTTTGCGTGGCATTGCTGTGGAGATAGGGAACCTGAATATACAACATGTGCAACTCGAAGTATGAGCCCAGGTCGGAAAAACGTGTTCATGGTTTCATTAATTCCTTTGATCAATCTGTACAATGCTTAACAAGTATGGTTGCTCCACTCCCTCGGGTAATCTGAATGGTATGGACAGTTTTGGATTTGCTGAGGGAGAGGGACAACCCTGCTATAGGGGAAAAAGAAACAAAATCTGTGATAGGGAAAAATGCGTCACCCTATCGAATGGCTAAAAACCCACGCTGACTAACTATTAACAACTGGAACTACCCAAATGGGTTTCCAGCCCCAATATAATATCTATGGATTGCCAGCAGCAGCAGAGTCTTCCCCCGCAGTATCCACATGGGCGGGGACAAATATCCTGGATTGTACCTGTTTAGAAGAAACAGATAACATCAACAACCTTACCATACATGGGAACATCTATGTCTTGGTTATTCATGTAAGGTACTGAGAGTTCGTTCGACATACACGGAAAATCTTAGTTCTGAGGACTTACCATTGGGACTGTAGAATCCGGCTCCGTGACGGTGGGCGGATCCGAGAGCGCAACGATGGATGGAGAAGCAGCGTTAGAGACCCCGGATTGTATTTCGGACCGGAAGCCAGGAATAGATTCCTGGTTAACGATTGGGAACGTAATCTTCCCCGTTTCAAGGTCCTTGTACACCCTCTGGAGGACCTCCTCCCTTATCTTCTTCTCCAGCCTCTCAGTCACCTCTTGAAGCTCGGCTTTGCGCTTCCGTGACTCTGCCTCGATTCTCTCCGTCTTCACATCCTACAGCTCTTGACCTGTCTGCTGGGATGAGGCAGCTCCTGAAGGGATGTCATTCTCCTCCTCCGCCGGATCGGGCTTCTTGGCTTCGACCGGGACCCGAACATGGCTGATTCCTGCTCGATTAATGGCAAAGTTCCCCTTGGGAGGAAGCACGCACTGGAAGCGTTGGAACAGCCTTCCTCTGACTCGCTCATCCTCCTCATCATCAGAAGAGTCACTGTTGAGGATTATACGGTCCGGGGCTGGTCTCGAGAACTTCTTCGCAAAGACCTCGTTGTCCAGTTCGATCTCTTTGGCCCTTTCCTCCCTCCGTCTCCTTGCAACCTCTTCTTTGGCCCGCCACGCCAGTTCTGCTTCCTTGGCAATCCGCCTTGCCATGGCCTCCTCGTCCTCTACGTCCATGCCTTCGCCCTCAACCGCCGCGGGGGTCACCACAGGGGTTGCCTCCAAGAAAGCTGAATCTTGCTGAAGTGACGTTGACGCACTTCCCTCTGCGACAGCCTTCCCCTTCGACGCCATCTCTGCCTCGGCCATCTCCATCATTCCCTTCGCTGCGTCACCCTTCTCCATCGAGGCATTTTCTGCCTCATGCTCAGCCAACTCACTCGAGGCTTTCAGCTCAGCCATGGCCTTCTCCTTTGCAACGGCCAACTCTGTCGGAGCCTTCGCCTCAGCCTCGGCCCTCTCGACCGAGGCCTTCGCCTCTGCCTCGGCCAACTCTCTCTTGGCCTTCGCCTCAGCCTCGGCCAACTCTCTCCCGGCCTTTGCCTCAGCCTCGGCCAACTCTCTCGCAGCCTTCGCCTCAGCCTCGGCCCTCTCGACCTCAGCCTTGGCATGTGCCACCGCCGAGGCCTTCTTCTCTGCCTCGGCCAACTCTTCCCTCTCCATGGAAGCCATCGCCTCTGCATCCACGCTCTCCGTCGTGGGCATCTCATCCTCGGCCCTTGCGAGGTCCGCCGCTGTGGCGTCCTCGCTCTCTGCACTTACGAACGGCCGTTCGTAAGTACAAGGTATCACAGCCCATTGGGAATCCACGTCCCCCAAGTCAATCGTGCGCTGCTCGGGACTTAGCAATATCTGTGCCAGTCTGCTCGTTAGGACATCCGCAGAATCCTCTGCGATCCTAGCTATTCGATACTGAGAATGCGCATGGACGTCCTCGACCTCCACTTCAGTATCGACTTGGGCCTCCGCGAAATTGCTGCTTGTGTCCTCCTGTTGCACATTCGCAGGCACTTCGTCGACCGAATTCACATGCTGCTCTTCCACCCTTGGTTCAGGACCCCCGCTGGACACCGAATCATCCACCTTCGATCCCGGAGACCTTTCCGATTCTCCCGAATCACCGGATCGCGAATCTACATCGTCCTTGTCTCGGGATCCTGACTTCAAGGAGAGGACTTCATCCTCTGCTGTAGGACTGATCGGATCAGCAACGCCTGGCGATGTCTCTACGTCTGGCAGAACTTCGTCATTCTCGTCGGGGCGTTGAGAACTCTGCGTAGATATCCCAGCTCCAACACTTGATTGTGACTGGTGAACAAAGTCGTCCCTGTCCTCAGGGTAAAATGCACCCGGCCTCAGACCTGCCACGACCTCGTAATTTACAAGCGGGTAGACGACCCTGAAATCATACGAGTCAATTAGATCCCCGATCATTAGTTCCTTCTTCGGAAGGAAGTATATCGGCCACATCGAAGGACCCTCCGACACCGCCTTGAAGGACAAGGATACATTCCTATGCCGAAACGTTTCAATGCAGATTGTGTTCCTCTCCATCATCTGATACACAACAATGCCACAACTAATTAGTAAGGTCGAAAAACTTACGAACGGCCGTTCGTGAAATGCACTGAAATATGAGGTTTACGAACTGCCGTTCGTAACCAAACACCAACAGAATCTTACCCGGCAAGCGCGCAGGGCTTTAGTGCCGGCAAAAGCCAGAATGATGTTGTCGTTCTTCTCCGTGTGGCGGGAAAGGAACCGCAAATACGTCTCCATTTGCAATTCGTCACTGTAGATGAAGTCCTTGTGCTCGGCCCGATAGAAATCTTGCTTCTCGAAGTGCTTCCCGAGCAATGTCTCTTCAGCAATGTCATCGGAGAAGTAGCGCTCGTTGCCGTCAGGATAGGTGAACTTCTTCTCCAGGTACGTGATGGAATCGACCTGCGCTCTCTTTGCCTTCGCCATTGGCTCGCCCGGCATGTACCTGTACTGGACATGCTTACAACGGTACTCCGTGAAGAAGTTTGCATGAAGCATGTCCACGTAGCTCTGGCGGTCCACGGGGGCAATAATCATCCACGCCTTGACGTTGGCGCAACCAATTTTCTCGGTCCTTTTCTTGATGTTGACCATCATCATCTGCCAGCTGGTTGTAATCTCGGCAGCCGTCGACACCGGGAGGGAAATGGCGGAGATCAAGAATGCCGGCGGTAAGTTTCTTCGACTTGAATGGCCTGGTTACATTCTTGTCCAGCAGACCAGCTGGACCGAACTCTGCAGTCCCGTTCGATAGCCTGTTCTCCGTAGGCTTCCACGCAATAAATACAGACCAGTTGCCCGAGCGGACAGCATCTGTTCGATACTCGTTCACCAAGGCTTGGTCAATTCTCTTCCGGCATTGCTTGGGGGGAAACTCTGGGGTCTTCTTGTTGACCGCAATGGTATCCTTGATGAAGCTTTCCATCCCCTCACTGAAGTAGATTGCTTGCATGATGCAAGAAGAAAACATAGTCTTCTTCTTCCATTCCTTCCATGCTCCGGATTTTACCTGCTGGTTCTCGTCGAAGAAGGGATTAAGATCCTTCTCCACGTACGAAATACGATCCCCAATGGTTTTGAGGATGACGTCCTTCCACTTCCTCCGCTCGCAGTGCTTCTCCAATAAAAGAGCCCGAGTCCAATTCCGAGGGGCCTTTCCAAGATAAATACGCGGGGGGTTCGCGAGGATGTAGTCCGCAGCCTCCTCAACTTGAGCCGTCGTTAAGCTCGCGAGTCCACGGAGGGATGTTCCGGAGATGAGACTCAGGTTTGTCAGCTCTTTACAATTCGCTGAATGCTTCACCTCTTTCCCCGTATCCAGGTCGATCAAATCACCGGACTCGAAGTTCTTGAGGACTTTCTCCCATTTCTCCCACACGTTGTCGGGTGCCATAATTATCTGGCGTTCACCCCTCTTCTCCCACTCGACAGTAATTGGTCGATTGGGATTCTCCTGTTTGATGGTATGGCTCAGGGATTGGATTGCTCTCTCGCGGAACGACTGCGGCACAAAAAAGTTCAGCGGTTAGAAATTGTACGCACGGCCGTTTGTAAACTACTTGCTCTGCGTACCGTGATGTGAAATTCTTCTATGACTTTGCTACTCTAATATGAAGTTGTCCTTAGTTTACGAACTGCAGTTCGTAAAATGAATGATATTTTTTCTTGCTTGGTTTTACGAACTGCAGTTCGTAAAATAAACGATATTTTATCTGCTTGGTTTTACGAACTGCAGTTCGTAAAACTACTGATATTCTATCTTGCTCGTTTGAAATGATGACTGCTTCACTAAAGAAGTTCAGCGGTTAGATGTTCGGATACGCACGACTGTTCGTTTACTTCGCTGTGCATTTTGAGATCTCATGTGCATCCCTATCGTTGTGAGACAAGACTATCAAGAAGCAGTCCACAGTTTACGAACTGCAGTTCGTAAATTAACTCTTACATGCAATCCTGCTTGTATTAAAAGAAGAGAAGGTAATTACCTCATATTTCTGTTTTAGGATCGGATCCACCTTGTCATCCTCCACCGCCTCTTTCTTCTTTCGAGTCACGGCATTCTTCCTAACAAGTGGAGGTTTCCCCTCTTGCTCATACAGCACGCGACAGTGCAAAATAGCGCGGAGAAGTGACGTCAGGTGCCTCGCCTCGTTCTGGCCCTCGTTGCACTTGAAAGATAGGGCGTGCAAGTGGTGCACCTTGTCCGTCCAGACGACCTGCACGTCCCAAACCTTCAGCTCTTCCACTCGGTGGCAGCTCCTACGCATTGTCTCGTCTCCGAGGATGGACTTGGCGGCATGCCAAGTGTGTTGCCCGTTGATGATCTTGAACGTTCCGGCTTTGACACATTCCATCCAGTCCGTTGGCCTCCTCGAAAGATTCGGCATCACCGTCAGAATTGGCTTCGTGAAGTTGTGCACGAGCAGGCTGCGCTTGATCTCTTCCGCCCCAGAAGCTTCGTAGTCGCGATAAATTTTCCCACAACGGTGATCACTGGGCTCCATGTGTCCGATGGCGAGCTCGAAAAGCTGGTCGCGACCAAATATATACATGTAATCCGAGTCTTTGATGAATTTCTCATTGAGCTCGGCCTTCCTGCGTAGCAAGACATCCTTGTCTTCGTTCTTCGGATGTCCCGTCGTGGAAACTTGGGTCTCCAGGTGATATGGGATCTCCAAGGTTGCATCAAATGGTCTGGCCGCCGGATAGGAAGACCAAGTGTCCACAGTAAGCAACGTAACCTTCGCTGGCTTCGCCTGCGGAAGGTTAATGATGTTCCGGATGTCGTCTACGCGTCCGGATGGTGCACTGCCTTGCACGGGGTTGTGCCCGGTCTGTGTAGGCGCCGCGGCAAGGATTGCGCCAGTGATGTTTCGAACCGGAGAACTCAGTCCGGAACTGCGGGTGCTTCGCGTCGATGGTATTCTCTCCGTTTGGACTGCTGCCTCCGGATCTGGAGAAAATTCGCCATGCACAGATGCGGATGCACTCCGCTCGCGTGCAAGCAATCGGAACTCCCGATCCTTCTCCTCTCTGCTTTTTGAGCTTGGGTACTCTCCGCGACATGGGTTACTTGCCGAGGTCTCTGCACATGACTACCACGGCGCGGTTCGGCGGTACTTGGACGAACCCCCTTGTTGGTGCGGAACGTCGCTTTCGATCGCCATCACGACCTCGGTGCCCTTCGTGCTCGTTCTCGCATCCGGCTTCTTTGTGCGCTTCGGGGCTTGGCTCTGTCTTCGCTTTGGTCGCCCATGGTGATCGGCTCTCGCCTCGCTCCCGAGTTTAGTCTGCAGATCTGAGACTTCCTCAATCGACATGCAACAAGGCCTTCTATTTGCTTCATCAAGCGGTTCCAAACATTTGCTATATCGTAGGATCCATGTTGATACGAAAGCCAAGGTCCTAGGTTGTTGAATATAAGCATCTTCCATGGATCGTCTAGTCTAGCGGTTTCGTTCAAGCAGTATTGAATATCGAACGGATGGTTGTCATCTAGACGTATAATAAGTTTACCAATCATCATATTTGACACCAATGTAAGTATCATTACGCCCGGGGAACTATTTAAACCATGTACTGAAATACCACGGAACGCCTTTCAGCGGTACTGGTTATTGGCCATGGGTTTTCCCACTGCCAGTTTGAATATGACATTGTGATCCATGGTTGTTGCCTCCGGGGCTATGGACCACGCAGAATTGCTAACCCCGTTAAGGGTTACTGCAGTCTCCGACTCCAGTACTTCACTTCTTTCCCATTCAGTAAGATCTGACGATTGTAATTCTGTGATGCAGGGGGACAAATTCGACGTCTGCGACATGAACCTATTATCGTCCATCCCTGAGATTTCAGACAGGTAGGAGTTGTAAGCGGTCCGATATCACCACAAGGTATGTCACTTGCATATCATGGTTTACGGACGCTCGGTCATAGTTTACTACACTGACATACAGAAGACGTTCTATCCGTCCTAAGAGGGGTTTCGATTCAGTTATGATTCATCCTTGTAAGCAGGGAATAATTTTACAAACTGCCGTTCATAAGTTTACTTCACTCGAGACGTGACTGACTCGACCTTGCACCTTATGAACGGCCTAGTACTGCGACCAAACTGCCGTCATTTCACTAACGCCCATGTTTTAGTTACTGAGGTCGTGACTCCTCAGCTTACGAACTGCCGTTTGTAATTGAGGAAAAGTCGACCTAACACGTAGCACGCGACCAAATTTGACGAACGGCCGTTCGTTAATATCACGCCTACTGCCAAGCAGCCGTTACTAGACCTAACTGCGAATCTAATTGCCTACCTTGCAACCTACCTAACTGTCTACCTAACTTGCCACCTCATTTTACGAACGGCCGTTCGTAAGTTACTGAGATTGCAAACACTCAGCTTACGAACGGCCGTTCGTTTCATGATTTATATTTCCAGTATACGAACGGCCGTTCGTTTTATTTTTCGTAGTGTCCCATTGCTAACTTACGAACGGCAGTTCGTAAACTCTAACACATGTGCTGACGTGTCAGTATCTCCAAGTGCTTTTGCAACTGCTGTAAGATAGGACCTCAAGTTAGAAAAATTGGACCTCGAAATTTACGAACTGCCGTTCGTAACTATCACACTTACTGCCAACCATCCGTTACTGGACATAACTGAGAATCTGATTCCGTACCTTGCTACCTTACAAACTGTCTACCTAACTCGCAACCTTATTTTACGAACGGCCGTTCGTAAGTTACTGAGGTTGCAAACACTCAGTTTACGAACGGCCGTTCGTTTTCTTATTTGTACTTCCATTATACGAACGGCCGTTCGTTTTCTTTTTTGTAATGTCCGATGTAGAACTTACGAAAGGCCGTTCGTAAACTCTGGAACACGTGCTGACGTGTCAGTATTTCCAACTACAATAAGATAGTGGCTCAAAACTGTGAACACAAAAGTCACCACTATGACACTGAAATCAATGTAATAGTTTTTGTTTTGTACCTTCAGTGATTGTAAGTAATCACAGAAATTTCGTTTTAACGTGCAATCCACGAGCGACTTCCACAAAAACCAGTAACCAATTACCTTCACAGCACAACGCACTTCTTCATCACATTCATAACAAACACTAAAAAAAAGCGCAATGTAGGTCCACAAACATGCATTCTCTGAACTCAAAAGCAATGCAAAGTAAAACAAAAACTAAAGAGAATGCAGAACACAAAGCACTACAAATTAATCACACATTTCCTAAAACTTATACCAAAGCAAATTCGCAATGCAAGTAATGTAGTTTTCAACAAATTAAAACCTGTGAAATTGCGATTTCCAAAAAGCAGTGAAGCATGCTTCTTACCTCCTGTCTCGCAAGCTCCAAATCGAAATCGACGCAGTGGTCACCTCCTCGCTGAGCTACGCATCCAAAATAAGAAAACAAAATAAACCTCACGGCTATGGTGCGCACAATACACACAAAAAAAATAAATGAATAGCAGAGTGAGCTGCGGCGTAGAGCTCCAACGCGCAAAAACAAGCAAAAAACAACGACAACGAAAAAGCAAATGCGCACAACTGCGGCGCAGTAAACTAATCGACAAAACTAACCTGGGCTGAAGCGCAGAGGTGCGACGCAAAAAAAATCAGAAAGCCAAGTAAGTGGGCGCGGCGCATACAACACAGAAACATAGAGATTGCAAAAAACAAACAAACGGAGCAGGAGATGGGCGCGTCGCAGAGTGCAGACACAGAAACGACGAAGATAATGCGGGGAAGAGCGGTAGCTGCGGCGCACAGAGCATGCACAAAAACGACGAAGATGCTGCGCGGAAGGGCGGTAGCTGCAGCGCGAAAATCGAGGAGAAAAAGTTCGAATGAGCTGTGGCGGAGGGGGGGGCGCGGGGAGGAAGACGGACAGCCGCCAAAACGGGGCACTTTAAGTCCCGTCATCATGCGGCCCCCATAACGTGCAATCATTGCACAGCCATGGGCACCGAAGCGCTCGGTCATGGGCCCTCGGCCATATTTTTTTTGATTTTTTATTGCTTTGTGCGGTTATAAAACCTGCGCAAAAAAGAACTCAAAGAATCCGGAAAGTTAACCCGAAGGAAAAAGCTCACCACCAACTGAGTTCTTTTAAGTCTTTTACATACAAAGAAAACCTCAAAATAGACAAAAAAGAACCTTAAAGAATCCGGAAAGTTAACCCGAAGGAAAAAGCTGACCACCAACTGAGTTCTTTTAAGTCTTTTACATACAAAGAAAACCTCAGAATAGACAAAAAAGAACTCAAAGAATCCGGAAAGTTAACCCGAAGGAAAAAGCTCACCACCAAGTGAGTTCGTTTAAGTCATTTCCATACAAAGGAAACCTCAAAATAGACGAGAAAGAACTCAAAGAATCCGGAAAGCTAACCCGAAGGAGAAAGCTGACCACCAACTGAGTTCTTTTAAGTCTTTTACATACAAAGTAAACCTCAAAATAGACAAAAAAGAACTCAAAGAATCTGGAAAGTTAACCCGAAGGAAAAAGCTGACCACCAACTGAGTTCTTTTAAGTCTTTTACATACAAAGAAAACCTCAAAATAGACCAAAAAGAACTCAAAGAATCCGGAAAGTTAACCCGAAGGAAAAAGCTCACCACCAACTGAGTTCTTTTAAGTCTTTTACATACAAAGAAAACCTCAAAATAGACAAAAAAGAACTCAAAGAATCCGGAAAGTTAACCCGAAGGAAAAAGTGACCACCAACCGAAGTTCTTTTAAGTCTTTTACATACAAAGAAAACCTCAAAATAGACAAAAAAGAACTCAAAGAATCCGGAAAGTTAACCCGAAGGCAAAAGCTGACCACCAACTGAGTTCTTTTTAGTCTTTTACATACAAAGAGAACCTCAAAATAGAGAAAAAAGAACTCAAAGAATCCGGAAAGTTAACCCGAAGGAAAAAGCTGACCACCAACTGCGTTCTTTTAAGTCTTTTACATACAAAGCAAACCTCAAAATAGACAAAAAAGAACCTTAAAGAATCCTGAAAGTTAACCCGAAGGAAAAAGCTGACCACCAACTGAGTTCTTTTAAGTCTTTTACATACAAAGGAAACCTCAAAATAGACGAGAAAGAACTCAAAGAATCCGGAAAGTTAACCCGAACGAAAAGCTCACCACCAACTCAATTCTTTTAAGTCTTTTACATACAAAGAAAACCTCAAAATAGACAAAAAAGAACTCAAAGAATCCGGAAAGTTAACCCGAAGGAAAAAGCTCACCACCAACTGAGTTCTTTTTAGACTTTTACATACAAAGAAAACCTCAAAATAGACAAAAAAGAACTCAAAGAATCCGGAAAGTTAACCCGAAGGAAAAAGCTGACCACCAACAGAGTTCTTTTAAGTCTTTTACATACAAAGAAAACCTCAAAATAGACAAAAAAGAACTCAAAGAATCTGGAAAGTTAACCCGAAGGAAAATGCTGACCACCAACTGAGTTCTTTTAAGTCATTTACATACAAAGAAAACCTCAAAATAGACAAAAAAGAACTCAAAGAATCCGGAAAGTTAACCCGAAGGAAAAAGCTGACCACCAACTGAGTTCTTTTAAGTCATTTACATACAAAGAAAACCTCAAAATAGACAAAAAGAACTCAAAGAATCCGGAAAGTTAATCCGAAGGAAAAAGTCGACCACCAACCGAGTTCTTTTAAGTCATTTACATACAAAGAAAACCTCAAAATAGACAAAAAGAACTCAAAGAATCCGGAAAGTTAACCCGAAGGAAAAAGCTCACCACCAACCGAGTTCTTTTTAGTCTTTTACATACAAAGAAAACCTCAAAATAGACAAAAAGAACTCAAAGAATCCGGAAAGTTAACCCGAACCCTGAAAAAGCTCACCACCAACCGAGTTCTTTTAAGTCTTTTACATACAAAGAAAACCTCAAAATAGACAAAAAGAACTCAAAGAATCCGGAAAGTTAACCCGAAGGAAAAAGCTGACCACCAACTGAGTTCTTTTAAGTCTTTTACATACAAAGAAAACCTCAAAATAGACAAAAAAGAACCTTAAAGAATCCGGAAAGTTAACCCGAAGGAAAAAGCTGACCACCAACTGCGTTCTTTTAAGTCTTTTACATACAAAGAAAACCTCAAAATAGACAAAAAAGAACTCAAAGAATCCGGAAAGTTAACCCGAAGGAAAAAGCTCACCACCAAGTGAGTTCGTTTAGGTCATTTACATACAAAGGAAACCTCAAAATAGACGAGAAAGAACTCAAAGAATCCGGAAAGCTAACCCGAAGGAAAAGCTGACCACCAACTGAGTTCTTTTAAGTCTTTAACATACAAAGAAAACCTCAAAATAGACAAAAAAGAACTCAAAGAATCTGGAAAGTTAACCCGAAGGAAAAAGCTGACCACCAACTAAGTTCTTTTAAGTCTTTTACATACAAAGAAATCCTCAAAATAGACAAAAAAGAACTCAAAGAATCCGAAAAGTTAACCCGAAGGAAAAAGCTGACCACCAACTGAGTTCTTTTAAGTCTTTTACATACAAAGAAATCCTCAAAATAGACAAAAAAGAACTCAAAGAATCCGAAAAGTTAACCCGAAGGAAAAAGCTGACCACCAACTGAGTTCTTTTAAGTCTTTTACATACAAAGGAAACCTCAAAATAGACGAGAAAGAACTCAAAGAATCCGGAAAGTTAACCCGAAAGAGAAAGCTGACCACCAACTCAATTCTTTTAAGTCTTTTACATACAACGAAAACCTCAAAATAGACAAAAAAGAACTCAAAGAATCCGGAAAGTTAACCCGAAGGACAAAGCTGACCACCAACTGAGTTCTTTTAAGTCTTTTACATACAAAGAAAACCTCAAAATAGACAAAAAAGAACCTTAAAGAATGCTGAAAGTTAACCCAAAGGAAAAAGCTGACCACCGACTGAGTTCTTTTAAGTCTTTTACATACAAAGAAAACCTCAAAATAGACAAAAAAGAACTCAAAGAATCCGGAAAGTTAACCCGAAGGAAAAAGCTCACCACCAAGTGAGTTCGTTTAGGTCATTTACATACAAAGGAAACCTCAAAATAGACGAGAAAGAACTCAAAGAATCCGGAAAGCTAACCCGAAGGAAAAGCTGACCACCAACTGAGTTCTTTTAAGTCTTTTACATTCAAAGAAAACCTCAAAATAGACAAAAAAGAACTCAAAGAATCCGGAAAGTTAACCCGAAGGAAAAAGCTCACCACCAACTGAGTTCTTTTAAGTCTTTTACATACAAAGAAAACCTCAAAATAGACAAAAAAGAACCTTAAAGAATCCTGAAAGTTAACCCGAAGGAAAAAGCTGACCACCAACTGAGTTCTTTTAAGTCTTTTACATACAAAGAAAACCTCAAAATAGACAAAAAAGAACTCAAAGAATCCGGAAAGTTAACCCGAAGGAAAAAGTCGACCACCAACCGAGTTCTTTTAAGTCTTTTACATACAAAGAAAACCTCAAAATAGACAAAAAAGAACTCAAAGAATCCGGAAAGTTAACCCGAAGGAAAAAGCTGACCACCAACTGAGTTCTTTTAAGTCTTTTACATACAAAGAAAACCTCAAAATAGACAAAAAAGAACTCAAAGAATCCGGAAAGTTAACCCGAAGGAAAAAGCTCACCACCAACTGAGTTCTTTTAAGTCTTTTACATACAAAGAAAACCTCAAAATAGACAAAAAAGAACTCAAAGAATCCGGAAAGTTAACCCGAAGGAAAAAGCTGACCACCAACTGAGTTCTTTTTAGTCTTTTACATACAAAGAAAACCTCAAAATAGAGAGAAAAGAACTCAAAGAATCCGGAAAGTTAACCCGAAGGAAAAAGCTGACCACCAACTGCGTTCTTTTAAGTCTTTTACATACAAAGCAAACCTCAAAATAGACAAAAAAGAACTCAAAGAATCCGGAAAGTTAACCCGAAGGAAAAAGCTGACCACCAACTGAGTTCTTTTAAGTCTTTTACATACAAAGAAAACCTCAAAATAGACAAAAAAGAACCTTAAAGAATCCGGAAAGTTAACCCGAAGGAAAAAGCTGACCACCAACTGCGTTCTTTTAAGTCTTTTACATACAAAGAAAACCTCAAAATAGACAAAAAAGAACTCAAAGAATCCGGAAAGTTAACCCGAAGGAAAAAGCTCACCACCAAGTGAGTTCGTTTAGGTCATTTACATACAAAGGAAACCTCAAAATAGACGAGAAAGAACTCAAAGAATCCGGAAAGCTAACCCGAAGGAAAAGCTGACCACCAACTAAGTTCTTTTAAGTCTTTTACATACAAAGAAAACCTCAAAATAGACAAAAAAGAACTCAAAGAATCCGGAAAGTTAACCCGAAGGAAAAAGCTCACCACCAACTGAGTTCTTTTAAGTCTTTTACATACAAAGAAAACCTCAAAATAGACAAAAAAGAACCTTAAAGAATCCTGAAAGTTAACCCGAAGGAAAAAGCTGACCACCAACTGAGTTCTTTTAAGTCTTTTACATACAAAGAAAACCTCAGAATAGACAAAAAAGAACTCAAAGAATCCGGAAAGTTAACCCGAAGGAAAAAGCTCACCACCAAGTGAGTTCGTTTAAGTCATTTCCATACAAAGGAAACCTCAAAATAGACGAGAAAGAACTCAAAGAATCCGGAAAGCTAACCCGAAGGAGAAAGCTGACCACCAAGTGAGTTCTTTTAAGTCTTTTACATACAAAGTAAACCTCAAAATAGACAAAAAAGAACTCAAAGAATCTGGAAAGTTAACCCGAAGGAAAAAGCTGACCACCAACTGAGTTCTTTTAAGTCTTTTACATACAAAGAAATCCTCAAAATAGACAAAAAAGAACTCAAAGAATCCGGAAAGTTAACCCGAAGGAAAAAGCTGACCACCAACTGAGTTCTTTTAAGTCTTTTACATACAAAGAAAACCTCAAAATAGACAAAAAAGAACTCAAAGAATCCGGAAAGTTAACCCGAAGGAAAAAGCTGACCACCAACTGCGTTCTTTTAAGTCTTTTACATACATAGAAATCCTCAAAATAGACAAAAAAGAACTCAAAGAATCCGGAAAGTTAACCCGAAGGAAAAAGCTGACCACCAACTGCGTTCTTTTAAGTCTTTTACATACAAAGCAAACCTCAAAATAGACAAAAAAGAACCTTAAAGAATTCTGAAAGTTAACCTGAAGGAAAAAGCTGACCACCAACTGAGTTCTTTTAAGTCTTTTACATACAAAGGAAACCTCAAAATAGACGAGAAAGAACTCAAAGCATCCGGAAAGTTAACACGAACGAAAAGCTCACCACCAACTCAATTCTTTTAAGTCTTTTACATACAAAGAAAACCTCAAAATAGACAAAAAAGAACTCAAAGAATCCGGAAAGTTAACCCGAAGGAAAAAGCTGACCACCAACTGCGTTCTTTTAAGTCTTTTACATACAAAGAAAACCTCAAAATAGACAAAAAAGAACTCAAAGAATCCGGAAAGTTAACCCGAAGGAAAAAGCTCACCACCAAGTGAGTTCGTTTAGGTCATTTACATACAAAGGAAACCTCAAAATAGACGAGAAAGAACTCAAAGAATCCGGAAAGCTAACCCGAAGGAAAAGCTGACCACCAACTGAGTTCTTTTAAGTCTTTTACATACAAAGAAAACCTCAAAATAGACAAAGAAGAACTCAAAGAATCTGGAAAGTTAACCCGAAGGAAAAAGCTGACCACCAACTGAGTTCTTTTAAGTCTTTTACATACAAAGAAATCCTCAAAATAGACAAAAAAGAACTCAAAGAATCCGAAAAGTTAACCCGAAGGAAAAAGCTGACCACCAACTGAGTTCTTTTAAGTCTTTTACATACAAAGGAAACCTCAAAATAGACGAGAAAGAACTCAAAGAATCCGGAAAGTTAACCCGAAGGAAAAAGCTCACCACCAACTGAGTTCTTTTTAGTCTTTTACATACAAAGAAAACCTCAAAATAGACAAAAAAGAACTCAAAGAATCCGGAAAGTTAACCCGAAGGAAAAAGCTGACCACCAACTGAGTTCTTTTAAGTCATTTACATACAAAGAAAACCTCAAAATAGACAAAAAAGAACTCAAAGAATCCGGAAAGTTAATCCGAAGGAAAAAGCTGACCACCAACTGAGTTCTTTTAAGTCATTTACATACAAAGAAAACCTCAAAATAGACAAAAAAGAACTCAAAGAATCCGGAAAGTTAACCCGAAGGAAAAAGCTCACCACCAACTGAGTTCTTTTTAGTCTTTTACATACAAAGAAAACCTCAAAATAGACAAAAAAGAACTCAAAGAATCCGGAAAGTTAACCCGAAGGAAAAAGCTCACCACCAACTGAGTTCTTTTAAGTCTTTTACATACAAAGAAAACCTCAAAATAGACAAAAAAGAACTCAAAGAATCCGGAAAGTTAACCCGAAGGAAAAAGCTGACCACCAACTGAGTTCTTTTAAGTCTTTTACATACAAAGAAAACCTCAAAATAGACAAAAAAGAACCTTAAAGAATCCGGAAAGTTAACCCGAAGGAAAAAGCTGACCACCAACTGCGTTCTTTTAAGTCTTTTACATACAAAGAAAACCTCAAAATAGACAAAAAAGAACTCAAAGAATCCGGAAAGTTAACCCGAAGGAAAAAGCTCACCACCAAGTGAGTTCGTTTAGGTCATTTACATACAAAGGAAACCTCAAAATAGACGAGAAAGAACTCAAAGAATCCGGAAAGCTAACCCGAAGGAAAAGCTGACCACCAACTGAGTTCTTTTAAGTCTTTAACATACAAAGAAAACCTCAAAATAGACAAAAAAGAACTCAAAGAATCTGGAAAGTTAACCCGAAGGAAAAAGCTGACCACCAACTAAGTTCTTTTAAGTCTTTTACATACAAAGAAATCCTCAAAATAGACAAAAAAGAACTCAAAGAATCCGAAAAGTTAACCCGAAGGAAAAAGCTGACCACCAACTGAGTTCTTTTAAGTCTTTTACATACAAAGAAATCCTCAAAATAGACAAAGAAGAACTCAAAGAATCCGAAAAGTTAACCCGAAGGAAAAAGCTGACCACCAACTCAATTCTTTTAAGTCTTTTACATACAACGAAAACCTCAAAATAGACAAAAAAGAACTCAAAGAATCCGGAAAGTTAACCCGAAGGACAAAGCTGACCACCAACTGAGTTCTTTTAAGTCTTTTACATACAAAGAAAACCTCAAAATAGACAAAAAAGAACCTTAAAGAATGCTGAAAGTTAACCCAAAGGAAAAAGCTGACCACCGACTGAGTTCTTTTAAGTCTTTTACATACAAAGAAAACCTCAAAATAGACAAAAAAGAACTCAAAGAATCCGGAAAGTTAACCCGACGGAAAAAGCTCACCACCAAGTGAGTTCGTTTAGGTCATTTACATACAAAGGAAACCTCAAAATAGACGAGAAAGAACTCAAAGAATCCGGAAGCTAACCCGAAGGAAAAGTGACCACCAACAACCGAGTTCTTTTAAGTCTTTTACATACAAAAAAACCTCAAAATAGACAAAAAGAACTCAAAGAATCCGGAAAGTTAACCCGAAGGAAAAAGCTCACCACCAACTGAGTTCTTTTAAGTCTTTTACATACAAAGAAAACCTCAAAATAGACAAAAATGAACCTTAAAGAATCCTGAAAGTTAACCCGAAGGAAAAAGCTGACCACCAACTGAGTTCTTTTAAGTCTTTTACATACAAAGAAAACCTCAGAATAGACAAAAAAGAACTCAAAGAATCCGGAAAGTTAACCCGAAGGAAAAAGCTCACCACCAAGTGAGTTCGTTTAAGTCATTTCCATACAAAGGAAACCTCAAAATAGACGAGAAAGAACTCAAAGAATCCGGAAAGCTAACCCGAAGGAGAAAGCTGACCACCAAGTGAGTTCTTTTAAGTCTTTTACATACAAAGTAAACCTCAAAATAGACAAAAAAGAACTCAAAGAATCCGGAAAGTTAACCCGAAGGAAAAAGCTGACCACCAACTGAGTTCTTTTAAGTCTTTTACATACAAAGTAAACCTCAAAATAGACAAAAAAGAACTCAAAGAATCCGGAAAGTTAACCCGAAGGAAAAAGCTCACCACCAACTGAGTTCTTTTAAGTCTTTTACATACAAAGAAAACCTCAAAATAGACAAAAAGGACTCAAAGAATCCGGAAAGTTAACCCGAAGGAAAAAGCTCACCACCAACTGAGTTCTTTTAAGTCTTTTACATACAAAGAAAACCTCAAAATAGACAAAAAAGAACTCAAAGAATCCGGAAAGTTAACCCGAAGGAAAAAGCTGACCACCAACTGAGTTCTTTTTAGTCTTTTACATACAAAGAAAACCTCAAAATAGAGAAAAAAGAACTCAAAGAATCCGGAAAGTTAACCCGAAGGAAAAAGCTGACCACCAACTGCGTTCTTTTAAGTCTTTTACATACAAAGCAAACCTCAAAATAGACAAAAAAGAACCTTAAAGAATTCTGAAAGTTAACCTGAAGGAAAAAGCTGACCACCAACTGAGTTCTTTTAAGTCTTTTACATACAAAGGAAACCTCAAAATAGACGAGAAAGAACTCAAAGCATCCGGAAAGTTAACACGAACGAAAAGCTCACCACCAACTCAATTCTTTTAAGTCTTTTACATACAAAGAAAACCTCAAAATAGACAAAAAAGAACTCAAAGAATCCGGAAAGTTAACCCGAACGAAAAGCTCACCACCAACTCAATTCTTTTAAGTCTTTTACATACAAAGAAAACCTCAAAATAGACAAAAAAGAACTCAAAGAATCCGGAAAGTTAACCCGAAGGAAAACGCTCACCACCAACTGAGTTCTTTTAAGTCTTTTACATACAAAGAAAACCTCAAAATAGACAAAAAAGAACTCAAAGAATCCGGAAAGTTAACCCGAATGAAAAAGCTCACCACCAACTGAGTTCTTTTTAGTCTTTTACATACAAAGAAAACCTCAAAACAGACAAAAAAGAACTCAAAGAATCCGGAAAGTTAACCCGAAGGAAAAAGCTGACCACCAACTGCGTTCTTTTAAGTCTTTTACATACAAAGAAAACCTCAAAATAGACAAAAAAGAACTCAAAGAATCCGGAAAGTTAACCCGAAGGAAAAAGCTGACCACCAACTGAGTTCTTTTAAGTCTTTTACATACAAAGAAAACCTCAAAATAGACAAAAAAGAACCTTAAAGAATCCTGAAAGTTAACCCGAAGGAAAAAGCTGACCACCAACTGCGTTCTTTTAAGTCTTTTACATACAAAGAAAACCTCAAAATAGACAAAAAAGAACTCAAAGAATCCGGAAAGCTAACCCGAAGGAAAAGCTGACCACCAACTGAGTTCTTTTAAGTCTTTTACATACAAAGAAAACCTCAAAATAGACAAAGAAGAACTCAAAGAATCTGGAAAGTTAACCCGAAGGAAAAAGCTGACCACCAACTGAGTTCTTTTAAGTCTTTTACATACAAAGAAATCCTCAAAATAGACAAAAAAGAACTCAAAGAATCCGAAAAGTTAACCCGAAGGAAAAAGTGACCACCAACTCGAGTTCTAAGTCTTTTACATACAAAGGAAACCTCAAAATAGACGAGAAAGAACTCAAAGAATCCGGAAAGTTAACCCGAAAGAGAAAGCTGACCACCAACTCAATTCTTTTAAGTCTTTTACATACAAAGAAAACCTCAAAATAGACAAAAAAGAACTCAAAGAATCCGGAAAGTTAACCCGAAGGAAAAAGCTGACCACCAACTGAGTTCTTTTAAGTCTTTTACATACAAAGAAAACCTCAAAATAGACAAAAAAGAACCTTAAAGAATCCTGAAAGTTAACCCAAAGGAAAAAGCTGACCACCGACTGAGTTCTTTTAAGTCTTTTACATACAAACAAAACCTCAAAATAGACAAAAAAGAACTCAAAGAATCCGGAAAGTTAACCCGAAGGAAAAAGCTCACCACCAAGTGAGTTCGTTTAGGTCATTTACATACAAAGGAAACCTCAAAATAGACGAGAAAGAACTCAAAGAATCCGGAAAGCTAACCCGAAGGAAAAGCTGACCACCAACTGAGTTCTTTTAAGTCTTTTACATACAAAGAAAACCTCAAAATAGACAAAAAAGAACTCAAAGAATCTGGAAAGTTAACCCGAAGGAAAAGTCGACCACCAACCGAGTTCTTTTAAGTCTTTTACATACAAAGAAATCCTCAAAATAGACAAAAAGAACTCAAAGAATCCGGAAAGTTAACCCGAAGGAAAAGTCGACCAACGAGTTCTTTTAAGTCTTTTACATACAAAGAAAACCTCAAAATAGACAAAAAAGAACCTTAAAGAATCCTGAAAGTTAACCCGAAGGAAAAAGCTGACCACCAACTGAGTTCTTTTAAGTCTTTTACATACAAAGAAAACCTCAAAATAGACAAAAAAGAACTCAAAGAATCCGGAAAGTTAACCCGAAGGAAAAAGCTCACCACCAAGTGAGTTCGTTTAGGTCATTTACATACAAAGGAAACCTCAAAATAGACGAGAAAGAACTCAAAGAATCCGGAAAGCTAACCCGAAGGAAAAGCTGACCACCAACTGAGTTCTTTTAAGTCTTTAACATACAAAGAAAACCTCAAAATAGACAAAAAAGAACTCAAAGAATCTGGAAAGTTAACCCGAAGGAAAAAGCTGACCACCAACTGAGTTCTTTTAAGTCATTTACATACAAAGAAAACCTCAAAATAGACAAAAAAGAACTCAAGGAATCCGGAAAGTTAACCCGAAGGAAAAAGCTCACCACCAACTAAGTTCTTTTTAGTCTTTTACATACAAAGAAAACCTCAAAATAGACAAAAAAGAACTCAAAGAATCCGGAAAGTTAACCCGAAGGAAAAAGCTCACCACCAACTGAGTTCTTTTTAGTCTTTTACATACAAAGAAAACCTCAAAATAGACAAAAAAGAACTCAAAGAATCCGGAAAGTTAACCCGAAGGAAAAAGCTCACCACCAACTGAGTTCTTTTAAGTCTTTTACATACAAAGAAAACCTCAAAATAGACAAAAAGAACTCAAAGAATCCGGAAGTTAACCCGAAGGAAAAAGTCGACCACCAACAGAGTTCTTTTAAGTCTTTTACATACAAAGAAAACCTCAAAATAGACAAAAAAGAACCTTAAAGAATCCTGAAAGTTAACCCGAAGGAAAAAGCTGACCACCAACTGAGTTCTTTTAAGTCTTTTACATACAAAGAAAACCTCAGAATAGACAAAAAAGAACTCAAAGAATCCGGAACGTTAACCCGAAGGAAAAAGCTCACCACCAAGTGAGTTCGTTTAGGTCATTTACATACAAAGGAAACCTCAAAATAGACGAGAAAGAACTCAAAGAATCCGGAAAGCTAACCCGAAGGAAAAGCTGACCACCAACTGAGTTCTTTTAAGTCTTTAACATACAAAGAAAACCTCAAAATAGACAAAAAAGAACTCAAAGAATCTGGAAAGTTAACCCGAAGGAAAAAAAGTCGACCACCAACCGAGTTCTTTTAAGTCTTTACATACAAAGAAATCCTCAAAATAGACAAAAAAGAACTCAAAGAATCCGAAAAGTTAACCCGAAGGAAAAAGCTGACCACCAACTGAGTTCTTTTAAGTCTTTTACATACAAAGGAAACCTCAAAATAGACGAGAAAGAACTCAAAGAATCCGGAAAGTTAACCCGAAAGAGAAAGCTGACCACCAACTCAATTCTTTTAAGTCTTTTACATACAAAGAAAACCTCAAAATAGACAAAAAAGAACTCAAAGAATCCGGAAAGTTAACCCGAAGGAAAAAGCTGACCACCAACTGAGTTCTTTTAAGTCTTTTACATACAAAGAAAACCTCAAAATAGACAAAATAGAACCTTAAAGAATCCTGAAAGTTAACCCAAAGGAAAAAGCTGACCACCGACTGAGTTCTTTTAAGTCTTTTACATACAAAGAAAACCTCAAAATAGACAAAAAAGAACTCAAAGAATCCGGAAAGTTAACCCGAAGGAAAAAGCTGACCACCAACTGAGTTCTTTTAAGTCTTTTACATACAAAGAAAACCTCAAAATAGACAAAATAGAACCTTAAAGAATCCTGAAAGTTAACCCGAAGGAAAAAGCTGACCACCAACTGAGTTCTTTTAAGTCTTTTACATACAAAGAAAACCTCAAAATAGACAAAAAAGAACTCAAAGAATCTGGAAAGTTAACCCGAAGGAAAAAGCTGACCACCAACTGAGTTCTTTTAAGTCTTTTACATACAAAGAAATCCTCAAAATAGACAAAAAAGAACTCAAAGAATCCGAAAAGTTAACCCGAAAGAAAAAGCTGACCACCAACTGAGTTCTTTTAAGTCTTTTACATACAAAGGAAACCTCAAAATAGACGAGAAAGAACTCAAAGAATCCGGAAAGTTAACCCGAAGGAGAAAGCTGACCACCAACTCAATTCTTTTAAGTCTTTTACATACAAAGAAAACCTCAAAATAGACAAAAAAGAACTCAAGGAATCCGGAAAGTTAACCCGAAGGAAAAAGCTGACCACCAACTGAGTTCTTTTAAGTCTTTTACATACAAAGAAAACCACAAATTAGACAAAAAAGAACTCAAAGAATCCGGAAAGTTAATCCGAAGGAAAAAGCTGACCACCAACTGAGTTCTTTTAAGTCATTTACATACAAAGAAAACCTCAAAATAGACAAAAAAGAACTCAAAGAATCCGGAAAGTTAACCCGAAGGAAAAAGTCGACCACCAACCGAGTTCTTTTAAGTCTTTTACATACAAAGAAAACCTCAAAATAGACAAAAAGAACTCAAAGAATCCGGAAAGTTAACCCGAAGGAAAAAGTCGACCACCAACAGTTCTTTTAAGTCTTTTACATACAAAGAAAACCTCAAAATAGACAAAAAAGAACCTTAAAGAATCCTGAAAGTTAACCCGAAGGAAAAAGCTGACCACCAACTGAGTTCTTTTAAGTCTTTTACATACAAAGAAAACCTCAAAATAGACAAAAAAGAACTCAAAGAATCCGGAAAGTTAACCCGAAGGGAAAAGCTCACCACCAACTGAGTTCTTTTAAGTCTTTTACATACAAAGAAAACCTCAAAATAGACAAAAAAGAACTCAAAGAATTCGGAAAGTTAACCCGAAGGAAAAAGCTGACCACCAACAGAGTTCTTTTAAGTCTTTTACATACAAAGAAAACCTCAAAATAGACAAAAAAGAACCTTAAAGAATCCTGAAAGTTAACCCGAAGGAAAAAGCTGACCACCAACTGAGTTCTTTTAAGTCTTTTACATACAAAGAAAACCTCAAAATAGACAAAAAAGAACTCAAAGAATCCGGAACGTTAACCCGAAGGAAAAAGCTCACCACCAAGTGAGTTCGTTTAGGTCATTTACATACAAAGGAAACCTCAAAATAGACGAGAAAGAACTCAAAGAATCCGGAAAGCTAACCCGAAGGAAAAGCTGACCACCAACAGAGTTCTTTTAAGTCTTTTACATACAAAGAAAACCTCAAAATAGACAAAAAAGAACTCAAAGAATCTGGAAAGTTAACCCGAAGGAAAAAGCTGACCACCAACTGAGTTCTTTTAAGTCTTTTACATACAAAGAAATCCTCAAAATAGACAAAAAAGAACTCAAAGAATCCGAAAAGTTAACCCGAAGGAAAAAGCTGACCACCAACTGAGTTCTTTTAAGTCTTTTACATACAAAGGAAACCTCAAAATAGACGAGAAAGAACTCAAAGAATCCGGAAAGTTAACCCGAAAGAGAAAGCTGACCACCAACTCAATTCTTTTAAGTCTTTTACATACAAAGAAAACCTCAAAATAGACAAAAAAGAACTCAAAGAATCCGGAAAGTTAACCCGAAGGAAAAAGCTGACCACCAACTGAGTTCTTTTAAGTCTTTTACATACAAAGAAAACCTCAAAATTGACAAAAAAGAACCTTAAAGAATCCTGAAAGTTAACCCAAAGGAAAAAGTTGACCACCGACTGAGTTCTTTTAAGTCTTTTACATACAAAGAAAACCTCAAAATAGACAAAAAAGAACTCAAAGAATCTGGAAAGTTAACACGAAGGAAAAAGCTGACCACCAACTGAGTTCTTTTAAGTCATTTACATACAAAGAAAACCTCAAAATAGACAAAAAAGAACTCAAGGAATCCGGAAAGTTAACCCGAAGGAAAAAGCTCACCACCAACTAAGTTCTTTTTAGTCTTTTACATACAAAGAAAACCTCAAAATAGACAAAAAAGAACTCAAAGAATCCGGAAAGTTAACCCGAAGGAAAAAGCTCACCACCAGCTGAGTTCTTTTTAGTCTTTTACATACAAAGAAAACCTCAAAATAGACAAAAAAGAACTCAAAGAATCCGGAAAGTTAACCCGAAGGAAATAGCTGACCACCAACTGAGTTCTTTTAAGTCTTTTACATACAAAGAAAACCTCAAAATAGACAAAAAAGAACTCAAAGAATCCGGAAAGTTAACCCGAAGGAAAAAGCTGACCACCAACAGAGTTCTTTTAAGTCTTTTACATACAAAGAAAACCTCAAAATAGACAAAAAAGAACTCAAAGAATCTGGAAAGTTAACCCGAAGGAAAATGCTGACCACCAACTGAGTTCTTTTAAGTCATTTACATACAAAGAAAACCTCAAAATAGACAAAAAAGAACTCAAGGAATCCGGAAAGTTAACCCGAAGGAAAAAGCTCACCACCAACTAAGTTCTTTTAAGTCTTTTACATACAAAGAAAACCTCAAAATAGACAAAAAAGAACTCAAAGAATCCGAAAAGTTAACCCGAAGGAAAAAGCTGACCACCAACTGAGTTCTTTTAAGTCTTTTACATACAAAGGAAACCTCAAAATAGACGAGAAAGAACTCAAAGAATCCGGAAAGTTAACCCGAAGGAAAAAGCTCACCACCAACTGAGTTCTTTTAAGTCATTTACATACAAAGAAAACCTCAAAATAGACAAAAAAGAACTCAAAGAATCCGGAAAGCTAACCCGAAGGAAAAGCTGACCACCAACAGAGTTCTTTTAAGGCTTTTACATACAAAGAAAACCTCAAAATAGACAAAAAAGAACTCAAAGAATCCGGAAAGTTAACCCGAAGGAAAAGCTGACCACCAACTGAGTTCTTTTAAGTCTTTTACATACAAAGAAAACCTCAAAATAGACAAAAAAGAACCTTAAAGAATCCTGAAAGTTAACCCGAAGGAAAAAGCTGACCACCAACTGAGTTCTTTTAAGTCTTTTACATACAAAGAAAACCTCAGAATAGACAAAAAAGAACTCAAAGAATTCGGAAAGTTAACCCGAAGGAAAAAGGTCACCACCAAGTGAGTTCGTTTAAGTCATTTATATACAAAGGAAACCTCAAAATAGACGAGAAAGAACTCAAAGAATCCGAAAAGTTAACCCGAAGGAAAAAGCTGACCACCAACTGAGTTCTTTTAAGTCTTTTACATACAAAGGAAACCTCAAAATAGACGAGAAAGAACTCAAAGAATCCGGAAAGTTAACCCGAAGGAAAAAGCTGACCACCAACTGAGTTCTTTTAAGTCTTTTACATACAAAGAAAACCACAAATTAGACAAAAAAGAACTCAAAGAATCCGGAAAGTTAACCCGAAGGAGAAAGCTCTCCACCAACTGAGTTCTTTTAAGTCTTTTACATACAAACAAAACCTCAAAATTGACCAAATAGAACTCAAACAATCCGGAAAGTTAACCCGAAAGAAAAAGCTGACCACCAACTGAGTTCTTTTAAGTCATTAACATACAAAGAAAACCTCAAAATAGACAAAAAAGAACTCAAGGAATCCGGAAAGTTAACCCGAAGGAAAAAGCTGACCACCAACTGAGTTCTTTTAAGTCTTTTACACAAAGAGAAAACCTCAAAATAGACAAAAAAGAACCTGAAAGAATCCAGAACGTTAACCCGAAGGAAAAAGCTGACCACCAACTGAGTTCTTTTAAGTCTTTTACATACAAAGAAAACCTCAAAATAGACAAAAAAGAACTCAAAGAATCCGGAAAGTTAACCCGAAGGAAAAAGCTCTCCACCAAGTGAGTTCGTTTAAGTCATTTTCATACAAAGGAAACCTCAAAATAGACGAGAAAGAACTCAAAGAATCCGAAAAGTTAACCCGAAGGAAAAAGCTGACCACCAACCGAGTTCTTTTAAGTCTTTTACATACAAAGGAAACCTCAAAATAGACGAGAAAGAACTCAAAGAATCCGGAAAGTTAACCCGAAGGAAAAAGCTCACCACCAACTGAGTTCTTTTAAGTCTTTTACATACAAAGAAAACCACAAATTAGACAAAAAAGAACTCAAAGAATCTGGAAAGTTAACCCGAAGGAGAAAGCTGTCCACCAACTGAGTTCTTTTAAGTCATTTACATACAAAGAAAACCTCAAAATAGACAAAAAAGAACTCAAAGAATCCGGAAAGTTAACCCGAAGGAAAAAGCTGACCACCAACTGAGTTCTTTTATGTCTTTTACATACAAAGAAAACCACAAATTAGACAAAAAAGAACTCAAAGAATCTGGAAAGTTAACCCGAAGGAGAAAGTCATCCCACCAACTCGAGTTCTTTTAAGTCATTTACATACAAAGAAAACCTCAAAATAGACAAAAAAGAACTCAAAGAATCCGGAAAGTTAACCCGAAGGAAAAAGCTGACCACCAACTGAGTTCTTTTATGTCTTTTACATACAAAGAAAACCTCAAAATTGACCAAATAGAACTCAAACAATCCGGAAAGTTAACCCGAAAGAAAAAGCTGACCACCAACTGAGTTCTTTTAAGTCATTTGCATACAAAGAAAACCTCAAAATAGACAAAAAAGAACTCAAGGAATCCGGAAAGTTAACCCGAAGGAAAAGCTGACCACCAACTGAGTTCTTTTAAGTCTTTTACATACAAAGAAAACCTCAAAATAGACAAAAAAGAACTCAAAGAATCCGGAAAGTTAACCCGAAGGAAAAAGCTGACCACCAACTGAGTTCTTTTAACTCTTTTACATACAAAGAAAACCTCAAAATAGACAAAAAAGAACCTTAAAGAATCCTGAAAGTTAACCCGAAGGTAAAAGCTGACCATTAACCGAGTTCTTTTAAGTCTTTTACATAAAAAGAAAACCACAAAATAGACAAAAAAGAACTCAAAGAATCCGGAAAGTTAAACCGAAGGAAAAAGCTCACCACCAACTGAGTTCTTTTAAGTCTTTTACATACAAAGAAAACCTCAAAATAGACAAAATAGAAATCAAAGAATCCGGAAAGTTAACCCGAAGGAAAAAGCTGACCACCAACTGAGTTCTTTTAACTCTTTTACATACAAAGAAAACCTCAAAATAGACAAAAAAGAACCTTGAAGAATCTTGAAAGTTAACCCGAAGGAAAAAGCTGACCACCAACTGAGTTCTTTTAAGTCTTTTACATACAAAGAAAACCTCAAAATAGACAAAAAAGAACTCAAAGAATCCGGAAAGTTAACCCGAAGGAAAAAGCTCACCACCAAGTGAGTTCGTTTAAGTCATTTACATACAAAGGAAACCTCAAAATAGACGAGAAAGAACTCAAAGAATCCGGAAAGTTAACCCGAAGGAAAAAGCTCTCCACCAAGTGAGTTCGTTTAAGTCATTTTCATACAAAGGAAACCTCAAAATAGACGAGAAAGAACTCAAAGAATCCGAAAAGTTAACCCGAAGGAAAAAGCTGACCACCAACCGAGTTCTTTTAAGTCTTTTACATACAAAGGAAACCTCAAAATAGACGAGAAAGAACTCAAAGAATCCGGAAAGTTAACCCGAAGGAAAAAGCTGACCACCAACTGAGTTCTTTTATGTCTTTAACATACAAAGAAAACCTCAAAATAGACGAAAAAGAACTCAAAGAATCCGGAAAGTTAACCCGAAGGAAAAAGCTGACCACCAACTGAGTTCTTTTAAGTCTTTTACATACAAAGAAAACCTCAAAATAGACAAAAAAGAACTCAAAGAATCCGGAAAGTTAACCCGAAGGAAAAAGTCATCCATGGCCAACCGAGTTCTTTTAAGTCATTTACATACAAAGAAAACCTCAAAATAGACAAAAAAGAACTCAAAGAATCCGGAAAGTTAACCCGAAGGAAAAAGCTCACCACCAACTGAGTTCTTTTATGTCTTTAACATACAAAGAAAACCTCAAAATAGACGAAAAAGAACTCAAAGAATCCGGAAAGTTAACCCAAGGAAAAAGCTCACCACCGCCTTTGAGTTCTTTTAAGTCTTTTACATACAAAGAAAACCTCAAAATAGACAAAAGAGAACTCAAAAGAATCCGGAAAGTTAACCCAAGAAAAAAGTCGACCACCAACTGAGTTCTTTTAAGTCTTTTACATACAAAGAAAACCACAAATTAGACAAAAAAGAACTCAAAGAATCCGGAAAGTTAACCCGAAGGAAAAAGCTGACCACCAACTGAGTTCTTTTATGTCTTTTACATACAAAGAAAACCTCAAGATAGACAAAAAAGAACTCAAAGAATCCGGAAAGTTAACCCGAAGGAAAAAGCTGACCACCAACTGAGTTCTTTTAAGTCTTTTACATACAAAGAAAACCTCAAAATTGACCAAATAGAACTCAAACAATCCGAAAGTTAACCCGAAAGAAAAAGTCACCACCAACCGAGTTCTTTTAAGTCATTTGCATACAAAGAAAACCTCAAAATAGACAAAAAAGAACTCAAGGAATCCGGAAAGTTAACCCGAAGGAAAAGCTGACCACCAACTGAGTTCTTTTAAGTCTTTTACATACAAAGAAAACCTCAAAATAGACAAAAAAGAACTCAAAGAATCCGGAAAGTTAACCCGAAGGAAAAAGCTGACCACCAACTGAGTTCTTTTAAGTCTTTCACATAAAAAGACAACGACAAATTAGACAAAAAAGAACTCAAAGAATCCGGAAAGTTAACCCGAAGGAAAAAGCTCACCACCAACTGAGTTCTTTTAAGTCTTTTACATACAAAGAAAACCTCAACATAGACAAAAAAGAACTCAAAGAATCCGGAAAGTTAACCCGAAGGAAAAAGCTGACCACCAACTGAGTTCTTTTAAGTCTTTTACATACAAAGAAAACCTCAAAATAGACAAAAAAGAACCTTAAAGAATCCTGAAAGTTAACCCGAAGGAAAAAGCTGACCATTAACCGAGTTCTTTTAAGTCTTTTACATAAAAAGAAAACCACAAAATAGACGAAAAAGAACTCAAAGAATCCGGAAAGTTAACCCGAAGGAAAAAGTTGACCACCAACTGAGTTCTTTTTAGTCTTTTACATACAAAGAAAACCTCAAAATAGACAAAAAAGAACCTTAAAGAATCCGGAAAGTTAACCCGAAGGTAAAAGCTGACCATTAACCGAGTTCTTTTAAGTCTTTTACATAAAAAGAAAACCACAAAATAGACGAAAAAGAACTCAAAGAATCCGGAAAGTTAACCCGAAGGAAAAAGCTGACCACCAACTGAGTTCTTTTAACTCTTTTACATACAAAGAAAACCTCAAAATAGACAAAAAAGAACCTTGAAGAATCTTGAAAGTTAACCCGAAGGAAAAAGCTGACCACCAACTGAGTTCTTTTAAGTCTTTTACATACAAAGAAAACCTCAAAATAGACAAAAAAGAACTCAAAGAATCCGGAAAATTAACCCGAAGGAAAAAGCTCACCACCAAGTGAGTTCGTTTAAGTCATTTACATACAAAGGAAACCTCAAAATAGACGAGAAAGAACTCAAAGAATCCGGAAAGTTAACCTGAAGGAAAAAGCTCACCACCAACTGAGTTCTTTTTAGTCATTTACATACAAAGAAAACCTCAAAATAGACAAAAAAGAACTCAAAGAATCCGGAAAGTTAACCCGAAGGAAAAAGCTCACCACCAACTGAGTTCTTTTAAGTCTTTTACATACAAAGAAAACCTCAAAATAGACAAAATAGAACTCAAAGAATCCGGAAAGTTAACCCGAAGGAAAAAGCTGACCACCAACTGAGTTCTTTTAACTCTTTTACATACAAAGAAAACCTCAAAATAGACAAAAAAGAACCTTGAAGAATCTTGAAAGTTAACCCGAAGGAAAAAGCTGACCACCAACTGAGTTCTTTTAAGTCTTTTACATACAAAGAAAACCTCAAAATAGACAAAAAAGAACTCAAAGAATCCGGAAAGTTAACCCGAAGGAAAAAGCTGTCCACCAACTGAGTTCTTTTAAGTCATTTACATACAAAGAAAACCTCAAAATAGACAAAAAAGAACTCAAAGAATCCGGAAAGTTAACCCGAAGGAAAAAGCTCACCACCAACTGAGTTCTTTTATGTCTTTAACATACAAAGAAAACCTCAAAATAGACGAAAAAGAACTCAAAGAATCCGGAAAGTTAACCCGAAGGAAAAAGCTCACCACCGCCTGAGTTCTTTTAAGTCTTTTACATACAAAGAAAACCTCAAAATAGACAAAAGAGAACTCAAAGAATCCGGAAAGTTAACCCGAAGAAAAAAGCTCACCACCAACTGAGTTCTTTTAAGTCTTTTACATACAAAGAAAACCACAAATTAGACAAAAAAGAACTCAAAGAATCCGGAAAGTTAACCCGAAGGAAAAAGCTGACCACCAACTGAGTTCTTTTATGTCTTTTACATACAAAGAAAACCTCAAAATAGACAAAAAAGAACTCAAAGAATCCGGAAAGTTAACCCGAAGGAAAAAGCTGACCACCAACTGAGTTCTTTTAAGTCTTTTACATACAAAGAAAACCTCAAAATAGACAAAAAAGAACTCAAGGAATCCGGAAAGTTAACCCGAAGGGAAAAGTCGACCACCAAACCGAGTTCTTTTAAGTCTTTTACATACAAAGAAAACCTCAAAATAGACAAAAAAGAACTCAAAGAATCCGGAAAGTTAACCCGAAGGAAAAAGCTGACCACCAACTGAGTTCTTTTAAGTCTTTCACATAAAAAGACAACGACAAATTAGACAAAAAAGAACTCAAAGAATCCGGAAAGTTAACCCGAAGGAAAAAGCTCACCACCAACTGAGTTCTTTTAAGTCTTTTACATACAAAGAAAACCTCAACATAGACAAAAAAGAACTCAAAGCATCCGGAAAGTTAACCCGAAGGAAAAAGCTGACCACCAACTGAGTTCTTTTAAGTCTTTTACATACAAAGAAAACCTCAAAATAGACAAAAAAGAACCTTAAAGAATCCTGAAAGTTAACCCGAAGGAAAAAGCTGACCATTAACCGAGTTCTTTTAAGTCTTTTACATAAAAAGAAAACCACAAAATAGACGAAAAAGAACTCAAAGAATCCGGAAAGTTAACCCGAAGGAAAAAGTTGACCACCAACTGAGTTCTTTTTAGTCTTTTACATACAAAGAAAACCTCAAAATAGACAAAAAAGAACCTTAAAGAATCCTGAAAGTTAACCCGAAGGTAAAAGCTGACCATTAACCGAGTTCTTTTAAGTCTTTTACATAAAAAGAAAACCACAAAATAGACGAAAAAGAACTCAAAGAATCCGGAAAGTTAACCCGAAGGAAAAAGCTGACCACCAACTGAGTTCTTTTAAGTCTTTTACATACAAAGAAAACCTCAAAATAGACAAAAAAGAACTCAAAGAATCCGGAAAATTAACCCGAAGGAAAAAGCTCACCACCAAGTGAGTTCGTTTAAGTCATTTACATACAAAGGAAACCTCAAAATAGACGAGAAAGAACTCAAAGAATCCGGAAAGTTAACCTGAAGGAAAAAGCTCACCACCAACTGAGTTCTTTTTAGTCATTTACATACAAAGAAAACCTCAAAATAGACAAAAAAGAACTCAAAGAATCCGGAAAGTTAACCCGAAGGAAAAAGCTCACCACCAACTCAGATCTTTTAAGTCTTTTACATACAAAGAAAACCTCAAAATAGACAAAATAGAACTCAAAGAATCCGGAAAGTTAACCCGAAGGAAAAAGTCACCACCAACCGAGTTCTTTTAACTCTTTACATACAAAGAAAACCTCAAAATAGACAAAAAGAACCTTGAAGAATCTTGAAAGTTAACCCGAAGGAAAAAGCTGACCACCAACTGAGTTCTTTTAAGTCTTTTACATACAAAGAAAACCTCAAAATAGACAAAAAAGAACTCAAAGAATCCGGAAAGTTAACCCGAAGGAAAAAGCTCACCACCAAGTGAGTTCGTTTAAGTCATTTACATACAAAGGAAACCTCAAAATAGACGAGAAAGAACTCAAAGAATCCGGAAAGTTAACCCGAAGGAAAAAGCTCACCACCAACTGAGTTCTTTTAAGTCTTTTACATACAAAGAAAACCTCAAAATAGACAAAAATGAACTCAAAGAATCCGGAAAGTTAACCCGAAGGAAAAAGCTGACCACCAACTGAGTTCTTTTTAGTCTTTTACATACAAAGAAAACCTCAAAATAGACAAAAAAGAACTCAAAGAATCCGGAAAGTTAACTCGAAGGAAAAAGCTGACCACCAACTGAGTTCTTTTAAGTCTTTTACATACAAAGAAAACCTCAAAATAGACAAAAAAGAACTCAAAGAATCCGGAAAGTTAACCCGAAGGAAAAAGCTGACCACCAACTGAGTTCTTTTAACTCTTTTACATACAAAGAAAACCACAAATTAGACAAAAAAGAACTCAAAGAATCCGGAAAGTTAACCCGAAGGAGAAAGTCATCCACCAACCGAGTTCTTTTAAGTCTTTACATACAAAGAAAACCTCAAAATAGACAAAAAGAACTCAAAGAATCCGGAAAGTTAACCCGAAGGAAAAAGTGACCACCAACCGAGTTCTTTTATGTCTTTTACATACAAAGAAAACCTCAAAATAGACAAAAAGAACTCAAAGAATCCGGAAAGTTAACCCAAGGAAAAAGTCGACCACCAACTGAGTTCTTTTAAGTCTTTTACATACAAAGAAAACCTCAAAATTGACCAAATAGAACTCAAACAATCCGGAAAGTTAACCCGAAAGAAAAAGTGACCACCAACCGAGTTCTTTTAAGTCATTAACATACAAAGAAAACCTCAAAATAGACAAAAAGAACTCAAGGAATCCGGAAAGTTAACCCGAAGGAAAAAGTCGACCACCAACCGAGTTCTTTTAAGTCTTTTACATAAAGAGAAAACCTCAAAATAGACAAAAAGAACCCGAAAGAATCCGAACGTTAACCCGAAGGAAAAAGTCGACCACCAACTCGAGTTCTTTTAAGTCTTTTACATACAAAGAAAACCTCAAAATAGACAAAAAGAACTCAAAGAATCCGGAAAGTTAACCCGAAGGAAAAAGCTCTCCACCAAGTGAGTTCGTTTAAGTCATTTACATACAAAGGACACCTCAAAATAGACGAGAAAGAACTCAAAGAATCCGAAAAGTTAACCCGAAGGAAAAAGCTGACCACCAACCGAGTTCTTTTAAGTCTTTTACATACAAAGGAAACCTCAAAATAGACGAGAAAGAACTCAAAGAATCCGGAAAGTTAACCCGAAGGAAAAAGCTGACCACCAACTGAGTTCTTTTAAGTCTTTTACATACAAAGAAAACCACAAATTAGACAAAAAAGAACTCAAAGAATCTGGAAAGTTAACCCGAAGGAGAAAGCTGTCCACCAACTGAGTTCTTTTAAGTCATTTACATACAAAGAAAACCTCAAAATAGACAAAAAAGAACTCAAAGAATCCGGAAAGTTAACCCGAAGGAAAAAGCTCACCACCAACTGAGTTCTTTTATGTCTTTAACATACAAAGAAAACCTCAAAATAGACGAAAAAGAACTCAAAGAATCCGGAAAGTTAACCCGAAGGAAAAAGCTCACCACCGCCTGAGTTCTTTTAAATCTTTTACATACAAAGAAAACCTCAAAATAGACAAAAGAGAACTCAAAGAATCCGGAAAGTTAACCCGAAGAAAAAGTCGACCACCAACCGAGTTCCTTTAAGTCTTTTACATACAAAGAAAACCACAAATTAGACAAAAAGAACTCAAAGAATCCGGAAAGTTAACCCGTAGGAGAAAGCTGTCCACCAACTGAGTTCTTTTAAGTCTTTTACATACAAAGAAAACCTCAAAATAGACAAAAAAGAACTCAAAGAATCCGGAAAGTTAACCCGAAGGAAAAAGCTGACCACCAACTGAGTTCTTTTATGTCTTTTACATACAAAGAAAACCTCAAAATAGACAAAAAGAACCTTAAAGAATCTTGAAAGTTAACCCGAAGGAAAAAAGTCGACCACCAACTGAGTTCTTTTAAGTCTTTTACATACAAAGAAAACCTCAGAATAGACAAAAAAGAACTCAAAGAATCCGGAAAGTTAACCCGAAGGAAAAAGCTCACCACCAAGTGGGTTCGTTTAAGTCATTTACATACAAAGGAAACCTCAAAATAGACGAGAAAGAACTCAAAGAATCCGGAAAGTTAACCCGAAGGAAAAAGCTCACCACCAACTGAGTTCTTTTAAGTCTTTTACATACAAAGAAAACCTCAAAATAGACAAAAAAGAACTCAAAGAATCCGGAAAGTTAACCCGAAGGAAAAAGCTCACCACCAACTGAGTTCTTTTTAGTCTTTTACATACAAAGAGAACCTCAAAATAGACAAAAAAGAACTCAAAGAATCCGGAAAGTTAACTCGAAGGAAAAAGCTGACCACCAACTGAGTTCTTTTAAGTCTTTTACATACAAAGAAAACCTCAAAATAGACAAAAAAGAACTCAAAGAATCCGGAAAGTTAACCCGAAGGAAAAAGCTCTCCACCAAGTGAGTTCGTTTAAGTCATTTACATACAAAGGACACCTCAAAATAGACGAGAAAGAACTCAAAGAATCCGAAAAGTTAACCCGAAGGAAAAAGCTGACCACCAACCGAGTTCTTTTAAGTCTTTTACATACAAAGGAAACCTCAAAATAGACGAGAAAGAACTCAAAGAATCCGGAAAGTTAACCCGAAGGAAAAAGCTGACCACCAACTGAGTTCTTTTAAGTCTTTTACATACAAAGAAAACCACAAATTAGACAAAAAAGAACTCAAAGAATCTGGAAAGTTAACCCGAAGGAGAAAGCTGTCCACCAACTGAGTTCTTTTAAGTCATTTACATACAAAGAAAACCTCAAAATAGACAAAAAAGAACTCAAAGAATCCGGAAAGTTAACCCGAAGGAAAAAGCTCACCACCAACTGAGTTCTTTTATGTCTTTAACATACAAAGAAAACCTCAAAGTAGACGAAAAAGAACTCAAAGAATCCGGAAAGTTAACCCGAAGAAAAAAGCTGACCACCAACTGAGTTCTTTTAAGTCTTTTACATACAAAGAAAACCACAAATTAGACAAAAAAGAACTCAAAGAATCCGGAAAGTTAACCCGTAGGAGAAAGTCATCCACCAACCGAGTTCTTTTAAGTCTTTACATACAAAGAAAACCTCAAAATAGACAAAAAGAACTCAAAGAATCCGGAAAGTTAACCCGAAGGAAAAAGTCGACCACCAACCGAGTTCTTTTATGTCTTTTACATACAAAGAAAACCTCAAAATAGACAAAAAGAACCTTAAAGAATCTTGAAAGTTAACCCGAAGGAAAAAGTCGACCACCAACCGAGTTCTTTTAAGTCTTTTACATACAAAGAAAACCTCGGAATAGACAAAAAGAACTCAAAGAATCCGGAAAGTTAACCCGAAGGAAAAAGCTCACCACCAAGTGAGTTCGTTTAAGTCATTTACATACAAAGGAAACCTCAAAATAGACGAAAAGAACTCAAAGAATCCGGAAAGTTAACCCGAAGGAAAAAGCTCACCACCAACCGAGTTCTTTTAAGTCTTTTACATACAAAGAAAACCTCAAAATAGACAAAAAGAACTCAAAGAATCCGAAAGTTAACCCGAAGGAAAAAGTCGACCACCAACTCGAGAGTTCTTTTAAGTCTTTTACATTTAAAGAAAACCTCAAAATAGACAAAATAGAACCTTAAAGAATCCGGAAAGTTAACCCGAAGGAAAAAGCTGACCACCAACTGAGTTCTTTTAAGTCTTTTACATACAAAGAAAACCTCAAAATAGACGAAAAATAACTCAAAGAATCCGGAAAGTTAACCCGAAGGAAAAAGCTCACCACCGACTGTGTTCTTTTAAATCTTTTACATACAAAGAAAACTTCAAAATAGACAAAAAAGAACTCAAAGAATCCGGAAAGTTAACCCGAAGGAAAAAGCTGACCACAAACTGAGTTCTTTTTAGTCTTTTACATAGAAAGAAAACCACAAATTAGACAAAAAAGAACTCAAAGAATCCGGAAAGTTAACCCGAAGGAGAAAGCTGTCCACCAACTGAGTTCTTTCAAGTCTTTTACATACAGAGAAAACCTCAAAATAGACAAAAAAGAACTCAAAGAATCCGGAAAGTTAACCCGAAGGAAAAAGCTGACCACCAACTGAGTTCATTTTAGTCTTTTACATACACAGAAAACCTCAAAATAGACAAAAAAGAACTCAAAGAATCCGGAAAGTTAACCCGAAGGAAAAAGCTGACCACCAACTGAGTTCTTTTAACTCTTTTACATACAAAGAAAACCCCAAAATAGACAAAAAAGAACTCAAAGAATCTGGAAAGTTAACCCGAAGGAAAAGCTGACCACCAACTGAGTTCTTTTAACTCTTTTACATACAAAGAAAACCACAAAATTGACAAAAAAGAACTCAACGAATCCGGAAAGTTAACTTGAAGGAAAAAGCTGACCACCAACTGAGTTCTTTTTAGTCATTTACATACAAAGAAAACCTCAAAATAGACAAAAAAGAACTCAAAGAATCCGGAAAGTGAACCCGAAGGATAAAGCTCACCACCAACTCAGTTCTTTTAAGTCTTTTACATACAAAGAAAACCACAAAATAGACGAAAAAGAACTCAAAGAATCCGGTAAGTTAACCCGAAGGAAAAAGCTAACCACCAACTGAGTTCTTTTAAGTCTTTTACATACAAAGAAAACCTCAAAATAGACAAAAACGAACTCAATGAATCCGGAAAGTTAACCCGAAGGAAAAAGCTGACCACCAACTGAGTTCTTTTAAGTCTTTTACATACAAAGAAAACCACAAAATTGACAAAAAAGAACTCAACGAATCCGGAAAGTTAACCCGAAAGAAAAAGCTGACCACCAACTGAGTTCTTTTAAATCATTTACATACAAAGAATACCTCAAAATAGACAAAAAAGAAGTCAAGGAATCCGGAAAGTTAACCCGTAGGAACAAGCTTACCACCAACTGAGTTCTTTTAAGTCTTTTACATACAAAGAAAACCTCAAAATAGACAAAAAAGAACTCAAAGAATCCGGAAAGTTAACCCGAAGGAAAAAGCTGACCACCAACTGAGTTCTTTTAAGTCTTTTACATACAAAGAAAACCACAAAATAGACAAAAAAGAACTCAAAGAATCAGGAATGTTAACCCGAAGGAAAAAGCTCACCACCAACTGAGTTCTTTTAAGTCTTTTACATACATAGAAAACCTCAAAATAGACAAAAAAGAACTCAAAGAATCCGGAAAGTTAACCCGAAGGAAAAAGCTGACCACCAACTGAGCTCTTTTAAGTCATTTACATACAAAGAAAACCTCAAAATAGGCAAAAAAGAACTCAAAGAATCCGGAAAGTTAACCCGTAGGAAAAAGCTCACCACCAACTGAGTTCTTTTAAGTCTTTTACATACAAAGAAAACCTCAAAATAGACAAAAAAGAACTCAAAGAATCCGGAAAGTTAACCCGAAGGAAAAAGCTGACCACCAACTGAGTTCTTTTAACTCTTTTACATACAAAGAAAACCACAAATTAGACAAAAAAGAACTCAAAGAATCCGGAAAGTTAACCCGAAGGAGAAAGCTGTCCACCAACTGAGTTCTTTTAAGTCTTTTACATACAAAGAAAACCTCAAAATAGACAAAAAAGAACTCAAAGAATCCGGAAAGTTAACCCGAAGGAAAAAGCTGACCACCAACTGAGTTCTTTTATGTCTTTTACATACAAAGAAAACCTCAAAATAGACAAAAAAGAACTCAAAGAATCCGGAAAGTTAACCCGAAGGAAAAAGCTGACCACCAACTGAGTTCTTTTAAGTCTTTTACATACAAAGAAAACCTCAAAATTGACCAAATAGAACTCAAACAATCCGGAAAGTTAACCCGAAAGAAAAAGCTGACCACCAACTGAGTTCTTTTAAGTCATTAACATACAAAGAAAACCTCAAAATAGACAAAAAAGAACTCAAGGAATCCGGAAAGTTAACCCGAAGGAAAAAGCTGACCACCAACTGAGTTCTTTTAAGTCTTTTACATAAAGAGAAAACCTCAAAATAGACAAAAAAGAACCTGAAAGAATCCAGAACGTTAACCCGAAGGAAAAAGCTGACCACCAACTGAGTTCTTTTAAGTCTTTTACATACAAAGAAAACCTCAAAATAGACAAAAAAGAACTCAAAGAATCCGGAAAGTTAACCCGAAGGAAAAAGCTCTCCACCAAGTGAGTTCGTTTAAGTCATTTACATACAAAGGACACCTCAAAATAGACGAGAAAGAACTCAAAGAATCCGAAAAGTTAACCCGAAGGAAAAAGCTGACCACCAACCGAGTTCTTTTAAGTCTTTTACATACAAAGGAAACCTCAAAATAGACGAGAAAGAACTCAAAGAATCCGGAAAGTTAACCCGAAGGAAAAAGCTGACCACCAACTGAGTTCTTTTAAGTCTTTTACATACAAAGAAAACCACAAATTAGACAAAAAAGAACTCAAAGAATCTGGAAAGTTAACCCGAAGGAGAAAGCTGTCCACCAACTGAGTTCTTTTAAGTCATTTACATACAAAGAAAACCTCAAAATAGACAAAAAAGAACTCAAAGAATCCGGAAAGTTAACCCGAAGGAAAAAGCTCACCACCAACTGAGTTCTTTTATGTCTTTAACATACAAAGAAAACCTCAAAATAGACGAAAAAGAACTCAAAGAATCCGGAAAGTTAACCCGAAGGAAAAAGCTCACCACCGCCTGAGTTCTTTTAAATCTTTTACATACAAAGAAAACCTCAAAATAGACAAAAGAGAACTCAAAGAATCCGGAAAGTTAACCCGAAGAAAAAAGCTGACCACCAACTGAGTTCCTTTAAGTCTTTTACATACAAAGAAAACCACAAATTAGACAAAAAAGAACTCAAAGAATCCGGAAAGTTAACCCGTAGGAGAAAGCTGTCCACCAACTGAGTTCTTTTAAGTCTTTTACATACAAAGAAAACCTCAAAATAGACAAAAAAGAACTCAAAGAATCCGGAAAGTTAACCCGAAGGAAAAAGCTGACCACCAACTGAGTTCTTTTATGTCTTTTACATACAAAGAAAACCTCAAAATAGACAAAAAAGAACCTTAAAGAATCTTGAAAGTTAACCCGAAGGAAAAAGCTGACCACCAACTGAGTTCTTTTAAGTCTTTTACATACAAAGAAAACCTCAGAATAGACAAAAAAGAACTCAAAGAATCCGGAAAGTTAACCCGAAGGAAAAAGCTCACCACCAAGTGGGTTCGTTTAAGTCATTTACATACAAAGGAAACCTCAAAATAGACGAAAGAACTCAAAGAATCCGGAAAGTTAACCCGAAGGAAAAAGCTCACCACCAACTCGAGTTCTTTTAAGTCTTTTACATACAAAGAAAACCTCAAAATAGACAAAAAGAACTCAAAGAATCCGGAAAGTTAACCCGAAGGAAAAAGCTCACCACCAACTCGAGTTCTTTTTAGTCTTTTACATACAAAGAGAACCTCAAAATAGACAAAAAAGAACTCAAAGAATCCGGAAAGTTAACTCGAAGGAAAAAGCTGACCACCAACTGAGTTCTTTTAAGTCTTTTACATACAAAGAAAACCTCAAAATAGACAAAAAAGAACTCAAAGAATCCGGAAAGTTAACCCGAAGGAAAAAGCTCTCCACCAAGTGAGTTCGTTTAAGTCATTTACATACAAAGGACACCTCAAAATAGACGAGAAAGAACTCAAAGAATCCGAAAAGTTAACCCGAAGGAAAAAGCTGACCACCAACCGAGTTCTTTTAAGTCTTTTACATACAAAGGAAACCTCAAAATAGACGAGAAAGAACTCAAAGAATCCGGAAAGTTAACCCGAAGGAAAAAGCTGACCACCAACTCGAGTTCTTTTAAGTCTTTTACATACAAAGAAAACCACAAATTAGACAAAAAAGAACTCAAAGAATCTGGAAAGTTAACCCGAAGGAGAAAGCTGTCCACCAACTGAGTTCTTTTAAGTCATTTACATACAAAGAAAACCTCAAAATAGACAAAAAAGAACTCAAAGAATCCGGAAAGTTAACCCGAAGGAAAAAGCTCACCACCAACTGAGTTCTTTTATGTCTTTAACATACAAAGAAAACCTCAAAGTAGACGAAAAAGAACTCAAAGAATCCGGAAAGTTAACCCGAAGAAAAAAGCTGACCACCAACTGAGTTCTTTTAAGTCTTTTACATACAAAGAAAACCACAAATTAGACAAAAAAGAACTCAAAGAATCCGGAAAGTTAACCCGTAGGAGAAAGCTGTCCACCAACTGAGTTCTTTTAAGTCTTTTACATACAAAGAAAACCTCAAAATAGACAAAAAAGAACTCAAAGAATCCGGAAAGTTAACCCGAAGGAAAAAGCTGACCACCAACTGAGTTCTTTTATGTCTTTTACATACAAAGAAAACCTCAAAATAGACAAAAAAGAACCTTAAAGAATCTTGAAAGTTAACCCGAAGGAAAAAGCTGACCACCAACTGAGTTCTTTTAAGTCTTTTACATACAAAGAAAACCTCAGAATAGACAAAAAAGAACTCAAAGAATCCGGAAAGTTAACCCGAAGGAAAAAGCTCACCACCAAGTGAGTTCGTTTAAGTCATTTACATACAAAGGAAACCTCAAAATAGACGAGAAAGAACTCAAAGAATCCGGAAAGTTAACCCGAAGGAAAAAGCTCACCACCAACTGAGTTCTTTTAAGTCTTTTACATACAAAGAAAACCTCAAAATAGACAAAAAAGAACTCAAAGAATCCGGAAAGTTAACCCGAAGGAAAAAGCTGACCACCAACTGAGTTCTTTTAAGTCTTTTACATTTAAAGAAAACCTCAAAATAGACAAAATAGAACCTTAAAGAATCCTGAAAGTTAACCCGAAGGAAAAAGCTGACCACCAACTGAGTTCTTTTAAGTCTTTTACATACAAAGAAAACCTCAAAATAGACGAAAAATAACTCAAAGAATCCGGAAAGTTAACCCGAAGGAAAAAGCTCACCACCGACTGTGTTCTTTTAAATCTTTTACATACAAAGAAAACTTCAAAATAGACAAAAAAGAACTCAAAGAATCCGGAAAGTTAACCCGAAGGAAAAAGCTGACCACAAACTGAGTTCTTTTTAGTCTTTTACATAGAAAGAAAACCACAAATTAGACAAAAAAGAACTCAAAGAATCCGGAAAGTTAACCCGAAGGAGAAAGTCATCCCACCAACCGAGTTCTTTCAAGTCTTTTACATACAGAGAAAAACCTCAAAATAGACAAAAAAGAACTCAAAGAATCCGGAAAGTTAACCCGAAGGAAAAAGCTGACCACCAACTGGAGTTCATTTTAGTCTTTTACATACACAAAAAACCTCAAAATAGACAAAAAAGAACTCAAAGAATCCGGAAAGTTAACCCGAAGGAAAAAGCTGACCACCAACTGAGTTCTTTTAACTCTTTTACATACAAAGAAAACCCCAAAATAGACAAAAAAGAACTCAAAGAATCTGGAAAGTTAACCCGAAGGAAAAGCTGACCACCAACTGAGTTCTTTTAACTCTTTTACATACAAAGAAAACCACAAAATTGACAAAAAAGAACTCAACGAATCCGGAAAGTTAACTTGAAGGAAAAAGCTGACCACCAACTGAGTTCTTTTTAGTCATTTACATACAAAGAAAACCTCAAAATAGACAAAAAAGAACTCAAAGAATCCGGAAAGTGAACCCGAAGGATAAAGCTCACCACCAACTCAGTTCTTTTAAGTCTTTTACATACAAAGAAAACCACAAAATAGACGAAAAAGAACTCAAAGAATCCGGTAAGTTAACCCGAAGGAAAAAGCTAACCACCAACTGAGTTCTTTTAAGTCTTTTACATACAAAGAAAACCTCAAAATAGACAAAAACGAACTCAATGAATCCGGAAAGTTAACCCGAAGGAAAAAGCTGACCACCAACTGAGTTCTTTTAAGTCTTTTACATACAAAGAAAACCACAAAATTGACAAAAAAGAACTCAACGAATCCGGAAAGTTAACCCGAAAGAAAAAGCTGACCACCAACTGAGTTCTTTTAAATCATTTACATACAAAGAATACCTCAAAATAGACAAAAAAGAAGTCAAGGAATCCGGAAAGTTAACCCGTAGGAACAAGCTTACCACCAACTGAGTTCTTTTAAGTCTTTTACATACAAAGAAAACCTCAAAATAGACAAAAAAGAACTCAAAGAATCCGGAAAGTTAACCCGAAGGAAAAAGCTGACCACCAACTGAGTTCTTTTAAGTCTTTTACATACAAAGAAAACCACAAAATAGACAAAAAAGAACTCAAAGAATCAGGAATGTTAATCCGAAGAAAAAAGCTGACCACCAACTGAGTTCTTTTAAGTCTTTTACATACAAAGAAAACCTCAAAATAGACAAAAAAGAACTCAAAGAATCCGGAAAGTTTACCCGAAGGAAAAAGCTCACCACCAACTGAGTTCTTTTAAGTCTTTTACATACATAGAAAACCTCAAAATAGACAAAAAAGAACTCAAAGAATCCGGAAAGTTAACCCGAAGGAAAAAGCTGACCACCAACTGAGTTCTTTTAAGTCTTTTACATAGAAAGAAAACCACAAATTAGACAAAAAAGAAGTCAAAGAATCCGGAAAGTTAACCCGAAGGAAAAAGCTGACCACCAACTGAGCTCTTTTAAGTCATTTACATACAAAGAAAACCTCAAAATAGGCAAAAAAGAACTCAAAGAATCCGGAAAGTTAACCCGTAGGAAAAAGCTCACCACCAACTGAGTTCTTTTAAGTCTTTTACATACAAACGAAAACCTCAAAATAGACAAAAAAGAACTCAAAAAATCCCGAAAGTTAACCTGAAGGAAAAAGCTCACCACCAACTGAGTTCTTTTAAGTCATTTACATACAAAGAAATCCTCAAAATAGACAAAAAAGAACTCAAAGAATCCGGAAAGTTAACCCGAAGGAAAAAGCTGACCACCAACTGAGTTCTTTTAAGTCTTTTACATAGAAAGAAAACCACAAATTAGACAAAAAAGAACTCAAAGAATCCGGAAAGTTAACCCGAAGGAAAAAGCTCACCACCAACTGAGTTCTTTTAAGTCTTTTACATACAAACGAAAACCTCAAAATAGACAAAAAAGAACTCAAAAAATCCCGAAAGTTAACCTGAAGGAAAAAGCTGACCACCAACTGAGCTCTTTTAAGTCAATTACATACAAAGAAAACCTCAAAATAGACAAAAAAAAACTCAAAGAATCCGGAAAGTTAACCCGATGGAAAAAGCTGACCACCAACTGAGTTCTTTTAAGTCATTTAGATACAAAGAAAACCTCAAAATAGACAAAAAAGAACTCAAAGAATCCGGATAGTTAACCCGAAGGAAAAAGCTGACCACCAACTGAGTTCTTTTAAGTCTTTTACATAGAAAGAAAACCACAAATTAGACAAAAAAGAACTCAAAGAATCCGGAAAGTTAACCCGAAGGAAAAACTGACCACCAACTGAGTTCTTTTAAGTCTTTTATATACAAACGAAAACCTCAAAATAGACAAAAAAGAACTCAAAGAATCCGGAAAGTTAACCCGAAAGAAAAAGCTGACCACCAACTGAGTTCTTTTAAGTCTTTTACATTTAAAGAAAACCTCAAAATAGACAAAAAAGAACTCAAGGAATCCGGAAAGTTAACCCGTAGGAACAAGCTGACCACCAACTGAGTTCTTTTAAGTCTTTTACATAAAAAGAAAACCTCAAAATAGACAAAAAAGAACTCAAAGAATCCGGAAAGCTAACCCGAAGGAAAAAGCTGACCACCAACTGAGTTCTTTTAAGTCTCTTTCATAGAAAGAAAACCACAAATTAGACAAAAAAGAACTCAAAGAATCCGGAAAGCTAACCCGAAGGAAAAAGCTGACGACCAACTGAGTTCTTTTAAGTCTTTTTCATAGAAAGAAAACCACAAATTAGACAAAAAAGAACTCAAAGAATCCGGAAAGTTAACCCGAAGGAAAAAGCTCACCACCAAGTGAGTTCTTTTAAGTCATTTACATACAAAGGAAACCTCAAAATAGACAAAAAAGAACTCAAAGAATCCGGAAAGCTAACCCGAAGGAAAAGCTGACCACCAACTGAGTTCTTTTAAGTTTTTTACATACAAAGAAAACCACAAAATAGACAAAAAAGAAGTCAAGGAATCCGGAAAGTAAACCCGAAGGAAAATGCTCACCACCAACTGAGTTCTCTTAAGTCATTTACATACAAAGCAAACCTCAAAATAGACAAGAACGAACTCAAAGAATCCCGAAAGCTAACACGAAGGAAAAGCTGACCACCAACTGAGTTCTTTTAAGTCTTTTACATACAAAGAAAACCTCAAAATAGACAAAAAAGAACTCAAAGAATCCGGAAAGCTAACCCGAAGGAAAAAGCTGACCACCAACTGAGTTCTTTTAAGTCTTTTACACACAAAGAAAACCTCAAAATAGACGAAAAAGAACTCAAAGAATCCGGAAAGTTAACCCGAAGGAAAAAGCTGACCACCAACTGAGTTCTTTTAAGTCTTTTACATACAAAGAAAACCTCAAAATAGACAAAAAAGAACTCAAGGAATCCGGAAAGTTAACCCGAAGGAAAAAGCTCACCACCAACTGAGTTCTTTTAAGTCTTTTACATACAAAGAAAACCTCAAAATAGACAAAAAAGAACTCAAAGAATCCGGAAAGTTAACCCGAAGGAAAAAGCTGACCACCAACTGAGTTCTTTTAAGTCTTTTACATACAAAGAAAACCACAAAATAGACGAAAAAGAACTCAAAGAATCCGGTAAGTTAACCCGAAGGAAAAAGCTAACCACCAACTGAGTTCTTTTAAGTCTTTTACATACAAAGAAAACCTCAAAATAGACAAAAACGAACTCAATGAATCCGGAAAGTTAACCCGAAGGAAAAAGCTGACCACCAACTGAGTTCTTTTAAGTCTTTTACATACAAAGAAAACCACAAAATTGACAAAAAAGAACTCAACGAATCCGGAAAGTTAACCCGAAGGATAAAGCTGACCACCAACTGAGTTCTTTTTAGTCATTTACATACAAAGAAAACCTCAAAGTAGACAAAAAAGAACTCAAAGAATCCGGAAAGTTAACCCGAAGGAAAAAGCTGACCACCAACTGAGTTCTTTTAACTCTTTTACTTACAATGAAAACCTCAAATTAGACAAAAAAGAACTCAAAGAATCCGGAATGTTAACCCGAAAGAAAAGCTGACCACCAACTGAGTTCTTTTAAGTCTTTTACATACAAAGAGAACCCCAAAGTAGACAAAAAAGAACTCAAAGAATCCGGAAAGTTTACCTGAAGGAAAAAGCTGACCACCAACTGAGTTGTTTTAAGTCTTTTACACACAAAGAAAACCTCAAAATAGACGAAAAAGAACTCAAAGAATCCGGAAAGTTAACCCGAAGGAAAAAGCTGACCACCAACTGAGTACTTTTAAGTCTTTTACATACAAAGAAAACCTCAAAATAGACAAAAAAGAACTCAAGGAATCCGGAAAGTTAACCCGAAGGAAAAAGCTCACCACCAACTGAGTTCTTTTAAGTCTTTTACATACAAAGAAAACCTCAAAATAGACAAAAAAGAACTCAAAGAATCCGGAAAGTTAACCCGAAGGAAAAAGCTCACCACCAACTGAGTTCTTTTAAGTCTTTTACATACAAAGAAAACCACAAATTAGACAAAAAAGAACTCAAAGAATCCGGAAAGTTAACCCGAAGGAAAAAGCTGACCACCAACTGAGTTCTTTTAAGTCTGACAAGAGCGGTGTCGGGAGTTCGGAGACAGATCAGATGGGAGAAGCTTACTACGAATTAACAATTCTGGTCATCCGTGCCGGAACCTCTACCGACAAGAGCAAGAGCTTCAAAACTGCCGCTTACATCGTCGTCCATCAGATGTACCACTGAGCGAGTCACAGGAAAAGGGAGAGAGAAGACATCACATAGCATCCTCATCAGTACGAGACATGGAATTTAAAACAAGTAGCTAGAGCGAACAACTCCCTACCTCGAACTCTTTCTCAACAAAGCTGGTACTCTAACTAAAGGCCTCTAATTGGAAGTGCTCCTCAAGGAGATGAGAGGCTCAAGCCCTAACCCTAGAGAGCCACCCGACATTTGCGGATCGTGCACAGTAACAAGTCGGTATACAGTACTCTACAGTATTACTGTAACCTCAAAATTGCGCACTTGAGTCCTCCTTGCAACGTTCCCGGGCCCCAAAAATCGATTCTTGCGTATATGGTATGCCTAGATGAATTCTCCTCCATGCCTGGAATATACTCTGAGGTATTCCTTGTACACACGGACAAGAAGAGATCGAATTTTGCGATGTGCCGTAGGATTCGAATTATGACAGCTGAGGTTACAGTTTGAAGAAGAATGTAGCCAAACCTCTATTAGAGCCAGCTTGAATGATTCGTTTAATCAATCTACCCTTGAGGTCGGACATATTTTGTAAAGCTCGAAATATGTATTCCTAGAGCGAGGATTGGATGTCCATGCTCATACAATGTGACAGTCAAAGAATTTCTTGAAGCATTTCTTCTAGCCTGACTACAGAATAAGTTTTCAGAGAGAGAGAGTTCGAGCCAAAAGAGCATCTCAACAAAACGAGACGTGGAATTCTAACCAAGCAGATCGAACAACTTCCTATCTCGTCATAATCTTTCTCAATGAAGCTGGCATCCTACGGCCGCTGATAAAATGTCATCCGGAAGGAGATGAGAGGCTCCAGCTCTTACCCTAAAGACCGCTCCGGAATTTTCGGATCGTCGGCAACACAGTAACACATTTCCGCAAGCCTCGCCTATCCCCCTCCTTGCTGCAACGTTTTATCAGATTTCTGACCCTTTCATATATGGCATGTCTAGAACGTTCTGTTCTATGCCTAGTCTATGCTGTCTATTGTGCACCTGGAGGAGAAAGAGATCGAATCTAGCACTTGATGTGCCGAAGAGTTCGACTTCCGAGGACGTGAAGGTAACGAACGAGCTTCGCCTCCATTTTTCTCATTTTGTACATTTTCTTGAGCATATGAACTACTAGGTCAAAAGTCTGATTCAGATCAATGGACATGAATCAGTTGCCTGGTTTGGCACTTCGTAGTAACAAAAGGTATGTTTCTTGAAAAGGCAATGCACCTGTTGAACTAAGGTCGTTTTGCTGGTAGGGCATGTGCGCAAATTTGCAGCTTTATCAGTTGATGTATGGGTTGTGCCGAATCACGACACCTGAGGTTGGACGTTGAAGGAGAAGAGAGCCAAGCCTCTGTTGAAGGCAATGTGAATAAATGTAAAGCTTGAACAAAGATGTACTTCTAGAACAAGAGTTGCATCTCCATGCTCATGCACTAATAAGTAAGGGTCATCAAAGTTCATGTGAGGCCATGGAGGAGAACTACTTTTCTCTGGCCTGGCTATGAATCTCTTGCAAAGACTACATAAATAAATAATTACACCAAACCCTTGTTGGCCTGGCGTGAATAAAATGTTCGTTTGACCTACCCTTGGCGTGAATAAAATGCCCGTTTAACCCACCCTTGATGATATGCCCATGGGACATAACACCAGTGACGTAGGACTACTAACCCCTCTGAGGGTGGACATTGCAATGACTACAAGTAATGTAACCTGGCACAGAGCAGATTTCTGTATGAGCAAGATAAGGTGGACTATTTGATAATGGCGTGAATGCTCAAGATGGTCTTTTTTTAAGCCTATTATATTTTCAATCATCTTAATTTTCACATCAAGAAGCTATATTTTCTTGTTATGTTCACTCAATGCCCAAATGGGATTCTCATCGTTGCAAGAATTTTATGTAGTTTGTTTCGTAAATTCCATATTTCTCTCCCTTCTTAGGAGGACTGATAATTGAGGTTTTGAAAAATGCACATTAAAAAGAGTGAATGTTTGCTATATCCTATATTAAACCCATGCAAGCACGACCATTTTGTAGACACCAGGAGTCTTCGAGTTGTCTTCGTCTTTGTGATGTAGGGTATGTTACATTGGTATAGATTGGGCCCAAATTGCAAGCCTCGTAGTGCATTTACTTCACAATGATGGGGATCATAGTAAAATCAACTAATTGAAACTTTGTGGCATGTTATAGACGAAGTAACTCCACCAATTTGGAATTCAATAGATAATGAATTTCCATTTGGAAGATTAATGCAGATATCGTTAAAGGTTAGTCATCATTGTATGATGTGACTCTCACTTAGACAAGAGATTTTTTTAAAGAGACGGAAAAATAAATGTCATGACAACAAAATTTTGAACAACTTGGGTTGATGGCTAGAATCCAAATTTGTTGTGTTCTTATCTAGGTCAACATGGGTGAATGTCATTATTTTTTGCACATTGTAGACTCTCACTTGGTGGATAATGAAGGGACTATGTAGAGAAGAAGACAAAGATATTAATCTTTGTGATATATGATTTTTGAAACCAATTAATTTGGGGGCTAGTGTTAGAATTTGTTGTGGTATTGAGTTGGCTCCATGGAACTAAGGAACTGACTTTGTTATAGGATACAAAAGGTTTGTGGCCCTATTATTGTTTATTGGAAGGTTTTCCACATTTCCTTGTACTTTTGATTTTGCTTCCGATGCCATGTTAGGGCCATAAACCATAAGATTGGTATATGTTTTCGATTAGAAAAATTAGATACTATGAAAATTTATGTCTGTTTGTTGAATTTTAGAATCCAATTAGCACACATTAAAGAACCCTACATGATGAGAGAATTTAAACATAGACTTGATTTTCCAAATTGAGGTGAAGTTGTTAGTTTTGAATTTATAAATCAACTTCATTCTTAAGCTCTAATAGTTGAGTCACCTATCTATTTTGATCAAATTGACATTGTCTGTGCAATGGGGATTTGGCCATTGGTTGTACAGATGGAGAGCTTTGAGTTTAGAGGTCTAGGAGGAGTTGGAGGTGGCTGCAAACAACCGGCTTTTATTTGTGGTGTAAGATTCCATTTTCGCGACTCCACAATGAAGAAGCTCTATGGGTTCACTGTTGCTTGGGCAGACTGCAATCATCGGAAAGTAGTTGAAACGTTGGCTAGACTGAGTTTTGGAGTAGAGACCGAGTTGGTGAGCACTTCTTTCACAATAACGGTTTGGCTCTAGGGTATGTGGTAAAATATCCTAAGCCATATCTCAATAATGCAACATTAATGAAGGTATTTTTGGTTTGAAGTCCTAATTAAGCAACTATTATTAGACGCCATGAATTGGCCAATCCCTATTATTTTGGCAGCTTGGAATAATGTATATAGCACAAATGAAAACAATGCCATGTAGATAATTGCATTGAAATCAACATGCCTTGAGTGGACGAAAATAAATTATTAATATATTTTCCCATCTTAAAACTGTTTTGTTTCTTTTCACTCTACTTATTTCAATAGTGTGCGGCCAAATATAAAAGGGATGGGGCCAATTTAACGAATATGGCGTATTACTTCTTAAATGAAACTAGAATAAATATTTGAATTTCAAGATGGCCATACAATCAGATGTTGATTTTACTTCAAAAGTCGCTAATATTATGTATAGGTACATTTTTAAATCATAATTCACATAATCTTATTCCCAATTCTATTAGTGATAACATATACAAAACCAAATTAGAAAATATTTGCAATACATGCTAAATTACATATCGTAAATGTTTTCTCCACGCTGTACACTCAAAATCACTTCATAACACATGATTCAAATGTTCCTGAAGGTATTAAATGATTTTCATGTAAAAGTATGTCAAAATTTGAGTTCACGATAATATTTCTTTTATATTTACCTTACATGTGGTTTACGATAGGGATTAGGACTTAGGGTTTTCGTTTGAGTCGTTTACGGTTTAGGGTTTACGGGTTTCGCTCTATGCTACGTGGTAAAATGCCCTAAGCAATATATCAATTATGCAACATTTGTAAAGATATATTTGGTTTCAAGCCCAAAACAAGCAACTATTATTCGTTCTTACATTAAAAGACGAAAAACAAGTTGGACTTAAAGACTGCAATACAAACCGAGAACCCCAATTCCGTTAAAATGGCATTATTCCGGTAAAATGGCACACCTCAACTTTCTGAACTGTAGCTCAAAACCATGTGATATAACAGAATTTCAAGGTGATATTAAGGAAAATTAGTGACAATGTATATAAAGAAGTGATAATACAAAAAAAATTGTGACATTACAGAATATACCATTTTATATGAGCACAGATGTAAGATCTAGTGTGACAAAATGGCACATGGCATAGTGCCATTTTAACGGAATTGGAGTTCGAGGTAGATTTAACTACAGAATTTGTTAGTTACATGTGAAGGAACGCCTCAAAATCATAATTCACATAAATTCTTTCTCACTTTTGTTGTTTTAAACATATACAGAACCAAATATGTCAAAGTATATCAAAAATTGAGTTCACGATACAATATCTTTTACATTTAATATTAATGTGGTCTAGAGTAGAGATTAGGGTGTAGGGGTTTGGTTCTAGTCGTGTAGGGTTTAGGATTTACAGGCTTCGCTCTTGGGTATTTGGTAAAATATCCTAAGCAAAATCTCAATAATGCATCTGTCGTGAAGATATGATTGGTTTGGAGCCCAATACAATCAACTATTATCCGTTCTTAAATGAAACTTGAAAAAAAAGTTGAATATAAAGATTTCCATACAAACCAAGGTAGATTTTAATCTAAATTTCCTAATTATACATTAAGGTACGTTTTGAAATCCTAATTCACATAAATTTAATCCTAATTCTATTCTTTAGAACAGATACACAACCAAATAAGAACAAATTTGCAACACATGCTAAATTACATATCGTAAACGTTATCTCGAGGCCATCCACTCAAAATGACTATTTTGCACAAGATTCACATGTTTGTGAAGGTATGTCAAAATTAAAGTTCAGGATACAATTTGTTTTAGATCTATCATAAATGAGGATTAGGGGAGAGACTAGTAAGGGTTTACGATTTTGGTTTTAGTTGTTTAGGGATTAGGGTTTACGGGTTTGGCTCTAGGATATGTGGTAAAATGTCCTAAGCAATATCTCAATCATGCATTTGTCGTAAAGATATGGTTGGGTTGAAGCCCAAAAACAAGCAACTATTATATGTTCTTAAATTAAACTAGGAAAAAAGTTGAATTTAAAGATTGCCATACAAACCGAGGTAGAATTAACTTTTAAATTTCCTAATTATATGTGAAGGTAGGTTTTTAAATTACAATTGACATAAATATATTCCCAATATTGTTATTTAGGAAATTCATATACAATACCAAATTACAACAAATTTGCAACACATGCTAGAATAAGAAATTATTTTAGATATTGTACTTCAATGTTCAATAACAATTGAATAAATCAAGTAACACTTAACGAGCTCAATAAATATACCACATCAAATATTCTATTTTGGTTTATTTCTGAATATGTGGATCTTCGCCATACCAAAATCTAGTTTTTTGCACACATTTATGGTAGAAGTACCTAAAACCACTAGCACCGCCACTATCAACACGTAGGTCTCCCAATAACCGCACCTAGCCTAAACTAGAATTGTTAGAACACTCAATTTAAATTGACCTATCAAAACAGTAAAGAAGCTATTGATTTTGGGTCGAATCATGAATGGAAATTTATAACACCTAAGGTGGTGTTTGCAGAATTACCCCATAGGTTGATTAGGGGTCCTCCACTACTTTACTGTTTGAAGATTTGTAATAATTCGTGTGTTTCACAAAAAAATATGAAAAAGTTGTAAACCTTCTTAAAAAGTATCTTGATACCCAAAAAATATTACGCATTATAAATAGACCAGCTATAAATGGGCGAATTTCCTTATGTTGGTGGTTATGGGTACAACGACCATATTTAACCCGTTGTATGTGGGGGCCGCACAATAATTTATGACCGGATTGAATGCCGCGCGCGGCTCATCATTGCGGGCAGGTCAATGAAAGTTTATATTCGGGCAGGGCAGCCTCCTCCAAAATTCGGGGGGTATATAAAGGCCCGCCCCTCACAATGAGCTCCCTTTTCATGAGTTTTTTTCCGCTCACTTCGTCGTTCTCTCTTGGAGGGTTGAGGTTAGCATTTTCGTGACGTCATCACTTTAATGACGTCATTATGATTAGTTGTCGTCGTCGTTACTTTGCCGACGTGTCGTCGTGTCGATGTCGGTCGCCGTCGGACGTCATCTCGACTTACGAATCGCCGTTCGTAAGTTTCTACGAATCGATTCGTAAGTTCACGAATCGCATTCGTAAGTTCACGAATCTAACGATTCGTAAGTTCACGAATCGCAGCGATTCGTAAGTTCACGAATCGATTCGTAGTTAGTTCACGAATCGCGATTCGTAAAGTTAACGAACTGCAGTTCGTAAGTTGGAGAACTGCGTTTTGTCAACTTACGAACTGCAGTTCGTAAACTTACGAACTGCAGTTCGTTAATTTAAGATCTGGAGTTCGTCTTTTTTATATGAAGGGATCCGCAAATAGTGTCACGCGTCGACACAACAAAGACACTTACATTTCAATGTAACTGACAGTTCACGATATACGAACTACCGTTCGTAAAGTATAGCACGCGTGGAATGCAACAATAGTTTTCGCTTCTCTGTTAAGTGTTGAAGTGCTTTTGCTCCGAATTTTAAATCCTTGCGGAGTAGCACTTGCCGCGTTTGGCAGTAGTAAAAGTTTTACGACCTCTCCTTTGTAATCACAATTTGAATGTTGTTGTTACGCACCTTTCTGATACTAGAGGGAGCTTCGCTGTGTTGATGGCCGGTATCAATTTTACCTGAATCATTGTGGAGGCCAAAGCAATTTGGATTTACGAGCTGTAGTTCGCTAATGGCAGCTTTGAGGTTGAGGCGATCGATATGATATTCTGGGTATAGGTCAAGTTGGTGGATGATCGATGGAGTTTTTCTTTAGCGATGCACTGGACGCAATGCATTGATTGTGAATGCAATGTCTGCTTCCTATGATAACGAACTTATGAACTGTGCTTCGTACCGCCGCAATCACTTTTAGTGTCGTCCGAGCATCTTCAATGTTTGCATCCTTAGCGGTCCGCACATGCAGCAGTGTCAAATTTAGATTGAGTAGGAGAGCGGCTGTGCGGATGCGATTACGTGCGGGGATAGCGTGGGTGATTATGATTAGGAATAACTAATGGAAGCGGAGAGGCATTGTTGTGTGTTGTGTAGGTCCCAGTGTTCAAGGTATGGAATCGCCCGATATGGGAGGATGAGGAGTTGAACGGGTGGCCCCCTGATCGCATGATGATGTGAGCGAATGGGTGCGCTCGTAATATCAATACCTTTCTTTTATAGTATATACTACTCATCGGATTCAACTAAGTAGGAACCGATTTGGTAGGAATAAGAAAGCTTTATCAACTAGCATGTATAAATGATTGAACTTAATAACAAGATTGGGTGAACCGAAAGTTTTCCGTTTCAAAGGTTTTATAATGTTAGTACATGGTGTGTGTTAGCCGCAATGATCTATACGTTGATCGAATGGTGCGATATCTTTGAGACGATCACGTAAATTGTCGTGTATAGGTGGTGCATCAACCGCAGATGTGGGACAAGATGATCTCAATGTGGAGGATGTCATTGATAATTCTCCCATCCCTGATTGTGATGGTATTAGTAGGAATGAGTGGAAGGGTCTAATGGTAGAGGCTGTGCACAGCAATGGGCGAAAATTTGCCGATGTCCTTGTTTCTGCTACAAATCCCATCTTGTCTGTCGATGGTGAGAATGAACTAGGTAACATGAACTTTGGCGTTGTGGTGCATGCATGCAATATTTGATGGGGACTCGGCACTCCAAACATGTGTATCTCTTGGCCCATTCGGTCTCTATTTCTAAAGAGTGTGAGTGTTTATGACCATCTTAGAAAGCACGCTTATATCGTACACGAGGATGAGATGAGAAAGTTGGACCGTAAAGGAAAGCGCCGCTATGACACCACTAATAGGGCGTACAAAACTAAGAAAACACAAGATTGGAGGATATCCGAAGACGAGATTGCTAAGGTGTACATGGGAGAATGTTGCGACCGTCATTGCATTAGAATGTTCCCTCCGAGTATAATCCGAGTGGCACGTCAAGAAATGTTCTTAAGGGATACTGAAGAGAGACGTTCGAAGAACCTCGACATTCATTGTACAAAGTTTCGTTCAGTTGATGGCAATGAGGATCTTGTGATGTTTCAATTCAAAGAAGTGTGTGTGAAAGGTTGGAAGCTCATCCATGGAGTATCGAATAGGACATTCCGGCGGTATGAGAAACAGGCTAAAGAGGGGGCCAGGGCACGTCCGCATGGCAATACGGGGAAATCTAAACCGAGGGCATCTACGGCACATGCGGCTTTTGTTTTGGAGAGTATGATCATGAACCTTGCTGACCAAATGCCTTATCCATGTACATTACCATCCGGCGAACGTGTTGCGCAAAAGATTCTTCCAACTGGAATACGATGGAATCAATTTCTTCCCCGAGTGAATGAGGTATGCATTACTTGCATGTTTCAAAAGAGTACGTTGGTCATATACTTTGCAAATCAACCCTCGATTTTTTACTGACTCAATAAGTGCAAAATTGTTGTTAGGTGAATACCGAATTCGGACTCAGACCTATCTCAGCAACTCTTCTAAGTCGAATACGCATATCAAGATTTCTTGAAGACTGGATCAGCGAAGGGGAGACTCATTCTCAAGATGTTCCAAGTGCGATACATATAACACGTTGAAACAATCAAAGATCACTGGATCGGAAGAACACAAAGAGTATGCATTGAAGTACACCAAACATACAAATGCTCAAACGGCTGCCCGCGTTGCATATTGGTCGGATCGAACACATTCGAAGAAGAAACCGCTGGAATTTGTGAGCATTTTGCACGATAAGATGGACCACTCCAAAACCGCACTTCCATGTCTTAGATCTCGGACAAAAGATTTGGATGCCCGATGAAGCTACCCATTTCCGTGACGGGCATGTATCTTTCGTGGACATGGGGATTCAAGGTACGCTCACTATACAATGGATATGTTTCCTAATGATAGTAACTTCACAATTGGGTCTGTTGCCAAATTGTTGCGTGATATAGAAGACACGCGCCGGAACATCGTCGAGCATTATTTCCACAAAGTGAAAGCACCGCATTATGCGGAGCCATTTTGCGGGGAAAGAAATGTGTTTAGCATCTCTCAAGGAACCAACTGAGAGTTCAAGAGTAGCACGACCGCTTGCACCGGTATTGCATATCCAATTGGATAATTGTTGGAGAGAGAATAAAAATAGATACTCTTTTTGTTTTTGGTCGTTGATAGTGGCGAAGAGGATTGTGAGAGAAGTGGTAGTATCATTCATGATGGTGGGACATACGCATGAAGACATCGATGCTTCATTTGGGAGGTGGAGTGCGGTTTTGAAAGAGAAGAATCATCCAACACTTCCCATGCTAATGAAATCTTACATGGATCTAGACAAGGATGGCCCCATGATTCCGCACCTTATTGAGGAAGTTCCGGATTTCAAGAAGTTCATTGCTCCATACATGGCAAAGGCTCGAAGGACGAGGCTAAAAGGCCATAGCAAGGGAAGTCAATTCAGATTCTTTATCCATGAGGACGGATGGCCTTTAATGCAATACAAATTAGCATGTACGGAAGAAAAATGGAAACCAACACATTCAGCTGGGATCAAATTGTGGAAGGCTGACGAAAGAGGCAGGCCTATATTACCTCCAGAGGATGCTGAGCCGTTTGCTGTGAAATCAAAAGGATTGAAGCGTGAAGATGAGATCTTGAAGGGTATTGATGGATTCATTGCACATTACAATATCTTTCTTGCGAATCGACGTGACTCCCGCATTCGAGAGGAGAGCATTCTCATTACGTGGAGTACTGGACAGGGGTACGAGATGCAATTAGGTCAATGACAAGTGTTGTTGGTATTGAAGGTGATGTGTCGTTGAAATGTGGATTTTGGCCGACAAGCCGACTTTGCATAGATGATGTACAATCGATGAAATCGAATAGCGTAAGGACACGACAGCGGAGGTGGTGGTCTTGGAGAGGACGACGTGGAGGAAGAAGAAGACCATTATATTGGAACAATAGAGGACAGACCACCGCCGTCTTCACTCTGAGACGACGAGATATTTTGAAGGGATTCTTGGTTTTTGTAAGACCAGCAGAAGGTTGCGAGGAACCAATATGGCTAGGGAAGGTTATGAACCAACCACAAATGGACCCAACGCAACCAAATTTCAAGACATTCAAAGTGCGTTGGTGGGTGCCATACAACAATGACAACCCTATTGCGGAGTTGTACCGGGATGGGATACCATTCACGAATTTCCATACAAGTTAGATATTTCAACAAAAAATGTAAGATACGATATCTACAGATAGCGTTGTTGCTTCTTGGAGGCCTCAAAAAGGCGGGATACAATTTGCCCCGCATCGCATCCAATTTGCTTTCTTGACAATCTACGTCGCATCATAGAGTTTGAAGAATCCTAGTGAGAATGAGACACACTTCATACAACATGTGCGCTTGAGCTCTCTTTAAGGCTCGATTGTTGCAAGTAGGATATCTATTTGAATATGTTCACTTTAACGTACCAATTTCAAATATCTCTATGCCTTAGAGTTCTCATTCCATTTCTTTTTCATTTTATGTGCTTCTTTTTCTATACTATTTTTCTTTTTCTTTACTAGTTTTCTTTTTCTTTATCTTTCGGTTTCTTTATCTTTTACTTCCACTTCTTTTCTTTCCAATATGTTTCTTTTACAAATACAGACATATCTTTTGCCTATATCGTATTTCTTTACCTCTTTTCTTTACTGAAAAAAATCTTTATCTTCTCCATATTTTATCGCGCATTGTATTTGCATTTGCAACATATTATCGCCATGTCACACAACCATCACATTTAGCAATTAATAATATTACTATTTTCCATACCCATAGTATTTGAGACCCCCTCTATGTTACACTTTACTCTATATATTTGAATAGTGTGCGGCCAAATATAACGGGGATTGGGCCAATTTAACGAATATGGTGTTGCACACTTTAGCATGCCTTACTGGTGTTTTCACACTTTGAGAGTGAATTTGTTTTAAAGTATGAGAGCATTTCCAATAGCGTGGCTAAAGGATTGGCTAAATATAACCAAGAAGGAGGAGTTGCTATGTGTAGCACCCCTTTGAATCCACACCCTTTTCTAACGGATTGGCTAAAGGACCTTGCTAAATGACCTTGCTACGTTCTATATTCTCACCCTATCTCCAACTCCATTACACCATGGCGATGTCCTTTGACATCGCTCAAGAAGACGAAGACAGTAGGAGGTTCCTAGAAAAAATTAAACAAGATAAACACTAAAATATATGCTAAAAAAATGCTAAAAAAAAAATGAAGATAGAAAGATGCTCAAAAAGTGATGAAGTCTTGCAACTATGATGAAAGTAATTTGGGTTCTAAGATGGAAGGGAGTTAGGGAGGGTGTTGGTAGAAGGTTGTGGCGAACATTTTTTTGGAAGGCCGCCAAAGATAGCTCGTTGTTTAGCTAGTCTTGTTGGAAAAGGAAAATGACATTAGCCTCACTAAATGTAGCCAACTTTGTTATTTTAGCCAGTCGGTTGAACAATGTAGAAGCATAAATGGTCTTATTGGAAAGGTATGGGAAAAGTGTGCAATCTCCAAAAGTTGCATTTTCATGTGTTCCAAATGTAGTACCTACGATTTTGCTCCAAGTCAAAACCACCACAAGCTAGCTCTTTTCAACTTTAAAGATTTATCTTGTCATTCACTAATTGGGGCTCACTTTTAATAACAACTTTAACTTCTTACCACCCAAGAGGTTTATAAATAAGCTCAATGTGTTATCAAATGTGCATTTGATAGCTTGTGGATTTTTTTCAAAAGACAAATGAATATAAAAATCTTAATGCTTAACCCCTAAACTACCATAGTGTTTTGTGAGCTCCAAACTCCAAAATTACAATTCTATACCACCTTGTAAACTTTGGAGTGTGAGAATATTTTTTACACTTTTTTGAAACTTTCAACCGTATGATCTTGAAGAAAACTATTATTAGAGGTAGTGACTGAAATTTCAACCGTTGGATCGTAGCCATTTGTAAGATCATAACATTCAAAGTTGATGCAGTTTTTTTTCCAACAAACATTGTCGACTTTGTGCAAAGGAAAACGTGATGCTTATTAGCTTAAACATCTAGCTCATATTTTTTCCATGTATATAACTAAGTTGGGCATGCCCGTGCAAAACTTTAGACACTCATTTTGCTTTTTGAACCTTCATGCAATTTATTTACTATAAGAAGGTAGAAATCAAGGATTTGGTAAAACATGTACCACGTTTATTGTATATGGTTTATGGGAAAAATGAACGGTGAGTATATACCTTCTTGAGTTTGTGAATTTCAAGAAGAAAGAAATTCAAAAAATTCCAAAATCTCAAATTTTGGCAAATTTTGAAAGAAAAATGGAAATATCAAAGAAAACTTTGAATCTAGCTCTTGTAATTTTTGAAGGGTGCCCTTGTAGGATTGGTAAAAGTTTCAACTTGGGTCACTTGAAAACCTTAGTACAAAATCAATCAAGAAAAGATTTTTTAAAAAAATTCAAAAAAAGGTAAAAATAAAAGTTTTTTTCCGCCCCCCCCAAGTGAAAAACCAAAATTTGCGTTTGAGAACTCCATAGGTGGAGTTTGACTTTGCAAATTTTCCCACATACACCTTGTAGTATAGGGAACATCCAGTAAAAATTTCAGGCAAAAATATTACTTTTAACATCTTAACTTAGGCTGCCCGAAATCGCAAATCTCCTAATCGGAGGCCTTGGTAGTTTAGGGGTTAAATATGATCTAGATTTTATAACCCATAAACATCTCCAACATTGTTTTTTAATATTTTAGATGAAGGGCTCCTGAAATACCGCTTGTGAAACTTTGACATCTTAAACAACTTCATACCATATCTACAAAACAAAAAAATTCACGTTATCATCCTCAAGTTTTGCAAATCCAAACACAGATGGATTCTAGTGCCAATGCATATTGCTACCAATCCAAAAAGCTACACAAAAACCTCAAAATTCTTCACAACTTGAAGAGATGGTTTCTTAAAGTCCACCACCATATATCTTTGTCTACATATACTACTCGGATTCTTCATCGTCCGCGTCGTCAATCATGATTATAGGGCTAAGCGGGCGTCCTTCCATATATGGAACAAAGGTTGGATGGTAAGCACTGCCTAATCCTGGAGGTCCCCAAATCACATCTAGGCAACTCATGATGAGGTGGTTTGTTTCATCACTTATAAATTTTGAGCTCTGCACAGTACACTTTCAATGATAAGTTGCTCAATACAAACATACTAACAACAGTATGGAAGCAAATGATTCACACCACAAGCTTTGCATTTAGAATTTTAGATTGAAATATTGTATTACCAATGCATCTCTGAGCGGGTGTACCATTCCGAAGCACATTTCATTTGCCCATCATCACCTTTATGCTATCCTTCATTGTCCTTCTCAATTCTTGACACTTCCCCTTTTGAATTGTGTACTTCAGAACTCGAATTGAATTCTCCAACTTCTTCATCTGGAAATATCAGGAAAAGAGTCCATTATCGATGCCTTTCGCAAATACATGAACATACATGAATTTCTTACACACCACTCAACATACGGTTCAAGCCGCAACGAAAGAATGACGAGTGATTTACCTGCACGCTTGGCCACCTTCCGATGCCAATATGTCTGCATGCTATCTTGACATTTGTGTAAGAAATCTTCATCTTGTCAGCAGCCTTCTGTCCAAAGAGGTGGAAGTAGGGCTGAAAATCCTTCATGCTCAATCTTCTCTGTGGACGTACACGTTGGATTTTTTGGAATAATTTGTTGCACACAAGTACCCGGATTACAACAGAAACATAAGAAAATATGCACAACCAAAAAAACATGGACTTTAGGGACAAGAATGAGTGTTTAGTTTTTAATTAGAATATATTCGTCATTTTCTGAGGAGCTAGCATCCATATGCGACTCGGGACTTCTGTTATCACCGGTATACTCCTCCCACGACTCCGACATGACATCTCGTGTAGAGAAGGCTCTCCAACGGCATCAGTATTCACGGAAGGCTCCAATTCCATCTCATGTGGAAGTGGTACAACAATCGCATTTGCCTCTTGGCGATGAGCATCGTTTGCCTCTTGGTTACGAGAATCACTTTCATTAATGTTTGGCATGTCATTACAGGCCATGGCAGGTGTTGATTTTTGTGACGACTGCCACAACTTTCTCATACCTCATCATCTTGTACAGGTCTGCGAGTGTAGAGTTCATATCAAGCGTGAACACCTTTGTTCGGTCATTAGAAATGAGCTCCAAAGTGCGAATGGTATCTTCCATGCCCACGTATTCAAGGCGGCGAGCATTGGTGTGCAATGCAAATGATGACAATTCTAAACTTTTCTTACATCATGTTGTAGAATCCAATCACAAAAACCCTAAACATCTCTTGCAAGCAATAGTGAATGTTGTGATGTGTACAATCCATGAAATATGGTGAAACAATAGGTAGTGTTTAGGATACATACCTCAACAACATCAACACAGATTCGGCAAGTATCTTAGTGATGTCTTGCACGGCATTGAAGTAGTGCTCTCCTATCAAAACAGTGAAACCCTTCTCCTTCATGGCAATTGCTTCCATAGCGGCGTCTATAGCCGAACAAACAAATAGAAAGAAAAAAGGAAAAAGAATTCTCAGTGCTATAGTTGTGAAGACGTTTCTGTGGAGGTTGAGAAATGAAAATCTAAAAGCACCGGAGGCAAAGGAGTTGCTTTCAACATGCACAATGACGGCATTTTCTTTTCAAATACGTAGAAGGGTTTACGTGGAGTTTCATGTTGTGCCAAGCAGAAAAGACATGTTTGGCTAACATGTGTAAAAATTCTTGCAAAATATTTTGATGCATTCACTATAGATACCGTGTAGCAAAAGGGAAGTATCATGAAATTCCTCAAGAATATTTTTCTGAGATTTCTTGAATGGTTTATCCTCAAAAATTAAGATAAAATTTCAAAAAAACCCTTGGAAAAATGAACAGCTACTCCAAAAACTTCACCTACCAAGTATAGAAGTCGGGTGTTTGACCGCATTACTTATTTTAGAACCTCCCAAGTTTGTTTTTTTTTTCTTTTTTTCTTTTTTTTTTTCTTTTTTTAACTCTAGGAGACTCTCCTTGAAAATTCAAGGGTCGATGCATCTCAAATTAGGGGAGCCCCTTCTATATTTGTGGTTTCAAAGCCCAAATTTAATTACTTTTTAGTAAGTCGACCGTTGGAATACCCCATTTTTTTGGATTGCTCAGATACTCAAAGATCGAACTTTGAGCATCCGCACCCTTAGCACACTGCCAACTCCATTTCGAAGGGTTTGTTGAAAAACATATGCCCCACCTCAACAAGAATTGGACTTGCCAATACTATTTTCAAGAAATTCTCACTCTTCCAAATGGCCTTGTCCATCAATCGTCCAGAGAACATACAACTGTCAAGCTTGCCCTGCAAATAATATAATTCTCCTTTATTTGATTAGTATCAAATGAGAATCCTTTATGGTTGGGTTCTTGGGAGGCTTTATTTACATCTCAATTGATCGCACTATGGTCGGATGGTCCCCATTACAGGGCTTGTTTGGAGGGTCTGCAGCGCCGACGCTCTTACTAGTGCTTCCCTCTGCCTTAGTGGCTTCTTCTGAGTCGTACCCGAGTCTGATATGCTGCAATTCAACTTCTGATCAGCCCCTAGCTCATGAACACCTCTCCACTTGTAACCTATGAGGTCATGACCCTACTCTGGAAACAAAGAGAGCATGGGCTCCGCTTGTGTATACTTTTAGCGATGCACGAAGTATTGATTTCTTAAGCTGGAGTTTCAACAGTTCTGATGATGAAGCAGTCTTATCTTGCAAATGCGACCGGGGCCATCAAATACCTTAGCAAACAAGAGTCCGACGTACGCTTAAGAATCACAACCTTCAGAGCCGGAGTCGGGGAACATCGCATCTGAGACGCAAAATATTGGTGGGATCGTCCAAGTGCTTGTCGTGGTTGGTGATCTTCAGTTGGCTACTGTTCTCTTAAAAAGTACGGTCATCGTGTTGTCTGCTGTCCGGGTTCTTATAAACGGGATTGAAATCGACACATTCATTTTCCTCTACGAAGACGTTCAATTCGAGCAGTTACTAAAGATTCTGCAACAAAGCCGCGGTGGCCGATAAGACTGCCTTAACGGACAGCGCAATCCATGTGCACAACAGGAATTAATCAAAAGCACGCTTCCGTCTTGTTAGCTCCCTTCCGCAGAGTTTGTAAAAGTTGACATACCTGTGCAAAGGAGACTCCTTCAAGTGATTCAGCTCAATAGATCGATGGGCTCCTAAATGTCCCATAGCTTCGGGTGGATGCTGGGTCGTCTCAAGCTTTCTAAAAGCCCCGACAGCGTGGCCATCAGTACTTACCTGGGCGGGGTCAATCCGTGATCCGAAAGGCGGATGGCCTACAGGAACCTGCCCCATTGCACCTCGGGCCGGGTGGCTGTAGTATCTTCCTACGGGAGGCATACACGTCATGATTTGTGCCAGCGGGGCTCGCGTTCGCGCGGCCCCTACCCAATCAAATCCAACCTGCAACAGTTCCTAGTGATCCTTCTGAATTGTTTCGGAACCATGTCGTAGTCTTGAGTTACAGTGAACGCACTTGTACAGTATCATTGGAAATATCGACGAGTTTGCCTTTTGGAGGGTGCACTGGGATGTATAAATTAAAGCGATGAAATGTGCAGGTCGGGGGATACATTAATTGGTTAAACGACGAAATGTGCAGGTAGAGATCGAGAGACGCGGGAGAGAGTATATATGCAAATGATGAGAAGAATTCATTGCCCCATGCGTATTGCAGTTTCCCTGGTTGTGTATGAGGTTCACCGCACTAGCACCGGATTGTTTCGAGGACGGGTGCTTAGCACAGAGCGAACTACTCTTTCGCCTTTACTAAAAAATACCGTGTGCTGGATACATTTACCGACATACCCATTTTTTGGACTGCCCAGGCTCACTGGGGCCCATCAATTTAACTCCGAAACTGGAAACATCCATCGCCCTGTCTTCTTTTGAAACCGATTCTCATTGCCGATTCCCACTTGTATGCAATAACTCAAAACTAGACCAACTAAACAATTTCTGGAGTCAGAATGGTACTCGTACTAAGAACAGGACGTCCGGTTATGTTCTTTGGAGAAAATCCTCCGTGCAGTTCATATCCATGTCCTGTAGAGATAGAATCTTGTATCGTGGATCTTGAGTGATTCTGGAAGTTTCAGCTTGTAACACTCCCTACCAAGTGCAAAGGTGCATCCCCATGCCGGCGATATTAGCGTTACGAACGGACACTTCATTCACGCCGGCCCCTTAGAAAGGGACCGGAGTTTCTATCTATCTATTCTATCTATCTGCAAAGGTGCAAAGAGCATCGTTGGGCCACCATGTAGGCTGTAATAATCACAACCTTTCACAATGCGATTGTGCGAACGTTTTGTATCTGTGGCTGTACAACTCGATATGAAGTAGTCCATTTTCATGTAATAATAAGTCACTCATACACGAGTACTCGGTTTGGATCGGGATCTTAGCGAGCCTAGGAGAAAATCGATGATAACTATAGATTAGCGATGAGACCGAGTTTGGGACTCCCCAAGTCACGAAATTAGTGAAACTGGGTTCAGCTTAGCAACGTCACGATACGCAAAAGAGAAAAACAGAGGGGTCTCGAATGAACGAGCAACACACGCTAAACGGAAACAAAAACTCGAGTACCTGTACACAGGAAATTTTCTCATAAATCTTCGATGGTGCAATCCATTCATACAAGTGTTCTTCATACGTCCCGAGGTATTTCGAGACAACTCAGGTGAAAGTAATTATAACTGTATCAAATTGCAAGAACACTCGAGGTCGTCTTGAGTGGACCGAATAGTGAGTGCCAATACCACTCGAGTGCCGACACACAAAGTGTTGAGATGCTAATTAAAAGCCGAATCAGGATCGAAGTGATGGTAACTTTGCGGTGTGATGGGATGGCGATCAGATAGCAATGCTGAGACGGACAACGAGTACCATACACAAGAGACTCGAGGACTTTTTACCCCATACTGATTGCTGTTTTCATTTACATTGACTGCGTATAAGAACCTGCACCAATTCCCCGTCAATCACGGAGTCGGGTGCTCAGCACAGAGCGAACTATTCTTTCGCCTTTTACTAAAGAATACCGTGCGCTGGGTACACTTACCGGCATACCCTTTTTTTTGGACTGCCCCCCACCGGGGCCCATCTACCTAATACAAAAAACCGAGCCGAATTTCCCACCGACGCGCGTTAGATTGGTGGTTCCTAAGGAATGTTGTATGCACCATTGTTTTCAACGTCGCAGAAATTTCTTGAGAGGCAGTGTGCTGGACCCAGTCTTGGATTGAAAAGGAACTTTCCATCTTCCCGAAGACGAGCGAGTTGTTGTTGGCAGTAAGTTTCCTTCAGCACTCTCGAATACGAGATCAAGCTCTGTTCTCAAACGAGTTCTCAAACGAGCAATTTCTGTTGTGGCGTGTCTCGCTTGTTAACATCCTTAGTAGAGATTTGTTCACGTCCACGTTCATTACATCAATCTAGTGTTTCGAGTTTTGCCACGTTCATTACATCTATCTAGTGTTTCCAATCCCTGCCGGAAGCTGATTTTATCGAAGCAGACTTCAATAATGGGAAAGGGTGTGCAGGGGGCGTGCAGGGGGCGTGCAGGAGGAAGACGGATTCATATTTCTAGCTAACTATATTGCAATGAAGTGGAGCTTATCCTCTTTGAATTTCCGTTGCTAGAAGTTTTGGCAACACTATAATACCTAAGGCCGCCTTCCATATCAATGACACACTCGACGTGACCATTGCAAGTTTGCAACTCTATCATTGTGGTCAGATAGCTTGAAGATTCATCTCCTTCAATATTGTTAAAATCCTTCTAAGCGGCAAAGGTCTTCCTCTTATGAACTTTATACGAAATAAAGACCTCTTTTGAACTTTATACGAATTAAAGACATTATACGACCAATATCTTTATAACCAGTATCCGCAACATTGATGCTCTCATTGATCCTCACTTGTTTCCACTCGCAAGCTCAGAACCTGAAACGTAATTTCTTTTCTTAAGATACAAAACCTTTCTACCAAGCAATCAAACCATAGAAATTAAAAAATAACAAATCATATCAACATAGTGGAATGATACTAGATTCTCAAAAAATCTTAATACTAATCTTAACTATGTTTGCAGTAAAATTTTCATTGCAAGCCTTTCTCCCAGTAACATCCGTCAATTTTTTTTTTGTGAAGTGTAACATGTGTAATATGTGTCAAGATGCAAATTTTTTGAATGTGCTCTTCATTCAAGTTGAGACTTTTATAGCAACATTAATGAACCTTAGTAAGTTGGATAAGAGTCAATATCAACTTACATTGCTCAATATTAACCATTTGTCTTGTTGATGGTGTAGGAAACACAATTTGAGCTTGTGAGACCAATGAATGCATTTGCGTTAGTATCTCCAAAGCTTCAAGCAAAGTCAAAGGATGAAGATTGCCCCCTTATGTAAACTACATCAACACGATAACAACCTCCTAAAATCATCCTTAGGCACCATTCTATAATTAAGATCCTCTGTTGTTATAATGCTGAGAGGTCTAAAATACTTTTATTAACTTGCATTTCAAAAACAACTATCCACCCCTCATTTAGCTCATGACACTCAACCAAAAACTTGAACACGATGACTAAGTTTCATGCATGATAACTAATCCACAAATGATATTTTCAGAAATCTTTATTGATATCAAAATATTAGAGATTGATAGATAGTAAGTACTTTGTAAAGGCATGTGAAGTAGTGAATTACCTTGATGAGAGTTTCATTTTCATTACCTTGATTGTCAATTACAATAAGAGTTATTCGACTATATTCTTGCTTGTAATATGACAATGTGGATTCCTCAATGGAATCATAAACTTCCAGAGTACTTTAACTTCCTACTTCGTGGATATGGTGGAGAAGCTCAAACTCTTTTTTGAATCAATTTCCCAACAACTGACAATGATGCTTCTCAAAAGAAAGAAGCTCAACTCCAAAGAAGATCTCGACAACGTCCACCTAAAATTTCATTTCTCGCATCCGATAAAGAGCTATGCTCAAATATATTCTCAAATGAAATACAACCTATTACAATTTCATAACAAAGTCATGCCATAGCTATACACCTTTGACCTTCGACGTAGGTGTGAATTGCCACTGGCAACTTATAATCTGTCCTCTGTTGTAAAATGTTTGGTGCTCTCCACCACTGAGCACCACCACTCTGTGCCCAATACTCATTCAGAGCACTCAAAATCAGCGACAACACATCCAATCCTATTTATACTATTTACGCTATGTATAAATATGTTCCCCACACGCTCATTAAACACAAGCACATTGGAGATTTTCAAATCTCAATGGATTGTATCATAATTGTTTTAAAGCCCCTTTATATCCTCAGCTATCCTTAACATGAAACAAATGACTTGGTTGATGAAAATAGGCCTAGTTGCAAAGCGCTCTTGCTTCATTTGTTGGTCAATTACCAATCGCTAGTCACCCTACCATTGATGCATGACAAATGCATATCAAATTCTATTCCTCTTGTCTTCCATCACCGTACCTCCAGCAATTGTCCAGAATTGGAAAGAAGTGGAAAATTGTAACTAAGCTGTAAGATGACAGCATCCCGACAGACCATTGCCTCTAGAGAGAAGCATGAGAATTCCATCGAAGATGTACTGAACGTACTAGAGAGCGGTCAGGGTTCTACTGATTCTGCAGACTAGCGAGCTCGCTACGGGCTCGCTAGTCTACAGAATCAACAGACCTTGACCGCTCTCCGGCGTTAAGCTTTGAGGTTGAGTATTCCAAAAATATACGGTCTAATATACCGTATATGATTTTATTAGTGCACGGAGTGCCAGCTGAATGCCGCATTCCGTGTCATTGATATGTTTATGATATCCTTGGGATGTGTTCTCGAAAGATCAAACTCAAAATGATAGAATGGACGATGATTATGAATAACTGTTAAACTTCTATATCCGTGAATGCCCTGCACCTATCTGCAGTAAAAATAATCGGCAAAGCGAGCCAATTCAGGAAAACAATCAAGCTCGAAATGAGCGGAATACGCAGCCTCAGAGCTTAACACGGAAGATGTTAACAAGCGAGACACGCCACAACAGAAATTGCTCGTTTGAGAACAGAGCTTGGTCTCGTATTCGCGAGTGCTGAAGGAAACTTAAGGGGCAAACCACACGAGAGGAAAGGCAATGAGTTGGATGAATAGCATTGATTCAAATTTGCAAGTGGTTACCGCCGCCCGTGAGGATCCCCCCAACTGCCAACAACAACTCGCTCGTCTTCGGGAAGATGGAAAGTTCCTTTTCAATCCAAGACTGGGTCCAGCACACTGCCTCTCAAGAAATTTCTGCGACGTTGAAAACAATGGTGCATACAACATTCCTTAGGAACCACCAATCTAACGCGCGTCGGTGGGAAATTCGGCTCGGTTTTTTGTATTAGGTAGATGGGCCCCGGTGGGGGGCAGTCCAAAAAAAAGGGTATGCCGGTAAGTGTACCCAGCGCACGGTATTCTTTAGTAAAAGGCGAAAGAATAGTTCGCTCTGTGCTGAGCACCCGACTCCGTGATTGACGGGGAATTGGTGCAGGTTCTTATACGCAGTCAATGTAAATGAAAACAGCAATCAGTATGGGGTAAAAAGTCCTCGAGTCTCTTGTGTATGGTACTCGTTGTCCGTCTCAGCATTGCTATCTGATCGCCATCCCATCACACCGCAAAGTTACCATCACTTCGATCCTGATTCGGCTTTTAATTAGCATCTCAACACTTTGTGTGTCGGCACTCGAGTGGTATTGGCACTCACTATTCGGTCCACTCAAGACGACCTCGAGTGTTCTTGCAATTTGATACAGTTATAATTACTTTCACCTGAGTTGTCTCGAAATACCTCGGGACGTATGAAGAACACTTGTATGAATGGATTGCACCATCGAAGATTTATGAGAAAATTTCCTGTGTACAGGTACTCGAGTTTTTGTTTCCGTTTAGCGTGTGTTGCTCGTTCATTCGAGACCCCTCTGTTTTTCTCTTTTGCGTATCGTGACGTTGCTAAGCTGAACCCAGTTTCACTAATTTCGTGACTTGGGAGTCCCAAACTCGGTCTCATCGCTAATCTATAGTTATCATCGATTTTCTCCTAGGCTCGCTAAGATCCCGATCCAAACCGAGTACTCGTGTATGAGTGACTTATTATTACATGAAAATGGACTACTTCATATCGAGTTGTACAGCCACAGATACAAAACGTTCGCACAATCGCATTGTGAAAGGTTGTGATTATTACAGCCTACATGGTGGCCCAACGATGCTCTTTGCACCTTTGCAGATAGATAGAATAGATAGATAGAAACTCCGGTCCCTTTCTAAGGGGCCGGCGTGAATGAAGTGTCCGTTCGTAACGCTAATATCGCCGGCATGGGGATGCACCTTTGCACTTGGTAGGGAGTGTTACAAGCTGAAACTTCCAGAATCACTCAAGATCCACGATACAAGATTCTATCTCTACAGGACATGGATATGAACTGCACGGAGGATTTTCTCCAAAGAACATAACTTCGGACGTCCTGTTCTTAGTACGAGTACCATTCTGACTCCAGAAATTGTTTAGTTGGTCTAGTTTTGAGTTATTGCATACAAGTGGGAATCGGCAATGAGAATCGGTTTCAAAAGAAGACAGGGCGATGGATGTTTCCAGTTTCGGAGTTAAATTGATGGGCCCCAGTGAGCCTGGGCAGTCCAAAAAATGGGTATGTCGGTAAATGTATCCAGCACACGGTATTCTTTAGTAAAAGGCGAAAGAGTAGTTCGCTCTGTGCTAAGCACCCGTCCTCGAAACAATCCGGTGCTAGTGCGGTGAACCTCATACACAACCAGGGAAACTGCAATACGCATGGGGCAATGAATTCTTCTCATCATTTGCATATATACTCTCTCCCGCGTCTCTCGATCTCTACCTGCACATTTCGTCGTTTAACCAATTAATGTATCCCCCGACCTGCACATTTCATCGCTTTAATTTATACATCCCAGTGCACCCTCCAAAAGGCAAACTCGTCGATATTTCCAATGATACTGTACAAGTGCGTTCACTGTAACTCAAGACTACGACATGGTTCCGAAACAATTCAGAAGGATCACTAGGAACTGTTGCAGGTTGGATTTGGATTGGGTAGGGGCCGCGCGAACGCGAGCCCCCGCTGGCACAAATCATGACGTGTATGCCTCCCGTAGGAAGATACTACAGCCACCCGGCCCGAGGTGCAATGGGGCAGGTTCCTGTAGGCCATCCGCCTTTCGGATCACGGATTGACCCCGCCCAGGTAAGTACTGATGGCCACGCTGTCGGGGCTTTTAGAAAGCTTGAGACGACCCAGCATCCACCCGAAGCTATGGGACATTTAGGAGCCCATCGATCTATTGAGCTGAATCACTTGAAGGAGTCTCCTTTGCACAGGTATGTCAACTTTTACAAACTCTGCGGAAGGGAGCTAACAAGACGGAAGCGTGCTTTTGATTAATTCCTGTTGTGCACATGGATTGCGCTGTCCGTTAAGGCAGTCTTATCGGCCACCGCGGCTTTGTTGCAGAATCTTTAGTAACTGCTCGAATTGAACGTCTTCGTAGAGGAAAATGAATGTGTCGATTTCAATCCCGTTTGTAAGAACCCGGACAGCAGACAACACGATGACCGTACTTTTTAAGATCACCAACCACGACAAGGACTTGGACGATCCCACCAATATTTTGCGACAGATGTGATGTTCCCCGACTCCGGCTCTGAAGGTTGTGATTCTTAAGCGTACGTCGGACTCTTGTTTGCTAAGGTATTCAATGGCCCCGGTCACATTTGCAAGATAAGACTTCTTCATCATCAGAACTGTTGGAACTCCAGCTTAAGAAATCAATACTTCGTGCTTCGCTAATGTATACACAAGCAGAGCCCATGCTCTGTTTTTTTCTAGAGTAGGGTCATGACCTCATAGGTTACAAGTGGAGAGGTGTTCATGAGCCAGGGGCTGATCACAAGATTAGAAGTTGAATTGCAGCTCATCAGAGCTAGGTACGACTCAGAAGAAGCCACTAAGGCAGAGCAAAGCACTAAGAGTGTTGGCGCTGCAGACCCTCCAAACAAGCCCTCCAATGGGACCATGGTGCGATCAACTGAGAAGAAGAGAAATAAGCCTCCTAAGAACTTAAAACCATAAAGGATTCTCATTTGATACCCATTTAAAAAGAAGGAGGATATTATTTGCAAGGCTTGCTTGAGGGTTGTATGTCCTCTGAATGATTGATGGACAAGGCCATTTGAAAGGGTGAGTATTCCTTGAAATAGGTTTGGCAAGTCCACTTCTTGTTGAAGTAGGGCATATGTTTTTTTAAAAACTACCCACTCAGAAAATTACGATAATATTGTAAAAACTAAACACTCATTCTTGTCGCTAAAGCCCATGTTTTTCTGATCGTACATATTTCTTATGTTTCTGTTGTAATCCGGGTACTTGAGTGCAACAGATTATTCCAAAAAATCCAACGTGTACGTCCACAGAGAAGATTGAGCATGAAGGATTTTCAGCCCTACTTCCACCTCTTTGGACAGAAGGGTGCTGACAAGATGAAGATTTCTTACACAAATGTCAGGAAAGCATGCAGACATATTGGCATCGGAAGGTGGCCAAGCGTGCAAGGTAAATCACTTGTCATTCTTTTGTTGCGACTGAAGCGTATGTTGAGTGGGGTGGAAGAAATTCATGTATGTTCATGATGTATTTGTGAAAGGCATCAATATTAGACTCTTTTGCTGATATTTTCAGATGAGGAAGTTGGAGAATTCAATTTGAGTTCTAAAGTACACAATTTAGTAGGGGGAAGTGTCAAGAATTGAGGAGGACAATGAAGGATAGCATAAAGGTGTTGATGGACAAAAGAAGTGTGCTTCCGGAATGGTACACCCGCTCAAGTCAGAGATGCATTGGTAATACAATGTTTCAATCTGACATTCTAAATCCAAAGCTTGTGGTGTGAATCATTTGCTTCCATATTGTTGTTGATATGTTTGTATTGAGCATCTTATTGTTGAAAGTGTACTGTACAGAGTTCAAAATTTATAAGTCATGAAACTAACCACCTCGGGATGAGTTGCCCAAATGTGATTTGGGGACCTCCAGGGTTCGGCAGTGCTTACCATCCAACTTTTGTTCCATATGTGGAAGGACGCTCGCTTAGCCGAATAATTATGATTGACGACGCGGACGATGAAGAATCCGAGTAGTATATGTAGACATATATATATATGGTGGTGGACTTTAAGAAACCATCTCTTCAAGTTGTGAAGGACTTTGAGGTTTTCGTGTAACTTTTTGGATTACTTGGTAGCAACATGCATTGGCAAAACAATCCATGTGTGCTTGGATTTGCAAAAGTTGAGGATGATAACGTGAAAGTTTTTGTTTGATTTGTAGATATGGTATAAAGTTGTTTGAAACAGAGCAATGTTTGTATGTCAATGTTTCACAAGTAGTATAGAGTATATCAACTCTTCATCCAAAATGTAAAAAAACAATGTGAGAGATGTTTAGGGGTTAAAAAATCTAGATCATATTTAACCCCTAAATGGTTTGACTCATTTGTAGTAAAATGAACACATCCTCAAAAGCATTGTCATAGGTGGAGGTAAAAGTGTGTTATCCAAATCTCAACCGTACAATCTTGTCGTAGACATATTGAACATCATGTGGGTCAAATTTTGAGTCATGAGGCTTCATAGATTGCGAGATCATAATGTATTAATACTCAAAAATGATCACATAATTTCATCATTTTCACTTTAAAGTGAAAATGCTACCATTAGACTTATTGCAATGAAAAAGTCACCAATTAGAATGTTGTTCACCTTCATCTCAGTAGCATCCTTGAACAAAAAAAAACCATGAGAAAAATTTCTTTGTGCAAATTATGGCCCTGCAATGGTGAAAACTGCCCTAAATTTTACAAAGGAAAAAATGTCTAAAACTAGGCTGCTGTCACTGAAATGCATGCCATTAATTCATACTTCATTGTATGGGTCTGAGATTTTTATGACATGAACTAGACTTGATTTGGGACCCAACCCAAGTGATTTCGTCCAAAACGGAGTCCGGATGAAGAAGTTATGGCTCTCCAAAGTTGGTGTCATCCAAAATGTCGTTTTTCGACATTCGGCCCGCTTAAGGGTTAAGCATTAAGATTTTAATATTCATTTGTCTTTTGAACAGAATCCACAAGCTATCAAACGCACATTTGATAACACATTGAGCTTATTTTTAAACCTCTTGGATGGTAAGAAGTTAAAGTTGTTATAAAAAGTGAGTCCCAATTAGTGAATAATAAGATTAATCTCTAAAGTTGAAAAGAGCAAGCTTGTGGTGGATTTGACTTGGAGCAAAATCTTAGTGCATTTGGAGCATATGGAATTGCAACTTTCGGAGATTGCACACTTTTCCCATTCCTTTCTAATAAGACCATTTATGCTTCGACATAGTTCTCAACCGACTGGCTAAAATAACAAAGTTGGCTACATTTAGTGAGGCAAAGGTCATTTTCCTTTCCCAACGAGACTACTAAACAACCCTACTATTATTATGTGATATTTTGGCCCTCAAAGGACTGCCAACACATTGTAGATCAAGAGAAAAAAAAGTTTGTTTTCCACTTTGAGATTTGGTATACATAATCTTACAACTTGTGAGGAATTTGAGCTCAAAATTATAGATTTCACATGCATATGCAAGTCAAGTACAAGATTCTTGACTCTTATACTCGAAAATACGTCAAAAGAATGAAACTTTTCACCTTGGAGTGAAGTAGGGCAATTTCGAGAGTTTTGCGAGATTTCAAACTTATGCCTTTCGACTCACGGGGTTAATATAAGCTATTCAATGATTGTATTTCCCATACTTCAATTGTCAATGATTGATTCTTATTATAATTTGTAAACCAAGGGTTTGTGAAACCTATAATTTACAAAAGAACGATAAGCAATAAAAACAAAAGGTTTGAATCCGAAGAGGCATTAGCGAGGAAATAAAAGTTTGTTTTTATAAGGGCGAGTTGAACTTTTGATCTAAGAACATGCCAAGGACATACACTAATTTGTAAAAAAATTCAAATAAAATGTAATACCAAGACAACTTGCAGTAACGATCTTTAGTTTGCATCACACTATTGGAATTCATAACATAACAATTGTAGATGATAATATACTCAAGAACCTTCCCCACCTTGTTCTTGGCATGATAGTTGTGGGAGATAAACCTCATAAATGAAATGGTAATGACTTGCAAGGTTTGACTCACACTACCGACAGTATTGCTTGTGGACCATTCACGGGGAGCAGCAATTGCAGTCAAGCCTGCGCCCACTTCGGAATCTCCGAGTGATTGTAGGCTGCACGATTCTAGTTACCGATCGTATGTAGCCCGCAATCACCATCACATTGGTGTGCTCTTGTGCGCATCACAAATGTACAGCTTCACTAATGCTCGGAAACTGGAGACTGAATCCGAGCATCGAATCGCACTTTTTCACTTGATGTTCGACCACGAAATGAAGTGCACACGAGAAAAATCTAGAAGACTGGAGGACTCTCTTCATTGAAGCTCAAGAGTGCAAGTCTCAGCCGGTTGCAACTAAGCAGGTACGTTTGACAAATTTCGATTCATAACTACACGCTGAACAAGATGACTGCAGCGATCCAGCAAGAAAGAGCCAGTGCTTGCAATTCAACTAACCAAATTCAAGCTTAATATGCGACTGCAACAATCCAGCGAGACCGACGCAATGCTTGAGATTCAAAATGTCCAGGCAGTCCACCAGATCCGGGCATTGTATCAGCAGTTCATGCAATTCGCTACACGGAGACAGGAAATACTGGAATCGGTGATATCGATTTACTGTTACTGTTACATTTCAGAAAACGATCAGTGGCTTGTCTGATCAAAGTTCAAACGCGTTTGCGTTTATGATCGTGCGTGTACCGGGCGCCACGAGAGGCAACAAAAACGCGCCTCCCATTTGCTAATGCCTAGTTTACATTGTACAGACAGTGAAGGCTAAACCCTAATAAAAAAACAGAGCTACATCCCTGGCTACAAGTGACAAGCGCACGACGTCTGCACCAAGCTCAAAAATTGGGCAAGATCCCAATACAGGGGAAAGGCCCCGCATTCCTTCGATTGCTAAGGGGCAACGTATCAAAACCTCACACGATCAAGCACAAGCAATTGATCAAAAGTGCATGCAATTGAATGCACGGAGACAGGAAATGCTGGAATCGGTGATCTCGATTTACTGTTACTGTTACATTTCTGAAACGATCAGTGCTATATCTGATCGAAGTTCAAACGCGTTCGCGTTTCTGTTCGTGGTGAGGCAACCAAAAAAACAAGCCTCCCACTTCCGTATACTACTTTACATTGTACAGAGAAACAGGGCAAACCCCTCTTTCAAAAACAGACCTAAGCTAAACCCCTCACTACAAGTGGAAAGCGCACGACGTCTGCGCCAAGCTCAAAAATTGCTCATTGCCTGCAATTGTCTGCCACTCAGCCTTCCTCTTGCCGAGAGCTGGAGTTAGCCTCAGAGTCCGTAACGACGACACCTCGTTCTTCTTCACCAGCCCCGTGATCACAAGCGAGTTCCCGGTCGAGGTGATGGCCGTGAACGCCATCTCGCCTTTGTCGCATTCTTCTGGCACCTTCTCCACCACTGTCCACACGTTCCGATCCGCGTTATACACCATCACTTCCTTTCCGCGGACGCAGTAGAGCTCCCCTCCGATCGCAGCCAGTGAGTTCGGATTCGCGGACGGAGTCCACATCTCTTTGACGAACCGCCACGAGTTTGAGGCAGGGTCGTAAACCTCCCCGCTTGTGGTGAACACCCCTTGCGTATTGCTGCCATACCCGCTGACTACGCAGAACTTCCCGTTCATGGAGACACTAGTGGGTTCGTCGCGCTCCGTGCTCATGCTCGCCAGCTCCGACCATGTATTCGCCGCTACATCGTAGCACTCCACCGTGGCTAGCGCCGTCTTGTCCCCGTCGTGCCCACCCGCGATCACTACGCGTGAGCCCAAAGCGCCGCACGCAAAGAACGACCGCGCGGTCGGCATGTCCGCGCCCTGGCGCCACCGCTGCGAGGTGAAATTGTACACAAACACCGATCGGGACGCCTCCCAGGTCGTCAGCCACCACCCGCCCATCACCACCAGCTCGCGATCCACTGCCACCAGCTTCGCGAATGTGGGTAAGCCCCCCACCAGCCCAGGCACAGCCGGGAGCCGCTCCCACGCGCCACTGGCCAGATCCAAGAGCGTAACTCCAAATACCGGCGGTGACTTCGCATCAGTCGAAGGCCCCGGCTGCAACATGCACACGAACGACGAGCTCGCGCCCTCGCTGAAGCGCTGTGCGTGATACTCCGGGCTCTGCACAAGAGCGCGCATGCTCTTGGATACTCCTAGCAGATTCGCGTGCCACTGGAGCGGCACGCGCAGCAAGCAACTCAAAAACACATCATCGGGCAACGATGGCGTGAAGCCTGAGCAGCAGGCTTCGTCCTGCACTCGACATCGCTTCACCATCTCATTGTAAGCAACTAAATCCGCCATCACTCACTCTTTTTCAGTACTAGATTTAGCTCAAGCTTCTAATCGTCTGAGTCCAAAGTCAGAGAGTAATAGCAACAGCTCTCTATTCCCTGAGTACAGAAAGCTCACTCAAGCGCACAGAAAGCTCAGAATCATTTCCTATTCAGCAAGTGCGATCACAAGTAGCTCACAACTCAGCTTGTGAATGATGACAGGGTTGACAAATTGGGGTGATTATATAGGACAATGGTGGAGTGGCGGTAGTAGCCCAGGTCAAGTACTATTTTATGATTACTATCAGGACGATAGTGTGGTGGACGTAACGGAGGTAACTACGATATTTGTCATTCAAAATCAGATATGATTTTACTGTTGTTGTTCGTGTTTAGTATTGTCAACATTATATATATTATTCCGTTGTGTTAATATTAGTGTAGTTGAGAGTGTGCTGCGGAACTTCCCCTTGCAGCGGAATGAGCAATTCCCGTGTGGGGGCAAAATGAACAAGAATATTCAATCCCCAGGGGCATGAAGAAACAAATCCGCACGTTCATTCCCCTTTGATCTAAAAATACTTATGAATATATCTGATCTTGTGTGTTTCAGTGGCACTGCGGCATTAGCACCGGCCTTGATTGCCGGAGGACCCAGTTGCTCATTACCATCGGTAATATCTTTGTGCCACCTTCAATTGGTTCTCTCGAAGGGGTAAGCGTTCGTAGCAGCTACCAAGGAGGATGGAGGAGGGGTAATGAGCCCCTAATTTTTTGATGTATAGACACTAATTAAATGCCAAGGAGTAGGCTTCCAGGAGTAACTCGGGGTCGCAGACCTCAAATTTGAATTCAAAATTATCAAAAACGGCCTTGGGAGGTCCCACGGATTCTAGGATGCCTCCTTGGTAGCCGCCACAAACCATTGCCCCTCTCGAAGGGCCATTCCGATGTGAGACCCGGCCTCGTAAAATTGAGAGGGTCATCTCCATGTAACCTAACCTGTAATTAGTTTTACGGAACCTGTAATATTACAAGTGCTTGCCAAGGGGAGGTGGCTCGCCCTTAAAATATTTTGGGCCCTTGCAATACGAAGATAGTGTGCGATAGATCTTGTCTTCACACTTATGATTATTTGAATTGCATGAAAATAAGCAAGTGGTGAAAGTTTCGTCCACCACCTGCTTATTTTTCAAGTATGACAGATCTCATAGGGGAAGCAACGTGTAATTTGCACCTTGAAAAATGGGCCATCATGAAAGAATACGGGTAGCTCAGTGAAAATGCGGGGACTTGTCTTACATGGGAATCGGCGAAAATGCGGGGACTCGTCTTACATGGGAATCGGCCCTAACGTTTTCAACAATCAGGATGCATGGAGAGCCCCTTTTTATATTATATTTTGGCCGGCTAAGAAGCATGCTACTTAGGCTCATCAATATATTGATTTGAGTTAATTGTACCATCATATATTATAAAATGTAAAAGAAAAAATATTTTGACGACTAGAAACTTTACACTAGAAGTTTGATGGGCCGTGAATTTTATGCAATTTGCACAACCTCAAATGTTTTAAGCACAAATGTAGCAAGATATGCTAAATGTCAAGAGAATTACTTCATTGAAAAACTAAAGATATTATTATTGGGTACAGTTCATAAAGTAGTACAACCTACTTCAAACTCAGGCCCTACTTTAAAAACAAATTGTTGCAAAATTTGGTAATGAATTGCAAGGTGTGGTGTACAAGTGCTACAGTAATGCTTAAGGCCATTGCCACAGGACACGGTCTCTCTCAAGCCTGCGCCCACTCCACTCCAGAATCTCAGTAATTGTAGGCGACACGATTCTTACCGATTGCAGCCCGCAATCACCATCACATTCAATGGTGTGCTCTTGTGCGCATTACAATTGTACAACATCGCTGATGCTCGGAAAGTGGAGGAGATTGAAGCTCCGAGCAACGAGATAAACTCATTGTTTGACTACAAAATGAAGTGCCCAAGCAAGATCGTGCAAAAAATCTACTGCAGTAGAGCATTTGCTGCCTCACACTGCAAACGATTCCGGTGAGGATTGAGCCAAAAAATTATGCCGCAAGTGACCGAATGGACGGGAGGAAGGCGGCCTCGGCAAACGAGGTGGTTTGACACCAAGTTAGTGGCACTTGACGGGTCACAATATTATAACATCGTTCATGATATCCGCGGCTGTGGGCGTTGTCAACCGATACTGTCTAGTCAATTCAAAGCAGACAAGTTTCAATTCACAGCTAGTTCCTTGAACAAGCGACTGCAGATGTTTCAATTCCTCTAGCACGGAAGAAGCAATCCTTGCGGTTCAAACGACCTCTCGACACACCCAAAGTGGGCAACATATCAAAAACTCAAACGATCAATCATAAGCAATAATCCAGCGAGGAAGAAATTCAACATATGCAGACAATGGATCAAAAGTTCATGTAATTAGGTGCACGGAGCCAGGAAATGCTGAAATCGGTGATCTCGATTTACTGTTAGTGTTACATCTCGAAAACGATCAGTGCTATAACTGATCGAAGTTCAAACGCGTTCGCGTTTCTGATCGTGGTGAGGGCAACAAAAAAACAAGCTTCTCACTTCCGAGTGTCTTATTTACATTGTACAGAGAGACATGGCTAGAGCCTATTCCAAAAACAGAGCAAAGCTAAAGCCCTGGCTACAAGTGGAAAGGTCACGACGTCTGCGCCAAGCTTAAAAATTGGGCCAGGTCCGGGTGAGCTTAAACTCACCCAGCGAGCTGGTCAGGGAGCTTTGTGGGCAGGGCGAGGTCGCTCGGGCAGGGGGACGCATTTGCGTCCCCTTTCATCCAACACTGTTCACAACCGTGACCTGAACCCTAGAGAGCCGCTGGTATCCTCCTCTCCCAGCCGCCCCACTGTGCACCGATCAAGCCGCTCGTATCCTCCTCTCCCAGCCGCCGCACTGTGCAACGGGACCGAGTGCGTGCCGAGACGGAGGCTCGCAAACGAGCTTCTTCATCATCGTCGATCCTGTTCCCGCTCCCGAACTCGGCCGAGCATGGTCAACGTCGACGCTGCTGATGGCTTAAGCCATGAAGAGGATCAACGCAGGAACTGCAGCAATTCGGTGTGTTCGACGGGGGTTTCATTGACACAGCTGCCAAGACGTACACGTTGAAGCCCATTCGCATTGGAATCGTCGTCATCGTTCGAGTTCGTTCGGTAACTCGAGCGCGACTTCTCCCGTATCATCCGAGCTGCTCCAAGCTCCAAGTGGAGCTGCTCGATCCTGTCCCCGCTCCCGAACTCGAACGATGCTTAAATGCTTGTTGCGTGATTCGGATTAGTCGTTTGTTTGCTTTTGGATTGATCGAATGTTGTAGCTTCGGGGGTGTGAAAGTAACCCCTGGCTGATTACACGTCGAGCTTATGCTCACCGTGGTCGTCTTGCACCCTGTGCAGACGCTTGTGGCTCGCGTTGCTGAAGCTCCGCACGTCTTGGAGAAGTAGGCGTCACCGACTCAATGTCATTCCTCTGGGTCGTCCTGCACAATGACACTCAAAACCTTAAACACCTAGCGATGCTCGGGAACAGGATCGACGATGATGAAGAAGCTCGTTTGCGAGCCTCCGTCTCGGCACGCACTCGGTCCCGTTGCACAGTGCGGCGGCTGGGAGAGGAGGATACGAGCGGCTTGATCGGTGCACAGTGGGGCGGCTGGGAGAGGAGGATACCAGCGGCTCTCTAGGGTTCAGGTCACGGTTGTGAACAGTGTTGGATGAAAGGGGACGCAAATGCGTCCCCCTGCCCGAGCGACCTCGCCCTGCCCACAAAGCTCCGTGACCAGCTCGCTGGGTGAGTTTAAGCTCACCCAGGTCCTAGTACAGGGGGAACGCCCCGCATTCCTTCTGTTGCTGCCGGCCGCCCTTCCCGCATCTGCCGCATGAGCCAACAATCGGACAAAACTTCAGCTGGGTAGCCAATGGGGTTTCTGGAGTCACCCCACTTTGGGCTGCTGCCATTTGGCGCATCCAACTCCGCTATAAAAATAGCATTCTGCTTGCGGTCAAAAAGTCCTCTCAACTCACCAGAAGCGGGCAACGTATCAAAATTTCATACGATCAAGCATAGTCAACAATTCATCAAGGAAGAGGAAAGGCTTGAGATTTAAAGATCCACTCTTTTCACCAGATGCGCACGCTGTATGAAACGTTCATACAATTGTGTACACGGAGACAGAAAATGCTGGAATCGGTGATCTCGATTTACTGTTACAGTTACATTTCCAAAACCGCTGTGCGGCTTCTCTGATCAAGTTCGAACGCATTTGCGTCCCTGATCGATCGTGGTGTACCGGACGCCAGGAGAGGTACCAAAAAAACGAACCTCCAACAAGCTTGCGTCTATTTTACATTGTACAGAGAAACAGGGCTGAACCCTAATAAAAAAACAGAGCTAAACCCCTGCCTACAAGTGGAAAGCGCACGACGTCTGCGCCAAACTCAGAAACTGGTCATTGCTTGCAATTGTCTGCCACTCAGCCTTCCTCTTGCCGAGAGCTGGAGTTAGCCTCAGAGTCCGTAACGACGACACCTCGTTCTTCTTCACCAGCCCCGTGATCACAAGCGAGTTCTCGATCGAGGTAATGGCCGTGGACGCCATCTCACCTTTCTCGCATTCTTCCGGCACCTTCTCCACCACTGTCCACACGTTCCGATCGGCGTTATACACCATCACTTCCTTCCCGCGGACCCCGTAAAGCTCCCCTCCGATCGCAGCCAATGAGTTCGGATTCGCGGACGGACTCCACATCTCATCCACGAATCGCCACGAATTTGAGGCTGGGTCATAAACCTCCCCGCTTGTGGTGAACACCCCTTGCGTATTGCTGCCATAGCCGCTCACGACGCAGAATTTCCCGTTCATGGACACCCCAGTTGGTTCATCGCGCTCCGTGCTCATGCTCGCCAGCTCCGACCATGTATTCGCCGCTACATCGTAGCACTCGACTGTTGCCAGCGCCTTCTTGTCCCCGTCGTGCCCGCCCGCGACCACCGCACGTGAGCCCAAAGCTCCGCACGCAAAGAACGACCGCACGGTCGGCATGTCCGCGCCTTGGCGCCACCGCTGCGAAGTGAAATTGTACACAAACACCGATCGGGAAGCCTCCCAGGTCGTCTGCCACCACCCGCCCATCACCACCAGCTCGCGACCCACTGCCACCAGCTTCGCGAATGTGGGCAAGCCCCCCACAAGCCCAGGCACGGCCGGGAGCCGCTCCCACGCACCAGTAGCCAAATCCAAGAGCGTCACGCCAAAAACCGGCGGTGACTTCGCATCAGTCGAAGGCCCCGGCTGCAACATGCACACGAACGACGAGCTCGCGCCCTCGCTGAAGCGCTGTGCGTGGTACTCCGGGCTCTGCACAAGAGCGCGAATGCTCTTGGATACTCCTAGCAAATTCGCGTGCCACTGGAGCGGCACGCGCAGCAAGCAACTCAAAAATACATCATCGGGCAACGATGGCGTGAAGCCTGAGCAGCAGGCTTCGTCCTCCACTCGACACCGATTCATCATCTCATTGTAAGCAACTAAATCCGCCATCACTCACTCTTCCTCAGTACTAAATTCAGCTCAAGCTTCTTAATCTCTCACGCCGTCAAGTCCAAACTCAGAGTTAACTTGCAACGGCTGTCTGTTCCAGGAGTAGATAAAAGCTCACAGGAAGATCAGAATCGTTTCCTGTTGAGCAAGTGAGAATACAAGCAGCTCACACAACTCAGCTTGTGAATGATGACAGGATTGACAAATCGGGGTGGTGTTATAGGACGATCCTGGGGTGGCGGTGGTAGCCCAGGTCAAGTATTATTTTATAATTGATTGATAGTTGACAGTGAGCCAAGGAACATTCCTTGCAGCTAGCTGAGGGAGCAATAAGCATGTGGGGGCAAGATGAACAGGAGAGACGCTGAAGCTCGCAACTGGTGCCGGAATATTCAATTCCTCCGGGGCCCATCTATAAACAAATCCGTTCTTTCCCTGTTCATCTAAACATGTTCATAAATAATCTGATCCTGTATGTTTTTGTTCACTCCGTGACGCAACTCTCACCGGCACGGCAGCATCAGCACCGGCCTCGATTGCCGGAGGACCCAGTCGTGCATTGCAATCGGTCAGCTTCGTTGGAACAATCAATTCGGCCTTTTCGATACTATCATTCAAATCCCATTTCGGGCTTTTCGACACTATCGTGGAGGGCCAGATTCCTTTTTTTATTACAATTTGCCTCTTTCGCCAAGTATCATGCTGGTTTCGTTCATGAATGTGTCGCTTTCAATTGGATTCTATGACGATCATGTATTTCTATTTCAACCTCTATGCACAATCTGCTGGAAAAGGACACTTTGGATGACATGTTGAAATTTCGAAGAGTCATAACTTTGTTTCTTTCCTGATGAAATTTGTTGGGTTGTATCCCAATTCAAGTCTAGTTTGTGTGGTATTAACTGTAAACCCATCCAAGTTAAAATGGATGTATGGCATGTACTTGAATGAAGGTGGTATTTAATATGGGGTTTTCAAACGTGGCGCGTGTTTTAAGATTGTTAACCAATTAGGTGAAATCAAATTTAGTTCTTCATGGATTTATTTTTACATAAGTATGATCTTAGGATGGATTTTAACAACTTTCTAGTTGGAAGATTTCTTATCCAAATACTTTTGGTGTTAAATTTGCGCTCATGCTCTGGCACTAAAAAAAAATTGAAAAAACACATGGTCCTTGAGGAGCTCTATCTCCTTCATACATAGTTTTATTTGTGTTTTATCTGTTGTCCTGGATTCCAATCTAGATATAGTTTATGTAGCAAGATTCTTTGCTCAATATAGGATATAAGGAAGATGTGGCATACATCTTACTCAAAGGTTGACAAAAGCAAGCTTTCCATTGTCTCTCTCTTTCTTTTTTTTTGTTTTCTTGTATGAAAAAAATAGGTAAACCCTCTGAGCTATGCGGAGGTATAGTTTTGGACTCTTTCCTTTCAGTAGAATTTGGAGTAGTCTTCACCGTTGCAGAGCTATTACATTAGCCAAACAGTTCTTTTAACGATATTATTGGGTACAAGGGTGTATATGAGATAAAATTAAATAACTTTCTAGCTGACAATTCTTTAAATGTAGTAAATTTGTTAACAGCATGTCCACTTTGAGATGAAAGTAAAGAAATCTTGGATCTCTTCTATACTACCAATGCATTATGATCTCGCACTCAAATGAAAAGAACACTGACTAGAAAAGAGATGAGTAGTCAAGGGGCAGAATTTTCTTTGACCTAGTACACTTGAAGGCCTTGATAGCTGTGGGAGACAACATAGAAAAAGTTCAAAAGTGAAATGTTAATGAAATCCAAGTTCTGACTCACAAATGCTACAGTAATGCTTCAGGCCATTTCCAAAGGACACAGGAATTGCAGACGTTCTCTGTTGCTCCAGAATCTCAGTGATTGTAGGCTACACGATTCTTACCGATTGCAGCCCGCAATCACCATCGCATTCAATGGTGTGCTATTGTGCGCATAACAATTGTCCAGCTTCACTCGTACCGGAAAGTGGAGGAGGTTGAAGCCTCAAGAACCGAGAATCACACTCATTGTTTGACTACAAAGTGAAGTGCACTAGCAAGACACGCGCCGTGCACAAAAGCTGGTTGATTGAGGATTCTCTTGCTAATCTACCACTGCACTCGTTGCATTGAAGCTCAAGAATGCAAGACTCAGCAGCTCGATCAAACGGATATGGACGTTGCCAACCGATACTAGTCAATTCGAAGCAGACAAGTTTCAACCACAGCTACAAGCGACTGCAGAAATATTACTGCAGCTCGCAAGAAGCAAGGCTTGAGGTTCAAAACGACCTCTCGACTCACCCGAAGTAGGCAACGTATCAAAATCTCACACGATCAAAGCATAAGCAATTGATCAAAAGTTCATGCAATTGAGTGCACGGAGACAGGAAATGCTGGAATCGGTGATTTCGATTTACTATTGCTGTTACATTACAAAAACGATCAGTGATTTATCTGATCGAAGTTCAAACGCGTTCGCGTTTCTGTTCGTGGTGAGGCAACCAAAAAAACAAGCCTCCCACTTCCGAGTGTCTAATTTACATTGTACAGAGAAACAGGGCTGAACCCTAATAAAAAAACAGAGCAAAGCTTAACCCCCTGGCTACAAGTGGAATGCGCACGACGTCTGCGCCAAGCTCAAAAATTGCTCATTGCTTGCAATTGTCTGCCACTCAGCCTTCCTCTTGCCGAGAGCTGGAGTTAGCCTCAGAGTCCGTAACGACGACACCTCGTTCTTCTTCACCAGCCCCGTGATCACAAGCGAGTTCTCGATCGAGGTAATGGCCGTGGACGCCATCTCACCTTTCTCGCATTCTTCCGGCACCTTCTCCACCACTGTCCACACGTTCCGATCGGCGTTATACACCATCACTTCCTTCCCGCGGACCCCGTAAAGCTCCCCTCCGATCGCAGCCAATGAGTTCGGATTCGCGGACGGACTCCACATCTCATCCACGAATCGCCACGAATTTGAGGCTGGGTCATAAACCTCCCCGCTTGTGGTGAACACCCCTTGCGCATCGCTGCCATAGCCGCTCACGACGCAGAATTTCCCGTTCATGGACACCCCAGTTGGTTCATCGCGCTCCGTGCTCATGCTCGCCAGCTCCGACCACGAGTTTGTCGCGAGATCGTAGCACTCCACTGTTGCCAGCGCTTTCTTGTCCCCGTCGTGTCCGCCCGCGACCACCGCGCGTGAGCCCAACGCACCGCACGCAAAGAACGACCGCGCGGTCGGCATGTCCGCGCCCTGGCGCCACCGCTGCGAAGTGAAATTGTACACAAACACCGACCGCGAAGCCTCCCAGGTCGTCTGCCACCACCCGCCCATCACCACCAGCTCGCGCTCCACTGCCACCAGCTTCGCGAATGTGGGCAAGCCTCCCGCCAGCCCAGGCACGGCCGGGAGTCGCTCCCACGCACCATTAGCCAAATCCAAGAGCGTCACGCCAAAAACCGGCGGTGAAGTCGCATCAGTCGAAGGCCCCGGCTGCAACATGCACACGAACGACGACCTTGCGCCCTCGGTGAAGCGCTGTGCGTGATACTCCGGGCTCTGCACAAGAGCGCGAATGCTCTTGGATACTCCGAGCAAATTCTTGTGATATTGGAGCGGCACGCGCACCAAGCAGTTCAAAAACACTTCATCGGGCAACGAAGGAGTGAAGCCTGAGCAGCAGGCTCCGTCCGTTACTCGACACCGCTTCATCATCTCATTGTAAGCTACGAAATCCGCCATCTCTCACTCTTCCTCAATACTAAATTCAGCTCAAGCTCAGAGAATCCCTATTCCAGAAGTAGATAAAGCTCACTCAAAAGCTCAGCATCATTTCCTTTTCAGCAAGTGAGAGTACAAGCTCAAAACTCAGGCTGTGAATGATGACAGGATTGACAAATTGGGGGGTATTGATATAGGTCGATGGCGGTGGTGGCCCAGTGCGAGTATCATATAATAATACGAAGGATTCGTACAGTAGTTGACGGTGAGAGTAGCAGGCAACTTCCCTTGCAGCTGAGTGAACAAGTGTTGCAGAAATGCTGAATAAATAGTTGATCATGTGGGGGCAGAATGAACAGAAGAGACGCCAAAGCTCGAAGTGGGCTCGCCACCGGCACTTGCGTTGCGAGGAATATTCAAATCCTCCGAGCTGGCAATAAACAAATCCGTTCCCGCTCCTCTCACCTAAAAATACTCGTTGATTAATCTCATCCGGTGTGTTTTTAGTTCGCTCGGTGACACAACTCTCACCGGCACAGCGGCATAAGCACCGGCCTTGATTGCCGGAGGACCCAGTCGTGCATTACTACCATCGGTAATATCCTCCGGCCACCTTCCGGCCACCTTCGATGTAACAATTGGGATCTACTAACGTCTTCAACAGTGCTGTAGCCAGATTTTTTGTTTGAAACTTGCTTCTTTGGTAATGATGTTTTGGCCCGCCAATAAGCATGTTACTTGGGATCATCAATTTATTGCACTAATTTGAATCGTATATTAATTGTCTTACCATAAATATAACAAAGTAAAAGAAATAATCGAGATAGTGTGAGAATATACCATCAAGCTATGTTTAGGCAGAACCGAACAAAAGTGAATGTGTGAATAAAATGAAAATATTATAGCATGCCTAGCCCGATTTATAGCCTAGAGCTTGGAGCTCAGTTTTTAGTGTGAGGAGGTCCACCCCACGCAGTGTCCTTGTAACCCGGCCAAGAGGGTTGAAGTCCGCTTGATTCTAACACACAATAATTCCAAGTTATCATGTGGCTTCACTCAATTTTTAACCCCTAAAGGCCCACGGCCGCCGATTCAGCTTTTACGGTCAAGGCCAAAAAAAATTTACAGTCAACTTCAAATGTTATGATCTCACATCCAGTGATGATCCAACGGTTGAAAATTTTCACACTACTACCTATGGTAGTCTACTTCAAGATCCTACGGTTGAAGTTATCAAAAATTTCCAAAAATATTGGACGTACCCGCATTAGTACATAGTGGTCAGTGTTGGGATTTCAAGCTCCCAAAACATCATGGGCCTTTAGGGGTTAATGTTTCCTTCAACCAATAGGGGAGAGCCACCTGGAATTAATTTCATCAGGAGAAAATGGTTTCTATTATAATCCGCTTGTCAAAATTTTGATTGGTGCACTGCCTTTGGTTGGCTTGTCTTCTAGCTTGTCTTCTGACCTTAGGTGGGGTTCCCAACCCTGGCTGTGTGGCGCCTAGGGATTTTCATGGAGCCTACGAGCTCGGGCCAAAGCACAGGGTTAACCATGCTCTTAGAGAATTGCCTATGGTACTAGCTAAATGCTCTATCCAAACGGGAAAATTAAGTGGCTCTGGAGGTATCGGGGCTTGCCTAGTCAAAATCTTGGTTGGAACACTAGTGGGAAGAGTGTTTGATATGGGCGATGGGACATGCCGGCAGTAACTCCGAACATTAAATGCTTGCACACTGAAGAGGTCAAACATAGGCTTGTCTTCTCCCTGCAAAATAGCTCCATTTAATAAGACCAGAGGGTTTTTTACAAGGAGTTGTGCAATCGCCTTGAGCTTGAAGAAAACTATTGAATCTCAAATCTTAAGTCATGCCCCGGACACACTACAGACTGTAGTAGCGTCTAGACTGCCACTTCGGAGCTATGGGGTTATAATAAGCCTTAATTTCCAAAACATTGAGTTTTGTCTAGCCGTCTATGACAAGCATTTCAAGATGCAAGCCAAACGCAGGTTGGAACAAAACATTTAAAATATATTTATGCAATCCCAAATAAAGTGAGTTATTGGTTGGATTGTGTGTGATATACTTTGCAACATTGGTTTGAAGTATTGAATATTCTTGTGAATGTTAAGCCACTACTTCAGATGTTCCTTTTCAATGAGGCGGCTATTAATCGAACGCCAGTCCAAGTGCGGATTTCCAGTCTGAGCCGAAGGATGGATTGGTAAAACAAGAATAGTGTGGCCTCAACATCAGCCATGCTACCACCCGTTCTAGGGCGTAGATTAAGGGTCACATGAGATGCTCTTGTGCACATCATATGAATTGAAACTTGTAAGGCTCAAACTTATAGGTGTCTGTGTTGCTCAATTTACTTGTTTTCTAACTTCTAGAAATCACTATAAGATTGCGCACATTTGCACTATATTTGCTAATATTTGAAAGTGTTCAACACCAATGAAAAGTTACACAACATGAGTCTTGATTCTCATACGAGATACATTTTTCAACATACAACATGCCTTTGGCAATCAAATACATGTAGTACAGAGCAAACATTCTAAACTCGTGAACTTTTCAAAGCAAAATAGAAAGCTCTTCACTATTAATGTGCCAAAATATACACCACACGTCTGATTAACATAGAGAATCACAACCACATAAAACCCCCGTTCAAGTAACTTGCTACTTTGGTTCATGACTCACGTATTATTCACAATCCGTTAACACAATAATTGTTTCGGAACCAACTTACACTATGCAACTTGTGTCACGACGATGACAATGTTGTGACGATACAATATTGATTTCATATTGACATTCATGACTCAAAATTTGCCCCACACGATGTACAATACGTCTACTTGCAAGAAAGAAATATTGTAGAGTAAAAAATGCACCAACTTCTTTTTTTTTAAAATAAAAAATACTCCAACATGAAGCTCTGCCACTAACAATCATGCCACATAGGACATAGGATAATGCATCATGATTCAACTTCATCTTTATTTTATCCATAAAATTCTCATTTCACCCAATCACAAGCTCACATCGTTGGATTGTACTTTTTGTAAAGGCCCCTGCCCTCAATGATAAATCCGTGATCTCAAATACCCCATTGATTGGGTGCCAAAAATGAATATAATATATTAAACAATACATTCATTGGTTATAAAAATAAAACTATGTTTAAAATAGTGCACCCTTTCCTACACAATCCTCCATGACAAAGCAAAAGACAGTTGTGCCATGATGGCTTTTTGGTCCATAGGGCCAGTTGATGGAGAAGCCGGACCATCTGTATATTAAAGTGTTTTTTTAATTTTTATTTTATTTTTTAATCTGTCGGAGGGTTGATCCCCATTGGGATGATGCTAGAGACTTCCATAAATGCCACGGATTAATAGTGCTTTTTCCCAGACCCAAAAGAGTTCTGATACTTATCACCTTGGAATCTGGCAACTGTTGGATCACCTCTCAAATCTCATCTCTGATAGTGGAGACCCAGTTCTTGTAACCTTTGAATTAATCTTGGGCTAAGGGCGGAGGAGGAGTAGTCCACTCGGTCAATTGTTGGCGTTTCTCCATTGTGATTGGTCGAAAATGTCTTTCTTTACAGATCGGTGTTTGCACTTGTGTGAAGAAATGAAAGGTGGTGAGCTTTTGTCATGGATGAAAAAATTACATGGCGGCTCAAGTGGCGGTACTTTCTGCCTAAGGGCTTCTCCAGATTGGTAATTTCTTGTCCACCTTCTTGAGGCTGGACAAGAAGAAAAAATTACTATGGTGTTTTCTCCAATTCACTCTTTGATTTGTTTTGGCCCAAAATTTGGGCAAAACAACCTCCTTTTTTTGATAACCTTGACTACCCATATAAAGTGCCTCTTAGGACCCTTCATAGTTAGAGACGCTTTGCATTGGGAGTTGGATTATACATAGGGTTGAAGGAGGGCAAAAATCCTCTCTCAACGTGATTGTTTCATTTTCCGAACTACAATGAATGAGCCAATTATGTTGGGAGGATTTTGGCTCTTCTGCAACCCTTTGAACGGCTTGACTCCTCATACAAGGTCTCTTATTATCAATTTGCCTATCTATTTCATAGTAAGTCGTGTCCTTACTACCTGTACTAATATCTAGAGTCTTACTTTAGTCTTTACCCCTTGAGTTTTCTTGTGTTTAACTTTAAAACAACAATTTGTGTTATAAAATTCTAAAACTTGAAATCAACCTTTGTAAGTTTTGGCATAATCTTGTAGTGCAGAGGAACTCTACTTCAAAGCTCAGGTGAAAATTTCAAGTTTAATCCCTTCATCTAGGCTTCCTCAAATAACAAAATTCCACATCGAACCTCTAGGATCTTCAGGAGTTAGCCGAATGCAAAACCTCAACAATACCAATCAATCATATATCTCTTCATTGATTACTTCAAATCCATACAATCGTCTATATATTTCAGACAAGATAGTTTGTTTGTGACAACATAATCTCAAGGACCGCTAGTCATATCAAGACACATGAGGTGTTGTTGAAAGCAGGGGTGGGGGCAACAATCGGATCGTGAACTGGACATGGGGATTGAAAGATATTGAACTTCAAAACAATTATACTCACATTAATTACCCAAAATAATGAAAAATGACCTTATTTTAGAACAAGTAAGAACAACAAGAGGAACCCAACCGCCCAAAAATCACGTCATTTGGACTCATAGAAAAACTGCCAAAAATAGAAACGTGATTCTACAAGCAAACAATCTTGGATTCTCTTTTCTTTCCATCTCCTTCCCATTCCTTTTACAAGAGCATGGTCAAAGTATACATGTGGGCGTGGTGGAGGCGTACTAGTCAAACATACAAATTCAGAAACACCAATGAATGAAATGTTACCATTTAACTGAGGTGATTGGATCATATGCATGCATTTGTAATAACAGTCTTTTAAGCATCCGAAGCCATGAAAGTTGTTGTACTCGAGAAAAGGAGCAGCGGACACTCCTGTTTGGATACACTTGGAACATGTTAATTAGATAGATACATGGGAATTCCCCAGCACGTCCACACAGGCGACATCTGGGGTAGCAAGATATCCGAACAGAGTCCATTTAAGGAACAGTTTGTGGTGCATGTCAGGGTTCGGGAAGCTTTTTCACTTTTACCGGCTAATAACCGGCATTTCCCCACCCAATCGATTTTTCACATATCTCTCCCGGCAATCGCCTTATTTTATACTGAGAATAGAAATTTATCTGTAATTTTCATGGGTTTTTAGCCAGTGGTTCCATGAAGGAACCGGCTAGTGTGCTAAATCCATCGACTGATAATAAACTACACTAAATTTGATAATTAGTGTTAGATTATTATAAGATTTGAGAATGCTATAAGTTTTTACTTTTGTTTAATTTTTTTTTACCAAGAGCATTGATTCTCATACTATATATAAGGACCTCCATCTTGGCCAATATAGTGGGTAAAATTGTTGAACAACAGTAAAAACTTGTAACATGTTTTATGTAAATTAAGGCCCCTTCGCACTCAGAGGCGGGACGTAGTTACAATGGAAGTTAAGGCGGTGGCATGGACAAGGGCATTCACACCAGGGGGGGTAGTTTGCTCCCGAACCTAGTCAGCAGACGAGGTGTCAGGGGTGTGTTTAGACCTTAGCAGCAGAGGTACGACGGTGCCAAGACGGTGGTAGGAAAGTGGTTTGTAAACTTCGAAATTTCCATTGATAGTAAGAAAATTGAGTTCCAGGCGGAGGTATGGACGTGGTCACTGGAATGACATGTAAGGTGGTGCTAAAAATCCAGTTTTTATCGCAGTCACGCTACAGGATCGGCAAGTTTCTCGGCTGCCCATTTGCCTGCCCAGGAAACTGCCCATTCTATCTTTGTGACCGCTTCGTATGAAGCTCGGAGAGTTGGAAGTCTTCGCTCTTTTCTACAGCACCATCTCTCGGTGCTTCTACTCTGTCAACAGTATTTCTACCGTAAATCAACTCGTAATCATGGTCATCTAGAGGACTAGAAGAAGGCAGTACTATTTGTTGCGGTGGGACTTGGACTTGTGGGGGGTGCGTAGCTTCTACTTCAAAATGGCTGACTCCGACGTGTACCTGCCAAGAGAGACACAGCAACAAGGTGAGTTTTTTAATTTACTATTCAAAACAGCTTTGTTCATGCATATAGCTCCACTGAATGTATGATAATTCGCATGAGTCCTGAGTACTGTCTCAAGCGTTATGTTTGTCAAGAAATGAAAAAGGTTCAAAGAGGGGAGGGGAAACTTATCTGTCGAGGTTGTTGTCTTCTCTCCATCTCATTGCATTTCGTTCTATCCTCCATATGAAGTGTCGAAGATGTGGAAGTGCACACGTCCTGCACACCCACCCTCCAACCCCTCCGACGGTCTAGTCAGTTCACATTGTACAAGTTAAAACATGAGAGAAAGTACGGAAGATTGTTGTTGCACAGACTCAGAACTCATGTGGTTACTGTTTGCTACAGTAGCATGCAGGTTAATAGAGTGGTAAACGATAACTGTAGCGCACACTATACACATGACCTCTAGACACCAAAACTTTACATTCCAGGCTCATTAGATTCCACAGCGCTATTGTGAATGTGACTTCTCGGTTAATGTAGATAACGGACAGCGGTGCGTTTCGAGACCCGCCCTCCCCTTGTCTGTACCGCATAGTCTCCAGATAGATAAGTACCTGCACATACACACACACACCCTCCGACGCCCAAGTGAGAAACTGACAATAACATGAACACTAACTTTAAGTTTCGGTTTGTTTTGAATTGACACAGACAGCCAGAGCTCGCAAGGAACACAAGGCAGACGTCCCGCAGGCAGGGGTCAGAAAAGGAGCAGAGTTAACGATGACGACGCAGGTCCGTCGAACAAAAAAGAGCGAGACCCGAACTGGTCAAAGCAGGAAATCCTGTGGTTGATCGAAGCGAAAAGACAAGAGTATATGGATGAGCTCAGTGTCGAAGATGCCCGGGAACTAATGTGTCCCGAGCTCGGGAAGTGGGGGAAGATAGCGTTGATACTTAACGCATCAAAGGGGGAAGGGGATGTGGAGAGGGACAGAGAGGCATGCAAATACAAGTGGAGTTCCTTGCTCGCAGATTTCAAAAAAATTTGGGATTTCCACTCACGCACAGGGAGAAATTCCGAGGAATATTTCACAGAGACAACACCGCAGGAGAAGAAGGTGCACAAGCTTCCCAAATCTTTTCACATTGCTGCGTATCGGAATATGGCTGAGTGGCTGAAAGACAAGGCCACTTTAAACCCCCCCCCCCATGCAAGAGATACGATGAACCCCCACGACACAAATTACCACAAGGAGCAGTCACGTGACAATACCCCGGGTCGGGATGACCTCGACAGTCAGGCCGAGGAGTCGTGGCCAGCAGGAACTGGCGGGATGAATTCGCCAATTCCCCTGACATCGACCGACTCCCCGGTGGTGTCAGGAGGCCAGAGCCAGCATCGGGGTCCATCTGCAACTTTCTACGCAGGTGAGTTTCCGAGCCCACCCCCCCATACTGCCTCAACAGCGGACCTAGGCATGGGCCGCTTCCCATTCCGCAGCCTCTGGCGAAGTCATGAGGAAATAAACCTCAATGCTCCGCCTGGAGTTGGAGGGAGCCCTCAGCAGACGCTGCCTAGCCGTATCGCAACCTCGCCAGGGCCGGCTGCTGCATCCCCGAGAGGAGCTACTGCACCCGCCAGGACGGTGCCTCCGGTGTCCAGGCAAGGCAAACGCTCCGAAGAAATCCATGTGCTGTCGAGTTCAGCAACCTCTGCAGCTAACGAGCTGCGGAAAAGTATGGGAAGTACGGGGCACAAGAAGAAACGAGCAGTTGAGTCCAGTTTGTTAGCCGACGGGGTTGCAAAAAGCGCAGAAAAAATGGTAGAGGCCCTCAGACACATCAATGACACTCAGAAGTCCACAGAGAAAGAAAAATTGGATGTTCACATCCGCCACTTTCAGCAACAATTGGAGTACAAAAGGGATAGAGACCGGCAACAACTGGAGAACATGAGAATTAATCATGAGCACACCCGCCTCGGACTTATCAATCAGCAAATGGTTGTAACCGCTATTGCGAATTTGGCTTCGGCCTTCTCGCGTATTGGGGGCCTCGCTCCCCCAGGTACTCCTCCGCCTGTTCCTCCTCCGAACAGCTCCACACCTGCAGCCGCGGCAGACGACACAGCGCCACCCCCGGGAGAAACTGGCCCTGCACATTCCGAGTAAAAAAGCTTGGTTACAATACATGGTGGACACATCATCTACATTGCACAGGTATAGTGCTCATATAGAATGATGGACTTTACAGAATGTAACCCCTTACCTTATGTTTCCGATCTCCTCCTCTCTATCATCCTGATTTTGCTCCTCTCCTGTAGAGTAAAACATGCACAGACACAGTAGAGTTCCGTTAGCAGATTCTAGCAATCACTCGCCCTTCAGAGTGGCAAAAAAAAAAACGTGTACTCCACCATGTCTGCTCTACCATCTCCATCTCTGCTTTCTAATAAAACTGATCCATTATGTTTGTGTTTACAAGGAGATTACATAGTGCGATGAAATTAAATGAGTACCTGAAGACGCTGTCGTTTTATAAGGCCCGCTCCTGCACTAAAAACGCAGCGAGGCGGGTCCTCTTCTGCTCTCCATGAACCTCCCCGGGTGGAGGCCCATCCTCCGCCGGTCTTTCCTGCCTAGGGTGCTCATCCAATGCCGGAGCCATGCCTTCTCTCTGAAGCATGGCGAGAAGCCTGTCCACCTCCGCAGAGCTCTGATCAAGTAATAGGTTATGCAGAATTGCACAACAAATTACGACATCAGGGAGCAGTGTCACATGCAAATCGGAGGCGCTGTGGAGTTCCCGAAACGTTTGTTTCAGGATTCCGAAAGCATTTTCTACCACGCTACGGGCTCTTGAAAGTCTGCGATTAAACATAGTTTCTTGAACCGACCTCCTTCCGCCAGGCAAGTCTCGGTATGGCGTTACCAGCCACGGGAAGATCGGGTAACCTTTGTCTCCTATTAAGTATGGCACGAAGCCCTCCACAGAGTCTGCTGGATCGAACAGAGCTGTTGTTGTTGCCCTTTGGTAGAGCATAGATCTCCGTAACTGTCTGGCATCGTTAGTGGATCCCGGCATGCCCACATTGATGTCAATAAACTTTTTATTTCTATCCACTACTGCCTGACATTGCATTGTGAATCCGCCAGTTTTGAAATAAAAGTAGTCCTCTGGGGAGTCATTTGGCTTCCTCATATGGAAATGCGTCCCATCGATCGCACCAACCACTGCAGGCAACCCTGAGAACTCTCTGAACTGTGCCATGGTGACTTGCAAACGATGGCCTGTGGGCCAGCTAATCTCCCCTCTCAGTTCGTCATTGATAGCCTTCACCACATCGCGGATAATACCGGATGTGGTGCTCATTCCGATTGCAAAAAATTCAGAGCAGATTAGGAGAGAAGCCCCTTGACATAGCTTGAATAAAGTGCATGCAACTCGTACTATGGGGGGTATGGCAAGACGGTATCGGGTGTTCTGTCGCTCAATGTGAGGACGGAGTATGTTTGTCAAGCTAAAGACTCCGGCTTTGGACATTCTAAAATTTTCAAGCCACCGGTTATCATCGTACTCCTGGAGTACGAACCGGGAGAACCACGACGTCGACCTTGGGAGAACCCACCAACCGAGCTCGGCATCAAGCAATGTCGTACAGTGCACAATTCTGAAGTCATGCTAGACAGAGGCTACTATCGAATTCAAGTTCACAAGTGTTTCATGCACTTGACCGACGTCTACAGACCCCTCTCCTTCATCCGGCGGAATTGAATCCACAGGGCGGAACATACTATCAACTACATTCTGGAGCAAAAGCACCAGCGACGGTAAAAAAAATGCCACATTGCGTGGATCAAGCCGCTGATCCATGGGACAGGAACAGCAGCGTCGTTGGGCACTAAACCCTAATCCTCGCTCGAAGGGAATACAGACACAGTTTGTGGATTGCACAGACGGTGCAAATGGGAGCTACTCCAATCTGTATAGACCCGCTCTAACGAGATGAGGACGCAACTTACCTGGCTGGAGCTTCACACCGCAACAGGGTCAAATGCGGGCTCACCCCACCCAGGTTAGGACACGTACAACACCGATTAGGAAAGTTGCCCGCCCTGGAGATCTGCGCAACCGCAACATGAAATGAGTACCATGACAACTTCGTATGGAACGAAATTGCGAAGTAAAGAAATACAACAGGTGAGAGAAAATTGTCATACCTTCGACACGTTGATCGCTAAACCCGAGCATCCAATCTCAATTGCGGTAAACCTTATGAATAAAAGAGCTCCAGAATCGTTTCAGTCCACACTCCGCAAAGGATTAACGGAATCAGCCGTCGCCATGCGCAAAGCATCAACCACGACGATACGCAGACGAAGCAATCCCGATCACGAATCCTCCCACACCCGCCAGAAACAACGCAAGAGCAAAGACGACGCAGTGGAAAACGAAAAACAGATGAAATGAACAGTAGCTGTGTGGACGATTGGCGTGGGGATGTCGGTTTTCACCAGCTCTGCCCGAACCCTCCACCTCTGCCCGGACCCCTGCCCAGCACACCAGCCCGGGCAGCCACTTCGGACACTGACCACATGGTGCCCAGTCACCTCCGGGATTTCATCAAATCCCAAACTGTGTCACCTCAGATGGGAAGGCCGCAGTCCAGGCAACCCCAGGTTTGTGACCGTCCCTTCCCCTAAACCCTGAACCATTTCCTTTCCGTGTGAACATAATGTAGCTTTTTCGAGGTGCACGGAGTTACCACCGTGACTACTGTAGATACCAGTCCACTGGTGCGAAGGGGCCTTTAGTGTATCTAACACTAATTATCAAATTTAGTGCCGTCGGTTCTTCCCTCCCGATCATTGGTGCATGTATTACTGGAAGGGTCGAGTCAAAGAGCTTCCGGCTGACCCCCGGAATGCGGGGAGTTTCTGCCGTGAGAGGCCAGAACTCATGCTCCAAGTGGACCATCAAGTGAAATCATGCTCAACTTGTGGCTGAGAGCCTTTTCAGCATCCTATCTCTGCAACTGGGTTTACTGAGTCTTAGGAAGCTCTAACTAAGTGAACAGTTTCACTGTTCTTTGACCAGAATATTTGCATTAGTACTGTGCATTTGGGTGTTTGTTAATTTGTTCGGCGTTGACTGGATTCCTGCAATTCAACCATTCAGGACGGTTTGTTGTAGTGCCTAGTGCCTATGTACTTGGCAATTATTTTTTCTACTTTCCTCGCACTACGTTAGAAGTACCAAAAAGTAACGTATCTAAATGAAATATTCCTGACTCAAGTACAAATTTCTACTTTTTTTTTTCCCCCTTTTCACTGTGGATTTATCCCAGTGTGTGTAATTCAAAGGATTTGAGGTGTTAACATTGTAAAAACATGACTCGTGCTTGATTATTGGTTCTTGGAGCTTACGAATGGGATAAAGAAGAACACTTCGTTAAAGTTGGAAATAAAAGAATATGAATGACGACGTATTTAATGATCTGGAAAAACCGATGGTTAGTTCATTATCAGCCAATAGAAATTACCCAATAGCCGGTTCATTCTTGAAACCAGTTGGTCAAAGGAACTATAGAATATAAGCGAGTTGGACAAAGGAACTATAGGATATAAGCTAGTAAGGATGAAATTATTTCCCGAACCCTGGACTTACCTGCTACTTGGTGAGAGACATGTTCTAAAACTATTCTCTTGTTAAAATATACCTGAAATTTAACGAAGCTAGTAGGGGAGCTAGGCAGGTTCCTCCTCTGGATGGTATTTTCTAGCGTATTAAAAAATACCAAAAAAAACTCCAGCTGAACACCTGGTGTCCTGGTTCATGCAAGTATTGATTTGAAATAACTACTACATTAAACAGGTATCTAACTTATTATTATTATATATATTTAAAAAAAAAAAAAAAAAACCAGGAAAATACAGTGAAATTGCCCTACGGTAATCAAAATCAGATTTTCAGGGATAGAAATCAATTATGACATGTTTTTGTTATGGCACATTTAGTTAACCCTTGATTGACATCCTTGTTTTCCACAAATTGGAGAGAAATGCAACCTCATTGTCTTCTGGCCTTATTTCTGCACTGAAGGTAAAACACTTTTGAGAATCGGAAACGGTGGTTATCAAGGTAACTTGGTGATGTGACCAATGCAAAAAAGATTGATCACATTGGGTAAAATCTCAAAAAATGGCGCCGTTGAGAAAAAAATGTTTTGGTTGCTGATCATGAGTGAGAATTATCATATTGCTTTTTTGGTTTTTCCCCCCTTGGGTCATTTTTTCAGAAAAGTGGCATCATATAGCATGGTATAGGGATAAAGATCAAGATTTTTTATTATTTTGAAAAAAAATCTTCAAAAAAATAAAAATAAAAAGGCCAAGTCAAAGAGCATTGACCATGGGATCACGTGGCCTCTACAATTTCGCGCGGATCACACAAACCTCAAGAAGGCGATCGGGAAGGAGCATTAGATTCAGAAAAACAAGAGAATAGGGGTGCCTTTGGACAAGATTTGCACCCTACCACTGTGTCGGACCCAAAAAGCAAAAACAATGACCTTGCTGACCAGTTTGGTTACCAGTGACGATTAAGGGTTAAGGGCTGGACTTGCGTTGACTGAATCAAGTTGAGTTAGCACAAGTTCCCTCGAGGAATATTCTCATATATTCAAATTTCAATTGTGCATGAACTTATGCAAATTTGGAAATCATTTTGGTGCTTGCAAATATCCATACTCAGAACATTTTGGATACGTTAGAAGCACAAAGAAATATATAATTATGTATGTAGAAGATTCTTGACGGAGGTGTAGAGAACTTTTCATACTTTGGTAATCATATAGTTAGCTTGGCATTTTTAGAAATTTGGATTGTGCATTACATGATCATGAAAAATTTGGTCGACTCACTTGATATGGTTCTACGTTTGATGGCTAGCTTCTTGACATCAAAATTTTAGAAACGGTCTTAGAGCAAGAAGTTGGCAATTGTGTGAGATTTTGGGAGAAACTTTGTTCTTAAAATATATCATACCAGTTTGTCCACACTTGTTCAAAATAAACAATTTATGTGTGTTTTGATGTGGATGGTTGGTTCAACTCTACCGCACCCCCTCAAAACTGTAACAAGTTGAATCATTGCCCCTTCAAGCCGCTACTACCAACCACATGCAAACTCCACAAGAAATGGAAACATCTCTACATTCAAGGAGTCAATCTAACTCTTGCGCTTACCAACCTTGACATGCTTTAGAGAAACCAACAAGGACACTCAAAGCTTTAGTGCAAGAGAGCGCTTATATATAGAGCGTCCCACAAATTTGCAACCATGTATTGCTATCATATGATCAACTACATTATCGTCTCATTATAGAAACAAAGTAGTGAACATGCTATTAGCACCGAAGTATACAAACAATGATATTTTCAAGTAAAATATTGAGCAACTCAACTTGAGCAAAAACAATCACTTGTCATGTTGACCATGACACATTTACCAAGGTAATCATGATGTTGCAACTGTTGTACATATGTGTGAATTTGTAACTTTGACCCATATTGTAGCACATAACAACACGAGCCCCTTATTTTTCTTCTCATAGAATGCAACAGTGAAAATGCTATTAGTTCATTAACCCCTAACTTTCCTTGAAGCCCGAAACGGGCTTTTGCAATTCCGGGCAGCCTAGATGAAGGGGTTAAAAGTAATATTTTTGCCTAAAAATTTTATCGAGTCCTCCTTATACTGCAAAGTGTATGTGGTAAAATTTTCAAAGTCAAATTCCAACTTTCGATTCTTCTAGGACGATCCTTGGGTTGCGAGCCGAGATGGGGCAGCTCAAAAAAGTGACTTTTTTGAATTTTTTTTTTTTGAAACATGATCATTACTAAATCACTACTCAAATTTCAAAGTGACTCAAGTCAAAAAGTTTACCAATTTTACAAGGGCAGCCTCCAAAAAAAATTTAAACCAATCTTCCCAATACCCAAAAAAACTTGGGAGACAAACTTTGGATGTTATGATCTCTCAAATGGTAAACATCCAACGGTCGATTTTTTGAAGAGTAATCAGGCATATTCTTAGGTACAAGATCTTACGGTTGGAAGTTTTAAAAAAAGAATAGAAATCGGTTTACACCCCCACGAGTGCTTAGAGGTAGAGTTTTTTTGGGTATTGGGAAGATTGGTTTAAATTTTTTTTGGAGGCTGCCCTTGTAAAATTGGTAAACTTTTTGACTTGAGTCACTTTGAAATTTGAGTAGTGATTTAGTAATGATCATGTTTCAAAAAAAAAAAATTCAAAAAAGTCACTTTTTTGAGCTGCCCCATCTCGGCTCGCAACCCAAGGATCGTCCTAGAAGACTCGAAAGTTGGAATTTGAATTTGCAAATTTTACCACATACACTTTGTAGTATAAGGAGGACTCGATAAAATTTTTAGGCAAAAATATTACTTTTAACCCCTTCATCTAGGCTGCCCGGAATTGCAAAAGCCCGTTTCGGGCTTCAAGGAAAGTTAGGGGTTAATATACAAACAACAACACTTTCTCCTCCTACTCATGAACTCAACTTGGGGAAAAACAATCACTCCCCCCATGACCATGGCACATTTGATAAGGTGATCATAATCTTGCAAAGTACAAATTTGTAACCATGTAGAGCTTTATGGTACAATATCATACAAACATCTATATTTTTCCATGCCACTATGGCACTCCTCTTGGGATTGACCATGGCAAACTCAATAAGGTGATCATGAAGTTGCAACTCTTTTACTTACGTACAAATTTATAATGGTGTTACCCTATACTGTAAGCCTTATTGTAATGCAAGACAAAACCAACGACTTTCTTGTCTTCTTCTAGAACAAAACAATGAATAAATTTTCAACACAATATCATAAGGAGGAGTACCCAAAATTGGAGCAATACCAACAATGAAGCGCTAGACTTCGTGACTCATAGCCACACATTTCAACAGTACTATGTACTCATCCCAAACATTATAAGGTGGGCAAATCAGGGCACCATTTTAGAAACACCTGTAAGTTTACATCCAAAAATTTATACCAAATTGTAGAAGATATCAATATTTTGAGCATCCCCAATAGGGCGGCAACGAACCCCGCCAACGGCACCGGGCAAGCCGGCAGCCTTGCCCCCCCCCCCCTCCAATGGCCGTGACTCTGCAAAGGAGCCCCAATCTCGTCAAATTTCGTCAGCTTAACGGGAGACATTTTCCCACGCTATCACCAAGTCAACCTCCAAGATGGTAATTCCTAAGGCGGGAAGGGGGAAGAACTTTACAGGTTTACGACAAAGAAGCCAACAGGAGCCCCGACGCTGCTCTCAGCCCGAAAGAGTGCGATAAAGGACCTGCCACCATGGCAGGGCTCGTTGGCCACATCAGCCGGAAACCAGCCTCCTCCGTGGCTGTTGACGTGCCTCGATTAGGGCCTCTGACGCTCCCCGCCCACACTAATTCCCAGGGAGCCCGCCAATCTAGTCTCATTGCCGTCCCTCTTATGAAACTACTTTGCCTGTCCATCCCCACGGAGAAATTTTTTTTACAATGTTATCTTCATTGCAAATTGAGAAATCTAAAATTTGAGCCATTTTTGAGCACTCTCCCTTAAACTCAACTTGGTTCATAGCCTGGGCACACCAAGGGTCCAGCAGCCCCAGCAGCCCCAAAACCCCAGCCCTGCTTTTGGGGCGGGGGGTAGGGGCCTCCAAATCCCCTACTGGGACTGCTGGAGGTGTTGGAGGCAAGGGAGGACCTTACCTCCAGTAGGGGGCCTCCCTGCCCGGCTGGAGCCTCCGCCGACAGCGGAGGCACTCCTTATTTATTTATTTATTTTTTATTTTTTTCAAATTTTTTAAAATTCACCATGAGGTATTTTTTGAAAAAAAAAATTAAAAAAAATATAATTTTTCTAAAGGGGGCCGGCTGCCCCCTTTTATCTCCTCACCCTGCTGGACCGACCTGCTTCCAGCAGGGTCACACCGGCCCAGCAGGGGTGCCAGCCCACCAGCAATGCTGGCTGGACTGGCTGGGCTGGTGACCCTCGGTGTGCCCAGGCTATCAATGAGGTGATCACGATGTTGCACATGTGATGTTACCACTTGCAGCAACACAGACGCCGCACCACCAAAGCGCATATACGACCATATCACCATCAGTCAACTCTACTCAATCAAATACCACTTACTATATTGATTTGAAATAAAGTAGCCGCAACAAGAATTTGCCGTTTCAAGCACCGGCAATGGCTATGGCTGCCAGTTGGAGCTTTCTCCTGTTCCAGGCCCTGTAAATATTTAAATAGCGGAAAACATCATGTGGGATTTGGTAAAGATCATATTGTGGTGGGAAGACAATTTGATTTTGAGTTGGCAAACAGTGCCCACCCGTAACCGCTTCATGTATACAAATGGGAGCACGGGGTTTGTGGTTCCCCAAAAGCGTGGCTACTATGTAAAGCGTGGTTAGCATTCCATGCTTGTGGGGAGGGAAGTCATTTTGGCATGAACGTGATGTCCATATATGGATCTGAGGAATAAAGTGAGTGAATTCATCCTAGGAATCATTGAGAGAATATTCCAATATCACCCTTGACTAAAATAAAATCAATCAGATTTTTTATTTTATTCTTTCAAGTTTTATTTGTCTTTTGCGCTAATAGTTCAAAATAATTCAAAGAAAAATAATTGTCCAAAATTCAAACTTTTAGACTCATCTATGCTTTATCTTTCAAATTCTTTAAGGTTTAGAAGAAGTGAAAAGAAGATAAAAGAGTATCAGAATCTTGTTGAGATGGATTTAAATACATACTTATTTTTTTCTCATAGAGTTTATGAAGAAGTGCAACACAATTTTGAAGTTGCTCTTGGGAATCTTTGGGACCCCTACTAGGCGGTGCCATATAATTCAAATCACCAAAAAAATTTGAAAACATCAAATATCAACATTAAAATAATATTGTTTTTCAGTTTGGTGCAACCCCTCTTAGGGCCCTTAACCCTTTCATGACCAATCAACCAAATATGGTCGCTGAAGTGTGGTTATTCCATGATTGAGTAAAATCTGTGTAGAAACAACAAAATGTTAGAGAACAACGCCAGAAGAGGAGTGTGTGCTGGATCTACTACACAAAACAACGATGCATTTGGACTTGTACTCCGCCTGGTAGAGTTGTCTACACATGATGATGAGTATGAGATACGGTAGCTAGTCTGGAAAGAAGTGAGAAAGATTCAGGAAATACGGCTGTTGAGGACACATGACACCAGTTCTAAGGGTCCCTTGGGACATGGGAATATGGGGGGTACTACTCAATTGGCTCCGTCGACAAAAGAAGAGTTGATTTCTTTTGGCAACCCAACACCGTCTATCAAAGCGTATACGTTTGTACAACCTGAAATCCTCCCCAAAAAGAATCAACCACATGTTGTTTGCACACTGATTCTACGTTAAGGCTTGGCGTCTGATGAATGTGACCATGTCTGATTTTTCAATCTCACCATGTTTGCTACGATATCCCATGTATTTCTCGTACGCTACCGTATACAAGGAATTGGGTTCTTGGTCTCTTTTCACAATTTCAGTTTCATAAATGCTCGAAATGCAACGCTCATGGTGTTGTTGGATAGATCTTCAAACTCTCTACAATATTGACCACATGTGTTTTGCTCAAATCTGAATATTCTGGTCTCTAATTCTAGTAAAAAGCTTCGAGGTCATGTATACGCTATGTACTACACTTGACTCGGAACATCATAATACTCTAGTTCATACGGTAGATCATACCCAAGTTTGGCCACTAGCATGTATATAAAGTTCACTACACATTTATACGGTCGGATCTTAATTTTGACCCTTCATTTGTTAGATGCACTCCAAAATACATCCAGACACCTCAAAAAAATCTTGACTTCCAAAACAAGAGTGGTCATGAAAGGGTTAAGGTAAATTCCCCATAGTTTGTAGGCATAGTCATGTAAGAGTACTTATGACATGGAGTGTTTACCGACTATCATTGACCTGCAAGATCTCACAATGACACGCTTCAGTAGCCTAGAAATTTTGTTTCTATTTCTATGTGTTAGTTTTTTACTATTAAAGAATTTGTTTCACATACATAAGGGCCTAGTCCCTGACATGGATGAAGTAACCCCTATGTTCTTGCCTATGACTCACACTCATAGTATAAAGAAATAGTGGTCAAATTGGCACTCTATTTTCATTGGCCCTTCTAAAGCCTTTGTTATTTTTCTTTTCTTTCTTCTTTGAAGCGGTTAAGGGTGGCACTACGGTTGGACTACCTAAAAGCGCCAGGTTACCCAAAAGCGCTCTGTACCTCATTTGTAGATTGTGAAAATACGGATGTACCTCATTTGTATATAACGCAATTCTTGGGTCAAATCTTACTTAGCACTTTGGAATTTTGTATAAAATTCGCAAATGCGAATTACATGTTGCAAATTTTTGCAGTCCTCCTGAAAACCTATTTCGAATGTGGTCATAATTTTATTTTGAATTTACTAGTGCTAAAAATAGGTCAGATCTCTTAAGTTGGTGCTTTTAGGACACTCAACCTTATTTGCCAACTCAAACTCGAACTTCCCACCAAGATATGATCTCTACCAAATCCCACATGATGTTTTCCACTCTGATCTAAATATTTAAATATATTCACAGGGCCTGGAACAGGAGAAAGGTCCAACTTGCAGGCATAGCCATTGCGGGTGCTAGAAATGGCAAATTCTTGTTGACTCAGGCCACTCTAGTAAATATCAAATACTGTAGTAAGTGGTATTCGATTGAGTAGAGTTGACTGATGGTGGTGCGGCGTCCGTGTTGCTGCAAGTGGGAACATTGCATGTGCACGAGTGTATGAATCTTATCAAATGTGCCATGGTCAACCCCAAGTTGCAATGTTCGGGGAGAATCGGGGTTTAGTGTAATGGTTGTTGGTTGATTTTCGCCAAAAACATCGGTGCGAGAGTCCAAATGTAGGCTAAAAACTCGCTTGTGGAAACATGAAAGAAAAATTTGTTAATTGTTGTGTGAACACAACATGGCAAATTATTGGATTGCATGTCCTTATATTCGTCCATTACTGGAGTTACTGCATGTCCTTATATTCATTCATAACTCGGAGTTATTGCATGGAAACTTTTTAGTTATTTAGGGAATCCTACATCATTTTGAGTGCGTTTGGGAGCCATGTGGATATCATGATATTCACTCAAATTAAGATATTAGCGATATGACAATATTTACGAGTGATCATCTGTTTGGCAACCCTTCATTTTCATTTAAAAAAAAGAAAAAAAGGAATTAAAATCATAAAAAAAAATCATGATATTCTTAAAATTTTATTTGTCATCATCTTTTCATCACCAACTAAGAAGCTATTCACATTCAAAAGCATTCCAACAATATCAAACACACCCATTGCAAGTACCAAGTGATAGTGAACCAAAGCAATGTTCAAGACCACCCTAAAATATAATTATACTTTAGCACATCCATCTATCCATGTATCAAACCCACACCTTATTTACCCCAAAAAACAAAATCACACCCTTCATCAAACTCCAAAATCTATCCCCAATATTGAAACTATCCCCAGAACGAACTGCTGACCTCCGGCGAGTACTTTAATGATATTTATATTGCCGTTCTTTATCTTTCTTTTATACCATTTCCACCTGGTAGCATTTCACACTATTATTATTTCATACTATTTACACTTTTTGTATACCTGAAAGTTCTTCTTTAATTACTACTTCAACAGTTTTATACAATTAAATATATAATATAAAAATAAATATAAAACTTTAAGGCAGTAGTACAGAAGAATAGACTTATCCGAAGGAATTATGATAATATACCATCCCAATGCACAAATTCTTTGACAAGGCCCATGTGGCATTCTCTCAAGCAAGTTGACCACCGTCAACGAAGATCATGAAAGAGTTTAACTTAAAAATAGGCTTGCATGCTGAATCCTTTTGGAGATTCTTAGACAACTTGGATCTTTTCTATTGTCCTAATCCTACACGGCTCCTCCATGAATCAATAGCTAAAGAATACAAGTCCTTCACTCTAACAAGCATGACATATTCAATCCACAAATTGACGTAATAAATAGTTTAGTAATTCAAGTACATCATGAACCATGTCCAAGAATCATCTCAGTTGGGTAGATGCAAACGTTAAGCACTCCGTTCCTGCACTCAACGTGAGTTTAACAGTGCAATGCACTGTTAAATTCTTTAATAGCGAAGTGCACTGTTAAATGCACGCTCCCGAATTTGTTCCCTCAGAGAGCACGCTTAACGTCGCATTACGCACGAGAACTTGTGCGTTCCGTATGTTACTGCACCGGCACTCGGGCTCCCGCCCTCGAGTGCTGGTGTAGTAACATGGGGTTACGCACCCGTCCCAGTGCGTAATGCTATACATTTTATACATTGTTTGATTTTTAGTAAGTAAAATATTTGAAGGTTTTGTTGAGCCAAATTTTATTTGTGTAATCGCAAAATGCTTTCCAAAGGTAGAAGGTGATGTGTAGAAAACAAAGCAATGGCTCTATCACTAGTTGAATGGTATCGACTCATATGACTCACAAAAAATAATTTTTAGTTCAATCAAAGCACCTCACAAAGTTTAGACATTGCTCCGTGCATAGATCACATATTCGTAACGTCAAAGTAGGTTCGCAATCTCATGTCTTTTAAAAGTTAATATATAGTGCTTGATTACAACACTACACAAGAGTTGTTAATTAGTGTTACTTGAAGATCTAAGAGCATCTCCAATAGAGACTCTGCAAAATGACTCTGGCAGAGGCTTTGGGCGAGCTTGGGGAATGTGCCAGAGGGCAGAAAAGTCGGGCCGGTGGCACCACACCCACCGGTGGCTCTGAAATGTACTCCCCTCCTCACTTCGAAGCAACTTCCGGCTCCTAGTTGCTCAACACCGGGAGCTCTTGGAAGACGAAAAGCTGCAAAAGCCAAGAAGATTCCCTTTGATTAGCTCTCAAGTGCGGTGTGGAGAGCTATGTATATCGTCAGATTTGGCCATGCCCTGTGCCTCTTTGGCCGAGTCCGACTTCCATGCTACCGTTGCAGAGTGAACGGTGCGCTTTCACTTTCGGAGGTTAGCAAGTGGCCGTTTTTTCGGCCTCCCAGAGTCACCGCTGGAGACGCTCTAAGCCACTAAGCCTCCCAACCCAAATGGTGGGTTCCTTTCGGCTTCTTGGAGGCCATGTTTAGACAATATTTGCAATTAAGCCACTTTTTTAAACATGCCACCAAGGGCCCATTAGCATGCCACATGGGACGGATTGGCCTCATTCTCCAATGGGCCTTTGGCTTTAGCATACACCCACCCTACAAGAAAATGGGAGTTGGGTAGGTAGAGGTTGTTATTCTTGTTCGACCAATTAATGTTTTAAGTTAAAGGCAATCAATACAACATGAACCTGGACAAGATCATGAAATGTTGACCTGGCATGCCAGCACATGGGTTTTTTTGCCACGTACTTCACGTATCCAAGTAGGTTGGGTCACTTTCCAAGACGATTGGAGGAATGTGGAATAATGCTTTTCGGAAAAGCTGTGAATGGATAGATGCTATCCAACTCAGCAAACTGGCCTTCCCAAAGAAAAGAACAAATGTTTGTGTATCTTACACGATTCTGGTCTTTGTCTCATGTGACCATGCCTTATTCCAATATTTGGATTTTAGTTTACCGGTTAACCCCTAAAAATTCTTGTGTGTTCTTGGGAGCTTGAAATCTTAAAACAACAATACCTCTACCTCTATGGACTCTTGGGAGTGTGAAACAAGTGAAAAAAGCTTTTCCCTTCAACTTTGAACATTGCAATCTCACAATTGGTAAAGAATTTGAATCTAAGATTTGATATATGTATACAGATACATTAGGTACTCGAACCTACGCTTACATACTTGAAAGTACTTCAAAATTTGAAAATTTTCACCTTGCATCAAAAGACTGTAGTTTTTGAAACTTCTTGGTAGTTTTGGATCTAGTCGATTTTAAACTTCGATCAAGATACTATGATATTCTCTAAAACACAATTTCCCAAAAACTTGCTTGAAACCAAGTTCCGAAACCAAATATTTTAATACATTAGCCTCCACCGAATACCAACTCCTCCATGAGAATAAATCAAGTCAATCAAGAATATGCAACATTGGTGGCTGTCAAGGCCCATCAGAATAAATTAATCGAGATTTTGTTAACATGCAAGAATATGCAACATTAGTGAATGTGATGGTCATCCATTAGAATAAATTAATCCAATTTATGGAATATGCAACATTAGGGATAGGTCCTCCTGGGAAAATGGAGACAACAGAGTAACAGTACTCATCGTGGAGTCCAACAGATAAACATTGAGAAGCTGCCAACGAAGGTGCCCTGTGGATGAACATATGGGCCCGGTAACTGTTTAAATTTTGTTGCAATGCAAATAATTGTCAACTAGTATTTGTGACCACAATGGAGGGAATGTTCCCACTTGCTACTAATTTTTTGTAATTTTACCTAAACCCTCCTGTTGTGTAAATAGAAACTCATACTGCAAGTTACTGCATGCTACTAGAACCATCCAAAACTCATAGCTAGTGCATGCTCTTACAGCCACGCAATACTGAGAGTTACTAACTAGGAAATCTCATACATGGTAATTACTTGAAAAAATCTTTATATTTGTATATTTTTTTTGGAAAATACAAATAATAAAGTTTCTCAAATGTAAAAGAGGCAAAGTTTGCACTTTTGTTCGGGACCATTTTGTCTTAGATTCTCCGCATAGTCTCTCGCAATCCAAGCGTGCACAGATTTCATACTACTCTTTAGCCGTTGACTCACTGTAGAGCGATTGCTGCATTGCAAGGGGCTGAATTTTTGAACTCATGATGAAGAAACGATTTAGATTGCCCAAAGTGCAAGTGGCTTCTTTGCACGCATGGGTGACTAAAAGTGCTCATCAAAAGCACAACATAAAAGCGCACAATAGAAAATTTGAGTCAAGGATTCAGTTGATGAGTCGTCGTAGCTCCCCCAGGATTTCATTTGCCCAATCTCCCCCAATTCACGTCTTTTCTCCATTCTGTACTTGAGGCATCACCACTTTCTCTTTCCTTTCGCACATCACGTACCCAATCGGCAAACCAACGAATATCAAGAGGATTGGTTCCTTGTAGGAAACGATGGAGTAAAGGAAGCTCATATTAAAATAATAAAAATGAAAGCATCTCCAAAGATCCAAACAACACAAAAGCGCGCATAAAAGCACACATTGGAGCACACTTAAAGCGCACAGAAAAGAGCACATAGAAGCACATGTAAAAGTGCACAAGAGAATTGAGTGCACAAGGATTGAGTTGACAATAGCTCCCCCAGAGTTTCATTTGCCCAATTTCCCATTAAATTATGTCACCTAAAAGCACGCATAAAAGAGCACATAGAAGCACATGTAAAAGTGCACAAGAAAATTGAGTGCACAAGGATTCAGTTGACTATAACTCCCCCAGAGTTTCATTTGCCCAATTTCCCATAAAATTATGTCTTTTCTCCATTCTTTTGCAAGCCACCACTTTCTCTTTTCTCTAGCACATCACTCACCCAATCGGTTGAACAACAAGACCCGGGCATTGATAGACCCGATCAATCACATGAGTGTCTTGCCTGTTTTTTGCAGCAGATGAGATTAGATTAGCGCGTAAGCTTTCCGAACAAACCGTCGTATCAATCTAACAAACAGAATTGCACAAATCTCAAGTTAACGGAGTTGCCAGCTGATCAGAGTGCTCGTTGGCATGGAAATGTGTGCAAATCTCAAGTTAGCAGAGTTGCCAGCTGATCAGAGTGCTCGTTGGCTGCATGGAAATGTGTGCAGTGCACAAACGTGAACATCATGCGGTGGTGGCCACCCCTTCCGGCCCTTTCCTCCGATCACTTGCATGCACACGCGTACGCTCTGATCCCCCGGCGCCGCTCTTCCTTCCTTTGAACCTGTCAAGGACTCTCCAAGTGGGACTCACTCTCCCTCGTTTTGCTAGATCTTTTGGGGTTTTGGATGATCGGCCACTAGCTAGCTGGTGCTCGTGCTCGTGGTCGGTATGGTCTATTTCATTCCAAGATTGTGGGTTTAGCAGGTATTTATGGAATGACACTGTTCTTCTTTCCAAGTTTCAGGGCAATTGGAAAACGTTTTAGAGCAAACGTGGGGATGTTTACGTGGTAAATAGAATGAGCCATGTTTGATTCAGGGAGTCTATTAATGGGAGGACGGCAACTGGGGAGGACGGAGCATATGCTTGCCGATCGAGAATAAGGTTTTCAATCTGTGCCCAAAAATCTGATGCTAGCAAGCATGTGAAGGAGTTCACCTCGTAAGACGACTTTAGATCTCACCGTTAGAGCTCACAGATGACTAGAAACTGTGCATGGAGAGGGTTTTTGCGACTCTTTCACATTGCATTCCAAGATCTAGTTTCCTTGCAGGGAGCTTGCAATAGACGGATCGAGCCTAAGAAGGCGGCAATCAGTTTCCTTGCAGGGAGCTTGCAATAGACGGATCGAGCCTAAGAAGGCGGCAATCACGCACTATCGAGAGGGAAGGACAATAATGGAAGTTGAAAATGAAATGCACGCTAAGGTGTAGGTGAGAGAATTAACCTTGAAAATACACCGGGTTTCCGGCTGCACCTAAGTCAAATGAGAAGTAGGAGAGTAATGAAACTATGTAAGAAAGTCATTTTAAGCAACAAAAAACATATCTAAAGAGAAGCTAAAATATTGGTTTGATGTGATAAGTAAAATCTAATTTGAGATTAAGTTAGCTTAATTAATCATAAGTGATTAATTAATCAAGATATTAGTTGTTAAATTTGATTAATTAAAACTTCTATTCTTGGTTAGTCTCTAACCTAAATTAGATTAATTACTCTAAGTTAAAGTCAATTAATCATTGTTGGTAGAAAACAAATTTGGATAAGGTAATAAAATCTAAGCACCCTTAACTTCTTTATGTTCTAATCCTTTAATACCCTCACTCTATATACTCTTCTCTTAGTTACAAAATTCGAACTTTTTAACAAACAATAATTGTTAAAATTTTCCTACTTAGATTAAACACTACAGTATCATACATTGTTATAATCGAACAAGTGATATATTGTTAAAAAAACTAATACAACAAGTTGTAATCATGCCAAGACACAAATATTAGGAACTAAAACACATAATTCTATAGTTAGTAGAAGTGAAGCTTTCAAAATTCAAATGCGGCAGATCTCTCTTCAATAGAAGGAGTGTCAATAGCACTGAAAAACTACAGATTTAATATGAAATAATTATATGAAAAATTAACTTGTTATGTCAGAGACTTTCAAAAACCTCAATCCCAAAAAATAAACACACAAGTAATCAGTTTGAAGCACACATATCAAAAGCGCTTCCATGTTAACCCTTAAACGTCATATGCTTTCCTGATACCACACCCAAAATCTCTTTTAAACTCCATTTTTAGCATTATTCTATTTTTAATTTGCTTGAGCTCTATTCTAAGAAAGTATATATCTCTTTAAGGTGCTCAGTTTGGAATTTTAAAAATTCCATTTGGTATAATGGAGTGTAAGTTATGAGCAAGATTCTCTCAATAAAAAACCCAACCCCTCGGGCTGGGTCTGACGTTTAAGGGTTAAAAGAAGAGTATATACTATCTACTTCAAAATAACACCACCACTTCATACTAGTTCCAAATTGCACACGTGATAGCTTTTTACAAAGGAAATCTCAAGATGCAAAATTCCTCACAATTTTACAGTCAAAAACAATTTTACAGAACCTAGTGACTCCTCGAAGTCACGGTTAACATACCCTTTTCCACTAAAAGAAGTGTTACTCTTTTGTTAAAAATCATTCAGAATCACTTAATACGGACTGAGAAGCTTACTCCAAGATCTACGACATACTCAAAACTCAAAATCATACTCTCAAAATTCAACACGCAACATCTTCTCAAAGCCAGCAGCTTCCAAGGGGAAATGAGAAGGAGAGAAGTGAGGTCACGAAGGCCCATGCTATACCCATGTAACGTCTCTCATGCCATTGGCATGCATTGTCACCCATGTTGTCTCTTATCATCCCTTTCTCTCTTACACATATTTGTATTCTACCTACCTAGTTACCAACCTAATGGTTGGATTTCGACCCTATACAATTTTAATTATTAACATTTTGTCAAAATTCAACATAGACTCCAACTCTAATTCACTTATAAGAGTTATCATTAGGATTAGCTTATTCCTTCAAGTCATCAAGACTTAAAGATCTTTCGATGATTGAATAAATCTACTTCCGCTCTAAATACAGTAACGAAATCGCCGACTTGGTTGATTGGCTCGATAAGTCGATGCACTGTTTTATTGGTCCGATTTCGAATCTCGCTGAACCCATTGAGCAACTGTATAAGTTCGCGACTTGACTCTACTAGCAAGACTAAACGGCAACAAATAATGCCACAAATCACACCCCTATCTCCTGACTATGACAAGATGCAACGAATCCAAGATATAAGCTTGTACAAAGATTTATTGTCGTGTCCCTTAAGCTTATACTGTAGTTTTCACCACAAATAAAGTTTTAATCTAATACTCACATATTCACCATATAATAAGCACATGGAAAATCGTATGACTATCAACTTATTATAAGTTTTGCACAATATGTATGAGATTACATTGTAGCAACTTACATTGATTTACAAGTTTGTGAATTTTTGAGAAAATAATTTTGGGAAAATTCCAAACCTTTAATTTTGACAATTTTTTTTAAGAAATAATTCAGAAATCATTAGAAATTATTAAGATTTTATTTGTAATTTTTGGAAAGCGCCCTTGTAAAATTCATATAGTTTTTTACATGAGTGAGTTTGGAACTCGAGTAGCAAAATATTCATCAATATATTTCCAATAGATTTTTTTTTTTTTTTTAAAATAAATTTAAACTTCTCTTTTTGGACTTGAAACCTAAGATTTCTAAATGAAGGTTATAAAATTGGAATTTGAATTTCTATATTTTACCATACACATTTTGCAATATAGGGAGCACCTAGTAAAGATTCTAGGCAAAAGTTTTACTTTTAAACCCTTCATTTTTGGTGCCCCGAATAGCAAAAAGTCGATTCCGTTACCGTGGATCTTTAGAGGTTAAGATCACGTTTATGAAAGAATTTTTGTAAAGAAGTATTCCTCATTTTACATAATTGGCACAATGGTAAAACATGCCCTTTGATTCCTTGAGAAGTTGCCTCTACTAATAACTAGTACATCCCCTTGGTGAAGCTATGCACGTACAAATGATTTCATATAATTTTGAGGTCGTGAACATTTTGAAATTCAATATCTTGGGATTTGTCGACCCAATTCGTGATCACATTGTTGCCCACACTTCTACATAAATATTCGCTTCCAACCACACCTCATGCGCCTTGATCTGACCATGATGTTTTAGGAGCTCCAAACCGCAGGACTGCGATGTCATACCACCTTGTAAACTTTGGAGTATGAGGAATAATTTACCCTTTTTTGAAACTTTCAGACACAGAAACGTGAAGAAAACTACCATAAAAGGTAGTGGTTAAAACTTCAATAGTTGGATCTTTATCCATTTGTGAAATCATAATATTTAAAAATCATGCAAAACTTTAACTCAACATAGATGGTCTACTTTGTGCAAAGAAAAACGTGATGATTATTACCTCATATATCTTGCTCATAGATTTTTCCATGTAGCTAACTAAGGTGAGCATGCTCATGAAAAATTTCAGAGACTCATTTGGCTTTTCGAATCTTCATGCATTTACTTAGAAGAAGGTAGGAATCAATGATTCGATGAAACATGTACTATGTTTATTGTATTTGCTTTAGGAGAAAAATGAACACTGAGTAGGTACCTCCGTTTGTGAATTTTGAGAAAAAAAAAAATTTCAAAAATTCCTGAACCTCAAATTTTAGCAAATCTTGAACGAAGAAATTGTAATATTATGGAAAAAACTAGCTCTTGCAATTTCTGAAGGGTGCCCTTGTAGAATTGGTAAAAGTTTCAACTTAGGTCACTTAAAACCTCACTTTGAATTCAGTCAAGAAAAAAAAAATCAAAAAAAATTCAAAAAAAGTTCTTTCTTGCCCGCCTTAACCCTGAAAACTAACATTTGTGTTGTAAAAACTCCCCAAGTGGAAATTGACTTTGCATTTTTTCCGACATACACCTTGTAATATAAGGAATTCTATTAAAGATCTTAGGCAAAGATATCAATTCTAACCTCTTCATATAGGCTGCTCGGAGTAGCAAATCACTCAAACCTAAGGCCTTGGTCGTTTAGGGGTTAAGTTCATGACATGATGAATGAATCTTGAAATTCATTCAAGACAAAGTAGACTTGATTTGGGATCCATCCCAACAAATTTTGTTAAAACATGACAATACATGAAGAAGATATGGCTCTTTAGAGTTGCAATCCTTAACATCAAGGAGGAATCATCACATATGACATGTTTTCATTAAAACAACCACTTATTTTCATCTCCCTTTTGTTGCCTACTCAACTCTATTGATTGAAATTCCTTACATATCAAAAACACAAGAGAAGGTATGAGAGAGAGAGGAATTTCTTTTGGGTTAACCCTTAAACGCCCAAGCAAGCCCGAGGGGCTTGATTCCAACAGAATCTTCCTTGTAGCTCTCACTGTACTCAACTTTTCACTTATATTTTGATGTCAAACTGGTCACCTTCTTCCGATGCATTGAAAAAGTGAGATTTGACAATTCAAATCACAATTTGTATGAGTGATTTTGTGCTTTGAAAGGATTATGGTAGGAAGGTTCGGGTGGTACATAACCTTGTAGGAGGTTGCAAGCTCATCATTGATTGGTTCATTCACAATGCCCAAGTTCAAAAAGTGCACTATTCATGATGCCCAAGTCCAAAAGATGTTGTGATCCAATTTTGGGCTGCCCATTTCAGACTCCAAGGGCGTTTAAGGGTTAACTCTATTTAGCTGAATTGGATTAAAATTAGTAATAAGGAATAGGTGAGTGCTAAATCTTGAACCCCTAAATGCCCAGCAGTGTATCAAACAAAATTGACTTCTGTAAAGTGATAAAAGACATCACCATAATGCACTAATAAATCTTTCCAGGAACAAACATAAAATATTAAGAAAAGTATACATACTGTTAATAATTATCAAGGATAGTATTTTTTCTCATTCTCATTGACATTGAGAACACTACACTAAATTTGATAATTAGTGTTAGATTATTATAAGATTTGAACATGCTATAAGTTTTTACTTTTGATTAAAAAAAATTACCAAGAGCATTGATTCTGATACTATATAAGGACCCCATCTTGGCCAATATAGTGGGTAAAATTATTGAACAACAGTAAAAACTTATAACATGTTTATGTAAATTAGTGTATCTAACACTAATTATCAAATTTAGTGTGTACCGGTGTGAGACATACAAGATAGAAACCAAGTCCTATTCAACAACCAAGAGGAATATTAGGTACTCATCTTGGTAGCACGTATCCATCTTTCAGACACCATACACACATAAGTGAAGGTGTATCATACACAATCATTCCTCACAATTCAAGTTCTGAAATTGCAGATTCGAACATTTTGAGCTTCGATCAGAGCTTTACTCAGTTTCCTAAAATACTATTACAGTGAACTAAGTGTGCAAAAATTTGGCCAAGGATCTACAAACAGACCGGTGACGGTGGCTCTAGCTTACGCCTATTCGTGATCTCTCCATTGAAGCACATGCCAAGTACACAAGTATTGGTCTGTGGCCAGCAATCAATTACCTAAGAATCAAGTCAGAAGTCAGAGCTTCAATGATGAGGCACTTAGTGCAGGCTTGTCAGCGACATCCACCTTCTTGTTCCCGTTCTCTTGAGCTTTGTCAAGAGCAGCAAAAACCTGCACAGCAAAAAATGCAAACAAAGTCAAGGAAAATCGAGGTGCACGAGATCAGAGGCAACTTGAGCATATAATAGTTGGTCCTTCCACTCCTTCCAACATAATAGAGCTGACTTATAAGCTTACCTTGGCAGATTTCGAGAATGATGATGTAGTTCGAGAATCCTTGGTAGGTTTCGTTCTGACATTCAACTCCGTCAGTGGGTCCTTCGGTGGGGCCATACTCATTCGAATTTTCTTCGCATTCTCGTCAGCAAGCTTGGCTCCTGCACGAGCAATCAGATTTCCGTAATGTCAGTTGCTTGGATGATAGAAGAATGCTGATTATAGAAGGATGAAAGGGAAGGGCTTATTGGAAAAAGAAATTGTTACCTTTTCTCTTTCTTTTCTTTTGGGCTCTTCGTCTCTTCCTCTCCTCAGGAGTAAGTTCACTTTCTCCCTTGATTAGCCCAGCACTCTTGTAAACTTCCTCAGGAGCCAGCATGGACGCATCCGATATTGCAAGCGGGGCCACCTGGTTATAAACAACAACACATTCATCAAGCAGACCAAAACGATGAAGGAATGAACATCATGATGCCAAAGATTGGATGAGGAAATTGGTAAAAGCAAAAATGTAGGGCGAACATACTTCTTCCATGGCAAGCGCTGGCACATCAACCTTAACTTCCATCTCCTCCACTTTCTGCGTTGACAACCACCAATAAGCGCACACAATAAGAAATAATCGTGATAGATAACTATCAGGTGCCAAAGTATACATGCTACAAGACGATTGAAATTGCTCGGAGGATGAAATCAATTTGAAATTAATGGTCTCAGAATGATCACTTACCGGCTTGGGAGCGAAGTGGAAGTGGGAAAGAGCATCGAGCCTATTACACAAGTTCTTGAACAGAATTTTCGCCTGCACATACACGAGCATAAGAATATGCAAAAATAATACGAAAGCAAGAACAGAAGCTATATGAGCACATGTTCTGAAACGACAGAGAAGGAAATGCGTGATACCTCGTTTTTCATTGTTTCCATTGCAGGCGTCGCAGCAACTGCAAGACCAGTACTTTGCATGTAGTCTTGCTGTAGATACAACAAGAAATTTAGATAAGAAGAAAAGCCAATACATGATTCAGTCAATCAATTCAATCCATTTCCATCATCCAAATGCTTCGAGATGTATAAGCTAGTCAATACGGTAAGAGAACAAATGCCTATGTTCCAGCAAAATGAAATTCTGGAAAAATCGTACCTCGTAAAGCTCTCCGAGACCTTTCTTACTTTTTTCTTCATCCTACACAAAAGAACAAACAACACGAAAAGATCTCACCAAGTTAGTAATTACACACAATAAACATCGATCACTGGAATGAAAGGTACAATGAAGAAGAATCTCATACCAAAGAAACCATGAAATAATTAACATATACAACAAGTTGGTAAGTGAACGAGAATTGCAATATTTAAACAGTTCCCCTAATACTCATCCCACATATCTGTAATTTACTTAGCAGGTAAATGGAGCACATACCATTTCAATGCGTTCTTTGGGAGCACTAGTAATCGGTGCAACTCTAGGTACGGGATCATCAAACCTGCCCTGAAAATGAAGATTTGAAAGTTAGCAACAAGATAGCTGTGATAAAGAGAGTGCCGGGTTCATGATCACTCCATGATTAATAGAAAAACAATAGAAAAAAATCCAAGACTCTTAATTGAAATGGTTGAAAGCTGACAACTAATACGGGTACAATCTAAATACACTTGAATGCTTTTTCTTTGATTTTCATAACTTCCTGTGTCAAGTAACAGAAAATTTCACGAAATGAGACCCTCGTTCGACTGACCTCCGTAATGCGACTCTTAATCATATCTTCGAGCGTTTGCAACTCTTCTTCCGTCATAACTGGGGCTGGACGTGCACCATGCTCGAAATCCAGCTCAACTTCCAAAGCACTATTTTTTGATCTTTTAGATGCCGAAACCTGTTTAAAACACCAAATCCAGGGAGCAGTGAATAAGCCTTGCACGAAAAGATGCTGAAATCACACTGAAGAATAATGGCAACCGCAAGTGAGAAGCTTTCAGTAGCAACAGGTCATAACTAAGATTAACTTCCAAGGTAACATCCATGTAACAGTTGAAAAACCAAGTTTGGGTTTAGATTCTTCTTACCTCTCCTTGCATGGTCCAGTCTTTCGTCTCCAAATTCGCTTTTTCCAACTGCTCAATACGTCTCCTCGTCTTCTCCTGTCGTCTTTCGTGCGCTGAAAGTTGCTTCTCCTGGCAATTTAAGCACATAGAAACAATGAGCCATCAAACTACGGTAAAAAGTGCAATATCTACATTAGAAGTCGATGAATTTTGGTAGCTAATGTGACGAAATGAGCACCTCCACTGGCTCTAATTGGTGGTCAATATCCATAGCTCCTGCCTCCTCATCATCATCCTCATCGTCATCCTCACCGTCATCTCCTCCGAAATCATCATCTTCATCACTCTCTTGTCTTTTCGAAGGTTTAGACTTTTTCTTCTTGCCATTTCCAATAAAATCCTCGTATCTGAGTAACAGAGAAACTAATGTTAATCTCTCAGGCGAATATCATAACGTCAAAATTTACAAAGACAATTGTTGGACAGAAGTGCTTTCGTACTTGGGTCCCCATCCCTCCTCGCCGTTGTCCTTCTCTGCCAATTTACCAGTAAAGTCAAAAGCTTCGTCCATCTGCAGCATGTGGTATCTACTGTCAGAACAGCTCTAAAAACTGGGTAGTATCATGATTGCAGAAGCAAAATGACGTACAAACTCTAGAACTGCTAGTATTATTCATTGGCATCAACTATCACTAAAGACGAATTCCTGCATTCGATCATAAAATGCAGCCGTAATGACCACGATTGTTTTACTTATGTAATTTCAGCCAGACGGTGAGATGATCGAACCCTAACAAAAACAGAATATTCAAGTTTTATGGTTCAGAAAGCAGTTTACATCAAAATCTTCCTCATCATCCTCGTCTTCGTCGTCCTCTCCAGCACCATCCTCATCGTCAAAATCGTCAAGACCAGCATCCTCTGCATCGGCCCGGTCTAAAAACTTCTCCATATCCGTCAATTTCAGAAACTTATCCTCGACAAGTTTCTTCTCCTCTGCAAAAAGAATCATCAATGGGGCTTAGGGTTCCAAGCTCCACTCAAATTGCACAACTTGCGAAAGAATCATCCATGGGGTTTAGGGTTTCAATTTCTGCATTCCGATTGGAAAACTTAAGGAAAGGCACAACCGCATCAAGGCATTCGCAATTCAATTAAAACTGCGGACCTTCATCATAATCAGAATATTCCTCTTCTTCTGATTTCGAACCATCCTCGACTCCATTGTCTTCATCGTCTGAGCCTTCTTCATCGTCTTCATCAGCTTCTTCATCGTCAAAATCAGAGCCAGACGGTTCGGCGGAATCAGGGTCCTCGGTCACCACTGCGGGCTTCTTCGTCTTCTTAACCGGGGCTTTCTTTTCCGACTGCACCAATGCAACAGAAGGCGCCTTCTCTAAAGTGCGGAGCGATTTTTTGATCATGGACAGTATAGGAGTAGCCTGCAAGTCAATCTGCTGCCATATCTGCTCAGGATCGAAATTCTTAGTGAGAAGCTTATCAAGTTGCGACTCCTTGTTGACGGCTAACGCGGAGAAGAGAAACTCCGAAGCGGCCCTGGTAGTTTGCACAAGCTCCGGGGTGGCTGAGAGCCATGCGATGTTGTCAGCCGTTGCCACCGCCTCCAAGCTCTTCACTCCTCCGGAGACAGCCATCGCCATCTTCGTCTCCGGCTTCGATTTCTCCTTTGCGACCACCATCACCCCCTGGAATCCTCTACTAGACCATGAACCTTAAACCCTAAAACCTTGAACCCTTAAACCCTGCGAACCGTGGACATGCTTCAAGGTACTTTGCCCACAGTTACAAAGGGCCCTGTTCTATTCTATTGTCTGGAGGTGTGAACGTGTATTGATGCTTTTACTTTTATGGTGAGATGTTTTTTAGACAAATAAAAACTTCCATTTCCACATCTGAATATGAATATGATAGTCTCAGGGGCACTTCACACTATGTCCAAAGGTCGAGAGGCCGTTGATTTCAGCCAATAAATTGCAGGAAACCCTAGTTTCGGCCTCTCGAGCCTTCGCACTAGAAGCCAAAGTCCACCGGTCGTCACTCTCCAAATGGCCTACGTGGCAGCACTTTTTGACCAAGGCGACGGCCTCTCGACATTTGTTTGGGTCGTGCAAAATGCAGGACCCAAACAAATGCCGAGAGACCGTCACATTTTATTTATTGAAAAAATTCAGAAAGTGACAAAAACTGCAGCCCTATAATTGTGCTCAAATCAGTTTACTTATTTAAATGAATGAGCTCTAAGGGCCACTAGAACTTTTAAACCATTTTGCTATAGTGCACACCACCTCACTAGATCACTCCTCCTCCAGTAAACACATCTACCAAGATAGAACTCAAAAGCATCCCAACATGGGGTGAGATTGATCATTTTTTGTTTTATTTTTTGAACTTAGAATCACGTAATGTGTCAATCAATTGAGAGAAATTGACATACAGATGATTCATTCTAATGATGTACTTTTGAAATATTACATAAAGTTTCTTGTACGTATCCTTGGTATGGATTTTTTTATTTTTTTTTTTAAATTTTAAATTTTAAATTGCCTGGAGAATAAACAATTTCTTAAAGTTTTCCAGAATGTATGGGGAGGGGGAGAATAGAGGGTCACTACAAATTGCAAGTTTTTGCATTCCCAAAATACCTACAATGACATACTTCATGACCATGGAAATTAAAAGTAATATAAGAATGCTTTCCCTTCTAGAATCCATGATTAGAGAAGGTAAGTGAAAAAATTCAAAAATTGGATGAATTGATAAAGAGATAAATAGATTGAAGCCAAACAAATGGTATGGATTTGGACTTTGGGCTTGGCCTTTGGAGGCTTCACACTACAACCATCCAAGTTGAGAGGCTGTAAGAGTTCATGGCCAAAGCTTTGGACTTTGGGCTTGGCCTTTGGAGGCTTCACACTATGGCCGGCCAAAGGCTCCAATTACAATATTTTATTGGTTATTTTCAGTAAATTCCTTAGGACTCTCAACAAAGTTTGGACTCTCAATTCCACGGCCTTTTGACTTGGACGGCCATAGTGTGAAGCGCCCTTGATTTCATGAAAGAGACGCAAGGTTTTATAATATTAAATTTATACCCTAAATATGAGCGTGGTAACTTATAAACCCCACTTATATATGTCAGAAGTTGTGATTTTTATCATTTTCCTTTGGTTCATTATACATGGTAAGTCCTACAACGTAGGTAAACATAAGCCTCTCTTGTCAAGAGATTTATTCTTGCACTCCTCAGATTGCCTAATGTAAATACTGCACAATTGCATGATGAAAATGAGTGCATTATTTTTTTTAATCAGTGATGAAATTTTTGTAGATGGAAGGTCCCCTCATCCATGATAACACTCGGAATCTCACGTAACCAAAGATTACAAGCTACAATTTGCCACTAAATGAAGGCCATCATATTTCCTTGCAAGTATTTACGTTATTTGATATAAGCACTTAGTACTAGCAAAGTAGTAGGAACATGAATTTAAACATGTAAAGCATGCATTATATGCACATGTCATCAACAAAATTTTCAAGATTATGCAATTCCAGCTCTCAAGGAAGAAAGTCAAACTCCTATCGTATATAAAAGAACATCAAAATTTTAAATAGATGAATACTAAAATCATATGGCTGAAAATTAAATCATGTAGAACATGTATATACAAGTACGCCAATTGTGTGCTACAGAATGATGAATCATAACACTGAATAACTTGTTCCAGATTATCTCTGATATGAAGGCAATGCAGACAAATTCACATGAATTGTGCTCTGTAGGAATGAAGGTACAGTGGAGGATAAAATTGCGATCGATTGTAGGCACCCTCATACAAAGATAGTGAGTCAGAATGATAAAAAAGTGCAAGAATTGTGCGTAAAATGCTTGGTACAAGACACGGACGCCCAGCTCCTTGATCAACGAACAGTGCAGTAAGAAGCACTATCAAAAATTAAGACTACATAATTACATCAATTGGTGAGATCACAAATTGTGAACTGTGTCAAAAATGCTATAATATGTAACAACATGCTCTACACTCTAACCCCCCAATTGTCACACCTTGAGTGATACTCAATGAAACATCACATTGTCGGAATGTGACCCATGTACAGATGACCACTCAAAACCTAATTCTTGCAGTAGACCTAATTCTTGCAATACATCGCAAATGTGAAATGTGACATGAAGGGGGTTAGAGTGTACCGGTACTAGAGAGACTGAGAATCTTAATAGAGTCGAGGAGTGTATTCTGGTGACAAATCACACAATTGCAATTTGCCAATTGGTGAAACAATGCCCTCGTCTTCTTCATCATCTTCCGCAACAGACGAAGGAGTAGTACCGCTGTCTGCTCGTTTTTGATCAGACAACGACAAGTTCCATTCATAAAGCAGACCTTTCTTCCAGAACACTTTCTCACTCCCACTTTCAGTGGCACTTCGACACCTTCGGTGGCCCGGCATGCTTCCAGTTGAAGCTGATTCCCGAAACGAATCTGGAGTGAATTTCAGGGACGAGTCTTTCTCACTGGAGGCAGGCTCGACCTCATAGCCGTTTGCCACCATCCACTCCACTGATGCAAGAGCAGGGACAGAGATTGTCTCTTCCGGCTCAACCTCTTCGGCGAATTCTGCACTTCCGGAGCTGAACAGATACTCAGCTTCGATGGTGAGTATGCCTCGAGGTTTGCACTTTCTTCGATCCTTAACAGAGCGGACACCTTCTGGTACCATCAGAGTTCCTGCACCAAAGCACCCAGTCGACGATGGCGGCACTGAGCCTCGTTTCAGAAACTCCGGGGAGCTTGTGGGCTGCGGCGATGGCGTCTGCGAAGGCGGCTGTGGATTTGCCTCGGCTAATGCTCGCTTGGTAAGCTCCGGAGACTTGGATGGTTGCGCTTCTGGTGTCTTGCTAACCTTGTTGAAGGATTCGAAGCAGGAAATATCCCGTGAACGGAACCATTCCTGTGCTACACTGTCTCCATCATCCAGGGTGAAGTCTCGGTTGCAAACCTCAGGAGACTGGCATGGCAACGGCGAGAAGCCTTCATCGTCCTCGCCCTTCAACGGCGAGAAGCTGTCGTCGTCCTCGCTCTTTAGCGGCGAGAAATTTACCGAGCTCTCATCGTCCTTGCATGGCGAGCGCATCAGATCGCTCGCATTGTCCTTGCACTTCAGTGGCGAGGGCATCACATCGCACTCATCTTCCTTGCACGGCAACGGCGATGGCATCATATCGCTAATGCAAGACAGCGGCGAGGCTGTCATGTCGCTTTTGCACGACAGCGGCGAGGCTGTCATGTCGCTTTTGCATGACAGCGGCGAGGGCGTCATGTCGCTCTTGCGCGACAGCGGCGAGGGCGTCACATTCCTCGTGCACGATAGCGGCGTGGCCATCGCGTCGCTCTTGCACGACAGCGGCGACGGCGTCACATCGCTCGCATTGTCCGCAGGGCTCAAAGTGACAGACTCATATCGCCCAAGCGAGACGTTCGTGGCCTGGGCAAGGGGCGGAGACAGTCCGGCCCAGTCAAAAGCTAAGCGGCAAGGCACATCCTTGGCGAAAGAATTTCCCTCGCTCGCACCAAAGCTGCGATGGCCTACTCCCGACGCCATGCCATGACGAATATCGTTCAATTTCCCTCTCAATCTGTCGGAGAATTGAGCAAGCTTGCTGTGCCCTACGAATTCAACATCCCTATTCTCCTTCGGAGCAAATTGCTCACTGAGATCTCTTCGTTTCACTCTATTCTCCTGCTTTCTAAGACTAGTTTCGCGAGGCGTGGAGAAGGTGATGGACTTCTTGACAGGCGGAGTGTCGTCACCGCCGCCTCGCAACCGGGACTTAACGGTGGTTGCGGGGCCTTTCCTAAGGGAGGACGAGCTGCCCTCGTGAATGCGGTCCAGCGATGGGGACACACGCGGGCTTCGGCTCGAGCACACGCTGTCATTGAACCTGCGAGTGAGATCGACGCCTGTAAGCATCGTCTTCTTGGCGGGAGTCGCGGGCAGGTGAGTGCGCTTGTCTTTCACGGAGCTCAGGATGCCGAACGCAGGTGAGTGGCTGCGCGACCGGTTGCTCTCGCCCAGCGGCTTCACTCCAGCGCGCCGCTGCGACGGCCTTGGGGTCCCAACGTGACATGTCGGGGTCTTCTTCTCCTGTGCGGGAGTTCCCGAGATAGGCCGCATCGCTAACACTACAAAATCCTCACACGCTTAGACCTGCAACGCACACTCTCATTCTTCGATGCCCTCTCCTGGCTACTCTCGATCGAGTACCGTCCCCGAATCGAAGCTCGGGAAACAAAAGAATGAGTTCGACCTAGCGACAATATTAGGGAGGCGCTAGCTCACGATCTGGAACTCGGGCACATGATCCCAGGCAGGCTGCACGCATTCAGCGCCAAATGCTCCCGATGCAGCTGACTAAGCTCAAAGATCGAGATTCGAGGTGGATGTGTAATCAAAGATGCGGCTGCGGGGAGGTGGAGCAGCCAAGGCAACGGGGCAGAACGAAGGAGGACGTTGGCTTGTGCCGCCGACATTCCAGGGAATTCAAATTCGAAACGGTCCCCTGTTTCTCCGCCTCGGTTAGGGTCCCTTCTGGCCGAACCGAGAACTGGAGCATAGCGTTCGCCGATTCTACATTCCGACGAAGCACGACGAAGATTAGTCTGATTTGTATGATATAGTTTGATCCAATTTCTATGATATCGTGAAGACCCGGCAACGAAATTGTTGAAGGAGCGAATGGCGCCTTCTTCGGCATGACAAACCGCTTCGCGACGAGAGGGCGCCTTACGCACCAATATTTTCTTTTTCTTTTAGATTTATTTCCTTTTTCTTTTAGATTTCATTTCTTTTTCTAGTTGCGTTATTTTTTTTCGTTGCTGCGTCTTTACGCCAGGCAACAACCTCGTGAAGAGGCGTTACGCAAATGAGGGGCCCACCCTCGACCTACCGGCCTCGGTGAGCCCTTCATTTGCGTAAGGCCTCTCTACTCAGTCCTTACCCTTCACATTCTATTTGCACAGAGCGTGCATACTAATGATGGGACTTCCAAAATGAAAGTGAATGATACAAGGTCAAATATATGTATAGTAAATTTTCAACCATCTACTATCACATGTGACCTAACAATGCAATATTATAGTTGTACCAAACTCTATATTTGTGAATCATGAACATAAAGTTTTCTCTAGTCATATTAAGTACAATTTTGAGAAACATGTCCTTCATGTTACTTCTTTTGACGTCGCCAAATTTTCAATTTTTCATTGACCTTCAAGCTGGGCACTTCAATAGTATTTAGCTCTCTAAAAGTTTGACTCAACAATTTATACAATGTTGCCCACGTCATCAATTTATTTATTGTAGTGTAGTCATGTTGTTGTACTCGTCAAATTACTTCGAGTATACAATTGTAAAAATGGCGATCTTGAGAAATTTTATTTGGCATATTGGAAAAAGTTATACCAATTCACCGAATCAAATGTGCTCACTTTCAAATCATTGGTTGCTTCCGGAAATTTGCAACCATGGTTGCAAGCTGTCGCGCACCTCTCCTTGAGGAGTGCCCGCAACACCAAGGGCCCAAGGGGGACACCGGAGTGACGCCCGGGCCTTGGGGTGCCAAGGTGAAGGGAACCTAAGTGGGCCTAGTGTGGGAGAGGACCCCGGGCGTTGGAGACGCCTCTCACCCACGGAGACTAGGAGCCACGAGGGAATGGACATGAGATTATGGAAGCTCATGTTGCCACGATTCCGGGATGCTAAGGAGCACCTCATTTGGAGGTGTGAGCTAAAAGTTATGGGAGTTGGAAGATTGTGGGACTAAAGGGAGTGCTGTCCAGGGACAGTGCTGGACTGGGAAGCTGGCCCGGGACTCCCGAATCTTCAGAGGGGCATAACCCCCTCAATACTTGTCGGAATGAGGCAAGTAAGGTGTCTATCGGCATCTACTTGACGAGTAGATGTCGATAGAGTGGTCGCTCGTCGCGTTTGGATGCGGGACGAGGTAGATACGAGCCCTGGAAGGTTCGGGAAGTCTCCCGGGGCCTTCCAGCGGCTAAGGCATTGGGAGATTGGGTGGTCTTCCAAAACTAAGAGGTGTGAGGGTCCAGCCCTTCACCTAGGACCAGGGGGCTGCCGAATTCCACAGAGTATACTATGGGGAGGGCTGGTCTCCCTCCCCACTCCCATGGTGCCTTGGTGGTGACCAAGGTGGGAGTCCCGAGTGGTGTGGCTAGTGTTGGGGCCTCACCATGGGGACTCCCAAGCCAGGTGAGTCCCAATGGGTGGAGCTAGTGTTGGGGCTCCACCATGGGGACTCAAAGTGCAAAATGAGGCACGGTGGGTGGAGCTAGTGTTGGGGCTTCACCACGGTGGCTCATAAGGACAAGGTGAGTCCCGTGGGGAGCTAGTGTTGGGGCTTCACCACGGGGACTCATATAGGCAAAATGAGGACCATGAGTGCTACCGATGTGGGGTGGTGTCTCACCGCCGGCGTTGTGATTACTTGGTGGCCTTGGGGTCACCATGGTGGTCATGGGCGGTGGTGAGGAGACACCACCAAGTGCGGTTAGGCCGTGTGGTATGGGAGTGCCACCAAGTTGGGCCTTGGACATAAGTGGAAGTCCGCACCTAACCATTGGCTACCTACGAAGGGGTTGAGTCCCGGTTGCATGAGTAGGAGGGATTGATAACCAAGCGGTGAGCTTGGTGGTTGGTATGGAGAGCTAACTTTGTGCATGTGGGGGATGTGCAGAGTTAGTGCTCGTGACACTTGCTAGAGTTGGGAAAAAGTTGGTGTAAGCTAAGGTGAGCTAGCAAGGGTTACGACACTTGGTATCAGAGCAGGCTTTTAGTACCCAAGTGCAAAGTTGTGAGGGAGCAATGGGCAAGAAGAAGACCATTGAGGGTGATGAGGCTGGAGCTTCCAAGCGGCCACGCACGAGGGGGAACAAAGACCCCGATCCTACAATTGAGGCTCATTCTCATGAATCCAATGAGCAAGCTGCCACTAGTGAGGGCAATGAGCAAATGGAATTGTCACTTCAAGAGGAGCCCTTGGGTGAAGAGGAGCGCTCTAGGTCGAGACGCCTAGAGTCTTCCCAAGGGGTGGAAAAACAAGATCCTCAATTGGCTTTCCAAATGAGAATGCTTGAGTTCATGGACTCCGTGAATCAAGAGATCAAGCGTGGGAAGGAAGAAAGGGATCGCCAAGAGAGGTTGATTGAACACCTCATGATGCAAGGGTCCCGACCTTCATCTTCCACCAAAAAGTTGGCTAAGGTAAACATGCCAAGCACCTTCTCGGGACTTGGTAAGGCAAGGAAGGTGAAGGAATTCCTTCTTGAGATGGATAACTACTATGATGTCCAAAAGCCGGATGAGGAGGACAAGGTTTCCATTGCGGTGACATTTCTCAAGGATCATGCTCTTCAATGGTGGACAAGCAAAAAGGAGCAAGAGCCGGAGTTGGTGGCAAACTTGACTTGGGGTGGCTTCAAAGACTTGTTGAGTGAACGCTTCACACCGTAGTATCGGGAGTTGAGGGAAGGCATGAACTTGGTGCAAATGAGGCACACCGAGTCTCTCAAGGCCTATGTGCGTGACTTCAATGCCCAAATGAATGCCACACCCAAGATGGATGAGTTCTCTAAGAAGTGCATCTTTTTGGGTGGGCTTCAAAAGTGGGTGGTGGATGCCTTGTTCAAGTTCCCAAAACTTCCTGAGGATGTGGCGGGCATCATCAAGATTGTTGAAAGGATTGAGGCTGATGGACCCGAGAGGAAGTCAAGTGGCCCCTCTCAACAAAGCGGATCAAATAGGAATGCGGCTCGAGGCAAAGAGCGCAAGAAGTTTGGCTTTGGCAACAAACACAAGGGACAAGTGGATGGTGGAGCCTCTAACAAAAGGGAACACCAAGGGGGAAAGCCATCTAAAGGGGGAGACAAAGGTGATGACACCAAGGCCAAGAGGTGCCATGGTTGTGGCAAGATTGGCCACTTCATTGCGGAGTGCCCCGACAAGAAGGTGAGTACCATTGCAAGTCTTGCTTGTGTTGAAGACCGCATACTAGAAGGAGGTTTTGTGGCCAAGGCAAGTAGCCTCAAGCCAAGGCCGGGCCTCTTGTTTCTTGAGGCCCAAGTGAAGGACAAAGATGTCTCATGTTTGGTTGATACATGGGCAACGCTCTCCTTCATGAGTCCCAAACTAGCAAGGAGTTGGGCTTGCCACTTTGCAAAAGGCAAGCAAGCCCATCAATGTGTGTTTTGCAAAGGGCGAACCGCACAAGACGGAGGAAGTGGCGTTGCAAGTGACCTTGAAGTGTGGGACATTGGAGTTTGTTGAGAATTTCACATTATGTGAGATGGATGAGGTAGACCTCATCTTAGGGGATACCTTCTTTGAGGCACACAAAGTGGATGTGAGGCGCAAGCCAAAGACGGTTAGTGGTGCGCCGTGATGACAAGGAGTTAGTGTTGAAGTTAACTCGTGGCCCTTCAATAGCGGGGGGCAAATTAAACTTGGTCTCTTTAGACCAAATGTTGGAACATCAATTTGTGGTGATGGCTCGTGAAGAGCAACTTGGGCATGAGGGGAAGGGGGTGCAACAACCACTTCCCAAAGAAATTCAAGAGGTGTTGGCCAAGTACAAGGATGTGCTTACCAATGAGTTACCCAAAGAGCTACCCCAAGAAGAGAAGTGGATCACAAGATCGAGGTGCTACCTGGAGCTGAGCCACCTTCTAAGGCACCTTATCGGTTAAACCAAAAAGAGTTGATGGAGCTAAAGAAGCAACTAAACGACTTGTTGGAAAGGGGTTATGTGAGACCAAGCAAGTCACCATATGGTGCACCGGTCCTCTTTGTGGACAAGAAGGATGACAAGCTTAGGATGTGCATTGATTATAGGGCCTTGAATAAGGTGACCATCAAGAACAACTACCCTTTGCCTCGAATTGATGATCTCTTTGATAGATTGGCGGGAGCTAAGTACTTTAGTCGCATAGACTTGAAGTCGGGTTACTACCAAATCCGCATTGCGGATGCGGATGTGGAAAAGACCGCGTGCCGCACAAGGTATGGGTCTTATGAGTTCCTTGTGATGCCCTTTGGGTTGTGCAATGCACCCTCAACATTCACAACCCTTATGAACACCATCTTTCGAGAGGAAATGGATGACTTTGTGATTGTCTACATCGATGACATCTTGGTGTTTTCCAAGACGGCCGAGGAACATGCAAGGCACTTTGAGGCAGTACTCATGAAGCTTAAAGACAACAAGCTTTATGCTAATGGGGAAAAGAGTGAGTTTGCACAACTTTAGATGGAGTTCTTGGGCCATGTGGTTACCGGAGATGGAATCAAGCCGGACATGAAGAAGGTGAAGGCAATTCAAGAGTGGAAGCGGCCTTCTACACAAAAGGGACTTAGGTCATTCCTTGGCCTAGCAAACTACTATCGCCGCTTCATACGCAACTTCTCTAAGATTGCCAAGCCTTTGTCCGACTTGTTGAAAAAAGGGGTGAACCAAGTATGGGATGAATTTTGCTACCAAGCCTTTGAGGAACTCAAGAACAAGGTTGTCATCTCCACCAAAGTTGAAGTTCCATGAGTTTGATAAGCCCTTTGAGGTCCACACAGATGCTAGTGACTTTGCCATTGGAGGCGTCTTGATGCAAGATGGTAGGCCAATTGCCTATGAGAGCAAGAAGTTGGATGGGTGTCAAAGGAGATGGCCAACTCACGAGAAGGAGCTCTTTGCGGTGGTGCATTGTTTGAAGACATGGCAACATTACTTGGGGTTGCACAAGACTAAGGTCTACACCGATAATGTGTCTTTGAAGTATTTTGAGACACAAGCACAAATGAGTGCCAAACAATTGAGGTGGCATGATACTTTGGCGCTCATGAATGTGGACTTGATCCACAAACCGGGCCGTGACAATGTGGTGCCGGATGCGCTAAGTAGAAAGGAAGAGTTTCATGCCATGAGCACCACCCAAGTCTTGCGGCTCATGTATAAGGATGAAGGCAATTGGGAACGGCGGATAAGAGAGGGGTACATGAAGGACCCCGAGGCACAACAAATGCTTGGTGATCTTAGGAAGGGCAAGAAGCTCAAGGAGATCAAGTTGGTGAATGGATTGCTCAAGTATAAGCAAAGTAGGGTGTATGTTCCTCAAGGCAAGCTTAGATTGTTGGTTTTGAAGGAGGAACATGATAGTCCCATAGCCGCCATAGGGAGAAAAGGCTACCATTGCAACGGTGTCAAGAAGGTACTATTGGCCGGAGATGAAAGATGACATAACCCACTTTGTGAAGACTTGTGTGAAGTGCCAACTTAACCGGGCTTCATATCAAAAGCAAGCGGGCTTGTTGCAACCATTGCCAATTCTCGGGGTCCTTGGCATAGTGTGTCTATGGACTTCATCACAAGCCTTCCCGAGTCGCAAGGGTATGATGCCATCTTAGTGATGGTGGATCGGTTTAGCAAGTTGGCTCATATGGTGCCAACTAGAGGAACTACAAATCGCGCTTGAGACCGCCAAGATCTTTCTCGATGCATGGTGGAAGCATCACGGGGTTGCCAAGAGTGATTGTGTCGGATCGAGACCCAAAGTTCACAAGTGCATTTTGGAGACACTTCTTTAGGAAGGTGGGAACCAAGTTGACATTTAGCACTCGCCTTTCATCCCCAAACAGATGGGCAAACCGAAAGGGTGAATGGGGTCTTGAACCAATACTTGAGGAACTTTGTGAGTGCGGACCAACGTGATTGGGTAGACTATGTGGGGTTGGCGGAGTTCGATTACAATGCGGCCACACACTCGGCGACTAAGGAGTCACCTTTCAAAGTGGCCTATGGAGTGGAGCCACTCCAACCTCGCGACTTAGCTCTCGAGGGGGGGCATTCAACACCGAGTTCAACCAAGATGGTGAAGACTTGGCCAAGAAGCGGGAACATATGTTGGAAAAAACCAAGTTGTTGTTGGAGAAGGCAAGAAGGCGCTATGAGAAGCAAGTCAATGCCGGAAGACGTGAAGTGGAGTATGAGGTGGGACAAAAGGTGTTGTTGAATGTGAAGAACTTCACCATGCCCGAAGGCCTCACTCCAAAGTTCATGTCCAAGTTTGCGGGTCCGTTTCCCATCGTGGAACGGGTGTTCAAAGATGTGTATAAGTTGGAGCTACCACCCGAGATCAAAGTGCATCCAACATTCCATGTTTCATTGTTAAAGCCATTCAAGGAGGATACCTTGTGGCCGGATCGCAAGCAAGTGATTCGGCCACCACCAGAGTTGGTTGGACAACATTTGGAATATGAGGTAGAGGCCATCCTCAAGAGTAGGAACCTCAAAAACAAGAGCAAGGAATACCTTGTGAAGTGGCGAGGATACCACGAGAAAGAAGCAACGTGGGTGGCGGCAAAGGACATGGTGAATGCTAAGGAGGTGGTGGAGAACTTTGAGAAGAATAGGAGCTCCAACAAGAAGCAACGTAGGCATTGATGAGGACATCAACCTCCGTAGTGGGGGAGGATGACTTGTAGCTTGGGCGTAGATCCACAACACTTGTACTTGTTCTTTGGATTTGGCAATAAAGTTTGGCTTTGGTGTGTGCAAAGAGAAGAGTATGAGATGGAGTCCTAGTCTTGTACTTGTGCTAAGTTGGTGGAAGAGGGGAATAGAGATGTGAAACCGAGTTGGGAAGGCCGAGTAATGGGGACCAAGGCTAGGAGAAAGAGTGGATAAAACCATGAAGTCCCTTGGCCTTGGGCTTGTCCGCGGGGACAAGGTAATGGCGCGTGCTCATAAAAGCGCCACTCCCACAAACTAGTGCAAGCTAGTGCATGGGAGTCATGAACCCATGCCTTGAAAGAGATAGTGGGATCCGAGTTGGGCGGAACTTGGCATTACCCCGTGCGATCGAGTCGTGGTGTAAAAGCCATCTTGGGTTTGCAACCAAGACAACTTGGTGGAAGCATTGAGGTCCACCTAGTAGTCAAGGAAGAAGTGTTAGGCTAGTGGAGCCTAACTTGGAGAGCCAAGGTAAGGGCAATCCAAGAGGGTCTCAAAGTAGGTGGGTCTAGAGTAATTTAGTTGCCTTGGAAGAGGTCCATGGTACTAAACGGACCACCTAGTGACGACACCTTTGAGACTTTGCCAAAGTTTGAGAGTGCATTGTGGGGTCGCGCCCGTGAAACACAATGTCGCACCAATGGGGATGGCAACCCAAGAGTTGGTGTGACCGACTACAAGTATAGTCGATGAGGGCATCGACTCCATTAGGTGGGGGTGAGTGTCGCGCACCTCTCCTTGAGGAGTGCCCGCAACACCAAGGGCCCAAGGGGGACACCGGAGTGACGCCCGGGCCTTGGGGTGCCAAGGTGAAGGGAACCTAAGTGGGCCTAGTGTGGGAGAGGACCCCGGGCGTTGGAGACGCCTCTCACCCACGGAGACTAGGAGCCACGAGGGAATGGACATGAGATTATGGAAGCTCATGTTGCCACGATTCCGGGATGCTAAGGAGCACCTCATTTGGAGGTGTGAGCTAAAAGTTATGGGAGTTGGAAGATTGTGGGACTAAAGGGAGTGCTGTCCAGGGACAGTGCTGGACTGGGAAGCTGGCCCGGGACTCCCGAATCTTCAGAGGGGCATAACCCCCTCAATACTTGTCGGAATGAGGCAAGTAAGGTGTCTATCGGCATCTACTTGACGAGTAGATGTCGATAGAGTGGTCGCTCGTCGCGTTTGGATGCGGGACGAGGTAGATACGAGCCCTGGAAGGTTCGGGAAGTCTCCCGGGGCCTTCCAGCGGCTAAGGCATTGGGAGATTGGGTGGTCTTCCAAAACTAAGAGGTGTGAGGGTCCAGCCCTTCACCTAGGACCAGGGGCTGCCGAATTCCACAGAGTATACTATGGGGAGGGCTGGTCTCCTCCCCACTCCCATGGTGCCTTGGTGGTGACCAAGGTGGGAGTCCCAGTGGTGTGGCTAGTGTTGGGGCCTCACCATGGGGACTCCCAAGCCAAGGTGAGTCCCAATGGGTGGAGCTAGTGTTGGGGCTCCACCATGGGGACTCAAAAAGTGCAAAATGAGGCACGGTGGGTGGAGCTAGTGTTGGGGCTTCACCACGGTGGCTCATAAGGACAAGGTGAGTCCCGGTGGGGGAGCTAGTGTTGGGGCTTCACCACGGGGACTCATATAGGCAAAATGAGGACCATGAGTGCTACCGATGTGGGGTGGTGTCTCACCGCCGGCGTTGTGATTACTTGGTGGCCTTGGGGTCACCATGGTGGTCATGGGCGGTGGTGAGGAGACACCACCAAGTGCGGTTAGGCCGCGTGGTATGGGAGTGCCACCAAGTTGGGCCTTGGACATAAGTGGAAGTCCGCACCTAACCATTGGCTACCTACGAAGGGGTTGAGTCCCGGTTGCATGAGTAGGAGGGATTGATAACCAAGTGGTGAGCTTGGTGGTTGGTATGGAGAGCTAACTTTGTGCATGTGGGGGATGTGCAGAGTTAGCGCTCGTGACACTTGCTAGAGTTGGGAAAAAGTTGGTGTAAGCTAAGGTGAGCTAGCAAGGGTTACGACACAAGCATACATACTTGTTAACAATCGCCATTTAGACAATTTTAAAATAGATAAAGAAACATATCCAAATCACTTTCTATACATTTATAGGTATCCATCAAGCTTAGATTATTTTCTCACTAAATACATTTGTATGTTGGATCTTCCAAAGGTTCTTTATATGGAATGCAAACATCTCATTCTCATCAATTACTCATCAATTACTTATCGTAAAAACTCCGTCATGGGTTAATAATAATGAGAGGAATTATAATTTGAAAAAATACATTAGCAAAGAAGTTGTAAGGAACAATCAATATATGATAGATGTATTCAATGTACAATAGGGTGACATTCAAATTGGCCGTTTAGTAGTTCCAGGGATAGTGTCTTACACTGCTGCCAACTTTGACACCCTCCCCAAAGCTGAGAAATTTTTATTTTACCATGAAAATTTGGGGACAACATCATCTTTATGTTAAAAACATGCATACCAAATTTCAAGTCCAGGAGACTTATACAAAAAAACTTATGCAAGATCTACCAACATGGGATAGCTGTGAGAAAAGTGTCACAGCTGCCAACTTTGACACCCTCCCAAGAATTGAGGAAATTTTTTTTGCCCATGAAATTTTTGGAGCAAAAACATTTTTATGTTGTTTGCATGTGTGGAAAATTTCAAGTCCAAAAGACCCATACAAAAAATAATATTCCAAATCTATCAACATGTGTAGTTTTGAGAAACAAAGGGGAAAACCATTTTACTACTTCCAACTTTGACGCCCTCCTTAGGATTGAGATTTTGTTGAGACATAGTGAAATTTTTGGCACAAGATCATCTCTACGCTGGTAACATATGAGATAAATTTCAAAGCTAAAAGACATACATAAAAAAAGTTATTCCATATCTATCAACATGTGTAACTATGATAAACAATTTGAAGGTCATATTGAAAATGTCAAAATATCTTTGACACCTCATGCTTTTTCATTGAACTCAATCATGTGAGTAAGCCACCAAACATAAATGCTTCTCAAAAAGATCAATAACATCTAAATAAAGAAGTGAATAGCTGTTCCATGCAGAAGAATCCACTTGGCCATGAAGTGTGCATTAGACACATGACAAATTTTTTCTTCTAAATATCTATTGAACACTATGTAAAGGGAATGGTGTGTGTGATTTGTGATAGACTGAATGTTGAGACAATCCTCAAAACAGAGAGTGTTGTATTGTGGGATGCATGAGTGTTGATTCACATTGGTCATACATGATGAGTGATTAAGAGCAAAATGATTTTTCATGTATGCACATGGGCTTGTCTTTTGGCGACCCTTCTCTCTCCTCTCTGCTCCAGCACCTTGGCTCCCTTCTCTCCCCCTTGCTCTACTCTTATCCCTACTCTACTGCTGTAGCTAGCATCACGCACTCTATAAGTTTATGATGGCAATTTCAGATGAAATTCGTGCTCGCATCATAGGTTTGAGTGAGGGAAGATTTACAGGAGTTCAAATTGCAGCTACTATTGGAGTTCCTATTAGAACACTTACAAGGTTAGTAAAAACATTTAGAGAAGATGGAACCTACAAGCGCAAACCTTGCGGTGGAAGTCACGCTAAAAAGCTTAGTGATAGAGATGTTCGGAGTATTGTGCATTACTCAAAAATTCATCGTTGCTCTTCACTCTCAGAGATTACCAATGCATGTCCTACTCAAGTGTGTAGACGTACTATTCAAAGGGTCTTACATAAAAATGGCATTTTTTGTCGAATTGCAGTCAAAAAATTTTTTTTGACACCTCGTCACATGTCTCAACGATTAGCTTTTGCTCAGAAGTACCGTGGATGGAGTGCAAAAGAGTGGGAGCGTGTTGTTTGGACAGATGAATCCACTTTTGAAATTGGAAAAAATTTTCGGTAAATTCATGTTTGGAGAAGTACATACGAGCGTTATTCATCAAGTTGTCTAGCTCCTACTTTTAAAAGTGGAAGGACTTCTTTAATGATTTGGGGTGCATTTGCCGGAGGACAAAAGTCAGAACTTGTCTTTATGCCTAAAGGTCAACGTTCTGCTAAGGATTTTATAGAAGTGGTTTACGATGCCAAATTGGTTCATTTCATGGGTCAAATTCCACAAGGAGTGCTTATGGAAGATGGGGCACTCGTCCATAGGAGCAAAATATGTGAAGAATGGAGACAAAGCCACCTTCTCGAAAAGCTCAATTGGCCTGCAAACTCTCCCGATCTCAATCCAATCAAGAACGTTTGGAGGATGTTAAAAGATGTTGTACAACATGGCAAACAATGCCCTAGAAACTTAGATGTGTTGAAGGTAGTTCTTGAAAGAGAGTGGAAGTTAGTCAATGGTACAAAGCTCCTTCAACTATGTCATTCTATGTCCTCTAGGTTACTAGCAGTGATTGACGCTAATGGAGGACATACACGTTGGTAAATATGGAATAACTTTTTTGTGTACATCTTTTGGCTTTGAAATTTATCTCATATGTTACCAGCGTAGAGATGATCTTGTGCCAAAAATTTCACTATGTCTCAACAAAATCTCAATCCTAAGGAGGGCGTCAAAGTTGGAAGTAGTAAAATGGTTTTCCCCTTTGTTTCTCAAAACTACACATGTTGATAGATTTGGAATATTATTTTTTGTATGGGTCTTTTGGACTTGAAATTTTCCACACATGCAAACAACATAAAAATGTTTTTGCTCCAAAAATTTCATGGGCAAAAAAAATTTCCTCAATTCTTGGGAGGGTGTCAAAGTTGGCAGTTGTGACACTTTTCTCACAGCTATCCCATGTTGGTAGATCTTGCATAAGTTTTTTTGTATAAGTCTCCTGGACTTGAAATTTGGTATGCATGTTTTAACATAAAGATGATGTTGTCCCCAAATTTTCATGGTAAAATAAAAATTTCTCAGCTTTGGGGAGGGTGTCAAAGTTGGCAGCAGTGTAAGACACTATCCCTGGAACTACTAAACGACCAATTTGAATGTCACCCTATTGTACAAGTTTAGAAAAATCAAATAGATTGTACAACTGCCTCGAACCTACGCGCAAAAACTGCATCCAGACATGAAATAATACATGAATATTGAATCAATAAGATTACGTAGATTTAGATTAGAAAGTACATATGTCTTGTTTTATAACAAAACATTGAGAAAGACCGTTTGTAAGAAGACATTGTAATTTGCGTGATTCTATTTAGAACAAGATATTGTGATAGAGTGAAGGTAGTGGTGTAATTCTTGTTAACCACTTTTTTTGCTTAATATGACTCCTTTTATTGGTTTATCGTAAATTGAATGAGGATATATGAATTCTTTGAGGAGCTTTGAAAATATCAAGATGGTGAGAAAGATATGGAATTAGACATGACAAGGTGCATTTGCTTTGGTTGCGATGCGGTACATGCCATGCTAGAGAAGGATACTTCTGTTGTAACTTTGTTTATGAAAGAAAGGTTATAATTTTAATTATTTCTTCATTCTATAGCTTTTAGGACCTTCAAAAAACGACATTTTGGATGAAGGGCAGAAATTTTGAAGTGCCATAACTACTTTCTGCAAAGTCCATTTTGGATGAAATCAAATCAGATGGGTCACAAATCAAATTTAGTTCGTGTGACAGAAATTGGAGATCCATACAATAAATTATGAATAAATGGCATGCATTTTAGATAAGGCAGCTCTTCTTCTCGAGTTTTCAAACATGGGGCATGTTTTACCATTGTAAGGCAATCATGGTGTTCACCCTCAACTCAACTCAAGAAAGTAATATATAATATGTTTTTAGCTACTTTAAAGAGGTTTCAAATATTATTGTTAACCAATATATTGGAGTACTAAATATATGTAAAGAGAATATACATAATTCTATATGTTCCAATAATTGTTTTTATAATTAGAGCATTCATATACAAAATATGATATTATGAAAGTAGCTAGTTGTTACAGTTTTAGAGGACCATTTTGGAAATAGGCTAAGTATTGGAAGTAGTTACAGAGTTGGTTAGGTTGAGGTAGTTAGGTAGAAGTATGATCTCCTATGACCATGGAAGATTATAAATAGTCTCTCAAACTTGTACTTACACACTTTTTACATATGAATATAATATCACACATTCTTCTATTACAAGTTGGCTCTCTCTTAATGTTCAAGACTCCAATTTTATATAGACAAATAAACTCAATTAATGTCTACTTAACATGTGAAGACAAGACGAGGCTTATACAAGACAAAGCTTATACAAGACAAGGCTTACGTGAGTCGTGAATATCACCTGAGGAAGAAAATCTTAGTTCCATAGTCACGGAAATTGGCTTGTACGACGTACCGAAATGAAGTGACTGATCCATGCGGAGAACAAATATGTCATCATCCAAGCTCGAGGTTGCATGGCCATTGTGGCCCGGGGCTTGCAGCGTTCAATGTAATTTGCTCCAAAGCGCTTGCCCCGAAAGATGTAGAAAGACGGTATCACTGACCCAGCGGCATTGACGCACACTAGCACCGAAAGCCACTCCCGCTGGTTCGAAACAATGGAATGAACGCGACGTGCACCAGTCTTTGCAATCACAAGAACGCCTCCATTCTTTCAAGCTTGTGCGCCGCTCTCATCGCAATTCCATATACGGTCCTGTGAGTACCCATGCATGCTATATAGTTTCTCTAAATTGTCATAGAAACTTTCAACATTCTCCTTGCACAAACCCTTTGCACTCGCTGTCTCTAATGCTTGTGTTGTTCCCAAGCTTAACTCTGGGTGCCTACGCTTCCAACCTCTTATCCAACCTCCTCCGGATATGCCATCTCTAAATGGTGTGACTCTCTCCATAGTAATTTCGCTTACCTTCATCTTGAGTGTTGTGAGGGAGAGTCCATCTACCCTCTCAACCATGGCCATGCAAAAGTTTGCTAGTTGCTACTCCTCATCTTGACTCAAGACACTTCTCACCCCTCGAAGTCTGCCTGTCCTTACGCCATATAAGTGCTCTCTGAAAGATGTATACGGTATGTTGAACTTCATGGCCGCTTTCCTCATGTTCATTCCACCATCATAAGCTACGATTGTATCTTTCAATTGCGTGTCTGACCGATTTCCGTTTTTCAGGACTTTCTTGGCTCGGTGTAGCCTTGTTGGTCTTCCGCGCGGGCGATTCCCAACATCCTCATCGTTGGACATATCTCTAAGGGGCCTTCGCAGCTAGTCCGAGCTTGCGGGTAGATCTGCAGCTCTAATGTCCTCAACATTGAACCTTTCCAAGTTGTGGTGGACTTCACGAACACAAAATCTTGATTGTTGCCCTTGATTCGCTCTAAAAAAGAGCTGGGTGTCCTACGGGATTCGATTTCTGAAGACGCGCACACTAGAAGCACCCTCTCTCTGGCCACTTTGACTGCGGTGCGACACCCTTGGTTGGACGGAGCTCCTTGTCCTTGCAGCCAAGTCTCCTTGGTGGCAATTGTGATCTCCATTTGTTGAATTGGTGCTTCACCCACGACGTGACTGTACCCGCTCCAATGGCCCGTAGTCTAGTATCTAAGTTCCAAGATATGTCTCCTCATCAGAGCTACTTCCGCTTGTGAATTCTCCTTCAACAAGTACATGGCATTTTGAAGTGAACTCCAACTCGTTGTCACGATAAGACAATGAGCAACCTGAGCAAACTATGGCTCTTTACTAAAGAAAATTGCAGTTGAATAGCAATAGGAGTGTGATTGTAATTTGAACTACAATCTGACCCTTCACTCCTCACTAACAGGAAGCAAAACTCTTCATGCACAAATTCACCCTCATAATCATGGTCACAAGTTCAACTTCACTCCTGACTATCATAACCATTCATGGAACAAAACTCTTTATGCATTGGTAGGCACAAAGAAGGCAAGGACAGTGAATGTGAGTGAGTTGAATCTCACTTTGTGGCTTTTTAGATTTGTGAGCACACACATTGCAATTTGATCACTAAAATATCTAAAACCGTTAATGTTTGAATAAAATTCTATCGCTCCAGATCTAGTTTGTTGAAAAATTAAGCCCCCAATGTTGGAATTCGACTAACAAAGGCCTACTAAAATTGCTCACACAAGCCACGTCGTCAGTGACTTTACTATGTTTTATTCTGGATGAAGGTTGCCATGCACAGTGGTCCAAATCACTTCCTCAAAATCTGCTCACAGTATACTAAAACCGACTGATGATGTAAGAATTCATTTTTGGTCTTTCACCTCCTTCTTTCACTGTAACTCTACTGCACGCCTTGAGGACATTAACCGTTTTTGGTTTTCTTACCTTAGGGACTATCTCAAGAAAATCTTGGTTCAAATCTTCCTTTCAATCTCATGTTATTTTATTGAGGTTGAATCCGATTGGCAGCTGACTTCCTTTCTTGGTAGCGCCGATTATAGCCGCACTCGCTTGTACGATGTGTATTCGTATTACAAATTGTACAATACTTAGTACGAAATTCAGTTGGTAAATTCTTTGTTCCAATCTAGTGTAATTAAAATTGAAGTAGTTGTAAGTTTTTATTTGATTAAATCAAAAGCATGTTGACACTTTTCATCCCAAAAAAATTTACACTAGATTTAGTAAGATTTGCTAAAGGCAAAGTAATTCTTGGAAAATCTTGAACAAATCTTCTATGATAACTACATGAGCCCATGAATTGTGGTGGTGGCAAATCTTAAATAGCTTGAATCTTTGTAGCATCCACTAGAATTCCATCTTTGCAAATGATGTGTCCCAGCAGTGTACTTGAACGGACTGCAAATATACGTTTTTCAGGGTTAAGGCTGATGCCCACTTCTTTAGATCTATTTAAACATTTTCTCAGATGTTCAATATGCATATTTTTAGTCTCGTAGACAGTAAAATCATTGAAGAATACTTGCATGAATTCATTTAAAAATTCCTCAAATGCTCTCATGATGGTTTTTTAGAAAGTAGCAGATGCACATCTAATTCCAAATGGCATTACCCGGTAAGCAAATCCCTCCCCCCCTCAATGATGAAACAAGTTTTCACTTTATCATTAATAACCAATTAACCATCAGTACCTGGTTATAGCCACTAAATCTATTTAACGTGGAATAGATTTTATGTCCTGCTACATCTTCCAAGACTCGATCCGTAAATGGAAGTGGAAATGGATCCATCTTTGTAATAATAGTTGGTTTCCGAAAATCCACACAAACCTTTAATTTGTTGTTTATTGGGAACTATTACTATAGAAGATAACCATTCCGTTTATTGGATTGGGTAAATAAACCCTACTTGAAGTAACTTGTCAATTTTTTCTTTGACCTTGGCAGCATATATGAGATTCATACTATAAATAATTTGTTTTACAGGATAACTATGTGGAATTAATTTGCGATATTCACATATATTGTGGTAAGGATTTTGCACTATTCTAAATTCCTTACAGTATAGTGTGGTTCACCTACGGAAAAGCAAAGTAGTTTGTGGTGTTGTATCTAATATCACATGTTAAGCAAGATATATATATATATATATATATATATATATATATATATATATATATATATATATATATATATATATATATATATATATATATATATATATATAGCTTAACATGAAGCTCGTTTAGCGGTTTTCACTCTAAAATCCAAGGATTACTCAATTTGGATTACTATCCATTACCAATGCTCTAAGTCTAAACAAAATGCAGTTTCACTCATGTAGAGTATTCTAAGGGTGGTCAATGGTTCTGGTCAATAGTTCATGTTAAGTCAACAGACCTCAATGCAACTATCACCTAATCAAAATGCCAATGTAATACGCATAAATAGTACAAATAAGTATTGGTCAATAGGTCTAGTCCCAGTATAAATATACAATCCATATACAACATGCCTATCGGGCAGTGTGTCAATAAATCCAAGTGCAAGGCATGAGTGAGAATATACCTACCTTTGTGCAACTCTCCAATCCGCTCAGGTCAATAGGTCTTTTACACATGCAGACGTGAATGTGTGAGCCGCTTAAACGGCTCAATAGCCTTTAATTGCTAAATCGTGCGTATTTAGAGTGTATATGAAAATAATTGAGATAATTGCCTAATTTCTAGCCAAATTAGGCCTAATCGTTGCAATATAATATTTCATCTAATTTTTAGAGTGCCCAAAGCTCTTATTTATGTTTATATAGTCTATTTTGTAAGTGCAGCCACTCTAATTCTTTGCTGCAATATTTATTAGATAGGCTATGTTTAAGTTTCCCTATCCACGCTAATTCTTGGCCACACTAAGTCCTGGCCACACTATTCAACCCCCCCACACTAATTAAGTGCTGGCCACACTAATTATGAATGGAGGAATCTTGAACCGTTCATCAACTCTCTTATTGAGTTGAACAATTCTTCTTTGTAGGTATATATAACAAGAAGAGTGTCTCTTCAAAAACACATCTTTTAGTTTCTTTAGTTTCTTGTGTGTCTTTTATTTCTTCCTCTCTCGGTGGTTGCTACTTCTTGTTCGTGGCTGCCGCTTCCTATTCAGGCTGCTACTTCTTGTTCGTGGCTATTACTTCTGTTCCTAGCTCTCTCTCGGTGGTTCCTACTTCTGTTCGTGGCTCTAGTTGTTGGAGTGTGATCAGTGGTGGAAGTTCAAGGAGCTTTGTGGCAGCTTGTCGACGGCGTCTTTTTGTCACCGAGACTGAGCATCACAGTCTGCAGCTCCTCTAGCGATTCTTGCATCTTCTGCTGCTGCATCCTTCTCACGTTGTTGTTGCCGTTCCTCCTCAGCTTGCTTATCCAGTTTCATCTTGCGTTAAAGTTCAGTTGCAATACGCTCGGATTCAATCTGTTTTTAGTCGTGTTTCTTCTGCCTTTTGGTCTAAGAATTGCTGTGCCGGGATCCTGTACTGAGCACTTATCAACAAGCTCCAAAACTCCTTCATAAACTTTTCGATGTTCCTCGAAAGTAACCGCCGGCCGACATGGTGAGCGTCGGGGAAGAGGGGCGCCGTGAAGACTGCAAGCCGATGGAAGCGGATGAACTCGTCCATTGATGAAGCCATCACCGTTGCCGTCCAATCTGCTCACTCCCCCACCTACAGGCATCATCGCTCCTTTAACTCCTCCGCGGCATCTGAGCTTCAAGCAGACTGAAATGGCGGCCTAAGGCGCCCTGGAGACCCCTCCCCCGCCAGTAAAATTTGAATCACGAAGAAGACTCTCAGCGTGTAGGGGTCATTTTTTCTTGACTTCAGTACCAGTTTTCGAATGTGAGCAATGGGTGTGTAGGCATCATGGAGATCAAACGTAGGATAAGTCTTAGACCAGGGTGGTCACTTTTGTATACAGGGCTTGTATTATGCGGCTGAAAATGGTAGCAATTTAGTGGAATCAAGTGAAATGCAACTCTGATATCAGTAAGTTACAAGCAAAGAGTAACTGCCGGAAGAGACTTTTTGCTCTAGAAACCTGCATTGTAATGGAAATGGAGACTGAAGTGAGTGAAGAATGCAGTGATCAAGGGTTAAAGAGTAGGCTTCTTAAACATTGAAAGGGGTGCCTTTTTGGGCTCACAGGATGCAAATATGCCCTGCAAGATTAAATCTCTGATCGCAATTTCACACTCTTCTGCTTGCTTGTAAGCTCGTTTGAATCCACATATCGTCGAATTCTTCCTCTTAGTTTCTAGTCCTACTAAGGATAGATCACAAAATGCTCGATTTGAAGCAAAAAGTGCAAACAATTTATATCAACTAACAACAACATTTTTTCAACATAGAGTGCCACAATCTTTATTTTTCACGTAAAAAGAGACTGCATCACAGTAAACTACAAAATCCTCACATTACACGACTTACATTCCGGGTGATCTCTTACAAAGAGCCGAACTCGTCTCTACTTTAGGATAATCGGAGGTGATAAGGATTCAACCTCAAAACTGGGATAACAGATATGGATCATACATAACCAATTTGAAAATCAGGAAAAATGATATACCACCTTGATCGCCAGTTGATGGAGATTCAATTGTTAATAATCGGCAATCAAACTCTTCTAGTGTAAATAATCAACATAATCGTATCCATTTAAAAGCAGTATCAAATAAGCAGTATCAGTCACTGTATCGTTAAAGTCGCTCACATGATTCGAAGACTGGATCAAGCTCTGTCTCTCATTCACGCACACCAACACTCCATCTCGGTTGCTGAATCATACTGACAATAGCCTATCAATACCCATCCACACCGAATCTCTAGCATTCTGATCGATGCGACAAACTTCTGGTCCAGTCCCCGGGTCAGTGGAATGACGAATTTTTGAGTCCCTAATTTTGCTCTGAAACCCTGAAATTTACGGCCGTTCATGTACTTCAGCACCCGCAAAGCTCAAGCACCGCCTCGCTCGTACCAGTACTTATCGATCAGCTTGTCTCACAACGGTAATTGTATCGGGTCCTGCACTTTTTCTACATGTTGAACCGGCAAGCCTCTTCACTATCCGATTACTGCACACCTCTATCACCCTGTACAGAGCTTCTTCAATTATCTTCTCATTGCAAAATCTCAATCTCACCGCAGCAACTCTGGTTCTGCTTCAGCATTCAATCGAATCAATCACATTTGAAATTTAAACGCACGTCACCACTGAGTCTTCAGCAATCAACTTCCAAGTCCAAACACAAAAGCTTTGATCACTTGTACTCAAGATTATTTAATAGGCTCATGAAGACAAGACACTCTCAACAAAAACGCTCACGATGGGCAGATTTTCTCAGAAAATTGCCGTCCATCATCTAGCGCTTCTTCGCTTCTTATAATCTTATACTCTCCGGCACATTAGCTTCACAATCACCACTTCAATTCTCGCGATCGCTCCTCAAACTCCACAAAATACTCACAATTTCTCACATTCATAGATCAAAGCGACGCCCTCGCGGCGACACCTGAAAAGCAATCATTGCTTACAATATACACAATTCCAACATACAATGCACACTCACACAAGAATTGAAGGTATGCACACTCACACAAGAATTGGAGCTATGCTTAGAGGACCTCCGCATATATGTAGTGCTCATATTTTAGACATTTTAGAAGTATTTTCAAAACGTTTTACTTTCTGGATAGATATTATACTCTATGTGTAGAAAAGTATCAAAAAATTACCTAAAAATTTATAAAAAGTATAAATCTTTTAATAAAGACAATATATACACAACTATTGTGGAAAAGAATTAGTGTGACTATAACGAATGGATGAAAATCCAAAGCAAATACATCTTTCTATTATTGAAGTAATTCTATCAAGTCTTTCTGAAAAATGACCTCAAGATTTTTGCATATCCTAACTTTTTTTAGTTTTCCGCACTACCCAAGTTAATCTTTTGGACGGTTGGACCTGATCTTTATCTTCAATTGTCCAATGAGTAATGTTTATTCCTTGCACCGCTACCGACACATGAGTATTATCAAGTTCTATACTACCCTCTTTCTCGGTATAGAAAAGACTTAGATAGTTATTAAGTATAACTAATTTTTTCAATCATCAATTTATATTTTTAAATTAATTTTAGTTGTCTCATTTATCGGCTGAATGTTATTATTGTCGCATGTAGAAAATTCTTGTGACCCTGTGAGATCAATTTCTGCAATGGGATGCAAAGAAGGAATTGCTTGATAAACGACTTGTTCCTCGGTATCAGTTAACCTTTTAGTTCAGTCATAGCTCTCTAATTGATTGGGACGTTGTGAAGATGATGGACAACAAATTCTTCTTGTACTAATTTTTCTTCTTTCTGTTTGAACTCAAGTGTGGTTGTGTCTTTTGCCCAATCTTGGGTTGTCTTGGCTTGTTTGAGCGATGGCCGGCCAAATTGATAAATTTTGCACAATTACAAGTACCATCAGCAAACTTCAATTACAAAATTAAATCAATTCAAGATAAGATGATTTGCAAGACAAAGACTTCCACCCACTTAAGAGTACATCATGCAAATAAACAATTCATAATACCAAAAACATTGTCAAAGAATTCAACAAATAAAAGATTACATGGTTATTACAATATAATTCTATACTACTAGATGTACCAAACACTAATTTCAATTATATTAAATAATGTATTCACTATTTACACATTAGTAGGACAAGTGGTTACAAGGAGGTTAGAGTTCTCTAACTTCCTCTTCACTGTAAAGTGAGATGGTTTATTCTTCATTCTTCACACTTCTTATTTTTCAAACTTACAACATTCAAGCAATAATAATTCTTTATATCTTCTACATTTCTTCATGGATTATAAAATGTACTTGGAGCACATCTCAAGTTTGAAGAATAGCTTCAATGCCAATGAGGAATTAATTTTAAAAGCTATGAGACTATATGAACTTGCTACTCGAACTTCATGGCATTGAAACATTTCAAAAGAGCTTTTAGAGTAAGCAATTACAAATCTTGAACAAGATTCAAAGACCACAAAGGTGAATCACAAACATTGCTCTATTATTCCACCTAATTACATGGAAGTTTTTGCAAAAGCCTTCAATTTGCATCCAAAACTTAAACCACAAGGTTTAATTTTGTACTTCTCAAACCATATAAAAAACAATCTAATATGGTTACAACAAGTATGTGCATTGATGACGAAATACAAAAAGTTATGAAATACATAAGTGCAATTTTCACATTTAAATACAAAATTGGTGAGCTACCATTTAATGTGGCCAAATTTTTGCAAGATGCACTTAATGATGAATATGTGGATTAGCACTCAATATTTATGAAGCAATGTCATTTTGAATTAAAAAGAATAATATTAGAGTTGAATGAAAGTCCTCCAACTACAATTCAAACAAGAATTGGCATTCACTTGACCCTTATTTTTTCAAAATTGAGGATTTTTTCCCCTATTTTGCTCTACACAATCCATGTTTCCGAAAAGAACCAAACACAGGAGTTACTTTCTCTTTTGTCAAAATACACTTTATCAAATTTTAGTAAACTTAAAAATGCTCACAATTTTAAAAAATTGGATGCTGCTAAAATTACGAAAGTTGAAAATAATTCTTTACAAACAATGATCAATGAAGAAGATAACAACAAAATTGTCAATTTTACAGGAGGTTCTCCATTTCCAAATCAACCTAAAGCAATGGAACAGTGTACAGGTAATAATTTACAATCGGAGGGAAATGATTCTTTTTCTTCTTGCTCCTGTAAAACATACATCTATAGGTGTAAAACATTCAAAAATACTAAAGAAGCTTAATTCGAAGTTATTCTAATTATGCAAAAAAAAACACCAATATGTGGCAAATATATCAAGTCTTTTTCAACCACAAGAGGTGCATGATAAGATTTCAGTTTCCAAAAGTTCTGCCATATGACCAAAAGCTGCTGCAGTAAGTGTGTCATTGGTACAAAAGAAGACCAAAAGATCTTTGGATTCTAATACCAATGATACTCTAGCCAAGACAAAAAAGTTTAAGGCTATACCTTTTTTTACTCAAGCTGTTGATTCTAATATTGAAAATATTTAGATTAATCATGGTAAAGCTGATCTGCATCAGTTTGGTGCTCAAATGACTACTGCAGATGATGCTCCTAAATCTTTGGATAACATTACCAACTATCTAAACAAGAGGGAAAAATACAAAGCTGCGGCAAGACTGGATACTAAAATTCTAGACTATATACTAAAATAATACAATAAGGAAAAGCCTCCAACAACTTCTCTTGTTCCAAATACTAAGCGACCTCTTCCAAACGACCTCGCCAACAAAGACTGACTTTGCAATGATGGCAAGAGCGGTGTTTCTACTGGATGACCTCGCTATCGATACAGCAGCGGCGACGTTGTGGCGCGTGAAAGTCACTCTTGAGGCGTGTCAGGAGAAATCGACGGAGTTGTTACCTCAAACGATGAGGTCAGGATTCCATTACAGTTATAGGCTGGCCTTGAGAATCTCGGAGGAAGTCCAGCCGCACACGGCAACAAACACCGAAGTTTGAGTAGGAAAGGAAGGGTTGACATGATTGGCAGAGGAGGTTCCTCGTTGAAGATGAAGGCACAAGCGGCGACTTAGCTTGTTGTTGGCAATGCATCTTCCGAGGCGGCGCTTGACTGTGTTGACGGAGCTGAGGCTGGAAATATCATTGAGGGCCTAAACCCCGCAAATACGGTGCAACACAATTTGCCAACGACCAAGACAACATCTCTTGATGAGCGGGATACTAGGAAAATTCCTACTAGCCGCACACAACGCCCAACGCATTCCACCTTCTCAGTAAACACGCAAGACCCTGCGGCACGATAGAACACCAACCCTCAGGAGCGAACATCGTCGCCCACACATGGTCGCTTAAACGATATGGCCACACCTCCGCAGCTAGTGCCCAGCTTCCACAGACGACGAGAAGGGAAACGTACGAATTTAGAATTTTCCAACCCTAATTCCTCGCCTGTATTCAATTCCAGAAATATTCCGTCTTACTTATATAAAGAAGAATTGGCTGTCATACAAGCTTGCAATAACAGGTCTGTTAGCAAAGCTCAAACTACCAAAACATCTTGCAGTCAAAGCATTTACAAAAATATGGAGTATTCCACTTCTAAAAACTTGAATATTTTGTCCCATTCTCGTGACTTATGCCAATTACAACAATTGCAAGATCGAAGCTATGCATTGCAAATAAAGGTTAAAAATTTGCAACTTGCTTTAAGTGCGGAGGAAGCATCTCATGCGATTACAAAAATTACATTACAAGAATTAACTAGCAAGGTGCAAAGACATCTTATTACCCCTTCCAATCAAATTACTCCAAATCTAGAAAAAGAAAAAGTTTACTATAAAAAATTATTCCACAATTTGCAAAGTTATTGCTTTCCACCCATTTCACTACAACAACATCATGGAGTGACTCAATATATTTTATTGGGGTTAAATGGCCTTGTCCATTTACATTCAAAAACTCAAATTTAACACCATGAATTTGAACACATATGGTTAAATGCCAATCAAGAAACAAAAGATATGATTGTTTTCATGTGGCACTTGGGTGATTTGTGGATTCAAACTGGAGTAATTGAATCCTAAACAACTGCTCCAGTTTGCCACATCATAAGATATATAATTCGCACATATTTTATGATCATTCAACATCATAATATATACTTTGGTAATCAATCCTTAACCAAGCCTCTAAACAATAAAATTTCATATGATGAAGTTCAAAGAAAGACTATCAATACATTAATTGACAAGAATATAGTATACTTTCACAGAAATATAGCCAAGTTGCTCATTATTGATCATGGCCTTTATCATCATATCAAGAAAGAATGGACATTACTTTTGGAGCATAAACATGCACACTTTCCACTTACAATTCGAAATATGGACTTTTAGAGGGATTGGAAAAACTATCCACCAACATACAAGACCATATGCAAAAGTATCAAACCTTTGATTTTAATGCTCCATCTCCAAATTTAAGTATTCCCTCATCAGTTCCAAGAGCTTTCCTCTACTTCAAATAAATCATGGGGACATGATTTTTTTAGAGGAGGGGGTAAATGTTAACTCTCAACTCAACTCTACAAAAACTTACAAAATGAAAAAGAAAGTTTTATATATATATATATATATATATATATATATATATATATATATATAAAAATTCTTTGGCTACTTTAAAGAGGTGTCAAATATCATTGTTAACCAAAGATATTGGAGTACTAAAGATATGTAAAGAGAATATACATAATTCTATATGTTCCAATAATTGTTTTTATGATTAGAGCATTCATATACAATATATGATATTATGACAGTAGCTAGTTATTGAAGTTTTAGAGGACCATTTTGGAAATAAGCTAAGTATTAGAAGTAGTTATAGAGTTGGTTAGGTTGAGGTAGTTAGGTAGAAGTATGATCTCCTATGACCATGGGAGACTATAAATAGTCTTCCAAACTTGTACTTACACACTTTTTACGTATGGATAAAATATCACACATTCTTCTATTACAAGTTGGCTATCTCTTAATGTTCAAGACTCTAATTTTATATGGACAAATAAACTCAAGTTGTCAAGCCGTAGGCTTGTATAGGCTCGGTTCTACAGTAGATCTGGAAAGAGTAGTGGAGTACAGTATTATACTATGGTACTGAATAATAGGCTAGTGGCAGTTACAGTAACTGCCCACACCCATGTAGCACAGAACTACGTGAGTCCCTGATCCTAAAAAAAGCTTCGGGCTGAAGGTACGTAGGCAGCCCAATGCATGGGTTCGGGACAGACTGCATTTCACTTACTTCAATATGATTTATCACGTTATCAGCACTGCTTGAGAAAAAAAAAAAAAAAATTGATTTCATTGATCAGAGATTTTATGATCAAAGCTGACAATTCAAACGGGCGAGGCAGGCACCTGTTTGTTTGCTTGTGACTTTTGTTGACAAAATTATGGTGCAGATCATTCTGCATGCGGATTGTACAGAAAGGAGTACCTGCAATATGAATTGACTCAGTGGGGTTTTCAAGAAATTGAAGTTAGCACGGAAGAAGTAATGGGGTTTTGACGATCAGTTTCGTCTCGATGTTGATGGAATCATCATGAACGAACTTGAGCTGCAAACCGTAGGGAACAAATTAAATAGTTCAAATCACCCCAAATAAGAAAGTACTCAGAAGGGAGCCGCCCAATTTTATTCCGGAAAGAGTTACCTGATCCTCCAAAATCAATCAAAAATCAACCATACTGGTGGCGTCCATGTAACTAAAAAGCCCACATACTCCACCATAAATAGAAAGCGCAGGCAAAGATTTTGGAAGATTCCTGCTGGCCTGGCTCGCCTCTTGATGTGATTGATCATTGAGATATCGTATTGCAACACCATCATATTACTTCATCTTAAAGCATACATTCTATGACGATGAAAATGAGATAAGTACTCACATACGTTTTCAATAGTAGAAAGAAACATTTCATTTCTCACATATTCTACATTTCTGTCAATTCTTACTATCCATAAATGGCTACTGATACAACAACTACTCCCTCAAATCCTGGTTTCAAATCATTAGAAACCGATGGATCTAATTATATAATGTGGACACTTAACATGTCACAATACCTTGCCAGTAAGAACTTAGATGAGAAGATCATTCCTCCAATGCCTAACTCACAATTTGAGGAACATACTAAGAAGCAAGCTGAGGATCCGACCCACATAATCCCAGTCACTGCGAGAAACTTTACATCCAAGCAATTGAAAACTGCAAACTTATATATTCGCCTCCGCTTGAAAGACGAGCTTGCTCTGCAAATGTATCAATTCGAGCATCCTTACGAGTTGTGGGCAGAGATAAAGCGGCGCTTCGAAATAATGAAGGAAATATTGTTCCCTGAAGTCTGGACGGAATGGTCAAACCTGCGATATATGGACTTCGACAAGATTGAAGAATTTAAAACAACTTTATTTACGCTTGTCGCAAAATTACAATATTGTGAGAAACCTGTAACTGAGGACCATATAATCTATAAAATTTTATCCACAATGGGTCCACAACGAATGATGCTGAGAGAATCACTGATGGTGATCAAATATAAAGAATCTCGAGATTTGCTGTTATACCTGACTGAAAATGAGAAGTATAACAATCTGGCGAAGGACATAAATAATCAGCGACCTGCAGGCACCAAACCGATCCCTGAGTTAAATTATGTAAAAGACCCGCAGCAGAAAGCCGACCAGAGTCAACCTGCCGGTCGACGGAAGACACCCTGGAAGCAGCGGCATAAGGGCGCCCGCAAAGCTATTACTTCCAACCCGAAAGAATCAGCTTCCCACAACAAACGTTTCCGCGACCAAGTCCCTAGCAGATGCTTTAGGTGCGGTAAGAAACGACATTTCGCAAAGGACTGTCGCACACCGGACAATGTAGTCGCGAAGTACAGGAAAACCAATAACCTATCCCCATGGCGCGGTGGTCGCAAGCCGAATCAGTCAGCAACGAAGAAGCCGACCAAAGCTATGGATGACGACGAATACAATTACCTGGACGAGTTGGAGGCTGACGACTCGATCCTGGGTATGATAAACCAGGACATAAAAGATTCTAACTCCACCATGATCCTGGATTCAGGAGCCACTTCAACTGTATTAAAACACCGAAAATATTTTACCAAATTTCAATCAGTAATTTACAATATTGCAACTATGAGTGGCATTGACCTCATTGTCAACGGTTCTGGACCAGCAACTTTTGTTCTTCCTGGTGGGACACGTATTTATTCAGAACGAGCACTATTTATACCCACAGCAAGAAGACAAGTCCTATGTGAGGATGACGTTTTTAATAGCGGATATGAAATCCACACACACATATTTAACGAAGACAGGAAATATAAAGTATTCACAGATCACGACGGTAATGTCGTAGAGAAGTTTTACTACAAACAAGACCGGACTAATAGATTTTGAGATCAAGACAGATGAGTTTATTGCTATTTTATATCCCACATCTCAAGATGCATGCCTTTGGCATGACCGCCTGGGCCACCCTTCATTTAAGATGTTATAGAAAATATTACGATCTGCTGCAGAGGAAATTATAATACGCAACAAAATCCCAGAATCATGCATAGCATGCTCTCGGGGCAAGCTGATCACCAAACCGGCCCGTGAACTCAAAGACAAAGAAACATACCAATTTCTTACACGCGTCCAAGTTGATATTTGCGGCCCCATTTCACCTGCATCAGGCCCTTTTCGTTACTTTATGGTTATGATTGATGCTACCTCAAGATGGACAGAAGTAAATGTGCTATCCACAAGAAATCACGCATTTGCTAAGATGCTTATTCAGTTGATCAGCATACAAGTTAAGTTCCCAGATCATCATGTGCAAAACCTGCGGGTGGACGGAGCGGGGGAGTTCACCTCCAAACCTTTACTGAATACTGTGCAGCCGTTGGTATAAATCTTGAAGTTTCATTGCCGTGTGCATTTCCAAAACGGCCTTGCCGAAAATCTTATTAAACGCTTGCGGTGGATTGCAAGACCTTTATTATTAAAATCCAACTTGCCACTTACAGGCGGGCACATGCGGTGATGCATGCTGGCGATTTGATCCGCCTCCGCCCCTCAGCCGGTAACAACATCAGCCCTTATCAACTTGCAACCGGCAATAAACCAAGTATTAGTCATCTCCGTAAATTTGGTTGTGCAGTTGAAGTTCCTTTAGACCCAACGAAACGTCAGAAAATGGGTCCTCAGAGGAAGCAAGGGATATACGTTGGCAACATCGGAAACTCCTTGATTAAGTATTTGGAGCCTACAACTGGTGATCTCTTTAGAGCTCGCTTTCAAGACTGTCACTTCGACGAACAATCATTCCCAAAGCTGGCCATGGAACAGAGCATTTCCAAAACCATACTTGATATCGATTGGAATACCCCGCCAGCATGATGATTATCCGGACTTACGGTAGTGACAAATGCGCGACGGATCTTACGACTACGAGAGCTAGCGAGGAAATTGCCGGATTCGTTTGCAAATACCTCAGAGATCTCCACAACACCATACTTCCAACTTCAACATATGCCTGCACGCATAGCACCGGATCCAACCCCAGCCAATATCTCAGTGGTGCGGCGAAAAAGAGGCCGACCTCTCGGTTCGAAAAATAAGCCGACTTCAACGCAGCAGCCTGCCCAGGAGCAACCGACAGGGGGAGCACAGGCCACACACCCATCCAGCCGCGAGAATGCCAACAAGATTGCATTCACAGGGGCACATATGGAACCGCAGCACTTACCACCGGAGCATAGCTTGATGCTAGATACGGTCCTGCACATTCAAACGCAAAATGACATACCAAAGACAGTTACTCAAGCTAGACAATCAAAAGAATGGCCAGCATGGGAGAAAGCTATGCAGACTGAGCTTGGTTCAATGAAAGAACGGATGGTGTTCGGTAAACCCCAGGACAAGACGCCTGAAATCAAACCTATTCGTTCGAAATGGGTTTATGCACGGAAATTGAACTCCAACGGAGAGACCATAAGATATAAAGCGAGACTTGTAGCTAAAGGCTACACCCAAAAGTATGGTACTGATTACGACTTCACTTACAGCCCAGTTATGGATGTTGTAACATTCAGACTCCTTATTGTCGTAGCTGTAAGAGAAAGTCTCACCTTCAGGTTACTGGACGTCGTAACTGCTTACCTATATAGCAAGATCGACAAAGACCTCTATATGGAGATACCTGAAGGATTACTGGACGAGGGTGTGTCCCCGGCTCAGCCTGCCGTTGCCCGAACTGGCACCGGGTTGGCTGCGAACATAAACGTGAGCACTGCGCATCAACGTGTGTCGTTTGCGCCTATCTTACGGCCAGTTAATGGCAAATCATTACTGCAGAACAAGCGAAAACGCCTGACAGATAAAGTCGTTAAAATCCACAAGGCAATATATGGCCTCAAACAAAGTGGACGTTTATGGTATGACCATCTCACAAAGTATTTGACTGACTCCGGCTTTCAGGTAAGTAAATTCGCACCTTGTGTTTTTGTTGATCGAAAGAAGAATCACTTGGTCATGTTAGCGATATATGTTGATGACATTAATATCTTTGGTACACGCGAAGCTGTTGCTCTTACAGTTACACTCTTGAAAACAGAATTTCAAGTGAAAGATTATGGAAGGACCCCGGGCTGTTTGGGTGTTGAACTTGAACATTTGAGCAACGGTTCTGTCCATATGCATATGACAACCTATACAGAACGACTACTCAAGAAATTTGCTATGGACGCGTCTCATCCTCTCCCCTCACCACTTATTGTTCGCACCTTACAGCCCGACAGAGATGAATATGGGCCAAGGAGGGAAGATGAAGAAATATTACTAGTGGAATTTCCTTATGTCAAAGCAGTCATGTCAGTTTCATGGCTCGCACTCAATGTCAGACCAGATATAAAATTTGCTACACATCTCCTTTCACGACATAGCAAGGAGCCCACTATGAGACATTGGCGCGGCGTTAAACACCTTCTGCGATATTTAAACGGCACTAAAGATTTCGGGATTCTTTTTGAGAAGAACGACACCGCTCTGGAGGGCTTCGCAGACGCTGGCTATTTATCTGCGCCCCGACCGAGGTCGCTCTCAATCCGGTACGTTTTCACGTTGGGGGTCGCCGATTTCGTGGAGCTCCAAGTTGCAACCGACCGTTGCCACGTCTTCAAACCATGCTGAATTGATTGCACTCTATGACACTACGAAGGAGGCCATCTGGCTTCGAAACTTGTTAAAAGATATATGTCAGCTCGCTGCGTTACCCATTGCCGACGAGCCGATTAAGATTTTTGAAGATAACGACGCAGCACGGCATCAAATGTCCGCAGGTTATATTAAGACAGAGAATACGAAACACCTCTCGCCTAAAATTTTCTATTCGGCGGAGCAAGTCAAACAAGGCAATACCACAATTGAGAAGATCACATCTGCGGCAAATTTGGCCGATATTTTTACAAAGATGCTACCGCCCTCAGTGCATTGGAAACACCTCCGCACCATGAAGCTCCGATCCTTATCCCACTTCCGACAGCAGTCGCCCGGCAAAGCTAAGTAGTGTCGACTTGTAACCCACTGATGCCGCGCCCTCATCGACGCTTAGACAGCTGCTCTTATTCAAGTTCACTCTACTTACAATGTCACCGAGCAGGGGGAGTGTCAAGCCGTAGGCTTGTATAGGCTCGGTTCTACAGTAGATCTGGAAAGAGTAGTGGAGTACAGTATTATACTATGGTACTGAATAATAGGCTAGTGGCAGTTACAGTAACTGCCCACACCCATGTAGCACAGAACTACGTGAGTCCCTGATCCTAAAAAAAGCTTCGGGCTGAAGGTACGTAGGCAGCCCAATGCATGGGTTCGGAACAGATTGCATTTCACTTACTTCAATATGATTTATCACAAGTAATGTATACTTAACATGTAAAGACAAGACGAGGCTTATGGGAGTTGTGAATATCATATGACGACGAAGATCTAAATTCCAAAGTCACGGAAATTGGCTTTCATACTGGAATTCAAAAATATTTTTCATGATGGGCTTAGGATGAATACTAACAAACTTCTAGTTAAATTATTTTTGATCCAAATAAGTTTGGTATTGGATTTGCAATGATGTTTATACAATGATAAAGGTGAATAATTGGATGATTTCTCAAGAGTTATATTTCCTTCATTCATCCTATAAATTTTGGCTTTGTTGAAATAGGTTCCAATTTAAGCAAACTTCACGTAGTACAAACTTTCACAAAATCAAAGACGTATAAAATATAAGGCATAGAGTTAAGTGCAAAAGGTTGAGTTTTGGATTATTTTTCTTTTGTAAAATTTTTGGCGGTTTTTACCATTGCAAGGCTACTATTTGGGCAAAAAAAATTTCCTCATGGATTTTTTTTCAAGGGTGTTATTGAGATGAAGGTTGGCGTCTTTGTAATTAGCAATTTTTGACTGCAATGAGTTTATTGGTAGCATTATTACTTCAAAGTAAAAATGCTGAGATTTTGTGTTGTTTTAAGTATTAACCCCTAAAGATCCAAGAAAGCCGAAATGGCTTTTTGGGGTTTCCGCAGGAAAAAAAGTCAGCCAACTTTGACCATTATAATCTCAAAATCGGAAAAAAATTAACGGTTCAAATTTGACATATGAGTATAGGGTCAAGTTCACTTCAAGATCCTACGGTTGGATCTTCTAATTAATGCTTAGATTGAGTTTTTTCGGGCCTGAAGTAGAAGAGGGTCCTTTGTGATAATTTAGACAATTTTGTATCAAGGATCTTTAGGGGTTAATAAGTTCCGATCTCGCAATCTATGGAGCTTTATGACTCAAGATTTGAGCCACATGATGTACAAGATGTCTATGATAAAATTGTGGGGTTGAAATTTGCATAACTTACCTTTATTTGTATTTATGACACTTTTTTTGAGAATATGTTCATATTTGTACAAATAAGTCGAACCTTTTTAGGAATTAAAGTGATAGGTGTTGTCAAATAAGCATACGTGCTTACGAGCATCATATTATCATCTAAAGTGTCAAATATATTCTAAAGATGGTTGATGGTGAACAATAGAAACTTCAATACAAGCATTGGATTCTTGTTTGTCTATTTTCGTAATTAATCTTCATCTTGCATTTGAAATTCTTCCGTTTAGAGGCAATGTAGCTTTTTAGGGGGAATTCTGGAATTGCATCATTATTACCAATAGAAGCTCTCAAATATGAACCTGTATAGATATCCCATTTTATAGTATGAAGTGTTAACTTTAAGTGATGCATGAGTTCTCAAATGTTAATTAGGATTTACACCAATAATATATCACTTTAACATCTTAAAAAAATCTTGGAACAATCATTGAATCATATATTTTGCAAGTAATTAATACAATAAATAATTTTTTATTTTTGTCATTAAATCAAAATCAATAAAATTATTCATTAAGAGTTACAAAGAAAATACATTGTTTTTATGTTAATCTTAGAAGTTGTCTCTAGCTTCTGATGTATTTTAATAGTATCTTAAAAAAAGTCTAATTTTTAAAAAAAATATCATAGCTTCTAAAAAAATTATATATTTTGAATGTTATTGGTTTAACGTTAAACTGTCAAGTATTTTTTGGTTTCATTTGTACAAACATAAAGAAACACTTTTCATAAGATAATTAATAATGCTTAAAAAAACTTGTAATGATTACATAATTATCAATGTGAGAATTTATTACTACTTTATATAATTTTTAATATCGATATACATGGCAACTAGGTAATATCTTATAAAATGTCATACATGATCTTAATAAAAAAATTGACAATACAAGAAGCTAGCTTAAGCAGGGATGTCAATCCGGAGGTCTTTTGGGTTTTTTTGGACGGACGGACGTCCGTCCGTCCGGACGTCCGTCCAGGACCGTCCGGACGTCCGTCCGGGGGGTAAATCGGAATTACTATGCATGTAGTAAATTTTTTAACCGTCAGATCGTATTGAAAATCGTATCGTAGCCGTTCAAATAGTGTTGTGAGGGTAGGTGATTACCTGTTGTCCTGGGTTATCAAAGGATGAAATGCTTTACGAGCTCGGATGCCGAAGTTATTCTTCTGTGCTTTTAGATAGCCGAAAAGGGGGGCTGAGCCTTACTCAGTCTACCCAAGAGGGCAAGGGTTGACTTCAGGGGACGTTCGTGGAAAGCAGAGGTCCTGCCATGACAACCACGGTTAACACTGATACCGAGGGGAAGGGGTGTTAACCCAGCGGTCAACAGCGTGGTAATGGGTGAGTCTCGAAACTCCGAGCTACCGAAGGCCTCCGAGGCTGTGCCGTGGGCTCGGGTACTTGTCAATGCTGTCTTATGATAACCACGGTTAGCTCCACGCAGTCAGACACCCAAAAGTCACACAGTCTTGCAAATGTGTTAGGGTTCTTATCAACGCTGACCACGGTATTCCTTGCTAGCAGATCGAGTGTGCGAGAGAGAGAAGAAGAGAGAGAGAGCTTTACAAAGATGAGATATGGGAGAGGAAGGTTTCGGCTCTCGGCCGGTTTATTCAAACATCAGATCGGAATACAAGTGAGTGTGCGTGCTCAGTGTATAGCGCAACTATGTTTCTACGATGACTACCCCAAAACACGAGAGTCCCTCTCTCCTATTTTCTACAACCTTTTATACTACGGCTGCCGCGGATATCCCTGAACCCGAACGGTGCCCCTTATCGACCGCCGAGGCATCTGCGCTTAATCACGCGCCTCCACCGAAAACTACTACTATCCCGTTGTTGCCTACTTCCCCGCTTTGGCACGCGTTACCCGATGACGCTGGTCGGGTAACATTACCGTTGGATTGAATCGGGCGGCCTGGACCGTCCGATTGGCCTTGCCGACCGACCGGTCGACGCCGTCGGATCGGTCGCTGATCGCCGCCGCCGTCCGATCGGTCGCGGGTTCGGTCGGCCGTCGGATGGGCCCCGTTAGCGTCGGCCGTCCGACGGTCGCGATCGGCGTCGGCCGACCGACGATCGCGCTCTCTCCGTCGGCCGGTCGATCGGCGCGACCGGCCGGCTCGGCGATGGCCGTCCGATTGGTCGGGTCGGCCGCCGCGATCGGTCGGGTCGGCCGCGGTTGTCTTGGTCGCGCCCGGTCGGCGCTGGCCGTCCGATCGGTCGGCCGACGGCTCGGTCGGCCATGGCCGACGGTCGCGCCGGTCGGCGCCGGCCGTCAGATCGGTCGGGCCGGTCGGCCATCGGCCGTCCGATTTAGGTCGCCGGTCGGCCATGCGACCGCGGCCTATATAAGGCCGACCGGCCTCCACTCTCCTCACTTCTTTCCTTCGTTATCAGGGTGCGGAGTAGCTGTAGGTTGGAAATTTTTTAATTTTCATCCACTGGCTCATTATCCTGCGGAGGAAAGAAGTCTTTTCATTTGTAAGGGGGGAGATTTTGCTTTTTTTTTCACAAAGATGCCCAAACATGGGGCTGGGGGTAGTGGGGGGAATCGAGGCCGGAGACCAAGGGTTGTTAGACATTTGGAGAAGTGGGAGCACCCATCCAATAAGTGCAAGAACTTTCTTCGGGAGAATGTAATCGTGCGATTTTATGAGGCTAACAGTCTTCCACGTTTGTTTAGCAAATACGTGAGATACAAAGAGGAAGCTGTGGCCAAATTCAAGGACGACATGATGGACCTCATGATGGAAGCGCTCCAAGATCCGGTGTGGAGAACGGAGACTGATAAGCGTGGTTTTACGGACTGGATGGAGGATAGATTAATTGATGCTATCTGGAATGCTGTCGCCATATTGAAGAGGTATGAGAGAACCACTCGAGCGGGTGATGAGGAGTTCAGGGATGTGGTATTGAGGGCGGAGGCTTTTCAAGAAGCGATGAGGCCGTATTCCAATAATGCAAACCGGGTTGGTTCCATAGGATGGTGGCGCACGGAACAAGGAAGGTTAATGGAGCTGGTTCGTACGAATAATTTGGTGGTAATTCCTATGACGGCCCGTATCATCGAGCTTGAGAAGAGGACTCTAAGGGGAGGATACGGCGCAATTTCCAAAGTTCACATAAGAGGGGTTGCGGGTATTGAAGAGTTTTGGGAATTTGCTGCAAAGACTCCCATCCATGTCGCGACACGACCGGACTTGGCCAAGATGGAGCATCGAAATGAGGCGCTTGCTGTGAGGATACAACATCCCGGTGTTATTCGTTTTATAGCCATTCATGCAAATAAATTCCAAGGCTATACGTATTGGTGGAATGGCGGCACGATTCGATCGATGTTGGCTCTTGATGCAAGATATGGAGATGATGTTCATGGAGAGATCGGACTCTCACCTCATTCTGATGATGAGCTTATTCGAGCTTGGCAGTTGGTCCGGTTCCGCAAAAAACGAACAGAGCTTGCTTGGGCTTTAGTGCATATCATGTGTGAAGTCCACCGGTTGAACTACCTCCACAACGATGTGTCTCCAGAGAAAATACTTCTTCACTTTCCTCAAGATGAATCACGGGTGTATATTGGAGTATGTGATTAGGGGCTAAGTACGAGCATGGATGATAAAATGAGGTCTTTGTATACGTTTACAAAACCCCAAGAGCGAATTGATACTCTACAAGCACGATATTGGGTAGATCCTCGGGTGGCGTACTTGTACAAACAGAGTGATGACATTCACATTATTCCCGTTCTTGATTGCGCTTCGGAGGAGTTTGCTACGGCACAAATAGCACAACGCATCCTCAAGAAGAGCATGTCGAAGGCCTACGAGAATTGCCAAAGTACAACGGGGCCTGACCGGTGGTGCAATCAAGACTTGGCAAATGCTTTTGACCAATACTTGGAGATGGTGGCTGATGCAAAGTATACGTTGACCCACGTTGTCAACCGCTTCATGGAGTCATTCCATTGGCCGGTGCCAAATGATCATTATCGCACCAAGTATGATTAGCAAATTAGTTATGCGCATTTCTTTTAGTTCTTCCGGCTTTATTAGATTTTTAGATTCTTCATTGAAGTTCTGATGTAGATGTAGGCAAATTTTTTGTAGTAAAGTGTATTACATGCCTTCTATATGTATCGGCTTCAAGTACATTCTTGTTTATATATACCTTGCACCAATGACTTCTTCTCCATTGTTTGTTATTTTAATTTATTACTTCTTACCTTCAATAGAAATATCTCCAAATCTTCATGAACAATATTTGAGAATGTATAATGAATTGTGGAACTTCTTCATTACATCAACCTTGCGTAGTTGCGATATTAATGGTTTGTCCAAGTCACCAAGCATAATATGACTTTTCTTACATATGCTTTTTTGAATGAATTGATGAACATATTATATGTTAGGTGAGAGTGTGAGATCAGAAAAAAGGCTTAAAGCCAAACAAGAAATTATTACCACCAAGTGAACTTATAGTATAAAATACAAAGAAATTGCCATAAAATCCTTGAAATAACAAATTACATAGTATATTAATATAGAACGATATAGTCCGATATTGGATAATCCATTCATAAACAAAATATGGATTTCTCGTATCCTCAATTGGCCCCTAGCAAGGCGAGAATGGTGTAGACATTATCCGCCGCCAAAACTACATAACCTTCACTACAATGACACTATGTATAATGATTTGTCATTCTTAATCCGATTCTTCATCATCGTCTTTACGACTTGGCCCAAATAGAGAAGGTGGGTCCTCGAGAAGATTCTCCAAACAAGTACGTTTGCCTAAAGTTTCTTTGGGCCTCGAGCTGTTCAATGTATTCCTGCTGACTTAGAAGTGTGGCTTGTTGCAGATCTTGTTGGTACCTCGCCTCTTCGTCCTCCGGAGATAGATAAGGTGCTGAAGGCATGTCGTTACTTCCGTATGCATTCTGACCATATCCATAATTTGTGTAGCCAACAATGTCTGATCTTCTATCATATTGACCTCCATACTCGTATGTTTCCTTCGGGTGTGATGGCCTACGGTACTCGGGACTTCCGAATGTTGTACCGTATTGGTTCCCACGATTGTATGGGTTTATAGGATGAGTTGGGCTTGAGTTGCATTGAGCATTGGATCCGCTACCCTGCTCACCTCCTAAACCATGTGTACCTCCCGTATACATTGGAGATGGGTAGTTTGAACTAGATCCACCTCTACCGTACTCGCGTTCGGCTCCGTCGTGTGTTTCTTGATGAGGTGGCATATAACTCACCGGAGTACCGAATTGGTGGTTTCCATGGTAATACCCCTCACTTCCCGCGCCAAAGGATACTTGGTGCTTGACGATCGTCATGGTTTGAGTCTTCTTTGAGTGCCCCCATATGCCCTTGGAGTTCCATGTTGTTGAAGTTGGGCATCCATATCACCGAACGTTCAATACGTAGTATAACAATCGCTTGGTCCCATCCAATTTGTGGGAATGAATCGGTTCTCGCGATCCAATAAATGCACGTTCAAACCTATCACAAGTGGTCCAGTCAATGTCCTTGTGCAGGACTATTTCACCACACCATGGCCATGGTAGAATACAACATCAATTCGGCCTTGTGTTCTTGATTCCAACTCGCAATTGTGACTTCGTGATATCATGCGCAAAATGGTCGCTCTTGCAACTCTTCACCGGCCTTCACGACGAGGACCATATTTCTCTCGTCGTGCAGCGGCCATAACTTCATGATGTGGTACATCTTCACGTACTTCTTGCACATGGTGCAATTCCAAATGTCCGCCCTCTCACGCCAACCCGGCTCGCAACACGCTTTGGGTCACTCCATGCTTCCCAATCCATTTTTGGAGGGTCGCCCTTTGGTCGTGGAGACTTGGCCTCGCCCCGAACGTGAAAACTTGGGCGCCATTTCCAAAGCAATGACAAGTATGCACAGTGAGGGCGTGGGTGACCCACGCGGACTCTGAGTAACGCAGTCGATGCAGCTTTAAAAAAAGCCGCAACGCACAGCTCGTTCACCAGAGTGAGGGACAATGAGCCCCTCCCCTTCTATTTATGCCGACCGGGATCGGACGCCATTGGCCAGCTGGCCTTGGCCGTCCGATCCCGGCCGGCAGCCGTCAAATCGGCGATCCGGCGGCCGGCGACCGGCCGGTACGACCGATCGGGGTCGCACTTCCGATCGGTCGATCGGGGCCGTCCGATGGCGCGGCCGATCGGTTGATCGGGGCCGCCGATCCCGGCCGACCGGGCCGATCGGTCGGCCGACTGGCCGGCGACATCAGATCCGACGACCGGCGACCGGGCCGGAGACCGGCGACCGAAGACCGGGCCGGCGACCGACCCCGACCCCCAGGCGACCGGTCGGTCAATCCTTCCGCGTCTCCCCTTCCCCCTCCTCCTCTTCCCTCACCCAAAAACTCCTTGTTTGCACAACTTCGAACACTTCCTCGCCTTGCATGCCTGCATTTTCAAAAGTTCCATATTTAGCCTCTTTGGTCCACGTGGCGTCTAAATAAGGACAGGGAATGTTCTGACAAGGGAATGTCGGGAATGTCTTTTAGTCATAAACGGGAATGTTTTATGACAAAGATACTATCGGCTTTAAATAAACCTATAATAAGGGACTCTTTGCAAGAGGAGGGAAGGCCAACAAATCTCCAAGCCAATTCACGCACTTTTTGAGTTATGTTGTCCAATTAGCTTTAATTGAACAATTAGCTTTAATTGAACAACCAATTTAGTGTGGCCAATTTTCCGAGTCATGAAGTCCTTTGGAGTTGAAGCCCATGTCTAGAAGGGTAGCCAAGGCCATGGGGCCAATTCTTATTATTAACTAAAGTCCATGTTTTTTTTGGTACACATTTATTTTTTATTTTTTGTTTTCTGGAATTATTCTTCCCTAACACCTTCTCAATCATGGCCACCATTTCGTCTTTTATCGTCACGGCCAAAAAATGTTTCATATTCAATTTCAAATGTAATGATCTCGCATGTAGTGATGATCCAACGGTTGAAGATTTCACACTACTACATATGGTAGTTTACTCAAGATCCTATGGTTGAAATTATAAAGTATATCCAAAAATATTGGACATAGCCCCTTTGTAGTGAAACCACCTATTCTCGTACACTTAAGGAAAATTGAGGGAATCTATATACTTGGTGTGAGAAAGGAGTGGGTTACTATTTTTCACGGATAGGAAATAGAAAAATTTATCCATTCTCACTAGGAGATTTTGTCATTTCTTGGCCCCCATTCATGACTTGCCCCGCACTGTACCACGAGGTGGCCCTAAATCCCCTCTAATTACATTCCAAAAAATTTACCTAGTCCTTGGTGAGAATATATTGATGTCTCACATTGGAGAGATCCAAGTATATATGAAATGTAGGTGATCATGTGTGAGCATTTACTTTTCATAACTTTGGTCTTACTGAGTTTGTCAATATTTAGACTTTCTATTTGGGCCTTAACATTTCCACAATGTATGGTCTATATTAATTGATGGGTATTTGGAAATTATTCCGTCGTTGTGTATTCTAATTAGTAATACTTATTATAAAAATATGGTGCATAAACAATTAATTCTATTATTCGCTATTTTTTTTGACAACCTTCAACTAACCTAGGAGAATATATATAATCTAGTACATATGATTAATTGTAGCATTATTCTTATTGTATGGATTTGAATAGTTACTTATTTCCCTCTTACCAAGGTAATTGAAATAAGTTTTCATTGTTACTTTTTTTTGCAATCATAAAATAAGAGAAATAAATAGGAGACAAATAAATTTTAAAAAATATCCCACCCTCTAAGTGTTTAACATATTGCAATAATGGCATCAACTCCTAAATTTTTAAGCATATTTGATATTGTACAAGTATAGTACATTAGTACTAGGATTAGATGTTATATCAAATTGATTATTCGTATACTATGATTGATTGATTTAGGAATAGAATATTTTGAAGAGCCATCACTTCTTCATTTACTTGTATGTAATGGATACATTCTCTTGAGGATAAACTTTAAGTTCTTGGTTAAAGATGTATGAATTACTATGTAGGCCTCTAGGGTATAGGGTTTAGGGTATAGGGTTTAGGGTTTAGGGTTTAGGGTTTCGGTCTTGAGGATTTGGGGTACATTTCATTTTAATCCTAGTTTTTGTGTTGCAAAGCTTTGCAAACACAATTGTGTGTGGATGTAAAATAATGGATTATTGTATGTACGGTGTAGTTCTCAATTATATTTTACATGGATACAAGTTGCACTTCTCTACATCGCATAGTTAATGTGTGCAAAATAATCTATTTTGTATTTATCATTTTTGATTGAAGATGTTATTGACATGGAATAAATCACAAATTTATTGCAAAGAATATATAGGTACTATATTAAACATCAACATACGAATTATGATTCCAAGAGTCTTCAATCTCATAGCCTATTTTAAACCAAAATTGGAATAGAGTTACTATTGTAGGTCATGTGGCTTAGAGTTTAATTCATACAGCCTCATAGATCATAACGTATGAGTACTGAAGTAGTGTTTGTACGAAACATTTTTGAATTCGTGAAGATCTATACTTTTATGGAGCTCACTCGAAATGGTTATGAACATAAAATTTAAAGTTCAAATGTATCCGTGAAAAAAGAATACTTAGCATTTCGGAAATCAACATAGGATTCCTTTTTCATTGTGTAGTAATTACTGAAAATCGAGTAACAGAAATCTTTGAGAAATAAAAAAAGGATCCTATGCAATTTTATCTTTTTTTAGTTATGTATTTAAGGATTTTTATTTTAAAAAAAAAATGAAAAAAAAACTGTACTTTGGCCCCATTTCAGTTGGCCGCCATCGGGCGGGCGTGCGACCGGCCCGGCGTCCAGCGACCGGCCCGGCGACCGGCGACCGGTCGGTGAGTCCTTCCGCGTCCCCCCTTCCCCCTCCTCCTCTTGCCTCTCCCCAAACTCCCCGTTTGCACAACTTCGATCACTTCCTCGCCTTGCATACCTGCATTTTCAAAACTACTATATTTAGTCTTTATGCTCCACGTGGCGTCTAAATATGGACAGGGAATTTTCTGACAAGAGAATGTCGGGAATATCTTTTTGTCCCACGCGAGAATGTTTTATGACAAAGATACTCTTGGCTTTAAATATATCCATAGTAATGGACTTTCTTGAAGGGGAGTTAAGGCGAGCAAATCTTCACGCCAATACACTCACTTTTTGAGTTGTTGTGCCCAATTGGCTCGAATCGAAGTAAACATTTAACAATCAATATAGTGTGGTCTATTTTCTCATTTGTGAAGGCATTGAGAGTTCATGCCCTTGTTTTTAAGGAAAGCAAAGGCAAAGGGGTCAATTCTTATTATTAGTTAAAGACCATGCTTTTGATTGTACACCTTAATTTATTTTTGTTAAAATATTCCTTCTTAACCCCTAAAGATCCATGGACACCAAAGTGGAGGTTTCCTATTTTGGGCGAACATATGAAGAGGTCAAAAGTAATAATTTTTATTAAATTTTGACTAGGTGGTCCTTACACCGCAAAGTGCATGTGGTAAAATTTGCATATCCAAATTCCAAATTTACAACGTACATCTATCATTTTTACGTTTGAAGTCCATTAAGGGCGCTTAAATTTAGTCTTTGTTTGAAATTCTTTTTGGAAATATGTTCATGAACAATTTACTACTTGATTTCCCAAAGTGACCCAAGTCAAAATGTTTGTCTATTTCACAAGGGTACTGTTGAAAGATTACAAAAATAATCTTCACAATTTCTAGTAATTCCCGATATAAGTCATATAACTCTTTCTTCGATTGATTGTTTTGAAAATATAAAATTTTAAATAGGCATCTCTTCTTCATTTAGAGTATCTAGTGGATAAAATCACTCGTGGATAGGATTTGTGGTTTATGGTTTAGGATGTATGAATAACTCTTTAGGATGAGTTCCAAAATAAGTGTCCTACATTAAGATTAGGATACTCCAATTGACATTCTCAACCATGCAATATTGGAATAGAGTTACTGTTGTAGGTCATGTGGTTAAAAGTTTGATTCATGAAGCCAATGGTCAATTAAATTACAAAAGGAAAATAAAGAAGAAAGATATTGATTCGAAACCAAATGAATGCCTTATGTTTGAAACATCTATTAATTAGTGAAGATTTACACTTTAAAGAGTCCACTGAAAATGGTTATGAACTTAAAATTTAGAGTTAACCCCTAACGACCACGGCCACCGATTCGGCGTTTACGATGAAGGAAAAAAAAATTTCCAGTCAACTTTAAACGTTATGATCTCACATCTAGTGATGACCCAACGGTTAAAAATAATCATGGTACTATCAATGGTAGTCTACTTCAAGATCCTACGGATGAAATTATCAATAATTTCCAAAAATATTGGACGTACCCCAAATAGTACATAGTGGTCGATGTGTTGGGATTTCAAGCTCCCGAAACATTGTGGATTTTTAAGGGTTAAGATGTATCCGAGAGAAATAATATATTGCATTTCAGAAATCAACATAGGATTCCTTATTTCAAAGTGTGTAATAATCACCGAGAATCAAATAACAAAAAACTTTGCGAAATAAAAAAGGATCCTATGCTATGTAAGATCTCTCAATTTTAAATATATATATATATATGTATATATATATATATATATATATGTATATATATATATATATATATATATATATAAAAAATTTCCTAATTTTTATTTTTAAAAAATTTAAAAAAATTTAAAAAAAAACGAAATGCCACACATCGGTCGGCGCGTTGGTCGACCGGCATTGGTCGGCCGCGGATCGAGCGGCCACGATCGGCCGGCCACATCGGTCAGCGGCCCCGGTCGGCGGCGACCGCGCCGGCCGAACGACCGCCACGATCACAATGGGCGGGCCGGCCAAAGACGACATCGGTCGCGGCCGTGATTGGCCGAGCGACCGGTCCGGCGGCGGTCTCTCTAGGGTTGGGAGGGAGGGGGATAAGAGGCCTTTGGGGCCTCATTTCCCCTCACTTCTCCTTGTATTCATCCATCTCAACCGAGCCGCAACCGTGGGCATTAGCTTCTCGTGTCTTTGCATTTGTGGTGGCGGCGGGAAGTCGTGCGATGATACTTGCGCTGGCCGCGATCGAATTTTTGCATACTTGGGATATTTTGGGGTATTTTAAATACTCCCTACTCTTCATGGCGACGGATATTGATAACACGAACATGGAGGTCGGTGAAAACAAAAACTTGAGGTCACTGCGACGAAAACCACAAACGCAGGATTGGTGGGGACTGAGTTGGTTTTACATGAGACACCGTCAAAGAGAGTGAAACCAAAAGGAGCGAGACATGAGTTGCACTACGGTATCTTGGATAATGAGGCCATCAAAGCTGAGAGCGGTTGGGCCAATGAACCGGAGGAATACTGGAGAATGGCGACGTGCAAGAAATATGTGAAGATGTATCACATTGGGAAACTTTGGCCTCGAGAATGTCACAAAGTTAATACCAATAATTTTACTTGCAACCCTCAAACATGCAAGGATGATCACTTCCTTCATCGTCTTTGAAGAAGTTTGGGTGGCATTGTTTGGAACTCGTCCCAAGAGCAAGGGTTATTTTTCATATACGCTCTTGTGCATGGTGTATGCTGAGCTCATATTGAAGCGCAAGGTGAACTGGAGCACATTCACGGCGAGTAGTGCATATCCTCTTCGAATCGGGAGAAATCAAAAGGATATCCCTGATAGGTTTGATCCAGAATCAAATTTTACAAAGGCCTTATTGCAGTACTTGAGGAGGAAAACTCATGATACGGCGGAGAAGGAATCTCCTCCAACAACCACGACACATCAGGAGGATGGAAGGAATATGGTTGCTACGGATGCCCCAATCGTAGAACCAACTATAACTGATAGGCTCGAAGGTGCAAACGTAGTTGAAGAACCTCGTGAAACCCCGATACCAACACCAGAGGAGGCAGGGCCAAGTGAACCACGGGAAACCAGAGCACCAACTTCTCCCATGGATGACATGGATCTCGATTCGGTGCGCGCGCCAATGTTCGAGAGGTATATGACTTATGAAGTACCGGATAACACATTGGATGAGTGGATGAAAAAAGCAAAAAGTTTGGCGATTGGTGCAATGAGGTAGATAAAGAGGAAGGTTTGGAAGGGAATCATTGGCCTCGAGACTACGGGTGAACAGATAACTAATCTAGGGTACAACTTGAAGATGGGGTCAAAAATACTTGCGGATATGGCTCGAAGATTTGTGGGGCTGGCTCATACTTTTGCAGTGTCATGCCCAACATTCTACTAGTCGCCAACAATTTTGAGGTACTCGTAGATCGGTTTCAACCTCTCTTGAAGGACCAAGTGAAGACCGAGCTAATCATTGTGAAACAGGAGAAACAACAAAGAAATTACGCAACGTCTCCTAGACGAGTTCTCTGGGAATTGCGGTTGTTTGGCCAAGGTCCCGCTAGCAAGTATGAGGCGAAGTACCAAGAAGCAATCCGCCAAAAGGATGCGGTAGAAGCATGGGCGGATGACCACCCGCCTATGTTCCATCGCAGAATGGCACTCGGGGGCTTCATGTAGTCATGTTGTTCCGAAATGTGATGCGGGTGGTGAAGACGATGGTAAAGAGGATGGTGAAAAGGATGGTAATAAAGATAAGGGGAAGACCATTATCGGGACTTCGATAGTCTTTTTCTTTCACAAATTGATGGGGGTGGTAAAGAGGATGGTGAAGAAGAGACGAAAAGACGTATATCGTGGGATTTATCTCCTTTCAAAGAGGTTAGTGAAGAGGATGGTAAAGAAGATAAGGGAAAAACCATTATCGAAATAGACGATGATGACGATGATGAAATTCGGGGGGAATTGAAGTTAATATCACAAAAGGAGATAGATGATGCACAGATTGAGCGACAACGAGCATGGGCGATGGAGTTCGCAGAAGATCAAGAAGGAGAGAGATGTTACAGTTGCGAAATTGGAGGAGGAAGCAAAAGCATGCTCAATGAAGTTGGAGGCTACAAGTAAAGAGAGAGATGAGGCGATCATTGAATTGGAGGCATTACGGAAAACCTTCAAAACGGTAGATTCTACAGAGGCAAAATCCACCTTCACCTACGCATACTACCATGGTTGGGATGGGTTCATCGACTTCAAGATAAGAGGAGCTTGGTTTCGAGAGCAAAAGAAGATCTCAAATCGATTGCATCTACATCAAAGGAATCACGTGAAGTTGTAGATGCTTCATTGGAGAAGTTCGTTAAGAACGGATCGAAAAAACGATATGACCCCATAGAGGTCACTTTTTGGGGATATTGAAGAGATGATGGAGCGTACAAACTACTCTAAGATGGGACGAAACAATGATGTTGATTGGACTATGGAGATAGAGGAAGGATGGGCGCCGTATAGTAGATTCTCATCGCACCTACAAGAGTCACTCGCATTGTAATCAACACATGCGACCCTCCTCCCGCAATACTTAAAGACAAATGTGCGGTGTGCCTACATAATTTTGGTCCGGAGGGCGCATACACGTTAGGCCAATGTGGCCATAACTTTCATGTTACTTGCATATGCCGATATGCGATGACTAAATCGTTATGTCCAAAGATGTCGCTCCCCATTTAGCACGAGATTCTACGAGATGATGGGCATTCGAGATCTTATGCCACCAGGGCACGAGTTCAACCGATGGAATCTTCCATTGGATCAATACCCAAGAAATTTCTAAACTACTCGATTGGGGAAATGCTCTTCGGAGTACATCCGAATCAAAACACCAACTAGCCATTCAATTTGGTGGGGATCATGATCGATTATTTTGGATGACACGAGATTACGAAATAGAGATCGGGGCGAGGAATATTGAAGGTGATGAGCAACGAGAGTTGTTTTGTCGTAATTTTGGGGGCATTGGAGCATCGAACACAACCGTTTTTTTTCGATTTCCTCCAAAGAAAGTGGAAAAGGGAGAAGATGGTTCGTGGCACGAAATAACCGATTCAACAAGGCTTTGGTGAAGAGTACAAGAAGTACGATCATACTCCAATTGGAAGAGCTCTCCGTACTCGCGAAATTGGAGGAGGCCGCAATATTCGGGATTTCGATACCGGAAAATTCTTTTGAAGATGTGGAGGTCTCTTATTGGGATGCGGTGAAGAAGTTTGATACGCGTATCGATGACGCCATTACATTTTGGAGAGAATGTCTTTTAAACCCAAAAGACACACAACTTCTATTATTGGATGAGTTTGAAGGTGTTGTACAGGGATGTCATTGCAAAGATTGAGAAGGCCATGGAAATCTTACGTAACAAACAAGTGGATCCGAGCAAAAAGCGGAAGAGGCAATCGGGCGACGATGGGGAGGATAGTTGGCAAGCAGGTATGAGAGGCGACATCGCAGCGGTGGATCGAGAGTATGAAGAGGGCGGTCGAATTGCCCATCCAAGTCAAAGACCGCGTACTCGCAGTGTAGGCTGTGTAGCTCGAGTTGGCCAATCGGATGGATCTTGATTTGAAGTTAGAACGGATGTTGGACCTTAAGTTCCACATATATAACTATATATATATATATATATATATATATATATATATATGCTTTTTTAGATTGTATGGTTGTTGTTTTAAAAATGATGCAAATGCCACCATTGATCCATGGGGCCTTATTTTTGAAGTAAAGGGTTACAATCTTTTTGATTTAATGTACATTTCTTTTGTATGCTTGAGACAATTGAGAGTGAAGACTATCGTACGACAAGTATGTAAAAATGTATGTAATATTTTTCAAAACATTAAATGCAGTCATGTAGACAATAGAATCTCCAAATGCATTTGGAGTATAACAATAAAGTACTACAAAGAAACTATAACTACAATTTCTATAATAAGTATAAGTCCTATGAACCTATACTACATAAAGATGCCAAATTCAACTACTCATCAGGACCAGAGGATTGCTCATAATCGCTATCTCCCTTCACTTCAGCTCCACTGGATCCCGTAGGATCATATTCATAATCGCTTGGAACCTCCTCTTTGATCTTGGGTTTATTCTCTGGACATTGTATATTCCCATACTTATGCCAAGTATCAAATTCGGGGAGATTAACAGGGATCTTCGTTTTTTTAGGCGGAACAATTGGAACTGTTGCAGATTTCCGTTTATGCGACTTGGAAGAGCCAAGCATGTGCTGTAATCCCGTGGTAGTACGAAGAACATTGGCATTCTTTAAATACCTGCCCAACGGTACATCAGAGTCACTAGAGATGCTCCCATATTTGGCTCTTGAAAGGGATACTAAACCCTTAGACGATTTCTCCAAGGTTGTCGTAACCCTTGTAGTAGAGGGTTGAAATAAAGCGCAGGGAGTAGCACATTGATCAGATACTTGATCCTTACTACCGGATGCAATATTCTCCGCGACCGGATCAGAGCTCATAGTGCCCGCAATTGTGTTGCACGCAATGGTCTTCGCATCTATCGCCTCCTTTTCCAACCGTAAACCAGTAGCGATAACAGGTAGGACGTTATTTGATTTGTCCATGCCGCCTTGTGTCATTAACCGGGCTAACGGCCGCTCATCATCTAGATCATCCATTTGAAAGACCATGAGCGATAAAATCACCATTACCATCATGAACATTTGGAGCATCTTCATCATTTGAAGCGGGGAAGAAAGTCATATCATCATCTTCATCGCCAAATTCAAAAACATCATTGTCATCGACTCGATTCGTCCCTCGATGACTTCCTCATCATTCTCATGTACTTGGTCTTCCTCTAAATCCAAGTTCTCTCTATACCACCGCCCATCATCACTCAACTTATCATTCGCGAGCAATTTCGAGTTGGAATATATGTAGACCAAGTCATCAGCTCCGCCCGGTAGTAACCGATTCCGTTTCTTGTCGTGAACATAAGAGTAGCTACTCCAGCTTGCGTTCATAGTCGACGAGGACACGGTCTCGTGCTAGTATTCGCTTTGCAATTGGAGAGAGGAGCTTAGCACAAGCACCTTCAAACTCCCACTATGCATGTGGAGCTAGTTATTGAGTATTAGGCTCCAACATGTCATGGAATGGTGGACCCCTTACTCAAAACGCAAGAAATTCACTCACCACGCCCTGCGTAATCCTCCGCGGGGACATAATTTTTGTAAAACACGCTTGCAAGCGATTGTAAGATCGGGATCGTCGCCTAACTCTTGGTCGTGTAGTAAATAAGGATTTAAAAGTGCGGCCGCACCATGTAAATCCGTTGTCATGAGCCGTTTCCGATGGTAAAACTCCTCTTTTTGCGGTGGCCACCTCAAGTGGTTCCAATGAGATGGGCGGTGCGTGCAAAGTATGGACATGTCTCTCAAGATCACGCATAATATGCCATGCCTTGCCCGTACTAGGAGCCTTGCCGTCGAATTCTCTCGGAGCGTACACCACGGGGCAACCATATCCCGTAGTCTTTTGCATTGCTTCCAAAACTCATCACTCAACACCACCTTCTTGACCTTACGTGAGAATATAAGCTTATCTCTAGCGTATACCGTCTTCTTCGAGGCATAGGTCATGAACATAGGGTCGACAACAACTTGCTCCAATGATCCTTGACCTCCAACAAGCGATCTATCATTATGAATTGACTAGCAAATCTTGTTTTCCTGGGCATCGGGAGGTCAATTTCGCCTCGTGTTTACGAAACACACGACTAGGGGCATTTGTCGCCTCTTGATAAACTTGACCATTTTCTTCGCCATGACCAAAGTATTCGCCATCCATCCAAACCTTTCCCCAATCCTCCAACAACAAGTCCATTGCATGTGTCGCACACCCTTGCATGAAAATGTGCGGATATTTCTCAAGGACTATTCTTGAGGCATTGAGCATTACAGAAGCATTGTCTGGTCCAACTTCTTCTATGTACTTCAACATGAGAGTTGACATGTACACCGCTGTTTTTTCTTGGCCGATGGTATCGACAAAGACCAAGAAAAAGCTCTCCGGCTTGAGTCACGAGCATCGCATTTACCAAAGGGCGACTAGTCACAGATGACCATCCATCCATAGTCAAAGTTCCTCCAAACTTCCGAAGGCTCTCAGAGAGTCTACTATCTAGTTTCTTTTGTAACTCCGTCTTTACTTCTCCTAACAACCTTGTCCGAATGTCATGGTAGGATCTTTGGAGCATAGGATTTTCGAAATCCCGAGTCTTCATCACGGCACTTTGAACGCATCATTGCGGGCTCTCGAGAATGGTATATTTGCTTCGTAAAAAAATTTCGCCCGAGTTTATCCAACTCCCGCCTATCCGCTCGCAAAAGTAGCTTCAATTGAAGATTGCTTCGTTTGCTTCATAGATCCAAACATCGGGCGAGTATCCCTTATTCCCCTCATATGCATGGAAGAAGCAGAGGTTGACCCTACCAAAATTTTTGTTGAATTCATGGGGGTGCCTAGCGAGGACCCTACACAAGAGTCACTCCTAGGGGTTTCAGGAATGTCATGTTTTGAAGCACCTGGAACGTCCGTGGATGGAGTGAGAGAACATTCACCGAGAAATAGTTCCAATTCTCCGTTATATGGAGGGAACTCCCCACCACATCTTAAAAATAACTGCCTAATTTCCCTAGGCGAAACAGACAAAAGGGCGAACTCGAATCCCTATGTCCAGGAATCTTCTCGTACCCATCATGACTCAAATTCCGACTCTTCTTCTTCGAAACAATTACACGACATAGTGAGCACTGTAGGAAGGACCCAGACGCTTTGCCTTCCTTCTCGATGTCTCTAAACCAAGGCTCATGTGGAGCAGGGCCCATTTTGATAAATAGGACGCCTCAAAGTCTTAAGTAATGGTGGGACCGTGACGGGGAAAAAATTGGCAAGAGTTCCTTACGAAATCCTCACTTCCGAACTCAATACCTACCAAAATGTGTACACATAAAATGAATTATGTGGCTCATAGCTCTTGGAAAGTGTTCAAAATTCGGAAGTGAAATGAGACTCAATGTGTCTTCTCTTATATACCATCCAACTCCGAATATGACCGTTGCAATTTGAAATTGAAATGCTCCTAAACCGTTGGATGCTCAAAAGGGCCATCCGCCGCTTGGCGGTCGCGCAGATGCGAGGGCCGGTCGCAGATGGCCGACGGCGGTCGCCGAGGCCGACGGCGGGTCGCCCGGCCGACGGCCGGACCGACGGCCGGTCGCCAGTGCCGACGGCGGGACCTAAGGTCGGTCACCCATGCCGACGGCCGGCCGCCGCGCGGGCCGACGGCCGGTCGCCGTGGCCGACGGCCGGTCGCTCGCCACCCGACCGGTCGGTCGGGCCGACGGAGAGGTCGGGACGGTCGACGGGGGTGGTTCGACCAATGAACGCACCCCGTTGGTCATTTACCCTTGGTAAAACGACCAGATTTTCTAAGTCACGGACGGTCCCCGGACCCCTGCCGGACGTCCGGACGTCCGGACGCTGTGACATCCCTGAGCTTAAGGCTTCCTTTGCGGTATGCAAGTAAAAGATTACAATCTTTCAGTCTACCCAATTATTAACAATGAATTAATTAAGAACTACATTAAATTATATTGAAGTATGATAATTCTAACAATTCATTTTGGACTTAGGGTCATTGTTTTCATCATGAATTCCTTTCAAAAAATTTCACTCCCACTTAGAACTTGTTGATCCTCCAAACACTTCTAATTGTTGTAATAAATAAAAGTGTTTTTTTGGTCCTAAGGGTTTAATAAGAATATCGGCCACCATGTTCGTTGTAGGATAATAAGAAACTTGGTAGAATCTTGTCACAAATTAAATAATATTCTATACCAATATGTTTTTCACAATTGAGAATTACGCCAAATTTAACATTGCAATAATGTTTTGGATTTCAGAAAAAATTGTGATAAGAGAAATTTCTTTAAAATGAAGATCTCGCAAAACTTGGCAAAGCCAAATAGTTTTGGTGGCACATTTTGTAAGAGCCATATTTTTGACTCATTTTTGTAAGCTCTCAACATATTCAATTTTAAAAGTATCTTCATGAGAAGGAATGGTGTAATATTTTTATGTGTTTGAATAAGAGGTAATTGTAGATCTTCAGGGTGCCAAAAGACAGATTGTGGCATCATTGTCAGGAATTTGTAACGAAATTTGGTTATCTTCTATACTTGGAATGTTTTTTTATACTTTGAATCGGTTCATCAAATATAACATCTCGACTAATATAAACTTTTAGAGAGGTTTCATGATATTAACGATAAGCTTTTGAAATTTGATTGTAGCCCATGAGTATACATGATGTACTTTTATCGTTAGTTTTTTTGTCTTATTTCTTTTGGTATGTGCATGTAAGCATTTCATACTCTTGTAAGTGATTCTCATATGTGATACTGTCGGCTTTATGCCACTTCATAATTCTTAAGGTGTTTTATTGGTAATAAAAGTAGTAGGTAGTATTATGCAATTTTTGCCTATCAAATTATACGTTTGATATTTTCAATTGCTATCATAATATCTCATATTTTCTTAGAAGTTCTTAATTTCTTCACATGTACAAGTAAGTGATCTTTCATAAGGAGAATATGACTTCTTGCCTTTCTATCTTTGCGATCTCATGTTGATTTTGTAGTGGGAGTTGTCGGCCTTTGTTCAAAACCATCAACAACTTTCCATCTATCGTCCCGCGTAAGATACATTCCCATGCAAGTAGACCAATTTTTATAATCAGTATCATCAAACTTGTCTATGGGATTTGATTGTGAAATGCTCATTATATTTTGTGGTTGATATTAGATCAATATTTCATTCATTGACAACATGTTGCTCTAAATCAGATTGTGTGAAAGTTTAAGGTTCAGTTACTAAACAATTTATAAATGCAAAAAATCCTCATCATAAATGGGATAAATTATAACATTCTTTTGCATTTTATTGTCAAGCCTATTATTGAATTCACTTTCTTTGTTGAGAATTTTAGATGAATTGGGTATGCTAGACTACATGGCTAAACAACTTTAGGTAAATTAATAGTGATGTTTGACATATGAAAAAGTATTCAAATTTGGTTTTATAAACTAAAGTTTGTATCATTTTCTGAGTTTGTGTAAATCGTTTAAATATCATGACAAGAGAAAGACCTACAACAAAACTATATGTATATTATATTGATTATGTTAGAATCGTGTTTTTTTAATATATGAGACAATAGCCTTATGTACAAGAAGACTAGAGTTAGATTAATAAGTACGTGATCATTTATCATCTAACTTATAACTGTATATATTCACTATCTCCAACACTAATTGATCAAGAAATTATTATTGAACAAAAGATTTTTAGTGAACAAAGATAATCAATTTTTAGATTATCTATTGTCTTTACCTTCGGAATAAAAATATTATAGTATAGCTTTCCAAAGATAATTTATCTTTACCTTTGGAAGAAACTAAATTATATTTTCACATGCAAAATATGTACTCGATTAAATTTAGATTGATTCAATAATTCACAGATGCAAAACGTGCCTTGCAGCAACAATTACAGCTTCCCTTGATTGTTTTTGAATCAATTAAATGATTACATATTGGTTTTAATTTGAATTTCACGATCATTTTTACATTGAAACATCTTTGAAATTTTAAGATTAACATATACTTGAAGGCAAAATTTTTTTTGTCAGTGATTGGAGTCGGGAGTGGATCTTCAATGGGAAGAGATTCAACTTCGACTTTGGTGTCAAAATAAGATTAATTTCTTAACACATTGCTCGGAAGTTGAATGACCACAACCTCATCGCTTTGATACCATGATAAAATATCATACAGTCACACTCTTAAATATAAAATTATATTATGAATAACAATAGTACAAGTAGATAGCTCAAGGTTATCTTTCTGGTATGCAAATCAAAGGATCACAACCTTATATTCTACCTAAATACCAACTATGAATTGAACTAAGAACTGCATTGAATTATACTTAACCCCTAAAAGCCCAATCGACCATATTCTGGTCGATGCCGATTTTTGAGGGGCTCCAGTGGGTAAAAAAAGTAACTTTTTGCAAAGTAATTTTTTTTTACTAGGACTTTGGTGAGTTGAGAACTACATCCAATTTACAAAACCTCATTTGAATTCATAGAATTTTTTCTACTAAGCTTCAAACACAAACAGGGCAAAGATTTGGACTTGGGCAGCTTGTGGGCAGCATCTAGAGCCAATCAAGTGTGAGTTTGGCCATTGATTGGGCAACAGCTTGAAAATGGAAATTTTGAAATTTGACAGAGGGGCAGAAAGGGTTTGAGGGTCACCCATGATTCCTCCCCTCACTCTCCACTGTTCACATGCTTACAAAATCAACATATTTTATTCAATTTTTGCCATAGTGTTCACATGCTCAGAAAGTCAACATCTTTTATTCAATTTTAGATATAGTGTTAGAATTAGCTCAAATAGAATGGCAGTTATGCACAATCACACTTCTACACACCATGGCAACTTCTGAGGTCCTTTTTAGACTCACATTTCCCATTCTAAAGACAAAACATAACAAAGACACCATGATCACATCACAAACTCAATCAGAACACAACAAGTGGATTCTAAGTAGACATCACATTTATTGCAATCTTGAAAAAGGAACCTCCACTTTGGAGAAAACATCATTCAAGCACTCACATATTGGCAACAAATTGTTAGTCATTTATTTGAAGTTACAAATTTGGCAAAAAATCAGTGCAGAAACAGTCATCTCTTCCACCTTGTGCATTATGTACTCTCCAACATTCCAACAGAGAGCATTGCAAGTTGAATCTAATGTTCAAGTAAGCAACCGTGTAAGCAGATTGTAGCAAAACTAGAGTTGCTCACTGTAGTAATGCAAGGCCACGGTGCTACCAGCGCTCTTGGTCGTGGGCAAGCTCCTGGTCGTGGGCGAGCTCATGGAGCCAGTCAGAGACAAGCGCTTGCAGCCGGTCGGAGGCGAGCTCCTGTTGTCGATCGAGAGGGATCAACCGCTGTCGAAGAGTTGACCTGCACCCACAGCAAGCCCTCGTTGTCGATGGATCTGCCCAATCTCTCGCCGCTCTGTCGGCAGGGACTCGCCCCGGCACCGGCCTCCCGCTCTGTCGCCGCTATGCCGACGCCGACTGCTGTTGCTCCTCCTCATCGGCAAGGACCCGCCTCCCGCTCTGTCGCCGCTCCGCTGCCATCATTTGTCGTCGCTCCTCGACTTCAGGGACTCGCCCCAGCACCTGCTCAACGGCATGAACCCACCTCCGCTTCGCGATCCGCTGCAGGTGTTGGAGGGGTGTCAGACAGTGACAATGAGGTCATACAAAGTGACACTGAAGATGAAACTGAAGAAATTTTGACGTCAGAAACAAACTCGCTTACCTCTGAGAGTGATTACAGTAACCTAGGTTTCACCTCTGGCACTGAATCAGATGAAGACAACTGCAATCAGCTTGTATCTCCGCCATTGTTGATGCAAGAAGCACCTGTGTTGATGCAACAGAAAACATTCACTACGCCACCTTCTTCGCTGCAGCAAATATTAAGGCCTATGACTAGGTCACGCAAACGAAAAGAGGCCATGGACAAGGCCTGCGATGGCGAGAAGGGGAACAACGAGGCGTCCAACACAGCAGGAGGCAGCGACCTCGCCAGTTTGTGTCCGGCGAAGAGCAGCTCAAGACAACAACACGAAGAACATCAGGAAAGAGGAGGATCGATGGAGGATGGCCCTCCCATCGTCGCGGCCAGCCTATGCGGAGACGGAGCGGGCTGTGATGCCGTTGGAGACAGCCTGTGTGGCAACGGAAGTGACGGGACGATGAAGGAGAGCATACAATCTGCCGGAGCAGACAGCCTGGATGCCCTAATCACAAGGGAGGCAACGGCTCCCGCCACCGTGCATGATACTGCAGGTACATATAATGAATACAACATGCCATTTTCTACAATTATTTTTATTTTGGGTGAGCACAGCGTTATTTGAGTTGTACAGTGGGATACACTTTGCTTACAAATTCCTCCTGAGTGGGAGTATTTGTGAAAAGTTTGAAAATTGATTGTGAGCTCAAAAATGATCAGAATTGAAAGTCGTAAAGTGGGTTGGAATCACATCAGAGTGTACCACAATACTATGATAGAATATCAATTCTTCTTTGTAATGCAATTTATCATATTACGATTACTTTATACACCATCCACCATTGACTACTTCTACTTTTTGTTTCTTGTTTGATATACATTTCAATTGCAAGTTTAAAATTAGCTTTGGAAGTTGTTCTTAAGGTACTTAGGCACATACTTAAATATTAATAAGAATATCCTCTCTTGACTTTTTTGGTGATGAAGTGGTTTCTTATGAGTCTCTAATAAAAACTCAAATGGAAATTGATCTTCCTTTGAACTTGGCAAGAGTAATATAAGAATGTAAGCTAGGCATGAAAGTTATTAATCTAATAGCCTCTAACCATCCTCCAAGGATATTTGTTGGTCTTTCAAAAACATATGTAACTATGTAAAAGGCTTTCACATGTTTTGGGTAAAGTTTACTGGTTAGTAAGACTTACTAAGAAATTTCTCCAAGTGAATATCAAATAAGAGGTATATCAATGATACCACAAATATGTGCCTAAGTACCTTAAGAACAACTTCCAAAGCTAATTTCAAACTTGCAATTAAATTGTATATTTTAATAAAACAAAAAGTAGGAGTAGTCTATGGTAGAAGATGTATGAAGTAATTGTAATATGGTAAATGACATTACAAGGAAAATTTGATATTCTATCATAATATTTTAGTACACTCTGATGTGATTTCAACCCACTTTACGGATTTCAATTTCGATCTTTTTTGAGCTCAAAATGAATCGTCAAACTATTCACAAATACTCCAGCTAGGGAGGAATTCGTAAGCAAACTCACCCCACCTGTACATTCTTGTAGGTTCATTCAGAATTGAAACGAAGTAGTAATCAATTGCATGAAGTACAAAGTATGCTAGAAATCCTCGAGAAGCACAAATGTGAGTATTTTCATGTCTTAGTATATGGTAAGGTGCTCAATAATTGCTCAATTTTCATCACCGTAAATCTATAGCGAAGTTAAAAGTGCAATCAAATTTCTTGCATGGTGAAAGTAAGTGGAAAGATAGGGGAAAAGGAATAATCATTTTCGGACTTTTCTACAATTACTTATGAATTTTTGAAGTTGTATTTATAGGTGTTTCTAAAATGGTGCCCTAAAATGGCACCCTATAATGTATGCTCACAGTACATGGTATTGTTGGATAGAGAAGCTATCATGTACCTTAGAGTGAAGATTTCTAGAGCTTCATAATTGGACTTGCTCCATTTTAGAGCACTCACCCATAAGCTGTTGTTGCACTTCGTTGTTGATGTAGAAAGGGCGAGAACGTCCACCACCCGCACAAAAAAGGCGAAGCCAGGCTTTCAGGGGCACACATATTGGGAGAGACGATATCTTACAGCATAATGGTGGCCCAATGAGGGGCAATGCAAAGACAAAGAGAGCCATAGACATAAAAATGCGGTACAGTGAGGACCATTGGGGCACGTTTTTCCATACTTTGAAACCAGAACCTATTGAGTTTATGGATGTGACAACTGAATCAAGATCAATATTTGAGAAGATTCCGAGTTTGATGCAACTTTGGAATATATTTTGGCCAAAAAAGATTATTGTCAAAATTTGCAAGGAAACAAATAGGTACTTTTCAATTACTCACATTTCAATCTATTCAAAGTTTCATGTACGCTTGAAAGAATGTTTTCCTTCTTGTCATAATTATGTTCCAAGAGTAGCTTTTCTATAATTAAATTCTATAAATCACATTGTATTATTGAACATTGTATTATTTTGAGATCATTGAACAATAGAGTTTTTGTATAGGTATGCTAACAAGAAGAGGGAGCGGTTGGAGAAAAATGGGGAGGAGACTAATAAAGCGATTCACACGTTGGGAGGAAATGATTGGAAGAATGTCACTCCAAGGGAATTGAAAGCCTTCATAGTTTGCTCAATATATATGGGCATGAAGAAAGTGCCAAACTTTCGATATTATTGGAATAATTCAGATGACTTATTTCATTGCCCGGTGATTTCCGGTATGTTCTCCCGGAACCGATTTATCGCATTACAAAGATGCCTTCATATCACTAATCCTAATAGAGTTTGCCAAGATAGAAGTTCCCCCAATTTTGACAAACTATGGCAAATGAGGTGGCTATTGAGTTGGGTTAGCGAGCAATGTGGACTAAGTTGGCAATTGGGACAATATATAACAGTGGATGAAATGATGGTGCGCTATAAAGGCAAATATTGCCCACTTCGGCAATATATGCCGAATAAACCGGAGAAATGGGGTCTAGAAATTTGGTGCTTGGCGGACTCCGTATCCAAATTTGTGTCTAAATTTGAGGTTTATGCTGGAGCGTCTTCATCTTATATAGATGATGAAGATATTGAAGGGGCAAATCAAGGACACAAAGTAGTGCAATCAATGGTCGTTGGACTTGAAGAAAAGGGCCATGTTGTGGTCATGGATAATTTCTTCACAAGTATAGACTTATTTGAGCAATTATTGGAGAAAGGCATTTATGCAACGGGGACGGTAAGAACCAATAGGATTGGTTTGCCTAGAATGATGAAGGAAACCACTAGTTTCAAAAACAACCACAAGGGGCATTAGAATGGAGAATGCAAGATAGTAGAAAAATATGTGCGGTTATGTGGCGTGACAAGAAACCGGTGTGCTTATTATCCACTCATTCTAGGCCAATGGCTTTCCCATGTGAAATTTGTGAGGTGCCACGCCGCGATGGACAATCTAAGAAAATGGTGAAAACATCACCAATTCATTTAGAATACACCACGATGATGCGAGGTGTAGATGTGGCGGACCATTTGAGGGGGAATTATACTAGTCAAGTCCGGAGCCACAAATGGTGGCATCGACTCTTTTTTTTCTTATTGGACACAACTATGACAAATCTTTGGATAATTCATAAGCAAGCGTTCAAAGTTAGAGGTCGACCCAATGATGCATATGGACATCTTCAATTTGTGAGAGAGATGTGCAAAACTTTGACAATCAACTTTTTAGGGCGGAAGGCGTCACTTTCGATGTTGGCAAAAAACATTGCACGTATACATTGTCCATCAAAGAGCACCTTCAGGAGAGTATGTGTTGTTTGCCGAAAAAGGACTAATAGCCTTTGTGAACTTTGTGGGTTCCAATGGCAATGTTACGACCGGGGTTGCTTTCATAAAATTCACCGGCCTACCGCAACATAGAATGGTGAGATTTTGTTTTGTAATTTTTTTTTAACACACATTCATAGTATTGCATACAATTATTAGTTATGTGCAAAATTTGTAGCAATTGAAATTCTTTTGTTACTAATGTAAAAGTTGATAAAATTATTGTAAAACTCCCTCTAACTCTTAGTTACTGCTGGACTAGATTTGAAGGGAGGAGCCTTCGCGTATCACTTGGTGGATAGCAACCTTTAGCTCACAGTAGAGTAGAGCAGAGCAGGGTCACAAGGCAGGCGTAGCATGTAAGGCGGGAATACTTCTTTGATTTATTATTTTGATTTTATGGCAGAGAATGGTGGTTACTCATTTGTCTTCTTATGGTTTAACCCCTAAACGAGAAATCGACCACATTGTGAATTACAATTGTTGTTTTTATAAAAACTGGAACTTTGGCTGAATATATGTCATGATCCGTACGGTCAAAAATGATAAAACTTGGGAGGTAGTCCAATTGGACTGCTCTGAACACGATCCTACGGTTGGATTTCCCAAAATCGAACTCAAAAAAACTTTGTTCAAGGATTTCAGAAATGGCCGTCCTCGAGATCACTGTAGAGCTTCTCCTTTAGGTGTTAAAAAGGGCAATGGATAAGGGGGGAAGGGGGATTGCTTTTATGGGTAAAGGGGAGGGAGACTTGCTTATGTGAGACAGGATTTGGGTGGATGCCATATGCGACAACTCACATGCCACCTCACATGCTACTTGCTATTTTTTTTTATTATTGAATGTGTTTTATAACAATTATTCTTCTTTTCTTGGAAGTGTAGTGAAGGGCCCATCCGGCACCCTTTATTTTCCACTGTGCCCCAAGGTGTGTAAAGTTTTTGAGAAATTTTGCAATGTTTCAAGATTTTGTGTACCTCAGCCCATTGCAAGCCACATTATAAAATATGTATACATCCTAAAATTCTACTTTTTTTTTAAAATGGTATAGAACTACACATGACAATGTATTTCCAAGAGAGGCTGCGTTTTCAACATTGTATGAAGTCGTAATAATTGCTCAAAGTCTGCTGCCCGAAAAATCAAAACTTGCATATTTTTCATCTAATGCATATATCTCTCAATCCGTGCGGGCAAGAATTCTGAATTTTTTTGTGAAGGTTTCTATACTACTATCCTACAAGATCCTACGGTTGGATTTGTTCAGATCTAATTTCAAAAATCCTTAAAAATTGCTGATTGTCTTGCTCTTTCTAGGGTGAAGTTCAAGCTTCCTACCCCCTTGGGCTTTTAGGGGTTAAGTATGATCATTCTAACAATATCTCTATGTTTACATTTTTTAATTGACATAATATAAGTACACATGTCATGTATTTTTTTATAATTATATTAATCCATATTAACCAAATTGTTACAAATATCTCAACAATAACTAATTTCAGTTTTTATCACAGCTTTTATTGTGAAGTTCACATTTGCAACAAGTATGTTGTGCTTAAATATTAATTTATTATATTAGGAACATAATAATATAAATACTTCCAAATGTGGTATCGCTTTTGAAAATCTATAAGGCTTAATAATTTTTTTAAATGTGAGTTTCTTCCTATCTTATGAAGTTAGTTCGAGATCTTTAAGCCGTAATTTTGTAAGTGAATTGAAGTTTGAAATTCAAAACGCTCTACATATTACACGTAGACAAATAAGTTTGACTTTTTGGGATATTTTAAACATGAATAGGTTGTTGTAACTGTGGAATATAAAAATAATTCAAAAACATATCATCTTTATACAATAATTATTTACACAACCTCAAATTCACGTATATTCAATTATAACAACCTTAAATTGCATAATTAGAAAGGTTTCTCAAAGAATAGAATATTAAGATAATGAACTTTTATCGAAAATGTTATCATAACGTCACAATGAACCGTAGAAACACACCCACTTTATGTGTCTTAGAACACAGTTTACACATGGTTCTGATAAAAATAAAAAATTGGTTTTTTGTCCCATCATTTACTTATTTAAAATTCTCAACCATAAAATGTACATAATTAAGAAAAAGAATAAAAATTACAGTACCTTAACTTATGCTCAACTTATAAACCAATATTATATATCTTTCTATAACTAGAAGATCGAAATCTTACTGAAGTCATTATAATAAAAACTTGTGAATGATGTGCTACTTATTGTGGGGAAATCAATTTATTCATTGCAAAATATGATACTGGTTTTTTAATATACTCAAACATTTAATTTTTAATTGCTAAGACACAAAGTTTTTGAACTTTGATGATGTTCCTGTACATTCAATTTTGTATTTGTACCTCAAATTTTACAAAACAAATTATGTACATATATAAACACAAAATTTAATACAAAATCATGGTTTTTATTAATTATTTATGGAGTTTCTGTTAGTCATACCATATCATGTTCCAAATACAATCATAGTCGTGCCTAGAAAAACCTTAAATTATTTCAACGTATAGTTGGTTTGATAATAACTTGAAACTTTAATTATAATTTTCAGATTGTTTCTCTATTCATTTTGTTAAGTTATGTGGTATACAACTTCTTTAGATTAAAACATTTAATATTACATCATGGACCATTTAAAATTTTACGATTAAATATTAGATTCTTTTGTTATTTTTAATCTACACCCACTCGTCAAGAATAAAGTTACAATAAATTTCAGTTTGGAATACGATATAAAAATTATAGCTAGAATAAATGCCGATTTTCTATTTGAAGTTGATTAAACAATAGATTTTTGTGATCATACAAGATTTTGTCGTGTATGTGCAATTTGTAAACTTTGTTTCTAAATGACATATAAAAATCAGCTTAGTGTTTCTATTATGGTCTTGATCATTTAAACATAAGGTTATAAGTTTGGAACATTAAAGAAAGAAAATATATATCTATTGCAAGATTATTAGGTTTTTTTATCACAGGTAAATTATACGTATGGAAATATAAGTTTCTTATTTTTGGTATAGGTTTTACAGTTTGCTGCCAAATATTTGATAGAAATGTATGAAATGCCTTCGACGCCCAACGGTGTAATTTTTTAGTGGTTCAACAATACAAGATATATTCTAATGTTTTTCAAGAAACATGTGAAAAACAACAAATAAGAGAGGGACCAGCTAAAGGACATAATTCAAACTGAGAATGAAATGAGCATGTTGATATTCCAACGAAGATATAAGTAAAGTATTTGATATACATATGCCAAAGAGTGTGTTTATTTGGAGCTCCTTAGATATTCATATGTAGTTTTTGATTTTGTCAAAACCATGATACTGTATGACGTAATGCTCCAAACCATATATAAAACTAAAACTCAGTAGCATAATGAGTACTTATCGTTTTTATCAAATTTATTTGCTTAAGATATTTTCTTCAACTTTCTCCTACTAATAAATATAAAATTTAGTTCCAAAAGTTCCAAGAACCCAATAAGTTCCATAACATCCAAATTCCACAAATTCCACAAATTCCACAAATTCCACAAATTCCACAAAGTTCACAAATTCCTCAAATTCCATAAATCCAAAAAATTCAATAGATTCCAAAAATTAACAAAAAATTCAAATTTTTTCTCCAAGTTTCTTCAATTTTTTCAAATTGATTCCTAGTCAAACTAGACTTTAAAGTCAGGTAATGGTTTTTAGTTTATGAGAATATGCTGAAATAAGATATGTATGAATCTATAATGACTATAGATGCTGAGATGGAACTTGCTTCAAAATTGTATGGAAAAATTTAATCATGTATAGTAATGCTAGGAATATTAAAAAAAAAAGAAAAAAAAAAGAAATTTTAATCGCATTTAATATTTAATATTTTCAAAAGTATGTAATCAAGCTACCATACAAGTAGATATTCACAAATTTTTTAAACGCAGATGTTTGTAATCTTTGAAAAAGAAGGCCTAAATTTTGAATTTTATTGGTACAAGATTATGTAGCGGTAATCTGAAGAAGAATCTATTCATAGAAGTTTAGCTAACTCAAACACTTGTATTATCCTCAATAACCTCCGCTTTTCTTTCTAAAACAATTATTAAAACTAATACAATCCATCGATCAATCGCCAATCATTTATTGGCCAATTGCCCCAATTGGTGGGCTTGACTACAAAACATTGAAAGAAAAAAAAGTTTAAAATCACTTAAAAAGTCTTGCCCTTGAAAATTTAAGGGTTGCCCTTATAAAACTTTTAAAAGTTTCAAATTGGGTCACTTAAAATATGAGTAGGAATTTGGTTATGAATAATTCACAAGAGAATAAATTCAAAAACCACTCAAAAACAAGAAATTTCTTTTTCTAAACTTAGATCGCAAATCTATGATGTTTCATATTTTGTAAACTGTAACTTTTTCCTCTATAAGAATTAGTTCTAATGAAGCTCTTTCAATTCCCTATACTGATACAAAATTGTGAAAGTAAGAAACTTCATCTCCACATACCATCATCTCCACAACCCATTTTAGGTTTTGAAGCTAATTACGAGGTGATAGCTAAGGGTTTTTTTCTTAGGAGTCATGTGGACTTATATTTGGATCAAAGATGTATTTCTCAAATAATAAATATATTATATTTCATAAAAATAGAGAGAAATACATCTTTCTAGCGAAGAGATATTATAATTATAATTGGTAGTTAACATTTAACTTCCAATCTTAAAAAAAAAGCTATCGGGCAATACCTCCTTGATCGCCTCCAACTTAGTAGACACGGTTATTTCCATAGGTAAGAGCATCATGTCAATTTCTACATAGTTGATATGTTTATTGCAACAATCATTGGGAATCCCAATGTGTATAAGTAATTAAGACTAGTTGCTGTTATTTCCATTTATTGTTAAGAATTTTCAATGAAAAATTACCGAAATCACCAAAACTAACCTTATTCTACTTTAGGCTTAGAAATGCTTAGTTTGAGCAATTATTCAAAAGATCCAACATTCTTCTCATGAACCATATTTGATTTGTATATCCTTCTTCATTTGCCAAACTGTAATGGTCAAAGTTGACTCAAATTTTTACCACCAAGAACTTCCAAAAGCCAATTCAACTTTTAAGGATGTCGAGGGGTTAACCTCAAAAGTCCACTAGCCCCATAACTACCATAAAGTCTCAAAATTGCCAAAACTACCTTCTTTTGATGCAAGGTGAATTTTTTGAAATTTTAGTATACTTTTTTGGTATGTAATTATAGTATCTAGTACCTAACTTGTATGTGTGTATGTGTATAAAATCTCAAGTTCAAATTCTTTACCAATTGTGAGATCATAATGTTCATAATTGAAGAGAAAGTTTCCCTTGTTGTAGAAAGGGTAACTGGTTTTCGAGGGCCAAAAAAACCTTTCTTGGTAGAAAATTTGATGTGTGGCTCTTCAAATTTTTGTTCCTAGGCGAGTTAGCAACACATCTATATAATTTTTACTCTCATGCAACCCATAAAACCTAAAGATATGCTTGATTATTCACATGGAGGTATGCTGAAATTCAACTACAAAGGCTGATCTTTGACAATAAAAATAGAATGTTAGGAATTATTGGATTGAAAATCGGAATGGTGAGATTATGCCTCAACACCTCATTTACATGTACAAAAAAACAAATCTTGAAAAAATGCATAATCTCAGTTTTTGGTGAACTTTTGAAGCTTCTGTGATTTAAATGACTTTGGGCGGATTTTGAGAATGAATGAGCATATACCGCAAGCTAGGTAGTTCTAGGCAGATCTTGAATAATGTTTTCAAACTTTGATAGTAAATATATCCTAAAGTATGAGGAATTTTGAAGCTCATAAGGAGTTTTCGGAAAGGTATGGACAAACTTTACAACTTGCAAAAGGTTTCAACCTCCATACAAACTAAATTTAGAAAGACAGAGGCTGACCAAACCCCAAACGACCAAAATATGGCCTCAGTTGACTTTGGGGGTTAAGTTAGACAGTCCAAAACCGAGAAGTGACAATCATGTACGCATTGTGTACATTTATGATCTTAGATGTACGCAGTGGGAACATGCGCGCCATTTCCAAGAAGAGGGTTCATTCCAGAGCTGCTCACCTTATGGAGATCTCCAAGTGCTTTTTTGGGCATTTGGAATCCTGGCCGTGATTCCCTTCACATTTTCCACATTTCAATGATGCGCTATCTTCTCCACTCACTCTCCTTCCCCATTTTGTCGCCCTCACAATCTCACTACCCCTCAATACTCTGCTCAATTGCTCGGTAAGTAAACGACCCATTGTAGTGGATGCCCCAGTTAGTACAATTGTAGTTTTCGCTGGCCATTCTCACTTCCGATATATGCAGGTCTTGCATCGCGAGTGACTGATCAGCAGGGATTAGCAAGCTTCGGATTCAAATTCGTAGTGGGTTCGGTGGTGTTCAAATTTGCAAGCGGAACCCTAAATTGTGTACAAGACAAATGGAGCTCTCTTCGTCCATGGCTGTGAGTAGCTGCAACTTCCGAGTAGCGCAATCATGCCCTGTCAGAGCGATGAAAAGCGAAAGACGGGCGGATTTGCGAGGCAGCAACAGGATTAGGGTTGGGGCTATGGCTGGAGCTTTCAGTGGTCAGCAAATGGGCATTAGTGTAGCGTCCCGGTCCCGGTGGACTGCCAGCACCTGGCTCGATAATTCGTAAGCATTCACATCCTTGACCGAGCCTTTTTCTTCTCTTTTGAATGATCAATGCACAAGTACTCCTCTCATCACTCATAGCTCAGGTCTCACAGTGATCATGTCCAAAATTTACTGTTGAGAATCGATCGAAAGTAACCCTTAAAGCAGGTCAATGTGATCCTTTTTGGACTTCTAATTGAGCCAGTGAAATGTTTTAGCATGATCAGAATAAGCCAATGTATACTGTTGTGTGCTGTTTTTGTGTTGGTGATTGCAGTGTGGGTAAAAGGTTCGTTATGGTCTAGTGCGCAGGTGGAGGCAGATGTTCCGTTAGCAGAGGCATGGGCTTTATGGTCTAACCAAGAGAATGTGGTCAACTGGATGCCATGGATTGCTACCGTCAAGGTACTCTACCTTTTTTTTCTCCCATTATACATCATTAGTGTTCTGCAAGATTTAGTAATATGGCGACCACGAGCAGGTTATGGAAGATAATCCGAATTTGTCGAAATGGACGCTGCGATACTCAGCGTTTGGCCAGAAATTTGAGTTTTCGTGGATGGCTCGCCTCTTGAAGGTATGTACTGTACTGTACTATCCTACAATGTGCATGCTTACATCAGACCTAATCGTCATGAGTGATGCCCTCAGAAATAGAATTTTCAGAATAGCACACCTTCAGATGTCCTTGTTTAACACGCTATTGAACAACCGTGCTTGTTGACAGCCAATTCAAAATCAGAAGATTCACTGGCGGTCGGTTGACGGACTTGCAAATAGGTGGGTGGCATACTCAATAACTCGTTTTCATACTCTTCGTGGTTACCTCATTGTCACTGAATCTTTTAGATGAACTCATTTCGGAAAGTAGTTTAGAAACCTTGTGCTGCAGCAAGTAATGTAGGCTGTTGCCCAGATGCTTTTCAGCAATGTCGAACGCCCATCATTTGGAAATAACTTCCCAATAATAAGTTTCATCAACGTATAAGCACTAAGGTGCTCCCTTTCATTAATGTTGTACTCTCGTGTCTGAAGCACACTCCCTGTTTTTTGTTTACAGGGGTGCAGTACGTTTCTATCCAAGAGGGCCAACGTCATGTGGTGTTGAAGTACGCCATCTTGCTCAAATCTCGCATTATGGATGTGATGCATTTTTGGTTCTTGACCTTGTTAAGTGTAAAGTTTGAAAAGTTAAGCATTGTTTCAGCAAGAGGGAAGTTCTGAGCTTAATCAACTGGTTTATCTGTGCCTTGCTCAGTAAGTATCAAATAGGCAACCTTCTGTACATTCAGTCCACTAAATCCTCTTCACATGCGATTGTTGTGTGCAGCTGACAATCTCTTACGAAGTTCCAGACGTTCTAGCGCCCTTTGCTTCGGTACGATCCCTTGAACCCTATACAGAACCTGCTCGTTGAATGATGGTCGTTACACAGAGAGGTGATCTTCTTTATGATGTTTAAATATTCCTCAATGTTTCACTGAATACAGTTTGAGCGAAGTGATGTGTGCAGTTCTTTGATGCATTTGCTTTTTTTGTGTGGGTGTTGTTTCAGGGCGTGAAGCCGCTCGTGGAGAGCATTTTGAAGAGCGATTTGAACCGATTTGCGGTGTATGCCAAACAACAGAGTGCTAAGAAGGCTATTCCACAATAGTAACGGAGGTGCCTGCAGTCCTCATCCGAGTTGTGTACCTAAGTGTGACATATTGTAATTTTACCTTGGTGGACACATTACGCTATTTATTCCATCCTCTTTAGTACGAATCATTGATTTGTTATGTGCAGACTCTTTGTACTCCACCTTCAGATTGTTGAGTTCGGTGAGCACCATGGAACTGCAATCTTGCCTGCGTTTTGTTATATAGTGAGGGCCTATTTGGTTCACTTACCAGAATTCATCCAGCGTCCTCTTCTGGCCTTCATGACAGGTTTTTTGATGACAGTGAACTATCAAAATGCAAGTAGGTATAACATTACCACTTTAATTGTGCCTTGTGAACGTTGATTTAAACTGTTTGCCTGTTGCCTTGTTTGCTGTTTGGATTGGTATGTTCTTTTTTAACTTCATACAGATCGATTGAGCGTGCTTGAATTATGAAAATCATGAATGAAAATTTACCTTATCAATTTTGTTGTTATGCGAAGAGGCCAAAGAATTGACAGTAATTTCCTTGGCAGTCAATAAATAATTAGGTTATCATTTGCGGGAACCAAAATTAGTACAAGCAAACCAGTGTTGAAGTTTGACATGAACCCAGTGTTGAAGTTTGACATCTTGGATGCTCAAACTCAAAGTGTCAGGCGTCAAAGTTCATTTTTGATAAAGTTGGTTGGGTTGGATCCCAAATCATGTTTGAATTGAATGGCAAAAGTTTTGCATCAATATGAGATGGTATGAATTTATGACATGCATTTTTATATTTTTCAAATATGAGTTTTTGAAAAAAGTGACATAGTGCACCTATACATGCCCAACTTAGTGTGGCAGGCTAGGTCGGGGAAGGGTGTTGAGGCCGTACTATTGGCTGACAGAGGTTAGGCCAACGGGTGAACCTTATCAATGGTGACGAGCGGTTTTGCCACTAGCTGATGCACTCGACTACGAATCGCGGCTTGACGCTGGTTGGCGCACTCCACCGCGAGTCACCGGTGCAAGCCCCCGCCTCTAGCAAGCGTGCAAATTACAAATCGACCGGTGCAAGCCGCCGCCTACAGCAAGCGTGCAAATTACAAATCAAACATTCTACGTGGCCCTTAACATTACCAAAGGTTTCTACCAATGAAATTGGTGCTACATGGCACTCCATTATTTAAAGGGAACTCTAGAATGTGAGAGAATTCAAAAGATAACTTGGACCTATGTTGTGCTACATTCTAAAGGACTTCAACCCTCCTCATCAAAGGGTCTTGCGTGGGGTTGGGTCCCCTTCCGCCTTGATGGGCGCGGTGGGCATGCTCATAAGGTAGACAATGCTAAATCCGTGCATTTCCTTAATCCGTCCACCATAGATTCTTGACTAATGTCTAGATTTCATGTAAAAGGATGTACCTCATGTGGAAATGGAGCATGTGAACGGTTTTAGGTAATGTGGTTACATGTCACTTCTAAATTTTTTGTTTATTTTCATAAGTGCTTCAAAAATATCACAAAAATATGGAAACTTCTATACTTCTTCATATCTATGTTTGAAAAATTTTGATTCACATATTCCAAGTTTCCAACTACAATGTAGTCCTTAAATGCACGGTTTTAAAATTGTCTACATCAGGGTTCAAAGTAGAAGTCGTGGAGAAAATTTGTGTGGGTGTTGTGCAGTACTGTATATAGAGAGGACCGTAGAAGTCATATACATAGTGAAGGTGACAGAAAGAGGATATGCGGAGGGTGGCGCAACAAGGATACGATCAAAAAGGACATGGTCCCACCCGCAGTTGGGGCGCGGGCAGGCCTTAGGATGACATGCAACAAAGGGGGAAGGAATTCGTGTGGCGCCGCAGGGCACACCCATGCACGTCGCTCTGCGGCCAAAGCTCATCCACGCTCCACACAATTGGAAACTACCGCCGTCAACTCCACCAGCACCAACATCTGTTGCCTCCAGAAGTTAAACATCATCACCGCCGCGCTGGCAGCTTCGCACCATCGCCGCGCATCCTTACATCCTACTCACTCACCCCCTTACCCCGCCCCCGCTGCACTTACTTCTGCGGCCCGGAACCAAAATCCAAACGAGCGGCCCACAATACTCCCTCTACAAACCGACACAATCGAATTTCGGCCACGAATCATACCTCGCAGCTTCAACTACATTTCCAATTCTTCTCTTCCAGCTCCAGACCAATATCTCTGATCAGGAATACTGGTGAATGATTCTGGGTCAGGGATTGCGTTTCAAAAGTCAGAGTTTTGGGTCGTGATCGTTACTGGAATTCGAGGTTGTAGAATTTGAGGTTGGAGCGATGGCTGCTGCTGTTCGAGGATTGAATTTGACTTCAACTTCAGGTGCATCGACTTCGTACTCGCGGAGCTTGCCCACTGGGAATGCTAGACGGATTCACACTCGCAATGTCAGTAGGCTCGTGCTCTTCGCGGTTCTTGCTGATGCGCCAGTTGAAAAGAAGGAAGTGAGAAATGTGACTACTGGAACAGATTCGGTGTTGGTAGTTGATGCACCAGCTCCGAAGCCAGTGTTGGGACTGAGTGATACGAACTTGAAGTCGACGCTGGAGCATCGACTGTGGTTGGCGTTCGGCGCAAGCGCGGTTACTGGGATGTTGGCGAAAGCGGTGACGGCGTGCCACTCGCCCGAGGAGGCATTGCAAGTGGGCGCGGGTATCCTCGCAGCGTACGTGCTCTCGGACTTGGGCACGGGATTCTACCACTGGGGGGTAGACAACTACGGGGACGCCACCACGCCAGTATTCGGCGCCCAGATTGACGCGTTCCAAGGGCACCATCAGCGGCCATGGACAATCACGAAGCGGGAATTCGCGAACAATCTGCACGCTATCGCGCGGCCCGCGGGGATGTTCCTGACGCCGTTCCTGCTCCTTCCCAGCCAGCCGTTGGTCGACTCGTTTCTGGGCACGTTTCTGGGCCTGGTGGTGATGAGCCAGCACATTCACGCGCTGAGCCACATGAAGAAGTCGCAGCTGCCGAAGTCCGTGATCGCGTTGCAGGACGCGGGGATTCTTCTGGGACGCAAAATGCACGGTACGCATCACAAGCCGCCATATGATGTGAACTACTGCATTGTCAGTGGGCTGTGGAACCCGTTTTTGAACGAGGCTCGGGTGTTCAAGCGGTTGGAACGGTGGATTTACAACAAGTGGGGCGTGGCGCCCCGCGCCTGGAGCGAAACCTCGGATGAGTGGCTGCAGGCTGATACCTACTTTGAAGACGGCACTGAATTTGACCCCACGCAATCCTCGTGAAGCTCATTGCCGAAACTGTAGATTATGTTGCAGTGTTTCACATTCTCGATTGCTTCCATTTCGCAATCGGAGACGGAGCATCAGCAGGGATGGTGTATACTGGTAGAGTACAAGCAGAATCCAAGCCTCCATCAATTGGAGCTTGAAATCTATTCATCATTCAAATTGTAAAGATTCTATGCTCATTTCGACTGAGTCTCAATATCAATAGCCTAATATATGGCAATTTCCAACATTGCTTATGGTTGCTCTGTGGCGGTAGAGCTTACAGATGATGCACACTGGTTTGGATGTGATCACAACCATCTGTATTGATCATATTGTATTCGTATATATGGAGATTGGAATTCTCCTTCATTCAATCTGTCACAGGATTCTACGTGTGATTGGATACGACTCTGTCGATTTTGACTGCTCTAGTAGTCTAATTTAGTCCGACCTTCTTCACATTGCTCAGGTTTAGTATGGCATTGTGATTGTGATGTATAGCATTTTGTAGATTATAGATTCATATTGTGTATGAGTGTAATTTCTTCTTTGAACATTTTCATACTCTGATGTAACAAGAAGGCTGAGGATTCGGCATGTGAGTGATGGATATTGTACTGTAAGGGAGTTTCTTCGTAGGTTGGCGAAAGTTTCTCTTTGCCCATTCAGCGCAATTCATCATATTGTTTAATTAAAATATTGTTTTGGGGTTAACATGTAAGGGTATCATCCCCAAGGAGTTACTAGCGTAGAGAGTCGTCCCTAATTTAATCTGAGGCTCAAGCATTCAACCAAATCTCGTCACCAATGGATTATTTTCAACAAATTTCTCACAATAGTTTATCATAAAAACCCTCAAAAAATATAGACCAATGTAGAAAAGCATGTTTATTATTAGCCAAGATTGCATGCAACTAGAATTTTATGCCGAGTAGATATTGTAGGTGGGGATATCGCCTCTCCTTCCAAATCGTGTGACTTATCATAGATAGCAATGCTATGAATTCATATTCTCACATGAGATTTGTGAGAAAGAAAGCAAGCTAAAAATAAGTCAAATGTGCTCATCTGTGTCGTAGAAAGACAATAATTTGTTTAGGTAAGAGATACAATCACATTCAAATGGTTTGACATCTTTCATACTGAACAACAAACATTTTTAATACAGATTGAGTGTGTAAGGGAAGCAGTATGTTTGCAGGAGTAGGTTAGATTTTTTTTGAGAGCATGGCCGCGAGGTTGTCGGAGCCTTTGAGTGTGCGGATTCATTGCTAGTTCGTGAGTGTGGCTCCGTGATAGCAGTTCATGTGAGCATGCAACGCGTTGGAAGGACGCATAGGATTCAAGAGCGCCGAAGAGGGGCAATCGCGTGACGGCTTCAATTTCATCAGTAAGTTTTCCTTGGGTTATGAGAGTGGAGTTTTGTGTGTTGTTGGAGGAAAGTGACGCGGAAGGATGTTGCGAAGGAGTGCATCGCTGGTTGAAGGATATTGAGGGTCGGTGAGAGGGCTTGATGAGGTGCGAGAAGCTCTTGTGTGGTGCGGTGTAGGGGCTGGAGTGAGAGTGTTGCGAGAAGGTGTTTCCAGGTAGGTATTTGGTAGTGCAAGGGGGATCAGAGAATTCGAGGAGATATGGCGAGCGGCTCAATTGTATAGTAGTAAAACGATTGGAGTTTTGTGCATTGCTCGATTGGCAACAAAGGCGTGTGAGGGTGAAAGGCCATTTTGTTTGTTGTGATGTATAAGTAGGTAAAGACAAGATTGGAGAGGGAGGCATATCAAATTGAGTGGTGTGATGGGTTCTTGTGTGTGTATAATCATGTATATGGCAAAAACAGTAATACAATAAACTTCCACAAAGTAGAATGCGTCTACTAAACACTAGCATTGTAATCCATATTAATGATAGTCCATACAGGAGAGAGACGGGTGTAAGCCCGGATTTGTGGTTTGTACTAATCATGTAGCGGGTGCGTTTGGAAATCCGGGGGGGTGGTTGGAGGGCTGTTGGAGAGGCCCAGCTAAGAGAGCGTTAGAAATTCCGCTCATGTGCTTCGAATAATCACTCGAAGCCGTTGTTAGCAGTTGAAGCTGCTGGAGTAAAAGCTGATGTTGACGCTGTTGTGTAGAAGTTGCAACATCCACCACCGTAGTTGTGTGCTGATTTATCTCCGAGCTGAGGGAGGAAAGACAAGTCTGCAAGCTGTCAACACTGACCTGAATTAAGTTGTGAATCTGGGTAAGTGTCGGCCCTTGTGGAGTTTCGTTTTTCAATGTTGTAAGTGCGTCATTGAGGGCAACTCGTGTTGGGCGTTGGTTAAGGGAGCTAGCGCCAGCCACCGGAGAAGTGCCATGGATGCTTCAATGGTGTGGCACAAAGTCGACTAGTTTCTCAAGGAGGGGAACAGCTTCGGCGCTGCTCCAGGTCGTATATACGACACTATTTAAGCACCTAATGATGGCTATGCCATCATGGTGGCCCAATGTATCCTCCTGGGCTCGGTTATATGAAATACTAACTATGTTGTTAACTCCAAAGAGTTTGAACAAAGCAGCAGAGACTTGTTCTTGAGAGTGAAGCAGGTTAAGGCCACGAACCACAATTGATGTGCTAAGAGCATCCACCTTTGGGTGTGGGTGTAGGGCAGCATCTGATGCAAGAATTTCGGTGATGATCGCTGTGCAGCCTTTCAATGTAGGAGGCGTGTTAAGGAAGAATTGCTTGCTGACAAAACCAGTGACAGTTATCTCGGCTGTTGTGGTGTGCAGGAGCTTTTTCAATACTCCAACGACTTCAGCAAATCCCGAGTTGAGGTAGCACAAGTGAATCAGGTCCGCGAGGAGTTGCCTCGAACTATATTTGGAGAGGGACGTGCCTGAAATGTGAAGACGGTGATTATTAGCAGAAGATAGAAACTCAAACCCTTTCTCAACCTTTCCCACGACGAATTCGTTGGTCTGGAGCTTCAAGGTGAAGATGCGGTGGCCGCGGAGTAAGGCGATGCCGTCGGTTTCCGGGTTCAGCAGATCCGCACGTAGGAATCCAAGCCAACCACGCGTCTTTGGGTTGACTATAGCACTGACAGGTTCTCGATACATGTTCGCTAATGGAATCTTCATAATTTCGAATCTCGCTAGAGCTGCTTCTTGGACTTCCTGTTTTGTTAGGCGGTGAAAATATGTATCAAACCTAATAATAATCTAATAGGTTTTAGAGAGTCCAGTAGTATGAGCAATGTCTGTGTATAAGGGAATTTGTGTGAGATGCAAATATTGGCCAGGGTGACCATCTGGACGGGAGGTGGGATACAGTTTCTGAGGCACATGCGGAAAGGCATGTCGACAGGAGTGGAACTCGAGTATTTCTGTATCCGGCATCACCCCGTCTACTACGGCTTCCGGAGGTAAGTCACTACATTTAGGCAGGCCTAACTGAGTATTGATGTGTTCATGCACGCTAAATGATAGCCACAAATGAGGGATGCAATCAGTATTTGAGAGAGGAGTGGTTTGGGAGCTACTGCCTGAAGGAATTGTGTTGGACGGTGGTGCAGGAGCTGTGAAGTCGGTGGGAGGCAGATGTCGGGGCAGTCCTGATGGGATTGATACTTGGAGTGCGGCGACAGCGCTGACCGGAGTGCTATGAAACTCACTGGAGGAAGAATCTCGGGAAGATGACACAGTTTGAATGTGAGGCGGTGAGGCCGAAGTATCAGAGGAGTCGTCATCTTGTTGCAAGCGACGATGCGGCCGGGGCGCTTGTTCAGAGACTCTGGAAGAGATGGAAGAGCAGAGAGCGGTAGTTGTTTCTGGGGGGGGGGGGCTTCAGAAGTCGATACAACAGCAGGGCCATTGACAGGTGCACTCGGAGGCTTGATGACAAGTTTACGTTTGTTGGTGGCAGTGGATGCAGTCCGGGGAGCCGACTTTGAAGATCCTGCGGATTTGGACTTGGACTTCGACGACATGGTGGGCAAAACAAAAGAACAATGTGTTGTAAATAGATGTCGAGTGGACAAACTATATACATCGCAGTAGAATACATATGTAAAAGTTAATACAACAACAAAAACTCTTATCACTATAATGTTATTGGAGCTATTGTACACCTTTGAAAAGTTGTTGAGAGACATCGTTATTTTTAGTTAGTGTTTTCAAGTACATTATGCTAGACTACATTCAATATGTTGACAATCAAGCTTTGTCATACCCTCTTGTGCTTGTTGATTGACGATACAAAATCCTTTATCTAGACTTTGTTTTCCCCAAGATTGATGTTATATTCTTCCAATGTACTTGTTTATTCTCGTCACTAGACTCAAGCGATCTCAACTCTCTAGTTCTTGGAAGGATTGTGCAAATCAATGGTCAATAGATGAGGATTGGTATCAACATCTACATCAAAGCGTCAAATGTGTTCTCCTAAACATTCACAGTAACATGCCATCTTAGCTTAAACATCAAACTGCCATGGCATGTACCCCGACTTCGATTTAGTAAAGTGCCCATGCACAATCTTCCCAAGCATTTGACGACTAAAGTTGTCTGAGAGTCACTCCAGAATTCCAAGTGGTCTCCAAGTGGTCCGTAATCGGCATTGCTTATGCAAGGACATAATGGAGGCCAACCACGGTCATGTTCAGCATATCTCCCGCCCTTCTCTCCGGACAATACACAAGAATTAATTCGTCCATTCATCGAGCTCGACTGTTGTAAGATCATTTTGACATTTACACTTGAGCTCCCGAATTCACTTATTCATACACGGCCTTGGTTGAGAATGTCTACTCGAATGAATTGCAGACTATTCATCCATAATGGGAGACCTTGCCTCATTTATGAAGGCTGACATTGAAATAAAATCCTTACGGATTCAGTATCCCAATTACCTCTACCAGCACAGGCCCATTACACACAATTTCACCCAACTCTCCACCGAAAAATCGAACATGCCACAAATCCTCCAGAAATGTCAACTTCCCCACTGTACCCATAGAATTCAGTATACCGACTCCAAATGATGAGATAATGGGCAACCGCAAGCTACAGAGATGTAATTGCTCCGACTGTGTCGCCGAATTCGAGAAAAGACAAAACCATACGAAAAGCGAATCATCTGATTCTCAAGCCACACTTACGACAAAAAAGAGCTGCGAATCAGAAAAGCACCCAGTTTCGAAGTTAGTTTCTACCACTGCTGCATGATCCGTTCCTCCACCACAAAGCAAGGAAATCAGTGCGTCTAGCACGCACCTCAAATTGATGAATTGGTCGTGGAGGAACATCTCCAGACCTATCAGAATAACATATTAATGGAGAACGGAAAATTACAGGGAGGCTGAAAGAGCCAAGCGCGTCGCGAGAGGACCCCGATGAATCCTTGTCAAAATGAAGCACATGAAGCAAGTGTATACAAAATGAATAGTATGCTGTCCCCTGAATGATTTCAAACCGGCATCGAGGAGCGAGGCTAGGGTTAGGTAGGAAGGCAGGAAGGAAGGAGCCAGTGAATAATAAACAGAAGCTAGGGTTTTCAACTCGATCTACTTGGCGCGTTCCTTGATAACAGCCAGATCCATCTCCGTAGGATCAGTGGCTTGAAGCTCGTAGTGGATGCCATTGAGCTCCCGCTTGAACTTGTCCTTCGAGCTTGCGTACACCATCTTGGCTCGCACACGAGAAGTGTCAGGCGACCAGGCGATGAAGAAGATCTTACTCTTCTGGCATTCGATGTCCCCGTCGGCAGCGGTGTACTCAAAATCGTAGACGCCGTACCTGCAATCGGCTTCCGGAAGCGCGGCAGTGAAATCGTCGTAAGTAGCCTCGGGACCGCCGTACTTCTCCACCACAATCTGGTTGCCGTCGATCTTGAAGACGATGAAGCGGAACGTCTTCTTGCGCTGAAGCTCCCCGAACTTGAGCTTGCACTCATCGCTCACGGCCATGCCGGACGCCGCGTTCGCCATAGCTGCTGCCGCTGAGCAAAAAAACCCAAACCCACAAACCCACAAGACCACTAAACCTAGAGCGAGCAGAGAAGCGCAATGACAACAGAGAAGATGATTATATGAGAGAGAATGGTGTGAGCAAGGGGGTCAGCAGCTGGCCATGTGATTGTCCCATAGGCCTTGGCGCAATTGTAGCCAGGGCGTGGATGGATCTATATAAAGCTGCGGCTTCTGTGACAGTGTGATGGTCGATTTCTTTATCGAGAGTGCGGCTGCGAGCCTTGTTATTTATACGGTGAGATATGTAATGGATTTGTATGTGGCCGTGGCGGATTTCGTTTTGTTTTTCCCTTTTCTGGGTCCACACGGTCTGTACGTGTTGTTTTTTTCTTGGGGGATTGGGTCACGGTATGTGCACTCCAAGTTTGAGTGATTTTCGGCCGGTATGTCAACCTGGGGAATGAAACATCCAGTTTTTGGTGACAAGGATCACAATGAATCAGTCCACAATGGCGCAGTGCCAAAAATGGAGCTTTGATAATCTTCACTCACAGCTACTGAAGAGCTTCTTCATACAACAGTACCATGTATTCATTGCAAATATTATAAGGTGTCACTTTAGGGTACCATTTTAGGAACACCTATATTTTCAACTTCAAGAATTTATAACTCATCGTAAAAAAGTCAAAAATTGATGATTCTACTTGCTCTATCATTCTACTGATTTTTCCCATGCACTCAAATTGCTTGCATGCACTCAAATTGCTTGCATTGGTAACGTCCCTGTAGATTTGTTCGTGCAATTTATTATAGTACGCCATTATTGGCCACCTTACTATACATGTCATATTGGGCACCAAAAATATTACACTCCAACCCTTAGGGTTGGTTTACGCTATGGTGGAGAAAGCCTCCATCAATCACATTAAATCACATTTTGACAACCAATCACATTTTCAACCAAATACATTTCAAGAGCCCCAATTTCAATCAACCCATTTGAGATTCTTCTTTAATTTCTTGACTAGTGGACTTCTCCACCGTCAAGAAACGACCTATATTATCACATCCCGGTGGTATACATCTTTAATGTTACATATTTGGAGTATGACATGGAGACAAGAGCCAATCAAACAATAAGGGAGTGAATTTTGTCACCCACCTTCATGTCCAAGTGGAAGGAGATGTGGGAAAATCTAAACCGCAGAAAGAAGCAATTTTTATGTAGTTTGTCTACCACAAAGTCGTGGTTGTCAACATTTGGAGTAACCAAATGTTCCCTTTTACTTATAAGAATTGCATATGTTGTGCCGCTAGTGAGCCTGAGTCCATTAAGCATAGATTTTATGATTGTCTCAAAGCCAAATTAGCTTGGGATTTTGCCCAAACTATTCTTTATACTCTCATGGAAGTCCCCGAATTGCAAGGTCAATGAGATTGTCTCTTATGGCAACAACGTGTATTTGGATTCACCCTCCCTCGCTGAGTAAGGAAACCACAACTATTTGGACTGCTTTGAAAGGTTTCGTGTTGTAGTTTATTTGGATCGAGCAAAATGCCAAATGTTTTTTAGTGAGATTTGGACTCGCCATGTTAGACACTTCAAGATTTGGGAGGCTTTCTTCGATACCATCAAAACAGCTTAGGTTAGAGTGATCAAATTTCATCGCATCTCGCCCTCTCTACAAAAGAGAAGTATTTGGAGAGGTTTGATAAGACTTGCCATTTCAACCATATTTTTCCCTAGGGAGGACTTGCAATAAACTTGGAGAAGACGGCAACCTCCTCCCCACCTTTTTTTTTAGCTTGGTTAGGGTGGAAGGGCACAAGTCTGCTTAGGCCTACTTGGGAGGCAAACACACGAAGGACCATGCCAAGGGGTTGGAAGTAAGAGCGACAACCTTGTGCCGTGATCAGAGTGCAGGGGCAAGGAGGCCTGGAGGCGCAGGGGGCTTGGAAATGGCTGCCGTAGTAGCGCTAGAGCGAGGCCGCCGCAAACAAAGTGCCACTGCGAAAGGCGCACTAAACATAGAGTAGGTGGAGTGGCTCCCTGAGCACCAAGAGAACTTTGGAGGTAGGGAACGGAGGTTGAGAGCCCTAGCCACAATGGGGTCTTTATGGTTGGAAGTAGTCAATTCCCTTGAAGGCAATAAGCTAGCACCCTTATCGGCACTTTTAAGGGTAACTGTGCACTAGGTCTGCCACTTTAGGAAGTGTTGGTGAGACATTTAACTTAGTTGTAGGAGAAACCTTAGTAAAAATACAAATAAAAATAGGAAACTCCCTCGCCAAGTCGCTATGCTACTTGGGTTCATGATTGTATTTCTCTCAATTGATTGATACATTGATTGGTTAATTTGTTTTTAAAAACAATAAAAAAATTAGAATTCTTTTTGAATTTATTTTTAAAATTAAAAAATATTGCATTGAAGTTTGGCCAAACATAGCTCACTCTCACCCATAACTTACTCTTGAGCATAACTCACTCTCGCCCATAGGGGATCAATTTTAGTTTAGGTCTATGACACGGTTCATGAGCAGCAATTTGAATACTCTTTCTACCTTATGTTACCAATGTTAGCCCGGTTAAAGAGAAGCCCAACATTGACCTCCAAATAGCCATATTTGAAATCCATGAATGAAGTTTATTTGAATTCAATTTCGGGCAATCTAAATTTTGGGCATCTTGTTAAGAGTTATTAAATTCGTCCACCCACCAAATTTTATTGTATGGATTTTGAGATACATTGAGTGGAAGTTTTGGTTCTTGTAATCTCTTCTAAGCAGATTGCCCAATTCTACCCTCTCTCCCCTATAGTGGTTAGGAAGCACTAAGGGAGAATACTCAAAACTGGAGCACTACCACTAATGAAGCACAAGGCTTCTTCACCCACATATACATAATAGCTCCTACACTCAATAGTAGCACGCACTCATAGAAAACATAATAAAGTGCAAAATTAGGGCACTATTTTAGAAACACCTTCATAAATTCATAACAAATTTTTGAGATTCATGAATTCACTTTTGACCATCCTTCCATTTACTTCCCCGTGCACGAAAATTGCTTACACTGATTACTTCACTACAGAAATTTTGAGCCATCATTGAGCAGTCTCCCTTAGAATTTTTTGAGAGAAACTAGCTACAGTAGGTGAGCTCCCAAAAGGGGGGAGAGGTAAGGTAAGGTGCGGGCAGTGCTTGTTCCGCTTCGAATGTAAGCTACCGCGTGAAGAGGTGGGACTTATCTACTCACTGGCTACCCCCTCTGCTTCAATTGTAAGCTACAGTACCGTGTCTTTTGAGGGAGCACCAGGATTGATCCCCTATCACTTTCCATTGTCCATCACTTATGTGATTCCAGGGACAGCCACATGGAGCCCAGAGGACTTGATTTGGCCAACCATCTCTCTCTCTCTCTCTCTTTTTTATACTTGACCGGTTCTTGCTTCCATTGTTGTCAATTCAACTGCCAGCACTCTTGCCTGTGAAAAGGGCCTTGAGTCTTGTAAGACAGGTGTTTCCCCCGAAGTCATGTTTACCGAGGGCCATGCCCAACGAGAGCATGTACACTGTAACCCCCTTATTGTCACACTTTGTGTGGCATCTCTTCATGATATTACTCCTTTGACGTGTGTTACATAAACAATGACCAGACAAAGGTGCAAAGGGGAGGCCCTTTTACAATAAATTTGATAATTAGTGTTGGATGATATTTGGTGTTGTCTTTTGAACTCACCTTCCAACTCCAATTTTCATTTAGTGTAGATTTAATGTTACAAAATGACTTGATGCATACTATATTATATTTATTATATTGTATTATTTTTTGTTCTATTTTTTAAATTTATTCATTTAGCAATCCATGAACGGTCTTGTTTTTCTTCAATACCCATATGTACATGCAGAACAATTAATTTCGGTACTTCATCCAATTTCCACATTTTAGTTCCATTTAACACGAAATGTACTCTTGTAAAATGTTGAGCTTTCTAAATTTTACCATAGAACTAATATAGTGTTAGAATTGTCCTTTACTCAGCTAACATCAACTTCAAAAAATAGAATTAGTGTTATGGTTGAAAATTAGTGTTTACAACACTAATTATCAACTCTAGTGTAGTGCCCTAGCCGAAGGGCCTCCTGGGATAGGAGAACCCAACTAGGAGGGCAGGGAGGCCTAGTAGTGTCCTAGCTAGAGGGCCTCTTGTGATGGGAGAACCCAACGAGGAGGGCCAAAGGCCCAACAAATACGATCATCCTATCATGGGAGGCGCAATGGCTAGTTCCTCTCCCGACGTAAAAATTGGTTGTGAACGCTTCTTCAAAAAATCAAACCTCACAAGGACTTTAAAGGGATGTCTCGCACTAGAGGAAAAGTGTCTCTTGTAAACCTAACGACTACACAGAAGAAGGAGCTTGGTGTAATTGTGATAGTAATGAGGTTTGTCTTATTCCATGAAGGTAGAAATAATCCTTGTCGACCACAAAATCTTGCTCCGCGATCAATTAAGTTTGTGAATCTCAAGAATCTGTTGACCTTCGTATCCAAATTCCCCCTTAGGATCATAGGTAGGACCATCGAATTATGTGGCTGCTCTACAGGGTTTCACGACATATAAAAGAACCCTTTTCTTATTACCAATATAATCAGAACTTCAGAAGAGTGATAGTGCAAATCATGTGATGTAGGGTGGGAGCCTGCTAGAAGAGTCGTCTCACATTGTCGCGTGGTACATGGGGGGGGGGGCGTGATATATTTGATGTTTCAGCCTGTCTAGGGTCGACCCGTGCAACCAACAATCCTTCGCCATTGGTGACTCACCGGCCTGTTGGTATAGTTTTGTTGTTCACCATGCAGTCCCTATTTGAATCCTTGATTTTGCATTGGATTTGAAGGTGTGGTGTTTTACACCTGTGGGTGTACAGAGCCCTAGAGTGTAGTCATGAGTGTAATTCATGGTGTACCATGAACACTTTTATACTAGTGTCAAATGGATCCTTGTAAGGTAATTCTAAGCAACCTCATGGGTGTGAGGCGGTAGGATTTTGCGTTCATCTTAGCCCTAATTCTTGGAATGTAGCTCATTTTGAAATTATGGAATGTGACGTACAAGGGTTGGGGTGTAGTTCCTCTTGCAATAAAATGAACTTCCATATGCTACAAATGAGGTGTCCTTACGAGTGCATTCATGAGACATCAGGGTCATTATTGTGCAACCAGGCAATCACCTATTTTCCAGATGTGTGGCCACTTTCATATTCAAACTCGTCAATGGGCTTCTGAGACAGTGGTGATCCTACCTCTCTTTTGAGCCCATGTAGAAGCAATAATTATATGAAGTTTAAAACATAAATCCCAAACCTACAATCATTTCTAGATGTGCTCCAAATTCCATCGTCCTGAGATCATTACATGTACGTCACGATATGCGAGCACAAGCAAAAACCGAGTGCAGCTCGACTTTGCCTGTGGATATTTGCAATGACGAAGCGGCAAGATCATGAGTGCATCTCAAATGTCTCAACTCCAGTGAAAATACTGCTCCTGCTCACGTGCGTGCGGGAGAATCGGGTGAGAATCGCTAGAACCTGGACTTGCGCGGAATGCTCAAATTGTTCACCTATCATACCATTTGTTGTATAAAATTCGGAACTCAACTGTACTTTGTGGGTGGAACCGAAGCGCACTCACGAAATTCGACCTTCAGTCAGCTTTGTATCGACATCTGCTTGTGGAGATCTAGCTATATCAGATGTTCGCTTGTCGGAGTGGCAGTTCGACAGGTCGTGGAGCTCGTATACACTCAATCGCTAATTCTTGGTGTAAACGAGCTCCACGACTTTATAGCTGCCCGGCTGGAGACGTGTAGATACGATCACCAGGCCGAGAGGAGTCGCCCTTCATGAACATACGTTGTGTTATAAACAAATTCATCGTGGGTCCTAAATTATCTCCTGACACTCATGTCGCGATGCTCACACCCGCCTCGAGGACAAGCTCCGTCCTCGGTGCTCGTGTCCACGGAGCGCCTCCCCACTATAGTAGTGCATGTTAAGCTCTGGAAGTCATCCAATCCATTCTTGTGAGTATGAAATCCATCCAGAAAAAAACATGATAGATACTACAGATATTTAGCATAGAATCTGCAGATACAAATAGAACCATCCAAAAGGGTTGAGTCACATGGGTGGTTCATCAAATCACCAAAATGCTCAATGAACCGGAGGAATCTTCGATTTGGCACGTTATTAGGGCATCTACCAGGGCGTCTCTCCTATTCTTAACTTACAGATTTGCATGCCCTGGTTGAAGAAATTCAGCAATGATGGAAATGAGCACAAATTTGGGAGTTGAGGTCGAAGTACTCAAAGTGCTTATCACGGATGCGAAGTAACAAATCAAGTGATCAAAGTTGAAGCTTCCATTTCAGAGGTTTCACTACTTCGGTAGGAGCCATTGTGCAAAATATAGTATGCAAGGTGTAAGATACTACGATGCCCAGATCAACCCAAGATTCGAAACTGACCTCATGAGAATCTCAGTTATTTCTGGCTCAGCACGAGGTAGGCCATCACGTGAACTACAGCAAGACAGCTTCAGAGAGTCATGCGAAACTTCCTAAAACTGGACACGCAACCGCGTTCCTTTAACTCCAGAACACTGAAACAACGAATATCCGCCCTCTCAGAAACCTCCAACTCCTTGAAGATTCAGTTCGAAAGAGTAAGCAAGTTGAACCTTCAATTACGGTAGTGGAAAATATTCAACTATATCAATGAATCAGATCAATCACCATCTTCCTCGTATCTCGTCGTAACACCAAGATGTACGATTAAACATAAATCTTACCAGAGAGGATGCCAAAATCTCTCATCAAGCAGCAACCTTTCTCAGAGCTGCAGCGTCTACGCATCGCCACCATCCTGCAGCGTCTATGCATCGCCACCATTCAAGGTAGACGCATAGCATAATAACATCAACGAAGGCTTTGATGAACATGAACATTCCCCTTGATCGACATCATAAAAGAGAAAGGAAGTTACAGGTGGCTTCGAAAACCAAGTGCGTGTCCAAATGATGAGATTGAAGAATCCTTCTCATAAGTATTGCATTGAAAATGAATAAAAACAGTGCCCCTACGTGGACGAAAGCAGCAGAGTCTATAGATCGAAGCAATATCGAACAGATCTACTTGGCGCGCTCCTTGATGACCTCCAGATCCATCTCCGTGGCATCGGTGGCTTGAAGCTCGTAGTGGATGCCGTTGAGCTCCCGCTTGAAGGTTTCCTTGGAGCTGGCGTAGATCATCTTGGCCCTAACGCGGGAAGTGTCGGGCGACCAGGCGATAAAAAAGATCTTGCTCTTCTGGCAGCTGATGTCGCCATCTTCCGCCGTGAACTCGAAGTCGTAGACGCCATACCTGCAATCCTTCTCCGGCAACGAATCCACAAACTCCTGGTAGGTCGCCTCGGGTCCGCCGGACTTCTCCACCACAATCTGTTGCGCCTTCTCGTCGATCTTGAAGACGATGTAGCGGTACGTCTTCTTGCGCTGCAACTCCCCGAATTTCAACTTGCACTCATCACTCACTGCCATGCCCGACGCTGCGTTCGCCATTGCGCCCGCTTTGGATCCCGAATCATAGACCTCCGGTGCTCTACCAATCCGCCCCCCTCCACTCCTTCCTTTCTCGCTTCTCTCCTCAGCAGTTCAATGCCATCAACGGAAGCTCCGGGCGCGAAGGAAAAAAAGGTGGTCCCCTGGAAACCCTAACGCTTAACAAGCAGCAAGAGCACTACCCGGGAGTGCTCTGTCTTCCCCCACAAATGAAGTTGAGCCTACTTGAGCCTACAGGGCCTGACGAACAACCTGTTTTGTTTCTCAAGCTTCCTTCCTTCCCATGGCCCCTCTTCCGTAATATCCCTCTTCACACTCGTTCAGTTATTAAGGCAATTAGAGTCATTTCTAGACCATGACATGTAGATCTTGCTAGAATCTATGACATGTAGATTTGGGAAGGGTGCACTAGGAAACTGTAATTCCATGAATTCTTTAATTCGGCATTCTGCGATGTTTGAAGCCTTACAAAACTTCAACTTCATTTATTGATTTTGGAAAGGGTTCAAAGAATTCTTACCAATTTATCATAATGAATTTTAATTGACTTGAAAATGTAGGTAACTCGTTCATAACTCAAGTGTAAAAACTTATTAAAGATTGTGTGGACCAAACTTTGAGTCAAGAGCCCTTATAGATTGGGAGATCATAATCTGTCAAGAGTCAAGAGCCCTTATGTATCAGTACGAAAAACAAATTGTGAAATCTCATTGTTTCCACTCTAGAATGGTAATTCTACTAATAAACAGATTCCAATCAAAATATTACCAACTACAAAATTATAATCCTTCATATAAATAACACACTTATGTAAATAACTATATATTAATTCGAGTTTATCCCAAAAAATAAAGTTGAAATAAATTTGACGGTGGATGAAGGAGATATAGCTTCTCAAACTTCATCCATTTTCACCCTTTATTGTGGCAAAGTGAATACTAAACTTATTTGAATCAAAAAGCTTCCAACTAGGAAGTTGATAGGATCCATCTCAGATTCATAATTATATAAAAATATCCCATGGGAAACTATTTTTGATTTCTCATAATTGGCTTGCAATAGTAAAAGATGCCCAATATTTGAAATCTCAAAACCAAAATTTGTTGTAACTATAATGCATGTCATTAATTCAAAGTTGGTTGTATGGGTCTGCACTTTTTACTACACAAAATAGACATAATTTGGGACCCTAGCCAAGTGATCTGGTCGGAAACGGACTTTGAATGAAGAAGTTATGATTCTTTGAAGTTTCTGCCCTTCATCCAAAATGTATCAAAACGACCGAAGAGACATATTAGTGTTAAAAATGAAACATATTTACGTTAACTTCTAAAGATCCAAGAAAACCAAAACAGCTTTTTGCCATTTCAGATAGCTTAGATGAAAGGATTAAAATTGATATTTTTGCCTAAGACTCTTGTTGGGTACTCCTTACAATACAAAGTGTACATGGTAAATTTTGCAAAACCAAATTTAAAACCTTTATTTAGAAATTTTAGGTCACACGTCCAAAATGGGCAATTCACAAAGTTAGTCTTTTATATAATATATATATATATATATATTTATATTTATATTTATATATATTTATATATATGATTATTTTTTGAGATATATTAATAACCAAATTACTACTAGAGTTCCAAAGTGACCCAAGCCAAGAAGTTAACCAATTTTACAAGGGCAACATCCAAAAACTACAAAAACAATCTTCTATCTTTCAATCTTCAAAGTTTTCACTTATTTTCAAGTTGTTCCTTTTAAAAAAAATTAAAGTTAGAGAGTTTTAGAGTTTTAGAGTTTTCCAAAATTCTTTCTCTCAAAATTCACAATCTCATAAAAGCACCTACTCACCATTGAACTTTTTCATGAACAAAGCATATCTTACGTGATGCATGCTATCCTATGTTGTTGTTTTCAGACCTTCTTTGAGAAAATAGATTGCATGAAGGTCAAAAAAGTGAAATGAGTCTCTTAAATTTTCTCGGGGGGTGCACTCCTTGAAAAAAATAAGGATATAGGTGCGATCATGGAGTATTTAAATGGGGGCTATTATTTTCCTTTTCTCTAATTTTTGGCACCCTATGATTACATAATTTGATACTTTGGGTCATTAAAGTAAGGGCATAGATTAATTGTAATTTTTGATTTCTATCTATATATCATATGCTATATTACTTTGAAATTTTATTTTTCAGATGGAAAGCAAGTGATTTTGGTAGTGTTTAATGATGGCGCAGTGCCAAAAATGGAGCTCTAGTAATCTTCAGTCAGAGGCACATAATAGCTTCCCCATGCAATAGTATCATGTACTCACTACAGAGATTATAGGGTATCACTTTAGAGCACCATCATAGGAACTCCTATATTTCTAACTTCAAAAATTCATAACTCATTGTAGAAGAATCCAAAAATGATGATTCCATCTGCTCTATCTTTCTTCTAATTTTCCCCATGCAAGAAAATTGCTTGTACTGGTGACATCCCTGTAGATTTCTTGTGCTCAAAATTGAGCTATTATGTACCTCTGACTGAAGATTACTAGAGCTCCATTTTTTGCACCGCGCCATTATTTGACGTTCTAGCATAAATTCTGAATAATCCATACACTATACTATTTCTACTTTTTTCTACTTTGGTAGAATTATATATCACTCTATATTAGTTATAAGGGCATCCAATGCATATTTAGATATGCTATTGTAGATCTAAACTAATTGTAATTTTTAGCTCTAAGATTTATTTGACACCCTACATTATTTCGCACGTACTTTTCTACTTCTACCACCTAGTGTACCCCCCGAGTAAATTTTGCATAAGTGTACGCAACTTGATTACCTACATAGAAAAAAATATGACCATAATTTATGGTGTAACAATCTTCAAGTTTCCATTAGCACCATGTCTCACGAGCAATGCCCAAAAAACTTTTTGAACCAACTTTTGAATGTTATGATTTTAGAAATGGTGCAAATCCAAATGTTGAAATTTTACATGGTAGTATTGCTAGTAGGTGGGTTTGAAAGCCTACTGTTGAAACTACAAAAAAAAAAGTACAGTAATGAATTTGACAATATCTCAATCCCAACAAGGTGGTAGGAGATGATCATCTTAGGTTTTGGATCTCCGAACAAATCTCAGATTTTTGGGATTTATATGTGAGATTCTATAGTAACAATGAAAAAATCTGATATATAAGATTATTACCATTATCCGTTTGACCCCTAAAGGTCCAAGAAAGCGGAAATCGCTTTTTGGAATTTTCGCAGGGAGAAAATTCAGCCAACTTTGACCATTATAATCTCAAAATTGGAGAAAAATTAACGGTTCAAATTTGACATTCGAGAAAAGGGTCAAGTTAATTTCAAGATCTTACGGTTGGATCTTCTAATAATTGCTTAGATTAAGTTTCTTTGCACCTGAAGTAGAAGAAGGTTCTTTTTGATTATTTAAACAATTTTGTATCAAGGACCTTTAGGGGTTAAGTTATAAATTTGAAGGTTTGAGGGGGGGGGGGCGCGGACTCACTCTTGAAAACTTATAACGTACTGTGGCCTTCAAGCACATCGATCACATTCGTTGATGATCAAATGGCATGTGAAGGTAAAACATTTTGATGTAAATTACGATATTTTCTTCTTACTCGAGTAACCTTGGTGAGAGACGGGCTTTCTTTTATTTTCATGAACAATTTTGCTAAAAGAAAATTAGTAGTTCAGGAACCCAGTTCAGGAAGCTTAGAATAAAGAGATGATTTATCACAATTCCAAAGTTAAGTTTCCGAAAATTGTACTCTATCATCATTCTGAGAAACGACTGTCCCAGCAAAGAGTCTTTCGAAGGTCATGAGTTTTGTACTCCAGTGAAATCCTTCCACAAAACAGAATTTTCGATACAGAATCTTAACATTCAAGAGGAATTACTCGAAGCCACAGAAATGATTCTCTCGTCAATGCCTACGATCTGTGAGCGGTTCGAGGTTGTGAATACTCTCTTCGTTCTTCTGGTCTGCACCAAACATTCTTTTGATTATTGTTCAAGAGTATCACATCTTTGAATGCACTATCAAGTCCAGACTTACTTACACTCTAATTCATCTGGCATTCAGATGATGATAATAATATGTCATCTCAAAGAATGACATCGACTGCACACTCGTGACTTGCAAAGTATTCTTACCATCCCTTTCGCGCTTTCAGACGGAGCCCCGACTTGATTTGGTTTTGCCGGAGCAAGTGAGGTGGTGTCGGCAGAGGCGTTGTGGTGAAATACCTGCACTAAATCAGCACAATTCAAGCACTTTCGACCAGCAATGAAGAAGCCATTCGAAAGATTAATTGAAAGATTTTGTAAGATGAGTAGCTGTGCTCCAATGCTTGTTGAGGGGTGATTCGTCTCTTCTGGCTTGTATGCAAACATTTGCTGACGAAGACCCAGGCAAATTCTCACTCGCCTCAGGGAGATATTTTCTCAGATAGTTCACACATGCCGTCGGCGACTGCGTCTTACTTGGAACTTGCAGCATACATCTTGGAAAGCTCTTGGAGTTGATCCTCCTCGTCCAATCCCTGGAGAAGCACATGCACCTCACACCGTTATTTTCAAGCTCGCTCACAACCCCAAATTGTGAATCGAAACTTTAACAAAAGACCGTAGAGAAATGGAATAGAAGTCCGGCAAAGATGCTTCCGGCAGCCCAGATGTTGACTTCTTGCCCATAGCATGAGGTACCCTTGAGCAGCTCAGGTGCACGATATATTTTCGCAAAGACCTACTTAGTCCTCAGACAACATTGTGAGTCAATGTCAATTCCAGTTTATCGATGTAGAACATGGCTACCATCTCGCATGTTCTAAAAACATTGACTTGCCTTGTACATCTGGAGTGCTGATCACCACACCATCCTCGCAATAGCAAGAAAGTCCAAAATCGGCAATTCGTAGCGTCCCATCATTTCCGATCGACAAATTGTCAGGTTTCAGATCCCTGCATCAAGTGTCATGCAAGTGCTCGGAAAATTCAGAGTCATGGAACCACATACATTGATCAAAAAATGGTCACAGGATGATTGAAAGATGTACCTGTGAACGATGGAGTTGTAATGCAAATATGCAAGTCCCTGAAAAAACATCTGCATGTAGGCCTTAATGTCGGCAAAGGAAAGAGTGATGTTGGGTTTTGGACGAAATAATATAAATAAGTGTCCTTGAGCTCCAAAACAAGGTGATGCGTGTTGTTGGGGTGGTCCAACTTCCTCAAGATCTGGATCCCTGACAATGTAGTCACATTTCCGTTTTTGTGGCCGAGTAATTCCGGTTTTAACTTTTTCACAACAATGACTTTGTGAACTGGCACAATAGTTTGAGCACTATGTAAGGATGAACGCTGAAAAATAGTTGAAATTGAATCTAGTGACAACAAATCTACACAAAATCTATAGATTTCCTATCATAGAAAGTAGTACTTTCCATCTTATCACTCAATCCATAGCCTCATAGACGTTTACATACAGTAAGTGCCACCGCCTAGACAATGACCCATAGCATACTTGTTGGTTCCTGTGAGCTCTATCATAGCCATGTCCACTCTCCAACCAATCAGATCCATTTCACTTTTAGGACAAGGTGACAAGACAAGAGCAAAAGAGGTCTTCAACCATGGGATCCAAGGTTTGAGTTAATTCTATACAGGCACAAAAACTATTACACATTTGGAAACCCTTCTTGATCCAGAGACCCTTCTTCGTCCTCTTTCCAAAATTTACAATTGATACACAATCGAAATAACCCCTAGCATAATCCCTAGCAGGTCATCTTTCACACTCTAGCTTGCATTTACAAATCTACCTTACCTTACCTTACCTTGACATCTCTCAGGCCTTAAGCTTCAAGCATACTTCCTTCTCTGCATATTACAGCAATGCTTCTTGTAGAAACCAACAAACACTACTAGAATATGGAGCCTTAAGCCATGTTTCAAAGCGGGATCCATGCCAAGATGCAATGTAGTATGTAATAGGCACTTAAGGTGTATAGTGTGATTATACACCTTGAGCATTAATTAATTGATGACACTTATGAAGGGTGCTACATGGACCCCCCCCCCCCCCACATGGCTCCTTCGATGTAAGGCAAAGTGAATTAGTGTGCATTGGAGAATTAGTGCGGATTGGTGAATTAGCACTAGCAGGTTGATGAATTAGCCCTTTTAGTCTCATGGCTTTCCTCCACCCACAACTCCCACTCTACATACTTCCTCACGTTCTTTATATTCTCAAACAATATGGGACAAATCTTCAATTCCATTCAATACCATACATACAATACCATCACCATACCATCACCATACTATCAACATACCATCACCATACTATCAACATACCATCACCATACTATCACCATACCATCACCATACCAACACCATACCAACACCATACCATCACCATACCATCACCATACCAACACCATCCAACACCATCCACCACCATACCCCCGATCACCTCACCAAACTTAATTAATTAATGCCCCTGCAGACAAGTTTCAGTGGATAGTCACAACCATCACAACCATTTGACGTCGCTTTTAGGGAGGTGACTACAGAAGATGCGATGTCACAGCTATTCAACATTGCTTCTCGTGAGAAACAACCATTCCCCAACCGTTCTCGAAAGGACTCCACGTTCTCAAAAGAAGCCGTGATTATTGTAAGTGGTGTGATTTACTTCTGGACATGGTAATTTTCAACTCATTTCTTCATCAAATAACCTTACATTGGCAACATCAATCTCTTTAGAGCAACAGTTTGTACAAATGTTTTTACATGGTGGCATTTACCAACGCTGGATAATTCGGGAAAAATTGTAAACGCATACTGTAAACGCTTTTCGGTGAAAGGAAGTCGGCGGTATGACAGCCATTCACTAGTAGAAAATGGCAAAAAAGTGACAGCCGTAATGACTTGACCGGAATGACACAAAGTGTCAGTTTAATTGTGCTTCTAATAACGTTAAAATAAATTATTATATTTGTCACTTTTCCTTAATTTTTTTTATTGATCTATTAGAGTGTGGTATGCTTATTACAAGTTTACAACAAAAAAAAATCTAAGAAAAAGTGACAAATATCATAATTTATTTTGACGTTATTAAAAGCACAATTAAAACTGACACTTTGTGTCATTCCCGTCAAGTCATTACGGTTCAATAGTTGAGGAGGACAATGACCCTTCCCATGCTACGTTGCCTCAAGAGGCAAAAGCATTTGATAAGAGGATGAAAGAGTTAATATTTTAAGTATATTTCAAAAATTAAAATCTTGATAGAAGAAGGATTGAGTAGAATGCATCAGAGGCAAATGACATGCCTCCTCAATGATAATTATATTAAAAACTGATCTTCATTCTTTAAATTTGATGAAATTATGCTCTTTGTTACATTTTGTAATATAGAAAACCCCTCTTTAGATTTGAAGAAGAAATGAGCTCTTTGCCTCTATTCTTAACCTATGCTTGAAAGTAAGCATTCATTACAAATGCAGATCAATCATTCAAAAAAATATTGAAATCTTTTTTTGGAAATTTTTTCTTTAGTTTTTAAAAAGTGTATTGTAACTCCTAATCCAAGTTGCCGTACCTTCTAGTAATGATAGCTTTTCAATTAAGTCAATTACATGTACATGTGTTTGGTTGTAAGTGTATTTCCTTAGGTAAATAGGCCTGCTTGGATTTGAGGGGTGTGGCACATGCCACACCTTTCACATGGCCAATAAACTCTACAGAGGTGAGGCTTGTGCCACACTCTTTACATGATTGATTAGCCTTGCTCATTCCTAAAAGAATAAAGTACATGCTGCAATTCCTAATTGAATTAGTAATCTTCTTCGATATGGTCTTTTTTAAGGAGGACTTTTATGATTTTGTTATAGTTTCACTAAAGTCTATGAATTTACAAAGATTTCTCCATGTGCACTTTTACACATCGAATTGCACTTTTAATAGAACCAATGTATTCTTACATACCCACGAAAGATCAGACCTTCAACATCTTCACAAAAGCCTTCCCTCCAACGTGCTTTTTTCAACCTCGTGAGCAACTTGGCGTACATTGTCCTGCCACACAGGCTTAACAGATCTAAATTTGCACTCTAAAGTGGGAGTAGGATTAACTTTGTCACTGTGCAACATTGTCATCGAGTGGGAGTATTACATATAACATTCATCCAACTTGCATGTCGATGACAAAGTTGTATCTTTCATCCAACATTCATGCTTCTTCGTGAAGCTTCTGGTGTATAAACTTGCCTCAATAATAGATCCAGAATCTTTCTGTTTGGTTGCTTCTGTTCCTTTTAGTTGTGAGCAGTCTCACTTTCACTTAACTTGCTGTTTTAAACTCAAGACTAATTGCTAACCATTGCACAAACATTGTGTGAATGAAACGTCATCATCAGAGTTACGTTAATAAGGCATAGACAGCGACAGGCACCGGTGCCCGAGGTGAGAGGTACACCAGCGACCGTGGCACGGCAACAAGTGGCGCCCGATGGCCGTGCCAGGCTCCAATACAATAGGCAGCCAAGCAAGCAAAACCCACCCAGCATGCAGAGAAACAACAGGACCACCACTTCACCATCACCTCCACGAACTGAAGTATAGAACATCCCAGAAGTCTTGAGAACCACGCTTCACAATCACTTATATAACCCACAACCCTAATCACCGCATTTCAATTTCCAACCCAATTTTGTAGCGGGAACTCAATTCGGATTCGAGTGTAGCGATCATGGCGAAGTACGATAAGTATGCGGGGTACTCGACGACGCCGGACTTGGAGCAGGGCTATGGCACCACGCCTGCGCTGTACCCGGGGATTTCCGCTGACGAGAACGAGCTCCGCTGGGGTTTCATTCGGAAAGTGTACAGCATTCTCAGTATCCAGGTGTTGCTTACGGCCGCCGTCTCGGCGTTTGTCGTGTTTACCCCTGCCGTGCTTGAATTTTTCCTCGCACATGGCTGGATCCTCATCCTCACCAGTTTCGCGCCCCTCATATGTAAGTTACTTGTCGGCGAAGGATTGATTGAATTTCGCTTCCTCGATTCTTTGAGACTGGAGTTTTAGCGTCTTGGGAATTTTTTGTGGATAGGTTTGAAGGTTTTTCTCTGTTTTTGTGATAATTCGAAAGGTTGTTGCATGTTGCTTGTTTTTCTGATTATTCATGTCGCATGTTGTTTAGAAGGAGGCATTTGTTGTGCTGATTTTTGTGTTGGTAGATCTTAGTGATTGAATTTTGTTAATGCTCCTAGGGTTTTAAATCGTCTTTGTGTTGACTTTTAGCGTCCTATGATATATTCGAAGGTTTTTTTGTTATTGAGTTTCAGTGATGGATCGACAGGCTCAAATTGCAATTGTAGTGAGGCTTTTGTAATCGACTTGTCTGTGCTCGTTGTTGGTCGGTGGTTGTAAGTGGATGTGGTGAATACGTGCTCCCTTCTAGGGTTTTGAATTGAGTTTGATAGTGGTTGTCGATTGCCTCCTGAGAGATTTGAGTTTTGTCGATTCATGTGTTCATATTCGGAATCAAATTAGGTCTCAGGGTGGTATACCAGCGTTTTTAAATGCCCCCTTGTATTCGATCAACCCATGCTTTTCATACAGTTGAATTGAATGGTCACCTGTGAATTTTAGGGGTTGAGCAGTTTCATGATCCCAGTTGAGGTTGCGGAATGCGGCTTTGTTGAGAAGGATAGAAATCTGTTGATCATGTTTCGGGTCAAAGAATTGAAAATTGAAACCCCAGTCCCGTTTTGGTCATATTTCTAACTTACCGATATCGGTCTTGTTTGATGTTTTTGCAGTGATGTGTCCGTTGTATTACTACCACCAACAACACCCAGTGAATCTGCTGCTCCTCGGTCTATTCACCGTTACGATCAGTTTAAGCGTTGGCATATCATGCGCTCTCACAAGCGGTACGCGCTCTTGCTCACGAAACTAAGCACGGTGTATTGTTTGCGCTTTGATGTGGGCTAGTTGGTGATACTAGAAGGTTCAGATATGGATAGATGACTTTCTATACTTATCCGTGCTTACGCTTTTGTCTTGCTGATTGTTATGCTTCGTAGGATGAAATTAGTGCTAATCTCATTTGGACTTGGTGCTTACAGGATTGATCGTGTTAGAAGCCCTTCTATTGACAGCAGCCGTGGTGTTGTCTCTCACCGCATACACACATTGGGCAGCAAGAAGGGGACAGGACTTTAGTTTCTTGGGCCCCATTTTGTTCACCAGCCTTATCGTCATCTTGCTCTTCGGATTCATCCAGGTTGGTTTCTCTATCTATGTTCTGTGAACTTGAATTCCATGTGGCTTACTGTATACATTTCAAATGGTACTCACATTTGGTTATGTTTGTTCAACAGGCATTCTTCCCTCTTGGTCCGGTTTCGCAAATGATCTATGCTGGACTGACTGCACTTATCTTCAGTGCCTACATTGTATACGACACCGACAACCTCATCAAGCGATACAGTTATGACGAATACATATGGGCGTCGGTGGCGCTGTATCTCGACATTCTGAATCTCTTCCTCGCCTTACTGGAGATTTTGAGAAGTGTGCAAAACAATTAAATATCTGTTTATAGCATCCTGTATTTTCTATATATGTTACTGGGTAGAAGTACATTTGTAGCATGCGGGGTAGTGGTTGAAGCATGACTGTAAAGTGGTCACAATCGAAAACGAGTTGTCACCTTTATTTAGTTCAATCTTTGTTGCTTCACTTATGCAGCTCGTTTTTGTACTGTGCTTTAGAATTCGGGAGGATGTCGAGGGAATGAAATTAATCGACTCAAAAGCTGCATCTAATGAACGTGTTTCTGAGCAACAGAGAAATGCTACTTAAGTGACTTCGTCCTCTGACTTCGGTTGCCTGGCCTATGAGAGACCCATTACATAGTCGGAAATATTCATGTTTGTGTATTGAAACTACAAAAAACTGATGGAACCCGCATGATTTGGATTAATTCCAACTAAGACTTTCAGTATGTACGACATGCACTAAATTGAGAACATTGGGGACGCTTGAAGAGATGAGTTTTAAATGTTCTGATGGGCCATCTTTTTAATGCAATTACAGGGTTTTCCTGACGCACTGGTGAGCCTTGTGTAGCGATTACCTCATTCTTAAAGTTCGCTCTGTGAGCTCCCACCCCAAGTCCATTTTGAATCCATACATATGTATGAATTTGTAACTCAAGGGACAAGGTATTACCATCATAATTTAAAATCTTCTGTGTGAAATCCACCTGAAGATAGTTGAGGGTACATGGAAAATGCTTAACATCCATCATCTATCTTGCACAATCTGTGAGAGTTTGTGAATCTATTTGTCACATACACTCTCCGTGAATCTATTTGCCACATACACTCTCCGTGAATCTATTTGGCACATACACTCTCTGTGAATCTATTTGCCACATCAATGTATGTGTAGAAGAGAACGCAACGTCTTTTCAAAGATGTCTTGTAGTGATCAATAGTTCGAGAATCAAAGAAATTGTGCGACTACAGTTAGGGAATCCAAGGGATTGTGCGACTGCAGTTAGGGAATCCAAGAGATAATGCGACTGCAGTTAGGGGATCCAAGAGATTGTGCACCTACAGTCGGGGAATCCAAGAGATTGTGCAACTACAATCAAGGAATCCAAGAGATTGTGCGACTACAGTTACAGAAACCAAGAGATTGTGCGACTACAAAAAATCACAGCACTTGGGGCATTCATCCAAACCAGGATTCAGAGGTTGTGACAATGGCGAAGAGCGTTTGTCCCAAGTCAAGAAAAGGTGTGAAAGCACAATACCATCTACAAAATCCAGTGCATATGGAACCTACACCTCAATGTTTCATACAATCACTCAGGACAAGTACCATGTTCACACATAATCGATAATCACACTCCATAGTATCACATTCCAATATTTGCATTGTGAATAAACACTTCAGCAAACCAATACAGAAACTCGTAAAAAGTTCAGGTAGGTACAAAACTACATATCTCATCTTCTAAACCAAACTCAATGTACGAAGAATCTTGTATGAAAATATTGTCTTCTGTTGAAGGGTGGACAAGCACTACCACCCTTACTGTTCTATTCAAGCAGGGTCTGCCACCAATAAATTGTAGTATACAAGAAAATTGAGAACCACGGGCAGAATGAATGTTGCACTATCTTTTCTAGCAGTAACAAACTACACCTCTCTATGATACTTGCCTCGAACCTACTCTGAAATCAAATCAAAATGAGAGAAAATCATACCGTGGCATGCGTCGAATGCTCCTTCCAGCAGCAACAACCTCCATAGTGAAATATCTCACCTATTTTTCAAGCTCTCATCTCCATGTAACAAATTGCATCAAAGAAAGGTAAGTGCTCTGAACGCTTCCTTCCAGTGCTTCTACCCCCTCTTCCGCTGCAATTTCAAAGCCAAATATCTCCATATCCTCCGTAAACTTTCATAAATTTTCATGAACTTCCATATTCTTCATACTCTTCCAGTGCAGAGATCGTCAAAGCCTGGTCTCGTGATTTAAAAATTCATGACCTTGGAGCTCCGAGCTTGAGGGTTATGTCCGGCTTAGCATAGTTTCATGAGAGTTTGAGAGGCAGCACCACTCGTCCAGGGCATGAGAGGCTCCCAGTGCGACCGAATGTTTACATTAGCACTGACCTGCTTCAAAGCCCACCACAAAAACGGGGATGCCAAAAAGGCATACACGCCAATGCCCAGGCCGCGCATGATACCATTATAATATATAGGGCAAGCCAGAGCCACGAGAGCGCCGAGACCACCAAGCCAGGGAGTCAAGACGGGCACCACCGGGAGCTGGAACAAGTTGATGACGACGGTGAGAAGCGAGAGAGAGCCCAGCACAAACACGCCCCACCCCATGAACGGATGCACCGTGGTTGGAATCATGAACGCCGGCACCACGAAGCTCAACGCCACTAATGCTAACACAAGCAGTTTCAATGCCCAGGGGAAACGCAGTTTCTGGCATGCTCCCCGCCCGAAGCACGACTTTGTCGAGTTTTTCTCGGCTGCTATACATCGTTGCCGAATTATCAACGCCATCAGCATTGTTACTATGTAGAACAAGCTCTCGACCATCACCACCGGTGTCTCCGTTTCATACCTGCACTCCCATTCCCATACTCATGTCAGAGATCACACAAACCTAGCCGAAACTGTGTTCGATGATTTGAAGCTTCCTCCAACTGTGTGATCATGTAAGTCCACAATCAGTACCCTAAGCTTTGGACATCATATCCGTGAAACTTCCCTTGCGAATCTACAGTTGGTATTGATGTACACGGAGTTTACAAGAGCTTTCTATCAACCCAATCCGTTTCAGGAGTGCAGCATGTTCACCATCAATGATGTACGGAGATACTATTAAATGTTAGTGGAAATAGCTAAATGGTGCTGACCCGATGGTGGCGATACGCTTTTCATGCCACGAAAGTCCCAAAGGGAGAGTAGGCCACGACCACCAATACCAAGGCTTGAGCATAGGAACGCTAGGGAATGTAATGACGCTGTTCGGACCACAAGGAATGCGCCACTTCAGCTTCAAATCTGCAAATCATCCACATAAAATAAGCAACTTACAATTACAATAAACAAGGTTCCTTCACGAGGATTGCGACTTACAATAGAATGAAGCGTCCATTTGGTACCCTAGAGGAAGTCGGAACAGGCCAATCTGTTTTGAACCGTCGACGGGAGGGTGAAACATGGGCCTGTCGAGAAGATCACTGAAATGACTCCCTAAGACGCCTTGATCACATCCATCTCTGTTCACCTTCATGCTTTCAATGTCGTGCATCAAATCTTTAAACGTCTCATTCGATGGCTGCAGGGCCAAGGACACATGTGAGAATGTAAACAAAGCCAGAAGGATTTGACAGAAGGAATGAGCAGGAGCTTGCCTGGAGAACGAAGAGACCCGTGTGGAAAATGCACGGATTGATGAACACAGCACAGAATTGGCCGCATTGGAAAAGCTCGTCCGGCTTGCGAAGAAACAAGTTGTCGACATCCAGCATCACCACGCGGTCATACTCCGTCAATCTCCAAGCGTGTAGTTTGTTCAATGTAAATTCAAATCGCTTCTCGAAATTATGATTCACCCTGTACGGGTTGTGAATATCCTCCACGACTATCACCCTCGCACCTTCATCACGCCTGCATAATACTTCTCCTTCAGTGGGCCATGGACACTTTTTACCGCAAGAAAGATCATCAAGAGATCGTAGGGCGTTTATTACTATGCTCCAAGTCAGAAAACGGGGAAGTCAAGTAGAAATCCAAAGCTCAGCTAGCTTTCCTATAACGGTCCGATCAATTGAATGGTCAACTATATCGGTGAAGATAAGAAAGAAAAGGAATGCTGAGTATAATTCTTGAGAGGCAAAAATGCGGTCTTACAGGGTCTTTTGCCAATGCGGGGGCACGCTAGCAGAAGCAAGAACAACAAGATCGGCGTTGACGTGGAGCTGCAAAAGCGAGCCAAGCATGACGCGCGCGGCGGTGTAAAACTCGTAATCGCGCGGCGTGCCCATGTACATCATGGTCGCATACGCATTCTTAAACTTCGCTGGCTGGGTCGCTTGCAAAGGCTCAAAGCTCGCATTCGCCATTGACGATAACAACAACAAGAACAGCAACACCACCACCCCCATCATTGCTCTTCGCGCTCCGATAACGTCAATCTTGAAAATGACACAAAACCCCCATCAGTGCCCGATTACTGCAACCCCCGTAAGGTTTCGATTGCTGCAACACAAATTTCCATAACTTTCGAATTGAAACAGGGGGAGAAGTACCATGAAGCCTGCATTTCATGGCCACTCTCCGAAACCTGCCAGAGCTTCAAAGCTGCCGCCCGCCCATCAATGCTGCTGCATGGAAATGAAAGAACAGCGAGCGGCCACTGTAAAATTCGAAAAAAAAATTCGTAAAATTTGAGGAAAAATTCGGAAAAATCGGAGAATCCGTTGTTGTCACGAGGGGAACCAGGCGGGGTGGATTGGGGGGCGCGAGGGGGGAGATTGTCTTGGAGCGCAAGTGGCCTGCATCGCCCCCTCCGCAGAGGCGTCGGCATGGGCGCGGTCTTGGGTCCCTGATACTTGGAAGGTGGGTCCGTCCGACCGGGCCCCCACCTGCCACGATGGAATGTCGTCGGCCACGTCGGATCGTCGAGAATATGCCTAGCTGGATTCCACCCGACCCCTGGATAAGTCCTACTGGTATTTTTCATCCAAAATATCATGGAGCAGTTGAAAACAATTGGATGACAATGGATCTCTCTCTGATTTCATCCCAAGCAATTTTATACTACACCTCTACATTCTTTGGTGTTTTGATTGATTCTGTGGTTTTTTCCTACATAGGATATTTGGAAAATTAGGGTAAATTATGAGGTTTAATTTTATAACATGTGGTCTGCTAGAATTTTAATTATTAATGTGAATCCAATAATTGAAAATGGACATGCAGTCGATTCTGGCTTTCATTTCTGTCTTATTCTGTTAGTTGAGTGAATGATTTGTCCTTTATGGAGTGAGCAAAATAGTTTGAGTGAGTGTTTCAAAAAAATGTATTATTCAAGGTAGGTAGTTTGTTTATCATTGTTTTGGACGTGATACTACGATCTCCGGCACCGTCGATTGTGTTGGGCGCATAAGGTGTTGTTGAAAGCACATTTCTCTGTAGAGTTTTGGACATTGATCGTATTGCAAAACGAGTCGGCAGATCCCAAGATGTTTAATTTTCAAGTAATTTTGGCCCCCAAATCACCAAAAAATTTAAAAATGACCTAATTACAAATCTAGCATAAAAACAAGAGGGGAATGGTTTAAGTATTTAAGTGCGTGTGGCAACACTCATAGTTATCTATAAATGTTGCCACCCAACAATTTGTTTTTAACTTCACTTGTATTAGATTAACCTTTAATGTCGAAAAGAGCCCAAAACGGGACATTTGAACTTGGTCAGCCTCATAGTTACTACATATGGCTCACATGATGTTGGAAGCTTTTGTATATTGTGGGTTTTTTCCACACCTTTCCGAACAGTCATTCCATGCTTCAAAATTCCTCATACTTTAGGACATATTCATGATCAAAGTTTGAAATTGTTGTGTGACATTTGCACAAAATTGCCCGAACTGTGGTATATGCTCAAATTATTCTCGAAATCTGCCACAACCAGTTAAATCGCATAAAACTTCTAAAATTCACCAATGATTGTATTTTTTTTCTTTTTTTTCTTTTTTTTTCTTTTTCTTTTTCCTTTTTTTGTACATGTATATATGATTTTAAGGCATGCTCTCACCATTCGGATTTTCAATTCAATGATTTTCACATGCCGTTGTTATTGTCAAAGACCGGCCCTTGTATTTGAATTTCAGCATACTCCCGTGTGAAATGTCAAGCATTTCTTTAGGTTTTTTAGGTCCCATGAGGGTAAAAATTGCATAGACATGTTCTTAACTTACTTAGGAACAAAAATGTGAAGAACCTCAGTTCAAATTTACTCTGAAAATTGGTTTTTTGGGTTCACAAAAAACTTCAAACCCATTTTGCAACAAGGGAAAAAAACTTGTCTCTCAACTTTGAATGTTACGATCTCAGAGTTGGTGAGGAACTTGAAGCTAAGATTTGGTTCACATGTACTTGCACAAGTTACGTACAAGATCTGACGGTTACTCATACTTGAGATAACGTCAAAAGCTGAAATTTTTCATCTTGCATTGAGGGAGGGTGGTTTTGAGGCTTTTGGGTACCTGTCGACTTTAGGGGCTAAAATTTAATTAGATAAAGCCCACCATCCATCTTATTCGAGCGATAGCATTCATTTTCACGTTTTTCATGCCCATTTTGCAGAGTCCATAAAAAAGTACATTTTGATACGCAAACTTTTACATTATTAGAATTCATGACTTAAAGAGCTTGAAATTTTCAAGAGTCAATGAGGATCCTCATGCAAAGAGCCACTAATATGAATCCAACTCTAAAGTATAACCCCAGAACTGAAGGAACCTTTTAAGTTTAAAAAGTGTTGCATGATTGAGCATTGGTGTAGGGAAATTAACCACATATTTTATAGAATATACGGGCAGGTACAACTTAGGAAGTTATTACCAGTTCGGTCCTACCTAATTATGTAAACTCTGCCTTCAATGATTTTCCAGATTTTTGGTTGAACCATTCTTTTAAAAGAATTGTGCAATGCATAGTCGAGGTGAAGCACTTGCAAATGTTGTACAATATGCTACTTCTATTCTTTTAACCCTAAAGCGGGCAGCCCAAAATTGAATCACAACATCTTTTGGACTCGGGCATCATGAGTGAACCACTCGGTGATGAGCTTGCAACCTCCTACAAGGTTATGTACAACCCCAACCTACCTATCACAATTCTTTTAAAGCATAGAATCGCTCATACAAATTGTCATTTGATTTGTAAAATTTTGATTTTTGAATGCATCACAAGTGAAGGTGACCAGTTTGACATCAAAATATAAGGGAAAAGTTGAGTACACTGAATGCTACTTAGTAGATTCTGTTGGGAAAAAGCCCCTCGGGCTTGCTTGGCGTTTAAGGGTTACGTAGCCAAGGAGTACTTTGGAAGGCTTCCGATGGCTTTGTGAACAAGGTATAAAAAGAATGGGAAAATTGTTGTGAGATTTACAAAAGTGTGCAAACACTCAAATCACTCAATATTACTCATCAATTACCATACCCATCATTTCACAAAACCTAAATAGTCCAAAATCTCTAATTGTTTAAGTTCCTTGAATAAGTCCATGTAAAGTTGAATGTTGCATTTGTCATAATTGAATCACAAACTCACCATTTTTAGAATGCCCTCCGCCTCACTTAGATTGTTTTCCATGGGAGTAAAAGCAAAGCGTCCTTTTCAATAACTTACCCGGTACAATGAACTCCCTTTAACCAAAAATGTAAAATTATATAGGCGTGCATTGTAGTGTGTATAACTCAATTATAACTCTTTGTACAAATTTTCAATAATTATTGTGATGCCTCTTCGGCGTTAACTGCTTAATTTTCTTTATGTCAAAAAACAACATTTAGGATAAAGGGCTATAACTTTGAAGATTCGTAATTGAATGGACTGGTTCCCAAATCAGATCTTTTTGGTGTGGTAAAAGTTCCATACCCATACAATGAAGTATGAATCAATAGCATGCATTCTAGTGAAGGCGTCTTTTGTTTTCGGGGTTTCAAACATAGGGCATGTATTACATGTACATGGTAAGTCAATTATGTGAAATCAAAGTTAGTTTTTGATGTTTTCCATGTACATATTCATGATCTTAAGATAAAATCTTACAAACTTCTAGTTGAAAGAAATGCAATCCAAATATTGTAGAATGATTTGTAATGATGTTTCTAGAATGAGATAAGTAAAGCATAGATGATTGAAGAATTATATCTCCTTAACCAACATTGGATTTTGACTTTATTTTTTGGAATGGATTTCAATTAAAGTGTAGTTTCAATGGTAGAATCTTCAAGATGTCCAGAAGATAAGCCATAGATTTGAATGAAAAGGGTGAAGTTTTGGGCTATTTTTCCTTTGTAAGTTTTTTGATAGTTTTCACCATTGCAAGACTATTTTTGAGCCAAGAAACTTTTTAGATGATTTTTTTTGGTACAAGGATATTATTGAGATGAAGATGAACAACTTCCTAATGGGTGATTTTTTTTTTTTTTGCAATTGATGTGTCAGTAGAATTCCCACTCTAAAGTGAAAATGATGAAAATTTACACTTAGATTTGCGATACCGGAGGTGATTTAGGAATTTTCAATTTTGTGGAATGACCACTAAACAAATTGAAATTTACATCCAAGATGTAAATATCTTAATATTCTCCAAAGATCCTTTGATTTTCATTTTTGTGTTCACATTGTATCTTGTTCACATGAGCATGGAGGGAGCCCCCATGTCTTACTTTTTGACTGCTTCTTCCAGTCCACAAGTAGTTAAATCATTTACAAAGCTTGAGTCATATTTTGTTGTGATTGTTGAGATATTATCCATTCTCCCTAGAACCTTATCTAGTCCTTATCTTGATAGTATATGTTTTACTTCATTTTAGTTAACTCGTAATTAACCAGTTGTATTCATACAATACATATATATGGTGGAATGGAGCTCAATGCTCATTCGAATCCCTTCCTACTCATTCTCCGTATTCTCTCTTCCTTCTCCTTCTCAACAGTGATCATGGTTCCATGCAAAAGTAGCACTTCAACTTTGGATCCGCTTGTGACAACTGCAACTTCCACATCTTGGTCTCTCACACTTATTGCACTCCCACTCCCACAAAAAAACCAAAAGGTACCAACGTGGGAACGACCGTAAGTGCTGAGCATATCATTTTTGAAATGAATCACTTTGTTTCCATCTTTTCTAAAATTGTAGTATTTCAGAATGAGCTGGTCCAAACACTAACTTAACTCAAGAAATTCTGCATATTTTGCAACTCAATGGTGTTTGATCCTGATTAGATACGAACACACAGACGGCAAGGTTGTGAAATCGTCTAGGTTTGGAGTTGCCCATGTTTTTGCACCATGAAAATTTCAGAGAATATGGATGCTCTTACATAGAACAAGATAAAGGACAACAGAGCTTTGTTCTGTAGAGAGTTAGTACAAAAATTTCAGAGCGCTCTAATTTGTAATGCATTTATATGGAGTGGAATCCGGAGTAAAGCAGATGCAAATACCTACACAGAAGTGTATGAACCTTATGCATCAGTTGACAAGGTCAAGAAAAGGTAACAGAACAGCTCTTCGCAATTTTACCTTCTTTTATTTTCTTCTTCTAGTAAATTGATGAAGGCATCATAATCACCAAGACAAGATAGCACGGCCCAGGATATAATTGTTCTTGTATTCAACTACTACTTCGCTCCTGAAGCATTCCTTCTTCGGATCCACATTTTGTTGACATTCCGTTTTCTCCTTCCACATCTCTCATTCACTAAGTGGTCGTGGACATTGTACTGAGCTCACCGAAAGCAAGACATTAGTTAATGCACCTTCGAACTGTATCCTGTGAGTTTGAGTGGGTGTGTTTTTCTGGTCCCTCGTTTAATGCGCACTTCGCAAAAGGAATTGCCGCATCATGAGAGTACCTGAAAAATGGTGTGCTCAAAATTGACAGAAAACTGACGAATATCTGAAGCAGTGTTCTAAGGTTGATAGCACGGTTGGTTGTCTTACTAGACATAATTCTTATTCATTTCTCAAACACAATTTAGATGATGAGATGTACATCTAAAACGTCATTATTAATGTATCAAATGTACATCTCATCTAAATTGTATTTGACAAATGAATAGGAATTTTGTCTGATAAGACAAGGCTGATCTGCACAACACGTTCACATTGATGTCCATGAATCCCGCCCTCATAGGCATTGCAGCTTGTGGAAGTGCCAAGGTTCACCAGACTCGATTCCTGGAATTCAGAGCTCTTATGTAACAATTGTTGTATTTCACTTTGCAACAGATGGGGAGTCTTCATATCTAAAATACAAGATTTTTCTACGCAAGTACTCAAAAATTTGAAATTTTCAGTTCATGAATTGATGGAATAACTACAGGCCATAACACATCCCTTCTCTTGATTGAGGTATCCTTTTTCTTTATTGAAGTAGGAGGATATCAATTAGCGATTGGCAGGCTCATTGAGAAGTGTCCAAGGATTTTATTTTTTCTGGAAAATATGCAAAATATTTAGGGAATTGGATTTATTTTGAATTTTGGAAGTCGAACCTGATCGAAAGTGTACACTATGAGTACATTGAAATTTCAAAGTTGGTATACTACGCCTCCTGTTTCGAGGTCCTTCGTAAGGAGTTTTTGATGTTGTGTGGAATTCAAGCCTCCTACTTTATGGACGAACTTCGATGGTTACTAGTTCATGAATCTCTCAACCTTCAAGTTGACGATGTTTTCGGGACCGACTGACTGGTAGTTGAAATCACTTGTCCACTGAAACGCGCAATCGGTTGAGTATTTGCAATAGTATAATGTCAAGAAACAATCCTCTCTTTTGACGTATGTCTCAAGCAATCGAAACACTTGAAGAATGTTCATCCTGCTTGATCTTCAAGTCCGGAACTTATTGACAACTTCTTGTCTGAGGAGGTGATACCGACTAATTGGAAACTGCGGAGTTTGGAATAGGCAGCAGAATTTAATTTGACTGAAGGTGTATTAATGAGAACAATTCAAATGTGAACGTATCTCAAAATTTAAGGATGGCTACATTTCGTAAGGAAATTCATATGCTTGGACCAAATTGTCTGCAGAAATTGTCTGTATTGTTCACTGATAGGTCAATCAATTGATTTGGAATTCAAATTGGACAGAATTCGAAGGCTTGAAAATGCAAAGATTTGTAATAAAACTCAAATGCAAGTTATTTTATGTCCCTCGATCGAAGGTGCTTCCGTCTTTTACAATCAGTTGATGAATGAGTTTCTTGATCTTCGTTCACGTATAGCTTCTTCTCACTTTTCCTTTTACACAGCGCCTATTCTCACCTCAAATTTGAATTCAAAATTAGTAAAAACGGCCTTGGGAGGTCCCCACGGATTCTAGGGTGCCTCCTTGGTAGCTGCCACGAACCATTGCCCGCAGGGGTAAGCGTTCGTAGCAGCTACCAAGGAGAATGGAGGAGGGGTAATGAGCCCCCTAATGTATAGACATTAAATGCCAAGGAGTAGGCTTCCAAGGGTAACTTGGAGTCGCAGACCTCAAATTTGAATTCAAAATTATCAAAAACGGTCTTGGGAGGTCCCCACGGATTCTAGGGTGCCTCCTTGGTAGCTGCCACGAACCATTGCCCCTATGCAGGACACAATTCTGTCTTGCTTGAGCTGATCTAGATCATTTCGCTACTGTCAAGAAATGGGTTGGAAGCACCAAAAGCTCACAAATCCAATAGCACATGCTGGATAATGTTCAAAGGATCGAGTCGGTTTTATTTATTTATTAATTATTTTATTTTATTTTTTAGTTTTTATTTTTAGAATTATTTATGAAGAGTCAATGTAGTTATCAACTGAGAAATACATCCGTACCATACCAAAAACTCTGTGTGGAGAAACAACAGTTAGTGCAACTTGCCTTTAGAGATACCTGACATATATAGTATCCTCCTATAAGGCCGTCAGGGCACCCCATACAATGGGGCATATCTCAACCCCCCACCGTAATTGGGTCGATCATGATAGAAGCAACCACGTCAGCATAAGGAATAGAACCTACAACCTCCTTATTAGGGGCCATAAGCCTTGACCTGGAGCGCCCCTTCCATGTCAAGATCGAGAAGGTAGGCCATGGGGGACCTGGGATTTATTAACCCCTAACTTTCCTTGAAGCCCGAAATGGGTTTTTGCAATTCCGGGCAGCCTAGATGAAGGGGTTAGAAGTAATATTTTTGACTAAGAATTTTATTGGGTCCTCCTTATACTGCAAAGTGTATGTGGTAAAATTTGCAAAGTCAAATTCCAATTTTTGAGTCTTCTAGGACGATCCTTGGGTTGCGAGCCGTCTCAGGGGCACGTTTCGGCTTCCCGCGGGAGGCCATCACGGAACTACGGCGGCACTTCCTCTACGAACTTTGTTGACTTCGGTGCTAGGTACTACACGCTGACATTAAAATGCTCCTGAAATGTGAAAAGACCACAGGTCATCGTCTTCTTGGAATGTGCCATCTTCTAGGCAGCTCCATATGCAATACAAAGTGGATCGAATATACCTAATCAGGAACTAGAACAAGGTGCTAGAAGGGTACAAGAGAAACCCGTACCTGCAGGTCCTGATCCGAGTACTTGCTCATGAAATCACCGGACGCTCAAAACGTGGGCCTAGACTCCCTTCGCGCAACATCGCCCCACTGTTTCTCTCTCCGAAAAGACAACGACAACGCTAGATAAGAACAATCATACAGAAGAACACATACTCGCATGGGGAGAAGAGAGAAGGGCATGCACCCTAAACCGAGGTGACCTAAGGGAAGAACGGGTGCAGCCATGAACCCATGGAGGCTTCAGCATGTGTAGGAAATTTGGGAAATATCGAGGCACAGACACAAAACTATGAAAAGCGCAGCACAATCTGAATCACAATGCCATATGTGGCATGGTATCACCATGTGAACAGTGCCATGCAGAACAGTTATCGAAAGGTTCCATCTTAAATGACTCCGCCGCTTCTTTTAGGACTCAGCCATAGAGAGTACGCCGTCAATGAAGTTCTGTTATCTAATACAGTCCTTTTGTCGATCATTTTTGCTGGGCAAAGTTAATGCACAGGCAACACTATATTCGCATCGTCATCCGCCATGTCACCATCATCGGCAATCTTTGATATTCCTCGTCTCTGATCTATGTGAATCCTTTAGGGCAATGGTAAGCTTGGGGTATCACTTTTTGGACACACTAATTACGTTATTTTTATTGAAAACCTCCAAAGTTTGTCTAATTTAGTCATTTTAATCAAGTAAAAAGACCCTAAAATAGAAAATAAAATATCATGCACCTCACTGAAATCAAAGTATATATGCCTATGGATTTTCTTTTAGATTTTTTTTTTTTTTGGATCCATTCATAGATGAGGGAAAAAGTGTTGAATTTGGGGATTTGCAGGCATTATAGTGCACAATGAATTTATTTTTTTATTATTAGATAAATTATTTTGTATTCTATACAAGAAGATGTAGGTCATATTCATAAATTATATTAAAACAAAAATGGTTGATATTCCATTTGCTTGATTCTATGGATTTTAGGTTATTGGGACATGACTTACTTTTTCAACTAAAAAATCAAATAAAATTACTTCAAAATATTTTTTTTATTTTTTAATTTTTTTTCTTGATACATTATAAGTATAGACAACTAAAACCACATCTAATGTAGTCTTATTGTATTACAGTTTAAAAATGGATATGTTTGTCACACCAGCATAGAGTGCAATTGTTCATGGGACAACCTTTTTGGGTACCCCAACCAGACCATCACCCTTTATGCAAACGGAAAAAGAGCCTTCTAAAACTAAATCTATCTTTGGATTGGCTAAAAATTAGTGATCAAAATTACCATCATTAAAAGCGCATTCAAGTAAAGGTGAGATATTTTTTAAGAAAAAAGAATTGTGAAATTAGCACATAGGTGAAATGTTCGATTGAAAATACTACACTAGTGATCAAAATTAGTGATCAAAATTACCATCAGTAAAAGCGCATTCAAGTAAAGGTGAGATATTTTTTAAGAAAAAAGAATTGTGAAATTAGCACATAGGTGAAATGTTCGATTGAAAATACTACACTATCAAAATTTAAAGAGAGTGCACCAAATTCCCTCTATATTTCTATATTTCCCTCCATATTTCTATATTTTCCCTCTATATCAATATGGTGATAATCATATTATTATGATGTAACAACTGCATCTTACTAAATTTGCAAAGAATAGCACCAAAGAACATTTGAAATTGCTATTACTTTGTAGTACCTTACAAAATTTTGTAAATAATATTATAATCTCCGTAAAAAAAACAACCATACATTAAATTTGAATTTTCTTGTAATTGTTATTTTACTTATATGTTTGTTAATGCACATGAAAAATCTAATTCCAAAAATTAAAAACAGAAGCCTTTTGATGAATTAAAAACCATTGTAATGTTATATTTCATCAAAATATATCAATGGATATCATTAGCATCCCTTTGCAAACAAAACCGCATAGTATTTGAATGATTTCATTAAGAATTTGAATATCCACATATAAATTATTTATTTTTAAAAATGAAATAATTAAAAATACAAGCAATTCATATGTATTTTAAGAAATTGTAACTTATTTGGACTTTTTAATTAATTCAAATGAAATGGTGAACTTGTTTATAAATAAATTCTAAAATTACTTAAATGTTTGCTATTATGGCTTGCGAAAAGGCAATATGAAGTTCAATGTGGCTAGATACATTTGTTGACCCTTCAAAAGGGCAACATCTGTCAACTCTTGAAAGGGTTTGCTCTTGTACCATATGAATAGCCATTGTACCTTGTTAATAGTTATTGTATAAGCCTCCAAGCAAGTTCCATGTATAAAATGTCATGTCCGGACACACACATATAGACACACAAAAAACTCCCTTCTTCTTTATAATATAGATTTTTTGCATCCAAATATTATTGTTTTTTGAAGTTTTGAAATGTTGATGAGAAAAAAAGAAAACTAGAACACTCTTTAGTTTGGTTTGCATTGACTTCAATTAAAAGTAAAGTTTAAAGATGAAGTGTATTTTTTTTTAGTTTGAATTTGGCTTAATTAAATTCTACATATAATTTTATATAATTTACATTTTTTTACTAATGCATAGAATAGGCCTCATTTATTTCACATACTCACAACAATATATAGTAGAAAAATTATGCTAGCCTAAGTACGGAATAATAAATGAGTAACTTGAAACACACACAGTTCATAAGCTTATTTTTCAACCAAATGATTGATTAAATTAAAAACCCATTATATATATTGACAAATATAAACGTAGAGGGCCCGGCGTGAATGAAGTGTCCGTTTATAATGCTAATGACCCAATGCCCACCGGACAAGGGGAATTTAAGACAAAAAATAAGACCATATATAACTATCATCATTAACTCCTACCTTACAATGAAATGTGTACAAGAATTATTCCTACCCTTACAACCCTTGACACATCATACAAGATCATATAGAAAGAAAACTAAGGCACAATTCTTTATAAACAAATTCATAATGATAATAAATGAAAAGGCAAGCTATGATTCAATTGTAACTACAAATAATTAATTATAGTTGTTGTAATCTCAAATTTATAATGCTTGATGGCAACTCATGAGATTTCATAGGTCATGTGGAGTGGACTTATGTAGACTTATTTTTAAGTTTCTAGAAGCAAGATTTTGAAGAACTATAAGTCATATCTACTTTCACCCATATTTTTGCATCTAATGGTATTAATATAGTTCACAATTAAAAATCTGATAAGTAACATGTTCAAACATTTCAGAAACAATAATCATGTGCGATTGATGCAAAATTTGTTGTGAGCACTATAGTTGTACATACATAAGACCTTTCAATAAGGTGGGTAACACCTTAAACTACCAACGGCCCATTCCTACCTCCTATGATTTCACCTCAAAGTAATTGGGAGTGAACCTAAACTTGACCTCAACTTCACAATATATTCCATTTTAAATTAAAATCATTAATAACATAGTGCAAGGAATATAAAAATATTTGAATTATTATTTAGCAAAATTATACAAATTAAGTTTTTTAAAGTGATTACTTACATATGTAACTTAAATGTACATTTTCCACCTAACAATTCAATAGTCAGAATTGTATACTTTTAGAGCCATTGACCTCATAATTCAAATCGAATTCTATGCAACTTCCATTGAATAAACGTCTTATGTTTTTCTTAATATAAAATCTTACCCATGTATTTTTAATATATTTTGATAAATTCTTACCAAATTCTAAAAAACGTTTTGAAGAGTCATTAATTTTGAAAAAGTACAATGAAAAGGTTTTTCTATGTCCAATTAATTTTTTTAATTAATTTTTTTTGAAGGGTCATATTTAAAAATAATAATATTTTATTTTTTAAATTTTTTTTTCAATTAATTAATTTTTTTCATTACTTATTCTGAAAGGTCACATTTTACTACACTACACATTTTACTTGAAGGTTTAGGATTTATAATTAAAAATGTGGAATGGATTTCGCGGGAATCTTCCACGTAGATCACCAGATACACGTCATCTCCCAAAACCGCAGTGAACTGGCAATCAAATGTTCTCCACCGGGAAAGATTTCAGTTTCTCTTGATTAAAAACAGGGGGCCGCCCAAAATGAGCCCACCTATGGATACAAGACCTTTTATAGGTCCTCCAAGAGAATATGGGTCCTCCGAGAGAATATGGGTCCTCCGAGAGAGCCTGAAGGACCGGTCAGAGGAAGAGGGGCGAAGCCAGCGATGGGTAAGCACGCAACGCTGTGGGAGATGCTAGAAGACGACGACTACCCTCCGGAGCGCCCTCGCAAGAGATCCCGTGGAACCAAGGGGAAAAGAGCTCCCATACCTAGCCCATCTGCAGAAGAAGTGTGCAAGGAGTTAGACGACCTCTTGAGCGAGGTCATCCGGTATCACGAGCGTCTTAACTGGTTCAGTCCAGTGGTCCTGTTTCTAGCGCCACCAGTCCATTCTCGTAAGTCCTCCCCGCCTCGTTTCCCTAATCTTATGTTCTTGCGCATGTGCAATCGGGAAGGGACATCTCACCGTCACCGCAATTGTGGCAATGTAGGAACTCGACTCTAGGGAGATCGGGAGGCTCACGTTGAGGAGGCTTGCACCGGGAGCGGGGGATGCATGGCGCCCGGACGTCGGAGGTGTTGGACAAGAGCGTGACTCACGTAGTCGCTTACCATAGGCAAGGGCAGGAGATACCTGGAAATCACATCCTATGGAGGTACGTGACCGAAATTGAGTATGTCATGACGGAAATTTAATGTTTAGGGCAACTTTGCAGGAAAACTGATGACCTTCTCTTCTATGTCACAGTGTCGGAGGAAGAGCTGAGCAGGACCTAGTTACCTTTGGGATTTATGCCCAACCGAAACGGAAATTTATAAGAGTTGTATTCCAAGACTGGGTAGCGGATTGCGTGGCTGCGGGAAGAGTTTTACCCGACGACAGCTACAGAGCGTGTTAGCTCGATCAGTGGCGATAGGGAACTAGACTAGGGCACTGCGGCAGTGTGGTTGAAGTTTAGAATTTTTAGGGTTCGGATGTAATCCACTCCAATTCCGTTGTACTAGATCACATTGTGGGGTGCGATGTCTTCTTTAATCAGGCTGAAGAACATAATGATTTAGTTAGGGATCCGGCTGTGGCAAACATGTTTGCCTACGAGGTGATGACCATCTTCATCGTCTGATAATCACTGAGGTGCAGAATGCGTCGACCAAGGTTAGGAGCCTCCTTCCACATTGAACGAGGCGTGGCTAGGAGAATGCAGGTCACGGAGTACCCCTGCGCATGCAGGAGATGCCACGGTGCTCGGATCATGGGGGGGTATATGATCACACGCCACCATCGGCGTTACGGTAGAGATCCGTTTCTACCGCACCCTGTCCTTGTGAGCCATCTCCAGACTCCAAATCCATTTCTGTGCTTGATGAGTTTAGTGGTTGGAATCGACAGGGGACATATAGTGCACTTTCCGGTCTGTCGTAGTTATGACAAAGTTCATTTATGGCTCAATTCGGAGGCCGTGTTCTGACTCAACCTATTTGCCACGCAGAGTGTCGACGGACGGACACTGCAAGGACCAGTCATGAACCCGCGAGTGGAGGCCTCGGATGCCGATGGCTCTGATTCCGACGACTACAACGGCTCTACTGAAGACGAAAGTAGTGGCTCAGTCGAGGATGCAGACGGAGTGCGTGCGCGCCGCATGGCGTACGACGCCTACGGAAGGGCTGACTCCCTACATCGCGAGGCTGCCTGGGATGCAGGAGGGGAAGCGCTCCCAGAAGAGGCAGACGAAGTCAACTGCGACGACATGGTAGACTTCGACAATTTATTACGGGAATGCGTAGAACCCGTGTATGCTGATTCCCGCGAGAGCAGAATGCAGTCCGGGATCGTACTCATGACTCTTGCATCAGTATATGGGGTTTCAGACGCATTTCTTACAGCATTGCTAACCTACTTGGCCGGGACATCGCTCCTCATTGCGAATACTCTCCCGAGAACACATACGAATCAAGAGCATGATTAGTCGACTAGGGCCGGAGCATGAACGGATTCACTCCTGTCCTAACGGGCATGTGCTATATGAGGGACCGGTGAATGGCGACCTCCAACAAGGTCCACGGTGCGAGCACCCTCGCTACATCCCCGGGTCAGTGACCGTGCCCTTCGCAGTGACGAGATACTTCCCTCCGATCCCTAAACTCTTACGACTCTATAAGTGTCCCAAACTGGCTGCTCTTCTGAATCACTTCGATGGGGTTACCGAAGGAGCTAGAGTCATGCGTTCCGTGGTAGACAGTTTCCAGTGGCAGGAAGTATCCCGTCTTTATCCTGCATTTCGGGACCTTGGAAGTAACCTGCGACTTGGACTCATCGCTGATGGCGTGTGCCCACATGGCAACCTAAGCTCAAAGCACTCCACGTGGATTATTCTTCTAGCCATCTATAACTTCCCAGGGTGGCTGTGTACGAAAAAATTCTTCCTTAACTTGTCCATCCTCATTCCTGGCCCGAAGGCGCCCACCTCCGAGACTATTGACGTCTACTTGAAGCCACTGGTCCGTGATTTATTGCAACTGTGGAATGGGGTCCCTGCTGTGAATATGAGCAAGGCATTTCCCGACCGTGCTTTCACATTGAGGGCCATGCTTCTCTGGACCGTCCACGATTTCCCGGCGCTGGGCCTTATCGCAGGTCAAACAGTGAAGGGTTACTTAGCTTGTCCGGTGTGCGGTGGAGAAACCTTCGCAGAGCACTCTCGATGTCTCAAGAAGATGACTTACCTTGGAAGTCGTAGATTTCTTCCGGATGGACACCGATTTTGTCGAGCCCGAGCTTCTTTCAACAACAGCCCGGAGCATGGACATTTTCCGGCACGACGCTCAGGCGAGGAAATCATGGAGCAGGGCCGCCAACGTGCGGGTTGGCTAAGGAATGGCGGCCAGGAGGATACTGATGAAGACCCCATAAAGGTTCATGGCGTCAAACGCGTGAGCGTACTAATCGCGCTCCCGTACTGGAAGGTGCACATATGCCCCTCGATCTCGTCTACTTTTTATCAGTGTAGACCCTCGGATACATCTACTCGGGAGTCTTAGAGTTGGCTGTCGATACGTGGGCGGAATACAGCCGTCGACCCATGTTGCTCCCCCCCTCTCTTTCTAATGTCGAGGATATCGTTCTTCCCTTCATACTGCACAGTCGGTTACTATCATGTATAATGTCCTGAAACGGGGTACATGACGTTCTCTGATTTATTCTTGCGGTGTTGTCGTCCCCAGGAGCTCCCAGTTCGGAACTTAGTTGACGTCATGCACGTTGAAAAAAACGTTGCAGAGAATCTGTTGAAGACACTGTTCGGGGAGAAGGATGGCCCTAGCATACGGGCTGATCTTGAACACAGGAATATCAGGCCGCACCTCTGGCTACGTCGCGAGGAGGGACAGCCACAGCGTGCATTTATGCTTGACGCTCCATACGTTTTGAGTAAGGCACAACGTAAGATCTTCTTGGACACTCTGAAGAACATTAAACTGCCGTCACACTACTCTAGTGCTATCCACACAAAGATCTCGAAGGGTAAGCTTTCTTGCCTGAAATCGCACGACCTGCATGTCCTTCTCCAGGATCTGATGCCGCTGTGCATGCGCAACTGTGGTTGCCCACACTTGACGGCTGTGGTTGTTCGTGTTTCCCGTATGTTTAAAAAAATATGTTCCAAAACCGTTGACTGTGACGAGAGGGAGTCCCTCTTCCTGGAGTGTGCGGAGACACTGTGCCTTTTAGAGAAGGAGATGCCCCCTTCGTTCTTCGACATAATGGTGCATCTATGTATTCATCTAGTAGAGGAACTGTTTCTTTGTGGGCCTGTACATGTCCCATGGATGTACCCCTTCGAGCGTTATTACAAGACATTGAAGGGCTACGTCAGGAATCATGCCAAGCCTGAAGGTTGCATGGCAAAGAGGTATTCAATCGAGGAAGCTTGCGATTTGCATCGGAATATATAAATGAAGGTCAGAGCTCAGTGAAGCGAGTATGGGACAGCGAGGAGGATCCTATAATGACGGACATGGTATTGGAAGGGAAGGGGAAGGCCAGAGATATGGACGACACTCTAGTGGACCACATACACGCATTTGTCATTGACAATGTGGATTGCGTAGAGGCGTACAGACAGTAAGTTTAAACCGTTCCCTTGTTTTGCTGCGAGAGCTCTTTTCTCATGAAGTTGGCAGCCTTCGTTTCTCTCGATATTTGGTATCGTCTGCTGCGTTTGCAATCACTTTCACTTTAGGTTCAGAAAGGACACTGTGAAGGTCGTTGTTGCCTCTCTGGATATTCCCACATGCCATGCGTTGAGTGCCTGTTTTTTCACGGTTCCCAGGATGTACGAGCCGCTGGTAGAGGAACGCACTGCAGCGAGGGGCAGATGGCGGCGCAGACATCCTGGAAGGGACAACGCGAGGGGACCGAATTTCCCAGCGGAGCTTGCCGAGCTCCCTCCATTCGGGCTCTGGCTGAAGCAGACGGTGGCTGAGGAGGTTGCTTCAGGTGTCGAGGTGGACCCTGATGTGGAGGCAATTTCAAAATTCCCTGCCCCAATCGCCATGAAGTACCGTAGCATGTACGCATATGGTTATAAGTACCGTGTCCAGAGCGCTGAGACTTCCCTCAAAACATGTGACTCCGGCATCGCGGCTACCTTCGTTCGTGAATGTCGCTTCGGCATCCGAGATCAGAATCCGGTTTTCGCACCTGTCGAATACGTAGGGAGCCTCGAAGAAATCCTTGAGCTGAACTATGGCACTTTGAAGCAGGTTGTACTCATTGGAACTTGGGTGCGGGCCAATTACAGAGGGAGTGCTGCCACCGTTAAAAAAGACGAGTGGGGACTCACCATCGCAAATTTTTCCAGAACCCTCCCCTTCGGTCGAGACTCCTTTGCTTTCCCTTCGCAGGTTGAGCAAGTATTTTTCAGTAACTGCCTAGAGTCACCAGGGTGGAAGGTCGTGGTGCGGACTGAACCACGGGGGAGGAGGGTTGTAGCTTCCAATGACGAGGACCAGCCCGGGGAACTCTTCCGGCACGGACGCGACAGTGATTTCGCAGGTCTGCAAGTCCCGGAGGACCTCCTTGAAGGCCGTCTCCCTCCCTCACGCGGAGGCAGGGTTATCCTTGTTGCGGACGACGTCGACGACGGACCCGTTGATCCCGCAGAAGTGCTCGGACATGACCTTGGTGAGTCCTCTGCTGAGGAGTGATGGTGTGTTCCTTGCCCAAGGACTCATCATATTCAGTCATGCCTTGAATCAAATTCAATTCAGCTTCTCTGTGTCCATTTCTCTTCATCTTTTTATTACTCCTCTCTTGCACATGTGTGTTACTTCCATTATGATGTCCTCTTGTGCTGCGTCAGATCCCTTTTTTCTTGTGTTTCTCGGCCATATGTATGTTTTTCCTTCCTTATTGTTCTTCCGGATGTTCCCTGACTCTTGCTCATGTCTTACTACCCTTCAATCTCATGTGCTTCTCTTTCTTTTAAAGCTTTTTTTTGGCTTCCGTGCTTGCAGTTATTTCTAGTTTGATTTCCTCTGTTTTGATCGCCTCGTGTTTCTTTTTTTTTAAAGTCTTTTGTACTCATTGAAGCACTCATCTTTCTCATTGACCTCGGACAGGATTGTTGAGGTCGGTTCATGCCTAAATAATTCCAGCGTCTCCGCATGCAGGCTGTCATGGCGTCCTCAGGATCCGCATAGTCTCCAATCATTCCCATTCGCTCTTTGTTTTCCACTGGCTTTATCATGTATTTGTCTCTCTTGTTTTCCAGAAGGATCTCGTAGGCGGACCCCTGCTGAGTGGGACGTTTGGCGTTGACGGCTACCATGCCCCTTCAGTACGTCCATCCTCAGATTCTCTACACTTTGGGAGGGACAGTGACGTTTGGAACACGTCTGTGTTCCAACACCAACATTGTGGCCAGTCCTCTGTCCCATGGGATGCAATTTTGGAAGTGCAGTTTTCTTGTTTCCCCTTGCAGATTTTGTAGAAGGCAAGAGTAGATTAGTTAGTGGTTCCAGATTCGGAACTGAACTACACAATGCCGACTTTGATTCATGTCTCAGGGGCTTCTAAAAGCCTCGTGCTGTATTAAGTTTTCCTTTTAATGTACATATTACTTGTCCCTATCTCGAAATGTGTCTGACTGATTGTCCTGGCTCCTGGGTCCTTCGGGGCCTTCGTAATTTTTTATGTCTGCCAGAAACCATATGTTGCGCATATGTGTTCACATCACATCCAGCCAATGCAACCCCTGGGTCTGAAACATCTGTCCACCCGGGTATAGAGTGACCGCTGACCTGGGTATCGATCATATCCCGGTTAGGTTCTCTACCGTGTCCTCCTCGAAACTTCACTGCGTGTGAACGGGGGAGTTTCCCAACCCGAGGCCCCAGTCACAGGCCACGGAGATGACCACGTCATCAGCGGGAATTCCCCCCAACCTCCGCATCAACACATTTTACTTGCTCCCTGACTCGGAAAATCGCCTATCTTGATTATGGGTTGCAAATCAACTAATAGCGCGGCCCCCTGTTGGAACCAACACAGATCACTTGGTTTTTAGTTGATTCGCAGCCCATTTTCCTTGTAGTGGGATGTAAATAAAAACATGTATTACTATATGACCTCTTTTTCTTCTTACAAGATGGCGCAAAAATCCTTAAACATGGGGCATTGGCCTCCACTATGGTAGTTTCATAATGTGTTCTTCAAGTCGCTCATCAATGGCCTTCCCGTATCAAAGTTGATTTCCCCCACTTAGACCGCACTCCATGCTCATTGACATGAAATGAGCTACATAGAATGTCATGGTGTGTTCGAACTTCAAATCCTAAATCGACTTTTACAAAAACAAGATATAAAGCTGTTAACAAATATTTCTCAAAAACCAACTAAAGTTATGCTAGGCTAGTTAAGATTTGTACATAGGAACTATGACTAGGTCCTCTTAGATTCTCTCTAAATGCTGGTACTTAACTCTTAAATGAAAATAGCTCAAATTGGGTCGCTGTACCTAAATATTTAGATATGTTGTTTTTACAAAATTTGCACATTAAGTGAATATATCTTGTCATTTGGTCAAATTTAATAGAACTTGGTGGGTAGGCTAATTGGATGGCTTAAACAAGATCCTACACTTGGATTTTTCATTCTCCAATATAATCCCTAAAACAAAGAAGCTCAATTGGGGTCCATTTGCTTAAAAAGACATGTTGTTTTTTCAAACACTAAAACTTCGACTTAATGTATCTCAAGATCCGTCTTGTGAAATTTGATAAAAATTGGTAGGTAGGCTAATTAGAGAGTTTTAAACAAGATCCTATGCTTTGGGCGTGTGGAGGTCACTGTTGAGCTTCTCGTTTTTAGGGTTAGAAGGAATTTACTCAATGATTTCAGAAGGAAGTCACAATGGGAGGTCGCAATAGACCATGGTTAACTCCCAGTAGAGCCCAACATTGGATACCCATACCCAAAACCACCCACATACATACCCACCCATTCTTACGGGTATTGGGTAGTCTATAGATATGACATTACCAAAACCATGAATAACGGATGGGTACAAGTTTCCGCAACACCCTTACAAGTAGGCACGAGGGGTGCCAGCCGCTGAGTGACTTGACCTTATTTTGCTCAAGCCCTTTGAAAGAATACCATGTCGGATATCTCTAAGGTACTAGTGGCTACGTAGGAACTACCATAGTGTTCACCCATAGAGGGATTAGTAATCTCGCCACTGGTGTACCGACCTCCAAGGATATGCCCAAGGATAGGCCGAACAAACACTCTATTCACGCCGATCGCCAAATAGGTCGGAGTTTCTCTTCTTCTTCTTCTCCAATCAAGATATTTGTAATTGATACTCATGTATTCGGCAAACATTGTATTCTTTTTTCATATCTCACTTCCAGATGCTGCAATAGTTGATCGAAATAACATTTGGCTGTTGGTGAGTGCGGCGTCTGACAAGACTCCAATGGGTGGGTGTGGACGGGCCACGCCGGCCGCAATTCGAGTGGGTATATATAACTTACTCGCGCAAGCTTCGGATGCTGGCGGAGCATCCATGGGCATACTTCGGCTCTGCTCCCGAGGTAAAGCTTCCGTTAACTTAGACGTGGAGTTTAGACATGCCAATAACTTATTGGTGGTGAAAATCATGCAAGTAACTCTCAATAATTTGATCGAAGATCTTAAAATATGAATGTCACTGTAGATATTGCTGCACCCACGTGTTGCCATGCACAGTGCAACCTGATTTATAGATATACATGCACAGTCAAGTCAATGGATTCAAGCTGCTGCTTGATTCTATGATCATGTAGCTTACGTGATTGAGTGTTCGAGGAGGTGGGATTGCATGTTGCGGCCACCTTTCCATGCTTCCGGTAGTGTCCTGTTGAATCCGTTCTCACTAATCTGCTGCAATGAGCTTTACTTTCATTTGCGCTCAATGGCTTAAAAAAAAGCTTGTTGTTAGAACGTTGCATCACTCGATGCATAGAGTTGTAAAGAGTGTCCATGTGCATGCAGATTTAGAGCTAAGTTGTTCAATCATTTGTTGTATCGTAAGGAGATCCGTAATTCTAATCAATCATAGGTTCATGTTAACCCTAAAGTCAGAAAGAGCCCAAATCGGGTCGTTTGGGGTCTGGTCAGCCCTGTATTTGCTATTTTTAGCTTGTATAACATTGGAACCTTTTGGAGGTTTAAGAGTTTGTCCATAGCTTACCGAAAAGTCATTTCATGCTCCAAAATTCCTCATACATTAGAAGATATTCACGGTCAAAGTTTGAAAACACTATTTGAAATCTGCCCAAAACTGCCCAAACTGAGGTATATGCTCGTTAATTCTCAAAATCTGCCCAAAATAAATAAGATCGCAGGAACTTCAAAAATTCACCAAAAATTGAGATTTTACTTTTTTTCAAGTTTTGTTTTTTGTACTTGGAAATAAGGTTTTAAGGCATAGTTTCACCGTTTGGATCTTTCATCCAATTATTCTTCACATGCCATTTTTATCGTCAAAGAGGGGCCTTTGTAGTTGAATTTCAGCATACCTCCATGTGAATAATCAAGCATTTCTTTATGTTTTATGGGTCGCATGAGGGTAAAAATTGCATAGGCCTGTTCCTAACTCACTTAGGAACAAGATTTTGAAGAGCCTCATTTCAAGCTTACTCTTGAAGTTGGTTTTTTGGGCTCACAAAAAACTTCGAACCCATTTTGCAACAAGGGAAAAAACTTTTTTTTTTTTTTTTTAACTTTGAATGTTACGATCTCACAATTGGTAAGGAATTTCAATCTAAGTTTTAGTACACACATACATGGACAAGTTAGGTACAAGATCTCACGGTTACATACTTGAGATTACGTCAAACCTTTAAAATTTTCATCCTGCATTGAAAGAGGGTGGTTTTGAGGAGTTGTGACAATTTTGGGGGCTTTCAACTTTAGGGGTTAAAGCATCAAAGGTTTCTCAGCTCAAGAAGGGAGGTCTAGCCTTGACTTAGTAGTCGTTGTTGACTTTTGCAACTAAAAGCAATGTTGTCGCTCTCGCGACTCTAATGGTTTCTTACTAAATGAACAACTTTTATGGTATGGTACAATTTGTCCAAAGTGACATGAATGATTGTGTTGCACTCATTGATAGTGACTGCAATACAATTATCCACATCATTGCAAACAAGTTGCAAATAACAGTTTCACTCACTATACAAGAGTTGTTAATTAATGTTGCTTGGAGATTAGTGTATCACGTAACTTTTGGTAGAAAACACTATTTCTCAACTCTTTTGAGATTAGGGTTTTAGTGTGGGTTGTCGCTGCAATCAATGCCCCTTGTCTTTTCTTTAACCCTTTCATGACCAATCAACCAAATATGGTCGCTGAGGTGTGGTTATTCTATGATTGAGTAGAATCTGTGTAGAAACAGCAAAATGTTAGAGAACAACGCCGGAAGAGGAGTGTGTGCTGGATCTACTACACAAAACAACGATGCATTTGGACTCGTACTCCGCCTGATAGAGCTGTTTATACATGGTGATGAGTATGAGATATAGTAGCTGGTCTGGAAAGAAGTGAGAAAGATTCAGGGAATACGGCTGTCGAGGACACATGACACCAATTCTAAGGGTCCCTTGGGAACATGGGAACATTGAGGTACTACTCAATTGGCTCTGTCGACAATAGAAGAGTTGATTTCTTTTGGCAACTCAACACTGTCTATCAAAGCGTATACGTTTGTACAACGTGAAATCCTCCCCAAAAAGAATCAGCCACATGTTGTTTGCACAGTGATTCTACGTCAAGGCTCGGCGTCTGATGAACGTGACCATGTCTGATTTTTCAATCTGACCATGTTTGCTACGATATCCCATGTATTTCTCGTATGCTACCGTATACAAGGAACTCGGTTCTTGGTCTCTTTTCACAATTTCAGTTTCATAAATGCTCGAAATGCAACACTCATGGTGTTGTTGGATAGATCTTCAAACTCTCTACAATATTGACCACATGTGTTTTGCCCAAATCTGGATATTCTGGTCTCTAATTCTAGTAAAAAGCTTCGAGGTCATGTATACGCTACGTACTACACTTGACTCGGAACATCATAATACTCTAGTTCATACGGTAGATCTGACCCATGTTTGGCCACTAGCATGTATATGAAGTTCACTACACATTTATACGGTTGAATCTTAATTTTGACCCTTCATTTGTTCGATGCACTCCAAAATACATCCAGACACCTCAAAAAAACCTCGACTTCCAAAACAGGAGTGGTCATGAAAGGGTTAAGCCACCCATTGTACCACTTCCAATAAATTCTGCCACTTTCAAGAAAGTTCGCATGCTCTCACATTTAGTACCATGATTTGACAATTAGTGATGTAACACTATGATGACGTGTGACATTTAGTGTTACAGTTCACAATCAACACTAATTAACACTAATCAACACTAATTAACAACTCTTGTGTAGTGAATTAGTTTGAAGATTTTGACTTCGATGCCCAATACAATGAACAATTCTTTTGATGAATTAATTTTGTAACAGTAGAAATTTTAATACCCATAAAGAAAACTCGGACAATCAAGTTCATGTCATCGGCTTATGCCATTTTTACACTATAGTTGCTATATATTCTTGTGCATTGGATTCACAAAATGATATGGTTCATTGACACCAATGAGTAGCTCAATCTTTACTAAGTTTATATCAAGATGTTTCCATTTGTGCCCGAGAGTCATTAACTTTCTTTTAACTAAACCCTTGGAATGTAGCGACTCTCACCAATTGCACCATGGATTTGTCGAGTCCACCAATCGTAATTGAGCTACACTGAAAATTATGTATGGTGTTGTCTACTCTAATTGGCATATAACCGCTATAGTTTTTAAATTTTGGTCAAACAGTTTACTAAGTGTTTTCACTAGTTTGTCTCCATTTAAGTACTAAAGATAGTTGTTTGCTCAGTAAAAAAAATCATCAAAAAAGTTATTGCAAACCCGGACCATATAGTGTGACTACATTTATTTAGTGTAGTTGGGACCAATCTAGTTAGGCCCAATGCCCCCAATGTGGAACCAGAATTAGAGGGCGGTTTAGATATTAGGGGTATACTATAGGGGCGGTCTGACTTATGAGGCTGATATTAGCCCTTAGATGATGGAGAGCCAATGAATGAATGCCATCTATACATATTTAGATATGCATTTTGGTGAATTTTCTCCATCCGCATGGTAAGAATTGTGAACTTGCGGTAACTTTTGTGTTACAGACAAGAGTTGTTATGTCTTGTAGGCATATCATCAAGGGTAGGTCAAAAAAGCATTTACTTTAGGTCAACCCCACAGGGGTTTGGTGTTTTAATTTATTTATTCACATACAAGAACTCTCCAAGTGCTACTGTAGTGAAAATGCGTGCAAAATTGTGGAGTTTGTGCTCAGACAAAGTGGTTTATTCCATAGAATTTGGCGGAATTCGACATGAAAGTATTGGTAATGAGCTTGGTGGAAACTGCACACTTTTTCACTACACAAGAGTTTTTGATTAGTGTGATGTAAAGAGTAGTGTTATTTTCTAAAGTTACCTGTTACACAATTTATCAGATCTTTTGAGATTAGTGTTCCCTTTGGGTCATCATTGCTTCTTGTCTTTTCTTCAAGCCACCAATCGTACCACTTTCAGTGACTTTCCCCTTTCCAAAGAAGTTTCCATGCTCTTACATTAATAGTTATGTTTTGAAGTTTGGTGTTGTAACACTATGGTGATGTTGACAATTGGTACTATGGTTTGCAATTAAGCTTTTTAACACTACTCGACAACTCTTGTGTAGTAGAAAGGTGGACTTCCTACTCACCACGACATTAGAAACAAAATGCATAAAAGTGACATTTAGAAAGACAAGAGTTTCTGTCATTTTGATTGTCACTTATCTCAAGTGACAATTTGCAGAAATATTTAATGGGGAAGTCACATTTGGCAAATTTGCCACTTAAGACGATGTCTTTACATTTGTTTTTCTCACGGGTCAGTTATAGGGATTGGTCACTTAAGCCATAAACGCGAGTGTCACCTTTCTTGCACATTTCTACTAGTGCGAATATTCTCCAAATAACAACTTATACACAAGGTCGTGTAAAGTTGCCACTTGGGTACACTCGTGGTGTACAGGAGGACCACCTTTCCAATGGTGATAACTTTATTCATATAACCTAATTGCTTGTTTGTAAAATAATAGTGTGAAATTTTTGGCATGAAGTTGGAGAATTCTATAAAGGTCTCCATTGCAACCCTTCAAGCATGTCTAGTTAATGTTGAAAATTTTATAAGTGTGCATTGTACACATTTTCTATGCTCCATCAAAAAGGAGGGGTTTTATCTTGTGCAAAATGCATAGGGCAATCGCGTGCGACAAGGACAATGCGCCAAATAATTCCTCTCCTCGTCGTGTTGTGCCCTCCTCGTCGGTAATTATTTGGCACATTGTAATGAGGAGGTCGTGGGTTCCATTCCCCATGCCGGCATGGTGCTCACCACTATAGTCCACCCAACTATTGTGGGGGGTCTTTAGACCTTGTTGTATGGGTACCTCAAAGCCCTTTGGGGGGATACTATGTCAAGTATCTTCAAGGCATTAGTAACTAGGCTAGAAACTAGCGTAGTTATAATGTCCACCCTCGAGAGGGGGAAGTAGTATTGTTCCAATTTCCCCTTGTCCGGTGGCCATCGGGATATTAGCATTACGAACGGACACTTCATTCACGCCGGCCTCTTAGAAAGGGACCGGAGTTTCTATCTATCTTGGCACATTGCCCTCGTCGCACGTGATTGCCCGACATAAATGTTTAGGAGAATCATCCTAAAACAATGATGAGAGTTAAAACTTAAATGAAAAACGAACCATATCACGTAACCACGTGTTACAAGGGAAACCCCACGTAAGATGGGATTGCGGGTTATAACTTGTCTAGAGATCGAGCGCAAAAATTCAGCCCCATGGGATTAGGATACCATAATGTATGCTGTAGTGCACGGCACAAGGCCCACAACATATTAGTAATCATTCATCTTTCACATGTTTTGTGCCAACTTCGTCACACCACCACTTTTTAAAGAAAAAGTATCAAGCCTTGCGGCAGGAAACCAAAAGAAAAGAAAATAAAATAAGAACACCAAACCCTTGTAGGTCTGGCGTGAATAAAATGCCCGTTCGACCTACCCTTGATGATATGCCCGGAAACCAAAAAAAATAACTTGTACATGCATGCAAACCCATCCAGATTCTGCATGAGCACATTTTCAATGCACTGTTCTGCTTGCAAAGAAAATTGATCTCAGCAACAATCTTCATATGAACTTTTGAAAGTTCCAGGCAGGTTGGTGAACAGAAGAATCTGGTCTCGTCTTTGTCCAGTTGTTCCAAGAATTTAAGAGTTCCGATTTCCCGTACATGAGCCCACAAAAACAAACGTGATGAAAGGACACCATGAGAGAGTCGTGCTTTAGAGTGTAAAGTAACCAATCAATTTGATTCAACCGTCTGGTACAATCTGTACAATCCAAGTGATGCTAAAGCAAAACTACACTATGTCTAATGTTGAATAGGTCTTCTATGTTTATTTCGCAAATGAATTAGTATCAGTAAGTCGAAAGCTATTTGTGGATTTGAACATGATCAAAATTCAATCCTCGCTTTGGGAGTGAGAATTTTTAATGAAGTGAAATCTAAATCAGCTCTACACTTAATTATTTCTACAAGAAGTTGCACCTCTATGCATTGGAACGAAGAATAGAGCTTTTCAATATGAAGAGAAAAGTTTGATTTTGCAATAGTATCACAACCACTCTGTATTGTATCACCTCCATTTCATGACTACTGTCTTGATTGGTGAGAAGATGTGCAGTTTTTACCAAGGTGAAGTGACTCGTTCTGTTGTGATTTGGTGGAATGAGATATTCTTGGTGAAAATACTGGTGATGGCAAGTGCACAATTTTCCACTACTGTAGTGTCTTCGAAAACATATTTTTGGATGTTCTTGGTGATCTCTATCCGGTGTTTCCAACACCTGAACTAGCCATTATCATGAAATGCCACCCTGTGCATTGAAGTTCTTGTGATGAGTGTAGTCAGTATGATCTCGAAATGTAAATGGCTGCAAAGCTTGCAAGCATCTAAACTAGTCTTACTTCACTCTGTCTGGAAGAAGACTTGGCTTCTCAGACCACAGATTCATTCCGTTACAGAGGACACAAGGATCTCGATCTTTCAAAGCACAACCTCATTGTGGCACAAAAGCAAGTACTCGTTTTCACGGCAAGGAAGTACTAATTTTGATGCCAAGAAACCTTCGAATGAACACCCGCGGCGCATACAAGTGCCTCGTCCCATGTACCACAACATTCTTCCCAAGGCTGGATCCTCTCTCACATTCCTCATGCTAAGGCAGCTTCATAATATTCTAGTTAAGTACGCATACTAATGGCTGATCATGTGTAAACGACTCCATAGAAACTGATTGTGTAGGTTCAGGGCAATACACAACAAAACCCTGTGATTATGTATGAACAACTCTGTAGAAACTGAAAATGCAGGTTCGGCCACGACGGAACTCACACAAGGATAACAAACGGGACTTTCACCTTCTGCAACGGCATAATTTATTCCACAGACGGTGCATTTCAAATCCACAAGCTTGAATCTACAGAAGGATACAAAGGCTAGTTTACATGACAATGAGATTGGGATGCTCGTCCAGAGTAGGAGGAGGTGGGTTCACATTCTCTTTCGGCTGCAAGAGCTGCTTGATCTTGGCCTCCTTGTGCGCCTCGTAATCTTCCAGGCGCCCCACGATGCCGCCGTTCTCCCATCGAATGAGCGTGGGCACGCCCTTGAGGTGGAACCGCTCGTCGGTACGAAGCGGATGATCGCGTGCTCGCCATGTCGTCTGATCGCCCACGTACACGCGCACTAGTGTTACTGGCGCCTCGCTCTCGTTCACTGCGTTGTAAATCACCGGTTCCGCCTTCACACAATCTGCACACATGCTTGGACCGATTACTCAATCTGCTGCCGGAAAGGAAAATGCGTACGAGAAGAGAGCACATGAAGAGGGAATGAGATGATACCGGGGCACCAGCTTTTGCCCACCGAGGCGATGCGGTCACCCAAGAACAGAACCAACAGCAGTCCAGGACCCTGTACTTCAGCTGCCTGCAAACCCACTCCGATTCTCAAAAGAAAAGACAGAGAAAGAGAAACGCCTACTTACAACTCATCGCAAACGCACTCCAATTTCCAGAAAGAAAGTCGAAAGGAGATCTCTACTTACAACTCATCAAACCCTGATGTACGGGTTCCTTTTTGTATTGCAGGTTGGCAGGTAACAGGGAGATGCTCCTAGGAATTTGGTTTCGAAGAAATAGTACTTTTGATATATGAGTATGCTTACGTTTTACAATTTCTCTTTCAAAAAAAATTGGACTCTCGCGAACTCTTCGAAATTGGGTTGCGGTATTCAATTCGAAGAAAAATTGTGATGTGAGCAATTCAAGAGACGGGAACAATTGGAGATGTACTCACCTTCAACACGGTCTCGAAGTCACCAACTCCCGCATCTACAATAGCCGCAGGCATGTTGCCGGATCAAAAGAGAGCCTCTACAAGAATTGATAGTGGTGGCAATCGCTCCTTCTCGCGCTTCCGCAATTCAGCTCCTAACTTACTTCGATTGAGCTTGACTATGCAAAACCCCAACCTATTTTCGGCGACTAATGGTCGGTCCACGTGGTACAACACGATCTTTTTCTTCCACGTGTAAAGTAGTCCACGTCGAGTAAGATCGTTGTTACGCAAATGGCAACTCTCGATATTGCCATGGATAAGTCTGCTGTGTCTTCATTCTGGATTCCTTACAGAATCCAAATTTTCGAGCTGCAATGTGAGAGTAGGTGGTCAAACACCCCATTCTCAAGAAGGGGTTTTGCGATGGCGTTGGCTTACATTGCCCCATCGCCCGTCGCGGTGCAATTGCAGCAATCCTCGGCAGCATCACGAGCTCCGATTTCATGGGCTTCATCCTTTGCGCCCGCTCGATCAATGAAACTGAAATCAGGTGGTTTATCCTCCCTCTCTTGTTGGCGCTCATTTTTGCAACGATGTGGCTCGTTCTAGAAGTAATGAGTGATGTGGTGCAGAGGGCTTGCAGTGCAGGAGAAATGCGGTTGGGCTCCAGGTTCGTGGGCACACCGAAACGGCGTCAGTGCCAGAAACCACAGACCGTGTGGCATGCCCAGCGGTGAAGCCTGAGGTCGACCCAGCAGTGTTTCAATCTCTCGATATCCGCGTCGGCCTCATTGTAAGCAAGCGCTCCCTCCATCTCTTAGGGTTTGGCGTTACCTCTTTGGGTTTGGTTCGGTTCTCACGATTCCATTGTTGTGTAGACCGATGCTAAGCCAGTGCAAGATGCGGAGATGACGGCCAAACGAGGAAAGCCTACTCCGAGCCGAAAATTCCTGCAGCTCACTGTAAGTTGATCACCGATTAAATGCATTTCGCAGCAGAGAATTCTTGAAGCTGAGATTATGGGAAGCGTTGCAGGTGGATATAGGATGTGAAGAAAGAACCATTGTCTCCGAGTGCAAGTACGTGATGGACGTCGAGGACGCCGTTGGCAAGAAGGTGCTGTTTGTTGCCAACTTGCCACCCACCGAAGTCAATGGTGTCATGAGTCACGGTAAGCATTTCGACTGTGCTTGTTGTTCCTTTCGAGCAGGAATGTTGTTGACATTATTCAATGCAATTTTCTTCAGTGTCGGAGATTTCAGTAGCGATATTCATCGTTGTTGTTGATGTTGCAGGCATGTTGCTGACTGGCTTCAACTATGACCCCACTCCGATGCCTCGCAGTTTCAAAGTCATCTTACCCGGCCTTGGCAAACTGCCTCCTGGTTCTGAAGTGAAAGGCGCTTGCTTTCCGTGATGGATCACTACGGATTACCAGACCTTCCACAGTTTTGTAACCAAATCGAACATGATGCAATCCTTCTTCGCTCACAGTATGTGGGCTGCCTTGTAGGGTTTTCTAAAGATCGTCTTTTACTCTAGTTCTGTCACGTTGGTGAAGTCTTTTATTTCAGGACTTCATTTCTTGCTTTTTTGGCATAAAAGGTCGAGAGTAGGGTGGCAAGCTGGAGTACATGATCCTTGTAAACTGCTCCGGTTGTAAGGATAAGTTTGGAGTGGCGCCAACTCTTAGAATAGTCATGTTGCATGTTCATCTCACAGCCACTGTGGTGTAGCGTTGTGTTTGAGCCACTGTGGTGTTGCGTTGTGTTTGGATATTGATGCATTGTTTGCAATAAGCGAATCAATGTTGAAGGGAGAATCAATGTTGAAGGGAGTCATCAACTGGGTCTTAGAGATTCACAAGTGAATATTGGTCACATGCCCACTAGTCCTTCCTCTGCTTCCAACACCTTCATCAATGTGAACCACATAGCCCTAGTTGAATAGACTGCAATCGATGTCCGATGCAACCATGTAATTGATAGATGACGCTAAAATAGATAGATTCTGCTCCATTGAAACATGAAGTGAGAGACAGAGTGCAATCGGGCATAAATCATTTTGAGTGCATCGGTTTCACATCACGGAAGTATTATATGCCCAATGTCTTTCAACCAAAGTGGCTTTTTTGTTCACATCAGTTTGAAAAAATTGAGAATTTGCGGTTTATTGGTGGAAGAAAGATTTGAAATAACAGTTATTCCTATAGGGTTGGAGTGCTTTACAATTAAGAAAGTCACCATGAGACTCTTCCTTCTTTCTTTTTGCAAATTTTGCTACATTTGATCACCATGACATGCGCACTGACTTTGTATCAGGGCAAGAAATTGGATTTGTAGCTAGTTATTCCGATTGGTCACGTGAGAGTAAAATACTCATCCTAATCTCACTGTGATGCTTGTACGAATCAGCATGTAGAAGACTTGCTTACAACTCGGTAAGAATATCTATTGAATACACCATTCAAGCCAGATTTGTGCTATGCACTTAGGAGGTTGCTATTGACCATAGTCTCACCGAGGGAGAATATTACATTTCTATATATAAACGATTAGGGTTTTGTTTGTCCTTGGCGATCCTTCCCGGAGGTAGGGCGGTTGCCGGTGGTCATGTATACATGGTAAAAAGAGTTCTAAAGATTTTGAAGAGTTTCCATAAGTCATAAGAATTTATTAGATCTTAAGAATATTACAAGGAGGTAAATGGAGAAGGAACATGAAACTTGAAATTGGAGCAAAGAAGCAGTGAAGTGGGGATGAAGGGAATATCGGAGTGGATTTAGGAACGGGGAACAAAGGATAGGAGCTGAGAATGGAGAATGGGAACTAAGAACAAATAATGAGAACCAGGAATGACTGATGGGAACTAGGAATGAATGATGGAAACTGGGAACAAATGATGGAAACCATGAACAAGAGTTTGGAGGTAGAGAACCAATAAGAAAAAAAAATGGAGAATGAGGAACTATAATAGAGGAGGGGGAACTGGGAACAATGGAACGAGTGAACGGAGGACATGCTATAAATCTTAAACAACATGGAGAACTGAGAAGCAAGAAACCTGCATATTGATTGCATATCCCATAATTTCAACATCACCAATAACCTCCAACTTCGTATCTTTTTAAAACCTAAGTTTGGATTTTTTATATTTTATAAATTTCAATCTGAAACCTTTTTGATGTATGTGTCCGGGGGACACGGGTAAGGACTTGTTGTTCACAATAGCTTGAAGACGTTTGTGAAGTGGCATACCCAACAAACAAAATAGATAGTTTGGCGAACCATTATATGACCTCATAGATAATATATAAATAGTGATATATAATCACCTCAATTTAGAATAGTAACCTTGTCACAACAAAGGGGTCAGGCTGTTGGTTGTTGTTATTTCGTGAAATAACTCAAATTTTAAATCATTTACTTGCTTTGACTCATGCCATGGATGCGGGGGCATTAACTCCGTTCTTGTGGGCCTCATTGAAGAGCGAGAAAAACTTTTAGAATTATATGAAAGACTTTCAGGAGCGAGGATGCGTGTAAGTTACATACGACCATATAAAGTTGCACAAGACATGCCTTTGGTAGTGAAGATATTTTTCTATTTATATAAAAATTCACAATTCACTTCTCGTATTGAAGTAAAATTCTCGCCCACTAGCTCTATAGCATTGAATGACTGTAACGATGCTCAAACGAGTTCAACGAGAATCAACCCCGGACAACCGCTACAACACATCCATGTGTCTTCCAAACAACATGGTATGTCAATAATGTGACAATCAACAAAATAAAACCTCTACTTTTATATAATAGAATACACCCTATGCAACCACTTCACAACTCACTAGGTCTTTTCCTATGCAGTGTCCATGTGAGAGGGGTTAGTAATCCTATTGGTATGTCATTTGGGCATATCATCATTGGTAGGTCTGAACAGACACTTTATTTTTTCAGATACATTTGACCACTTCGAACAACGATTGAATGTGGCGGGAAAACTAGATGACGTGGAGATGAATATCTGCCGAGTTGGCGAGTGCCGTGGCCAGGGGTCTCCCTCTTCGTTTCTTGGAGCCCTCGCTTCGTACGCAGCTGAAGCTGAATCCGAGCTCAATGCGAAGAGAATGATAATCAATGGAGCATTCGGATTTGTTGCAGCATTCTCGCTGTTTCATCAGAGTACCGTGTTCTATCTTCCATAAAATTTGGAGGCAGTGCTGAGTGACGGCAGCAAAGGAAATATGCTGCACCACTTCAAATTTTCAATCTAGTCTCGCGCTGTGATCATTTTCGAGAAATGCGATGACGAGCATGAAATCGGATCCCCTTCCAGGTACGCTCATTCAATTTTATTCTCCAAATATTTGCGATAAAACTTTCAATTCTTCTAAAACCCTAGTTCTGAGGTGCTCTAATGAGCTCTACAATCGGAGATGCAACATTTGCAACCGTGCCATTTTTGTAGAGGCTACTGAGAGAGGATCGATGCGTCATTTTGATTTTTGAAATTTTGATCACTGCAACAGAGGAACCAGAGGTGAGGTCATTGGTTGAGAAGATCACAGCAATTCGTGGAAAGAACATACCATTCTTTCGCCCGAAGCGCACACTTCTCACGACTGAGGCGACTCTGGTACTTTCTCCTTCTCTATGCACTTCACATGATTTGTGTATTACAGCGTTGGTTTGGCATTAGAATTATTCAGCAGTGATTTATTGCGGTTCTTACGATCAGTAGTAAGATTGTTGTATTCTTGTTGTGCAGGTGAAACATGTTCTTTATATGCTCCAAGGCTTCCCTAGTGCACATTTCCCATGGGACGAAAAAGACCAGAGTTTCTCCGTTGTGAAGGGCCTCCATGTTTCGCATCTCTCAATGTCTAGCCTCTTCAACCTGCTGAGGCCGTTCACGGTTGCAGCAACCTGCTTGCGTAGAGTGGAGATTTTTGTTAAGAAAGTGGCAGCTGAATCTACTGGGAGCTGGTTGAAATCAGATGCTCAAACTTTACCGACGCTGGAAGCTTTTGCTAATGCGGTGGCTATGCGGCTTGAGGTCAGTAGAAGTCCTGTTACAATTGAGTAAATTTTTAACCTTCTATAGGTCTGTGCAACTCGCTACAATGTCTGTCCGTAGTTGTTCCGAAGGCAAGAAGTTCCAGTTCTTATCATTCGAGTTACTGCAGCTTTTTATGACTTTTCGAAAACCACTTCTTTTGCTAAGCAAATTTCAGAAGTTCATTTTGGTAGGGTTATTAGATAAATCTGTTGCTTTTGCGAACGAAGTGGTGTTAGAAATATATTCATGTTCAAGTGATTGAACAGTGTCTGCGCAAACCGGCACTGGATAAGGAATTGGAGGCAGTTTCTGGCGGAGCAGGAACCTCGGTCACCCTTCTGAGCCTAATGGCAAGCATGTCCTGGTTAGTGTTTGTGCTCTGCTTGTGCTGAATTTTCTTTTCGGATGCTACTTTATACAGTGGAAGCCTTTAGAGATTCTATCTGATCTGGGATAGTAGGGTATTTGCAGGGACTGAGTTCCTGATGACTGTTGTAAACAACGCTGTCCCGGAGTTTGATCTCCTCTATGTGAAAACAAGAAGTGCTGCAGAGGTGGCATCTCAGATTTTGACATCACTATATGAGCAGCTTAATGACATATGTCTTTTGGAAGACGGGGAGGTAGGTAGTATTCATTTGATTGACATCTTTGACTGGTTATGTTAGTGATCTCTGGCCTCCATATTCTGGTTGCTTCTGTGTTCCATTCGCTGGGTGTCTCCAAAATCAATGAACGAATTATCATAGTCTGGGGTTTAGAAGGCATTGAGGAATCGACCTCTTGCAGCTTCACTACGACATTTATAGATGGAGAAGGTTGACCGGGATCAAACCAAAGTGTGATTCATGTTTGTGTTTGCTTCCTCGACCTCACTCCATGTAATGGTCGTCAATTGTGATAGGAAGAGGGCTACCGGACAGTACTGCTGCTTTTCATAGGCACCCTGCGCCCACTTACCAAGACTTTGGATGCCTGGCTCCAAGAAGGCACTCTCAGCGATCCATGTGGCGAGGTAATCGGCGCTGATGCTCGCTCAAATTGTAAAGAGATTCATTTGATGGATGTTTCTTTATGATCTTTCTTATGCTGTTTACTTTCTCAGAACTCAGCTTCCTTGCTCTGACAAGCTCTCTGGACTGTTACCAGCTCTTCATCTATGCAGATAACTATGTTCCTATTGAAGATTCTGCATTTTGGCAGCGAGGGTATCAACTGCGGCGGAAAACTACGACTGATTCACAAAGATCCTCAAACGCAGGGCGCTTGACTTCTAAGCCTTCTACTGGGAATGTAGAGGCCGTTCTCGCGAGCCAGAGACTTCCCTCTGGAACATTACAGGAGCCTGGCAGTCCGAGTTACATGCCGTCGAGTCCAGAAGGTAAGAAAATGAGCAGTTGTAGTTAGATACTTATACTCTTTCAACTATGTTTTAGTGTTCGTTTATTAAGCAGCATTCCCTATTATGTCATTAACGCAATATCTGGCATCTGGCTCTGCAGTACCAAAGTCGGACGAAACTGAGGACCTCATATGCCCAATATTTCTACAGGGCTTAGCTAAACCAGTGGTGTCTGCTGGCAAGTCACTCCAGTTGCTCCAACACATTTGGCGAGGTAAAGGTGAAGGAGAACGTCAGAACTCATATTCCTCGTCTGAAGCATCTCCTTCTCTTCCTCAGGTTCCTCTGTCTCCGTTCAGCCAAGAGAAGAGGTCTGCTAAAGAGGTACCAGTATTATAAATGTCATCTACCGATCTTCTCTGCCTTCCGCCATATATGCATTGTCCTTGCATTCGTTTGACCATCTCTTCTTGGTACGGGTAGAAGAAGTAGGTCTGAAGGCGTTATATGTTGGAGTTCTTTGTTGGAAATAACAAGTTCTTCATCTTTATGCAGAAAAACGTCTCTTCAAATCTGCATGAGAGCCACTTGACTGAATCAGGAGAGTTTCCTATTCAACGCTCACAAGTACCACTCTTTGAGGAATTATGTGTATCATTACGGAGGCTCTTAGCCCGTGATTGTACAAGACCGATTATTTCAAGCCCGGAACCGGTGGAATCGGACGAGGATACAACTGAAGCGGTGGATACTAAGACATCGCTTAAGTCGGGTGACTACATGGAGACTTTCTATGCAATACAGGTCAGATTTGGATAAGATTGTAGCCTCCATCGTATTATAGTTTCTATTCTGTTCCTCTGAGCATGTCGAAAACCTATTGGTCCTTCTGCTAGCTCTAAAAGAATCTCTGTTCCGCTCTTAGTCCTGACTGCACCCTTGCAAGTGCAGGAAGGAAGACGAAGACAAAAAGAGATCGGGTACATTTGGAGCAGAGAGCAAGTTACTGAGACTTTCCAGGACAAGGATAACATAACCGTGGACAAGACCAGTCTCTTACAGAGGGCAGATGGTCAATATTTGAGTTTCAAACAGTCTCTTCACATCAAACAAGATGGCACCGACACTAACGAGGGCAACAATGGACCTCTCGATCCCGAGAGACCAGAGATTACTGAGCTGCATTCACTGTCAGGATCTCCAAGGGTTCAAACTTCAAAAGGTTGTAACCTGCCTCTACTTTATATCATTGTCGCAATCAGAAAACTCTTGTTATGACATTCTTGTGTGCAATTACATGCTCTTTGATGGTGGCACTCAGCAGCACATGGATGAAACCTTGAGCCGTTGCCGTCATGTGAATAATAGGTACAGGGAACAAAGTATCATCATCCGCAAATTTATTTGCAGCCTTAGGTGAAGAACCTCAAGAGGATTCATGGCGCATGAAGCTAAGCTTGAGCACAAACAGTCAGCTCCCTCCGCTCAATGATTCAGAACTATGGGAAGATGTGTTCGCTGAAGATGACAATGACTCAACAAAAAACCTAGATGCTGAATGCGATGCAAGCTCCCCGGACAGTGTATTAAATGAGCAATTTGAGTTTACAAAAAGTAGAAGCTTCAAGTTCAGGAAAAGCATAAGCAAGAATGACCGGTGCAGAGATCTGAAGTCGAAAAGAACTACGACAAAAGTTGCTACAGATTACAGTCATGGTGAGGGATGTGGCAAACTCATCGCTACTCTGTTCAGAGAAGATGTAAAAGCCATGGACCTTGTAATGCCATCTTCGACTGAGTTGCCATCATTCCAGGTGTGTGTTCCGAAATCAATGAGTAGAGCCTGTAGTTTATGTTTCTCGAGATTTAAAGGTATTACGTACTCTACCTATTTGGTTTCGATAGGAGGCGTGATCCAGAAGCATACTCGGTGCCTACTTGATTGATACAATCCTTTTCTAACCAGGTGGTTATCTTCTATTGGTTTGTAGGCAAAGAAGGCGATTTCAGAGTTTATTGCACCTCACCAACAGAACCAAGTGGCTGCTCAGATGTTGGATTGGCTGCAACGAATGAATTTCAAGACTACTCCCTCTCCTGCTGTTTTAGTGCAAGAGTGCTTGATCTCTTATATTGAGAAACGGGTATCTATCTGCCACGTAGTAGTCTGCTCAATTTATGTACCTGAAGCTTTCTAACTCTCGCTTTTGTTTGGAACCTTAGGTATCAGTTAACCGCGCAAACACGCTTCTCATGTGAAAATTTTCATTCTGTATTGGTTGTGATTTATCTACAGGTGCATGCGGTCAGTCAGCAACTATTAGTGAGGTTGATGGGAGAGTGGCGGCTTATGGAAGAGCTTGCTCTTCTTCGTGCTATCTATTTAGTAGGCTCTGGTAGGCACCTTTTCATATGCTCATATGACCTCTGAAATAGTATAGATGGGAGTACCGATTTCATCATTTAAGTATCGTGCATTTGTAGTGAGCGCTTTTCACTTTCATCAATCCGAAAAATTGATGTATTTTCAGCTTCGGCAACTTAGTACTGCTCATCCTACTTGGTGACTTATCAGGTGACCTACTGCAGCAGTTTGCATCCGTTCTTTTTAACAAACTGGATCGGGGGGAAAGCTGGGACGACTATTATGAGCTCAACACCATGCTTCAAGTACGTACTTCAACTATGTGCATAGACCGCTAGTCGATGTAAAATGCTCATTTCCGTGTATTTCATATCCGTATGATGGCATTGATCAGCAGTGATTCTTGGACCTGAGTATTGGTGCAAATTGCTTCATTGTGCATGTTCTTATTTTTCCTTCACTTGCAGGAATCAGTTCGAAGCTCTGCTCACGGAATGACTTCTCCTGCCCTTGAATCATTAGTAGTCACAGTGGAGTCGAATAAACCCGCAGTTCCTGTCTCTCCGAGCCCACCACGAGTTTACAATACACTGCCACCTCAAATCACTGGTCGAAGTCCAACAGCAGGCATTGACACTTTGGATTCTCTTCGATTTTACTACAAGGTGAAGCATGCAAGAATTGTCTTGGGTTGCAAGCAATACTTGTAGATGTTCCCGTCCAACGGAGCAGAACTACGATCTGTAGTTTGCCTGGAACGTCTATCAGTCAGTCTCGTGAACTACATCTTTATGCTGATGAGCAATTCAGATTTCCTGAGTCATTTATTGTTGAGCAGGTTGCGTGGCCGCTCGAACTTATCATCGACAGTAATGCTATCAAGAAGTATAACCAGGTGACGATCTTTTGGCTGAGGATGCTCCTATTTCCTCACTAGAAACTACTTTGGTGCTTTAATATCTGACGAGCCTACGCTATTCTATCATTATTATTTAAGTGGCGTCTTACAGTTGAGACAACCCTCAGTAAGTAGCCAGTATAAATCTATTTCTTGCCAAATGCAGCCTTCGGCCATTCAACAATAAGATCAGTGGTCGATAAAACTTACCTTGAACAAGCTGTGCAGTTGTTTCTGGGCCATCAGACATTCATGTAAGTAGTTAAATATCTCGCAGGTTATGACGTTCTTGATGAAAGTGAAGCGAGCCAAGCACGCCCTCGACAAAGCCTGCCGCTGGACATGGAAGGTTGGTCTTTATATGCTTCCATTCGTTTTCCTGCTGCTCAAACAAGGCAGAATATTTGGGCTTCAAAATTATGGTGCCATTTGAATGACAGGTGTGTTGTGGACATTAATAATGAAAGGCGGTCCGTTTTTTCGAAGGGGTTCTGATATCTATCGTTGATCTTACACATTAAACCTTGTCTCTTTCTTTTGCGTATTTATATCAAAGGGGTCGTCCATTGCAGAATGGAGGTGGTGATGCTGCCCATCACAAGCAGCGGCTTTTATTACAGCAAAAACTGATGCATTTTGTCAACACTCTGCACCAATATGTCATGGACAGGGTAAGTTCATCTCTTAGCTACATCAATGAACTGATCTCGTCTTTCAGTGATCTCATACAATTCTCTGATGGACCAGGTTCTATACAGCTCTTGGCTAGAGCTTTCTGAGGGCATGGCCTCAGCAGGGTCACTAGATGAAGTCATTGCCTGTCATGATGCGTACTTGGTTTCTATTCAGCGGCAATGTCTAGTTGCCCCAGATAAGCTGGTAAGAATCTTCGTCCTTGCATCCTTTACGTGATCGCTACTCGATTTGAGCCACTGAAATAAATACCATGGTAGCACTCTTCTTTACACATAATACAAACCAACCATCCATGTCAACCGACATACTCTGATTATTCAGCTTTTCTAACAAAATAATATCAATCATTGGGTGAGCAGTGGACACTTATTGCTGGTCGGGTGAAGACGATTTTGGGGCTTGCGTTGGACTACTATTCAATCCAGAGGACGTTGTGTGATGGAATAGCAGCTCCTAACGTTACTGCTCGCTGCCAGTCCGAGATAGAGCGTGTGGAGCGTCAATTTGATGAGTGCATGGTTTTCCTTTTACGAGTACGATTAATGTCTTCACAGTTTATTCAGTTCCTTTCTAGATTGTTCCTGCCACCTTACACATTAGTCATAATTTTCTTACAACCGCTATCTTGAATCCAGGTATTATCGTTCAAATTGAACGTAGGTCACTTCCCTCACTTGAGCGACCTGGTGACACGAATCAATTACAACTATTACTACATGACAGTGGAGGGTCAAATTCTTACTCCGATTCCAGATGCTCAAGGCCACTTATCACGACGAGCCTCACGTCGATAGCTTAATACCAGCCTGAGATCTAGGGTTTCCTTCTCTCCATTTCTGAGTCAATGTTGGCTCATTTCAAACCCGGATCAAGTGATGCATTGAAGATGAGCTCATTTTGCACCGAATGGTCAACCCTGAGTGAAAGTCTTAAGGAGGTTATTATGGAAGACAAGGTCAGACTACCAGCAATCTGAAGCGTACACTTCGACTTCCACTTGAACCTCGGCTATTTTTTGGCGCTGGATGAGTACAAGCCTTTTCAGGACTGGGCACAAATCCCATGGTGGCCGCTGCAAGATTCTAAAGAGACTGCTCTTTTGGTCCACATGGAGGGAGGGATGATGCGAGTGTGTCTTCAGATCAACGGTGGCCCACATGATTGTCTTGAAATCAACGAAATGCTGTTGAAATGTTCAAGCTCAGCTCTGGTGCTGAGTGAGTGAGAGTACTTGCATGTTCGTATGATTCCTTTCCTCGGACAAGTACGTTGTAATCAGTTGGTACCGGTATTTTTATTTTGGCACCTGCAGAGATCCAGGGCCACATGGAAGTTGTGCCGCTTGGCTGGATTTGAGAGGGTGGAGAAGGACATGCAACCTGCTGCCTGACACTCCATCTTGTTGTACGTTTTAGAGGCATGGTTGCAGGAGGATCGATTTTGCAACGGCATAGACTTCGCTTTCATCTTTTGTGCTTTCTAGCGTGCTACTACGTTCGTTTTACTCTCAAACGACTATCTTCCATTCGTTTAGCCCCGTTTGGCGATTTTGTACTTTCCATTTTCAGGTGTGGAAATCACACTCTTTTGGAAGACTTTCATCATGGTGAAGATTTCAATATACCGTGAATCTTTGAAGATGTATGAAGGGGATCTCGTTTGAAATAGAAATGCGTTGTATACAACTGAATCTAGCACCATGAAGCATGCCCTTTACCCCTAGCATGTTCTTTGGGGTTCAAGGTAGGTGTGTATAAATAGGTTAGTAAGGTAATTTTATCCTTTGTAGTGTTGATATATAGCACTATTGTTCAACAAAATTTATGATATTCCAAACATGGAGCAACCACCTCAATTAAAAAAAGTATTGCTGCAACACAAATCGAAACATTATTCTTATCTTGATAGTTTCTTTAACGCTCAACATCATAGCAAAGGGACATTGATAGTTTCTTTAACGCTCAACATCATAGCAAAGGGACATGCAAGATAGTAAACATCATAGAAGCATTACAAACTACAAACAATATATCCAATTTGTCATAACATCAATGAACTTTTTTCATTGAATTTGGGAGAAGGTCTAAACTTGCACATTTCCAATTTCCATTCTAGCATAGTCTTTGTACTTTTAAGTGTTTAACCCTTAACGTTTCAAGGCACAATTTGCATGCTCTACCCTCAAAATTGCCCTCTTTCCATGCAAAAGGCAAACCTTTGAGTTTTGATAGATTTTGAAGCATGTAACCGTTGGATCTAGTACCTAACTAGTACATGTACATGTGTACAAAACTTAGATTCAAGTTCTTCACCATTTGTGAGATTATAACGTCCAAAGTTGGAAAAAAACAGTTTTTTTTCATGTTGTAAGATGGCAAAGTAATGTTTTGGGGGGTCAAAAAACTAGTTTTTGAAGAAAATGTGGTTTTAGGGTCTTCTAAGCCTTGTTCCTAAGTGAGTTAGGAATGTATCTATGCAGTTTTTAATCTCATACTCCTATAAAACCTATAGAATTGCTTGATTATTCAGGTGGAGGTATGGTGAAATTCAAATACAAAGGCCCATTCTCAACAATTAAAAAGGCAAGTAGAAAATTATTAAATTGATAATCCAAACGGTAAGATCATACCTTATTACCATTTACATGAACAAAAAACAAAACTTGAAAAAAAGTAAGATATCAATTTTTGGTGAAATTTTGAAGTTTTTGTGTTTTAATCAAGTTTGGGCAGAATTTGAGAGTAAATGAGCTATTAACGCAATTTGGGCATCTTTCAAATAGTGTTTTCAAACTCTGACTGCGGATATGACAAATTTTGGAGCATGAGATGACTCTTCACAAGGCTATGGAAAAACTCTACAACCTACGAACAGTTTCAACTTCATGCGATCTAAATATAGTAATCCAATGTTGACCAAAGCCAAATCGACCCAAGACGGGCCTCTTGAAACAAGATAGGTTAACCCCTAACTTTTTTTGGAACCCGGAACAGGTTTTAGAGGTTCCCGCAAGAGCAAAACTCATCCAACTTTGATCATTATAGTCTCACAAACGAGAAAGAATGAACGGTTCAAATCTGGTCTGTGAGAACAATGTCAAGTGAACTTTGAGATCTTACGGTTGAATCTTTTGAAAAATGCTTAGATTGAGATTTTTTCAACTTAATCTAAAGGAAGGTCAAATTTTGTGACTTATACTGTTTTGCAACAAGGAAATTTAGGGGTTAAAATAAATAATTAAGAGTATATTCATATACATGTTATTTTGAACTTATTCTCTTTGTTTTATTTAACTAGATTTAAGTAGGATAGAGTCCAACGATCCAAGGTAAGCGTTCGTAGCAGCTACCAAGGAGGATGGAGGAGGGGTAATGAGCCCCATAATTTTTTGATGTATAGACATTAAATGCCAAGGAATAGGCTTCGAAGGGTAACTTGGGGTTGCAGACCTCAAATTTGAATTCAAAATTATCAAAAACGGCCTTGGGAGGTCCCTACGGATTCTAGGGTGCCTCCTTGGTAGCTGCCACGAACCATTGCCCAACGATCCAATTGTCCTCAATTGAATTTTCCCTTCAGAATGTGGAGGACTTTCAAATATAGCGGGGGATGGGTGAAGATACGCCGCTCATCTCACCGAAAACTAGAGAGTGACAAACCGTGGGGGCATATAGAGGGGTACCATAAAATGGTGGGAGAGTTATCCCCTGCAATTGAGCCATCGTCGACCTCCCCTTTTTATTCAGGCCTGCCCCTCGCACCATATTTTGCAAAGTCAAGGCTGCAGTCACTTCACACTTGGAATGAGTCCCATGGCACCACATGCTCGCAATCGTTTCATCAGATTCTGACACTTGCAATGCTGTGAAGATTTCTGGAGTAAGTTTTTTATTCAATTATGTTTCATTGCATGCGGAGCCCATTCATGAAAGTGGCTATTCATTCGGTTGGAGGCAGACACTTGTCCGCATATGCAAGTGCTCTCCATTTTGGGGTTTCATTTCCTGGCCCTTTATTTGGCTACAGGACTAATAGGACCTTTTATACTGAGCGTTCCTCATCTAGGAAAAACATTGGAATATGGCTTTGTCAGGAGAATGGAGTTCCTAATTTCCACAGTCTGTAGTAGACTTGATCTCTTCACCCGGCACCCGGCGCTGTAGTTACGAAGAAAACCGTAGTTTGACCATCCGCAGTGAAAACTGTTAAGAGTAGCATGCGATCACCACAAGTCTAGGGTAATTAGTCAGAGTAACTGTTAAGTATTTACTGCAGTTTAATTGGAGTTAGGGGCGTTACCTATTACCGCCCAGTTCTAGTTGTGCATGTCTTATCCCTAGCCTAACTCTACTTATGCATGTCTTCTCCTTACCATATAATAGAGAATTACCCCACAGGCTTTTCACTTCTTTTCCTTCATTTCTCTCTCTCTCAGCACGTTATTAGTACGATGAGACTCCACAGCTGATTTTGTTCTTCTCTCCTTTTTTTTTCCGATTTTTTTTTTTTTTTTTTTTTTTTAAGAGTAGTCTTCAAATAGGTGCTTGTATAGTTTCCTAACACCAAAACTTTTCTCTAGCTTTCTTTTCGATTGTTCCTTCTCTAGTACTTTGCTTTCCCGTCAAGATCGTTCTTTGCTACTTAGACACAATCCTAGCTTGTCACTTTGAGTCTCATTTTCTTATGAGAGTACCTCTAGTGAGCCCCAAGGTCGACATCAACTCAGTAGAGAGAGAGAAATGAAGAAAAAGAAGTGAATAGCTTATGGGCTAATTCTCCATTATATGGTAAGGAGAAGACATGCATAAGTAGAGTTAGGCTAGGGATAAGATATGCACAATTGGAGTTTGGTTGTGGTAGATAACGCCCCTAACTCCAGTTAAACTGTAGTAAATACTTAACAGTTACTCTGAATGATGTTACCTACCCTAGACTTCTCGTGATCGCATGCTACTTTCCTTAAGCACAGAAGTCTCATTAAAAACCCTTCCGGGAAGAGTAGCATGCGATCACCAGAAGTCTAGCGTAGATAACATCATTCAGACTAATTGTTAAGTATTTAATACACTTTAACTGGAGTTAGGGGCATTACCTACCACCGCCCAACTCCAATTGTGCATGTCATATCCCTAGCCTAACTCTACTTATGCATGTCTTCTCCATACCGTATAATGGAGAATTAGCCCACTGTCTATTCACTTCTTTTTCTTCATTCCTCTCTCTCTCAACATCTCTCAACAAAAACATCAGATTATAAAAACGATTGTATACGAAGATTTGGGTACCTTCTGTGAAGATGTCGCTTTTACTGCATCGTAAGACTTACTCAGCGCCGCTCTTACCGCTCTTTTTTGTCATTTGTCGCATCTTTGTGGCTTCCAATGATTTTGTCGTAAAGGCAAGCGGATGAAATTTGGCAAGACAGAGAGATGTCTGATGAGACGTGCTATGATAACGTGAACAATGGTGGTGTGAGTATTGGGACGTGAAATTTGATTAGAGCTCGTCAAGCGTTGTTGGCGCGAGCAGTAGCAAGTGGCATAGTAGATGCCTTTAGCGGATAGAAATTCTTCTTGGAACTTGGGATTTTTTTTGCAGTTTAGTGAGTGGATATATACAACTTTCTCGAAGAGTTTTATAAATTTTCATCAAAAAATGCTTCAACTTCTCACTTTGTACAATCTGTCCAAGTTGTAATGCCACGTAGAGAAGAACTCATATAAGGGAACTAAAAATAAGACTAAATTCAAGAGTGGTGTTGTGGAAAATGATCTAAAAGGTGGTGATGAGTACGATATGGATCATGAGTAGTAGATCTAGTAGGTCGTGAGTTCTATTCCCCATGCCGGCATGGTGCTCACTACTAAAGTCCACCCAACTATTGTGGGGGGTCCTTGGACCTTGTTGTATCGGTACCTCAAAGCCCTTTGGGGGGATACTATGTCAAGTATCTTCAAGGCACTAGTAACTAGCTAGAAATTAGCGTAGTTATAGTGTCCACCCTCAAGAGGTGGAAGTAGTATTGTTCCAATTTCCCCTTGTAGTTATAGTGTCCACCGTCAAGAGGTGGAAGTAGTATTGTTCCAATTTCTTCTTGTCTGGTGGCCATCGGGATATTAGCATTACGAACGGACACTTCATTCAAGTCAACCTCTTAAAAGGGACACGAGTTTCTATCTATCTAGTAAATCTAGAAACAAAATGTGTAAGGGAGGGCTATTTATATTAAAAGGAATACATGAACAAATTTTGTCATTCAAATCATTTGCCTGCAATGGTAAGAGTTTCCCTACATTTTGAAACCTCAAATCAAAAGCTGAATTCACAAAATTAGATGCCATAAATTCATACTACATTGGATAGATTTTCAATTTCTACAAGAAAAACTAAGTTTGATTTGAAATCCATCCCACAAGAATCTGGACTCTTATAAAGAAAAAAACTCTTGAGGTTCCAACTTTTTTACCAAAATAATGGACTAATTCCTTGGTAAAATTGGGTGACTTTTATTATTGAAAGGCAATCATTTGAGCTCATAATGTTTTTCTAAAATCTTTGTTGGTATAAGGATTTTATAGATATGGTGACCAACAACTTTATAGATGAAGGTATCCTAATTGCAAGGCACCACAAGCCTTGGTTTGGTGGTTAGAGCTCATGGTCCCCAATAAGGAGGTTGTGGGTTCTACTTCCCATGCCGACATGGTGCTCACCACCATATTCCACCCTACTACAGTAGGGGTTCTTAGACCTCGTTGTATAGGTACCTCAAAGCCGTTGGGGGGGGGGGGATGCCATGTCAGGTATCCCTAAGGCACTAGTGGTTAGGTAGAAATTAGCGTAATGTGCTTCCCAGGAGGGGTTCGTAATCCCGCCGTTGGCATACATCCAAGGATAGGTTGAACGAACACTCTACTCACGCCAACCTCTATATAGTTTGAAGTTCCTCTTCATTATCTTGATTTGTGAATAGTATTTTACCTTCAAAGAGAAAATAATGAAGTTCTTCGTATATTTTTGAGTATCAAACCATTACCATCTTTCAATTTATATAGCCTTATAGTTCCAATTCTAATTCCAGTTCTACTTTACTAAATTCATAATGACTTATCATTTATGGTCTATTAACAATAATAAGATTGTACAATTTAAATTAGAACATTCCACTTTCAATTTCATGAATAACACCCCAAGGGAAATCATATTAAAGAAAGAAGAAAAGGGTTAAGTACACTATTGTATCCAATGGTTGAATTAAGATTCCAAATTGTGTTATGCAAATTTGTTGTTTAAATTGCCCTATTGGAAAAAACAAATTGTCTTTGTTGAGAGAGTGGCCACTCAAAAGGTATTAAGATCTAATATTGCTTACTATACTACAGAGGAATTGTTGATTAATGTTACAAATGTTAATTGCGAATCAAAAAACTGAATGTTACACATAACCTTAGTGTTACAACACTATTCTTCAAAACACAACACTAAATGTGAGAGCAAGGAAGTTTCTTTGAAAGAGGAAGAATGTATAAGATTTGGTGCAATTAGGTGGCTTCAAGTAAAGACAAAGAGCATCGAATGCAATGGCGGCCCAAATTGAAAACTATTCTCAAAATTGTTGAAAAATTGTGTAATGGGTAACTTTTAGTAAATCTCACTAATCAACAACTCTTATGTAGTAGAGATTAGAAGGAAGATCAAAATAAGTGATCAATAATGAGTTATACATACCATAAAAGTTAAGTATCAACCATTTAGATAAATAGTTTAAAACTTCCCTTTATATGATAAAGTCACAAATTCCTATCTTCAAGGTAGGCTTGATTTTAGTATACGCCTATTATTGTCTAGCATATACATGAAGCAAACTCTTATTAATATTTTTTGGTGAATGAAAAAAGTATAATTAGTATACATAGTCATGATGCAATCATACCAATGTAACTACACTAGATCATGTTTAAAGATTAAGAGGCGCCACAATCCTTTGCTTGGTGGTCATGGCTTATGGCGCCCACTAAGAAACCTGTGAAGTTTATACTTCACAATTACATGGTGCACACTACCATAATCCACCCAACAACGGTGGGTATGCTTGCAAATTGATATATGGGTATTTTAAAATTCTTTGGACAAGGGAAAATATTGGTTATAGCTAAGGTAGTATTGGCTAGCTAGAAATCATGTGATGTTTACCTCAAGAGGGATTAGTAGTGGCATAATTGGTATTATGCCTTCTGGCATGGACATTCAAAGGGTTGGTGGACAATTACTCTATTCATGCCAAACTTAAAATAAGTTTCGATTATTATTTATTTATTTTTATTTTTTGAATGATGGACAACAATCAAATTAAAACTTCAAACTTGGAAGTTTTTGCAATGAGATTGTCAAAACTGTTCAAATTTTGAGATCCCAAAGCAGGTCTTGGCACTTAGATTCATGTCCTGGTATCTGACCCGTCGACTTGTTGCCAGTACCATACATCACTATGTACGATACACGTAGGCTTAATGCCACGTGTCATTCGACGGCTTAAGACGCCGGTATGCGGACCTCAATCGAGGAGTCTATGGGATATTATGTTCGCAATACAAGGTGGATTAGGATCTGGAATCGACATCCCCTTCCGATCGAGACGCCTGTTCCATGCGGAATTTGTCATCGTCTACCTCTGCCCTCCTAACTTATCCCCTTCGTGTTTGCAGAGACCCTTTTTTCCCCTCCTTCTTTCGCCGTCGTCGAGCCTCTCCAGCGTTGCTGCAGTTCTCCTTCCTCGCGAACTTTCCGCTTTCCTTGGCCCTTCTATTTTTTCGCTTGCATTTGATAGCCATTCCGGCCCGATTTGTGCGGAACCAAGCGCACTTTTTGGAAGCATCGCTTGTTTCGGAGCAGTACCTCGGTTGTTTCCGTGCCCTATGTTGCATTTGCCGCGTTAATGTGAATCTGCGGATTTGTGGAGCCCGATGTGAATTGGAGTCGTCGTGCATTGGAGCTTCGGGTTTGCAGTTGGACATGGAGTGACTTGAATTTTTGGCGCGATGGAGCAACTCGTGTTATCTTGATATTGCTGCAAGATTGATAGATCTGTTTCGAGGTATTGACGTTCATAAAGAAAGAGGAAATTCCATGTTTGAAAGGGATAAGAGGGAAATGCCAGTGGTTGATAGTGCTGCCTCCGGGGTGAGCCCCGGCGCTGTCCCGTTCTCTGCAACTGCCAGCTCTCGGAAGGAGAAGAAGAAGCAGGCGAAAGAAGAGCGTGACCGGCTGAAGCAGGCTGAGAAGAAAAAGCGGCGTTTGGAGAAGGCGCTGGCTACTGCTGCGGCTATTCGGAGTGAGCTTGAGAAGAAGAAACAGAGACGGAAAGAGGAAGAACAGAGACTTGATGAAGAAGGAGCTGCACTTGCTGAGGCTGTAGCTCTCCAGGTTAGTACTTGCTCTTCGACTGCACTAGTGTTCCTCTGTCAAGATCTATTAAATGACCGAATGTTTTCCGTGTATGTTTGCTCGGAAAACGGTCGGTGATTTGACACGCTCGTTAGCGCCAGCTTTATTGATTCGAAGGTGTAGTCTTCGTGCGCAGGCTACTATTTTCAGATTATGTATGGCTAGGAGTATCTTTCATTATTCAATTGCGATATGTTGCTGTAGCTGCGGTTTTGATTGCATGGAATGTTTTCACTGAAGTATCTGTTTATTCAGACACTGCATACTAGACATCTGGTGTGCAAGTACAACCTATTACTATGTTAGAATCGTTTTGGAATCAATTATCGATTGATGTTATCATTTTTAATGAATCATATCCTAGGCTTGGATCCTGCTGATTAGGTTCCTTCTGTTCAGAGTAGCTATACATGTCTGTTTACATCGAGATATGTAGTGCTCTAACCGAGATCCATTGTCCATACGTTCCTAATTGGTTTTATTAATCCTCGACTTCGGTCATTGCTCATGGTTCGCAGTGTCCACGTTAGACCTGAGTTTCTTACTGAATGGCTTATTTCTTTTGAACCTGCAGGTGCTGGTGGATGAAGAATCGGATGGCTTAGGTCGGCTACAAGTGGCTATAGAGGGACAGATACAAGCTTTCAGAGATGGAGCTGAGGGAGGCTCATCTTCTGGGGACAAAGGTTGTGATGACAAAACCGTAGGTCCTTGTTTGGGTGTTCGGCGCCGAGAGACTGTGCAGCAGAATGGTTTGAAGCGACATGGCAGTTTCAAGAGTTCTGGAGGTAATTTAAATCGCTGAATTATCTATCTTTAGTTCAGCCATATTTCACTGATTGCCCAGTGTTCTTGAAACTTAGCTTAAATGGTTGATGAATTTGTTTGGAAAATCCTCAGTTGAGTCTGACAAAATCTAGTGATTGCTGTTCCTTAAAATTTCCCTCAGTAGTATCGTCTTGAGGATGGGTCAGTGTTTTTGTTCTTCTCGTTCGATGATTTGCTTGCACTACTGGGTTACGTCAATGAACATGTTCTGTGCATGAGCAGATAATGACAGAAGCTTCGAAAGGGAATCAAAGGAGTGGAAGAGACGTGAATGGGAGACTCCTGGTGACGTGCTCTTACGTAATGCCCGAGATGATGCTGGATTAGATAGTGAGCTTGAAGACGAGGATACTACCTGGGAGGTGTTCAGCAGTGCTGAAGAAAAAGCCAGGTCTACCAACGAGAGGGCTCGCCGGGCTGAAGCGGCAGCAGGCGTTGCTGCAGCACAGGTGACGACCAATTACTTGAACACTTCATTTTAGCCAGTGCCGCAGTTTCGAGTATATCGTAGGAAGGTCAATTATGATTGTTAGTCTTTAAGCAGCAATGTGAAGTCCGGAGTGGGGGCCTTTCTCTTCCCTGAAGACTTTCGAAATGAACAGGCTGTAGCCGCTCTTAGGATCGCCGAGGAGGCTCGAGCTGAGGCTGAAGCTGCAAAGAAGGCAGCTGAAGAAGCAATGCATGAAGCACTTGATCAATGCGAAACCTTATTGAAACCAGATTCTCTTGATGAGGTTGGTTTCCCAAGCATCTTAAACGGTTGGAGAGTTTAGAACCCTGTATCTCGTTTACTTCGAAGAGTGTGATTAGGTCTTGTGTACATGTGTACATCCGTGTCATTGCAAAACAGGAAGGATAGGGTGTTCACATATGGTCATTACCATCTAATGTTAGCGTAGTCCAGATACACAGGACCCGGAAGGGAAAGAGAGTGATTGAGCCTGAGTCAAGGGCAAGACATGGATGAGTCGTGACGGGGCTGGGGCTTGAACAGAAGGCAACAACTGTGTGTGTGGAGAAGGAGAGGGATGAGTTAAAAGCCCGTCTTCAAGAAACCGAACGCCAGCTGCAGGCGAAGACGCAACGTGTCTCAGAACTTGAGCACAATTTGGAGGAGGTATGAACGCATTTTTTAAACACTCAGTGTATATTGTCAAACACTGAAGAAATTTAAAGTTGACCTTGTCGACTTCTCTCTGAAAGTGATACTTCTACCTTCCGTACATATGACCGGTTAAATAGGCCCTGTGGTGTCCTGCTCCCCTCTTGATTCCTGACGGCATTGGAGTGGTCTGCTCTACAGGTTACTCAGTACTTACTGGAGTTCAAGGCTATGTTTGAAGGCGGTAAGCATAGCCCGCTTGCAGTTGGTCAAATTCCCGACAAAGACACCGAAACAAGCTCCGACCAGGAGGATGCAACGCGAGGAGAATCCTCTGGAGGTACGGTTGACGAATGATTATCCTGAGAGGATACCTTTGAAACCATTGTGAAGATCTTGACATGCACTGTTTGGAGACTGGACTTCTTCAACTTGAATGTCCTCTCAAACTATGCATGAGCTTTCACAAGAGCGTCTTTATCCATTAAGGACCATGAAGATTCACAGAACCAGACGACGGCTCTGTATCCAAGTCCAAGGACAGTGAGAATTATTACTCTGTTCACTTCGAGGTACACCTATCTTTATGTAAACTTTCTCAAATTTGATGGGTCAAACAAAGCGTAGATAGTACTTGATAGACCCCCATTGAAGCTAGGCTAAGATTCTCTGATGGGGGACAGTCGGGAAATGGACAAGGTCTCTCTAGTGGGAAATGAGACATCCTGAATGTGGTTGTTGATTCTCCTGGGCCCTGTTCATTCGACAGATTAGTTCCTTCTCTTCCCTTTCTCATAGTATCCGATAAGTTGTATTCTTGAAGTGCTTGTGCAAGCCACGAAAGTGAAACACTGTCAAGTACAGGATTTAGCAATTTTGTTGGAATATGCTGCACTTTGTCGTGATGCCAGAGGTTATATTCATCTACAAGTTGCTCGTGGTCTACAGTCAACCCTCTATTTTACTCTCCGGAGTAAAATTTCCATAACATTTACAGTGAGTTGACAGTTATAGAGGGAGCTTGTAAGATGCTTAACAAATATAAATTTATTCCAATTGTGGGGGGGTGAGTTTTGCATAATTATCAGATATAAATTATGTTTGTCAAACCCATCTTTTAATGCAAGCAATCTGGGCCAACTTGTGGAGGAATTGGCATTTGTCAAGCTGAGGAATCCACGATGGAGAGAATAGAACTGCCAGCCTAGGGTTCAAAAGAATGTTTTCACCTACGATTTTTATTAGGTGCTTCCTATATCACAAGGTATGTGAAAGTATTTTAAAAAATCAAATTTCAAACCAAGAACTGTTTAACGCATTTTTTTTAACAGATTTCTTAAAGGTTCTGTTGTTTTATTTTAGTTTTCAAGCCCAAAGATTGAAATCTATGTCTTCTGAAATTCTTTTTTTGGAAATATGTTTATTATGATACTTCTACTCAAAATTTCAAAAATTCCAAGTTCATGCTTTTACAGATTTTTCAAGAGCATCTTTCAAAATTAACAAAGTTTGCAAAAAAACTTGACACATCAACTTTGAACGTTGTGATCACACAAACAAGAAAGATCCAAGGGTTGAAATTTGACACTGTTAGTGCAAGTACTCATTTTGAAAATCTGACTATTGGAAATATCAAAAAAGTAGAAAAATATTTAATTATACCTCAACCTGCAAAGTGCTCAAAAGATTGCAAGTATTCAAATTCGAAGGCTCATAACAAGTTTGGTCCTTTGGGGTCAAACGATCATATAACTCATATGTACTCATTATCACCAACCTCATCCTTTCCATCCTTTCGTGCACCTCATCCTTGGGTGCCAAAGCACGAGCCAAACGATGAGGTGCACGAAAGGATGACGATCAAAGTGTGATAATGAAGGGGGTTACTGAGTATGTGCGAGCGCCCAAAGCGTGACCTGTACAAGCAATGTGGGTCATTACAAATATTCAGCCACAAAATATATGAGAACTGAGATCAAATTACAGCTCGGAAAACATGATCATAATAGACCAAATTGCTACAACTCATTTCTTAAACGTCCTACGATTTCTTGAGAACGTTTGATCTGATCTGCCAACTTTGCCGCCAGCTCTGAGTCAGCTCGAAGAGAGAGCTGCTGATGCAACTGCAAACACATAGCTTCAGTCTCAGAAATGGAAGCCTGCAATTTTTCTAATGCACTGTCCGTCTTAAAAGACTTCTGTAACGACTGATGAGATGGGGAACACCCGTCGCTGAATCGCCGACTTCTCTCCTTGTCTGGCGTAAGTACTCGGTCCAAACCACCACTACCTGCACTTACCAACGGAGACGCTCAATGCCAGTACAAGTTCATCAACCCAACTTCCAAGGCCACATTCGTATCACCATATGTTACAGACTGCCTCAATTACGATACGGTTGGCCAGCTTAAAACCAGTAAAAATTCATTAGAATACCACCGGCAGATTTCTACAAGAAAAAATGAATGTGGACATCTGAATTTTCCTAAATAATATTCACTTTTTACCCGGGTAGCGATCATCATCCCAATTTGCAGACAGGTATTTGTAGCGTGTGACAGATGTTCTGAAGTAAATTGAAATAAAAAATAAAGTTAACACTTATTATTCATTCAATAACCACTTACCGAATTCTGATATCTGGTCAATAGCACTTTGGCCAATCGTCTTGTGTAGCTGGAGGACTTTTAAGCCGCCAGCAGCAATTCGACTAGCTGATTCGATCTCTGATCGTAAGAGATCGATCACGTACTCTCCTTCTCGTCTGGTTGCCTCCATCTCCACCTGTGTGCAGGCAAGGTTTTCAATGAAGATACAGATAGACACTTATGGAGTATTTGAGTCATCAAGCGGGCTTCAAGAAATTTATTACGACCGACATCATCAGTTCTGATGATGATGGCAGGCATGAGTGCAGCAACAAAGCCTCACTAGTCCGTTACCTATTAAGGCAATAACCCTTCTTCATTGGAACCACCTAAGAATACAACAAGGTCTCCAATGATGTTGAACTGTTAAGAGAGCTTGAAATGAACTCCCCTTGAGCGTTAAAAGGTCTCATCGCGCAGTATTCAAACTGAGGCCTCCCAATGATTGATGTAACTACACGATCCTCTAGTTATGAAGAAGTTTTTCTACGATTTAATTGTACGACAACCTTCTGTTATTTGAAAGTTCGCAATAAAACTTGTTGCTAGGGTTGAAGTTTCAGGATAACAATGAAGGTAAAAATAACAGATAACAGATGAACAAATATATAACGAATCGACATGGGTCCTTGTTGCTTACCGGTTCTCTAACAGCAGCTTTGCAGATCTTCACGACCCATCTTCCCATGCCGACATTAATGCCACCGTCATCTTCAGACTCTTCAAGTCGGATCTCAAAATCGAAACCACTTTTGCTTGTCACTCTTGGATCTGCTCCACAAGATGAACCTGAATACGAATGCGATGGAACTGAACTATCTTCGCTACTGCTCGTATGTAAGTCTACATCGTCTGATCCATCAAGATCACCTGCACCAATTTGGGTATCATTGAAGGCGCTTGACTGCATGCCTCTACAATCCGAGTACTCTATAGCACTACTCACTTGTGCACTGTCTGAGACATCTCTGAGTGAACGGCTGCCACTGAACCGAGGCTTCAAAGCCTGGAAACCTTCAATTTGCAACTGCAGATAGGCACGAACTCATATCAGCGAGTGGAGAACAGTCTGACCTCACCAGCGATACAATCTTGAAACTACTTACCACTAAACTTTGCACAAGGCTTGATCTTGATCCTTGTCTTCCAGCCCTTTGATTACCAGCCTTCTTATCACCCTGCGCTTTAAAACTCAGACAGCGGAAAGTGGAATGCCAGCACCTGTCCGGACGAAATAATGGAACTCCCTGACCTACAGAAATTCTTCCAAGCTCAGGAATACTCTCTCCAACTTCCAAGGCGAACAGCCAGTCAAGTAGATGAATCTCAAACTCGACGTCGTCCAGTATGCCATCAGTAGGTTCTTGAACTTTATTGGTCTTCCCTCTGTCACCTGAAAATTTGCTAGAACAAGGAATGGTGAATTGAATGTTCCAACAGTAAACTGCAGTTAAAAGCCTACAACCAGAATGTCTCAGTAACCCCTATACTTGGTCAGGCTGCCTCTTTCGAGATATCCTGTACAATAAGACAAGGAAACGCACACGTACCTTCCCTTCCCGCTTTAGTATCAGGTCTTAAAAGATTCGCAAGCGGGCTTCTTGACAAACACGTAATCAGCTTCTCAACTTCTGGACCGGGGCCTCCATCGGCATCAAATACACCAAAACGATGCAACAAAGCTTCATTATATTTCATGCCTCCACCCAGTCGTACTCCACCCACTTTTGCAACGATTCTCAAGCTGTGGCATTCAGCATCTTGTTCTTTAAGAGGGATGACATTCTTCACACTGATATCAAGAAATGGCAGCCTTTTCACTCTCTGCGATTCACCTCGAGCAGTTGGAACCATGCTGCCTCTTTCCTCACCAATCCAAAATACGGTACGCATCTCTGGCATCCTTTGTCTACATAATGAAGACCTTCCTGCTAGTGGTGACGAGTTCAAGGGTACTGATTGCATCAGAACATCACCACATGTATCGCTGGAATCCACACTAGGATAACTCATAGGAGATGCTAGAGGAAAAGTATCATTAGAGTCTCTTAACCCTGACATCCGGGTTAGGACAATGCCATTGTGCGATTTATGTCCTGGAGGAATACACAACTCTGTTTCCACACAATCGATACGTATGCCTCGCCAACATAGAGTTAAAGATATCACAGCTGCAGCCGCGAGGGTCTGGTGCGTGACGTTCAAATCTATATCTCTGCTTAATATGTGAACCAAAGGAGGCCCTTCGGAAGCAACCTTTTCAAGAACCGACTCCAAGAGCTTTATCTCCAGGGTTCTTAAGCTCAAGAATACTGCCATATCAGGAGGCACGATTTCTGCTACATCAGCCAGTGATTCGACTTCTGCCAAATTCTTCAGAGAGCCTTTTTTAGTTGAGCAACTCTTCTTCTGAGTAAGAACTTTCAACTCCCGAAGAAGCAAGTCACTTACAATACCCAGATACGAGTACATCCTTAGTACAAACAAAAACTGCTCACTCGATGTGTTGGAAACATACTTTGCACAGGTAATTCCTAACCTCACAATTCCACCTGCATCATGCGCAATGATCCTCATGAGCAAACATGGTCACTGTCATAAGCACTTGGTGTGAACAGGTACTCCATTAGACCCAAGATGCACGGCTTTTGGCTCAGAATTCAGGTACAAATGAGGTTATTGAGAACGTTAAGTCCTTCCTCGACATGACAAGGAGAACGACGTTCAACTCTCGAAGATAAGCTTCAGGTTAGACTCAGATATGTAAGACGAAACAAAACTCCATCTAGTCTAAAATCTGAGTGATCGTGGCTATCGCTCGAAGAAAGCATGCAAGCAATTTGGGTTTGCGTGGTCCTTTGAGGTTAACACTATTCAAACCCACCTTATCTGCTGTCAAGAACTATCACGCAGAGTCTTGCATCTTAAAGAAAGAATGTGATGGATGCTTCCTCACCAGAGGGAGGAATATCAACCAGTGGACGCCCATCCGCGGTAGCCATGGCAACTTCGAAACACAGCTCATTCATTTCCACACAGCGCCACAAGCCAGCGGCCCAGTCACCAGCAGTTTCACGTTGAAAGGTATTATCACAACCCTTTGTTTCAAGAGCTATGCTCAAATGCGCAGCGTCAAGTACCCACCTGGTTCAGCAGAGGAAGCTACTTCACAAAAAGCATATATGTAGGTCTATAGTTGCTCAGTAGAGATTTGAACGAAGGCAGAAATTGAAAAACAAGAAGTGGAAACTTCTATGAAACACCTCCCGCGAAAATGTTGACGTGGCGGTTCCAAGACAATACGAACTATAAAATACTCATGCATGCAACTAATAAATTTCTGATGATTTCACAAAACTCCACGAAGTTCTAAAGTACTCCATATTACGCTTCCAGAATGAGTCGAGAAAAACTACCTTCGCTGACTTGAATCAACAGGTTGACCCTTCCACATGCAGAAGCATGCAACATCCTTCTCAAGGTTTAGTACCTTAAAACTCAGAGAGGGGCTTTGAGCAAGCACAAGCTCCTCGACATGTAGCCTTGCTCCTGTAAATCCGCTCTCTTCCTCCGTGTGGTCTCCATCCAGCAGTGCGGCATTAAGTGATACAGTAAGGTCAAGCTCCTCCAGACTGATACGCATAGAATTAAGTGACGTTTCAGGATGAACAACACCAGGTTCTACATTGATCCCATCCGACAGAAATGAGGCTACTCGTAAGCAGGTTTCCTCCTGAAGGTTTATCTGTCACTCAGAAAGCAAAATTTGATGTCCAAAGGGGCTGAGAGTGCATCCACAGACCATCAACGCACCGTTGCTGAAATTGAGGTACTAATCACCAGTATTTTGCAAGAGAAAATTTCAGTGTACTGCCCATTTCATACCAATGCTTAGTTTTGATTGGTTCACATTTGTAACCCTAGAATCAGAAATTATCTTATGTGAGGTTGTAGACATATAAAACAGGTCTACAAAATCAAAGATACTATTGTGAATTGCATATGAATCATGACTCATTGAATGTTCACTGGAAAAAATATAATGTTCAAAATTACGCAATTTTTAGTCGTTCCGAAAATTTGCTACCAACATTCGTGACAACCTTCCAAACATCAGCATTGTCCATAAGATCATCGGGCCTTCAGAGGCTAATTTAACCACTTAATACCATCCCTCTTCAACTAACCACAGCCATAAGGAACGGATGGCCAGAAGTATTACCTTCAGTGGTTGGCATAAGACAACGCTCTGTGAAGCCAACTTTGGAGGAGCTGGAGCAGGTACAGTATTTACAGAGTAGACGCGTATCATTGGTGTGTCCGCGGTCTCTGGAAGAACGTTACTCTTCTCTAAAGGATATATTCTGGGCCATAGCTTTTCACTAGCTGGATACATACGTAAAAGCATAGAATTAAGTAACAAAAAGTTCGCAAAGTAAAACCCACGTCACGCTGCTACGGCATTGCTGTTAACAAGAAGTGCAAATCGAAGAGGCATGAGCTGAACGACCTCCTACACAGACTAGCAAAGAATGTGACATACATACTTCCCTACTACGCTTCAACCATTGTCACAGTCTAGTAAACTAACCAAAGGAGGGCACATCTGGAGAAGTATTAGACCCAGGATTTCGCATGCTAGGTTGTATGAGAATGCACGTTGGTTGCGAAAATGCGTCCCTGCAATAAAAAGAGAATATAAATTCTGTCAACAGGTACTGAAGCTTAATCAATAATTCTCTGAAATGTTACGATAAAACCAATGACCTTTAAACATAAGACGACCAATTGTAAATGGACAACCGTAAAAGTCAAGTTGGACCTTAGAGATAGGCAACCGAGGATGATACGAGAGGTTGTTCGCATGCACGCCCCATCTGTAGAGCTAGCCTGTTCCAAATATCTCAGGGTAAGTTGACTGCAAACGTCTGAAATTTAACCTGGAAGAATCAGAGCAATATTGGCAAAACACTATGTATCATACCCGCACATAATGGAGGGACTGCAGGAGACACTGAACTTGAAATCCTGCAAAAGCAACATGTCTCTGTTCGGCATCTTGTATACACATGTACTAGATTGCGAAAGTAAGGTAAGATTTTATTGATTGCATGGCAAGATAGATACACATATACAGTTCCATAGAAGTGCATTCTATAATCCACTGACCATGAATCAGGACAAATAGGGCAAGCAAGTAGGGTTGCAAATCACCAGCATCTTTTATACAGAGAAAAATGTGATCAATTCTCACTCCCATCATTGATATTCCGGCAGCTTCTGACTGCAACATCACAAGACTTTCAGAGCTCGTGAAATAGATTGTCACCTGTCGACCAGATGCCTGATGAAAGGCAACTGACTATATTGCAGATACCGGGTAACCAATTGTTCCAAACGACAAGTCGGACCTAATTACATCTCATTTCTTTTCTATATTAACAAGATCTGTCAGTGGTATATTGCTAGATTATTATCCATTGTGCCCAAAATCCACAACAAAGCTTCATACCACATAACTAACTAGCAGACTCGTCCATACTAAGTCATCCGTACCTTAGCAGATCTGACACCGACGTCTCCTCTGTTCAAGCAGACGTAGACTCCAGTCAAGAAACGCAGCAATGCCCTCAAACCTACAGACTTGGACATGTAAGACTCAAACGAAAAGCATGGACACGCTTGAAAACCAACCTACATCATCCTTGCATCATGCAATAAGTAGAAGGAATAATCACAAATCATTGCTTTGTGCTAACGAAATGGAGATTGATTTGATATATGGCAATAAAAGAGAGATGTCAGATGCATACCAGGCTCACTAAGTGCTGGGACAACGACATCAGGTATATGTAGTTGCACCTCCAGCCCAAGATTTGAGTTTTGCTCGGATCTAAACATAGTTATCTATGAAAGAAATATTCCCACATCTGCTGGTTACAAGAAGCTTCATCATACAAAATTGATATTACTGCTTGAATTAGCCACGCATTGATTGAGACAAAATGAAAAAGGTGACCCAGAGTACCATATGATTTAGAGAAGGAAGTGAAAGAGAAAGAAGAGGAGAAACACAATATTCGATCCTTTCAACGAATAAATAACACCAGGTCAACATTTCAAATTACTGGAGGAAAGAACGAGAGAGTTACATTCGCGGATCCAGTTATGCTGTCTAGTAACCGCTCCCCACCGAAGAAGACTCTCTTGGCACCGTCTTTATCACGAGAATCGCTCCTTCCCATTTTAAGGAACTTTTCATCAGTAAACATGTCTGGATGAGGAAGCAAGTCGACCGATAGCGATTCCCATTCCAATTTCTGCAGTTACCATACGTTTATCAAATGCAGAAACACTTCAATACAAAGTACAGATCCCGTTGCAGATTCAGCTGTGACGAGTATCAAAGAAGCATCGCAAGCATCACTGTGTGATGTCGCGCTAATTTACAATATTCGCCACGTGACAACCACCGAGGAAAATCAGCTTAACTCACTCACCTTAAATACATAGATTGACTTCATCTGGTTGTTAAAGTCTCTTGCTTGATTAAGTGGAACCACCTGCACACTCCCGGCGCCATTTCGAGCAATTGACAGTCAATGATCAATGCAGAACCACTTGAGTGTTTAAGATTGAAGGATGTGGAAGCAAATCGAATCTTCACACAAGAGAAGGAGTGACTACATGTAGCAATTTCCAACACTCGGAAATTTCAAACTGCGATCACTAAGGTCCTGCACCTGAGGAAGCTAAGTAACAAAAGGTGGTCGTAATGGTACCTTCCAGTGTTCGTTCGTGGTGTACAGGTATAAATTGCGCACTCTTAAGGAGGCCAAAGGAGGTTTCCTGATTCATCACCCGATATTACAAAACAGAATAAGCTTACGTTGTATCCATTTTCAGCATAAAGTACTGTCCTAGCAGCCTCTGTGGCAAACTCGCTACCGCAAATATGTCAACAATGAAACGTGAGACTACAACTACCAGGTTGCGCCTCCTCCTGCGCTGCTCGCGCCTCCTCGAGTTTCGAGCATCAAGTTGACAGTGGTTACATGTATGGTCATCCCATCTGCTAGCTGAAGAGGTCCAAGATTGTTAGAATATTGACACAAAAAACATACCGTCCACATCAAATCCTGAGGAACTGAACTCCGGCATAAAACCAAGATTGAACAGAATGAGAAACTTCAAAACCAAGATTGAACAGATCGAGAAACTTCAAAAGACAAGGAACGAAGTATCTCCGAAGTGTATGACAGAACGAAACCTATGTTCTGAGAAACTAAAACTCCATGTACCTTATCTGCATATCCATAACCAGAGGTCCTTGTAGAGGAGGCTGAAGATTGAGTCCTGCCATTCGAACATAATGCCGACCCTTAGCTACTCGTCCGCTCCAAAGAGCTACTACAGAACCTTTAACCCGATAACAAAGACTGAATACACGAAGAAGCCCCAACGACTATAGAGGACCTATATGATATCATAATATCAAAAATGATATAATGACTAGAACATCTAGGAGGAATGAATTGCCTACTTTCATATCGACAGAATCTTGTATGCGTCAGTCAGAAAACAGATAAATGAAGAGAAAGAATCCTTCATTTCCTCGCTCGAAAAATCGCAAAATACCGTGAGGTCCAACTCAAGTCTCTTGGTCACAGCAAAGACGGGGTACACTGGATCGACTGAGAAATGAGATAATGCTTAGCATCCTTACTCCGGCGAGGATGATGGGCAGCCATGGAGCGTCTCCGTCAATGCCAACTCCAGCTTATCTATAGCCACCACAATTGGCTCCTTATTCACATTGGACAACGAAGGAATCTGGGAAGTACATAAAGATAAACAAAAATAGATGAGATGAACATCTCCTGTCCCCAGAAAGTACACTGTAGTATTTGCTTATATGCATTCTCGATTAGCACATTTTTTCCTAGAACAAGCAATCCTCAAGCACCCAATGTACGTGATGATGGACTAAATACATGTCAAAAGATTCAAATTTCTCTATCTTGATGGTGATATATCGATTGTGGTACTAACGTACAACCGAAACTCGTTCGAGATATTGCGCACTTTGTGCTGGCATGTTAAAATCATGGATGCCGTTGATTACGATTAACAATTCACGAGAGAATTTGAAAAACAGGTGCTCCATAAATGAAGATTCCATGATATTTTGACTTGAAAATGCCCCAATTGACAACACAAATTTGACTATGAGCAGCGTGGCTGTCTTCTCTGAAATACCGATAACAGTGTCTCCGCCTAAAATCTCATCTTCTTAGTGAATCGTGAAACTTCGTACCTTCAGCTCAAGCCTTCCAACCCGTGCCTCCGTGACTTCCAAAGTAGGCGGAAGACCAATAGCCGAGTGTAATACGTCTCCATTGAGATCTGCATTGCATAGAGCAACAACGTCGCTTAAAACAGAAAATTATCTCTTTGGAGGAAATCCAATTGATGCTTACGGTCCGTATCAGAATTCTAGGTGTTCATTCACAGGTCAAAACGTCCAGGACTGAACCCTAGAAACGATCCAGAACTGTAATGCTCTGAAAAAATTTCGCGGACAAATCGATAGACTACGATTGCAAATACTATTCCTTCAAAGAATCATAAAGTGTTACGGACAGGGAAACAATTAAGGGTTAAATCGGAACATACCGAGGTCTGAGAGCTGCACACTGCGGCCTCGAAGCTTGAATTGATCCCTGCTGAAGGTTTTCAGCCAATGCCGAAGCGTCGATTCAAGAGCTATTAACAAAAGCGACTCCATTATTCTTCGTCCTCCACCTTTGCCTCTTCCTCTCTCGCGAAATTTCTACTCGATCAGTAGAGTCAGCTTTCTTCAGCCGAGAAGCGGGCAACTGATCCCTAGATTCTCTGGACCTCCATCTCAATCTCAGCGTCATGCTCCGGACTCGGTAACAATGATGATGACCACGCTACACTGAGCAGACTCTTCTTCGTAACCAAAACAAAATGAATGAGCATCTTCCTAGATCTATATTCCCGTCGTTCAACAGGGTATATCGATTGCATTGAGCCTAAACTGATAGCATTGCATTTCAAGCTTGACCACTTGCAAGCATCAATTGCCTAAAATTTGCCTGATTTCGACAATCGAAATAAAATTGGACTGTACTCCATTAGAGCATGCCCAGCCCGGCTCGCCAGGCGGGGCGGGAGAACATGCGCTATGGCGTGCCGTGGTGCGGCAGGGCCGGGACAGTGGAGAGCCTGCACCTCAACTGCCCGCCCTTGGACCTGCCCGCTCTTCGACGGAGCGTGGACGAACCGTTGACGGGGCGTGGGTCGTTTTTCGTCGTCAAATTCGCTCGCCGTCGCCTGTTCCCGGGGTTCCCTTGCTCGCTGTTCGCAAGCCCCTGCTCGCCGTTCCCTGTCGCCCTCCTGCCTGTAGTCTGCTCTCCTTCCGCTCCTTTCTTCGTGGGAGACACACAAACCCCATGAGCGTTTAAGGGTTAAGTTAGCCATGCTTGGACCAAATTGAACATAATTGAGTTCTGTAAGCAACTAATGCATGATTGAGTTTTACAAGCGACTCATGCAATGTCGATCTATTTCATAACTTTCAAGATTTTCTATTATCATGAGACTGAAAGTTTGCTATGCGTCATTCTTGAAATCTTATTAACAAAATAAAGATTACTAACATACGAAGAGATTGAGCATATTCGTATAATTATGAGACTAAAGGTTCTATATTTGTCACTGTGAAAATCTTACGTACATAATAAGTATTATAGAGTAAATTCGTGAAAGAGTTTGAGATTGAAAGTTTGAGTTTGAGTTTGAGTTTGAGTTTGAGATTCATGTAAAAACCAATATTGGGGCTTTTGTGGCCTTGTTATGTACCAACCTACGATTACAAAACACTAGCGCAAAGAGTAATGTGTTGTGAGCTCTACATTTAGAACATATATAAAATCAATAACATTAGACATTTACAAAATATTTAATTTTAAACAATATTCAAATTTTGTTAACAATATACATGTTTAACGTTTTTAGAGTACAATAAATGTGAAAAGTAGAAGAAAATAAGGAGGGCTAACACTCATTGGTGTAACATTTATAGAGGGTGGACCGTATTTCTAAAATACTCATTCTCCGCCCAAGTTCACAGTATCCCAAGTTCACAGTATCCACGAGAGAAGTAAAGAAACATTATAAGGCTAGTCTCACATGCAAGGGAAAAGCAATCAATAATAGTGTGGTTGTATTTTACTCTACCTACTTAATTTTGGTTTTTCTTAAGTTCCACTACTATTTAAAGTATCGATATTAGTAACTTTGGGATGTTATTTTCTTTTACTTCATGTATTTTACTCTACTTACTTTTGAAGCTCTTAAAATAGGGAATCCACTAGTGTGATTGTCATCCTTAGTCCAATTTGCACATTTCTAGGGCTCAAAAATTATTGTTTTTACATTTACACTCCTACTCATGGTAGGAAGGGAATCCCCAAAAAATACTCCCCTCAAACAAGCGTTCCTTTCCGGATAACTCTAATAAATAAATGCAAATCGTGTTTTCAAAATTAGAAATCTAAGCTTGGCAACAACTTATTTTTAAAAACAAAAGATAGAAACCCCAGTTTCGGGCTTCTTTACGGATACTTCTAATAAGTGAGCCTACCAATTCTTGCCTGCGTAGGAACGTTCCGCAGCAAATCAGGGCCCCGGTGAAACGATACTGTATAACGTCCGTAACATACGGCGCCTAAAACCAGACGCAACCAGTCCCGTGTGAACAAGGCATTCGCCACGTCAGATGTTAAAGCGCCTCAGCCAATAGGGAGGAAGCCTTTCACAGAACGATCACCTTCAAGAGGGTTTCCTTTGCGTGCTCTTTACAGAACCTGGGGAATTGAGCCTCACCAATCTTATAAAGGATCGAGGCTGGGCGGTCGACAGATTAGTGTTGTCTCCAATTGCAGAGAAGTATTCAGCTATGGCGGTGCAGAGAGCTTTGGTTTTGCTGGTGCTGGTGGTGGCCACTTTGGGGTTTTCGGCCTCGAGCCCAATTGCGGACGGCATTCGGCAAGTCACCGACCACCACCACGAGAGCGGAGGAGCTTTAGCGGGAGAATTGGCGCATGCGTTGTGCGGTGCCAAGGCGAAGTTCGAGAGCTTCAAGAACAAGTTCGGGAAGGTGTATGAGAGCATCGAGGAGCATGAGCACCGGTTTGGTGTGTTTAAGGACAACCTTGTGAAGGCACTCAAGCACCAGGCGCTTGACCCCACCGCCAGCCATGGCGTCACGCAATTCTCCGATTTGACGGAGGAGGAATTCTCTAACCACTATTTGGGTCTTAAGCGCCCCGCCGCCCTTGCATCGGCCCCTGAAGGCCCGACTCTTCCTACCGATGACTTGCCGCCCAATTTCGATTGGCGTGACAAGGGCGCAGTTTCCCCTGTGAAGAACCAGGTAACTCTCAAATTCCTTAAAGTTGCGCGAGTGCGTCATCTTGGTGCCATTTGATGCTTTTAACCTCTCTTTTGCATCAATTATTGCTTTATGCGTGCAATCATGCTTCCATAGCTGAATTCTGATCTTTCGTATGATTTCTTTTTGTAGCCTATCTGGTTTGACGCTTATCTCTACTTATGATCGCTTCTTTTCCGGTTTCAAATTTGGTTCAAGTTTTGTTCTGTAGTTTTGCCCCAATTATGATCTTCCTTTCTCTTAATTGCGTTGTGTACATGTCTTCCGTTTTGGATCGTTGCGTTTAGCCATTCTTATTCTCCGTTGTTTAGGTTTGTATTCACAATTACTTTACAGTTGCGAAGTTCGGTCCTGCTTCCGCGATTATTGGTTTATAGCAGGATCGAATAATGTTCAAGGATATTCGCATACATTGTTTTATTCTCAATCATGTTGTACCATTGGTATGTGTTTCTGTTTGCGGTTGCGTGGCATGGCACTTACGTTAAAGATTTTTAAAATATCGCAGGGTTCTTGCGGTTCTTGCTGGGCTTTCAGCACCACCGGCGCAGTCGAGGGAGCACATTTCGTAGCCACCGGCAAGCTTTTGAGCCTCAGTGAGCAACAGTTGGTGGATTGTGATCATCAGGTAATACCACTTACCACATTCCGAAATAGAAAGTGTAGTCTCGCCTTTTGATCTTAGTTGTTTCGAAAGTTGCATGATTTATTACTAAATCTTTGCCTGTGGCGCAGTGCGACCCTGAGGAAAGGGATGCTTGCGATGCCGGATGCGGTGGTGGATTGATGACGAACGCGTACAAGTACGTCGAGGAAGCCGGAGGCTTGGAGCTCGAGTCTGACTATCCTTACACTGGCCGTGATGGAAAGTGCTCCTTCGATTCCAAGAAGGTCGCTGCCAAGGTCTCCAACTTCACTAACATCCCTGTCGATGAAGACCAGATGGCTGCCTACTTGGTCAAGAGCGGCCCCCTCGCCAGTAAGCCCCTATTCTCTCATCACCCCCAAACTCTACAATTATTCGATTCTATCACAAATCGTGCCCTCGAACTTTTTATATAGTTTATTCTTATGACCTGACTTACGCTTTGCTATTTGCTATCACTTTATCACCTTCAAACTTCCCATTTATTCGATTCTAATGAGTCCAATTATGCTTTGCAGTTGCTCTGAATGCCGAGTTCATGCAAACCTACATTGGCGGAGTGTCGTGCCCGCTTTTGTGCAACAAGAGGAACCTCGATCACGGAGTCTTGCTGGTGGGTTACGGCGAGCGTGGTTTCGCTCCTGCTCGTCTTTCTTACAAGCCATACTGGATCATCAAAAACTCATGGGGCAGCATGTGGGGTGAGAAGGGCTACTACAAGCTCTGCCGTGGCCACGGCGAGTGTGGTATGAACACCATGGTGTCGGCAGTGGCCGTCGCTGTCGAGAAGTAGATCGTCACTTGGTTCTATACAGTAAATGTAAAGAAAGACTGGCACTCAGCTTGCAGATGACTCCTCCTCATAGTGGTAGTGATGTTGCGAACAGCTGGAGTGTGATGACCAAGCATAGCATATTGTGTATATCCTTCTGGGCTGTATAGTTTGACACTTCTTATACTCAAAGCTATGCCGTTGTTGTTAATTCTTATAAGTACTCGGAATCCATTACGAATTCCAGAATTGATGGCATTGAATCTGTGACGTTCGCTCTTTGTGTCACCTCTAGAATTGGACCATATTCTCATTTTAGTTCTCACCTATCTTTGGGAGTAGCATATCCTTTACCTGATAAGGAAGAGGAGACTCACAGATGACCTTGCAAACCTTTGTTGTAAATGGATGCCGTGTTTTATTTCAGATAATTGTGTGTACGGAAACATGGAATCGGTGAATGCTTGTACCGAACTCAAAAACTGTCACAAAAGAAAATTTTGAACCATATTGTGGAGGGAGGCATGCGGTTGATGAATATGTGATCGAATGGAGGTTATGTGTTCCTAGATTGTGGGGTGTTTGCACGATGCGATATTTACGGTTGTTTTGTAATCACTCGTCTCTGAGGATATCTGCGGATAGAAATATGACATGTATTCAAAATTCTTAAATATCTATTCAAAGTTATAAATATCTATACAAGTTGTCTGTACGTACGCACTGCTGATTGAAATCTTAAATTTCAGAATAAGATTTTGCAAGCAGCCATGCGAATGTGGATTTTGCTTCGTAGAAGGTAATCATAAATTTCAGCATGGCTAATCTGCAGCTGTAAGAGAAATATGCCTACCATAGTAATCTGAAGTTCGGTGCCAAGAGGGTTAATCTGAAGTTCAGTGCCAAGAGGGTTTCCCACTTTTATGGTAATTTGTACTTGGGTGCCAAGGGGGTTTCCCACTTTTAACCCCTAACTCTCCTTGAAGCTTGAAATGGGTTTTTGCAATTCCGGGCAGCCTAGATCAAGGGGTTAGAAGTAATATTTTTGCCTAAGATTTCTATTGGGTCCTCCTTATACTGCAAAGTGTATGTGGTAAAATTTGCAAAGTCAAATTCCAATTTATGAGTCATCTAGGACGACCCTTGGGTTGCGAGCCGAGATAGGGCAGCTTAAAAAAGTAACTTTTTAAAAATTTGTTTCTTGGAACATGTTCATTACTAAATCACTACTGAAATTTCAAAGTGACTCAAGTCAAAAAGTTTATCAATTTTACAAGGGCACCCTCCAAAAATTTCAAAACCAATCTTCGCAATGCCCAAAAAAACTTGGGAGACAAACTTTGGATGTTATTATCTCTCAAATGGTAAACATCCAATGGTATATTTTTGAACAGTATCAAGCATGTTCTTCGGTACAAGATCTTATGGTTGGAAGTTTTAAAATAGGAAAAGAAATTGGTTCGCACCCCCACGAGTGCTTAGGGGTAGAGAATCGCACTTTTGAGGTTTCAAGCTCCCAAAAAACACCAAGAAGATTAGGGGTTAATATAGCAGAAAAGGTCTCCTAACACCAAATTCATCGAAATCCATTTTCTAATTCTGATTTTTTTTGTGCATCTCGTCTCCGGCTGTAACGTTAAAGTTCCCTCCATGCACACATTCTCACGTGAACAAGCATTTTTGAGGTGTACAAATTAGCAATGCCCAAATAAAAGGGGTAAGCGTTCGTAGCAGCTACCAAGGAGGATGGAGGAGGGGTAATGAGCCCCCTAATTTTTTGATGTATAGATATTAAATGCCAATGAGTAGGCTTCGAAGGGTAACTTGGTGTCGCAGACCTCAAATTTGAATTCAAAATTATCAAAAACGTCCTTGGGAGGTCCCCACGGATTCCAGGGTGCCTCCTTGGTAGCTGCCATGAACCATTGCCCAAATAAAAGGTACCACAACCAAGATCATGTTCACAATATTGACACCAAATGTACCAAAGAAGAGCAGAATGACATCTATACAATGCATGGGCAAAACATTGTCAAATTCATACAGTACTTGACATTCATAATGCATGGCACCTTGTTTGTAAAGTATTATTGCGACAAAGGCGTCAATCACTTGGAAGCCCAATTTGGCGACGTCATGCATCCATTGGACATCCTTCTGCTATAGTCAACCAAGCCATATAACTTATTTTTTAGGAATCCAATAATGCCATATACAAGTTAAAAACTACTTGTACTAATGCATTGATTACCCAAGCTCTATGACTTTAGTCTCAAATCGAAGAGGTTTGTTCTGGTTGTACAGATTTATACGATAACCTCTTCTTATTAGATGGTTAGAGAAAAGTGTTTGCTTTATAGCACATTGACGACGCCAAAGCCATTCTCTTGGATTAAAACTCAAGTCCTTGATCCTCTCTGAATACAAAGCCCACTATCCTCAAAGTGTTCGAAGCCTGCACCATGTTAGGATTGATGTCAATGACTTTTCTTGCATTTGACATATGGATTAGAGGTGTCTCAAGAGTCCATTTATAGGAATTGGGAGAAGAGTAGGAGACAAGCAAAGGAGCTTATCAATATCATTATCTCGTCCATAAGCAACCGCAAGCTACTCATTCTCTACGGACTTCTCTACAAGGTAAAGCGTTTGCAATGTTGCCACTATTTCCAAATAAACTAGCCAAATACATGAAGAACAATTCTTAATTGCTTAGCACTTTGTGAATGGAAGAAAATTAAATACATGTTCACTTAGGTCTTTTTATGACATGAAGTTTCAGTCTGGTTCATAAGCCTGCAAAACCTATATATGTCAACCACTGAATGACAATTTTTAGTATGTAAACATGATTGCCAAAGTGTCTAAAAGTGAATGAAAATAAGTTCTCATTAGATTTCAACCAAATAATTTTTAATAGAATTATTGAAGGTCATGTGAATCAAAATTTGAGTCCTGGGCCTCATTGATAAATTGATTGTAATGTATTAACCCCTAAAAAGCCCCAAGCAACAACATTGTCATTGATCCAAAACTTTAAAGGCCTTGATAGGCAACATACAGTCCATTTTGATTTTAGATATGACGTAAGTCTAGTTCCTTAAGCAACTTACAAATTTGTATTTGAAATTGTAGTGTTTTTTCTGTAAGCCTTCAGATGCAAAGGGACAAGATTCTTTCTTGGAGAGTTTGCATGAACCAATTAGATAATAGATAGATAGATAGATAGAAACTCCGGTCCCTTTCTAAGGGGCCGGTGTGAATGAAGTGTCCGTTCGTAATGCTAATATCCCGATGGCCACCGGACAAGGGGAAATTGGAACAATACTACTTCCCCCTCTCGAGGGTGGACACTACAACTACGCTAGTTTCCAGCCTAGTTACTAATGCCTTGAAGATACTTGACATAGTATCCCCCCAAAGGGCTTTGAGGTACCCATACAACAAGGTCCAAAGACCCCCCACAATAGTTGGGTGGACTATAGTGGTGAGCACCACGCCGGCATGGGGAATAGAACCCACGACCTCCTCATTGGGGGCCTAAGCCCTAACCACCAAGCCAAGGTTTGTGGTGCCTAATTAGATAATACTAATTGTCCAAGAAAAAAAATGCCCACACAACCACTTGCACTTGCACTTGCCCACACCAACATTGCTCATTAGTGTTCGGCCCCTAGTTTTGACAAATGTCAATACCTAGCATTTAGAATGACAAGATGAAACTTTGAGGAACAATAACTTCTCCATGCGGTATTCGTTACAATCAAAGTTTGTTAAGTTGGATTCTAAATTAGATTGAATTTAAGTCGTAAGGATCTCGTTTTAATCCAAGGTGGTGTAACACATATTTTTGTACAAGCAATTTTAATTTTAGGGTTTCAAAGCATAGAGTAAGTTTTCCCATTGCGAGTTTCTTTTTTGATTTAAAAATTGTAACACATAATATTAAAGGTGTGTTTAGAATATAGCACCTACCGCGACGTTGTCAAATGAGTGAGGCTTTAACCCTTAAACGCCCATGGGGTGTGAAACGGGCAGCCGAAAATTGGATCACAGCATCTTTTGGACTTGGGCATCATGAATAGTGCACTTTTTGAACAAGGGCAACATGAATGCACCAATCAATGATGAGCTTGCAACCTCCTACAAGGTTATGTACAACCCCAACCTCGCTACCACAATCCTTTCAAAGCACAAAATCACTCATACAAATTGTGATTTGAATTGTAAAATTTCACTTTTTGAATGCATCACAAGAAGGTGACCAGTTTGACATCAAAATATAAGTGAAAAGTTGAGTACAGTGAGAGCTTCAGAGAAGATTCTGTTGGAAGGTGACCCCCCGGGTCACCTTGGGCGCTTAACCCCTAAAGATCCACGATGTTTTGGGAGCTTGAAATCCCAACACTGACCACTATGTACTAATGCGGATACGTCCAAATTTTTTGGAAATTTTTGATAACTTCAACCGTAGGATCTTGAAGTAGACTACCATAGGTAGTGGTGTGAAAATTTTCAACCGTTGGATCATCACTGGATGTGAGATCATAACATTTGAAGTTGACTGTAAATGTTTTTTGGCCTTGACCGTAAAAGCCGAATCGGTGGCCGTGGTCGTTTAGGGGTTAAGGGTTCAGTTATAATAGTTCCCTCTCTTATGCTTCTTCTACCCCTCTTTGGATTTTCAAACAAACACTCGATGAGGCAAAAGGTTAATGTAGACACTCGCAAACAAACACTCAATGAGGCAAAAGGTTAATGTAGACACTCGCACTGGAACGTATGTGGTCTAAGGGAACAAGTAGACCCATAGTGGTGCAAAGAACCCAAGCTTAGATACTTTGAGCATTTCCAAATTGTATGTGCGTTCAACAAATGAAGCATGCAAGAGATGCTTGCTTTGTAGGTCACCCACAATTACAGAAATTTGTGTATCGAAGTCAGTAGTTCGGACCCAAAACATTGTGCTGGGCACCATTCTTTCTACAATTGCCACCTCGCAACCCGTTGGGCGTTCAATACATTCCGAGGTCGATAAAGTTCTGTCAGAATGAACTTGACATTGAACTTGACATTGAACTTGGAATGATCAGTAAAGATGCTCTTCGATACATGACTCGTGGACGCAGCAATATGAATGATAAGTGAAAAGTGCTCTTTAATACATGTCTCGTAGACGCAATAACGTAGTCTCGAAGTAAGAGACCGATAAGACTAAGCTGACAAGAACCGAAACAATTGAATGATGACGATCTCCAAACTTCTACGAACATGAAGCTAGACATGCCAATCAGTACATTATTTGACTGCTATAAAACACAGAAATCAACCCATGTCTCCTCCTGATAGCCTAAACTCTCGTTTTTTCCACCGCTTTCAGAAAAAATTCCAGTTCAAAGAAATATCGTCAATAAATTTCTCATTACTGAAGTAGCGGACCGTAAGAGACCAGGACTCTTCGCCATCAAGCCCGAGCACATGAAACGAAATTGAGAAAGAGTAAAACCCTCCATTAGAAGAAATTGTGTGGCATAGAGAAAGAGAACACACTCAGAAGTCCACAAGAGAGTGAAATGCAGGTTGATCTCACAATAGGAAGTATTCAACTGTTTTTCTTGAAGTGGTAAGCAATGACAGGAATACTACGAGAAAGCATCTGCTTGGAGTGATGAGGAGATAACATCTACTCGTCATCATCCTCCTCCTCGTCATCGCCACCGGAAGCCTTCTTGGACGCAGCCTTCATGTTCTTGCGCTTCACTCTTCCAGGTCGGCCACCGCCAAGTGGGCTCGACAATGCGAAGTCGACGTGCTTCTGGCTCTCGACCTTGACGAGGAAAGACGGCACATTCACAATCTGCTTGCCGACCCTGCAATCCCTCAACAAACCCTGTCAATTCTCAATCCGACTCACATCTCTCGCAAACCCTATTATGATACCAGACGCATCGTTACATATAGTTTTAACCCTAATTCGGTGAGGACGGCTATGCGGATGAGAGTTCATTAGTTTTGTCAATTTTTATGCTCAGTCACATGACTGTCCTAGCTAGTAGGATAAAGCTGGTTGGAGCACAGACCTGATGTGTCGCTGCTTGATGAGGACACGGGCGTGATGGATGGACTTAGCCATGCCAGACTTGAAGACGATGGTCTGAAGGCGTCGCTCCAAGAAATTTTCCACGGTCAAGGCGAGGACGTAATCGAGCTTGCTCTGACTCTCATCGAGGAGTCCATACCGGTTCATGCGTCGCAGAAGGGCTTCTCCCTCGAAGATACGACGAGTGTTCTTCTCGTCCAAAGTAAGCAACATACGAGCATTGTTGCGGATACGGCTGAGGGCATATTGCACCCTCCACAACTCACGCTTGTTGCGGAGACCATACTCTCCGACCAACTTCAGCTCCGCGTCGAGACGCTCCTTCTCGAAGGGCCGTCGAGGCTTCTTGAAAGTCTTCCCATCTGCGCAATAGCCGAATCATCAGCCCCCACACCCTCCCAAAACCCTAAAATGCTAAGATCCCAGGATGCCGAAAGGGAAATCACCTACTGCTAAAACTGTAATCAGGGTTCTGCCCTAAACCCTAACATAAGCATTACCCACGAATTAAGCTCGTTTCTGTGGACACAAAGATTGCAGGATTGCGGCCATGGAGGTTGCGATCGGAAGGTGACGAGGGAAGAGAGTGGAAGTGAATGCTTACAATTACGGAAGGACGCGACGTGCACCATGGTGATGAAGCTTGCGGAGCTTCCACCTTGCGAAAAAATGCAGGCGTGAAAAGAGAAAGAGAAGGAGGGCTCGATACAGGACTTGAATCCCCCCGAACCCTAAACCTAGATCCACAGGCACGACGGCTGTCATCCGTCCGATTAAGTGCTTCTCATCAACGGCTTATTTTCGCTAGAGAAATAATGTTTGAGCGTTGACGGTGTGTGCGCAGAATCCTACGTGGCAGTACCATTGATCAACTTTTTTGCTTTGCTTTATATTTGGGCAATTTGAAATTATTAAACACTTAAAAGCCCAAAAGATCATTTTTAATTCAATTGAGAATTTCGAAAGGTTGGCACGTATAAAATATTAATATTTTTATCACAAATTGATTCAAAGCAAAACGTTTAATATCATATGTGTTTCAAAGAAATTAAATGGATTTGTGAATTCTTTGATGTGAATTCTTCAAATTCGAACATGGTAGTATTACTTCAGGGGAAATTTGGAGGCTAAATTTTCCACCAATGAAAGATTAAGTTTTCCACCTTGATTTATTTATGATTAAATCAAGGTACATGAGGTAGGAAACCACCTCTAATCTAAAAAACATATAAATAATTGCAAATGGATTCGAAGGTCATAGATGATTCTCTTAGGCAATTTCCAATAGTTCTAGTTCGCAAGATCAATACTTATACGGTAACATTTCAGGTAATGGCTGAAAATGAAGAGGGTGGTCAAAGATGGGTTGCTTTAGAAACTACCATGTGTTGATGAAAAACATTAAATAAAGAGTCCCTTATGGTACCCTTTCTATTTTAGACTTAAAAACTATTATTCAATGTATTCTAAGAAGATACTCAGTTTTTGACTTCGTACAAAATTGTAATATATATTGAATTTTAACCGACCAGAAAAAAAAGTCACCAAATTCCACATAATACTTGAATCCGCACTTCCTAGTATGAAAATTATTGATTTCTTGAAAAGCTTCCTACGTAGAGGATCATCTGTCACAATATTTTAGATAATGTTTTAGATTACCTTTGGGTTGTAAATATTACTCCATTGATTTTGATTTTTTAAAAAATTAATCATCTCTATACATGCGATTGTTGGTACGATTCAGTTTTACTTTATGAAAAATAAATTACTCGATTTTTTATTATTTTTTAAGCTTTATGTAAATAATGTATTTGTTTGACCTATCATTGAATATTTGTTCTTGAATATCCTAACTCCATGGGACTAATAACTCCTCTTAAGGTGAATACTAGTGACTTGAAAATATTTGACATGTTACTTTGAAAGGACTTTGAGGTACCTATTGTACACAAAAGGGATACCAAAATTTTATCATTCTCTGTAAATAATGTCTTGAATAATGTTTAACCCTTAAGCGGGCCGAATGTCGAAAATCGACATTCTGGATGACAGAAACTTTGGAGAGCCATAACTTCTTCATCCGGAATCCGTTTTGGACGAAATCACTTGGGTTGGGTCCCAAATCAAGTCTAGTTCATGTCATAAAAATCTCAGACCCATACAATGAAGTATGAATTAATGGCATGCATTTCAGTGACAGCAGCCTAGTTTTAGACATTTTTTCCTTTGTAAAATTTAGGGCAGTTTTCACCATTGCAGGGCCATAATTTGCACAAAGAAATTTTTCTCATGGTTTTTTTTTGTTCAAGGATGCTACTGAGATGAAGGTGAACAACATTCTAATTGGTGACTTTTTCATTGCAATAAGTCTAATGGTAGCATTTTCACTTTAAAGTGAAAATGACGAAATTATGTGATCATTTTTGAGTATTAATACATTATGATCTCGCAATCTATGAAGCCTCATGACTTAAAATTTGACCCACATGATGTTCAATATGTCTACGACAAGATTGTACGGTTGAGATTTGGATAACACACTTTTACCTCCACCTATGACAATGCTTTTGAGGATGTGTTCATTTTACTACAAATGAGTCAAACCATTTAGGGGTTAAGTAAGTACTGGAGACGTTGGATGAATCCAATAACGATTCAAATTTTGTAATCTGAAAGTGTAGTTGGTCTTAAACACACAAATTTTCCGGCGCAATTGGATCCCGAGTTTCATCTGGAGTTTGGATGAGATTCAATGTTAAATCTATCAAGATCATTGATGGAAGCTAGAGGTATGGTTGCCCTTGGTTCTGCTCTATCACTATCATTTTGCATATGGCGATGTATTGTTCGGATTGACCTTATAGCGTTCCCACCACATACGCAACAGTAACAAATGAATGTTTCTCTATTCGCACAAGGGCTCATGAGCTCCTTCAGAATCGTGTTAAATATGAGCTGATTGTGCAACTTGAGTTATGAGTTTGAAAACTTCGCAAAATTTGTTGGACTCGCAAACTACATGAGACCAAGTTTTGCAACCAAAACATGTACTAGATTATATTTTTGCATGAAGATCATGATGAGATAAAAGACAAAAGAAATAATAAACTTTGAAAACTTATCATTAAATATGTATCTACAATTATACTTAGATACTTATGATTCTATCTAAGACTGTCTAGAGAATGTATATTACACTTGTGAATAAATGAATAAAAAATTATTTCAATCTTATTTATTATCATTACTTAGAGATGCAAGGGTAGTTGTAAACAAAAATATACGCTATTGCTTGAGTATATAGGTACACAATAGATTCTTTTGAAAAACGTTTTTTTGTTTTATTATATAATTTCCCAACTTTTGGATACCCTTTTGTTGCAATAAAGTAGTTTTTGGATATAATTTTCCAACTTTTGAATACCCTTTTCATACTATAATTTTCCACCTTTTCATTCCTTTTGGCTTGTGATTTCTAATTAATTAAGTTTTTTTAATATATAATTATTTATGAACGAACTTGCTATGGTGGTACAATACTTTAAGCTAATTTTGGATAAGTTTTGATAATTTCAAATATTAAAATTCAAATTTGAAATATAAAGAACAAGCGCAAAGTATATAGCATAAGTCCAATTTTAATTTATTTACTCATAATGATACAAGATTACAAAAATCACTTTCTTGTAAGTGGGTGTCATTGAGGAGTCGTGCTTGCGGTATGTAAAGTTTAACCCCTAAGGTATCGAGTGGCCTAAAACGGGCCCATTAGGCTTTTGTCAGAGTTGTGTGTTATCAAATTTTTGAAAATATGTATATATGATAGCGTAAACACACTTGGGGCTTGACTTGCGGTTTCACTCTTAAACACAAGGAACGCTTAATTTCGGTTGGTGTCCATTACAAATGCTCTAAGTTTAGACACCATCCAGTCCCAATCCTACCTAATATTCTAAGAGTCGTGAATAGTTTTGGTCAATCGTTCAAGATAAGTCAATAGACCATATGCATACTATTACCTGATGAAATGCCAAGGTAATATCTGAAATAATACAAATATACTTATGTAGGTCAATAGTTTGAGTCCTTAAACAAGGGTTTCGTTAAAAGTGCCTTTTGATACGTGCACCTTTTTTTTGGGATTATTTTTGAATATTTTAATCACTAATTTTGAGGTGTATATGCAAATATATTGCAATTTGGTTCCATTTCTTTGCAAATAATGTTTCAAAATTATTTGACATTTCAAAATAGGCCAATCTCATAACATCTTTGCCACAATTACATTTTTTTCTACTTTCCAATCAAAACATTTGAAGGGGACAAAAATATGCTACACTAAAGTGAAGCACTCGCCAAACCTTAAGAGGTGAGACACATGCCACACTCGTATGATGTAAGTTATGAAATTTTAGGAATGCTAAATGAAGGTGTGCCACATGTCTTATGATGAGAACCATGCATGATTTGAATAACAATAATAAGAAGTGAGACATGTGCTTCATCGAAAACCAACAATCTCCTCATCATGTTGTTTATAAAATGAAATACCAAGGTTTGCAGTGTAATACATTGGAAGCAATAGAGCATAAACTCCAAATCTTTGTAAGGGATTGATGTGAATGAAATTTTTGTTGAATATACCTATGTAAATCTTGCCAAATATAAAAGAACCAAAGGCTTCCCTAGAATTATCTTGTAAATAAACTTTGACGCCTTGGTCCTTGAGGGGTTAAGCAAGTCAAGCTCTTGCAAACTCCCTGTAAAGCGTTTTTCAATGGGTTAAAAGAAACCCAAAGAATGTAGATAGGGGAGTTCTTTGTCGGGAGAGTCTAAGTCGGTCAAAGTTATGCAATTATGGTCACAAATAGAAGATAAATCAACGATGATTTAGAAATAATTATGAGAGCTCGTTCTATATTCATTACCACTTCTTTCCAACTCAATGTATATTCCCGGTTTCAAGTATTCATGTGTTCCATTATCCAAAGTTTATTGTCTTCACAATTTATATGCTCAAAATAACTCAAAGCCTACACACAAGTATACTTCCAATTTCTATACAAATCATTGGTTTGCAATTTCAATGTTTACAATTTCGAACTTGTTTTCCAATTCATTCAACATTCATGGTTCAATTTTGTATTTTAATATTAATTGTTTCTTCGTCAAGTACCATTTATATATTACATACTTTGTTGTTAAAACAACAATTTGTTTTACAAACTCCTTCACAACTCTAAACTCAATCTTCACAATTCACAAATTCACACTTCTTCTGAGTGCGGGATACACATTTCACTCTTATGTGTTCAAAGGAAAATAACCACTTCTCTCCCTACTTATGGTTCTCAAATTTTAGACTCACAACCTTTCATTTGCTCATGCCTTTTCATTATCCACCTTTTGGCTTAGTTCCCGTTCTAATCTCATTTGAACTCCATTTCACACTTAAAAATGGAAACTGAAAAGTAAAATGAACTTTTACTCATATGAAAGGTCAAAGATAGTCTCAAAATGAAAAAGAAGTGTGTGACATAGCCCTCTCCTCTATGTGTTTGCGTCCCCGCAAACATGAACACATAGAAAGCTAAAAAGTCTAACGATGACGCCTATCACTAGAGGATGATGCACCCCTACGATCCATGCGCTCCAATGCTCCACTGATCGCTGAATCTGTAGCCACGAGCTGAGGGTTGTCACGACGCTACTGCTGCAAGAACCGCTGAAAGGGCCGCATCCGGAGGTTGCCAAACTCATTTATCATGGTGAGATGTGCACCAATGATAAAGTGAGTCAAGCACATAGCCTCCAAAACTCGGTTAACCCGAGTACACTGGTACTGGAGTTTGAGAGTTAGCCAAAACTCTGGGTGATCAACTGTATGGGGTATAACTCCATCATTGCGAACGTCCACATCCATCCACACTCCAAAATCAATGCACCATTTGGCAAGGATTTTGCAAAATACAGCAGCTCTGTAGCATACCAGATCTTGGCAATGTTGGTGTTGTGCCCAAAATCTTTGAATAGGAATCATAACACTCCCGAGGAGTTCTTTTCAATCCCGGAATCAAAGGCCGGTTGTACTCAATAGAGTTGAGAGTAGCACTGGGATTCCATCTGTTCCTCCTTGGACGATTCTGAAAATCGAGGATCTTCCTCTCACAAACTCTTCGGTGTGGGCTTCGAGTCCAATCTGCGACTCCTATCTATAGACAATATCGGCGGGGGTGAGCTCCACTCGGGATTGACCATAGTCTTGGAGGATCCATGCAATTGCCTCCCGAGTTGGTATGGGCTGATCACCGAGTGATTAAACAGGGCCTCATAATTGCCCCGATATACGAAAAAAGCGTGTGCAAGGAATTCGGAGCAGGAGGATGAATGTCTTCCTGGACTATAGTCTGTTGCTGCTGCAGTTCGAGTTGTAGTTCAGAAATGGTCTGTTGCTCAGCTGCCAATTGTCGTTGAGCCACCTCGACTTGCCGTTGGCTTTTCTGCAGTTCCGCCCTCAGCCGCTGAAGTTCGCCGGTGGCATCCGGAACCCTAATCGGTGCCTGGCTGTCCCCAATCTGGCGTTGCAGCCCCGCAATCACGCGGCGGGCTTCACCGAGGTCGCTACGCAGATCGTCTATAGTCTTTTGCTGATTCCGATTGTCCACAAGTTGACGCTGAGTATTTGCGAGGTCTGCTTGAAGTTGGTCTATGGTCCTCTGCAACTCCCGATTGACCTCCTCCAACTGAGGCTGCAAGACTATAGTCTGTGATGGATTGCGTTGCTGAGCCTGGGCCAGCTCAACCTCGAGCCGGACTATAGTCTGCTGTTGTTGATCGCGTACTTCTCCAACAGAGCGGTGTGGTCTATCTTCGATGGCTCGACTTCTCGTGCAATCGGTGGGTGGCCTCCACAACATTCTGCTTTTCTTGTCTTATTCCCTCAGCTTCATTTCTCAACTGCTCTATCATTGCTCTGTTGCTGGCCTTCTCATTTTGTAGCTCGCTCTCCCATCGCGCTACCTGTGTTTGCAGGGTTTTGATCAAACTCTGCTCTTCTTCGTGGAGTTTCGCTGTCCTGGCTCGAGCTTCGTTTAACATCTCATCTTTTCGCTCAGCTGCTTTTGTCATTCCGTCACGTACAACCTCGCCATTGACTATAGTCTTTTCCAGGTCAACGATCCTCTGCTGTTGCGCACTTAGCATTTCTGCTTGCTGATCCGCCTGTGCAAGAATGTCTCGGAGCCTGTCCTCCAACTCGGTCACCTTCGAAGCCTCAGTGGCAACCCTGTTTTCGAGCTCCTCCCTCTCCTGATCGGTTAGTCGGCCTCCTGGGTATGGCTCTCTTCTTCTTCGATGGTTGCTTTCTTTGCTCTCTGCGCATGACTATAGGCTCGGTGACGTGCTGCTGCCGTTTGGGTGCTTGGGGTCCCTCCTTGCCACCTCCCGGTGGTGGAAATCGGGTGCTTTGGTGGTGGATGCCTCAAGGCTTCGCACATCATGCTTGAGATACACTTGAAATACGTGATTACGGGGCGGTGTGCCGGTTTTGCCCGATCAAGCGTTTCATTCCTTCTTCAATCACCTTGGTCCAATCTAGTCGAGCACCTCCCCATGCCGCTATCGCCATACGGGTAAGTTAAGTCTCGGGGCAATAGGATTTTCTTCAAAAGCAAACATGGTGTTGATGAAGATTAACCAATCTTGCCAAGGTCGATGACTTCTTCTATGCACCAGGCGTTCCCATCATATGAGGAGAAACCTCTCATGAAGATGACCTTTGCTTCATCTCGAGTCATCTGTTTGATCATGCTGGCTTGCATTCCTCCTTCAGGTCCCGGAATGTGCAACGCTTTGCTGATAACCTCGGATGTGATCAGCACAGGGCGTCCTTCGATCGAGCCGCTCAGCCTCCCTCGGTTGACTATAGTCATGATGAACGGCAGCAGATAACTCTCATTCGGCCATGGTCTTGAATTCACTTCTTCAATGAAAGTCCATAGTCCTGCTCTCCTCAAATTATCCATGTTATGCCGCCATAAGGTGGTCCCCTTGACTTCTTTCGGCATAACCGTCTTCTTGCCCTTGTCAGCACCGTCTATAGTCTTGGCCGTTTCGGTGATGGTTAAGGCTGGCCCTCTCGATTCAGAGGTGTAGGTGATGGTGTTGGGGCAGCCGATGATGGTGGTGCTGACTTTGCCGGTGTTGTGGGTGGATTCACCCCTTTCTTCACTTTTGGCGGCATCTTGTCTGGTTATCTCAATCCGGACTATGGTCTTTCCTTTGCGATTCTTCTGATCTGCTTGTGATTCGACTATAGTCTTTTAGCATCATGCAGATCCAGCAAGGAAGTCAGGAGCAAGCTTGTTTGTTTATAGTCTTTTCATTTTATTGGTGTGCTTTAATCTCCGATTCCTCCCAGCAGATCGTATGTACAGACTATAGTCTTGCATTGATCTTAATCTACATACGAGGTTTGTTGCAAGTCTGGCTTTTTCATGCTTATGTGTATCATCCTTGAAAGAGAAGTAAATCGTCCAAATATTGGTTTGATACATACTTAGCTTATTCAGGATCTTGGTGCAGGTCTGTTGAGTCCTCTCTTTCAGCCGCTTCTGTTCGTCTTCAGGCTACCTCGATTGACCGACAATTCTAGACTATAGTCTTTTCTTCGGAATTGCTTCTGCACGTGGTCATGGTGATCATCAGCAGGTTGGAATGTGGATTACATCATCAAAGTCAGCAAAGCTTGGCTATAGTCTTATCTTCTTGATATCCATTTTGCACAGGTTCATTCTTGATTTCTGCTTATTTTCGGTTCTCCTGATTTTTCCTTCATATATCCAATTCGTTTCAGACATCACAGGAACGACTATAGTCATTGATCTGGCCTGTCTTCTGACTATGGTCTGATTGTTATGCTCTACTTCTGTTGATAACCCTCACCAGCGTTTTTAACGGTGAGACCTCATGTATCCGTTGCGACCTAATTCCGCTTCACCACTCAGGTTCCTTTTGCTTCCTTAATTGCGACTCTGATTTCCTTCATCGTTTTTCATATATCATGTTGCTTTAAGGTTAACAATCTTCAGAACATTCATGATCGGGTTTGAAAGCAAAGAGAGTTCCTATCTTACAAACCGAATTTTTCCAACTGGTGTAGAACTTGATGCTCCTGCTCTCGGCCGTTTGTTGCATACTCAGTATTCTCCCTTCTGCAGCTTCGATAGCTCGATCCCTTCCACCAGGCTATAGTCTTGCACGTTTTCACTTCTGCGACCACGTCTTGGCTGAGTTCTCGTCACCTCCTGATCAGCTTGCCCGAAGTGGCTCTGTGTACCACAATCCTGACTATAGTCTTTTTACTCACTCATTTGCCCTTGGTTATGGCAGAAGCTCTCTCTCTCTCCACTGATTCTCACTCGCCACGTCTCAATGCTCGAAGGAAACGAACTTGTGAAAATAGGAAATGGGAGAAGGTGGAGCTGCTGGTTGCAAGAAGTGCCCTAACTGCCTGCAACTGCTTCCCATGGTGTCTCCTCACCGGACAGACTATAGTCATTTCACTAATGTCATGACTGCCCATAATGGCCATGCAGATTCGCCGTTCATATTTTAAGACTATAGTCGATTTTTTTTTTACCCCCTTGGTTAATAATGATTAGCTGTACTGATTCGCCATTTTCAATCCCTTTAATAATTTAATAATAGGCCTTTTTATTCATTCCAATCTTACTAATCTGATAGAATATAGTATAGAATACTAGAATTTAGTATTGTTATGCTTGTATGTTTTGATTTAGAATTTAATGTAAGCCTTGCAAAAAGGTAGATAATTCACTGTTTTTGCCAATTTCTTTTAGTGTTTTCAATCATATCTTCTAGCTTTCTTTAAAATTCTAGATTGAAGATTTTCCGCTTTTACGTATATTTTCATGGATTCATGAAGTAATTTGGATATTGTATGACACTTGTTCCTCTAATCCATATTGATTTGAATTATATATTCACCTTTGAAAATGATACGTTATCTTCGTTTGCACATAGTCTTTATATTCCATCTCATAAGATTTGTAAGTTTGCCTATCTACCATTCATTTGAAGGGATTATAGTCATGATAACTATAATACATTTCACGCCCTTGGAAGTAGACTACAAATTTTATTAAAGTGCTATGTTTTACAAGTATTCATTATGAGTAATATTTAGTGTTTTATACACTATCGTATATTCTATTGTTTATGGCATTTGTCATCATTGAATTTTATGCTTGTTCTCCTAAGTTCCCTATAATTTGTAATATTTATTTGCAAATTATAATTGTTGTATACTATTTGAGTATATATTTCTTGAATCTAAGTGAATATATTTATGTTTAAATTGCATGCCTCCCCCCCAATTAGCATAAAACTTGTCCTCAAGTTTGATATAACTTAAGGCGATTTCCGTTGTAGCGTGTGGGGTGAATATTGCCTTGTAAATCTTGCAGGTCCATAGAACCATTTGCATAATCTTTATAAATTTTGTATGGACCAAACCACCGCATTATGAATTTCCCTGGAAATTTTTGAAAACGACTATCATATAATAATACCAAATCTCCAACTTTGAGTTCTTTGGGTTTAAGTTTGCTATCGTAATAGCTTTTACGCCTATTTTGGATTGATGCCATATGTAAATAAGCTTGGGCTCTTTTTTCGTCCAATTGTTCTAACTCATAACATCTGTGTTTTAAGGATTTGACATCGTCCAATCTATTGTCAATCGCTATACGTAATGATTGAATTTCGAATTCAATCGGCAAAATGGCCTCTTGACCATAAACAAGTTGGAATGGAGTATGTTTTGTGGTTACTTTGTATGCCGTGCGATAAGCCCATGAGGCATCAAAAACCCTTTCGTCCCAATCCATATTGGATCCTTGAACGGTTTTAGTAATTATTTTACACAAAATACCATTGGTCTTCTCGGTTTGCCCATTGGCCCTTGGGTGATATGGTGTTGATTTCCTATGTTTGATAAAGTATTTATTTAATAAATTCTCGATGATCATGTTCACAAAATGGGTGCCTCTATCACTTACAAGTTCTTTGGGGCATCCGAAGCGAATAATTATATTTTCATAGAGAAATTTAGCAACGGTTTCCGCATCATCTGTTTTCGTTGGCATGGCTTCCGCCCACTTTGTTACATACTCCGTAGCAATCAATATATATCGACATCTTCCTTGTCTACTTGGAGGTTTGATTGGTCCTACAAAGTCAATTCCCCATTTTTCGAAGGGTATTTGTGCCAAGATTGGATGTAAAGGCATAGCCGAACTAGTTGTTGGTTTACCAACTCGTTGGCATGGATCACATTTCTTCACGTATTCTGCTGCATCTTTGAATAAAGTTGGCCACCAATAGCCAGCGTTTAAAGCTTTTGTGGCAGTTACAAAGCCTGCAAAATGGCCTCCACAAGTTGAATCATGGCATGCTTCCAAGATCAATGGAACTTCACTTGGATTTATACATCGCCTTAAAATGCCATCTTTTCCTTTCTTATACAACACTTCTCCTATCATGGTATAAGGAGCCGCTTTGTAAATTAACCTATCTCTTTGTTTAGAAGTATATTCTATTGGAATACTTCCATTTTGCAAATAATGAATAATTTCGGCATATTCAAAAGGGATCACATCTACTTCGAATAGTTGCGCATCCGGTAGCTCATCATTTATTGGTTCCAGATTCACTTCATTGGACATACGTGATAAATGATCAGCATTTAAGTGGCATTTTCCGGGTCGCACTTGTATAACAAAATTAAATTCTTGTAATAAGAGTACCCATCTTGCAATTCGACCACTAAGTTGTGGTTTATTTATCATGTATTTAAGCGCATCATGATCAACATGAAAGGTAAATTTGTAACCCAATAAATAATGTCTATATTTTTGTACGGAAAAGATCATGCCTAATGCTTCTCTTTCCGTGACCGAATAATTTCGTCCGTGACATTTAATTGTCTACTTGCGAAGTATATTGGGTGGTCTCTTCCCTTTTCGTCCTTTTGACTTAATATACTTCCAATAGCCATGTTGGAAGCATCCACATACACTTCAAAGTCTTTGTCCCAATTTGGGGAGACTAAAATTGGTGCACTTATTAATTTTTGTTTCAAAGTATTAAATGCTTTTACGCAAGTTGGTGTCCATACCGGAGTGGTTTCGCTTTTCCTCAAGAGGTGCGTTAATGGCAAGGCAATATCGGCGTACTTATAAATGTATCGTCTATAATAGCCCACATGGCCTAGAAAACCTTTGACTTCGAAACCGTATTTGGTGGTGGTAAATTAGCAATTATTGCTACTTTGTCCAGGTCGGTTGCCATGCCTTCCTTGGATACAATATGGCCAAGTAATTTTCCAAATGGAACTATGAATTGTGATTTCGCCGCATTTATGGATATACCATATATGTTGCATTGTTCAAAACACTTGAATAGACGATCTGCGTGATCTTCTTTTGAACTAAATACACAAAAATCGTCGAGGAAAATTTCCATGAATTTTCTTAAGTACTTTTGGAAGGTCAGTAGTCATAGCCCTTTGAAATGTGGTCATGCGCATTGCATAAGCCGAATGGCATTTTATTATATGCAAACGTACCCCAATCTGTTGTAAATGTTGTAAGTGGTCTATGTTCTTTGGCGATTTGGACTTGATTGTATCCAGAAAATCCATCAAGGAATGAATACGTCTCATGTCCGGCCACACTATCCAACAATGTATCCGTAAATGGTAAAGGAAAATGATCCTTCTTTGTTGCAGCATTTAATTTTCGGAAATCTTGGCAAATTCGTAGTTTCCCATTTTTCTTTGGAACCACGACTATCGGTGAAACCCATTCACTATATGCAACCGGATATATAAATCCACATTCCAATAATTTGTCTATCTCTTCTTTGACCATGAGTGAATATTTTGGATTCATACGATATTGCCTTTGTCGAATTGGCTTCGTATTTTCTTCTAAAATTATTCTATGCTCACAAATTTCTGGTGGAATACCTCTGAGATCTTTGTATGTCCATGCAAAGCTCTTTTTGTTTTCTTTGAAGAATTTGTGCCAAGTTGTAAATTCTTGTGAAGTTAATTCTTCATATACTTTGATTACTTGGGGCTCTTCTTTAGTTCCTAAATTCATATCTTGGCAATTTAATTTCAAAGTACCAAGTTGAGTAGGGATTTGATCCGATTCCATCAAAAATTCTTCAATCTCTTTAGAATCCGAAATGAATTCCGGTTCACTCATAGATTCAGATTGTGTTTGTATATTGAACACGGGTGAATTTTCCCACGATAATATAGCCTTGTCAGAATCATCAGAATCTTGAAATGGAGTGAAATATTCACCCATTCCTATATTTTTATATAACATATTTTTCCTAGAGATTTTAGAGATGGGTGCATCAATCTCATAGCCTGAAGAGTCTTCTATTTCCGAAGTGAATTCACTTTCATTTGTTTGAGTTTCTCCTCTATAAATAGTAGGATACATAGGCAAAGTAATCTTCTCTTTGCCCTTGCCAATTGTAATGGTTCCTTTTCCCCAATCGTCTTTTGCCTTTGCTAAATATAGCCAAGGTCTTCCCAACAATATTGGGTGAGATGAGATCGTATCGATTATTTTAAATATGATATAATCGATTTTAAACGACATGCCGCCAATGATAGTCAGGATTTGTTTTAAAACTCCCAAAGGTTTTACTCGACTTTGGTCGGCCATACGCAACATAATAGGAGTTGGTACCATAGTTGTTAACCCAATTTCGTCCATAGTCTCTTTGCTCATGAGGTTAACACTAGATCCTCCATCAATTTGTACATTTTCAATAAATGATCCGTCTATCATTACGTCCAAAGTTGGTGCTCCCGGATCTAAGGAAATATCATGCACTTCTCCTTCTATGATTTGTTTGCGAATTAATGAATGACTTAGTTCGCTTGGCTTTAGGAGATATAGCTAATAATTGGCGCATTGAAATGATTGGTTGTATTTTATCCAAATTTTCTAATAGGCTATATGGTTTCAAACCTATAGCTAATCTCATTGTCCGGTTTCGCCTCTTTGTATTTGCCTTAGAATATTTTATTTTAGTTTTAGCAAAGGTGACTTTTGGAGGTGATAATTGTATAGGTAAAGTTTGTGGAAGTTCTATAGGTAATGATATTTGATCCGGCACATCTTTGGGTAGAGATGTAGTTGTTGGGCTTGGTACCACAACATTTGGTACCATATTTTCTTGGTCTTCATCCGGACTGTCCGATTTTGTTTCCAAAGGGTTTTTCTCCGGAAGTTTAATTGTACTTCTTGTTCCTACTCGATTAACACATATTTCTTGTGTTATATGATTGACTTCTTTTGATGGTTCATTAATCTCTGTAAGTTTCACCGTGCTTCCTTTCACCCAATCTCTTTCCGAAGGAGCAAATATGGGAGTTGGTGCCATGCACTCTTCCTCGCTCGATGGCCGATTTTCGACATCTTCCGCATTGAGGAACATAACCTTCTTCTTTCTTTGCATTTGGACATTCATTGGCATAATGACCAAATTCACCACAACGGAAACATATCAAATGTTTGCCTTTTTGCGGTGGTCCATATCTATGTGTTTGTGGGTTGGAGGGTGGTCCGTTCCAAACGGTGGTTGATTATAGGTGTCGTTCCACCTTGGTCTATTGTCATTTGGTTTATACGGCGGTCCCATTCGGTCGTGTGAATGGCCTTTTATTTGGGTTATTAATCCAAGGTCTATTATCATTTACTTGATTTACAGGTTTCCCATGGAGATGCCAACATTGGTCTATGGAATGCTTTCCTCCACAATGACTACATCTTGGTACTTGATTTGATGGTGAAGGACATTCATCTTTCCTATGTCCATAACCATTGCAATTTGTACACCACACATTTGATCTTACATCCGTCGGAATCGTCTTCTTATTTTTATTTGAAGTCATATTCACTTTCAACTCTGTGAGTTGTTTAGCTAAGTCCATTACCATTTCTTCCGTTCTATTCATAGGTGGCGCATTGGCTACCGAGGTAGTTGTTTTCACGGCAATTGATTCAACTGATGGCCTTGTGCCATATTGAGCCATCGCCGGTGTTATTCTCGGTTGCGGTTTGCTGGTGGGAATTAAAGGTGTATCTACATATGGTAGATAATCTTCATCTACTCTTGCTTCTTCCCATGACTTAGCCGTATTATAAGTTGTTGCTAAATTTGCTGGTCTTCTTTCCTTCACAAACATTTTTAATTCTGGCGGGTATAATCCTCCAACAAATATACTTGTTAGAAATGAATCTGGCATATCATGGTTGGTCCATCTTGTCAAAAGGTCGTCCATTCTTCCATGAAAAGAATCGACACTTTCTCCAAGTCCCATTTTTATATTCTTCAACCGTTCCCTTAAGCTTTCTGTGAATCCCAATGGCCTATATTGATTTACGAAAGCGTCTCGTAAAGCTTCCCATGTATCCAAATCTGCTTGTCGTCCGTACCAAGCAAATGCCGCTCCATCCAATGATATGGGAAAAGTAGTTACATAATCTTCTTCGGGCAATTTATTAGCCACGCATACGGCTATAAACCTCGCAACATGTAAATCGGGATCTAATCCCGGTCTTCCATTAAAAAGTGGGAATTGTGCAATATTCCATGGTCTTGGATTCGCCATTGTATTGTTCTTAATTTCTCTTTGCTTGGTTGTACTAATTAACTCTTCAACTTCGAGTTCTTCTTCTTCTTCTTCTTCTAAGTTTGATGAAGTTTCGATTTGATCCTCGTTGAAACTAGGAAAGAATTGGCCGGTAGAGATTTCTATGTGTGGTGGAGAAATAGGATTCTCCAAATCAGAATCTCCTGATTTTAACAATTGTTCCAACCTTTCACGAACGGTTTGACTTTGTTGACTCCAATTCTCCTCTAAGTATTCTACAACCGGATTACTAAAATGAATTTCCTTGGGTTGCGAAAATAGATATTCAACCGGTGATGTGTTTGTCCAAGAACTGCTCGAAGCTTGCCCTTGTTCAAAAGTTCCTTCAGGTAAGGATACGTCTTCGCTTTCTTCACGTAGTACGCTTGGTCTATTAATTTCAACTGATTTTTTCTTTGATCTTGATTCTTGATCAAAAGAATGTAGTTCCGTCAAGGTTCCAAGTTCGGGACTAGAAGGTCTTGCAATCCCCGAAAGTCTTGGAGTGTTTGGTATTGTCTTTCGACTTCTAGATTTCACTCGATCTTCTCTCTGGATTTTCTGCAATGCCCGTTTTAGTATGGCTTCATTTCTATCTTGCGACATTAAATTTGTTTCTTGAATTCATTATTGATTTTGTCTTCAAGTTTCTTGTAGTTTTATAATTTCTTGTTTAAGGACATACTAGTCCAAATGATATACACATAGGGTGTTTTTCATCTCTGCATTCAAAGTCGGGAATAAGAGGTGTTGCTCTTGGATCGATTTGATCGAATGTAAATGCATACAACTTCCTCGCGATTCGAGTTCCGTGCCAGCCTCCGTAATATATAGGAAGACTTTGATCTGTTACAACTTTTAATTTGCCGTATTGACTGAGCAAATATAATAAAGGTAATTCCACCAACAAGTCTTCACCTTTTGCAAAGAATGTCTTGTAATATTTTCCTCCTTCCCAAACTTTGCTCAAAATAACTCTTTTGATGTCAATGGGCAATTGCTCAATCCTTTCTTTCAATTCTTGATGAACTTTATTATTTCCAGTTATTTGGAAACCTTTTCCAAAGTATGCGTTTCGATATAATCTATATAATGCTAAAAATAAATATGGTCCGGAAAAATTATCTTCAACTACTTCTGGAGTTTCCCATGGAAACACACACTTCATAATTTCTCATTCAAAATTACTTTTGATAATTTGAAGTCAAAATTGAATAATTTTAATTACTCAAACTTTGGAATAATTTACTTCTCATTATTTCTTCTTCTATTTCATAATCACCTTCAACCAGGACTCTCCCCGGCAGCGGCGCCAAAATGTAAAGCGTTTTTCAATGGGTTAAAAGAAACCCAAAGAATGTAGATAGGGGAGTTCTTTGTCGGGAGAGTCTAAGTCGGTCAAAGTTATGCAATTATGGTCACAAATAGAAGATAAATCAACGATGATTTAGAAATAATTATGAGAGCTCGTTCTATATTCATTACCACTTCTTTCCAACTCAATGTATATTCCCGGTTTCAAGTATTCATGTGTTCCATTATCCAAAGTTTATTGTCTTCACAATTTATATGCTCAAAATAACTCAAAGCCTACACACAAGTATACTTCCAATTTCTATACAAATCATTGGTTTGCAATTTCAATGTTTACAATTTCCGAACTTGTTTTCCAATTCATTCAACATTCATGGTTCAATTTTGTATTTTAATATTAATTGTTTCTTCGTCAAGTACCATTTATATATTACATACTTTGTTGTTAAAACAACAATTTGTTTTACAAACTCCTTCACAACTCTAAACTCAATCTTCACAATTCACAAATTCACACTTCTTCTGAGTGCGGGATACACATTTCACTCTTATGTGTTCAAAGGAAAATAACCACTTCTCTCCCTACTTATGGTTCTCAAATTTTAGACTCACAACCTTTCATTTGCTCATGCCTTTTCATTATCCACCTTTTGGCTTAGTTCCCGTTCTAATCTCATTTGAACTCCATTTCACACTTAAAAATGGAAACTGAAAAGTAAAATGAACTTTTACTCATATGAAAGGTCAAAGATAGTCTCAAAATGAAAAAGAAGTGTGTGACACTCCCATAGTTTAAATAAAGATGAAACACATGCAACCACCTTTTTCAAGCTCTTCTAAACTCCCAAATCTGAAGTAAGGGTGAGGCACATACCACCACCTTCTTCAAGCTCTTCCAAACCCTCAAAATTGAACTAGGGGTGAGGCACATGCCACACTTTCTTTAAGTTTTTCTAAACTCTCAAATCTGAACTAGGGGTGAAACACATGCCACACCTTCTTCAAGTTCTTCCAAACCCTCAAAACTGAACTAGGGGTGAGACACATACCACACCTTCTTGCTCTAAATTAGCTTTAGGAAATATATAGAAAAAGATGTGGCACATGTTTCATTTCAAGAACCACATATCATAGTTGTATAAAACAAAAGAAACTCTCAACATATACTGAAGTTAGCATGAATAAATGACTCTTTAACTTAATCTTGATGATATCCACACAAGATATTGGTAAAAGGCCAAAATAAGGGGGGAAAAAAAGTACACAATATGTATCCTATCTTATCCATCTACATAATTGGTACAATTTTGTATGACAAACACACAGAGGGGGGAGAACATGAACACTTCTTGAACCGTAAATGTGCACTGATTCTCTAGGCCTCAAACTCAAACTCACAACTAGAAATCTAAACCTATCACAATTGTTGACTACGCCTTCTAATACAGTCCGGTATGAAGCAAGATAATAGCAATTCAACAAAGTATCTTCAAATTCCGTGAGCAAAAAAGGAGAAAGGAAGTCCTTTGCTACGAAGTCAGACGGGAGATTTCACTACTGTATTGCATGCCTATTGTCGAAACCCTAACCCTTGTTCTCCCCCATAGAGGGAAATCCTAACCCTTGTTCTCCCCCATAGAGGTGTGGATTGTTAAAGATCGTATTAGCCCTTAATGGGTGCAAGTTTGGGAGGGTCGCCGGTTGCTAGGTGAAGCCTCTGACTTGCGCCTCATCAATTGCAAGACACATAATTATGAACGACCAAAAAATCTTGTGAACACTGTCTCGAACATGCCGTTTTACCCTAGCTGCTGCGCAATCGCTTATCGCTTTGTTTCAATTGCTGCAGGTGTTGCTGCTCCTTTCGAAATTCTGATACGTTGTTTTTCTTTTCTTTTCTTTTCTTTTTTTAATTTTTAATTTTTTAAAAATTTTCTTTTATTATTTTTTTTTTTTTTCTCGTCCCATCGCTCACACTTGCCCCTTCTTCCAATTCATGTAAGACATGCTCACTCGAGAGGGTTTTGGTCCATTTCGCATTTCTTGTTCTACGGGCAACCATAAATGCGGCCTCTAAAATATCAACTTTTTAGTACTGGATTTTTCAACATCTCTAATCTCCCATAAAAGCCTAGATCCGTGATGTATAATAAAGATATCTAAAAATGTGACTTTTGGTGATTATCAAGAGGATACCTACACAGCAAAGTTTATGTGACTTGGCCAAAAGTTTACAAAAGTCTAAGTTTGATTTGAATTTTTTGTGAAATGTTTAGAATAGCAGTTCATATTCTAAAACTATGATTTATAAGAAGGATATAGACCTTATTAGGTATGCGTGTAAAGGTAGGGGTGTGGCACATGCCACACCTTCCTCTTGGGTCATCAGTCTTTGCTTGGTTTAGGGGTGTGGCACAAGCCACAACTTCCTCTTAGGTCACTAGTCTTTAAGGGTGAGGCACATGCCACACCTTCCTTCTTCACATGCCCAAAAGGAGTGAGACACATGCCACACTAATCAAATTGGTAATAACATTTTTTAGGTTCAAAGGAGGGAAATACAAGTCACTCTCCTCACAACCTATTAGATTTTATCCTTCTTTTTTCTTACCGAGGAACTCACAAAATTGTCATACTTACAATGACTTCTCAATAATTACAGAATTTTGTTCATGTGCACTTTTACATTTTGAATTGCACTTTTAACGAAACCACTATTCTTATATATTATATACGAAACTATTTGCACCATGGCTGTCTAGCAATGTAAGAATAAGTCCAATAGAATGTCTGAGAATCTATCTACTACTATGCAACTCTCCAAGTTGCTCACGTTAATAGGTCTTGACTCATGCACATATGTATGTAGATATGTTCTGTAACAACAATTAAACAACCAACTCAATATTACATTCTCATAAGTTTACATAACTTATGCAAAAATACTCGGCAATAATATCAAAATCCCAAGAATGTGAAAATCTAAACCCCTCAAGGTCTATTTTATTCAATATTTCTCAAATTATGTAAAGAGTTCTCAAGACAAACTCAAAGTATTATACAAACATAACTCAAACACTTAAATTTCAAATAATTAAACTCTAAACACTTGTCTAATTGGGGATTCTGAATTGTCCAATTAGCCTATATTGTAAATACCAAAAGGTTTAACCGTACGGATTTCCAATTATACTCACTCAAAGGTCTATGATCAATTCAAATTGAAATCAACCGAGACTTATAACCAACGTCAAACCTACGGCCGTGAATGAGTCAGACCTATTGCCATGGGGTTACATGCCCAAAACCCGTGCTGTTGACTTATAACTATGGAATACAACCGTATGGTTGTGAATCGAACCCTATAATCGTGCGATTTTCGGCAGGGCAGAGACAATCTGCCCAACCTCAAATTTTTCCAAGTTGTACTTAATCCAATGCTAAAATCACAAAATCATATGAAAAATGCCATGTGCAATGCAAATGCAATGAAGATACTGCTTATATGAGCAATTGTATAAAGAAATTCTAATTAGTGCAACCGATTTGCCTTGCTTCAATTGAATCGTAGGCGCTGCTACAACTTCTGTAGTCTCTCATCATTCTTTCCCCTGCTTCAATTTTTTCCCCGCCTCCAATGTCCATCCCCATGTCTCCTCCAGCAATTGATTTCAATGTTCGATTTTAAATTGTCAATCATATTCTTCTTGCAAAAAGTGAAACAAAACCATAATTTTCTTTGGCTGTGACAATGATGAACACCTGTTAGAGATCCATGCATGTCGACACTCTTACACCATGAACCAAGGTTACCCAAGGATATTCTCCATTATTATTCATAAGTAAACTAGATGTCAAGTGAGGGGGATGGGTTCTTTTCACTTGCTATAAAGAAGACACCACAAGTGCCCTAACTATTCTCTTGCTAAGCACTAGTAAGTCCAGACAAGTGTCTACTCGTAACAACCTGCTTATCAAATCCTCCCAAATTTTGACCTTCTTCTCGTCGTTCGTTCTTGGTTCCAAACAATTGGTGGCGTTGATAAGCTTCTTTCACCCGATGCTCAAGTTCTCAACCTCGACTTGCTTTAGAATAGACAATTGTTGAGCTCAATGTCAGCTTAAATCTTTGGGTACTTGCACTCGTGGATGATCTTCCTTAATTTTCAAGCACTCTATATTCGACTAGTATTTTTGTATTTTTGAATGAATCCCTCACCACCTCACTTCCTCTAACTCACTCGCCAATGGGACTCCTTAATTAGTCAATCTTAGGTTGATTTCACAATAATCGATCATCAAAACAGATGCACCTTCCTACTATCACTGCTAATTGCTACGATACTTTTCTAGCAACAAATTATATTCCAATAACCTTCTTAAGCCTTCATGACTTGCTTCAACAAATTCTAATTATATTGCAGTAGATCATTGCTTTATAGTCTCATTATTGTTTCCGCACTTCTTTGATTGCTTCACAATAAATCAACACCATCCTCGACAACAACAAAGCCACAATAATCACCTCCCACCCACATACAATTATCACATAATAATACTTTACAGAATGCAAAGACGACAATCAATGGGTTGAAACAAATTTTGTATTTTTTACACAACCTCGGGCAATTTCAACTCCAAAATGTTGTGGAAAAAGTGAGAGAGAGTGAAGCGCTTATGCGAAGGGGGGAGAAATGCACGCCTCCTGCAAGGAAGCGTAGTCCCTCCTTAAACTCCTTCCATCCATCCAATTTTCCATCCAACTATTTTCATCCTTAATTCAATTATTTTTACATTATTAACTACTTCTATAACATAATATTGTTCGGCGATTCCTTTGGAGGTTGGCATGACATGAACATGACGAAAAATCACAAAAAATAGCTTGGCATCACATGAACATGACGAAAGATCACAAAAAACACATGAACGCATAACGCATGGCGATCCATTGGCAGCTTGACATCACATGTACATGAATCTAGTTTAATTTGAGTTTGGAGTTGCGAATCATGGCTGATACGACATACAATGCTTTAGCAGCTTCTTTAGGGGAGCTTGCTTCCACCATCTCCATCAGCCTCAACAGTCCTTTCAGTTGCAAAATCTGCACCGAACCGAAACAAGATGTCAACCTTCTCTACACCACTCTTTGGCGGTTCAAAGATTTAGCATGCTTTCAAAGTTTCCACACCTGCTTTTGAACAACTAAGTTGTTCTGGCATGCCTTCCCAAGTACCAAAGCCGCTGTAGTACGAAGCTCCTCCTCTGTACAGTCCAACTCTGTTGTAATCTGCTGTAATCCATTGATTTTGATGGACTGGTGGCTTGGCATGCTGCGAACACAATCACTCGGAAATCAGTCCAACGACAATCAGTCCTTCGTTCTTCACGAGGACATAAAATCACAAAAAAGACATGAACTCAGGTGATCATGACGTACTGCAGGTGGGACAGATGTACATCTTGTCATCGTCTTTCGTTGGCGGCCCACGTCACATCGTGCAACTTTACCATGACGTAAAATCACAAAAACACAAAGAAAAGATGAATATTGTTCCAAAAATGACAAAAACACAAAGAAAGATGAATACTGTTCTAGAAAGCCCACGTTCACGCCGGAATCGATTGGCTTGTGAGAGAAGAGCACGACGTACATTAGGTGAACGTGAAGCAGCCAATGTTGCCAAGCGGGCAAGGCATGCAGAACGGCATGAGCAGATGCCTCATGGAGCTTGCTGTGAATCCGAGGGGTTTATAAATTAGAACGCAAAGAGAGTAAAAAAATGTTGAAGAAGCATTGAGTTTGCTTAGAAGCTGTACAACGAGATTTAGATTTATGTAAACAGGGAATTGCACAAAGAGTGAATGCAATGAGAGTGCAAAGAAAAATTGTTTGAACTTGATTTTGTCTTTTGGTTTATTGAACTGAACTTTAGCCTGGGTTTTGTCTTCTCTTCTTTTGTGTCCAAAGATTCTCTTCTTTCTCTTGCTTTGTGTCCAAAGGACATATATGGATACTCAATTTTTTCATACGACAATTTTAGGGTTTTTATTAATGAAGTTACTTATGAATTCAAGTTTTTTTTGTGTATCCGAAGGACACGGGTCCTACAAACTAGTTTACTATGTATTCCTTTTCAGCTACTTTTTATATTTTTGTTCCTTTTCTAATAACTTCTCTATACTTTCTCCCCTATCTCTTAAAATATATGTATGAAAAGTACTTTTTTTGAAATAGCTCTATATTAGCTAAAATCTATTTACTACACTACCGCTTGGTAATTGTATGGTAACTTGAGCAAGTCGCAAACATCTGTATGTTGTTATTCCTTCTACAAAAAGTGAATATATGTTTTTATCAAAAGGAGCTATAGAAGCTATATGGCTTCAACGCTTATTATTTAGCTTATCTTGTCCTCAACACTTGCCTATTACTATATATTGTGATAACCAAAGTGCCATCAAATTAAATGAAAATCCAAAGTTTCAGAATCGGAGCAAACAGAGTCATATTCAAATTCATTTTGTTTATGAGCATATTCAATTTGCTCAAGTTCAAATGATTTATTGTCCTATTAAAGACATAGAAGCGGATATTCTCACTAAAAGCATATCCAAAGATAAACATAACTATTGCATGACACTTTTAGGCCTCCATTACTCGCCCTAGTTATTAAAATTAGGAGGGTGGTTATTTGGTTTTTAATCAAGGGGTGTTAGATATATCAGTTTTTCAATATATAGATTTAAATCAACCATACATTTTGAAGTATGTATTTATTTTGAAACGTTGTACAGTAACACTTCATTGAATATGAAAGGTTGTCTCTTTACTATATAGAAGGAGGGACGTCATTTCTCATGTAATGATGAAACTATTAGAATAATACAAAATATTTGTCTTTAAATAATGTATGATTTAACAACTTCAACAAATATCAACAATCACTCTTCAAATCGAGGGATTGGGTTTACCCCTATTTTGACAAAAAATCTACATATGAGTGAATTCGGCTTGTGCAAATTGTCATCAGCTAGAACGAAAGGCTATTTTATGGAATATGAGAATGTAAACACATCTTTAAGCATTTGAATAACTCTATTGCAGGCTATGATGTGGGAGCTAAAGTTGATGACCAAACGGAGGTGGGCATGGCTTTTTGTAAGACTATTAAATAACACAATCTGATTTCAATGTTTAATTGTCATTTGTAAATGTATAAGTATAACATAGAAAGAAAGCAACACGATGACTGTTGTAAAAATATATAACCATTGTTTTGTTACGAAAGTGTCGATTTATTTGTTGCTACAGTAAAACATTTTTTTGTTGATAGTATATGGCTATAGATTGAGCCTATATCTAAGACATGTGCATCAATTGCGCATTTTAACAAATCTTTTCATAGAATTGCATGTGCATAAATCATATGCACTTTTATATGTTTGTTTACTAGAGAAAATCCGAAAGACAGTGAATTCTAAATATTTCAAGATTCAAAATAATAATGGCGCAAATATATTGATATTTAGCAAATATGTTGTTCTTAGTACCATTTATTTTAACCCTGATACAATATTGTATAGGGGTGTAAGCACTTTAATTACTCTTTCGATCCTTCTTTACATTCATCATTCATCCATAATTCAACCATCCATATACTTTTTAATTTTTTATTAATCTTTTTTCCATACTACTTTTGATGCTATTTTTTTATTACTTTTTAGATTACTTCTCAATATCTTTTTTTGCATGTCTATGCTAATATCCATCCTGAATGTAAATTTTTAAACTTCAAACTTCCATATTAGAAAGTAAGTGCTACAAGTAATTATTACATGTATCCATGCCTAAAACTATAGTATCCACTGTTGCCGGTAGGTAAGCTCTATCTCTAATTAAGTATAGTAGAGTGAGACACATGCTCCCAAATCTTAATAGGAAAGTATAAGAGGGTCCACTTGTTCAAAACGAAATCTCTTTGCACCAACATCTTGCACACAATGTTTTGCATATTCGCAAAATCAACTGCTCCCTCCCAAGTCTCATCAAAGTGCTTTGCTGATAACTTTTGTTATGGAGAGGAGACAAAAATAAATCACGCTACATGGAATGTTGTGCACATATAATAATACACTTAATGGTCTCTAGTCTCTAGTTGAAGTTGTTGTTGGAACTCTTTAACAACCATAGACTAGTCTCCAAAATCTCAATAACCCTAACCGGTAGCAAGAGCCTTGATAGATCCCGAAGACGTCTTAGTATTCAATTGTATATGTATTTGGCTTCATATCTCCATCTTCACTTTCTCTTTTGAGATCTCTATGTCTGTCTTCTCCCTTAGAGTGCTTTGAGAAGCAAAACTTACTTAGTCTTCTAACTCTCACCTTGCAACTCCTTATGCTTCTGCTGAAAAGTATGATGCTTAGTGATTTTGTGACCCAAGAGTCTAAAATCTTTCAATATAAATTAATTGACTTGAATTATGCATTCTCTAACTCTATGAGTGTTGCCTTATATGCAATCTATTTAGTATGTGTCAATCTCTAATCTCTTAGTCTTCAGCATCTCCATGTACCGAAAATTCTATGGTCGTAACTCATCATAAGAAGGGTCTAAAGGTGATCTTTGTACATATCCTCTACTAGCTTGTGCCAATGGAGTTGATAATATACTCACCTTTTGACTTAGTGCCGATGTAGGTCATTATTCTATCACTATCGCTCACTGATGTCCGTACTCGTTCTTTTATTGCTATTAGTACAACTAAGATGTATGTTGGGCCCGAAACATTGATCATTGATATGATAAGAAAAACCAAATTAATAAGATTACGTTTTCTCTTCGCTAGTAACTGTAGAAGAAGAAAATTGTACGTCAATGTGGACAAGTCATAATGCTCCCAATTCGAAGTTGTCATCTTGATATGTATAAGTTCATGAAATCCAAACTCTGGTTGAAATGAATGGAAAACCCCAATTCCGTTAAAATGGCATTATTCCGGTAAAATGGCACACCTCAAATTTCTGAACCGTAGTTCAAAAACCATGTGATATAACAGAATTTTAAGGTGATATTAGGGAAAATGAGTGACAATATATATAAAGCAGTGATATTACAAAAAAAATTGTGATATTACAGAATATACCATTTTATATGAGCACAAATGTAAGATCTAGTGTGACAAAATGGCACATGGCATAGTGCCATTTTAACGGAATTGGGGTTGGAAAATCCTATGATCTGGATAAGTCAACCAAGCCAATAGGTTCTTCTTCTTAATCTGTCTTAACTTCCATCGTCCAATGGTATTGGAATTATCCGCCCTTGATCAAATCATAGAAGTCTTAACTTTTGTAGAAAGTTTGTGAGTCAAAGTGGTGTAAGTTCCACCTTATGATAAAGAGTCATACTTATTGATTACCCCTACATTACCACGTTTGAGAGTTTGCCATAATCATTGATACTAATAAAATTTTGCATCTTCTCTAAGTCGAGAGGGGACAATCCAAGGTTGATGCTCTCCCTTAGTAGTCATATACCACTGTTGTTATGTCCTGTGGGCATACCATCAAAGGTAGGTCGAATGGACACTTCATTCGCGGCAACCCTCACGGGTCTGGTGTTCTTCTTCTTCTTCTTGATGCTCTCCCATACCTCTACATGTTTGAATAATTCTCTCCTAGTCTCCGGCAGTTGGACATATATTTGCTTTGGAATCTCGTATATTAGTATTAAAATCATGATAGATCCCTTTTCTCCTATGTTGTGCGCCTATAGACACACGACACGATATTTTACTTAATAAACCATATCTACAACTAATAACGGTATAGTTGGAGTTCAAGATGACTGAAAATCGTTCATTGCATTGTGAGAGTAGAAAGGTCGGAATTGTAATTTCTTTTACTCGCTTGACCTAGGGGTTCATTATTTTCTTTTTCAATAAATACTTTATTGATAAGTGATTAACTACAGGAGCCGCCTAGTTGTTCTTTTTAGTATTGACTTTTATCTTGAAGAAATACTTGTTAAAATTTGGTTTATACAACTTTTGTCACGCATCGACAATTTGGTTAGACCAAAAAAATATCACTTCCGTGTATTTTTCAATTATTTTCTTTTCCTTAGTTGTTGGCTTTTTATTCTTTCAGATTTGCTTCAAAGTCTTTACTTTGGGTGTATACTTAGCACACACTTTATTTCGTAAGCATGCTCATCTTCTTTCATTGAATTTTGTCATCCTCATATTTTTTTCAATCAAATGTTTTCACTATTTACAAGAACTTATCTTTATTTTTCTTTCAACACTTTCGATTATCATATTTAGCTTTTTATTCATTGTTTTTCTTTCCATTTTGGTTTTTTATGACTTCCTTGCTTTATGACTTAATCTTTCAAAATTATTGCTTACTTTTATTTTGTGCAATATAGGCCTTAAACATGTATTCTTTCAGACACTTTGTTTATGCAATCTCACCTAAGTTCTCCATAATATGCTCAAAACTGTATTGATAGATTATTTTCCTTTATGTGTAGTTTGTGGTGTAGATTCTTTTTCCCATGCAATGGCTGGAATAACTCGTCTTATTTTGCAATGCAACACTTTATTGGTGCTTTCTTGTTCAAAAGAGGGGTGCCTCCATTCTAATATAGACAAGTGTTTGTTGTATACACTTGCATGATAATCATTAGCGATAAGTGAACATTATTGCCTAGATAGAGTTTGTAAAGTATGTACAACTTCATTTTAGAGCATGAAAATTTAACAAAAAATAAAAGAAAAAGTGTAAGAGAAGATGTCATTTTATTTTTTGGTGAAAATTATGTTCTTTTTCTTTGCTATTTGATTCATATCGACAAGACAAAGAGTATACTCAAGTCTATGCAAGGTTTTAAGATTATAGGGCTCAACCTTTACATTTCCATAGTTGCCAACATATAAGGAGCCACCCCCTCTAAATTATGGTTGTAAAAACAACATCTAAATCTACAGCTTGTGAAGGTACACATGCTTTTAAGAAGGCGAGTATTGCAAAGTAGCATGTAGCATTCCTAATTTACAAGCATCTCAATTGACCACATCTATTCTTTTGTAAGTAAGTCAAGAAACTAATGCCCTTGATGTCTCCTCTTCCATGACAACGATTTTTGAAGGTCTATACATCCACAATTCCGTTTAAATGGCGTTATGCTGCTAAAATGGCACACCTCAATCTTCTGAATTGCAGTTCAAAAACCATGTGATATAAAAGAGTTTGAAGGTGATATTATGGAAAATGAGTGAAAATTTGTATGAAGGAGTGATAATATTTCAAAATTTGTGATATTATAGAATACACTATTCCATGTGAGCACATATGTAAGATATGGTGTGACAAAATGGCACATGGCATAGTGCCATTTTAACGGAATTGAGGTTATACCTTTTTATCTGCTTTGTCACACAATAGACTTGACTTATTGACGTGTAATAAATCAAATGTTTGTGGCAAATTCTAGTGCAAGGAAGAAGTTGATAAATTAAGTAGAATTCATGTGCATAATCATATCCAAACACAAATTTGAATAACAAGTGTTGATTGACATTTGTTGGAAGTGCAATTAATACTTGTTTTTCTTGATGAGGGCCTTATCGAGGAATATTTTGATTAGCTTACCTTGAAAAAAATTGAAGTGTATTATATACATGGTTGCAATAGTCCATGGGCACAAAAATTCGTGAGAGTGTACATAGTAGTGGTACTAAAAACCTTGTGGTCTCTTCTTGCACCACTTTAGCATATGTAAATTATTTAACTATACAATATATATTATAGTAGCTGATTTCTTGTTGGCTTATGCCTTAATCTTTTAAAGTATATTTGTGTTGGTTGCTAACAAAATTAGGACATGGTAGACAAGATACTAACTACCCTCATATCTCCACATTTCTTTGCACTTTTCAATACTCTCCACCCCTGTGTGTGCCATGTATGAATATGGTTCCAGTTCTTGACCCTTGTGTTGTAAAGAAATTGTTTGTTCCTTTACAATAATATACTCTAGTAGTTCATTGGGTGATATACTTTAGTTTATCTACATGGTCAAAGAATGACTTCTTTAAATTATTAATATTATCTTTGTTTACTACCATAAAAATAGGCTCCATGCATTTGTATCAAATATCTATGTCTTCTACTGAATCAAAGTAAACTACGTAAGATACAACATATGTGTCTTATTTCCAATAAGCTCTTAAACCAATCCAAGATATTTATTGATAGGTGGTACATAACATGAAAAACTATGATCAATTGATATACTAACACAAAATAAAAGTCCATTTGATACGACTTGTCCATTTAACTTCAACAATTGTATGGTAGTGATCAAATATAAAAACAACAAGTATCACACCTTCTCACTTGTCAATCATAAAAAGTTTTGGTATAAATGAGTTTATAATCAATTTCATCATTAAACCTACAATCGATGAAAGTAATAATACAATTCTTTTGTCATCAAAAACGAATTTTAAATAAATAAGTCAACTCAATATTTAAGATATCCTACAAGAATATCATAAATACACATTTATAAAATCCCAAGCTAAAATATAAAATGCCACTAGAAGGGTGGGCTATTAGCAAAGACCAACTAACATTCCATTGGGCTCCATTCCATATGTTTTCCAAGTAACCCAAATATGTACGTCACTCCCATGCATGGACATACTCTCTCCTCTCTTCTCTCTCTATCATGGATTCATCGTCCGAACCCTAAAATGGTGTCGTCCTCGCACCAACAGCTCCATTCACGTTGGATGCGACTGTCTTCATTCAAGACGATGGATGCCAATGCTGCTGCGCCTCGTGATTGCATTCTCACCTCTTGCTCTTAGTAATGCGCTCAGTCACCGACCTCTCCGGAGCTTCGTATTTTTCCGGCTCCGTTGTAGTCGCATTGCGGATCAGGTTCGAATCTGACAATGCACCACTTTCTTCGTGCATGATCGCTACTGCTTTCAGACTTTCTATTTCGTGAGCGAGCATATTTTGATTCTGCTGCTTGAAGCGCCATTGCGATACTTACGTGAAAGGATCTACTCTAGCAACCCTAAATCAACAGACAATCAATAGTTTGTGGCGGACGGCATTTGTTTTCTTGTTGCATTCTCCTCCCTCGAAATATTGTCAGTTACGCCTTTATTATATGGAGATACAGAAGTTTTCTACCTTGAGTATTTTGAATTATTACGTAGTGTCTGCTGTTCACTAAAGTCCCACGTCTTGGTGTCTAGGTCTATAGAGTGGAAGACAATGGCTGTCATATGTAATCGGAATGTCACCTTCTTATGAGGTACCGCAGACGGATTCATTGGGTAGTTGGCGGTTCTGTATGGGATTGAAGTGGATCGGATTTTTAGGGTTAGGGTGATTGATGCAGATCTGTGACATGTGCGCTCTGAAGGACTTTTATGTTCGAAGAAATAATAATTGGATCGAGAGAAATTGTGTTAATCTTTGGCTTTTTGATCGAATTAGGTCATGGAGTCTTTGATTGGCTCAATCGTCTATGTTGGAATACTTACTCCTTGTTTCGTTACAGCAGGAAAATTTGAATAAAACGGCCTCATTGGCGACCTGCAATGTTCGGATCCAGCAGCCGTAAGTTCTTACGTCTTCTACATTGGCTTATCATATTGAGAGGAGTTACAATCACTGGTGTTCGATGATCGGTCATAGTATGTTTTCAGAGTGTCATAATTCACGACTTTCTAGTGGCAATGCTCTCTGAATTACGAGTGTTCGAGATCTTAGGATGTAGAGACCTGTTACTAATGAACATCTGACCTCTCTCTTATCAATACTGGTTATCAGACTCAGACATGTTTTATACTAATTGGTTCGTTTGCTGGATTTTCGCATTGTAAGAGAATCAAGAATTTCTTAAAACTGGTCTTAATTATAATTCAAATGATTCCTTACGTCGTTCTAAAACCGAACGTTTTTGAATAGCGCATCATCCTCCTGGTCGTCAACATTTTCTTGAAGAGTGGCAGTTTATTCTACAGATTCATTTTGTACTGACAGTGGTTCGTTATTGTTTGTGCAATCAGCCTTTGGGGCATCAACTGCTAGTCCCTTCGGTGCACCAGCTGCTGCTAATCCATTTGGTGCAACCTCAAACCCATTTGGATCCAATGCCCAAGCCAGCATTCCGTTCGGTGCTAAACCGTTTGGCAGCACAACTTCGGCTTTCGGAGCGCAGCAGACGGGCAGCTCTCTGTTTGGTAGTGGCACATCGACAGGTGTCTTTGGTGCTACTGCAACGCCGGCTTTCGGTGCTGCAACAACAACCCCTGCATTTGGTGAGTAATCTCGTCATTAAGTCGTCATTAGGTCAGTCTAAGTGGAGTTTTGGACTTTCCGCCCGGTTCATTCCTCAAGGAAAACGTTTATTTCTTTCTAGGCGAAAGCAGTTCTTGTCATCCATTCCTACGTCAGGAGTGCCTCTGCTACTGAAATCTTCTGTCTCTAGGACTGGTCTCTCACTTACAGAACAACCTCTAGTTGTCGTCGAGATCTGCTTACACTGTTCACTCTGCACATTTTATGTAGAGCTCAAGTTCACTGGCGAAATCATTCCTTAGTACCCGTCTAGGTCATGAGCACGAATCGGTCGTTCTAAGTTTATGCTTATTCAGATTCTCCAGTATGTTAATAGCACTCTTCTTCGCCTGAGACGTGCGTCGCGTCTGAATTGCAGGTGCCTTCGGTCAACAGAAACCTGCTTCTCCATTTGGAGGATTTGGTGCCACTCAACCTCAACAACAGAATCCGTTCGGGTCTCCGTCTTTTGGACAGTCACAACCAGCATTCGGGAGCCAGCCATTTGGTTCTACAGCGCAAGGCTTCGGTGCCCAGTCGGCCCCTGCCTTTGGAAGTACTACAACCCCACTGTTTGGGGCCTCCGCTCCTGCATTTGGTGCATCGTCTACTCCAGCTTTCGGGGCATCGACGACGCCAGCCTTTGGTGCATCGTCTACTCCTGCATTCGGAGCATCGACGTCGACTCCTGCATTTGGCGCGGCTGCTCCTTCGTTTGGGAGTAGCTCGGTGTTCGGTCAGAGTGCCCCTGCGTTCGGTGCGAGCTCGACCCCAGCTTTCGGGAGCACTCCGGCGGCATCACCATTTGGTACGCTACGACTTTGCGTGTCATCGTCTTTGAATCTCTTTAAACATATGGCAGAGAATAATCAGAGTTAAGACTTTCCACTAGTAGAGCTTCAATTTGGTGTTTACGAGACATTGCATGTTTGGGGTAACAAGATGTTATTATTCTGGTGAAGAGCAGGGGCTTCATCAGGGAGTGCATTTGGCAGCAGTTTCGGGACATCGGCTTTCGGAGGTGCGCAACAGCAGCAGCAGCAGCAGCAACAACAGCAACGGGTTGGGAGCAGAGTGACACCATACGCGGTGACCAATGACACGGACTCAGGGGTTGGCGCCCAAGCAGGAAAATTTCTTTGCATTTCTGCGATGCCTGCATATAAGGACAAGCAACTGGAGGAGTTGAGATACGAGGATTACGCAGCCGGTGACAAAGGTGAGAATATTTGATCTGCTCACTTGGAACAATTCGTTTGAGGGCATCGCCCTATTGACATATTCTCGAGTATCAGTATCGTATCAACATCCATCTTGGACACCCTAGGGTTTTTTTGTACAGTGAAGGTTGATGCTGTTCATTGTCATTCACACAGGTGGGCCGAATCCAGCTACTCCGCAGCCTGCCGCTGGAGGAATATTTGGTCAACAGCAACAGCAGGCGCCAGCGGCAGCTAGTCCATTCGGGGCTGCGAGTACCACATTTGGGGCTGCAGCCACTCCCAACCCGTTCGGCGCTACCCCTGCTGCAAACCCGTTTGGTGCAAAACCAGCGTTTGGAAGTCCAAGTACTCCGACTCCTGCTTTTGGGCAATCTTCGACGTCTGCATTTGGTTCAAGCACGTTTGGTGCTTCTGCATTTGGCGCAGCGTCAACACCTGCATTTGGTCAGGCTAGTTCGTCCCCAGCATTTGGATCCACGCCATCGCCGTTCGGCCAAAGTTCGGCGGCAACTTTTGGAAACTCAACCTTCGGATCAACAACTCCTTCATTGTTCGGACAGAGCAGTCCTGCTTTCGGGGCTTCGTCAGCCCCTGCCTTTGGTAGTACAACTCCAGCACCAGCATTTGGTGCTCAGACTACTACGCCGGCATTTGGAGGAGGTAATTTGTTCGGAGCCAGTCAACCGGCGAGCAGCGGAGGGCTTTTTGGAGCAACCACTCCCGCTCCTCAGCCTTTTGGGGCAAGTCCTGCTCCTACTTTTGGGCAGAGCCAAGGAGCGTTCGGGTCGAATCTCTTTGGTAATACGAGCACTCCTGGAAGTTCCTTGTTTGGTCAAACTAAGCCAGCGGGGCTGGCACAGTCTTCGGTACGACTCCACAAGTGTCGCAAGTTTTGAATCTGTTATACCTTGAGTCATATAATCTGGGTACTGATCAGCTGTCACGTATACATGCCGTGCCTTGTTATGTCGTCCTCAGTCTGTTCTCACTTCGTTGCGTATGTGATTTCTTCATGAAGATCAACCGGTGATTTATGTCCAAGATACCTTAACTTGATGCCCGTCCGTGGTTTGGTTGATTTTATCTTGCAGTCGTCTTCTCTGTTCAGTGGCTTTGGAGCAACTCCTGCTACGCAGAACCCCACTTCAGTCAGTTTTCCCAACTTGCAGACTCCGCAACAAGGTAGATATGTCTTAATCCAAGAGATGTATATATCGTGCATGAGTTTGTTTCAAACTTAAGTTTAATGTTTTCATATGATAAGTCCTCGATATGGCATGCTGTTTTCATTGCTATGATATTCATATGTCGTATAATGACCTCTGTTGTGTAATGACATTATGCGTATAGGGACCAACAACATTTTTGGTGGTACTCCTTCCGCATTCGGTCAGCAGAACACATTTGGAACACTACAGTAAGTAACATTTTGTCCATGATATTCCGTAATCACTTAGGAAAGGAAGATCGTTCATGAGTATGATACTCACAACTCTTGTGTTTGTTGGTTTTTTCAATTCAAGCTGTTATTTTATATGGGTATCAACTTTGGCTCTGAGTTATTGGTATGTAACATGAGAACCGGATGATTGACGTTCTTATTTTGAATGTTATTCTCAGACCTACTCAGAATACTCTAGCAGTTGCACAAACACCTGTAACGAATCCCTTTGGAACTCTTCCCGCCATGCCCCAAATAACGATCGGCCGCAGCTCTGGTTCTGGTCCATCTGTCCAATATGGGATCTCAAGTATGCCGGTATGCTGGTCTTTCCAGTTACTTAGTGCAAGTACATTCATTATGTAGGTGATGAATCAAGGTGTATTGGTGAGACCTGTATGCCGTAAGAAAGTAAAGTTTTCGTGGTCATGCAGGTATCTGAAAAGCCTACTCAAGTGCGGGTGAACTCTTTGTTGACACCTAGGCACATTGCTCAGCGCTCTAAGGTTCGAATGCACGCACGACGCTATCATCCTAAGAAGGATAGCCAAAAGGTGATAATTTACTCTCTTCTTGAGGATCTAAACTATCATGTATAGTTTTTTCATAATCAATGTGTAAATTTCTGGCGAGTTGATTATTAGGAATGTGCATCTTCCAAGATGTATAAATGACTGTCACTATAGACGGTCTTTTAATCTACTCGTTGGACACGAAGTGCTTGGTTCCAATGGAATTCGGAACGGTTGTATGACGAGTGACGGTTGTTGTTATGACTTCTGTAGGTGTCTTTCTTCAGTGATGGCGATGAAGCTCCGTCAACTCCAAAAGCGGATGTTATGTTCGTTCCTAGAGAGAATCCTCGGTCTTTGTTCATTCGACAGGAACAGCCTCCACTGACTCCTACTGCAGCAATGAACGCACCAGATACCCGGGAGGTGGCCACACCTGTACAAAACGATGGTACTTTCCGTGCATTCTTCTCTCTCACGGTCATACTTGTCTCGCTATGATGTTGCTTATTGAACTTTGCTCTGGTCATTCCTTCGACTATCTACTAAGGAGTGATTTCTGCTTTTAGAAATTGTGGTGAATGCTGTGGACGCTTCACTGGTTAAATATCTCTCGACCTTTTGTCTACTACACATAGTTCTTTATAACCAATATGTCATTCGTTCTGTAGGGTTTCACGAGGAGGAAATCAAAGATGACGTGGGTGGTGATTCCATTCCGTTCTCCTTCCCAGAAAGTAAGGCCCAGATGTCGATCTTTATTACTCTGTCCTGTTGCAGGCCTCTCATAAATTGTTTTTCTAAATCGCTTGATGTCCAATGCGTTGTCTCGCTTTCTCGAATGGGTTTTCTTACACAACGTACCTATTTGTTCAGGCCCGCAAACCAACTGGAGAAGTCCGGATAACGTCAATGGAAGCGAGTTCGTTGAAACACCTGCAGTACCTCAGGCTAAACCCAGCGAGAAAGCAACCCCGAAACCGGCCTCAAAAATGAATGGGTTGCGTGAGGAGCACTCTCACAGAGGAAATGGCTACATATCAATTACCGGTAAGTGACTTTTCGCGCCTCAATGTCCAGAATTGAATCATATCAGACTATTCTCATTGTATCTTTGTAGATTATTTCTTTGGAGGAGAGGTCGACGATTTAATGATGACGCTGTCGGGAGAAATTAGTGGTGAATACATCGTTGTTTATTCTGAAAGCATTGTTGCAGGTCACCGAGCTGGTGAAGCCGCCATCGCTTATGAGCACGGTGCAGACATTGAAGCTTTGATGCCCAAGTTGCGGCACTCGGACTATTTCACCGATCCAAAAGTGCAGGAGCTCGCAGCGCTGGAACGTGCGGATCCTAGTTATTGCCGCAGAGTGAAGGACTTTGTGGTTGGTCGGAAGGTAAGTCGATGCGCTTGAAGTTATTTGCCCTCAAGTGTAACTTCTTGAGGCTGGGTGACACGTGAGCTAGGAGATGTTAGTAACGTTGTTCTATAGATTTAATTGGTAATGAGAATCTTGGTTATATTGATGTGTTGCGCAGGGATACGGGCAAATTAAGTTTCTTGGGGAAACAGATGTCAGGCGCCTGGATCTGGAGAATATCGTCCAGTTCAACAAATGTGAGGTGCTCGTCTACATGGATGAGACCAAGAAACCGGCGGTTGGACAAGGTTTGAACAAGGCCGCGGAGGTGACTTTATTGAATGTGAAGTGCATAGATAAGAAGACAGGGCAGCATCACGCGGAGGGAGCAGAGGTTGAGAAGTTCGAGAAGCGGTTGAGGAAAAAAACAGAAGAACAAGGGGCCGAATTCTTGGGGTATGATGGACTTAAGGGAGAGTGGCGGTTCAGAGTGAAGCATTTCAGTCGGTATGGGCTGGATTTTGAATCAGACGAGGAGGATGATCACGATGGGGGTGACGAGGGGGCCCTTGTCTTGGCGGGTGAGACATCTTTAGATTACACTTCCAGTCCTTGTTAACAGTCCTTGATTTTGATCTTTACGGATACACTGACAATAATTGCCAGGATATGCGTCTTATATGAACGAATTGGTGATTGTTTGCTGTTATCTTGAAGATTTTTTAGAAGTACATCGATTTGATCTGCTGGTCATTTGTCGTAGATGCTTGGTTAACGTCTCCGTGTGTGACGGGTGTTGAGCTGTCAGGAACTTATGACATGGAGGGCGTTGAGGAGGGTGATGCTCCTGATCCAGATGATTCTATGTTTGATACCCCGTTGAAAAATTTCGATGCCATCCCAGAACCTGGTGTGGGTCTCAATGATGAAGTAGGCGATGACTTCGTTGATGCTTCATACTTCACCGCTCCTCAATCAGCACTCCCGCACTCGCTGCCCGCACACCTTCACCTTGATCCTGTGAAAATGCAACAAATGCGAGCTCTTTTCTTTGCAGAAGGTATTCTCGAACTCTGGTTGCGAGTTTGCCTTGAACCATCGAGGGTGTTTCGGGTGTAAACCTTCGATTCGAACACTGCTATGTACCTCTTGAGTTTCGTTGTCCACTAGATAACTTCTCTATTATTCTGTTCTGGATTATGTGAATGCTTGACTTGTCGTCTGCCACTTCAGCATCTACAATATGTTCGCCTGTCCTTTTGGAATGTTGAATCTATTATGCATAGGATTGCAGGTATCTTTCATTTGTTTTCTCAATGCCATATTGTCAATGAATGTAGGTGAAGAAGCTGAGGACATTGCACCACCTGGAATGTATGGTCGTTACCAATCACGTCCGCCAGTGCCAACTCCTGCTGTTAATAATTCGAGCGTATTCGGCAGTCAAATGTTTAAGACCCCTCAGAAGGCTTCTCCTGGTGAAGATGCTGACGGTCGTCCAGCTTGGCCCCAACGTTCATCACCGTGGAAGGGTACCCCTGCGAAGCAAATGCGAGTTTCTCCCTTAACATCATGGAAACGGTCTCCTGCCTATTCTGCTTTGGAGGAGGGAATGTCGGGACATCAGACACCAATCATGGATGTTTCTCCATCGAGGTCTCTATTTTTTGACACGTTCTAAAATCTCAGACTAGCTGATTTCTCTGTTATCTTGGAATATCTGTGATCATTCTAGTAGCAGGAATGAAATGATTGTATTGAGCTACTTCTTTGCGTAGCTTCCCCTGACGTACGATGCATACAGACTCAAGTTTCATTGTTCTCAAATGTTACGGAGGTGTTCCTGCTCATAGTTGTTGTTCATTGGAGCAGGTCCCCGCTATTGGCATTGACAATGGGTGGAGAACGTGAGCGATCAGGCATGAAGAGACCTCGTGGAAGCGGTTTTTTGATAGACCCATCGGAGAAGTCCGGCGTAATGGCATTGGGTCGCTCAGATCACATTGCTGATGCTGCCTTATTCTTAGGCTGCTCTTTCCGCGTTGGCTGGGGTCCTAATGGTGTTCTATATCACAGCTCCACTCCTGTTGGGCAAGGTGGAACAAAGTTCGGCTTGTCTTCATGTATACAGATGGAAAGAGTCGCACTAGATCGGACAGTGCGTGACAATGGAGGAGTTTTGAAAGATGAGCTTGTGGAGTTGCAGTTTGTTTCTCCTCTATCACTGCATTTGTCCATGAGCCAGGTAATGTCCCAGTCCTTACTGCCGTACTTTGGCTCTGAGAAAGCGCTTTACGAGCGAGAATGATGTGATTTTGTCACTCGTTGGATGGTAATCAGATGTTAAGCATGCATCTGAATGTATTATTTCTTAGAGACTTTACTTATTTTCTTTCTTGATTTTCGTCGGCTCTACCTTATTTTCCCTCTGTGACTCAGGTGGTGGAAAATCCTACAGAGTCAGCTCCCTCTTCTCTTCGTTTACGGACTGTAGTCTGCAGTAGGACTGAATTGCCCAGTGTTTGCAACGATTATGAAGACTTAGTGCAGAAACAGCTCGAGGTGGAAGGAGTTGGGGAGGCCGACCAGGTCGTACTTCGACACCAACGTACAGTTTGGCAGTTGATTGATGTTCTCTTTTCAGAGACACCACTGGCAGAAACTGAAGCGGAGGACGAAGAGGTCTCTGATCCAATGGATACTCCAGACGATACAGCTCAAACTTTGATACGTCGTGCTGGGTTTAGTCGCTGGCTACAGGAGAGTGTTAGTCACATGGTGCAACAGGACTTGGAGGAATTGAAGGGAAACAAGTACTTGAAGGAAATCTTCACGCTTTTGACAGGACGAAAGTTGGACGATGCCGTTGAGATTGCTCTAGAACGTGGTGATGTTCGGATGGCTACATTACTGAGCCAGGCCGGGGGCCCAATTGGTATGCGGAGTGACGTTGCTGCTCAACTGGAGGTTTGGTCCTCTGAGGGTCTCGACAAGTCACTCATCGAATCAGATCGTCTATCAGTTTATCAGCTTCTTGCAGGTTTGTATCTACGCTGATTTTACCGGTGCATATATGAGTGTTCCTTATGCAATGATATTGACGCCTGCTGTTATTTTGCAGGTGATCTAGAGGGATCTCTCGCGGGGCTCAATATAGATTGGAAGCGGTTCATGGGCCTGGTAATGTGGTACCAATTAAAGCCGGACACAGATTTGCCATACCTTATTGAGACGTTTGAGGGGTTGCTGGAGAAGGATCATGCTCCGAAGCCAGTACCAAAGTATGTGGAAGAAAGAGTATCAGTCTATGATGACTACTTTGAGGCTCAAGGCTACGACACTGCATACTACCTCATGCTATTACATGCAAAGAAATCCACTTCGAATTTCAGCATCAGAAGAATGTTATCTGCATCTGCATCAACCTTCGACAGACTGGACCAGAAGCTGGCATGGCATCAACAAGGGATTCTTCACGCAATCCGCATGTTGGAAGCCGAGCAACTACACGAAGTACATATGAATTTTGCAAGTCAGTTGCTGTCTGTAGGCCTCTGTCACTGGGCTGTCTACGTTGTTCTTCACATGCCATCGTCTCCTCAGCATCCTGGACTGCATGAAAAGGTGCAATATGCGCACATCTGCAAGATGATTGTGTCTTCTCGTGTAGATCGGCCCTGTTTATCTTGTCCATCGTACTGATGAATGTATTGACTTGTTTATGTAGGCTGTGAAGGAAATTCTAAATCAATACTGTGAGATTTGGAGTTCTTCGGAGGCACAGCAGCGTTTTTTGGAAGACGATCTTAGTATTCCTACAGAATGGCTTCATGAAGCGTTGGTAAATTCATTTCTCTGGTCAACCTATATGTACATGCTTCATGTTCATCTTATTTCTTTTCTGTTCATGTTATTATGCTTCCTATACTAACAGGAAATTCAGAAACATTCGCATCAAGGATGCTCTTTGGTTTTGAAATGTCATGCTCAGTGCTTTGGTGAGTCGTAAGCTTTATCCCACCTTTGCAATGTTTTCTTTACAGGCATTGTACTGGCGGTATATGCGCGACAACAAGAAGGAACTCGAGCACCTGATCAAGAGCTGTCAGTGGCGAAATGCTCATGTTTTATTCATGACAACTGTGGCTGCGCCGCTCTTCCTTAACTGTAAGCAGTTATCCTTCATACTTTGTTGTAATCTTAAGTTTTCGAGGTTCAGCCTCAAATTTGGCATTAGACGCGAGTTTTTCGCTGAAATTTCTCCACTCTTGAATAATTATTCTAACAAGATGATGATATTGCAGCTGAGCACTCCGAGATATGGCAATTCGCAAGCCAGTTAGAGGGGCACTTGACCGAAGTTGAAGATTGGGATCTTGGAGCAGGCATTTTTATCGAATTTTTGACACTAAAATCTAGCTTCCTCGATAAGTCAAATCCCGTGGAGGGAATGGTATGTGTTCTAAATTTTTTGTCTGTTATCGTGCTATTTCATCGTATCCACTTCCCCTGCTAACGTGGACATAGTTGTTTCAGGAGACTGTGGAAGAACGAACTGCAGCTGCTGGGGCATTCTTCGAGCGGCTCAAGGAATCTCAAAACATGTGGAAATCAAAAAGCACACTTGATATTAGGTAAATGACCCAGTGAAATATATGCTTTAACACAGTACTGGTTGCTTACATCGCAATCGCTGATTTAGCGAACTGGGCAAAGCTTGTTTTAACTGGATAGAATGGTTTGAATGCAGGGTTGCATATGCAAGGATGGCAGACGAGATTTCTTCATTACTTCTGGGTGAAACCAAGACACAATCAGTGGACAAAAATACTGAGATGAAGATGTTTAATATTGTGCTGGACGCCCCAGTTCCTGAGGATATTCGAATGTGTCGTCTTCAAGGAGCGCTAGCAGCTTTCACAAATCTAATCTCGGATGAAATTCATGTTTAACTTGCGTTTGTGTGATCATTTAGAGTAGAAAGGAGCAGAATAGGAGAGATGCGAGATGCAGTTGTTGTGCATGCTCGTGAACGGCTTAGAATTTGTAGTCTGTAATTCTAGTAGATGAATCCTAGTTCAACTTGCAAGTGCTGGTGTAGCAGAAAGGTTATTGACCAATTACAGTACCTCCAGCATGTTTTTGATTTGAGTTATCCAAGAAATGGATTCATTATTAATTTTTTTATGTTGACACTGAAAGCTGTTGTTTTTTCAAATTCATTGAGGAAGTTGATCATCGATCATGTCATAAGGTCATCGTTCGATGTTTCTGGTGTTTGATTCCACATCACTCTGTACATCATGTGTGGGGTTCTTTTGTCGCAAAATAATTTTCATGATAATCTCCGTGAAGTCGACGAACTTGTTTTTGACAGATGCATTTGTATTTGAACTGTCCATATCGTCTAGTGCAAAGTAATTCTCAATTAACCCCTAAAGGTCCAAGGAAGTGGGAAACGCCTTTTGGAATTTCTGAAAGGAGAAAACGCAGCCAACTTTGACCATTATAATCTCAAAATTGGAGAAAAATTAGCGGTTCAAATTTGACATTCAAAAAAAGGGTCAAGTTAACTTCAAGATCCTACGGTTGGATCTTCTAATCAATGCTTAGATTGAGTTTCTTTGCACCTGAAGTAAAAGAAGGTTCTTTTTGATAATTTAAACAATTTTGTATCAAGGACCTTTAGGGGTTAAGCTAATCACAATCTTGATTTAATTTTCCTATCTCAACACTACAATCTCAAACTGACTGCCCATGTTGACCATGTTCTGGTTGATGCAAAAACTTCAAGGACTGTCCAGTGTACAATAAGGTACTTCTTGCAAAGTTTATACAATATCTATCAATTTGAGTAAATATCAATCCTTGAAATTCATGAAAACCTGAAAGTCCCTGTTGGGTAGTACTTCACCTGTTATTAATTCTCAAACATGAATCGCTCAACATTTGCTTAGTTTGTTTCACGAATCTAATGGTTTCATTACAGAATTTTAAGTGGCCTTTTCTCAATTCAACAATTTATATTTGATATTCAACCAACATATCACTTTTCAATTGCTAACATTGAATGCTGTAAATATCATGTGATTGTCAAAGCTACAATCTTGTAAAGATTAGATAATTATTACTTCAAGAAGTTTAACTTTGGTGATAATCTATAAGCATATAGATCATCAAATTGTCTTCTGTAGAGAACCTTAAGAGGAACCTTCCAAATGGAAATTTAATAACCTGAAATAATTTCTATCATTGGATGACAATATACTAAACGTGGGTGCGCCTTGTTCACTGAAAAAAGTGTGCACTCACCTGGATTTTTTTACAAAATGCAGATATTTTGAAACTATCAAACGAGAGGGTTCTGTCCGGAAACTCCGAGGAATGCCATTCGAACCGCACCGCCACCTTATCTAACTAGCACCCTCACTCCCCTTCTCCTCCAGCTCTTTGGAGCTCCAGGACCAGGACCAGGAGGAGCTCTTGAAAGGCCAGGAATTCTAATTGCAATTTGAGCGGGGAGCTATGGCGACGCCGGTGGCTGCAGCTCGGGCACCGCTTTATTTCAGCCCACAACGAGTATTCGCCGTTTCCGTCAAGAAACGAGTCTCCATTTGCGGACTGAGCAACACCCTTGTTAGTGGCGCAATTGGTGACAGTTTTATTCATTACTCCAGTATTGAATTCATGTACCTCGGGGCCTGATTCATTACTCTGGGAATTGGATGTGCAGGTGACTGCCGGGAGAGTGAGGTTGCTTGTTAGAGCCTCGGATGCGCCAGGTCCCTCGGATACAAGTTCCAAAGAGGAGGTAAGAATGACTCTTCGGCAATTAATCTCCGGGTCTTAAACGTCCTTGCTCACTGTTTTTTTCAATAGCCATATTGACTAGTTTTGTAGGGTTTTTGTTGTTGACGGGGATTGGGTGGTGGTACAGCAGGTATCCATTCCTCGCAGACGAATGCTGTGTGCATGTGGGTTAGGGTTAGCCGCGATAGTAAGCCGTGATTTAGGAGGAGATGGTGCCGAAGCTCAGGCTGCAGAGAAGGATTCTGGTGCTCCGTGTAGGAATTGCCAGGGCCAAGGCGCCGTTCCTTGTACGTTTCGCCTCTCCTTTCACACTCCAATCAATCCGGTTAATGCCAGTGTCACAAATTCCTTAAAAAGGCGGTCATGTCCGCAGCTTCAAGCACATTGTAATCTATCAATCGGGTAGCCCTAACATGCTTCAAATCATTCAAATGCAAGAATATCATGCACCTTGGATACGATTCCTGGCTGACTGCGAGCATTGGCAGGTGATATGTGTGGCGGAACAGGAAAATGGAAGGCACTCAACCGAAAACGGCCCAAGGATTTGTACGAGTACACGGAATGCCCCAATTGTTATGGTAATTATCCTCTGAATGTTTGCTTGTTTCTCTTATCTAGTGCAATTGTCTGTACTACTTGTCCAGGACAAGATTTTTCTTAGAGGTGGTTTGTGGGGGTGATGGTGCTCATAGTAGTGTGGTGTTGGTGGTGGTGGTGGCAGGAAGGGGGAAGTTGGTGTGTCCTGTGTGTTTAGGCACCGGGTCAGCCAACAACAAGGGTTTGTTACGAAGACCGGAATCTAAAGAGTTATTGGACCAAATGTATCATGGCCGAATTTTGCCCAAGATGTAGGCAACCTATTATCCTTCTTGTACTTCATATACATCTTAAATTTTTCAATTCATGATTTTTTGTTGTAAACTTATGAGTGGAGATTACAAGCTTGTAGTACCCGGAGTGTCGATGCTTGAGTAGGGAGTGCAATTTTGTGACTATGCTATTTTATATGACGTTCTTTAGCGGAGGAGATTGTAAGCATCAAACTCATGTACTAGTCTTGAAGAAGGAAAAACTCTAATACATCTCTTAGGTTGGCTTGAATAGAGTCTGATCATTATGTACCAAACATAATTCCAAATGGTAGTTTTTGGATTTTCATTGGAAACACCACAAAGGCTAACACTTTTGATACTCGAATAAGAAAACATATTAATGCTTGTGGCCTTTCAACAATAAGCTTATAAAGTCAAGCTTAATAATCAAGAAAATTGTGTTATGGATGCAAAGAAAGTGATCATCTTTTGAACAATCATGAGTCTGACCGAAGGCTTTTGGATGTTCATTTCTATGAATCAAAGAAGTATGTATGAATTTGTGGCATTAAAAGGAGTGTGTAGTGGTGCCCAAAAACATTTTGAGATCAAGTGATGAATGGTGAATTGTGACATAAAAAGTCAATTTATTGTCTGCATTTGAATTGCCCAAATCTGGTAATCATTCATGTACATAAATTAACTACTTAGAAATAATACTAACATTGAAATTGCTCCTTCATGTTGTACTTGACTTCATATTGGTCAGTTCAAGTTATGATCATGGAAGCAAAATTGCCCACAAGGGGACTATAGTATTGCCAACCTCTCATTACTTCAAGTGAGATATGGTTGCAAAGCATTATGAATGTGTAGGCGAGTTGAAGCGACACTAAAAAATCATAATCTTGGAGCTTTAGGTGTAATTTGGTGGCAAATGTATGCCTTGACAGCGAGAATGCGGTCAATGAGTTGGTGTAAGTTGCAAGGAGAAGCAACTTGGGTCATGTTACATAGAATGTGGTATCTCAAAATCTCTTACCACATTTTTGAGATTTCTAACTTAGTTTCTCTCAGCATTTTCTCAAAATATTCTTCTTGAAATTAAATTCCGTAATCCACCTTCCTGGTAAGAGCTATGTTGACGCTGAGACAACATCTGACGCAACTCAAAGAACATTTGAAAGGGATTTGAGGTCTACCTTCGAAGACATTTAGCAAGGCACAAGTGAAGCTCCAAAGTGGGCAACCGGACAAGCTTCGAAGTCACAAGTGAAACCAAGCAAGTTTCAAGATTTACCTTTGAGGAGGATGAGCATTCAAAATTAGAAGCCTGGATCATTCTGCAAAGCATCATGCAAATACGAGATGAGAGCTACGACGACATAGCTCAGACGCAAGGTAGTGCGCGAGATGACTAGTAGGCAAAGGTGTGGGGTCACTACAAATAGAGATCCCGGCAAGCAGAAAATCTCCGACTAGCCTGCCAAGTTTCCGAAATCCAGCTTCGTGGTGAGAGCTACATCAACGTAGCTCAGACAACATTTGCAAGGGGTTCTAGGACTACCTTCGAAGACATTCAATAGGGCACAAATGAAGCCCCAAAGTGGGCAACGAGACAAGCTTCGAAGTCATAAATCAAACCAAGAGGTTTCCGGATTTACCTTCGAAGAGGCTAAACAAACATTTTCTGAAATTTCCTCTCTAGTGTCCTCCTTGTAAATACCAAAAAACATAATTACAAAATCCAAAACTCAAAATCTCAACTCATCATTGCTCTGGTTCACATTCGAGAGTACTACACCAACCGTCAAAATTCGTTTTGCACCCTCACCCAACCTTGCTATTTGTTTATGTAATTTATTAATTTCCACACATTGCAATAAATTTCAAAATGTGTGCAACTCAATTTTTAGTGACATTTAGCGAAGTATCACATCATATTTTTGCCACAAAAATTCGTATTAATTATATCGACACAATATGAGGTTTCGGGGACTTATAATGTTATGCTTTGTCTTTGCTTCTTTTGTGCTTGCATCAATTTCAAACTAAACAGAGACTTGCAAAAGAGCCACTTTAACAAATATGACATTCCAAATTATAAATAGTATAATGATTTTCTGCCGCCTATGGGGCGATGGAGGAGTTGAGGAAAAGCCTTGTCCTGAAGCTCTTCGTGTGAAGAGGCCATCAGTTCTGTACAGTTATAAGTTCTCAAGAGAGAGGAGAACTTTGAAAGGGGGGAGGGGTGGGGGGGGCAGCAGTCTGCCGGCCTCGAGCGGCCTTGTGGCAGACTTGGCAGGCGAACGCCCAGCGCCAGGCGCCCCCAAGCGCATGCGCGCAAGCAGTCGAAAGGAAGCGTGCAATGAATCGTCGCTCATGAAACACTTCATTCACTCTATCGACCACCAATGGGAGAACCGCCGTCACCTCCAGCCTATCCCTTCTCCTCACCACTTCCGCAACTAGCTTCATATGCTCTTCATTCTCCATTGCTTCAGCAATTCCATCAGCTCCCCCAGTTGCAGAATCTCATTCTGCCATGGCGTCCGCTTCGGCAACTATGCAGGTGAGCCGTGCGCTGACGGTCCAGAAGTCCAGCCTTCTCACAGGCTCCAGATCCGTCTCCATGTTGGGCTGCAGCAATGGCAGCCGTGTCTCCATGGGCAACGAGTGGCTCCCCGGAAACCCTCGTCCTTCTTACCTCGACGGTTCCGCTCCCGGGTACGCTACCCATCTCACTTCGATCCTGCAATGCCAACTCCCTACAATATTGTTGATTCTCAAATGTGCAACAATGCGGGAATCCACTTCTAAGATCCCTGAGCAACCGGTTGCTTAATTGCCTGTGTAGCTATATATGTTTACTTAGCCTATTGCATATGGTTCTAGTATATCGTAAGAGTATCTGATCGGTCCACTGAAAGCTCTGTAAGAGTTTAAATCATGCAGCCGGGTCTGTAGTTTCATAAATCCGGCATTGTGCATGCAGAGACTTTGGGTTTGATCCCTTGGGTCTTGGAGCGGTGCCGGAGAACTTGGAGCGATTCAAGGAGTCGGAGCTCATTCACGCTCGCTGGGCGATGCTTGCAGTTGTGAGTATTCTTTTGAATCTATCTTTGTAGTAGTATCAGAAATCTAGGAGCTAGAATTCTCACTTGTGATTGTATGATTAGCCCGGAGTGTTGATTCCCGAGGCGCTAGGCTACGGCAACTGGGTTTCGGCTCAGAAGTGGGCAGCCAGTTCCGACGGCCAAGCCACCTACCTCGGCAACCCCGTTCCTTGGGGCACCCTCCCCACCATCTTGGCCGTGGAGTTTTTCGCTCTGGCCTTCGCTGAGTCCGAGCGGAGTAGCGAGCCTGACGCTGAGAAGCGGAAGTACCCCGGCGGTCCCTTTGATCCTCTGGGCTACTCCAGGAACAGAAACCTTGATGAGATGAAGTTGAAGGAGATCAAGAACGGTGAGCAAATCCACTCAGACCCTGTACATTATTGCATGTCTATGGCTGATATTCTGATTCGCGATTCATTGTTAACGGATTCTTTGTGGTAGCGTGCGATGGTTTTATGATGCTGTTTTCTGCGGTGGAATGTTGTTCAGGTCGTCTTGCGCTTGTGGCGTTCTTGGGATTCGCGGTTCAGGCAATAGCATATCCTGGGACTGGACCTCTGGAGAATCTAAGATCGCATTTGGCCGACCCATGGCACCACACAATTGCGCAGGTCATCATTCCACGATCTGTGATGTAGATCAGAACCAATCCCTGGTCTCTAGCTAGTAGGTGATGGGAGATGGCTTGGGGTGGATCTTTGCACGCCGATGTAATATCTCGAGGCTGCTAAATGCGCTGACCTCGCTTGTACACAACAGATGCGCATTTGCTCAATAAATACTTCACCTGACTTCCCCTCTCAGCGCATATTGGTATAGTCGTTTGTGCTTGTCTTGTACTGGAGGACCTTGTCATTCTTGAGAACTGCTTGAGAATGTTTGTATAGTGACTTCTGTGGTCGAATCCGAGTAGTCTGGTACCGATCACATGTGACGAGAAGCGGAGAGTACTGTTGTCGTGGAGGATATGTCCATAATGAGATTGAAAAGTGAATCACTAAGTCGTTCTCGCTGCTCAATGAGATTCTCCTTGAGAACCTGCATCACTCTCCATGACAATATCCAATTGGAATTTGTGTATACGGCTCAGTTTATGTAGAATATGAAATTGATACATATACATCTAGTAGAAGATGCCGTCGCAATGGCCATTTGATAGACATGGAGGTGCACGAGGATGTCGTGCAGGCTCTGCATGTGCTCGAAGAGATCAATTACGGATGCGCGGTCCCATTTGCATTCAAGCCGATAGTGAAGATGGGAATTCCCGACATCCTGGCTGCTGCAGGTCCTGGCGCGTTTCACACTGCACAGCAGATTGCCGACATGCTCCCTCACAAACCTGCCGACGCAGCTCGCAAACTGGGCCGCATTCTTCGCCTCGTCGCCCACACGGGTATCTTCACAGAGTCTCAGTCCGCCACCTCAACGACAGATTCTCAGACAGAGGCCAGGTTCGTGACTCTACTCCAGAATCATGTTCTCAAAAAATCTTCTCGGTGAAGATTTCTCCACACATTGCTATACATACCCTGTTGCAATCCATGGTTGTAAAAAATGAGTCCCTGAAAAGTTCTTATTTCCCTGTTTTGACTGCTGAGCAGCTATGGTCTGACAAAGGTTTCCAGGTTGCTGATGACGGGAGCATTGATCGATTTGAAGGCGTTTACACTGTTATCACAAACATCGGACGATTTCGCGCCGTTGAATTACCTTCTCGAGATGGTGGAGGAGGATGCGAACCCATACAAGCTTGGGTTTGGATGGGAGAGCCCCTATTTACACTCGACCACGAATCTCGGTCGAGAATCCCGAGATGAATGAGACCTTCAACACTGCCATGGGGAGTTGGTCCAAGCTTCATAACAGCATTTTCGCATATCATTACCATGGCTTCAAGGACGTGAAATCTTTGGTGAATGTTGGAGGGGGTGTCGGTGGCGCTTTGGCTCTCATTGCGGTAGCCAATCTGCACATTCGCGGCATTAACTTCGATCTACCCCATGTCATCTCCACTGCTCCCGAGACTCCTGGGAAGTATCGAAGTCGTAATTGAAAGTGCGACATTTGCACACACGCACTATGGTGACTAGAGCATGACTTTGATCGAACCCAACAAGCGGAAAAACGTGGGTGTGCAGCTGCGAAGCATGTCGGCGGAAGTTTCCTCGAATCTGCACCTTCAGGAGACGCCATTTTCCTCCAGGTATTTTGAGATCAATGGCTCCATCGATGAGTTGACTGTAAACTCGTGAAATCCTAGACGGCGTTTGAAAGCAGTTATGGCAGAAATGGGAATCAGGAACGCCTTTCTCTGTAATTTTACTGAACGAAAGTTTACGAAGAACTGAGAAACAGCAACAGCACATACCCAGCCCATTTCGGAAATCCAGAAACCTGAACCGTTGCCATGAAGCGTTATCACGGTAGTAAATTAGAAATTGTGTCGAGGTAATTAGTGAATGTGTGTTGTCAGGAAGTTGGGTAGAACAGTGAGGAGATTCTTCAATGTTCACATTCGAAGGTCCGAAACATAGAACTTGGTTATGGACTAGGACCTTTTGAGCAAGTAACAGTGGACTGCAGACTGAATTGTTGATGTGAGATTGTTCAGCATGTCCCTCACAACTGGGGCGACGAAGATTGCATCAAAAGTTTCAAGAATCAGGATAACTGTAATATCACAACTTCAAACTTCGTAATCTCATTCCCTCCTCGACAATATCACCCCTATTCCTACCCCTCCTCTATAATATCTCTAACCTTGTCATTATGCCCCAAACCAAATCGTATCATACTACTGAAGGCAGCTCAAGCTGCGTACCCTTGAAACATCATGCTGAGGCTCGTAATCATTGTTGATATCGTCACTGGCTGCATCATTGTCATGTCCTTGACGAGTATATGACGTCCGGGTGCTTGACTCATCTTTTAGCTGAACTGAAATTCTAGCTAGGTGAGCTGTATATCATGGAAAATAACAAACGTTTGTACGGGAGGGAGAACCAAATCTTCGCCAATTATGCTCTGCAATCTGCAGTCGCTACAATCTTGAACCTTGAAGAATCAAAGCCGGAGGTTGTGAGTAACGTTAATTATCAAAGCTTGTCGAATCGTATGAAGGATTCGATTCTAATAGTCGAACTGCACCACTTGTGAGCGAGAAAGGGAGAGATGGAGGTGCAACAGGAAGATGTGGAGGCGTTTCATGCACTAGTAGAGATCAAGTATTCGGCAGCAGTTCCCTATGCACTCGCAGCGGCTATTAAGCTGCGAATTCCGGACATCCTGGCGGCCGCGGGTCCCGGCGCGTCGCTTACTGCCCAACAGATCGCCGACAAGCTTTCCCCTAAGTCTCACAATGCAGCTTCCAAACTGGGGCGCGTTCTTCGGCTCCTTGCATACAAGGGCGTCTTCTCGGCGAGCTCCGAAACCGAGCCCAGGTCAGTACCGTCCACCCTTCTAATGTGTACTTGAATGTAGCATGTTGAGACCATGCACTCAGAATCGATCTGGCAGAGGCCCAAGTTCGTAGTCAGGGACAAAGAAATTGGACTTATTTGAGGTATACTGGTGATTAGCACCTCAATTTCATTGCAGAATGTGCAATTGAGAAAGATGGTGGCATCCAGAGTAGAAAGTGATTAGAAGAAGAGAAACAAATTATGTAGCATTTGGTAATGTACAGTAACTAAACGGTCAAGATTTGGCATGGGGAAACCCCAGTCACTTCCATTCCACATGATTCTACACAATGGCACATGGATTAGCGTCATGAGGTTCAAGGTAAACAAACCTAAAATGGCCTTCGCACTAAAGTTTGTTTTGAGCATTACAACAGCCACAGATGAGAAACTCAACTTAAACTTGATCAGCTTCTAGCACGTTGTAGGCAAGAGTGAAAGCATTCAAAGCATTCTGATTCTTTTAATTTGGTGACTAACTAAGATATGTCCAAAGCAAGCAATTGTGACATCTGCATTGATGCTGCCTGGCTGCTAGGTACGGGTTAACAAGCATGTCGAAGTACTTGGTGACGGGGTCGAAGTTCGACTTGGGGCCGTTTTTACTCATAGCACCAGACACGAGCGATTACACAGCACTAAACTATCTCCGTGAGGTGGTGGAGGACGACACACACGCCTGGCAGCTCGCATTCGGAGTGGACAGCTACTACGACACCATAAATTCCAATCCAGAGTACGCTGCCGGCTTCAATGCAGGCATGTGGAGTCACTACTAGAATCACATGTTGATAACAACTAGAAAACAAGAGGAATCTCTTGGAAGTAACAGTGCAAGGGTTCTCTAGTTGGTTCACGGACTGGAGTTAACTTCATAGTCGAGGGGTTTGTCTAAACAAGTGATAAGTGTTGGGTGTCACTTGATTCAAAAGGTTGTTGTCGACGTGGAGGCGAAGTGGCAAATAATTAGTAAATACATAAATATACATATTTCACTTCCCGTATAGAATTTGAAGCTGATGACATAAGAACATGGTTTATGTCTACGGTAGGTGAAACACACAATTCTAGACCAGGATTAATCTCAAAGTGTCACCACGAAGTGGTGACTCGAAAAGCTTGACCTGCTAAACAACAAAATTAGAGCCTCTACTCAAAAATATTGTTCAAAAACGGAAGCTATGACAGTAAAGAAAACCTAGCAAAACAATCAGTTATCTTCGCTTGAAGCACCGAGGTCGTTGTCGAACGTCTCCGGCAACTCAGGGCCAATGTCCTCAGATATCTCCAAGACTCTAATAACAGGGCCATTGGCAGAAGGGGGTTGCGAAGCCTCCTGGATAAATTCAGGGATTTGTAGACCTGCGAAATCACTGTCCTGTCCAGGGCAGAAAAGGTTTCCATCTTCTACATCCGCACCCGTGTTGGTGACACGCTTCCCTCGTGCCTCTGTGCGGACAACCACCTTCCAACCGGGAAGTTCGGCGCAATCACAATAAAAAACCAACTGCATTTGCGAAGGCAATGCGAAGGAGTCCCTGCAAAATGGGACCATCCGCTGGAAATTTGCAATCGTGAACCCCCACTCATCACGCTTCACTGTTGCAAAGGGGCCACGGTAGTTCGCTTTGACCCACCTCCCTATGCAAACAACCTGTCGTAGAATTCCGTAATTGAGCTCGATAATCTCATCCAGGTACCCTACTGTCGCAACCCTTGCTAGCTCACCTTAGCTTACACCAACTCTTTCCCAACTCTAGCAAGTGTCACGAGCGCTAACTCTGCACATCCCCCACATGCACAAAGTTAGCTCTCCATACCAACCACCAAGCTCACCGCTTGGTTATCAATCCCTCCTACTCATGCAACCGGGACTCAACCCCTTCGTAGGTAGCCAATGGTTAGGTGCGGACTTCCACTTATGTCCAAGGCCCAACTTGGTGGCACTCCCATACCACGCGGCCTAACCGCACTTGGTGGTGTCTCCTCACCACCGCCCATGACCACCATGGTGACCCCAAGGCCACCAAGTAATCACAACGCCGGCGGTGAGACACCACCCCACATCGGTAGCACTCATGGTCCTCATTTTGCCTATATGAGTCCCCGTGGTGAAGCCCCAACACTAGCTCCCCCACCGGGACTCACCTTGTCCTTATGAGCCACCGTGGTGAAGCCCCAACACTAGCTCCACCCACCGTGCCTCATTTTGCACTTTGAGTCCCCATGGTGGAGCCTCCACCCATTGGGACTCACCTTGGCTTGGGAGTCCCCATGGTGAGGCCCCAACACTAGCCACACCACTCGGGACTCCCACCTTGGTCACCACCAAGGCACCATGGGAGTGGGGAGGGAGACCAGCCCTCCCCATAGTATACTCTGTGGGATTCGGCAGCCCCCTGGTCCTAGGTGAAGGGCTGGACCCTCACACCTCTTAGTTTTGGAAGACCACCCAATCTCCCAATGCCTTAGCCGCTGGAAGGCCCCGGGAGACTTCCCGAACCTTCCAGGGCTCGTATCTACCTCGTCCCGCATCCAAACGCGACGAGCGACCACTCTATCGACATCTACTCGTCAAGTAGATGCCGATAGACACCTTACTTGCCTCATTACGACAAGTATTGAGGGAGTTATGCCCTCTGAAGATTCGGGAGTCCCGGGCCAGCTTCCCAGTCCAGCACTGTCCCTGGACAGCACTCCCTTTAGTCCCACAATCTTCCAACTCCCATAACTTTTAGCTCACACCTCCAAATGAGGTGCTCCTTAGCATCCCGGAATCGTGGCAACATGAGCTTCCATAATCTCATGTCCATTCCGTCGTGGCTCCTAGTCTCCGTGGGTGAGAGGCGTCTCCAACGCCCGGGGTCCTCTCCCACACTAGGCCCACTTAGGTTCCCTTCACCTTGGCACCCCAAGGCCCGGGCGTCACTCCGGTGTCCCCCTTGGGCCCTTGGTGTTGCGGGCACTCCTCAAGGAGAGGTGCGCGACACCTACGTACTCGACTGCTGCAATGACAGGGTTAGTATCCCGGATTCCGGATCTGCACTCCCTAAGGAAGGTGGCTGCTATCCCAGCATCTGAGGTCTTCATTCTAGATTCCGCGCTTCTCACTCGATAGTGGAAGCCATACGCGTACATAGAGCGCCACCGCGTTGCGGATACTGAAGGGAATTTGGAGAGGGCTTCAACTGTATCATCAATAGGGATCCCGTCTGTTGCCAAAGAACGAACTTGTTCACGGAGCCAAACACCAAATGGTTCTAATTCCATGAGTTCAGGAGGGAAGTTAGGGGCACGCGAGCCGGAGCGTCCAGGGTGCCTAGATCTCCATCGGAGTCGGGCAGAGTTCCTCTCTGCTACCAGGAGGTGGTACTCCATGCGTATGCAACACAAAATGTTCATTAATTCTAGGCTGCTGTTTCATAAACATCTCAATGGACAAACATCGGCAACTCAATCAGGCTGCTCCATCATTTAGAGAAGGTAAGCCACAGCTGTAAATTTGAGCCAATCAGAACAAATGCAAAGCAATTTAGTACATTGCTACGAGATAGACAGAATCCACCAGCCAACAAAATGCAACGACTTAGAGCTTACTGTCTCTGTGGCTCTACCACGGCCAAAGTTGTCTAGAACAAAGTCATGTATGTGGTGTAGTAGTCATTGATCAAGCAAACGGTCTTTTGGTTTACCCTCTAGAATCATGTCCGTCATCGTAGGTTCCTCTTTCATTTGTCCCAAACACGTTTCATCGTGGAATGAGACTCCCAGGATATTCACTTGCAAAGCCACACGCCTCGAGACCTCGTACCCCTTGGCCATACACCCCTCGGGTTTTGCGTGTTGCGGACGTACCCTTTTAAAGTTTTATAATATCTTTCAAAGGGTACATCCATCCGACATGAATGGGACCACACAAGAATAGTTCCTCGACGAGATGGAGGCACAAATGGATCATGATATCGAAGAATGCTGGAGGAAGCTCCTTCTCAAGCATGCACAATGTTTCGGCACACTCATTGAACAGACTCTCTCTCTCGGCGGAATCCACAGTCTTTGCACAAATTTTTTTGAATAGCCTACTGACTCTAATGACTACTACCGTCATGTGGCTACACCCACAAGTGCGCATGCAAAGTGGCATCAAATCGTGAAGGAGAACATGATAATCATGCGATTTTAAACCTGTAAGCTTCCCATTCGAGATCTTGGTCAGCATGGAACTGGAGTAGTGCGAAGGAAGGCGAATTTTTTGCAAAGTGTCCAAGAAGATTCCTCGCTGCTCTTTCGTCAATACATACGGCGCATCCGGAATAAAGACGCGATTCTGCTGCCCTGGGACACGTTGAATCCACAAGTGCCAACGGATATTCCTTTGTTGCATGTCGATCCTGACATTTGGTCCATCCTTCTCCCCGAAGAGAGTTTTGATTAAATTTTCAGCCACGTTCTTCTCAACGTGCATTACGTCTACGAGATTTCTGACTGGGAGTTCCTGCGCATGATACAAAAGTACAGGTAATGTTACATTTCCGGGAAATGTTACTAGAACTTCGGATGCATTTGGGATGAAGAGGTGGATTTTACTTCTGAATAATGAAGATGAAACGAATAAGTCGCCGGCCAAAGAATACAGGAAGACACCATTGCACTCTGGATTAACATTCAGACGGAACACACTTAAATAAAGTGAATAAAAAAATAAGTAATAAAAAAAAAGACAAATGGGGAAACAGAGGAGATTATAAAAGCGCCACATAAATGTGTGGAAACATCAAGATTCAAATAGACAAGTGTTTCACATGATAAAATCCTACAGCAACGACCATCAGCACTGTAACACGAACACACACACAAGATAGAGACACTGTGGATAATTGGGATTATCGAAGACAAAAATTATTCGAGACAATTCGCTGTAAACCTTCGATGATGTGAAGCCGTAGAGAGCTAAAGAGGTTTAGGAGTGTGTTTGCAAATATAAATTAGACGACGACGGATCAACAAGCCTCGGAATACAAACTATAAGGAGATTCGCAATAAACGCTGAGAAAAGCATGTCAATACTACATACACGGCGAAAAGAACATGGACTGTTCGGATAAATGATCTGAAAGGCCATGTGGAATTAGTCCGGACGGCTTTCTGTCCACATTAGAAATTCAACACTATGAAGAGCTTCGAAATAAACGCTGAGAAAAGCATGCCAATACTACGTACACGCCTACACGGCGAATAGAACATGGACTGTTCGGATAAATGATATGAAAGGCCATGTGGAATTAGCCACAATGCATGACCAAATGGAGCTTTACAAGCGTAAGTCGGGGTCGGAAAAGTTACCTGCCAATAGGGAAGGGCAAACAAGATATACTCGTGCGTTTCACTCCGGCCTTTACAGATCGTCGTCACTATCTTCGATACCACCATTTCTCAGCCACTCCGCCCTTGCTCGTCCCTGCTCCAACAAAATGCTTCCACTGCGTCGCTGAGGTGTCAGACATTCGGGAGCGCCATTGAAAGCAAAGCAGAATGGCGGAACTCCGTGCCTTGAGGTAAGAATCATGGGCACCCATATAAACCATTTTCCGCAGTGGCTTTGAATATTCAGATATTGTCTCACTGCCGCAGATTGGACAAGCTACATAGCCCTTTACCGTTTGCCCTGAAATTAACCCAAAAGCTGGAAAGTCGTGGACACTCCAGATTAACATTGCCCTCAACGTGAAGGAGCGATGTCCTAATGGTCTGCTCATGTCTAATGCTGGCACACCTTCCCACAACTGTAGTAAGTCTCGGACTAACGGCTTCAAGTAAACATCGATTGTGTCCGAGGTGGGGGCTTTGGGTCCCGGGATCAGAAGTGAGAGGTTTAGGAAAAAGTTCTTTGTGGCCAGCCAAGGTGGAAAATTATATATGGCTGTAAGCACAATCCACGTGCTATGTTTGGAGCTCTGATTGCCGTGAGGGCATACCCCATCCGCGATCAATCCTAGTCTAAGGCTATTGGAAAGGTTCTGGAATTCAGGGTACAGTCTAGAAATTTCTTTCCATTGAAAGCTGTCTACTATAGAAGACATCACCGTCTGCCCTGAATCGGCCCCGTCAAAGTGGTTCAAAAGGTTGGCTACATTTGGACATTTGTATATCCGAAGTAGCTTTGGAATCAGTGGAAAATATCGAGTCACTGCGAACGGGACAGATGAAGATCCAGGCACATACCTCGGGTGATGACACCTGGGACATTCCGAGAGCTCACTATTAATTTCTCCTTCATACAGAATGTGCCCGTTGGGACATGAGTGTATTTGCTCGTGCTCGAGGCCAATCCTTCGTACCATGCTCTTCAACTCATACGAGGTTCTGGGCAAAGAGTTACTCCTAGGCAGTAACGTCCCTGCGATGTAGGTAAGTAACGCCGTTAAGAACGAATCTGACACCCCGTGGACTGTGGTTAGTGTCATGAGGACTATGCAAAATTGCATTCTGCTCTCCTTGGAATTCGCATAGACGGGCTCCATACACTCGCGCATGAGATTTTCGAAGTCTACATTGTCCTCTTGATTATCTTGACCGACATCCTGAGGTGACAAGTCAGCCATAATGTCCTCGCTTGAAGCCCGGTGGAGCGAGTCTGCCCTACTGTAGGCCTCGTAAGCCATCCGGCGTACTTGGACAGGAAGTGGCTCTTCGAATTGAGAGTCGGCTATGTCGTTATCACCATCTGATGTGTCTCCTCCACAAATGTAATCTGGATCTCGTACAGGGCCTCTGAGTGGACGCCCCTCTACTGACTGCACAAAAATTTTCATTTAAATCCATTAGCAGTTTAGCACTACAGAAATCCGCTAAGTAGTCCCCAATTTGGACCCCAGTTCGTCCCCAATTCGTCGTTTCGTGCCCACTTTTCGGTTGTCCGCTATGTAAAGAAAATTAGGGACCAAATGTACCAAAATGGGGACCAAACTAGTCGAAGTGGAGACCAAACTCAGAAAACCATCGCGATCGGTGCATTTCTGAGTTTGGTCCCCAGTTCGATTCTAGTGCCCAGTTTAGTCCCCAGTTCGATTTTGATGCCCAGTTTGACGTTTCGGTCCCTAGTCCGACAAAAATTGGGTGTTTTGATCCCCAGTCCGCACTACTTAGCGGATTTCTCTACTGTGTCAATACTATCTACTTTGAAACAAAACAGAGATATGGCAAGGTACTCTTAACTTATTACTAGAAAAGAGGAGAATATAGACTCACAATAAAGAAATTACCGGGGGTCACAGAGAATTTGAAGTAGCGCTAACTAACAATGCCAAGGGAATTGACTCTTAATCTGAAGAGGATTTCATGCTAGATTATACACGATTATTAGACCAATAAACCAAACCGTAGAGATTTGTGAAACTCACAATCACTGGGTGGGGCAGGAAAGGGTCCCGACCATAACGCCGGTGGTGTTTTGTTATTGTCTCTGATTTACGAATCCGTCCTCCCTTGCACCTTGAGCACGCGCACGGGTACTCAGGTATCCCCATGCGTACAGAAATGCTACGTTCAATATGGAACGCAGCACCCAAACGACGATGCCTCATGCTGATTTATGCAAAACTCTATCTCCTCGTGATCCTCGAACCCCTACTGTCATCCCGTAAATGAAAGAGATGCAACAGTCAAGAAGGTAATCAGACGTACGCAAGCCTTAGGATGGTTATGACTGAGGAAACACGGTATACATATAGTTTATTGTGACATGAATCATAAATCACAAATAGAACGACTACATATGGTATCTAACATAGCATAATTCAAGCCATTCCCGGATAATTCCACGACAGTCTCACCTTTCTATTTTGCTGCCGAAGTGCGTGTCAAAAGTCAAAACTCCTTGCTCACCAACTAATGACACAGGTTCGATTCAGAGAAGTCCACCATGAAGATCTCTATTTCAAAGTCCATGAACATCCGTTGCCCTGAAGTGTTGAAAAAGACCTGCTGCGAGCTCCCCCTTACTCCAGTTGTCTTCCGGGATTTTGCTTCTAGACTGCATCACGGCAATATTCCGTTGGCAACGCACATGCAACACCAAGTTTTGTCACTCACGATGTTTTTTGGCACCAAATTCTGAAAAGGCAAATTTTGGGACCTCGAGGATAGAGACCATCTGTCACAATAAACAAATTTACTACAAACTAAGACATAGTTCTGTACATGACGAGAAACGAGAAAAGTGGAACAGTTGAGACGTTTCTAGACTGGGGAAGGAGGAAAGTTTCACGAACCTCTCCATCTCAGATGTTTGTTCAATCAATTTTCCCTCCCGCTTACCCTAGAACCCTTGTTGTTCGTGGACCTTCGAGACTGCAAAGACTTAAGGAAAAAACGACTTTTCGTGAAAATTAGGGCCGAAGAGCGAACAATTCTAGCTAATCAGACATTGCGCCCCAAGAGAACTAAATAAATCAAATCAGATGGTACTAGTCCAGATACGGTCACCTTCTTACCACCTAGTCAAGCCGCAAAGTTCTCCTTGTTTTCCCTATGATATGTTATCAGTTTATCACGTGGGTAACTATGTCGTCCAGATGATTGACGTGGCTTGCTCCGACAATTCGAGCTTTGATGGCTAGTCGCTCTAGGGTTATACTGGCTATCTCCCGCGAGTCCGGCTTTCTGTCCACATCAGCAATTCAACACTCAGAAAACAAACCTAATCGCTAAATTTACCAAAAGAGTACATCGTAAGAGACGATGAAGGAACCATGCATCACGGAGATTACAAGCAGAGTACTCATGAAGAGTGAATCGTTTTCTCAAGATAGATCGTTGTTGGAGAAAACCACTAACGTTTGTGCCACCAGCCCTCTTCGAAATCCCTGATTAAACCGTCAAATTCTGGACGAAGGCCTTCAACAACAAAACTGCTGCGTTCAGTATGTTTCCCGCGTTCGGATACACCGCTCGCTAAAAATGAACTGACCGTATCCGAGCAAACCTCGAGCACCTCCAACGTACAAGTTACAACTTCGTTCAGAAATACCTCATCTCACAGGAGGCTCCAAACGGTAGTCACTCCAAAGTCCAGATGACAATAAGCCTTGAAACTGGCACAAATAGCCTCCACCAAAGCACTCGTCAAACCACCCGCACAACACTTGTACAGTTCCCGACAGTCCTACCGTGACCTCTTCACTCCTCGAGGCGGGAAATACTCTAAGTTCTCAACGATTTCTACAACAGTTGGTAGCCCATCCATCCCCAAACGTTGCAGTAGGGCGCCCTTTATACAGGAACACAACAAATATATATGAGGCCGATGATATATAGGCAACGTCTGCCTACAACCTAGAGAAAAAGTGAGTAACAGTAACAAGTGAAAGGATTTTTAGCCAGTGGAATTTTTATTTTTTAATGTTGAACCCAATAATGTGCAAGCCTGTGGAATTCCCTCTGGGACCCATGTATTGTTCTTTTTTCTTTTAACATATCAGAGACAGACTTTCGATAGTGCAATGCTGAAGAGGTGGTTTTTTCAAAGACATGTTTTCTATGATAAAAAAAAAGGAGGAGCAATTATCATGAGAAAAGGAAACATAACATGCCCATAGATACACAATGAAGCTCATGTATGATAACGTACGGTGGGCGTTGTTGTTGATGTTCTGAGTTGGTGGCAGTTATTAAAGAAGCTCTGATGACCCCCACCCCCGCCCACAATCAATCTTTGAGACCGATCGCTTTCAATGTACATTCGCCACCACCACTCTTCGGTTAGCTACCTCGCACTTTCCCACAAAGAGAAAATTGCAACTCCCCTAGAAACCCTCAAATCTTGACTCCAAAAACACACACCTACAAAAAACTACGAGAATTGTTGTGTGTTTTTTCATATTGAAGGTGTGAGTTTTCCAGTTCCCGGACCATCTAAAACTCCCATTTTTATTCGATGAATTCGTTTCACTTGCATGGGCAAAATTTCGGGAATGATAAGCCTTGTTTTGTTTTTCTCTGCGTTTTATCATGTATTTTCTAGGTGGATCAGGTACGTCACACATTGCATGATACTGTTTATTGAACGATATCAATCACGTGAAATAGTGCACAACTAACCGACCAATTGCTTAGTACCATTGATTATACTGTGGGCAAGAGGTAGAGTGCAAGACAGAGTCCGGCTCTTTCTTGGTATTCATGATAATCCATTCTCGTTTCACAAGGTGATAGCTTAGATTGCTGACACGGTTGGGACTTCCTAAGTCATACTACTGTGCGCTACTATCTGCCGTTGTTTCCTATAACAGATTAGGGTCTCGATGCGGTACCCATAAGCGTATGATGACGAGTGCACCTTAGACACGACTTTTCTTCTCCTACCTCAAAGTCGAGTCTGTGGGTTAGTCTGCATCCGAACGGAGTAGAGTTTTTCCGGACTGTCTCCTTCTCACTTGGCATACGGTGACTTTCAGAAATCTTTTCGCAACTGTCTCCTTCTCACTTGACATACGGTGACTTTCAGAAAGCTTTTCGCGACGCCCCGGTATTACGTCAGGTTTGGCGTCTAACAGGCAGCTTCGAGGTTGTCGTAGCTGCAAGCAATCCTAGCTGATCACCGCTGTAAGTTGGGATTATGTCAATAAGTTTCTTGATCTATGCGTGACATTGTGTCCGTTTCAATTCAACATTGTTTCTCCTGTTTGTCATTATTTTCTGCTCAATTGTGAGTAATCCTTGATTCCCCGTATTTCTCTTTATCAAACTCATGATTTTGTCCCGGATACAGTTTTGTATGCGTGTGAATTCCAACCCTTCTCACAATCTGTCCCCTTGGTAGACCTAAATTGCACTATACGCAAGGTTTGTGCATTGATGGCTCCGGGCTTAAAACCCAAGAGAGCGCCGCAATCGTGGGCGGCAACACAAAGGAGCTCAAAAACAGGCAAAGGGGACGAGCTCAACCCCGTGGCGTCGCGTTCAGAGGAGGGGGAGGAGGCTATTATGGCCGGGGCGAAGTTTGGCTCGACAAAAGTTGCGGCGAAGAGTACTACAAAACCCCAGAAGAAACTTCCCCCTGCGCCGGATGCGGCCACAGAAGTGTACTCGGAGTTTCTCGCAGCAAAAGAGAAGAACCGAGGTCTCTCAACTGCTTCCACACAAGGCATGCTCGCAGCTCCAAGGCAGTCGACTCAGCAGAATACAACAGGTACAGCAACTGAGGCCAACGCTCAAGGTACGTGCAGACTGTTCCTCTCCATGCCTTCGTACCTCAAATTTCACAAAGCTTCTCATTCATCCCAACGTTGTCGGAACAAACACAGTGCTAACTGCACGTGTTCTATGTCACTATAACTCCGCACGTGTTTTGTGCCACTGTAACTCTGTGCAGCACAAATCCTCAGAATTTTTGTACCCGAACTAACCGACAAGTCCCTGTACGTTCGTGTAGGTTATGCACGTGCTGCACAAGTTTCTCCAAACCCCCATCCGTTGTCAAGAAGCCCAAACCACTCACCTCCTTCGTGGGCTGTGGATCACAAAACTCTTTTAAACCCATCTCCTACCCGCCTGAACACCTCCCCAGGAGTGGAGAGGAACCGAGGCAGAAGGGACAACGGACGCATAGAATCCGCTAGGGAGTTTGATGTAGGCTCTAGCGAAGAGAGTCCAGCGAAAAGAAGTCGGAATGCCAAACATCATAGGAATTTCCATCGCCATTCAAGAAGTTCTTCTAGCGAAGACAAGGTACACACAATATGAATCGATTTGTGCTACTCAACTTCTTTTAAATTTTTCCAAACTCGCTGCATCATTTTTTTACTTCTTCATATCCTCTATACTTTCTTATTAATTTCCATGTCATAAAGTGAGCTGTTTTTTCTGCATGCCAATACCGTAATACCCTTTCTGTCTGCATGCACATCTCCAGGCTCGTAGGCACCGCTACTCCCAAAAACGGGACCGGAGTTACTCACCCTCATCAAGTTCCTCAGAGAGGAGGGCCACCCACCATCGAGGACGTGGTAATTGACCGATTTCCAGACGTGAGCCTCGTCAGTTTGCTCCTTCACGTAGCAGAGACGATACCCGTCGTCACAGCCACAAGGATGGTGCCAAACATCATAGACGTTCACCAGACAGGCGTGATAGCCATAGGAGGAGGCGATCGAGGACTCCTCAAGATTCTATCTCATCTGGTTCACCTTCCGTTAGACGCCATGACCCACTGAGATCCTCAAACTGTGCAAGAAGTCTGCCGGCATATGACGTCAACAAGGAAGGTGGATCTTCTAGCGCCCACAGAAAGGAGTTAATCGTGGGTACATGCCATCGCCGACTTCTGTCCAGCTTCACTATCAAACCGGAGAGTACAAAGCGTCAAGAGAGACGAGAAAGGGAAGCGAAGCGGGAGGAGGCGGCAGAGGCAAGAGGAAACCAGGGCAAGAAGCCTCACTACATTAATGTAAGTTCAGAAGGTAAACCGTATGGACTTGGAATTACAGTGTGGAATGACAACCTTGCGAAATTGGTACGTGGTTTAGACCCATCTTACATTGATGTGAGACAACAACCCTTTCACTTGATGGACATCCTCATGACGCGCTTGAGTGAGGATTTCGACTATTTAGAACCTTTAAATCCGGCGTGGCTACGTCAGCGCATTGGAAACGCCCTATCCTCATACAGACATGAGCTCATACGTATGATCCAACTACAGCAGGAGCGCCCGCCATGGATCAATGAGACTATCTGGACGAAACTGGTTAAATTAGAGGGGTCGGAGAAATTCCGTCAAAAATCTGAGCAGATGAAATTCGCCAACTCCTGCAGACGTACCAAGGGCCGGACTGGACCCCTTGGAGAGGTTGGCATCACGGAAAGACTACACATTCAGCTTGGGAGATCACCCGACCCCGAAGAAGTTATACATGAGATGCACCGTGACAAAGGGTACTCGGGCCGAAACAAGAGACCATCCGTGAGTATGTCCTCGAAGCACACGTCGGCAAATGAGAATGTCAGCTGTAGTGACAAAGACCCACTTCTTCCATCGGTTTGTGCAAGTTCGGCCCAGCCCCTGCGGAAAGACAATTGTGTCACCATTGAATCCCCAGTGCACGACCTCGATGCAAACGCAATCTCAAAGTTACCCGATCCGACCCCGGAAAATACTGAACCTACGGACAGAGAATCTACGCCACCTACACCCCTAGAGACAATGATTAAAAAACAAATTCAGGAGCTACGGACATCCGCAATGTGCAATACAGATGATGTCCGCTCACTGATTGATACACTAATGCTACAGTTGGAGTGGATGAAGAGGCGGCAGGTTACGTCTGAGTCGGCCGAGGTTGCTCATATGTCTCAAAGTACCCAACCCCGATGAACCGTCCGATTCATAGCGATCAATCAACCGACTGCGGATGAGGTAAATTTGCTCATCATTGTCCTCTTTGCTCTTGATCATTTTTTGCACCCCCGCTTCAGTGAACAGTGTAGCTTTCTCCAAATACCTGATCCACGGTCCCACCGTGTCGCAATGTCACGTAATGTCGCAAAATCTCCCCACAAATCTGACTCTCTCGTAACACTCATCATAGACGCCCCAAGACGAAAGCTTCAAGAGCACAGGAACCAGTCAGGAAGAGCAGTAGGCCGTCCAAACCAAAAGTACGCTTGGACTAAGGTATTATCTCTCCTACAAGATTGATCCCGACTATATTACCTTCTTATTACACGTTGAAATTGTTCATAACTTCAGCTTTTATTATATCTAGGTAGCTATGGTATAAATGCTTCTCAATTTCTTAGTCAGTGGTAAGCTCAAAAAGAACTAATTCCTACTAGAAATTCTCATGCGCCATGCGTTATTTAGGAAATGTTGATACGAATCTGCAACGTCCGTATTCGGAATATAAAGCATTGTACACTTGAATACACTCTAATTCTTGAACCCTTATTAGAAATAAAATGCAGGTAACTCTTGGTCCCCTCATAGGGATGTCATTGCATGTGACTTTTGCAGAAGGCAGTAGTTGATGTTCACGGACAACGAACCGTGCAGTTCGCCCACAGGTGGGTGACTTCTTTTGAACACAGTGATTTCTTTTTTGTCGTTAAACCTTTGGGCTTTGGTACTAGACGATGATTTTTAAGTTGTGATTTGGCATGGCAGCTTCTTATGTCCTCCTGGTTTTGCAGATGACTTGCATGTAATTACGAGCAACGTCGTCGTGTCATCGTGTGCACGATCTGAAGTTCCCGAAGGTTCTGAGATATCCGCACTTTTCACAGGATCTATTGCTAGCATTCACCCTGCTAGCATTTCATCATAATGTACTGTGCTAGTATCTCGGTTTGTGGTGACATTTTGTCTCATTCACCGTAAATGAATACTTTTCTGTATTAGGAGCTCATTTCGGAATAAACTTTTGATATTTTCTTTGCAATTTGCTCACACGGTAGTCGGTACCGTCGGGCGCAATACTGTCCAATGAATATTCGATTTTGATGAATTGCATCTTGCGTTAAGTTGCCGACGATATTATTGATCTGACATGAATGCGGAGAGAACACCCTCAATAATTCCACATCACGCATGCCACATCTGCTACCATGGAAGTTGCCACACTCTGAACCCTGCCACGCAAGAGACCACGCCATCCGTGTGACGTGGTCATCCACTCAACATTCTATCCACCCTCGATGACCGACGTGTCCTTCCTTCTCTGACACCGCAATCAACTGAAGCACGCAATTAACTGAAGTTACTGCACTTCGTCCGAATCAACTTGTCCGATTCAACAGACGTGGTCAAGTAACTTCTCTTTCCCAGCAGTTGATTATAAGTGGATTTCTCTAGTAGTGAGTTTCTCCAAGCTGCAAAACCACATCATTGCCCACAACTATGCGGGGTTTAAGGACATCAAGTGCTTGGTGGATGTTGGTGGAAGTAAGGGTGGTGCTCTGGCCCTTCTTGTCGATGTCCATCCCCACATTCGGGGCATCAATTTTGACTTGCCGCATGTCATCGATAATGCTCCCGTCATTGCAGGTGATCCATTGCCTCCCTACTCTTCTAATACTTCGATGAATTGGGAAAGGTGGACCGCTCAGTTGATGGAGCAAGTTTTAGTAAGAAACATCTGTAATGAAGTTAACTTTGTCTGCATTCTTATGGCGATACTAAAGTAAGTGGTGGATTGTGCAGGTGTGGAGCACATAAGCGGAGACTTTCTTGAGTCTGTACCCTCCGGAGACGCCATGCTTCTCCAGGTTTTGTGGCATCATTCCCAGGCATTGAATCACATATTGGGAGTGAATCTGTACTTGTCTTAGGCCTAAAATTTTCTCGGAAGGTATTATGCATGAAAAAGATTGTGAACTTCTGCAGGTCTCTGAATTGGCATGTACGAAGTCAGTACAGTGAAGTGCAAGAACATCTGACTTTTTCCTACAAAGAATGGCTGAAAAAATATCGGAAATGTGTGAAACCAATTACACATAAGTACTACCAATTTGTGTATATAGAAGTATTCTACTAAAGTTACAGCATGGATTTTTGTATAATGAAAATCATATGAAAAGATTTAGGAATCCGATGCAATTCTGATTTGAACGTGATACAATCAGTTCTTAGATATATGACGATTCTTCCGAGACTTTCTCAGCAGTAGAAATAAGGTCGTAAGTTTTCCCAGCTTGAATACAAATGCCACTTTTTACTTACATCACCAACGCATGGAAATTAACACTTACACCGAGAATATTGAAGAGAATGACCTTCAGTTTCTCCATGATAAACTAAGTAGGACAAACTTACGAGTATCAGAAGGGTTCAATTGAAAAAGAGGAGAGCACTCCTTGTTGAAAAAGAGTTTTAAGCACTCCTATTTTTTTCCACGAGTGATTCATTGTCATGAGGAGCTCGGAGACTGAGCAGTAGTATTGATGGACTTGGAACAGCATGTGTTGCATAATTGGAGTGACGAAGAGTGCATCCGAATCCTAAAGAATTGTCACCAGGCGTTGTCCGAGAATGGGAAGCTACTGATTCAAGAGAATGTGGTCGATCCGGCGAGAAACTCGTATGCCAAGACGTGCATTGCCTTGGGCTCCGACATCACCATGATGTGCCTCTTCAAAGGCGCCTCCGAGCGAACTAGTGAGGAGTACAAGCGTCTCTTGGCTGCTGCTGGCTTCTCTCATGTCTGCATTCTCACTTTGCAAGGCTTGGATCTCATTGAATGTGTCAAAACATGAACAGACTGGAATCCATTCACTTCGGTGCATAGAATTGCAGCCAAGACAATCGAGAAGAAGTGTAAAGAGTTGAAAGACATTGTATTTTACACATTTTGTTGTTGTCAATGTATATCGCACTTATTTCAAAACATCATTGGAAATCTGATATTGATAAGAAAATTTTCAACTGCAAAACTTGTTGTTGGCCTTCATTCTAGGAACACTCTTATATACGATGAGAAATTAAATTTGATTCCATTGCTTGGCTTGCAATGGCAAAACATGCATTCTAGTTGCACAGAAATGTATGTTATAAATTCATTGAGTCTTGTATGATTCTAAATTTTTTACATAGTACTTATACATGAAGGAGATATAGAACTTATAATATTTATTGTTACATTTGAGAATTCGAGTACTTAGAAGTTGCCGAACAAACCATTTTGTGAGACATGATTGGTGGGCATAGCACACGTCATTCTTGCACCGACGGCCTAGTTGTATAAGTGGATCTCCTCCATGTACTTTCTCCTCTTTGAAGTAAATTCTATAACAATGGTTTCTGGGTAATGACAAATTTTAGGTATCAAAAAGGATTGTCTAATACTACTTTCAATCGACTCTTGAACATGAATTGTGTAGAAGTAATTATGTGTGGTCCATTATATTGTACTCCCCAAGTTGTCTAAGAAAAAGACCATGATATGGTGTAAACAATTGTCTCACTATAATACCAAGATTTGATATTAATACGTAATCTAGACCATCAAAAAATCAACCATTTTTAGCAAATCATTGATGATACCACCCCTTTGGCAATGCATCACTATCACGATAATGAAAATCATGCCATCAAGAAAATTACAATCAACACCATACTTAATAAATTGGGGATTTCAGGATTGCAAAACTATGAACTTACACTACTGGAAAGAATGTCGAATTCCACCAAGACCACCACCAAGATTTCCACCAAGCTTAGTGGACTGACAAACATGTGGTGAAAATCCTAGTGGTAGTTCTAGTGAAAACCGACCCTCATACTCTTATAATGAAATATAGTGTTAACCACGGAAATCAACTTACAAATGCTATAACTTTTTATTCTTCATGAAATATTTACCAAATATGTCTACAAGATTTCCCATGTAATCGGTAAATTTTGTTGTGGTCTTGGTAAAAAAATCAATAAGAGGAAAACGTTATTGCATACCCTAATTACAAATCCATCATATGCAATGTGTGTAATGTGGTAGTGTGGCAACACTACATATCATTATTCGTGTAGTGTATACGTTAAAGTACGAAGAAAAACTCTTGTACGAAGAAGATTCGTGACACTTGTACGGGAAATTTCTCGTACTCTTGTAACCTTGCTCGCAAGGGATTGACTTGGTCACATAAAAGTCACTGCCACAATCACTCTTTACTTTCAAAACGTTACCTTTGGCCACTTCAATCCAAAACCCTAATTCGCAGAAGCAGAGGAATGAAATCTTTCACTCGGCATATCGTTGCTTTGAATACATACTTTTGAATGCAAGGAATCGTCGTAAAACAGACGGAGATGACGCTGGCAACTTGGATTTAGTGCAGGAGGAATCAATTGTGTCAGGGATTGGCCGATATGGTGGTCTTTCGTGGACTCAGAGGATTTTCCTGGGGAAGAACCCAGCTTTCCAATGAAACACTTTGATGAGAACTCGTTGTTGCCTTCCAGAGGCACGCTATGGCTACCACGGTCGAGGTGCGTCCAAGAATCACTTCTGGCGATCATTATGTTCAGAGATTTGCATGATAATGTGATCCCCAGTGTTTAGCTGATAATAACAGGTTTGAATGTTGACAGGATTTTCAAATTTCTGAGTTGAGAGAATCTGCTTCGTATAAGTCTGAAATGTGTCAATGTGTTTTTACAGTAATAAGCAGATGGGTTCGGATGCTCCAAATTTCTGAGAGGTCGGAACAGAATGTGCACTCTCCAGAGAAGTTTGGTGATTCTCATGATTGTTTGATCCGCAGGTGCTTGTTGAGGAGGAACGAGATTCCAACTGGGAGACGACATGTTGGGGCTGTAAGCTGCAGTTGACGCTGCCTCAATTCACGCCGATCTTCAAGTGTGGATACTGTGGTGCAGTGACGGTGTACAAATCCGGTCAGAAAACTCCATCACGGTGGAGACGTCATTGCGGCTCTGTGTTGGATCGCTGCTTGGTCACTTTGGCCTTCCTCCTGGTTGTCTTCGTTGTCTGTGAGTTTCTCAGACCTTCCTTTCTTCCTCCTCAGATTTCAAACTCAATACAGAATGCTGTTATTACAGAAAGAATTGGAACGTATCTCAAGCTCGTTACGGTCAAACTGAATGAAACTTGGTGGTCAAACAAGATTCTTAACCAAGATGCTATGACTGAACTTCTCAAGTTCAAGCTTGAAAGCTTCAATACAATGATATTGATGTTCATTTGGAGATCGACATTAGGGGGTTAACGGCATGTGAGTTGCATTTCCTGCTGCAGATGGAGGTGTGTGGACGATGTTTCCAATTTTGTTTCCTCGTTATTCCTTTGGCTTCTTCTTTCACTCAGGGATCACCGCGCTGCTTGCATTCAACACGTTCTTCAATCTGGTGTTGGCTGCGTTCCTTCCAGCAGGGCCTCCTCCGCCAGTGGAATGGGGTCAGTTTGAAGTGGTCGACCGAGGTGGCTTGAATAACTACAAGTTGTGCGCCCGGTGTGAGAAACCCAAGCCTCCTGCTGCTCACCACTGCAGCACTTGCCGAGCCTGCGTCATGGAAATGGATCACCACTGCCCCTTTGTACGTGAGCATTCTCCACACCTCCCTTACCTCTAACCTCCCTACATTGCTAAAGAAAGCCGTCTCTTACACCGTATGACAAGTCATAATGGACAATCTTTCTTCTAGTGCTAGTAACAGCCAATAATTCTGGAATCTGAGATTCATTGTCTCATAGTTCCACAACCCTAAAAGCCATTGCCTTAGCATGTGACAATGCATATGACAATTCTCTTAAAAGGTGTTGTCCGGATTGAGGTCGAGACACTTAGGCGTATCCTAAAGACTGTTATGGATCATTCACATGAGAATCTCAGTATAAAACTCTGACAATCGCTTACTTTTCTGTACAGTATGCATATTCCACATTCTTTGATGTGTTAGATTCCTCGTGCAAAGAATATTTGACATAGTCATAGCAGGAGAACTCACCATTTTGGGTGACATGACATTTCAGAAGGGATTGTAACGAAGTGTGTGTGTGTGCGTGCAAGGATGTGCAGATAGGCAACTGCGTGGGAGCAGACAACCAAGGCTACTTCATCCTCTTCCTCACATTCACCTCACTAAGCTGTCTATACGTACTGGGAATGGCAGTCTACACATACAAGGTACATCTCGAGACAATATCATACGAGTTTCCAGAGCCAGGAGCGACAGGCATGGGACTGGACTACTTCACCGAAGTCTTGAGCTCTTTACTCGTCGGTGGTCCATCTACCCTCCGATTCGTCGCATTGCTCTACTTGTTCATCGTCAGTGTGGCCCTGCTCCTTGGAGTCGGCATTTTGCTCTTCCAGCAGATTTCGCTTCTGTATCAAGGCCAGACTTATCTTGATACTTTAGTATTGGGAAGTGACTCCACTTCCTCTGGACATACCAAAGGCTGGGCTAATGTTCGGCGTGTGTTTGGAAGGAGGAAACCTTGGTTGTGGCTTCTTCCTTCTTTCAGCTCCAAAAAACCTCATTCTAGATAATCCTTGAAACGAGGATTATCATCTTTTAGGTTTTGGAGTACTACTTTGTGGTGGCAATTCTTCTTTCTTCTTATCCTTAACTCGAGGATAGATGTTTGTGCACAATCGCAAATTCTTTGCTTCTTTTTCAATGATTAGGGCTATCTCAATTTGCGTGGTGTTGTTGTCGTTTGGTTGCAAGTCATTAAGAGGGTTACTTTTAGTTTGTGGAAGGTAGTAGTAAAGAATTGCTAGAAGTTTGAGATCAAATATTGTTTGGTAACAATTTGAATGCATCGAAATATCATACTTCTATGTATGGTGTGTAAACCTTGCTAGTATTGTATAAGCTAGGTATGTTAATATTTGTGTACTGCCACACTAGTAATCTCAATTCTTAAAATTTGATTTGATTAATGTTAGTGTAGTAGAATTCCAAACTTGTATCGGAGTTGTAGAGTTGTACATGAAGATTAACCCATGAAGGTATCATAATGTGCTCAAAACTAAAATATTGTGAGTGCTTATTTAACATGTTTTGACCTCATACATTTATTGTTGCACCAACCCATTTATTAACACCTTGTAAGGATCGTACTCAACAATTCCATAATCACAAAACACAACATATTTAGATATATCAATCCCTCTACAACCTTATATTAAGGATCTTCTCTTTTTGGAGATTTACCTCATCGTTAGCCTTCCTAAAGCTCCTCCAAATAAGCTTGAGGATGAACAAACTAATCTATTGAAGTTGGAGCTCCACATTACATATAAGTGTCCATATTAATATTTATGTCATTTTCAAAATAACCATCAACCACACATGTATTAGTAGCCCCTAAAACATCCCTAGTGTGGCTAAATTGTCTAGTTTGTGTGGTATAAATTGGAGATCCATACAATTAAGTATGAATTAATGACATGCATTTTAGTCAAGGTAGCTTCTTTATTTGAGATTTCAAACATTTGGCATGTTTTACCATTGCAAGCCAATTATGTGAGATCAAAAATACTTTTTCATGATTTCTTTTTACAAAAATGTGATTTTTAGATGCATCCCACCAACTTTGTAGTTGGAAGATTTTTGATCCAAATAACTCGGGTATAGGATTTGACTTTATTTTTTGGAACGTATTCAATATTGACTTCATTTTTTGGGATGGATGCGAGTTATAGTCTGATATCAATGTCACAAACCTTCACCCGATTGAGGATACACTGAAGATGAGGTATGGATTTGAATGCAAGGGATATACAGTAGTTTTGGACTATTTCTCCTTAACCAAAATTTTGGCACAATTCAGCATTGCAAGGCTACTATTTGAGCCAAGATTTTTTTTTTTGATAGATTTCTTTTGTAAAAAAGTTCCTTGTTGGTGATTTTTGATTGCAAATGTCATGTTGGTGGTATTTTCATTTCATAGAGAAAATGATGGTAATTTGTAGCTTGCTTTGCACACTAATACGTTACGATCTTGCAACCTATGAGGTCCCATGAGTCAAGTTTCGGTCCACATGATCTACAACAAGTATATTACAAGTTAGTATGGTTAAAATCTAGATAGCTTATCTTTATTTTCAACCATAGCACTTAAAAAAAAATGAGATTTTGGCTAAAAGTACCACAAGGACGTGTAGGAGTTAAGATGACTTGTAACACATTGTAGTGCTTTTACGGATACCACACTTTCCATACACTAAACATGAAGTCCTACAAGAATATATTATTCTATCCATTATGACCAACAGCCACAGGTAAGAACACGCGAGTTAAAAACTAAGGCCACATACATGGTAACTAGACTCAAACTCATGTGGAATATTGGCTATGGAAAACAAAAATATTAGTGTCCACATTTTTACGTCAATCCAAGATAGTTGCGGGACCACAAAAAGAGCAACATCTTACACACTTTATTTCCACATTCACTAGATTAGTGATAGTAGGGTTGACGAGCATAAGTTTAAAAAACTACTCGGCAAGCGGATTGAATTTCACGTTCGGCTTTTCCGCGAATGGTTTACCAATCAAAACCCAGTGTTGTGTGTGGCCGCAAAAGCATGTCAGTACTCCACATGCATCCAATCCAAGTGCATATGAAGGTCCAGAAAAAGTTCCCGAACATTGAGAAATATATTCAAAGAATAGATTAGTGATAGTAGGGTTGACGAGCATAAGTTTAAAAAACTACTCGGCAAGCGGATTGAATTTCACGTTCGGCTTTTCCGCGAATGGTTTACCAATCAAAACCCAGTGTTGTGTGTGGCCGCAAAAGCATGTCAGTACTCCACATGCATCCAATCCAAGTGCATATGAAGGTCCAGAAAAAGTTCCCGAACATTGAGAAATATATTCAAAGAATAAAAACCTCATGCACCCATTTTCAATGTGCGCCTCACATACGCCTCACATATGAACAATGCTTATTCGTATGGCTTTATTCCTTTCACATTCTATAACACCCTTAAAATGTCGACCAGTAATAGATAGAGAAACATCCGGATACAAGGCGAAATATAATCGTCATTGCATGAGTTCGCAATGAAAAGGGCACTTGATGTTGTTTTAGCTTTTGTTATTTTGTTTTGAGATTTTGGGAATTGGAGGAAAACTAAAGCCAAATGCAAGGAGCATGAGGGCGAGCTTCCTCCTTCGTGAGTCACTCGTTGTATCTAATTTGGACTTTTTTGTAGCCCGCGATAAAACATGATGATTTCCATTGCACATGACTACAAAATGGCCCTTTACATGGACGGCTTTTCGAGAATATCTCACAACAAACTAGTGGTACTAGAAGGACGAGTGTGGTTGTGGCAACCACTCCAAAATACCAAGTTTCTATTTTTGTTGCCTCAATGAACCTCTCCACTTTGAGGGTACAAACTTTTTGGCCGGCATTGACCGATTAAAAAAATATAAAAAACAACGTTTACCACCCCAATATATCTATACTACTAGCATCTCCGATATTGATAGACAAGTTTTGATCAAAACTCCTTGTCGATGCCTTGCATTAGCTTTCCTCCTCTATTGCTTATAAATTCCACATTACAATGCCTTTCTTGTCCCAAGTAACGTATGCTGATTACAACCTCTCTTCGGTGGACATTGGCTCATTGTCTAGACGAACAAACACTTTATTCACACCGGCCTCGCAAAAAGTTCAGAATTTATAGCTGATTACAAATTGCTAGTGGAGAAGTGTGATATTTCCACGATGCTCTCCACCATGATTTCTTGGTGGGGGCGAGATACTCTTGGGTGAAAATATTGGCAAAGAACCTCGTGGAAATATCACCCTTGTGGATGTTTTTGATGAGTATGTACCTCACCTTCTTTAGAGGTGACATACATCCTACCCAAAAGCCTTCTTTTGTTCTTTGAAATTTAATATCTGTATCGATTGTGTACTCAGATGTTGAAGATGACAATTCACTGGAAAGCCACCACCGACCAAAAAAAGGGTTTCTAAATTGCATACAGCCACCTACTCGGATCAGCAACTGTACAAACAACAAGAATCAACAAGAAACAACATGTAGGTCCGAGATATTTACTTGATGGTAGAAATCATCAAACAAGCCGGCCCATAAAGAATTATTGTACCGTGAAAAGATGAAATCTTCATTAAAACTTGTCGTGGATGACTCAAACAATTGTAAGCAAGTTGTTGACCCCTAACTTTCCTTGAAACCCGAAATGGGTTTTGGAGGTTTCCTCAGGAGAAAAACTCAGCCAACTTTGACCATTATAATCTCACAAATGAGGAAGAATGAACGGTTCAAATTTGTCATGTGAGAAGAATGTTAGGTGAACTTTGAGATATTACGGTTGAATCTTTTTAAATAGTGCTTAGATTGAGATTTTTGAGCTTAATCTAAAGGAAGGTCAAATTTTGTGACTCAGACCGTTTTGCAACAAGGAAATTTAGGGGTTAATGAGCTTGATCAAATGACTATTTTAGTTATGATATACAGGTTATGTTTAACCCTATTTCTGCAAGTGCACTGAAAAAGATAGGAAATGCTAAGCCAATCAAAAGACTTGAAAAATGTAGCTCTTATCATTTCAGAATCCTTTAAAAATCTTTCAAAGTCGGCTAGGAGTCCTTTTGTTGTAGGGTTGGTTTACACTACGTTGGAGAAGTCTACGAGATCTCAAATGTGATTGATTGAAACTGAGGCTCTTGAAATGTGATTGGTCGAAAACGATATTATCTTGACCAACCGGGTGGCCGGTGTAAACCGGCCCTTCGAATCATCCATCGGCTTTCCATGTTATAAAACTGGCACCTGCATTATTCTCCAGCCGGCAGGACAAACAAACAGAACTTGCGATTTCAATCATAGTTTTTGGCGATTCGCTCGAGTGACAGGTCGCGTGGTTCAGTGCAACCACGTCTCTGCCTCTCGTTCCCAATTTGGATACATTGTTGCGTCGTGCAACCAGTCGCGCCACAAAATTGTAAAAATCTGGATCTTCATTAGAAATGGCTCGACTACACCTTTTTCTACACAAAGTTTTGCAGTTAGACGCCTCGTAAAGGTCGACGATGTTTGCTAGTTAGTCGTACCACCACATTCATATATTCCCACACACACTTTCTATGCATTTTTTTGCCAAAAAGCCAAAGAAAATGATCTCAATGGGGTTGCGTAGAAACATCGCGACAGCAAAGAATGAAAGATTCATACCCAATATTCGAAAGTACTCAAAAGTTGAAAAAGTATGTGTTTTTTAACATCGCATGTCCTATAGCGACCCAAAAACTGACCGTTTTCACACTGAAAGCATGGTGCATTACCATTATAAGGCTCCATGGTAGAGTGGGTAATGTTTAGGAACGCAAGTTTTTTATTATTCTATACAAAAATTTGTGGCTCGGGAGAAAAAAATAAAAATAATAGGTATTTTCTTTAATTTAATTTATTGGCATTCATGGTCTTGGTGGAGTGGGTTTTGTGCAGTCAACCCATAAAAACGGAAAGTGTCGCGACCATCATGAAGAATGGAGTCATCCTTTTGATGTCAAAACAAAAAATCGGCAACTAAACGATTGTGGGAGGCCATAATGCCATAAGAACACCCTCCTCAAAATGTGACGCCTTTAATGATAACCACCTAGCTCAGCGAAATTGATGAACCCAGTGGCCATCGTAGCTTTTCCTTTTATGTCCTTTACTCTTTTGCACACATTATAATGAAATTTTCAGAAAAATGTTTCTTGATATAGTAAGTAAGATGAGGTGTATCTCATCCACTATCCATATCTAGAACAACTTGCTAATGTTTTTTTTTTATTGCTCAATTTGAAATATCTGTAAGTATTCATATTTTTAATATTTTAATGTTTGAGGCCTCAATTCTATGTTTTTACCTTCTTTCTATGCAAGGTGTGAAAATTTGAGTTACAACGTATTTTGAAGTGTGTGATTGTTGGATCTAGTACGTAACTATACGTGTTTATTGAATCTCATATTTAATTACCTTACCATTTGTGAGGTCGTATTGTTCATATTTGAAGAAAAGAGTTTTTTAGTTGTTGTAGAATGAGAAAGTTGAGTTTCACGGACAATAATCATATTAAGAAGTATTTATGACTTTATCAGGCTCTCATAATTCTTGTACCTTGTGAGTTAGGAATATGTTTATGTAACTTGTACCCTCGTAGGACCTATAAAACCCAAAGAAATGCTTGAATTTTCACGTGGAGATTTGCTTGGATTCAAATAGAAAGGATGGTTCACTAGTTCTGCATAAATCTACATGATAATTCTATTTCATACATTCTAAATTTAGTAGATGGGAGCGTGAGAGGCTGATAAGATTCAATTCAACCAAAAATACTTTAGGGCCTCCTACAACTTTAGGGCTAAGGCACCCCACCATTAGAGATCTTCCTAATGTTAGTAGACTATGCTGCTTCAAGCTTTGGTTCATCCTAGAGATGTGTTGGCATTTATCTGGTAGTTGATGATTCAACACACGATGTTGATTGATTGATTAAATCTATACAATCTCAACCAAGCCCTAGTCTTATAGATAATTATATGAGAGCCTTTTACCTAGGGTTTTGACTATACCCTATCACGGTTTCCTTAATAAGCATTTCTTTGAAAAGGGGAGGCACCAATGAATGCAAATTCAATGAAATTGCTGTTAAACACTTCTAAGAAAAGATTAAAAAAACCCATATTTTTCTCCGCGAAGAAAGGATGTAAGAGAGGTCAAGTTCCAAAAACATGAAAGACAATAGATACATGATACAGTACCTAATGAGCCGTTTGAAAGTTGAACCTCCATAAGGGTCTCTTTACACTATGGACCAAGAAAATCAAAATCATTCTCATGGTCATCATTTTCATGGTCCTAGAGCCATGACCATGATAAATCAAAAATCAATTTTTGAGTCGCTTGGTCACTCTTGTAGTGTAAAGTGAATTTGGACCAAGACATATTTGAGCTCAATTTTCTGATATAAATCCTCATCATTCTCTCGTTTACCCTCCCCTTTTTCCTCCTTTCTTTTAAATAATTGAACTCAAGCCAATAAAAAAAAATTTGAGCCTCATGGTCTCCTTGATTATAATTAACCCCTAAATGGTTTGACTCATTTGTAGTAAAATGAACACATCCTCAAAAGCATTGTCATAGGTGGAGGTAAAAGTGTGTTATCCAAATCTCAACCGTACAATCTTGTCGTAGACATATTGAACATCATGTGGGTCAAATTTTGAGTCATGAGGCTTCATAGATTGCGAGATCATAATGTATTAATACTCAAAAATGATCACATAATTTCATCATTTTCACTTTAAAGTGAAAATGCTACCATTAGACTTATTGCAATGAAAAAGTCACCAATTAGAATGTTGTTCACCTTCATCTCAGTAGCATCCTTGAACAAAAAAAAACCATGAGAAAAATTTCTTTGTGCAAATAATGGCCCTGCAATGGTGAAAACTGCCCTAAATTTTACAAAGGAAAAAATGTCTAAAACTAGGCTGCTGTCACTGAAATGCATGCCATTAATTCATACTTCATTGTATGGGTATGAGATTTTTATGACATGAACTAGACTTGATTTGGGACCCAACCCAAGTGATTTCGTCCAAAACGGAGTCCGGATGAAGAAGTTATGGCTCTCCAAAGTTTCTGTCATCCAAAATGTCGTTTTTCGACATTCGGCCCGCTTAAGGGTTAAGTCAAAGCATTTGCTTCAACTCAATTATAATCAAGGAGACCATAAAAACATTATCCCCTATGGAATATTTGGCATACTTCACGGACCTCAAAGTTGATGGTTATTCTCCTTTTTTCAAGGTAGTGTAAAGCCAAATCGGTGTATGGGACCAAGGGCACTTTCTTCTCCAATCACAAACTTTTAGAAGGTCGTCGTCAATCTTCATGGTCCATAGTGTAAAGCGACCCTAAGCCCTTATTTGCATTTCGCGCATCCTTACACACATGCATTTTCCATGTGCCAATGAGCCACATCTAGGGCCGAAGACGGAGACTCAAGTGGTACGTTGCAAACCCTAAACTTGCAACAAAATGCAACGCTAAGCAAGCACTTTGCTTTCTTTACAAAAGCGGAAACCAGCTAGAGGTGGAAGTATGGAAGCTCAAACGGAAGCTCACCTTAGTAGGAGCCGCAACTCACTACCCTTAGTTCTAGGGTTGTACCATATAGATGTTTTAAATTGGCTATATTTAAAGTACCATATTGCCACACCAAACTTGCATAATTCCAATCCTTGTAAACAAGCCGCTATTTGTACATCACTTATTCTTTGTAATATCACCACTTTTGTTCTAAAATCACCACTACCTTCTATAATATATAATCTTGCGTATTAACAACTATCCTCAAGACTTGAGGTTTCGGTCAACTTAACCCCTAAACAACCAAGGCCTCCGATTTGACTAACTTGCTATTTTGGGCAGCCTAAATGAAGGGGTTAGAATCAATATTTTTGCCTAAGATTTTTATTGGATGTTCCCTATACTACAAGGTGTATGTGGGAAAAATTGCAGAGTCAAGCTCCACTTCTGGAGTTTTTAAACGCAAATTTTCGTTTTTGGCTTTGGGGTGGGCAGAAAAAAAACTTTTTTTTTAAATTTTTTTTTTTTTGAGATTTAAAAAAATAATCTTTTCTTGACTAATTTTTTACTTAGTTTTCCAAGTGACCCAAGTCAAAAATATTACCGATTCTACAAGGGCACCCTTCAAAAAATTACAAGAACTAGATCCAAAGTTTCTGTAATATTACAATTTTTTCTTCCGAAATTTGCTAAAATTTGAGATTTAGGAATTTATTGAATTTATTTTTTCTCAAAATTCACAAACTCATGAAGGCACCTACTCACCATTCATTTTCCCCCTAAACCAAATACAATGAATGTGGTGCATGTTTTACTAGATCCTTGATTTCTACCTTCCTCTAGTAAATAAATTGCATGAAGGTTCAAAAAGCCAAATGGGTGTCTAAAATTTTGCATGGTAATGCTCAACTTAGTTATCTACATGGAAAAAGATATAATCAAGATGTTTGAGGTAGTAAGCATCACATTATCCTTTGCACAAAGTAGACTATGTCTGCTGAAAAAAAAGTTTGCATAAATTTTGAATGCTATGATCTTACAAATGGCAAAGATCCAACGGTTGAAATTTTAACCACTACCTTCAATGGTAGTTATCTTTAAGATCCTACGGTTGAAACTTCCTAAAAATTGTAAAAAAAATTCTCATACTCCAAAGTTTACATGGTGTTATGAAATCGCAATTTTGGAGTTTGGAGCTCTCAAAACACCATGGTCGTTTAGGGGTTAGGATCAAGTGTTTTTGTATGTCATTTGGTCTTTTTTAGATGGTAGTTGACATTAACTCCTAAAGTAGAGAGGTCTACACTAACCTCCAAACGAGCCTTTCTAAAACTGTCGCATAACTTGAATTTGAGAAATTCAACTCTAAGATCTTGTTCAAAGCCATCCAATTAGTCTACTTGGGAAGTTTGATCAAATTTGACGTTGTTACTGATCTTGCATATATCTGGTCAAAGTTTCAATTTTTGTAAAAACAACATCTCTAATTTCACACAAAGTCACCCCATTGAAGCCCCTCTCAACTTTTAGGGTTAAGTATGTAACATAAAATCTACACTACATAGAAATAAGATTTGAAAGGTAAGTTCAAGGGACAACATTAACCCCTAAAGGTCCAGGAAAGCGAAAACTGCTTTTCAGAGTCCAAAATTCAGCCAACTTTGACCATTATAATCTCACAAATGAAGAAGAATCAACGGTTCAATTTTGGTAAGTGAGTGGAAGGTTAAGTTAACTTCAAGATCCTACTGTTGGATCTTCCAAATAATTCTTAGATTGAGAGTTTTCAGGCCTGAAGTAAGGGAATGTCCATTTTTACAATTTTGCATCAAGAACCTTTAGGGGTTAAATACCATCCAAAACTACGGTTGGACTACCTAAAAGCGCCAGGGGACCCAAAAGCGCACTGTACCTCATTTGTAGATTGTGAAGATACAGATGTACCTCATTTGTATATAACGCAATTGGGTCAAATCTTACTTAGCACTTTGGAATTTTGTATAAAATTCATAAATGCGAATTGCATGTTGCAAATTTTTGCAATCCTCCTGAAAACCTATTTCGAATGTGGTCATAATTTTATTTTGAATTTACTAGTGCTAAAAATAGGTCGGATCTCTTAAGTTGGTGCTTTTAGGACACTCTACCTTATATTTATCAAGTTTTCTAGAAAATATCCTAACTCCCGAATAACCTGAAAGAATATGACTCTTTATTAGAGACCTGCACCCACCCAAATTCGCACTTTCATACAAAGTTCATTGCATGTGCATCAACCATTCTCTGGTACAAATACATTTCACTGTTTATTTTCCTAAAACAAAACAACAACCCATCCAAACCAATTAATTGCCCCCATGTGAGTCAAAACAATAAAAATCTCCATAAAAAAGGCAGGGTTGTCGTTGAATCAATTTTCTTTAAAAAAATAATTTTATTCAATTGATAATAAATTGATTGAAATGAGGAAAAAAACAAAAGAAAAAAATAAAATTGTGAAAAAATAAAAATAAAAATAGGTACATCCGATGGATGTTACCGACCTCAACTAATATTTTTAACAAGAAATGATAATCAAATGTAAAAAGGGGTCAGAAGTGTGTCCACCCCCATAAATAGCTTTTCATTGGTGAAAATAAACATTTACATTCTGCACTTTATTGGAGTGGGGAAGTCCCCAGCTGAAAAGCGCCAGCCAATCCAGGGCTGTCCCAGAGACCACGCGTTCGAACCCCGTTGGCGACACCACCCAATTGGGCGTTTTACACCTAAAGTTCATAAAGTACCCCCCTTTTTTTTTTAGTTTTTTTATTTTCAGAGGACTTTTTTCACTTATTTATTGCGGAGGGATAACCCAGCCCTGCCCTGTTGATTGGTAGTAGGGGTTTTATATAATATTCTTTTGAAAAGCCCAATTGATTGGTGTATGCTTTTTGGAACCCCCCCCCCTCTACCCTGATTTACCGGTCCAATGATGATGTAAAAGACCGTACTTTGAGTAGAACGCTTAAAACGACCCTGTATATATATTCTAAAATTTTAATTCAAAGGAGAATTTGGAAATGAAAAGGGCTCAAATGATTGTGAGTGGGGGCCGTGGGACCACTGTACATTACATAAAGTTCTGGAGGTGGGGCTTTTGAACTTACACATGAGTTACCTTTATATGTTTGATAGTTACCTTCATATGGTTGCTAGAAGTTCTTCTAGCAAAAGCCCTAAGGTAACGGTTGCAAATATTGACCGAATTTTATTTGAGGAATTTACATGACGAAGTGGACATGGGATAAATTTAGATACATGTGGAAGACCAATTCAAATGGAAGCATATTTTTTGAACTTTTTTCTAATTGGTTATGAATTTTTGAAATGGTAATAGTCGAGGCTTTCTAAATTGTTCACCCTCAAATCTTGACAACCGGTACATTGAACTTTAGCTCCGTGCCTTGAAAAGTACCTTCTGATAGGGTATGGTATTGCAATCTTATTTTAAAACATCTCTAAAATGTTTTTCTATGTTTGGCTAATTATAAGGGCAGCTCTACTCTTGGGATCCAAACTTGCTGGAAGCACAATACATTGCGGCTAGTATATGTTAGGAACCCACTGTAAGAGTACCAATGCCAAAATCAAGGTTGATCTCATCAAACTTCACTTTGTGCTTGCACTCTCAAAGTTAACAAGCCAAAGATAAGCCATTGCTTTCACTTACCGAGATCCGAATAGAAAGTTATCATACCAATTCATCTTAAATCAAATATTATCATAAATAATACATAAGAGGACACGCTTGGGTTGTAGTGCTTCTAAATGATACATGGACCAAGCAATTTGGAGGAATGAGAATCCTCCAAAATTAGCATTGGTATCTTGTTGGAGTAGTGCCTGTCAAACCTCATACTCCTTTCTTTGAAATAAGGTTCGCCAACCTTCATTTATATATGTAGTGCAGATGCTCCGATCACTCTTAGGTAGCAACAACCTTAGGCTTATATAGACTATAGTAAAACATACAAAGGTTAATCAATGAGAGGAGCATATATTGGAATAATAATGAGAAAATAGCAAGAACTAGAAGCCATAAGTTATTGAGGAGGCATACCAAACATGTACAATCGGTAACATTAAATTCTTCAGAATGAACAATCTCCTATGCATTACATTGATTAGAAACCTCGCCCACCCTTATATCTTGTGCGTATGATTTCAATTCTCAATGTAGAGCACAACCATAAACATGAGAAGAAAAAAAAAAAAAAAAAAAAAAAAAAAAAAAAAAAAAAAAAAAAAAAAAAAAAAAAAAAAAACGTTCTCTAGTTAAAACATTTGCTTATGATCCTTTTAAGGATATCACTTTTCCGCCTTTGCATAACAAATGACAAAAAAGCCAAAGCTTTTCACCGAAATGTTGCTAGCTTTTTAACTTAATTCACTCAAGTCTTCCTATTTCTAGTGAGCTTTTTTAACAATTAATGTAATAATCATTTGAAGAATATACTAAGAACCATAGCAAATGCATGCATGTCAATACTTTAGTAGGTTGTCAATGTAGCTTGTAGCTATGAGTTTGACTTTCAATAGGCAACGTTTGTTGTTCATAAAGTTCCGAGGTTCGCCCACTTTAGTGGCCTTATAGAATGGATTTTACTGGTATAGCAAAACGTAGGATACAATCCATTCCTCAGGCAGTAGACATCACATGCCTTTGTTTCTGGGGTGCAGGAACTTTACTCGAATGACGGTCTAGTTGCATTATACACGTAAAACTAAGATCAGAAAAATTGATTAAAAAATACAAAGAACATGCAGGGTCCGATATTCAGGGCTGCCAAATATGACCCCAGTGCAGGTGAAAAGCTACCGGTGGGGATGCCTGGACGGTAATCTGGATGAGAATCAGTAATTATTACATCCAGATGCACTGTTTCATCCAAAAGTGTAACGACAAAAGGTCCGCGGAAGGAGCCGGCGGGGTGGCTGCGCAACGGAGCTTCGCATTCAATCATCAATCTGCCTTCTGCCTGGCTTAACATAGAGAGCTGCTTCCACACAATTTGGTCTTGCGCCTGCTGATTAAGCGAGCATTATCAATCTTTTGCAGGCACCGAATGATATCCGGCGAGCGCGGGTCCAATCGCCGCTGAATCCAGGCCTCCGAGTTTCGGGGCTCCGCCATTTCAGTCGCGCTTTTCTTGATGAATGTGGATAGCATAGGCAAATCAACGACTGATTATTGCGGCCTAGTGACCAAATTGATGAGGCCGGAGCAGCCAGCCATTCAATTCCCTACACAATTGCAATGACGTGGGGCCACCCCGGCCCGCGAAGCCTCCCCATCATCACCACATCCTCGCCGGTTTGCTCTTTATATACCGCCCTCCAATTGCCATTTTCACCTCACCCATCGACCGCGCATTGCGAGCACTTCCCCAGCTCCCGAAACGAAGTTGCTTCTCGTTTTTTCCTCTACTTGTCGGCGAGCATTCAGCTACCTAGCTGACTCTAGACATTGTCTATACAATCGTCGTTAGATTGTTGGGTTGTGTATTTACGGAGTTGTTTGAACCCAAGCTGTACAGTTTCGGTTCCCGTATTTCGAATTATGAGGCTTGTTATCATTAGCTCTGGAGAACAGCACCGTAGGTGTCAGGTGGAATTATTTAGTGATTTCGAAGCGGTACGAAGCGCGCGTCTTCCAATGCTAGATTTGCTACTGGGGGTACTTGCTCGATGCTCTCATTGTTGGAGGTACTTGCCTCGCTATCATTGCTGCAGTATCATGTATCTGCATCTGCACCTGCACCACGGTCAGTGACCGATATGCCCAGCATTTCCGAATGCATGCGGTGAAAGTCCGGACGTTGGTGCAGTGCTTATGCAGAGGCTTGATATTGTAGCTGACTGACACTACTTAGTTCCACTCATTCAAGCTACACCGGTGTCATCAATTAGTCATGTGTACTGCATGCCGATTGGTGTTGATGCTGCAACTGCACGTCCCTGCATCTGCACCTGCACCAAGATGTGACATAGGGCTGTGATGAATTGTACAGCCGATGGTTTGCATTCACCTCCCTCTTGCGTATTGGTGTAGTGCTTATGCAGAGACGTGACGTTGTAGCTGAATGCTCACATTGGCCTGGGAGGCGTGATCGGATACTTGGCTCAGGAATTTTCAAACCAGTGGACTCTCTGATATAGATTTTTCTTGGATAGGGTTCACTGGTGGGAATCGAGGCATGGACGGTAAGGCAAGCAGAGGTCACGGTGTACCTTACTGTCGTCACAGAGACAGGGGTCACCAAAAGCAATGAGTTCAATGAATCAACGTAGGCCTTGAGCATGCAGCCTGAGATACTAGGATTCAATTATCTGCCGAAAGGTGAATGCCGTACATTAGTAGTCGTCACTGAACAGTGGCAGCAAATAACAACCATCCCTTTAAAAGTAACGGCGAATTTCTGTACATAAAATCCACTATACTTTTTCGTTCAATGTCGAATTGTTCCAGCATTAATGGTTTATATTTGACGACAGATAAGGAATATGCTGCTACTAGACGAGAATTCATTCGTTACCACACCATAGAAACATCGACGCTTTGCGTTCTTACAGTAATTGGAACGCTTGATCGTTCCGGACAATGTGTGGTCTATCTTCAAATTAAGGGACATCACTTTCATGCCTTGGAAAAAATATCTAGAAGCAACTGAGCACTACCTGGTACAGCGAGAATCAGACGTGCTGCCAGCCTTTGACAGTGAAGTGTACTCCACCGTCAACAATGATAGACGTACTAGGAAATAGACAGTCCAACCAGTTGCATGACTCCCGTGAGGATGCACTGCGTCCTCAGAAATCTAAATCAGTCCGCCTCTCCGAAGTTCTGATAGCCTTCCGAAATGCAGACGGTCTTCAGATATTCAGAGAGGCTTTCAAACTTCATTGCGGAGGAGGCGTTGATTGTCGTAGCTCTAATGTCGCGATGGTCCGGATTCGGAGTCACTCAGTGCTTTCGGTCCCTGTGTCGGCCCGATTTTCCCATCGACTGGGTCGTGAGGCTTTTGTCTGGTATCGACATGCCGGCCACCCATTGAGATATCTAAGGGCCTAGGCGTACCTGCAAAGCTTGTAGCTGATTGACTGAAAGGGAGCCTTTTCTGGCACACACTCCGATACAGACTAAAATGCTTTCTGTTGTCATAGCCAACTAGCCCATTCGCGCGCGCGCCGCTAGATATGACGTAGTCAGTCGCCGTGATCAGGATGATTAGTCATACAACCCGCCAACTGAACTTTTCTATGTCTGAACAGTGATTCGTCAAAGCTAGATATGGGAACGAATAGTGGGTCACCACCTCCCCTGTTCAGTACTCAGCAGAAACTGGAAGTTTCTGAAAGTGGCCGGAATAACCGAACCAGATTGGAGCAAACTATTTCGGCACTATCGCTTGCGACGACTTTCTTGTTACCGACGAATATACGCCGTTCTCGCTGTAGGCTTTCTGTTACTCGCTGCAGGAGTGTCAGCACCTTCTCCTACTTAGGAACTTTCCATGTCGATAATGATCGGCTTGTGGAATGCTATCGTTGCTACAACTTTGGACCACATATGCATTAAAGTTACCGCTAAAAATTGAGCACCTGTTGTACTTTGAGATCGCGACCACTGTTGGCTTTTAGAGAAGAGCGTCACCATTGCGGGCTGTGAAGCATGCCATATTACTGCAGAGGACCGACCATCTGGACACCACCATGCACGGTGAAAGTCGTACGCTTGAATGTTTGCTGGCTTGCATGCGCGACAGATCCGTAACAAGGCCGTGAACCAACCTCGGTATCTCACAAATGAATGTTCGAGCTGTGGAGAATGGAATCTAGTACTGAAGATGGAATTCTTACAAGCAAGCAATGAGAATTTTGAGTTTTTTCAGAGTAGCAAAAATTCTGCTCCTGCGGGTAGCAGTCAAACTGGACCAAAAATGACAACAGAGAACTTTCAAATTGTCAGTTTTTTCGTTTGCACATAGACTGTGCATAATGTGTTACTGAGAGTGTAGCAGTGAATCTAGGTGAATATAATAACTAAATACATTGTAAGCACATTTGCTATTACCACATATACCTCCTTCTTCAAAAATTCATAATAAAATTTAGCGGTCTCCAAATGAATTCCAATTCGTCCAAGAAGAAGAGAAACTCCAAGATATTTAACCCCTAAAGGTCCTTGATACAAAATTGTTTAGATTATCAATAAGAACCTTCTTCTACTTCAGGTGCAAATAAAACTCAATCTAAGCATTGATTAGAAGATCCAACCGTAGGATCTTGAAGTTAACTTGACCCTTTTCTCGAATGTCAAATTTGAACCGTTAATTTTTCTCCAATTTTGAGATTATAATGGTCAAAGTTGGCTGAATTTTCTCCCTGCGGAAATTCCACAAAGCGATTTCCGCTTTCTTGAACCTTTAGGGGTTAAAGGCCGGAGTGAAAAAAGTGTTCATTCGACCTATCCTTGGATGTATGCCCCGAGGTCATCACACCAATGGCGGGACTACTAACCCCACTCAGGGTGAACACTATGCTAGTTCATACCTAGCCACTAGTGCCTTAGAGATACCGGACATGGAAATCCCCCAAAGGGCTTTAAGGGGCCCATACTACGATGCCCAAAAACCCCCCACCATAGTTGGGTGGACTATGGTGGTGAGCACCATGCCAGCCGGCATGGGGAATAGAACGCACGACCTCCTCATTGGGGGCCATGAGCCCTAACCACCAAGCCAAGGCCTCAATTTGTCCAATCTTCTACTTAATTTGCCTCTATGCACAAATTGCTTGCACTCCTAGTTTCACTTGAATTCCCATGTTGAAATCTACACCATTACTGTGCAGAATATCCTAAATGAAGTATTTAACCCCTAAAGGTCCAAGAAAGTCGATTGTGCTTTTTGTGATTATGGGCACCCTAGATGAAACACTTAAAAGTATTTTTTTTTGAGATTTTTACAAGGTGCTATTTATACTGCAAACTTGTATATGTCATAAAATTTGCAAAGCCAAATTCCAATTTTAAAACCTTCATTTAGAAATTTTAGGTTTAACAACAACTTCGTTATTTTGAGATTTCGATAGTCTCATTTTAGGGTTGCTTTACACTATGGACCATGAAGATTGACGACGGCCTTCTAAATCTGTGATTGGAGAGTAAAGTGCTCTTGGTCCTATTTGGCTTTACGTTACCTTGAATAAAGGAGAATAACTACTAACTCAGAGGTCGCCAAAGTATGCTAAATTTTCCATAGTAGATAAGGTTTTCATGGTATTCTTGATTATAGTTGAGTCGAAGCAAATGCCTTCACTCAACTATAATCAGGAAGACCATGAAGCTCAAAAATCATTGACTGGCTAGAGTTTAGTTGTATAAAAAGCAAGGAGGAAAAAGGGGAGGGTACAAGAGAGAATGATGAGGGTTTATATTAGCAAATTGAAATTAAACTTGGCTTGGTTGAAATCCACTTTACACTAGAAGAGTGACCAAGCCCCTCAAAAATCCAGTTTTGATTTCTCATGGACATGTCACAATTCTTAGCCAAGAGCCATGGCCATGAAAATAATTTTGATTTTCTCGGTCATGGGTCTTGGTTCATAGTGTAGAGGAACCCTTAAAGTTGCACGAAAAATGGATCCTCAACTAGAGACTCTAAATAGTGGTGAAGGAAAAAAGAGCTTGGGGGATTCTCGGACCAAGAGTTGCAAAATTACCAAAAAGTCTTAAGTTAACAAAATCAGCCATGCTCCAAGTCTACAAAGGGCAGTTTAAATTTAGACTTTTTCTTGAAAATATTTGATATAATTTTATTCATACGACATATCATTATTCAAGTTCTAAAGGGACTCAAGTCAAAAAGTTTGTCAATTTCACAAGGGCAGCCTCCAAAAATTACAAGAACAATCTTAACAATTTCTAGTAATTTCAAGATTATTTCTTTCAAAATTTATCTAGATTTGAGATTTTGGAATTTTTATTATTATTATCATTTTTTTTCCCTCAAAGTGCACAAACTCATGAAGGCACTCATAACCAATCAAGGAGTAGCAAACTTATCCAATGTCAAGTGGATGAATCTTGATTTTTTGAGTTGCTTTTCCCCACTTGCAAAGTCTTATTTTGTCCTAAAATTATCTTGGCCATATGGCCAATTTGACAACATATCTGACAGTAAAGAAAAATTCCACCGCAACTAGCAGTAATTTATTTGAATGGCAGTTCAAGTTGGCCACCGCAACTCGCAGTGGATTTATGTGAATGGCAGTTCAAGTTCGTCAACTGGGAAGTACTGTGGTTGCCAAGTAGTGAATATCTGACAAATTCTTTCCCGGAATCATTTTTACACCTTCAATCATCAAAACAATTTTCCCCAAATAAATAAATAAGAACACCAAACCCTTGTCGGCCTGGGCGTGGATTAAATGCCCGTTTAATCTACCCTTGATGATATGCCCATGGGACATAACATTTTCCCCAAATATATACTCGCCAAGGTGATGATGCTCTTACACTTGACAAAGTGGGTTCGCAACTATACTCAATTACAAAACAACAAAAGAGGTGGAAGTAGACGAGAAACTCATTGCAGTAATCTAAAGAGAAGTATTGATTGCACACTAACCAACAAGCCGGGCAAGGGCATGATATGGGTACCACTAGGACGCGTCTCATTCTGTGTGATCTATGTGTACTTCATTATACATGTGCTAAAGAGAAGTATTGATTGTGCACTAACCAACAGGGAAAGGGCATGATATGGGTACCACTGAGACGCGTCTCATTATGTGTGACCTATGTGTAATTCATTATACATGTGCTAGAAAATCCCATGTATACAATTACAGTCATATCACCTATTGTACCATCTGGTTAGAATAATTTTTCAATATTGTTATTTTGACAAAATAGTAGTTTCAAAAAAATAGCAACATTTTGGACGGGGTACCCATATCATGCCCTTACCCAATGGTCAACCACTAAAAGATTGATAAGAAAAATTACACTCAATCATTGCCAAGTTACACAAAAATCGACCACTATTGCAACTCTTCCCTCTTCTCACGAACAAATGTTTATGTGAATGAAGATCTTTGATTTCTCTACGTTTACTAAGAATCTTAGAAATTAATTCTCAGAGATTCTTGGTGTAAAATTGCCTAAATTACAAAAATAACCTCTTTCTAGATCATTACCAAAAAAGCTTAACCTAAACATCATTTAGAAGATCCAATTGTAGGTCGTTAATGTTAACTTGACATACGTCTTGCATGCCAATTTTGAACCGTTGATTCTTTTCCATTTGTGAGATTATAATGGTCAAAGCTGACTCACTTTTGTTTGGGAGGAAAATCTCCAAACCACTTATGGGTTTTAAGCATATCTAGGGGTCAAGATACCAAGTTCCATCAATGAAGAGCCAAAATTAATCCCTCTGTAGGCCCATATGGACACTTGGCTTAGATCACCTTTCTACTACACAAGACTTGTTAGTTAGTGTTACTTGAAGATTAGTGTAACATGTAACCTCTAGTAAATAATAATATTTCTCAACTCTCTTGAGATAAGGCTGCCATTGCAATCCTCTTCGAGCCACCACTTGCACCACTTCCAATAGATTCTTCCACTTGCAAAAAAATTTACATGCTCTCACATTTAGTGGTATAGTTTGACAATTAGTGTTGTAACACTATGGTGACATGTGACATTTGGTGTTATAATTCACAATTAGCGATTGTAACACTTATTAACCCCTAAAGGTCCTTGATACAAAATTGTTTAAATTATCAAAAAGAACCTTCTTCTACTTCAGGTGTAAAGAAACTCAATCTAAGCATTGATTAGAAGATCCAATCGTAGGATCTTGAAGTTAACTTGACCCTTTCCTCGAATGTCAAATTTGAACCGTTAATTTTTCTCCAATTTTGAGATTATAATGGTCAAAGTTGGCTGAATTTTCTCCTTGCGGAAATTCCAAAAAGCAATTTCCGCTTTCTTGGACCTTTAGGGGTTAACAACTTTATGTAGCTATGATATCCTATTTTGGTATAGAAAAGATCAAATGGGTACAAAGTCTAGCACTCTAGCCATGTCCCCATAACCCAATGAAATAGCCCTACAGGATTTTCAAAAGCCACTTGACGGGATCGTTACTCGTCCATGATGCTCGGGCTCATTCTAAAGCGAAGACATGTATCGTTGAAATCAGCAAAATCATGATGTCATGTATTTTGAGATCTGCAAAAGCATATGACTTTGATGTCCAAAGGGGCCACACAACATGTCTTTCAAATTTGAAGAGCCTAAGCATTTCCAAGTGTTGAGCTCATGTTCGGCTAGTAGTTCACCGTCCAACTTAATTCCGTTGAATTTCCGTGTATCCGTATTCGAGGCCACCACATGATCTAAAGATTCTCGTCATGCAATGTCTTTGCAACATGTTGTCTCCATGTTCCAATTTTGAGGGAAGTGCAGGTATTGTGGAGTACACTTATACCAAGACATGAGTTGTTCCATATTCGCGTCCTAATAACACAAGTTTCAAGAAGAATACCACCACTAGCTAGAGCACAAGAGTCAGGCGGTTGTCTTGTGCGACATTGTCGAACGTCAAACAAACACAACACTCAGATAGACATTCACTCTCGCAGGAGGGAGATGAAATTGAGGAGGCAATTTTTTTTTGTTTTTACTATGCATTTTCTAGCATGGTAATACATTCTCATTGAGCTAGGCGTCCGTCTAACATGTCAAACACGTTTAGATGTACATTACAGAAAGTTTGTCATGTAAGACAACCCTGACGAGAGTGTAGTTCTACATGCGCATATGGGTTCAAAATTGTAGAATACCAAGAAAGGAATTGTTTCCATATTCTCGTCCTAAAAACACAAGTTTCAAGAAGAATACCACCACTAGCTAGAGCATGAGAGTGTAGTTCTACATGCGCATATGGGTTCAAAGTTGTAGAATACCAAGAAATGAATTCTTCCATTAATATTCTCGTCCTAAAAACACAAGTTTTAAGAAACAGTACCATCACCAGAGCACAAGAGTGTAGTTCTACGTGCGCATATGGGTTCAAATTGTCGTAGAATATTTACCAAGACATGAGATATTTCCATATTCTCGTCCTTAAAACACAAGTTTCAAGAAGAATACCACCACTAGCTAGAGCACGAGGGTGTAGTTCTATGTGCGCACATGGGTACAAAGTTGTAGAGTCATGGTTGGTGCCCTCAAAGGCATCTTTTTGATTGGTGTGCATGTGTAACCCCTAACTGTCCTTAAAACCCGAAACGGGTTTTGGAGGTTCCCGCTTGAGAAAAATTCAGCCAACTTTGACCATTATAATCTCACAAATGAGGAAGAATGAACGGTTCAAATTTGGTATGTGAGAAGAATGTCAAGTGAACTTTGAGATCTTACGGTTGAATCTTTTAAATAATGCTCGGATTGAGATTTTTTGAGCTTAATCTAATGGAAGGTCAAATTTTGTGACTTAGACCGTTTTGCAACAAGGAGAGTTAGGGGTTAAAATTGCCACTCATTTATGCAAGGATGTCGTATGTATTTCAGTACATATATCTAGTGATAAATTATTATTGCATTATTTTGCATCGATTCCAAGAATGTATAATGTATGTTACTGAAAATGTAGCTCTGCAAAATGCAGCTCTAGAACCTTTTCTCTAGATGGGGCTTATTAAGCATGGGAAGTTAGCATGGCGCAAAACTTAGAAGGCGTGTATCAAGAAGCCTAAGAAGAGTGAAGAACTTACTGAACAATTCAAGGAGGATCGCTGCATCAATAGAGTCCTAGCTACTTAGAAGGGGAGTTATTCTCAACGGCACCTTATGACGCCGTGAGTAGGGAGCTGGTTGTAGATATATAAAATCTCTGTTTTTCTTGTACCTTGTTTCCTACTTTAAAGCCTGGGCAAAGTCTGACTTTGCTGGACATGGCGGAGGAAGCTCTTATAACCATCTACTTTGCTAAACGTCCTCCTTTATTCGTGCCAAAAAATATATAAAAATAAAATGGAGCTCTTTACGGAATAGGTTGATAAATTTCTAGGATCAAATATCTCCAACAATGTTTTTGCTCGCAATGGATCAACATCATTACTTTTTCTTACTACCAGATATTCATAGGAAACATATTCATAGGAGTACTATACATGATAACAGTGAACTTAGGAAACCTTGATTTTCTATGGCATGAATGCATATCACCACCTTCATATGATGAATGCCAAGTTTTTGAAATGTGGTCCAATCATGCATAGCATAACTTGTTGGCTGTCTCCAGTGAATCATACTCTTTAGAATTGGCGCAAATCTTCTACATTCCATGTTCTTTTGTATTCTTTGTAGACCTAGGATCATCCCTTTAGTAAGATAGAGTGGTGATTGAAGAATGATCGGCCCACAAAATTCAATACTTGAACATCCTTCTCTTGATCATCTATAGATCCACTTTTGTGGACCGATCATTCTTATTATGCTTTGCTGGTAAGCGTACCGATTCTGTATGTGTGCAAGCAGGATCACAAAATCAATCTTTGAGATGTTTATGATACGTGCACGATTCACTCCGCCCTCCACCCGCAACTGTAATATGTCATTTCTCCCTCTCAGCAGTGGGTTATCCTTTACTTAAATCAAGATTTGTAAGGGAGGTGATATGGTAATTGAGGAAAAATCAATAAATCTTGGGTCAGGGACCATAACAAGAATCTCTAGACTCACTTGAATATACAACAAAGCATAAGGAAGAGTGCTCAAAACTGGAGCGGTACCAATAATGGAGCATTAATCTTTTTCACCTATAGGTACATATAGCTTTTTCACTCAACAGTAGCATGTACTCACGGCACACATTATAGGGTGCAAAATTAGGGCACCATTTTAGAAACACCTATGAGACCGCCTTCAAAATTCATAGCAAATTCAAAAATCATGAATTCACTGTGATTGTCATTCCACTTACTTTCCCCACGCATGAAAGTTACTTCCATTATTATCTTCATAATTAATTGGAAAATGCAAAGTGTGAGCCTTTTTAAGCACTCTCCCCATATACAATGACATTGGGGATGAGTTTATGTCAATGAAAAGATTCCTTCTCCTTGCACTTTACTCAAATGATGTCATTCAAGAACGTAAAGTACAACAAGCATGGGTAGTAAACACAATAGAGGAACTTCAAAAGTTGAACAATCCGCAAGTAAGGTAGAAGCACCTCACACCCACCTTTAAATGGTAATGTAAATTGTCGCAATAATGAACATTGCAAGGATATATTATCAAGTCCATTGTCACCAATTGGGCATGGCCACATTACCATTAACTAGATTCATCAAGATTCAAGAGTCAATGGGTTCTTTCTAGAATGATATGCAAATTTTTAGTTATTCAATACATAGTGATAGATAGAAAGATAGATAGAAACCCCGGTCTCTTTCTAAGGGGCCGGCGTGAATGAAGTGTCCGTTCGTAATGCTAATATCCCGATGGCCACCGGACAAGGGGAAATTGGAACAATACTACTTCCCCCTCTCGAGGGTGGACACTATAACTACGCTAGTTTCTAGCCTAGTTACTAATGCCTTGAAGATACTTGACATAGTATCCCCCCAAAGGGCTTTGAGGTACCCATACAACAAGGTCCAAGGACCTCCCACAATAGTTGGGTGGACTATAGTGGTGAGCACCACGCCGGCATGGGGAATAGAACCCACAACCTCCTCGTTGGGGACCTAAGCCCTAACCTCCAAGCAATACATAGTGACAATCAATGGTGGCTAGCAATATCTTGCTTTGATATGTCAGATCTCAGAACTGCCACCTTTCTCATCATATTACTCTCCACTACTCTTGAGCAATCTCTTTTGAAAGCAAAAACCGCACAAAAATCAGTTACGTACTTGGCAAAAAGCAACGCCGCCCAAAACCTTACATGGACAGGTACTCTTTAAACCAAACCAGGGATGTGCATGTAGTACGATATCCTAAACCTTTTGAGCTCACCTCGAGATTGACGTATGGTACATGCGTCCATTCCCAACAAAGGGCACACATTTCAATACTTTTATTCTCAAACATTGTGTTAGATACTTGGATGTCCTTAGACATATTTGGTTTAAGAAACAGTGAGTGTCATTGAAGTGTCAAAACATGATACGATCCTGCAGTACTGGTGTCGGAAAAAGGGTTATAAAGATGAAATATATTGGTTTTTTTATAACTAGTTCCTACCACCGACATACCTGTGGTTATATGGAAACAGTACATCAAAGTGAAGACTCCGGTTTTACATCAACCTTGAAAAGCCCATCTCGATAAACTGGAGTACTTTGCTTGGGAGAAGCTCCATAACCGCCCAGATTTTGGGTATAGGTAGGAGGGACTTGCACAAATATGGTGGAGATATTTGAAGAGGTTGGGCCCAGGTTGATTGCAAAGAAGAAATCATTTTTGAGTGCACATTGGCTATATTATGGTGTAAACACAGTTTACATACCGTATGTCATAAGCTACACACTGCTCGAAATCGACGCAGGACCAGAAAGTACATTATAGATTTGAAGGCAAATTCGACGTGTACCCTAGGCGAGTTCGACACCTTGCAGTCAAATAATTACTTTTTAAAAAACTAATTAATTCAACTTGTTTAATTTCTCTATCAGTTTTGGTTATTTTGAGTATCAATACCAAAAAGAAAACTAAATAGAAATATCTGGAATTTTCAGCGATTTCGATATTATTCAAATTTCCGTCGAATTGGCCTATGACATAGTATAATAGACAATCCTTGAAATTACTCTTTAACGTTCATATAAGAAGGAACACTAATAAATGCCTCTGAAAAGGAAAATTGAATTTCAAAAACTACATGCAAGATAAAATGATTGCATATTATCAATAAAGAATCCTTAGCACTTAGCATAATTGTGTGCTATTGCTCTTTGGGGAGTACCATGTCGGGTATCTCCAAGGCACTACACTAAAAACTATATTTAGTGTTGGCAACACTAAACGCGAACAACGACACCAATTGTCAACAAGGGTAGAATTGTAGCAACTCTAATTGTCAATTCCAACACCAATTGTGAACAATAGTAAGAATGAAAGAATTGAAAAATGAAGAAGGTGACATTTAGTGTTTGATTTTGATTTGGTGTTGGCCAACTTGCAACTTTGGTGGCTAAAAGGGAGGCTGCCATTAAGATATGGTGGCCCCCCAATACACTAATTGTCTACAAGTTGACTATAAAAGGGAGGTGCCATTAAGAAAGAGTGGCCCCCCAATACACTAATGGTTCACAAGTTGACTAATAGTGTTGGAGCATGGTGGTGGTAACTACACTAATTGTCATCCAACACTAAATATAATTTTTAGTGTAGTGGCTAGGTAAGAATTGCATAGTGTTCACCCCGAGAGGGGTTGGTAGTCCCACCATAGGTGCGATGACCTACGCACATACATCCAGGGATAGGTCGAAGAAACGCTCTATTCACACGGACCTCTAAATAGGTTAGAGTTTCTCGTATGTGCTTTTGCTTCCTCTCTTGTATTGCTTATACCACCACTCATGATAATGCTAAGCCCTTTGGCAAGACTGGCACCAACCGTTGTCTCGCTAAAGTGGAGCTTGTAGCTCGTTCAAACGTTAGCTCATCCACGGTAAGATAGAGTGATAAGAGCGATTTTCACTAATTGCAACTTGACTAAAGTCTATCTTTACGTGTAATTTGATAAGCTCAGAAATGAAACGCACACTTGTTCCCCTGAAATGTACTTCAAAACCTCAGCATTCTGAAGGAAATCGAAAGAGGATTCTCATCACGCATCATGGATCCCTAATCAAGCGACTAGAGACAGCAAAACGAGACTTTTCACCTGTTCAAACTGTCCAAATATGTTCAAGTACAGTGAAATGTGTCCATCGGCTTTCTGGGCATTGTCTGTAGAGGGCATTCATATGATCAATGTGATCATAATCATCAATGATCTAGTTGTAAAGAAAAAACTGGTAATATCAACAGTTCTAAGCATTGTTGTGCCTGCAATCGAAAGGAGGCTGGAGTATCCCAACTCTGCAGCAGCGGCCTCTTTGTGCTTGAAAATCATCGTCGACTACTTTTCTGCATAAGACAAGTTGCCCATTTATCAGTTCCCCTGATCACAAAGGCAAAAGAAGTGTGCAATAATTTTAACAAGTAACGATTCACTCACCTGATAAGCCTGTCAATGCGAGCACTTGATTGGGACGTTGAATTTCACCAATTGCTGAGTAAACGTGTAGAATTGACATGCCGATTTGATTCAGCCTATTCTTTTGTTGCTGTGAGGGCAGGAAATACAAATGATGTTTTTACATATCCACAGTGGCTCGCCATAGGTCTCTGAAGGATGTCCCATTCTCGCAGGTAGATAAGAATCTTTGAGAGCAGCAGGTAGTCCGGTAACGACCAGGTGACCATGCCGTTTTTATGCTAAGAGTACATGTGAACGGCTACAATGAAGCCCAATTCACGTTTTTCCTGCACAAACCCGCATCATTTGATGTTCAGTGGTCAAATCGCTACTCATAACTTACTGAAATATTGATACAAAGCTTGTGCATTTGATCCAGGTTCAAGGATCGGTGAAACATTACTAGAGTTGTCCATTACGACTTGGTTATGATGCCTAAAACATAAGTTCTAGAGAACACTTCCGGATTGATTTATGATGGTTTGAAGTCATTGTATAGTGAGTTGTAACGTACAGTGTTTCTAGATGATTGAAAGGCTGGTACCTATGATGGGCGGAGAAGGCATGGAAGCTCTAGTCAGAGTCCACCATGTCACCGTAGTTGAGGCCTGAAACGGGAGCCATTTGGCGGCGGCCGCGGAAGTTGGAGAGTGAGCTATTTGACGAAGAGGAGATAAGAGTGTTACTGCTGGCTCTGTGCTGGGAGCGCAGCTTCATGGTGCGGCAATCGGCCCAATGCATGAGGGGCCAGTGCAGGTCTATGGTAATCTTATCAGAGCGGGCGATCCCCTGCTTCAGGCGGCGACCACTATTGAACGAAGCTTGCGTCTGCAGCGTGGCGGCCAGCGCCGAGCTCCCCATGTTCATGTTGCTGGACCTGGCGAACTCCGGCGCCACGTTCAATTGCCCGATCCAGCCGTGCGTGTGATTCGCTGGTCCTTGCATCGAATGAAACAGGCTCGGTCCCTGCTCGAACCGAAACTCCGTCCGCGGCGTCATCGGCTGCACGCGCTGGTCCGGCTCTTCGTTACTCCTCCGCGCTGCCGCTGTTTGCGGCAGCGGATTGCCGCTCAAGTTCACGGTCCCATTGCTGCTCCCATCCATCTGCATGCGCATCTCACATTCCATAAATCCCCTGGCCTGTAGCTTTCAATCAATGCATATAACCCGGAGGTCTCTCGCGAAAGGATGTGGCTCTCATCACTCTCTACTTACAGATTGTGGCATAGCGTATTTGATCACCAAGCTGTTACTCTACTCTCACACTAGTAGAAAAACTATATCTTATGACTAGTTCACAGTAACTCATACAATCGTATATCACTCAGAGATATCGTTTCCGATTGGTCTAAATCATATGTGTGATTTACGATTGGTTTGAATCATATTGTGGACTAGACATTGAACAGAGTTTTTCGACTAGAGTGAGATTTAGTATTGAAATTGTGCATGGGGTCATGGATTGGAGCAATGGCGGACCTGGGACATGGGCCCCCCGCGCAGGAGGTTATAGAGCTGGTTGGGGGGTTGGGGATTGATGCAAATGGTGAGCTGAGGTGCTCCCGGCGCGGGAGCAGCATCGACAACGGGGGCGTCCATGAGGTTGGGGATGGACACTGGATCGCCTTCTTGCGCGATAAAATCGTCGAACGTGGGTTCGCCGCTGAACTCGAACGACATGAACGACATGGACGAGCTGGCGCTGGAGGCCATGGATACCTTCGATTGATGGCCGGCGACTATTGTTGATTCTGCTGTTTTTTTAGGTGTGGTTGGCGCCATGGGCGGAAGCTTGTTGCTCATGCCAACATGGAAGGAGCGCAAGGTGTCCACGCCTCCGTTGCTCCGAACCCGGGAAACAAAACACGATAAGTTTTCCACGAAGTATTTCCTGTCTTTCTTCATACTCCTGTTAAATCCCACCACACCAACAACCTGTCAGAATACTCCAAATCGATCAAATGCTAAATCCTCAATTTTGTGCGGCATTCGAAACTGCTTTGTTTCACAACCAACAAATTTTTTGATTCTTGATCGGCAAATGATGATTCACTGACTTGTCTAGAACGACATGGTAGGCGCCCATGGCTTTAGCTTCGTCAGTGACGATGACTTTGGGGTTGTTGCCGACTTTCACATCGACGTCCAGCTTCACCTTCATATTGCAAGCAGTCCATGTTAGTGGCAATCATCTAATGGAATCGCTGTTTTCATAGGTGATTGAGCACGTCAAGTTGATTACGCATTCATCCTTACCTGCGCTTTGTCGCACCACTCTTTGAGGAAGTTCGTTCTCCAAATGGCCTCCTTCTTCGTGGCGATCTCAAACTGGAGCTCCATGATGTGGGGACTGCTCCGTGTTGATTGATCCACTCGTGACATAAACCCCACTGTCACAATCGAATCAATGAATCAGTTCATCTACCGACAACAGAGGTATTCTTGCAGATGTTTCACATCTTGATTGATGCTTTGTTTACTTGGCCTTGACTTGCAGGACTTAAATACATTATCAAATTAACCGACGAAATTTTCGGGAAGTTGACAAGCTCTGCAGTGCAGACAAGCTCGCCGTAATCGTCAAAGACAGACAGACTAGCTCTGAATGTTCACCATGATTAGAAACTGCAGTTCCCAAGGCTACGTTATTTGTAAACAGTATGCCCTGGACATTTCAAGTTCGTGGTGAAATCTTCATCTGTTATCCTTTGTAATGCTACCTTGGTCTAGTACTTAAGCTTCTTCAGTAATAAGTCGAACTCACCGCTTCTTATTTAACCAAGGACTTGGATGTTGTGCATTCATTTTACATCTCTCTGGAGTAAAAAACAAAGAATGTCGAGGCTTCAATTATAGTTCGATTACCCACGCAGTAACAGAGTATGTATGTGGCTACGGAGGTGTTTACTGACTCCACACTGCAAGGAAGGACGAGGTTGTGGACGGGATTGGGTAACTTACTGGGATTGGGAAGGTGGGTGATGATGCCGAGGATTTTGAGGTGCTCGCCTTTACGAACGACATTTCCAAGCGCCCAGTGCACCGCCGCAGGAGACACAGTCTTGTTAACATCCACCACCACCAGCACGGACCCGTGCTGCACGCCGTTCGGCAGCGGACCCGCCGGCTCACCCATACTGCGCAGCCCCTGGCTTTGCAAGGCTATCAGATTCTCCATCGCCATTGATCACTAGCGCTATCTATCTCTCTACACCATCGATACTTCTCCACGTACTGGACCCAATCGATATCGTACCGCCTCTTAAGTATCAGCTACAGACCGACGAAACATCTACCCACGACAGTCAAACCGAATCTCCACCACCTAGTAGACCAGACCTCCCAATAAACTCCTGGCGTATATTTTTCAACTTATCGAGCCTACAAGAAACAGTTCGCCTGCTTCGAAATCCCAGTAGTGCAGTAGCTCCTCTCTCGAAACGTCAGCATGCTTACACAGAATGTCGATTGCGAACAACATTAATGTCGATCCTTCGCGATCAAAACTTCACCTCATCAACTTACTTACAAGAAACAGTGTTCGGTCTAGTTCACGCGAATTGGACGTGAGCACATTGTTGATACATGATGCACAAAGTTGGTAGAGAATTTAAGAGAAAGCGAGCACGTCAAGATGTCATGCTCTACGATTTCCAATAATGCAGAATGGACCAGCTTCTTGCCTTGCAGGCTCGGGAGCAAGTGTCAACAAAGTGGGGGGACGAAGAGGATTGCAGGAAGCGAGCTCGGGCCTAGAATAGCCCAAATCTCAGGAATCCCCCAGGAATAAATGCTGATTGGGTGTGAAACCGAAACAACTACCATGCTAGGCAGGAACTAGGAAGGAATCCGGATCGACCGATTCCACTAGGCTAGGCTAGCTACCACCGGGTGGCTAAATTAACACAGAGGCCATCTTATATTATGATTGATTCCGTTCATGAACCCGCCAGCGCGTGCGTGGGAATGAATTCAGGTCATGCGATCGATCGAGCGATCAGCTTGTCTGCGATCGGGGGGAGCCCGTCATTTGGATGATTTTGTATGGCTCTTCCCATGGCACCAATCGGTGCTCCCATCCTGCCAAAGTGCAGAGGCCCCGGCCGGACACAGTTATTATTATCCTCATCGAGGGAGCGCCGAGCCCTTGAAGCCTGCCCCCGGAGGCTGTCGCTCCCTCTCCTTCTCCACTAGTCCAGTAGTGCCGCCTCCACTGGCAGCTGAGCTCCGAAGAATGTGCCATGGAATATTGTTTTAAAACACTGGCATACCTACTTTTCAACTCCGTTTTACATACTTTTACGCAAATAAAGAGTTTCTACTATTCATCGTCCTTCGTCTTCATCGTTTCATACAAATAAAGCCTTTGTACTCTTCAACTTGCATTGCGAATTCCATCACCTGCTTTTCTATAGTAGTTTATGTTCATTCCATTCCATCCACTAGGAATCAGTTGAAAAAATATTCTATGTCCTTACACCAGGGTTCCTTTTCAAACCAATGATCATAATGAATTAATTGGGAGATTGAGGAGATGGGAGAATTTGAGCTGAATGCAAGGCAGCCATCAATTCAAGACATTCTAGCTACGGTTGTATATAATGTAGCATTTTTATACAAGTCACACCACTAGGGTGAAACATTTTGCATATTGTAGAAAATATTCGTGTTTCTTCTAACATTACCATTCTTACTTGAGAACTCCATGTACTTTAGAAGTTATTTACTCTCGACGTTTAGAGTTGAAGTTAGAGAAGTCTAGAATTCCACTTGAAATTCCAGTTTTTCCTATAGATTAGTCCCAAAAGTAGTTGCTTGCAAAAACTTAATGATATTCCTTAAAATTTTACATTCATTCATACTAATTCTCTACATTTGAATGGTTTACCAAAGCATGTTTCAATCGTTCACATTTTTTTATGAAATCCCTTTTCATAGACCTTCGCTTATTGTCATAGAGCAGCCTTTATAATTAAGTATTAATTACCATACTTAATCTTGTAGGTAAACAATTGTTTCAAGAGGGAAAATGCCATTGTGTAATCGGCTCAAAGTGACAAAGGAGTCTCCTTTGAATTCTGATTCCTAAGATTTGATCTAAAAAAATTGATTCCTAAGATTTGATCTAAAGGTCCAGGTTTAAGTTACGTAGTAGACCAGGCTATGATTACTTTTCTCATTATATATCAAAAATAAAATTGAAAAGACTTCTTATTGAAACACAATCATTTTGTTTAAAATGATTCATATACTTTAAATATAGAAGGGTTTTGGTAGAGTATTAAAAGAATAGTGTTGCTCAATGGTTATGGTTTTGATCCCTTGCTATAAAATCCTCCTATGTACAGCTTGATTTAAAATTCTCGGCTTGAATTCCCTCATATGTTGTCAAAGTAAGAACTAATAAAATAAATTTGAATAAAACTCAAGTGTCACTTCTAATATAGAGAGCTTATCTTTTACCAAAAACCCTAAATCATGAACCAAACATGTTATTGTTCCTCTAAATGTCCCTCGTGTCAAGAAAACAACATTTTGGATGAAGCGCAGAAACTTTGAAGAACCATATCTTCTTCATTCACACTCCATTTAAGCCAAAATCAATACGGTGAGGCCGCTTTTGGTGCCATACGCAATTCCTTAGAAATTCCAACTTTTAATGCTCAAACGTAATTCCAAAAACAAGCCAAATAACAGAAGCTACTTATCTAAATTAACGCGCAATTAAGCAATTATGCACCCGGCTATTTAAAAGTGCACTTGGGTACTACGATGGCCATTTCTTGCAAAAATGGAATTTTTTATTTTTAAACTTGATTTTTTCTGGAAAAAAAGGTGTTTTGCAAAGAATGTTGCGTATTGTCAGAAGTGGTAATATAAAAAGACTTCTAATGGCATTGTGAACATATTTTTGGTATAAATCCATGTGAATAATACAAATATTTTTGTCCAGGGATATTTGAAATGCTTAGTATATGCTACAAATTGTGTAGATTATAGTTAATATATTTTTGGTGAGCAAAATGACGCGAGCACCAAACTGTTAATAAAAGTAGGCACCAAATTGTTCCAATGGACATTTAATAAAAATATACTTCATATTGTACTTTGTATATATGTGGTAGAAAAGTATCTAAATACACAGATTCTAAATGTATACCAAGTTATGTATATAACTGATAATACAACTAAATTCAACCCATATGTTCATCACAACAACACGTCTGAAAATAATCCTTGCGATCTTGTACTATCTAGTACGTATATACACTTAGAAACACCATGTGTACACAAAACACATGGACTACATACTAATATCTAATGCGGCTTGCAAGCGGTCATCGTCGATAGCTTGGGTTTGCATTGCGATATATTCTAATATGTGGGCCTTCGCAGATTGGATAATGCAAATGTTGCTTGGAACCTGCACTCCAAAGACATTGCGGTTTCTCCCCCGACTATGACCAGACATGATTCTTTCTGGTTCGTCCGCCCATGAAAAAATACATGCCTCTTTCTCTATCCAATCGTGATTCTCCCGAGATGGCTCCCACAATGAATCCAAACAACAGATACTGGTTGTAAAGAGGAACTCGGTCCGTCACCAATTCCCCCTCGAATGATTGGCCAATACCAACAAACTTTCATCTTGATTTTATTCCGGCCTTTTCCGTCTTCAATCACCTTCCCTAAATAAAATGGAACACCCTCGTGTATACGACGATCAACACTGAGGGCTACAAATTGTCCAGAACGGATATCGGATTGAGGATCAAATTGGGGAAAAGGATCGTCAGTACCTTCTGATACCGCTCTTTCTTCGGTTCCATCAAAGATGTGCCTGCGAGCCGTTATTTGTGCCCTACGCACTGCTTGGTTAGGTGGCCTCTCTCTTCGATGACCAAAGTATCCTCTAGCCTCAGAATTTGGAAGCATCTCCACTATTTGGTCCACAATAGTAATCTCGTGGTTTGATTCATTTCGATCGTCAATAACATCTATTGATGCATCTACAATAGGTGATGTCTCTAATACCTCTGAAGGCCAAAGCTGTGAAGAACTATGCTCGTTGCTACGATCTTTGCTTGGGAATTCGGCTAGGTATAGTTTCAAATGTTCTGCCTCTCCTTTAGCTTCACCATTTTTTTCCGGATGTTGGAATCTTTGAATGCACCTTTCTTTGTATGCAATAAAGTCATCCATTGCCTTCAACTCCCTTTCATCAGCTGCAAACACCTTTGCAAACGATGGTCGTTCTTCTTTATTTGGTAGCGATTACAACGTCTTTGTCCCTAACTCAGGTCCCCATTTATCCTTGCTATAATGTTTGTGTTGTACTCGAACCTTACCGACCCCCTCTCGATTGTCCATATAGAATCGCATGTGGTGCGGAAAGGTTATGCCAACCAAAGAGTCCCCACCCGTCGATAAGTGAGGGGTTATGAAGGACTTCCTAGTCCCACACATTTTCTAAGAGTCCGCGCTAACAAACGCCTCTTATTATGGATGTACCTTGTTCTATTAGACTAAGCATTTCCTTCAATGAGTCGATGTCCGACCTCTTCAACACATTAGATATACAACTAAAGCGTTGGTCGATATCTTCGTGTGTATGGCCCACTATAAGGAAAGAGAGCTCCACCTCTTGAAAAAAACCCAATCCCACCAATGAAACACATAGAGCAAACATGTAAATGTTTTTATTCTCTCGTGTGCAGTTATCCGCTTGGATACGTAATGTTGGAGGCAAAAAGCGTTTTCTCCTCTTCACATCTCCTATCACGTGCAACAATGTGCAAACGCGGCCCAGCCTTGGCGCAGCGCCTGCACCTCGGCCGCAGGTCAGCCCGCCAGCAAGGCAGGGGCCAGGGGGTGTGCGGGCGAACACCTCTACCACCTCCTCTTTTGATTTTCATCTGACCTCCCCGCTTCTGATCTTCTGGCACACTTGCCGTTTCTTCCTCCTCCGCTCTTGCTCGTGTTTTTGAAGGTCGTTGTTGCCGTTTCTTCCTCCTCCGCTCTTGCTCGTGTTTTCGAAGGTCTTTGTTGCCGTTTCTTCCTCCTCCGCTCTTGCTCGTGTTTCTGCAGGTTGCTATTGCCTTTTCTTCCTCCTCCGCTCTTGCTCGTGTTTCTCAAGAACGCTGCTAGGACGATCTGTAGAGCACTAGGAGAGTTTCGTGACTTGTTGCAACCAAAAATCTTTTTGCCGATTCTCCTTATCGCTTGCTGCTGCTGTATCGAATCGCTGCTTGCTCTAGTACCGAATCGCTACTGCTATTGTACCAGATCGCCGCCTGCTGTTGCTATCGAATCGATGCTTGCTACTTGCTGATCTTGTTGCTATTCCTCATTGCTATCACTTTTGGTATTGTTGCTCTTTGTTGCGGCGTGCATTTTGGGTTCTTGTTCGCTCTTGTGCAGTGACGCTACTATTCAAGTTTGTCCACTTTGTACTCGATATGTTAAAATCTTCGTCTTCCTCCCTTCATCCTCTTTGTGGTCTTTGTTGCGACCATGCGGCCGCCACCAAAGCCACCAAAATCCTAATCTTAAAACCTTAAACCCTAAAAAATTTAAGAATCTTTAAAAATAGAAATAATAAAAAATTATGAGATTGCAAGGGGTGTCTTGTGTGCACACACACACCCTTGAAACAATCAACCAAGTGAACTCAATAAACATCCCATTTACTATATTAAAGCCATTTCAAACGTCGATCCCCGCCCATGGGGATACCCGCCCATATTGATACCCGTCATACATTATAATTACTTGCTTAAGAACAAGAAAAATGAAAACATTTAGCAACACATGATAGTAAAAATATTAATGTAGATATTGTAGAACTAACATCTTTCACATACAGTCGTTTGAGACTAAAGAATATTACCTTCTTTTACGATTCCAAATTTCTAAAATTGTCTTCACTGTAAAAAGAGCATTTAACCCCAGTCAAACATGTTCGCACATTTTGGTCAAGGGAGAGAAAAAAAACACTATTTCCTACATAAAACCTATAGATCTTCATTTTTATTTTTTTTTTAATTTCTAGCGAAAAATTTATGTGATAAATAAATTCTTATCAATCATTTTGGATTTTCATTCTAAAGCATGTTGAGTTCACAAAAGAATAAAATGTGGCATAAAAGTTTGTCAAATAATTTCAATCTCGATCCTTTGCATATTTGTTTTGAATATGCTACACACCTTTTCCATGTCTAGAAATTGGTTTTAAGGTAACCAACATGATCATGCCAATCATGATTTTAAAGAAGTTAGACCTTGTATAGTGAATTTTTTTTAAGCCAAGTGAAATTAAAGTGTGCTAGACCACTCAATACAATTAAGCAAATAAATTATTCTTATGATTTCAAATGCTATAATATTTTAATCCTTCCGATGCATAGTAGCCTAAAAATTTTGTGGCTTTATATCAATGTTTATTTTAAGATTCTAGGATTAGAAGTCTTAAATTTCACTCTAAAACTAGATTTTAAAGCCACTTTTTGATAGTGACAAATTTGAAGTGTTTCTTGAAGAATAATGGCCTAGGCTTTTCGGGGCTAAAGAGTCGTCAACCATAAAACATCTTCCACATGAAGTCATATTAGAATCAAAACAAACAAAATGGCCTATGTTAGTCTATATTCACATGAACCATGTGGTCGGATGGTGAATTTTGGTATAAGTTATCAATATTTTATTGAATAGAAATCAAAACAATTGTCAAATAGACTCTAAATTACACCATATTAACCATTATGATATTGCGTTCCAATGATGATCAGGTTGCCATGCCTCGCAACGTCGGAACCAACTGCAAAATCGACAAGACATGGGAGAAGCGGATGGTGGATTGTAGAAGAGGACCCCTCAAAGCCTTATTTGTGGATGACACACCAACCTTTTAAAATAAGGGACCGTACGTCATCGTTAGGCAAGCGTTTTGGCGAGATTCAAGCAATTACTACCCGCCCATCGTCTGACATGATATATGTGATGTGTGTCCCAGATGCTGATGAAGCAATGCAGAAGACTTCTCTGTCGAGACAGCTTCTTCTTGCATCCATTCCAGAATCCTTGCTTGCAAGTTCTGGGTCCGTGAAATTTCTCAATACCTTGCAGAAATTTGGTGAATATCGCTCTGCAGATGCGTCACGGCGGGGCGGGAGAGCATATGTCACATTGTCTAGGGTTATCACGGGAAGATGTGGCGCGAGCAATGGTTCTTATGGATGCCCATATTAAGATCTGAAGCATTACTAGAGGCGGATCCAACACATGCAACATCACAAGGTCCACCACCAAACCGGAAGAGACGGATCCAATTCATCGTAGTTATGTTATTGGAGGTGAGTTGGATTACCAGCCACTTCAGCAGATTGCACAATCTGTGCCCGTCCAGCGTACCGCGACTACTGAGCCGCCTGTAGGAAGTGTTCCTCTATCTGGAAGAGGACGTCCTTCAAAGCGGCCACGACGTGAGAGAGGCGACATAGCATCTGGTTCGGGTGGACGATCATCGAATGTGGCTACAAGTGGTGCGAGGTCAACTGGACGAGGATCGAGGGCACGTGGTAGGGGTAGTGGGTCTACAACCATAAGGTTTCCAGCTCAGCATGGAGCATCTACATGTCCGAGTTCTTGGCACCGAATGTATCGGCGGTGGAGGACGAGTTTCGAAAATATCGGACCGGGACAAAGAGGATTCAGAGTCGGAACCGAGGATGGCGTTGGAGGCCTCAACGTCAAGTAAGTTCCTAGCACCGATACCTACTGAAGCAGAAATCGCGAAAGGATCACTATGGGGGGACATTGTATTCGAGGTGAAGATCGACAAGATTATCCAAGTGGAGAGTCCTTTGACAAACCATCGGTCTCTCTGAAAGAGAGTTAGAGAGGTTTATGACTTTATGAGACATCCAGAGAACAAGACTTGTGTGAAGCGAGTTGGTTCTTCGTCCGATCAAGTACATTGTGGATGTCACTCTGCGGCGATGGTGTGGTTCGGCAAGAAGAGGTGGCATTCCCCCTCGAAAGAGAGCTCAACGAGTTCCAACGCATATTTGATACACACGGATTAGCGTCTATTCACGGTACAACACATTCTCCGGTTGTGTTGGCTTGAGGAGAGAGGATCATTTGGGAGCGGTGGATGGACAACACATTGTTGCAGCCTGCAATTTTGCGAAGGAAGAGGTTGCCCAACACAAACTCTTACATGCTGAGTTTATTAACATCTTTGAAATGCGGGAGGCAACATTTGTCGTATACGATGATCCTGCATTGTACCTAGCGAAGTCCGCGCGGGTCAACAAGAAGGAATGGAATAGGACAAAATATTCCACCATGGATGAGGACTTGAGAAAGCTACGCGAGATTTGGGAGTTGTATGGGAAGCCTGATAGCTTGGTTCGTGCAGACGATGAACGCAGGGCTAAAGCTCTGGTGTGTGCGGCTAATGCAATGCAGAAGAACCTTGTTGAGGGCAACAAAGGTATAACAATCAAGAGGTTGGCAAAGCAGATGCATGACTTGACCATTCATGCGTGGAATCCTCGGCGCGAGTGTTCTGAAGCTATCCTTCAAGTGTGCAAGGACTACGAAGATGGCCATCTCTTTTATAGCGAGGAGAGAGGAGAAGAAGTGGAAGGCGTTTGCGACAAGAACAACCTAGATCCTCTTGTGGATGTACGGGAGCGTCGGAAGCGAATGACCATGCATTGGTTGAGGCGGCGAATGTGGTTCCACAGTCTGCTTATCTACGGCTAGTCAAGTCTTGTGCAGCTAAGCCAGTGGGGGAGGACAGCCGCAGACCTCGACAATCATATTACTTTCACACCATCAAGGATGCGTCTAGGGATACCCGTACTATTGCAGGTGCAGTTGACCGGATCATGAGACAAGAAGCGGTCGCTAATATCACTCGTTGGTTAATGGTGTCCAACAAAGAGTCGCTCACCTAATTCCATGGAAGAGTTCTTCCCACATATCTCAGACGGAAGTATTTTCCCGGGGGCAAGGAGCAAATTGATGCATTTGGCAAGGACTTGGCCAAAGACACAAAAGCCGCATGGGCTAAACCTACACGAGAGAAGGTGCCCAAGTTGGCAGACATAAGTGAACTTATTCCCACCTCCATCAAGGTTCACTATCATGACATTGCAACAAGAACACATGGAGAAGTGGAAGCATCAGCAGATGAGGGTGGTGCCACTACCATCACATGGAAGTGGGTGTTACAAGTTCGAAGGCCAACTCAGACCAATACACCAGATCATCTTATGGTTCGAGCTTGGGAAGGATTATTTCATCCTGATATCCAGCAGTTGACACAAATCATACTTATGGGTTGTTGATTGTCGACGTGGTGGGGAAAGGCGTGGAGACGGTCCTTGGGAAGAAGAAGCGATTCACCAAAGTTATTGCACAATTGTCGGCGTGGATGACGGGCGTTGAAACGATGGAACAAGTATTCTCTTTGTTACCACCACCGTGTTTGCTAATGCCGAGTTGTTCGCGAAGCTCAAACTTCCCGAGGGTGGCACTCAACGACATGGATGTTGGGCATTTGGCGCAAACTCGGTTGATCAGTATGCCCTCAACTTTCTGGCAGGGTGGTCGATTCTGACAAGCGGTGGAACCATTTCATTAGGTGCAAAAAACGGGTGCAGGAAAAGGCCGTGTAAGCCTGCCCTTTCTAGGTGAACATCCTGCCCAAATGCGGCACTGTCGCTGGCAGCGGGTGCCAGGATCGCTGCCCGCAGAGTTAATAGGGCGGCTTAATGGTCTCGAGATGGGGTTGCGGGATGGGGTCGGTGTGCCTAGTGGCGCCGAGGTGGCTGCCTTGTTTGGTGAACCACGCCTTCTCGCATTGACTGCCCATGAAGCACGATTCGAAGGAGAGATGACGGGAGATTGGTGTCAACCGTTTGGATTCAAGTTTTTGCCACAACGGGAAGAAGCCATGGAGCTCGGTCGACACTAGGTTGGTCTCCCCACCTGGGAATGGGGAGAATAGAAGTTGGGTGCGTAGAATTTGGGTGTTGCAGGACCAACGACCCAATTTGCAGGTGGAATTCGAGAGAGTCAAGGGAAATTGTGACAACTAAACCAATGAGCATGATTGTACAGATACGCGCTGGCAGCAGTCACAAATTTGAGCAGCAAGCATTCGAAGGGTGTTCTTGCAACACCTACTGCCGTGGACTGAAGAGGTTGTGTAAGTGTCGATTTCTCTATGACAAGTTTGGGTCGTGCATTTGTACATTGCATGCTATTCATTTGATCCTGCAATTTCCTTGAGTGGCTATGGTATAGAGTTTGGTTGTTGTGAACTCTGCAGTTTTGGGTATTTGGCAATTTTAAAAACGTTTATCTACATACTTCCAGGCCGACCCGGGGCATTGAGAGCTTGAAGCACTACTTCGGAATTCTGGACTCACGATGGCAGCACGAGTGGCAGAGTCTTCAAGCTACCGTTCCTCAGTTTTGCTTGATGCACGCTACGCACCACTTGTTAGAAGAGGTTCAATGAGATCCGAGCAACCCTGCCCATCAACATTTCCAGGACGGAGGGCAGCCGGGGATACAAACATTGATTTGTGGATCGATGGCAGCATTTACCCGGTTGATCCAGGAACAGGGAGGCCACCTCCATTCAAAACTCTTCGACATTGCCTGGAATTCATATGTCATGGAGAGCAAGGTCTGTATGGATATGCACGCAGATTGGGTCTCGTTGATGGAGGAGGACCTACACGGCGTGAGATGGAAATGCAGTGCCGACATTTAGAAGAAGAACTCGGCAAGGTGAGAGACGACCTTGCTGGCAGCAGAGAAAGGCTCGACCATAATAGGGACATTGAGGATACATTGCCGTGCATTGCCTACTTACTGCCACAGCGGGATCCAAGCTTAATTGGCGAGGCTGATACGCATGCCGCACAAGCACCTTATCTAGGTTGCTTGCTCCACGCACACCAGGTGTCCATGAGAAATCCACGATCTGAGCCTTGAAGGCCCCTCGAAAATTATCTCCACCATGCCGCCTTGCCTCTCTACCCCAAGGCCCTTCCGACTTTGGTTGCAGCAGAACCCACGAATCCCGGTCCAGCCTCATTGGGATCCAATTGCCATGGACATCTTGATGGTTGTGCAAAATTAAGCTCTGAACTATCGATTTTGGCCGTCTAGCCATGCTTCCATAAACCCCAAGGTATTGGGAGACACAGAAATGAACTATAACATCTCCCTTTCGTACCAATCAAGGCGAGGGAACATGCTGCCAGCACAGCGAAAATCAAATTTGCATAGTTTGAGCACTTGAGGAGAGCAAAATCCTGAGTTCGTATTTAGAGATGAAGTTTGAGGAATTCATGCCTAGTCACAACGTTGCCCCCAGGAGGCAGAAAAGCTTGGATCATGTCAAGACAGGGAATTGATCGATATGAAAAAAAAGTTACCTAGTTTTGTAGCTCGCTGGCAGCAAACGGCACATTGAGTTGACAGCGAAGAAAGCCGCACTTCCACCTTGATTCAGCAAGTAACTACTCGAGCACAATTCGCTACATGAACAACACCCACAACCCCAAATCACCTGGTCAACTCCCAGCAAGTGCCAACTCTTGTTGCCGGCACCGAATTTCCACAATCACGTGTTTCTCCCTTCACACTAACCCGCACCCACTCTCCCAAATCAGCTGGAATCCTCTCAGCCCCAACTCCCGCTGGCTGCAACCAATTTCCCAAGTGCGTCGCTTCTCCCGTAGCGCCGAACACCACTTGGGCCGCGCACTCACTCTCCCTACGAATTTCAAAAACTTGGCACTCACTCATCGTCGGTGGAGTAGGTAGGTGGTCGGACTCATAATTTCCTCGTTCAAAGTCTTTGTGAAAACTTCTTGACATGAGCGAGCCGGCTCGGGATCCGGTCCTTGCTCCGCCATCCATTGTCGGCCAAGATCAGAGATGTGCCCTCCACACGCCTCGTGGGGAGGTCATTGGTTCGAGCCCCCGTGGCGGTTGCTGGCACCACGGTGGCATGTGCGGTGCCATGTTAAAAAGCACGCGGGCAGCGCTCGTTTTTTTCTCTCACGTGCCGCTTACACGGCCTTTTCCAGACCCCGTTTTGCACCTAATGGGAGGTGTTGTTGTTTATATGCAACACCCTGTTGATACTTCCCCCAACCAGAATTATGTTTCTGGAGACCGTCCACTACCACTTGTATTTCACGATCGATGGAGTGAGACACATCAACCGTCGGAGGGTGATAGACTCGAGCGATCGCCATCCGAGCTCTCTAGACTGGTGGATGCGTATTTGCCAATTGGTTGGGGTTTGGCTGCGTATAACATTACAACGGCCATTCCGACAATCCTTCATGGAGGTTTCCATGGATCGGAGATCATTGTCATTGACGATAGCCTAGAAAGGCTAAACTTCTTGTATACAAAGTTGTTTGTCAACTTCCAAGGACAATTTCAGATCCCTGAGATGACGGGTGCAACAAGGAGCACTAGCGTTGGCATTTCCGAGGGCGAAGATCCGATGAACATAGGTTCAGAGGAAGGCGGTAGTGACGAGGACGAGCTTGGAGATGAAGCGGATACTTCTATTCCAGCACCATACACATTGGCAAATGTACGACAGCCGCGTGAGTATGACACAGATGTACCCTCGCCTGATCATAACTCATGTGACGACGGACTTCATTCGTCTGTGGAACCTAATGGCTTTGAGGAAGGATCAGAGATACCGGAGGTGGTTCTAGATACTCCAATTCAAACGAGACCAATGGTGCCATCCATTCCACAATCTACAGAATCAGCGGAGACCATAGCTTTCAATGAGGCCTTCGCACCAATGATGACATTTAGAGACGGCTTCTACTTTAACACCGATGGCATAAGGTACACTCGCCACGGTGAGCAAGGCAGTTACACGTACGAGGAGTCTGCGTCCATCAGTCTTTAAGATTCTATTGATCCCCCAGTGTCGCTGGCGGCAGTGGATCGTATGGTACATGAGGCCTATGAAGGCAGTACCGGTAGGACAATGGAGGAGGATGATTAGAGCATCAGAGATTTATAAGTAGCAAGTCAATATGATGTTTAGGTGACATGTTAGGTTTGATTGATATGTTTGAGTAAAGTATGAGATGTTTGGTTATAGTATTATGCATGTTATATTATAGTATTTACTATCAGTTTCTAAAGTACGTTTATGAATTTTATGTATGGATTTTCATATAATATAGAGCGAGATGCTACATATTTTCTCGTTGAATAGCACATGTTGGCCTTTTATCTCTTATAAAGTATGTTTGTTGTATAAATGCCAAAAATAGTATATAAATGTCATATAGCAATGTACAACGTAGAAGTTCGTAATCAAAATTGTATTGAATCTAAAAAGAAACACTATAGGAAGTTCAAGGACAAAATTGAATCTTTGAAATTCTTTAAATTTCAATTTTTGCACTCCAAGACGTGACGTTGTCCTTCATATTGATCCATTGGGATTTGTATTCCAAAAAATTATATGGTACACAAAATAATAAAATAGATGTTGGCAATATTTGAATATAATAATTTGGTAGTATTTACAAAGCAATAAAACATGATTTAGCAACAAATTTGTTAATTAAAAAAATACTATTTCTCATTAGTTTAAGTTTAGTGCCTCCACATTTAATTTTTTTTTTTTTGTGTGGAATTTTTGTTGTTTTTTTTCATTTTGGAGGAAAATGTTGTTGTTTTGACATGCCATTGAGTGCACTTGGCAAAGTGCATAATTGCTTAATTGCGTGTTAATTGTGTCCTAATAACATTATAATCAACATATATTTTTTTGCTTTCCTTTATATTTTTCACTCTTCCTTCTGCGGCGTACAACGCCTCAATTTTGCACATCCGGACCCCGCACAGAGCGTCAATCAAGACTTTCCAATTTTAAGTCAAATTTGGTGAAAACTTCTATCGATTCTACTGTGACGATCTTCACGGCACACACCAATGACGTCAATCCACAATACTTCAAACAGCCAGCCAACAGAACACACCTTCGAAAGCTCTTCGAAAACTTTTTGAAGTGGCACCACGGCACTTGAAGGTTAATTTCCTACAAGAAATCGCACCCATTATAAACCCTACCTAATTGCACTTGAAATGCACACACAAGGTTTCAAGTGAAGCTTCTTTGGTTATGGAGTTCCTTTTTAATTTGAGTGCGGAAGATATTACCAAGGTTGTAGAATTGTTGAAAATGAAAATATAATGAAAAATACGAGAGCCTATTGCCTACTATACCAATAGGAAATTTGGAGAAGAATGATAAATACACAACTTGGTTTTGATGCTACTAGAAACACGATTTAAACACCCACCCGTTTATTCTTATTGACAAGTAATTCCAAGAATAAAATTTGACACTAGTTTAACTAATTCTTGAAACTCACTGTTGATTGCTTGGAAGCCAAAGGGTGCACCTTGGAACCAAGAAACTCATACAAGAGTCAACTTTGAAGTAGTATACGGTAGATTTGTATGTTGGTAGGTGGGTAGGAAGGATCGCCTGACAGCGGACCCGATTTTGTTATATATATATATATATATATATATATATATATATATATATATATATATATTTATTTATTCATATTTAGAGAGAGGACATGTATAATCAATGGGAAGTGGTAGACACGGAATACTTTTTTAAAAGTATCTCGTAAAAAGAGCTCCAAGTTGGGACTTTGGGGGCCTTGCGAAGAAGTATTGTTTTGACCTACATAAAAATTGCATGCCTTCATGACATTGAAGAGAGTTCATTTCAGAAGTAATATTGTATCATTAGTCTACACTTCCGTACCGTCACACGTGAATATTGATTGTCATCATGTGTCAGAACGATGATCGTGGTAGGGCAGGGGCTGATACGCGCTTCAAGCGTTTCTTTTTATAGTTTTTGGGTCAGATCGATGGCCAGGAGCTCATTTGTGCTTAAGTTTCGTCTCACACATTGGAGGCCTTTGGCCGAGCGGGCACAATTAATCTAAGGGTGTCTAAAAAAGTTGTCCCAAGTACAATCTCAGCTCATGCAAGTGTGTCAAACATGTCCATCTTCTAAATAAAGTTAAGTATGAGAACACGAAATGTGGTTCCAATTTACAGCATGTATAGCCTACCAAAAAAGCAAAATTCATTCGCATTGAAGAATATTAAGTGTTCTTATTAGGTATTTTAGTTGAAATAGTAAGTTGTATCCTGATTACACAAAATCCTAAGAAACAATCATTCGATACATCAAATGATCACATTTTGATACCATTTTTGGATATGACTTACATGTACTTGTGCATTATATAAAATAGTTAGTTTGACAAATAAACAGTTAATAATTTTTGCACCATGATGCTTGCAAATCCCACCAATATGCATTTTACTATGGAGGGTTCAATGATCCAAAAATAAAAAATTAGAATATTTTTTTTTCTTAGGAATGTGCATCTTGATACCAGTTACATATACGATATTTTAAAATGATTATGTACTCTTTGTAATTGATAAAATTGGAAAAAAACGATAAACTTTGGATGTTTCAACCAAAAATCACCTAATTAGTCTTCACAAAAAGTGATACCCATACCTTGGCCGTGCCCGAGCACGACATGAATATTTTTGCTATGGTGCTTCCATTCAGTCTTTGTATTGTTGAACGAGTAGCTACAGGCTTGAGCCAACTTATGGATAGGTTGAAATGCGAATCGAGGTTTCGTTGGGCGTTTAGCGAGTAAATGCCGGGCTGTGTTGGGCGGATATTGTGTTGTGGTGGAGACCCGAAACAGATGTGATTTCTCTTGCGAGACTAGTGTGTTCAGGTGTTGTGACGTTGTGTTTGTGGTCCCGGACTCGGGTCATGTGGTTTGTTGCTGGTATTTTGGCTGTCACAGTGAGAGGTTTTGGTGAATGTATTGTCTCGTTTTGTGGGAGGAGGCTTCGTTTCATATGCGATGTTGACCAAAGACAAAGTAAGTGACTTGGAGAGTAGTCCGTGCGGTAGGAGAAATGATATGTTGTGAAATATGCTCAGTGAGAATAGCGCAATTGGCTGGATTACCGTGGCTTCACAACAATCTGTTGCGGTTATTTTGACAAAGAACAAGGACAAAGTAGGTGACTTGGAGAGTAGTCCCAGCGGTAGGAGATATGATATGTTGTGAAATATGCTCAGTGAGGATAGCGCAATTGACTGGATTACCGTGAGCTCACAACAATCTGTTGCGGTCATTTTGTTTGAAAGTCAAACCTTGGAACTACCAATTTGGTATTTAGCTACCAATTTCCGTTCCTAGTAATGTAAGAGCGCTTATTAAAATTTTGCTTTTAATGACATCTAAATAAATAATCATATTTGTTTCTTTTTGTGAAATTTCTACTAATCTAGTAAACTAGTATTGCTCATTAGGCAAAAGAAATTTGAAGAAAGTAACCAATATAATTATTTATTCAAATGTCATTAGAAGGAATATTAAAGGCAATCTTACGACACTAGAGACAAGTCATTAGAGACTGTTTCTTTATTGTTCTTTCTACTAGTGATGCTACCACTACTTCTCCTTGCTCCAAAGACGTATGATTAAATTACCTAAATGAGGCAAAGTACAAGGATTCAACTCTCATTCTATAAAGAACTCTAAGACGCTCTAATCTTGAATAGTTGGGTATATACAAGACCTCGGATTTGATCCTCGGGAATCACGCCCAAATAAATTAGATATGTTGTTAGAAACAAATTTCTATGATTACTCAACCACGCGGGGTTATCATTTTATAGTAGAACCATGTAAACCAAAACAAATAAAAAAAAATAAATAAAAAAAAATTTTTAAAAAAAAATCATGATTTATTGAATTGCTCAATAGTAAGGGCTTTTGCCTACACAAAAGTCACTTAGTATTTTGCACATGCCTTTGATCTATGTAGACTCCATAGAAAATTGGTACACTAAATAGTATATTTAGTGTGGGGTGATGAATAATGTACTTACCCCTACTATATTTTTAACACTATTTGTCAATTTGGGTAATTAGTGTTGATAGTTGCATGTGTTGGTCACCTCTCTCCCACCATTTGCACCTCATCTCAAGTTTAATTTTCTTATTAACACTGAATATCCATGTCTAAAAAGATCACAATGTTAAGAAGTAACTATTCTTCATAATTGTTATTAGAATTCACATTCAGCGTTTTTACAAAAATATATTTTTACGGGACCTTGAGACCACGTCTTTGCTCCCAATGTCGGGAACACCGGCGCGATCTCGAAGATCCCGTCAGTGATTTAGGGTTACAGAATTCAAGTGATATATTTTAATATTTAGAGTGATGTTTGCAATTACAATGCCTCACACTAAATACACTATTTAGTAAAGTAACATTTGGTCGACTTTTTGAAAGGGCCTTCCTATTGGTGCATTTAGACAACAACTAGGCCATTCAAGTGTTTGTTCCTTTGTTCATTGGGTCTTTGAAGGTTTGGAAGAGCAAATTTTAAATATTAAGGGACGCTTTACATGGGGAAATCAAGCCAAGCATGGGGCTGAATGAGGTCAAAAATTCTCTCAATGTGATTGGTCCATTGCTTGTAGTTCAAAAAATGAACCAATCACATTGAGAGGATTTCTTCTCTCCATCGGCCCCATGTACGGCTTAACTTCCTATATAAAGCTTCCCTAAGATCTTACAATTGCAAAAAAAATCAACGCTTGAAAACTAGAAGCTGATTAATCAAACATCTTAATACTAAGATTTTGCCAATAGATCTATATTTCTTAGGATGAGGTTCATAAGGACTAAACTTATGAGAAGTTATATAATTAGAACCAATTTTGTAACATAAAATTTATAAAGGTTAACCCCTAAAGGCCCAAGCTTGTCAATATACACTGAAAATCAAGTTGTTTTGGCTTGCTTGGGTTCTTAGGGGTCAACCCCTAAAGATTCACGAGGCCCAAATGGGGTTTTTTTCTATTTCGAGTAGCTTAGATGAAAGTTTTAAAATTAATATTATTGCCTAATATTTCTTCAAGGTAAATAGCAACTTTTTCTTCCAAAATCTGTTAAAATTAGAGATTTAGGAATTTTTTGAAATAATTTTGCATAAAAATCACAAACTTGTAGAGGTACCTTACCACCCTTTATCACTTTCCTAAACCTAATACCATTACCGTGATACTTGTTCTATTACATTGTTGTTTTTATACCATCTTCTAAAAAATAATTTGCATGAAGGTCAAAAAAGCATAATGAGTCTTCAAAATTTTCCATGAGCCTACCCAACTTAGTTACCTATGTCAAAAAAAAAGTATCCCCAAGATGTTTAGGGTAAAAAATTTCAAGTTTCCCTTTGCACTGTGGAAACAATGCCACCCGAGCAATGCTCAAAAAAGACTTTTGCATATACTTTGAATGTTATGTTTTTGTAAATGATAAACACCCAATGGCCAATTTCTGAAAAAATGACTAATATTAGGCTTAGGTACAAGATCTTACAGTTGAAAGTCTTAAAAAAAATAAGAAAACCAATTCACACACGGAGGAATGCATAGAGGTAGAAAATCACAATTGTGAAGTTCCAAGTTCCCATAAGGACAATGATATCTAGGGATTAAGCTAGCAGGATTTTTGTAGTATATATCCCATAAGTCTTTCATTGCCTCAAGGTTGTAGGTTGTTTAGTCCTTTTTCTTAATGTAAATCCTTACATTCAACTCTTTTGCTCTTCTTCGTAAAAGAAATGAGAAATTTGCTCTTCTCCGAACTTATATCTTTGTGTACATGTGTGTTATGAAGAATTGGGCTTTAGGGCTTGAAAATATGATTACCAAGAAAATCATTCCATACTTGTGTCAAGAATCTTCCACATAGAGGTATTATTTTCACACCCTTGAGTACGAGTGTTCATAAGTGACACTCGTATTCACTTGAGCGCGGCGTTTTCACAAAAAGTCAACATTCCTGTTGTTTTAGATCAAAAAGACCGAATCTGGTTCAGACAAGCAAAGCGGATTATTCAGCATGCCGGAGAACCGAGCCAAGCAAGTGAGATAACTACACTCTAAGAACCTTATTATAGAGTGAAGCGCGGCTAAAGCCAAGTAGATTACTCCTCTACCATCGAATCATGAGTGCCGCCCGTCAGTATCTGTATTCAGTGATACTTGTATTCAATTACATAGAATTTCACACAAAGTAAGTATTTGTAATTTAACCCCTAACTTTTCTTAAAACCTGAAACGGGTTTTGGAGGTTCCCGCAGGAGAAAAACTCAGCCAACTTTGACCAATATAATCTCACAAATGAGAAAGAATGAACGGTTCAAATTTGGTTTGTGAGAAGAATGTCACGTGAACTTTGAGATCTTACGGTTGAATATTTTAAATAATTCTTAGATTGAGATTTTTTGAACTTAATCTAAAGGAAGGTCAAATTTTGTGACTTGGACCGTTTTGCAACAATGAAATTTTAGGGGTTAAAAATCACAAAAAATCATTGTACTATGGTAACCATGGTTGTTAAAACTGCCTAAGCTTATCTTGTCGATTATTTACTACCAAGTATTATTATTTGCCTCGTCTTGGTCAAAATATGGGTTAAAATACACTTTAAAATCCTTAAAAGCTGTTCCTGATCTAGCAAGTGGAAACAGTGTTTATTTTCTAAATGAGGAATACTTCCTAATTATATTTGTAATGTACGTCTAGTGGACAAAACCAAATATACACACGAAATAGAAGTCAAAATACCTCCTTTTATTCCTACATAAAAATACAGGCCACAGTATATATATGCAAATTTAGGTGGATACTTCCCATTTTAAATTTGACTTTTGACAACTTGGTGCGTATACATGTGCATGTTGTATGTATGAGGGCTCAATAACCGCTCAAATTTTGGATTAGCAAGCTCATTGGGGAGTGGTTAAGGGAATTGACCTTGGAAGACGTGCGAAGTTTGTAAAAATACATACCAATTGGAATCATATATTTGAATTCATATTGGCATTTATATTTGAATTAGTTATGAATTTTGAAATAGAACTGTAGATGTGCTTACAACTATTTAATTTAAAATATACACCATGAGTTTACTGCAAATTAAAAGTGAAAACTCCAGTGTATTTTCTGCTTGAAAGGAGCTATTGAGTAATTTTTGATGCATACAAAATCATCTTCCAAATTATGCAAACCCTTTGCAAGGTCCCAAAACACCCTAGTTTTTAGATCTTAGTAACATTTGCCACATGGCTAAGAGCTAATGAAAACCTTCAACATATACCTAAGTTGAATGTAGAGTTCTTAATGCTCTAATTGGTTCAGAAATCAAACATACTTGGTACTATGGGTTGATTTTAAAAATATGTATTTTCTTTGTCCAAGAAATTAGTATTAAGTAGGTTATTTTGAATCTATTCACAAACCCAACTTTGAAACAACTAACCAATAGTAGAAAAATTCCAAAATGATGTGTATACAATAATATAGGAGTGCCTATTGAATTGCTGTAACTTTATATCCCTAGATCACTCATTATTATTCTTCTTACTCGTCTTTGGGTTTCTACTTATATACTAAAAGTACTACCCCAATGTAATAGAGCTTACAGAGATAAATGATGACTACGATAGAAGAGCATATGTCATTTGAGACATACTTTTTAAGAGGCACCCATGAATCATTATAGACACATCATTCTAAACAATTTTCTAACTGTGATGTATTCGCATTTTCTCAAAGTGAGTTCGTCAGAGAGAGGGTTCTATTTGGATTCAAGTTTAACCCCAAAGAAACTTTAGCCTCAATCACTAGAGGAAATTGACTTAAGCATGGTGGACAAGTTAGCCAAGGAGGAAATCCTTTGTACTCAAGTGAGCATTGATTACCATCAAGGATTAATTCTTGTCATTATTACTCTGTATCCCCATGCCCTACGCCATGCTTCAAAGCTCAAATTGATTTAACCTATTGTCACTTCAAATACGATAACTTTTTACTCCCTCAATCCCATTATATTTGTATAGTAGGTTCTCTCAAATCTATATTAGGAAGCAAATTTGAGAGAACTTATTGGACAATTATAATGGGACAAAGCGAGTACTAATTTACCAATACTTTGGCTTATATTTGATTTCCTCGTTTGCTAGTGTAGCGCGCATGTGTCAACTGGATTGAGGATTAGGGTGATCTCATCGGTAGGGCATGGATTTCGAACCTCGGCATCTCCGTTGGCCATCTTCATCAACAAATGCCCGTAAGTCCTCTGGTCAATTCTCATATGTCGCTGCTTCATCCAGCTTTTACGGAATTGTGATTCTCCTTGTGATTTAATGACCACCCTTTGCGTGAGATTGTCAGAACAGTGTTGAGCAGCTCCCATGTACTTGTGGCTGCAAATTTTGGTCGCAGGTTGACATATCTCTACATGAGCCTCAAGAGTGAACTCCGAAAAGGCTCTACAAGATTCTTTGATTCTTCATGGATCACAACATTCAAACACGAACACAATCCATCTACATTACAATTCGGCCCTAGTGGATAGCTGAAGAATGAGAAAAAGCCTCAACACACTGTACAGTCGGGTACAGAAATAATTCGAACTGCATTTGAAGGCAGTTTTTGAAAAAACTTTGAAATGTGCTTGTATACTCAAAAATGATCGGAATTGCAATCCGTAAAAGGCATTGGAATCACATCGGAGTGTTTTATACTATCACTGCAAAAAATTGCTTCTTTTTTGTAAAATTGTTCAAAGAACTACAACTCTACATGTTCCATCCACAATTGACCACTGTCGATTTGTGCTTCAATTACGATGTTCATTGTCACTTGCAAAATTGATATAAGTGCCATAAGTTGTTCTTTAGATACTTGAGCCCATGCTTATTGAATCATTGATATGTTCCTAGTTTTTTTCTTGGGTAGGAGGAATGTCTTAGAATGTGCTTGTGACTAGTCAATTTTTCTCAAAATTTTGTGAAGCCATTCACATCACTAGAAATGTCCTACAAGGACTTAAAGGATGGTTTGATAAAGTTAGGGTCATTACTTTCATAAGCTCATTGCCAAACTCAAATTCTTTATCATTCTCGCCGAGGTTAAAATCAAAGTTCAATTTCCCACCTTAAGTGTTGATTGGAAACTTATGACGAAACTACTCCAACTCAAAAGTTTAGAGGGAGCAAGTATTTTTGAACATTCAACAATGAGCTCAAGTATCTAAAGTACAACTTATGGCACTCATATCAATTTTGCAAGTGAAAATGAACATTGTAATTGAAGCACAAAGCGACAATGGTCAATTGTGGATGGAATATGTAAAGTTTTAGTTCTTTGAAAAACTTTACAAAAAAGAAGCACTTTTTTGCAATGATAGTGTAAAACACTTTGACGTGGTTCCAACGCCTTTTACGGATTACAAATCCGATCATTTTTGAGTATACAGGCACATTTCAAAGTTTTTTCAAAAACTGCCTTCAAATGCAGTTCGAATTATTTCTGTACCCCACTGTACTTTTCTGAAAACTCCAAAGAGGCTCTACAGGAATAATTTTGATTCTTAAAGAGTCTCACAGTATTCGAAAATTAGCAATTAAAATTTGCCCTGATTGATAGCTGAGGCTTGACAAAAGCTTCCATACACTGTACTTTTCTGAAGACAGCTCGATCATCTCTAAATGGGTTAACCATGTGAGCGAGAGAGCAATATGGTAAGTACTTCTGTTTCCCCCAAAAACTTGGATTGCTGGATTGCACGTTGACTTCCAATCAAGGCAGAATCAGCTAATTCCGTTCAAGTACAGAATATATGCCCCTTTCATTCCGAAGGAATATGTGTTGCTCTTTTAGAAGCAGTTTACAAGTTCTGTGTTTAATTCCAAGAGCTTTCTAAAATAACGAGGGGCTGTCTCTGGTCAACTCCCAATTTGAGGCCCCGAACTTGCTGACTAGCTGAAGTCCTCGCCAGTAAGGCAACGAGGCACAAATGAGGGTGGGGTGCTCTAAAGGCGACTAGAAACAAGGTAGGCGATCAAAAAACTTCACTACAACATAGCAGATGTTAACCCTTAAAGGTCTGAACAACCATATTTTGGTTGCTAGAATACAGCGTATTTTGGTTGTATTGGAATGAGTGCACACCTTTAATAGATTTGAGTTCAAAGAACAAGTTGACATATAAATCCATGCGGTTCTACTAAGCTTTTAAGATCACAATATAGAGTTTCTTGTTGGTAGCAAATCTCAATTATACGCCACCGTACATACTATCTCCAAGGGACCTTTAAGGGTTAAGCAAAGAGCCTCCATCAAATTCTTTCAGACCAAGAAGGATTATAACCTAACTCAATACTAACACATGCCCTCTTCTCACCTTCTATAAAAAGGACATATATATAGGACAATTTTACATTTGGAGCACTGTACTACTGATTACTCAAGATTACGGCATATACAATTTAAAGCCGAAAAACTGAACCACGCATTTACTTTGAAATAATGTTGCCCCAAAGAAATCCGTTAGTGCGAGAGGTACAGTAATATGATATCGAACCGTTAGTTGGGTCAGGAACGATTACTTTAGGTTGGCGCCATAGACAAGTGTAGGTAGATTCTAGCAGTGTATCATGCAACATATACGATCCAACTTTGGTCTCCGAAGATTCCTGCATAGCTGTACACTTCAAGCATAGGTGAAGATTCTTACCATTTGGCAAACTCAGGTCTTAATAGTACAATGAATCTGAAAAATAAAAGAGCTACAAAACTTACTCAACCCTAGCACGTTCAATCTCGGCTATGTGTCTCACAGGCCCATCTTTCCGCTATATCCATAATGATCCAATAATTCTTCATTCTCACGCCAATCCTCCTTCACCTTTACTTTAATCTGTACATCGTGATTCCAAGTCAACTACAGAGAGCCGAAAAGCGAATCCTGTTGCAGATGTACTCAAAAACCGAGTAGAAACCTACTTTTCTATGGGCATGACAATGAATATGCGTATTGGTGATAATACATGAGAGAATCAAAGTAGGTGCACTCGGTTTCACATTCTCAAGCATGTCTACCAAGTAAAACAGCACTGTAAATTGAATTCAAAAAATTTAAGATCGGGTGATGGCATACCTCCACGAAAACTTCCTTTCCTACAAAATCTTCAATGTCTAACCTTGCAGCTGTAGCAAGCATTTTCAATGCCGTTCCACCCTGTAATAAGAAGATATACATAAGAAAATACAGATAAGAGTTCGTCACTTCCAGACAGTCGGAAAAAAAAAAAACGACAAAACCTCCTTTACTTGTACAAAGTGAATGCGCAACCAACACGAACATTGCACACAAACTACCCTCAACTCACAAGGATAGAGAAGGCACGAAACTGTCTTAAGACTGCACGCGCTTAACTGCATTTCCAGGACGTGACAATCTTCAGCTGAGGAGTAGAGAAAAACTTACTTTTCCAAGTAGAATTCCTTTCTGCCCTTCTTTCTCGACAACAATCTCCAACTGAATGTAGTCTTTGTGAACTCTTCTTTCCATATAGCTAGTAACGTTCACCTGCCATGCACCAAAAAAGGGTCTCAAGGGTGTACGCGCTAAACCAGCCAGCTCGAAAAGCGCAAGGAAATCAACAGAAGCTAGCTGGAACTGAAATTGGCTGCCAACGATCAAGTGATGTTGACCTATGTTACAAGCTGAAACTCTGCAGACTCAAATTACCTGGCAAACATAGGGAATTTCTTGCCTATATTGTATAAAGATCTTCTCTCTCAATATTTCGGCAACAAAGAATCGCTCGGGATGTTCACTAACAATATCCTGCAGAATCAGATTGTTAAGATGAGTCACATGAATGTAAAAATTTGAAAAATCAAAAGGAAAGCAAAAATCCTTCAGATACAGGAAAAATGCCCCATAACTGTTACCACCAACATGCTTCAAAAAGAATTTGCACAGTACACAATTAGCTAACGACATGAAGACGTGCTATATACTTTCGCAGTAGATGCATGTTCATAACAGAGATGCTACTGCACAACAAAGTCTGGATGCTTACTTTAGGGTAATAGGCGGGGCCATAAGGAAGCCGGCCCAAGAGCCATTCTTTAACCTTATCTACACCATCACCTCGCTTCGCGCTAACAGCCATAACCTCAGTTGCACCGCCATTTTGCTCATACCACTGTAGAATCCGACATGCATCCTGAGTACTACTTTCACCTAATCAAACAGCAAAGGGAACTTCTGAACAGCACTACCATTACTATCACAAACTTCAGTAATCTTCAGCAGTAGATAAAGAAATAAATAACACTTATTTCGTGTTTCAAGGCTTCTGAGGATAATTGAATCGTTCAACCTTGACAAATCCTGCTAATATAAACAAAATTTGCATAAAAATGTGGTATATTTACATATATACCAATTCAGAGCAGAACTGAAGACACGACTCTGATCTCCGTACACAAACAGTATCTCAAGTGAAGTACCTCTTTCTTTTTAGCAATTTCACCAGGCTTAATAAGATCTTTCTTGTTCAAGACCAGTAAAGTAGGCCTGTTATCCGTCACTAGAGTTTGCTGTCCATCCACCAACATGCTCATCACCTGCCACCGTGCCCAACTGCCAATGGTCAAGCGAATTACATACGATAAGGTCAAGCAGAATGCAAGTTTGTCGATACTCATCACTAAGCAGTAAAGAAAGTAAACTCGTCAACCATGAAAGTGAAAAATGGTACCAGGTATAGTAACAACGTATGATATTAATGACAATAATGAGATTTTCTTCTTCTCTCTTCCGAATCGACCATTTCTGATCTTCAGGTTCGGCAGCTTGTCTCAAAACAACATATAAACATACAAGACAGGTCGAGGAGCTCAAAGTACCTCCTCAGGCTGCTGGCAAGCATCCACAACGATCAGTACACAATCTGCATTTAAAGTTGCAGTGCGTACGTTTCGCATCATCATCTCATCCAGCTTTCGTACCTGCTTCGGAATCACGCCTGGAGTATCGTACAACACCATCTACAGAAGCAAAAATAGGTAAGGGTCATAACCTAGCCAACAAGAACGCCACTCTGTAGTACACAAATCAAGTAATGCACATCCACAGCAAGCATAATATACCTGAAAATCAGGACCCGAGCAGATACCAAGGATGCGATGTCGAGTAGTCTGCGGCTTGTTTGTCACAATGGACAGTTTCTGACCTATAATCTGGTTCAAGAGCGTGCTCTTCCCGGCATTTGGCCTTCCTACAAGCGCAACGTAACCTGAACAAAAAAGGCAGCGCCTATCACTCAACTGCTAGTAACACCAATTTGAACAATCAAACATACTTTCCAGTACAGAAAATAGCTCAAGAAGTTAGGGCTTGGTAGAGAATAGGTCAAATTTGCGTGAAGAGGAGGATAAGTACCACTGCGATGGTTGGGATCCACAACTAGGTTCTCGAAATCGTAATTCTCAAGAGACAAGAGAGGTTTAGTGTCTTCGACAACCGGCAAGGGCTTCCGTTCCGGTTTCACATTGAGGACAAAGACAGGAGGTTTAACCGGTTTGCTCCCCTCGCTAGAAGCAGCAGCTCGCACAATCGTTACGCGCCTCCTCGGTTGCCTTGACACCTCGCAAGCCTCTCTCAAACTGGTTCCCCGAAATCCATTCTCCTTCACTATTAAGGAGCTGCTGCAGCTGGTGGTAGCCGCCGCAACTCCTTCGAGCATCATTTCGAAACTGAAGGAGGTGAGCGATTCTCTGTAGAATCCAGGCCTCGAAATCACTGTTGTGGAACCTGAAACAGAGGAATGCTTTTTGCTACATGTTAATTTGAATCTGTTTGAAAACTCAAAATCCTTGAAGCGCCAATTTGTATTGAGAATTGCTGCGAGACTGCTGCGGCAGGCTGCGCAAAACCCCTCCTGCGATAAGTGGATAAGGAATTGCAACGGGAACGAGGACCCGAATGCCCGCGCTCGGCTTTAGGTGCTCTTTCCTACTGTTCTTTTTCATCATTCCCCTCCTTTCCTTTTCTGATTCCCTCTTTTCTTTTTCTTCTCAAGCCCTTCTTTTCCTTGCTTTACTTTTCTTTATCATCTTCTGGTACTTTTCTTTCACATCTTTGACTTTTCTTTCCTTTACTATTCTCTTCAAGCTGATACTCCCTGTTCTAGGTGAATCTCAAGCAATTTTTATCATGAGGTCAATCTCATTACTAGTGTGTTGAAATACAATAAACTGATGATCTGGTTTTAGCTACACTAATTGATTTTTCAAATGCTTATAGTAAAAGGTAAGGTCAAAATAATATGTAAAGAATGATAAATCCAAAACAACAAAGAGAAATCCCATACATTATAATTATGGTTCTAAGTATAATGTAAGTTTTGAAAGATGGGTGCATAGTGCATAGTATTGAAGTGGACACAGTGCTTCAAGGCTATGTTTTATTTTGCTTGATGTAAAGAAAGTATTTTTTTGTGTCGGCACTCAAACATATTGATTTTGTTAAGAGCACATAGTATCAAGGTGTTGAAATGAATAATAGAAAAACTTGGCCAAGTCAACCATGCCAAGTGAAGGAAAAACTTTGCTCTATCAAGTAGCACTTCAATATATACTATAGAAATACAAAGGAGCTTTGAAAATCTTAAATATGGCTTTTCTACTTCATCCAAGTCACTTGTCTACAATGCAATAGAGCGCAGAGGTGAATTACATGCAGAAGTAAAGTTTGCTTCAAAGGATTATAAGAGATTTAGATTTTGCATCTTCTAATACTCTAAATGATATATTTGTATTGTAGTGGCAAGCAAAAGTAAGATGTGAACTCTTAGGATATGGCAAATCTACTTAATTCATATAATTCTTGTACTTTGAATATGGGAATTGAAGCAAGGAATGAACACAAATATATAAAAAGAGCATTAAAAGATCTTAATATACTACTTCTGTCTCAGGAAAACATTATCAGTTGCTAAAATTTGTTAATTTTGCAGATGGTCTAAATTACTCATTGATATAGTTGGATATGGTTTGGATGGTTTGGATAACTCATTACTATCATACCCTAGTATTATTATGAGACGGGTGTCTAAACCAAATTGTGGTGTTTTTCTGAGATGAAGGGAGTATATAAAATGAAGCTTATTGATATGTAGACAATGAAATGGCAAGTTAAACGTTCATGGAGGATTATGAAGGAGATTTAGAAGTGATCTAAATAGGGCACATTCAATCATCTCAAATAACAAATGTATCTTGCAAAGCCAAACAAGGATAAAATACAAATTGGAAGGTATTGAAGTAGTTTTGGTAAATCTCAATATGGCGGATCTAATCAAGCCAAATAATGTACACACTTTGCAAGTGCAAGCTCGTATGAAAATGCTATGAAATATTACAAAGGCCATTTGTTGGATTTGGATTATTTGCAATTATTGAAATTTGATTTATGGACTTTGGAATGACAAGCAAAACAAAGTATTTATTGAAGGATTACAATGGATCTTTGGTAGATTCAAATCTAGCACTCTTTGTAGTGTCAAATAATCTACGGATGTTGCGAGCAGATATAAATTATGTTCTAAATGATACCAAAGGAGCTTTGAATGATTCAAACATAGCACATGCATCCAATTCAAGAAATCACCGTGCTTTAACTCCTAAAAATCCAAGCGTTTCATGGACCTCCAGAACCAAAAACTGCCATTTTTCACCTTCGTTGGAAAATGGGGAAATGGAGAAACTTTTTTTTTCTGCTTTTAGACTTTGAACCGTAAGATCTTGTACCTAACTTGTATAAAAAGGACTAGTCAAAATTTCAACCGTTGGATGTTTGTCATTTGTGAGATCATAACAATCAAAGTTTGTACAACACTTTTTTTTGCCGTTGCGTGAGAGGCATTGTCTAAATGGTGCCAAGGGCAACTTGATGATTGTTACTCCAAACATTTTCCCGTCATTTTTTTTCATGTAAGTCATCAAGTTGGGTACGCTCATGCAAAATTTTAGAGACCAATTCCACTTTTTGACCTTAACCCCTAAACGTCCTTGGGGTATTTTTAGCCAAAAACTTATTTTCAAAAAAAGTGATATAGATGAAAATAAAGATAAGCTATTCAGATCTTAACCGTACAAACTTGTAATAGACTTGTAGTAGATCATGTGGGCCAAAACTTGACTCATGGGACCTCATAGATTGGGAGATCGTAACGTATTAGTGCGCAAAACAAGCTACAAAATACCATCATTTCCACTTTGAAGTGAAAATACTTCCAACATGAAATTTGCAATCAAAAAATCACCAACTAGAAAGTTGTTCACCTTCATCTCAAAAACACTTTTGTACCAAAAAAATTCATCAAAAAAATATCTTGGCTCAAATAGTAGCCTTCTAATGGTGAAAACTGCCTCAAAATTTACAAAGGAAAAATAGTCCAAAACTAGACCCTTTGCACTCAAATCCATGCCCTATCTTCAATACATCTTCAATTAGGTTAAGGTTTCTACCACTTAAAGTAGACTATGATTGGAATCTATCCCAAAGAATAAAGTCGAAATCTAACGGTGGATGAAGGAGATCTAGCTCCTCAAAAATCATCCATTTTTTCACTTTTTTCATTGTAGAAACATCATTGCAAATCCACTAGCAAAGTTATTTGGATCGAAAAACTTGCAACTAGAAAGTTGTTAGAATACATCTAAAGATCATACTTATGTAAAACAAATTCATGAAAAACTATTTTTGGTTTTGCATAATTGGCTTGCAATGGTGAAACATGCCCAATGTTTGAAATCTCAAAACCAAAAGCTGCTGTCCCTAAAATGCATGCCATTAATTCATACTTCATTTTATGGGTCTGCAATTTGTACCGCACAAACTAGACTTAATTTGGGACCCAACCCAAGTGATTTCGTCAAAAACGGAGTCCAGATGAAGAAGTTATGGCTCTTCAAAGTTTCTGCCCTTCATCCAAAATGTCGTTTTTCGACACTAGGGACGTTTAGGGGTTAATGTAAACTATTTTATGAAAGAAGGTCTAAAAACAACAATATAGTAAAACGAGCACCACATATGATATATTTAGTTTGAGAAAAATTTGGACGGTGAGTAGGTGCATTTATTAGAATGTGAATTTTGAAAAAAGAAATCTTGAAAAAAATCCAAAATCTCAAATTTTGGCAATTTTTGAAAGAAGAAATTGTAAAATTACTAAAAATTGTGAAGATTGTTTTTGAAAGTTTTGGGGGTTGCTCTTGTAAAAGTGGTAAACTTTTTGACTTCAGACACTTTAGAATTTGAATAGTAATTTGGTAATGAACATATTTCCAAAAAAGAATACTTAAAAAAATATATATTTGAAACTGCCCGTTTTGGACTTGAAACTTAAACTTTCTAGATGAAGGTTAAAGAATCAAAATTTGGCTTTGCAGATTTTACCACATACACATTACAATATGAGGAGCACCTTGTAAAAATCTTACGCAAAAATATCATTTTGACTCCTTAAAATGAGCTGCCCGAAATCTCAGAAAACCGAATCGGTTTTCCTGGATTTTTAGGGGTTAAAATTTCAAGTGTAGGAATCTTAAGAATTCCTATCAATAAGTTCGAAGATCATACTCCTAAGTTCTAGCTCTATTTGTGATACGGATATGTGCTGCTATGACGAGATCAGATGCTTCTTGACGGAGATCAAATGCTTCTTGACAGAGATCATCCAGGCTTGCAATCGTGGAGAATGATGATGCCGAGCTCCCGTGCTCCCGTCCTACGTTCCGCCCGTGATGTTGACGCCATGCTGGTACCGATGCGAGATGAACTTACTCGGATGGTAACACTAGGGGTAAGTTCCTCAAAAATATATACCATAAGTACACTAAAATTTGAAATTGGAAGCTATAATGTACCCCTACTTGGGTGCCCCTTGGTGTGTTGTTTTTGGCATGTGTGCACGAACGAGCGCGAACGAGCGCGAACGAGCGCGAACGAGCACGAACGAGCACGAACGAGCACGAACGAGCACGAACGAGCACAGACGAACAGAGATGTTCGTCGTGTTCGTCGTTTTCGCCACCGGACGGACGAGCAGTGGATTCAAAAGCTTCAGCGCCACGACCCATTTGGCGCGGAATCACTTGCTGCACAAACTCCAAAGACGGCGCCATAAATTGTACATTCCATCTGCAAGAATAAAAAATTCCGTCCCTACTTCGCTCTCAATCAAGTGTCTGACATTTTCGTAGAATGTGCAGAGTAGCTTGTCTTCCTCGCGAACACTTCCTTTAGGTAAGTTAGCGCTCGTAGAACATGAATCTCAATTGAGGTCCTTTCCTCTTCCGCCCTCAGGTACCTTAGATGTTCCCGAATTTGAATTTCGAACCTCAGGTCTTAGTGTTGTGAACGAGAATGGAAGGAAGCAAACGGGATGTACCCGGGCGCAAGCTGAAAGTGCTCATGGGCACCTGTGGTGAGTAGCCCTTTTTATACTAGCAAATCTTTGAACCTTGTTTGTATGTCGATTTTGTAAGGTAGAAATTTAACATGTGGAGCTTACGGTAAATGATGACTGTAAGCTGTAAAAGAGAACGTTTTCCCGCAAGTACTACATTTTGTCCGTTTTGATCTGCAACGAAAAGTAAACTCCTGCTTAGAGATCTGCAACTGACAATTTGCTTCGTATGCGCAGGTTGGAGTGATCACACTCTTCTGAGGTGCGGCCGGTTCTACTCTGCTTCCGTGCGTTCTGCTGAAGACCGCCTCCGCCACTACAGCACTCACTTCCCATGTAAGTTCATCCATTTAACAATTGAGGTTCGGGCACTGCCTTCCTTTAAGGATTCATGCATCATGTCATCAAAGAGAAGTGCATAAGAAGGAATGAATGTTTCTCTAGCAGAATGTGCATGTGATTTAAAGTTCTGGATGTTCTCTTTAATGGTAAATGAGCTCCCTCAGAATCGCCATAATTGGTTACTGCGGACACATCCATACTTGTTTGATGCAAGCTCAAAATTTCGATGCTAGGATGGTAAACGCGTTTCTATTATTTGTTGAGAGTAGTGATTTATGACGATATTATATCACTACGCATTTCTTTGGCAGGTGTGGAGGTGGATACTTCAACATATGCAATCCCACCGAAAGTCTCGGTTGGACGGTGGTTGCAGTCGGTACCACCAGGCTTCAAATTTCACTTCAAGGCATTTGGCCTCTTTTGTAGGTCTGTTTTCAGCTTCTGTGTTTGTGTTTGACATAACTTCTGTAGGTATAATCGCTTTCAAAATTCTAACGTTATTGTAAGGAGTCCAATTGGGCATTTTCTTGTTTTCATGTTTTCCCAATTGCGTGCAATGGCTTCTCTGATTCTGATGATATAAAATTTCACTTCATGGTCATATGTTTCTGGTTCGTAAATCCTCATGTTTCGCTTTTTGCAGCAAATCCTGTCCTGTTACAGCAATTCCTGGAGCCATACGGCACAAGTTGTCTCTAACTGGGGGTGACGATTACGTGAAGCTCTCCAACTTATCAACAAGCATCCAGTACTCACCTCGCCTGGCATCACTATTCGCTCATGCTGTGTTTTCCAAAGTATCGAGGCAGTATCAGCGATATCTTATGGAAATTTTTTGTGCTGATTGCTTGCAAATTGTTACTATATCTAGCTAAAAAACGTGGTTCTCTTCTTTTTGAGCGTACTCACCTCTTTGATGGACCTACTAATTGAATCGCTTAAAACTGGGGAGTTCAGGGATGAAGTATGGGCAGCATTCAACAGTACTTTGGAGCCTGTCTTTGCAGCTGGTTCCCTTGGTGTGGTTCTGTTCCAGGTGATTCGATTGTTTGCTTTTTATTTTCTGTGTTACCGTATTCTGTATCATGTTGAGGCGCATCAGGTGTCGATCTGTACATACTGGTCTGACATTGCAGCTAATGGATTATAATGCATTAAATATCATATGTGCTAATTTATTGGATTATAATTATTGCATGATTGAATTTTCACCGCAGTTTCATCTGACATTCAAGCCAAGCGCGGACAATCGAGCGCACGTCATGTGGTGTCGCCGCCAGTTAGACCCGCGATATGAAATGGTAGCTCTTTACCGGACTTACTTTGTTCACTTGAAGGTCTCTTATCGTATTTGTGCCACTTTTGAAGATATGTTGGCATTTAATCAGTTGAATGAAAAGTTCTTGACGTGTTGTGGACTCGATATCCAGGCTATTGAGTTTCGGAACAGAGATTGGTTCGTCGGTGAGCAATATGCTGCGACTTGCGAGTGGTTGAAAGCTAACAATATGGGCTTAGTTGCAGCTGTAAGCTCGCTCACTCCATCGTTTGGTTCAGAACTAGTGGAACATTGTCATGCTCAGTTTAAACTGGGTTAGTCATGCAATTTGTATCTGCAATTCTATCCGCCATTTCCATCTTTGACAAAGGTTTGTTCTTATTGCGATCATACAGGACGAGCTAGCTCATGAGACATACCAAAAAGACCGGGAGCAGACGGGTCTTCCCGAGGGTCAGGTTGAGCCCTAACTATGATAACCAACGCAATTTTGCTGTGTACTCACCTTGCAAGCCTAAGGTGCTTGTTGCGGGCTGAAAATCATTGTCTTTTGTAAAAGGATCTAGAATGTGCCATGCCCACTCGAAGTGAATCATATGGGGAGGGAGCAGAACGTTCAATTTCAACGAAAAAGCATATTTTACAATTTGGACAATTTAAGATCTGCTTGGAAATCTACTGTTGCTTCTAAAGTGAAATTTCTCGATCAAGGTTAACTCGTCATTGGAGAGTGAGGTTGCTTTCCAGTCCTGTCTATGGCAAGCTACTTCAGGTGCCGCTTTATTAACCTTGCAAGATGTGTAATGCCTTTCACAGAATCGAGAACTTCTTCCTGTGGCTTGGGCTGTCACGAAACCAACTTTTCATTACATTCGCGTGCATCGTCGGGAGGTGATAATGCTTGACGCCCAGCATAGGCGTGTTCTACGTTACTAATTTTACACTAAAGACTTAAACTGACACTAAGATCATGACGTCCCTTATTGAAGTTCACGGTTGGTGTATTGTAGGGGTGCAAGCGTCTGCTATCCGACTTTGAGCTTCAAACATGGGTGGCTCGTCTGCAGACAAAACTTCCAGATGAACTGCAGGTAATTCGTCTGCCCGTCATTCCGCAGTGAATCCAATGCAGAATTTTGGAGTATGTCACTGTTTCTCTTCCAAGATTGTTAGTGGCATTCACATCTTTGACGATATGAGCGAATGGCCGCTTGTGGGCATGTCTTTAACGAATGATCGCTGTAAATTCTATGCCACTTTACACACTCTAAAGCATCAGCGCTCAATATATTGCATGTAATCCTAATCTAATTCATCCATCTACATGGCAGGGTCCCATATACCTTCTGTGGGGTACGGACTGGGAAGATCAACCAATAATCAACGCACGAAACTTAAAACAGCTCCTACCTACAAGCATGGTTTTTGACTGGAAATTGGCTCAACTGGAGACTCCTGCAAGAGGTAGCTTACTTTCCATGTTCAAGACGACCTCACAGACTTCTGTTGCAACAGATGATGACAATTCTCAGAGAGCTCTTACGGAAATGAGTAATACCATAAAATCCGAATCTCCAAACGGGAAGTTTGGGGATACACAGAAGAGAGCTCTTGACTCTCAGGAGAAAGTTGTAGCCTCACCTACACAACTCAAGAAGGCAAAACCATCACCGAACAAGAAGAAAGGCAACAATGTAGCGTCTTCGACCATTACTTCCTTCTTTAAGCCAGCTCCAAGCGGCATGTAAACTAGTTAGCATAGAAACTCCGGAGGATCACTTACAGTGCAGGAATGAAGTGGTGAAATACCAAACCGCGAGAAACGTTTGGAAGACAACCTTCTCTTCGAAGGGAAGGGAGGTTGAACTTACAGGCCTAGTATATTATAGCTGAATTCTACGTAGCAACCAATTCAAAAGAAGCTCTGACGCATTGACACATGTGGAAGAGTGAGCTTCATTAAGGAGAACAGTTCAATACGACTGGGGTACAGAGAGGTGAGTCTCGAACTCGAGGATATACGACCAGTCATCGGTCTGCTTGAAAGTGCGAATGAGGCAATAACCAGATGCGGATCGGAATTGACCGGTGCCACCGACAACAGCAATTTCTCTCACAGGAAGCATGAGGTTGCCGTCATCCCCCTGGTAGGCGATGCTTCCATTGTATTTCGCACTGAAGACGCTCGTGAACTGTTGGTGAATATGGGGCAATTCGGGGAAGAATGTGGAGATCAGGTACACTCCCTGCGCACGCCCAAGTGGGGTTGAGGAAGGATCGGGTGTCTCCGTGATGAGATCGTTGATGGCCACCAAGCTGCCTTGCTGCAGTCCCGTCAGGTTGCCTCCTGGGCCCGCAACAATGTATGCCGTATTGCCCTCCTTCTGCAACAAGTTGTCATGGACATAGTACGTGATCACCTGCTCAATATGAGCTGCCGATGATGATACGCAGCACAGGAACAGCAGCAAGCTGCAGGTGACGCCCTTCATTGCAAAGTGCAAACTAGTAGACTGCAGATGGGATCATGGGATTGGTTCAAAATTTATGGGATCACAGTGTGATGGTCAAGGAGCTCAAGAAGACGCAGTTGACTTCAATCAGGATATGCCTACAGATACCCGCTGGTCAGCACAACATCCGGTCCCAAATCTGGTCCTTTTATCTTTCTCAACTAACTATTTATGCTCATGATCTGAATATTAATTTTTTGTGCCTCGATCTCGTTACTCTTTCTGTAGCAGCTGGGGCCTCAACCATCTATCAATGTGATGGTACTGATTGAATCCTGCAGTTAATGATAGTGAAGGATATGCTAGAGTATCATTTCAGAGGTTTAGTTGGGCACTTCGAATCAGCCATGTGAAAACATGGTGGCTACTCCCGGCCAGGGGCCACCATGTTGTAACTTATTTTTTTACTTTGCAATTGAGGTGTCTCAATTTGTTAAAAAAAAAAAAAAAAAAAAACAAAAACATGGTGGCTAGAAATTGGCCTTTATTTGAAAATCTTCCTCCTGGTTCAAATTCTGTTCATTGTCTCGGATGGTTTTGGAATCCTACTTTCTTCAACTGCCTCGATCAACCCCAGGGTTCATTGGTGACATACAAAATGTGAGATATGCAATCAATGTGTTCCATTGTTGTCTTCTTCAACCCGACAAAGGGCGACCGGTCGCCCTTTGCTTACCTCTGAGTGTTGTTTTCCTCAACAAAGTGACAAAGGGCATCACAAAGGGCATCCGGTCGAGTGGGTTGCTGTGTGGGGCAGCCGAGGGTCGAGCAAAGGGAGACTCGGTCGAGTGTGTGGGGCAACCAAGGGTCGAGCAAAGGGTGACTCGGTCGAGTGTGTGGGCTGCTGGTTGCCATTTGTCGAGTTGTCTTCCATACATCAGCCTTTCTCACTTTAAAATAGAAACAATGTAGAAGTAAAAAAACGCATTCAATTATGGCGAGGCATGCATTGACTATTTGCAACATTCTATTCTTGTGCAATTTCATTGAACGGAATTAGTGCTCCAAAAATGTTTCTACAACGTGTGAAATTTCACTCTTCCCGAAAAGTAATTTCAGAAAAGAGCCAATCTTCACACCATGAACAAATAATGCAATGTGCCCACCCTCTCCAAGTCTCCTGAAAGAAGCAGATCCTACACTGAAAATCCTGGTCACTACTTACTAAGAGACACTCACCTAAGACTCAAATCATGGACAGGTTTGAACATGATTGGTCTGATTGTCTAGAATGATAGAAAGCAATCCTGCAGAAGTGGCATGTGCTCAACGGTACAGATACAGTACAGTACAAGAGGAGTTTTCGATGCAAGCAATGGCCTGCATAAGTACATGGAAGAAATTCCCTGTACTCATACAATAGTAGCGAAAGCCGTTCTGTATGAATGCATGATTGGTCGTTCGAGGCTCGGGTCTACCTCCTCCTCACGACCTTTCTCAGGGTCTTGAGAGCTTCCAGGGACCATGTCGCAGTTTGACCAGGCACCTAAAGGCACCTTGTTGGCGTTGGATTCTCCTATGCTCCCATCACGCTGCATGGCCGGCAGAGGAGCCAGCCCAATCTCTCGCAGCCTTTGCACCACCTGACGCATGAACGGTCTTTCCAAGTTGCTCTTCCTCACACACCACAATGACAACTCCACCAGCTTCACAAATTCATCTCTATCGTAGTCGCCTCCCAAGTTTACATCTGCCAACTCCTCAAGCTTGTCCGCTTCCTGTGCGTCAGATACCTGTTGCATGAAAAGATTCCTGGTCAACATGGAATTTGATAAAAAGTTCCAACTAAACCATGATTCCAACTAATCCTCGTTCCAACTAATCATTTGATCGCGCAGCTCACCGTTTTGACAATGCACATTTGTTGCCGCCCTGTCAAGATCTCCATGAGCACAATTCCATATGCATAGACGTCGCTCTTCTCTGTCAGCATGCCTGTTTCGTGGTATCTGCGAAAGATGGATCATGAAACAGGGCTAAGTAGCAGAATTCATTGGTCCGACACTAATTCTGCGTGAGACGGTAAAATTACACTTCACTACTTGGCAGAAAAAATTTCAAATCAAGATTAGTCCTTGCAAGAACGTCTAATATGACTTTTTAAAGAGATCAGACATTACTGGGAACTGTTGGCTTACTCTGGGTCAAGATAACCAGGAGTCCCTTTGACCACCGTCGTAATATGAGTTGCATCCTCCTGCTCTAAAGTTCGTAATTTAGAGAGCCCGAAATCCGCCACTTTTGCTACCAACTTGTTCGTAAGGAGGATGTTGTTGCTTTTGACGTCACGGTGGATGATGGCTGGAGAGCATTTATCATGCAGGTACTCGAGACCTGATAAGGGAAAGTGATTAATGGAAAATGATGTAAAAAGTCCAGCACGGATACTTTTGGGTGCTACAGAGAAAGCTGTTGACAGGAAGGAAATTGGTTGCGATGGCTCAAAATGAGAAGCAAGATGCTGCGGGAAATACCTTCTGCAACTTGCAGAGTGATGTTTGTTCGTTCTTTCCAGGTAAGAGGATTCTTGATAGCGTATTCCCCTGCATCGTCAACAAACAAACATATCAGAGAAAGTTTAGAAATTGCTGGGCCGGAAATTGTCAACACCGCAGTAAACAAAGTGATCCAGCCATCAAGGTACCTTGCAATCTGTATCGGAGGTCACCTCCACTCATATATTCGTAAATCAGTATTTGGTGTTTGCGAGTGAAGCTGTATCCTATCAATGACACGAGGTACTTATGATGCACCACGGACAGGAGCTCTATCTGCACATCCACCGTCCCAGTTGGTCAGTTTAGCCCTCACTCAGTATGTGTATGATACACGCCACCATCTAAGGTCACTATACGAGCCAATTCACCAATTAGATTGAGCGGAGAACTTTATTGAGTGTTCACCTCGTTGTAGAACTCCTGTAACATATGATACGAGTTATTTGACAACACTTTGGCTGCAATCTCTTGCCCATCCGCCAGTTTGCCATAGAACACGTCTCCAAAACCACCATGCCCGATCTTTTTCTCAAAATTGTTCGTTGCTTCCTTGACCTTTGCTTGTGAGTACAGCGTTTGAGTTTTACTCCCATTGCTCTGTACTCTGCGCCGGAATTCCTTTTCAGGCTTGTGAATGCCTGCAAAAGCACTACAATCAGCGTTCGATTTCTCGTTCACCTGTCCCCACATTGAACTGAGATGGGAAGACATGCTTACTTGCTCGTGCATAATGATACAGAAACGCTAAGCCTGTAATGGCCAGAAGAGAAGCTCCACCGAACACACCAACCACGATCCAGATCCTGTGTCTGTTCGACTTATGACTGGATTGATTCACTGGCTTGGCCTTGTTAAGATCCAAGTTGGTCCAGAGGACATTGCTGGAGTCCTCAATATCAGTAATGCGTAGACCTCCACTGACCAAATCCAACCTGAGGATCCAGCTAACAGAAGTATTTCCAGAGACGGTACTATTCCAGTAAACCTCACTCGTGAAGTTGTTACGGATCTGGAGACGGCCATCCTGTTGTAACATCAACTGACAACCTCGTAACTCTGTACTTCCGGTCCCAGACTCCCAAAGGACGCTCACACTTCCATTGGTCAAAACCTGTTTCGATTGCAGGTTGCAGTCCCTTCCAAGTTCCAAAACGAATCCCTGATCCACCGTTTGCAACTTCGAGCCCTGCGCAAGGAAATACTCAGCTGGCATGTATGGATAACCATCCAGTGACGTATTTGGTTTCCATCTCAGCTCCGAAGGGAACGGATAACCTATATCAGATGGAGCACTGCTCGCATTCAGAGCTATAAGCGGAGTATACGGAGTCAGCAGAGGATAATCACTACGGAGGAGGTTGCCATTGAAGTCATAAAAATCGCAGGTGCCATTGGCTCGAAGAAGCATGTATGGATACAAAGGGCGAGGTGTGCCAGCCGCCCAGTAGTAGGACCACACTGATGTCGAGATTGGGGCGAAGCTTGTATTTAGACCTCCCACCTCGTTAATGTAAACGTTTCCATCGCCATCCATCGTAAGACTACATTGTCCCAATATTGAGCCTGGTGTGCACGAGGTATTGGTACTGAGCACAGGGTGTGGACCATTGTAAAGAATAAGGTTGCAGTCGGGTTGCATCACGAGAGAGAACTCGGAGACGCTGAGATACTGCGTTGCCATCACAGGCTTCATGAGGTCCGAGCCAACCAAAACGTTCACGGCCATTCCCCCTGGAATCCATAATGCCGAACTGAAGAATAAAGTGAGCAATACGAGCTGCAGGAAGTTAAACATCCTTCAATGCCTTATGGTTTAGGGTAGTACTGGATCAGTAGCATTCTGCAGATTGCTGTGATTTTTCTAGCATGCGAAAGCAGAACCATTTTGCCCTCTCCAAGATACTTTCACCCTGTTCAAATGGCGCAAAAACTTCGTCGTGCATAAAGAATCTGATAACTCCAGGCTCGGGATGTTGCAACCTGTTTGCACTACATACGCCAAGGAGGAAAATTAGGTGGATATGGACGTCCAACGCTGGATCCATCCCTAACTTGTAACTTTGCTAGCGACTGGATGCTTACTCCACATAAATTATCAAAAATGCAGAAGTGCTAATAGGTAATCTTGGAAGATGTTTCCTGCCATCACAGAAGGAAAAACCTAGAGTACATCATGCAATTGAAAGCAAAAACAGTAGGTAGGAGTTGAAGAGAGGACTCACGCAAGAAGCTTATCGAGGATAAGGTGAATTAGGGTTTGTCAAGAATCCCGCATTCCTCTGTTAAGAGATTCCTACACCTTCGGAGCTGAGCGTCTCCAGGGAGGTTTCAGGAGGTGCTGCATAATCCTTTGACAATCGTCAAGCAGGATCTCGACGGCGAAGCAAGGAAGGTGAAGCAGGAGGTCTGACATGACTGAAATATTGGAATTCCGTCCTGCTTGAGGCGGTCCGGCGCGGTATTTCGCGGCGCTCAGCTGCGATGGAGAAATTAAAGGCTTCCGGACAATTGCAGTCTCCCAGAATCCTCGCGCGCGCTTTGAAGAAAGAAACATTCAAACCGCGCGCGGCCCGTCCTTTCAATGGTGTCAGACCGCCCATTCGACACTGTAGTATGTTGTGCGATCGGCAATCACGGGTAAATGATTCTCAGAATTGAATATAAGAAGTGCCGACTGCCGAGGCCTCCCTCCGAAAATCACGCAGCTCACGATTCGCGCTCGCGGATTTCACGCACCCGTAGAGTGAATGCTTCGTCGACCTCATGTCTATTTTTTCATTTGAACTTTATATCAGCGGATTCAAATTTAGTAAAACGAGAATCGGTGCAGGACCATCCGTCCGCATCAATTGTCGATGCCTGTGAGCGGGTGCCACTGCTGCGACCGATCTACTGGTGTCGACGAAGCTACCAAGAGTTGTGAATTAGTCTTACAGACGTAAATTGCAAACCGTAATATATAGATATATAGAAACTCCGGTCCTTTCAAAGGGGCCGGCGTGAATGAAGTGTCCGTTCGTAATGCTAATATCTCAATGGCCACCGGACAAGGGGAAATTGGAACAATACTACTTCCCCCTCTCGAGGGTGAACACTATAATTACGCTAGTTTCTAGCCTAGTTACTAGTGCTTTGAGGATACTTACATAGTATCCCCCAAAGGGCTTTGAGGTACCCATACAACAAGGTCCAAGGACCTCCCACAATAGTTGGGTGGACTATAGTGGTGAGCACCACGCCGGCATGGGGAATAGAACCCACGACCTCCTCATTGGGGGCCTAAGCCCTAACCACCAAGCCAAGGCTTGTGGTGCCTTTAAATGTCACAAGTTATCATAGTGTTACAACACTAATCGCCAAACCATAACACTAAATGTAAGAGCATGCACACTTTCTTGCAAGTGGAAAAATTATTTTGTAGGAAGTGGTGCAATTGGTGCCTTGAAAAAGAAAAACAAGGGACATTGATTGCAATGCTTGCCCAAAGTGAACAGTAACATTTATGAAATAATGTTATTTACCAAAAGTTACTTGTTACACTAATCTACATGTAACACGAATTAACAACTCTTGGGTAGTTAATTACTATGAAGGAAGTTTTAGAGTTAATTTTGTATTAGAGTTAATTTTGTTTTAGAGTTAATTTTGTTTTGAAGCATCATTACAAATCTTATACCAAAAGTATTTGGATCAAAAAATTCCAACTAATAAGTTGTTGGAAATCATTTCAAAATTGTGACCATGTAGAAAAGTTCATGAAAAACTACTTTGATCTCTATATATAAAAGAACTCGATTTGTCTGTCTGTCCTTAGTGATCCATTATACACGCATAGTCATGATTGTGGCGATCATCATCATATATGTATATATGGTATGAAGAGTTTTAAAGATTTTAATGAGTTTCTGTAAGTAGTATTTAATTGTTAGTAAGAGTTAATTAGATCCCAATAATATAACAAGGAGTTGAAGGGACCAGGAATGTAGAACATATAAAATAGAAACAAACTAAGGAGTGGATTAGAGATCGAGGGAACATGGGACAGGAACTAGGACTTGGGAACAATGGATAGCAACTGGAAACGAATGATAGAAACCCGAAACAAATAATGAGAACCATGAACGAAAGATGAGAACCGAGAACAAATGATGGAAACCAAGAGGGGAGTTGGAGGATGGGAACCAGAAAGAAAGGATGGCAATTGGGAACAAGAGTTTAGAGATAGGAATCATTAATAAAGAAAAGGAGAATGGAGAACTAGAACAAAGGACGGGGAACTAGGAACAAGGTTACACTTAGTGAGGCAAATAGTCTAGACCCGCCATATGTAGCGACTCACCACAACCTTGCTATTCATTCAACTTCCACTCAAACACGTCATTCACTTGAAGTGAACTTGATTTTGAAAGATTTCATTCGTCTTCTGAGAAACCTCAAAACTTTTCAACTCCAAGTACTTTTGAGTTTTTGCCAGAGTGCGGTGGAAGGCGAACTATAAGAGGGTCATTTAGCGGGTCCATTGAAAATGAATTTGATTTTAAAGGGTTATTACATTTAGAAACCTCTCCTCCTTGGCTTAGTCCTTTAGCCATGCCGTTGGGAATGCTCTAAATGACCAAGACGACTCATTGGGCTTTTAGCATTTTTAGGGAGCGTAGATGAAGGGATTAAAAGCAATATTTATGCTCAATATTTTTATTGTGTGCTCCTTACAGTGCATAGTGTATATGGTAAAATTTGCAAAGCAAAATTCTAAGACTAAAACCTTCATTTGGAAATTTTAGTCTTCAAGTCTAAAAAGGGCTCTTTCAATTAGTCTTTGAAAAAAAAAATAGAAATATGATGACAACCGAATCAATACTTAAGTTCCAAAGTATTCTCAAATAGAGACTAAAAAGAGTCTTTGGTACAAGATCTTAGGATTGGAACTTTGGAAGTTTACAAAAAGGAGGAAAAAAATTGGTTCACAATTTCACACCCGTAGGATCTATAGATGTAGGAAATTGGAGTTTTGAGATTTTAAGCTCCCAAAAATCACGAGGTCATTTATGGGTTAACCTCTGAAGTCAAAATTGACCACATTGTTTTTACTTGTAATATATCTCAAGATCCATATACTACGTATTTCATGAAGTGTAATTTTTAAAAAATTGTTATTTCGGATCCTATAAATGCAGTATAGTTTGTGTGGGAAAAATTGTAAATCCATCCAAGAAAGTACAAATTAATGGCATGCATTTTAGTAGAGGGCACTTTTATTTTCGGTTTTTCAGATATTAGCCATGTTTTATCTTTGCAAGTTAACTATGTGAAACCAGAAATAATTTCTTATGGAGTTTTCTTTACATGATTCTGACCTGTATTCCTAGAGAAGAACTCTACAGTGTACCTCTAGACGGACATAGCTGAAATTTGTGAGGAAATTCTTTATGAATTTTATTATGGAAAATCCAACTGTAGGATCTTTGTTTATAGCTATCTGATATCTACCAATATCTATCAAATTTCACACATCCCCACACAAACTATACTGCATTTAGGATCCAAAATAACAACTTTTGTTAAGATTATACTTCATGAAACAACCAGTGTACCAAAACAACATGAAATGGCTTGACGATGCAGAATTTCTTAACGTTTGTATGCATGGAGTTGCAGTAACTATGCTGTAACGAGTTGTGGCAATTCGTCCTCAACGCAGAGCTATGTGCAACTAATACACCGATCGATTGGTTCAAAAAAAGACGCAGCGACTGAGTGACTGCCTATATGTCCCATACCATCAGGCAAATCTTGAGCTTTTCCAGCCATTGAGCGTGGTCTATCCAAGATTATCAAGGTGTATGCCTACGGCAACTGTCTCCATTGCACTACGGATATGGGCGCCTTAGTATCTTCATGTGGGAGGCATACATGTCATGATTTGTGGCAGCAGGGACTCGCGTTCGCCCGACCCCTTAATTCAAAAGCTGAAATTGCAAAGTCTAAGGAAACTTTCAAAGTCCGACTGACACAGGCTCGTCAGGATGCCGTTTCCGACTTTCCTGCCCAAAGGTCAATAGCACTGCTGCGTGAAGGGGAAACTTCTGTACGTGCAATAACATTTGCAATGCCAATGTCATTAGTTCTGCAAGTTTCTGAGGAGAGAATCAGTAGAACCGGATGCTACCTCCGTTGGAATGATGATGGCATTGCACAATGATGCATGGTAATTAAATGTGCGAGCTGAAATTGAGAGAAAGGCATACCAGGAGAGTTCCAACGAGTCACGAGCCCGGGTGCTACACATTGCTGCTTCCAGTCACTCCATATGTGTTCAAGTCCACCGCGCTTCGGCTACGGAGAACGGTGCTCAGCACAGAGCGCATTTTCCTTCTGAGTTCTACTGTAGAATACTGCCCGCTGGGTACACTCTCCGTCATACTCCATTTTCTGGACTGCCCTTCACCGAGGCTCATCAATTCAATCTTGAATTTCGGAACGACCGTGCACACTCTGACCAAATCCTAATTGAAAACCTGGAGGAAGCACCGTGAAATCTGGAACAAATGGGAATGATCAAGTCCTTTTGGGACTTGGGAGCACTGAGGTTTGTTGTGGGGGCATGAGTCGGTTCACTTCCGCAGAGATGGACCATTATGATGGCGTAGGATCAGTTTGCATGGAAGTGATTGCCATTGCAGCATAGTGCTCGGTGCATTTTGAAGGTGATGGGGGAAAGTTCACATTAGGATTCAGCAGACGAGCGGCCGCAATCCATCCACATGAATAGAAGTACGAAAATTGCCCCAAACACATTGTTGCCTCTAGAAGCACATGTTGTGTGTAAGGTTAGGTGCACATTCATCATCTTCATTGAAGTCGGGTGCTCGGCAAAGAGCGAACCTTTCTTTTGCCTTTTACGAGAGAATACCGTGTGCTGGGTATACTTACCGGGCATAAATAAAGAAATTGGACTGCTCCTCACAGATTTCATCACCTTCTAAATCGGCACACTGCATCTTACGAGTCCATTGCCATCATACCGGCGTTACTTTGAACTCAGAAATTCACATATGTCAATTCGACAGAGGGCAGCCTGCAGGCGGAGCTTTGCAAATTATTCTTGTGGTTATGTTAGTGTGGTATATGTGATACACTTGTGTGTGGAACGGTGCATTTAAGGCGGCAAAACTACCTGTTACAATATATCTGAGAAGCCCTACAGACTCTTCTGCAGATGCTGGAAGGACGTTGAGATTTTGTGCTCTCTCGCGAAGGACGAATCTCACACAAGTATGTGGATTGAAATAATGATCAACAGTATTTGATTCTGTACAAAGACGTATTAAATCACCAGCGTTATCTTGGAACGATTTCAGTCTTTTTAATACTGTTTTTCACCTACGAGTAAGAAAACGATAAGAATTCCATGTTTTGACGAAAAAGTAGACAGACTTCACCGAGAGGACAGTCAGGACAGAGGCGCTAGTAACACAATACTTTATAATTATATATTGATGTGGAAAAGAACAACCAAATGAATGGAATTGTTCAACATCATATACATTGTATACTTGATAATCATAGGAACTCTTAACCGAGTTTGCTTGTAAAACCATCGGATACCCACATACAGTTAAGAATATGATTTACCATGACACTAACACAAAGTGTATATCCAACAAGTAGGTCTAGTCTTGTGATACAATTATTCTATAATCCAAGTTACTACTTACTAACATAGTACTTGAAGATACTCACCCTATCACAACAGACGACCTCATAACTGAACTCAATCAGGTAGTACTAGCCTTCTATCACAAAACACCCCATGATTACCACAGTTTATTACTTAGAGATCTGAACGTTCTTGTGTGTGTTGATTGTCAGATTTGCCAGCTTCTGCAATAGACTTGTCCTTCCTTCCGGCGAACTACCTGGTGCTCGAATGTCCTGTGCAGATGGCACTTTGACTGGTATCTCATCAGCTCTTGCCACAACGCTTCTGTATTCTTTCTCTTGATCTTCAATCAGGATCCTCAAACTATCGCCAAATCGAGGCAATGCAAACAACTTCTGGAGCTCCCCTCTCACATCGTCGATGGTAACATCCATTCCACTACTTGAGCCACTTTTGTTGCTGAAGTTTTCAATGTGTCTCGTATAATCTGCAAGAAGTTTCTTGAGGTCTGCAATACGTGCTCGTCCCTGTTCTGTCTTGTTGTCTCCAGAAGCCTGTTTCTTCTTGATTTGATCTTCGAGGTACTCCCGAGTAGCAGTGTTGAATGAAAAAATGGAGTTCTGTACAAGGAACCCATTAAATAGTGCGGCTGCATTTAAAACAATGTCCATCTCATTCTTGTAATCCTTCTCTCTTTCATCAAGCGCCTTAGTCATGGCCTTCATCCGCTCAAATTCGTTCTGGCTTTCCTCAAGCTTTTTGCGAAGAGCTTCGTCCACCCTTTCGTGAACGACGGTCTGGAACTCATGAGTCATACGTGCATGATACTCCCGACCGCATCGACACTTCTTGCACTTCCGTGATCGCAAAGATAGCACTTCGCAAAACACATATTCATCCGTGAAGTGATCCACGATACCTCCAACAAGACTCCCTGTTAATGTCTCGGAAGGCTTACAGTTGTCATGACAGATGCTCTTCCCTTTGCAAGTAGATGAATTGCATACTAACCGAGGATGGTCGAGAGCCACTGCGACCTGCCTCTCTTCTTTGATGGTCATCACCTCAGACTGTAATCCGTGGCTGCCTTGACGTTCAATGAATTGTGTCATGTTCATCTTATTCTCGTCCATATTCTTCAGTATAGCAGCAGATATTGCAGCCAGGGGAGTTTGGATGGAAATGAGCATACCTCGCACTTTGTTCAACGACAACGTACTCTCAATGTCATGCGGTTCAAGAGACGCAATAGTTTGGATCAACCTGCCTGCTTCATCTGCTGATTGCTTCCAACTTCCCTCATAAGACGTGACTTCATAGTCTTTGAATTCAACCTTATTGTTCACAGCTGCCAAAAATCTGAATCCTTCGCTGTCAAAATGATACATTGTATCTCGATTCAACTTGATACTTGCAGTTTTGGTTGATTCCGATAACAATTTCTCTAGAAGTTTCTTCGTACCGCCTGGACGGTAATGAGTTGCCCTTGAATTGGTAAAGCAAAAGAGTATATTGCTCGACGCATCCTTGTGAAGTTGAGCAAGTAATTCGATGATGCAATACTTGAGGGATATCGTGAGCCTTGTTTCATTCGGTTTGAGCAATATGCAAATGGCATGCAGTACATCATACCTTGAAATGAATGATATGATGTTTTTCGTATTCTTCACATCTTGATCAAAACCTCTTGTATCTCCAATGCCGGGAGTGTCGATGAGCCGAATGTTCCTCTTTTCCCCAATGCGAAATGTGTATGCCTTGCACTTTTGGGTGGAAGAATTGCCCTTGCTTGTATTCACATCCTCATCTTTGTTAGGTGTTCCAGCAACGACATTCACTTCATTGCCATCCTCATCTGACATCGAAAATTCAGTGTAGATAAGACTCTGCATCTCTCCATCGCGCGCTTCTGGAAGTGTAGGATGCAAAAGATAGTTACAGAGAGCATTGATGAATGTCGATTTGCCAACCCCTGTTTCTCCCAAGAGGAGAATGTTAAGATTATCAGTAGCTGTAACAAATGCAGGAATGGCTTGAGTCTTTTCACCATCACTGTTTGCAAAGTTGGCTGGATGAGAAGTAGAAGGTCCGCTCTTCTCTGCAAAACTTTGATGCTGAACCTTGCTAGTCTTTGCAATTCTTTGCAAGTTCTGTGCATTCGAAGAGGAGGTCAGCAAACCCCGTTCCATTTCTTCCTGCTGGGCCCGAACAATGTTCTCATCCACATCTTGCCGAGGTCGCAGATCATTCGACGGTGCTTCGTCAGCCTGTGTAATTTGTTGAGAATCTGTTTCTTGCATAGGTTGTGGAGCTTGCAACGGGTTCTCTCTTCGCATATTTTCATCACTTGGCTTGTTCCATCCCTGATCTCCATTGATCGCATCCCAATCATCGGCATGACATACTTTACAAATGCCAGCTTCATCACTTGGGAGTAGGCACTGTATTTAGCATAGCCAAAATATATGAATAAATGAAATCAATGTAGCTAACGACTTCTATGTGACTACCGTAAATTCATGTAGTAATGTGCACGGTTAATCATTATATTCTGAACTCTCACTTTCTATTTAACGGAGTTACAAAACAAAGGATTGGGACCATATGAGCGGCGTACCTCATGTTCACCAAAGCTGCAGTAATCACCCAAAGTATGAAATTCTCCATAACGTACAAGATTATCCTCCAGAAGAGTCTCGGCGAGCTTGTGGCAGTGACCGATGCAGAGCCTTTTGAGTTTCACGAAAATGGCAAGATCGGGCAACTTCAGAAGCTCGCAACAACCGTATAAGCCAAGTGCAGTCAAGTGCCGCAATTCCTGAAGCCCTTCAATCTCAGTGATCGTTGTAGCACAACTCAGATCCAAGAAAGTCATTTGAACGAGTCTGCCGACATTCATAACGATTCCTGGTGGAACCCACTCATAAACATCACGCTCATCGACGAAATCAAGCACTGTGAGGTTCGTGAGGTTCATCACGTCTTGCAACAATTGTCTCGACATGTCCTCACTGAAATTGCAAATTGTCTCAGGATCCCAATGGAAAGCCAATTCCGTCAATGCCACGTTGCTGCTTAGACCCTGGAAGCCTTTGAAATCGCCACAGGGGAGCCGTAGTCTCTTGAGTTTTTTGCAGAACTGCAGGTTCGGCAAAGGCGATAGGTTGGAGCACTCGAAGAACCATAACGTCTCCAAGTTGGAACAATGCGCGATAGAAAGGAAGCGGTCGTCAAGCTCGGCAGATAGGCCAATTGCACAACACGTAGATTGTGCAGACATCCAGAAGGACAAAACGAATGAGCATTAGAAGACGAGTTGCATGTGCAGATAATATCCTTCAACTCCTCGCACTCTTCCACTTTCATCACACGTAGAGAGTTTAAGCCTTGGAGATCCAGTGCCGACATGTTAGCCACTTGTATAAGCTCCAAGTAGACCAACTTCGTGAACTGCTGAAGCTTTTGCAGATCCCTGTCAACCACAGATACGTAAAGTAGTGATACTCTGGTCACAGCCTTCGCTGAAACCTCAGGCCACTTGACAGATCTATCCCATCCATCCCCGGTCGCTTCTTCCACCGGCGCGCACACAACACACCACTTCTTTTCGTCTCGATCGTCACCCCCCTTTTCTATCACTAACCACCTTGCAAACTCTTCGTAGAAGCCTGGGACTGCGATTTCTGTAGTTGATTCTTTCAAAAAAGACATTCCTTGTAGCTCCTTCACCTGCACCTCATGTGATTATCATGTTAAACTAAGATGGATGACATAAACACAAACACATCGTGGACGAACTAAGATTTGAAGGGCCTACCTTGGTTTGCGCTTGCTTGGGGCTCAAGTTGTGCAAATATGAGATGTAGGTGATCACATTTGTGAAATTGCTGTGTTCGTCCTACTCCAAGTCGGGGTGGAAATCCAAGTGCGTATGACACATGCCATCGGAAAATAGAGCCAAATCCAGGAAAATGACTTTAGTGGAATTGCTGAGATTATCGTAATCCAATAAAACAATGCGGTACATGGTATCCGATTCAGTGGACTGGCGAAATGACTCTGATTCCAGCTGAGGTTTCCAGGCTATGATGTCATCACCGATAGTACGAAGGTAGTTTGCTAACGCAAACAGTGAAGACGGATGGTATTGTTTGTCAATGAAGCATCTGTCACAACATTCGTCGACAACTTCGTGCTCATATTCGTCCAATTCTGTGATTTCTTTGTTGGGAGCAGCCTTCGTCAAGACCAATCGAGCAGCTTCTTCGGCATTCAAGACTGGAACCGGACGACAGAAGTCATTGTATTGTTGACCTCGAAATACAGATTCCAGAACCCTTTTAGTTCTAGAAGTTACGAGCACCCTGCTTCCACGAGCATATCCAGCATTCACATAAAACTCAGCCTCCTCAATATTGTTTAGCGAAACATTCTCCACAACCAAAAATACTCGTTGATTCGGCACCCGGTCCTTCAAGTACTTCCGTCCCTGTTTACAAGTAAACAAGTAAACAAGGTTGTGATCCCATATCCAACAATGAGCGGCTTTATTTCTATTAATCAGTTTGAAAATATTGCCACTAGGTATAAAACACAACGGGTGATGCCAGGTGCAGAAGTGTGTATTACCTGCGCTTCTGAGTTGATATCTGACATGTTCTTGTTCAAACCAACTAACTGCTTGATTGCAGATCTCAGCCTTTCCTCCCGCTTCTTCGTAGCAGCTCGGCTGTCGGTACCTTTATCGACTTCGAGCTCCACGATGCAAAATTTTCCCCCATACTTCTCATTATAGTAGTTGCACATAGCTTGACAAAGTTTTGATTTCCCCGAACCACGATCACCGTATATCCCAAGATAATGGATTCCTTTATCTTCCTTAAACGATTCGGAAATTTGCTGCATGTATAAAAGCATACCAAGAATTAAGCTGAATTTTCTGCAGTCATAGCTAGTTAAATTACATGCGTACAGCAATAAAAACTGCACACGAAACAAACTCGTTCAATCAAAGTCGAGTTCCGAAGAGAAACAAGGCAGTAAGCACACCTTACACAGGCGATCGCATCCCTGAATATCGGATGTGTCGAAGGGCAGTGGTCGAGGCAAGAGCTTGCAGATCTCCAGCACCACATCCTCCCGGTACTTGACGGTGTTATTTCCATACTTTTCAAAGATCAAGCCGTTGATCCCTTTCAGCGCCTTAATAGCATTTGTGCACTCCAGCTCCTCGTCTCCACTAAACAACTTAATCCAGTCTTCTCTCCATGAAGGTCTATCGAGGTCACTGGGTGTAAGCTTGTAGAAAATGGGAAGTAACTTTATCGGGTTGCCTTCTTTCATGGACTTGTGACATGCAACAAGCTCCAGCATAGGCCACTTGGATGTCAAGTACCCAATAGACAGAATGATTACAGCAACCCGGCATTGCTTGGCTGCTTCAAAAATCAGTGGTGGAAATCTCTCACCCACCGGTAAGCTATCCCTGTTCTGGTCAAAAAATGGAGAGTGGTGCACTCGTAGCAGAGCGTGATTGAGCTCTTGCACAAATGCCTTCTCATTCCCAGAGTGGCTTAGAAATATTGTGTGCTTGGGTAGTAGCACTGGCCGAGGAGAGGCCCTGCATAGCATCAAGACAAATACCTCTGACAGGTTACGAAAGAGAAAATCTTCGAAATATGTCCAGCAATATTTGAAAGAGAGCATGAAAGGCCGCCGGTTCCTTTCTGCACGGAAAGACTGCTCTACGTAATGTTGAAACTGAATCAAGTAAGCAAGGGAATGTACTAAAAGAGATGTTGTGTGACATCGGGGAAACAGGACATACCCTGGATCGTCGGCACCTCCCTCCATCGCTCACAATTCAGCAACTTCAGTCCGACAATGTGATGATGTGATTTTGAGTAGCCTAGCTTACATGACCACGGTCGGTCAAATCTAGGATCCCTTGAGACGTTCCTAGTTCCTAGTTTGAGCCGGAAACTGCATTCGGATACACTTTGACGTCAGTGACTGAAATCAGACAGACGGACAAGTGAGCTTTGCAATCAGGCAACGTGTAGTGCCCCCTCTACATCGAAAACTAATCAACCGACGACGGCGATATCGTTCATTGAAACATTGAGCAACAACTGCAAGCGAAATCATACTCAGAAGTTCGATCAGATTACAACTGAAGACACACGAATGCAACAAGCTAGTATTCGAGCTACATAATATCCATATTGAGAACAGCGATGTGAAGAGTGATCTGAAGGGTTCAAGAAAGCGGATCGTGGTACCATGTGTGAAAGAAGACGGTTGTAGATCGCTAGAAGCCCCGATTGTTTCTGTAACGCAAGCAACAAGTGCTTCGCCGACTTTCACGATATTAAACTGCTCCGACAGTCACTTGAAACGTTTGAGTTTCAGCCTTGAGTAAGCGCAAACTGCATGCAGATCCACTTTGAAGTGTTTGACTAATTTTAGACAGGATTACAAGCTTGCTTTGCAATCGTGTGACTCGGTGTGCCCATCCAAATCGATGAAACAACTTACATCGCCATAAGCATTCATTGAATATAGTGCAACAACACGTGCGCACAATGTCGATCAGACCACAAGCGTTGCTACAACAAGTTTGTGACCGAGCTCAACGATGTCTAAGAAAGCGGACCGTGGTACCGTGTATGAACGTAGACAGTTACAGGTCGCCGGAAGCGTCGACTGGTGCCTTCGTTTCCTTCTGATTCCGTTTGTCGCAGTCCAAAAGCCCAGCGAGTTGGGGTAGTCCCGACCGAAGGCTGTCTCGCTCGACTCTGGACATCGCTTAGTTTATGCCATTATGTCACTCCGAACACTAAAATCGGTAATTGGAGGTAAGGTTGTGCTAATTGTGCCCCACACCCCGCTTTGAATCTGCATGCCGGCCGGTACGTGGTCCCTATGTACGGTGGTACTGTTTCTCGAATCTGCATGCCGGCCGGATCCCTATGTACGGTGGTACTGTTTCTCAATATATCTGCATGCCGGCCGGTGGTCCCAATGTGACTATGTCAAATCTCGAACCAAAAATTCTCACCTTCTGTGAGATCACAATGTTCAAAGGTGGAAAGAAAGTGTTTCTGCCTTGTTGTCGAAAGCAAAATTAGTGTTTTGGAGCCTAGCAAACAAGTTTAGGAGTAAATTTGAAGCTCTTCAAATTTTTGTTCCTTGGCAAGTTAGGTATATGTTCATACAATTTTTGCCCTCATAGGACATATAGAACATAAAGAAAAGCTTAACTTTTCACATGGGGGATTGGGGGTATGCTGAAATTCAAATACAAAGAAAATTTATCATACAAGAAATTTTACTAGTGAGATCATACCTCCTTTGCACATACAAAATACAAAATTTGAAAAAGAGTAAGATCTCGATTTTTGGTTAATTTTCGAAGTTAATGTTGTAACTTGGTAGTTTTTGGGCAAAAAAACTTTGAGACTAATTGAGGATATGGTGCACTTTTGGGCAGATTTCAACATGTCTTGAAAGTGTAAGAGTGAATATCTCATAAAGTATAAGAAATTTGGAAGCATAAGTAGTCTTGTTAGAGAGGTAATCCCCAATTTTGTTAAAATGGCGTTATGTCGCTAAAATGGCACACCTCAACTTTCCAGGGTTGTCTTGTGCAACAAACTCGACACGACGTCGAACACGACATGTCAGACACACAACAGACTCTTTGTTTGAGAATATACCATATTCCTAGAATATACTTAAATATTTTAGAACATGCCCACATATTCTTGGATATTCGAGCATATTTCATCCAAGTTGTTTAACGTACCAGACACCTGACAAACACGACGAACACGACAACTCGACAAACATTGCCGAAAATGTGTCGAAGAAGACAACCAGGTTGCAATTTTCTGAACTGCAGTTCAAAAACCATGTGATATACCGGAATTTGAAGTTGATATTATGGAAAATGAGTAACAATGTATATGAAGGAGTGGTGTTATTAAAAATATTGTGATATTACAGAATACACCATTCCATGTGAGCACATATGTGAGATTCTGGCCCCCTACAACTTAGGGGGTTAACTAATCGATTCTGACTGTCACACGGTGAGAATCGCTGAAAAGCCAACAATATGGTACAGACAATTCGTGCATTGACTAAATTGTGCATCTGAACTGGATCAACCAAATGGTAACATGTGTAAAAACATGATAACAATCAAATCATACAGACACGATGGACTGAACCCATAAGTGACTTATGCTGGCTAACTTATACCTCCAAACTTCATGTTCACGCCCTGAGTGTTAGGCATAGAACAGTACGAGATATTTTGTGCATCCGTGCAGACATGGAAATTTTCGAAGCTGGTACGGTAAAGTCGAGAAGTGCGGCTCCCGGTATAAGGGCAATCCTCAACAAAGTACCTCTTCTAGGGTATTTGTACTCTAGTTTATACCCGACATGGCGACATGTATAGACTTGGCAGACATACTCCGTAGGATTACCATCATGATGTTGGTTCTCTATGGGATATAGTTAGAATAAGACTTATTTTGGACACCCCACTTTCTGGTTGTGTGTCACAATTTTTCATTTTAGCTAACCTATTGTTATCGAGATCTGACGGGGCTCCAATCAGACCCAACCGACTATATGTATCTTTCCCCACTATGTGAAAGTTGTTACTAGCTAATCTAATATCTTTTTGCCGGAAGCCTAGGTTTTCTTGCCTGATCTTTGATAATATTATTTTGGCGTGTACTATGCAAAATTCCTGATCAATACGTTAAACTTACTATTGCAGCCAATACAAGTTCGAAATGGGTCAAAGACAGTCACCTATTTAATGGAAAGAAAGACATAGATTATAGATTAGAAGAAATGGGATTTGAGAATGATGATTCTTTACACAATGTTCAGCAAGATAGGATATATGCTAGAATACATAGATTATAGATTATTTAGAAGTCTAAATGGGATTTGAAAGTGATGATTATGTACACTAATTCCATTGTTATGCACTTATGCCAAATTTCATTGATGATGAAATTTCATCTATTTTTTTGTTGCATTGACATGTAGAAGATATTTATGTGGAAGTATTTATAGACTTCTTCACAGGAGAAATTTTAACAATCAAGTTCAAACTAAGTTGTTAAAATCATTGTCAAATTCAATCTCCCAATGCTAAGCAAATTGGTGAGTCCTTGTTCTCTATTATCAACTAAGACTTGTATGTTGATTTGAGAATATGCTTCCAAAATTAAGTGTCTAAGGAAACAAGACATTTATTTTGAGATATTGGAAGTAAACTTTATGTATGGAGTAAAAAGTACACAGAAATATGAGAGAATGGATAAGAAAACTTACTCGAATAGATTAATCATTCCAAGATTACTGTTCATTACAAATTGCCACGGATTCTCTCTGCTTTGCTTATCATATGTAAACACAAATTTTCGAAAAACGTTGCCTTCGTTTGCTCTCTTTGAATGAGATCTGTTTAACAATCAAATAAGCTTCCTGGATGTCTCACCTTGAAGTAGAGGATGATAAACCAGTGGGCTACGATAAAAATGACAACATTTGACCAGGGATGTCAATATGGACGTCTTTTGAGTTTTTTTGGTCGGACGGACGTCCGTCCGGGGGGGTAAAATGGAATTACAACGACAACAGTAAAAATTTCAACCATTAGATCTTCTTGGAGCTCGCATCTAAGCCGTTCAAATCTGATCTTCTTTAGAGCGACCGAGAAAATTCGCTCCGACCGGCCCCCGGTCGATGCGACCGAAGGTCGTGGTGACCATGAGATTTGATTTGGAGATCCTCAATTTTTTTATTTATTTATTTATTTTTTATTTTTTATTTTTTAAAAAAAATTTCCCCGGACGGCGTGGGCGTCCGAAGCCGCCTTGGTGGGGAGCTAAGGATGGCGGCCACTCCTCTTAACCCTAACCGTATTCTAATTTATTCCAACAACCATTTTGAATTTCTTAACAACTCCGTCCCTAAAGTTTTTCAAGATCCACATTACACTATTTGGGGTTCCCCCCCAAATAAGATTCTCCTTGCTTTGAGCATTACGATCTCACTAATGGAAAAGAATCGACGGTTTAAATTTTACAAGTGACTAAAAACTCAAGTGAACTTTGAGATCCTATGGTTGGATCTTCTAAACATTGTTTCAAATGAGGCTTTATAAGCATGGAGAATTAGGCAATTTTGCATCAAGGATATCTAGGGATTAAGATCTCTTTATTTTATCTATAAATTATAACCATACTTAAGTTACTTTTGCGAATTGATTGATGATTCATTTAATCTTATTATCATGGTCCGGAAGATGTTACTTACTTTGTACTACTTATGGCATGTTGATGTTTAACAACTTAAAAGAGAAAATAGGATGATGTTCATGTGTTTTTTAGTTTAAATTACGTATTTTTCTTTAATTCCCAAATTGCAAACTTTAGGAACAAGCCTAATGTCTTAATTCACTGTGAAGGGCACTTGGTATTTTGGGGGTGTAAGTTCTTAGTGTCATTTGCCAAAAACACATAGCATCATAAGGGTCAAATAAGATTAAATAAAAAATCTTTACTTGAGGATAAGAAAACGCTTCCACAAAGATTATTTTTATTCAATACAAATTTTATTGCCATATAAATCAAATGGGATCAATATCAACTAATCACATCTTAAAATAATATATCATTGTATATTTGATCATGTAGTATTATGAATTGCTATAATAAGATATTGAAGATACATCACTTTCTACAAAAATAAAAAATAACATACGCCATAAACGTGGACATGACTCATATTTATTCAGGAGTTATGAACATCTACCAAGATCAATTAAATGAAAAATCTATATTTTCACATTACCACTACGTAACTTGTTAAATGTTTAGAAGAGTCTTATAGAAATATAATCTTCATACTCGCACATACACTTGAAAGACAAATATTAGCACATAATACTTTGTAGTATTGTTCTTCTAAATTTGGGTTGCATGAATTTGTATTGTAAGTTTTATGTTTTATGTCTTTTTCCTTCACATATTTATATACTTATATGATGCTAATAGCCTTTCAATATAGTAAATGATTGGATATTTACTCTAACGCTCAACTACTAAAGGCCCAATCAACCATTTTGTACTCTATTCCAAATTTTGACAAGATGTATCTGATATAAAAAGGATTCTTATTGGACTTATTTTTTACCTCCGAGATGTAAGATGGGTTGAAAACCTCATCTACATTACAAAACTAGTTTGGAATCATGTATTGTTCACACCAACCCTTCAATCACAAACATGACAAGGTTTGCATAATATTAAATAACTTATTATAAAAGAAAACTAGTAGTATTCTTCATAGATAAGTATTGGCCTTTTTCATATAAGATAAAATTTAAGGAAACCATACAAATAAATAAGTACTAAGAATAGAAATGAGAATTTTATTTTGCTATTGAAAGTTTTGGTGTCTTTAATCTATTACAAGATAATTATTAACTGTTATGAGGATTTAACCTACAACAATTTAATCTAAGAATTAAGGTTTTTATATTGTCTTTGGGAAGAAAGTTTACAAGAGTTAGAAAACTCACATTTCTTAACACATTTATTTTTCCTTCAACCCCCCTAGCCTTTAGGGGTTAAATAAACAACCACCCATCTGGATTCAAATAAAATTTGCTTAGATACTTAGATCCGTAAATGGTTAGTAACTATAATATTTTTCATTATCATAAGTCAATGTGAATATATTGCAAATTCTATCAAAGCATGACATTGTACCCCTAAAGAATTCCAAGTGATTCATGGATAGTTAAGATTCATATGAACAATGAGGGGTTATTTATAATAAGTTCTACTTTTCATGTGTGTCCAAGCCGATAAGATCTTTTGAGTAAAACATTTCCTTCTATGAAAAGAAGATCTTCCCGACATTCCCCTGACAAAATCGGCATGTGGATTAATGCCCTGATTTAGATTGTAGGTACAATGTCAGGTACTTAAAAATAGACAATTCTTAAATGCAAGCAAGAGGAAGAAGAAGAAGGGAGAAGTGGAGAGATGAGGGAGTGTTGGTGAGTGAGAGAGGAAGAGAGGAGCGGGAGACACCGACCGGTCGCTCGGTCGATCGGTCGACATCGGTCGGTCGGTCGCTCAATCGATCGGACGCGGTCGCTGGCCGACCGATCGGTCGGAGGGCGCGACCGGAATTCAAGGAAAAAAAAAAAAAATAAAAAAAAAAATAAAAAAAAAAATAAAAAAAAATAATAATTCAAAAACTTTGGCTTATGGCCTGAGCGACCGATCGACGGAGGGACGGACCGATCGACCTACCGAGCGACCGAGCGATGTCGACCGATGTACCAAGCGACTGGTCGGTGTCTTGCGCTCTTCTCTTCCTCTCTCACTCACCAACACTCCCTCATCTCTCTACTTCTCCCTTCTTCTTCCTCCTCTTGCTTGCATTTAAGAATTGTCTATTTTTAGGTACCTGACATTGTACCTACAACCTAAATCAGGGCATTAATCCACATGCCGGTTTTGTCAGGGGAATGTCGGGAAGATCTTCAGAATCTTTTCATAGAAGGGAATGTTTTACTCAAAAGATCTTATCGGCTTGGACACACATGAAAAGTAGAACTTATTATAAATAACCCCTCATTGTTCATATGAATCTTAACTATCCATGAATCACTTGGAATTCTTTGCTGTATTTTTCATTGATGAAATAAATTAAAATCACCAAATTATATATCAATGAAGGCGCCTTCACTCAATGAAGCACTGACACACACACAAAACTGACGCACAAAACATGGAATATAGCCCAAAAAAAATGGTGAATGGAAACATTAAACAATAGTGCAGATTTTGGGACTTTACAATAAGTGACTGTCTTCGTTTTCCGCACTGAAAACAAGGAAGAGGCACCGATTCATTAAAAAAAATTAAACAAAAGTCGGGAAAGAAAAAGAAAAAAAAAAAAAAAAAAACTTTTTTTAGTCGAATGCAAATTTTTCACTTTAATTAATTATTCGACAAACAAGTGTCGAACCGGCCCCTAACCTACGGTATGGTGCCCTACTTTACACCTTATAATGTTTGTCGTGTATACATGCTAGTGTTGAGTGAAGAAACTTTACAGTACATCTCGCTGAAGAAGCCTAGTGAGCACTCCATTATTGCTACTGCTCCAAATTTTATGCACTATCCCTCATGTAGAAAATGCAAACTATTCTCTTACAGTATTTCTCTTACAGGCACCACAAGCCTTGGCTTGGTGGTTGGGGCTCATGGCCCCCAATGAGGAGGTCGTGGGTTCCATTCCCCATGCCAGCATGGTGCTCACCACTATAGTCCACCCAACTATTGTGGGGGGTCTTTGGACCTTGTTGTATGGATACCTTAAAGACCTTTGGGGGGATACTATGTCAAGTATCTTGAAGGCACTAGTAACTAGGCTAGAAACTAGCGTAGTTACAGTGTCCACCCTCGAGAGGGACCTGTAGTATTGTTCCAATTTCCCCTTGTCCGGTGGCCATCGATCGGGATATTAGCATTACGAACGAACACTTCATTCACGTCGGCCCCTTAGAAAGGAACCGGAGTTTCTATCTATTCATTTGGTCATCTCCAATAAAATTTCTCAACTGATATTGCTTAGTTTACAAATCTCTCTAGTTAACACTCGACATTTGGAAGTTGACAAGGTGACTTTCATTAGGATTTGTAAACCACACTTATTGAAGTCCCCGTCCATTTGACGGACCAATTACATTCCATAATCCTTGACCATATAAGCAAAAATCAGGTTACTCATCGACCTAGGGGATGATATTCACGATGTGCATCGTTGGTTTACTTTGGGCAATCTCTTCCTTCAGTTGTAGAGGAATGTCCTATACAAGTAGTTAACATATTAAAGAGGTGATGAAGATAATTACATATTAACATAACCGCAGTTCAGGCAAAAATTGTAGAGGTGGCACCTCCACATTGGCCGAGGAAGTTGTGGTTATTTTCCATAACACCAACTTCGCTAGCGTTATGGTCTTCCACATCTCGCACTGATGATCTTATAGATCAACGGTCTTCATTTGTTGTTTTGTAAGAAGAAAGAGGGAGGGGGTTTTTATACCCTGTTTTTTTTCCACGGGCAATTGGTAAGGGGTAATTGACTTTTTTTCAATTTTTTTTTTTTTGGAGGATGACGATTGAGTTATTCCCAAGTTTATGCAAATTTTTTAATTTTTTTTTTGAGAGTAAATGAATTTATTTTGGATTTTTGAACTTTTTTTTTAATATGGGGGAGGGATAAATTAGTTTTTCTTAAAAGTTTTGAACTGCGGTTATGCTAGGCAACTCAAAAGGAGCCCCTGGTTATGGAAAATAACCAGTGGGGCACCTCCCTCACCGCTCCCGCGGCTCGGAAGGATGCCCCACTGGTTATTTTCCATAACCAGTGGCTCCTTTTGAGTTACCTAGTACATATTAATGGATTCTATGTTGGGTTAAAATCATAATTCTCACCAGTTCTGAGTTTAAGCACTTCATCTCTCGCAGAGCGAAGGAATTCCAGGTACCTATGGCGAGCAGTGCTGGTGTAAGTTGCATTGAGTTTCATTCTGTTGCTGTCACTCGCACAGCTCCATGACTGCAACAGCCGAGCATTCATACTTCCGGGATGGGGTCAATTCAGTGGACGATGAGGGAGCTGCATCAACCATCCACATGCACATGTTGCGCACTGTTCGACGAATCTTAGCTCCAGCTCCGTATGACTATAATTGTGAAGCAAAACCTCCGACGACAAGCCCCTGAGTGAATCTCTCATGTTTCTTGTGCTGCCATGGCTCATAAATTTGCTTCTAGTTTCAGAACAAAAAAGAATGAGAGGCTTCGGTTGATAGGTCATGCTATAATAACTGACACTCGGTTAAGTGTGAAAAGCATAAGAGTGCTCGTTCTACAATTACAGACTAATTGTTGAAACCTTTTGAGCCAAACAAACATATCACACGAACACACTCGTAGCGCATTAACTTGAAGCAAACAAAGGTTACATCGGAAGACTACTGAGACTGGACTACTACCGCCGACTTACAGTTCCTGATGCTCACAGGATGGATCATGCGGACTGATGGATGCCGGCTGATGCATGATATTCATCCGGATGCTAACCGTCATATGCATTGGATACCTATTAGTATATTCTTCTCAATGATCTCCAACACTAATTAGACTTGAGAGAGATCTTGTGAAGTTCCTGACAAATCTGTTCGAAGGTCGGTCTCTCCGTTGGATTCAATTGCACGCATCGTTCAACCAGCAACTTGAGGTCAAGATGAGTATCTGAAGTCCACCTCAGTGTAGCAATGCCATTCCACACCTCCTCATAATCACTTGACCGAAGGTCACAGTATGGATCTTCTCCGGTTAGGACCATATAGCAAACCATTCCGAAACTGTAGACGTCTGTTGCCTTCATCGCATCCAAGTCCGCCTCATCACGCAGGTTCTCTATGATCCGCCTCGCCGCTTCATTCAGTAACTTCCCTCTTTCGGACTTTAGCACGATCCTCTTGGCCGCTTCCTTCAGTCTCTCATCGCCCGTTACGCCCGTTACGAAGCGGAACACTTCAGGTGCTCGATAAAAGCGTGAACCCACACCGTCGAAGTAGCCATACGTTGAGCCCGTAATCATTTTGAGGTGCGACTCACCGAAGTCCGCAATCTTGACATCGACGTTTTCACTGTAATCTACCACAAGCACGTTCTGGGGTTTCAAGTCACGATGCACCAACCCTCTTGAGTGCAGATATACCATACCCAATGCCAGCTTTGTGATAATGAGCAATGCTTTTTCAAACTTGAAAGGACCTCCCTTCGCACCTCCAGCTTTCTTCTTAATATCGACCAGTTCCCGCAGATTCATCTTCACGTACTCCATTACAATTTCGTATTTTTCGACTGCATACTCAGACAAACCTATCAACTGCACTGTGCAAGGATGATGGCTTACTTCAATCAGATACTGCACCTCGTAAGGGAATTGTTGAGCATTTGGAGGGCTTTTTGGATAATTCTTGAGTTTCTTCACAGCAACTGTACAGTTTAACCAAGTTGCTTTGAAAACTTCCCCAGCAACTCCACTTCCTTTCACAGTAGAACTTCTTTCGAGACGCTCCTGCGGAATCATGGCTACGTGTGGATATGTTCCGTGACTGCCAGAATTCACGTGTGGATATGTTCCGTGACTGCCAGAATTCACCGAGCTCGTGTTCGAACTCCACAATTTCAATAGTTGGTTCAAGGATCTCCCAAAGCTCAACATGGGTGCGCACACACGGTTACTACTTGAAGCAGTCTTCAAAAGCTGACAAATTTCCGCAGATGTTGGCCGCTCGCTTGGCTCCTTCCTCCAGCACCGTCTTATCATGCCCTTCAGATCCTCATCCAAGTCATCGGGCAACTTATTGAATTCTTCAACCCGCCCTTCTCGTATGTAATCCAACAGTCCGTTTTTCGCAAATATATTTTGGTAAGGCAACTTGCCAGTCACAATTTCATAGCACGTCATTCCAAAACTATAGACGTCACTTTGTTTCAACTGTTTCAACTGTTCGTCAGTGGGCTTCTCCACCCCACCATACTTGTCGATAACTTCGGGTGCAGTCCATCGAGGTCGTCTTATCTTGCTTGCATTGTCGAACGCATCCCGGTTCCAGTTCTTCAGGTTCTGAGAGCCTCGAAGGTCACCGATCTTGACTTGCAAAACTCGGTCGTCAAGTTTCTTGACCAGAATGTTGGTGCACTTCAGATCTCCATGTACGTAATCCCTCTCATGCATGTAGTACATGCCTTTCGCAATCTGGTTGATGACGTCAAGTTTGTCGAAGCGACCAACGTTCTCCGCCATGAATTTTTTGAGATCCCCGTCCATCAATTCCATGAGGAACAAGCATCTTTCTTCATCCTGTCCGAAACCAACAAACCGGACAACATGAGGATGTTGCAACGCCACCAAGGATTGAACCTCCTTCTTCAGCTCTCGTTCATTCCAGTTAAATTTATGAGCAGCGTTACACTTGAACACCTTGATGGCGAAGTCACAACCTAGCCATTTGCCGGGATGCACAATCACCCAACCAACCTCCTCCACTGGATCCTGGAGACTCTTTGGCTTCCACTCGGGGCGGCCTGCACGCACGTTGTCAATGCCTACAGGAATATTCCGATCAATAGATAGATAAACTGGCAATTCGGAAACGAATTCATCAGACTTCTTGGGCTTCACTGGAACATGATGAATGACTACATCCGATGACTTGCTATCAATAGCGAGATAGCTTGGCATATTTCCCGGCCCGAATTCATCCATGTTCTTCGTCTTGTCTAAAACCACTTGTGCTTGTTTCTTTGTAGCTTCATCTGAAGATGATTGGGATTTGCGCTGCTCCATCTTCACCTCTATCGCCATCTTGTCGTTCTCAGCATCAGATTGCAGGACCGATTCCTCCACTTTAGGCAAGCTCGGGAAGCCACGCTCCGCCCACGCATAGTGGAGTTCCTCATGAAACTCTCTGAATTCATCTCGGTTGTCTCCGTTGGAAATTTCACGAGCAGTGATATTTGTTGTGTCAGCATAGCCTTGTACCAAGATCTGCCCTCTCCTCAAGATTTTGAATAGCTTAGAGCCTTCCTGCAGCTCCATGCTCTTCATTGCTTCGTCACCGACTGTTTTGAAACGATCAGCGATGCGCTCGCACTGGTTCATGTTGGATGTCACCCGAGGCAAAACGTCGCGGATAGCAACGATCATATCGTGGACGCTTCTGGCTTGCGGCTCCACAGGGTCTTTCATCATTTCTGAGCAAGAACCAGATACTGCATGGTTTGTTAGAATGTGTAGGCACTGAAAGTAAATCGAGATGAAGAGCAGGGCTAACAGACGTCGGTACAGTATGTTACTGCAGCGAAAGTCTAGAGACAAGCTTGGCTTGAGGTCTATGACGTGCCACCAGAGTATAATATCTCAAGCTTCATTTTTGAAAATTTTGGACAGCCCTCATTCTTTTTCAACATGAATCTTGGATGAAGAATGTTGACTAGGCTTGAAAATTTGATCAGATGTCTACCGACAAAAACTAGGAATAGTTATCTTTTGAGAACATCCTCAGAAAAAGTCGAAGTTAAAAGCTGCCTGAAGCAATGAGACACATACTAAATTCTGAGCCATGAGTACCAATCAACATTCGAAGCAAGAGTTTGATCCCAGTACATGAAAGGATTGAAAACACGATTTCTGTATGGTAAACAACACTAACAGTGGTTGGAGAGGGCAAAACATTCATTGTACCAGAATCCACCATCATGGGAGTTGGCATACTGCCAGAGGCAGAGGTGACTTCCTCCTCAGAGTCCACCGACATGGGAGTCGACATCGTGAAAGAGCGACGCAGGTGACTTCCTGCTCAAAGTTCCACACCGACAACGCCTCTAAATCGACGATCGCTCGCAAACACCTGCAGTAGGGGACAGTAAATCTGATTCGTGATTGGGAATCAGATCCAGAAGACATCTGGGACCAACACCAATTTTGGAGAGTCCGAAGGGACACAGAGCTGATCTCGGACTATAATATACAAACTGAACCATTGGAAAAAACGTTCAAGTTCAAACGATAATTCTGCATTTGAGGCATAAATACGTTCACTCAAGTTCCCTACACACCCGAAGAGCTAGAGTCGAAACGGCGACTACAGACTTAAAACTTCACGAAAGAGTAAGTTGTTGCTACCTGGTGGGAATCTGGTGGCGGTCGCTTTGCACACAAAGGAAATGGCAGGGTCGCTCCGCCTGCCCTCGTCCAGCCTCGATTGCATCAGAGCACGAATTCTCGAATCATAACTGCACCAGCATCATCGCCTCTGCAGAAAGACTTGTGCTCATCAATCGAATCTCTCACTAAGTTGGGCTCTGACAAGAAACAAGTAATGGCTTACTCACTCTATCAGCCTCTAAAGCTGCTCTTATTTATGAACACCAGAATGAATCGGTATGTAGATAGTAGAAAAGATCCATGTCCGATACGACCTCTGTCTGTACAGAAGGAGTCTTACCGCCGATTTCATAGAAATTCATAAACTATTGCTCAGAAGGTATTTTATGATGGCATTTGGTGAAAGAATTCTAGCACCCGAGGTTGACAATGTGAGTCAATTCTTCAGGAATTGGTAGCCCTGTCAGAACCGCGTACAGACAGCATAATCTAATTCTTTTTGCTATCCACCTATTTTATCGCCGAGCTCTACGAGGTAGATAGAATCGATGAGCGTGTTTCTTAAAAAAATGTGTGAGACCATGCAAGATCTTCAATGATCTGCTGTTGATTGAAATGAGAGGAATCGTTTGCAATAATTGGTAAAGGAATTTATAGTTTTAATCTCCTAAATATTGTTGTTTTATATATGCTAGAGTCAACACTTGTACACTTGTAGTCTTCATGGTTGTCTGTGTCAACTTAAGAATGAAAATAAAAACAGTTTATCATGGGTCCAATTGCAAGAATCAGTATTCGAGAGGGTCTGTTGCCATATGGCATTGATATTTCAGTTGTTGTACAGACTAATTGTGAATTGTTCTTGTGTATATAGTACTAAAGTACTATTCAACTATGTGTTCAAATAAGTTATTAAGATACTGTGAGAATTTGTTACATATAGTTATGTTAATGTGAACTTCAAAATTCTCAAGTGTCAATAGAGAGTGAAAGTATGTCTTAGTCATGGATTAACAATCATATTCTGATCATTGGATTAGATATGCTTTTTCAAGCACAATACTTTTTCAAATGCTTTTAAGTGTCAACCTAATATGTATTGATTTCACATTTTAGCAAAGCTCCACATAAGGAATTAAGAATTTCAAACCAAACATTCTATCACACAAAAGCTTGCATTTGTATAACTCCAACGTGGCCGCATTTTGTAGCCTATGTTTAGTCATTGATCCACAGATTGACTGTTGAATGTCTATCATTTGCAAGATCATAACATCCATAAACTAGTAGAAATGTGCACAAAAGGTGACACTTGCAGAGTTTTTGCTTAAGTTACAGTATGTCAAAACACTACTAGGAATCAACACTGTGAACTACGGCTGTATCGTAGCTAAATACACTACAGAAACTGGAAATGCGTCCCCGAAAATCGTAGCTAGTATCGCAGGTATACGTAGTTTTAAAATTTGCGTCGATGGGGTGTAGATTCCGTTACAGCATTCAACAGTCGCGGGAACTGCTCGTTCTCATGCTTTTGGGGGTTCTCGACCGGTTAAAGTACATGTTATGGTGGGCCCAGTAATGGTAGATAGTATTGAAAAGTTTACATCTAGGCAGGTTAAAAGTAAGAATTTAAGGTTGATATCTAGGCAAGTTAAAAGTAAGAATTCAATTTACGTAGTGGCGTTAAAAAAGAGGTTTTACTTCAGGAATCAATTGCAATTACATTATGAAAGTTTTTGCTTCCAAAAAACTTGCCGGATTGAATGCCGGAACATTCCAGGATGGTAGAAATTCTTTTATTAGATTTACATCCTGCTTATAATACGACTTGTTGCTGATTGGTGTATGTCGACGGTGTCATTTGCATGGATTTTGTAATTTAGGAAGGGCTCAGGTTTTGAGCCGTGCGGATAATTTAGTGGCTGAAATGGATGGTAAATAAAGAATGTCCTTTGCCAATCGAATGGGTCTATTTCCCCGGGCTCATTATCGAGTATGAATGAACAGTAGCCAGTAGATCTATTTTATCACTCTCATACCTACGGTATTTGTGATATATAAAAGAAATGAGTACGAGCACAGACATTCAAAATTTTGCAAAGAAGTAAAGGTTTCAAACTAGTACACCCTGAGCAGTGCGAGATAAGTTGATAAAACTGAAAAAAATTGCAATTACTGCGTCCTCCGCAATTGTCTGTGAACCTGCCAGTAAGTTTTGTATAACTACAACATGTACAGAATGATATACACCTCGTACGATTTGCATATGGAAATTGGAAACCGATATCTACCAGAATTTAGTCACGGTCGTCGGCACTCCCCTCATCCGATGAAGACTGTGGCTCCTCTCGGTGCGTATCTTCCTCCCGCTGGGACCCGCTGCCCTTGGACTGCTCATCGGCCTCGTCTCCGTCTTTCTCTCCATCCTCTTTGCTACTACCTGACTTCGTAGACCCGGACCCTCCCGAACTGGCTTCTTTAACGCTGTCGCCCTCCTCTTCGTCATCAGACGAAGTCCTCGCACTCTCCTCATCCGTGTCATCAGAATTCAGAGTCTTCTCAGTCCGACGCTTGTTGTGGCCCGATTTCGAAGTTCCTGCATCCTTAATTGCCAAAACCTTGTCCTTCTCTCCTGCCTGCTGTTTGTAGCGCTTCCGTGTCATGTCAAAGAGGGGACGAAATCCTTCTCGTTTTGGGACGTTACTGTGGCGTGAGCGTTGAGCGGTGAGCGGCGAGCGGTGAGCGGTGAATTTCAAATTTTTTAGCTAGGAAAAGTTATTAATAGTAAAAAAATTACTAAAATTTTATTAAAATTTTAAAAACGAATATTTTCAAGAATATTTGCAAGATTCTCACCTACCACCGCAGATCTGAGTACCTATAACCGTGGAATTTATGGGCATATACTTTGGATCTTTTGTGGTGAAGACACGTTGTTCACAACAAATTGAACCGAGTTTGATCACTTGGACAATTCATCATATATCCAAAATTAGTGACGACTGTGACACGGAAAACATGGTATTCATATAAATATATTAATGTTTAGATATATCGTGTTACATAATGTTTATAGGTCTAGCCAATACGAAAAACTATAGAGAGTAAACTAGTAAATAAAGTGACTGGGGTGAACTAAGATGTAATGTGGTCTAGTACCCCCCTCTTGAGAATTGTCTTGACCTCGTTGAAACTAAGGGTAGCCGCATGCATGAAGAGATCCATTTCGACATCAAGTTTGCAGACTGACTCTAGAATAAAGTAGAGATGCTTGCAGTTTTTATACGGGTTCCCACGTCTACCTAACTTAGCCATTGTCTCTTTGAATGCTGGGCAATTGCATTCCGGGAACGAGCTGATCGAGACTTGATAGATCGACTCGGTCGGAGGCGGTTTAGACTGCAACGTAACCACACACCCAAAACCGGGTTCGGGGATCATAGTCACCTTCAAAATGTTTGCCTTCATCGCCTTGGCAGAGTATAGGTTCTTCATTTGCTTCGACGAGGCTGTCGGACATGAGCGACGGATAGTCTTGGAGTTTCGCATCTTCGGAAAAACATCTGCGTTATCCGGTACAGGAACATTGGAGTGATTGGACAAATCACGAGGTGGAGCACCATTCGTAAACGTTCGGTTTACAGGGACACGCTCCTTTTGAGGAAGTTGAAATCCGGCATTCTTCAATGCATCAATTTCACCACGCGTGAGATTGGTCCCGATTTTCACAGGCCAAACCAAAGGGATAGGCGGTCGTTCATCCGTCTCGCTGAAGGGCTCAATCCACCTACGACGAAATCCCTTCACGCACCTCTCAATATCATCTGCACAGAAGAAGAACTCTTGTACCACCTTGTGGGGAGCTTTCTGAGGGTGGTTCCAAACTCCGGTGTAAGTTGGAGCTGGGGTGCTTCTCCCGTTTAGGACTATCTGGGCGGTACATTTCTTCCTAGTTACAGCCATCTGTGCCCAACATGCTTTAGCGGAATGCTTACCGACACGGGCAATATGCCATAGCTTCTCGTTCACTCGAGTCTCTTGCACGGCACTAACGCCACAAATATCGGACCAGTGAGCTCAAAGGTTGAGCAGGACTTTCCTCCACTTCATGTTCTTCACGAATTGTGCTCAAAGTATGAGCTCGTGCTCGAGTAACTTTAATTCCTACCTTAGGTGGGGAGAAGTTCACAGTGTCCGGTCTATGAGTTTCTTCTTCAAAGACCAATGGGAACATCGCCTTTCGTTTCATGGAACCGAAAACCTCGGCTCCCTCGTGATGTGCATCATGAGTGCGAAACTCTTCGGCTCCGGGCATCTCAAGGATCGCCTTGTTGAGGAGGAAGGATCTCGGTCACGGTGCGCGCGCGTCGTTGGGGTGCTCAAGTCGGTTCCTCTCGACGGTCCCGAACCACCCGCTCCGCCTTTGAGTGCGGTAATAAGCCACCACTTGCAAGAAGGCTCGAATGTAATTGTCCACGGCTGCAACGTACAGGTCTCCACCTTTGTTGCCCGAAGCTTGAAGCCATTTGTGTGTACGGACTCGGCAAGATTGCAAGATGGCATCTCCGCTAACTCCTCTTGAGTGTATTGTTTTTCCTACGTTCAAGAACATCAAGTTTTGGTCACAGATGATGAGAAAAGTCACAAGACATTTGGGAGGTAGGGGGCTCCCTCGTACACGAGGGAGCCTCCTAAATATAGATTTTAAAAAAAATTAAAAAAATTGAGTAAAAAAATTTACTTTTTACTGGAGTAGTAAAAGGCATAACTCATAGAATCACGTAAGGTTGAACTTACTAGCTCCATAAACCCCCCCCATTGGCGATATCAAAAATGCCAGAATGCGAGCCAAAGCCCCAAATGTCTCACTCCATCCTCGGAAGCAGCGCGTGAAGACGTCCACCATGCTTTGATTCCCAAATAGCGTGTCTCAGCCTCTTCCATGGACGAGGCATTTTTATATTGAAGACACAAATGCTTGTGTTGGTCTTGTAGTTCATGGCGAATGTACTGCTTGGTGTGTTTCTCAAGCGACTGAGACCAATGGAAGAAGCACGCCCTCTCTTGTCCTTCGATGGGCACGGTAGGGTTGCCAGAACCGTATATGATCCGGAGCGCATTCCAATTGGCTTGTGCACTATCAGCCATGAAACCTTGAAACTGAGGCTTAGGGACCCCATTTCTTGACATCACATGGTTCAGATTCTTCCAAAAAACAATTTGAGCTTCTCTATCCTCGGACATAAAATCACAACAAGCAATTGTAAGTACTCGTTGGTAATCGAGTCGCATGCGCGTGGCACGCCATGGTCGTCCGTGGATAACACGTTTGACGTGATCAAACATCATCCAAGCATGCTCTAGATCACCACTAGGTTGCATCCGCCGGACCAGTCCACTCCACTAGCGGGGCCAACTTCGACATCTTGAAAATGAAGACTTTGTCCAAGTCGTCTCCTTGCCCTAGAAACATGTTACGCTGAACAAAGGCCCACCATCGAGCCCTCCGAGTTTGGTAATACCGTCCATGACTCCATAGCGCCTTAGATACCTGAACGTGTAGACACGGTTTCTAATACTTGGAGAGTTTAGGTCTTTACAACTATCGAACACAGGCTCTAGTTGTTTCAAAGATAGGTGGGTATGAGGCTCATCCTCTTGACGTAAAAGGTAGTTTCCTAGAAGGTCTCTGCTGGCCTCCATAACAATCTTAGAAACAGGAGCCTGCGGATTGCGTTCGACATGTTCTTCAATCAACTCGTCAATCTTGCTCCGTGTACCTCTGTAGTCCCCAACCTTGACAGGGTGGTCGTGATTGCCGATATGAACACACGCACGCTCTTGGTTTTCATCACCAAAAATATAATAGATCTTAGCTTTACAAGCGGCAACGCAAATAGGAGGTTCCTTACAAATCTTGCAGACGATTGTGGATGCGGAAGGAGGTGGTCTACCAACTCTGAATGGGTCTTTAGAGGATCCATCGAACTCAACTTCGTTCACCTCTGCTGCACGCTCAGGTCTCTGCAAGAATGGACAATTCTGATTGCGACATTGGACATGACCAACACAATTAGAAGATCTGAAAGTCAAGCTCATGGTGTTGGAGATGTTAGTGGTCATGGTTTTAGTCCATAAGTGTCCGTCGTAACGTTTATCCATTCCATCCATGGATTTTGCATTTTTGTTAGCAACAGATAGAAGAACGGGTGGAAGAATGAAGAGAATGTCACCATTGAAAGATGGTGGTAAACTAACTACACGGACTGTCTGGATGTTAGCATAATCTAGTTTCTTCAGCATCGTCTTGCTACTGGGCATACTACCCAGGGTTGTCTTGCTAGACACAGACGGACGTCGAGCAGACCGCGACATGTCGCATGCAGGACATTGAGCCTCGAATGTCTAATAGAATCTCTGAGAATCTTTTTTTACCCTGGATTTACCCCCCCCACGTTGCATCCTACGTGGGCCGCCACGCGGCATGTACGGCTCGGCAAATACGGTTCGCGATCACGCCCGTAGGATCGGACCGGCGGTCGTGTCATCTAGACCGTGATCGCCTTGGGCTGACCGGCGGTCGCTTTTGCGACCGACGATCGCTTCGTCGACCGACGATCGCCCATGGTCGACCGACGATCGCCCATGAGCGACCGACGATCGCCCATGGCGACCGGCGGTCTCGCTGGACCGGCGATCGCCTATTCTGGCCCCTGGACCGGTGGTCGCCTAGGTCACCCTTTGCATTGGAGGCTTCCCCGAGTAGAATAAGTCAATTTTTTTATCCCACATTATCCAAAATTCTTCCTTTCACGTTTTTAAACGTAGATGAAGCATTAAGAATTCAAGATGAAACAAATTACAACAACCCACAAACCCCTGAAGGAAAGGCTAACATCTACCATGAGGTTTGAAACTCATGTAACACAAAATGTGGTGACATACATACGTGACTAGTGTAAAAAGGGAACATAATTATAAGAGTTGCAAAAATCTATTAGATTTAGAACAATATGTCAAAAAGTAGATTGTATATATTGCAAGTATGAAATGTGAATTACATGGCTAAATGAGCACTCAATGACGTGAGATGGTCATCCAAAAGAGTCTATGAATTGCAAGAAGATATACCGATATTATAAACTAATAACTGTCCTCTCTAAATACAAGCTCCGGTGGAAGCATATGATATGGTTTCGCCATCAAGCGGTTCACCACCTCCGAATAGGTCATTCTCTCATTTAATTCATGCCTGGTCATTGAGAACACCTTCGTTAGGACTGAATCTCGCACCGTCGAATTCGGTAATAATTCTTCGTCGAATTCGTAATGCACACCAATCAGCTGGATGAGCTTGCCAACCGCATACGAATCTGATGCTACCGTGGTTGGATGTCGAAGTTCCTGGACGTTCAAATTTGTATCCAACCTTCAGTCCATAAGTATAGAACAACTCGGGCGCCACCCACCATCGACGTGTCATATCTTCTTTCTTTCTTTCCGTCTTCTGGTATCCGTAACGTGAAGGCTGTTGTTCTACTATACGAGATGCCATCCCCCAGTCACACACTCCAATACAAATCTTGGTTCCTCCAAAAGTTGGGAAATGCAATAGTATGTTCGAGGGGGATAGGTCGTTGTGAAGAACTCCTGTCTTATGCACGAGATTCATGATGTACACTAAACCCCAAGCTAATTTCATCCTGTGCTGACGGAAAAGGGTAATTCTGAAAGCCTCCTCTTGAGTGAGACTCGGAACTTCCTTCACTTTCGACCAGTGAAGATGTTTGTCGCCGACCTTCTCATCCAACTTCAACATCTCGTGTAGTGATCCCCCATTCCACCAATATGAGTAAGCTTGAATGTCCTTGTATGCAACGCCCAAAACTTGATAATTCCCGGATGATTCAAAGGACATACAAGAGCTTCTGCAGCATCTCTATCCTCCTCTTCAAGATTCATATTCTTGGAAAGCTTTGCCGCAAACTCGACATTTTCTCGGAACGTGGTCTACTCCAAGTATCTTCACCTTCCGCACTAGTCCATGGCCTCCTCCCATATTGCGGCCGATAGAGCTTCTATCGTAGCGTCTTGAGGAATCCACACCACCCCGACCACGTGTCTCGTTCAAATGTGGCGAGCAAAGCGGTTTTTTCCCATGACTTCCCTCGGGTTTTATTCTTGCTAAGCTTTTGGATTATGTGTATCCACCAATCCATCTTGCGTTTGAACTGGTCCTCTTCTTGTGTTAGACGCCTCGTTCCAAATCGCTTCTTCCACAACTCCTTTACATTGAAGATGCATTGTTCAACTGTATTATCCATCCACAACCCGTATTGCGAATAATAATCCACATCTTGGTATTTCTCCGTTTCCTCCATGGCCTTCAAAATTACGGCCGCCAATTTCTTCTTCAGTCTCTCTTTGCCCGTGCTAACATTCCTGAGGTAGTTGTGCTCTAGGAATTGAGCCTCCGTTTCCTCATACCAATCCATGCATGCTTTTTCCGCAAACTTAGTATAATCTGTTGTTGGGAATCCGGTCTCTGTCTTCTTTTGGGTGTCTCCTCTTCCTCTTATGGCCTCCACTTCCACTAGGTTGTTCCCCTCCAACGTCTGGTGCAAATGTTTCGGGGGCATCCAGATCCCATGCTTGTTGTCCCTTCCCGTGCTTTTTGGATTTAGTCATCGTCGAAAATCTTGAAAAAACCGGCAAAAAATCTCCCCCCTGCTATCAATGTGCACCAAACCCCAAAAACTCCTCAGACGACCCGGCAGTGCGCATCATTAAGACGAGCAAGGACACAGGGCGGAAGAGAATTCGGTAGCGGTTTGGGGAAAAGTAATAACAAACCCGCGCGTTGGGGTTTATATATCCTTGGAGACCGGCGGTCGCCCTACGATCGCCAGCGGCGGTCGCCCCAGTCCCATTGCCGCGACAATTGACAGGGCGATCGCCCTACGTCCCATGATCGCGATAATTTGGACCGCGGTCGCCTGCGTCCCATTGTCGCGAAACAATTTGGACCGGGCGGTCGCCCTACATCCCATTGCGCGAATAATGGACCGGGCGGTCGCCTGCGTCCCGGTTGCCGCGAATACAATTGGACCGGCGGTCGCCCTACGCCCCATTGCCGCGAATAACGCATCGGGCGTCGCCCGCCCTCCCATTGTCGCGATTAGCCGCACCGTGATCGCGCTCTCACTGGACCGGATGCGGTCGCCACGCAACGCGATACTCTATATGGACCGCCGGTCGCTTTGATTTCTGGTCGCCCCGTATATATATTCCCGATCGTACCTAAACTTGTTATTTGGGTTTACTGGCCTAGCGCGTTGTCTTACATCCATTGAATTGGCTGCATGCTCGTGCGGGGTAGGTAATAACTATTTGCCATTTTTGGCTATTTTATCCATCAATGGCTACTCTCGGCCAACTTCGGAAGGAAGAGAACGACAAGAAGAGGAAGAGGAAGGGCGCTCCACAACGGAAAAGATTACACGTGCTTCTAAATCCAAATAAGCTTGCCTTCAGAGGTTGGGAAGATGAACCAGATATGTGGACGATGGCCACTTGCGAATCGTTCAGGGTGGAAGCATGCTAATAGGAGCCACTAGTGGACCTTAATGGGTTTATTTGGAAAGTGATTATGCTCTTAGAAGGTTCCATCTGTGATAGTTAATGGCAATTAAAACTGTCAGAAATCGTTATACGCCACATTAACGGGTGACGTCTGGTACGTTAGACGCCACATTAATGGGTGGCGTTTGGTACGTTATACGCCACATTAACGGGTGACCTCTGGTACGTTATACGCCACAATAACGAGGGTGACCAAAGTTTGAATTTTTGCCGCTTTACTGAAAACTCGTCTCCGTGACCTCTGTTCCTCTCTCTGTGACTCGATTTTGATCTGAATTCCCTGTTGTTGCATTGAGTGATTACGATTTAGCTTTTTGGATTGCTCAATTTTGGTTTGCTTTGCGGATGAAATGGAGGGAACCTGGGTGCGCAGAAAGAGTTTGGGCAGAGATGAGAAACGAGGGGGACGAGAGAGTTTAAGAAAAGATTTTGAGAGAAAATTGAATGTGAAGCCAGAGATTAGTATAGAGAAGTGTAAAGAAGAGATTGCTTTTTACACTTCTCAGACAGAGACTTTTTTTGAAGAGAAGCGGGGCTTAATCAGAGGAGGATTGAACCCTAAGTTAGCTTCTGATGTTGCCTTTGTCACTGATGCGGACTTGGAGGGCTTGTTCGGGAAGTGCACAAAATTGCGCACCACAAACACATTCTTGGCTCCCGATGCAAGACAAGACTTGATGGAGTTATATTCAAAGATTTACGGATCGCATTCGGTGACCAACAACGAATTTTCCGGGTGGCTTGTGAAGGGATACATTGCCAATTTGAAGAAAAAGAGGGTTAATTGGGCATTGGCAGCATCAACAACTGCTTTGGAGAAAGCAGATCGAGCACAGAGGCTCTTATTGCGGCTCTTAAATCCAGAGTCAAGTGAAGAGGCTGCGCCTTTGGGATTCCAAGACGGTTCAGGCACATCCCAGCTCGGTGGGATTAGCAGCCGTTTAGGAGGAGCAATGGCCAAAATTGAAGGAGGTGAAGCGAAGTCAAAGAGCAGTCTCGAAGGGTTACGGTTTACCACCCTTTGTCCTTATGGAGTGTCATCAAATAATTTAGAAGTTGTTCGGGATGTAAGTAAAGTTGAGAGTGAGCTTCTTGGCATTGCTAGAAGCAAAGTCAGACACGTAGAGGCAGAGTGTAAGAAAATATCGGAGAGGCTCCTCGGATTCAAATTTACTAAGGATGATCGATGTGTCATTGCTAAGGAAGATGAAGAGAAGGTGCTTCAATTCCAAGTTCAGTTCGAGAAAGCTACAAGGGCGGTTCAAGAACTAGAGCTACAGGTACTAGAATTCTGTTCCTTTCAATTTTGAACACCTTTGCTGCTATTGAATTGGATTTGGGCTTCAAATTTAGGGTGGATGATCGGATTCTGGTGAAGCTTACGATTGCATTGCCTTGTTGGTGTCCAGGCTGGGGAAATTTCTAGGGGCTCTGTTGAGCTTGAAGATTTGGAACAAAAGTTGAAGATCATGCAAAGGCAGATGGATTCAATTGAAAGAAAACTGGAAGTTTCCAAATCTGTGGCAGATTCTAGTCGAGAGAGGGCTATGAAGGGTCAAGATTTCTTTGAAGACATTGAATCCGAGCAAGTGAGAGCTGAATCCGACCTCCACATTTTGAGAAGGGAAATTATGGATCTAGAGCGATTTTCTGGTGCTGTTGTAGACCAGTGTACGCAGATGGAAAAAGGAAGTGGCTTGTCGTTGTGGCCCAAGCCAGCACTCCATCCAGCAATGGGGAATGACGGGTCACATGTCAACACTCCGACCTTGCAGCTGCACCCTTGCGTATTTTGCAACAGGGGTTATCCGTATTATGATATTGTCATTGCTTCTTGTAGACACATCTACCACATTTTTTGTGCTGCTGCACTTGCTAAAGTTGACAACAGGTGTACCCGATGTCATGAAGTTTTCCATCCTCATTGGTGGCAGAATTTTGGCTTCCAAAGTGCATATTCAGGATTTGAAGAAGAAAGCTTGAGATTGGAAGTAGTTACTAACATGGAAGCCGTAAGGGAATCTTTGAAGGAGAATGGCAGTCAGCAAGTACTGAATTGTAAGTGCTTTCTTCCTTGATTTGCTTTGTATTGTACTCTTCTAGTCTTGAGATTAATTTTCTGTGAACAGTTCGCTGGAATTGCTTTGAAGAACAACAGAAAGCAATTCTTCAGAAGTTTAGGGAGGTGTCAGCCAATCAACCAAACTTCTTGTACATGAAATCCTGTTTGAAATTGTTGCTAACTACCTGCTAAAGCTGAAAATGTTCATTACTGCTTATGGCAGGGTCAAAGCAACTTAGACTTGAATTTGGGTTCTTGGTCTTAACGAATGTGGCGTTGAAAGAAAGAATGTGGTTTAGGGTGCTCCTTATTTGTCATTTTTTGTGTGTGTGTGCTCCTTACTTGTGTTTGGTGGTGAGTGCTACTCTTTCATTGTGCTTGGTAGTGTGTGTTCTTTCTTACTTCTGTTTGGTGACCGTGTGTGTTCGGGCAGACTTCTGCTTGGTGGTTGATGGTGGTGCTTACTTCTACTTTTTAGTGCTTGTTGGTTGACGGTGGTGCTTATTTGTGCTTTACAATGGTTTCTGGTTGATAGTCGTGCTCACTTGTGCTTTATAGTGCGGGATGGTTGACGGTGGTGCTTACTTATGCTTTATAGTGCTTACTGGTTTACGTATAGCACTTGGTGCCTATTTGTACTTTGTAGTGCTTTCTAGTTTTGGGCGGTGCTTACTTGTGCTCTGTAGTGCTTTAGGCTTCCTTGATGCTTATTTTGTAAGTGGTTTAAGGGTGTGATTGCTTTGGTCATAGCACATTCATTTGATTCTTTCTTCTTGATTGTCCCTTATTTGGGAGTGCTTTATTATTTGGTTTCGCTTACCACATACAATGGCCAATGTGCAGGGATGCAGTCAAGTCTCAAACACTCGGATTGGGGGTCCTGCGGATCACCACAACGTAGTTGTCTTCCAATTACTACAGGACACAACATAGGCACGACAGAGGTGCAGATGTTGCCATCCCTTGCTAGTTTCAGTCCTGGTGAAGAACCAGCCTGTACGGAGATTGAGCCCGTTCATCCAGAACTTGGAAGAGATCAAGAAGTAGAGTCACCAGTGAAGGCTCGAGGTGTCGAACGTTGCTCCATTTGGGCTCAACATTCAAAAGGAGACCCAGGTTGAAACATGAATTCCACCTAGTTCTGTAATTTCTCTCCCACTGGTTTCGGTTGTTGGAACTTTGTAAATGAATTGACAATGATACTGATGACATGGTTCTTTGGATGTAGATGTGCCAGATTCTTTGGTGGCACCTTCAAGAGAGGACTATGGTAAGCTTGCTTGAAACACTTTGAAATTGAAAAATTGGTTTCAGGTTCAAGGTAAGTTTGGTTGCTTTGCAAACTCTGGCTTCTTGAGAACTGTGTGCTTCTATTGGTTGAGGGTTGTCGGGTGACTTTGCTGTGCAGACATAGACAGAGTTGGCAATGACTGTGAGCTCTCAGGCATTCCAAAGTTCAGATGCTCAGTCTTGAAGAGACCTACCGATTTACTAGAAGATGAAGGAGATACAAGGAAGAAAGTAGCTTTGAGTAGCTTTGAAGCGAATGGACAAGATATGGCAGTTGAATTCAATCCTACCAGGCAATCTAGTAGCAATGACACAACGGACCATAGCCTTTTGAATTCGGGTAGCCCCAAGGGAAAGACAAAATCAAAGAATTCCAAAAGGAAATCCCATGAGGCCCTTCCATGTACAACTGCAAGCAGAGTTTCAACTCGAGCTGATAGTAGAAAGCGATAATAAAATCTTGAGAACGATCTAAGTATTCAACCTGGAATTGTTTCACATCAGGATGTTCATGTCTTTGTTATGTGTTATCTTTTTGGTCTGGCTCCGTCTTGGTTGCACGTTCAATCCACGATCTCACTGGACCCGTCCAGTTCATTATATGTATAACTTACAATGATAGGCAGGTTGAGTTTTTTTGCTTGCTGATGGGTGCTCGGTTTTTTTGGGTGCTGGTGGATGCTAGTGGGTGCTCGAAGGTTTTGTTTTCTCGATGTATAAAGGGGGTGCTTTAATGTCGGGATTCATGGTTGTTGCCAATGTGCTTAACCCTTAAACGCCCATGGGATATGAAACGGGCAGCCCGAAATTGGATCACAGCATCTTCTGGACTTGGGCATCATGAATAGTGCACTTTTCGAACTTGGGCATCATGAATGGACCAATCAATGATGAGCTTGCAACCTCCTACAAGGTCTTGTGCACCCCCAACCTACCTACCACAATCCTTTCAAAGCACAAAATCACTCATACAAATTGTGATTTGAATCGTAAGTTTTCTCATTTTGAATACATCACAAGAAGGTGACCGGTTTGATATCAAAATATAAGTGAAAAGTTGAGTACAGTAAGAGCTACAGAGAAGATTTTGTTGGAAAAGAGCCCCTTGTGAAAGTGGTAATTTTAAACTGCCCTCCCGAAACTTTAAACCTAAAATTTCTAGTTGAAGGCTTTATAATTGGAATCTGGCTTTGCAAATTTTACCGCATACACCTTGCAATATATGGAGTCTCTAGTAAAAATCTTAGGAAAAAACATTAATTTTAACCCCTTCATCTAAGCTTCCCGAAATAGCAAAAAGCCATTTTGGTGGCCGTGGGTCTTTAGGGGTTAACCGCTAAAGTCGAAATCAACCATATTGTGGTCGATTTGGGTCTGGTCAGCGTCCAATTTACTATATTTAGATTGCATGAAGTTGCAACTTTTGGCAGGTTGTAGAGTTTTTCCACACCTTTCCGAAAAGACCTTTCGCGCTCCAAAATTCCTCATACTTTAGGAGATATTTACAGTCAAAGTTTCGAAACACTATTTTTTCAATTTTTGTTTTTTGTACACGTAAATAAGGCTGTAAGGCATGTTCTCACCGTTCGGATTTGAAATTCAATTACTCTTCACATGCCATTTTTATTGTCAAAGAGGGGCCTTTGTATTTGGATTTCAGCATGCCTTCATGTGAAAAATCAAGCATTTCTAAAGGTTTTATAGGTCATATGAGGGTAAAAATTGCATAGATATGTTCCTAACTCACTTAGGAACTAGAATGTGAAGAGCCTCATATCAAATTTTCTACCAAAAATGGTTTTTTTGGCTCACAAAACACTTCAAACCCATTATGCAAGGTGGAAATTAAACTTCCTTCGAACTTGGCAAGAATACTAGAATGATTTGAGCTAAACATGGGAGTTATTATTCTAATAGCCTTCAACCATCTTTCAAGTCCTTGGAGGACATTTGTAGTAGTGTGAAAGGTTTTGGGAAAAGTTTACACTTCATTAAAACTTGTCAAGAAACTCCTCCAAGCCAAAAACCAAACAAGAAGTATATCAACAATACCACAAGTATGCACTAAAGTATCCCAAAAACAACTTTGGAAGCTCAATTTCAATTGTAATTGAAATGTTGAACTAAAGGTAGAAGTAGTCAATGTTAGATGGTGTATAACGTAATTGTGATATGATGAATGACATCACAACAAGGTATTGATATTTTATCACATTATTATAGTTAACTTTGATATGATTCCAAAACACTTTACGGTTTTCAAATGTGATCATTTTTGAGTTCGCAATGAATTTTCAAACTTTTCATATAAAAACTTCCTCCAAAGGAAAATTCGTAATCATGTTGTACCCGACTGTAGAGTGATCAAGCGAGAATTTTGGATTGAACTCTCCAGCCTCGTCTTGAGTGCATTCGTAAATCCTGCACAGTGATTGGCAGCTACTCTCTTCTTTTGTCATGGCAACACTACGCTCACTAAAGACTTAATCTGGCTTCTTTATAAAAACTTCCAAAAGACCTTTTTGTACACCACGAGTCCAACCAAATGCAAGAACCAAAACTGTGGTAAATCAAAATGCTGTCTATTGAAATATGAGGTTTTAAAAACCTTAGTACAATGATAGTTTGCCTCAAGCCAAAACCATCCTAAAACTCCCAAATCTCAGACCCTGAAAAATCCTAAACCTTCTTGCCATGCTCCATCTTTGTTGCCATGCATCTATATCAAGTCCAAACCGGAAGTAAGTCAGCATTATCGAGCAATGAAGGAAAATAAGAAATTCTAACAAGCCAAATGGACAAAGTGCCATACCCTCAAACATAAAGCCATTGCTTGAGTTTAAGGTGTTGACTCTACATTCTCACCGTCTCCTTTATCGAGATGTGCACTCACTTCCTCCCTGCCCCAGAACAGAACCTTGAGCACCCTTGTATCGCTCCACCTCAGATCTAACCTGTCCAAAGCAGCATCAAAGATCTCAGAAATCTTTGGAAGCTCTACCATTCTCCCCCACTAAAATACTTTCCCGGAACAGTACAAGAGAACTGGAGAGTAAACATAGTGGACCCTAAACCCCAATTACGTCAACAAACAAAACTCAAACAGTGATGAACTTACAGTCAAAGTCATACCTTAAAGCATGTCTTGGACGTTTGTCCATTGTGGTTTGAAGATTGAGTCTCGCTTGGCCTAGAAGCCCGTAGCCTCAGCATCTAGAAGGGAAGCAATTATGGAGTCCAAAATGTGCACTTGTAACTCATAACTTGCAAACTTTCCCTTCACAGAATGCACTGTTGGTGGCATGGCAAAATCAGAAAGTAAAACAGCATGGCTATGCACATAAGCAAACGCCTTGTCATCCCGGAGTAAATAGGTTCTAGAGGCAGGGGCGTACTGTTCATACCAGTAGCCTTGAATTAAGCTTTCATTGGGCAAAAATTCATTTTGGAATTGATCTGTAAAGGCTAAAGCGTTTATATGCACTTCCTTGGTCACCAACATAATCCAGAATGTTTCACCATTGTCTGAATCAGCCTTGACTGCAATGTTGAAGCCCACCCGCACGCTCTCTCCCGCAATGTCTACTCCCGCATCAGCTTCACCGTTGTCCCAATCATGCTCAGCCACTGCACGCAAGCTTGTCCTAGACTTTGGACATATCCTCCGCAGTGTCCAATTCGGCACATGGGCCTTTAGATAGCAATGTGAATCAGAATTGGGATTAGAACAAGACACACAAAAACAAGTGAGTTGACGAATTTGGATCAATGTCGGATCCCTGCACGACAACGAACAGCATTGATGCATGCCTCTACTCCCAGGTAGGGTTTCCGCCTCTAGCTTGTCCACTCTCAAAATGTCCCCTTCTTTAATTTCCCAAAAGAATTTTGTGATTCTTTGGCGTTCACCAAGTCGGCCAGCATGGAACTTATTACTCTCCTCCTGCAAAAAACGAACCACATGAGAGGCACTTTGAAGCTGCCTTCCATTAGGTTTCAGTTGCTCCTTATATAATTCACGTTTGAGGAGTGCCCCTGCCCCATCTACTTCACCTTTACCGTGTCCAGATGCAAAGTAGTTCCATGACATTTGGCAACCTTCAGGCAACTCGTCAGTCATTGTCAGGCTAGGAAATCTGCTTATAAAGTACCATGCTTGGGCTGACTTAAATTGCCCACTGCAACCATCAGTCCACACAATATGGTTAGTGGGTTGAAACCCTTCTTCTTTGAGGTAACCCCAGTGCAACATGAAGGCGTGTTGAACATACAAGGAATCATGACATTTGTCATCAGAAACATAGTAGTGAACCTCCTTCAGCAGATAAGGCTCCTCACCCGACAAGGTCCACTCAGGATTCCATCGATAGGTAATGTGAACCAAAATGGAGACTTGTATACTACGCCAATGCATAGATTGGATTTCGTTCTGAATTTTTAAAGAGTAGTTTTCAGAGAAATCCATGCACGATATGAGAGTACCATTGGGGACAGAATTAAACAATTCCTTGAACTGCAAGTCTTGCCATGAGGCAAGAAAATTATGGACAATGAATTGTGACAGCTTCGGTTTCAAGTAATCAAGAAGTTCAGAAGGGGGGGTCTCACAGTAGATCACTTTGATGACCTTCTTTGGCTTTCCATCTTCCCCGACACCAATACTCTCATACCCTGTGCGTTTCCATTTGACTAGCTTGTTAGAAGCAACTTCGCCAGGACAAATCCGTAGGTTCTGGACTCCACACTTGTCACATTCACCTAAAAGGCACTCCCGCTTATACCACATCTGGAATTCATCCTTCTGACAAAGAACCGAACTCCACAGATGCGTTAGTCGTTCATACAATTCGTTATGGGCATCACATCCAGTCCCAATAGTTTCACAATCACGAATAGTACTAGCACAAACAATGCAATCACAGGTGCAGTCTTTGTGTACCCCAAGTAAATCACTCCTCATAGCATTTAGGCCCTCTCGAAGATCTGAGAAGTCTTGGTGATACCTACAACAACATGTATTCCATGCTTTCAGTCTCCTTACCCACCAGCATTTCAATCCCTCAAATGTCCTCAACCCGACCTCCACATCTGGATACTTATTTCTGAATGCGGTGAAGAATTCCAACTGCCAGCAAAGCATGAGTTAGTCCTCAGCTGGTTACCTTAAAGCAAAAGGAATGACAAAAGATTCTACAAAAAATAAAATTCTCCTTACAAAAAGGAGTGAAAAAGTCTCAGGCAGTCCAGAATCAATACACAGTATTACCTGCTTATGCTAACCCACCGCAAAGAACCTGTAACATTGGAGCAACAACTACAACAAACTATGAACGACCAAAAAGGATCAAAAGCAATACACAGTGATTACGTGCTTATGAAAAAGCACCACAAGAACTTCTAAGACTGGAGCAACAACTACAAAGGACTACGAACAACCAAAAAAGAACACTTATCCCATGCATCAATACACAGTGATTACCTGCTTATGAAAAAGCAACGCCGAGAACTATAAGGACCTCTAATACTAGACCAACGACTACAAAGGACTATGAACGACCAAAAAGGATCAAAATCAATACACAGTGATTACCTACTTATCAGAAAGCACCACAAAGAACCGGTAAGAACCTCTACGAACCTCTAACACCAATCACCAGAGCAATGACTACAAAGGACTGTGAATGACTACAAAGGAACTAATAACTGTTGGTGCTTCTACGAAAAGGACCACACAAATGGAAGGGAGCGCTTACGGTGCTTTCCAGAGCTCATGCTTGCTAACCTCGTTAAAGAAAATGATAATGAAGCATAGACCCAATTCACTCCAATTGGAAACCTCTTCAAATGACTAAGGAACGACTTCACTAGAAGCTATTCTAAACAACTGGCATTTTCTTCCAACTGCAGCTCCAGACTTGAAAAGGCAAAGTAACGCACCCTCTAAACAACTGGAGTTTTTTTCCAATTGCAGCTCCAGAATGGGAAATGCAAACGCACACTCTAAGCAATCGAGGTTTTCTTCCAACTGCAGCTCTAGACTTGAAAATGCAAACATACCTGAGAGACCTGGAGATAGTGAGTAGCATGCTCAATATACACCTTTGGCGAAGTCCACTTCCTGACAATGTCCTTCCGATTCGGAGAAATGGTGGTCTCTTCTTCCCACCACTGCCTAATGATCTCCTTTACCACATCAGGGAGAGCATCTGAGCGGACCCTTCTTTGATCTTGCAACCAGAATGCATCTTGTTTTGTATCCAACAAAACTCTCCTAGCAAGTGCCTTCTTGATATTCCTCCGATCCACTCCAAGTATACCTGCCACACCCCTTCCACTACCAATTCCTGGCGCAACCACAAAAGTAGTGATAATGTTCTTTGCTTGAAGAGTTCTAGATTTTCTAAGCCCCACTAGGTGACTTTGCATACCATCTTTCAAGCTACCTAGGACTTCATGTCGCAATTTCACTGCAACGGGATCCTTTAAAAAATCAGGGACCATTCGTTCAAGTACCGGTTGCCCTAATATCTTCATGATCGTGAGGTGCTGGACCTCAGTGTCATGGTTCTTCATTTTTGTAGCTACATACAAACTAATGTCTCGAGCAAGAGTGGCACTAGTCCTATGAGCTTGCTTGTGACCATGGCTTGAGAACTTTGGATCTGCATCTATGATTCTTGCTGAAACCGATTCGTGTTCATTGCATAGTTCAGCTTTCCGAGCACGACACCTACGGGTTCTCTCTCGAGAACTTGCTTTACGTTTTTCTACTTTCCAAGCATTGTAATCACAGCCCTGTACAAGGAACTCTGGAAGTTCTTCACTAAAATTGACACCAGACAAATTTGCATTCGGCCCTGCCATTTGGAACAACCAATGTTACGACTACCTGAACATTCAAACGATTCAACCTTGTAAATCAATACCCTAAACCCTAACAAAGCACCTCTGAGGTCCAATACTCCCTTACAAATCAGAAGTCCTAAACCCTCTACCCGTCACCCTAAACTCAAATGGATTGTAAGCTCCCTACAGGTCTCCTGAAGGCAATGTTCTGATCAACTTCAACATTGTTTTCATCACTTGAAATCAGGAGGGAAGCACACCGTAGTCTGCCGCCAACGACAACTACACACCTTCAACTCAGATTGACAGGAAAGCACAGTGGGCTCCCACAATACTTGATCGAGAATCCTATCATGCGATTCAAGCAAACGCGTCGCTTTCCTAATGGACTTCAAATCACTACTACAATCGCTCTGTGAATCTTCCTCACAAAAGTGTCGTGGGCTTTCTGGTGGTGTTACAAAAATTTCCTCACGCACACTTTCTTCTTCAGTAATTACAATTCACTTGCAAGTTTTCCACATCGCTGAGCTAACTCTCTGCCACAATACACCTGGACGCCTCGAATCAGGTCCACCATACTGAACTTTCGAGATTGTAGAGTTCATGATCCAGACCTAAGTCGCCTCTTTTTACTCAAAATGAGAATTCTGAACCCCAATACCCTACGTCCTTCAATCATGTAGCAAAGTGCACATTGCTGGAATAAATTCACCGATATCAACCCAAAAATTTTAATCACAACAACCGCGCCAAAATTCACAAAGCTACGCGCAAGCAAATTCAGAAAACCCTAAACCACATTTACAAAGCTGCAAGCAAGCGGGAATGTTCTCCAAACCCTAAACTACCGCCGACATTCAGAATTCAAACAAAGAGCCGATGGAATCGAACCCAGAGCTCAACAGCTGGTTCACGGATTCTACAGTAAAGAGGAGATCATATTGTCATTAACAGCTAGCTCAACAACCAAATGACAATGCTAATGAACTGCCGCAACTCTCGTCCATTCAGCTTCGACATTCATCCAAGTGTTACAACAAGTAAGGTCCAAAAGGGCCTGTTACACCTGGTATTGTGTGCTTATTTCAATCACAAACAATTTAGAATGCTAAATTTTTTGGGGGGCAAGGCACATGTACTATAGTTGTATAATATTGTTAAAAAAATTTCAAAGGATTTCAGATTGTGTGACTTCCAATATCAATATTCCCCCCAAAAAAGGAAGCGTTACACCCAACTTAGCTCCTATTAGCATGCTTCCACCCTTCATTGAATGGTGTCACATTGACAAGAAATTCCCTCTCTCTTGTCACTATTTTCACCGGCGCACGAACAAGGCAAATCTTAAGTTTTGCGAATGCCCAAACTTCAAGCAACGATGCATTGAAGTTTACCAAGTCCTGTATGGCATGCCATGTGTGGAGCGCAACGAGGTTCAATTGTTTCTTGCTCGTGGAGTATACGCCGAGGTTGCTCTTGGTAAACGAGTGGATTGGACAACTATCAAAGAGGGGAAGCATGTAACACGACCTTCAACGAGTGACATTCCGACAGGCATTCTAAGATTCCCTGACGCTCCTAATGGTGGCATGGCGGTGATGAGGTCTATTAGCAAGGCTATGGAAGAGGCTGCCCATCATAGTGCTACATCGGAAGAGGACGATGACTCGGATGGTTCGCGGCCTCGTAAGGCGGTGCGTCAAGTTCGACAACCTCTTCCTCCCGCCAAATTGTGATTGATGCGGATCATCGTCGTAATTTACCTGGCCGCGTTCCTGAAATAGGTGGCTCTCGCCCTCCAATAGCAAGTAATCATCCACCCGTAGTAGAGCCCCATGGTACTTGCATCTTACCATTGGAAGAACTTGACTCATCTTCTGATCTCAAAGCTCTTCTGAAGAGTAAAGACGACGTCATAGCAAGATTGGAAGCGGATCTCGAAAAAACACGAGCAATGTATGAGGAGAAGGTGAAAGAAGGGGAGCAGCTTTCCGTGGAATATGCACGCATGCGCGAGAAGATGCAAGAACTATCTCACGCACGTAACATTCGTGGAGATGTAGAGAAATCTGACATGGCGGATGTTGATAGAGTTGTCTTCAACCTTACAGAGGACTTGGCATTTGGAGAAATGTCACCGCAACGCCCTACATTGCGCCGTCCTGTGAAAGCTCAGCCATGTGTTGTTAATATGTCGGGCCTCGAACGAGAAGAAGATGTACGATGTGATTCTCAAGATTCTTTATCTTTACCGCTGTTCCCCCCTATCCGTAATCCCCCTTTCATGTCGTCTGATGGATACAACTCCTTATTAAAGGAAAAGCTACAACTGCAAGCCCGTTTGGAGCAGTTGTCTGCCACTTACTACCATTGGAAGGTGGCATGTATACTTTCGGTGGATAGAGGGAGACAAGTTGCAGCGGAGCTAGAGAAGATCGATAAGAATTTTACTAGTGGAGCCGGTCGTGAACGTTTGGTATGACCTCGTGGCCGAGTGTGGATACATTGTTTGATAATCTTCCTATGATGGACATCAAGATGCAAGATGACACTTCTACAGAGGTTGTAGATTGGAGCAAGGCCGGGTGGAATTTCAAACACCACATGTCGGCACATGTTAATGTAGAATCCAAGACATTATTGTGGCCCAACCCTCCGCAGTTTGTATTGGATCACTCTACGTGTCCCATATGCCTAAATCCATTTGGACCTGAGGGTGGATGGGCTTTAGGCTCTTGTGTCCATATGTATCATCCGCAGTGTCTTTTAGTTCATTGTTTGACTCAAAGTCGTTGTGCTATATGCAAAGCGCCTTTTCACGAGCGGTTCTACGAGATGTTCAATCTAAGAACTTATATGCCGCCTTCTTGGGAACACAATGCTGAGACTACTGACGAGGTTCGATTCTGGGGTAAAGACCTTATTTGGAGTTGGCGTAGAGGTGAACATGATCTCGAGAAGAGTACTCCTAGCTCCCAATTGAATTGGGAGACTGACCCAAACGAGATTCTAAGAGTTGCTCCAATACTTGCCGGACACGGTCCACAACATGAGGGTAATCGGATGTTCTTCTTCCAATGCCTTGGAGGCTATTTTAATGTGAGCTCTAATACATTCAAGTGGGGGCCCCATCCAATGGGACATCGATGGAATCAATATGGGAAGAGAGTAACCGACGGTGAAGGTCGTGCCTCCATGGAAGATTTGGAAGAGTGTCAATATCTTTGAGTCTACTTGGGGGCCACGATACCAGTCTCAAGCTCTAGACTATTTACTGGATGTACATAGTCCCCTCACAAGAAGGACTTTGCAGGACTTGAAAGACTCTAGAGTTTTAGATATGATCTTAAATGCAGATGGTCCATTCAATCGAACTCGTGCAAAGCGCAAACTTCTTGTTGGAGAATGCTCCAACCCTCAGCCTAGTGAATGATAATTACGATATTGTGAATCCATACACTCGAGCATAGCGTATGGTTTTAGCTATATAGGACTATATTCCATTATAGTATTATCGAGTGGTAGCTTTTTGCGCAACAATGTATCTCATTTCCTATTGTACTACTTTTTGCATCGATTAAATCAATGGTATGTATTTGGTTCGCTCCTTTGCTTGTGGTCTATCGATTGTACTTTGTCAGCTTTTATTGTATCTTACATCTTCATAGTCCATATAACCCGCCCAACCCCTTGTACCAATGCACAAACACGTACTTACGCATGATGAAAGGTAAAAACAAACTTCCATATATAAAGAGTATGCGAAAAAAGTACATAGAAGAAATTACGTACACTTTCCCTACACCTAAATAACGTAAATCAAATATCGTTTGGTGAATGTTGGGGTTGTAAGTCCATCGCCTCTACGTTAAGAATCTTCAACTTTTTCCTTGCCCTTTGAAAAAAGTGATCGTTGCGGTTCCAAATCAACGTCGATTGCGTTTATGTTGATGTCATCTTTTGCGTTACTTTTACGATGAGCCCACTCTGCTCATGCGTCCTCAAATCGAGCATTCTCCTCAGCTACACGTAGTTGCTTTGCGAGTTTTACATTCTGGTCTTCACTCCATTTCACCAGCCTCTTTAATTTGTCAACTTCCTCTGGAATCTTGCCATACTTACCCGCTAATGCCAAATCCCGAATGCGTAGCATCTCTTTATCTACCTCTAGAGCAATAGATTCTTCAATATCCGTCAACTTATCCCTCCTCTCAGCTAGGACCCCTTCCAGGTAATTATGTTTAGCTGTCCAGAACTCTACGTAGTCTTCTACGGAAAGGCTGTTTGAATTTTTCTTCTCGAAAAACTTCTCCTTAGCCTCTTTTCGTAGCACAAGCATGGTCTCCATGTCAGCTATGTGGTCTAGAGCTTTTTCGAAAACCTCCCGACATTCTTCTTGTACATCGTATGGTGTAGAAAGGGCTCTTTCTTTGAGGGCTTCCAATTCCTTTCTATTCGCAGCACGTACTAAATCCAATTCGATGCATGTGACTCTACCTAAATTGTGCAAAAGGATCAAAGTATCCATGGCTTCGGATAATCTTCCACCCACTTTTCGGAATGGATTTACCTCAAAGGATATTGCTTCAATCCAATGCAGTGGAGGACTAGTTGGTTCATCGAGCTCGTATTCGTGTGTGTGTTCATCCTCCGAGGATTCAGAAGAAGACCTTGCTGTGTAAAATTCCGCGTCGGCCTTAGGACTCATAGGTACCGTTCCAATTCCATCTCCTTCAATAGTCTTTGATGTCTCTCCAACCTCTATTGGTTCGGTCTTCTCTTGTATAGGCAAACGTGGATGCGTCCACCAATGCACCTCCTTCCCGAGAATCATTTCCGCATATGCCATTTGTGCCAAAAAGTAGGGAACCTCATATTTAAAAATATGGTTGTTACCGTATATCATATGCCAAGCATAGATGCATCTCGCTTTGAATTCGTAATGATGGCACTCTCGGAGGTTAGCTTCATTCTTGTGCCGATGAATATTGTGCCAATGTACAAGAGGAAAGAGCTTGTTGATGTGGCACCACTCCACATATTTCTCACATATGGCAAAAGACCACGGCCCCGTCTCTTCCTCCCATCCTCTAAACGCTACTATCTTTGGATTCTTCAAGATGTCCCTGCGCTTCTTCGCAATCCGACCTCGGTCATGGCGCACCATGGATGTGCCCGCTACAACGGGTAGTGCCTCCATAAGAAAAATTCGTAGAACAACGCAAAGTCCCTCTACGAGCAAGCAAGCAGCAACTCTGAAGTCAATACTAGTCAATGCGCGAAAAGGAGGAACTCGCAAAGTGTGAAAATGGACTGCCCGTCGCGTTCTTAAGCACAGTGATAAGGCGACCGGCGGTCTACAAAATGTGCACCGCCGGTCGCCCGCTGGTCCAGCTATCGCCCTATCTGGACCGCCGATCGCCCCAGCGACCGACGTTCGCCCATGAACTGGACCGGCGGTCGCCCTAGCGACCGACGTTCGCCCAAAGCTGGACCGGCGGTCGCCCTAGCGACCGACGATCGCCCAAAGCTGGACCGCCGATCGCCCAAAGCTGGACCGCCGATCGCCCATGAGCTGAATCGGCGGTCGCCCTATTTCACCTATTTATGTTGAATGCGAGGGCATCAGGTTTCATAGCAGCTCCTACGAGGATGAAAATCATGAGATGAGGATGAATATTGGATGGGGGAGGAATAAAAGAGCCCTTTAGTTTATAATGTATTAATTTTAAGAATTAGGAATGTATGCATAGGGTAGGAATTTCGGATCGTGGGTCCCATAATTCCCATTTTATGATCATTCAATTCCTAAGAAATGGACAAGAGATGTGTAAATGGATAATAATGTATGGGAGGAAGGATGGGGTGAGAGTTTTTCGTCCTCTTTGTAGGCATGAATGGTATATATTATTTTGTATGGTGTATATTTTAAGAAGTCAGATCGTGCCTAATCAGTTATAATAATTGATAAAATGTGAAATCATTTATAGAGCATCAGCCTCTTCAATGCATGAAAACACTTTAATGAATCTAACGATTCAATACCTACAATCTAAGCATGTAATCCTAGGTAGTCAATTCCTAGCATCTAAATAAGATACCATTTCTGTACAAAACTGCACCTCTTATTTTAACATCACATTCAAGAACAATTTCTAGTTTCTTTTTATATCAGTGGAGCCTTTAATATATTATAAGATCTCCGTATATAATATCCGACTGATAGATTATCCTTGCAATGAGTTTATGGGCTCATAACATTATGAAATTGGTTAAATTGAGTGGGGGGAGGAATTTGAAAATTTTGGCAAGTCAAATAATAAGGCCTTGAAATACAATTAAGTGAATGGGATTAGTGCATATACCTAGAAAGCACTCGAGAGAAATAGTTGCTTACCAAATTAAAAGGTGATATATCATGACATATTATATGTTTGGAGAAAAAATGAGTGACCACTATATGAAGGTAAATATTTGAAGTCAAGAAGACTAATGATTTGCGGACATTCTTATCAACCCATTACTGAGGGTACTTTTGGAACCAATATTTGATGAGTATTTTATGTTGAGAATTTTGAGAATGTTGAAAATTATAATTTTGTAAATTGTGATTAAACTTGTATCGATCTAAATCCATATTACACCACAAGAGTATCCAATGAGAATAAAATCTTTTTTCATGTATCATGGTCACCGCTCTTGGCAAAATGCCCATGACCATGAGAATCATTTTCAATTGTGAATGAGATATAGGAAGAAGTGAGTGGGAATGAGAGGGAATGAGGGGGGATGAGGGGGATTGAAGGGGGAATGGGGAGATGCTTGAATCGGTTAATTCAAAATTTGAATATTGCATAAAGAGGATCCAAGAAAAAGAGCGGGAGCTCTTGCGAAGTCGCCCCTGCAGAGTGCCGGTCGCCCCGAAGCGCTCCGCTGAGGCTGGATCGAAACTCTTCTGAAGCTGCACCGGCGGTCGCCCCGGAGGTCTGCTGCAGCTGGACCGGCGGTCGCCCTGGAGCGAGTCTTGCAAGAAACACTGGACCGGCGGTCGCCCTAACGATGTCGCCGGGACACCGCCGGTCGCCCTGCCACAGGAGGTTAAATACAATCGTAATAGGCCGTAGTCGTCACTTTTCGATCCACGTGCGTGAATTGCGCATTGTCCGTGTCGACTCAAAGTTGCCACTTGCTTGCTCGATTGGAGGCCAACGTGGATCGCACCATTTTTGGTTGTTTTGTATCTAACATCACATCATAGCGGCATCTCCGTGATCGGAGGTAACAATGACTACAATTGCGGAACGTAAAATAGTACTTGGGAGCGACGCAAGAAGAGAGGAAAAACACGTAAGAGGAATCACCGTATTCTCCAAGATGCCACTCAACGCGCTTTTCCGGGGTGGGAGACCGAAGAGGGTGTGTGGAGTCGGACAACAATGAAGAATTACATCGCCAGTGCCACATCAATGCAAGTTGTTTCCACACTTTCGACATGAGACGCACTTGAAATTAAATGCTTGCAAATCGCACTATTGTAAGCATGACGAATTCGTGCAACGATGTATTGAAGTGTGGAGGTTCCTTTATAAAGGCAAGAATGTCACCAAGAACGAGGTTTCGTATCATATTGCTCAAATGGTGTATGCAGAGGTAATATTGGAGAAAGTGGTGGATTGGAGCTCAATGAAAAAATCGCCTCAATTCTTCCTTCCAACCAAGTAAGATATTCCAAGAGCCCCATTGAGAGAAAACCCACGAGAAGGACTTACGGCAGCAAGGCATCGGAAAGATGGGGATGCTGATGATGTGTATGTTTGGGTAAATCCTAATTCTGATGAAGAAGAGGTTAAGGAGAGGGAGCATCATACTCCTCTTGTAGAAGGTTCTATTGGTGGCGTCGAACACTTTCATGTGGGTGAAACAAGCGTGCAAGATTTGGATGTGATTGATGCACCTGTGAAGCACATCGAGGACCTACGAACAGAAGGAGAAGCGGATGGCATTGAATACATGGAGGTTGAAGCAATGTTTGGTGCTTGTACTTTGGGAACACCCGAAGTTATAGTTCGGCCCGTTATAAGCGCCTCTCCTCAAACAAATGTTAGCGTAGAGGATGGGACTCTAGAATATCCAATGGAAACGCTTGAACAGCCAGAAAGAGAAGGAAATGAAGAAGTAGAGCTGGAGAAGGAAGTTCAAGTAGTCTTCAAAGCGAAACGCCCGAATGAAAACGATGATTCGTACATGAAGTTGTTGAACAAGGCTTTTGAGAATTATTCATATTTGTTTCATGCTTTGTCATACGAACGGGCAAAGTGTGTTGAACTCCAACATGACATAGAGGTAATCAAGGATGCAAAAAAGAAGATCCAAGAGGAGGCGACGAATGTTCTCCCAGCTCTGGTTGCATCAGATCAGGTCGATTATGAGGAAGAGCTCATAAAGAAGACGAAACATTTCGAGGATGTGCATAGGAGATACAAGCGCGTCGACGAATGGTTTGTGGTCAATGATTGGGGTCGCGAGAAGGATTTTATGGTTGAAGGAGCCAAGGACCAAGGTCATTTTGAGAAGGAGCTAAAGGAACTCATTTCGGCATGCGATGCCTTGAGAGAAATTTGATCGAAAGGGTGAACCTAGCATCAATAAGATTGAAGGGGAACAAGGAAAAGTTAGTCCTCAATGGAATAGATGGAACCGTGGATATTGCAGAAGAGGGTCAAAGTTCACAGCGCAATGAAACAACTGAGGAGTTGGTCAAAAAGCTACTTGTGCTCGCAGAAGAGGAGAGGTTCTTAAATGCAAGGATCGAAGATCTATGTATTGCAAATAAGACAAAGGAGAAATGTCGGAGCTGGTACCATCTAAAAAAAATCTAAAGTACAATGGAAGAAGATTAGAGTAAGCGGAATCAAGTTTTAGAAAGACGTTGGTGTGTTGGTTATATCCATTTACTTTATTTTATTTGTGAACTGAAAGTTGGGAGATAAGTGCTAGGCTGGATGTTATACAATGTATCTTTTTGATTATATGATATGTTTTTACTAGTAAGATACCCGTTGAACGATGTTATGTTTATTATTTGTATATATGCGCACGGTGTTATTTTAATCATCTTGTTTATTCTTTTTATTTGTTTATTTTTTTATTTGAAATGCATGATTTGGAAATATCTAAAAGAAGGTTCTTAGAATGGTATGTAGGTTCGTAATTATTTAAGTTGGTAGGTTTGTATGTTGGTAGGTTGGTGGATACTTTGGACAGTGGTCTTTTAGAAAATTATGTCGTGTATACCATTCCATATGTATATATAATGATATTGAATTTTGGAAAGCTTTGATTAGTATTAATCCACGATGAAGTAATGATAAATAATTTGTAAAAATTTGGAATCGTAACTAAGTTGTAAAAGTTACGTATAAATATATGGTGGGATTTAGTTGCAAGTATTTAGAGTCAATGAATATATTTACAAACCCCCCAAAACCTCGAAAGGCAATGATTCGTACATGATTTCAAATATGCAGAAAAAGATTTGTAGCAAAAGGGGGGGAAGCACATATTCGCGCCCATCACGTAGACCGCCGGTCGCCCTGTCACCGTCGTTTGCTGGATCGGCGGTCGCCCAAAGGAGGAGGGTGCGCGAGGCTCGCGGACACTATTCTCCTTGGTGCACCCCATCACGTAGACCGCCGGCCGCCACTCGCCATCGCTCGTTCATTGGATCGGCGGTCGCCCTAGCGACCGACGATCGCCCATCACCGGATCGGCGGTCGCCCTAGCGACCGACGTTCGTCCCATCCGTCAGTATTGGGGGGCGCGGGATTTGGAGGTTTTGAATGAAGTTAACACCAAGTATCCTATAGACCTACACCATGCCAAGGTTGAATCAAATTAACACCAAGTATTTCCTTCCATGTAAATCCAAGTTCCATGTGGCTTCTTTCATGATTTAATATATTTAATACGGTTAGAGAAAATAATAAAACCACCTCCTCCCCCCTTTAGTATAACTTCCTCTATTACTTAGCATCCTACAAAGTCAAAGTAAATCATAACATGTAGATACGTTTCTTTTACGGGAAATTTTGTTCTTCCATAATTTTTATAAGGTCTTTTTTAGTCAACACAAGTTTTAAAATCGTTATCTCTTTCCACAAATCTATTTTCCGTATATCATTCAATATTCTACTCATTCAAATGACTTACAAGTAAATGATGACCTATAGGTGACATATCCCCACGATTTTCTAAATAACACCATCATTTCCATAGGGTCATCATTAGGTAGTGTAAGGGTTTAAATTATCCTCTTACCCCCTTTATCTAATTTTTCTTATTTTTTGAAGTTTTGGTGTTTCTAAGTGCTTGCAACCAAAATCCAACCTATAGATCCTTTACTCCAACGATTCTTTTTTATAGCTCCATCATGTTCATAAGGTAGTTATTACATAGTCCAATTCTTTTTAAAATATTTTTTCTCTCCATTTAACTATTTTTTATCTTTTATTTAAAGCTCTACTTACTTCGAAAATTCTATATTAATTTGGGAAAAATAGTACAGGTTGTCCTATAATATTTTTGATGGTTCCATCATTTTTATATGATCCATATTACCTACACTAAATAGGTAGATTAGTGTTAGATACACTAATATACATAAATAGGCTATAAGTTTTTACTATTAGTCAATATTTGTACCCTCTACAAAGGTGAAGATGGGGATCCTTACATAGTATTGGAATCGATACTCTTGGTAAAATTTTTATCCCAAAAGTAAAAACTTGTAGCATTTTCAAATCTTATAAAAATCTAACACTAATGTACTTATTTAGTGTAGTCCAAATGTTCAAATTACATTCCCCACTTTGTTTTCGTATGCATGTGCGCACAACGCCTACTTTCACATGACTATTTAATTTTTGGAAATTCGGGAAAAATACTTTCATTCCTGCTGTGCCCCTAAGATTTATATTATATTTTTTACACAATATGAATCACCTAGGAAAGTTATCAACACCCCTTCTACTCCCTTTTTACTTATATATCATTTTCATAGGGTCATTATTAGGAAGTCCAAGTATTAAAATCACATTATTGCCCCACATATATATATATATATATATATATATATATGTTTTTTTTTAATTTTTTTTTGTTTTTAGTTTTGATGGTTCCAAATACTTGCCACCAAAAGTCATTATATACATTCGTTACTACTTTGAAAATTCGACACACACGCGGGAGGAAGGTTAGTACTTAATCACTGTGTGGACCGGCGGTCGCCCGGTGACCTCCGGTCGCCCACCACCGGATCGGCGGTCGCGCGATCCAGGTCGCGCCCACGCAAACGCCGCGCCTCCCACTTGGAGGTTGCGCCCTCGACCATTGGTCGCAGACACCAGTGGACGGCGATCGCCAATCATTGGATCGGCGGTCGCTCGGCGACCGACGCCTTTTCACCGGGATCGGCGGTCGCCCTAGAACCAGGGTTACATATACGCGCGCGGACACCGCCAGTCGCCATTTCTCACCGAGTCCACGTGTCGGGCCTTGCGCATTGTCTGGTGTCGACCTCTGGTTGCCGCCTGCTTGTTCGAGCGCTAGAGCGTGCGGTGATTGGCACACACGTGCCACACGTGCATTTTTCACACATACATGCTGCCCGATTTTCGAGTTTTCTAAATTCTGTGTTAGTCCACGGAATAGATATAACTTTTTTTTGAGTTAGTTTAAAAACTTTCTTCCTTCGTTAGCATTTCGGTGACCATGACGCCTAGCGAGGAGCGGAAGATAGCGAGAGACAAGGACCGCAAGAGGAAAGGAAAGATGCAAAGGAGATTTCACAAGATTCTCATAGATCCCACGCTACAGGCTTTTCCGGGGTGGGCGCAAGTAGAGGAACCGTGGACCCTTAAGACTTGCAAGTGGTACATTGCTTGGTGCCACATCGGCCATTTGTTTCCACACTATCGTCACGAGTTTCATCGCCGCCTGAATTGCGCAAATTTGCACTATTGCCATCACGATGAATTTGTGCAACGATGCATTGAAGTGTGGAAGTTCCTCTACGCCGGTGTGCATGTGGTGAGCAACGAGGTTTCGTACAACATAGCACAAATGGTGTACGCGGAGGTAATTTTGCAGAGGGACGTGGATTGGAGGACGTTTAAAAAATCCCCTCAAACAATTAAGCCAACAGAACCCCACATTCCGCGAGCTCCTTACCCAGCGGCCAACCCACGAGAAGGGCTTACAACACCTAGGGGTTACAAAGGAGGAATCCCTGATGAGGACATAGTCTGGTCAGATTCGGAAGAAGAAGGGACTGAAAGCCGAGAAGTGGATGAAGGGGAGCCGAACCAAACGATGGAGGAAGGTCAGGCACATTTTGATGAAGGGGGGCCAAGCCAAGTTTGTACAGAAGGGGGGCCAAGCCAAATTTACAATGAAGGGGGCCCAAGCGAAGAATGACTGGTAGTTAGTTAATCACGTTTTTTTAGCAATTGTAGAAAAGTAGTGTACTCAATACCAAACACTAAGTGCAATTGCCATTTTGTATGCAAAAACGTTGAATGTGAATGTGAAGTTTTTGATTTTCTTCAATTTAAATATTCTTGGTGAATGAAATCTCACTATTGCATGTGGTATAAGCATAAAGGAAAAACCTTCAATGTCCGAGGTACCATCATTGATACATGGCAATTTTTATCATTCTTAATTATTTAGGAAACGTGGATTGAGCAATATTCATCCCTTTATTTTTTGGATTTGGAGCAAGAGAAGTTAAAACTCTAGTTTCTAATATGAGTCCTTATTGTTCTCTCTCTTGCCTTCGCATGTTCCCTTTATTATTATTAATTTTTTTTCTTTTCAAAAGAAAAGCATTATTGCGAATCAAACATTTTTGAGCCACATGGTCTCCGGGATTCTAGTTATTAATAGCTGTACTACGTGGACGGTGGACCATGGAATTTGACTTGGAGAGTAAAGTGCTCTTCGTCCGAGCAATCTGTCATCGCTAAGGCGACCGGCGGTCCAACTGGGTAGGGCTAGGGCGACCGGCGGTCCAGCTAGCGGGATGAAGTCAACGCCAGGGCGACCGCCGGTTCACATGGCGCGACAGCGTTGTTAGGGCGACCGCCGATCTGGCTGTGGCGACTGCCGATCTGGCTGTGGAGTATATAAGGAGTCGTTCACGGGCTCGAAGTCACTTTCCTTTGTGTGAGGTCAAATCCCGGTGTCCCGGTTTCTAACTCACAAGTGGGCCGTGGGTTGGTGTGTTACTAGTTCCTTCCAAGCAATGGGATTCTCCAAATTCTCATGCAAACATGTAATGCTCCTTCAAACCTCAACAAAAGGTCCAATCACACAAGCAACCTCAATCCTCCCTATAAATTGCAATTCCATGAGTGACTCAAGCCCCAAAACCCATCAAAATTGAGCCTAGGAAGCTACAATTGCATCCCTTGAGCCACTAGGGCTTTGGGCTCAATTATGGGGTCAATTAGGACCTAAACTCAAGCAAAAGCCCCCCAAATGCATCAAACTATACTACTACAGCACACTTTCTAAGCTCACAAAAATGGTAGATTCAATTGTAAACCCCCATTCCTCGGTTCCAAGGCAATCAAAACCCATACACATGCTCATAACTCATTTCTACAATGCAAGATACACTTGAATGAGACACTAGGGTTTCCTAGGAAACAATTGGACAGCGCTTCCGCGCTTGACCCAATACTTCCAAATCAAGCCCTAAATTCAGCAAATGAACAAAACTTTGAACAACAAGAACCTAGTGAAATTCGGACAGCGCTTCCGCGCTGCTTACAAATTCCCGAATTTTTAACCTATCTTTTATAATTTCAGCCCAAATTTGGGCAGCGCTTCCGCACTACCCTTGACACACGGAGCACCCTAGTTACACCTCTAACATTCCAGCAAGTTCATTCATTCAAATAGACAACCATCACATGCATAAGATAGCATGAATCACAAACAAAAACCAAACAATCGATTTTTTGGCAATTAACTTTGCCATTTTCAGTATAGAGGTCCACAATTTTCTATTAAAGCATCCTAATTACCAACCGTAAGTCAATACAACAAGGAAGGAGGAAGGGGGCTCCCTCTATATTAGCACCCTGTCTACCCTCCGTAATGTCACGGGGAGGGGACAGGCTGTTTATTCTTTGCCATGCCTGACCGACGGACAGGCTTCGGTGAGGACGTGATCGTCGCCACTGCTCGTTGCGTCTTGTGCGTCAAGCACACCGCCTCCTCTACACCGTGGCGGTCCCTCCGCTGACTGCAAGCTCCACACGGGCTCGTGAAGATCACCGCTCCGTTGTGGTCGGCAATTTGTCGGCGCCGCAAGCCTTCCGCTGTTCCGCCGTCCGTGGCTCGTCCTGGCTGTTGCTACCGTCGCCTTCGAGCCGGTTCCGATCCTCCGACTACGCCTTCGGTTCGGCGCTGTTGGCTCCCAGAACCTCCCCGTGCTCCGAACAATGCTGAATTTGGTCGCAGGCGCCTCCGCTTCCTGGCCGAGCTGCTGCTCGGATGCCGTTCTTGTCGGTGCTGCAATTGGTCGCCGGCACCTACACTTCCCGCTTCCGATTCCGGCACCTTGCCGGTGCTGATCACAGCTCGGTGGATTTGTGCGCTCGATCGCGACGACGCCGATCGCGCCGGATCTGGCTGCCGAAGATGCGGCCGCTGGCTGGGCCTTCGCTGCTCGTGAATCGACCCTCGGCTACCGCTCTGGCGCCTTCGTGGCTTGCTGTGTCGATTAGCCCTTCTCGCCGCCGTCCACAGCTCGTGTCGCCGGTCGTGATTTCAACTCGCCGCTGCCGATGCCGCACCACCCTCACTGCCAAAGCTGGCCGCTGCCGATGAACACCCACTTCCCGCTCCCGCTCTGCTGTCGATGATGCGGCTGCTAGCCGGTGCCTTCTCCGCCCTGGCTGTCACCTCGGCGTCGTGTCGATGCTGGCCGATCAGGATGCACCGGTGTCCGCGGTCGCCTAACCGCCGCCGAACCAGCTCCCCTGCTGGTTGCTGGTTGTCTGTCACGCCGTGCTACTCCGTTCTCCAGCTCCCACTCTACGCACACCCTCGACTTCCCAAGCAGGAATCCACTCACATTTCCCAAAACTCCAATCGCACACTTCAACGAAGACAGATCTAGCCTAATCTCACGAGTTTTTCTTGGCAATCTACTGCTCTAGGGTTTCGTACCCTAGATCTAATGCCACGAACAACAACAACACACCAAAAGATTGAATCTCCACGCAAACAAAACTCCAGAAATTGCACACACCCCAAAAACTAGCCTAACGGCTTCTCTTCCAACTCCCCCCTCCTCCCTGGCTGATCCAGGGAGGTTGAAGCAAAAAGCTTCATCCGTCCAATTGGGCGGATTTCATCCGTCCAGTTGGACGGACTCTCATCCCTAGTTTTTTCTAACTAATTAGGCAAGATAAAGGCACCACACTTCATACTAGGGGTTTTGTAGAAAAGTAAAGGCGAAATGGGGTAACCCGGACCCTACTTATGAATACATAATTACTAAAACATACTAAAAACTCGCCATTTAATATATTGGCGTTTATCAAAAATACTAATTTGGTATAAATTAGAGCAAGAACGGCCGCTTGTGCCAAAACCCCCTATGAGACCATGGGTATTCCGTGAATCCACGAAATGAGCTAAAAGGTCTAATTAAACCATGGAAACTTGATAATTACGCGCTAAACTTTGCGGGGAACGTATTCCCGCTAAAGTGAACCGTTTCGCGGGTTCACACTTTGCGCTTGGCCCGTTGTCTTGGGTCTCCCCATGAGAAGCCCCCTGCTCGGTCTATAGGTGCAAAGAGTAACTTGAGCCCTTGTAGTGCGTGTTGTCGTCACCGGTTTCATTGCAGCGGCGGAGGTGCAGTTCCAGAACATGGAGCATTCTTCCCAATCCAACGGGGTACCAGATAATAGAAGAGACACTCGCAAATGGGACGAGTGGCTACGAGTATCCACGGAACGGAACGACAAGCCAAATACTCGTGTGTGCTTATTCTGTGGGAAAAGCACAGTCTTTGTAAGGCAACGAGCATTTGATCATTTCGGATATCCTCACAATTCCCCATTACCCGGTGTGCGAGGTTGCCCCGTGGAGTTCTCGAGCTATTCCGTGATCATGGGAGGGATAGTTCCAAAGAACAACATTTCTTATGCGGATGTTGTTCCAGACTCACGAGTGGATGCCGGCATACCATATGCGGCAAGGGAAACTACGGAGAACATAGATACCCCTCGCATCAACTTTGTACAAGTGCCATCCCCTAACCTAAGGTCTAATCAGGTGCCATCCTCTAACAAGGGGAGTCATGGCGAAGAATGGACAAAGGATCTCTACACTCTCTAGTGGACGGCGACATGGGCAAAGGAGTATGGAGGATAGTTTTGATCTTGCCATTAGGCAAAATTTGGATGCAAAGTGGGCTTCATTTTTCTATGAGGCAAACATTGCATTCAATGTCGTCTTTACATCCAAAGATTCATAAGTGCCGTTCAAGAGACAAAGAAAGGCCGGTATTGGTGGATATCAACCACCCTCATATCATGCTATTAGGACTACGATGCTCGAGGCGAAGAAGGCGGCCGCAAAAAGGTCGGTAGAGGATCGAACAAAACTTTCTATCGAGAAGTACGGAGGAACAATATGCTCGGATGGGTGGTCCGATGTCACAAGCGCACTACTCATTAACATGATGCTTGTTTGCCCAAAGTGGGAGAGGTGTTTTTGGGATCGATAGATACTACAAGGAAGAAAAAGGACATTGCTTATGTGGCAAATGAAATGGCGAAGTACATAGAGGAGGTTGGACCACAAAACATCGTGCGGATATGCACCGACAATGCAAGCTCCATGTTAGGTCTTTGTGAAGAAGAAGTTGCGAGATAGACTATCCTCACTTGTATGGACAAGGTTGTGCGGCACATATTCTAGACCTCCTTCTCGAAGATTGGGGGAAAGAGGCGTGGGTTAAGCAATTGGTGGAGCAAGCCAAGAGAGTGTGCACATTTATTAAGGGGTCCCACGTCCCCCTTGCTCTATTCGGAAGTACTCGCTTGAAGTCTGCACTCAAGGTACCACCTCGGACTCGATTTGCAACAAACTACTTGATGATAGAGCGGTTGTTAAAGCTACAACAACCTCTGAACAACATGGTGATCGATCCGGAGTGGCATGCGTTTGTCCAAACATTGTTCAACGAGCAAAAGCAGTCACGATTCTGAGACAAAGGCAAGGAATGTGCGGATTAGCATTAGGAGCGATGAGTTCTGGGAGAATTGTACGAAGTTTGTCAAAGTAGTTGAACCAGTACTCCTAGCTAGACTCGGCGCGATGGCCCTCGGCGCGTTGGCAGCCAGACTCGGCGCAATGGTGGTGGGATGATTTGAGACGGCCGCGTTGGCAGCCAGACTCGGCGCGCGGGCGGCGCGATCTTTGTGCGCATGCCGTGGCATGGCCTTTTCGAACCGTCTCGATCACGGGACAAGTGACCTACCACCAATCCGGGCTTGATTTCGTAAAGTCAATAGTAGCGAGGAATTTGTGGAGGGGGGGCCTCGATTGCGTAACCAAGATTCTTCCGATTGCAGTCTAACCTTTACATATGCTAGGATCACATTCACGAATTGTTCCGGGAGTAAGTACAGCACTATGTTGTATTGTGTCGGAATCATGTTTCATTTCCAGTAGTACATACTGGCATCATTTAACGTATCTAAGTGCTTATGATGTTGTTCATGCAGTTATTGTCCAAATCCAGTCCTGGTGATCAACGATGTACGGTAGAGAGAGCTTGGTATCCCAACGAAAGCCTACTACGCTGTTGAGGAAGTCAAAGAGGTAACTATCACATCTTATATTTCAGATGCTAGGATCACAGTTGGATGTCCCCAGGCACCTTACCGGACGCTCTGGAGAACCTCCGTTTGCGATGGTAAATTTTTAGAAACAAAAGTAAAAACTTATAGCACTTTCAAATCTTATAATAATCCAACACTAATTATCAAATTTAGTGTAGTCTATGGATGTAGTAAACTGAAGTACATAATCTAGTCTATGGATGTATCAGTATGCATCGATGTCTCAAATGATCAATGGACAGAATTTTGGTTTGAATGATTGTGAACTACCAAAAGAGTATGAAGGCTGCTTTATACTCATTTATTCGGCACCTGAGAGAATGCGGAACGGTTCACTTTTACACTCTACTTATACACTAGATTATAGATTATTCATATCTTGTTTGTTGGATTTGTGACTCTTACCTTTATGGAGATTCAGATGAAATGATTTTTATGAAGCAACCATAAGGGTTTATCTACAGGGAGATGGAGAATATGGTCTATTTACTTAACAAAATTGATTTTATACAATCTACAAGGATGTGGAAAGAAAGTATCAAGTTTTCTTTATCCAAATTTCCAAGTACTTAGATTAGGCAAATAGAGAAGTTAATGTGCAATTGAAAAATTACCAATTCATCCGAATCAACTCCTTGGTCTTCATCGTCATTCTCGGCGCGGTGAGAATCACTCTGGGAAGTGCAATACTTTGAAGCAGTAGAGAAGACCTCGTCTATAGTGTTCTCGCAATCTTCCTCTACTTTTTCATACTCATCTACCTCTGAAACACTCTCTAAGTTAGTGGCTCGTCTATTACACCTCAGTTGGAATGGGGTTGGCTCCGGCCGCTCCGCATTCCCTTCAAGTTCGCGCTCCTCTCTTGTTCCATCGCATTTGGATTGAGACATTGACTCTTTCCACCTCAACGCCATCCGCCTGCGCTGTTTAGAACCACTAAACTTCAAACCTCCTCTCTTCTTCCGTTTTTGTTGAATGTCTGCACTACTCTCTGGTATTTCAACTATGTCCTTCATGTAGTCTCTAGAACTGAAAACACCACACAAGAAAACAAGAATACAGCTCTAGATGTCCACTACTTCAGCTCTCAAGATTAAATGATTTTGAATCCTTGCTCCACTCTTACTATATACCTTGTCCCCGGAACTCAGATTCAATTTTAAAATATAATAAAATATATCTACAGCCGGCGCACCCGTCATTCCAATCTTGAACATCTGACATTCTCTATGTTACCGGCTTAACATAGGATTATAAATTCTATCTTACGCTTAAAGCGCTAAGAATATCTACGCGTCTTCCTGACAATGACGGTCGCCGCATCTTTACACGTTTACATAACACCATTGTGTGATCTGCAAAAAACCAAATAAGGCTAATTGTAACTCAATGTGACTTACTTTTAGTCATGTAGCAAACTTTTAAACCTACTCTGTCAGCCTTTACAGGTGGAGTATACAAATGGTTTAACATAGGATGGCTTAACATAGGATTCTAAATTCTATCTTACGCTTAAAGCACTAAGAATATCTACGCGTCTACCTGACAATGACGGCCGCTGCAACTTTATACGTTTACATAATACCATTGTGTGATCTGGAAAAATCCAAATAAGGCTAATTCTAACTCAATGTGACTTACTTTTAGTCATGTAGCAAACTTTCAAACTTACTCTGTCAGCCTTTGGAGGTGGAGTATACAAATGGTTTTATTTATACTAATCTAGGGTTAGAGATAATAACTATTCCAAATACATATACTCTGCAGAAAGACTTCCATTCTCCTTTCTACTATTGTCGTACCTCGTTCTATCATCATGGCATCCTCGTCTTCAGAGCTTACTAGTCCGAACGTTGTCGAAATTCTCTCTCCCAGTGCTCCAGTTCCTCTACGCATACCATCAGGCCCCCAAGGAGTAGCTCGCGTAACTGCTCAAGTGTTATCAATTAGATTCGGGTTCGATTCGTCGTCTTTGTGGTTAGAGAAGGACGTTGTAGACCCTATCACCTTGAACGTCATGTATTCCATGGTTGTTGAACCTAGTCCAGTGCTTGTGAATGAGAAGCATAGCTGGGATCTTAATACCGGCAAGTACCGCCTATACGGATTGTCAGAATCTATAATGGCTGCTTCAATCGCCCCTCTCGACCCCCGTAGTTCCTCTACTCTGTCAACGATCACTCCCGTTCTACGTCGTATAAAGGTCGAACCATGTGAACGTGTTAGCATAGACCTTACTGAGTCATCTGATGACGAGCGCAACACTTCGGTTCCAAGTAATTGTTCTCCTCTTCCGCTTCAATCCCTGTCTACTACATCTCACTTGTCTACCCCTATCCCTCAACAACATTCCTCACAAACGTCAAAACCCAAAAACATTCTCACCTGCCTCCTCAAGTTAGGTAGTATCAGGGTTGTCTTATTAGACACAATTTTGGGAATGTCTGTCTGAATTGTCGTATTGGACATGTCTGTTAGACGTCGAGTCGACGAAAATGTCGACGGTACCAAAAATTACATAGTAAAAAACTTGCTGAGATTTACCTTGAGGTAAAAAGCTATTTTCCTACGTGGCGTAGGGTTGATAATGACGTGGAAAATCAAAAAACACGTCACAGTGGGCGACCGCGGTGGCGACCTCGCTAAGCGCGATCGGCGGTCGCACCGGGCGAAACGTCGGTCGCCTTTTGGCTGCCATGGTAAGGCGACCGGCGGTCCAAAGATAGAGACCGGGCGGTCCAGTATGGAGACCGGCGGTCGCCCTAGCAATCGCTAGTAGGCGACCGCCGGTCCAGTACTGAGCGACCGACGATCGCCCAGGGCGATCGTCGGTCGCTTATAGCGATCGGCGGATCGCCCTGGCAACCGCTATTAGGCGACCGCCGGTCTAGTACTTAGCGACCGACGACGCGCCGGAAGGCGATCGTCGGTCGCTTATGGCTATCGGCGGTCGCCTGGGGTAGCGCCCATGTGACCAAAGACTATGGTTGTATATGAAACAAGAAAAATATATCCATATTGGTACAAAATGAGCTTCAAAGCATTTTTATGAATACATTTTTAATTGGAAACAAGGTCAATGGTGCATTTCATAGTACAAATTTGCGCATGTCTATAATCATAGTATTCATATATATGATGTAACTATTACATATACCAAAATATATGTATTATACTCCCGAAACATACTAGGATACCAAAGTATTGTAAGCTAATAGTTGCCCTACTTGCGAGACATTTGTAGTATTGTACCGAGTACTAACAATGAACTTCGTGCTTCCAATCCAAAATAACAAAATTCTAATAACCCGTCTTTAGGTATCCTTCAATGTATACGTATCGTCGCTTGACACTTCATCTGCGTTGGATCGGTTTCACCTAGAGAGTCATCGGTGCTTTGGTCGCCATCCTCGTCTTCATCCTCTGTCTCATTGCGTTTTCACACTCAACCTCACTCGCCAAATTGCGCAATTCCGTGTCCGTGGTTGTTTTCTTTCTTCATCAGTAACGAGGCGCTTCAAGGGCCGTGAAGCATTAGTGATCCCGTTTGCGTTCGATGGTAGATGGCGCATTGTACGTGTATTCGGATTATTGGATGAAGCAATCCCAAAGATGGACTTCTTCATGTACACGTGCTCCTTTCCGACATCGTCGATCGTGTGCCTTCCTCAAACGCTTCGCGCCTCGTGTAATACGATTGCGAGGTTGTGTAGATGGCCCGACGTCTCGCCACCGCCAATGCCCGGTTGCATGTTGGACTTGTTGGTTCTATCTTGACCTCCATCTTGGGCAATACCATACGAGTTGTATGGGCCCCTTTAGGTTGGGTAACCCTTGGGAACAATTGTTGTAGAGGTACATCGGAGTCATCTCCGTTAAGAGTTGAATTCCTTGATCGAATGGTTGAAACTCTAGGTGACCCCACTTCCATGCAACCTGAATTGGATACATCGTTAGGTTCCACTTTAATTTGGTCCATTTGAACTCCTGTCGTGGTAACCGTGCCCTTCACACTCTCAAGTTTATCGTCGTTGTTAGAGTGTGGGCTGCCTTTAAGTGGACCAATGTTCTCTTCATCCATCCGGTTTACCAAGTCTTGTTTCGCTAGGCAGGTACTCTCTTGGAGTTGTAAATTTGCCACTCCTTCTCCTTTTGTGTCGCTGGCAAATACCGCAAACTGGCGAGGCAGTTGTGGAACATCCTGGTCGTCATCGAACTCAAACGGGTCCTTGACATGAATAGTCATGTTTCCTTCGTTGTCGTTCCAATTCTCTAGGTCGTCGTGTTCGCTACCGTCATTGACATAATTGTCGTCATCCGCCTCCGAGTTATCCATGAATACACCATCATCCCATTCATTGTCGGGTACATAGTCTTCTTCGCCAGAGTCCTCTTCTTCTAAGTAATTTTCGTACCACGTTCTCGCGATCCGGTACGTTTACGCGCTCGAGTTTGGCGTTCGCATAGATGTACACAAGGTCCTCTGCTTTGGAAGTTGACAACCGATTCCTCACTTTGTTGTGCACGAAAAAGAGTACATGCTCCAATTCCTCTCACATGATGAAGTCAACATGTCAATGCCAAAATCCTCTTCGCAATTTTTGGCAAGGCATTCCCCGACTTGATGCCACCATTGATGTGGTAACAAGTCACACCGAGCTGGATCGGGGGCCTCGAATTGGTGTTAAATGGACCCGTCCTCTCCTCATATTGTATGAGTTCCCGCACCACTTCCTCATAGACCACTCCCATTGGGGCGCTAAGCTTCCTTATGACCCGGTTTAAAGCTCTTCTTGCTTCTCCATTGTTTTGAATTGCTCCAATATTTGTCAAATAAGGGTTCAACAAAGTCAGCTGCATAGTGGAGGTCTCAGAGCATCATCTCCCATCGTTATTGAAATGCATCCTCGTATTTTGTAGCAATGTCGGGGGATAGTTCGAATGGAGGTTCACGCAAAGAGAACACGTGTTCCTTAAGGTCCGACATGATCACATACGCCCTGGGCATGGCTGGTACTTCCCCGTCGAACTCCCGAAGAGCTAGGAGTACTGGTTCAACTACTTTGACAAACTTCGTACAATTCTCCCAGAACTCATCGCTCCTAATGCTAATCCGCACATTCCTTGCCTTTGTCTGTAACTGGTGACTGTTTTGCCTGTTGAACAATGTTTGGACAAACGCATGCCACTCCGGATCGATCACCATGTTGTTCAAAGGTTGTTGTAGCTTTAACAACCGCTCTATCATCAAGTAGTTTGTTGCAAATCGAGTCTGAGGTGGTACCTTGAGCTGCAGCTTCGGCGAGTACTTCCTGAATAGAGCAAGGGGGACGTGGGACCCCTTAATAAATGTGCACACTCTCTTGGCTTGCTCCACCAATTGCTTAACCCACGCCTCTTTCCCCCAATCTTCGAGAAGGAGGTCTAGAATATGTGCCGCACAACCTTGTCCATACAAGTGAGGATAGTCTATCTGCAACTTCTTCACAGCACCTAACATGGAGCTTGCATTGTCGGTGCATATCTGCACGATGTTTTGTGGTCCAACCTCCTCTATGTACTTCGCCATTTCATTTGCCACATAAGCAATGTCCTTTTTCTTCCTTGTAGTATCTACTGATCCCAAAAACACCTCTCCCACTGGGCAAACAAGCATCATGTTAATGAGTGGTCTGCTTGTGACATCGGACCACCCATCTGAGCATATTGTTCCTCCGTACTTCTCGATAGAAAGTTTTGTTCGATCCTCTACCGACCTTTGCACAGCCGCCTTCTTCGCCTCGAGCATCGTAGTCCTAATAGCATGATATGAGGGTGGTTGATATCCACCAATACCGGCCTTTGCTGTCTCTTGAACGGCACTTATGAATGCTGGATGTCGTACGACATTGAATGCAATGTTTGCCTCATAGAAAAATGAAGCCCACTTTGCATCCAAATTTTGCCTAATGGCAAGATCAAAACTATCCTCCATACTCCTTTGCCCATGTCGCCGTCCACTAGAGAGTGTAGAGATCCTTTGTCCATTGCTGCCATGACTCCCCTTGTTAGAGGATGGCACCTGATTAGACCTTAGGTTAGGGGATGGCACTTGTACAAAGTTGATGCGAGGGGTATCTATGTTCTCCGTAGTTTCCCTTGCCGCATATGGTATGCCGGCATCCACTCGTGAGTCTGGAACAACATCCGCATAAGAAATGTTGTTCTTTGGAACTATCCCTCCGCAGTCACGGAATAGCTCGAGAACTCCACGGGGCAACCTCGTACACCGGGGTAATGGGGAATTGTGAGGATATCCGAAATGATCAAATGCTCGTTGCCTTACAAAGACTGTGCTTTTCCCACAGAATAAGCACACACGAGTATTTGGCTTGTCGTTCCGTTCCGTGGATACTCGTAGCCACTCGTCCCATTTGCGAGTGTCTCTTCTATTATCTGGTACCCCGTTGGATTGGGAAGAATGCTCCATGTTCTGGAACTGCACCTCCGCCGCTGCAATGAAACCGGTGACGACAACACGCACTACAAGGGCTCAAGTTACTCTTTGCACCTATAGACCGAGCAGGGGGCTTCTCATGGGGAGACCCAAGACAACGGGCCAAGCGCAAAGGAAAGTGACTTCGAGCCCGTGAACGACTCCTTATATACTCCACGGCCCGGATCGGCGATCGCACGGCCAGATCGGGCGGTCGCCTAACAACGCTGTCGCGCCATGTGAACCGGCGGTCGCCCTGGCGTTGACTTCATCCCGCTAGCTGGACCGCCGGTCGCCCTAGCCCTACCCAGTTGGACCGCCGGTCGCCTTAGCGATGACAGATTGCTCGGACGAAGAGCACTTTACTCTCCAAGTCAAATTCCATGGTCCACCGTCCACGTAGTACAGCTATTAATAACTAGAATCCCGGAGACCATGTGGCTCAAAAATGTTTGATTCGCAATAATGCTTTTCTTTTGAAAAGAAAAAAAATTAATAATAATAAAGGGAACATGCGAAGGCAAGAGAGAGAACAATAAGGACTCATATTAGAAACTAGAGTTTTAACTTCTCTTGCTCCAAATCCAAAAAATAAAGGGATGAATATTGCTCAATCCACGTTTCCTAAATAATTAAGAATGATAAAAATTGCCATGTATCAATGATGGTACCTCGGACATTGAAGGTTTTTCCTTTATGCTTATACCACATGCAATAGTGAGATTTCATTCACCAAGAATATTTAAATTGAAGAAAATCAAAAACTTCACATTCACATTCAACGTTTTTGCATACAAAATGGCAATTGCACTTAGTGTTTGGTATTGAGTACACTACTTTTCTACAATTGCTAAAAAACGTGATTAACTAACTACCAAATCATTCTTCGCTTGGGCCCCCTTCATTGTAAATTTGGCTTGGCCCCCTTCAGCATAAAACTTGGCTTGGCCCCCTTCATCAAAATGTGCCCGACCTTCCTCCATCGTTTGGTTCGGCTCCCCTTCATCCACTTCTCGGCTTTCACCCCTTTCTTCTTCCGAATCGACCGGACTATGTCCTCATCGTGATTCCTCCTTTGTAACCCCTAGGTGTTGTAAGCCCTTCTCGTGGGTTGGCCGCTGGGTAAGGAGCTCGCGGAATGTGGGGTTCTCGTTGGCTTAATTGTTTGAGGGGATTTTTAAACGTCCTCCAATCCACGTCCCTCTCGCAAAATTACCTCCGCGTACACCATTTGTGCTATGTTGTACGAAACCTCGTTGCTCACCACATGCACACCGGCGTAGAGGAACTTCCACACTTCAATGCATCGTTGCACAAATTCATCGTGATGGCAATAGTGCAAATTTGCGCACCAGCGGCGATGAAACTCGTGACGATAGTGTGAAAACAAATGGCCGATGTGGCACCAAGCAATGTACCACTTGCAAGTCTTAAGGGTCCACGGTTCCTCTACTTGCGCCCACCCCGAAAAGCCTCGTAGCGTGGGATCTATGAGAATCTTGTGAAATCTCCTTTGCATCTTTCCTTTCCTCTTGCGGTCCTTGTCTCTCGCTATCTTCCGCTCCTCGCTAGGCGTCATGGTCACCGAAATGCTAACGAAGGAAGAAAGTTTTTAAACTAACTCAAAAAAAAGTTATATCTATTCCGTGGACTAACACAGAATTTAGAAAACTCGAAAATCGGGCAGCATGTATGTGTGAAATGCACACGTGTGGCACGTGTGTGCCAATCACCGCACGCTCTAGCGCTCGAACAAGCAGGCGGCAACCAGAGGTCGACACCAGACAATGCGCAAGGCCCGACACGTGGACTCGGTGAGAAATGGCGACTGGCGGTGTCCGCGCGCGTATATGTAACCCTGGTTCTAGGGCGACCGCCGATCCAGCTGAAAGGCGAGCGTCGGTCGCCAGGGCGACCGCCGATCCAGCGGATTGGCGATCGCGGCCCACCACGGGTCTCATGACCAATGGTCAGAGGGCGCAACCTCCAAGTGGGAGGGCGCGACGTTTGCGTGGGGGCGCGACCTCTGGATCGCGCGACCGCCGATCCAGCTGGTGGGCGACCGGAGGTCACTGGGCGACCGCCGGTCCACCTGGTGATTAAGTACTAACCTTCCTCCCAAATGTGTGTGTCGAATTTTCAAAGTAGTAACGAATGTATATAATGACTTTTGGTGGCAAGTATTTGGAACCATCAAAACTAAAAACAAAAAAAAATTAAAAAAAAACATATATATATATATATATATATATATATATATATATGTGGGGCAATAATGTGATTTTAATACTTGGACTTCCTAATAATGACCCTATGAAAATGATATATAAGTAAAAAGGGAGTAGAAGGGGTGTTGATAACTTTCCTAGGTGATTCATATTGTGTAAAAATATAATATAAATCTTAGGGGCACAAAGAATGAAAGTATTTTTCCCGATTTCCAAAAATTAAATAGTCATGTGAAAGTAGGCGTTGTGCGCACATGCATACGAAAACAAAGTGGGGAATGTAATTTGAACATTTGGACTACACTAAATAAGTACATTAGTGTTAGATTTTTATAAGATTTGAAAATGCTACAAGTTTTTACTTTTGGGATAAAAATTTTACCAAGAGTATCGATTCCAATACTATGTAAGGATCCCCATCTTCACCTTTGTAGAGGGTACAAATATTGACTAATAGTAAAAACTTATAGCCTATTTATGTATATTAGTGTATCTAACACTAATCTACCTATTTAGTGTAGGTAATATGGATCATATAAAAATGATGGAACCATCAAAAATATTATAGGACAACCTGTACTATTTTTCCCAAATTAATATAGAATTTTCAAGTAAGTAGAGCTTTAAATAAAAGATAAAAAATAGTTAAATGGAGAGAAAAATATTTTAAAAAGAATTGGACTATGTAATAACTACCTTATGAACATGATGGAGCTATAAAAAGAATCGTTGGAGTAAAGGATCTATAGGTTGGATTTTGGTTGCAAGCACTTAAAAACACCAAAACTTCAAAAATAAGAAAAATTAGATAAAGGGGGTAAGAGGATAATTTAAACCCTTACACTACCTAATGATGACCCTATGGAAATGATGGTGTTATTTAGAAAATCGTGGGGATATGTCACCTATAGGTCATCATTTACTTGTAAGTCATTTGAATGAGTAGAATATTGAATGATATACGGAAAATAGATTTGTGGAAAGAGATAACGATTTTAAAACTTGTGTTGACTAAAAAAGACCTTATAAAAATTATGGAAGAACAAAATTTCCCGTAAAAGAAACGTATCTACATGTTATGATTTACTTTGACTTTGTAGGATGCTAAGTAATAGAGGAAGTTATACTAAAGGGGGGAGGAGGTGGTTTTATTATTTTCTCTAACCGTATTAAATATATTAAATCATGAAAGAAGCCACATGGAACTTGGATTTACATGGAAGGAAATACTTGGTGTTAATTTGATTCAACCTTGGCATGGTGTAGGTCTATAGGATACTTGGTGTTAACTTCATTCAAAACCTCCAAATCCCGCGCCCGCCAATACAGCGGATGGACGAACGTCGGTCGCTAGGGCGACCGCCAATCCAGCTGATGGGCGATCGTCGGTCGCTAGGGCGACCGCCGATCCAGCGAACGACTGTGACAGGGCGACCGGCGGTCTACGTGATGGGGTGCACCAAGGAGAATAGTGTCCGCGAGCCTCCGCGCACCCTCCTGCTGGGGCGACCGCCGATCCAGCAAACGACGGTGACAGGGCGACCGGCGGTCTACGTGATGGGCGCGAATATGTGCTTCCCCCCCTTTTGCTACAAATCTTTTTCTGCATATTTGAAATCATGTACGAATCATTGCCTTTCGAGGTTTTGGGGGGTTTGTAAATATATTCATTGACTCTAAATACTTGCAACTAAATCCCACCATATATTTATACGTAACTTTTACAACTTAGTTACGATTCCAAATTTTTACAAATTATTTATCATTACTTCATCGTGGATTAATACTAATCAAAGCTTTCCAAAATTCAATATCATTATATATACATATGGAATGGTATACACGACATAATTTTCTAAAAGACCACTGTCCAAAGTATCCACCAACCTACCAACATACAAACCTACCAACTTAAATAATTACGAACCTACATACCATTCTAAGAACCTTCTTTTAGATATTTCCAAATCATGCATTTCAAATAAAAATAAACAAATAAAAAGAATAAACAAGATGATTAAAATAACACCGTGCGCATATATACAAATAATAAACATAACATCGTTCAACGGGTATCTTACTAGTAAAAACATATCATATAATCAAAAAGATACATTGTATAACATCCAGCCTAGCACTTATCTCCCAACTTTCAGTTCACAAATAAAATAAAGTAAATGGATATAACCAACACACCAACGTCTTTCTAAAACTTGATTCCGCTTACTCTAATCTTCTTCCATTGTACTTTAGATTTTTTTTAGATGGTACCAGCTCCGACATTTCTCCTTTGTCTTATTTGCAATACATAGATCTTCGATCCTTGCATTTAAGAACCTCTCCTCTTCTCATGAGCACAAGTAGCTTTTTGACCAACTCCTCAGTTGTTTCATTGCGCTGTGAACTTTGACCCTCTTCTGCAATATCCACGGTTCCATCTATTCCATTGAGGACTAACTTTTCCTTGTTCCCCTTCAATCTTATTGATGCTAGGTTCACCCTTTCGATCTCACTCTCTCAAGGCATCGCATGCCGAAATGAGTTCCTTTAGCTCCTTCTCAAAATGACCTTGGTCCTTGGCTCCTTCAACCATAAAATCCTTCTCGACCCCAATCATTGACCACAAACCATTCGTCGACGCGCTTGTATCTCCTATGCACATCCTCGAAATGTTTCGTCTTCTTTATGAGCTCTTCCTCATAATCGACCTGATCTGATGCAACCAGAGCTGGGAGAACATTCGTCGCCTCCTCTTGGATCTTCTTTTTTGCATCCTTGATTACCTCTATGTCATGTTGGAGTTCAACACACTTTGCCCGTTCGTATGACAAAGCATGAAACAAATATGAATAATTCTCAAAAGCCTTGTTCAACAACTTCATGTACGAATCATCGTTTTCATTCGGGCGTTTCGCTTTGAAGACTACTTGAACTTCCTTCTCCACTCTACTTCTTCATTTCCTTCTCTTTCTCGGGTCATTCGCGTTTCCATTGGATATTCTAGAGTCCCATCCTCTACGCTAACATTTGTTTGAGGAGAGGCGCTTATAACGGGCCGAACTATAACTTCGGGTGTTCCCAAAGTACAAGCACCAAACATTGCTTCAACCTCCATGTATTCAATGCCATCCGCTTCTCCTTCTGTTCGTAGGTCCTCGATGTGCTTCACAGGTGCATCAATCACATCCAAATCTTGCACGCTTGTTTCACCCACATGAAAGTGTTCGACGCCACCAATAGAACCTTCTACAAGAGGAGTATGATGCTCCCTCTCCTTAACCTCTTCTTCATCAGAATTAGGATTTACCCAAACATACACATCATCGGCATCCCCCATCTTTCCGATGCCTTGCTGCCGTAAGTCCTTCTCGTGGGTTTTCTCTCAATGGGGCTCTTGGAATATCTTGCTTGGTTGGAAGGAAGAATTGAGGCGATTTTTTCATTGAGCTCCAATCCACCACTTTCTCCAATATTACCTCTGCATACACCATTTGAGCAATATGATACGAAACCTCGTTCTTGGTGACATTCTTGCCTTTATAAAGGAACCTCCACACTTCAATACATCGTTGCACGAATTCGTCATGCTTACAATAGTGCAGATTTGTAGCATTTAATTTCAAGTGCGTCTCATGTCGAAAGTGTGGAAACAACTTGCTGATGTGGCACCAAAGCGATGTAATTCTTCACATGTTGTCGACTCCACACACCCTCTTCGGTCTCCCACCCCGAAAAGCGCGTTGAGTGGCATCTTGGAGAATACGGTGATTCCTCTTCTCGTGTTTTTTCCTCTCTTCTTGCGTCGCTCCCAAGTACTATTTTACGTTCCGCAATTGTAGTCATTGTTACCTCCGATCACGGAGATGCCGCTATGATGTGATGTTAGATACAAAACACCAAAAATGGTGCGCCCACGTTGGCCTCCAATCGAGCAAGCAAGTGGCAACTTTGAGTCGACACCGGACAATGCGCAATTCCACGGCACGTGGGGATCGAAAAGTGACGACTACGGCCTATTACGATTGTATTTAACCTCCCGTGGCGGGCGGCGACGGTGTGTCCCGCGACATCGTTAGGGCGACCGCCGCCCGGTCAAGTTTCTTGCAAGACTCGCTCCCAGGCGACACGCCGGTCCAACCGCAGCGCGACCTCTCGGGGCGACCGCCGGTGCGGCTTGTAAGAGTTTCGATCCACCTCGGCGAGCGCGCGGGCGACCGGCACTCTGCAGGGGCGACTTCGCAAGAGCTCCCGCTCTTTTTCTTGGATCCTCTTTATGCAATATTCAAATTTTGAATTAACCGATTCAAGCATCTCCCCATTCCCCCTTCAATCCCTCATCCCCCTCATTCCCTCTCATTCCCACTCACTTCTTCCTATATCTCATTCACAATTGAAAATGATTCTCATGGTCATGGGCATTTTGCCAAGAGCGGTGACCATGATACATGAAAAAAGATTTTATTCTCATTGGATACTCTTGTGGTGTAATATGGATTTAGATCGATACAAGTTTAATCACAATTTACAAAATTATAATTTTCAACATTCTCAAAATTCTCAACATAAAATACTCATCAAATATTGGTTCCAAAAGTACCCTCGCAAATGGGTTGATAAGAATGTCCGCAAATCATTAGTCTTCTTGACTTCAAATATTTACCTTCATATAGTGGTCACTCATTTTTTCTCCAAACATATAATATGTCATGATATATCACCTTTTAATTTGGTAAGCAACTATTTCTCTCAGTGCTTTCTAGGGTATATGCACTAATCCCATTCACTTAATTGTATTTCAAGGCCTTATTATTTGACTTGCCAAAATTTTCAAATTCCTCCCCCCACTCAATTTAACCAATTTCATAATGTTATGAGCCCATAAACTCATTGCAAGGATAATCTATCAGTCGGATATTATATACGGAGATCTTATAATATATTAAAGGCTCCACTGATATAAAAAGAAACTAGAAATTGTTCTTGAATGTGATGTTAAAATAAGAGGTGCAGTTTTGTACAGAAATGGTATCTTATTTAGATGCTAGGAATTGACTACCTAGGATTACATGCTTAGATTGTAGGTATTGAATCGTTAGATTCATTAAAGTGTTTTCATGCATTGAAGAGGCTGATGCTCTATAAATGATTTCACATTTTATCAATTATTATAACTGATTAGGCACGATCTGACTTCTTAAAATATACACCATACAAAATAATATATACCATTCATGCCTACAAAGAGGACGAAAAACTCTCACCCCATCCTTCCTCCCATACATTATTATCCATTTACACATCTCTTGTCCATTTCTTAGGAATTGAATGATCATAAAATGGGAATTATGGGACCCACGATCCGAAATTCCTACCCTATGCATACATTCCTAATTCTTAAAATTAATACATTATAAACTAAAGGGCTCTTTTATTCCTCCCCCATCCAATATTCATCCTCATCTCATGATTTTCATCCTCGTAGGAGCTGCTATGAAACCTGATGCCCTCGCATTCAACATAAATAGGTGAAATAGGGCGACCGCCGATTCAGCTCATGGGCGATCGGCGGTCCAGCTTTGGGCGATCGGCGGTCCAGCTTTGGGCGATCGTCGGTCGCTAGGGCGACCGCCGGTCCAGCTTTGGGCGAACGTCGGTCGCTAGGGCGACCGCCGGTCCAGTTCATGGGCGAACGTCGGTCGCTGGGGCGATCGGCGGTCCAGATAGGGCGATAGCTGGACCAGCGGGCGACCGGCGGTGCACATTTTGTAGACCGCCGGTCGCCTTATCACTGTGCTTAAGAACGCGACGGGCAGTCCATTTTCACACTTTGCGAGTTCCTCCTTTTCGCGCATTGACTAGTATTGACTTCAGAGTTGCTGCTTGCTTGCTCGTAGAGGGACTTTGCGTTGTTCTACGAATTTTTCTTATGGAGGCACTACCCGTTGTAGCGGGCACATCCATGGTGCGCCATGACCGAGGTCGGATTGCGAAGAAGCGCAGGGACATCTTGAAGAATCCAAAGATAGTAGCGTTTAGAGGATGGGAGGAAGAGACGGGGCCGTGGTCTTTTGCCATATGTGAGAAATATGTGGAGTGGTGCCACATCAACAAGCTCTTTCCTCTTGTACATTGGCACAATATTCATCGGCACAAGAATGAAGCTAACCTCCGAGAGTGCCATCATTACGAATTCAAAGCGAGATGCATCTATGCTTGGCATATGATATACGGTAACAACCATATTTTTAAATATGAGGTTCCCTACTTTTTGGCACAAATGGCATATGCGGAAATGATTCTCGGGAAGGAGGTGCATTGGTGGACGCATCCACGTTTGCCTATACAAGAGAAGACCGAACCAATAGAGGTTGGAGAGACATCAAAGACTATTGAAGGAGATGGAATTGGAACGGTACCTATGAGTCCTAAGGCCGACGCGGAATTTTACACAACAGAAGGTCTTCTTCTGAATCCTCGGAGGATGAACACACACACGAATACGAGCTCGATGAACCAACTAGTCCTCCACTGCATTGGATTGAAGCAATATCCTTTGAGGTAAATCCATTCCGAAAAGTGGGTGGAAGATTATCCGAAGCCATGGATACTTTGATCCTTTTGCACAATTTAGGTAGAGTCACATGCATCGAATTGGATTTAGTACTGCAGAATAGAAAGGAATTGGAAGCCCTCAAAGAAAGAGCCCTTTCTACACCATACGATGTACAAGAAGAATGTCGGGAGGTTTTCGAAAAAGCTCTAGACCACATAGCTGACATGGAGACCATGCTTGTGCTACGAAAAGAGGCTAAGGAGAAGTTTTTCGAGAAGAAAAATTCAAACAGCCTTTCCGTAGAAGACTACGTAGAGTTCTGGACAGCTAAACATAATTACCTGGAAGGGGTCCTAGCTGAGAGGAGGGATAAGTTGACGGATATTGAAGAATCTATTGCTCTAGAGGTAGATAAAGAGATGCTACGCATTCGGGATTTGGCATTAGCGGGTAAGTATGGCAAGACTCCAGAGGAAGTTGACAAATTAAAGAGGCTGGTGAAATGGAGTGAAGACCAGAATGTAAAACTCGCAAAGCAACTACGTGTAGCTGAGGAGAATGCTCGATTTGAGGACGCATGAGCAGAGTGGGCTCATCGTAAAAGTAACGCAAAAGATGACATCAACATAAACGCAATCGACGTTGATTTGGAACCGCAACGATCACTTTTTTCAAAGGGCAAGGAAAAAGTTGAAGATTCTTAACGTAGAGGCGATGGACTTACAACCCCAACATTCACCAAACGATATTTGATTTACGTTATTTAGGTGTAGGGAAAGTGTACGTAATTTCTTCTATGTACTTTTTCGCATACTCTTTATATATGGAAGTTTGTTTTTACCTTTCATCATGCGTAAGTACGTGTTTGTGCATTGGTACAAGGGGTTGGGCGGGTTATATGGACTATGAAGATGTAAGATACAATAAAAGTTGACAAAGTACAATCGATAGACCACAAGCAAAGGAGCGAACCAAATACATACCATTGATTTAATCGATGCAAAAAGTAGTACAATAGGAAATGAGATACATTGTTGCGCAAAAAGCTACCACTCGATAATACTATAATGGAATATAGTCCTATATAGCTAAAACCATACGCTATGCTCGAGTGTATGGATTCACAATATCGTAATTATCATTCACTAGGCTGAGGGTTGGAGCATTCTCCAACAAGAAGTTTGCGCTTTGCACGAGTTCGATTGAATGGACCATCTGCATTTAAGATCATATCTAAAACTCTAGAGTCTTTCAAGTCCTGCAAAGTCCTTCTTGTGAGGGGACTATGTACATCCAGTAAATAGTCTAGAGCTTGAGACTGGTATCGTGGCCCCCAAGTAGACTCAGCATATTGACACTCTTCCAAATCTTCCATGGAGGCACGACCTTCACCGTCGGTTACTCTCTTCCCATATTGATTCCATCGATGTCCCATTGGATGGGGCCCCCACTTGAATGTATTAGAGCTCACATTAAAATAGCCTCCAAGGCATTGGAAGAAGAACATCCGATTACCCTCATGTTGTGGACCGTGTCCGGCAAGTATTGGAGCAACTCTTAGAATCTCGTTTGGGTCAGTCTCCCAATTCAATTGGGAGCTAGGAGTACTCTTCTCGAGATCATGTTCACCTCTACGCCAACTCCAAATAAGGTCTTTACCCCAGAATCGAACCTCGTCAGTAGTCTCAGCATTGTGTTCCCAAGAAGGCGGCATATAAGTTCTTAGATTGAACATCTCGTAGAACCGCTCGTGAAAAGGCGCTTTGCATATAGCACAACGACTTTGAGTCAAACAATGAACTAAAAGACACTGCGGATGATACATATGGACACAAGAGCCTAAAGCCCATCCACCCTCAGGTCCAAATGGATTTAGGCATATGGGACACGTAGAGTGATCCAATACAAACTGCGGAGGGTTGGGCCACAATAATGTCTTGGATTCTACATTAACATGTGCCGACATGTGGTATTTGAAATTCCACCCGGCCTTGCTCCAATCTACAACCTCTGTAGAAGTGTCATCTTGCATCTTGATGTCCATCATAGGAAGATTATCAAACAATGTATCCACACTCGGCCACGAGGTCATACCAAACGTTCGCCGACCAGCTCCACTAGTAAAATTCTTATCGATCTTCTCTAGCTCCGCTGCAACTTGTCTCCCTCTATCCACCGAAAGTATACATGCCACCTTCCAATGGTAGTAAGTGGCAGACAACTGCTCCAAACGGGCTTACAGTTGTAGCTTTTCCTTTAATAAGGAGTTGTATCCATCAGACGACATGAAAGGGGGATTACGGATAGGGGGAACAGCGGTAAAGATAAAGAATCTTGAGAATCACATCGTACATCTTCTTCTCGTTCGAGGCCCGATATATTAACAACACATGGCTGAGCTTTCACAGGACGGCGCAATGTAGGGCGTTGCGGTGACATTTCTCCAAATGCCAAGTCCTCTGTAAGGTTGAAGACAACTCTATCAACATCCGCCATGTCAGATTTCTCTACATCTCCACGAATGTTACGTGCGTGAGATAGTTCTTGCATCTTCTCGCGCATGCGTGCATATTCCACGGAAAGCTGCTCCCCTTCTTTCACCTTCTCCTCATACATTGCTCGTGTTTTTTCGAGATCCGCTTCCAATCTTGCTATGACGTCGTCTTTACTCTTCAGAAGAGCTTTGAGATCAGAAGATGAGTCAAGTTCTTCCAATGGTAAGATGCAAGTACCATGGGGCTCTACTACGGGTGGATGATTACTTGCTATTGGAGGGCGAGAGCCACCTATTTCAGGAACGCGGCCAGGTAAATTACGACGATGATCCGCATCAATCACAACGCTGGCGGGAGGAAGAGGTTGTCGAACTTGACGCACCGCCTTACGAGGCCGCGAACCATCCGAGTCATCGTCCTCTTCCGATGTAGCACTATGATGGGCAGCCTCTTCCATAGCCTTGCTAATAGACCTCATCACCGCCATGCCACCATTAGGAGCGTCAGGGAATCTTAGAATGCCTGTCGGAATGTCACTCGTTGAAGGTCGTGTTACATGCTTCCCCTCTTTGATAGTTGTCCAATCCACTCGTTTACCAAGAGCAACCTCGGCGTATACTCCACGAGCAAGAAACAATTGAACCTCGTTGCGCTCCACACATGGCATGCCATACAGGACTTGGTAAACCTCAATGCATCGTTGCTTGAAGTTTGGGCATTCGCAAAACTTAAGATTTGCCTTGTTCGTGCGCCGGTGAAAATAGTGACGAGAGAGAGGGAATTTCTTGTCAATGTGACACCATTCAATGAACGATTCGCAAGTGGCCATCGTCCACATATCTGGTTCATCTTCCCAACCTCTGAAGGCAAGCTTATTTGGATTTAGAAGCACGTGTAATCTTTTCCGTTGTGGAGCGCCCTTCCTCTTCCTCTTCTTGTCGTTCTCTTCCTTCCGAAGTTGGCCGAGAGTAGCCATGGATGAAATAGCCAAAAATGGCAAATAGTCATTACCTACCCCGCACGAGCATGCAGCCAATTCAATGGATGTAAGACAACGCGCTAGGCCAGTAAACCCAAATAACAAGTTTAGGTACGATCGGGGAATATATACGCGGGGCGACCAGAAATCAAAAGCGACCGCGGTCCAGATAGAGGTATCGCGTTGCGTGGCGACCACGGTCCAAAGAGCGACCGCCCGGTGCAGCTAATCGCGACAGCGGGAGGCAGGGCGACCGCCGATGCAGCTGTTCGCGACAGCGGGACGTAGGGCGACCGCCGGTCCAATTTGCTCGCGACAATGAGGGGGACGCAGGCGACCGCCCGGTCCAAATTGCCGCGATCATGGGGGCGTAGGGCGACCGCCGGTGCAGCTTGCGCGGCAATGAGACTGACTGGACCGCGCGGTGAAGCGATCGTAGGGCGACCGCCGGTCTCCAAGGATATATAAACCCCAACGCGCGGGTTTGTTATTACTTTTCCCCAAACCGCTACCGAATTCTCTTCCGCCCTGTGTCCTTGCTCGTCTTAATGATGCGCCTGCCGGGTCGTCTGAGGAGTTTTTGGGTTTTGTGCGCACATTGATAGCGGGGGGAGATTTTTTTGCGGTTTTTTCAAGATTTTCGACGATGACTAAATCCAAAAAGCACGGAAGGGACAACAAGCATGGGATCTGGATGCCCCCGAAACATTTGCACCAGACGTTGGAGGGGAACAACCTAGTGGAAGTGGAGGCCATAAGAGGAAGAGGAGACACCCAAAAGAAGACAGACCCGGATTCCCAACAACAGATTATACTAAGTTTGCGGAAAAAGCATGCATGGATTGGTATGAGGAAACGGAGGCTCAATTCCTAGAGCACAACTACCTCAGGAATGTTAGCACGGGCAAAGAGAGACAGAAGAAGAAATTGGCGGCCGTAATTTTGAAGGCCATGGAGGAAACGGAGAAATACCAAGATGTGGATTATTATTCGCAATACGGGTTGTGGATGGATAATACAGTTGAACAATGCATCTTCAATGTAAAGGAGTTGTGGAAGAAGCGATTTGGAACGAGGCGTCTAACACAAGAAGAGGACCAGTTCAAACGCAAGATGGATTGGTGGATACACATAATCCAAAAGCTTAGCAAGAATAAAACCCGAGGGAAGTCATGGGAAAAAACCGCTTTGCTCGCCACATTTGAACGAGACACAGGGTCGGGGGTGGTGTGGATTCCTCAAGACGCTACGATAGAAGCTCTATCAGGCCGCAATATGGAGGGAGGCCATGGACTAGTGCGGAAGGTGAAGATACTTGGAGTAGACCACGTTCCAGAAAATGTCGAGTTTGCAGCAAAGCTTTCCAAGAATATGAATCTTCAGAAGAGGAGGATAGAGACTGCTGCAGAAGCTCTTGTATGTCCTTTGAATCATCCAGGAATTATCAAGTTTTGGGCGTCACTATAAGAAAACCCTGTTTTTTGTGATGTCTTGTGTAATGTCTAATGTATTTTGTGATGTCTTACTGTCTTAAAAGATGTCTTCGAAGACGGAAGGATGTCTGTACGTCTAACGGGCACATTTTGGATTGGGGGGGCATGAAGACATCACCAAACAAAAAGATGTTGGTGAAGACATGGATGTCTTTGAAGACATCTTGATAGACATCAAACTGCCACGTTGGCAAGGGATTTTAGACCAACAAGGTAAAAACGACCAAAATTTACTGGTAGACAGGGTAAAAAGCATTTCTAATGTTAAAAGAGTAGGTGAATGGGCAGCGGTTTTCAAAAGTAGAAAAAAAAACATCACACTTTAGTTTTTTTTTTTTTTTTTTTTTTTTTTTTTTTTTCTTCTTCTTGCTAAAACATTATGTGACGTGGCAATACTGAAAATACTAATTTCAGGCTATTCTCACTATTTTTTCATTGGTCTATTTTTTTAAAAATATTAAAATATATAATTATATTCCAATAAAAAAATATTTTGTAAATTTTTATTATATTCAAATAAATTAGAATATTATAATTCTGTAATTTTTTATGATTAAAAAATATTTAAATATTAAAAAATATTATATATAAAATATAATATATATATAATATCTACAAGATAACAATGGTGCCAAAAAAAAAGTAAAAGTAATGTCGTGGATATTTAATCCTCAAAAAAACACGTGGACATAGATTAATAAAGTTATCTACAGCGCTTTATCTACATGGCAACAAAAACTCCACGTCATACCAGTTGACAAGTCATTCAACATCTAGTCGGATGTCTAACACAATGTCCAACTTACCATAACTACAGTCAAACATGAATGTCCGCATAGACATCTACTTGGATGTCTATGAAGATGTTTTGCACGACATCCTCCTAAACGTCATTTACTAAAAAGCGGCAGTACTTAAGAGTCTTTTAAAGAATAATATCAACTTTTTCTCTTACTGCTTGTCCTCCATTGGCGCGGGTCTCTGATTGGGGTAATCCTCAAATACATAAAGAAAATATAAAAAGAAAATAAAAACAATAAACAGTGTTTTTTGGCTTACTTCAAGAAGGAATTAAATATTATTGATTACTTATAGATTAGATTATTATAGTCTAATGCCAAGACTATACAATACTCTATCATTAACAACCAATATTATACAAATTAAAGCAAATTTACAAGAAATATGAATTTATGAAAGTAGTTATTTAATACAGTTTAGGAGACAATTCAAGAATAGAATTAGTATTAAGAAAGTTAGTTGGAAAGTTAGTTAGGGTAGAAATAAAAGGTAGTTGAGAGTTTAAAAGAGAGCCTATCACCATGGAAGACTATAAATAGTCTCATGATTGTAATTCCACACTTTTTCTATCAATAAAGTTTATTTGATTTGTTGTGGAAGAAACTCTAAGACTTACGATATGTGCTTTGTTGTGAAAAGAACTTTAAAGCATCTAGTATTTCATTTGTGAGGGAAAACAAAAGACCTTTTATAGTTAATGTGTTGTGATTGAAACCCTGAAGATGTCATCAGATGTTTATGATAATGTCTGCAGGGATGTCTAAGATGACGTTTATGAAAATGTCTAACATGATGTCTATGAAGATGTCGAAGATGACATCTATGACAGCATCCAGAACCATCTACAGGGATGATTTTCATTGACTTCAATGGATGAACAGAGGCGGCTAGGGTTTGCTGCCGCCGCCATAGTTAGGTCATGAGACCTTTAAGTAGAATTAGAGGCCGCACGAAGCTCATTTCTGTCTTCATTTTTTCAAAGAGTTAGTGTTTGGAGTGTAGAGGCTAAGGTTTGCTTCTTCATGTGGCTAGGGTTTGTTTCCGCCGCCATAGTTAGGTCATGAGATCTTCAAATGGAATTACAAAGCTCATTTTTGCCTTAGTTTTTCCAAAGAGTTTGTGTTTAAAGTATAGAGGATTTCGAAATTGTTTCCATTCAGTTTCAGAATGATTGTTAACTACAATAAGAGAATAGTATTTGTAGAAATCCAATAGCTCTCAAGAGTAGGTTTCCTTCTTCATGTGGCTAAGATTTGCTACTTAAGAGGTACTGGATTTCAAAAGCATCTTGTACAAGAAACCCTAGGACTTGTAGAATTTGATTTGTTGTGAAGGAAACCCTAGTACTTGTAGTATTTGATTTGTTGTAGAAGATGTCTATGATGATGTCTGCAAGATGTCTTAGAGCATGTCTATAAAGATGTCTAAATGTGTTGATGGAATTCTATTTTGGAAGGTGGGACATAAGAGGTCGGGGCAGCGAGCACGATCTGAGGCCGCGAAGTGACATGCATGCTTGTAGGTGAGTGGAATAGATGTATGTATGGATGTCTATAACGTTGTTTTTAATGATGTCTAGAAGGATGTCTGAAGAAATGTCTAAGCAGATGTTTGCAAAAATGTCTAACTGTATCGATATCTTGAGGTTAGGAAGTAAACCATCTCAACCTAGGTAGTGCAATTAAATGGAATTAAATCAGAATTTTTTTACCTTTACAAACCCTTCTTTAAATGCAGTTGATATTGGCTTATTGAATATGTGTAGCGGCGGGACATGCACATGACCATACGGGTATCGACAGCAAGCGATGGAAGTGGAGGGACTTACGGAGTTCAAATTGTGGGTGCGTAGTATATCGTAGTTGTTGACAGGCGTATTAGTAAATATTCTAGTTTGTGTTATCTGAGGTTTTAATGACCTAAGCAATGTATGTTTGATTCATACTTTTTGATGTGACAGTGTTTACAGTTGATGTTATGTGAGACGTTTGTGGATTACAAATCTGATGACTATATAAACATCTAAAAATGTCATCCTAGATGTCCTTTCATATGCCCAAATAACATCAATAGTAGCACTGTTGCAAACATCATGTCCTACGAGATGTCGCTACAAACATCCGAGCAAACATCACAAACTTAATAAGGAGATGAACGTAAAGATCATTCTACGCACTGGAAACATCTTATAAGACATAAAAATTGTCTTCTAAGATATTTTGTAAGACATTGCATACGTCTTGCAAGACATCTTGTACAACATCTAAGATGTCTTGCAAGACATTTAAGTCGTCTTAACTGATGTCTAAAACTATCATGATAAGAGCATAAAACCTCCGCAATATGCTGACGTGGCATGCCATGTCATTTTTCCAAGTCCACGTCAACTTTTCCCGCGTGCCACGTCGGATATTCCCGGGTGCCACGTCGGATTTTCCCGCGTGCCACATCGGATTTTCCCGGGTCCATGTAGGATTCTGGCGCCGCCATGTCATCTTTCGTGGGACAATGTAAAATTCCACATCATGATGAATTTCATCCCCACGTGGCACTGCCCGTTGAATTCAAGCTGATGTGTCATCTACGTGGCACCTACGTGGCACACTTTTTACCATTCCAAAATTACCTTAAGACATCTTCGATCTTAAGACATTTTCCTGTCTTTTTAGACGTCTGCTTAGACATTTGAGCTGTCTAGGATGTCTTATCGTCTATAAGACATCTGAATTAATGTCTACGATGTCTTTTTAGACATCATTTACAACATCATTAAAAACGCAGGTTTCTTATAGTGCGTTGCATACAAGGACATTCGAAGCTTACTCATATTGGTGGAATGGGGGATCACTACACGAGATGTTGAAGTTGGATGAGAAGGTCGGCGACAAACATCTTCACTGGTCGAAAGTGAAGGAAGTTCCGAGTCTCACTCAAGAGGAGGCTTTCAGAATTACCCTTTTCCGTCAGCACAGGATGAAATTAGCTTGGGGTTTAGTGTACATCATGAATCTCGTGCATAAGACAGGAGTTCTTCACAACGACCTATCCCCCTCGAACATACTATTGCATTTCCCAACTTTCGGAGGAACCAAGATTTGTATTGGAGTGTGTGACTGGGGGATGGCATCTCGTATAGTAGAACAACAGCCTTCACGTTACGGATACCAGAAGACGGAAAGAAAGAAAGAAAATATGACACGTCGATGGTGGGTGGCGCCCGAGTTGTTCTATACTTATGGACCTGAAGGTTCAGATACAAATTTGAACGTCCAGGAACTTCGACATCCAACCACGGTAGCATCAGATTCGTATGCGGTTGGCAAGCTCATCCAGCTGATTGGTGTGCATTACGAATTCGACGAAGAATTATTACCGAATTCGACGGTGCGAGATTCATTCCTAACGAAGGTGTTCTCAATGACCAGGCATGAATTAAAGGAGAGAATGACCTGTTCGGAGGTGGTGAACAGCTTGATGGCGAAACCATATGTCAAACTCCTATTTCTTTGGTTTTCTGCATTTAGCTTAAATTTTTTGAATTTTTGTTAGCATTAGGAATAAAAGGGAACTTTTCTTTTGGTTTCCTTAGTTTAGAAAGGATAGGAATGAATAAATGTATTTAGCCCCGGTTAAAATGATTTTGGAGGTTACCGGCTAGGAAGGTCAACCCGGGTATGGTAACCCTGGATCACCGGTGTCCTGGCCGGGCGCAGGTTGGGGATAATGGGCGGCGGGCCGACCCGGGCCTGCCAGCCCTAACCCTTTTCAGACGGCGGCCCCCATTTCGCGCCACCTGCTTCTCTTCCCCCTCGCGCTGTCGCTGCTCCGCGTTTTGTCGTGTTGCAGCCAGGGGTGTCGTCATCTTGCGAGCGCGGAGTGTGGTGTCGGTAAGCCAGGAGATTGAGCGCCAGGGGAGTGTACCCGCGTTGAGGAGAAGCGTGTGAGCTGCCAGCAGTCAGGGTGGAAGTGCGGGGAGCGGAAGCTATGGCGCCCAAGGAGAATGCGGCCAAGGGAAAAACTCGGAAGGAGAAGCCCTTACCCGAAGCCATCCGGGAGAGGGGAGTGCACCCGGAGATCCCCGTCAAGGCAGAGTACCGCAGGCAGCTGAAGGAAGACCTAACGAGGATGGGCTGCATCGGATTTTACAATCGACCCTGGAACCTGCAGAGGCCCGCGTTGCTGAAGGAGGTCCAGACAGGAGAGCGCACCGCCAAATTCCAGGAGGACATGGTGCGGGGGCAGCCTGACGTCTGGGAGAGGGGACTTTGGAGGATCACCTACAACCTTGCTGAATCCGAGGTGGGGTATATCACGGTGCGGGAAGATGAGGAAGTGCAGCGGAGCTTCTCCCACCCTGCACATGAGCATGACGGATTCAAGGTGGAGCATTGCCTTGATTCCAGGCTGAAGAGGGTGCTGCAGTTCCTCCTACCCATACTTACCCCGGACAGGCCTTCGAGCGTTGCCAACAAACTCGCCAAGGCTATCCTGGAATCATACGCGGGGAGGCAGGTAATTGGATGGCACATCATCCTGGAGGATGTCGTAATCCGGGCAGTGTCCAGGATAAACAATGGCAAGGGTTGCCCATTGACGCCATTTCTATTCCACCTCTACGACGCATACAACTGCCTGGAGGACGATGAGGCCGCGCAATACGCCAAGGCCTTGGAGGAGAGGCGAGCCAGGTTCCCAGGAGAGTTTCCCCCGGGGGAAGGAGCAGGACAAGCTGGGACATCAGGGCAGGCTGATCCAGCAAGACCAGGGGATACCAGCGGCGCTGCAGAAGAGGAAGGGGCAGCGGTTACTCCACCCCGGGCCCCCACCACAACCCCACCAGGAGTACAACAGGAGACCCCAACAGGGGAGTACAACCCCTTCTCCCCCATCAGTCCAGTACAGGGGAGTGGCTCAGGAGAGGAGTCACCTACCGTCAGCACCAGGGCAATGCGCCGCAGTACCAGGCAACGGCAGAGGCAGGCCTCTCAACCAACATCCCGAGGCCCCATTCACCTAAACGACTCAGATGAGGAGGACCCTGTGCGGCAAGCAACCCCTCCAGGAGAAGGATCTCCTCACGATCCGGACCAGGGGAAGGAGTTAGAGGATCCTCTGGAAAGAGAGACCCAGCCAAGGAAGAAGAGGAAGACCACCCCGGAGGTGCATCCGGAGTTGTCAGCAAGCCTATGGATGGGATCCCCTTCACCCAAGCTGAAGAAGCCTTCAAAGAGAAGGAAGGTGACCTTTGCATCGGACCGGGGAGTAGGAGAGACTCAGCCTCCAAAGAAGGTGGTACCCCTGGCCAAGGGGAAAGTGAAGCGGAGCATCCCGAAGAGGGGGTACGCGGGTCCAGGACAGGAGAGGGTGCCCAGGGAAGAAACGACTGAGGAGAGCAGCGGGTCCGAACCCGAGTCCATGGACATACCCCGGAAACCTGCAAGACCCCCATCTAACGCAGGAGAGTCCAGCACCCCCGCTCCAAGGAAGGAGACTGTCCCGGAGAGAAGGAGAGGAGCCATCCCCGGTGCACCTACTCCCCTTTTCAGGATTACCGAAGAGAACCCCCTGAACCCTATCCAGGAGACCCTGCAAATGTGTATGGAGGAGCATAAAGTGATGTACCGATCGCTCAGGGAGGTAGGGGGAGTTCTGAAGACAAATATAGTGGAGCGTTACCCCGAGCTGGTGAGAGCTATGTAGGAGCAGCGAGATGCCCTCAACAAGGAGGTGAAGGAGCTGCGAGATCAGGCAATGGATTTCTCCATCAACATCCTGACCCAGGATAAGGAGATCGAGGCGTTGAAGAAGTATGTCTCGACTCAGAATGGGTGGGCGCGGGCTAACCTCTTCGCCTTGCAGAAGACTCTGCTCACGCCGGGGGAAGCTCAGGCCAAGGCACGGTTATTTGATGCGCACCTGCAGGGTGATGGCGCGGATGCCGCGGTGCGCATGGCTGCCTTCCTGAAGAAGTATACGGCGCGGATAGAAGGTGCCCTGGAGGAGATGCGAATCCTCCTCAAGGAGATGTATGAGCGATTTCCAGGAGAGGCAGCAGCAGCCGAGGTTGCAGCAGCAGAGGCGGAGGCAACCTAGGGTGTTACGGTGCGAACAGGGGAATTGGGAGGACCGGGTGAGACTCCTGCGATGTCTACCCCAGCTGATCCAGGGGAGCAAATGGTGGAAGAAGCCCAACCTGATGTTGGGATGGCGTGGGAAGAAGAAGATGATCCAGGGGTGATGGATGAGGCCCAGCTAGTGCCCAAGGCGATGGGTGTGGACTCTGTTCTTGCAGAAGCGCAAGAAGTGCGGCCAGTAGAAGTGCCAGCCCCCGAAGCTCAACCCGAACCCAGGGTAGAGGAAGAGGTTCTCCCTGCACCAGGAGAGGTAAGAGCAGATCCACCCGGACAGGGGATAGAAGGGGCAGCTTCACCGATGGAGGAGGAGATAGCTGCTGCCCCATCAACCTTGGAGACAGAGGAGCATGTCGAACTAGGAGAAGGTGTCCCCGTGGTAATCCCACCCGAGTCGGCAGTGGATGAGCAAGCTCCTCCTCGAGAGGAAGCCGTTGCGAGTGCTCCATCCGAGTTGGGTGTAGAGGGGAAGGTGCCACTCACAGAGGGGAAGGTGCCACTTCTGGTGAGGGAGGTGCCACTCACAAAAGCGGAGGTGATTGATTGCTTACCTGGAGCAGAGGTAGACGGGGAGGCTCAGTTAGGAGGGAAGGTCACCACGGAGATCCAGCCTGAGCCGGAGTTACCATCAGTCGAGGCAGTGATGGCTGATGAACCAGGGCAGCAGGACGGCACCTCAGGAGAGGAGGTCGTTGAAGATGGGGAAGCTCGACCAGGAGAGGAGGTCGTTGTAGATGGGGAAGCTCAACCGGGAAAGGAGGTCATCGAGGGGATCCAGCCCGAACCCGAGTTACCAACAGAAGAGGCTGTGGCTGATCATCTAACCAGGGTTGAGATACTAGTGGTTGATGGGTCCGGGCAGCCGGACGGCACCCCAGGAGAAGAGGTCATAGTAGAAGGGGGAGTCACGCCAGGAGAACCAATGGGCCCACCCACTGAAGAGCCTGTCCCGGATATCACCGACCCACCTCTAAGCGAAGCCGAGCCAGGGGTAGTGAGGATACCCGAGACCCCTGTAGTGGTTCCCGAGGAAGTTGTCATGGATGAGGTTGATGCCCTCTCCGGGGGAACGGAACCCTTGGATGTGGAACCCGAGGGAGTCACGTCCAGGGGAGGATCAGGACTCAAGGAAGGCACGGGTGGCAATCTGGAGGAGCGTGGAGAACCGGAGGTGACCAGCACTCTTGTCCGAGGGGACCAGAGGAGCGAAGACAGGGGAGCGGCCAAGCGGACAGCACCTACCCTGGTTGGGTTTGAGAGGCAACCTCTCATCAAATTGACCAGGGCTAGATCTATTTAGCCGTAGGATAAGGGATAGGCATTTAGTAGTAGAATAGAGGTGTGTTCACACCGTTTTGAACTTGTATTAGCTTTTGTGTGCCTGACTGATAAGCGGTCCAGGAGAGGCCACGTGGGCCTTATCCTGTCCGGGTATTCCGTGATCCACTAAAAGCGGATCTGGAGCATGGAACCCGGAGTAGCGTAGAGATACTTAGCCAAGGAATGTTCTCATTCTTTGGGTCTCTTTTTGTATCATCATCATTCTCGAAGTATCTAGGGTTGCGGCCGCCTTTCTAAGTCTAAACCGTCTTCCTTGATGTTTTGTGTGTGTGGTGGTGTAATTGAGTCCCTTGCATTGTTTGCTTGAAGATCTGGAGTGGAGGTTAGTGTTGGTGAGATCTGTACTAGTGTCCAGGGTAAGGAGTCTTGGCAGTTAGGCACCATTACGAGTCAGTACCTTAGGTGAACAGGGGTTCCCTAATATTCCCCGGGGACAGTGGTCTAGCGCGGGGAAGTTGGTCACTGTTGCGGAGAGTGGGTCTTAGTCCTCCTACTATCCTGGATCTGTATCCAAAGTTGTCCCTTTCTACCTTCTATCCTGGTTTGGGAGTTAACGTGTGAGTAGCCATACCAACAGGGGAATATTGGCACCCTTATAGTGACCTGTACCGGGATTAACAACCCTGGTATTGAAGGGGGCCAAGTCTAACCCTGGGCGAAGTCGAACCAAGAGAAAAGAGCGTTGTGGATTTGTGTGTTGTGTTGAGTAGTGAGAGATTTGAGGAGAGAGGAAGTCAAGTGCCCTAAATCCAGCACTTTAAACTAAGGGAGAACCCTCTGATGGACAAACTGAGGTAAAACTAAACCAGCTTAGAGATATACTGGTGGACCAGGGTAGGAGGAGTCAAACTCCCCTGGAAGGAAACCAGGACAGGAGAAACAGAATTGCTAACCAGGAGATCAGCACCATCCTGGTCAAAGGAGAAGCAAGACAGGACAGTGATAGAAGCACTGTCCTGGGAAGGTTATCCTAGTCACTTTGGAGCTTAGTGAATCCCCGCGGATCGATTAATCCGGATATCACCTCTGAGGGTGTTCTTAACACTTAAAAGAACACTAAAAGGGAATATCGCTATCACGAATTACGACACCATATTATATGCTTCCACCGGAGCTTGTATTTAGAGAGGACAGTTATTAGTTTATAATATCGGTATATCTTCTTGCAATTCATAGACTCTTTTGGATGACCATCTCACGTCATTGAGTGCTCATTTAGCCATGTAATTCACATTTCATACTTGCAATATATACAATCTACTTTTTGACATATTGTTCCAAATCTAATAGATTTTTGCAACTCTTATAATTATGTTCCCTTTTTACACTAGTCACGTATGTATGTCACCACATTTTGTGTTACATGAGTTTCAAACCTCATGGTAGATGTTAGCCTTTCCTTCAGGGGTTTGTGGGTTGTTGTAATTTGTTTCATTTTGAATTCTTAATGCTTCATCTACGTTTAAAAACGTGAAAGGAAGAATTTTGGATAATGTGGGATAAAAAAATTGACTTATTCTACTCGGGGGAAGCCTCCAATGCAAGGCCAGCCTAGGCGACCACCGGTCCAGGGGCCAGAATAGGCGATCGCCGGTCCAGCGAGACCGCCGGTCGCCATGGGCGATCGTCGGTCGCTCATGGGCGATCGTCGGTCGACCATGGGCGATCGTCGGTCGACCCTGGGCGATCGTCGGTCGCAAAGGCGACCGCCGGTCCAGCCAAGGCGACCGCCGGTCTAGATGACACGACCGCCGGTCCAGTCCTACGTGGCGCGGTCGCGAACCGTATTGCTGAGCTGTACATGCCACGTGGCAGCCACGTAGGATGCAACGTGGACAGGGTAAATCCAGGGTAAAAAAAAGATTCTGTAGATTCTATTAGACATTCTGAGGCTCAATGTCTGTCTGACATGTCGTGTCTGTCTGACGTCCGTCTGTGTCTAGCAAGACAACCCTGACACGAGGGAGTGTTCGATGCTGGACATCGTCTGGACATATGACTCTTCTTGTCTGATCCATTCATGCTAACGGTATGAGGATTTCAAGGGAATCGGGTACTGGTATTCGTGATGCTGTTCATCTCTTTGATCTTGTCACGCAGACATTAGAGTGGACAAACCAAGGATTGGTCAAGTACACATGAGAGCTGAAGTAGGGTGGTTCAACCAGTGTGACCTCGTATACGAGGTTGTAGTAATGGGAGTCATATTTGCTACTATGTTGTCTTCATAATGCTCTCAAAATCTATAATCTTCTAAGTTTAGATAATTCTTTTAATTCATTATGATTAAATTGACCATTCTTTGTAATGGTGTTTTTTCGGAAGGTTTAATTTACTTAAAATAAAAATACCAACTCGGGATTCTTTAAGTGGAAGGTTTTAAGCGTCTAACGTTTTGGAGCAACTAAGGTCATATGTTAATAAAAAGTATTTTAAGACCTCTAAAAACCCAACCCAAGGAACTTTAGTTCACAATTTTTATCATCGATTATCATACTTCTCTCATGCATCAAGCTAACTCTTCAATGCACGTCAAACAGACATTATGTTTATGAGGTTTCTAAGGGTGGTTCGTACTCAAGGAAGTTTGGTCAATTAGACAGTTTCTTGTTCATGCAAACTATCTTGTATTTCTCTCTTAAGAGCAAAAGTTGGGAAACTTATCTTAAGCGGCTTTGTTCCTTCCTTGGTAGTTCCACATTCTCATGCCTATCTTTAACACCAAGTACTCCAATCTCAATCTATTACATCATTCTTAAAATAGTATATCTATGTTAGTAAGACAATTAATATTGTGAAGCAACACATAGGGTGATCAAGCCTTATGTTGATAGTTTTGTAATAAATATCAATTGACTTATAAATAAATATACATACAACTAATTATCTCGTTTTAAGAGAGGAGCTAGCTAGTCTCCAACCTCTTCTCATCCACTTATCTTATTAACACGTAACTCTCACGTGTAGTTTAAATGCTCCAAGCATTTCTATGTGAGAAGCTTCTATCTTTGCTTTCTCACTTCACAATTAATATATTTTGGCACTCGTCAGTGACCTTTAATTAAGGTAAGCCTCCAAGCTTCCTTCTAAAAAGACTCCTCTCAATTTATATGTATCCTCACATATAAATTGTACTCTCCAGTCTACTCGTCTTTCTTAGACTTTCTTTCTCTTCAGCACTCAACTTATATGTTATTATAAGACGTATGTAATTGACTTTGGATGCAAGTTGATATAAGTTGTTTCGACGCTCAAGGTATTACTTCAACTCGACTTTATCTTATAATGTACATTCAACAATCAATATTAATATTATATCTAATATTAATATTATACATAACTTATATCAAACCACATTCCATGCTTGATATCTTCACTTGGATCCTTTTGGAGTCCAATGGCTTCTAATTTCTTCACAATTGCTTCAAGTTACTCCCGGAGTAACACAATTTATATTTTATTCAATCTATTTGCAATTGAAAAATTGATTCATACAAGAGTTGCAATGATTAATTTTATATTCTATATTCTATGGAATACACGGAGAGAGGGTGTAGACAAGAATAACTTGTCTTTCAACACCTTTTACCTCTCTCAATCAAAAGGTCACCTAGTTATGTCCTTACAAATCTACCTTTCCAGTGTTTTATGTCTATTTGTCTAATTATATAATGTTCTTTCTATTTGACTTAAGTTATCATAAACCTATTCACATTCCAATGGCTATTTAACCAAAAAAATCGTCTATACACACTACATAGCCCCCTCCTTTAAAGGCTTGGCTCCTGACAAGCCATGCTTGTCTCTTGAAGGTCTTTGTCTTCAACTTGTATGGAGTTTTGTTGCGGTTTGATTGTAACTTGACTTTTCACGTTCACAATTGGATTTGTAATTTGTCATTGTTATCTTTCAACTTGTGTTTTTGGTTTCTAGTTTGTTGATTGTAATCTTTTAGAAACTTCTGTTAATCTAGTACATCTTTTTGGTTTGTTGATTGTAGTCTTTTAACGTCTTTACTTCCTTGGATGTGTACGCGTAATCTTTTCATGGATTATACTTGCTTCATCTTTGATGTTTATAAGATTAGTTTTAATTTAATGCTTTAATTATGATTATTTATGATGTCTTTTGAATTAATTGTCTTTAAACTTAGTTTTATTTGCTTACTTTCTCTCGGCAATTTTATCTAGGACATCTAATCATTCTCTCGGGAATTTTTTCAAACTTGGATAATCTTAAACCTATAGACTTTTAATAACTTAATTTTCTCTCTTAATCTTATATTTATCATGTTTTGACTTGACTTTGTCTATTTATTACTTATTTTTCATGCTTAAGACGTCTTTCATAGATTCTCTTATTTTCTCTCAAAATGTCTCACAATCGCGCATTTTCTCTTTTTCTTCACTCCTTTTCTCACATGTCTACTCATTTTCTCTCTTCCTTCCTTGACTTTATTCCTGTATTGTTGATTCCTTTATGTCGTCTTCAATCTTACCCGAAGGTTAGACCTGTTCTTCAAGCCGACGTGCAGAGGCTTCAAAACGAGTTCGCCCGAGGTTATAGGGAGGGTGATCGCGGACGACCTGTCTCGTGACGTCCACCTCCATCAATTTCAAGGCAAAATGTTTTTTGTCTATGAAGGGAATCATCGTTTGGCTGCATGGATGCGAGAGATTGCAGAGTTTCACCCAGACGATCCTTCTTGGCACATTCGGGTTGACTGCATCGTGCTTGATGCACGGGGAAGGAATGGCGTTCTCGTCAATGCCATGGCTGACGTCAATTGGTAAGTTGGTTGTCTTCCATGAAGTTCGATTTACATTTTTCTTCATTAAGCTTAACTTCTTACATCCTCATGCATATGGTTTGAATTGTAGGTCGACCGAGAACGACTTCGTGAAGAGTAGTCTTCCAGCGAAGTTACAACGAATTCGGACGTTCGGATCCATGAAACTTGAGGCTTTCAGGGACTTGATTTTGGAAGAGGCATATGTTTTTTGCCAAAAAGAGAAATCAAGGCGTACCACTTGGTATTCTCTGACAGTTGACGTATTCGTAGCATTCTTGTTCAAGGTAATAATTTTAAGTATTGATCTTCCAAATACTGCTTATGACTATGGTCAAATGTTATGTAATTTGTACTGTGTGATTTTCGTAATTCACAGAGAGAGGTTTCTCGGGCTCAAGACCTTGCTGCAAAGATTTACAAGGAGACTGTCATGGGCCAAGGCCTCGTTGATAAGCTCGGATGTTCACTCGCTATTAATTTTATAAATAGAACTTCGGCAGTAGAGCTAAAGTATAGCCTCGGCAATAGAGCTAAAGTATAGCCTCGGCAGTAGAGCTAAAGTATAGCCTCGGCAGTAGAGCTAAAGTATAGCCTCGGCAGTTGAGCCAAGAGATTAGTATATAAGGGACTCTTATTCATTGTAAACCTAAGTCTTGGATCAATATATTTCTTTTGTAGTTTTTGCTTGTTTTGACAGCTAGACTCTTACATAATCCAAGACTTCTCTTGATTTTCTGAAGGGCTTCATCCTCCCTTGTTTTTTCAAACGACAAAAGTAGGACATTGATTAGATTGAGGAACTTATCCACCCTCGTGGTGGTGATTGAAGATAGCCACAGAACCGGGACGCATTTGAAGGCTTTGCAAAGCCTGAAGAGTTGATTGAGAGGTGTTGCTTTTTGAGATGGAGAACGCCCAGATGATCGATGATGAGATCTTGCAGCAGCAGCAGCAGGCGCAAGGAGAAATTACGGCGGAAGACTATCAACAGAGATCGTGAGGTTGCGCACACACTTCAAGCTTCTCGCCAGTCGAGAAGTTGGCTATCGAGCAGTTGGTTGCACAACAGTCGCAGGTGGCTCCAGCGGCTGGACAATTCACGAGTTTAGGAGGTCCGTCTTGATCGCAGATGATGCCGCAATCGATGCAAAGAACAATATGGAGGAACCGCCATCGCATTGCGCAAGCGATTGCGGATATTTCAAAGTTTGACGGGAGTCGCAAGGGCTACCCGATATGGAAGGTCGAAGCGGATAACAAGCTTCAATTGATGGAGTATGCATTTGGTACATCTCAAGATCAAGCCGCATACTTGTTTTCGAGGATGGACGCGAAGGCGCAGATGATGGTAGTATCTTTCTACCAAAATCAACGTGGTTGCAATGCGGCGACTTTTATTCAACATCTTGACAAATTACATCGACCCGAATGCAAAGAAATACGGGCATTGAATCGGCTTCAAGCAATGAAGCAGGGTAGGGAGTCATTCGCAACATTCTTGCCCAAGTTTGAGAAGGAGCTTGGTGAGAGTCAACTTACCATGGTTCCGGATATGGTGAAGATAGGATATCTTCGCGGTGCTCTCAACTAAGAGATGCAACGCGCGATGATTGGACCTATGACGTACATCGATTATGGTATGTTTGTCCAAGCTTTGTTGGCGGTCGGCTCTCAACTTGATTGTTTGCAATATCAGAAGGGTCGTGCAGCTCCGATCGCGACATCAAATCGCGTATGGCCAGATGGAGATGAGAGTCCAAATAAGCAAGCTTCGGAGACGTCTGACTTTGGAGGAACAACAACGGTGTCGCCAAGAGGGACGCTGTTTTTTATGTTTGAAGCGAGGCCACTGTGCAAATGACTGTTCATCTAAGCAAGGTGAAGGCAATGAGAAGAAGAAGAAAGAGAGCGCGGACAAAACTTCGATAGTGCGCGCAGTGAGAAAGAAGAGCAATGTCAAGATAGAGGAGGTCAAAGAGATGGAGAGTTGTGACTCTGATGTAGAGCCGGAAAACGAGCAGCTTCCGGCATAAGACTCAGTCGGAGGCGTGGAGGCAGGTTGTCAAAGTTGAAGAATCTAGGAGACAGCTTAGACACGGGTGGTATGTATGTTGATGTTTTAATAAACTCAATTATATCTACTCGTGCTTTGTGTGATTCTGGATGCCAATGCTTTGCAACTGTGTCTGAGCAATTTGTTCGACGGAGAGGGTTGGATGCGTCATCTATTCAACCTAGATCTTTGGAGCAAGTTACGACAATGAAGAAGCGGCCTATGATTTGCCAAATTGCAAATTTTATGGCCGATATTGATGGTATGGAGGAGAGGGTTGTTCCCTATGTTATTCCAGGACAGATAGATGATATAATCTTGGGAAAAGGTTGGATGGAGCGACATGATGCAAGTGTTCGACCTGCTAAAGAAGAGGTTTGCGTTCGAAAACCTTTCAAGATGATTGTGAAGACTCGACCGATTACGTTGGAGCCAATGCAAGAGATACGTGCATCAGTAATTCAAACTTTGCAGAGAAGCGGTGAACCAGTAGAGGTTTTTAGTGCCAGCTTGATTGACATCCAGAAGGCACTACAACAGAAGGTGTATAGGGACCCGGCACAACATGCTCCTGGCTGGCTCATGCCAGTTATTGACGCTTTTAATCGACAAGATGCAAAGTCGTTGTCCCCGTATAGGAAAGGGGTTGATCACGAGATCAATCTTATTGAAGGGAAGACTAATGATGACATCCCTGCCATGCCGCTGTATCAGATGTCCAAGGATCAATTATTAGTTTTGCGCATTGATGAGACGTTAAGATCCATTGCTGCAGCCAAATATATCTCGAAGGTTGATGTAATCTCTGCGTTTCATCGGTTACGTGTGAAAGAAGGTGACGAGTGGAAGACGGCGTTCAAAACACGCTTTGGCTTATATGAGTGGTTGGTCACACCGTTTGGGTGACGGGCGCACTCGCAACTTTTCAAATATATATCAATTGGATACTTCGCGACGAATTGGATATATGCTGCTCCGCATATATTGATGACGTGGTGATCTATAGTGATACTCAAAAAGAACATCGTGATGCAGTTCTCAGGATCATCCGTAAGCTTGTTAACGCAGGGCTTCAACTTGATTTTGATAAGAGCGAGTTTGAAGCAGGCACTATTAAGTATCTTGGATATTTGGTGAAGACCGGTTGGGGTTTGCGGTGATCCAAAGAAAAACTTGAGGCAATTCGTCAATGGGAGCCGCCAACAAAAGTGAAAGGAGTTCGTGGATTTTTAGGTTTTACGCAATTATTATCGACAATTCATAGATGGATATTCTAACATTGCGAACCCTCTTACTCGACTAACGCGGAAAGATCAACCTTTCCATTGGACATCGAAATGTCAACATGCCTTTGATCGATTGAAGGAGGCATTAATTCATGCGCCGGTGCTCGTTAAATGGACTCCAGGTTTGGAAACAACCATTGAATGTGATTCCTCCTGTTATATTTGTTGGTGGCACCTTAATGCAAAAGGTGGACGGACTTTGGCATGCGGTTGCTTATTTCTTGAAGAAACACACCCAATGAGTCCAATTATCCGATTCATGACAAGGAAATGCTAGCGATTGTACATTGCATCCGCGAGTGGCGTACATTACTTGTTGGCCAACATTTTGAAGTGAGTTGAGATCATCGCAATTTGGCTTATTTTCGAAGAAGCAACATTTGAGCGAGAGGCAAATGCGTTGGGCCTACGAGTTGAATGATTTTGACTTTGAGATCGCGCACAAGCCTGGCAAGGATCAAGTTCAATCGGATGCACTTTCTCGTCGGGAACATGATCTTCCCCAACACGCAGATGATGATCAAATCATGAATCGATATCATCAGCTTTTGGACGGAGATGATGGCGCTTTGAAGGTTGTCGCTAAATCCGCATGGATCACGAGATGGTGATGCGATTCGAGAAAAAGAGGCTCCTCGCTTCTGAGTCGATAATGACCCCGCGTCCCATATGTCCATTTATTGACGCAGAGATGATTGCATTATGGGATGTTGCCCTGCAAACAAATCATCGTTATTGGAAGATGCGAAAGGCGGTTATGGATGGTGAGCGCCGACTACCTAAAGAATGGGACTTACCTATCACGATTAGTGAGTGTTCTGTAGATTCAAGTCATCGATTGCGTTGGCGTGGACGAATATGGATTCCGGCGCACGAACCTCTTCGGACGCGTTTGATCCAATCTACTCATGATTCACCACTAGCAGGACATCCAGGTCGTGAGGGTATGCGTGACTTGATTGCACGTGAATATACGTGGCCTGGGTTGACACAAGATGTTCGTTGATTTGTACGGAACTGCAACGTGTGTGGAAAATCGAAGATTTGGCGGGAGCAGAAGCAAGGGTTGCTAAAACCTTTGCCAATTCCGGCACGGATTTGGACTGAGCTCTCTATTGATTTTATTACCGGATTGGCACCAAAAACGACTGTACAAATATCATGGTTGTGACAGACCGTTTGTCCAAATCTATCATTGCTGTGCCTATGAAGACAATTCGTGCACTTGATGTGGCTCACAAACTTTTAGAGCAAGTTTTTCAAAGATCACGGATTGCCCGCAGCACAATTGTGTCGGATCGTGGTAGTCAATTTGTTAGTCCGCTTTGGGAAGTATGCAGATTGATGAAGATTACGCGTCGGTTGTCGACAGCTTTCCATCCGGAGACAGATGGTGCAACAGAGAGGGCGAATCAAGAGCTTGAAACATATCTTCGTATTTTCACGACATTTGAGCAAGAAGATTGGGCTTTTCGATTCTTGATCGCGATGATGGCGTTGAATAATCGTGTGTCGCAATCTATAGGTATGTCTGCATTTTATGACTCACGGTTATCATCATTCGGTCATGAATATTACTATACCCGAGGAGGCGGGTTCTTCGTTGTCACCGGCGGAAAAAGGACGCAAGCTTGTTGAAAGATCGGCGTAATTGAAGTGAATCGGCAACAACGGCAATGGCCATTGCGCAAGAGACTCAAGAACGCCGGTCAAATACACGACGCCGCGGTGGCGAGGATTTTCGTCCGGGTGATCGTGTGTGGTTGAAGTTGAAGAACATCAACACGTCCCGCCAATCAAGAAGCTTGATTGGATTGCTCTTCCTTATCATGTATTAGAGTGCGTAGGTACACATGCGGTTCGTTTGAATACACCGTCCAGGTATTCATCCTGCTTTTTCATGTGAGTTTAGTGAAGAAGGCAAAATGAGGATCCGTTGCCTTCCCAACTACCCTCATGATAATGAGCCCGGTGTTGTTTTGAGCAATCCCGCTTTCGGCGCATCCACTAGCGAGGGCGAGTATCTTTGTTGAAAGAGTGTTGCAACATCGACGTCGTGGCGCGGTTGGCAACTACTTGTAAAGTGGACGGGATGGCCGAGCCTACTTGGGAACTGTTTGCCAATTACAAAATGTCATGGCCTTAGACGATTACGAGCGCTTGTTGCGCGCGTCTGGTCTCGATATTCCTTGGGCACATTCTCTTGTATGACACTTGTTAATTCATCAAAGACATGAGAGGGAGGCATTTGTCATGGGCCAAGGCCTCGTTGATAAGCTCGGATGTTCACTCGCTATTAATTTTATAAATAGAACTTCGGCAGTAGAGCTAAAGTATAGCCTCGGCAATAGAGCTAAAGTATAGCCTCGGCAGTAGAGCTAAAGTATAGCCTCGGCAGTAGAGCTAAAGTATAGCCTCGGCAGTAGAGCTAAAGTATAGCCTCGGCAGTTGAGCCAAGAGATTAGTATATAAGGGACTCTTATTCATTGTAAACCTAAGTCTTGGATCAATATATTTCTTTTGTAGTTTTTGCTTGTTTTGACAGCTAGACTCTTACAGAGACCACTGCTAAAGAGAAGCAAACCGGACACGGGGTGTGGTTGGCTATGCATCATGCGCAACAAAAGACCATCAAGATCTTAAAGGGTCGAAATTTTGAGAAATTTATCGCGGTGGCTAATCCACAAAATGGCCCCAAGTTCTTCGACGAGGTACGTATAATATATTATTGCTTTCTATTTGATTACCCGTAAGATGATAATTGACGTGAGTTATGTCTTAATCAGATTACTACACACTACTCGACTTTTCCAGTACCCGAGTTGTCAATTAAGCGACTTCAAAAGATTGCTACATCTCATGTTGACCTGGAATTCAAGGCAAAGTGGCTGTCTTGGTGGAATAGCACGGATAATGAAAGACAGCTTGTGTGTTTTCCCTTGGATCGTCCAATGAAAGAGAAAACCTTTGACGCCTGGATTCAGAAGGCTTCTTTTTGGGCACAAGTATGCATGCTCTCTGATCAAACTTGTGTTTTGGGTTGTTCGAATCTCTGAAACTATATCATGCTTTAATTCTCATTTACGTGATTCACAATCGTTTTGCGGTTTGGAGTTCGAGCTCGTACAAGAGTTCAATAAGATCCTCGAAAATCACGCTATGCCTATTGTGTGGAAAGAGGACGTTCTCCCTCCATCCGCTTACGTAGAGCATTGGAGGGTGCGCCTTTGGGATCACGCATACCTTGCATATCTCGCACCAACAGCAGGCCCAAAGTTTGTCAAAGGAACCGATTTGAAGAAGTTCGAGAATGGCACGTTGATCATCAAACTCTTGGTCTATAGGTATTTTATGCTCCCCGCTTACTTATTTATTTGCTTTCTACTTGGTAATAATTGGTTTTCTAAACCATTTTGATTTTCAGGTACTTTACCCGCGAGTTGATGACCAAAGGTGCTCTTCGTTTGTCTTCTCTTCCCGAGTTTTACAAGGATGCTCGTGATAAAGACTCAAGCATAACGCATTCACTCCTCGCCAAGACGAGAGGTTCTCAACAGTAGCCCTCAAGACTGGAGCTTGGTTTTTGGACTGCTTGGCCCCGTTCGTTCCTACGGTAGAGCAAGATCTTGCAGTGTCAGTCGGCATCGTCTCTGCACCTCAAGCTCGTATCGACATTGAAGATGACAATGATGCAGGAGACTTCGTCGACGATATGCCTAACCGAGCTCCTAAAGTTGGGAAGAAACGTGCTCAAGTGCCAAAGATCACGACTGCAACCACCATGAACGCATCAATGTCTCAAGGTGGTCCTTCGTCACAAGCTGAATCTGGTCCTTCCCTTACTCAGGCAAGTGAACGTCTTGGTGACGTTGATGGCTTGCCATCCCACGCCACAAAATTTAATCGGCTTGTTCGCGGTCGCGATGTGGTGTGTCCTGACTTGTCTGAGAAAGTATCTGCTAACGTATCTACCTTGCCCATATTCCTCGAGCACGGAGACATGGGTGAGGTTTTGAACTTGAGCGACACTAATTCCCGCATGGAACCTCAGGCTGTACGCATTATGCAGCATATTCGTAAGGTAAACCCATATTCTCATAATTTCATATTGTTTTCAATGTCCCTCTTTAATCGTGGTGATTTTATGACACTAATAATTGTTATACTTTATCGTCCCGTGGTTGGAAAAGGTCGTGATAAGCCCATTCAAAACATGACTATGAAGCCCAAACATCCCGGCATTGACCTAATCATCGATGCACTGAAAACCTTACGGTGCCTCTCATCGAACCACACGTTGTACCCATGTGGAACATGCGAGATGACGATTATTTCGATAACGTGTTCGCATTTCTTCGATGCGAATCTAACGGATGATGGGGTTATACTTCTCATGCACCCAAGGGATAGGGCCATTGAACGAGAGTTGGACGAGTGCACGTATAGTTACCGATTCAAGATTGTTCGTGATCGGGTGGGGTTATAACCCACTTCGTTTGACGTCCGCGCTGTTGTCTTCGGCTGAACGGTAAATCTACAGCGTTTATATTTCTATATTGTTTTCTCCGTTCAATTTTATAGATTGTAAATAAATGTGGTTTTCTAATCGCCCGATTGGATTGTGTAGACTCAGAACTTCCACATCAAGGTCTTTGCAAGAAAGGATGCAAAGTTTGAAATAAAGAGATCGAATGGTCTATGGGGGCAGCTCGACATTCTCCCGGACGACAATGACAACTTAACCAACTTCACCCACGCCGAAGACCAGATGTTACGCCCCGATGGGAAACCGTGGCGGGGCGCTCGGGAGAAGCATCCAGATTTCATCCAATGTTTTATGACTTTTATCGAGTGCTTGACCGACGAGAACGACATCGTGTTTGATTGGAGTGTTTCTACAGGTATGTGGTTTATGTCAAGATTGCGGATAAATGTGATCAAGTGATTTATACTAACACTTGCTCGAATTGTTTTTGTATGCAGAGCTTCATTATCGCATGCAAACGAACGAATCGTTTTCTCATCGGCTTGGAGCGAGATGAGGAAATCTTTGCGACAGTCTTGAAACCGATGTTAGAGCAATCGCAAGGTCGGCTTGATGCAAGCTCATCCAGAGATCTTACAGAGGATGTGGAGCCTAGGAGGAAGAAACCACGCAAGTACATGGGTGCGTTATATCTGCTCTTTGTATTTTAACTTTTTATGACGCTTTTGTCAACGGAAATTTCTAAACTTCACTTTGGAATCTAGTCACGCAGGATTGACTCGAAGATTATCTCTCCATTTGGATCTCATTCGGAGTCCTCCATCGCCATTTGCGCTTCCCTCGTATGCTGAGCGACTTGCCGAGCAGTGGGTGGCAAGCTCCATCTCCTATTCGTGCTCAAGCCCAGCGACCAAAGTTTCCTCAGAGTGTATTGCGTTTCATAGATTTTGAAGCTGACCAATGTGATGAAGAATTTGACACGCCCCACGATAGCGACCATTCTCTTGATTACTATTGAACTTAGCCTCCCTATAGCTTTTGGCAAAAATATTCGATATTTTTGATTTCGTATGTTTTCAACTCATTTATGAGTTACTATTACTTATTTATACATCTTGGCGTATTGGTTATTTATTAAACCGTTTTAATTCTAATTACCATGTCTAAACCGCTCTAATATTTTTTTGATCACGCCAAATCAAATTTGTTGTTTGAGTGAGTCGTTGTATATAAAACTCAGTTTGTATTAAGTAAGTTTATGAGGTAATTGGGATTTTGAAACCATAATATATAAATCGAACAATTTTTTTCTTAAAAAAAAAAAAACTATTTTTAGGGGTTCCCTCGTGTACGAGGAAGCCCCCTACTTCTGACAATTATGTCACCTTCTCTCGCCCTTCACGACTTTTACTTGAGCGAGAGAAACCCTAAACCACCTAAATCCCTAAAGTGATGACGTCTGTGATGACGTCAGCCCTAACCTATTGTATAGTGTACCCAAAAACCTAAACAAATGTGACTTAAGTCCACGGGTTTGGGAGCATTTACTTCTAAACCCTATACCAATATTTCAATTTTATTTACCCTAAACCGTGGTAATAGGATACTTAATATTTGTAAACTCGGGGGGAGTTTTTTGGAAATTTTCTCAGCGCTCACCGCTCACGCCTGTGCATTCCCCAGATAACAGGTCCGGCAGGGAGGTCTGAAATTGCTATCAGTACGATTGCTAGGAAGTGCATCGTTGACGTAAGAAGCTGGATTTCAAGGTTCGCATCACAGACCAAGTACATAGGAATATTTCTCATACGCTTTCACAGTTCAGTCGTTTGTTTCTGCATTTAAAACTTTTTATACTTCTGTGCCGACACAGACTAGTTGCACACTCCAGAAGTGACAGGGCATGATATACTTAGTCTTCATGCACAGAAACGCAGGGGGGAACCATACGGAGTGACTCATGCGGTTCATAAATCTCCGAGAGTTTGAAATGTGTTGTGTCTGTGTAGTGAGCATTGTTCGAAACTGGTTTGGAAAAACCGTATTCTCAATCGTTTGTGTCGTACAGGGTGTACACGGTCTTCGAAATATGGCGCTAGGTCGGGCTACAGGTCGTCGAAGGTCCGCAACTATCTACAGAAAGAGAGTCCCCCAATTAGGCACAAAATTCCAAATTCACGGTGGCAGCCAGACCTTCAGCATGGAGCATACACTGAAGCGAGCTAATGGGGACATTGACTTTGTACCCGAAGATGGATTCGAAGACAAGGAACTCGTTCCAGGACTCCCGAATGTCATAGTGGCCGAAGAAGTGTGGCCAAGGATACGCGACGAAAATCATATGAGCCAGCTACAGAACATGTTGAAAATGCGGTTAGTGTCGAAGTTCTGGTGCGCATTCATGGATTGTATAGAGCTCATGGACCGCCATCAAATGTCAAAGTATAACAAGGTTGGTTCGTGGAGATATAAAGAAGCTCCAGGCAGGTTTCAAGTTTTTGCTTGGTTATTGGAGTCGGGTAGAATGTTGAGTAAGCACCTCCCACTTAGGGTACTTTACTGTCTTCCATTACATGTTATACTTTAAAATTCCTGTAACTACGTACACACGTAGCAACAATGAGGCTCGTTCTCCGGTTCTGCATGAGGATGGGCATGGAATTACGAGTAGATTCATTATGTTTTTCAAGTCAATAAACGAAGAGGTTACGGATGCCGTTTTTTCAGCACAGCGAACGTACTGATGTAACCTTATCTTCTAATTTCTCACCCCGTGGGAACTTCGTTCTGTCTGAATTCATGAAAACTAAGGGGCTTCCGAAAACCACCTCACGTTCGTTGTCATGTCTATCTATCCATAGTCATGTCTATCTATCCATAGCTATGATGTTACACGTTGTATGAGAAACTTCGGAATTTCCAATACTCGGAGTAATTTGTTACGAGTGCAATCGGAGTCACCCCATACAACATAATCACACGTTCACCCTACACCGTAGCCTAGGGATTACATTGATAACTTGGGAATTCCCAAATTTAACCAATTCCACTTTAGGTATGCACTCCAGTAACTGTTTTTAAGTAAAAGTAGACAGAATCACAGTAGACTAGATCCGTACTTACGGAAGAAATTTGCAACCTCATTTCTAACTCGTAATCGATATTCCATTTCGGTATAAACGCGGTTAAAAATTGATGCGAAACTTTACCGTGAGTAAATGTAAGTTTACTGCAAAACTTCATGCTTTAAGTGTTCCCATATGTCCTCTTCAAAAGTGACTATCTATGAAATTCTTGTCCTTTCTGGAGACGGGTCTCACATGGAAATAGGTCCTAAATGTAGGCTCAAGTAACTAGCTTGTACATGTGTTGCATACCTTATGTAAACCCCAAATTATCCTTAAGAGTCAAAATGGTTTCTTACTATTGTAAGATATAGCAAGCCACTCCCATGCTCCCCAACCCGTAATTAGCTTTACAGGATCCCCTAATATTTCAATGGCTTGCTAAAGGGAGGTGATATACTAAAATTGGTGATAGTAAGTGTGCTTATCTTGACACGAGGTTATGGATGCGCTTTTTATGTGTCAACTCTTGAGACATTAAGATGCTAATTATTGTAATATATTACATAGTATGTATTACCACGAAAAAAATCCTCTAAGCACTTGCTACTTGAGCATTCACCATCTTTCTTTCCTTTTTATTGATAATTCCTTCGATGATATAAAAGAAAGGTCATTAAGACTACTTATTGGTAAAGTTGAGGTCAGAGGGTACTAGTAATTTGAGTTGTCCCATGCAAATTAAGAGGGAAACTCATACCATTTTTGTAAGAAAAAGGTGAGCCTTGGTTTGAAAGATGGCAACTCATAGTTTCATTTCCTTATGCTCGTATATTTAGCAATTTTGTTTTACCAAAGCTCAAAGATTTGTCTCATACTTAGTTGGATTACAAATTCTAAACGGGGAGTAGGTCTTAGACTTTAACATTTATTTCTCATGATATTTCTCATGAGAGTAGACTAGAGGTGTTTCACACAAGATTATTCTAACAAATAAAAAAAGCCTAAGCTTGTCCCTTGTCTATGGTTCAAACAATCAACAAGGCCACATATAAGGGACAAATATTTGAGACAATCTTGAGACATTCCTTCCATTTCTTACCACTAGTCTACAAAAGGAAAATGAAGACTAGGTGTAGCCCTAGTTACCTTCTGATGGATCAATTTGTTCACAAACACTAGTAGAAAATGGTGTCCAAAATTTTTCTGGAATTACATGTCCGAAATTACATAGAACCGCTTGTTTTTCTCCATAACTTTATGTCCTTCAATCAATTATTACAATTTTAAATTTTCATCATAGTTTTAGTGATTCACTACTAGTGTGGGTTGATTTACTACACTCATAAAAATCTACAAAATATTGGTAGTTGTGTTGATCAACTTGAGGATACAAAGTTATAGGAAAAATCAGGTGGCGTAATTCCACACATGTTATTAGGAACAAATTCTGGACCCCATTTTCTACTAGTGAAACCAAAATACTCACGACACAACTCAAGAAGAGCTTCTTGGGTAAAATCTTTCAAATTGGGGCCCGTGGATTTTCTACATATGCTTAGTTGCTTACTTCTTACTACAAAAGTCACTAACTCTTTGCCCCTTCACCAAATCAATTCTTGTGGTAAATTGTTGATTGACCGAGATAGAAAAATTTCCATGATCATGTTTGAAGCAACATACTGTTTGCTAAAATCCTGCAGAATTTCATAAATCGTTAATGTCTGTATGCAACAAAATTCAAAACAGGATTTTTTTTTTTTTTTTTTTTTTAAAGTATCACAAATATTTTGTGCTTTATCATCTAATCTCAAGACAGCCATCATGAAACGTTGAAGTACTTAGCCCAAGATAACTTAATTTCACAATTTTTTTGAGAAACCCTAATCTTATAATTTTCACTAGATATTGCCATTTTCATGACATTGAAATGAAAAGGAAAGAATTTTCAACAAAGAAAGCAAAGAATTTTCAACCAATTGAAAAGCAAAGGAAAGGGTTATAACACAAGATTCAAGGTTGTCATACCGGGCGGGCACGCCGCCCGCCCGTCCGTCCGCCTTGTCCGTCTGATTGAGTTGTGGCTCGCCCGGTAGGGTCAAACGGCTGTTGACTTTTAGTTTAGGTAAAAAAACGACGACGTGGCAAGGGTTTCATTTTGCGTGATTCTTTCTTTTTTTTCTAGTGATTGAAAAATCTGATCTTAGTATCTACTAGTACAGTAGTTGTTTGCTAGTTGTAGAGTAAACTTCTTTTTTCTCCATTAGTCACACTTTTGACTACCCAACCTTAAAGTGACTAGCAGGAGCTTTAACTTAGACTTGTCGGGGCAGTTTCAAGAAAAAACCCCTTAGCAGCTCGCGACCATGCACAGTTCAACTCAAGAACCAGATCTCGTTTAATTCTTTGTTCACAGATTGTCTTGTCGGTTGGCATCCATCGTCCATATACGTCTAGCAATAGTTTGAAGCTTAGAAGCAAAGTTAGGTGATCTTGCGTGAATGTGTAAGAACGATTTAAAGTGTAAGGAAATTTGTTCAGGTAGAGTCGTAAGGAGGGTCGAAGAAATTTTTTAGCAATCTACAGGGACAGCGTGCCGAAGAAATTTGCGGTGCCTAGAAGAAATCCAACAACCTCCACTAGACTAGCTATGATAGAGCTTAGAACCAACCTTTTAGTTAAGATCAATGGAAAGAGAGCGAGAGAATACAAATAATCAAAGCTTATAAACAAGTAGACCAATGCTGCTTGAAAAAGATAATGCCTTTTCTCAAAGGCCTTTCTTTAATGCCTCAAAGTCACTTATCAACCACACGTTTCTTCCACACATAACTTCCACACTTATCTACATATTCACCACACTTATCTACCTATCCACTACACTTATCAACCTATTCACCACACATATCCTCTACACTTATCTACCTATCCACTACACATATTCATCACACACTATCCAGCATACTTATCTTCCTGTATACCATACATATTCACCAAATTTATTCAACTTATCCCTTACTCATTTTATCCACTATTAATTATTAAACTTAGTTTGCTCTAATCACTACGAGCAATCTAATTTTCAATACCTCTAATAGATCCAAATCTAAATCTACAGATCAAGATCTAGATTCAAAATTACTTATACATCTGAAAGTAACCACGTCAACACTATACCAGGACCATGTATGCGTGCCACCAGCTCTCGGCAGTCCCTCGAACTCGCTCTCGGCAATCCCTTGAACTCGCTCTCGACGAACTTAACAATCATTGGATTTACGGGGAACAACGCAACCTGAAGAGAACAATTGAGCAGACACCAGTAGACAAGGACCCGTCGGCAAAAATCAATTCCACCCCAAATTTTGACCATAAAGGCGCTAAGTCTCTTTCTCGACCCCAACTAACCCAGGGCAATGGTAAGCTTGGGGTATCACTTTTTGGACACACTAATTAGGTTATTTTTATTGAAAGCCTCCAAAGTTTGTCTAATTTAGTCATTTTAATCAAGTAAAAAGACTCTAAAATAGAAAATAAAATATCATGCACCTCACTGAAATCAGAGTATATATGCCTATAGATTTTCTTTTAGATTTTTAATTTTTTTTGGATCCATTCATAGATGAGGGAAAAAGTGTTGAATTTGGGGATTTGCAGGCATTATAGTGCACAATGAATTAATTTTTTTTTATTAAATAAATTATTTTGTATTCTATACAAGAAGATGTAGGTCATATTCAAAAATTATATTAAAATAAAAATGGTTGATATTCCATTTGCTTGATTCTATGGCTTTTAGGTTATTGGGACATGACTTACTTTTTCAACTAAAAAGTCAAATAAAATTACTTCAAAATATTTTTTTTAATTTTTAATTTTTTTTCTTGATACATTATAAGTATAGACAACTAAAACCACATCTAATGAAGTCTTATTGTATTACAGTTTAAAAATGGATATGTTTGTCACACCAGCATAGAGTGCAATTGTTCATGGGACAACCTTTTTGGGTACCCCAACCAGACTATCACCCCCCAACCCTATACCACTACATGGGCAGCACACAAAGACTGATGTATACTTTAGAAGGATCCATTTTTCATAAAACGACCATACGGATGGATCAAGGTATTGTAATGCAAAGAGTGAGGACTTTGCAGGACATCCTAACCGCTGCCAATGATATCAGCCGGGAGCTAGGAATATATCCTAGGAGTGTCACGAGACTATACGTCAGACACTAGCTGCGCCCATAATATCTTGATGAGTATACTTATTATCTAACCCTTCCATTGGATTGTTAACACCACGGAATACTAAGGAAGGCATAGCTAAGGAACGCCCCTTAGGGTGGGAAGTACTCCTGTAACTTTAAGGAGAACCCCACATTCCATGACGAACTAACGACACTGTAGACAGAATGTTGTTCTCCTACCCTCGTTCCCTTCGACAGAACGTTGTTCTCCTACCTTCGTTCCCTCCGGCCTTACACATGACCAGGACTTGCTCTTCTTCCCCTCCCTTTGGTCTCAGACATCTCCAGCCGCTCCTTGACCTAGACTAACGGGCACACTCGCCCAACCAGAGGCGTTGCTAAGGGTTGTTTGGACTTACATCTATAACATTCACATCCCTACATGGTGACCATGGTGGTACTTGACTCCTTAACAATCAAGTTTAATTACCGGATGGTGCTCAGTTGATCTTACCTCAGACACGCCAAGGTTATACATAATTGAGGCAATAATGAGGTGCAGATTATGGACAAACAGGGGAATGAAGAACAACAAAGAGTTGGGGTATGAGGCGATCACATCACATGCCCTAGTCTATTAACATGCCCTAGTCTATTAGCATACCCTAGTCTATTATAACTTCGTAGAAGAAATAATAGATGAGGAGGTAATAGATGAGGAGGAGACCATACGTCTGGCATCCGACCATCCGACCTCGATCTTCATCTACTGCTAGGTGCTAGGTACCATTGAGTGGAATCTGCTAGCGGCCGACCATATGGTAGTCCGACCAGTGAAGACTAAGGTAGACTCACCAAGGAAACGGTCAGTAGACCTACCAGTGGCATCTCTAGTCGACCAGCCAGTAAAGACTACAGTGGACCCTGCAGTCAACACCGCACGTGAACACCCAGTGACGGAGTTGATCCGACCTCAGCATCATTCTGGAGATTCGTCACACGCCAAGTGCAATGCCGCTCGATGAGACACCTCTGTCGCGGATTCCACTATGAGGTTTAAGATAGGTCCTAATTTAATCATGGCGACACAAGAGCCATAATTGATCTGTTGGATCCTAGCAATCACGTTTAATAATGGGGCCGGCTGCAGCAAGGACTGGTTCCTAATTTATGCCCTAGCTAGCTCTACCATGCGATCCTCGAGAAGGTCTGATTACGCGAGGGCTCGGTACTCTTGCGGCCTATGTAATTTGGAACCTTTGAAACCCACTTTGATCTCGACATTGACCCAGTAAAAAGCAGATATTGTTCACTACCACTCGGCTCTGGCTGTGCGATGGAACACTGTATTCGTTGGTTCATGTTGTTTATTCAATTGATTAACAACGGTACATCCATTGGTAAGGAGAGAAAGACTTTGTACGCATCATTACCAGATGCGAATGGGCATGGCCTTAGATCTCGAGGCCTTGATGTGCGGAACAGTCATGATCTTGGTGTAATTGAGTGGTCTAAAGGTACTGCTGCTGCAGGATTTCATACTGTTGTTTTCTCGAAGCAATCAATCTACCAACACAACATGAACTAAAGCAGAACTTGCTTGACGATTCAGGATTTCTTAACGACTATATGCATGGAGTTGGAGTGTGCTGTAATGAGTCGTGGCAATTCGTACTTAATGCAGAGCTATGTGCGACTAATACACCGATTAGTTCAAAGATAGACGAAGTGACTGAGCGACTGCCTCCATGTCCCATACCATCAGGTAAATCTTGAGCTCTTCCAGCCATTGAAATAGCTTGGGATGCAACGATTTCATCACTTACCTGGGCGGGTCCATCCTTGATCAAGAAGGTGAATGGCCTAGGGCGACTGTCTCTATTGCACTACGGACATGGGAGTCCTAGTATCTTCCCACGGGAGGCATACACGTGATAATTTTGTGCCAGCGGGGGCTCGCGTTCGCGCGGCCCTTACCAAATTCTAAACTGAAACTGCTAAGTCTAGGACCCGACTGTGACGGGGTCATCAAAACATCGTTTCCGGCGCTGTACTGCGCGAGGCAGTTTGCGCTGTTGCATGACGTCCGACACCTTTGTACAACATTTTCTATTAATGTCATCACAGGTCCCTCAAGTTCTTGAGAAATGAAAGAAACAGTAGAACCGGGTGCTACTTCCGTTGCAATGATAATGGCATTGCACGTTGAAAGTGATAGAGAATGTGAAAGCTGAGATTGAGGGAAAGGCATACCAAGAGAGATTCAACGAGACAGCGAGCCGAGGTGCTACATTTGCTCCATACGCATTGCTGATTCCAGTCGCTCCTGATGTGTTTAAGTCCACCGCGCGTCGACATCGCAACCACGTAACAGGGTGCTCAGTAATGAACGAACCCTTCTTTCGCCTTATACTTAAGAACACCATTCGTTGGGTATACTTACCGGCATACCTCAATATTTGGACTGCCTCTCTCCGGGATCCATCAACTCAATTTTGAAACTCGAAACGACCGAGAGCACAAAGCTATGCAGTCGAAACTTCCGAGCGCTGCCATCATGTGGAAGTAACTTTCTGCTTGTGGAGATTGCAAACTGTCCGTGTTCTGTTTGTGTGGTATATGTGACTCACTTTTCTACGAAATGTAGCATTTCGAGGCGGCCAAAATACCTGTTGCATGCAATCTGAGAAGCCCCAGAATCGTCTCCAGATGCTGGAAGGACGGTTGCTGGCCTTGAGACAGTTTCGTGCTCTCTCGATTCTCACTTAAGTGTGCGGATCGACACAGTGATCAGCAGAAATTGTTCTCTACAAAGACGTATTAGATAGAAGTCTTACCATCACTGCATGCTCGAAAGTCCAGATAGCTGACAATGCATGCAGCCGTAATCAATGTGTGAAACTTGCTTGATCACCAAGTCGTTGAAAACTGCCATGTGCAGAGCTCACAAGAGTTGGTATAAGGTGCTATGTGTCTCTCTAATCGACACAGCCATTCTATAAGTCCCACATTAAGTTGTGGATGATGCTTTGTCTCGGGCATTGAAATACCCCGAAGTGCGACATTTTCGTCACTTACCTGGGCGGGGTCGATCCGTGATCTGGAAGGCGGATGGCCTACATGAACCCGCCCCATTGCACCACGGGCCGGGTGAGTGTAGTATCTTCCTAAGGGAGGCATGCACGTCATAATTTGTGGCAGCAGGCGCTCGCGTTCGCGCGGCCCCTACCATTTCCAATACAAATCGGCAATAGTTTCTTGTACTCCTTACGAGAATTGCATCATAACCAAGTCCCTCTCATGATTCAGAAATCGATGCAGAACGCACTACCACCATCTCTGAAACAATGTGATATTTGCAAACAATTCGTGTAAGTTGTTATATATGTTAGTGATACACTTGCATGAGAAGAATGCTTCGAGAGGAGGCTGAAAGACAGGTATTTCTCGCAACCTGAGATTTCCCGAAAATTCTTTTCCAGATTCTAGACGGATACTGAGATTCGTCGTGGTTGCTCTCCTGCGGAGAACGCATTCCACCTCAAAATTTGCTGATTTACAATTAGCAGAATCTGTACTTTAAGCACTCATACTAGATAGAATTGTTACCATCACCGCAAGCAGGAAAGCGTAGGCAGCTGATAGAGTCAATGGGCGGTGATGGTAACCAGCTGAAGGTATAGCTGATAGCGCACTTGGGTGCATTTTGAAGGTGATGAGGAAGTGCAAGTTTAGATTGAGAAAGACTCATCAAGCGATGTAGAGCAAAGAACAGAAGTTTATATATGCCCCTTACGCATTGCTTCGTTCAAATCCACGCGCTGTGAAAAAATTCCAGCTCACTCCGTCTCCCTCTTGACATCCGGGTGCTCTGCACAGAACGAACTATTCTTTCGCCTTTTACTAAAGAATACCGTGAGCTGGGCACATCCACCGGGATATTTCAATTTCTGGACCGCCCCTTGACGGGGACCATCAACTAAAAACCTATATCGGACTTCGCAGTTTCACCGAGCAAGAGTAGCTACTGCAATTCCTGCAATATGGTTTTCTAATCAGGCCAAGAATCTGCTTGTGTATCAGTACAACGCACGATCGAAGTTTGAAATCTCGGATAGGGAGCTGGATCTTTAGGAGTTTTGGAAGGTTAAATTATAAGAAAATCTTTTTCGGCGAATGTGAGGGACCATAGTCCATCTTCACGAACAAGGCAACAAAGAAGGCTTGAGGAAAACCACTCTTACTTATTGTGAATGATCAATCAGGTCTTCATAAGTCACTCAGAACTCATCACGATAGTACAAATTCGTGATTTGCTGATTTGTCACAAAAGAGAATGATACATTGTAAGAATGTAGACGATCATGATGCATGACCTTCTCATCACCAGACTGAGGCGTAAGATCCTGGGAATCTGATCCGACAGATTTGAATAGGCGTACTTTGAGCACATGAGGATTCTGCTGACGCCATAATTCGGCGGTATGTGCTCTCACAATAGCTGAAGTGCAACACACAAAGTGTGAAGGTTGATAGAACAATGATAAGTCCCATGGCTTTGGGTGGATCATGAATTATCTCAAACAGACAAATAGCCCCCGATGCGCATTCATTGACACTTACCTGAGCGCGGCCGATCCATGATCAAGGAGGGTGGATGGTTTCGAGAGCCTGCCCATTGCACCACGGGCCGGGTGACCGTAGTATCCTCCTACGGGAGGTATACACGTTATAATTTGTTGCAGCGAGGGCTCGCGTTCGCGCGGCCCCCACGCAACTCAAACCTGAAACTGCAAGCTGGTAGCGCTTCTTAAAAATCCGTCTCTCAGACTCAACCATCTGAAAACAGCACGATCCTCAGACAGACTATGATGAGTGCATCAGAACTAAGTGTACATCCATGCAACTTGATGATGTAAATGCCGCAAAAGCCATCGTTGCATTTTCTGCAAGGTATTAGTACGGGAAACTGGTTGGAGTCGGTGATGGAATGTGCAAGTTGAGATTGAGAGACGCACGTCAGGCGCAGAAGAGTGAGTCACCGAAGGAGCAGGAAATTATAGTTGCCCCATGCGCATTGCACCTTCCATTCATCCTGGTTGTATCTAAATTGAGCGCATGCGCGCAGGTGGTTCAGAAGCCGAGTGCTCAGCTTAGAGCGAATTACTCTTTTGCCTTTTACTAAAGAATACCGTGCGTTGAGTGTACTCATCAGCATATCCCATTTTTTGGACTGCTCCCTCACAGGGGCCCATCAAGTAACACTGAAACCGAACCTCAGTCTCGACCAGCTGGTATATAACGTAGACAAACCTCGATCAAGTCTATATAATTATGACCCTCTAGAAACAGGTCATGATCCTAGTACTTGTGTCCAGCAATGCATGGAATATTATGGTCTCTCCAGTTTTTATGGCTGAAACGTCGGGAGTTTCAGCAATTTTACTGATGAGGCAGTCCATTCATTGAAGGCCCTTTTCGGAAGAATTAGAGAATACAGTAACCAGTAACTAATATACAAGGCCTGCGGCCGAGTTTCCAAATGATGGACAGAGGGAACTGTCTACCGGTCAACCCAAAACGCTGCTTGAGATGCCAAGTCAGCTGCGGTCTGAAGATCATGGGGGAGGTTTCTGTCCTCCGGTGATGCCACTACTTAGCTCATGTGAGGCAATCCAGGGGCCATTGTTTACCTTAGCAAACAAGACAACGACATTTGCTTGAAAGTCGCGGAAACCGACTGGAAGTTATCGTAAACTCAATGTGCTGATGGAATAGTCCAAGTGCGTATCGTAGTTGCCAATTCTGTGCAATGTGCATAACCGAATGCACCTCAAGAAAACAACAGGCTCGAAGATGACCCATAGCTTTAGGTGGATCGTGAGTTGTCACAGGCATCCAAATTGCCCGAGGTGCGACGTTTTCGTTACTTACCTGGGCGGGGTCTATCCATGATCCTGAAGGTGGATGGCCTGCACGAATCTACCCCATTGCACTACGGGCCGGATGAGTGTAGTATCTTCCTGCGGGAGGCATACACGTCATAATTTGTGGCAGCAGGGGCTCGCGTTCGCGCGGCCCCTACCATTTCCAAATCTAATCTGCAAAAGTCTCGTTCCCTCTAAAATATCTCATGCCTCACACAGAGGTGCACAATGGATGCTGAATTGCACTGTCACAAACACTGTCAAATCACTGATTGCAGACTCTACAGTGTCTTCGAAAACATGCTGAGTCAGTTGGCCTTTTAGAGAGTGCACTGCATTCACCGGAAGTGTTGAAGGTGATGGAATCTGCAGGTTGAGATCGAGAGACGCGGGAGAGAGTCTGAAAATGATGAGTAAAGTTGCCCCATACGTATTGCAGAGTCCATTTTCCTTGGCTGTGTATAAGCTTCAGCGCTTTAGCGCAGTAATCAGTACGAAGTCGGGTGCTCAGCGCAGAGCGAACTATTCTTTCGCCTTTTACTAAAGATTACCGTGCGCTGGGTACACTTACCGGCACACCCCTTTTTTTGGACTGCCCCTCATCGGGGCCCATCAATCTAATCCTGATATCAGACTGGATACTTTCTCTTGTCCCTCAGTACATTCCTGTTTGTCTTAAAAGTAAGCCACCCCTCACTAATGAACAATTCATAGATTCATTACTCGAAATTGAGTGACAATCTTACAAGCCTTCCAGAAAATCCTGTTTGCTTTTCGTACATGTCAATTGTTCTGGAGTTTGATATTACTTCCACAAATCTAGGTATTCACAGTATTGAGTAAACCCCCGAGAAAAGAGAGGGTCCTTTGGCTTCATGGTTCACAAGGCATTCGTCACTCACAGAGACGGAGATCGTCACTGTGTCGCATAATCTAGAATATGCAAGTTCTACAATCCATAAGTCTCTGGTTCTTGGTAACTCGTTTGACTCCATATGGTGGCGGCAGCTTGCGGCCGCCCCGACGGAAACTTCCGGAAATCATCCGAGAGTGAGGAAACGGAGTACGCTAAGAAGAGCAGCCCCGACAGCACCATCATTCCAAGCAGCACCAAATACAACTGCCATTCTGCTTCATCACATACCACTTCCTACTTTAGCCTCTCCACCACAAATGCATCACCTTTAAACAAAAACGACCGAAAGAATTTTACCTGTCCATTCCGACTTCAACCGGCTAACACGAGCACTTGTGTCTGCTCCCAGCGATAGCACTGACCTGCAAAGTCATCGGGGTTTCAATACCAATCTTGCTTGACCCCTAAATGCAAATCCTCGATGCATAGATGTCAAAACGGACTCTTCATACTTCAGGCCTAATAAACCTCAATTCATGCATTCTTCGGTACATTTAACCGTAGGGTCTTGCCAAGACGGACTCTTCTACTTCAAGCCTAATAGATCTCAATTCATGCGTTATTTAGTACATGCAATCGTAGGATCTTAAAGTTTACTTATTATACTACTCACAGACCAAGATTGAACCATTGATTCTTCTTCACTTCTGAGAGCAAAGTGGAATAAAGACCTAGAAGCCAATTCTGGGTATCTCTGGGTGAAGAATCTGAAAAGAGTAGGAAGCTACCTTCCGTTTCTGGAGAATTCCAACGTCGTGACAGAAGCAACGTGAGCACTTCCAATAACCTGAGTTGCTTCCATTTTTCTCACTAAAATTACAACCAAGTCGCCTCCAGCAGTTCCCCTGAACATCCATCCATCCAAAGCTCAGCTTTTATTACAACTTCCTGAAGTAAAGAACAGTGATGAGTTCAAAAGGCGTGTTCTTACAAGCACAATGATTTGCCGTCGCGAGTAACAGCAAGCGATGTGATCGGAGCTTCAGTTAACTTTTTAGAGCCGATTTTGCTCCAATTCATCATGTTCCAAACTCCAATGTATCCTCCCCTACCTGCGAGAGAGGGACAATGACTCATGTCGAACCCTGTTTGGCCATTCAGAAAATTACAAAGCAAGAAGCTTCCAGCTTACCATTCGTTACTGAAACAAATAAGAAAGCTTGTGCGCCATCACGAGAAAATCTGCAGTACCCGAATTTCTCATCCTGCCAAAGCCAGAACCTCGTCAGAAACCACCATGCAAGCAAAGAGCAGTACTGAAGATATTCAATGAAAAATGGTGTTGTACCTTCTCTCTTTGCAATTGAGCTATGGATTCTCCCTTCGTAATATCCCACACACGACATGCACTGTCTTCCGCTGTCGATGCTAAATACGCTGAATCCATGCTGGGGAGCAACAAACACACGGTCACAAAACATTCCTTGATAATAACACACTCAAAAGCTACTCAAAAGCCTAACCTGATATCGATATCTTGGATTGAACGATGAGCACGAGGTTCATCCAGTACGAGTTGCGAACTCGGCCAAGCGAAAACTCGAAGGTGACCATCCTGCAAAGTTCAACAACAATGTTAACGACATGTTGTGATACTCCATCACCATACAAAAGTAGGACAGTACCTTGCCACCGGTGGCTAACAGAGAGCCATCTAAACTGAAACGAATGCAGCTTTGAACTCCAATCCCTTGCAGAAGTGGAAGCTCCCGCTCGGAAGCTTTCAGCTTCCACGGACCCTTCGGATTTATCTCGTAGAATCTGCAAACAGGGCAAATCAGCAGTGATCGTGATAGTAAAGAAAACGAATACCAGTAAATGCAAATGGAGCCTTACTTGGAAGTGTTGGCAAATGAACAGAGAACTCCATCGCCGCTTGGATGCACTGCCAGTTGCAAGGGACGACCATCTGGCGTCTCGATCGCATGAACCTGCACCAGCATTGGAATTGAAAACTCGAATTGCAAAACCCTAGTTGTCCGGACATGCATTGACTAGGGGTGGCATTGATAAGGGGAATACTTACAGTGTGGACAAAAGGAAAGTCATACTCCCGGACGGTGATCGAATCCTCGCGACCCAAGAGCACGAAGGGCGACGAGGAATTCTGCGTCACATGATCGTGATGAGGCGGCGCCCATGCTCCACAAATGGCGCCCGTCTCTTCTTCTTCATTCCTCGTTCGATAGAAGGTCGTCACCCGCCTTTGTCCGCTCATCTCTCTCTCTCTCACTCTCTCTGGAATGTGAAAGTGAGAAAGTGAGAATCACACAAGACCTTCTTCATTGATGAAGCTCCATTGTTTGTATCTGTTGCCGGCCTCTGTTCTGTCTGTGAATCGCCAGGTGGGTTGTGGAGCAGATTCCGAGACTGAATAGGATGACTTTCCAATTCAGTTTGATTAATCAAATGTGGAGGTGCAAATCGAGGAAACTGGATCGAATATCCGAATTGGATTCCTCCGTCGATTGTCGGGCCACCTCCTCGTCTTCCGAGGAGAGTCGGGCTGTGTGAAACCGCCATCTATCGGGGACCAGATTCGGGGACCAGATTCGGGAACCAATTTCGGAAACCAAGCTCGGGAACCAATTTGGGGAACGAGTGTTTCGTGGTTTCGTGTTTCACTGGAATTGAGCGTAATTTAATCGTTCTTGTGTCTTCAAGAAATACTTGAATCTGGATCGATGTGTTACAAGTACCAGTTATTTTGATTAAGCCGGTAAAACAACTACATTTTTATGGAGGGCATTGGCCCGACAATCGACTGCGCCTGTGGGATTCCAACCAGTAAAGTTGAAGAATGCACCAACATCCAATCCCTGGATGATGTACAATACCCCTGAATTCTTAAGCACTCTCTTTATCATTCTCATCCACCCGAACAAATTAAAGAGTACTGTTAACGCTCCTCCCTAAGACCTACTCTGAAACTGAAAATTTATAGTGTAGATTTGTCGTAGAAAAACTGGTTATAACGAACACTTGGTTTTTCCACTACACTAAAAATTATATTTAGTGTTGGCAACACTAAACACGAACAACAACACCAATTGTCAACAAGGGTAGAATTGTAGCAACTCTAATTGTCGATTCCAACACCAATTGTGAACAATAGTAACAATTAAAGAATTGAAAAATTAAGAAGTTGACATTTAGTGTTAGATTTTGCTTTGGTGTTAGCCAACTTGCAACTTTGGTGACTAAAAGGGAGGCTGCCATTAAGATATGGTGGTCCCCCAATACACTATTGTCTACAAGTTGACTATAAAAGGGAGGTTGCCATTAAGAAGGGGTGGCCCCCCAATACACTAATTGTCTACAAGTTGACTAATAGTGTTGGAGCATGATGGTGGGTACTACACTAATTGTCATCCAACACTAAATATAATTTTTAGTGTAGTGTAACAAGGGGCACAAGGGGCACAGAATTTTAATCATGACATGCCATGAAGTTATGCAAAGTCTTGATTTGAAATTTTTAAAAATTGCAAAGAAGTTACCATGTAGGATTGCATTATCCATTCCAATACCCAGTCTAGAAACTTTTGGCCAATCAACCGACAAAATATCCGAGGAAAGCTTTTTCACAGACTGAGAATTTCTTCTAAAAGTAAATGATTGAATATTGTTCATTTTACAATTCCAGAACTGATTTATTTAAGAATAAACAATCACAGCTCAAAATCCTTAATATTTGGACCCATCTAATGACGTAGAGGGCATTGGTCCTTCCAACTTGTAACGCAAGCAAGATCTATTTGTCAACATTTAAATATTTTACAATCGAAACAGAAAATAAATACTGTACTCAAGTGACGAGTGGAGCACACTGGAAGAAAGTACCAAACCAGCTTGGTCCTTTTCGTAGTTCACTTTCCATCGAGGCCTTCCACTTCGGCAGGCAACAAACAAGCAAAGTACATGAAGTAGAACAAACGCTAACTAACTACAGTGTACTTGCCAATTGAAGCGGTGCCAGGACGGCCTGGTAACAACCAACCTCGTACTTGAGCTCCTTCACAACAGCAGTTCCAACTCCTGAAGAATGACAAAACTCCGACGTGGGAACAGGGTTGGGTTCCGAGTTCGTATCACGATTTGTGATACCATTCAATTTTGAGAAAAAATGCTTGAAATTTGAAGATTTCGAGTTGTTAGTTGGCTCCTCCGCTTGAGCTGTGTTTAGCCCCTCCGTGAGAAGTTCTGTTGCAAACCTACAAGATTCAAATTGTCTTCAGTTAGACCTCGTCCCAATGAGTAGAGGCTTGCTTTACAACATTGAACGAATGAGCTACAACTTACCGAACGGAGAAGCCAAGGGGCTGGGAATCTTGCAGCACTGTACACAATCGCATGATGACCCATGGTGGAAGAAACGTTCCTTTAATCTCCATTGAATACAATGTTTTGCTGTCTGTACACTTCTTCGTACCATTATACATTTGAGACTTGTTCAAGTCATCGGTCCGTTGCAATTGCTTGCAAGTTATCTGTCGACTCAAGACTGTGTTAGAAACGATAAAGATAAAGTTTCACAAAGTGTTGCAGCACTGCGAGCTTGGACTTAAAGCACTCATGGAGTAACATTCACCTCAGGTGCACTCAGTGACGCATTGTCAAAAGCCGTCGGCGAATACAGAACAGGAACGTCCATTGCAGCCGTCGTAGTAATAAGAGATCTGAAGCCAAATCCACAGGAAAAAATAAGACCCTAGTCTCGCCATCGACACCTCCAATACACAACAATGTGTTCTCCATGTTTAATAAGCACATACGTACGTTCCAAGCAACTGTTAGATGAGGAACATCGTAAACCGAACTACATGACATGCACTTGCTAAATTTCATAATAATGCGAGCCTTCAGGGTTGTACCTGTGATTGAGGAGAAAATCATAAAATCGATGAACGTTGGTGTAGCCTTCAACGCACAACATTGACTGTGGACCGTTGTCTGAGGCTGCCCGTTCACGAGCAACTCTTGTCTGCATTTCAGCTATACGAAGTCAGTTATGCAAAGACAAACGATAAAGCGTTCGACGGAATCCTCAACAAACCGCTCGTATAAGAATATAGCTAACGGAGTAAGCTCCTATTAAGTGAACTTCAGAACTCTCACCTGGCCAGGATTAGACTTCTCAAACTCTAGCAAATCTTGAAGATCTTCGGTAGTAGTTGTGGGCTCTCCTGAGGCACTGAAAGGCATTGAAAACTTGATGTCCTGTAACAATCACAAGGGACAACTTAAACTTATAGAACCCAGGCTGCTCCTAACTTAAAAAGCAGACCTGGGAATGAGCCGCTTGATAACTGCATACCGGAAATGCTCGGTATAAGACCCTACAATCGCGGTGACGATTTATAATAACCATGCCAAAGGAGTAAGCGGGGTAGCCGATTATAAAAACCGTCGTCCAAGTATCCTTAAAAACAATTTGTCTCACTAAATATCACGCTGGACGCTAATACAAGATCATGCAAGAGTCCATTCACGGTCCCTCAAGTAACCCTTACATGCTCAATGAGTACTTGTCGCACTCCACGTGTTGAACGAGTTAAGTAGGCAGCACAAGCTCCCTGGCTTCGTCCTCCGACTCCACCACCGACGAACATTGCAACAAATTGCTGCATACACACTACAGCCAAATCCAAGTTATTATTCGAGCCAATTGCATGTACTGCAGGACTGATATAGGTCTCAAATCACATCGAAGCACAGACAATGACCACGAAAAAAAACAGCCAGTGGAAAAGATTTAAAACATCACAGCGATTTCTAAACAGTGCCATCGTCTCTGAATTGGAATCTGTAGCAAGGATTCGACACTTACCGTAGAATAGAGAGCACGTTTGAGAGCGGAAGGTGTAATACAACGACCGAAACGCAGCTTCCCAAGCGCGGTATCGTTTAGATAAAAATAGCATTTCTGCCGAATCCAGAACAAAACTATAGTCAAAGATCAAGTAACTCTAGGGAAATCAAATGGGTGAAGTGCTCCTAGAGTGACTATCTAAAGCATCAAATACGGGCGTAGCAGCAGATTAAGAAGCGTAGATTCAAGATCTACAGACAACCTACAGGATATTTGTGAAATTTACCCGCTTCTCCTCCACGAGCAGCAGCCGAAGATACTACGGAGAGCACCGCTGGAGGCAGCGATGACTGAGGAAAAACCCATGAATGTAGTGAATTCCAAAATGATCCACCTAGCTTTTCATCACTTCCACTTTTTCCAGAACTTGAAACCGGCTGACTCTTGTCTGATTTTCTGTTCATGACACTAGATCCTTGTGTAAAGTGTTGCAGTCCATCACATTGTGTATTTGAGCTGAGTCTATGACACCTGTCGAAAATAGGCATCAAACCAATTCACAATATAAAACTAGGGTCAGTCTCATATTTCACAGTCTCATATTGCCACATGGTAAGCAAAGCGATGATATAATTATACATGGTACAATGTGTTACCATCTACAAGCTAGAAACTTGAACCAGGACTCGCCATGCATTTACATCCATGAGGGTACTTAAGAGACTGAGTAGTAAAGTGCAGGTTGTGAACGCACCAATGAAGTGAGTCTGGGGAAGTAAAACGAGCCATATGTTTGAGACTAAGATCAAGAGGTGCACGACTTCCTTTAATTGGGAACCAGGTCTGTGCATCTTCCGCTGGACCAGAGGTAACGGGGAATGCGCTCCGAGAAACAGTGTTGATTCTTGAGCTTGGTCCATTTTCTGAAGCCGGTTGATCCGTGGGCAGAGGACCCGCACTTACATCAAACGGTCCCAAGGTCTTGCGAGGTGCTAACCTCTTCAATGCTTCCACCTAGGTTCAAAACCATTACACATTAGGCTTACTTCAATGCTCGATTTTCCATACTTAAAACGCAGACCTCGTAAAATAGTAATAAAAATTGCAGCAGAGAACAACTGTCTGTCGCGAAATCCATATATCACATCAGACGTACAAAACCTACAGGGCCAGATCGATTGAATAAGAACTGATTATGTTGAGGCCCAGCATATACTATTAAAGAGTGCCGCATGGTCTGGTCTGGTCTGAGAATAGGACAAAGGCCCTCATGTGAGCTAAAAACAAGAATAACCCCCGATTCGAGCTTCTTGAATGAAAGAAATTTCAGTTCTTTCGCGACGTTTCTGTCATTGAGCTCGGGACCTTTCTGTGATAAGAGGATGGTTGTGTTACCATATCAATACTGGCTTCATTTTTGAGGAGGGATTGCGAGTTGGAGATGTCCCTGACATCTCGAAAACTACAGTCATGCAAGCCTTTCATCTTCTCCTCGCCCTTGGAAGTAAACTCGTCCTTTCGTGCACCATCAAGCTGTGTAACAGCTTTTGTAGCGCCACTTGAAGAAGCAGCATTATTCTTAAACCTGCGTGGTCAAAAAAATAGCTTAATAACCATCGATTTCACCTGGCAACTTCTCCTAAAGAACACTTAGGAGTTGACAACCAACACGAATAATTCATTACAATGTGCTGCAAAGTGATAGTTCGACTAACCTGGAAAATAAAGTAATAGAATCTTGGATAGAAGTCTCATTTTGAGAAAGTGATGGAGAATCCTGGATGAAAATGACAACCAAACTGTTACTCAACCATTTGTAAACTCAACACCAATGTATTCCTTGACTTGTAACGGGACTGGAATCCTAAGACTATGATACCTTATCCTTCTGACTTCGCAGTGGCCGAAACCGTAGCTTCTCCCCGGACTCCGTTGCATTCGCAGCTCCAGTACCATCCGGTGATCGTGATGGCAAAACTGCATCTCGTTGTCTTACTACGAAGCTGAAAAGACAAAAAACACAATAAATGATCAGTCAAGACACCAACAATTCAAGGCATGAAGGAATAGCAAAAAAAACGAAACAATAAAAAGTCTGGTGAGTTCGCTTCCATCAGGACGACACTATAGTTCGACAGCCAATAAAAAAACTTGACAACGCTGCAATGAAAGGACAAACCCTTGAGTATCTGTAGGTTCTTGTGGTACTCCAACTTTCGAAGCCTGATGCCGCTTTAACTGCTCCAGCTGCATTATATAAAATAGCATTACTCATGTGTCTAACTGAACAATAATCAAGCAGGAAGAATCGTGTGCTAAGAGTTTCATAACATTGCCACTCCGACACTCTGTAAAATAGAGTGCTGAAGCTCTTGAATTGATAACGATTATCAGCTTCACAAGTACCAATGCTCCTCTACGGTGCAATCGAAAGTTTCTGGGTACATAACCCCATGCAAACCACACATATGATTCTTAATCGTTCTAGAACGACAAATAGGTGAGCTCTACTCAGGGAAGGCTGCTGTACACTTCCAAATTTCAGTTCACTTCATCCACAGGTTTCCAGTTCCGAGGTGAAAACGTCTTTATGTCTTGTACGAATTCATACAGGGGAGTGACTGGGTTGAGTACGAAAACGAACAAAATCAGCAAATCTCCTATTAAAAAGGAGACCATGAAAGTCTAATTTGGAAACGATGCTCGGTTCGTAAAAACCTAAAAGACTTTTAAAATCGATCGTTTGACGTGTGATGCAAACCATTTCAAGATTCCAGTAAGAATCGAGCACTCTGATAATGACAACTGCATAGGGAAGGGGGTGCATTGAGTAACCTAATTAAGTCTCTCAGTGTAGGCCGTCCTAATTACATTCTAGCCAAATCAATTGAGAAGTCGTACCCGGAGCTCAGTCGGTGTTTTTCGTTTCCCAAGAGAAGATGCCATAGCCTCCGTCGGTTCAAAGGGTTTCTTGCATACATACCGCGACGACAGCATCTCGACGACGACGATAGCGAGCAAATATCCAAATTTCTCCAATCTTGCGAAAACGACTATACTGTGATCATAGTCCTCCTATACCATTCTCAACACACAGTCTATAATTGGCAGCCTGTCTTTTTCTATCAAGAAGAGTCCACAGACGGCTGCCGCTGCATGATCCACACGGAGATGTAGTAGCCGAGAATGGCCAGGAAGAAGGAGCAGAATGTGACGAACTGGATGAACACAAGCAACGAATCGTCCTCACTCTTGGAAGCCTTCTTCGCCGTCGTCGCCATTCCCGATGCAAGGAGGAAAACTCATATCATACTTCCACGCTCACAACCCTGCAAGGCTGCAACCCTACAAAAGAGAGCGGAGCAGCAGCGGCAACAGCAGCCAGGCAAATGGGCGGGAAACTCAATGCGACTCAATCCGGGTCCGTTTCGGGCGAAATTTGGGAGCCGGAATGGAGCGCGATGATCCAGTCGGTGAAGAATCGAGATGAGCCGGGGAATGACAAATTGAAAGCGAAGAAGGGAAGGGAAAAGGGGGCGGGGGCGGAACAGAGCCCAACGTTCGGAAAGGCGGGGGAATCACTTGCTTGCATTCAAACACAACGACGGCGGAACAACAGGCTGACGTGCTACTTGGTATTGGCCCATCTGGACGAATGAATAAATAAGAACACCAAACCGCCTCTCTTGGGGTTGGTGTGAATAAAATGTTGGTTTGACTTCTTTTTGATAATATGTCCATTGGTATTTTACAACTTGGTATAGGAGTGATGTTTTGTTCCAATCAGTTGTCATGACCACGATGTTTAGTGAATTTATTGATGTTCTGTGGTCTTTGTCCGGGTTTTAATTTTCATAGCCTTGTTTGGTTATTGTATGCAGCATGAACCTAAGGCTTCCTTCACTTTGTCACCTATGAAAATGGCATAATGGAGTCTTGTGAGAGGAAAAATTTGTAGGAATATGGAACTTTGATTTGATTGATTTTTGGTCAAACCCAACTACCTACATGAACAAATGTCCGCGCAAGTGCAGATGCAAAATTTATTCTTTGGAACTCAACCACATGATATCAGTGATATATTTATAAGCCGAGCACCATCATACCAATTTGGGAGCATCTCCACCTTCACGAGACACTTCAATAGTGGATAAATATTCGTAATTTTGACCCAGACACCAAAGTACCAGACCACACCGAAGTACCAAAACGAGAAGCATGTCCACCTTGAAAAGACACTAGCGAATAAACGTGTGACCCGGGCACAATCAAGTCCACCTTGATGGAAGACTAGTAGATGAACACATGACACAAGTACCATTGTACCGACCAAGAAGCACCTCCACCTTGAGAGGACACCAGCAAAGAAATCTCATCATTATACCGACTTGGAGCGTTTTCACCTTGAAAGGAAAGTAGGATAGTACCTTGTATAACTCTGATCCATGCACAATCATATTGAATGAGAGCATACTGTTAGGAATATCTTTACCTTAAAAAGATACCATAAAATGAGTTCGTAATAATTTGTGGCAAACGAGTTATTTACGCCCTATCCTAGATCTTTGTATGACAAAGAATAATAACTCTTCAATGAAGATGAAAAATATTAACCTTTGGAGCAACCTCATACAAATATAACCTTATCCATCTCAATACTCTAAGAACATGAAACATGGAATAAGTCCAAACATGTGACATTCAACAAAGCAAATATAGAAGAATCAATTTGATCATTTATGTACCTTGTTTTGGTAGGAAAGTTGGCACACAATCTACATCTTCTTGTTGCCCCTACTTACACTTCTTCACCTTCTACTTCCAATGTTAAATTTTCAAGGCTATAGAAAGAATTAAGGAAGAGTAGAAAGATGTTTGGTTGAATTTATATTGCTAACATTAAAACTTGGGGAGAGTAATTTTTTCCTTTTACTACTGATGAGCCACACAAATGATAATTTTATGGTTATGAAACGTGTTCCAACCATAGAACATAAAATATTATCATGAGCTAAAGAAGAAGGTTAATTTATTTGAACAATTTTGAAAATTACTCAAAGTGAAAGTGTAATAATATAATGATGGTTTTTCTTTTTAACCCTTAACCACGTCGAATCTTGAAAACGACATTTTTGATGGAAGGTAACAACTTTGAAGAGCCATAACTTATTCATTTAGGTTCGTTTTGGATGAAATCACTTAAATTCCAATTTGAATTAAGTCTAATTTGTGTGGTAAAAATTAAGGCCCGTACAATAAAGTGTGAATTGATGGCATGCATTTTAGTGAAGGCAATTCTTTTTTTTGGGATTACAAACAAGAGGCATGTCTTGCCATTGCAAGTCAATTTTTTGCATATGTATGATCTCAAGATGAAATGCAAAAAAACCTAGGAGTTGAAAATTCTTTGTTTTGGATAGTTTAGGTGGTGGATTAGCAGTGATTTTATTTTTTATTTTTAAATTATTTTTGAAGAAAAATGCATGGTTTTTGAAGAGAAGTTTCTCATTTATCTACTATTGAATTTTACTTTTTTTTGTTGGGTTGGATTCCAATTTGGATCTTATTTTTGTAGTATAAACCTTTATTTCATATATGAATTATAATACTTTTGGGCACACTTTTGAGCTTAACTCTTAAGAACACTTTACATGGGAGTCAAGTTATTCTCATGGCTAAGGGAGGGCAATTATCCCTCTCATGTGACTGATTAATTTTCTAAAGTTGAAAGAACGAAATAAGTATATGAGAAAAATTATTGCCCTCCCTTCGACCCCACGTATGACTCGACTCTTTATGTAGAGCGTTCCTTATATACCCAAACCCTTTTGAGCCAAAGTTCCAAAAACACCATTGCGGAACATGGACGAGATTGGTAAGAAAAGTTAATGCCAAGAGATCTATTGTCTTTACAATTAATGCCAATGGAAGTTTAGGCAAGTTTGCACGATCTTAATTTTTAGCGTGGTCCTTTATAACTTTTTTGCCACACGAGGACTTTGAGATGTTTTGTGAGGGTCCAATCTCTGGTCAAATTGGACATACAATGCAAAATGCTTAAACATTTGTTTGCAATATTAGAGAAAAAGGGCAGTTTGAAAAGGGAAACTATGTTGCCTTTGAGAGATGTGCTATTTGGGCACTCGATAGAAAAGGCCTCATTGGCATTGGAGCTCATTTTTTTTATATTTGAATGAAGGTGCACCTCCTCTAAGTTCTCTAGTAGAAAGGATTCTAACTCCAACATGCCCGAGCGTTTTTGGACCTCCAAACTCAAAAACTTGCAATTTTTTATCACCTTGTGCAACTGAAGTAAGGTTGAAATTTATGTGTTTTTTTAAACTTCCAATTATATGTTTTTGTACGAGAGCCTAGTTTTAGTTCTTATTTGAGAAATTTGACAGCTGGATGTTTACCATCTGAAAGATTATAACATCTAAAGTTTGTGAATTCAAAATTTTTAGAAATGTGAAGATTGTTTTTGGAATTTTTGGAGGCTTGTAAAATTGGTAAACTTCTTGATTTGGGTCACTTTGAAACTTAAGTACTTAGTGATCTAGTTATATACATATTTCCAAAAAAGCTCCCAAAAAAGCTACATTTAAACATGTCCGACGTGGCCTTTTTGGACTTGAAACTTAAAATTTCCATATAAAGGTTTGAGAATCAGAATTTGTCTTTGCAAATTTCACCGCACACTTTGCAATATAAGGAGCATCCAATAATATTATTCGACAAAAATACTACTCTTAATCCTTTTATTAAGACTATCTAAAATTGCAAAAAGCCATATTGGCTTTCTTGGGCCTTTAGGGGTTACATTTTTGAAGATTTTTTTCTAGATTGTTTTAAAGTAATGTCCTTCCACCTACTATTTGAATTTTTACTTTCACAAAATTGCAAATTACTTTACTTGAGCATAACAAAAACTAGTGTATTTTCAAGTGTTTGTTCCTTTTAGAAGTGGAGGGTGTTTTCTTAGATAATTTACCACTCCAATACCCTTCATACGTGTTATTGAGGCGCTTAACATAATCGTTATAATGTTAAAAATAACTAATCAAAATCCATACTTGAAGGAATTTATGCAAAGAGCGGTTAACCCCTAAATTTCCTTAAAAACCAAAACGGTCTTTTGATGTTTTGGGCAGCCTTAGTTTCTTAGTAAAAATGAATATTTTTGAGATATTTTTTGGAATTGTGTGAGTTACATTGCAAAGTAGGTGCGGCAAAAATTGCAAAGTCAAATTCCAATTTTTGAGTCTTCTAGGACAATCCTTGGGTTGCGAGCCGAGATAGGGCAGCTCAAATAAGTAACTTTTTTGAATTTTTTTTTTTTTTGAAACATGTTCATTACTAAATCACTACTCAAATTTCAAAATGACTCAAGTCAAAAAGTTTACCAGTTTTACAAGGGCAGCCTCCAAAAATTTCAAAACCAATCTTCGCAATGCCCAAAAAAACTTGGGAGACAAACTTTGAATGTTATAATCTCTCAAATGGTAAACATCCAACGGTCAATTTTTTGAGCAGTAATCAAGTATATTCTTAGGTATAAGATCTTACGGTTGGAAGTCCTAAAAAAGGAGAAGAAATTGGTCCACACCCCCACGAGTGCTTAGAGGTGGAGAATCGCAGTTTTGAGTTTTCAAGCTCCCAAAAAACACCAAGAAAATTTAGGGGTTAAACTTAGCCAGTGTTTTAAAGGAAAGATAAAAACTAAAATATAAAATTTTAAAAATAATCTTTAACTTTGATGACTCATATCTTGAAATCTATATCATCATATTGATACAAGATGTTTTCAACATAATTATTTTCTACGTATTAATGTTCAAATGATTACAAGATTATACAATTGAATCCATGATATATTAAATGGGCGTTTTGAATGTATTCACGTGATGCAATGTAAACAACACCTTTAGGGAGGTTTTTTGGCCAAGAAAGCAGTTTGGGGCTAAGATTTTAGGCTTCCAACTGTAAATTTCATTCAATTAGGCCAATTGGGATACCTATTCATTCATTTAATTTGTTGGGTTATACTAGAACTAAGCGTGTTCATTATAATCATAAGCTTTTAACATAGTTTTAGGTACTAGATTCTACGGTTACATACATAAAAGTGCGTCAAAATCTGAAAATTTTCACCTTGCTTAAAAAGAAGGTAGTTTTTGGCGGTTTTGAGACATTGTGGTAGTTTTGGGGCTAGTCGAGTTTAGTGATTAACCTGAGGCCAAAGGGTTTTGGAGAAAAAACTTAGAGGTGTTGCAAAATGTGCATCAAAATTACACTTTCTATTTTTAGTAATACACAAATTGATAAAATTGGCTATGGATTGATATATCTTAGGATTGATATATATATATATATATATATATATATATATATATATATATATATATATATATATATATATATATATATATATATATATATATATATAGCTATGATAAAATAGTTAAGGACAATAAACAAACTATAAAGAACACAACTAGTTTTCTCTAATAACAAGTTTTCCGAAACTAAGCAAATCTTGCCACGTGTGTATCTCAAGGCTTGATGTAATCAATCAATGATTTCAAACGAGGTTCTCTAAAATGGATGTGATTCGCAACACCCTACACTTTAGCTTGTGCAATTCCTCAAAATTCAAAACTGACCATAAAATGGTTGATTGGGCTTATAGAGGTTAACTCCTTAATGTCCCCAATGTTGTTTTCCTCCAGTTTGGATGAAGGGCAAAAACTTTGAAGAGCCATAACTCCTTCATTCAAACTTTGTTGTGAACAAAATAACTTGGGGTTGGGTCCCAAATCAAGAGTAGTTTGTGAGGTAAAATTTGCAAATCCACAAAATGAATGATAATTTAACGACATGCATTTGAGTGAAGGTAGCTTTCGGGTATGGGTTTACAAACATTAAGGATGTTTTACCTTTGCAAGCCCATTATGTGGAACCCAAAATAAATTTTGATGAACTTTTTAAGTATACTATGAAAATATACGATACATAGTATAATCCAGTATTATGTAATCATATTATGTGCTTCATTTGAGTCCTTCTATAACTTGGAAGTAAGACATTGGAGCTACCGGATGACTCTGTGAAGAAGATGTTATTATAGGAGCAAGCTTATATTACTTTCAAGTGCTTGTGTCAACTGAAAAGTTTTCATACTAATTGTCTAACTCTTCAACAAACAATATATAATTGATGATATTCAAAGAAGAGGTAGTTAAATTTAGATAACTCTAAATCAACCTCTACCACATATTGATTGAGCTGAAATTTTGATAACACTAACCCTTAAAGATACATCAGAGTCGAAATATCTTATTGCTATTTTGTCAGCCTAGGTTAAGGGGTAATAATAATATATTTGCGGAAGATATTCATTGACTCTATTTTATAAAAATTGTATGTGAAAATTTGCAAAGTCAAATTCAATATTTTAATTTTTTAAATGCAAGTTTTAGCTTTCTTAGTCTAAGTGGAACGTAAGTAAAAAATTAAAATCCTTAATGTGATTAGTTCATTTCTTAAAACATCATCTATCGACCAATCACATGAGATGACTTCTGCTCTCCACATGGACATCTTGACATCATGTGTAAAGTGTCTCTTCAAAGCACATTTTCATTCATTTTTAAGGCAATATAAACTTGATTTGTTGTTTGCCCGACGTCCTCCAACCATTATTCAGTTTCTAAATTTTTTTCTATAAGTCTTGGTATTAATACCTTGTGCAATGGTTACATTTCATATTCCAATTATGTAATGCATACAATAGTCAATAGATTGTCATTGCAATTTTGTTTGCTGGAAATCAAAAAATACTTTAGCAATGATGAGATTGGGCTCCCCATTAGACTCTCTTGTGCACTTCGTCAAATGTTCTTAAACATGAGTGTAGCCCTTGCTAAATGAAGCTTCTATTAATTTTTGATGTTTGTTCACCTCCAAAGTTTTATTATTAGTTGGTCAATAATCAGTCAAGACAATATGATATCACGAGACTCTAGATTTACAAATTCATAAAAAATTGATTAGTGGCAATCAACAAGGGATGCAATCAGTGTACCTTACATTGAGATCTATCACTCCTTAGTCGAGCTCAAATCTTTAAAACAATCTCAAGGTGCTTATCTTGCTAGTACTCTTCAAGGTTTAGCAGTCATAACGTTTTAAATGTTATTGTGAAAAAACTTAAAATCTATTTGGTGACTTGCTAATTTTGAAAAATATTTTAAAATTCTTATCCCTTGTCGTTGTAGCATTAACAATTGAGGCAATGTTTCTTTTGCCTCGAAGGGTTTTTGTGTTTTATTTGACTTTTCAATTTCTTCTATAGTACTATGTGCTCCTCTTATAGCTCGTACACATGGCACCTAAGGGCATCGGCCCGGCTAGGCCATGCCAACTGTATATAGCAACAACAAGCTCATTGTTGCGAACCTTTTGGACGGCTTTCTCTCCCCGTGTTAGTGCGCTTGCTCCTTTGGGTCAGACACTTTTGATTTCAGTGTGTTTTGGGTAGTCTTCTTGAGTGTTTGGGTGGCGCTCAACTTGGCGGAGGAGGAGGCGCCACATTTTTCAAGTCGAGAGGCGGCACAGAGGTTTCGGAGAGGCTGAAACCCTTTCATCAACCTTCCATCATAAGGTTATCTTTTTCATAATTGTTATGATTGTAAAACTTGCAAGCCTCGGTAGTAATAATTAAAAACTTGCAAGCCTCGAAAGACATACGAGTAGCAATTATAAATGTAGGATTGAACGAAGACAAAGGTCTCTTTACAAGTGTGCTATCAAACTTTGAAGCTTTTGAGGTTTGCTTTTTGTAAATAGGTATTGATAAGATGAGGACTACTGCACAACATGTCGAATTCTTCCAATGAGGGCGGTGGCTATGAGTTTTCCCAGCCTCATAACTATCGCGGGGTGAGAAAGGTTGTGACGATTCCTATTCTGGATGGAAACGAGATCCCCGTCCCTAGGGCTCCGGTACCCAAGCCTTTCCCTCTGGCAATACCTGTGAAGCCTTCCATTTCGGCAATTCCTGTGAAGCCTTCTGTTCCGGCTGTACAACCTGTGAAGAGGTGGTTTGAGAACAAGGATGCGGCCGCGACGAAGATTCAAGCTATGTATCGCGGTTATTGTTTGCGTAAGTTTCAGCCCTTGAAGCACTTGAAAGTGATTAAAGCAGTGAAGGGAGAGCTCGATTCTTTGACGAACAGATTTCAAGAAACCCAACAGAGAAAGAAGTTGGGCAGCGACCCGCGCGAGCGATTGAGGTGGACAGAAGGCATTATGGCTTTGCTTTTACAGTTGGATACATTGCAAGGTGTGTCCCCGAAGGTGCGCCTCATTCGGAAAGCGTTGTCTAAAGAGCTCCAGATGCTACTGGAAACGATTGACGCCTTAGAGGAGACCCACATGTTATCGGCACACATGAAAGTGATGCAAGGAGTGATAGAAGAGCTTGATACATTGAAGAATCGATTTCAAGATATTGAAGAGATGAAGAAGTTGTGCAACGACTCGCAGGAGCGATTGCGATGGACGGAGGGCCTCATGGCGATGGTTTTACGGTTGGATGCATTGCAAGGTGTGCCCTCGGAGATGCGTATCATCAAGAAAGAGATGACAAAGATGCTCATGATGTTCCAAGAAAGGATTGACAACTTGGAGGATAGCCACCCGTGAACGCAATCGAGGAGGTCGCTTGTGGAGGGCAACGGAAGGAAAACCGACCACCACCACGTCAGCTTGGCTTCAAGCCTCTTCAAAGTAGCTTTGCCTTTTATATTTAGTTATACACCAAATACCTCTCCATCTCCTTTTCTTTTGGCCATTTTAGCTTGCAAGTTTTGACCACTAAATATCTATGTATCTCCATAGAGTTTTCGTAAGTCATGAACTTTGGCATACATTTTTTGTGAGTAGCGACTATAGCACTTCATTATAGGGATGAGTAGAAAATAAGATACAAAATATGTTCAATAATACTTTGAAAACATAGCTTTAGGGTCGTGGGTCCAACCGAATGAATAGATTGGTGGCTATGCTTTTAGCCGAGGACTTTGAATATGTTCATGCATGTGAATGAGGAACAAATTTATGTACCCTTCCAAGTGAAGTGTGAATCAACTTCTTGGAAGAATATGATAGCTTTAAAATTTGCAAAGAGTAACAACTTCATAGGTTAAGAACAGAGTGAACGCAGTTACAAAACAAGTCAAATTGGCCCAAAATTGGGGTTATATGTAAGGTACTTTCTCGTGTCCCCCGGACACGGACATCAAGAAGGTGAGATCAAAATTATAAAAAAATATGTAAAAAATCAAGATTAGGTATATAAAAAATCAAGATTAGGTATATAAAAAATCATATGACCATGTCTCTTCATTAATAACTCTTAATGGCGTATATACATGACCAAATGATGATGGCCATGACCATGACCAAGCATGTATTTGATTACATTGTGAGTAAGGTTCCCCTCATCCTGATAGGTGAGCTCTTTATTTGGTGCTCTTTAAGAACTACCCCTATCTCCCGTACCCTCGTTGATGGTCCCCTTGCTTTATAAGATTTATAGCATATTCTTAGCCCCTTCTTCTCGGTTCCCTATGCTCTTTAAGATTTATGGGATATCCTTCGTTCGATAGATCCTTTGTTCCTACTTCTCCGTCTTCTGTTCTGATTCTCTATTCTCCTTTTCTTTATTAATCCCTAAAGATCCAAGAAAGCCGAAATGGCTTTTTGGGATTTCCGCAGGGAAAAATTTCAGCCAACTTTGACCATTATAATCTCAAAATTGGAGAAAAATTAACGGTTCAAATTTATTATTTGAGTAAAGGGTCAAGTTAGCTTCAAGATCCTACGGTTGGATCTTCTAATTAATGCTTAGATTGAGTTTCTTTGGGCCTGAAGTAGAAGAAAGTTCTTTTTGATGATTTAGACAATTTTGTATCAAGGATCTTTAGGGGTTAATAGTTCCCTATTTCTAAACCCCTGTTCTTGGTGCCCATCGTTTGTTCCCGGTTTCCTGTTCCCCCTCCTCCAACTCCCCTTTTTGGTTTCTATTATTCGTTCCCGGTCCCCATCATTTGTTTCTAGTTCCTATCATTCGTTCATGGTTCTCATTATTTGTTCATGGTTTCCATCCTCCGTTCCCAATTCCTATCGTTTGGTCCTAGTTTCTAGTTCTTGTTCCATGTTCCATCAATCTCTTGTTCACTCTTTAGTCTTCTCTCATTTCACATGTTCAACATTCCTTGTCCCTTCGACTCCCCCTTATATTATTGGCATTTAATAAATTCTTAATAACAATCAGATACCACTTATCACTAAAAGAAAGCCTTGTTTTTTTTATTTCTCGGGCATGACATCCTAGAGATGTCTATATGACATTCTAGAGATGTCTATATGAATACCTTAGAGAATGTCTATATTGATGTCTGCAAGGATGTCTCTAAAGCTCTTTATAAAGATGTCTGTAGTAATGTCTAAATGTGTCAATTTCAAAAGATATTAGGAAGTAAACCATGTCTACATAAGTAGTACATGTAAATGGATTTAAATAAAAAGTATTTGCCTTTGGAAACCCTTTTTTAAGTGCATTCGTTGTTGGCTTATTGAACATGTGCAGCAACAGGATATGCGTAGGACACTAGGGAGGTATAGCCAACAAGCAATGGTATTGGAGGGGCTTGAGGTTTTGGGTGCGTAGGATCTCGCAGTTGTTGTTGACACGTGTATTTTTCAACATGCTAGTTTTGTGCTATGTGAGGTCTTAAAGACCCGAACAGTATATGATTGACTTTCACTTTGTAATGTGACCATGTTTAGTTGTGCAATGCGAATACTTTTGTAACAGATCGTACATTTGTTTATTTGGTCACTCCAACTAGGAGAATACTTGGCTTTGTGGTGATAGGCGCATGCTTCTTGGGACATGTAGGTGAATTAACAAGATGTCTCAGAAGACACATGCTATGTAAGACGTTATGTGGTTTACAGTCCATTTGTATATGTCCATTTCTTATATACTTGTGAACAAGCAATTAGTTTGGGGTAATCGGACCAATAATGAAACTACCAAAATCTACTAAAGACCACTTGTTGCAACACTATTGAAGTCTTTCAAACTATTGACCTTTTTGACCTTTCCAAATTTATCCAAAGAGCTATTGTTGAAACATTGTGAGACAAAATAGTGTTTCGATGAGGTTAAAACACTTCTAAGTGCTTAAACCTAGAACCTCAATCGGCGTTATTGCGGTAAAATGACGCGTTCTGGGGTGCTTAAAATGAAAAACTAATATTGGTTTTCATTGATTATTCACATGAAAAGGCAAATATGTAATGTGTAATGATATTACTGAAATCAAGTGATACTACAGAGATGTGATTTTTAAAAACGTGCCAATTTGCAATACTTTTGAACTTGAGTTTAAAATATGCCTGTGAAATGACACGTTCTAGAAAGGGGCCAAAATGGTTCATAACGAATTTGGCAAAATAACACAAAAAATACCGCCATTTTAAGAGAATTGAGGGTCAAGTGTTTCAACATGGGATTTTCACTAGTGGGTGGTAAGTGGTTGAGGTGTTGTGTGGGGTTGAAGCGAGCTACTATATGCATGGTAACCCCCTATTTCTCTTGGTTCCCGTTCCTTATTCCCTTCTTCTCCTCCTTCATCATGTTTCTCTCATTCTTGTTCAAAAAGATTGAACAAACACTCATATATCAATTTGTATTTAATAAGAGATGCAAATTTTACTATTCATGTGCAAGTAAGTGATTATAATAATTGGAAACATTAAGTTTGGGGTTTCAAAAATTAACATTTAAAGTTGGAAGTTATAATCAACCTTCTGCTTGTATAGTTTTGGTAAGTGGTTGAGGTGTTGTGAAGATTTTGAACCAGTACTACATATGCATGGTAACCCCCTATTTCTATTAATCCCCCTTTCCCTTGGTTCCTCCTACCCTCCATTTTTGTTTCTCCTCTCGTTCCTTTGCCTTTCCCTTGTTCTTGTCCAAAACAATTGAACATGCACACATATATCAAGTTATATTTAGAGATGCAATGTTTAATAATAAAACATAACAATGTTTCATTAGTTATATTAAATCCAATTACTTACAAAATCCTATTAAGATTAATCAACTAAAGGTTTGCCGTATTGAGCCAGAATATGATAGCACCAAAATATGAAACCACCGGTACATCTGTAAGAATATGAGAATCCATATCATATAACGGTACATCTGTAAGAATATGAGAACCCATATCATATAGTGGGTCTGATATATAAATTAATAGATTCTTACAGATGAATGTAAATAATAAGCTAGCTTATAAAACTTTGTCCAAATAAAGATTTTCTTCTCATAAGGTTAGATGACAATGTGATTGGCATGGTACATAAAACCAAGAACTTTGCTAATAAGCATGACTCAAAATTTAATCACACATATTTAAAGAAAAAAAATTCAAATCCTACCAACCAAAAATAACTTGCTAGGTAAATAAAAGGGAGAGAATCTGATTAGAGTTGGTATTAAGACTCTAATACCATTTTTGCCACTAGTGTATATAACCATATTTGTCCAACATAGATGAAAAACTCAATCTTCACTATGAAATAGAGTTTTGGTCTTTAACTATTTCAAGGAATTTTAAAATTTTTCTGAAGCTTGAGCTTGAGCAATTGAAGCTTGATGCGGAGTTCCAACCTTTTTTTTCAACCACTTCCAAGTCCCGGATTCTTCCTCTTGTTGTATTTGTCTTCTTCTTTCCCCTCAGAATCTATAACATCTTGAAAAGAGTTATAAACACTCTCACATTTCATGCGAGCTCGAGATTCATCAAACATTTTTTGTTGTTTAGTTGCCGCCTCTTCTTCTGTCATTTCCGATTTCCTAGCTAGTTCCTTCTCTTTCTCATCCTGTAAACAGAGTAAATGAATTTTATATTTATAATTAGCAAAGCTTACTATAAATTAGGAGAAAAATTTGCAATGACATGATAGCAAAAATCATTCTAATAAAGTGTGTTCAATATAGGTACCTTTTCCAGAATCTTGTATTGGTCGAAAGTGGCTTTAACTTCGTCAATATCAATGTTTAGTTCCAAGCGCTGCAATAAAGTTCAACTTTCAAATTAATACATACTTAAACTCACATATGTACAATAATTTATAAATATAATATTTGAATAAATCATTTATATAACATGCACACCTTATACCAGTGATTGTCGCTAAAAACAATTGATGACATATGTGTAATAAGGATACATAACCATGTTTCCTCAAAAGTCCCCCTATTTTAAGTGATTCATCCATTTATGCTTTAATAACATGTTCACATGAAGATGAGAAAAATGAGAATAAACAATACATAAATGTATAAAGCTAAATATTATAGGTAAAGGGCATGTCAATGTCACGTTTACCTCAAGTGCTTGTAGGATATGATTTGGAGTTATAACTCCCTTACCAAGCTCATTTGCTTCTGACGACACCAATTGGATAAACTCTATACCCATTAAACATTCAATACTAAGTTGTATGCTTAGAATCTCAAACAAGATAATATTATATCTATGTGGCTATAAATATAGGAATGCAACAATAGTTAACAAATAGAGTTGCGAGAAACCGAATCAACACACAATAATCTACAAAGAAACGCTTAGTATTTTGAAATTGATACCAACTTACCAAAGCCCATTTTCTGGACCAGATCAAGAACATCTTTATGAATCTTCACACCTTGCGGTAGCTTCTCCATCATTATTCTTTCTATTGCAACTGCTTAAGATACCACATTAATCATTAAAATACTCATATCGTACAAATATCACTGAACAAATCGTCTTGCATGATAATTGAGTATGGTATTTCTTCACAAAAACAAAGTGAAAATACAAGGTGAAAATACAAATATGAACAATCAATTTATAAAAGAAACTATTACTTGCCTTTGGATAGGTCAGTAGGTTGGGCCTTCTCTTTGTTCTTCATTGTTTGAGAGTCTAGTTACTCGATTTGGTAACAAGGGTAATGTTGTCTTCTAAGCACATGTATAGAAAAGAAATCTATCACCACAATATAATGATATCCAACCAAAAGTGCATGCTAACTAAAAAGTCCGATGAATGTTGATGCAACCAATACTCAAAGAATATCATTGCCCCTATTACTACTAGGTCAATTTCACAAAGAAAAATTTTTTACCCCTAAAAAGCACTTAGGACCAATTTCCAACTATAATTAAAACAAAAAGTAAATTAAAAAAAAAAACAAAAACAAAAAAAACAAAAAAAACATCTATGTAGTCTTACAAAGTGTGAAAGGGTAACTCAAAAAGCCTAAAAAGTGTTATGAACAGGATCCCGAGAAGAAACCCATGTTAATACTTTAAAAAGAATCACTCTATTACAAAGCCCGTAGTAAAATAGAAATCACATCCTTACCCATTGATATACTTTCTATAAAACTGTGCTGTCACAAACGTCGTGGTACAATAGAAATTAATTCCTAATTATCTTTATAACTTTTTAGAAACCAATCTATCTCAAACCTCTTTGGACATTAAAAAGTCAATTCTTACTTTCAAAGTTCAAAACTCAAAGAAAATATCTACAATAAAATCGTGTTACATTGTGAGATTCGAAATCCAAAAGGTTGGCATCATTGTAAATGAGGTTCTTGGTTTTTGGAAACTATCACAAGATTCTCATTTGACTTAAAGATGGTCAAACGTCAATTATACACCATGGAAGTGGTAGAAAATGCCTTCATCTTCCAACAATTTGATATGAAGTTGACAACTAAACCCATTGGCCGTCCCCTAGGTTTCCATAGAAATTTGGTTATTTGTAAATGCCATCACTTTATCAATATCTGAAGGGTCTAAAAATAAAAAATTACTTTTTAGATTCTTGTTGATATTTTCTCAAACTATAAATATTTTTTCTCATTGAGTTCATGAAGACGTGCAATATTATTTAAAGAAGTGTTGGGTTTTTACGGGACCCAAGTCACGCCATAGAAAAACAAATGACATTTTAAGATTTGAAAGAAAAAAATATGTACAAGAAGATTTATCTTATTTTACTTTTTGGTTATCCGATAAAAAAATTCTAAGTACTAGTAAAAAAAGTTTGTAAAACCCTTTTATTACACGCCCAAGGGTCGCTTTACACTCTCGACTATGAAGATTGACCACAGCCTTCTAAAATTTCTCATTGGACAGTAAAGAGCTCTTGGTCTCATTTGACCTTACACTACCTTGAAAAAAGGAGGATGACCACTAACTTTGAGGTCCCCAAAGTATGCTAAATTTTTGATGGTCGATAATGTTTTCATGGTCTTCTTGATTATAATTGAGTCAAAGCAATGCCTTGACTCAACTACAATTAAAAAGACCATGATTGAGGGTAGAGTTCAACTATTTAAAAAGAAAGGAGAGAAAAGAGAGGATAAGAGAGAGAATGATGACGATTGACTTAAGAGAATTGAGCTTAAACGTTTCTCCGTCAAAGTCCACTTTACACTACAAAAGTGACCAAGCCACTTAAAACCCATTTTTGATTTATAATGGTCATGGCTCTTGGTCACGGCTCTTAGCCAAGAGCCATGACCATAAAAATGATTTAAATTTTCCCGGTCATGGCTCTTGGTGTGTAGTGTGTAGGGACCCTAGTCTTTTTGTGGAATTAATATGATAGGCCCAAAATTTTTTTGACTCTACAATCTCTTAAAATACTTGATTGGACCGCATGAGTCTGTTGGAAGGGGATTTTCTTGTGGAGGTGGGGATAACAATTGGATCACAAATTTTGCTAACAAATTTTGACATTTTGAATTTCCAAGTACTTATGACCCCAAATCACAAGAAATTACAAAAATGACCTTAGGAGAAAAACAATAGGGACATGATCAAAGTATATAAGTTGGCGTAGCAAGGCTGAGAGGGCATGTCTATTACTAAAAGCGTGTTTTTTTTTTTTTTTTTTTTTTGTTTTGGCCGTGACATTATGACCTCGAGAACCGCCGGTTGGATCAGGTTGCATAAGGCATAGAAAAAGCAATTTTTTTCTTTAGAATTGTGGAAAATGATCGAATTGCAAAACGAGTTGATCGATCCCAAGATATTGAATTTTCAAGTAATTATGGCATAAAATCATAATTATATATTACCTGATTTTAGATCTTGCAGAAAAACAAGAGGGTCGTGGTCAAATTATATAACTCGGGTGGCAACGCTTCGAGGGCATGCTTTTTATTATTAAAATCAACTGATTCATGATCCGTTTTCTAGGTGAGGTAGGAATATGCCTATATGATATTTATGCTTGTGCAATCAATAAAACCTAAAGAAAATTTTCTAAGTTTCACAAGGAAGTTTGCTCAAATTCAAATACAAAGGTTTCTCTTTAAGTATTTAAAAAAAACCTTGAAAATTATCGAATTAGAAATCCAAAGAAGAACATAATTGAAAAGAAAGTAACTTATCAATGTTGATGAATTTTATAGTTTTTGTGATCTAATTGATTTTGGGCACGTTCTAAGAAAATATAAGCATGCAATGTAATTTTCAAGAGTTTTTGTTGTTTTCAAATTTGAAGAGTGTATAAGTACAAGGAATTGTAAAGCAACCATGGTCTTTTTGAAATGGTATAGGAAAACCCGCCATTATACAAACAACCTTAACCCCTAAAGGCCCAAGGGGTTTGAAGAAAAACTTAGATGTGTTATAAAATATGGATTTGGTAACCCTTATGAAGTAGCGCTCTAAAGATAGTATAAAGACCTTAAACCCTAAATTAGATCTATACGGTTAAATTTCCTAAAATAAGTAAAATTTGTTTCATAATTAATTAAAAAGAGTAAAACTTTGAAAATCAATATAAAATGTAATTTCTATTATTAGTAATCAGAAATTGCTATGATTCGCTAAAATCACATATTATATGATAAAATGAAGAGAGGCCACAAGTAACCTATGAGGAACCTTATTAGTTTCCCAAAATAGTAAGTTTTCTTACACTAGAAAACTTTGCCCTGTTTGTGTTTGAAGGCTTATTGTGAACAATCTATGAATCGAAATAGGGTTCTGTAAATTGGATGTGGTTCCCAACTTACCAAACTTGTGGAATGTTAAAAAAAATTCCAAAAAATTCTTTTTTTATCCAGGTACAGCTCCTCAAAATTCGGGATCGACCATAAAATGGTTGATTGGGCTCTTAGGGGTTAACTTCATAACATTTTCAAAAAGTCAACCAAAAGTTGAAGCAACATCTTTTCACTTCAAAGGGTTAATTTGATTTCAAGTTTTGTGCCTTTCATATCTATAATTAATCCCTCGATGCCTAAAGGGTACTAATCTTCACCTTTTTCTCCAAATAAGCATGTCCCTCCACAACTCTTTATATTAATTTATTTAAGAAATTGTAATTGTAGGATTTTGCAGAACACTACTATAAAATGTTATACAAGTTTTTACAAACTCTTTCACTATAGGGTTAAGAGATTTAAGGTTTAAATGAAAATTGGGCACTTGAAATTATCTTAGCAACGGACTTTGACCAAGCATTACGACGTCACATAGAGTTGAAAACATTTTACAAAAATAAAGCTACACACCATTCATCTGTCCATCGTGCACTAAACATTGGAGGTGTATAGAGTGATCCATGAGGTTTGCAATGGGTATAGGTACATAACAACTCAATATTTCATAAAAACAATGAAAAATATGATAATTATTTGAGCAAGCTTACTCCCTAAACTCGCCAAATATATAAAATTTTATTTTGAATTAGAAGAACGCTTAAAGGAATCCTTTCAAGATTTGACTTGCACTTCTACATGTAGTGAACTAAAAGTGACAAATGATCATTTTTGTGACCAAAAGCCACAAAGAGATGGAGAAGTGAGAACAAAGAAATAAGAAAACGTGGGGATAAAACAAGAAAATGAGGGAATATTGGTATAGTAGAACACTTGACTTTTATTTAAACTTTCAGACATAGATACTACGGGTATCTATTAAGATCCCTTTTCAACTAGTATTTAAAACAAGAGAAATCAGTACAACCAGGGCGACAAGTTTTCCACATACAGATGTGCAGACACTTGCAAAACGTGAGCTAATAAATCTAGTTCATTGAGATATTAGAGCTAATCTCATAAAAACCCTGTGCTTACTTGGGTTGGATCGTGGAGGTATATCACGAGACACCCAAAAATTGGCTTGAGCACGAAGGTCTTCATTGCAAATCCGTAGGGAGTTGCTCTTTGTTTTTTTCACTCACATCAATAAGTTTGTTCAATAATTGAGCAATAAGCTTCTTCGCCAAGCGTTCTTCTTCATCTAAGTCATCATACTAGGAGTGTCTATACTAGTATAAATATAGATGATACCATTTAACTTCAAAAGTTCCGAATGACAAGTCACTCACGAGGGACCCTCTTTGTTTGTCTTTGCCTTTCAGTTTACTGAAAAACCCGAAATCCGGGGTTGTTTGATAGAGGCAAAAAATCACGATTTTCCAATACCTCACGGCCTGAGCGCTCCAAGCAACTCATAGAAGCCTACTGCAAAGTCCTTAAGACTAAGAGGGGAGAGGGACACCCTACGATTGAGAAAAAACTGAACCGGAACCCACATGGGGACTGAAACTAGACTCTAGCTAAATTACTAGACGGAAATACTAAGAAGAAGCCATGAAGGGTTTTCCTAATCTGGCAGGAGGAATAATCCTATTCAAACAATTGCTGCATACTCCAATACTACTCATATTACATCCTTGGCATGATTTACCTTTGCCTCTACTACTGAAATCTTCTCTCTGAACAGTGGAGAACCTTCCTTACGCTCCAACTTCGACACATCCAGCTCGTGATCTTTCGCCAATTGTTGTGGTGAGGACGTCAGAAGCGTCGGTGATTGTTCACGGCTCAAGCTCGTGATCTTTGTTGAAAACTGTTCGAAGCACTCATGCGCTTGAACAGGTGCTACAAGGGAGAAAGAAGAAGCGCTTGCACCGCTATCAATGAGAAAGCCGCGACTCTCGGCCAATGAGTTTTCGTTGAGGTAGGAAGAGTTGAGTTGTGAAGAAACCATGACGGTCGTCACAGGCAAATCAAGAGTTTGCCTAACCGCGAGACATGTCGGGTCGGGGGAACGATGGAAAAACTGCTGTCTTGCGACAGAAGGGATGGGGCTCCTCTCCCAGGGACAAGAGACGTCCAGAATTCAGCCTGTAGCTTGAGCTCTTCCGGATCCTGCAAGTCCACATGTAGCTTATCTACCTGAGAACCAGTCTCTGTTGTGAAAGGCTCATCGTCGACTTGCGCCACAGTGCAATCCAAGTTTTGTTCATTGCTCACCTCCTCTGCCAACTCTTGGAGTATTCTCTACATGTCATACTAGCCACATCCTCCAACGAAGACGTGGAGGCTTGCAGAGCCGAACGAGATGAAAGTTGAGGTGCCTCAGACTCGGGAGACGGTAACCTAGGTTGCAAAAGCCCTGCTCTAAACCTCGTGTACCGATTGGCAAGGTCCTAAGGTAAGAATTCCCGTGGGGAACCAAATTCCATCTAACGCCATGACCTATAGAGCAAAACACCTCCCAAAGAGACCAAGTGTTCAAAAAGATCTCTTCCTTCCTACGCTCCTTCTCAGATTTCTGCTGAGAACGTTGTATTTAGAAAGCTCAAACCACGCCCCCATGCCGACTTGAACTGTTGTCTGCCACGCGCGAAAGAGAGCTACTCCCACATGAAACTCGCCTTTGCCTAAGTCAAATTCAACCTTCTGGCACTACAAGAACCAAATCAAACAACACCTAAGAATCTCCCAAGGAGTCTCGTCAAAGCTAGCAGGCAAGAACTTGGCGCCATGGATCGCTGTATCAGATGGAGCTCTTGTAAAAGAAGAAAGGCCAATAAGCCCTGGTGGGTCGTGGATGCCTGTAAGGGTAGTCCACCAATCGACAATGCGAGCCGGGAGCCCCGCAATAACTCTCATGGTATTGACCTTCTCCCAAACTCCTGTCATTGGAGAAAATAGCATGTTGTGGAGTTTCATGTTCACCGGATTGACAAAGGTTGCATACGCTTGAGTGATGCATCATGTCTTTGCCTTTCAGTTTATGTACTAGTATGCCCCTTGGCCTTGCAAGGCTCATACAAATAATTTCAAGTACTTCTCGGCTATAAATACATTGAAATTTAATATTAGAATTCAAAAGCTCAATTTGGGATCTGATTGTCTCCGCACCTCTACAAAATTACTCGTTTTCAACAATACTGTCAAACCTTGCTTTCCTACATATTAGTAATTACGTGTCTAATTATAATTACATGTCTAATTATAATTACTTGTCTAATAATAATTAGTAATTATTAGTAATTATGGTCATTATGTTCACAGACTTGATGAATAGATAGATAGATGGAAACTCCGGTCCTTTCTAAGGGGCCGGCGTGAATGAAGTGTCCGTTTGCAATGCTAATATCCCGATGGCCACTGGACAAGGGGAAATTAGAACAATACTACTTCCCCCTCTCGAGGGTGAACACTATAACTACGCTAGTTTCTAGCCTGTATTCCCAAAGGGCTCGCTTAACTTCAGAGTTCTGATGTTATCTAGTGTAGTAGCCTTGGTATGACCGCATCAGGACTTGATGAATACATTGACTGAAAGAGAAGTGTGCGATCAGGGGAGGGTCAAGGATGGATTCTGCCTTTGCAAACGGGCCGGACACAACGAATGGCGAATTGCGAATTGGTACTCGACAAGCTCTACATCAACGACGATGGGAAGGAGATTGAACATCCATTCTGTGTTGGATGAGGATACGCAAACGAAGGCGCGCGACAGTGTAGAAGTGTAGAGAAAGATGGAGTCTTGGGTATCTACCGATCCCAGTCCTCCATGACTACCTAGCTCTCAGACCTGTTTTCCAACAAGTTCGCATACTATCTCGTACCTTCGTCTCGACGGATCGGATCCTCCTGCGCTTTCACGATCGGGGCAGCAACAACCGGTGGAATCTCTTAAACTCCAGGCCACTGCTAAGCAAACCAGCCCTTTAAGTACCCTTGTATTTTGTGAATGTGACATAGTCAGCAACGAAGCTCTAGCCATCAATCCGGCTGTCATTGATTTCGATTAGAAGGGACAAGGTGGAGTAATTGTTGATTCTGGTAGTGTAGGCTATCTCTCCGGTGATGCTTTCGATGCTGTGGTGAGTATTGATATTCAGTGAGCTCAAGAAGAGAGCTGCATTTACAGATGAGGTGCTTTATATAAGCGGTAATAGGGCCGGCTAGTGCCTTTAGGGCAAGAAGGAAAAAGCCCTAACTAACTAACAGAGCTGTACATCTAACACCCCCTCTCAAACTGGCGTAGAGATGGCAGTTTGTTATTTCGTTGTGGACAGCTGTGAGTTAGTGCGATTGCCAGTCGGTGAGACATCATTTGGCGGTGATAGACAATCGCAAGCGGGGCGGATGGTGGAGCGCATGCTTGATAGTAATTTGGTTGATGGCGACCGTGGTGAAGTTCGCAAGATTATCGCGATTGTTGAAGTCGTTCTCGCGAGTTGTCGGGAGAGTCGGTCAGGAGGGCCGGTTGAGCAATTTGATGATTTTGCCGAGCGTGCTCGAGCGTCGCCGTCGTCAGGTAGGGTTTCAAATTGTTGTTTCTTCCTTTGATGCGAGCAGGCAGTTGTTGTAGAGAAAGAGTGATCTGATGATGCAAGTGGTGGTGCGATGGGGCGATGGATTTCGTTGCTGTGGAAGATGGCGATGACTCGCTCATGACAGTCGAAGTTGTCGATGCGGCCGTCATCGGAAGAGCATCCGAACACCCATCTTGTTTAAGGTTCAGGCCGTGTTGATCACATTCCCAACCGCTCCGAGACCTTCCTGTAATACTTGGCCTGCTCCTGCGTCAAACCTTTCTTGCACTATCTCCCCGCCGAGTTGTGGCGTCGTCGTTTTTTTTTTTTTTTTTTTTTTTTTTTTTTTTTTTTTTTCGCCTGTCATGCTGTCGAGTCACTTCTTTGCCTGTCTTGAGAAATTGGGTCGGAGGTGATCAATTGCAGAGATTAATTTTTGAGACTTTAGGTCGATTGTGGTATCGTCCTTTGATAGATAATGTAAGCATGTGTTAATATCTCATTTACGTACTGCAGTGTTAGTAGTGTGTTGCAGAGAGGATGCAGAGCGAAGGATCACTGCTGCTCTACATGCTTCTCGGAGAATTTAAGGAGGGAGGCAGAGAAGATCGGCAGGGGAGAACAGGTAGAGGTTAGAGGTGCTAAATACTATGCTGTTAAGCGAGGCAGGACAGTCGGTGTGTACAGGAGTTGGGAGGAATGCAATCGGCAGGTGTTAGGTTTTAGAAATTGTCAGTTTAAGTCTTTTAGGACTCTTGAGGAAGCAGAATGCTTTCTAAGTTGTTAGTTTGCTCTGTAGCATTGATAGACTGCAGAGATTCAGGTTAGATCGATGGAGTTCGAATTTGGTTCTTCCTAGAGCCTTTGTAAGAATGTCGGCTGGTTGGCTGACTGTGCTAATGAATTTCAGCCCTATTTCCTTTTCTAAGACGCGTTCTCTAACAAAGTGATGATGAATTTCTATGTGTTTGCTTCTTGCATGGAATACTGGGTTTTTAGCTAACTTGAGTGCGCTTTGGTTATCACAATGCAGGGTGATGGAGGGAGGTAGGTGAGAGCTAATCTCAGAATTTGTTAAAGATATAGGAACAGGTTGAGAAGGAAGCACCTTAAGTTCTTGAAGCATGCGATGGAGCCACACAGCTTCTTGTACTCCATCGCTTAAGGCTCGATATTCAGATTCTGTTGATGATCGTGAAACAGTAAGCTGGCGTTTAGACTGCCAGCTGAGGGGAGCGCCAGCGGCCTTGAAGAGGTACGCACCGATACTACGCCGTGAGTCTGGGCAAGTGCCCCAGTCTGCGTCCGTAAATCCCGATATCTCAAATTGTTTGTCATGTTCATATAGCAAGCCTAGGTCATATGTGCCTTTGAGATACCTTAGAACATGGATTGCTGAGTCGAGATGTGCCTGCTGGGGTGGAGACATGAAGGAGGCAATACGATTGACGGCATATGCTAGGTCTGGTCTGGTAATTGTAAGGAAAATAAGTTTTCCTATGAGCTGCTGGTAGTGAGAAGCATCTACGTTGGGTGTACCAGTATTGGAGACTAATACTTGGCCAGCAGGGAGTGGCACCTTAGCAGCGTGGAGACCGGTAGGGAGAAACTCGTGAACAATGGAGTTTGCGTAATCCCGTTGGTGAAGAAAAATTCCAGTAGGCAGGTACTCAAAAAGTATGCCGAGATATTTTTGAATGATGCCAAGATCTGTCATGTCGAATGTTTGGCGTAGAAAGTGCTTTATCCAAGTGATGAGCTTGGTGCAGCTTCCTGTGATGAAGAGATCGTCAACATATAACATAACTAATAGTATGTTGTTGTTCTTGTGCAGGTAATATAAGTTGGGATCAAATGAGCTGCGGGTGAGACCAATATTGCGAAGTGAGGAGTCAATACGATCATACCATGCTCGAGGTGATTGTTTGAGTCCATAGAGAGAGCGTAGTAATTTGCAAACCTTCTTCTCGTGGCCTTGTGTCTCAAATCCAGGCGGTTGTTGCATATAGACTTGCTCCTTGAGAATGCCATGAAGAAATGCTGTTCTGACATCCATATGATGTATTGTCCACCTGTTGATTGCAGCAAGAGCTACAATGGTTCTTATAGTGACCCACTTGATTACAAAAAGTAAAGTTTCTTCATAGTCAATGCCTTGCTTTTGTTGAAATCCACGGGCCACGAGTCTTGCCTTCTTTGTTGGTGGAGATCCAGGGAGTCCTGGTTTTAATCGAAAAACCCACCGGCAAGTGATCGGACGGACTCCTGCAGGTAAGTCCTCGAGTATCCATGTATTATTTGCATGGATGCTTTGCATTTCCTGTTGCATGGCTAGTTTCCATTGGGTATCCTGGAGTGCTTGCTTGAGAGTAGGCTCAGATTCAGATAATGGTGTATCAATGCTAGATAAGATTGAGATCGGGTAGCAATCTGGAGACTCAGAGGAAAGATATACATAATAATCCCCAAGTTTGACACTAGGTGCACGGATGCGATTGCTCCGTCGTGTTGAAGCAATAGGAGGGTTCTGAGTGGAAATGTCAAGAGGAAGAGTAGGTTCTGTTGGAAGCATAGAGCTGGGTGATGAGGGTAGAAATGGAAGTTCTACAGTCTGAGGTGGATCATGATAAGGAAAGTCTAGATTTGAATGCATAGGAGTTTCGATAGTAGGGGAAACTTGGACTTTCTGAGAAGGGAAACTAAGGTCTTCTAAGATACTGTGAGGTGATAGAGAAGGAATATTAGGAGGAGAAAAACTTGATTCGTTGAAAGTTACATCACGACTAATGAGGATTTTCTGAGTAAGAGGATTGTAACAGCGATAGGCTTTAGAGTTTTCATCATATCCTAGAAAGATTGTAGGGATGGCCTTGGGATCTAATTTTGTCCGTTTTTCTGATGGAATGTGACAGAAGGCAATGCACCCTATAACTTTGAGGTGAGAGAGATTGGGCTTTATACCTGTGAAGGCCTCCTCAGGAGTTTGAAGATGTAATGCGCGGCATGGAAGGCGATTCTGGACATAATTTACAGCCCTAGCAACTTCGTCCCATAGAAAACGAGGTATCTTCGTGCCAGAGACTACGCTTCGTATGCCTTCAAGCAGGTATCGATTTCGCCGCTCAGCTATGCCATTTTGTTGAGGCGAGTATCCAGCTGTGAGTTGGTGGTGAATACCGTGAGAGTCACAAAACTCTTTGAATTCAGTTGACATATATTCTCCCCCTCTATCTGTGCGAATGGATTGAATTTTCTGTTGCGGAGTTTCTACCATAGCTTTGAATTTGAGAAAATATGAAAAAGTCTGAGATTTTGTTGAGAGAAAGTAGAGCCATGATTTTCGAGAAAAATCATCAATAAATGTAAGAATGTACTTACAATTTGTGCGTGTGGCAGTTGAAAGTGGTCCACAAATGTCGCTATGAATGAGCTGCAGCGGTTTGGTGGAGAAGGTAGTGCGTAGTTTTGGAAAAGTCTGTCGGTGAGACTTTCCAAGAACACAATTGTCGCAGTGTTGCTTGATATATGGTAGCTTAGGCACTCCGTTCACCAAGTCTTTTTGTGTTAGGTGATACGTGCTTTGCCTGTTGATGTGAGCTAACCTCCGGTGCCACAAGTTGAGAGTCTCAATAGAGACTTGTGGAGAGTGTGCAGCTGAATAGGCTAGAGATGGTTGAGATGCTGTTGCAGAGAGTTTATAGAGCTTGGTTTGGCGGTCACGTTGTGATTGAAGAATAATATTCTTGCATGAAGTGTCAAGAATAAGGCAATGAGTAGCTGTGAAGACAATAATGTGGCCTAAATCAGCGAGAGTGCCCACAGAGAGGAGATTAGTCTTGACCCCAGGTACGTAAAGAACATCCTTGATTTTCTTTATTGCGGGATTGGAGAAACTTACAGTCCCTTGTTTTGCTACTGGAAGGACTTGTCCAGCTGCCGTTCGAATACTAGTAACTGAGGATGGTTCCAGGTCAGTTAGGGTGCTGGAACTCCCAGTAACATGAGAGCTGGCTCCGCTATGAAGGAACCAGGGCTCTTCTTCACTAGGAAAAACTGCCATACATGCATTCAATAATGTCTGTTCGTCTTCAGGTGGATCAGTGTCGAGGTAGTCATCCTCATGGGAGTATTTCTCGTCATTAGCGTCGACGTTGGAGCTCGCAAGGTAGGCGCTGCTCTGGGTGCGTAGTTTTGAAAGCTGCGATTGTATGTCTCGGAGTTGTCGTTCGAGGTTGGTCACCTCGCAATCGTTCTCATTGTGGCCGTGCTTGCCGCATTTGCGACAGGGGATCGAGTCTGAGCTGCCGCGATTGTCGGAGCGCCCGCCACCTCTTGATTCGGTGGAGCGACCCCCTCTCCAGCTGTTGTGTCTGCCGCCGGCGCCGCGACCTCCCCGCCGGCCGCGATCATCGTTGGAGCGCTGGCGACCTCCTCGCCAGTTGCGGTCATCGCTGGAGCGTCCGCCGCGATGCGCGTGGTTGGAGCGCCCGTTGCGGTCGTAGCCGTTGAAGCGGCCTTGTGCAGACAAGATCTCTTCGGAGTCCTTACTCTTGTCTAGAAGCTGCGACGACTCCTCATGCAGCATCAAGCCCTGGAGCTCGGAGAAGGTGGGACTTCTATCCCTGCCTTTCTGTATCGCTTTGAACGTTGACCAGCTGCGTGGGAGACTAGCCAACATTTGATCTACCAGATCTTTGTCCTGAATTGTGACTCCTAGACTTGCTAGTTGTGTCACGATAGAATTTGTATCTTGGAGGTGTGAGTCTACAGATTTTCCTTCTAACATTCTTAGTGAATAAAATTTCTCTTTTAGAGCTAATCTCCTGGAGGGACTCTGAACATCATACATACGTTTGAGAGTGTTCCAGATCTCCAACGGATCTGAAAGATGCATAATGTGAAAAACAACATGATCTTTTACCGTGGAGATTATGATTCTGCAGGCTCGAATCTTCAGATCTGCTTCATCGATTTGCGAGGTTGCTGCGGCTGCGGCTGCTGATCCTCCAGTGGCAGTATTGGTGGAGTTGACTACGGTTGATGCGGAGCTTGAGCTACCAGCATCAGGAGAAGGAGAGATGGTGAAGAACTTCCACAGATTCTCTTGAAGAAGTAACATCTTGACTCTATAACTCCATAGCATATAGTTGCGTTGTCCATCTAATTTAGTGGTTTCTGTCATTTCTCTCAGGAAGGAGTCCATTTCGAAAATGTAACTAGGATCTATTCTGTTGAAAGTACAGAAGGCTCTGATACCATATTGATATTCAGTGAGCTCAAGAAGAGAGCTGCATTTACAGATGAGGTGCTTTATATAAGCGGTAATAGGGCCGGCTAGTGCCTTTAGGGCAAGAAGGAAAAAGCCCTAACTAACTAACAGAGCTGTACATCTAACAGTGAGTGCTTACCGTAAACACGTGATTCTTCCGGTTGTACAGAATTGGATATTTCTGTTTTGCCTCACTACCACGACATGTCCGGTTCTTCCGAACTTGTTGATCATGATTAACTGTGCCGATCTGGTACTGCAGTGGGACGATGCATTTGCACTTTATGAAGGTGCCCTGTGCTTGATGATCAAACCCAATGCACGGCCCCAATTCAGTATCATTCGTAATAATATGATGGTGAATCACTATGTTGTTTATGATCTCGTCAACAATCGAATTGGAGTTGCTCCCTGGAATTGTCCCCATATCTGAGGGGTTGAATTGGTGTCGGTAGAGGTACAGGACTGGAATATGTTTGAAGTATCTCTTACAAGGTCTGTATGAATGAATTGTCCTTACCTTTCATGCCGCAACTGGAATTTGTTCTGTTGTGTATGCCCGTTTATTGAATCAGCTGTATCGGTTCATACGAGTAATGGGTGCAGATTGTCATCTACAAACATGGACATCTCTTCCACCAAAGTTCGTGTGCACGAGAATATCTTAGTGTGGAGCTATTGTTTGATTGGATTTGCATTAGAATGTTTTATGCATTTCGAGATGGAAGGTTGTCGAAGTAATAATGAGCAAACTACCTCAACTACATTCCGAAAACACTATCCTCCCCAGTTTCTTGATGAAGTAAATTAAATAGAAGCAAGTCAACATCGATCCCATGAAGGCATAGTTATTAGCGTTTGGTATAATTGCAAACTTTTCAACATTGAACAAGTCGACTGTAAAAGTCAATTATAGGAAGGATCCCAATTACATGTCACATGTGGCTCCATGAAAACATATTAGAGTATATTATATGATGTGGCTCCTTCTATTGCAAGAATTTGCCTTGACATGAGACACTTTTACACAAGTGTTGATGCTTTGAATTGTTGCTCCTTTTGCTCTATGCCACCAAGGATGACAATGATGGTAGCATATTGGAGGTGTGTATGCACAATTGATGAGTAATAATCACATATCCAAGAGCCTTTTTAAGCGTTTTTGTATACGAAGCTTTGGAAGTATACAAAGTATTTCTTTGAAATGACCATGATTGAGTTTTAGACCATTTTATACGCAATGCAATATTACAACTACATTTAATATTACATGCAGTTAGCACTTAATGTTTTTGCCGATACCAATTGTTAAATCATGAGAAAGACCAATTGCTACTTGTATTCACATTGAATTGGTCAAGTAAAACCATAGCTATGAGCACATATATGTAGTTGACCTTGATGAGTTTCCATTGTGCCAGAGACTCAGCCACAACAAGGTTTCACTATAAGAAAACCCTGTTTTTTCTGATGTCTAAATTTATTGTCTGTGATGTCTAAATCTAACGCGTTGATGTCTAGCAAGTGGATGCGGGACATTTTAACATCCAAGACATCAAGTTAGACATCAAAGACATCAAGTTAGACATCTAAAATTATCTAAAGACATCAGGGTTAGACGGTAACTTTGGGAGGGTAAAACATGTGCCACGTAGGTGACACATCAGCGCCATGTGGACGGGCAGTGCCACATGGCAATGAATTTTATAATGATGTGGACTTTTTGGTGCTCCCGAAATCGAGGTGGCGGCGCCAAAATCCTACGTGGACCCGGGAAAATCCGATGTGGCACCCGGAAAATCTGACGTGGCACCCGGGAAATCCGACGTGGAACCCGGGAAATCTGACGTGGCATGCCACGTCAGCAACTTTTTGGGGGGTTTTAGGGTCAAATGACGTTGCTGTTAGACATCACGTTAGACATCACGTTAGACATCAACGCCTCTCTGCTTGATGTCCCTAGTGGCTAGGACGATGTCAAGATTGATGTCTCCAAGTCCCTAGGACGATGTCAAGACTAATGTCTCTAGTGCATAGAATGATGTTTAGGTTGATGTCCTTCTTAAATTTGTGATGTTTGCTCGGATGTTTGTAGCGACATCCAAACAGACATCGATGTAAACGTTTTGTATTAGACATGATGTTTGCAACAATGTTACTATTGATGTTTTCTTGGCATATGAAAGGACATCTAGGATGACATTTTTAGATGTTTATATAGTCATCGAACCGTAATCCACAAACGTCTCACACAACATCAACAAGAAAACATTGTTACATCAAAAAGTGTCAATCAAACATATATTGCTTAGGTCATTAGAATCTCGGATAACACAAAACTAGAGTATTTAGTAATACGCTGTCAACAACTACGATATACTACGCACCCACAATCAACTCTCGAAGCCCCTCCACTACCATCGCTATTCATTGCCGATACCCTTTATGGTCTTGTGCATGTCCCGCCGCCGCATGTGTTTAATAAGCCAATATCAACCGCATTTAAAAAAGGGTTTGTAAAGGTAAAAATTTCGATTTAATTCCATTTAATTGCACTATCTAGGTTGAGATGGTTTACTTCCTAACCTCAAGATATCGACACAGTTAGACATTCCTGCAGACATCTGCTTAGACATTTGTTCAGACATCCTTTCAGACATCATTAAAAACGACGTTATAGACATCTATGCAGACATCCTGCTCCACTCACCTACAACCACGCATGTCGCTTCATTTTTCTTCGCGGCCTCGGATCGTGTTTCGCTGCCTCTCTGCAATTGTGAAAAAACAAGAAGTCGCTTACTCTGTATAAGCAATTTCACTATGCAGCACAGAGTGGGGCATACTTGTTAAATGTTCAAGTGTTTTCTAAGCTTTCTTTACCACCATACTGGTACTTTTTAAAAACCATTGTGCATACATGCAAGTAAAGAAGTCCAGACATGACATATTAGTCATTTCTTCTCTACCTTCTCAATCACCTTCTTAGGTTTTGACTGGCTTCCTTGCTTCTCTTCGCTTGCCTTCTTTAGTTGAGTTTGTGCCGTTGCCTTTGGTGTGACAGACTTCACCGGTTTTGACAATCCTGCAGGCTTGGGTGACTTCACTAGAGCCTTTGTTTCGGTACTTGGCTTTGCATTGCGCCTTACAAAACATGCAGAGGACTCATGTCGTTTTGCTACTGCCTCCTGTTTCCAACATGAAATATTATGCACAAATAAGCAAAATGTGCCACATGAACATGAAGCTACCATAAAACACTTACAAGCCTGTACTCTGGCTTTCCACCACTACATTCAAAGATGTGCATTAAACATAACCATGTTTAAAAAGATGTCTACATCGATGTCTACACAGATGTTGAGATGTCTAAACCTCGCTAACATGCACAGTTCCAATCATGGGTCATAATTCTCTACTCTAAGTTTACCTTTGCAATCGCTCGGTTTCTCTACAGTCTCTCTGCAGCGCTGGTGTAATAGGCTCCTCAACATCCTCCACAGCTCTCGCCTACCGCAGCTTGTGTCTCCTTCTTCGAGCCCCCTCCTTCTCGCAACCTCCATGGATGTGTCATTGTTGTTGTCCTTCGCAGCCTCCCATGTTTGCTTCCTCCTCAACCATGTGCTCGAGACACGCCCGATGTGCCACGATTTGGAGATGTTGCCCCTGTCTGTCTCGTGGTGGTGGTCTTTGTAGGAGTAACTCTGTATTTATGCCATCTCTTGCAAGTTAGCCTAGCGGATATAGTTTTAGATATCATGTTGGACATCACTTTTGATATCTTGACAAACATTAACTTAGACATCTACTCGGACATCTAAGCGGACATCATCAAGACATTTTGAATCTAATCTTATCATAAACCAATTAGTAATAGAAAATAGATTATGAATCGTTAAAATTGCATTTTTCTATACATATATTGTTCAAGACAAACACAACAACTATTCAAGAGTAACTGCAGGGAGACAAAGTGTTGCGGGTAATAGAAGCTCCTTGTCGTCGGTTGCGGGGTTAAGGCACTGGGAACCCGTGGTCGGGCGGATCATTGCTTCCAACCTCCGGTGGGAGTCCTCCATCCTCGCTCTCTAACCGCGTGCTAGAGGCTTCAATCCTCCCCTCCAAACGGGAGTTTGATGCCTCTATTTTCTGCTCCATCTTCTCCTCCAACTCCTGCAGTTTGTTTTGGACATGCTCCACGTCCTCTTCATCGCCATCAATGTCCCCACGCTCCTCCATTTCATCATACAAGGAGGCTATCTCCTCGTTTATCTCTGTTTCGTAGGGGTGGCGGTGAAGCCTGCAACACTGTAGGACAGCAGCCATAAAAACAACAACTTAAACATCCGTTTAGACATCAAAATAAACATCGAATTAGACATCAACTTAGACATTGAATTAAACATCAACTTAAACATCTACGTGGACATCAATTTAAACATCTACTTAGACATCACATTAAACATCCATTTAAACATCAACTTAGATATCATCATGAACATCATTTAAAACATTTGCAGAGACATCTAAGGACATCTTACCAAATTTCATGATCGCTTCCTCCCTCATTGCCCTGCACTTTGGTCGATTCGTGCCCTTCAAGCCTTGGAGACACCAAACCATTCTCTCGGATGTCAACTTTGCCGTAACGGTGGCCCTTTCTTCGCAAGCTTGTTCCATGCCTGATCTGTCACTTCTGGTGGTTTCGGTTGTTTCTTATCAATGAGTGGTTCAATCATACCGCTCGGTTAGTTAAGGCCTTGTTCACCTTCGTAGAGAGAGCCACGTTGTATCCACCGTACGCGCACACCGTCCCCCTCACATCCCACCCTACAAGAAAAGTTCCATTAACACGCTTAGACATCTCTTCGTACGTCGCTTAAGACATCGATTCAAACATCTACTTAGACATCCGCTTAGACATTTATTTAGACATATGTTTACACATTTATTTAGGCATCAATATTGACATCCTGTTTAGACATCCAATCATCCATATTGACATCCTGTTTAGACCCTTGTTTAGACATCATTTAAAACATCATGTAAGACATTATTTTTGTTAAAAAACCACAAAACATGCGAATAAAAGCCCGAGTCTCTTATCTCACGCCATGCGATTCAAGAATCTGGTCTTGATCACCTCAAGTTGCTCCTTGTAGTTATAGTTTGGGTCTAGCTCCTTCGCCATCAAACGGATATCTTCTTCGTATGCTTTCACATTGCTCCCGTACGGATTTCCCTTCACGTCTATGGTCAAAACCCTCTTCTCGGGCTCCTTTCTCTTTTGATGTCGTGCTGACCGCATCTGCACACGGGCCTCCTCAGGTGCTGGAACTTCAACAATGTCATCATCCTCTGTCTCCTCATCTTGTGTGGCATCTGGGTCCTCCTCAACTTTGGGGTCCTCAAACTCCCGACTATATAGCAAAAACCCGTCTTAGTTAAACAAAGTAACAGAAACTCATACAAGTTCAAATCACATAATTGCAAAGCACATAAGTTCAAATTTAGAATGTACTCACCGGAAATCTTCTTGGACTTGTACTTCTCTCAACCGCTTAGTGCGGTTTTTTGCCTCACTTGGCACAATGTGGTTTTGCTTGTTGCTAGGTCCAACCCCGAAGTCTTCCTTGTTCTTGGTCCGCAACTCTCCAATGTTGGTGTCCTCTTTGTCGAAGGATACCTTCCGCTTCTTGTCCGCCTTCTTCGTCATCATGATGCGCCTCGCCGCCACTCCACAAATGCCTCGTACTTGCAGCCATAATGTAAAACAAGAAAAAACAATTGTTAGTGAATATAACCGAAAACAAGAAATTCCCCTTGCATATTACAACATAAGGCAAAGCATCAACTCAAACATCAAACTAGACATCAAGATAGACATCAAACTAGACATCAAAATAGACATCAAACTAGACATCAAACTAGACATCAAACTAGACATCAAAATAGACATCAAACTGGACATCAAATTAGACATCTTAGCAACTTCGCAACTTAGCATCTTAACATCTTAGCAACTTAGCAACTTAGCATCTTAATATCTTAGCAACTTAGCAACTTAGCAACTTAAACATCAAATTCAGACATAAGATTGAAACATCAAATTAGTCATCAAATTAGACATCAAATTAGACATCAAATTAGACATCTTAGCAACTTAGCAACTTCACATCTTAATATCTTAGCAACTTAGCAACTTAGCATCTTAACATCTTTGCATCTTAACAACTTAGCAACTTAGCATCTTAGAGATCAAATTGAGACATAAAATTAGACATCTTAGCAACTTAGCATCTTAACATCTTACCAACTTAGTAACTTAGTAACTTAGCAACTTAGCAACTTATCAACTTAGCATCGTAGACCTCAAATTGAGACATAAGATTGAGACATCACATTAGACATCAAATTAGACATAAAATTGTACATCAAGTTTGACACCAAGTTATGCATGAAGTTAGGCAGCAAGTTAGAAACCATAGAAAAGCCTAATTGTCCAACACAATCAAAATTACTACATCATAACATGAACACGTAAATGAATCCGAGGTTGAGATAAAATGCATGACAATTCTATCATTTTCTTCATGCATTTTATCAAGAAAATGTAAGGTTCCCACATCACTTGCAATACTTTATTTGCAATTACAAGAAATAGAAAGGGACTCATCAAGTACAATTGCAATGAAACCGGTAGACAACCTAGTTACTCTCCTCGGGCTTCTACGATACGGTAACCAATATGTCAAAGTCCGAAGTGAGAGTGGAGAATTTCATTATTCACTGCAGTATTACAAGATCATGACGAGTGAAGAAATCTATCAATCTAGCATGGCAATGTTGTTCCTCCTCGCCTGTAGGAAGTGTCCCCTTTTTCATAAACAAGAAAAAGGGTTCATAATTTCAAATAAACGAACAATGTAATAATCGGAAGTGCTCAATTATCTTATCGATGGAATGTATAGTCTAACGCAAGGATGCTCAAATTACTTTTCAGCATATCATGAAACAATCACACGCCAAATGCAATACAAGAATAGTAAAGCAAAAAAAACACCCGCACAGAATCTCAGGAGTTGACGGAGCAAGTCAGCCCTGCTTCGATGAACAAGTTCTAAGGCTGTCGACATCTCCATCTCCATCTCCAAGCACAAAATCTGTAGAAAAGAAGCCGACCAGTCCAAAGTCTGCAGTCTGCTTCGATTGAATGCAGATGCGAAGTATGCGAAGTCAACTAGACAAAAACTGCACAGATCTTCACGAAAACTGCTTCTGATGTTGAGCCCGAAAACTGCTTCTGATCTGCTAGATGATCGCGAGGCTGCGATGTTGCAGATGTGGCACATGCGAAGCAGATGAGCGCGATGCAATCGAAGCATACCGGCAGATGAGCTCGAGGCTGCGATGTTGGCCGGCAGATGAGCACGAGGCTGAGCACGAGGTTGAGATTGAGCACTTACTTCACCACGAGCTTCGATGTTGACCACGAGGTTGACCACAAAGTCACGAGGTTGTCCCCAACAAAGCTCGGAGATTGCAACGTCGACAAGCTTGTCTCTTCGATCGAGATAGCGGCAAAGTGAAACTAAGTGGAGGTCCGAACTAAGTGGAGGTCTCGAGAGAGCGGTACCAAAGATACTACTCGGGCGGGCTTGCACACCTAACAACGCTGCGAGGTTTGACTCTAGAGGTCCCGGATCGACGAAGGCAAGAACTCACAGAATCTCAAGAGCTCAAGAGGTCGCACTGGTCACGAAGAACGCTCAACACGTAATCTCAAGAGCTCAAGTTACAGGTCATGAAGAGCGCTGAGCTTCGAGGCTAGAAGATGAGAAACTTTGATGTCTTGGCGGAGGTCTTCGGAGGAGGGAAGGCAGAGACGACGGCGATGCTTTCAATGCGGTGCCGGCTCCCGGCGGGCAGACGGCTCCGTGGCAGAGGCAACGATGGCCAAGCCCGAGGCCGTGCCGAGGAGCCTAAGGTCGTGCCGAGGCCTATGGCCGTGCGGAGCCTATGGCCGTTCGAGGAGGCCCATGGCCGTGCAAGGTCCGTAGCTTCTTCGACAACGCTCTCTCCGGCTGCGCTGCGAGGACGGCGTACATCAAGTTTTCCAATTTTCTTCGCTGATTTCCGCCCCTTTTGCAACTACGAATCTGCTCGTGCCACCTCCATCCCAAGAGCGACGTCGAGATACACATTGCATGTAGAAAGAGTGAGGAAATTTTAGGTGGAGTTTAGGGTTAGAAATTGTTTCATACCTTCCGATCCGTCGTTGTTGGAGTAGTGCGTACGGCGAGCATCGGAGGAGGAGGTACTTGCGCTCGCCGATTTGCTTCCATTGCTTCCTTGAATCTTGTGCTCCGCCGCACTTCCGTTTGAGAAATTTGAGATTGCTCTTTCATTGTTGTTGTAGGTGGTGTGACTCTTGCAAGGGTATCGACAAAGTTGTTGAACACGCCGAGAGTCAAGTTTGTAACCACGGGCTCTCCTTGCATCACGGGTGCGGTGTTTCCACGTCCACCATGTCTATAACGCACATGAAAGCCTCTTGTTCCATCCATGATTTCACAAAACTATGTTTCGCACTAAAATAGGGTTTTTGAGCACCCTTGCGCCTCAAAAGTGGGTGTCTTAGCTTATTGCACTTGCCTTAGCAATAATTGGGCGTGTATGCTCTGCCGATGCTATGTAGCCTGGACACGTGGATTAGGGTTCCTTGTTATATATTTATTTTGTCATTTTTGCCACTTAGACATCTTTTTAGACATCAGCGTAGACATCATCAAAGACATCACTCTGAACATCTGCGTTGGACATCTCGTGTTGACATTCGCCGCCAAAAAGTTCTTACTTAGTACGGGTGGAACTTAGTTAAGCATCATAGGAAGTAAGCGGTAAGATTGTTACAACTCATATAGAAGAACCAAGTTTGGAGTTTAGAGTGAAGTAGGAATGTATTTTTTCATTTTATGAATAAGTACTATTTGAACATAAGGAGTATGAGAGAGACTAGAATGTTGTGATGTATTTTTGCACTCCATGCACATTGATGTTATGAAATGCGATTAGACGGTGAAGTACATTGGAAACTAAATTCACTTTCTCTACATATAGAATTAAGGAGTACAAGTGGATAATAGTTCGGATATAAGTACAAATCCATGCAATGTACTTATTCCTATATTTGCATCTTCAATTTCACTAGAATACATAATTTCATTCATAGTATCATGTAATATAATGTCAATTTACATATTCAAAATTCATGATGTGAATATTTGCAATGATTTGTAGACGCCGTCATTTTCATTACCATGTCTCAACGTTAAAAGGCAACAAAATTTGTTCAAGGTTCGTTCTTTTTGAGAACGTTTGTTTGTGATGTCGGTATGGATGTTTTCATAGACATCATTCCCGATGAAGACACAGATCTTCGCAAAGTTCTATGTAGGGTTCTATGATGAATGTTTTCCATTTGATACTTAAGAGTACAACTACGAAGAATGGCTCTATGATTGTGCGATCATGGGCATGTTAGTTGGTGTGTGTTCCTTACGATCAACATGTTTTCTTATATGGTATAAATGTATTTTCTAAACTTTGCGCAGCAAAGTTGGGGCGATGAGTCTGAGCGGCGCCGTCAGTGGCGCAACGATTTGAACAGATGCTAATGGGCGTACAATGCGTCACATCCCGGTTGAGGACCTTATCCTCCGCATGAGCCGCGAGCGGCAACGATGCTAAACATATCATCTTTCTTCTCGCCCTTGCCGGACTTGTCATGGAGGTCGACGCCAGAATCGCCGTCATCCGGAGACCACCTCTTGGCCAATGGCGAGAGACCCATTTCGACTAAGTCCATCATCAAAGGGTGACCCACCTCACGGGTATCCAAATGACGGTATATGGGTGGAGGATGTTCCATACGATGACGATGTTGTACATGATGTTGGAACGGATGACCATGATGATGTCCTTAAGACGTTGTTGAAGATGTCCGCAGAGGGATGATGTAAACAGAGACGCCATACCTCTCGATGAGTTTCACGACGTGCAGCGCCAGGTTATGGATGCTTTGGATCGTGGTGATGCACTACACAGGGATGCAGGAGGCGAACCCAATGTGCTAGACAATGATGAGTTTGACAACCACACAGTTGATGAACTCGAAAACTTGTACAAGGAAGCCACGATACCAGTATATACAAGAGCAAAAACAAGTGTTGTGTCTGCTACAATCGTTCTGATGAACATGTGTGTTGTGTTTGGGGTCAGCAACAATTTCAGAACGGAATTGTTTAGATACTTGGCAGAGGATTTACTACCGAAGGGCAACAAGCTGCCTAACAGTCATTATGCCGCCGCTAAGACAATTCGGAGTTTGGGATTGGACTATAACAACATCCATGCTTGTCCTGATGGGTGTGTATTGTATGAGGATGAGTATGCAGAGTTGCGACATGCCCACGATGTTCAAGTCCGGATGGTTGGAGGGCACAAGTTCAATCCCAAAGAAAGGTGATCGACACTTTCCTCTCATTCCACGGCCGCAACGATTGTGGAGATCTCCGGAGATTGCTAGCATGTTGACCGGTTACAAGAAACATGTTAGTGAGGATGGAATTATGCGATCCGTGGTTGATGATCCCCGCTGAAGCACATCAACACACGATTTGACATCTTTGGAACCGAGGACCGAAACCTCGAGACTTGCTTTAGCACTTGACGGTGTTAATCCGTTCAAGTTAAGCAACACAAACCGGTTGACGTGGCGATCTTGGTATTGATTTATAACTTGGAGCCGTGGTTTGTTAAAGAAGTTTTTCATATCATTGTGCATATTGATCTCGGAAAGCGATCACCCACGGCAACGAACATTGATGTATACATCCGCCCATTGCTGAAGGAGCTACAACAACTTTGGCGAGGTGTACCAGCACAGGATTTTAGCCAACCCGTGGGATCTCGAGGCTTCAACCTACGCGGGTTGTTGATGTGGACTATTTCGGATTTCCCGGCGTACGCCTTGATTTCTCGTCTTGCATGTAAAGGTTATAAAGGTTGTCCTTGCTGTGGCCCACAGACAGATGCTCGAATGGCAAAGACTGGGGATCTTCGCGCTAATCGCACGGCAAAAGGCTCGAAGATAGTGTATGGCGGAATACGTCGATATCTCAATCGTCACCATCCATATCGGAGGTACACTAGGTTTAACGGCCAGCGTGAGACTCGAACGGCGCCAACAACGGTCTCAGGGTTAGACATCATCCGGTATGCTGCATGGCGGCAATCATACTTGGATCTTGGTGGGCGGGAAGGGGCTCCCGGTGACCCTGTTCATAGCACGGGAGTCAAGCGTCTGAGTGCCTTCTTCGAGCTACCGTACTGGCAGGTAAAAAAGTCATTAATTGGCTATTGTAGCACCCGTGTTTTGCACTTTACAAGCATATAATTGATACAATAATCAAAGGATGTCTTCGAGGCTTGACGGATGTCTTTATAGACGTCCAAGTAGACATCAATTAGAACAACTAGACGTAGACGGCAGTGAATCGCTAAATGAATGCAAAATGTGTGACCACACTGTATATGGATCTAATCACCTGAATGGTTACTATGTAACAGCATCTGAAGATTCAACACATCTTGGATGTCATGCACTGTGAGAAAAAGCTCTGCGAGAACATTCTCAAGACTTTGTTTGGAATGAATGACAGCCCTGGAAGTCGCCAAGATTTGCAGGACTTGAACATACGTGAGGAGATTTGGTTGCACCCCCCGTCGTCGAGGTGATGAGTACTACATGCCACACGCTCCATACATTCTCGAAGCGGACGAGAAACAAGAGTTTGTTCACATAGTTTCAAGTATGCGAACTCCAACTAAGTACGTGGGGGCTATTCACAAGCGGTTGCAGGATGGGAAACTACAATATATGAAGACGCACGATTACCATGTGCTTATGCAGCAGGTACAAACTTTAATTCTCACATGGAGTTATGAGAAAACTAAGGTACATAGAGGAGTTGAGGTAATAGAAAGAGGTGAACATAGTAAGAATCCGCATGAGTTTGAGACATCATTTCAAACATCAACGTGTTTAGAAGGATGTCCAGAAGGACATCCATTCAAACATCCGCATGTCTAGGAGGATGTCTAGAAGGACATCATTTCAAACGTCCACGTGTCTACAGGGCTGTCCAAAAGGACATCCTGATGTCCTTGCACACACGGTTGATGTTTTTGTAACCCTCTATTGAGGTAGATGGAATTGGAAATCAGATATTACAGGCACATGTGCACGTCTCAATGTGGGGGCGATCATTAGTTTCTTACTTGCACATGATGATTGTGTGGGAATTGCGAGATACTTCCCCGTCGCCATTCGAACGTCTTACACGAAGAGGTGCGTGTAGCGATCATCAAGATGTGCAGGGTTTTTCAGCGTATATGCGAGAAGGAGGTACGAGAAGACTCCCGCGATACTCTCATGCACGATGTGGTTATAGCAACATGCGTGTTGGAGAAAGAGTTCCTCCAACGTTTTTAAACGTCATGGCGCATCTTCCTATACATCTTGTGGAACAACTCTTTATATGCGGACCACTCCATTGTAGATGGATGTATCCAATCGAGAGATACATGAAGACACTCAAAGATTACGTACGGACATACGCACATCCAGAAGGGAGCATAGCAGAAGGGTATCGTTTGGACGAAACTCTTGGATTCTGTACAGAGTACCTAAAACGCTATAGAGCAACAACTTTCCGGGTATGGGATGCAAACGAAGATGCTACCATGAATGATGAGATCTTGGGGCGTAATGAAACAACAAAGCGCCGATTGTCTGACGAGGTGCGCAGCTACGCACATGCATTCATCATCGACAACGCAGCGTGCTTGGAACCGTGGCGAGAGTGAGTCCTTGTACCAATACTTGGGCATATCACACCATCCCTACAGTTCGCAGTTGTGGAACCGGGTCTTGGTAACATGAATGATGGAAACAAAGTTTGACAGACGTGGATGTCACCAAAGATATCCACCAAGACATCTCTTTGAACATTCAAGAGTCCACTATAATGTCTAAACAGATGTCAATGTAGATGTCGTAGGCATCCTCTGCACGGACCGTACGATGTCTATGAAGACATAGTCGAGGACATTTGAGCAGTAGATACATGTGTTGTGTGTGTTCAAAATGGAATTAAATATTCTAACAACAGGGGTGGGAGTGGTGCACAGGGAATACATCATTGCGAAGGGACGCCGATGGGAAGAGCGAGAAGCATTTCGAATCAAACAAAGACGTCAACGACCTTCTAGAGTCGCGCGACGTACTCACTTGAGGGATTTGCCATGCTTTGTAGATTGGCTAATGGCACGAGTGATGCAGGCAGAAGCGGCTGGTGATCGTCTCGACGACGACGTCATACAGTACTCCTGTCCTCCGGAGAGGTTTGCAACTTCCCATCGGCAAATGCACGCATTCGGGATGCATTTGCGGGTGCGAACGGCGGAGGGGGCCTTGTTACTCGAGACTCATGTGTAGTGGCCACTTTTACACAAAGAATTACGTTGGGGATTTGCAATGGGAGGCCCATTGAGCATACAAATGAGCATGTGGGGTATATACGGAGATACTAGAGCTGGATTACCGTAACCACTGCACGACGGTTTTGCTATGCGAATGGGTAAGACCCTCGGTTTTGAGGGTGCCCAGATTGAGCGAGACAAGTACGGATTCAAAGATGGCAAACTTCAGCCACATGGACAATAGAGTGCATCCGGATTCATTTGCATTCCCCTTGCATTGTCAACAAGTTTTTTTCTCCGATGACCCGACAAGACACGGATGGAAGATTATATGCCGAACAGACGTCCGAGGTCGGCGTACAGCATTAGAGCATCGACAACCTGTTGCAAATGGAATCGCAATTGGTGATGACGTAAACTTCGAGGGCTTACAACCGGAGGTCTTGGAGACAGAGCCTAATCAGAGACCGGCGCCAACAGGAGGGTCCTATGTTACAGCTGCAACAATTTCAGACACCGATGGTGAAATGGAGGACGAGCAAGAAGAGGAAAAGTTGGTATTATTATTCGTAACACTCAAGATCGCCGCTTTTTGGTCAATGATGTATAGGAGGATGCCGTGGAAGACATCTTCATGGACATCCCAGTAGACGTCTACGCGGACATTTATGCTTGACTGTAGTCATTCTCTTAGATATTGTGTTAGACATTGTCTTAGACATCAAGTTAGACATCCGACTAGATGTTGTATGATTGGTCAAGTAGTCCGACGTGGAGTTTTTGTTGCCATGTAGATAAAGGGTCAGAAATAACTTTTTTAATCTATGTCCACGTGTTTTTGCAAGATTAAATATCCATGAAATTAGTTATATTTTAAAATTCTATATTTCGGCACCATCACTCTTTTACTGATATTATAATTTTTATATAATATTATTTAATTATTTAAATATTTTTTTTCTTCATCATAATTAATATTTTAATCTCAATATAGCAATATAATATTATAATTTATTTGAATATAATAAAAATTTACATAACATATTTTTGTAGAATATAAGTTTATATTTTAATATTATTAAACAAATGGACCAATAAGAAAAAATTTAAAAACTCTAAAATTAGTTTTTTTAATATTGCCACGTCACATAATTTATTTTTATTTTTTTTTATTTTTTAAAAAGTAGGATGTCTTTTTTTTCACTTTAAAAAGTGCTGCCCATTTAGCAACTTTCTTAAAATTGGAATTGCTTTTTACCCCGTCCACCAGTAACTTTTTGACGTATTTACCCTGCTGGTCCGAAATCCCTTGCCACCGTGGCACTTTGATGTCTTCGGCGATGTCTAGTCAGACATCTAAAAAACTTAGACGTTTCGACCAACATCCCCAGACATCCCCATCTCAACGTCCTCTAAATCTCTAAGACATCATATTAGACATCCAACGAATCGCGATGTCCTCTTAGACATCAAAGTATCAACGCGGACATCCTCAGACATTTTGGATGTCTACCTAGACATCAGAAAAAACAGGGTTTTCTTATAGTGTTTGTTGCTGGGAGTATAGTTCTTGTTGCTTGCTACGAGTACTCAATGTGCGAGGGCATTGAACCATAACTCTCCTGGAGCAGAATCTAATTGTTTCATGGATCCCATATTTTCTAACTGGATCTTCATTGCGAGATTTAGTACAAGGGAGATTGTGAAACTCAAGTGTGTGTGCAGAGTGTGGATATATAGCTTGGTTCGAAACAAACATTACCGTCGTAAGAGATGGTCACACCACGAACAACAACCATGACTGGTATTTTCCACTATTTGGAAAAGTTACATGAGATGCCTTGTAGTCGTGGTGTGGAATATGGAATGCAGATCCACATCACTCAAGATTAGAGCTCCATATATAGGTTCCTGTTCCTAGGCTATTGAAAACACACACGGTGTCTTTGCAACGAGCGGTGATCGAAGTTGGAGTACAATATCGTTGCTTCTGCAGGTGGTCTCCTTGTCGTGAAGACAAGAATTTTGTCTCTTGGAGAGAGTACGCATGATTTATGCGTGCATTGCAAGGGATTGGAGCAACTATGGCCGGTTTGCAATCCGGGGACGAACGAGTGTCGCAGTCTCCCATCATTTGAAGGTTCATTTTGGAACTATCCTTACGAAATTGTACATATGAAGATGATGGTGGACGAAAACAATTACAAGGTGAATGTTTACAGGTATAGTTCGCCATTGCGAGGCATATCAATTGTGTTTCTATATCAATTGTGTTTCTAGATTTTGCTCGACCCCACAGATGGCAAGAATGGGCTCAAGAACATTCTTCAATAGAGCCCATGTACAGCTAGAAGTCGCCTCATGACTACCCATGCGTAAATTGATATGCACGTGAATGCAAAGATGGAAGAGTATATTTGTCGACATTCGTGAGGCTACTCACGTAAAGATCCTCACCAATTCACTACTTGGAAGTGTGCTGAGGCTCTTTCAAGCTGAAATCAGAAGTGGTCAGTGGAGGTTACGCAACAAGTTCCCCATTTGCAAGTGGTACGACGCCACTGTTGTCATCGAACATATCATCACCGGCCGGCCTCTACTCCTTCTCCCGGACGGCGGTGCTAAACTAAGAGCTGGTGAAGTGCATGGAACGCATGTTCGCAGTTATTCCAGCAAGGCTTGATGAAGTTCTGCTACTTAATTTGGGATGGCCTTCAGTCGAGCTTCTGGACTTCTAACGCGCTCACATGGGCTATAAGTACATGGCCCTTCATTTCTACATCTTTCAGCTCGATGCTCGGATGACTGTCGGCCTCTCGGCCTCTGAGTATGATGGGGTTCAAGGCCATGGGGTAGCGCCCATCGAAGTTCCTACTGCAAGGAAGAATTGCACGTACTCATTCAACTGTAGGCAATCTTTGTTCAGGAAGACATGGCTTTCGCAGCTGCAGCGATTAAAGGGAATGAAGAACTTGGTTCTATTGCACTCTTCCAAAAGGAAGTGAGATATGGATTACGTGCGAGGACTATCTGCTGCAATACAATGTGATGACAGGGGAGTACAAGTCGCGGATCCTTCAGCACAAGTCGAGAGGTGGCAAGTAATGGGAGTTCTATTACAAGCCCAACTTTCACATGACACCAATAAAAGTGCAATTTTCAACTATAAGTAAGCATTTGAACTATCTTATCTCATGGGACTGATGTGAGAATGTATTTGGCAATCTTTCAATCGTTTGATATTGTCATTGCCTTACTGATGCTGATACAATGTCGTTACCTGATTGAATCTTGTGCTTGGAGAATACAATAGGAGATGGACAGAGGCATGGCTATGGCGCTAAAGAACAAAATGATTTTATACTTGCAAGTAGACTTTTATGATAGTTTGTTGTCGCTCTTATTTCTGTCTTATTTGATGTTGTTATGAAGTTTTCTCATTACAATAGGAGGCCTCTTATGAATGTTGCCGAAGGCTCCTACTTATTGTACATGTTGTTCAATAGTATTGAACATTGTCTTGAAGTACATGGAACTAAGAAAGACATATATTGTAATTGAAAGTAAATTGTGTAACACATTCTAATATTTGATTTCTTATGAGTTGTTTCACTCACTAGAAGATGTCTTTCAACTTGCTATAAGTCAAGTGCATGTTTGTGATCATTTTAATATATGGTTTCTTGTGGTTTAGATTTTGAGAAGATCATGCTCGTGTTTCGTAAAAAGTGTTGAAAAACAATAAATAATTTGTCTACAATTCTACATCCAAGGACAGATAAAAGCATCATGTAATAAATAGGTTGGGTATCATTATGCAAGAGAAGTAGATGTGAGTGTGCTACTTACACATTTATTTGATGCACCAACTCCTAAGAAACTTCATGCAAGTTATTCAAAAAAATTATTCTTTTGCAAGTTCATGTAAACATGTGTTTTTATATAAATATGCGTCACCAAGATTAGAGAAATATGAAAATGAATATTGTTAAAACGTGATTTGAAGTGACTCAAAAAGATTTAATACCTACTCAAATCATGTGACAACTACTCTTTTATCACCATTGCTTATTGTTTCCTTGTTCTCTTTCTATCTACTTGATTACTAGCATTCTACGATGAAGTTTTCAAGCATGGCAACTATCAAATAGCACTAAAAACATCGCTTCATGTGCACGTATTTATAGGAGTTAATTTTGAAAATCTATTTAAGTTTTGTCATTTTTCTCTTCAACTACTTTGAGTTTCAGTGACATGCAAGATAAAATCCCTTTACAAAATTCACTCAAGAAGTTGTTAAGCATTAGTACCATACTTTTCCTCGAGTTCTTACAAGTTGTTTCTGGTGTGATGACGGTCCACAATTATCATACAATTTTGCAACATCTAGAATGTTGCTTTCTACAGGGTTCTATTTTCTTCAGAATGTTCTCTGTTATGCTCCTATGACACTATATTAAGTTGTTGCAAATTCCTTCAAACGTTTGGCACACTGGTATCTCATTATTCACCAAAAGTATCACGATACAATGGTGGTCTCAAAACAAGATATGTTTTTGAATACTTTCAATGAGTTGTCTTGTTTTTAGTAACACATTCATAACCTTAGGTATTGCACTTCCTAGTAACAAAGTTCATTACAATCATCCAAATTCTTCCAAGTTGTACATTTTTATACTCAATTTTAGGCCCTTCAAAATGCATCAAGCAACTTTTTGCCCTTGTTAAAAGAAATCTACATGGGACTTTCATAGGAACACATCTTCACATCTTCACACCTCCGTTTTTTCCATCAAATGTTACAATGGATAAACAAGTTGGAATTCTTTCATATAAAAGAACACATGGATAAAATATTCCTAGATAGGGGAATGGCAACAAAAACGGCATTTTTATTTTTCATGTTATAAACAAATTGTCCGGAGCTAATATAAAGAAGATCGGCATCTCAACAAATTGAAGCTAACATGAGTTTTCTTTGTCTTGTTTTTTATTCAAAACTAATTCACAACTTATATATATATTTTTTAGGGCCGCTTTACACTATAAACCATTTTTATGATCATGACTCTTGGTCAAGAGCCGAGACTATGAAAAATCAAAAATCCAATTTAAAGTGACTTGGTTACGCTTTGTACTGTAAAGTAAATTTAGACCATGTCACTGAATTTTGTAACATAAATCCTCACCATTCTCTCTTTTAGCCTCACCTTTTTTTCCTCCTTTCCCTTAAAGTACCTGAACACTAGCCAATCAATGATTTTAAAGCCTCTTAGATTACACTTGAGTCAAGGAATTTGCTTCAACTTAACCCTTAAGCGCCCATAGTGTCGTTTTTTGACATTTTGGATGTGAGGCTCCGTCTTTGGTGCACAACCCCGCTTTCATCCCATTGATTTTTCATCTGCCGTTTTTTTTGCTCAACTCCTCGGTGGGTTTACTCTACTCCCTCCTTGGATAAATAGTAAAAACCTTGATCCTCAATTTGTGAAAGTGGGCGAAAGAGATTTTTCATGAAAGTTTTGGTGGTGTGATCTTCACCCCTTTTTTGCATGGATCTTGAAATCCATAGCTCCAAATGGCATGCAACTTGGCGGTCATACTAATTGCCATGCTCCACAGAAGATCCTACGGTTGGATTTTCCATTTTCATCTTTTATTTGTTTTTACGCAGTTTTGAAAAAATCAGCATTATTACCAATCGTTAGGAGCTTTACCCCCCCTTGGGCGTTTAGGGGTTAACTATAATCAAGGAGACCATGAAAACATCATCCACTATGGGGAATTTAGAATACCTTGGCGACCTCAAAGTTGGTGGTCATTCTCTTTTTTTCAACATAGTGTAAAGCCAACTGGGACCAAGAACATGCTACACTCCAATCACAAATTTTAAAATTTCATAGTCATGGCTCTTGGTACATAGTATAAAGCACCCCTTATTCTCCTCTACCAAGCTATCTTGCTATTGTTCCCGTGTATAGAAATAATTTACCCGTGCGTTCTCCTATAAGAAAATTCCCCTAACAAATTCGCCAAATCAACAAATACTCTACAGAATGGTGCAGAACTGCAGATTGGATGGTCCAATTTCTCAAGGCCATGATTAAGCTTGCAGTGATAGAATGATTATCATCCATTCATACAGAATGAATGCTGTTATGACTTGACTGTTATCTTTCAACAAGAAAGCATGACATACTGATTTACTATGTCAGAAATCACCCTTGAATTTTTGAATGCAGTTGAATCTGTACTACTTACCCGAATTGTAAATAACGTGCAATAATAGAGCAAAGATTTGGATAGTCTCTTTCACACTCGGTGTAGCATTCTTTGCTCTAAACAAAATTCTGACATAGCAACCACTACAGTAATTGTGCACCATACCAATCAATGTATCTATTCCCCAAAGTACTTTATACTTTGTCTTGTGAGTGATAGCCAAGATGATTTCTTGTGAAATAAGCATGACAAGCAAGGTTCACCAATCTCCCTCACTCACATCTGCCCAACATAAGGTAGAATGACCTTAAACCGCGCGGCCCCCCAGAAGCGCAGGGTAGACCGCTCCAGGAGCCGCCCATGGCGTGACCTTATTGCGTGCATAGCAATTCCATAAATAGTGACTCGATATGGACATGTGTAGGGAGGTGGTTGGTTCATGGTTCATGATTCATTAACTCTATTTTGCACGGTTTTAGCTACATGCGTGAGCGCCACAAAGTACTCGTCTGCCGGATAAAAAGGAGAGTCTACTGATCACTTTAAGGTCATGTACACTTTTGACTTCAAAAATTTGTAGTAAATCCAATTTTTGCTATTTTATTTTCAAAATTTTTGCATTCACTCTCCCTCCTGTTTTCCCATCCAAGAAAAATTACAAACAGTACACACGAGGTCCACAACCATGTTGAATCTCTTATTTGAGCGGTTTAAGGTCATTCTACCTTAAAGCGAAGACATGAAAGTTGAATCTATCTACTATTTTGCTTAAGGACAACATGCAGTGCCGGTTACCTGATTTGCACACAACAATGAAAATGGGTGTGTGATGAATTGGGAGCCTCTCAATCGCCGTTGCCGTCGTGGTCCAATCACCTCACAAGCTGGTCCAGACTATCTCCCGAAAAGTAAAAAGTAGAGAGTAAGTTGACCATCAAAAAAGGTCAAATAAAGTATAGCACCCAAAACCAAACCCGGAACTCAAGGAGCATCAGCACGAAAAGTTCGAATCAAAATCTCGGAAAGTGACCACACGCAGAATCAATCGGCCCAAAAAAGCAAAAGGAGACAATCAACGGACCTTCTGCCACCGTGGGCACCGTCCGCCACGTGAGAAAGTCCAGCTGGAATTTTCCAGACTTGGTCCGGACCTTGGACCCTACCTCACTGACTGGACATAGCCCGGTAATGGCTCCTTCACTCGGCTACGCGCTTGAGCTCCGCAATGGCCCCTGTCGATGCGCGCTCGCCGGGACCAGGCTTGAATCGTCGGTTTGGCAGCATTCCTGCTTTTGCTGCGACGAATTTGAACGGTATTGCGAGGTTTCCTAGATTGATGCGTACAGCTTCTTCAACTTTCTAGCTGCTTCGCTTTTGCGGAGGTAAGCCCATCGCTGTCCGAGGTCGCACTTTCTACTAGGTTTTGCTTCCTTCCAATACTGTGTACTATCTGTGCACTCGTTTTGTTTAAACCTCGAAGTGGCAGAGAGAGCACATTAATTTCGAGCTATGGCTTTGATCGCATTAGCACATTGGATATCACTTTTGTGGTTATATATGAAATTGTTGATATAGAAGCTTCGTTTGTCTGGGTTGTGAGAATTGAGTAGCTGGAATGTAATGGAGTGCAGTTTGTGTGAGCGGATTCTTACAGGTTTTGCTTCCTTCCAATACTTTGTACTATCTGGGCAGCGTTTTCTACTCTATTGTCTAAAGCCCAAAGTGAGAGAGAGAGAGCTTATCAGAATCCGAGCAGCGAGACAATGGCGTTGATCGAAATAGCACATTTGTGGTTACATTTGAAAATGTTACATGCTCTGCTGGGTTTAGAAGATTTGTCTGTCTGTGCTACGGGAATTGAGCAGCTGGAATGTAATGCGGTGCAGATTGTGAAAGGGGTCGTAATGCGGATCCTAATAGGTTTTACTTTGTACTATGTGGGCAGCGTTTTTTACTTAACTGTCTGAACCTTAAAGTGGCAGAGAGATTAATCAAACGGGCCTCATTAAAATCCGAGCAGCGCGACAATGGCGTTGATAGCAAGAGCATATTTACGTGCTCTGTTGGTGTATGACCTTTGTCTCTCTGAGTAACGGAATTGAGTAGCTGGAATTTGATGCAGTGCAGATTGTGAGAGGGGTCGTGATGCGGAGCATTGAGTAGCGGCATGGATCTGTCAAGGTCGTTGTCGAAGAAGTATCGAGGGCAGGGGGCGAGAAGGAAAGCGATAGCGAGGGGTTCGATAGTGGCCTTCTTAATTCTTGTGACGCGATGGTTTTGCCCCAATTTTGTCAATGTATATCACTCGTCGTCTAGTGTAGAGTCCTCGCAGGGACTGGATGTGTGCGATGGAAGGAGAGTGCACATGTACGACATGCCGGAGGTTTTCAACATCAAATTGCTGGAGTTTTGCAACGGCGGGTTAGTACACTGGATACGATTCTGTCAGCATTACCGGAACTGGGGGTTTGGAGAGAATGTGCGCTCGGGGATGATGTTTCGGGAGGATTGGTATCGAACAGATGCGTACATGCTGGAGGTCATTTTCTATGAACGAATGCGATCGTACCCTTGCTTGACGGACTCCCCCGCTGCTGCCGACATGTTCTTCGTTCCATACTTCGCCGGCTTGGATGCGCTCCCATATCTCTACAACAACTCAAGAAAGAACGAGAAGCAAGGGTATGAGCTTCTTACCTGGTTGCGTGAGAACGCGGCAGAGTGGTGGGGACGTTACTCTGGAGGAGATCATTTCATGATTGCTGGACGAACGGCGTGGGACTTTCACATTCCATCCTTAGATGATTGGGGCACTTCCTTCTTTGATTTGAGAGAAATGCAGAATGTGACGTTCATGGTGTTGGAGCGCCGGCCATGGGGGAGCCAGGAGCAAGCGATTCCCTATCCAGTGGGGTTTCACCCTTCGAGCCCCGCGAGCTTGGAGCTTTGGATTGACAGGGTGAGAAACTCGGTGCGCATAGCTCTCTTCTCGTTCTCAGGTGCGTTGAGGCCGAAGCTGTCCGATAGCATTCGAGGCATTCTGTCAAGCCAATGTGCGAATGCTTCGAGTGAGTGCGCACGATTAGACTGCGCGCTTATCAGTTGCAGTCACAATCCCGAGCCGATCTACGAGAGCCTCCTGCAAGCGGATTTCTGCTTGCAACCGCGTGGCGATACTGCTACGCGTCGCTCCACCATCGACTCCATTGTCGCAGGTTGCATTCCGGTGCTCTTTCATCCAGATTCGGCTGAGAAGCAATACTCTTGGCACCTCCCGGAGGATTATGCCAGCTATTCCGTTTTCATCCCCGAGGCTTGCGTTATGAACGGGACGTGCATTGTCAAAGATATCTTGAAGAAGATCGAGCCGGCTGAAGTGCGGAGAATGCGTGAGAAGGTCATTTCTATGATCCCTAGCATGCTGTACAGGCACCCTGCGGCTGTTGGATTTGCAATTCAGGATGCGTTCGACTTGACAATCGAGGGCATGAGCCGGAAGGTTGCTCTGCTCAAAAGCTCGTCTCAGAATTGTACGAGTCATTTTTGCCACCAGAACTTAGGAAACTCTTGAGTGCGTGGATGTCGCATCAAACACCAGCATCCGGCTTCATCCTTCACGAAGTTGAGATGAGACACTTTAGAGAGAGGAAGGCCATTGTCACGCTTAAAAGTTAAGATTTTTTGATTCAATTCAAGCTTGTGATTTGAAAGAAGAGATTGCTTAAGGTGGTAGCTCTTCACAACTACTTGAAGGAGAATATGAAGGGTATATATTATGAATTTACTATGAATGTTATAAGGTCGTCGTAGACACAAAAAGTTTGTAAGGAGCTTTATAATCCTTGTACTTCACTAGTTGGTTGGAACAATCTTTTGAAACTTATTTGAACAAGGTGCTTCCGTTCTTAATTTATTGTTAATGAAAAGTCTAAATCTCACCCTTCATAACCAATAATCTATTTCAACTTTGTTAAGGAGATATTTCCTCCTTTGCTTGTTGCGTCTCAAATATTGGCCGTGTCTATTTACAAGTGGCCGTGTCTATTTACAAGTGGCCGTGTCTATTTACACCGACAACATCTGAAGAGTTGTCGCACCTTAAGAGCCATAGTTTTGATAAGCTATGCTCAAGTCATATCACGTTGAAGTTTTTGGTGTACCCTGCACAAAAAGCAGGGTATCATCTCCAACGACCCTCACTGACGATATTTCAATTATAACTAACGTAAACCACAAGCCATTTGAGAATTCATCCATAATCTTGGCATCAACATCCCAGAAACACCTGATTCAAATCCGAAGACAACCTACAAAGAGAAGCCACGATAGTGATTGTTCAATATTGACAACGATGGAACACTACAAGTAAGGAATAAAAGGTATGAAATAAACATGCGGTGTGCACCAACGGCGTCCTTTAACCCCTAAATTTCCTTGGTGTTTTTTGGCAGCTTGAAATCTCAAAACTGCAATTCTCTACCTCTAAGCACTCGTGGGGGTGTAAACCAATTTCTTCTCCTTTTTTAAGACTTCCAACCGTAAGATCTTGTACCTAAGAATATGCTTGATTTCTGTTCAAAAAATTGACCGTTAGATGTTTACCATTTGAGAGATTATAACATTCAAAGTTTGTCTTCCAAGTTTTTTTGGGCATTGCGAAGATTGGGTTTGAAATTTTTGGAGGCTGCCCTTGTAAAATTGGTAAACTTTTTGACTTGAGTCACTTTGAAATTTGAGTAGTGATTTAGTATTGAACATGTTTCAAAAAATAAATTTCAAAAAAGTTACTTATTTGAGCTGCCCCATCTCGGCTCGCAACCCAAGGATTGTCCTAGAAGGCTCAAATATTGGAATTTGACTTTGCAATTTTTGCCGCACCTACTTTGCAATGTAATTCACACAATTCCAAAAAATATCTCAAAAATATTCATTTTTACTACGAAACTAAGGCTGCCCAAAACATCAAAAGACCGTTTCGGTTTTTAAGGAAAGTTAGGGGTTAATCACCCGCACTACGAACTTAAGATTTAAGATTTAGTACATCAGACAAATGGCCCTTTGCAAATGCGCGGAGCCGCGAGAGCAGGCCTGACTGAGACAACAAACCCTCGGCCCGTTGCTCGCCAATATGGCACCAAAAAGCTCCGCGTAAAGAAAGTCCAAGAAAGGAAATGGCCCTGGTGAATGCACGGAAAGTGAAGTGAGCGGAGCAGCGGTGACGTGGGGCAAGGGAAAAGCTCGCCAATTGAGCGTCACGGAGCGGAAGTTCGTGAGCGCGACAACGGCAACAAAAACCGAATTCCGTGGCTCGTTGAAGGTTTTGGTGAAACCCTAGCCCTAATCTCTTGGATGGGCATAACTTAATTAGTCCGCCTATGTGATTCTGACTTGCAAACTTGTTCTTATTTGCACTTTTTAAGACGCCAATGTGTTTTTTAAAGGGTTTTTTAAGTGATTTTTTTTTTTAATTTAAATTTTTTGAAATTGTGGTTAAATGAGAGAATAACAATTGAATGGTATTGTCTTTGGAGTTTTTTTTTTTTTTTTTTTTTTTTTTTTTTTTTTTTTTTTTTTTTTTTTTTGTAACAGACTAAAATAATTTGTCTCGGAAATGAGCTTTGTACATGTGTAATGAAAAATACCATGCATGTGAGTTGAGATTTAGACCTCCTTGCCCTAAATTGCCCAATACATTTTAGGACTAATATTTCTACTGCAAAAAACTAATCTTTCATCAACATTAACCCCTATCTCTCCTTGAAGCCCGAAATGGGTTTTTGCAATTCCGAGCAGCCTAGATAAAGGGGTTAGAAGTGATAATTTTGTCTAAGATTTTTATTGGGTCCTCCTTATATTGCAAAGTGTATGTGGTAAAATTTGCAAAGTCAAATTCCAACTTTTGAGTCTTCTAGGATGATTCTTGGGTTGCGAGCCGAGATGGGGCAGCTTAAAAAAGTAACTTTTTAAAGATTTGTTTTTTTGAAACATGTTCATTACTAAATCACTACTCAAATTTCAAAGTGACTCAAGTCAAAAAAATTAACAATTTTACAAGGGCAGCCTCCAAAAATTTCAAACCCAATCTTCGCAATGCCGAAAAAACTTGGGAGACAAACTTTAGATGTTATGATCTCTCAAATGGTAATCATCCAACGGTCAATTTTTTGAACAATAATCAAGCATGTTCTAAGGTACAAGATCTTACGGTTGGAAGTTTTAAAAAAGGAAAAGAAATTGGTTTACACCCCACGAGTGCTTAGAGGTAGAGAATCGCAGTTTTGAGGTTTCAAGCTCCCAAAAAACACCAAGGAGATTTAGGGGTTAACTTAGTTTTTAGCTCTAGTTAATGCCATAAATGATAAATGTTAAAAATACATGATTGCTAAGAATATAATTGTCAAAATTTTTAAAATAATAAGAAATAAAAAACCCATAAACTAGTAAAATAAATTAAGGGCTCAACATATTTTTACATCTGGTGCATTTTAAGAGTTTATCACCTAATTTTGGACATTGACAAGTGTGGGAGAGAGCCTTTTCAAATTTTTGGGGCAATAATAAGTATATGTAGGTTGGTAATGAAATTCAAACTCAACTTATGGATGATAGAATTTGATGTATGGATACACATTGATTGTATTTTCCATTTTTCAAATATCACCAATCAAATGGTAATGAATTTGCAACCTTGAAATGTTTGAAAACAAGCATGAAAGAAAACTTGAAATACTAATAGAGTAGAAAAGTAATGAATTTATGGCGAGGGACAAGGTGATAATTCAAGAATACATTATGAAAGGTACGTTCGCACTTGGCCTTAGAGGTGGTGTTAGAAGGTGGTCTTATCTCCGTAAAAGAGTGTGTGTCCACACCTTTGTTCTTTAGTAATTACCAATCCTACATGGATTCCCACATGGCACACTCTAAAACTTGGAGGACAAAAAAATATTAGCTAATATTTGGGAGGACAAAACATAGTTGAGCATTAGTAGGCAATTCTTGAGGAAGCACCTCATTTAGAAAGATTCTCTAGTTTTCACCACTTAGAAGTGGTCTTAGTTACTGAGGCCTTTGAGGGGCCATTATCTAATTGAGCCCATAATTCATGCCCCTTTCCCAAGCCTCATTGATGACACCTTTCCTAGGAAAAGGGGATTTCCCCAATTTTGTGGAGGTCTTAAGTTTTAGTGTACGTTCTTAACAAAGGCCAAGTGTGAAGGGACCTGAAGAGTGCACACTTTTCAAGAAATGTAATTGTCCTTATCTTTCAACAAGCCAACTTGCAATAACAACTTATCATTTTTTATACACAATAGAAATTCAAATTTTAACTATAGCACATGGTAATTTACTCAAAAATCTTTACCATTTCATTTTTTGCCAAAAATTATTGAAGAAGGGAGAATATATGGTACATTCTTTGAACTCTAAACTGCCCTATAATAGTATTAACCCTTAAGCGGGCCGAATGTCGAAAATCGACATTTTGGATGACAGAAACTTTGGAGAGCCATAACTTCTTCATCCGGACTCCGTTTTGGACGAAATCACTTGGGTTGGGTCCCAAATCAAGTCTAGTTCATGTCATAAAAATCTCAGACCCATACAATGAAGTATGAATTAATGGCATGCATTTCAGTGATAGCAGCCTAGTTTTAGACATTTTTTCCTTTGTAAAATTTAGGGCAGTTTTCACCATTGCAGGGCCATAATTTGCACAAAGAAATTTTTCTCATGGTTTTTTTTTGTTCAAGGATGCTACTGAGATGAAGGTGAACAACATTCTAATTGGTGACTTTTTCATTGCAATAAGTCTAATGGTAGCATTTTCACTTTAAAGTGAAAATGATGAAATTATGTGATCATTTTTGAGTATTAATACATTATGATCTCGCAATCTATGAAGCCTCATGACTCAAAATTTGACCCACATGATGTTCAATATGTGTACGACAAGATTGTACGGTTGAGATTTGGATAACACACTTTTACCTCCACCTATGACAATGCTTTTGAGGATGTGTTCATTTTACTACAAATGAGTCAAACCATTTAGGGGTTAAACCAACATTGTAATGTGATGATATGACAAGTGCAAAATTCAAATACTTTATATAAGTCATTCTATGAAGGACCTAGTAAGGTACCCGTCGTCCCGACGGGAGAGGTATTTACATGGTACTTTTAAAAAAGTATCCCGTGTCTACCATTTCCTCAAATTGTGTTTTTTTATTTCTTCTTTTTTTTTCTTCTTTTTTTCCTTCTTTTTTTTCTTCTTTTTTTTCTCTTTTTTTAATATATACATACTTTTCAATACATAATCCAACGAACATAAAAGAAGGTAGGTAGGTAGGTTGGTAAGTTCGTAGGTTGGTAGGTACGCAGGTGGATAGGTACGTAGATGAGTAGGTACGTAGGTGGGTAGGTACATAGGTGGGTAGGTATGTAGGTAGGTAGGAAGGATTACCAGATCGATAGCCCAATTCTGTTACATATATAGATATTACCCCAGATGTGCTCGTACGTAAAACAATTTTGATCCAAAATGGTATTAGCATCTGATACTATCTCCCAAAATCTCGTTAGTGCTCCTGAAATGCGGGCCGCAAAAGACGGCGGAAATACTGGAGAAGACTGTGTCAAAAGGGGTCCAATGCGGATCCAGCTAGGATGTGCGCCGTCAGACGGGGCCCTAGAGGGAGCTGCATGTCTTGTCTACAGGAGCTTGTCAAGCGCCGCCCCGCCCCCTCCTCTCGCTCAAACATCAGCAGTATGGCAATTTCTGTGGCTTTGAATCACTCACGCCGTAGCAGCAACAGAAGTCGTAGCCAAAGTTGCATGTCTTGATCTCGACCCCGATTCTGCAGTCCTTCTTTCATCAGTAGAGTGAACTAACTTTAAAACTTTCGGAGACCTCGAAACTGACACTTTATCCATTGATGTTTGTTTTGGTGGTTTCGAAGCAGTGCAATACAACAGTTCAATATATCTAGGTTCCCACATGAGTGAGATCACTAGGTCTGTAATAAGTTCACTTGTTAGCTTTTCGTTGAGGATTTAGATCAGGTAGAGTGTTAGACTTTCATTGACTTTGTAGATTCCCCGCTTGAATAAAGAGCTATCCTTAGACAAATTTCCGCTTTCGATCAGTTGTTGCTTGCACTTTGTAGAGTGAGATGAATTTCTCGGACTCCGGAAGTGCACCATGATTGAACGAATTCTTGCACTCGTCTCCGGATTTGCCAAGGGTGTGGGATCCTAAGTGTTATGGTGGTATGAGACTGCTGGAGTTGGGATAGTTGATAGAAAAGTATCTTGCAATCTATTGTTTTTAGATGTGTTTTTGCTTTTCGTGACTTTTTTGAAGGTCATTGTTCAATTTACAGAAGTGCAGGGTGATGAATACTGACCGCAATGCAGAAACATCAAGTCCTGCACAACAACGTGAATCTTCTAGATCTGAGCCTATCTGAAAAGCAATAAGGTTGTGTGCATGTTTGAGTGTGGAATGGGAGACATTGCAACAGTAGGCCGCTGCTCGGATCAGTCTTTGCATTTCTAAGACCTGTTTTTGATGACTATAAATCGAATCTTTCTCATCATTAGTTCCCACAAGTTGGTGGTGGCCGAGAATCAGAGGTTGTTCTCATTGTTAGTTTTGACAAGTTGGTAGTGGCCGAGAATCACATACGAGAAATCCTAGTCCTGTTGCTTGTCTTTCAATGACAGTCTCATCTTTCAAATCGAACTCTGGCGTTTTTTCACGCTTAGTATCTACAGATTGGTTGTGTTGGGAGTTATGGACCTTGGGTTGGAACTGGGGTTGAGTGGCACCACTATGTGTCTACCATGTCTCACTATGTTAGGTGAATCACTCGAAAATTGTAAGGCTGATTACCGATTACTGATTTCATGACTTTGTAGATTGTAGTACGACATCCCAAAATCTACTCCAGGGCAGGTAGCAGCTACCATATTAGTTTGAAATTAGAATAAACGATTCATTATCTTATTTTGGAGCTATCTATAGATCCTTCTGCATGAATTTAAACTTTTGAGATGAGGTAGGGTTTATTTTATTGCTTGGAGAGGAACATGTTGGTTTTGTCTTGAGATGACATTATGTTGATCTGAATTTGTACGTTTTGTGTTTATGGGGCAAAATGGTTTCTACATCCCAAGCAATGAAGGCTGAAGCCCGGAGGCTGTCTCAACTTTCAACCTTAGTTGTCCATCTTGGAACATCTTCACACACACCTGAAAATGCACCTTCACGCACTCTAGAGCATAGAGCTGTAGCTGTGACTGCTGAAATTCTTGTAGGTACTAGGAAGCGTCCACGTTCTCCTCCAAAGACTGTTGAACATACTCCATAGATTGCTGAAACTGCTCCTCATGTTGTAGCAGCTGCAAAGAAGGCCCGTGCAACAGCTGCTTCAAAGACTCCAGCAGTGAAGAAAACCCGTGCACCTAGAAGCGAAGCTCCAACAACACCCTTAAATTCTAGTGTCACCATAGGTGTAGAGTCAGCTGATATTCCTTTGCATTTGCTAGAAAAGGTTGAGAAGTTCATAGATAAGGATTGCATTTCTGGTATGTGTGCTATTGAGAGAGGAGGTGCTCTTATGAGATTGCACTTCCAAATGGTTATTAGAATCATATCTAGCAGAGCTCAAGTTGTGAGTAAGCTGATTAAGAAGTATTTGGGTTGGGAAAACCCATTATCAATCCCCACCTGGGCATCATATAAGCTGCTCAGAGGAACTGGTCTTCACACATTCATTGGAATGATAGGCTATTGTGTCAAAGATCGTGGTGACGTTTGTTTATCGGAACATCACTGACGATATGATGTAGGAAGGTATCAGTGAGTATGTCAAGTATGGTACATCCCATGCCAAGAAACATGTATATCTCACACACCTCAACATCATTGAGAAGGCTGTAATGTGGAATCGCTACAAGGGGAAGAAGGTCCTTGGATATATCCTTCCTGGAGTGCTACTCCAAATGCTCCGCACCGGGGTGTATCTTCCTTCTGGCGTATGGGTAGGACCGGTTCGAATTGGTGGTATGGACTTCAATAGGAGTCATGCTCTTTGGAAATGCTATCATGTTCCACACACCCTTGAGATGGATGACATTTGTCAATATTTTTTTTTGAGTATACAAACTCAGGCTTGCGGCTTCGAGAGATACAAAGGCTTGTGCTCGCTGCGGAGTTGAATGAAGCCCGCGAGGGTGCTACCTACAACTACAACTTTCCTACTCACAACGAGGTGATAGGTGGTATCATCACAATTGACGATAGTCAAGAGGTGCAACGAGCACCGAAACATGCCGAGGAGGTCCTAACAGAGCACGGTGAGGAGGTCCTGTCGGAGCATGCAAAGGAGGTCCCAAAGATTGGAGACTACATTCCACTTTTTTTGCAAAATCGTGACGATGATCATGGATTCTAGTTTAGAACTTCACACTTTTTTTTGGGTCATTTTCATGTTTTTTTCTCTTTCTCTAATAAAATATACACTCTTCTTTGAGTTTTTTTGAATATTCCCTTAATTTTGCCATAATTTTACTTCTATTTAGAATGTGCCATGTGGCACCCCTCCAAGGGTCATGTGGCAAGAGAGGCCCTGAATTAATCAATTAATGTAAAAGCATAGTGAAAGACACTATGCAGCAGCATCTGATGCAATTGAGTTGTTATACACCACCAAAAGTAACATCTAATGTATGTCACTTGCCAAGTGGGAAAGCACTATGATTTTTGATGTATTGCTCCTATGTTGCCAATTCGAAGCTGTGCTAGGGTTTCGTGGATGTAGCTGGTAGCACAGTGTACCTCCTTACTGTCCCCTTCAATTGGCGATGGCGTCTCGCGTGGCCGCGATGTGGAACCACCCTGCTGGCCCCAAGACCAGTAAGTAGACCGAATCGCCTCTCCATTCCCTTAATACAGATCCATACTACATACGGCTGATTGGCGACTTCACTGATCCGTAGTCAGGAGCAGAAATGGACATGAATTACACTCTCTTTGCGTGCCTAGGGTTTGACTTCGAAGGAATATGCTGAATCCTAGAGTCCATTATCTAGGGCGATCAAGCATCAGCTATATGAAAAATATCAATGACTATGAATTGTGCCGATGTTGTGCTCGGGCACGTGAATTGATCGATTGTGGAGTTGAAAGGATGGATGGTGTAGAGTGTACTGTATCAGCGACTGTGGAGTTATACCCGGCCAATAGATGCCCAGTAGGTTTCTGCTGTGTTTGTAATATTTTTCAGTGTCTGGAGTTCGGTGAACTTAAAGATGTGTTGAACTTCACAGCTTCACATACTTATGAAACCGATCCATATCTGTGTACTTTGAGCAGAGGCTTAACCTTGTCCACATCATTTTAGTGTTTAGGCGATGGTGTAGAGATGATTCTGAAGTTTGTGAGTAGCTTTTATTAGGGTTGGTACGGTGTTGCGTCTCGAGGCAGCGTGTAACTTGCAAGTGTGACCTTAGGCGGACTAGATTATTGTTAGGTCTTTCTCACATGAGTATGATTTGTTGTGGCATGCTAACAAGCGTAATGCTGGAGTGTGTTTTGCAGAAAGTATGTCTCATCGGAGCGGAAGCGCCACTGCACATGGGGTAAAAGCTCACACTGATGCCAGTCGTCATTCTCGTTATGAAGCAGGAGTGGATGGTGACATGGACACTGTTGAACGGGTGAGGACACCATGCTGGATCTCTGATAGGTTATCATCCAACAGTTCAATCCACTTTCTTTATGATTCATTCGTGCTCATGTATCATATTCGGATCAGCCTATTGTTACGACTGTTCGTCGTTCTGTATGATTGTTGTTTGTCTTGGTTCCTCATTATTGACTGGCTTATTGTATTTCGTGCAGCATCAATCTCGCGAATCTGGCCGTGATAGAGGTAAAAGTGGAGAGAAAGACAGAGATAGAGAGAAAGATCGTAGTCACAGGGATGATAGAGAGAGGGACCGTGACAGAGACAGGGATGACCGAGGAGACCGCGGCGAACGAGACCGGGCGGAGCTTCGTCGCAGTCACGACCGAGAGAGGTTGGGTTCGTGAACCTAAGTAGTCTTCTAATGTCTGATGTATTACGACCAGCGTTTTCGATTGTTTTTGTGAGACCAGTTTTTATAATATGATGCAAATAAATTATCTGCAAGAGTTTTGGTCAGGAAATATTTCCTGTTCTGTATAGTTTCCAGAGCTACATTAATGTGGAAGAGTTGAGGTATTTTAGGTTCATCTGCTCTCGAAACTCACAACTTCTGTTCCGAATGATTCAGGCGAAGCCGTGATTATGACCGAGATAGGAGGCACAGGCATCAGTCTCCCTCCGCCTCTCACAATAGTTCTGCTTCTCGTGCTTCTCGTGCTTCTCGTGACCGGAGAAGGTCCCGCTCAAGATCTCCTTCGCACGACCGTAGAAGGTAATTTTCTTCGCTTTTGTGTTCAATCATGTTGCTGATTCTTTCTGATGTATACTTGAAGCGGTTCGTTCTTGCTACAGGCAGTCCATTGTGACGAGGTTGAGTTTTATTGGCTTTGCTTTTTTGCAGCCATCTAAGCACTAGGAGTAGAGATGGCGGTGGTTATGGACGACATGATCGAGATCGTGACGATAGAAACTACCAGAGTCGAAGTCACAGGGAGGAATCAAATCGCAAGAAGGAGGAGATACAAAGGTCAGTACACTTCTAATGAAACCTGTACTTTGTTCATTCTTTCTGCAGGTCCGCTCTTGAGTTGTTAAGAGAGAAATGGTCCGTCACCCTTTTTCAACTTAATAGCTATGATATCACATGGTTAGTTATTTCACCCGTGAAAATTTGCCGACTTGTTTAAGCAGTGTTCCCTGGGTTTCTTGAATTCTGTAGAGGAGAAGAAGAGGAAGAAGAGTATCAGGAGCGCGTTGAGGAACAATTGGCTGCGCAAGAGGAAGATGACGCCGAGAAGATTATAGAAGAAAGTAGAAGGCGTAGGCAAGCAATTCTAGATAAATACAAGCAGAAAAATCAGCCAGAGCAAGAGCTTCCGGAACCAAAGAAAGCAAAAATGGAAGTGGATAAGGCTCCGTCAGTGACCGCAGGTATCGTTTTGGGTATAGATGAACACTTTCCTGTTTGCTTTCTCTTCTATTAAGTTGAGTCTTAAACTGAACAACGTGTACCCTCAACGGGATTTCGCTGTTGCTTTGATAACGAGTTTTTTTTCTCTCCAAGTTGTGGGACTTACCCGCTCAAGCTCTTTTAGGTCAGCAATATCAACTGAGTAGTATGATTTTCTGATAACGGCTGGTAATTACTGCAGGGAATGACCTTTCTACAGTTTTACAGACTAATCTGGAGGTTAAGGCCGTGGAGAAGACATTGAACGGCATGGAGGTTGATGTGGAGACGCGAAATTTTGTGAACGGCAACACTTTAAAGGAGACTCCTTCAGGAGCTACTGCTCAGGGACAGGGATCACCGAAAGTAAGATTCAATGTCAAATCTATAACCACATCAAAGGGTAGAGGTGATTCGTTATCAAAGTGTGACAATGATCCTAGGTGATTGATGTGCAGGCTCTGAAGTTTGTCTACGGGACATGTAGTTGTCTCTTCCATTCTGACCTTCTCTTGCTTGCTGGTGTGCTGACTTCTTTTGTATGATTGCAGGGTGAGCTAGAGCACGCTGATGATATGTTTTGCGACGATATTTTTGGGGAGTCACCTGCAGGAGGTCGGAGAGTGGTAAGTTGCTCAATTCAGAACTGTTCTGCGCTCCATAAGGCTTATTTTCGCCAGTAATCGTTATCTTTCACATACTGCTGACAATTGGTTGTAATCGATACGCAGGGTAAAGGAGACGGATTGACTATTAATTCAAGTGGGTTGACTGACAATTGGGATGACCCTGAAGGACGTTACTGTAAGTGAACCAAGCTTCTTAACCCTGGTTGTCGCTATCAGTTCTGGCGGAATTGTGGTATTCGTTCGGCAGATTTTTTACGTAGTATGGTTCATCTTATGTGGATGCTAGACGAGGGTCTTGAGATGCTTTGGACGGCACGTTGGACGGTAGTTATAATTACATCTTTTTGGTAGAACTCTTACAATGTGGATATAATCTCTGTAGGTTTCCGCATTGGTGAGGTGCTGGATGGCCGCTATGATGTTCTGGCGTCACATGGAAGTGGTGTATTTTCAACTGTGGTTCGAGCACTTGACACAAAGGCAGGTAAAAATGATCCTGATGAAGTCGCAATCAAGATCATTCGCAACAATGAAACTATGTAAGTTCCTCTGAACGAGTATAATCAGATTTTTTATGATCTGCAGTACCCCACGGAGTAGGTATGATACTGTAGGTTGCGTCATTTACATTCTTATTCTTTTCGCAATACATTCTATCAATCTGGAGTACTGGCTGGAACTTTTGGCGGACCTGCCTGCTGATATGGAATCAATCATGTACATGCATGTAGGATATTTTCATATGGTTTGTTTGTAAGTCAATCAGATGTAAGTGCTTCTGATTTTAGAAGATATTGCGTGCGGGTTTTTCAGGTATAAATATGGACTTCAGGAGCTGGTGATCTTGAAAAAATTAGCTGGCGCTGATCCTGAGAACAGGAGACATTGTGTACGACTACTTTCTAGCTTTGAATATCGGAACCATTTGTGTTTGGTCTTTGAGTCTTTGCACATGAACCTCCGTGAAATTCTGAAAAAATTTGGTCGCAATATTGGAATCAAATTGACTGCAGTCCGAGCTTACGCAAAACAGTTATTCATTGCACTCAAACACTTGCGGAACTGTGGAGTTTTGCACTGCGACATCAAACCGGATAATATGCTGGTATGTTTCTCTACCATCTAGATAGTTTGGCATACTGAAGTTGCTTATAATGTTCTACTAATATTTCAACATTCTATTTGAGCATTGTTATTTTTCACCATTTGATTATGATGTCATTCCGGCTGCTAGAGTCATTGTGGTAGAGTCCGTTAAACAGAAGAGTAGAGCACATTTGTGAACTCACATAGAATCGAAATTTTGCAGGTGAATGATGCAATGAATGTGCTGAAGCTCTGTGATTTTGGATCTGCGATGTTCGCTGGGGAGAACGAAATCACACCTTACTTGGTCAGTCGATTTTATCGAGCACCTGAAATAAGTGAGTGGCTGAACACTTGCGCTGTTGTGTATGTGCCGTTTTGGAAGATGTGCTGTTCATATGTTCATAGGTTCATAGGTGCAATTCGTCTTTCCGACACATTTATTATGTTTCATTTTCGGTAAATGAGAGCTTCATCAGATAAGGATTGACATAGTTAAGAGCTTTTCTGCCTCTTTCAGAAGTTCGTTTAGGTCGACTATTTCACCTCATTTTCATATTAATTGTATGTTTTAGTGATGCAGACTCAGTGGTATGGTCCTATCATATGCTTTGGCTAACCATTGAAGTGCCCTGATGAAGTAACAACTTACATTTGCCTTCGTTTGACTGTTGCAGTTCTCGGTTTACCTTACGACCATGCTCTTGACATCTGGTCAGTAGGCTGCTGTTTGTACGAGCTATATTCAGGAAAGGTGCTGTTTCCTGGGCACACCAATAATGACATGCTGCGGTTGCATATGGAGCTGAAGGGAGCTTTCCCGAAGAAGATGCTCAAAAAGGTAGGAGCTTGCCACTTGTACGATGTCAATAGATTTCTGCTCTAAGGTCTTGGAATATTTAACGTTCTGTGATTCCCGGTTGACAGGTGGAGTTTTAAGCTTTCAATCATGACAATTTCATACAGCCTAGGTGAAGGGATAGGAGGCCTCCTCGGTTTGATTGGTGAGCTGTGCAGCTTGGCTCGTAGAGCATGGGATATTGGGTCTCTAGGCTCCTCTTGTGTAATTACACAACCCATATCATACCTACGTCCAGATATTAACAGTATCACTTCGCCTGTCAACATGAAAGTGTTGATTTGAATGCAGGTATGATATGGTGTATCCCGTAGAGGCCTCTAGAAATTCCGCATTAGGGCCACCAAGCCTGTGGTCACAGACCTTGAAATAGGTGAACCCGGTAGGAGCGAAGACATCTGTACAGACCAAAATAAAATTTCGGCGTCAGACTGGGAAGTCAATGTAGTTTGTTGTTCTGGCCTGGAATATCTCTCATTCAACTGGTTAGTCTTTTGTTTTGTTCTGCAGGCGCAATTCAAGGAGCAGCACTTCGACCAGGATCTCAACTTTTGTGCGATAGATGAGGACCCCGTCACGAAGAAGGTAAGATACCACATCTATTGTTTTTGCGAAATTATCTTATGCATTTTATCTAGTGTATACTCATTCGGGTTCCACATGCTACAGATGGTGAAGAGGATTATCAGGAACGATCATTTTGTCAAGCCCAAGGATATGGGGCATCTTATTTTCAGCTCAGGATCAGCCGATGAAGACTCCAAGTTGGTCGCGCAGTTTCGAGATTTGTTGGAGAAGATGTTTATTCTGGACCCAGACAAGCGGATGACCGTGTCAGAGGCATTGAACCACCCATTCATTTCGGGAAGGTGATGCAGTTATGCCAGTAATGGCGTGTACATTGTTTCCTCTCTAGAGATCAAGTTGTCTCCTGCATATGTTGAGAGTAGCAAGCCTTATGATTTGAGTTTTCAGCATCTATTGGATGAACAAAAATAGGTCTGTTTTTTTCGCTCTACAACTTCAGCTATTGATCTCGAACTTTTGTGTCGTGGCACTGCTCGTCGCGAGATCTCGCCAACCTATCAATGGCGCCTGGCGAGAATGGGCTTCTGCTGTTATTTCAGGGCGATACTCTCAAATTCTGTACTTTTGTAAGACAACACGCAAATAGCGTTTTCCTGTTCATCCTGCTTCTGTTATGGAATCAATGTAAATGATTGTGTAGATCTTGTGGAGAGTTGAAATTGGGTTTCTGGAGGTCATTTTCTTTGTTATGTGTATTAAAGGTCGATTCAAGTGCTTTTACACGAGATACTGACCACCTTGCATGCTCTAGCTGTGAATTGAGTTCTATTTTGTTGCATATTGTGTATTCTAAGGGGAAGCCGTTTGGGATATCTTTTTTGATTAAGATTTTAAGCTCTGAAGTTTTTTGGTTTTCATTGATTCTTTTGTGGTAGGATTCTGTAATCTCTGGTATACGAGGCTAGTGTGGTTGTATTTCCTTGCGTATTTTGTAGACTAGATGTAGACAGAAGCAAGTGGAGTCTGATCCACGTTCGTTCTTCAGGGATGCTCCCAGGTCTCAGGCGATTAGCTCCTTTGGTGCTTTTAAGCGACGAGAAGGTACCCTAGTTTTCTTGAAGGTTGTCGGCGCTCATGTTCTTAATGCCCCGCCGATGTTCCGGAAGTCGGTTTTGTTAGTTCTTAGGATCGCTGAGAGTCTTGGGAAAATCTGTTATATATCTATGGTGCGGTAATTGAATCAAGTGGATTTTGTAGGCAATTCGATCGGATGTCAGGACTAAAAAGTAACAGTCAATTCGATCGGTTGTCATGTTTTGACTGTTACTTTTTAGTCCTTGTTTGTGAGAGCTTGTTGTCGGATCGTTTTTTTTTGGCGAGAGAGCACATTTTCTGTCTGCCAAGGTAAGTAGCTTGGTATTTGGCTCTACTTCTTAGTGGCATTTTACTGTGTATTGTACGGATATACAAGTAGTGCCTTGTAGGAGTGCAATAGTACTTATATCTTTGCATATCTTTCATAACTGACGACGAGTGCATTATAGGTGGTGGATCGTCTTTCTAGTGATGTTGCATACTGCTCCTAGAAGAAAATTCAAGTGAGCTCTCATTCTTTGCTTTCTTGGTTAGTTCTGTCGTCTTAGGAGGATGTTACGTTCTGTGAACTTCTGAGTTGCGGGCTATTTTTATGCTTCGTCTCCTTGGTCCTTCCTGACCTTCGACATTGCTGCTGCAGAATGAGCATGGATTGGAAGTGATGGTGATCGAGCTGGAGATCATGTGCAGCAACATTTCCTCGAGCTTCAGGTACGCTCAGGTAAGCTCACTCCTACCCTATCTTCTGTCCGCAGAAACTTCGGAGCATTTATTTCGAGGCTTTCAATGCTCTGCCTCTAGGACTGGCAAGTGTTGCTTTGAAGAGTATTTCGATGACGTGGTGTGGGGTTGTTTGATTGTTTAGTTAATGGAAGATGTAATGGTGCTTCTGTTTTTAGAAATTGGTCCTGGTCAGGCAACTCAAGAACGTCTCATCATGAACCGAGTTCATGGCAGCGATTTTGGGTTGTTTGAAACTCCTTGACTTGATGTTTTGGGCCAACCGCATTTTTGGGTTCGAAGGTAGAGTACAGTTTTTGAGTATGCCTTCGTGGACAGTTGTAGATGAGAATACGTGTACTTATGGACATGTATGTAGCATTGAGCTTTCTCATATGAGAATTTATATCGATGTTCATCTGCAATAAATTGTATTCAAAGTCATTCATCTTCGGTCTCAAGAAATCCTTTCATTGTGTTTATGCTCATCATCATAATTCATTCATCATCGGTCTCTAGTTTAGGAGAAGTTGTACTCATAGCCCTCTTATCAGTATCATCTTGTGATGTGCCAGTGGTGTGTGAATCATGCTTTGACTTCTCTCAACATATGGTAAAACGGAACGTTTGACTGTGGAATGTATTTTGAAACTTTTAACGACTTGTATCAGAATGTGAATAAAAATGTATCATGTAACTACGTGGACTTGGTCTTAGAATGTTCTTATGAATTTATTAATTCTGGGTTACATGTTCAATGTATAAACGTAATATGGAATTTCCTTAGAAAGTTCATAGGGCCATTATTCACAGGATCGCTCTACCACTCAGAGCCAGTTGTTTCTATTCCATAGAGCTTCACATGATTTCAATAATTACTTGTGTGCATATGTGGTAATTTGCGTAAATTTAAGTTCCAACTTTAAAATTTTCTAGGGCAATTCTTTGGGTGCAAGCCAAGATGGGGCAGCATAAATTTAGGTTTTTAAAAAAAAAAAGTATGTGGAAATGTTATTCTAACCAAATGACTACTTAAGTTTCAAAGGGCCCGTAGTAAATTTTACCAATTTTACAAGCGCAGCCTTCAAAGTCTCAAAAGCAATCCTGCCAATCAAAAATCGTGGGAGACAAACTTTGGAACTAACTAACATAGAACTTTTGGCACCAAATGAGACATTTTTAGTCTTGACATTTATTTCGAAAGATGAAATTCAAGAGTTTACACTTTTTTACAACAAGTGTGATCTTCTAATTTTCTAAAATATTCTTGATACAAGAATGCAAAGGATGATGTAACACTTACCATTTTGTAATTGTTGTGTAAAGTGCTTTAAGAGATGTGGGAATATTTTTGGTGCAAAAACTAATGATACTTGTGATCAAGAAAGGGTGTTTAAAAATACGGGATAAGAAGACTGAATTCGCCCCCCCCCAAACAAATTTATTTTGGACATTGTAATGGTCAATAATTAGACATTAGACTAAGCTCCTCGATCCGATGGCATGGGTCCTCGCGAAAGCATGAGGACACCAACATCAAACACTTGATTGCTTCTGACCAAAGATAAACTTTATCGGAAGGCAAGTACCAACACGATCCGATGGCATGGGTCCTCGCGAAAGCATGAGGACACCAACATCAAACACTTGATTGCTTCTGATCAAAGATAAACTTTATTGGAAGGCAAGTACCAACACCTTGCAACACTATTGTGATCCATTCTATTGAACGATCAACATCTCTAGATATGAATATGAGAAACAAGAAGGTCGCAATGCATGTCAAAAAATTACCTTGAACCAATCAAATAGAGCCGAATCTCAACAAAGGAACATTAAAGTCGGACATTAGAATTGCCAAGTTGATTTCTAGATACAAATATGGGAAACAAGGCCGCAATGCATGTCGAAAAATCACCTTGAATCAATCAAATAGAGTTGAATGTCAATCAAGGAACATTGAAGTCGGACATTAGAATTGCCAATAGTTAAGTTACAGGTAGCTCATACCCCAAGCTACGTGAGTTTGGACCCTTAAGATTCTCTGAGGTACATGGTGGACGTCAAAGCCAAAGGGCATCTTGATGTGAGCACTATATTAAAAAGCAAAGCCAATCTCCCAGTCCCAAACATTTCTATTTTTGTGACCTGTCCCAAGGCGCCCACTCCTCCACTGAAGCCTTTCTTCACTCTCTATCGCTCGAAAGGTGAGGATCTATCTATCGATGGTCGATTCGTGCCCTTCTTTGCAATTCACTTCAAATAAATCGACTTCCACAAATATTTCAGCGAGCTTCAGTTCGAATCTGGCATCTTGGACTACAGTACAATCTCTGGCATCTTGGACAGTACAATTTCTATAGCAGATTATTATGAACAATTTCGTACTCAATATTGTCTTCTTCGACAAATTAGAAAGGGGCGGTTGCTCTTTGCTCACCCTCGGTCGAAGAATACAAAACTGGTTGTACTTGTCATCAGCACATGTTGTTCATTGCCTTAACAAACACAAGAAAATTGCATCCTAACTGAAAAGATGAGAAACAGAACACGACGAGACGGTTGTTCGCAAAATCGTGAAGGTATACTCATAATGGGAGTGTTTACATAGAAACAGAACACGACGAAACAGTTGTACTCATAATGGGAGTGTGTACAGATAGTAGATCGGTAAGAAGAGATGGATTGAGGTGGTGCTCTTCACAACCACTTGTAATATACATGTTGATTGAATGTGCTGCACCCATCTTTTGATGCGGGTGATCCACTGGCACGTTACCTGAAGGTGAGGTATCTCTTTCTAGCAAGATCCTGCATTTTTACGTAGCTGCTGGTGTTACCTTTCCCCGTCTCTGTGCTTAAGCTCTTCAAAGAGCACAAGTACTCATGGTTTGCATATCTCTGTGTACAGTCTCAGTCGATGGGAGTAGTTGTTGTTGTTGTTGTTGATTGTCTGCCTAAGATGGTACATACTAACCCTAATTGGCGGCCACTACCTTTCGTCTGTGCAATGGAGCAGGACAGTATGATTGCTCGTGCTCCTTTGGAGACCGGGACACGGTCCAATCATACACATGGTCCAGCTGAAACTTCTTCTGAATGAAGAGGTCCCGAAACAAGGAACGCAAGTAAGAGTAATCAGGCTGCTCGTAGAATCCCAGCCCTCGGGCGTGGTGCAAAAACTCGACGAATTGTCTGGGAAAGCCCTCACAGAGCTCCTCCACCGTCGTCTCCATCTTCACTTTGTTGTGCATGTACTCATGCTGCTTGGGATCCGCGAATCTCTGGCCACCTTTGCCTTGCCACGGCAAATTCCCTCGCAGAAAGTACATGAGGATGTAACCCAACGACTCAATATCGTCACGCCGGCTGTGCTCAATGCCGCGGTGCTGGTTGCGGCTCGCGTACCGCGCCGTGCCGGTGAAACTCTTCCGGTCACGCCACGGGATGTGTCTGCGCGTGGCAGGGTCGATGTACTCCTTCGCCAGACCAAAATCAATAATAAACACTTGATTCCCTTGGCCCCCGCAACCCATAAGAAAGTTGTCAGGCTTCAAGTCACGGTGCACAAGCCCCTGCGAGTGCACGTACTCAACCCGGTCTATCATCTGGTACCCCAGCATAATCACCGTCTTGAGCGAAAATCGTTGCCCACAGATGTTGAACAGGTGCAACAAACTGGGGCCGAGAAGATCCAGGACCATCACATTGTAGTCCTGCTCTTGGCCATACCATCGCAAATTAGGCACACCCTTCCCACCTCTCAAGATGTTGTAGAGGCGGCACTCATGCATGAGCTGCGCGTGCTCCGTGCGCGAATCCTCGAGCTTAATGCCCACGACGTCGTTATTCGTGAGGTCGGAGCCTTGGTACACCTTGCAAAAGGCGCCGCTGCCGACCATACCTTCCAAGGAATACTTGTTGGCCACCGTGTGCAAGCGCCCCCTATCGGGGCTACGCGGCAAATCCTTCACAGACACATCACTAAACGTTCTCGGCAAAGTAGCGACATCTCTCTCAAACGTTCTCTGCAAAGTTTCCAGCACTAAACCGGCAGTTCCTTGCTCGAGGTTGTTAGGATCCTCGATTTCCAATGAGCGGTACTGATCCTCCTCTCGCGACTGCCTCTGCGGCGCCCTCATCCCTCGCTCACGCTCCGAATCCATAACCCAAATTCTACGCTAAGAGAGAGAGAGAGAGAGAGCGAGCAATTTACAAGGGCAACGATTGAAGTCGACAAATTCAAGGAGAAGAGGCAGGTGAGCAAAGAATGTGGGATGTGGGTAGTGGTGACGAGCAAGAGAAACGGCAATACGAGCAGATCGAAAATGGCAAGGACCCTCGTTTTCTTCGCAACAGCATCAACGGGGCGGACGCCGCCGCGGTCTTGCCTTTGCTTAGGTGATGAGTTGTGAATTGTTTGCAGCTGGCGCTGGGTATTATAGCAGCGAGCTCCACTGGGGCCGGGCGGGCGGGCCAGCTAGCCTTTCATCCGCGTATTCATCCACTCCACATTCATCCAATTGCGCGTATTATACTTTGGGCAGCTTGGCCCGGCTACCATCCGTTCATCCACCAAGTACGGCGTTATCGTGTAGCGCGTATCCAACTTGAGTACATGTTCTAATATTCTACATGCTCATTTATATTGGACACGTGTTGCAGACTCACTAGCTTAAAGCAAGAATATTGTGTGTGCCCTTTCCACTCTAACATCTGTGTTTTACACACACTCATTTGTACTCCCTCTGTCCCATTGTAATTGTCCAGTAGGTTCTCTCAAATCTGTTTCCCAAGGTAGATTTGAGAGAACCTACTAGACAGTAATAATGGAACACAGGGAGTACATCATTCTTGACTTCATCATGTAGTGACTCACGTTCTATATTTGTTTAGGTGTTCAACTCTCACTGCGTGTTTTTGATCATGTATGGATCATCATCACTTCCTTGTCTATGTTTTGAATACCTATATTTTGTTTATTAGTTTCTTGAGTGTAATCTAGTAAAATCCCTATGTGTGGAGGTGCTTGTGTGCATACCACGTGCTTATATGTCATAAAGTTTAAACAATACGTGTTAAAAATATTAAAAGCATTAGTAGAGACTTTTCACTCACTCCAAACCCAAATATAGTTCAAATGCATATTATGTATTAAGGCTTGCAAGTTTAGACCCAACCAAGACTTATAGGTTATCTTCATACTAGTGCAACTAAAGTTTTATAGAATTAAGTGAAAAGTAAAGAAAATACCTAATTAGAAGAAGTTTTTTTTTCAATAATTTTATAAACATAACAACATACGCATGCTTTAGTTTTGTTTTTTGAATCTATTATCTCCTACTACAAAAGGTTTTTCGAAGTGATGATAATCAATGATAATCTTGTTGGAAAGATATAGGAAAGCCTATAATCTTCAAGAGTTTGGAACTGAGCCTACAGTAACTGCCAAGTGTGTCCAAAGTCCAAAAAACTTGTATTTGGACTCCTATTCACTTTGAGGATGAAAATTGGTTGATACAGACTCGCCACCTTCTAAAGCCCAACAGTTGCCTTCTATGCAAAAAGTGCCAGAAGGGATTACTTAAAACCCCTTAAGACTCTTCTGTCAAGCATCTTTCTAAAAAACTTGCTATTGCGGTTGTTTCTAAATCTTTCGGTATTATTTGTTTGTATTCTTATGAACTTGTTATGTGGTGACTTTTGTTAGTATATATTTTGATCACTCAATTTTGAACGTTATCATTTTTTTGTTATTGACTTTTGGTAGTGTTTTATATACGAATTTTACTGACATTTTTCAACCTCCACATCACTTTTGAACTATTTGGCAAGAGACTTGAGCATAGCCTATTGAGACTACGGCTCTTAAGGTGTGACAACTCTTAAATAAATATTTCATTTACAGAGTTAAAATAGATTATGGGCTGTGGAGGGTGAGATTTAGACTCTTCATCAAGAGTAAGGACAATTCATAACTATGTGATATCGAAGTATGTATAAAGTAATAATGCAAACGCCTCGATCAAATGAGTTTCAAAAGATTGTTGCAACTAATGAAGTAGAAGCACTATAGAGCTCCTTACAAGGTTTTTGTATCCACGACTGCCTTATATCAGTTATAGTAAATTCACAATAAATACCCTTCGTATTCTCCTTCAATGCGTGTCATTATCTTCATTTCCATCTATATATATATATATATATATATATATATATATATATATATATATATATATATATATATATATATATATATATATATATATATATATATATATATTCCATCTCTATGCAAATGTGGAACACAACAATATAAACCTTCGCATTTGTTATTGTAAAAAGTATTGTACTTAAACTGTTGTTATGTCCCATAGGCATATCATCAAGGGTAGGTCGAACACATACATTCCATTCACGCCAACCCCACAAGATACGGTGTTCTTATTTACTTATTGTACCCAAGAAGAGAATTTCACCCTAACCATTGTAGGTTACATCAGCTCAATATAGTTGATGCTACATCAGAACACAAATAATGCAAAAATGTACTGAGCTTTGTCCTCCTCACGCATGTCTATAATAAAATATAACTAATTACAAAAGAAATAAAATATAGACGGTACGATATAAAAACCTCTCGGTCCGGAGCCCCACGGTAAAAAAACCTTCATTGAGAACGAGAGACTCAAAGAGTGCTATACAACCACCATCCCAAAAGGACCACCCTACATCTATCACACCAACGCATTTGAACAAGCATGATTTCAATAATATCTCAATAATCGGCCTACATTTCATAACCAAACTTCCTAAGTAAATCACTTGAACCTAGGCAACTTTCTCTATTCTCTCAAAACTCAAATCTCAACTCTCCACCACATCATCATACCCAAAATAGCACAATCTTCAAAACCCAATACAAATGCAACATCTTTTTTCTCTTTAGCGACAACAAAAAACCAATGAAATGTACCCACACACAAAACAAAACAAAACAAAAAGCACCTCCCAAGAACTCAAAATTCTTTTGGGGGTGCATAGCCCAAGAAAGAAGGATCCTTGAGGAACATTCCAACCACCCATGATCAAAAAACTAAACAAACCTCCACCTATCATCCCCCACAACATTCATGCACCCAAAAGTATCTACGATGTCAGATGTCAGCATGGGAGCAAGATCAACGGTTGAGATTCATTGGGTACCAAAGGGAAAGGGGTGTTTTAAAAATCTTTTTTAGGGTTTTGCCTTTTGCCATTATTTGAGAGGGATATGTGCGACCGACGTTTTCCGAGTGAGCGGATCGATGTGGACTGAGTGGAGTGTACTGGGGAACTTGTACTAGAGTTTATTCCCTTGTTCCCCTTTTTCCCTTATTATTTAATTTATTTATTTTTGGGGCAATGGGCCTCCTGCCCCCTTACATTCTTCCGTAGACAAGCATCTCCCCCCTTTTTTGGCCTCTCCCATGTTTTGCCCTCATCCTTTAGCCTTGTACGGGCCCTTTAGTTAGTATTTTATTAGGAGTGTGCAATCGTTTGGTTGAGAATATTCGGTATTAACTTGAGAATAACGTTGGTTATAAGGAATCCAACGAACTCTCTCATTGAGCCTAAAATAGTAATAACATGGGTTTTTTTTAAAATAAGAATTGGGATGCCTAGAGCAAAAATATCTGAAATGAAATGGGGGACCCACTAATATGGATAAACTCTAATGAGCCGTGATTCTGAATATAAACAACCCTATATAGATACGAGGGGTTACGTACAAATGCTCATCTCTTATAAGCCGTGATTTTGATATTGATAAGAACAAAAACTACCTTATATAGATACTAGAGATTACGACTAAGCCATTGCGGCGAAGATTAGTGTTCTTATCAAATTAGTATGAAATGAAACAAAAGTCATGTTGCACGTCAAACCAATGGTGAATTGCAAGAGGTTGTATTTTGGTTATGAGTTAAAACATATGTTAGAGATTAAGGAGATGTTTGGTAGTGAGTTATTACATTAGCTAATACTAAGGTTCACTTTATACACAGGCTGAGGTCGGCCGGAGAGGGGGCTGGATTCAATGGCCAGAGTTCGGGCCGGATTCAATGGCCAAAGTTCGGGCCCAAGTTGGGAAGTTTGGGCAAGGGTAAACCTTGTCTCAGGGCCATACCACATGGGAGGAAAGGCAGTGAGATGGAAGATTCGTATTGGTTCTAATTCGCAAGTGGTTGCCACATGAGAGGAAGTAGGGAGAGTGGCAAGAGTGACATGGAGCAACTTTGTAGCTTTGGGGTTTGCTTTGGAAGTTGCTTTGGGATCTACATGGCAATGACATGGCACATGAGAGGCACTTGAAAACTAACAGGCACTAGTGCCTGGAAGTCGACCAGCAATTGAAAAAAAGTGGAGAGAATTCAAGAGAAACACTATAGCAGCGGCAGCAGGCAGGGGCAGCCTGCCGATGGTGTGGTAAGGGCCTCAATTGCATCACAAAGGCCTGAACATTTTGGCGCCAAAACAATGCCACATAGGATGCCACATAGGATAAACTGAAGTTCCGGTCGGGCCCTAGTATAAAGCCCTTGGGCCCGATTTGAATGAGTCGAGCCATCCTATTGGTTGAAATTTGAAGAATTGGAGCAGGCCCCTAATCCGGCCCCAAGTATGAACTCGCCCTTAAGCATATAGGTTGCTTCCAAAAATGAGTGGCCAAGTTTTTACTAATTTGCCTTTGCACATGCATCATGAAGCCATCACGGAGCTCCACCGGGCCAACTAATTTTGATGGTCGCCTTCTGTCACCAGGTGAGCGTATGGCTCGCTTGCTCTTACAGTTGTTCAGCTCAAAGCTTAGCTGAATCCTTTGATAATCGTCACATTGTACTTGTATGGGCAAGCTATTGGAGGAACAGGGCGGCGAGAATCCTGCCTAGGCGAGAGGTGGTTGAGTCGAGCTCTTTCTCGTTGCCTGCAAAAGGCTGATGGAAGGGGTTTGGGAGAGGAATACGCCTTGTATCGGCCTCGTGTCTGGAAGGCCTAGAGTCTATCTTCAAGGGACCAACATTAGCATAAAAGATTACACAATAACAAGATATCCAAAAAACAAGGTTATCCAAAAAATTGCACAAATGGTAGCCCGGATGGAAAATATTCACACATTGTAGCGCCGATGGAAATATTCACAAATTCTAGGCCCGATGGAAAATATTCACACATTGTAGCGGGGATGGAAACATTCACGAATTGTAGCGCGGATGGAAAATATTCACGAATTGTAGCACGGATGGAAATATGCACAAATTGTAGCCCGGATGGAAAATATTCACAAAAAACTTTTATTTTTTGTAGCTCCTATGTGTGAAATAAAACTTGTGCAGAAAACTAGCATTGTACCACAAGCACGTTCATGATGATATATTTAGAGAAGGACGCCTGCAAATTAGAACAATTCCTCACATAGAAGTTATGGCACTAGCAAATGACAATGCTTATTTGAGATAATGCATGCACAATAACACATGCTTAGATGATGGAGTGCATGGGTTTTGTACACCCACCAAAGATTCCCTATTGTTTGTGGCCACAAGTTTTTGAGAGTTGTGTGGTCATCTAATTCCAACAATTGAGAAGTTTGGAGTACACTATGCTCATCTCCACTCCCATTGATGTGACGTACTAGGGCATCCGAAATGCGTGTTACATGATTGGAAACTTGCTCCGTATTCCAATTTTATTTCACACCACAACAAAAAATTGGTGTCCCAATTTCTATTTTTTTCCTCAACGTCTTCAAGCTGGGTTGGCTATTTTTCACCTTCGGCTAGTATGGGTAGTCGGAGGCTTACTAATTGAAGTCATTCTTGTAGAACATTGATCCATGTAAGATGAAGAAGAATGACAATGTTTGGGAAGATTCTAGCATGAATGATGTATTTGGTCATCCCACCATATTGCATGTGGTCACAAAATGATGCGATCGAGGTATATCGAGCTACCTTTCTCTCAAAATAAAACATTATAAAGCATGTGTACTACAACGAAGTTATGGATTCAACCATAGTGTGGGGAACCTATCAAGAACCTATTACTAGAGCTCTAGCTCTATTTTTGACAACTTTACTACATGGTATTTAAAAAATGAGTGAAAAGCTAGTCTATATTATATAATTAAAAAGGACATTCGTATGTATTTCAAGATATCGGCGTTGTGAGCATGAGGTCTAATTGGAAGGGGATATGTTCACAGGGTGCAGACAAGGACATGTTTTATATCTCTATTAGAGATCTTTCATGAGATTGTAGAGTTGAATTGTAACCCTTAAACGCCCATGGGCAGCCCAAAGTTGGATCACATCATCTTTTGGACTTGGGTATCATGAATAGTGCACTTTTTGTACTTTAACATCATGAATGAACCAATCAGTGATGAGCTTGCAACCTCCGACAAGGCTATGTACAACCCCAACCAACCTACCTACCACAAAAAAATCACTCATACAAATTGTGTCTTGAATCGTAAAATTTCACGTTTAGAATGCATCTTAAGAAGTTTGACATCTTAATATAAGTGAAAAGTTGAGTACAATGAAAGCTTAAAAGCAACAAGCCCCTCGGGCTTGCTTGGGCGTCTAAGGGTTGAACAAGTGGGTCAATTAAGGTAACCTCCTCACAAAAGGCACAAATCTAAGCACGGTAAATTTGTTACGAAGTTAGTCATAGCAAGCACTTTATGTACGTGAGCAAAGTTTGTAGACGATTGGACCTACTTGAATCATCATCTTCCGAGTTCCGACGCTCCCAAAATATGTTAAGAATTCAAATGGGTAAGTGTTAAAAAAAAAAATTGGCGCGACCCCGAATGTTCACGGAGAGTACATCGAAAATCAACGCACAAACCTATTATGTACCTCCTCGAAAGGTCCCCCCTAGACGGACGGCTCTTTCGCGGGTATCGAACGAACAGCCTACCTTAAATGTAGAGACACCTCCTCGATGATTTTGCATGCGAAATCTGCAAGAGGGATTTTGGTTCGTTGTGATTGGGGGTATTGTGGAAGTCAATGGCTGCTGACATGGCAGGGCCATCACCGGGAGGCTGAGAATGATGCCACATTAAATGATACAATTGTTTGCCAATGCATGATTCCCCCACCCCTACTAACTAGTCACACTTTTTGGCCATGGCACACCAAAAACATGCCCATGTGCCCTCCATCCATCCAATTTCCCCCTCCGTCCCGTCCCGGGCATGGGGCCGGCCCCTTCCCTTAAAGGACAAGGGAAAAGGACGGGGGATCAATGGCCGGAAATGGCTATGATCCCAACAAAGTGACAAAAGCCTTGGTGTGGCTTCAAGTGGGTTATAGCGCCCCAAGTGACTTTCCCTAAATAATATCTCTAAGGGGAGGAAATTTCCGCACGTGTTCCCAAATAAAGGATCCCCGACGAGAACTTCCCAAGTTGTTCCTTGGGCATGTCTTTTAGTGTGGACCACCCACTAAGAATGTCCCCTTGAACATCATGATGCTTGGACTATGCTTTAGGCTTTTTCCTCTCAAAGCAGCAGCCAAAGCCTAATTCTCCTATTGCTCCTCACAGAGTAATTAGGAATGGACCATACTAATTCGCTGAATTTCCAATGTTACGCTATATATTGTTGCAAATCAATTTAAATCATGACTGAAATATCTAAAGAGCAGTTTTAAGTCTAGTCTAGTCCCAAAGATCTATTTGGTTTCTATTTGTAAATGTAGTTCCTAGTTCAGGGTATTTCTTAATCTTAGTATGTAGTTTTAAAGCACAATATCATCACTATTACTTAACCCCTAACTCTCCTTGTTGCAAAACGGTCTAAGTCACAAAAGTTGACCTTCCTTTCGATTAAACTCAAAAAGTCTCAATCTAAGCATTATTTAAAAGATTCAACGGTAAGATCTCAAAGTTCACTTGACATTCTTCTCACATACCAAATTTGAATCGTTCATTCTTCCTCATTTGTGAGAACATAATGGTCAAAGTTGGGTGAGTTTCTCTCCTACGGGAACCTCCAAAACCCGTTTCGGGTTTTAAGAAGAGTTAGGGGTTAATTGTCTAGTGTACACTGAGCGAGTACACACCTCAATTCAAATCCACTCTAGAATCGATTCAACCTTACAACGGACATGTAATTCTGCACATGAGTGCCAAAGCTATGTGTGATTTGTGTGCTTGTGTGAGATTGTGCGATGATTTTGTGCAAAAAAATTCTTCCACTCTACACTCTTGAAAAAGGAAAAAAAAAAAACAACAATTGTACAAATTGATTCGTCTAGTTTCTCGAATATACGAATTATAGACCCTTGTTGGGTTGGTATGAATAAAATGTTTGTTTGACCTACCCTTGATGATATACCCACATGACATAGCAACAATGGCAATTATAGAGGAGTGTCATGTTATCACGTACAAGTCCTTGCAAATAACTTCTCCATATGAGAATTTTTTATGGTGGAATTATCATTTTGTTTTTCAACATGATACTTTACAATTAACACGATATATATATATATATATATATATATATATATATATATATATATATATATATATATATATATATATATATATATATATATATATATATATATATATATATATATATATATATATATATATATATATAGTGTTGTGGTCCATAATTAGAGTGTTGCCACGCACATGCCCAACATGCAACGCGTTCACAATTTGACATCTAGTTGAGCAAGCACATAGTGTCCCGTACACACGTTGGAACACTATAAATCATTTGTTCCATACCAAGAGTAAAATTATTGACACATTTTTCTATATTTCTAACTTGAATGAAGGAGAAAAGGTCATGTCCTTGACATGATATGAAAAACATGTTCGAAAGAATGATCCTTGGTACGTATGCCGCGTGAGACATGCATAGACAGCCAACTTATTCCATGATGGTTATGGAGCTGCCGATAAGATTGTCGAAAAGAATGAATGGAAGCTCAATCTACGTTTCCGAGGAAGAGATGATGCATATCATTGAAACTTCTTTCCACATAGGAATGTAACTTAAAGTTGTGCCAAAGCCGAATAGGCCCATCAAGTACCAAGGGAATAAAATGATGGAAAACCAACTCGTCTAGATATGCATCATTTGGAGGTGTAGCTTTTGCGCATTTGAAGCACATGGGTTTTCTGACACTTTGGTTGGACACCTTTTAGCCACCATTAATTTCCTCATTTTTTAAATTTATTTTTTTAACTTGAGATTCCAACCCCCACTTTTTGATTTTGTAAAACTGGCTGACATGGTGTACTTTTTAATTAGTACAAACCATGATTTGGAGCAACAAAAGTTACTTTCAGGATTTTCTGTTGAAGAGAATGTCTTTGATGATTGAGTAGCCAATAGATATGCAGAGTTGCAGATATTACTATCCACCTTTTCAAAAAAGTTGCATGGAAAGATATACTTTTTCCCTACAAAAAAGCAAACATCATCCTCATTAAAACTTCCTATCACTTTTTTTTTTTTCCTTCCTATAATTGAGATTTTTGTGACTTTAACCCCTAAAAATCCAGGGGTTTCCTCGACCTCCAGAACCAAAAACTGCCATTTTTCACCTTCGTTGGGAAATGGGGAAATGGAGAAACTTTTTTTTTCTGGTTTTAGACTTTTAACCGTAAGATCTTGTACCTAACTTGTATACAAAGTACTGGTCAAAATTTCAACCGTTGGATGTTTTTCATTTGTGAGATCATAACAATCAAAGTTTGACCAACACTTTTTTTTGCCGCTGCGTGAGAGGCATTGTCTAAATGGTGCCAAGGGCAACTTGATGATTGTTATTCCAAATATTTTTCCCTCATTTTTTTTCATGTAGGTAATCAAGTTGGGTATGCTCATGCAAAATTTTAGAGACCAATTCCACTTTTTGGCCTTAATGTAAATTATTTTATGAAAGAAGGTCTTAAAACAACCATATAGTAAAACAAGCACCACGTATGATATATTTAGTTTGAGAAAAATCTCGACGGTGAGAAGGTGCATTTATGATAATGTAAATCTCGAAAAAAAAAAAAATCTTGGAAAAAAATCCAAAATCTCGAATTTTGGCAATTTTTGAAAGAAAAAATTGTAAAATTACTAGAAATTGTGAAGATTGTTTTTGAAAGTTTTGGAGGCTGCCCTTGTAAAATTGGTAAAATTTTTGACATCGGATACTTTGGAATTTGAATAGTAATTTGGTAATGAACATATTTCTAAAAAATAAAAATAAAAATAAAAATATTTTAAACTGCCCGTTTTGGACTTGAAACCTAAAATTTCTAGGTGAAGGTTATAAAATTAAAATTTGACTTTGAAAATTTTACCACATACACATTACTGTATGGGGAGCACCCAATAAAAATCTTAGGCAAAAATATTAATTTAAATGCTTAAAATGAGCTGCCCAAAATCTCAGAAAACCGAATCGGTTTTCCTGCATTTTTAGGGGTTAATGTGTCAATAGTTACGGCCGAAACCCTAATTTATTGACCATGTTCAATTTTGACCATTCAATTTGTGACTATGTGTAACCTTATTTTCATGCAAATGTTATTAAAAATGGGTAATGCCCAAGATTTCAAGAAAATTCTCGGGCAAAATATTCTAATATCAAAGATTTTAAAAGTCAAAATTTATGTTTTGTTAAAAGCAATAAATCTAAAAAAAAATTGAATAATAAATAAATTGAACATGAGATTTGATTATGGCAATTCTTAGATTTGAGGTACCTAAAATGGTGATGTCAATTACTCTACCAATCTCTTATAATTAGAATTTTAGTACTGCAAGCAAATATCAATGCATCATAGAATGTATCTTTCATAACATAATCGTAAGATTCAAAATATTATTTCGATATTAAACTCCACCAAGTAGCTTACTACTTAGGTTCAGGATTAATAAATTATTAAAAATTAGGTTCACTACTTAGTCTCTACCATAGCGGAATACTCCAAAGTTGCAAGAATCAAGATAAAAGGGGTCCATACAAGCTCCAATGCAAACTCAAACAAGTGGAACCATTGTGTGGCACTTAAGATTTGGATCCTATTCATATATTTTCATACCGTATCAAATATATTATTGTACCTAGTCTACTACTAGTGGCAGGGGCAATGCAAGCCCTCCGCTCATTTTGCTTAAAATTCTTCTCAAGTGGTGGTGTGTAGTAGCTCAATGCTCCCTCACTCTGTCTTTTTATGTGTTCAACTTGCTGGTATCTTTGACTGCTCTTTTAACTTCTGTGATCAGTATCTACAGCTCTTGTACACATAGCACTACAATCTCCGAATCTATGAAAATTGAAAGGAGAGGTCATGAATCTGGCCGTTTTCGTTCATTTCATGGTGGAATGGTTTGCTAATTTTGAGTCATCAATGTACTTGTATGTTTCATTTTTGAACGATGATTGCAGAAATGAATATTTTAGAGTGCTCGAGTACCGGTGATTATTCAAGAGGTGGAAAATAAGATCTGGTTGAAGTATCATATGAATCTCTGTCAATTCTAGGGGAACAAGAAAGCGGTGTTTGATATTAGGTTAAAATATCTGAAGTCAATTCCAGTAGGGGACAGTAAAGCGGTGTTTGGGGTTAGGTTAAAATATCATATGTATCTGTGTCAATTCTAGGAGGGGACAATGAAGCTGTTCTTGGTTGAAATATCATACAAATCTTTAGTAGGAGGCAATACAGTACTAGTAGGAGCAATAAAGTAATATTTAGTTGGAATATCATACAAGTCTTTGTCAATTCTAGTAAGGGATGATAAAGTAGTGTTTGGAGCTTTCTTCAGTCAAAATTTGTTTGACAACTACGAGATTGAGTGATATGTTTCAGCCTACTGAATTCAAGTAAAAAGGATTGTAGGAGCAAAAAGAATGTATAATTGTAAATATCTACTTGCAGTTCCACTTATAAGTGCAACTCAATTCTGTACACTTAGTTACACAGACGAACCAAAGGTGTATCCAAAGGAAAATAAGGTTTGGAGGTCCATTGCTATGGCGGGTCTTCCAATCACTTAAACAATTTCTAAATCCCACCTCTACATATCATGGTTCAGTAATTCAAAGAACATTCTTTAGGCATTTCTAATCAGATTGTAACAATCCCGAAGTCCTACCCTTTTCTTCCGTGATGGGTTGCTCAAGCCCGAACAAGCGACTCACTTTCCTCGTGCAGAGAGGTGCCACTGAAAGCCCTCCCATTCCACCATGCTCTAAATCTTTGTACTAGACTATCCCCAGCCCCTCGTGGACTTCCATTAGATCTCGCTTGCTGTCGCCATGTCTGGAGCAAACTCTGCCTGCAAAACAGAAAACAACCAGAACCAAAAATGATCACAAGCCTCAACGTTTTTGGTTCTGCACATCATTTCTCATGGAAGGCAAATACTCAAACCATTCAATGTACTGGCATCATAGTACCTTTCAATGCGAACACTGCGTTGATAGAGCATGAAGATGGTCACAACGGGGACCATGGCTGCACTCAGATGCTTCAAAGTGTGGCCACTCACAATGAAGTGTGTCCACCTGTAGAACTTCATGTCGAATGCTTCTTGAATCTTTGCCAATAGATACCAGGCTGCGTGATAGCAACACATGAAAGTTATTAGTCTTCCATCGAAATGCTAGACCTGGTGCTGATGTAGCTAACAAATAGTTGGTAAGCACCTGCAGCCCAAAGCCAGTAATGGGAATGTGAATATTTCGGTGGCAACAAGATAGCCATGGCAGGGATGGCGAAGCACGGCACGAACTGTACTAACGCGTAGATTCGAAGATCATTGAACAACCTGCACACAATACATTCATCAATCCAGACAGCTATAGATCCTCAGAATATTATCTGCTGTAAGATACAACATGTTCAATCGAGACACATCCAACGAGCTTCATATAAAATAAACCACTGATCACTGAATATTCCAAGCTTGAATCATAGACCACGCTCAGACTGACACTAAGCAACCAGAACCTGAAGCATCTGCTGATAAAGTAGTTAAAAAAACTATGTCAGATGAACCATCTTATTAAAACCCACAGTAAGCTTGGACCCAGAGTATGAAGTACATTTTTCCGGTAAGAGAGTAGCATAACGTCAAACAAACCATATAGTTTCCACGTTGCTGAATCTCTATCAGATGATAAACTACTTATTTGATTGTTCCACAGTGAGCTTTAAGACTTAGCTGCTCACGAAGAATGCAATAAATACTCTTTCAAAAGAACTGTAAACTAGAGTCTAGCTATACCGAGCCTGCAGATGGGGCAAATAGAGCACGTACCGCCAGTATGCTACACTGCCTGCTCCCGCAATAAGGAGAGGAACGACAGACGCCCTTCCAGTGGTCTCATCAATTCGCTCGATGATGAAGACTGCCATCACCGACGCAAAAGCGATGGTCATCTGAAATTGCAATCCAGCATTATCCTCAGGCTCACAGGGCTACCCCGGTTTGTTTCCATTACCAAATCACAACATAGGTTGTAACCTCGACTGCTGGATCTACGTCCCATTCCCAATTCATCAATTCACACACTTACGAACACGTTGTCGAGAGCAATAGATGTTTACAGGACACTAACTTTTTAACGAAAATGAAAATATCTTAATTCAAAACTGTATAAAAATTCCTTATAGTAAGCTCTCCAGAACTGCTTATGGAAATAAGAAGACAAGCTTGACTTAAGCATGAATGTCTACAAGACACCAACTTCTGAATAGAACTCGATTTATCTAATTCTAAATCCTCAATCGTATAAAAATTCCTTGAAGTAAGCTCTCCAGAACAGTATATGAAAATTTAAAAAAAGACAAGCTTGACTTACAGGGAGACGATCCCAAACAAGCCGAGCGTCATTGGGCTTCAAATGGTAGTAAGCCGATCCGAAAGCGGTGGCCGTGATGCCAACAAAAAAGGCAGACCATCCCAGCACTTCGCCCTTCAAACTGCGTTCCATACGAAATTCATAAAAACGACATTTCATAGAGACATGTGATGCCCGATTAGGGTTTAGGAGGCGAACCTCAAACCGAAGTTATTGCCATGAAGCGTGAGCACCAAACCGACGATACCAATGACCAAGAATGGGAAGTTGGAGACAACATTCAACGTGTTCGGTATTCCTGGCACAGGAAAGACGATTGTGAGTAAATCGTGACAACTCGGAGCGAACAACAGAATTGTGAAAAGAAGAATCGATGTGCGCTTACCGTAGAAATTGCGCTTGTCCGCAAACTGATGGTATTTCTGGTCTTGAGGAATTTTGGGAGTGATAATCATGAGGATGACGAACACGGCAGCGGCTACGCCCCATACTGCCGCTCGTTGTCCTCTGGTCTCGATCCGCATCGCTATTTGCCACCAAATCAATCCCCGGGAAAACAAACTATTGCGGAATTACTGATGATCAAATTTGAGTTGATGAATCTATCTAGGGTTTTGAGCTCCTTGTTGTCTCCATGTGTAACGTGGAGAAATTTCTTGGAGGCGAAACAGGGGACTTCGTTGTCTGTCTATCTGCGTGCCTTGACTTTGACACTTCTGTAATATCACACCTACTGGGAACGGACGTTCCCGGTTCCCACCACACTCCACCGGGGCTCTACGAGCAGTACAAAACATCCACATTTTCAAGTTGTTCGTTCATCAGAAGGATGAGTTTTAGGCCCACTTTACACATGCTGTGGGGCTGGCCGGAAGGTGGGCCGGAATTTGGCCAGGCTCCAGCCCCCAATCGGGCCTCCCCAACCAGATTCAGCCTCTTTGGCTGTAAAGGGGTTAGGGCCCAATGAAAGGGGTAAGGGTTCGTAGCTCCTACCAAGGAGGATGGAGGAGGGGAAATGAGCCCCCTAATTTTTTGATGTGTAGACATTAAATGCCAAGGAGTAGGCTTCTAAGAATAACTTGAGGTCGCAGACCTCGAATTTGAATTCAAAATTATCAAAAACGGCCTTGGGAGGTCCCCACGGATTCTAGGGTGTCTCCTTGGTAGCTACCACGAACCATTGCCCCAATGATTGGGGTCCATACTCTCATGTAAATTCACGAGTTACCGTTACATGAATTCCAGCTCTTGTATTCTGATTCCGGATGAACGTACTCATTTATGGATGGAAAAGCTATTCATTCCTTATCAGATAGGTTATTCAAGAATTTTCAAATAAAGGTTTGGGACCTAGGAGCATGGGGTATCTTATAGGAAAGTGCTCAGAAATGGGTCAAATTTTGGATTTCCCAATTCGTAACGAGATAATAATGGAAGTGAGTTTATTTTTATTTTTATTTGTATTTTATTTTTTGAAATAATCAATGTATTAATAAGGGAAGTAATTTTCATGCATGGGGAAAGTAAGTGGAATGACAGTCATAATCGATTCATGATTTTTGGACCCTTCTACAATTTGCTATGAATTTTGATGTTGTTTGCCATGATGTAAATTTTTTGCCATGATGGTGATGTTTACATGACCTCCATTATCAGTGATTATTGTGATTTTCACATATCATAATAATGAGGATATGAAGGGTCATTTGGCAACTCAATAGTAAGATACTCTATATTTATACAACCTCTATTTTCACTCATTATTGTAATTTTCTTCTATCATAATAATAAGAATATGAAAGGTCGTTTGGCGTCATAAAATGTGTGGTGTCATAAAATGTTGTAGACCTTCACTTTTACAATGCACCATATGAAGGTGTCTACGATTACTTTACTTTACTTTTACAATTTCTTTTTTTATATTTTATGAGCTTACTGAAGTTTACAAATAAAAATATTAATAAATATAAATAAAAATAAATAAATAAATAAAATAACAAAAAAAAAATATAATGACATTTATCAATTGCAAACAATATCTTCATATTCTAAATATTTTGGCCATTACTCTCAACAATATATTTCACAAAAAATTGCTTATTGTTTACACTATACATCATGGTGAGACCACATAGAGAGAATGTGAGTGATTTTTGTGCTTCTCCTTGCTCTGAAATTTGTATTAAATTCCCTATTGACGCTTCTACATTCATTCAGCCATGAATTTAAATGACTTGTCTATCCTTGTGATGGTCAATTTGTGCATTATTTGTGCAAATAAATATTTCTCATTCATATGTTTTGTTCAAGGGTGTCATTGGGATCAAATTGAAAATCCTTGTAATACGGGTTTTTTAATTGCAATGACTCTGTTGGTAGCATTTTTACTTCAAAGTGGAAATCTTGAGATTTTGTGATGTTTTTTGAGTAGTAATACGTTATGATCTTGCAATCTATAAGGCCTCATGAGTCATGACCCAAAATTTGACTCACATGATGTACAATATGTTTGTTACAAGATTGTAGTATTAGTGAGATTTGAATAGCTTACATTTGTTTCTATTTATGACATTGTTATCGGGAAAGTGTTTGTTTTGAACAAATGAGTAAAACCATTTAGGGGTTGCTTTGTGTGGTAAAATTTTCAGACATATACAAAAAAGTATGAATTAAGGGCATGCATTTCAGTAAAAAGTATGAATTAAGGGCATGCATTTTAGTGAAGACAACTCTTGTTTTCAGAGTCCAAGCACGGAGCATGTTTTACCATTGCAAGCCAATTATGTGAAATAAAAAGTATATTTTCATGAATTTTTTCACGATCATGATATTAAGGTTCTCCTTAACAACTTTCTACTTGGATGTTTTTGATCCAAATACATTTGCTACTGGATTTGCAATAAATCAAAAATCCACAATCCATAATTCCAAATTCCACAAACTCCAATATTCACAAAATCCAAAATAGCGGTTCCATCAACTCCAAAATCCACAAACTCAAAGTGTCCCAGTCAAACCTAATGTGACATTCAAACTCAATCTAACAAACAATGTCACACACTAAAACTAAAAGTGACTAAAGCTCCTCAATAAGCTTCTCCATGTGCTTGTCCAAATTTCCCATAAACCCATTAGCCACCTCCATACTATAAGCCATGTTTTTACTATTGTCTACCTGCATGTGTGGACATGCTTCTCCAAAAATGTTGTTTGCTTGCTTATCTTCCTTGTAGGCCTTTAAAACATCACCAAATTTATTTTTGCAAGCCTTCGATGTTTTCTTGAAGTTTGAAAGGAGGCATAAAAGCCTTGAGTGAAGCTTGAGCCACATGTTTACACCTAAAGGACAACAAACATAGTATTATACTAAAGTCAGTAACAAGTATACAATGGAGTGCAGACTTAGAATACATATGTAAATCACTAAGTACACATGACATCGTAAACTCAAGCCTTAGCTGCACAAAAACAAAAAATACAATTAACAGGAGTCTTTGGTAACATGTAGCACGTTCACAACAATATCTTGAATCTCTGCTAAGGGTATTGCAGCTTCAACGGGAGGCATTCAAACATGAGTCGAGCGTTGCGGAACAATATAGTGCGTTCAGTAGCTGCGACTTGCATAAGCTTCAATGGAGATCATAAGCTCTTGGTGTCTCAAAAACTTCCAGCACTCGTTTCGAAAGAAGCAGCTGCTTTGAACGATATAAATGATAAAGCATGTTGTCACAAGCTGAAAATGCAAGTTCGTCATCCCCAAGATTGAGCAAATGTTGACAACGTACATGCATTTTGCATGGTCGCAATACTGAAAGACGACCATTTGGTAGTGGCATGTTCGGTAATTGTTAACTTGACAAATAACCGGTTTGTCAGAATCCAACCATAGCAACTACCTCTGGTTTGACAACAATCGCTATGATACATTAATTTACAGCATACTAACAATACGACCTACACGATGTTCATCAGGTAGTAATTCCATCATCTTCAAGGCAGATAAGCTCTTACAATCACCACTACTCATCAATTAGTAATTTTATTTTCAATTACTGATTCTGTCATGTTACGAGGAAGGACGACTCTCACAATCAAACATGCTGACATGACAAGGTGCGGAAACTGGAGGGACAAAATGCAAAAAACACTGTACTGGCAATTTTCGAACGTGAAGCAGGAAAATAACTAAAATAATTACACGAAGTGCTGTTTTCGCAAATTTCGATGCCAGTACCGATTCAAGCCTCAGGGATTATCGATGACCTCGATGCGAGTATCGATTGAACCTCATCAAGGATTATTGATAACCTCAATGCGAGAAAATTTCATAAAACCCTATGATCAGTTTTTACATACCTTGCTTTTTGGCGTTCTTTAGAAACTCTGGTTGCATCTCGCCTCTGGGTTGGATTAACGTTTCCACTTCTTGATCAGACCAATTTCGTTTGTTGTCTTCATCTTCTGTCTTCTGTTTTATTGCACTTTCTTCTTTGAGCTTACTCTGTCTTCGAACCTTCTTTGCAAGAGGAGGTACTACTTCGACATCGTCATCTTCACCGACCAAAGGCGACTTCACCGTGACAACTACACCTTCGCTACATTGTACTCCATGGATGATAGGGTTTTCAATTTCTTGCAAATCCATGGTTCCAGAAACAAGACAGACAAAAATGGAGCAATATAGACGAAGCGAGAGAGAACGGAAGAGAAGCGGAGGAAAAAAATTGGAGTCGATTTTACCATCCTCCAATCAACAGTGGAGGTTCACAAGATCCGATGGATATACATGATTGGGCCAAGATCCAAGTTTGGGCTTGGAAAAACCTTGTCCCAATTGCCTCGCATGAGCCCAAAGTTTTGGGGCCAAAAAACTGCCACATAGGACGCCACGTAGGATAAAGGGAGTTCGGTCCAATTCTAGTCTAAAGCCCTTGGGCCCAGGTTGAAAAATGTGAGTGATTCCATTGGTCGAAATTTCAATAGTTTGAGTCGGCCCTCAATTGGGACCCAAGTATAAAGTGGGCCTTAGTTTTCGCAGTACTGCAACAATATTGTTGCGAGTTAGACGCAGTTTAGTGCATAAGTAGTATTGCAAGGGTCTTGTAGCAGTACTATATATCACAAATTTACTGTAGTACTGGGGCAATTTAATAAATCGCAATAATGTTTCGGTTAATGATATTGTTGCAATATCAAAGTTATATTGAATACTATTGTCATAATTGCAAGAGATGCAGTACTGTTTCAATTAGTATTGTGTTATTATTTTTCCAAGGAATCTTTTTAACCAATATTATTTAAGTAGTTGATGTTTTATGATGTTCTTTGAATACAATGGTGCATAATAAATATTTGGTTCAAGATACCATAATCGTTTTTAATTATTGCCATTTGTACTATTGTATGATCAATTATAAAGCTGTAGAATGAGCACATATGTTTTAAAACTTATAAGCAATTACAAAGAAATGATCATAGCTCTAAAAAACTTGGCAAATTTTGAATAGCCTTTGGAATTGAACCTATCTCTATAATAACATATGAAGCACCGTTTATTTCCATGCCATTTTAGTTCTTTGTTATTCAATAATTTATCAAATTGAACATGCTCGTATAAACGTATCAAAGACAAGTCTTTGCTTAGAATTTTGTCATGTTCTCCTATGATATTGCATCTGAAGGCCACTTTATATTAGGGCCCATTTCTTGGGCCCCTTTCCAAACCCTAGGCATCAACTAATGAGAATCTATCTCTCTCTAGAATTTTCAATTTGTACCCTCCAAGTAGGCCTAAGGACTTTATATTGCAAGCTCCACTCTATGACCCACTTTGTAAAGTAGAGCTAAAGTCAAGGCCTACTTCAAGTCCAAGTAGGCTCAACTCTAAATGGGCCCAACTCCAAATGGCCCCTAATATAAAGTGGCTCTAAAGAAGAGGCGGAGTTGTCCGTAATATTCACTGTCAACATCGTCTTCACTTTGAATGGAAACACTACCAAACCATTCTCTTTCTAAGGTGCACGTGTGAACATAGAGATATCTCCATACTTTCGAGCTATACCTGGACATTATGCCAAAGACCTAAAAATTTGCATAGTTTGCAATCATAACATAACAACTCTTAAAAAATATTAATTTATTTATCTAAAAAAATATGAGAATAGTTTTGGGCATTGTAAACATAGCTTCCTTCAATCCATGTTGATTTGTATAAATAGTCAAGCACTGCTTCAAATGAATAAAACGGGTATTTAACTAATTCTGGACAATTTGACAGTCCAGAAATCAATCGGCTCCCATCCGACACACCTCGAAGGAGCAAAACAAGGCAAGGTAGAGAATGAGAATGATTGACATTATTAGCAAGTCGGAGAAAATATAGATGATAACACTCTTGGAGTTAGGAAACAAATCCGTTTCATTAAAAGAATAAGCGAATATTCCAAACGAAGCTCGTCCCACTAGCATGTGGTATCGGCGCGCAGCCGACAGCACTAACTTCGTATCAATAAATATTACAACACCCTATATAATATACAACAACACTAGGTATCGAAGCGCATGTAAGTTTAACATAGGTGAATCGGCAAGCCGTGTTGTCGGCTCGCGGCCCGATAAGTAGCAACGCGACTCCATCATCAACTTCCTCCTTTCTCGCGCTCCATCTTCAACAATCCAGGATATTAATCCCGGGAAAATCTCGATTTGAAGACCAACAATGATAAGTCGACGAGTGCGAGTCTTGACCGACTCATCGCAGTTGTGCTCCACCGGTGATCGCGTGAAGTGTCGGCTCGCACCGACAGGCATGCGAACTAAGTAAAACCTAGGAACAAGTCGCGATCCGAGAGGAACACCGTACTTGAGGGAATGAGCAACTTCATAATGAAGTTGACCGGGTCTATTAGAAAGACTCATATATTGACTAATGATTCGAACTGGTATAAGGGGTAGATGAACGGAAGAATATCTCGTAGCTACATTGGGAATAGTAGTACTTGAAGACGACAAATCACCTCGAAAAGGATAAGGCATGTAGCGGGCGAGAATCCGCGCCAACCTTAATGCCAGGGAGAAACATCAACGAGAGAAGTCGGGTCGGGCCTGCACACCTCACGGAACGACGCTTGCAATAGAGAGTCTTCAAGAGCTTGTAACACCACGGAAAATTCATAGGACGATCACAAAATTCTCTACCATAAACAAAGGATAGCCTCGTCGATGACGCCGAAGGTAGAATGTAAGATAGAAGAGGCTTCAAGTCACGCATCGGCATCGTACACCAGAGACCAACATGGAAGCGCTCCAACAACATGGCAAACAACTTCGTTACACCTGGCCGCTTGATTACATTACGGTGAGCATTCCAACGATCCGTCGGAATATTAGGGCTGATGTAGCATAGCAATCCGAGATACGGATAGAATGATACATTTCTTGGAGGTAGAAGTACCAGCAATGTCATAATCCAAACGGCAGTCACCCTGAACAATACAAGCCTGTAATAAGTCAGAATGATGAATAGAAACGCAATAGACAGCAATAGATTGATAAGGGCAGGCATATCGGCTTACAAAATGACAAGAAGACAAAACCAAAATTAACATAGAAGAAAACAAACAAGAGAGTCAATGAGTAAAGACGACAAGGAGACAATGACAAGAAGAAGCCATGGATCCTAAAGCAAAAAGGAAAACAAAAGAAAATACCAAACATAAGAACCGATACCAAGAAAGGGAATATCATAGAAAACTCTCCACGTTAAGATTAAGAGAGTCTTCACAAATTAAACATCCTCGAAATATACAGTTAAGAAAAAGTCTCGAGTGGAACCCTGGAAAATTTACAGAACTAGAAGAAAATCTAAGTGATCTACAAATTCTAGCTCGCTAAATCATCGAATTGGATGACTGAAAAATCTATACACCCATGCTAAGGACATGTATTCATATGGTAATCTATGTAGGGTAACAAGAGGTATATCGGCCGCAATGACAAACTGGAGCATCTTGAACTTGCTCCACCATCTTGAACAACTCGACGCCAAGGTCGAAAGTAATCAATCCATGATCACTCCCTCACTTGACCAAAATCAAGCGTCTGTCTTCGCTCGACAAATGGATTTCCCGGGAGCATACGGCGCTTCCCTAACCTTGCGTCTTTGAAGCATAAACTCGGGAACATTTTTCCGAGAATTATAGAGGGCGTATAATGAGGGCCGCAAACCCTCTCGAAAAGTAAGGCCGCCACTCACATTCTGCTCCGAGGTCAAAGTACAGGTGTGAGGGTGGAACGATTGTAAGGATTGTTCAAAACGTTCTTGTAGGGGAGTCGTCGATGAGAAGCATGTTCTCGGGATTAGCACCACGAGCCTTGAGTTCGTGACTCATATCAAGAAGATGATCAATCGACTTAATAAAGAAGGGCCGGTCGAGATTATGAGGCTCCCGTAGCAACTCCGGAAGCAATATCTCCGATCAAACTCCAAGATGTTCCTAGGGAGCCTTGGAAAAACAGAGCGAATAAATTCGATCCTCGGAGTAAGGTTCTTGAGTGAGTGACCGAGGACCGAAACAAATTTGCCACCGCATCGACGCAAAATCGTAGCACCGAGTGAAGGCCAGTCTTGCCCTTGCCTCCTCCTTCGCCACCGGGACGTTCACCACCTTTAATGATCCTACGAGGAACGTAGTGAATGAGAGTGCCATTCACGTCGAAAAGAATAAAATATTTTCGACTGGCTACCTGCCCTCCAGATACGAGAGGAGTCGATGTGGAGGTGCCCGGCCGCGATCCATGAGAAGCGGAGCCCACGAACTCCTCGTTCTCAGATTCACCTGACTCTGCAAGAGATTAGGGCATATGTACAATAAGCAAAAGAGCGTGAAGAATTAAACAACAAAGTGAGCCACGAGCGTCTGAGGTGGGCAAATGAAACCAATAACATCAAACACCATGACAGAAGGGAGAAGAATAGTGCAAAGAAAAGACATGAAGACTTGTCGGCTGGCAGCCGATATGCCGAAAAACACTGTTGAGAGAAATCGACATCGGAGACAAGGAATACAGGCGGAAACGTGAAACGATAATAGGGAGTCGGCTGGCAGCCGATACAGTATTACAGGGGAAGGACCTGGCCGAGCACATTGCAACCAGGAGATTCTAATACCATATGCAGACTAGAACCTAAAATGCGTATGCAATGGTGAGAAGAGACTATATACAAGAAACGCCGTCGTCTAGGACAAACCTTCATGTAATTGTTGATGCTGCGGGGAAGCATGATCCGCCGCAGGTGGAGACAGAGCCTCATTCGGGGCGTCGATGGCGAACTCATTGTCGTCTACTAGGGCCGCCTCGTTTTGGGCGCTGATGTCATACACGTCGTCCTCCTGGAGAGCGTCCTCATTTGTTGCGCTGATGTCGTTAGCGTCGTCCTCCAAAAGAGCCGCGATTCAACAAAGAACATCCCTTCGTGTATAGAAGGCTGCACATGACGAGTGAGCCTCCGACCTTCCCTACATGAAGGAGAGCGGAGATGTCGGCCGCCGCCCGATAAGGAGCGAATGGGAAGGACTCTGACGGGCACGGGACGGAGGAACCTACTCCACGACAATAACCTCTTCCTCCGGGGCGTTGTGCAAATCAACCTGCATCGTGGTCGCAGCACATACTGACGCAGATCTGCCAGAGTATCGGGAGCGGAGCGACATCATTACAATGTGTCGGTCGGCGGCCGATACGAGAGAAAGGATAAGTGTAGCGATGGATTCGAGTGGAGCCGTCGGCGTGGTTGCGGTGTGAGTGACAAAGGAGTAAGGTCAATCTCATCCAAAGACTTCCTCGAATCCTAACACCAGAGGCGGGACGTCGTCCAGGGTTGGCAGGCTCGCGAGACGAGACTGAGGGACCAGCGTCGGTCTCCATATCCTCGGAAGACGACGGTGGAAGCTCGACCCTATCCAAGTTGAGTCCCTTCGCACGTTGGACTGCCAGCTGACATGGTCCTGAGTTCTGACGAACTCGATCACGGACCTCCCATTTCTCTGCAAGACCATGAACAAGAGTAAGAGACAGAAGAGAACCGAACAAGGAGAAACAGACAAGTATTAGGAGGTGTCGGCTGGCAGCCGATACAAAGCAAAGGAGAGGATGCCTTACCAATCCAAGCTCGGTGACGCGTTCGCCACCCCGGCGTTGATGACGGTGACCTTCTTCGCGGTGAGAGTTGGCTTCAAAGAACTTCTCGAGCGTGTCATGGTCGACACCGCAGAACCCCCCGTTCCAATCGACAGCACTTTCAGGAGATGCCTGGAACCAATCGACTGGCTTGGCGATTCCAGTATACTTCCTGAAAGTAGTCCAACGATCAACATCCCCGCGTACCTTTGGGTACGTCATGTTGAGCGTAACGAGCGGGGAAGATTCCGTCACCGACTTCTTGAACCCTCCACGAAGACACGGCTTGTAATAGACCGTCTGGACATACCACTCCGTATCTTCGGTTGTCCAGACAACACAGAGAAGATCCCGTTGCTTCGCGCTCGTGATGAACAACATCGGGATAGGATACGAGGCCGAGTCGGAGCGACGTCGTCGTCCATCCATCGTGAGGTTCTCATCCGTGAATGGAACCTTCGACCGTTCGCAAGCGCACGAAAGCCGACCTCATCAAGTTGGAACCGAGACTCCGCCATGATCGTATTCGAAGTAAACGATTAGGAGTGGGTCCTTAGCAATTCCCTCATGGCCAACAACAAGCGTCAATCACGTGCAAGACTTCGCAATCGTGTCCGCGAATTTGCACTCGAAATGCGCCTTCTCGGCATCGACCTCCTCCGTCCCTAACCTCGACTGCGCGATACGATTGCGGGATGGTGCTGAAAATGGGCGGCGCAACACCGTTCTTCGACTTGTCGGTCGTCGGATTCATTATACCGGGCGCGCGTCATTGAGCCATTCATTCCCATCGGTGAATTTCTTCAGTCCGTCCGATGTTGCGAACGACACTCGGGGTGAAATGATGCTCCTTCGCCAACTTGTCCCACTCCGAGTCAAGGTACGGCGTCGATTCGCATCCTTGCGGGAAGCGATGCTTCTTTATCTCGATACATAAGCTCGTTCATAATAACCCGGTCGAGCTTCTTGTCGCGGCACCAATCCGCAAAGGTGTGAGTTTGTCCTTCGTCCCGCCATTGGCCTTGATGCGGATTAACGATTTGCGATCACCTCCGCCGCAAGCTCTTCAAGTCGCAGCCACGAAGACCGAAAGTGGGTACAAGGTCGAGTCTTCGTGATGTTCGAGATTGGCGTCCGCTTGATCGGCCCGCTCCTTCCCGTCGCCGCCAATGAGTTCACTCGCTTCCCGGGCATTGAAGACCTCAATCCAAGTATTCCAGGCCTTGTCACCCACGAATACTAAAGGGAGCTTCGTGGACACCTTCTCGTTCACGAAGTGCGCCATGACTTGCGCCTTCGCAGCCTGATGAACATCCATAAACCATTAGTTGTATGAAAGCAAAATGAAGAGTCACCCGGTTTGCGTACGATAGCTCGGATTAAAGAAATGTGTCGTCACCGGCCCCGATAGAAAATGCAGAAGGTAACCATACCTCGAAGGCCGGCGACGGCTTCCCGCCTCCCTTGTGTGGCTCGGGGCTCCCGAGACGCTTCCATGCCGCCCTCCCGAGTTCCGCGCACGATCGGAAGTTCTCTTTGGCGACCTTCTCTGCGATATTGAGATTAAGGGCGTTTGACACCCTCACAAGATCGATGGGGTCCCTTGAGAACACAGGGGATGATCTCGAATTCGAGAAGCTCCTTCTTGGCATCCGATCCTCGGGGTACTCGTCCGCCAATCAAGGCAGTCAGTCCCGACCACCGATAATATACCAGTGGACGGTAGGGTGTTGCCACCAGGGGACTTTGGGGGTGGTGTCGGGGTCGGTGTCGTTGAGCTTCCACATTTCCAACTCCCCTGGCATAAAATCCATTACAGCCATCATCCCGGTATCGGTTTCAAGTGGTTCCCGCTTAAGCGGGATACCATGGATCTCAGGCTTCTTCCGGATCGCCCCGTAGCCCTTGTAGATGGCCTTCACCTGCGAAGAACATAACAAATGAATAATCATGAATCAGATATGATCAGAGGATGTATCGGCTGGCAGCCGATACACAGAGCAGAACCTCGTAAGATCAGGTGAGAGAATCAAAATACCTGGCCCAGACGATCTTTCGCGATGCGTCTGTACTTGAGCTCGTCCGGAGCGATGTGAAGCTTCTCGCTAGGAATAACCCCCGGCAGCCTCCGCTTCTTGTAGGGGAAGAGATGACCAAGACCAGTCTCCAAAGCCTTGTAGATTGCGTCGATCTCGACGTCCTTCATCTTCGAGGTCATTTGGTTGCCCTTTGACAGGGCCTCGTCCAAGGTATACTCGATGGCATCCTTAGTCGATTTTGCCCGTCTCTTGGGCTTGCTTGGATCTTGTGACCCCTGCACGTCTTCATCGGCGTCATCGCCTACATCGATCATGTCTGCTGCAGGTCGCTTCTTCTTTGAAGGAGTGGGCTTCCTCTTCGACGACGACGGAGCCTCAGCCGCTGCAGCATCGATGGCGGTGTTTACAGCCAACCTAGCGTAGTCGATAGCGCACAGCCCTCCATGAACTCCTCGATGGTAGCAAAGCGCAGCCCATTGAAGGTCATGCCCGCTTATTCGCCGGCCACCGCAAACCGCCTCGGTGCATTGTCTCCACGGCATTGATACGGCGATGTACTCGGTCGGGCGCAGAGGGATCTCTCGGGGTAGGTAGGTCGATGAGAATGTCGACGCGCTCCACATTCTCCAAAATTTCGAAAGACATCCCCGTCCTGGGGATCATATTACCCTTGTAGAGGTACGAGCAAGCAATCTCGATTCGCTGGCTGGGGAGGACTCTCCAGCATAGTCCCCACTGCTGGATGATGGGATTACCTGCCCATACTGCACGCGGGACTATGTCTCCATGTTTGACATCCGTGTGTGCAAGTTCCACACCAAGCAGTCTAGCTAGGGCTGGTGGTTTTCTGCAGAATAAACACATGTGAGGGTATATTAGCACACGCACATTATTGTATATCAGTATAAGAGTACCATATCGGCTGCCAGCCGATAGCAACCATGGTATCGGCTGCCAGCCGATAGCGACAATGCAAAAATATACATCGCGACACTGCAATAGTTACGATGATAGTCTAATGACCTTCAGCAAATAGCATGCTATTGGCTGCCAGCCGACAGAATAGAAGCTATCGGCTGCCAGCCGATACACTAAGCAATGTAGCGCTAAGGCGGGGAGCCACTAACGGTCCATGCGAAAGTAAACTATGATTTACAAGAGAATGCGGCTATAGCGCGATAGCTATCGGCCGCCAGCCACACACTAAGATCGTATTCTAAGATAAAACATCACTGAAAGTGCCGGTTTGCTACCGATAGCTTGTGAGCTATCAGCTGCTAGCCGAAGGCTCACGAGCTATCGGTGGCAAAAAATGATAACCATAAGCTATCGGTACAACCGACAACTCACTGACAGCTATCGGGTCGCCAAAATACACAAGGCACAAGAAAGAAGATGACGCTCAAAATGAAACGACGCCAAATAAACGGCGCAAATGAAACGTCACAAAAGAGCTGAGTCGACCTACCTCTTCGACGACGCCATCGCAGCTGTATCGGCTGGCGAGTGCTCGGTGTCGGCTGGTGCGTAGATTGCCTCCCCTCCCGCGCAAAGCTGTCGGCTGATGCGTAAGGAATGTCGGCTGCTGCCTCCGCTCCCGCGCAGGGCTGTCGGCTGGAGCGTAAGAAATGTCGGCTGCTGCTTGAAACCCTAAACCCTAAAACTAAACCAACAGCTGCCAGCAGAAAACGGCTAAGGCAAGAAAGCAGAGAGGAAAGGTGAGAGCATGAAAGCAGAGAGGAGAGAAACAGCAAGGAAGAAGAGATGAGGCAGCGCGTAGCGAATGAGAGGAGGAGAGAGCGCGTAGCGAATGAGAGGAGAGAAACAGAAGAGAGGAAATGCAAAAGTGTGGAGAGAGCAAAAGTGAGAGGAGAGCGCAGAAGTGAGAGAGGAGAGCAAATTACAAATGAGAGCAAATTAGGGAGGGTGAACGGTTTACCCCCTCCGGAATTTTCGCAATGATGGCTATCGGCTGCCCGCCGATTTGCGCCTTGCCCGCTTTTCAATCGGCTTGCCCGCCGATTTGCGCCTTGCCCGCTTTTCAATCGGCTTGCCCGCTCTCGAATCCGCTTGCCCGACCGCCAAAACTTTCTGAAGCTCGCGCCGCCTAAACGTCATTTCGAATTTCTTCATCCATTTCATCATGCTTTTCATCCTGCCTTGCAATTAGCCCTCCAAAAATTCAAAATCATTTGAAATTTGATTTTGAAATCTTCTTGATTTGAGCGCCATCCACGCTCTGTCGTCTCAGATGGCTATCCATTCCCAACTGTTTCTGACATTTTATTTTATTTCTCCCGTGTTTCCTGACGCTCTGAGCGATTTGCTCTACTGTTTTTGTAGTTTTCCCTGGCCAGAAATAGTCAAGAATTGCGTCATTGTGTTCCTCGTGTTAGTGCGCTTCTTTCTATATAGAGAGCGGTAGATAGCGACCTTTTATTACTTCAATTTGCACGATTTAATAGCTAGAGGCTCAATACCCCGGTATTAGACGCCACCGACATTGTGAATGTCGCCCGGCCGATACGATTCCGTAGGACTCGGTCGGATCTCCTCATATCGGCCGCCACCGATATAGAACTATCTCGTCTGCGTCATTGTCCTGCCTCCCGCGAGCTTCCAGATCAAGGTGTCGGCGGCGGACCGATACCTCGGTGGTTGTGTCTATTGCAAATTGTCTCATTATTTCCTACGTCTCCTCAACCTTTTAGATTCGCAATTGTGTCGTACGGGCGGTAGATAGATCAATGAAGAGATCATGCTCCATCATGCTGGAAACCGAACCGATTGATAGCTTTCTCAAGAACGGCGGATCCGGGAGATGGCGTATAGAGAAGGGCGCAGTTGTCGCTCTGTCTTTCGCAAAATTTTATTACGCTGGTACTGCTTCCATCAACCGAATTATCTCGCGAAAGCCATTTCTTTTGGACGTCCATGTTATTGACGTCGCTCCAAATATTGAGATGATCATTCCGTTTCCCACTCCTAGCGTTAAGTTTCTTAGTCAGTGTCCTGGTAACAACATTACATGGGACGTGAATGACGTGAGACCCTTCGTTGATAACCTCGATGAGTCACCCGAGCATATCGGCTGCCAGCCGACACCGGGCGCATTAGATGAGAAGCCCATAAATCAGTTCCTCACTCTCTCTGTTAACATGGAGGTTGCTCTATTGCATGTTGATGGGACCGATCATCACTGTGTCGGTGTGGGCGTCATCGTTGAGTGCTCGCCTAAGGGCACCTGGGAGGGTTTCCGCGTCCCGCATAGCTTCTTTGCAATTGTCAAGCTCACTCTCGTGTATAAGGACTTTGTTGGTCTTGTAGCTTCTTCGAGAATCCTTCTCTCACTCGCTTGGTGAGTGCCTTGGGTACGAAATCCTTTGGAGCGGTTACAAACTTCGTCCCCTTGACGCTACGCCGAATGGCAACTCTATCGGCCGGCCGATACACCCCACGCCGAGGAGTGTCAAGGTTGAACCAACCAAATGATGTCGGTCTTAAGGACTCACCCTCAGAGATCTTTGTGGTAGTTCTAGTAACCCGCATCATTCAACCGGTCTCTCTCATTTTGAGGGCGGCGACGATCATGGGGTCCGGGACGAATCCGCCAACCCGCGTCGATGTCCTCTCCTCTCAAGTGAATGAATCTGCTAGTGATCTTCATGCTACGCCGTTTGACAACGGTATTTTCTCGCAGCCCTCCTCGGATAGTTACGCGCCGACAAATACAAACTTTCGACCCTCCGTCCTCACGCGGCAACACTCAACATTTAAGACCGGAACCTCAGGCGGTCCTTGATCGGCCCGACTGGAAGAACAAGTGCTGCGACTTACTGAACGAGGATCATACCTTATTTGGGCAGGCGATCATTCAAGTCTGTCTTCCGGATGAAGCTTGCGATGAGGATCTTCTTGGCGATACAGATGTCGGAGTAATGTTCATATCGAGCACGATACCCTCTGACTCACGACAATGAGATGGCCTCTTTCGCGGACTCGACTTGAAGGCGGTCAACTCCCGCCGACATTGTCATGCTCGCTCGAGAGGCGCTCGAGAATTCCACCTTCGATCATCATCCGGGACTTCGGGCGTGCCTCGGAATCCCTCTGATCCGTTCGTCGGAGACTATTGTCAAAGGAGCGACCCACTGGTCTAGGCTTAAGTCAAGTCCTCGGATGATGAAATTCGTAAGGTTAGTTCGCGAGATGTCTTTGCAAGAGTAGGTGGTCTTTGTCGACGTTTCCGTGGGAGTCTACTCGAATCCTTCGTCGTAAGTACTATGCTTGCTCTTTTGAAATTAGAAGAGAGACAGCGTATGCCGTTCAAAGTCAACTTCATGTCCATGAACCGGGAGGCAGGAAATTCATCACGCTTGAGAATGTTGAGGTCTGCGAAACGCTTGGTATATCATTCACGGTGTCTCCAGATCAGCTTACCACGTCTACAAGGCTGCAGCGATGGGTGGATCAGTGAGCGGATCGCATGGCAATTCTGGAGCTGTTCGTCCACGCCCGCATACGATTCAGGCCAGAGCCACCCTGCAGAAGATTATTGACGAGAATGCGGACCAGATGCCTAACGAGTTCAGGCTTGTTGGAAATAAGCGAGTTGACAACCTGAAGGTTGTTCCATCTGCGCTCAACTGGGACACCATGCGCGAGCAAGTGAATAAAGTAAGTCCCAATCATTCTGATTTCCTCTTCGTCCTCGATGTCGGCTGCCGGCCGATACACTATGTTGTTATGTTTCGATTGTTTTCAATTACATCTTACAGCTTTAGCTTCTTCTGTCGATTCCTTCATGCCTTATTTAGTCAATGCTCTGCTACCTGTCGACTGCCAGCCGATACTCCGTTAGCGATTAGTTCCTGCTTATGTCAGGGCACTCCTGTCGGCTGCCGGCCGATAGGAGGCGTCGACCTGGATCATAACGACCTACCTTATCTCCTCCTTCCAGGTGAATGTCAAGTGCCACCATAAGCCGGTCTCTCAGTCCACCATCAGTCAGCTTCGGAAGAACCATTTCAAGAATGTCGAGGTTAAAGTCATTGGGGAGCGAACTTCTCGAAGTGTACTGAGTGTGACTTCCTTGTGGAGTGCATATCCAAGTACCCAAGGGGCTGTGATGAATGGCAGTCATTAGTCGATGACCGGAATCGCCATCTCAATTATCGGCGTGCCTGCCGCCATATATATGGTGGCTGGAGTTCCCAGTCCTGCGAGAACCCCTCTGAGTTTCTATGTATAATCCATGACAAGATGGATACCACGAAGACGGCCATTCCAAGAATGCAGAGGATTACTAAAGCCACTGCTGGCCTTGGGCAGATTCCGGTTTCTGTTACCGGCATGTTAACGCACGGCCACGGTGATGGTGCGTACGCACACTACTCCACTGCGCTCTGGCCGGGGGATTCCAACTTCACCATCTCATCTTTGTGTCGTGTACTGCGAGCGCTTGAGAAGCCACCGGTACGTGAATCCCGGGAGCTCTTTCCCACACCTCCACAGAACAGCTTCTTCCAAGCTTTGCTACATGGCAAGTCCAGGTGTTTCGCATCGATCCCACCCGCCACCGGAACTCAATTTGGTCCTTCACAACCTGGACGTCCGCTCGTTCCGCTTCCTCGTAAGCTATTCCTGCAACTTGATAATTCCGCGAAGGACAATAAGAACAGATTTGTGATGGCCTTCTGCTCCTTGCTGACCGCTCGGCGCATTTTTAAGGAGGTCACTGTTGGGTTCCTCATTGTTGGCCACACTCACGAGGATATTGATGCCCATTTCAGTTACCTATCCAAGCTCATCAAGCGGAAGAACACGTACGTTCTAGGCGATCTCATGAAGGCCTTTATGGACTCGCAGAAGACAGTCGCCTTCATTCCTGAATTCGTTCAAGAGGTTGCGGATTTCAAATCCTACGTCAAGGACTTCCATCACGACGGTGTCAACAAAATTGTTGGACTTGGTGATATGCATCTTTTCAAGTTCTGGGTTGAAGAGGACGGTGACGATCGCGGGGCGGCTCATCATGAGGTACAAGCGAAAATCCACCGATTCTTCATGGCTCCCACCCGGTCCCCCGTCAAGATGTGGACTTCGACGAGCATGGAAGACCTAGAATTCCATCTGGCGACCCACGTCCTATTCCATTTAAGCCGTTATGGGGCGTCACGGAGGTGAACCCCAACAAGTTGAACTCTGTGAAGGAGCAAGCTCGTGCCTCCGAGTGCAATGACAAACAGGGTTTCATCAAGCACGGCATATCTAAGTTCATTGAGTTTTGGAAGTCCGGTATGGCGCGTAATGCACGATCTTTGCGAGGAGATGGTGGACTGTTGGTTCTTTGGGAGCGTATCAATCGAGAGATCAATTCACCATTACCGTCTACCCCCGACGTTCTCGTAGAAGGATTTTGGCCTATTTCAGATGGGACTCGTGATCATTCTCGTGCCTCCCAAGATTCTGATCTAGCTCTTCTTTCTCACAGACATTACGCCCGAGGATGATGCGGTGCTTATCCTTACGCGTGTCCTGCTAAAGACCGACCGAGGCTCAACTTTAATCCATTCCGTGATGTTCTTCTTGGCGACTTCGTCTTATGCCGCCCAAATGACGAACATTTCCTTCCCGCTGGTCAGGGCGTGTCCTTGAGTGTGTTGATCTAACGCCTGGTCCTACCTATGGCAATTTCAAGATCGAATGGTGGACCCCTATGCGAGCTAAGAAGGAAGGAAAAGCGATCATCGCTAGGGAGTGCTGGACTCGCCGCTGGCATAAGGAGCCTTGTCTTCCTCAGATTGTTAATGTCAACATTGTTCTGTTCTCTCATAGGATGCCGTCACATGCAAAGAAGGGTCCACCAGCTACACATATCATTCCCGAGCAGGCCGCTGCAGCTGCAATGTCTAACCTTGAGGCCGCTGGAGCAGTTCTCTAAGCTTTTCATCATACATTTGTATCGGCTTCCGGCCGACACGCTTCATGTGACCCTCCCTCGCATCCTCCCTCTCTATGACGGACCTGCTCTGCTTTGTCGGCCGCCGCCGATCTCGATCTCATATGCTTTCCCACCGCAACTCCGACCTCCTATCGGTGCCGCCGACACCACGCTCTACCCGCTGGTTCTTTTCCGACTCACCTCACTACTGCGATTAGTGTCTATAATCCGTGCATACCCGTTGTGTTTCTGCTTCGGCATTCTCATCATTATGAATATGCTACAGCTCTTTCCTTTACTCTTGTTTTTCGCATTCCTATCCTCGCGCTTGATTGGAGTATATTCATCGTTTTCACGTTTGTAGCGTCTATCGGTTGCTTTGTTGTACTTTCTCCTTCTCTATGGTTTCTTGTTTTTACCATTGGCCGATATGTGACTTAGCTACCTATGGCTTTCCGATACACTATAGCCTACTCTCTTTTAATGAAGCGATCATTGTTTCGTACACTTTTAATGTACTCCGCTTTTCTCCGGGCGGCCGATATGTGACTTAGCTACCTATGGCTTTCCGATACACTATAGCCTACTCTCTTTTAATGAAGCGATCATTGTTTCGTACACTTTTAATGTACTCCGCTTTTCTCGGCTGGCGGCCGATGTTGGACTTCTCTGTTCATGGCTTTGTATCCATGTATCCCTCTCAATCATATTGAATTGATCTGTGTATGAATGAGTGTGCAACCTTTTGGATTCCTTTTCTAAGCTGAGTTCTGATATTGTTACTACTACTTCGTCATATTCCTTGGGTTTCTATCGGCGGCCGTCCGATACGGAATTTTAGCTAATGTGGGTTGGGGACGGGAACAGTATTCTACGGTCTAAGGTTCGGGGTTTAGGGTCTAGGGTTCAGGGTCTTTAGGGTTTAGGGTTTAGGGTTTAGGGTTTAGGGTTTAGGGTTTAGGGTTTAGGGTTTGGGGTTTAGGATTCAGGGTTTAGCGGTTTTAGTTGTATTGGCCTTCGGCCGATATAATTTAGATAGTTTTATGTTTTACATGCACTTTTTAATATATAATGCTTGATTTTCAATATATCTTGCTTGGTTTTCTATTATTAATTAATCTGCCATACATTTTGATACTTATGTTTTTAGTGAAAATATCCATAAGTTCGGAATTTGTCCATAATTAGTTAAATATCCGTTATAAAGATCTCTTCTTGGGTTGTTAGGATAATATGTAACTTTGGTTTATCCAAAAGATAATTCACATTAAATTGAGTATTTAAAATTTTTGTAGATGAACTTCCTTGGAACCCGGCTAAGATATGAGTTCTACTTTCCAAAGCCTGTTAATTACAAGAAACCAAAATATTATTCTAAAAATTACATGCTTGCTTATCCATACAAAATCAATGTTACAGATAGTTCTCAAATCAAGTTAGGTACACCTACCTTGTCGAATGCTTTATTATTTCTAATAAGAAGCAAAAATCCATCCATCTCTACAGCATTGCGTCTTAAAGCTTCCAATCGTGTATTGTGTTTTATGATGTAATTATATACTCTCTTTATTCCTACTGCGATATCGAATTTTCATTAGCGCTATATGAAGATGTTCGTACATGGTAGTGCTATATTCCACGGGAGTTCCAGAGCGACGAATTGAAGTCGAATAATGTACCATATTGTGAACTTTGATAATCTCAAAACTAGACTTTTGCCACCTATGCAAATTTGTTGTGAATGTATGTACTGCCCTGTAAAACAAAAAAATTAAAATAAAAAAGTAACTAATAGCTTCAACTTTGCAATCTTTCAGATTAAGAATGAATAAATTGTTAAAACCAACCCTATTATATATAAGATGTGAAGTTTACAAACATACCTTTTCATTGATTCAACGATTACATTTAAAGTGAATTCCTTAGAACTACACGCAATTTCATACTATTGTAAAAAATCCACAATGGTTTCAATTATGAAGGTTGGCAATAATCTCACTAAACAATACTCTATCACCTGAAAAGTGAATATCTGTCAATAAAAATCTTACAATCATCATTTATCATTTCATATTTTGAATATTTGTTCTCATCTTAATTTTTTGCAGCAAAATAATGAACTAAGTTATAATTTTTTGAATAGGTATTAGTGTATTACTATGTTGAAAAAATATACCTGCATAATGGAACGGTGCTTGAAGGTGGCAAAGTTTACATTCGAGCAAACATACCCACACTTGTCACTGCCTGGTACTCTAAATTGAATCACTGCCTTACTGTTTAAACGGCTAGAAAATTTAATTGTAGCAAGTCTTTTGTCTAAAATTGGAAAAGGATCTTCTCTAAGCTCTTTAGAGGCCCTAATGACAATGTCCATAAGTGTCTTAAAAATTTCAATATGTGTTTAATAGAGTATACCAACATTGATAGCAAGATAGGAATTTTCAAAATCTGTACACCTTCTAACAAAATCACAGACTGCACATTACACACCAAAACACAACAATGTCTTCAAAATATGTAATTTTTAAAAATAGATATTTTTAAAAATAAATAAATATTTAAGTTAAAATAATAAAATTGTACAGTAATATACAATATTAGCAACCTTAACCGGATGTACAGAATGACTTCTGGACAATATATCTCTAGCTCTGCCTTGGAGTCTAGTTAGCTCTTCATAAATTTTCTTCATTGAACGTTTAGTCCGATATTCTACCATCCTCTCAATATTTGCCAACTCATTTGTAGGCACCATACAAGTACAACAAGGATGTTGCGACTTATTGATGTCAAAAGTACATGTGATATGTGGAGGAAAAATTAGCTTAATCTTTATATTTATAATCAGTGTATAAATAAATAACTCAAATGAAGTAAACAAATGAACCAACAAGGTGAATTGTTTGAAATTAAATATTTTAATTACCTTGCAACCTTTTGGGTGATCAACCACATAGGAGTATAATCTAAAACATTTACATTGTTGTAACGTCTTGCGGACAACAATTGAAGGACAAGACCTAGAACCAGATTGAAGGAAGACCTTGAAAAGAGACTAAGATAAAGTGGAAGTGAGGGGATTCCTCACACAAGACGTAAAATGAAACTCGAAGTAAGCTATGAAATGGTAGTATTGATAACTAGAAGACAACAATTTTTTTAACCTATTTGCCGTGGAGCGCGAGAGGCGACCCACCAACATTCGGTGTAAGTAAATTTGGCAATTTAGAATGAGTAGTAGTAAATTATTATGTCTCCCATTCTTACTCCTAAATTACTGTAGTGGCGATATCTATTTTACACGTGTAAGTAAACACTAAAATTTGCAGGCGCCTTTCTTACTCAATGGTAGCGGTTTTGGCGACTTGCAACTCTAAACTCTAGCCCATGTGGCGACAACTTCATTCTAAAATTCAAACACTTTGAAAACAAATTTGGGAGAAAATCTAAACACATTCCACCAAAATCTAAACTCAATGTAAAAAGACATTCAAACATTCACATTCACGGTTTCACTCACATTCAGAGTTGCATCATTCACATTCGGAAAGTGAGGTCAAAAAGAGAGTTCACCATTCACATTCAGCCTTCACCATGAAACAAAAGAACACCTTTATAGTATAAGGCCATGCCCAGAGAAAAGCAAACACCATGGCATAAGGCAAGGCCAAGAAAGGGGTTCAAGCAAGGTACATTTACATTCAAGCAAGGTAGTATTCACATCTAAGCAAGGCACATTTACAAGAGTGCTCCAGGTTTCACCATTTCACCTTCGCTCTTCTTGCTAAAACCGCGACTTCTGATCATCATTCAACTTTTAAGAAAAGAAATTGAACCGAAATGCAAAGTCATGAAGCGAAGAACCTGCTGTTGTTAACTGCTCTCCAACCCCGACCTGATGTTGTTAAGGATTCACGGTGGTTTGGTGATGCCCTAGCTTAAACGAGTGAGAAAACCTGCAGATTCGAACCCAATTTGCATAGAGGAGTCAAACCTCGGCATTTTCAGCCTTGCCTTTTACAGCATGCAAACCCCCCCCACTCAACCCCAGTTAGAAACTGACTACAAAATCCCAAGCCAATTAAAAATGTTGTCATGATGGAAACAGAAGCTTATTTGTCAGCTCCCCTCCTCTCACAAGCTTCACTCCATGTCTTTATCGCTCTAGAGTACGGAAAAGTCTCCAAGGTCCACCAAGGCTGAGCAAACACCTTCACACAAGTATCTAGATGTCTGCCAAGACAATTGCGCACCTTTGACTTCATATAAGCCAAAGTTGAGAACGTACGCTTGTCTTATACGCTGCCAAGCAGAGCACAAATGTCTACTTCACTGAGTCTAATGTATTCATTCAATCTGGATCGCATAAGCGTATTCTGGACCACTTTGTCCCACAATTTGGTTACACAATTCAGCTCTCTAGGCTCAGCCATGACATCCTCAGAGTTGGACTTCATCGTGATCTTGAACAAGCTGCTTTGGAGTCCCAACAGCCGGGCATCAAAGATAGGATCTAGCATGCGCACTTCAGGTTCCTTCGGCGTTTCTTCACTAATAGATTTTGACATACAGAAAAAGGCCCGAATCACCTTCATGTGCACGGAGAACAATTCGTCGCAGTTGCCATGCAATACATTCATCAAATCTGAGTCAAGAAACGGTTTCTCCAATTTGGAAATCACAAGCTCAGCCGCATCCCCGCATTGCCCATTCATTGAGACCACAACTTCCTCAAAGTTTGCCCTTCACACGGCCAGCTTGCTCTCGTTTTGGTTGCACAACTTATGGGCAGCGTACGTGTGGCCTCCAATGCTGAATCCCGGACTCTCACTGCCGTCATTCAAGTCGATGCTCCACTCCTCAGAAATGGTGAAAGACTGGTTCGCCACGACATTACAGAAGTGCTGAAAATGGGAAGGCTAGAAAGAGCTGTCACTGTCCACGTACATCATGTACAATTCGCCTTGGCATCTTTTGACAGTTGCAAGATAGTTTGAAACAAAGGCATGTGTAGATAACAAAATATTTTAAATATTTTTGATTTTAAAGTGTACATAATGCTTCGTGCCGATTGTATCCATCGTTTGTACATGCTTCGTGCCGATTTTATCCATCGTTTGTACATGCTGATGAACGCCGCTGACAGAATTGCCGCAGGCATCGCGGTCATCGCGGCCTTTGCCCAGCCCATCGGGTCCCGTGTTGAATCCCTCCGGAGAGATAAGAGCAAATTGCCTAGTTTGAAGATTTTAATTTTGCCACAATCGGCAAATTCGAGATTAGTTGAACTGCGAGGTTCGTCCGATGGGCCGTGCAGTGAACTCCAATCATGAAAGGCGCATGCTGCTGCTTGAGTTGCGTCGTGACTCCTGATCGTGAACACTAAAACACTGACACACCATCCGTCCCAAACGACGCAAGCATTCCAGGAATCTGGGCTTGATGCAACGCTCCATGATGCATCATATGGGCCACAATAACCTCTCTGCGAGCTACAACCTCATTCCCTTCAACAAGCCTTTGTAATCCCAAAAAAATTGACATGCGCTTGTTTTGAAAAGGAATGTAAACATGCAGTGAAAGCCAGGAGTCATGGTCTATCCTGGTTACCTCATCTACCGACATGCTGAAGAAATTAGCACATGCCAAAGCTGTCTTTGTTTGATGAGCCAACACCTCTGCCATTGCACATGCGATCTTCCAACTGCCTGAAATGCTCGAATGCGCACAAGTGCTGAGAAAGTAATGTATTAATGGTCACATTTCTTGAGCTTCTTTGAAACAACAAGGACATTCTATCGGTCCGCGTGCTTTCGCAGGGAATCAAGTTTCGGTACATGTAGCTTCTCGCGGCCGTCCACCTCGCTGCAAACATTACAGTGCACTTGACAAACTCGCCCATCTTTACTAATCACAGATTTTGACCGTGGCAATCGAGCCGCTCAATATGCTGGAATTGGCGGTTGTGCTCGTAGCTTCGCGGCTTGAGCTTTGCAGCCTCCATAAGGGAACTCGCCGCAACCGGATCTAGGAACTGCAGGTCGGAGTCCGAAGAGCCAGTAGGTTTAACCATACCCAAAAGCACGTTCTCTCTGAAGCTTTCTCTCCCGCTACTTGTCAACTCCGCACCTGCAGTCTCTGCTAAGACACACTCATTTTCAAGACTGACGCTCAACTCAACAATGCTACTGACATTTATTCTACCTCCGTAGAGAAATTTGGACAAATCTATCTACTTCGAAGGCATCTTCGAACCACACGCATGCACCAACTACAGACTCACACTGATGAACAACGAAACCAAAGTGAAGCTTCAAGAGACTCAACACTGAAAGTATTGATCCTAAACAAGAAAGCAAATCGAACAAACGAGAAAACAAATTGAGAAATCAAGAGCTTTCAAATGCTTTCCTAGTTTGCGCAATGCGAGACTACCGTTATGAGCAGTCAACCGTGCGTCCATGCCACCACCCCATGGCCACCGCTCAATGTACTTACTGAACAACCTCGGTGAACACCGATGAACACAGCTTTAGCGCAGCGCCAAAACCTCACTGAAACCTAAAATTTTAAACTCGAGTATCTCGATTCTAAATCCGCAAAACTAAGTGGTAACTCACCTCTCAAATCCGGAGTTGCATTGGCGAACACATGCTTAAACCAATGTAAACATGACTTTCGAATATCGACGAAAATACAAAGGCCAACAACCCAATTTAGCGAGGCCCTCGCGAAGTAAATGAGCAATGCAGTCAAAAAGATGGCGTCGATGAGCGGCCGGTGAACCGACTGCTCGAGAGCATTCCGATTGTGTCTGGTTAACTCATGATTTAAAATATTTTTTTTTTAAGAGACACATCCTCCTGCCCAAAAAAAAGGTAGGGTTGTGGACTTGTGGCAAAATTTTTGTCAATAAATTTTTTGCTGCTAGGAGAGTAGGTACAACTGATGTTAAAGAGACTGAGGAACAATATCTTCCAGCTGTTTATAAATAGAGGAAGCTTTCAGAATAATATTTTGAAAATAGCCATAGAACCTTCCGGAGGCTTTGGCGACTTTCAGAATTTCGGAAGGTGAAGCAGAAGTTTCTAGAATTTAAAAAGCTTCTTCAGTAAAAACCCTAGAAGCAGCTCATTTCTAGAAGATTCCATGTTTACTTCCAGGTTGGTGAGATGTAAGAACCAGTCTCCATGTTTGAACCGACCCGTGATTATTTGAAGTTGAGAGTGGCTTGCACGAAATTTGGAGACACTCGACCTGTTGAAAGAATCACGGTTGTTCAAAAATGAAGGGGGTTTCCAAGAGATGGGGGCAACCACCACAATCATCACAGGTTGCACCTATCTTACAAATTTAGCTAATGGAGTGTGTGTTCCATGCTTTAAAGAAGGATAAAGTAGGACTTTTTTCTTCAATCTAATATGCTTTTGTCATTTTGTGCTTATCAAGTGGGAGTCTGTTCCCACGTTTCCTTATTCATTATTTTTATTTACATCATGCTTTGTCTTTCTCTCTTGATTATTATAATGATTCATCTATATGTATACAATAGAACCTTCTCACAATACAATGCTCTTTTCTTTTCCATTTGGAGTTGAAGCTGTGTATTGAACAAATCATCATTTTTGAGTTTAAGCTTGTGGTAAGAATGCTTGTCAATACTTTTATTCTTTTGCGAGTTAGATGTATAAATGTTTTCAAATCTCCAGTTTGATCATGCCTTTGGCCTAGATGATGTGTAGGTCACTGTTAAGTTTGTGAATGATGTGTAGGACACTGTTAAGCTTGTGGATGATGTGTAGGTCGCCGTTAAGTTTTTTTTTACTGGATAAACAACTTATTTGTAACAAAAGTGAGACTGTCAAAAATTGGAAATAGAGTTTAGATCCATTACTGATTTGAGATTCATCACTACTTTTATAATATATAAGGAGTCATATCACTAAAACAGACTCCTACTTGACTCCCTAAACCGCAAGCCGCGCCGTCCATTCCAAGCCGCTAAAGTTTTCTCAATGTTTTTCATAATCATTCTAATAACTTTCTAAACTAATTCTATAAGTTCCAATTTAATGCATTTAGTCTGTAAGAACTACACAAACTACCATAATCAAATGCATTTTGCATCAAGAATTCTAAATATTCAATAACTGATATGTGAGCCATTCGGATGGCTCTCACAATACTTAAGGAATTACATTTCATGCTACTCAAACATTATCTTTGTTGAATTTTTCTCGTCATTTTACATCTCGAATCCCCAATCAGTTCTATATAAATTGACATTTGTAGTGATAAAAAATGAAAGTTCTTATGGTATGATCTAAACTCGATTTAAAATTAATCATGAATCTAAACTTCGTCTCAAATCAGTGATCGATCTAAACTCTGTCTCAAATCATTGACAATCTCAATTTTGTTATAAATAGGTTGTCTATGCAGTAAAAAAAAACTTAACGGCGACCTACACATCATCCACAAGCTCAACACTGGCCTACGCATAATTTAGGCCAAAGGCATGATCAAACTGGACATATGAAAACCTTTATACATCTAACTCACAAAAGAATAAAAGTATTGACAAGCATTCTTAGCACAAGCTTAAACTCAAAAATGATGATTTGTTATATACAGAGCTCCAACAGTCCAACTTCAAATGCAAAAAAAAAACAGCATTGCATTGGGAGACGGTACTATTATATACATATAGATTAATCATTAAAATAATCAAGAGGGAAAGACAAAGTATGATGTAAATAAAAATGATGAAGAAAGAAACGTGGGAATGAAGTCTTACTTGATAGGCACAAAATGACAAAATGACAAAAACATATTAGAAAGAATCCTACTTTATCCTTCTTTATAGCATGGAACACTTATTCCATTAGCTAAATATTTAAAAAAATAATAATGGTGCGGCTCTTACATGAAAACGAACGGCTTGTTAGATTTTTTTAATTTATTACTAGGTTAGCTATAAAGCAAATTTTGAAAAATGACTGATCGGTTCAAGTATGGGACAAACCCTAAGCTTCTTAAGTTTAATAGGAACTTCTAAGAATTTATGGAAGGCTCTATAATCATCTATAGACTTTAAGTCACAACAATACTAAATAAACATAATCTGAAAAGTTCTATAAAAATAGGTAAATCACGGTAAACTCGTGGGTGCGGATGAGTTTAGAGGTATGGCACGCATGCAGCTTCGTATAACAATTTTGTTATATAATTTTAAATATTTAAATTTAAATTTAAATTTTTAAATTTTTAAATACACTAAGCTTCTCTATTTGATTGTATTTTAGAGAAACTTCTAATTAAGTCTGGCGGCCTCACACGCTGCACCTTGCCTACTCGTCATCTTACGCTCCTCGAGGTTAGAATCCTCACACATCCTCGCCGTAAAAGTCTTGTATTCCCCCGAAACCATCTTGAGTGGCTCCAAGAGAGATATCCACCATGTCTTCACGTTCCTGAGCATTTTCAGCCCTTCTGTTTCCAGGCTTCGGGTGGCCGACATGGATTGTGTGCATCAACCCAATGGCTGCCTTCGCGTTTTCACCCATTCTCATGCCGATTTTATGCATCGTTTGTACATGCTTCGTGCCGATTTTATCCATCGTTTGTACATGTTGATGAATGCCGTAGATGAACGCCGCTGACACAATTGTCGCAGGCATCGCGGTCATTGCGGCCTTCGCCCAGCCCATCGGATCCCGTATTGAATCCCTCCGACGCAGCGCGGTGCCTACCATGGATGCCCTTCAGACCAGGCCCTTCATCTCCTCCACCTCTACCTCCTCCAATCCATTCTGTGTCGGTGCCATTGGGACGCCGACACGAATGGTTGTCAAAAAAACTTGAAATCCTCCTAAATTCGAGAAGAAATTTCTCTTCGGTGCCACATCTTCCGAGTAGCCGACATGGATTGTGTGCATGAATCTAAAGGCTGCTTTCGCGTTTTCATCCATTTTTCTGCCGATTTTATGCATCACAAAATCTTCACAAAATTATTTGATATTATTTGAGCGTACGAAAAGCATATGATTTCATAAAAAAAAAGAAATTTTTATTATATTAGGTTAGAAAATACGTTTCTATTACTATGTATACAAAATCTACGTTGTAGGTTGATTTTCTAAGAGCGTCGTTTGTAATATACAGCCTTCTTTTGACTGCTCCTGCATACAAGTACTCTTGCGGCCAATTTCCAGAGTGGCGAATGTCCCGGAATTTGATTATTCCAATACTCGGCTATTTCCGGAGAATGTCGATACTCGATCACTTTCGAAGAGTCTTCATACTGGTTTCTCCTACGAAACGTGGCGGAATGGGCATGCATCTCTTTTTTCTCTCCCACTCTAAATCCTTATCAGTATAATTTGCAAGGATCTACTGGCAGCACACTTCTTCGTACATGCTGGTCGCGTCTTTATCACTCACCTGCACAAACTCGAAGACATTGCAATTAAACGTCAATTTACGACCACGGCAAACAACAGATCAGTATTGCGACGGCAGTATTGCAGTTCACATCAATCGACAATAATTCAAACTTATAAAACTTTAAAAACTTTCAATTTATCATTCAATTTACTTCCAAATAACAAAGCATATATTTTTTGGTTAAAAATATTCAAAATAAAGTTCAATACTACTATATTATATGTACCATAAATAAAAGTCTTGTGGGACGTCGATAACAAGGCTTGTGCAACATTGTTAATAAACTTTGTGCTATATGATATTAACCTTGTATAATATAAATAACTTTAGTGAACAATGTTTTGTATTACATGTTTGGATGCTTACATTCCTAAATAGTTTCAATATATTCAGTATGAAGTAAAAAAACAATTAATAAGCAATGGTGATGTAATTGTGGGAAATAGCACAAAGTTTATTATCAATGTTGCACAAGTTATTAAGAGACGAGACAACAAATGACTTGCAGCTCACTACCCCCATAGCTCCTCCCACCGGACTTCTAGACGATCTCCCGATCCGTAGCTGCTGCAACCGCCGGTCTTCGCTGCCGGTGTGGGGAGCTTTAACGAGCTTGCAGCTATATTTGCCGCCGCTATATACTAGATTGAAGTCGAAATGTGTTCAATGATGTTGCTTTATTCAAAAAAACTTGTAGTACAATACTACAATGAGGATGGTATCACAATATTATCAAAGCTAAGCTTGGTTTTTGATTGTTACTTTGCACGATCATTGGATCGTAAAAGATGCGTCACATAGAAGAATAAATTTTTTATCAGAATGTTAAGATATAGGACAACTTGATAGCAACGAGAGGTGTATTGGAGGATGCGGCGACAACAAGAGATGCATTGGAGGTTGCGGGTATGCGACACATATATGATGAAATGTGAAATTTAAATAAAAGACGTACGAGAACGAACTAAATGAATCAATGAATCTTAAAAGAAACTTTTGGGATGCAATGAGTGTTTGGATCTATGATTGTGGCCGACGCATATTTCGATAGGAAAATTTTTGGGAAGATCAAAATCAAAGTTTGAAAAATGAATTCTTTACAAATATGCGTGGAAAGTGCCCACAACCATGGAAGAAAAGGCAACCAAACCAATATATTACGAATGTGTTTTGACAAGCGTGACATAAGAGTATAGAGATATCAAGAAATTACAGGAAAATGCGACACCTGGTTTTGGATGGCAATATCGGTGAAAGCTGGAGTTGATAGAAATTTCTAAGCATTCTGAACAACATAGGTTATGCAAGAGGGTTGTAGAAACCCAAATTGCAAAACATAAATTTCATTCATGGTAAAAAGGTAGGAAATCCATTTTTTTGAAGAAATTTAAAAAAAGATTTGGGAGAGAACTCACGCAAATTGAATTCAAATAAACCACATATGAAGAGTGGACACAACTATTGAACTCAATGCGTTCAGAAAAGCGAGAAGAAACAAAAGACGTGGTGGTCAAGGATACAGTTAATACAAAGAAACTAGTCATTGTTCTCCTTCACGTTTGTATTAGCGAGGTTGCATGTAACATAGATACTACATAGACGTTATATTTTATACACGTTTCATGTCAATCTAAGATGGAACTATCAGCTAATGGTCATTCTGGAACACATTAGAGTTCATATGCTCCGTTTTGCGAAGATGCGTTGTGCATACCAGATACACTGAACGTGCTCATGCGCTTTACATACTCAACACATACGTGATACGAACAACCATTATACGTAGCAATTTCTTTGAGGTCAAAAACGCTTAATTTGCTTGGAATGTGCTGTTGCATGGTGCTGCGCTAGTATATGTGGCAGACACGCTGACTATTTTTTTGATCTCTGTGAAAGTGATGTTTGTAGTAGTCAGCTTGCATCAACACGTCATCTTCAGCTCGTTCTGAAGACTTGCTCGTCGGGATGACATGATAATTCTAAATCCAGAATACAAAGGATTTCAAACTCTTCTACATTATGAAAGCAGTGTAAAATTGGTGAAATGTTCAAATCTACTGCAGCAAGGCCGCGTAATTGGAAGTAGCACCACGCCAGATATATTGATGTTATTTTCTTTCAATTGAATTTTTTTTTGCTTTAGAGTGGAGTCAGTGGTGCAAACCTTGAAGCTTGCGATGTTTGTATTTTACACAGGTAATGTTTTTGGGTGATATTGTGAACCATCCAAATGGCTCACATATTAGTTATTGTATATCTAGATGCAAAATGAATTCGATTATGATATTTTATGAGATTTTAATAAACTTAATACATTAGATTGAAATTTATAGAAATAGGTTAGAAAGTTATTAGAATGATTATGAAAAAAAATTGAGAATGAAAACTTAGTGACAATTACATAATTGTATGCTAAGAAAGATAAAAAAATTGTTACAATTGAAGAATATCAGATGTGAGGTAGTATTAGAGTTTGAAGTAGTAGGTAATTATGAAAGGAATAAGATGAGAAGGAATGTGAGACAGGACTATTAATCTCCCAGATGTTCTTCTCTCCCCTCTCATGTTTTCTTTTGTTTTCCTATTTCTTTTTCTCTCGCTCATTTTCTTTTTACTTCATATCTATCTTCTTAACTAGAGTTTGCTAGTCTTTTGTCTCTCTTGTTTTTTGAATGTGTGTGCATGGTTCGAGATCTTTTTAGGTTGTAGCTATGGAGAATTGAGTTTGGTGATTTAACCCCTAAAGGTCAAAAGGGTACTAAATTTCAACGTTCCTCCAAAATATGGAGTTCCTTGTATGAATTTTAGAAAATTTTAAAAGATGCTGTGAAAAATTGTAACGGTAAGATCTAATAGATCACTAGTAAAGGAAGCTCTACAAATTTTTAAAAATTTTTCAGCGCACGATTTTGGAGATCGATACATTTGATGAAAATAGAGCATCAAAAACTTGTCCGGGCAGCTGACTTTGAGTAAGCATTGCAAGTGCATATTAAGTTAGAAATGCATCTTTTTTTAAAAATATATTACATATTAGAGTTAGCTACATCTTCTGTATTCATCATTGGATGATTTCAGGTTTACATATTCAGATAAGAAGCTTGCAATAGGCAAAGCCGCAAAGGTACACAAAATGTCACAATAATGCAAAAAAAAAAAAAAAACTTCACACACTTGGGCACAGTAGAAAAAGAATGGTGCATGAAGGGCCTTTCGTTTGGGTTCCAAGAAAAGAAATGATAAAGTGGATAAGCATCTTTAATCTTCCAAAAATAATGGCATGCGGAGTGCCATGTGCCATGAACCTAGTGCAATCATACAAAAAGCCCCCCTTATCCACTAATAAAAAAACCACCCCCGTTTACTTTTAGCACTTGCCTATTAAAAAAAAACAAAAAACAAAAGAGAAACTCCTATTGTATGTTGTTTCCTTTGTTTGATTCACTCACATGTATTTTACATTTCAGACTGCACCTCCAATCCCTGTAGTGAAGGTAGACATTGCTTTGAAGTTGCAGGACAAACGAAGGACATTGCAAAAGCTCCTTCTCTCCTTTTAAAACATGCACCACAATAACAAATAATTAGATAGTGTTATATACACAATTTACATCATTTTACCTTAGTAATAAAAAATTATTTTAATCTTAGAAGTAGTTTACACATGTATATATATATAAACAATAATAAAATCTCACCATTTTATGTTGTGGTAGGTCGATGGATTTTGTGAAAACAACCCCTGTCATAACATTGTCATTCGAACCGACAAAGTTCACAAAGGGTATTAGTCCTTCCGCAAACAACACATACTCTCCTCAATGTGCTCTTTGATGAACAATGTATCCGTGGGATGTTTTTCGCAAATGTTGAAACCAATGCCTTCTGCCCTAGAAAATTCATGGTTAAAGCTTTGCACATTTCCCTTACAAATTGAAGGTGTCCATATGCATCATTGGGTTGACCTCTAGCTTTAAAAGCTTCTTAGTGAATTATCCAAAGATTTGTCATAGTTGTGTCTAATAATAAATAAATAAAGTCGATGCCACCATTTGTGACTCCGGACTTGATTAGTATAGTTCCCCCTCAAATGGTCCGCCACATCCACACCACGCATCATCGTGGTATATTCCAAATGAATTGGTGATGTTTTCACCATTTTCTTCAATTTTCCATCGCGATGTGGTACCTAACAAATTTCGCACGGAAAAGCCATTGGCCTTGAATGATTAGACAATAAATTGACCGGTTTCTTATCACGCCACACAACGGCACATATTATCGTGCATTCTCCATTCCAATGCCCCTTGTGCTTGTTTCTTGAACATAGTAGTCTCTTTCATCATTTTAGATAAACCAATTCTATCGGTTTTAACCGTCTCTTTTGCATAAATATTCTTCTCTAATAATTGCTCAAATAAGTCTATGCTTATAAAAAAATTATCCATAATTACAACATGGCCCTTTCCTTCAAGTTCAACAACCATAGATTGCACAACTTTGTGCCCTTGATTTGCCCCTTCAATGTCTACATTGTCTATGTAAGTTGAAGATGCCCCGGTATAAATCTCAAATTTAGAGACAAATTTGGATACGGAATCCGCCAAGCACCAAATTTTTAAACCCCATTTCTCGGGTTTATTAGACATATATTGCCGAAGTGGGCAATATTTGCCTTTGTAGTGCACCATCATTTCATCCACCGTTACATATTGTCCCAATTGCCAACTTGAACCACATTGTTCACTAATCCAACTCAAAAGCCACCTCATTTGCCATAATTTGTCAAATTGAGAGAACTTTTATCTTAACAAACTCAATTTAGATTGGTGATGTGAAGGCATCTGCGTAATGTTATGAACCGGTTTCGGGAGAACATACCGGAAATCATCGGGCAATGAAATAAGTCATCCGAAATACTCCAATAATATCAAAAATTAGGCATCTTCTTCATGCCCCTATATATTGAACTAACCATAAATGTTTTTAATTCCCTTGGAGTAACATTTTTCCAATCACTTCCTCCCAATGTATAGATAACTTTATGAGTCATTTGAATTCTCCATTTTTCTCCAATCGCTCTCTTTCTTATTAGCATACCTAAGCAAAAACTCTTTTATTCAATGATTTCAAGATAATACAAGTTATAAGATAATACAAATGGATGGAAATGTGAGGAATTAAAAAGTACATATTTGTTTCCTTGCAAATTTTGACCATAATCTTTTTTGGCCAAAATAAATTCCAAAGCTGCATCAAACTTGGAATCTTCTCAAATATTGATCTTCTTTCAGTTGGCCCACCCATAAACTCAATAGGTTCAAGCTTCAAAGTATGAAAAAATGTACCCCAATGATCTTCTCTGTACCGCATTTTTATGTCTACGGCTCTTCTTGTTTTTGCATTGCCCCTTACTTCCCCATAATTTTGTTGTAAGGTATTTTCTTCTCCAATGTTTGTGCTCCCAAAAGCTGACTTCCCCCTTTTCGTGCGGGTGGTGGACGTACCCGCCTTTTCCTGCAGCTTATTTGCACTGTCATGATCGTTGTAACCACACAGGCTGGACCCAACGGCTCCAAAGCTTATGAAGTGGTTCCCTCTTACATCAGTGCCGAGCATGCTTCCTGCACGAATATCGTTCATCTCCATCTTGTTGTTGTGGACGTCGCACGCGCACTCTGTGAGAGCGTGTAAGCTCTCTTTTGCTTAAGTGTTACTAATAATGGATTTTTATTAATGAATTGTTTGCAAACCATGACATCTTGAGGTAATTTGATGAATTTATGATAATTGAGTTTTGAATGCAATAGGTATATTAAAGATTAGTTGTCGCAAGGCCTTTGGTAGATTATTTAGCATGAATTTTGAGCTTAGTTTAGATTAGGAGTGATTGGTTCGATAAGGAAGGACTAGAGGAGGTAAAAAGCCCCCTAGTGGATCCTTGGTTCGATAAGTAAGGACTAGAGGAGGTAAAAAGCCCCCTAGTGGATCCTTGGCTTGATTAGCGTAAGAATTAGGGACTTGGAGTTGGGTTAGAAATTTACCATGGGCCTTGTACAAGTAGTCTTTGATGTCCTTGTTGTGTTTGAAATTTGGTTGTTGAGAGATTCATTCATCTAACCTTGTGGTAGCATGTGGGAGCTACATCCATTGATGAAGTCGTTGATAGGATGGAGGCTTCAAGGACGGAGCGCGTGGAGTGGCGGTCATTCATCCATGCCTTAGTTAGGGCTTAGGCCTTAGTTAGGGTTATGGTGAGCCGCCTCTTTGGCGGCTCCCATTTGGTACTTAATAGCTTGTTTCCAAGCTATCTTCACCTCTTCCATTTCCTCTTAGTTTAGGTTAGAGTAGGAGAAGGGAGGCCTTGGGCCTCCTTCTCCTCCATTTTGTTCACCTACCTATTCATCTATGTAGTTAGGAGGAGGAAGGCCATGGGCCTCCTTTTCCTCTTTGTTCACCTTGATCATCTTTCTTGAATTGTTAGTAGTTAGGAGAAGGAGAGCCCTTCTCAAAATGATCTTGTTGTTGAAGTGTTAGTAGTTAGGAGAAGGAGAGCCCTTCTCAAAATGATCTTGTTGTTGAAGTGTTAGTAGTTAGGAGAAGGAGAGCCTTTCTCAAAATGCTTGTCTTGCCTCACTCATCTTCCTCCTCCTTATTGAGTTCCTTTGTTACTAAGATAAAGAGCTTGTTCTTGCCCTATGAAAGTCAGCCAGATTGTTTCCCCCATAACTCACTCGATTTTTCTTCAACTCCTCTGAGATTTCTACACTAGATAGAGCTCCAGTAGAGCTTTCCAATGGTATAAAGCATGCTCAATTCCGAGTTGTAGAGAGGGAGATATGAGCTTCCAAAGTCGGGGTGTTGAAAAAGTTTTCCCCCCGGCAGTGGCAAAAACCGCCACAGTCAAACAGCAATCAGTCTTAGCTCGTTGATCTTCTGCCTTTGAGATTTTAGGGGCGGGTGCACATTGAGCTTAGCTTTCCGAAAAGCTATGGCACGCCCCATTTGGACCTAAGACGAAGGAATGGCAATCAAAAGAGTAGAGACCACTTCCAAGCCATCCGGCCGGTGGTTCTCTTCTTCTTCTTCCCTATTTCCTTGTCTTCTTCTTGTCTTCCTTTTCCCCCTCTTCTTTTCTCATCTAATCTTGCTCTTCAAAACCCCTTGTGACCAAATGCCACCTCATGGTGGTTTTTGGGTTCACACACTCCTTTGCTCCGTCAAACGCGTAGTCGTTCTCCTTCTCGCCATTGCAGGCCTTGTTCATTGCTTCTTTTTGCTTCAGCGACCAAGGATAGGCTTTGATGTTTGATGCGAGGAAGAAGGTGGTGTGACGAAGTTTTTCTGTTGCATCAACACCGGTGCTTCCTACAACGCGGGTGCTTCATTGCAGTTGTTGTCTTCGTCTAATTCATTGTCGGAAGTGATCCCTATGTAACCATAGTCTCCGTCAAAGGTAGAGGAGTCTATTTCTGAAGTGGAAATTTCTTCAATTTCACCGTCTTTGTTACTCTCTCCTACTTCATCGTTACTATGTGATGAAGCTGCAATTATTTCCCCTACAGGGAATTCAGATGCGGAGGTGGATCCATGCCGTTGGCGAGGTCCCTGCTTGGAAGCGGGGGCGGGTCCTTGCTATCAAAGAGGTGCCGGAGCAGATCCTTGCAATCCTGCACGGGCGGCTACAATCGACGGTGAAGCGGCTCTAAGCGCCGGTAGAGCAGGTCTAAGTAAATCTCACATTTACACAAGAGAACCTTGGCCATTGAAGGTATTATTCGTCTACCAATGGACTGTAGGAGATTCCGCTAGTTGGTGCGGCCTCCATGGTGTGAAAGTGCTAGAGGATCCTATTCTTTGAGACAAATGTATCAGACAATGGAAGAACTTGTTGAGAAAGAAGTATGAGAGTTGGGTAGACATGGTGGACTGAGAATTATAGATAGTTACCTAAGGCTCCATCTTTGTGGACTTTGTTGCGTTTGTTGCTTGTCTGCGTTTGTATAAAGTAAAACAGATGTTTAATCTTTTTCCCTTGATTGTTGATGTGCAACTTGTTGGGCACCAATTTGTCCTTCCTCGTGTCCGGCTCGTTTACATAGGTAACCATATAATGGCAAATTCCGTTCTTATCTATGCCCAAATTGCAGACCTCTATTTTCATAAGCTTCCTGTCAAAGGTCGGTGCAATTTTCAATGAATCATTCCCCATGTCTTATCTCCGACAAAATGGACCGAGTTCCGGAGTGACATTTGGTGCACTTGACAAGAAGGAACGATGCTGGATCAAAAAAAGGGAATTTGGTGTAGCTCATTTCAAGTTAGATAATTGGTTGGAAAAAATGGTAGAAATTTGGCATGGGAAAATACAATCAATTATACTTTCCATGATATGATATGTGAACTATTGCCATATTGATGGAATTGAGGTAAGGAGATTAAGATAGTAGGAGAGCACAATGAACTGAGGCTTATTTTTGTATATGATTTTGGTTGAACGACTTTACTTGAATCTATAGTAGTTAGGTGATTCAATAGGTTTGTTCTGATAATTGTTATAAGAATAATTTGCCATGCATTGTAGTGTTGAGACACCTTCTGTTTGAAAATTCATGAAAAGTTGATAGGTGGGTTTCAAACTTTAAATATGAAAATTGCATCAAAATATCATCTCATCAACCTCTAATATTTATTTATTGAGCTTAAGCTTTTTTACCAATCTCAAGGCACTCATTTTGGACCTCAAAGTTGCAAATTAAATGCTTCGAATGCTTGGATTTCCTCAAGAGTGGAAAATTTGAATTTTCTCTCAAAACTTCTCTCACTAGTACTCGGCAAGAAGCTTGGTAACTCCAACTGGGAACATAACATTCTAGAAAAAAAACCAAAATTCCCCACCAATAATACAATTTATTTCCTTCTCATATCTTTTTTGAAAGGGAAATCCAACAATCAACAAAATTTGGAAGAGAAATCTATAAGGATCTTTAAAACTCACACATGGATTCTAAAAATTGCTCCTTTTGCTTTACAAGATTGTACATTCACAAATAATCTCATGAAGACTTCAAAATCCATTCATTGACTTGCACATCTTATAAGATTGTCAAAGCTTCCTACCCCTTGGGCTTTTAGGAGTTGAACAAAAGTTGAAGGAAGGTTTTTAATATTTTTTATTTTTAATGTTTATTGTATCTCCCATCAAATTTGATTGATGCATAAAAGCTAGATACTCTTCATCTACTTCATGAGGTTTTGTTTTCTTCGGAAAGTTGCGATTATTACACTTACAAGCCTCGGTAATTATCATAATAGTATCCGGAAGCCTCGGTAGTCATACAATTTAGAACTATAAATATGAACGGATGGACAACCTCACACACAGTGCTTTGTGCAACTATGCAATCACGTTTCAAGCTTTTTAGTTTTACTTAAGTTTTCAAGCTTTTGAGATTTGCTTTATGTGACTGGGTGTTGAAAGGAAGGAGGACTTTTGGGCAATATGTGGAATTCTTTCAACAACGGCGGTGGCTATGAGTATCCACGGTCTAGGAATTACAGTCGTGCGGCGCCGCAGGAGCCGGTGAAGAAGAATGTGAGGACTATTCCTGTTACGGATGGAAACGAGGTCCTTGTACCTAAAGCTCATGTGCGCAAGGCTCGTGTGAGTAAGCCTCCCGGTTTGGCAGTACCTGAGAAGAGGTATGAGGCTCCTGTACGCAAGCGCTTTGTTCCGAGTAAGGCTCCCGCTCCTGAATGTAAGCCTCCCGGTCCGGCAGTACCTGAGAAGAGGTATGAGGCTCCTGTACGCAAGCGCTTTGTTCCGAGTAAGGCTCCAGCTCTTGAATGTAAGCCTCCCGGTCCGGCAGTACCTGAGAAGAGGTATGAGGCTCCTGTACGCAAGCGCTTTGTTCCGGCATTACGAGAACAACAAGAAGTGAGTAACTTGTTTGAGCGCAAGGATGCTGCAGCTACAAAGATCCAAGCAGTGTACCGCGGTTATTGTGTGCGTAAATTTGAGTCCTTGAAGCTCTTGAAAGTGATTCAAGCAGTGAACGTGGGCTCACTCCTTTGAAGTATCGATTTCAAGAGACCAAAGAGAAGCTGTGCAGTGACACTGACGAGCGTTTGCGATGGACGGAGGCCATTATGGCATTGCTTTCACGAGTGGATTCATTGCAAGGTGTCTCTCCGGATGTGTGCTTCATCAGAAAAGCGTTGTCGAAGGAGCTCCGGATGTTCGTGCAAACGATTGACACATTAGAGAAGACCGACGTGCTAGGGCAATCCTTGAATCATTTGAAAGTGATAGAAGCAGTGAAGAAAGAGCTTGAGCGTTTTAAGAAAAATTCCGCGAGACTTCTCAGAGGAAGAAGTTGCATGACGACTTGTAGGAGCGATTGCGATGGGGAGAGGGCATTATGGTGTTGCTTCTACGTTTGGATTCATTGCAAGGTGTATCCGAGGAGGTGCGCCTTATCCGGAAAGGGGTGACAAAGGAGCTCGTGATTTTCCAAGAAACACTTGACACGTTAGAGCTTAGCGAAAGCCACCTCTTAAAGCAATGTAGGAAATTGCACGTAGAGGGCACGAGGAACAAGAAGGGCCAAAACCATTCACACTGAGGATCAAGCTAGCTCAAAACTCCTCCACCGCCATAATCACTACCATATTCTATGCACTAAATACATCATCTCCATTATTTAGACGAATTAGCTTGCTTAGAGTGTGCATACGTTATGAGCTTTCATATTTAGTTGTTGTGATTGACGGATTGAGCACTTAGAGATGGGTGGTGATAAGGCACGCACTATACCAAAATTTGAACAAAAAACTAATTTTAATAGATGAATAGATGGATGGCCACATTACACCATAGTCAATTACGCACACAATGATATATAGAAATGTATGAACGCATTTGAGCAATTTGATAATCATCACACCAAAGGTGAAGAGTCCATAATTACGTGCCTGGGTGTCTTTCTTGTTCTTGTGATTTATGAAGTGTTTATTTCCTTTCAAACAATGTAGACTTTTTTCAATACAAAATGATTAACATGTACAACATGAATTCTTATTTCTATACCTTAATACATTCATTAATATGGAGTATTGTCAATAATTTATATGAAATAAGAAACAATAATTATAATGTCATGAAGCAATTTGAACAATATGAAAAATTCCTCACATATTTGACCCAATTAGAATATAGAGTGTCACCGATTGCTTCATGGTGATAGCAAACTTCACATGTGCACACATTTTTAATTAATTAATTGATTATATATATAATTATTCTTATTTTTTAAAATCTTAAATTAGAGACATGTATGTATCACATTAAAGATAAAAAATTGAAAATCATTCACATTATTTAACCCTTCCTAGCCCAAACAACCATTTTATGGTGAATTGGAAACTTCGAAGCATTCCTATGCCCAAACCACAAATAGTTATGAAAACAAAAATCCCTTGAATTTTTTTATTTTTTAAAAAATTTCCATGCCTAAATTACAAAGAGTTTTGAAGAAAAACTCCTTGAAACAAAAATTTGTTGAAACAAAAATTTGTTGAATTTTTGTCAAACACAATTTACAAGTTCCCAATTTTACTTTTATAAAACTTTTCCTCCTCTCATGCGATTCCTTGCCTCATTGTTCATCAATATGGACCAATGACACATTTTAACTACTTCTGACCGGAAGCAGTAAAGAAGTAAGGCAACGAGGGATCCTCTATACTCATGTGACTAAGATACAATGCGAGCACGAAAATGTAAATCGGGGATCTTTGGAGAATATAGAGATACTCACATCTCCGATGTAAATTTTCAATTAGTGTAATGATCATTCCACAAAATTGTAATTTCCAAAAGCTGCTCTAGTCCATAATTCATGAATGAGTCCGGATTTAGTTGAAAGTAGCATACTATATTACAGAAGCAATTCCACTATATGTTTGTGGAAAATAATTTCTGAATCTCAAAATATGGCATCACTGCGACGATTGTTCTGATAGAAGGGTCCATCGTATCAGTAATCAGTATCTTATTGCACTACTCAGTGATTGGTAACGAGTAAAGGACGTATGGCAGACAAGACGCTTACGCTTCACCTTATGTATTTCATGTACTTTGCCAAACCTGACGATTTGCATCCAAGTTTGTGCATCCTATAAATGTATCTGCATCTCCTACTCACGATTCAATAATTTGTGACCTAGAAGGTGTGGATCTCATCACAAAGTTTAACTGTGCCTAACAAAGAAATGCAAGGTTTTCACAGTCTCCACTTTTTAGATTTTGCGAGATTTTAGAATACTTGAAGCTGAAACTCATCGGAGAATACAAAACGCCTCCAATTTTAGTGATCTTCCCAATAGCATTCTGCACAAGTGCTGCTGATTTGGTACCTCTAATTTTCCATCAATTGTTACTAGTGATCGTAGTTCGATTGTGGACTCATGTAACTGATTTCTTCTCTTGTGATGCAATACAAGGTGAAGTTGGTCCGAGTAGCAAAATGGAGCTTGTACCAAGTGCAAATGTAGACCTTGCAAAGTTTGTAAAATTGCGCAAACCGAATGCAAAAGTGGAGTGGGGATTGCCTGAGTACGTAGTGACGATGTTGGAGGAAGGAACTCATGCAGATATCACACTTGAAGTTGAAGGTGCTAGAGGTGGCTCAGTGAAAGCACATCGATGTGTCCTCGCTGGTGTGTCTCCTGTTTTTGCCGCAATGTTTCGTCATGATATGATTGAGCACCTTACTTCCACAGTGAAAATCACTGATATGAGCATTGATGCTTTGAAGTTGTTGCTTATTCTGCTCTATACCACTACTGGTGTCAACAGTGTTGCTGTATGGGAGCTCCATGTTGCGATTGATAAGTATTTTGACGAGCTCTGTAAAGCATTTTCGAAGTATGATTGCCTACTTGGATCACAGGTGCACGCATTCGCTCTGGCGAGAAACTTGAATCCCAACAATTGTTGGAAAGTATATCATCAAGCATGTAATGATGGAAAGCCCATTCCCATCGAAATATGCTACGAATACGTTCTTGGTAACTACGCAGAAGTTATCAAATCCAAGAGTATTTTTGAGGCAATGAAGATAACTCCTGAAAAACTAGGTAAAGTGCTTAGGGCTGCTGAAACTCGCTTGTTGCGTGCGATAGCATTAAAAGATTTTGACAAGAAGAGAAGCATTGCAACTCAGTGATGAATTTAGTCAACCAACCATAAAAATGGTGATCTCAATAACAAGCTTTACATTTAGCTATTTAGATGATGATATACTAAATAAACTTTTTTCAGGAACTTTGTTTCATGATTTTAAGAACAAGTATACTTTCTGAGACGGCAAGGGTTCATTGCATTGGTGTGCACAGTACACAACATATCAAATAACAGCCCCCGCACTAGTTCTGACCTAAGATACACTCGAAGTTGAATGTGACATGCTGAAAGAGGTGTCCATGTTCTTAAATGAAACTTTGCATTCATCATTCAAATGAATAGTCAAGTTTATCAACTGGGCCGGCGACCTTGAATCCAATGGACTGATACAAGACTTCTCAAACCCGAACTTGGGCATGCTTCAAAATCGTGTCAAGCACACGCTGCTATAATACAAACTACTCTCTTTCAGATTTGGCTTTAAGGTTCATGAGCGACTGCTTTGTCGATTCAACAAAACAACGAGCCTTTTGAGCCAAGTGAGCAAAATTTGATGGATTGTGGTACCTAGACTTGCAGGAGCTCGCTTTCAGGTCTCGAGGAAGAAGAAGAAGACGAAGCCATGGAGGAGCTTTCTCGAGCTACTTGACAGAACAACTTCACAGAATCCTCAGGAGTTCCTTGGATAACGCCATGGCCAACATTTAAGATATGTCGTCGTCCACCTGCTTGTCTGATACTATCCTCCGCAGCCTTCCGAATGGCCTCCTCGGGACCAAACAAGATCATGGGATCCACATTGCCTTGCAACACTGTGTGATCTCCAAGCTGCGACCTCGCTTCTCGCATTTCAGTGGCCCAGTCGAGGCCCACAACAACATCCTGGTGATCCCTCTCGGCTACAATGTGAAGCTTTCCCGTTCCGCCATTGGCATGGAAGATGAGCGGCACATCAGGACGTTGCTCCTTCACTCTGGAGATTAGTTCCTGTGCATATGGCCAACTGAACTCCCGAAACTGCTCCGGAGACAAATGGTGCGCCCAGGAATCAAACAGCTGCACTATCTGAGCCCCAGAATCGATCTGATGGATGACATAAGTCACCAGCATGTCAGTGAGATGCTGTAGAAAGGAATGCAGAACCTCGGGATTGTGTTGCATGATCGACTTCGTCTTCACCAAGCTCTTGTCTGAGCTTCCTTCCATGGCGTAGGCCGCGAGCGTCCATGGCGTGCCGACAAACCCTAAGAGCGTCGCTTTGCCGTCCACTTCCTTGCGAAGCGAGGAAAGAATTTGGCTGATGAAGGGCAGAGACTGCTCCGGGTCATCCAGGGTTTTGAGCTTCTTGACATCGTCGAGAGTGCGGATTGGGGTAGAAATAACTGGGCCCTTGCCTTTGATCATGTTGAATTCGATGCCGAGAGCGGGTAATGGCGTCAAAATGTCCGAGAACATGATGACGCCGTCGGTCTGAAACGCATGCCATGGTTGCAACGAAAGCTCAATGGCAATATCCGCCGTTTCGGACCGCTCTCGGAAGCCAAGACGGTCGGAGAATTTGCGAAAATCCGCCATGTAGCGCCCCGCTTGTCGCATGAGCCACACCGGCGTTCGCTCCGCGTCCTCGCCGCGCGCCACTCGAAGAAGCAGAGGCTCAGCAGGGGCGCCACTCGCACGGCATTGCGATGATGATACGGAAGAGCTGCTGCATTGCAATGGCAAAAATGGCGATGAAGACGGTGAAAAAAGCTCCCTGCCACTGAGCGCCTTCAATGCCGCCATCTCTCTTCTCTACTCTACCACCTTCAAAGACAGCAGAATGTCAGAAAACTCATTCCATCGCAATTGGAGCCCAATTTCTCATCTGCTATCAGAATCCAGAACATAGAAATCACACAGATGCTAGTAAGCTTGAGAATCGGCTCTCTGAAGAGGTACCCAATTGAGCCCGAGAGAAGAGTATGGGTTTGGCACTTGCTACAGATTGAAGCGGGCTAGAAAAATTGGGATCAGGTGAGAAATCTGTTGAGGACCGGGAGCAAGCTTTGCTGCGAGAGTCGTCATCTTGTTGGGTCATGCGAAGTGCAGGATCTCCGAACTGGATTAGGTTCATCCGCACATGTTCCCTTGCTTGTTCCCCACGACGTCCTAGTGGGTGATGTTTATCATCCAACATCCATGCTCCTTCGCTTGAATATTTTCCCGGTCCTAAAGCCCTTACCATCACAATTTCTATTCCAACTATGTTACTTAGGGACGCTTTACATGGAGACAAGTCTTGCATGGGGTCAGGAGCAGGGCAAATACCTCTCATTGTGATTGGTTCATTTCTTGTAATTCAAAAACTGAATCAATCATGTTGAAAGGATTTTTGCCCTCCTTAAGTCCCATGTATGGCTTAACTCCCCATGTAAAGCATTCTTTAGTGCAAGCATTTATTATTTTAAACCCTAAACCCTAAACCCTAAACCTTAGTGCCATCCTTTTTTCCTTAACCTACCAGTTTTCTTTTTACAATTTTCAATGTAAAATCCTCTAATGATGTTGTGTTATCTTGTTAATTCATTTAGAATAAATATGCATGGCTATTGGCTGGAGTTTTTCTTAAATAATCGCATGATTGTGAACATTTCCATTGTGGTACCTCTCTAAATAAGCCGTAATTTTCAATTCTCAAACAACTTCCTCTCCAATTCATACTTCTTTTAACTTTCTAAAGATAAAATCCGTATGAAGGTTATCTTAGATTGTTTCATAATTATTTTCTCTCAAATTTATAAAAAGACGTCACTTACTTTGGAGTTTGGTTGAATATAATTCAATATTTTACCTGATTAGAAAGACATTTTCAACACTTAGACTTATCGAATGTGGGTGATAAGAATGATGTTTCAAATGCACGAAGGATGCTTCAAATGCACATGCTTTTGAACTTAGATAAGGAATGTTATTTTTGAAACTTGATTTTAACTTGATGTTCAATCATATATTGACCTTTTTAGGACTTTTTTAGAGCATGAAGGCATAACTATGTACAATCCTATTTAACTGTGAGTTTTACCACATCGACATGGTGGGTAAGTGGCATCTCTATATGTAGGAGAACATGTTTGTCTCTCCTTGGTGATCCACCATACATGCATGGTCATGCTCATGGCCATCATCATTTGGTCATGTTATATGGTATGAAGAGTTTTGAAGATTTTGCAGAGTTTCAGTAAGTGGTATGGAAGTGGTATTTGATCGTTCTTAAGACTTTAGTAGATTTCAATAATATAAGAAAGAGTTGAATGGACAAGAAATGTGGAGCATATAAAATGAGAGCAAACTAAGAAGTGATGAGGAGATCAAGGTAACATGGGATAAGAACTAAGAACTTCGAATGGAGGATGGGAAATTGGGAACCAGAAACAAATAATCAAAATCATGAACAAATCATAGGAACTAGGAACAAATAATCAGAATCATGAACAAATCATAGGAACTAGGAACAAATAAACAAATCATGAACAAATCATAGGAACTAGGAACAAATGATGGAACCAGGAGTGGATGATGGAAATCAAGAAGGGGAGTTGGGGGACGGGGAACCGGGAACAAGGAACCGAGAAAAAATCATGGAACTGGGATTGGCCGAATGGGAGTTAACCCCTAAAAATCCAAGCGTTTCCTCGACCTCCAAAACCAAAAACTGCCATTTTTCACCTTCGTTGGGAGATGGGGAAATGGAGAAACGTTTTTTTTCTGGTTTTGGACTTTGAACCGTAAGATCTTGTACCTAACTTGTATACAAAGGACTGGTCAAAATTTTAACCGTTGGATGTTTGTCGTTTGTGAGATCATAACAATCAAAGTTTGTCCAACACTTTTTTTTGCCGCTGCGTGAGAGGCATTGTCTAAATGGTGCCAAGGGCAACTTGATGATTGTTACTCCAAGCATTTTTCCCTCATTTTTTTTCATGTAGGTAATCAAGTTGGGTACGCTCATGCAAAAGTTTAGAAACCAATTCCACTTTTGGACCTTAATGTAAATTATTTTATGAAAGAAGGTCTAAAAACAACAATATAGTAAAACAAGTACCACATATGATATATTTAGTTTGGGAAAAATCTAGACGGTGAGTAGGTGCATTTATGAGAATGTGAATTTTGAAAAAAAAAAATCTTGGAAAAATTCCAAAATCTCAAATTTTGGCAATTCTTGAAAGAAAAAATTGTAAAATACTAGAAATTGTGAAGATTGTTTTTGAAAGTTTTGGAGGGTGCCCTTGTTAAATTAGTAAACTTTTTGACTTTTGATACTTTGGAATTTGAATATTAATTTGGTAATGAACATATTTCCAAAAAAAAATACTTAAAAAAAATTTATTTTAAAGTGCCCATTTTGGACTTGAAACCTAAAATTTTTAGATGAAGGTTATAAAATTAAAATTTGGCTTTGCAAATTTTACCACATACACATTACACTATGGAGAGTGTCCAGTAAAAATCTTAGGCAAAAATATCAATTTAATTGCTTAAAATGAGTTGCCCGAAATCTCATAAAACCGAATCGATTTTCCTGGATTTTTAGGGGTTAAGAAATAGGAAACCATTAATAAAGAAAAGGAGAATGAGGAATTGGGAACATTAATAAAGAAATAGAGAATGAGGAATTGGGAACATTAATAAAGAAATGGAGAATGAGGAATTGAGAAAAAGGAGAATGAAATGTGCTTAACAAAAAATGTTTTCTTGGATGGCCAACATCTATAGAGAACGTGTCTAAACTACTGGAGGCAAACTCTGTAGAAGAGTCAATGGACCAAATCATGTGCAATGTTGTCTATACTAAGGCACTGCGTTGAGTTTTAGCGGCAGTGTTGAATTTGAATTCCCAGCCAGACTTAAGATTTTGATAACTATATGTAATTATAACACCACGAGAGACATATGTCTTAGTGGTATAATATGTAGCTTGAGTGAAAGAAATGCAATTGAGTGGAGCAATTCTCTAAATATATTTTATAGAACGTTACAATAACTTAAGATTTAAAAGTGTTGAATGTAAAAAGCTCTAAAGAAACGTTGAAATATGGTTGATATTGAGTTTATGAAGAGTCAATAAAAAATTTAAAGAATATTAAATAATTAAATAAACAATATAAACAATAGACTTGACTACAGTAGAATGAATTGTATTTAACCTTAATTTCGCTCAAATGACATTATTCTAGTAGCATAGTGCGTTTTGGGGTGCTTAAAATGAAAAGCCAACATTGGTATTTTTCAAATTTCTTGACATCAAACGGCAAATATTACTTACATCAAACGGCAAATATTACTGAATTGCCATTCAAGAACAACAATGTTTTTGAACGGCTGTTCAAATATACTACCTTTGCCTTTCAACTGCATTCAAAGGTCAAAAACCATAAAAAAGTGGTGAAATTACATAAATCTTTCAATACTATATAGGGTAACTTCAAAAATTGCACCATTTTACATACATAAATATTTGTGAACTCTAGTTGAAAAAATATGCCTCTAAAATGACACGTTTTAGAATGCGGACAAATTGGCACATTAGGGCTTGGGAGTAATGACACAAAGAATATTGTCATCTCAACAATATTGTGGTTGATAGTTACATGAGGTTTTAAGGTTTGTGCCGAAAGGAAGAATACAATTGTAGTTGGTGAGGTTTAGGGGTCTGTGTTCGTCGAACACAGTTGTAGTTGCTAAAGTTTTGATGCCAAGAAGGAAAATTGGAGTTGTAGTTACTAGAGTTTTAGAAGTTTGGTGTCGAGATCACATGGTTGTGGTTTTTGGAGGTTAAGAGGTTTAGTGCAGTAAGAACAATGTTGTAGTTGCTCGAGGTTTTAGGGTTTGATGCTCGAAGAACACAATTGTTGTTTCTCAAGGTTTGGTGCCGGAAGAAGGAATGCAGTTGTAGTTGCTAGCAATAAGTACTCAATGTGCCATGGCATCGAATCACAACTCTATTATCAATGTCAAGCACTCAAAAGAAACATTGGCGATTGGCGAGAAGATAATCTCATAGTTTTATAGGTGCGATTTTATTTAACCCAATCATCGTTGCGATATTGAGTGCAATGAAGATTGTGAAGCTCAAGTGTGTATGCGAAGCGTGGACAACTTGGTTCAAAGCTGACTGCGATAGCAGTTGGTTGCACCAATAACAACACACCAATAACAACGGTGAAATGTGGTGACCAATAACAACACTGGAATTTCTCGCTATTAGGAAAGGTTAGAATAGATACCTCAGGGTTGTGGTGGGAAATGTGGCATGGAGATGCACATGACTCGAGATTAGAGCTCCACGCGCTCTCGAACCTAGGCTACTTGAAACACGAGAGTCCCTTAGCAACGAGCAGTGTTTGAAGTTGAAGTACAACATCGTCACTTCACATGGCCCCTTTTGATGAAGACAAGAATTTTGTTTCTTAGAGAGAGTATGGACGAATTATGCACGCATTGCAAGAGATTGAAGTAGCTATGGCGGAATTGGGAGGTTTTGAATTTCGTGAGCAACAAGAGTCATGCTCTACAATTATTTAAGGTTCATTTTCAAACTATGCCCACCAGATTGTACATGTGGGGATGATATTGGACGAAGTAGCAAAAAATTACAGGTATCCTTCATCATGACCAAGTATATCAATTGTGTTTGCTCAACAAATGGCAAGAATGGACTCAAATCATTCATCGATAGAGCCCATGGTCACGAGACGTTGCCTGATGATTACCCGAAATAGATTAGTATGCAATTGCAAGCAAGGATAAGAGATTGTAGTTTGTCCACATTTGAGATGCTACTCGTGTGAAACTAACATGAAAGCCGACTATCGAGACAAACTTAAGTAAGTAACGACACTATTTGCAAATGGCAAGACTTCTTTGTTCTCATTGAGGATGTCGTCATGAGCTAGGGCTCTTCCAACCACTCCCTATTGTTATTGTTTATGGACTCAAAGGCATTCAACAATGGAGGCTATATAATCTTTTGGTAAAATTGACCACTTCTCTAACTACTACAGAGACCTCAATTGTCTCCGTTTCTCTCGAGTTGTCTTAGTCTCTAATTGTCTTTGTTGACTTTGGGTTATCTTTAACGGAATTGTGGTTTCAATCAAAATTGCAAGTCTTCAATCTCTTCTTTGCACCTTCACAGGTGTAGAGCTTTCTAATCACTTTTGTCTTGGTGATCACTTTTCGCCTCGAGTATGTTTTCCAATTACTCCAACATAAAACAATAACATTCTTGGTCATATGGACTTATACAAGAAATAACATATTTAAATTTAGATGTAATCTTAAGATTTGATATAGAGATTTGTTGTTCTTTCCTCTTCTTGAGGATCATAAATTGATTGGTGTAGTATTTGAGATTGGGGGATTTGAGCAGTTGCATGTGGTGGATACTTGATGAATTTTTATAACCCTTAAATGCTTAAGGAGGGTCTAGAACCTAGATACACAAGTTCTTCCAAAGTGTCATAAATAAAAATGAAGAAGAGCTATCCAGGGTTGTCTTCTTTGACACATTTTCGGCAACGTCTGTCGAGTTGTTGTGTTCGTCGTGTTCATCAGGTGTTTGGTACGTTAAACAATTTTGATGAAATTTGCTCAAATATCCAAGAATATGTGGGCATATTCTAAATATATTCTAAGAATATGGTATATTCTCAAACAAAGGGTGTGTTGTATGTCTGACATGTCGTGTTCGATGTCGTGTCGAGTTTGTCGCACAAGACAACCCTGGAGCTATCTAGATCTCAACCATACAATCTTCAAGTAGACTTGTTTTAGGTCATGCCAATCAAATTTGGAATCATGAGGCCTCATTGATTGTGAGGTCATTACATATTACTACCAAAAAATGGTCAAAAATTAGATTATTTTCACTTTGAAGTGAAAATGCTATTTAGAGAAATAGTGCAATGAAAAATTCACCAACTAGAAAATTGTTTACCTTCATCTCAACAACACTACCATACAAAAAATATTCATCAAAGAATATTCTTGACTCCATTAATAGCCTTACAATAGTGAAAACTGCTATAACTCTTTCAAGCGAGAAGTAGTTCAAAAGCACACCTCTTGCAATCAAATTCTTGCTTTCCTTTCAAAACACCTTTGATTGTGTAAAGGTTTCTACCACTTTGATCTTTGGAACCTATCCCAAAGAACAAAGTTGAAATCCAACGGTGAATGAAGGAGACATAGCTCAAATTTCATCCATTTTTTCACTTTTCTCATTGTAAAAACAACGTAGCAAATATTGTATCAAAAGTATTTGAATAAGAAATAATCCAACGACAAAATTGTTGGATTTTATCCTAAAATCATGAATTACTAAAAGAAAATCATAAAGAAAATAAATTGGAATATACTTAATTGAGATATCCAAAGTTATCCATCAATTTGATATTTTAGAATTGCATAATAATTTAAACTTCAATTAAACATAAACTAAAGCAACCTTCAAGAAATCTTACCATTACTATAGATTCTTACAAGAGAAGATTTTTACCAGCCCAGCTTGAAGACGACCGGAGTACATAAGGATTTGTAACCACATAATGAAGAAGCTGGATTACAAGTAAGAAAAAGAAAAACAGCGGAAAGATGTACAAAAAATTAACCACATAATGAAGAAGCTGGATTACAAGTAAGAAAAAGAAAAACAGCGGAAAGATGTACAAAAAATTAAATCAAGAACGAATCTACCCAATGTACCCAATTCCTTAAAATCACACTGAACATTCTCTGTAAGGATATTCAATGACCCCTCTTTTTCATCCAAAAATAATTCATTAGAAACCATCACATTGTAACAATCGTTGTAATGATGAAAATATGCAAAAGTACGAGCTTATAAAGTCACTTCATTGAGTTTCATACTCTTGATGTGGTTCGTTGAGACCCAAAATGTTCCATCAATCTGAGATGAAGAGCAATTTGATGTGATCAGATTAGTGCACTACTTGCTCTACTTGTTCATTTCGCCATGAGTTCCGCCGCAGGGGTTTGTAGTTCCAGGTTATGGAGCTGCTTGATTTCAATCTTCACTTCTCCTCATCCTTCTGGTCGTACTGTATCTCCTCCTTTCCTATGCTTTCATTCCCTTCGAGTTGATGGACGTCGTCGGTAGTCGGGAAGCTGTTCTGCTCGGGTAGGTTTGCCGGTTCTAGTTTGTGCATGAAAAAAGGGACGCTCAAGATTAATCGTTGTCTCACGTATAATTGAGGATTCGAATTCAGTTTGTGCTCAGTTACCTCCTCCTTCGAATCGAAACTGTCATCAGTTTTTGTTTAATTACAATTTTGCTTAGAGATGCAATACCCTTGATTTTCGTCATGGTATGTTACCATTATTGGAGATTGCGCTCTGATTGTACTACAATCATATAACTGCTTTCTTCTACTTAATCTGGTCCTGGGAAGGTGTGGTCAGCGTTGCAAAATGGAGCGTGCAAATGTGGACCTTGCTCAATTTCTAACATTGGGCCAACCGAATGTAAAAGTCGAGTGGAGATGTCCTGAGTATTTGGTGAAAATGTTAGAAGAGGGATCCCATGCAGACGTCACACTCGAGGCCAAAGGTGACTCAGTGAAAGCACATCGAGCTGTACTAGCGAGTGTATCTCGTGTTTTTGCCAGAAAGTTTAAACTGAGAGTACCTGTTGGTATGCATCCTGAAGTTGCCGCAAAGGATTCTCCAATTATTGCTGCTGAACATTCGCCGCAACTCGCTTCTACTATGCAAATCCCGGACATGAGCATAGAAGCTTTGAAGGTATTTCTGATATTACTCTACACCACCAAGGATAAGGATGACGGAGGCATAGCGGAGCTGCATGCAGCAGTTGATAAACACTTCGAGGAGCTTTCTGAAGCATTTGCAAACTATCGAGTGGATAAGTTTCTTGCATCTGTGTACGCGTTTGCTGTGGCAAGGCGCTTAAATCCTAACAATTGCTGGATGTTATATATTGAAACACTTTCCGGTGACAGACCCGCGGCCACCCACCTCTGCTACAACTACATTCTTGGAAACTATGCAGAAGTTATCAAATGCGATGATATTGTTGAAGCAATGCTGTACATTCCTGAAGAATTATACGTAGTGCTTCGGAATGCTGAATCTCACTCTTTACGTGCAAAAGCACTGCAAAAGTTCGAGAGCAAGAAAATTCTTGCATTCAAATAGAGTTCAAGAGCATGCGTTGAAAGCCAATCAACTAACCATTTAGTGATGAGGAAGCCATGTACCTGCAGGAGGTATTTTGACATATTCCAGAACTACGTTGCAGGGGTTGAAAATCAGTTTTACTTTCTGTGCACGGGTTGAAAATCAGTTTTACTTTCTGTGATAGAACAAGAGGCGCTAAATACATTTCTGTGGAGGGTCACAGGACTAAAAATTGCAACAATATGAAGAAAACAAACCTTTTTACTCATGTTAGGAAGTAGATTTTTGTGTCTGAATAACTGTCCGACAAAAGAAATGGGAAATAAAAGTGTGAGGAGTCCAATCTAATGAAAAGAAAAGGGACTAAGGATGTGAGCTCTTATCCTATCACAAGTTCTATTTAGGACTCTCTATTACTAGTGGTAATATGGTATTTCCACCACGCTCTCCACAATTATTTCTACCAAGGAGTGGCATTCCACCAAGCTTGGTGAATATACAACACTTCACCATTAAAAGTCACTACGGCTAGCTAAATATGAGCGCTTGGGGTATGCTTTGCACAAAAACGTCAAATATAGAATTCACATCTTAATGTAATAATTGATATTGGCAAGAATAGTAAATACACACGCATAACAAATGACATAAATAATCATGTTTCTAAAAAAAAAAAATCCAAGTAAAAAAATGATTGGAATACAATTGATGTATGATATGCTTTTACATTAATTTTGTTTATTTTGAATTACCGTAGTTCAATTTGGCATATTTTGGGTAAATTTGGTTTCTTCTCAATTTCCTCCATTTTCACCTTCTTTTCTCTAATTTCCTCAAGTTTTCTTCAGTTGTCCTTTGTTTGTATCAAGATTTCCTCCAATTTCTTTCAATTATCTTAGTTGTCTAGATTGTCTTCATTTGTCTCCAATTGTCTCGGTCTCTAATTGTCTTTTTTGTTTTTGGTTATCTCAATTGTCTTTATTTCTTCTATACTCTCAATACTTGTCTCCTATGTTCTTTTTTCTCTTATCTCCTCATGGTTCTTCCCGTTGTCTAGTTTAGTTTTGACTTTGGTAGTATGGCCGATTTGTTTAGAAGGTACATGCCAATAATGACCTTCTTGATGTTGATAATGATGTTGTGCCACTTGCAAATTTGAAACTCATTGCATTGTCTTCACGTACCACTTCCAATGCCATTTTTTATGGCTTCCAAAATCAGTTTTTATCGCTAGTTTTTATCTTATCGCTTTCGATATGAGTTTTTATGGATTCCGATATTAGTGTTTATCGCTTTTGATATCATTATTTATCAAAACTAGTGTAATTAATTCATGGTATATGAACATGAAAAATATAAATTTTCACATACACATAGTAACATATCACTCCGCACCCTGATAGTCATTAGCCGTGAAAGAAGATAAGAGGGCTCATCACGAGTAAGTGACCGGCAGATTTGTCCTTGATCTGGATTCTTCATGCGTCTGAGATCCAGGGAGGAATTGTTCGTGAATCCATTGGTGGATGTACATTGGGATGTAAGTCACCAATAGGGTCACCCCTGTTGAAACCTTCTCTGCCTGTAGGCATGAAGTAATAAGAAGGAGAGTATGCAAGCATGCAGCATACCACTGGGGCACCACATGTAGATGCAAGGTACACTTCACTAGGATTGATTTACAATTGCGAGTGACATTCTGAGAATTTATGGGTTTTTTTTTGAGTGCATGATCCTCGGTGACTTTTGTCGGAACATCAACAATTTCTGGTTATGCACAACCGTCAGAACATCATAGGTCGTGGCGTGGCTATGGCCATACTCTCTGTATCTGATTGCCAAACAAGTGATGAGAGGACTGTGCTCTTCTTCATGGTAAAGAAAAAAATTCTTACTCTATTCATGCAGTATGCATTTACATGAAAAACGACAAGAATCCGCTTATAATATAGAGCTTAAAATACATCCTAGCACCCAACAACGGCAACCATTATATGAAGACCCTCTGTAGGGAAATTGACATCAGCTCCTTCTTCCTTTGTCACGACCTTCGAGTGGTTGCGATCGTTGTGCTCGAAACCATACTTAAGGTTGCTCGGTTTGACAAGCGATGTCGTTTCGTGGCAATATTTATATCAAGAGTATCATTCTACGAATGCATGCAAGAACAAAAAGGAGGTCGTTCAAGGGTTAGCGTCTTCAAAGTCCATCTTTGCGAGTCTTCAGGAGCCACTCACAAGGATTAGTAACCAAGTGTGTGACACCAGTGACAAGTGATCGATACAAAAGTTGCAACAAGAAGCAATAAACGATGACCTTAAATGCGTAGTGAATGCACGGCAACCTTGAGTATTGAAAATAACCAAGATTCATCTGGTTTTATACACAGAAATACATCTCCTCCCCACCCAGGGTGCACGCAAGTAGTGGCCCCTTTCCCCCTTGCGAGCCAAGTTGGCGCGCCACCACGTAGCACAATGCTGAGCCCCTACAAGGAAGAAAAGAGCGAGTATCACCTACGATAATTTCCCTCACAAGCTTTCAGTGGTGGATATAATCACATGAGAACGTGTACAGTCTATAATCGGAGCAATCTATAAAGCCTCATTACTCCAAGTTTACTCAACATCATGAAAATTAGATCATGCTCAAGATAGTACAATTGATATCTAGCACTACTATATAAAATTCTTTTGAATCAATCCGATTTGCTATTGTCCAAATTAATGCATTAATTTACAATTTGGTTACAATGATTGACACACTTATATAAATTCAATATCTAATTTTCTCCAAATTGTGCCTACATTGACACAAACCATCTCAATTTAGACACCAGTACTTTAACATTGCTTAATAGAGATGCAAAGTCCTAGTAATGTAGAGAGCTTAACTTCAACATCAAAACTATACTCCCACGTTTATGTCAGATGTGATGGTTTTTCTCAATGAAGAGTTAATGTAGGTTGCTTTTAGAGTGGAATCATTTCAGAATGTGACTCTTTACATCCTAGTCTCTTACCAACACTCTTAAGGCATTAACTTATTTCCTTCTTGCCTCTCAACATGGATGGCTTTTGTCAATGAAGAGTAATTGTACATCACTTCTAAAATGTAACCATTTGATAATGGGACTCTTTACCTCCTAATCTCTTCCCAGCACCGCTAAAGCATAAACTCATTTCTTTCTTGCCTCTCAATGTGGATGACTTTTGTCAACGAAGAGTTAATGCACGTCACTTCTAGAATGTGACCATTTCAGAGTGTGACTCTTTACCTCGTATTCTTTTACCAATACCGTAAAGACATTAACTCATCTCTTTTTTGCCTCTTAAGAAAGTTGAGGAGCTAATGCACGTCTCTTCTAGAATGTGACAATTTGAGAATGTAACTCTTAACCTCCTAATCTCTTACAAACACCGTTAAGGCATTAAGTCATTCCTTTCTTGCTTCTCAACACGGATGGCTTTTGTAAATGAAGAGCTAATGCACATCTCTTTTACAATGTGACCATTTGAGAATGTGACTCTTTACCTTTTATTCTTTTACCAACATCGTTAAGGCATTAAGTCATTTCTTTCTTGCCTCTGAACACGGATGACTTTTGTGCATGAAAAACTAATGCACGTCACTTCTAGAATGTGACTATTTGAGAATGAGACTCTTAACCTCCTAGTCTCTTACCGACACCGTTAAGGCATCAACTCGTGTTTTTTTTTTTTTTTTGCTTGTCAACTACTATAGAGACAACCAAGACAATTGAAAACAATTGAAGGAAAACTTGATACAATCAGAGGACAAGTGAAGGGAACTTGAGGAAATTAGAGAAAAGATGGTGAAAATGGAGGAAAATGGGAAGGAACTAAATTTACCCAAAATATGCCAAATTCTAATATAATGACCCAAGTTAAACAAAATGAAATTAAAAGCTTATCATACTTCAATCGTATTCCACTCATTTTTTTACTTAGAAGTTTTTAGAACCATGATTATTATAATCCTCACTTGACTTGTTGAATATATCATATCTAAAATATTAGTATAGTTATGTCATTTGTTTTGTGTGTGTACTTCCTATTCTTGCCAATATCAATTATTAAATTAAGATGTGCATTTTATCTTTGACATTTTTGTGCAAGCCATACCTAGAAGCGCTCACATTTAGCTAGTTAGTCGTAATGATTTTTAATCGTGTTAAGTGTATCTTCAGGGGTTGGTGTATGAACGAGCGTATAGTCATACTTAGGCCCACTTTATACAGAGGCTGGGGCTGGCTGAAGAGCAGGCCGGAGTGAACGACCAGAGTTTGGACCTAAGTTGGGGAGTTTGGGTCGGGGTAAATCTTGTCTCAAGTGCATCACTAAGGCCTGAACATTTTGGCGCCAAAATCGTGCCACATAGGATGCCACATAGGATAAAGTGAAGTTCCGATCGGGCCCTAGTATAAAGCCCTTGGGCCCGATTTGAAAGAATCGAGTCATCCTATTGGTCAAAATTTGAAGAATTTGGGCCGGCCCTTAATCTGGCCCCAAGTATAAAGTGGCCCTTAGGTACACCAAGTTGTAACTATGTTGTAGTAACTTGTGTTTGCACAACACTAATTATCAAAACATAATTGAGAAAGCATGGAAGTTCCTTAAGAAGTAGGAGACTTCATTGGAATTGATGCAAGTGGTGATTTTGAGAAAAAGAAAAAAGCATTGCTTGCAAGGGCAACCCAAATTCAACACTAATATGTGGATTGTTGACATAGTGAAATTATAGTTGACTTTTGATGAATAACACTAATTTCCATGTAGCACTAATCATGTTGTATATCCACCAACTTTGGTGGAACGCCACTCTTTGGTAAAAATAATTGTTGAGAGCGTAGTGGAAATACCACGTATCATATTACCACTAGTAATGGTGAGTCCTAATCCTAAATAGAACTTGTCATACGATTAGAGCTCACATCCTTAGTCCCTTATTATTAGGTTGGACTCCTCACACTTAATTCCCATTTCTTTCGTCAGACAGTTATTCAGACACAAGAATATCTACTTGCTAGCAAACATGAGTAAAAACGTTTGTTTCCCTCACAATGTTGCAATTTCTAATTCCGTGACCTACACCACCATCCGAGTACAATTGTTTGATGTAAAGTCAGAAAGGCACAGCTTGACAAAGCGGTTTCGGCCGGCCTTTTACAGAAAACGTGTGTTCTTATCAAGATTCCAATGTACACAAAGTTCTAAGCTAGCAACGCCTTCGTTGGTCCGTCACAGAGCAACAAGAGCATTGTCCATTCAAAAGAGTACCCCCAACCAGAGCATACTCCCTTTAGTTAGATATCTTTCCAAATCTCTCCATCTTCCTTGCATCCCCGAGCTGAAAAGGAGCAACATTCAAACAAAATGTATGCATGCAATTCGAACCAGATGAAAACAATGGTGAAATCATACCGGAATCAAATGTTGTCATTCACATGGTTCGCATCACCTTGGATATCCAAGAGCATGTACCGTGCCGTGATCGCCCGGATCATCTTAGAACTAGACGTGAGGTGAATGTCAGGAAGGCAAGGTTCACGGTTATGGCAACAGAGTACTCTTTGCATCAAAAGTCAGCCCAAAACAAGAAGCGTTCTGATGTACACAACTCAAACTCTAAGCTAGCTTCGAAAAGGCACATGCCTTCGTTTTTCTGCCCCTGCAAACAAGAGCACGGTGACTTGTACGTGCACAAAAATGTATTTGACGTCTCTTGTTCTATCACAGAAAGTAAAATTGTTTTTCAACCCCTGCAACGAAATTCTGGAGTATATCAGATTACCTCCTGCAGGTACATGGCTTCCTAATCGCTAAATGGTTCGTGGATTGAATTTTCAACGCAAGATCTTGCGTTCTTCTATTTGAATGCAAGTATTTTCTTGCTCTCGAACTTTTGCAGTGCTTGTGCACGTAAAGAGTGAGATTCAGCATTCCGAAGCACTAAGTATGCTTCTTTAGGAATGTGCTTCATTGCTCCAACAATATCATCGGATTTGATGACTTCTGCATAGTTACCAAGAATGTAGTTGTAGCAGAGGGTGGCCGCGGATCTGTCCTCAAGAATTGAATTAAAATATATTCTCCAGCAATTGTCAGGATTTAAGCGCCTTGCCACAGCAAATGTGTACACAGATGCAAGTAATTTATCCACTTGATATTCTGCAAATGCGTCACAAAGCTCCTCGAAGTGTTTATCAATTGCTGCATGCAGCTCCGCTATGCCTCCGTCATCCTTATCCTTGGTGGTGTAGAGCAATAGCAGAAATATCTTCAAAGCATCAATGCTTATGTCCGGGATCTGCATAGTAGAAGCAAGTTGCGGCGAATATTTTGTAGCGTTATCTGCAGACTTCTTTGCGGCAATTTCACGATGCATACCAGCATATTCACTTAGTCTAAAGTCTGTGGCAAACATTGGAGATACACTCGCCAATACAGCTCGATGTGCTTTCACTGAGCCATCTGTGGCCTCGAGTGTGATGTCTGCATGGGATCCCTCCTCCAACATCTTCACTAAATACTCAGGACATCTCCACTTGACTTTTACATTCAATTGGCCTAATGTTAGAAATTGAGCAAGGTCCACATTTGCACACTCCATTTCGCGACGCAATCTGACCACACCTTAACATGACCAAAATAGAAGAAATCAGTTATATGATTAGAGTACGATCAGAGTGCAATCTTCAACAACAAATGATAGCATACCATGACGGAAATCAAGAATAGCATCTCCAAGCAAACTAGTAATGAAAATCTTACAAAAATTGATGGCAGGTTTCGGTTCAAATATTCAATTATACGTGAGAGATAGCTTCCGGACTATCGACCATATCGATCAACTTGAAGGCAATGAAAGCAGAGGAAAGGAGGAGATGCAGTACGACCTGAGGATGAGGAGAAGTGAAGATTGAAACGAAGCAGCTTCACAACCTGGAACTACAAACCACTGCGGCTGAACTCATGGTGAAATGAACAAGTAGTGATCACATCAGATTGCACTTCACCTCATAAACTCGAAACTCAAGTCGATGAAACATTTTGGGTCTCAACAAACCACATCAAGAGTATGGAACTCAATAAAGTGACTTTTGGCATATTATCATCATTACAAAAACCGTTAAAATGTGATGGTTTCTAATGAGTATTGAATTATATTTTGGGTGAGAAATAGGGGTCATTGAAAATCCTCACAGCTTATGGTCACTGTGATTTTGAGTTATTGGGTCCATTGGGTAGATTTATTCTTGATTTGAATATTTGTACATCTTTCCGCAGTTTTTCTTTTTTTTTTCAAACTTGTAATCTAGCTTTTTTATTTCTTGGTTACAAATTCTTATGGACTTCGGTAGTCTTCAAGCTGGGCTGGTAAAAAATTTCTCTTGTAAGAATTATAGTAATGGTAAGATTTCTTGGAGGTTGTTTTTGTTAGTGTATTCCAATTAGTTTTCTATGATTGGTAGTCTTAAGATGAAATTCAAAAATTTTGTAGTTGGAATACTTTTGGTATTGGATTTGCTCTGATGTTTCTACAATGAGCTATGCCTCATTCATTCACCGTTGGATTTCAACTTTTTTTTTTTTTTTTTTTTTTTTTTTTTTTTTTGGTGAGTTTCAATTCAAGTTCAGTCTAGGTGGTAGAAACCTTGACTCAATCAAAGTAAGACGAGGATTTGACTGCAAGGGTTGTGCATCATAACTAATTTTCCTTTGTAAGAGTTTTGGCAGTTTTCACCATTGCTTCGGATATTATTTTTGCCTAGAGTTTTTTTTTTATGAATCTTGTTTGTACAAGAATGTTGTGGGATGAAAGTAAACAATTTTCTATCTGGTAAATTTTTCATTGCAGTAGGTGTCTTGATAGCATTTATCTTCAAAGATAAAAAAATAATTAAATTTTGCGATTTTTTTTTTAGTACTTATATGTAATGGTCTCACAATCAATTCACCCTCATGACTCCAAATTTGATTGGCATGACCTAGAACAAGTCTACTTCAAGATTGTATGGTTGAGATCTAGATAGCTTACCTCCATTTTTATTTATGACACTTTGAAAAAACTTGTGTATTTAGGGCCTAGACATCCCTTGGGTAGTTAAGGGTTAAAAAAGTCATCAAGGATCTACCATATGCAACAACATATCTCTATATCAAATATTATGATCACATCCAAATTTAAATGTGTCTTTTTTTGTATAACTCTATGTAACCAAGAATGTTTTGGTTTTGAGTTTGAATAATTGGAAAAAATACTTGAGGCAAAAAGTCATCACCAATACAATTTAAGTGATTAAAAATCTCATTCCACATATGAAGGTGCAAAGTAGAGACTGAAGACTTGCAACATTGATTAAAACCTCATTATGTGTAAGATGATAATATTCAATCAAAATGACACACTTAAAGGTGCTCAAAAAGTTGTAAATAAGATAAGTTTTTGACCATTTTGTTAAGCAAATATTTCTCAACTCTTGTTTTGAAACAACAATATTTTTAAATGGTCACTGAGAAATTTTTGCCCTTCAATCAAATATTCTCAACGACTGTCCAAAAACAATAATGTTTTTGAACCTGAATGGCCATTTAGGAACAACAATGTTTCTTGAACACCCATTGAGAAACAACAATATTTCTAGTATGGATTTTGCCCTTCAACCACTATTTAATGGCTAAGTATCATCGAAACGTGTTATTCTAGAGGCACAACTATAATTGCCTCTAAAATGGCACACCAATCAAAATGACATATCTCGTACTATTATGCTAACAAAATCTTACCAATGGATTATGACAATTATAATCACTTTCAAGGGTTATTTTTACTTGAAAGGACTTCATTTTGATTGCATTAATTAAAACTCTCAATTTAAAACTTTAAAATCTAAAATAAAATATAAAAATTGAATATCTAAATGGATTATAAGCTATATTATTGAATATAGATTTATGCGGAGGATTACCAAGAACTTGGATCAAATGAATCTGCTTGTTTGAATGAATCTGCTTGGTCTGAGAGCAAGTTAACTTAGCTTTGGATTGTAACTTTCACTGTACACAGAAGTGGATACTCTAGGGTGCACCAACTGTGAAATGCCTAGAAGTCAACTTCAAAATTTCATAACAGATTGTAACAAATTCTAAAAGAGCCCAATAATGATCATTCAAATTGGTTCAATCTTCTATTAACACACACCTAGCTTCATTCCAGATTTGCCATTCACGCCATGAAGTCCACCTTAAACAAACGACAATGTTTGATCTCTGAAGTAACTACGATATGTAGCACAGCTCTTCAGTCAACTGATAATTTAGAACGACATTCGAGTAGACCTGAAATTTTACGTAGCAGGGCACACCTTCACATACCAGTTTCCGCAATCTGTACTGCTTTGCATCAAGTCGGCCCAATACAAACAACGTGACCCCTTGTCTTCCTATCAACATTCCAATGTACACAAAACTCTAAGGCACACGCCGTTATTCCGTCCCAGAACAAGAGCATTGTCCACTCAAAAGAGTACCTGCCGTATGTAAGTCGCCTCAACCAGCGTACTCCCCCAGATATCTTCCCATATCCAAAAACCAGAAGGAAATCTCTCCCTCGCCTCCTCACATTCCCAGCTAAAAAGGAGCAACATCCAAGTTTTAAAACCTTATCAGCTCACGAAGGCGAAGAAGAGCCAGAGCGGTTAGCGGCGAGGGCAGCAGTATGCAGACTTAGCGAAGACCATGGAGGATCTGTAAACACAAAAAGTCCTTAGTTCAAGCGAATTAGTAACCCAAAAGGGAAATGTATGCATTCGGAACCAAATGAGAACAATTATCGTGTTGACACTGAAATCATACCGGAATCAAATGTTGTCATTCACATGGTTCGATTCGCTTTGGCTATCCAAGGGCATGTACTGTGCCATAATCGCCCGGATCTCAGAGTCCATGTATGACTGCACAAGAACAACATATATCAATGTTCTCCAAAGGCACGTATCAGCATCGACTATGACGAAGTCCAAACAAGAAGCATTGAGAGAATTCGAAAGTGCATACCCGAAGTCGATACTTATAGACGACGTAGCTCCCAATACCAAGTACAGACAAACCAGCCAACACAAGGAGCGTCACAAACCACCCAAGCTTCGTTTGTTGACTTCGCTTGCCTGCGGAAAACGAGACCAGAGAGTGACGTTAGCACACCTCACATGTTGAGACACCAGAAAACTTTTGAATCGCATTCTCCCCCGTTACCAACCCCAACATTGATATATTCTGAACATGGTAGCCAGTAGTGAGACTTACTGATGCATGTGTCATGCTCACTGATGTACAGCAGATCGCCGCCACACTGACAATCATATCCTCCCCATGTGTTTGAGCATTGACAGTCTGGACACTGACACTTGGTCCTCCTCGTACATTCATTGATATCTGCACCCGTTCCATTCCGATCAAACCAAGCCTGCCCAGGCTTTTATAAACCTTCACAGGTCACATTAGATATTCAAAAATGCGAGTAACATGTGGGAACGCCCCATACCTACACAACCGGTTGTCGTGTTCTTGCCGTCACCTTCAAAACCACCGGGACATTTACAATCCATAGAATCATCCTGAACCCAGCCAAAACATCCGTCATGTTGCTTTTACAACCAGCACAAAACAGATGACTACTTTGTATCCACATTAGAAATGTCGACATATGAGTTCATGACTCCGCCACGAGAGTTGAATGTTATCTGCCGCATCCACCGAATGCAAAGCTTCAAATATATACGGCCGAACACAAAATACTGCACAAAGTGCAGACGTTGAAGGGCTACCTGGCATGCAGTTTTTAAGATACCATTCCGAGTCTCTTGCCAGCACGAAGAACCAACGACCTTACACCGTCCAGGTCCCTTTGCTGAACCCGCAAGAAACCAAAAGAAAACATAATCAAATAACGTCCAACAAGCAGCGTACTATGGATCTTCTACGTGTTTGCCCTTAAAATATATTACTGCGGATAACCAGCATAAACCGCTGAAATTCAGTCGCAAATACCCACACAATCATCATTGCAAGGTCGTCTAAACATCAGAAGCAATGCTAAATCCTGAGCTGCTTACCTTCGCAGTGTGTGTAGCCATCGCCCTCAAATTGTACACCCGATACTAAAGGACATTGACATACCCGTCCACGAAACGTGTCCTGTTCAATTGTATAACAGAACCAACTCGTTAAAAATGAAAAGACAAACCACGATCTAACATTTCTAGCTGAAAGACCATGACTGCAATCCAGCCTTTTCTGAAAAAGAACCGACAATGCACGCAGGAGACTGCTGATGATTAATCAGCACTGAACGCAAGAAAAGATGGATGACCGCCGCTGTACCTGGCACGCAGTGTGACTGCCATCGCTCCAGCACCCTCCATTGTTCTGCAAACACTCATTTGTCTGCACTGAATCACTTAAACACACCGGTGGATCTGCCGTCTCCTCGAACCCAGAGCAGATGGCCTTCAATACTGCTGCCTTGTCCAACTTTCCTGCACCAGAAAACAACACACATATATATAGAACAGGCCATCAGAACCTCCACGCACATTGCTAAGCCTCCCAAGTCAATGGCGTCGACCAAACCGCCTCACAATTCTCCCGACAAGGCACAAATGTCAAAGACGCTCAATATGACGCACCTCGGTACTGCCGCTGATTGATTATCAGAGTTGGCAGGATTGTCACGTCACCCCTTTCACCTTGACCAACCTGCCCATCACAAGCCAACCAACCACAATATCGACACCCCAAGCAACCACCGTCATAAAAAACCGATGCAAATACCACTTCAACATAAATTGTGATACTGATATATGCATGTAATGCACGGCGGTATCGCCTAATAAAACAACCAAGACAAACCTGCGCATCCTGTTCCTGCTTCAAAATTGGATGGTCTTGGTCCGCATTTGGGTCACCCATGCACTTCTGCACCTCGCCCACGTCGATCGCTGCATTTGAACAAGACCAACGATATCAGCCAAAACTTGTACGATCTAGACCATACTACAAAAGAATACATTTATTTAGACTCATTTCAGAAAAAGTAACCATGCCAAATGATCTTACAGAGTGACTTGATCACTTGCTCCGCACATTCCGGACCATACTTCTTCTCCTTCATTGGACATCTTATCTGGAAATCTGTCACAAAGTCCCACCACTTCCATGGCTTGCCACTGTCCTTCGTCACCTTAAATACGCACAATTGCCGCAGGTTCTCGATCACCACTTGCTTCCCATCGTATCCTACTGAAAAGTCCTGCTCCGGGTCTGGGGCACAGTACCGCCCCTTGTTGATGCACTGCGACTTGCACTGCTTGCTCTCGATGAAAGCCTATGCACGTTACACCAGGAATACTTAGCTCCAACAGTGTCGTTGAATGAATCGTTCTTCACAAAAACAATGCCCTCAGCAGACCAGCAATCTAGTGAAATAAAAAAAAAAGGACGTGAATTGTTCTACCTGTGGGCAATACCAAGTGATGTAATGTGGGGTGAACTCGGTGTAGCCCCCTTGCTCAAGAATCTGAGCAACGCCCTTGTAATTACGCACAAATTCCACCTGAGCTTCACATTTCGAGCCGCACTCGTCGTTACTATTCGTCCAGAATTCGTACTCCACTCGTTTGTCCGGGTGAGGCAGTGACTCCCGCCAGTCGATCTTGATAGACACCATCTCCTTACTATTGAGAGCCTTCCTCAAACTATCCCCGAAGTCCTTGGTGATAAGAGCAGACGGAATCGTAATATTTTCAAGATATTGCGATGCTACAGGGTCATCCTCTGGAGAATCCATCGTGATAAGCTTCTCCTGCTTGTCATCTGCTACCAAAACCGCTGCTGCACCTGCTTGTTGCGCATGCCAGACCTTGGTAGTAAAGTAACAATCTGCATCATCCCATTCCACTCCATCCTTTCAACATAAGATCCTCTCAAATCCATATAAAAGCACCAACAACAACGATCTACTCTCCACAAACGACAAGGCTTTAATAAGCTCAGCTATGCCGATAAAATTGAACGACGAAAAACTCGAACTACTACGACCGATCGTACGACGAAGACGAGCTCTCCAACACTAACAACCTCAAACAATGTCGACTGATAATAGCTATATATGTTGCCCTTCTACAAACACAGCACCGACCAAAATACAAGTCGCGTTTCAAACTGTGACACGTTAGAGGGAAGTAACTTCGCGGTTCAGATTGCACTCCTAAGGTGCAGCTCAGTACTCTCACAGCTCTTTTGAGCTACATTGCACCCTAACATGCCGTAACAATGTTTGAGCTCCAGCGGCCGGAACATTGCAAGGTCGTAATGAGCATACATACCGCCGCGATCGACGAGCGCGAAGATAGGACGCATGCCAGGCCCGGACTTGAATTTGTCCTTAGGAAACAAGTCGCACGCTTTGGCGTTCAAGTCGGGGTACACGACGGTCCCGCCCAGAGTGCCGCCATACTGCGGAATGCCAAAATTGCCGATGGCGCTCTGGTGCGTGCCCTTCAAGCTTTCCGGCGACATCACCGTCAATGCCGTCTCCTCCACCAAGAACGCGCTCCATGCGGGCACCACCAATAACACCAGCAACACAAGTAGTCTCACCATCGCCAGCTCCATCAATTGGACCCCTCGCCCATACAAGCTCAAATTTGCACCGGAGAAAGCCCTGCAGCGCCCAATACTCCTGATCTCTTCCGAGACCCAAACCCTGATAAAATGCAGGTCGGTCAAAATCGTGACTGCATGCAAAAATTGCCTAAATTCAGAGTAGACGACGGCGATGGCGAACAGGCTTCTGTAGCCGTCGCTGACAGGAAGACCGCGCTTTCCCTGGGTAATTACTCCGGGTAGGTGGGCCGGATATATATTCAGGGTATTAGGCAGGTTCCTACCGTCCCGTAATGATGAGTGGAATAGACCATACCGCCACGTGTTGCTACTGTGCCAAGTGTCAGTCCACGTCAGCATGATCATACCGCACTGAGGTAGAAGCACGTACTATCAAACACTTGACCCTAAACCCTATAAAGGTGGCGTGCTCAATACTGGGGCGAATTTTAGATCAGGATATATGTGATGGAGGAAGACTAGATTAAGTGGATCATCCAAATTTGGACTCTCATACAATATACCAAGATGGCAAGGTCGAGCATTACACCCATTGAGCACTTTCTGAGTCAACCCTGAACTCCATTTTCAGATACACATTGCATTTTCGTATACAAATTGGACAATAGCTGATAATGCCTTCAAAGCGTTAGTGAAGAAAATTCATTTAAACTTGTTGTAAGCACTGAACAAATTCAACCCATTTCCATTTCCATTACCGAGAACAGTTGAACCAGATTTCAGCTGAAAATGATGAATCATATATTTTGCCGCACATTCTATAAACAAGTTCTTAAAAGAATCAAGATTTGTTATGACTCAAAAAATCCCTGGACATACACACACTGCGAAGCAACCACACGATCTCCTCGAAGGAATCGCCATATCGTGTGGTACTTGGTCAGCACTAAGTAGACGATTCTAAAAGCTGTTGTGACTCGATAGCTCCACTGGTGTGTGCATTCAGGCTGTCAGCTCCGGAACGATTTTGTTCTGTATACCCTTCGCAAGATCTACTTCGCTGGACCCTCCTCGACGGATGAGCTGGTCAAGAACTCCCAAAACCAATCTGGTAATTTCCTTGTTGGCAGTGATCCAGTTCATCACTTCTCGTGAGTGCATCTGGTTGCAGAGAAGCTTGTTGAAAAAAATCAGGGTCTCACGTATCAAGCATGCCCTGCAGTCGATATTGTCACAAGCACAAGATCAGACATTTTGAGAGACGAGGATCATGTTTACATCCCAATGATTCAAATATTTACCTGACTTCTTCGCAACTCTCGGCATAATCTGCTCCATCTTCTTCTGCCTTGAGCTCCCGCTCTAGAAGGGAAATCAGTTTGCTGGGGATGTCGAAGCAATATCCCTCCCCCTTCAAAGCAGCAGCTGCATCGGAATGTCTGCGAGAGCCAGGCTCCTGCTGAGGATTCTCGCTTTGCAACCCATTTCCACCATCCGTGCTAATATTGGAGTCCTTGAATGGCACACTACTTGGCTCCAGTTTCATTTGAGCGTGCAAAAGAACTCGGACTGCGATATCTCCAGAACTTGCTAGAAATGATAGCGCATGTAAGGCATCTCGTCTTAATGCAATCGCCTGCATCAGTTTCATGTCCGAAAGCATTGGTCAGCTTCGCATATCAATCAACAGCTTACGTGGAAGAAGTAAATCTCACGAACGATCTTATCATTTCAAAGATCGTCCACAGTACATAAATCGAGCACCAGATTATGTAGACAAGGAAACGAAATGTTTGGAGCAGCCAGCTTTCTACAATAAAATCTTGTAAATTCATGAACTGTAAGAATGTACACACCTGTAAACTGCTGCCTGAGCATTCTAAACACGAGGATATGCTATCAAGCACAACCTTGCATAGGTCTCCCCTTCCTTGCAACTCAAGGCTGTGGGCGTGTGTCCTAGCTTCTTCACTTCTGGGTTCACCTTGCTTCCTCACTTCGCACCAACAGCCACCGAGTGAAGTATCAAGTGCAGAACAAAACATCCGAAAAAGTACAGGACCTGCGAGCGATGATGCGATGTCAAACAGACAGTCAGAATCGGATTGAAAATTGATCTCGAGAATCAATGCACAATCATAATGAGATCGATGTCAGAAAGTTTCAAAAAACATTGATGGACTTGTTTGATGATATAAGCACTTCAGCTCACGAAGGAGGGTCAAGTGCAGACCTACAATGTAAGAGAAGTTGCACCAAGCGGATCGCTTGAAGTTGGATTCCCACCACAGCGATCTCTCCAGTAGTCTCTTTGAGCACAGAAGCCAATCTCTCACACCACAGTAAAGACCCAAACCTGCAATGATAAAAGACAAGGCCAGATTAATGAACTGAAATTGGACAAAGAGAAGATCCACCTAACTCTAGATAGAAAAGTCATGGAGAAGGAAGAAACATACTGTGCCCTTTCCGAAACAGGTTCGGTGTGCGCCACAAGTAGGACAATGATGACGATTGCATTGAATCTAATACCGAAGTTGGATGAATGGATGGTCATGTCCAGCAACCCGTCGACAAAAGGATTCAGATCCGAGCTGGATGCCATATCAGCTTCAGCATCGTTCTCAATATGCATTTCTCGGGATTCTTCTTGTTCTTCTTTATTAATTTTCCCGTGATAAATGATAATTCCATCTTTCGTGACTTCTACATCTTCCATCTGTGAGCGTCCACAGACCACCCGTGGAGAAGAAAAGACGGGAAGGGCACCAATTTGCTGCTGTCTCATGTCAATACTAGGCATATGCCAGCCTCTTCCTTCAAACGCTATGTCCAGTCTGCTGAAACTATCAGAAATGCCTAAGGGTCTTGAATTGGAAACATTTCCAGCCACTGGAATTTTCCTGAAACGACTAGAATAAGAACGAAGATCACTTTAGTACAACGACATTGTAAGCAATGTCTACATTGATTCTCAAGAGAAAAATCAAAATGAAAATTTTCAGAGGTGTATTCTTCTTGACCTAGACGTCACAAAAGAAAATTACTGGAGTACGTGAACCAACCTTGCAAGAACTTTTTCCCTGCAGAAAGAATCTTGGCGCAGAACACAGCGCAAAACGTGAAGAGCACTTTGTACAAGGTCCGCCTGATATTGCACATATGTCAGATAGCAGCAGCTCATCTCAAACAGACCAGAATATCTTGACCTTGGTACACACCACTCCTATCGACAGTTCTGAATATGTAAACTCAACAAACTCAAAACCACGAAAATTGTCTAGCAAGTAGTCCTAACAACATCCATTTTAGTCTCTTCAAGATGCATTTTAATCTAAAGGAACGACAAACAACCAACTTCATCGAGAAACAAGAGATTCTAGAAAATGGTCAATGGAATCGAGGAGCCAGCTTCGTATTCACGTACATTGTCGCAATTGCAGTACTCTAACAAGGGTCCAAGAATTGTTGCCGATGGCATAAGCGAATTCGCTACCTGCGACCATGCTTGACCATGAGAATCCAACCAATCAGGCTCTAGTGCCCTGCCTTCCGCCGGTACAAAAACAATGATGAACTTCCAAAATACTCAGAAGATTGAAGTCAGCAACTTAGAAGAATATCCTGCTCACAACAGAACTTCTGTATGCAATTTCCCGACGCCATTCAGTCAGAATTCATATCGATTTTCAAGTACCTTGGCAAGTGCGTCGTGTAACTTTGAACCCACACTCTCCTGCATCTTCTTTTGTTCGATGTTGAGAACCTGCTTTCGTTTGGCACCAACTACGCTTTTCGAGGCTCTAGCTTCTGATGCTGTCCTACCTATTACGGCATCCTTCAGTGGCCCCTCATATGTTAACAAAATGTACAAATCGTCCCGGCAAACGGCAAAAAGTTCCGAGACAAGCGAGACGCTCTCGTTGTGGCGACCTCTTGGATTCCATATCTGCTGTAAGGAAAGGGAGAGTTCTCTCGGAATCAAATCATCCTCCGATGCAAAAACTCCGCCAGATATTAATAGCTGAGGAGCTGGAGCATTAGCACCAGCTCCTCCAGATGTACCAGCTTGTTCTCTTAAGGGCAGCTCAGATGCCTGGCAGAGCGACAAAAAAAGAAGCATCAAAGCTTATTCTGAAAGAGAAACTTCAAATACAGATATTTAGAAATCCAATATACCCCCTAGAAAGCCATCATTGTGTACCTGGGGAGGCGAAACTCCTGTCTTCTTCTGATTTGAAGTTACACAACCTGGAGAAAGGTTACCAAAAAACCCTTTGAGGTCAAAAAAGGCTCTATTTCCCTTCCCTAATTATAAAAAAGATCAAATAAAGCATCTGAATACGAGAATCCAAACGGCCGAATCAACATCGTTGATTCACCTTCCAAAAAGTTACATTGGACAGTACATGAATACAGGCATACTCTTGATTGAACATAGAGCAATAAGCTAATCATATTGGCATTTAAAGATGACCAACCACAGAAGGGTCAATGAAAGATATCGCAAAAAAGGCCAATGATGTTGATAAAAGGGGACTAAAATCATAAAAGGCCTGAAGTTGAAAGCGTAAGAGGGAAGAATACCATCGTCTACTGTACGAGACTTGAGTACTGTGGCATCGGCAGCGTCCTCAGCAGCTCCATGCTGAGGTTTCTCCAGTTCTAATTTCTTGGCCTGGTCATGGAGCAATTCTAATTGACGTTCGTCGCAAGCTGCAATCATTTCATCGTCGTCATAGTCTTGCGAATAAGATGGACCACCTTTGGAAACGGGCTCTTGGGCTGACTTTAACCGTTTGAGATTCTGCAATTCCTCCTTAAGCGCTGCAGCTGAAGCTAGGGCATCCCTAAGACGATCGTCTTTCTCATCGACCGCCCTTCTTGCTTCCAGTACCTCTTGATCCTGTACGTCGGAGCATAATATGATAACTTATCAGCCGACAGATAATGTAAGACACATAGAATTATAAACACAAACCTCCCCTTGAGATCAAAAGCAAAGAAAAGAGGAATTTTCAGCCACCCTCAACATGCCTACCCATGTCAAAAATAAGATACGAACATATTTTACGTTATTTTATCAGAGTTTCAAGCATATAAACCATACATCGTAAACTTCTTTTCACCACTATAAGATTAATAGGACAGAATGCAGACCTTGAACGACAGCTCGAAAGACAGACGCTCCAATTCCTTTTGCTGCACGAGCCCATTTCTCAAGAATAAGCAACAAAAGATAAGAAAACCCACTCGATTCTGTACTGCTATATCATATGCATCAAGGCTGCCACGAGGACCTTGTTGGAGTTTCACCACAAAACAGAGCTAACTAAAAGTAGATGCTGTGTATGTAATGTAAAAAAATAATGCCATGTAGCGCAATAAGGACAATGTAGAGTCTAATTCATCAAGACGTTCTCAACTGATATTGTATCTCAACCATTCATATGTACAGCTCCGTTACTGACAGGAACTCATCTGTTCATGCTCCAGATACTTCACTTGAACAAAACATAACGACAAAGTCAAGGTTATAGAATTTGCACCTGAAACTGCGGGATGTGCTGTGAAGAGGCCTGAGCCGCTAACCTTTTTCTGAGTTCGTAAAGCTCTGAATCTGCCTGATCAACGTAAAGCATAAGACCAAGATCGTTTTGCATTACTAAGTATGCATTGGTACCAAAAACTACAACTCGCATGAGGACAGAACACAAAGCCACGTCAAAGCACAGGAATATGAGTAACAAAGGCAGGAACTCTATACCTGCAAACAGATGCACATTCTAAGCCCCACACAAAGTAGGATCACAACTAAGCAAGAATTTTTCAGTTGTTACGAACATCAACGGTCATGTAGCATAATCTTTCTCATCATCAATGATTGGGTGATTTACATAACGAAAACTATCTTGCAGATATTCACTCTTTACCTGCTGGAGCTTGGACCGCAAAGCCGAAATAGTCCCATTCTCAGCGAGCTGGTCATTAGCATGCACCCTGTGTACACCATTTGATGGCTGATAAGGCATATTCGCAGCATCATTAACAGGGGTCCCATACTTAAACGACCCGGGCGTTTGCGTTGGCAATTGAGAGAGGTTGACAGGCTGGTAAGTTCCCTCGATTCTATCCTGAAAGTAGCCCTGACTACCCCTGAGCTCAGAAGGCAACGGTGGTTTTCTTGGCCCGTTGTTAACTTGCGACCGTAAATTGAAGTCATTCTCATAAGCTCTACCAGAAACCTGTGCTGCATTCGTGGCAGGAATGGCAGTAGACAAGATGCGAGAAGGCAGGACGGAGGGGTTAATCAAGGTCTGTGGAGTGGCGAATGTAGCAGGCACCACTTGAGTCGCTCGTTTCACCGCACTCTCGTGCTCAGCTTTCTGAATGAGATCCTCAAGAATCTCGCAATCGGGCAAACTCTCCGCTTGAGTAAGCTGAGTTGCTCGCTTAACTGCATTTTCATGCTCTGCTTTCTGAATAAGTTCTTCAAGAATCCCGCTGTCAACAAGCTTGTCCCAATCCCACTCTCCATCGTATTCTCCTGGCGTCTCGGTGTCCCCTACCATATTTCATTCCCTCTCTTCTCTCATTCGAAATCCTCACCAAACCTCAGAAGCTCCTGCACCCTCATAATTCTCACAATGCTCAAACCTCCACACAAAATGGTACACTCTTGCGTTCACCTCTCAATCTCGCCAACCTTCTGCTCTCCTACTTCTATCAAGAAAGACATTGTACTTCGCGATTGCAGTGAAAGCTCTTTAAACCCTAATTACTTAAACCCCGTCGGAGATCGTCATTTCGGATGAGAGATCACCACACGAACGAATCATCCGGCTCACGAAGAAGTCGTTCGTTCGTTCACAAAATCCCATTACAAGGTTGGTGAAGTAGCGTTTCGGTAGCGTTTCTGCGTTGCGAAAATCTATGCAAGCCGTGGGAAAATTACTTGAATTGCAAAATTCATACCGTAGCCTCTACCGAATTTCGCTTTGGTGGAACTAATGATTATGAAAATTGATTATTATTTTTCACACATAGAAATCCATCCTTTTGTTTTAGAGTTTATTTCTTTTCATTTCTTACCTGAAAAATATTAAGAATTTAAAGTTAATAAACATAACGCTCCAATAAAATGATGAAGTTAAATCCCATGTAATTTTAAAAGGTTTGATTTTTATCAGTTGAAATTTAAAGTTTATCCTTTTAAAACTGAGAAATGTTTAATGACACAATCTTGTAGTAGCTCATAAATGAAACTTTTACTCACCTATCATAATGAGACATGCTTATTGCTCACGCACTGAACAAATTTCACACTCACGCACATTTTAACGTACATGCTTCACGCTCACGCATTTGAATGTGCATTCAAGCGTACATGCTTCACGCTCACGCACATTCGAACGCTCACGTACATTCGAACGCAGAATACAAACTCATAACACATTCGAACGCACATAAATGATTCACGCACACGCACATTCGAACGTACATGCTTCACGCTCACGCTCACACACATTCGAACGTAAACGATTTACGCTCACGCACATTCGAACGTACATGCTTGCTTCACGTACATCCGTAAATGTTTCGCACGCATCGCTCACGCATTCAAACATGCTTCATGCAAACACGCTCACACACATTCGAACGTACATGCTTCAAGCTCACTCACGCACATTATAACGTACATGCTACACTCTCATGCACATCCTAACTTACATGCTACACTCTCACACACATTCTAACGTACATGCTTCACGCTCAAGCACATTCTAATACAACGCACAATCTCGTCATTCTACCTGCGTTACTAAGTTCACTTGGGACTATGGCTATAATCCGGGCTAGTATACAGGGGGAGTATGTTCTCTATTGCTGATCTCAGGAAGTAGTAGTTAAGAGCAAAAGGGCAAGTCAAGAAGCTTTCGAATAAATTTTAACATACGTACTTTATGATGGCTCACCTTTTAACATACATGCTTCACAATTTTGCATGATTGTCCTAAACTACATATTTTATGTTGAAGAAGATGATGTCACAAGGAAATCTTTATACTTTACTTACCAAAAAGGAACATGATTTACGCTCATGCAGGATCTAATGTACATACTTCACATTTATGTATATTATATTAGAGGCTTTTGTTTGAGAATTTATTATATTGGTTCATATTCAAGGAAAGTCAAGCTTAACATTTAACGTTTATTAGTCATTTTCATGTCAAAGAGTGGCATGTCACATCATGTTAGCTATTTGATTTTCCTTAGTATATAACTAGGTACTATCAAGCAAATTTGGAGAAAGTAAATGGCTCCACTCCATATACTTCGGTCAAACCCAATTATAACAACATTTCTCATGTAAATGGTGCACTTTTTATGTGATTCATCCTTTTCCCTCATATACTTTGGTCAAACCCAATTATAACAACGTTACTCATGTAAGTGGTGCACTTTCTATGTGATTCATCCTTTCCCCCATATACTTTGGTCAAACCCAATTATAACAACGTTACTCATGTAAGTGGTGCACTTTCTATGTGATTCATCCTTTCCCCCATATACTTTGGTCAAACCCAATTATAACAACGTTTCTCAGTAATACACACTATATATTATCTAACAATCAACATGTTTGCAAGTTAAAAATTTAAGTTACTTCAAATAGAAAAGAAAGTCCTCTACCATGAGTTGGTGTCCAATATTACTAAAAGGAAAGTTACTTGAATCAAAAAGCAACAATATCTTTCAATCAATGATTCATCTTGATCCATATTTACCGAATGAACAAAGAAACAAGAGTGGCATAAAGTTAAAAGTGACTCTCCAATTAAATTGTTTACCACAGAGTGCTCATCTGGAGCTTAGGATCACATACTGTACAACGGATGCACTTTTTAACCTACTTTATCCACTGTACTTTTACTCTGGCACCAACTTCAGCACGAATAAAATGCCTACAATTTGCACAAGATGCTGCAACTCTCATTCCCACTAACATCTGTCACTGATGTTCACAAAAGATTGAACAGAACAATCCAAAATGTCAGCAGCAAAACGGGGCCGTTCCTGATGTTCGCACACATCAATAAAGATACCAGATAAACAATGAGTATGATAGTAAAGATAAACATTGAATTGCGTCCAGGTTGCACCTCGGACAAACTCAGTCAAGAGTTTGAATGTTTCACAGCCCATGCATGTTCGAGATAGAACTTTGTTCCACGACATTCCCAAGTAAAAAATCAAGTAACTCCTCAATCCTTGCTACAATCATGCCATTTGTTACAATCCAAGAGCACACATCTGCAAAGTAGACGCAAGCATTACCAAACACATATCAATGAAATATACTTTGAAAGTAGATTGAAAGTTCATCATCGTCTACTTCACTTTCATATACATTGTCCAACAAATCTGCTCATGAAGCGAAACAGTAACCACATGCCTATGTTCAAATGATCCAGCTCTATCATTGTATACATGGACAGGTTCATACATGCAAGTATCACCAAACACATGTCATTGATATTTACTTTGAAAGCGGATTGAAAGTTCAGCGTCTGTTCACTTTCTACACTCCGACATATACATTGTCCAACGTACTCACTCAGAAGCAAAACACTAATTACATGACTATGCTCGAAGGATCCAGCTACTCGATTTTATGATATCTACTTGGCAACAGGTCCGGCCTTGGTGTTGAGGAGCTTGGCATGGCAGCCTTCGCTGGAGGAGAAGGTGACCCAGACCTCATTGACACGGCCCAGGATTTTGAACGGGCTGCTGTACTGAGCAATGGTGTACGCATCCTCACCGTCCGTGGGCTCACGCTCAGTAACATTAGCCCATGGAGTCTTGGCAAGACTGGCTTCCAATAGTGCAGCCTCCTGTGCGACATTCGTGTCTTTCGCAAAGCCACTGAACCCACGCACTGCCACACACTTCTCCTTCCAGCTCTCCACGCTTAAATCCGAGTCCAGAAGCGGCATCGGTGGGTCGTTCTCGAACTTAGACGGGACATAAAAGCGCACGGCAAACGCGGATGTGCAGAATGGCCCTGCTGATGGCACTATTCCTGTCAACACTGGTGTCGTCATCTCCACCCGTGAGTTGTTAATGTTCGCCCCTTGAATGTACTGAAACAACCTGCACAGCACAGCACATCACAAGCTCAATTCATGCACCAATTGAGATCTCCAGCCGAACTTTTATTAAGAAATGCTCAAGCTCGCTCCATTCATGCACTCACCGACATATCCAAATGAGAAGTTAGCTTACTTGTGGAATCCGATTTGGGTAGCCTTGCTGAACGAGATGTCTTCGACAGGAGTAGTGATCCATGTAGAGGGACGGTAGAGACGAATCTCGAAGTCTGATTCAGCATGCACAACAGTATACTGAGGCGATTCTATGTCCGCAGAAACAACCACAACTGCCATCGCCATAGCCAGAACGGTCAACCACGTCTTGGAACCCATCTTTGCAGAATCTGCAAGAATACAAAACCCCAATTGAGAAAAAGCAATCGATGAGGAGGATTACAACGAAGAATTAATCCGGGGAGTTTATAGCGGGATTGAATGGAGCAAGAACATACCAGAAGATTGCGGACGACTGGATGCTCGGAGGCGGCGAGTAAGCGTGGGGAGGAAGGAGATGAAGAATTGCGGTAGCAATTGAGGAGGGTTGTGGTGTCCGCATCCTGGCGCTCGATTCCTCGATGCTGGTTTGATTCAACGTGAAGGTGGTGGAAGCGGGGTCCAGTCATGGTCCACGTCGGATTTTGCACGGGTGGCAGGTCCGTGGTGGTGCCATGAGGCGGACCGTGCTTTGTGCAGTCACATGCGCTTTTATGCCATTCCCCTGCGAGCACATCCGTGTAAGCTAACCAGGATAAGGACTCGGGAAATAGATTTGTCTGAACCTAAATTATTATTACACTGTCGAATTTAGCATGCATATAATCAATAATATACTGTAGGGATCACTCTCGTGAAGGTAACGACGATGATAAAGTAATTCAATACTTACTGTTTATAAATGTGAACTCTGTGACATCAAGAAATTTAACTTAAAGAGTTTACATCTTTTTCGTTTGGATGATACTGGTAATGCAACAATGAATGGCGTTCTCCCTTAAAATATGATATATGCATCATTGTATTTAACTACTGATGTATGACGTTATGACAACATCGATATGACGACATATTGACAATGAGCATTTTTCAATTGATCTGTCACTCCACAATTTGAACATTATCATCGTCATGCAAGTGACTTTCATGTACATGTTGTTCCAAATCAAGTCATTGGAATCAAACTGGACTGTTCATCAAAACATTACATCTCCACTCAGGCACCTTCCTGTCATGTACACATATTGGTAACTGTCATCTCTGTTTTTATGATACGAGATGTGCTCCAGCCAAAGCAAACAGAACCTGCAGAGTATTTATCTTCGCGTGAGATTCTTCAAGCTCTAGCCCAGACATATTCAAGCATTCGATGTGCCGCCAGATTTCGAAACATCTGCATGCGATGCTTCCTGCTAATTGTCTTCAACATGGGGCGATGATTGTATTTCAATCCTGGTCAAGTAATCACATTCGCATTCCGATGTCAGGAAGGTCCAAACTCTGAGTCTCGGACCATCTATGGCGATGGGCCCCAACATGCCAACTGATGGCGAGGAATCACCATGCCCAGGAGGCCGCTTGTAATTGAAAGGGACACTGAAACTTCGGGAGATGAGTCGGGCTTCGGGTGATCCTTCAATGGGTGGAAGCAGCACTCATCAACTTGTCGTAAAAAAGCTTGTGAATCTCAGCCACTTCCAAGCGCCAGAATGCATCTCTGTCCGGATTTGCCGACAAATCCACAATTTTGTGCACCTGGTGACAAAACGTGTGAGTTATAATGGCTCGAAGCTGATCGGCTATCTTAGAGAAGAGTACAACAATGTGGAAATAACAGAGATGACAATGAGCGCAGCACTTGCCAAAACGTAAGGTGATCCGTCAGCTCCAAGCAGGTAAGCTCCCACTACAAGGACATACATTCCTACACAGGTATTCCAAATTAAACCTCTCTGAGACACAGGTTTCAAGACTGATCCTCATTGAACTGGAACCGATGGTTTGCAATCAGAAGTCGAATTGAGCTATTTCTATCAGTTCTCACTTGATACTATAAGAGACATATTAATAAAAAGATACAGAATTATCGAAAAGCCACGGCAAGCAATCAAAGAGACGCATTCACATTATACAAACGAAAAAAAGCCTTCTGGCTCATTTCTGGGCTCAATTCAAAGTCAAAGCATGCAAGTAATAAATCGTTAGAAAGCTATGAACAAGCCTGCTTCAGATCAATTCTTCCTTCGTTGCGATGGGTTACGAGACAATGTACCAGGTTTCAATGATTCTTGCCCCATTTGAAGCGGCAACACACCCGTTCCATCCTGCAGAGATAAGCTCACATTGTCCACACCCTGGACTAGCTTTCCCTGCAAAACGACAAGTTGCAGACTCCTCAAGACCTGATCCTTACCCTAGAAGCAACACCATGCCAGTATTTTCACAAGAATGGAGGAGTGTTGAAATGTGTACCTGGAGCCAAACGCGCTGGAAGATGAGGGACCCGATTGCAAATGCAGAGCCACCATTTGATGTCAGCTCCTTGGCAGGTTTGGCAGGTTTCAAGTGCGCGACGAACATCTTCACAGCTGCCAGGGAATAGTCCATGGCTGCTCTCACTGCTAACAATCACGACTTACATTAGAGAATGCTTCGTGGATCTTCCTGTTTCGACGCCAAACCGATGATCTCCCTAAACCCTAAACCCTCTACTCTTCGAGATTTGGAACTCGTTCGATCCTCTTCAATCATCTTGCACCCATCCACCAATGGAATTTCACTTGGGTCCGTTCTAAATTGAAAATAGGATCCCACGATTTCATGCAACGATCAAAATTGGACCCCGCGGTTTTACAAAATGATCAAAAAAGGACGCCACGGTAATAGGTGGTCTTACCTTATATGTTTACATTTGCTCTAAAGCATAGGACTTCTTCCTCCATTCTACAGAAGGATGAGAACAAGGGAGGGGAACAGAGCACGGGAACGTCATTAGGGTTTCGGGGTTGGGGCTTTGAGCTCCAGAGTCTCCAAAGCTTAGTCCTTTGCAGCTGGAGAAAGAACCAGCTCGCCTCGACAGGAAGGAAGGAATCAACCGGTGGTGCGCGATCGCCCGTCAGCAGCAATGGTGCTCAAGACGGAGGTTTGTCGGTTCTCCGGGTCGAAGATTTACCCAGGGCGTGGCATTCGCTTCATCCGGAGCGACAGCCAAGTGTTCCTGTTTCTCAACAGCAAGTGCAAGCACTACTTCCACAACCGTCTCAAGCCGGCCAAGCTGTCCTGGACGGCGCTCTACCGCAAGCAGCACAAGAAGGACTCGCTCGACATCACGGTCAGGAAGAGGCGTCGGGCTGCTAACAAGCCCTACTCCCGCTCCATCGTCGGCGCATCCTTGGAAGTCATCCAGAAGAAGCGCACGGAGAAGACCGAGGTGCGCGCTGCCGCCCGCGAAGCTGCCTTGCGGGAGATCAAGGAGCGGATTAAGAAGACTAAGGACGAGAAGAAGGCCAAGACCAAGGTGGATTCTGTCAAGGTTAACAAACCTACCGGAAAGCAAGCCTCGAGGCCCAAGGCTGCTAAGGCCAGCGCTGGTGGGAAGCGTTAAGGTCGGCCACGATTCATGATTCTTTGATTGGTATCAATACATCGCTACTGGCAATTTTTAGCAGCCTGTAGTGTTCTCTCATTGTTTATTGACACCCTCATCAACTTGATTCTTGTGCAATTCTCTCATTCTCCGTGACAACTTTGCCTTCCATTTTGAAGACTTGCTGAAATTAGGGTTTATTGGGATTTGTCTGATTGATGATTCACTGGCAGAGTTTCTCTTTCGACATCACTTTTAGTATGAGCATATGAACATCTTGTCTTCCATCTGTTTGTTGTTGTTTTGTTACATCTCTGTGATCTCATAGGGAGTGATTCTCTTTTAGCTTTCCCTTACTGATCGGAATTCTAACTGCTCGCTTGAATATTTTTTGTATTGAGTTTATGAAGCTTCTGTGTGCTGCCTCAACGTTATCTAGAAGCTTTTTAAGGTGTTTCAAGGCGAGTTAACGCTGGTTCACTAGGCATAGACATCCCTAATCATCTAAACGAGGTTAGGGTTTTGTCATAACAAGCCTGTCGCTTTCGTAATTCAGGAACTTCTGATTGATGGCTTTCATTTTTTGGGGAGCTTTTCTGCAGCTTTAGGGTTTATCATGTCACTAAGAACATGAGTCTGCAGGTGCCTGTGTTCAACTAGGGTACTTAAGATGCTGTTTGCCCTGGATCCCTTCATCATATGATGTGAGTTGGGAGAATCCGCTCATGTTGATGTTTGTTGGAGAGCGCTCGTTCACGGTCAACTGTGGGGTCAGGAGTTCAAGGTTTTCCACACTGCTTTCTCATATGAAGTGATCGATATCAATCATCAGAGTGGTAGACAGATGATTCTTGTGTGGATTCTGGTTAGGATTGTTTATTCTGTTTCTACTTCGTTGATATTTGTCATTGGGTTTTAAATTCTGTTCATGTATTCGCTTGCCAATACAGCAAGTAATTCCTGTTTCGTCATAAGATTTGACCCAGTCCAGGCACTTGGTCTGGACTCTGAAGTTGGCTAGTAAGATATGGCCCCTTTTATATACGTAATGCAGCGAATTACAAGTGAGACTTGACGGCCACGAGTACGCAATGGATTGACCACATCTTCAAACTCAAAATAATGAATCATTTGACAAGATCATTGGAACCTGACGTAAAATAATGAAGCATTTGACAACAGCTGATGTAGGCTCCTTTTGTACTGAGTTGCTCAACAAGCATTCCATTTCTCCAACATGAGAGTTCTGAATTTTACACATTAAGAATACGACACACTTCATAAGTTCTTCCTCACCACCATTTATCCCAAGGAGGAGAATGAAGACCGAATGGGGTCAATCTGGATTCCGGTCAGGCTTGCAACTCCACAAATTTGATGCTCCACACTTCATAAGTTCTTCCTCACCACCATTTATCCCAAGGAGGAGAATGAAGACCGAATGGGGTCAATCTGGATTCCGGTCAGGCTTGCAACTCCACAAATTTGATGCTCCACAGTTGAAACTTGGTGTAGATTGTATACTTATCTCATATCTCCAAGAAGACCATTCGTGCTTAACCCTTAAACGCCCAAGCAAGCCCGAGGGGCTTGATTCCAACAGAATCTTCATTGTAGCTCTCACTGTACTCAACTTTTCACTTATATTTTGATGTCAAATTGGTCACCGTCTTCTGATTCATTCAAAAAGTGAAATTCTAAAATTCAAATCACAATTTGTATGAATGATTTTGTGCTTTGAAAGGATTGTGGTAGGTAGGTTGGGGTCGTACACAACCTTGTAGGAGGTTGCAAGCTCATCATTGATTGGTCTAGTCATGATGCCCAAGTTCAAAAAGTGCACTATTCATGTTGCCCAAGTCCAAAAGATGCTGAGATCCAATTTCGGGCTGCCCGTTTCAGACCCCAAGAACCTTTAAGGGTTAAGTGGAAGGAGTGGAAGGACCTTTAAGGGTTAACCCTTAAAGGTTCTTGGGGTCCGAAACGGGCAGCCCGAAATTGGATCTCAGCATCTTTTGGACTTGGGCAACATGAATAGTGCACTTTTTGAACTTGGGCAGCATGAATGAACCAATCAATGATGAGTTTGCAACCTCCTACAAGGTTTTGTGCAATCCCAACCTACCTACTACAATCCTTTCAAAGCACATATCACTCATACAAATTGCGATTTGAATTGTAGGATTTCACTTTGTAGATGCATCACAAAAAGGTGACCAGAATGATATAAAAAAATAAGTGAAAATTTGAGAATAAAAAGAGCTACAAGCAAGATTATGTTGGAAAACAGCCCGAGGGGCTGACAGGCGCCTTTAAGGGTTAACGCTCGGGATAAGAAGCCTAGTTCCAACACTTTGTCCTCAAAATTGTCCTCTTTCAATGCAAGCCTAGATTCTACACTTTGCAATACATTTTGAGGATTGCAAATCTAGGATCTCATACTAGCTTGAACATGATTATGTACAGTAGATCTCAAATTGGAAATTCTTCACCATGTGTAAGATCATAATGTTCAAAGAAGGGTTCACTATGGTGGAGGGTTCTTGAACCTCGTTGTATGGGGATACCACGTAGGTTATCACTAATGCACTAGTGGTTAGGTAGGAACTAACATTGTGTCCACTCCGAAAGGAGGTAGTAGTTCCACCATTGGTGTTCCGAGCTCGGTGCATACATCCAAGGATGGTTTCGATCGGACGTTCCATTCAAGCAGGCCTTAAATAGGGTTGAAAATCTTCCTCTTCGTTCTATAGGGCAGTATTTATGATATATGAGGATATAGTGCACTTTTGGGCAGATTTCAACATGCCCTATTACTATTTGCAAACTTTGAGAGTGAATATCTCCAAATTGTATAAGAAATTTGGAGCAAGAATTGTCTTGCTGGAAAGGTTTTGCAAAATTGTACTATGTGCAATAGTATTTGAGCATCACATAGTCTAAATATAGTTAGTAAGAAGCTGACCAAAGTTATAACGACTTGATTTTGGCCTCCTCCAACTTTAAGGGTCAAATTTGGGAGTTATTTACCCTCAAAAGTTCAAAAGTTGGAGTGAGTTAGGGCCTCGGAAACTTTGACCAAAGCAAAGGGAGAGTGCTAAAAAATGGCTTAAATTTCACATTTTCCAATATGTAATGAAGATAACACTGAAAGCAATCTTCATGCATGGGGAAAGTAAGTGGACGGATAATCAAAGTGGATTCATAAACTTTGGACTCTTTTACAATCTCCTATGAATTTTTGAAGGTGGTCTTATAGGTGTTCCTAAATGGTGCCCTACTTTTGCACCCTACAATGTTTGCCAAGATGCTAGAAGCTATTATACATGAAGAAGCTATTATCTACCTCTTGGTGAAGGAGCCTAGTGCTCCATTATTGATACCGCTCCAGTTTTAAGCACTCTCCCTTAGTGTGGAACAAGGGGCTACTTCTTCCTATGGATAGAGTGCACTATTGAAGTTTCCAATTTGGTCTCCCAGGAACAGATTGTCATGTTCCAAAAGCCGTAAGCATACAAGGACGTACATACAACGCACCTTCCCGGACCCTCCATCACCTTCCCGGACCCTCCATCACCTTCCCCGCCGGACCTCCCCCCATCACCTTCCCGGCCGGACCCCCCCCCCATCACCTTCCGGGATCCCTCCACCACCTTCTTTTCCCCCTTCCTCTACTCTTTTGCGACTGGTATTAATAATATTACTCCCTCTGTCCCATTATGATTTTCCGGTAGGTTCTCTCAAATCTACCTCCAAAGGTAGATTTGACAGAACCTACCAGAAAATCATAATGGGACAGAGGGAGTAATAATTTCCAAGGGGCCTCTTATTTTGCATGGGTCAATTTGCCTGCTGGAGCCAGTTACCTCATGTTAGGGGACCACAACATGCAAAGTTGTTGATGATGTCAACCTTGATGGAGTTCTTTTTCAGGAAGCATGAATGCATCAGTTTTGTGATGACCCCATCGTGGCCTGACGTGTCCATCACTTACAGGGGTTGTACTAACCGCGACTCACTCATGTTTTTCTGCATGCTCTACAATCCCGCCAACCTCAATCCGCCTATGCCCAACTTTAACTCTTAACAAATTATAAGGAATTGAATGAATTCGGTTCACTTTAACTCTTATGGACGATGAGCACCTATTTTAACTTTTACATGCAGCTTTGACTAATAAAATCTCACAATCGAGAGATACAAGGCACGTACAAGATTTTAAAATGTAGAAAAGCTACATAAATTTTTCTAGACATTTTTTTGTAAGATAAATCAAAGGGTGTTTGAAAATATGTATATTAGGTATCACTTCTTGTGGAACTTAACTCAAAGAGAGTAGTACATGGTATACATATTGATGCAAGGCACTTTAAATTGAGGAGGTGAATCCATTAGGAGAATCTATGCAGGCAAAAACCTTTCCCTCTAAGTCATTCTTTTGTAGTCCATACTATACTCAACATCCAAATTGACGACTAAACTTGGAGGCACAAGATTTTGGTAGGCTCATAGCTTTAATTAAAAAATCCAATCTCACAACATATATTTCGTTATATTGGGATTATTCAAACTATCAATTCAAAGAGTTGAGCTTGAGTCGAGCTAAACTGTATTTTCCAAAAATCATTGATTATCCCCATTATAACAAAATACATGTTCCACCCATTAGTGGCAATTATAACGTTAGTTCTTCAAATCATCATATTGATTTTGTTCCCATTTTTAAAATGCCATGATGGCTCCATTCGCGTGAGGAAGTAACAAAGTTCGTATTGATTGGCGTAAAGTGGGTTATGCCTGCATGTAAAATTCAGCCATGAAAGACGACTTTTACGCTCGCGATGGTGTGGATAGCCACGGACCAGAAGATGGCCTGAATGGCATACGGCTGAGGCAACAAAAGCTGCATGACTAATTAGTATGTGACATTCTCAAGATTGTGACTCCTTTTTTCGGCTCTAAAGGAGTGGCTGGGTGCCCACTATACAAGTGAACAAGTCGTCTTTTTCTACTACGTTAACAAAAAGAAAAAAAAAAAGAACAACTTCACATGCTAGGCACCCAAAAAACCAACATCCACCTGCATTATTAGAGCATCCTGTAGGGTCGCCGGTCTTTCACCGGGACCCCCTCCAGATCGCTATAACACATGACCCCCTTCAACTTTGTGGTTCTTGCTTTTTTTTATACTTCCATTAAAATGGGCATTCGGAGACATGAACCCTTAGCGATATGTCGCGTAGAAATGCTACATATTCCCGAACTAATTCAATAACTTCTAAAATGAAGATTTATCCAATCGTGAACACCATCCTTGAACTCAAATATACATTGTCATCTTGTATCGAAGAATCGATAGAAGTAGAACTTTGGACAAATCTATGTCGAGGTGTGTGAATTTTTATGCATTCTTGGATGTATGCTGCGAGGTCGTAACACCAACAGTGGGACTACTAATTCCTCTTAGGGTGAACACTATGCTAGTTCCACACATGGTCAAAATAATTCCAACACAATGAGGACAGAACATGCAGCATCAAAATCATTCTGCTGCTAACTTTTTGTGCCAACTAACTTATCTGCATGCAAAGTTGCAGCAAAACATGCCACACCAAAGCATGCAAGTAACTTAAATTATTTACGTGGCTGATGTTTAGAGATGTGGAGAGGAATAAAATGCATGGTCCATTTAAGGCATGTCAACTCTGCCTAGAATAGTTCACCATGAAAATGCATGTTTGACATGACCTAGAATAGTTCACCATGAAAATGCATGTTTGACATGAGTAGTTTCGTGAATAGTTGCAAGTGTAAAACGAGCGTGAACATGACCTTGACCTAGTTTAGCCGTGGGAAAAGGTTCACAAGTTGTGAATTGCCTTATCGGCTTTGCTTTGGTTATATGAAAGTTCAAATTGTTGAACTCACACTTGAACTATTCATTGGTGGAGAGTGCCGCTCAAGGAGTAGTGTAAGAGCATAGCCACTGGCTTTCGGAAACAAGCGAGTTACATGCATGCTTCGAGTATATGAAGGTTCAAATTATTTGAACTCACATATCAACTATTCATTGGAGAGTGCCGCTCAAGGAGTAGTGTAAGAGCGTAGCCATTTGTTCGGGAGACATTGTGCCATTTTCATTACGAACAGGGACTTCGGTCACACGGACCTCTAAAAAGGTCTAGAGTTTTATTTTTATCATATTGTAAGAGCATAGCCACCGACTCTCGGAAACAAGAGAGTTGCATGCAAGTCACTTATAAAGAAGTTCCACTCCTACTTGCGCTTCGCTCGGCGCCCACTCAAAACTACTATGCCCCATGACTATTTCGTGCATTGAACACCTATGGATCTCGCATTTTTGGCTTTCCTGCAACCTCCTTACATTATCAACATTGTGATCTAGTTGCCATGATGATTGGTTGTGAGCAATTGTTCGAGTACTTTGAGGCGGAGATGGGTGGACAGTTGGTCACGGAATATCAAAACGCCACGGAAAACAAAGTCTCCATGGCCATAGGTTTAGTTGATGGGTGTTGATGCTCTAAGATAAACACACCTTGTAATGACCTGCTCCAAATTTTAATTCAACGACAAACTTGTTTATTTCTATTAAGGAATTGAAAATGACAAATACGTTCACTATAAAATTGGGCAGTTATAACTATAAAACCTCTTGAAAAGATATTTCTTTACCCTTTTATTAAAGGCCCTATGTCAAATGAGCCTTTCATTTTAACAAACCCAATTATATTCAATTAACATCTGCAACACTACTCTTTTCCTAAATAGTTAGTCACGGGTTTGTCTACCTCCAAACTTTAAACTTATGCCCAACCAATGATTACCCACAAAAAATCTTCAACTATTCCTTCTTTGACGTATAAAAGCTTGGATTCTTGATATTGATAAGATCAATATCTTACAAATCGGATAATACCAAAAAATTGAAATACCCCCACTTCTTCACTTCTTCAAATGGATTTATCATCAATAAAATGTGGCATTCGAGGAATTGAATGAGTCAATACAGATGGCCATTATACAGGGACATGCTCAGTTAGTTAGACAATCACACAAGTACAATGCAACATACTAAAATAAGGTAGCGACACCCATTCCCGTGGCTTTAAGCTAATTATCATACTTCTGAATGAGGAGTATGAGAAATTATTATACCAGGGGAAAGGCAATTAGATTTTAATCTGAAATGTATCGAAAAAGTCATGTTATTGGAAAATTTGTGTTCGTTCTTGATAATCAAAGTCAAAAATTGATTTGCACATTTTGACTGTGTCTAAATGGCCTTGATTCCGTGACTTGGAGAAGCAAATTCTGCCACTATACCTTTACTGCATTTAGTAATATTTGTTCTCAACAAATGATCAAAGTCACTCAGATTGAGGTGCCCTGTATGCTGACGCAAATGGGTACAGTAACGGGAATGGGTGTCGCTACCTTATTGCGAGCCATAAATTGTCGTATTCGAAAGTTTTTGGTCAATTGTGAGGTTGCTTTTTGCGGGCACCTCCTTTAGCCGCTGTTTGGTGAGTGGCTCATAAGTCTCTTACGCTAGATTACTCAACGAATCCAGGTGCTACATGTCGCCCCTTATTGTCAAATTTTAAAGTGTCCGACAACCTGATCTCATCATAGAATTGTACCGCCTAGAGAAAATATTTGAATTTTTGAATTTTTTAAAAATTCTACAATGCATGTATGCCATCCTGTTGGGTAGACTTTCTGGAGGCTCTGGTAATCATCAAGATGGCTTTGGTACTATGGTGACCTAGAAAGCAAAACAAGTACAAAGGTGTGTAAGAGTGATTTTTGTATTACTAGAATATATATGGCCAAAAACTGCATACTAGGGTATCCAAGCAAGAGGTACATCGTAGTTTCCAACTCCAATTCTTGATGTACTTATGGTATACATTTAGAGGGTGCATATCTTCGTACATTTATCACCTCTGGTTTGGAAATTCACAACTATATCAAGATAGATGCAATTGTAATGGGAGGTCCAAATTCCTACACGATATACTTTGCAAAGCTCCTTGTGCAATTTTTACCCTTATGCGACCTATAAAACCCAAAGAAATTATACTTGATAATTCACACATAGGTATGCTGAAATTCAATTGCAAAGGCCAATCTTCGACAATAAGAATTGCATGTGAAAAATCATTGGATTGAGAATCTGAATGCTAAGATCATGCTTTGAAACCTTATTGATATATTCATAAAATAAAATTTGAAAAAGAAGTAAGATTTCAAATTTTGGTGAATTTTTGAAGTTTCTGCGAACTAATTAATTTTGGGCAATTTTCAAATTATGTTTTCAAACTTTGATCATGAATATCTCCTAAAGTATGAGGAATTTTGAGGCACAAAAGCACTTATCACAAAGCTATGGAAAAACTCTACAACTTCATGCAAGCTAAGTTTGGAGAGCCAAAGCCGAACCGGATATACACTGCCCTCAATCGACTTTGGGGTGAAATTTGAGGTGGAGACCAAATTGAAACCTTAAGTTTTGACAAATCAGAAGTTTTATATGATACTGAAAATGCAAGATATTGAAAATGCAAGATTCATCCAATAGAAAGGAGGAGGTTTTGCTGTACGAGCATATTGAATACAAGATTTTTGGGCCCAATCTTTGAGAAGCAAAAGGCTAAAGGGGCCACACAAACCATGATGTCGGATAACCTCAACTTACACATCTCCTCCGGGTTTCAGGCAGGTTTCAGGGCGGGTATCGATGGTGCGGTGGGGTCCCAGGCTCTAGATCGAAGTTGCCCTGAGTCCTTCGCTGCTCATTCGCTTTCGGCAACTTTTCACGACCCTCCTAGTCAAATATCTCCCTTAAATCCACCTCTTTTCATGTGCTCTTATATCTCTTGTATCCACTGGATATTTGCAATTTTTTTGTAATATCTCGACTATTGTTCACGTTGATGATTTCGAGGTTTTTTTGGGTTCATCAAGATATGTTTTGGAATATTTTCTAGTTGGTTAACGTACTTAATCCATACTTGATGTCATCTTCGTTTCCCTGTAGAGTATAAGTAGAATCATTCTATCAAATATAGCCACTTGGATAGGAATAGTGGCATTTTTGCATAATTACCCCACTTGTGTAAGGTATTGAGATATTCAGTCTTAGTCTCAGTTGGCTTATCGAGAACTGAAATTATACTTACCTTATAAATCAGATTAATTCCGGACTCATTTGACGAAAAGGTGACAATGAACTTTACCTACTCCGCATAGAACCTTAAGACTCTTAAATGTCTCACAAGAGCAAAATACCGCCAGAAAGTGCAGTTCAATACCGAACACAAGCCTAAACATCACTCATTATCATGTACTTGAATATGCAACATCATGTTGTACATGATCGAAGACCGAAGAAGCAGCAATATGGTATAAATGGTGGGTGTGTACAAGAAGATTCCCGGACCGAGATCTCCTGCATGCGCTCAAATGTGCGGCGATCAAAGAGGGCTGCTGCGGAGCGGAGCAGAGCATCGATCCGTGGGAGCATCAACGATCTGCGGGAGGAAGGGAGACGACGACGAAGACTGACTGCAGATTGGAAGTTCAGAGCTAGCAGGCTCAGAGAGACTTCCGTGATCACCACTAGGCCACGAGATTCGTGTCCTCCTTAGAGTGGACCCCCGGCCCCGCTTCTTTCTTCATGGGTCTTTTTCACGTGAATTCCTCACTTCAACACCACTATTACTTACTAATCATCATTTTGTTGTCTGCCCGGACTTGATCGATCCATCCATCGATGGTGGGCCGGCTCGTTTGCAGTACGTTTTTTCCAGCTGTAACGAGTCAAAGAGCGTGTCTGTCTGTCTGCAAACACTAACATATTGCTGGCTAACCACATCGATCCAGTTCCACTTAATTCTGGATCATTCATATCCCTCCTAGCTCACCTGTCGTCGACGCTCTACCTTGCATGGATGCAATCCCGCGCATGCATGATTCTGTGAGCGGGAAGACGATGGCGGCCACAGATTCTTGAGCATATCCATGTGTCGATTGGGGTTTGTGTGTGATGAATATTCGTTCAGACACAAGTTCGAGTAAGTTAGTCTCTTGCAGGTGTAGCTCGCGTTTTCGCTTCGAAGTCTGAAAAGTACCGAACGGAGTTATTTCAGTACGATCGATTTGTGGCAGGAAGCGGTTTTTATTGTGTTTCGAGAGACTGAGGGTGTCGAGAGGAATTCGACTGTCGTTGGTGAGGTTGGTGTGAAGATGTTGTTAGTATAGAAACATTTTTCAGAAAGTGGGCGTAAAGTGGCACTTTTTGGTGAGACAAATGCAGCAAGTTGCGAAACCAATGGTCTCTAAGTTGCTCTATCCACATCTTACGTCTAGCAACTCCTCCGGCTCCATACTGAGACTCTTTAACCAGACCTGGTGTTGCCAGAATCACCCAATTTAGCTCCCGTTTCTTCTCTGAGAATATTAGACTTCTACCGTCAACTTTTGCTGGAGAAAAAGGAAAGGTAGAGTGATGGTCATTTAAAGCGTGTGTTCCAAGGTTGGATTAGTGTGGGGTTTTAGTTGTTGAGTAGGAGGTTCTTGGCTCTACAAGTATCAATGGTGGTAATGGCGTCGTCAGGAGGATTGGCTTCGGAGCTTCAGCTTCCGCCGGGGTTCCGTTTCCATCCCACCGACGAGGAGCTGGTGCTTCATTACTTGTGTCGCAAGGCGGAGTCGCAGGTGTTCGCTATTCCCGTGATCGCCGAAATAGACCTTTACAAGTTTGACCCTTGGGACCTTCCTGGTACGCCACCACCACTCGATTTTTCTATTACGCTCATGCTCAATTTCTAAACAGAAACAGAATCGAAGATATAACGTTATGAAAAATAACGGTCAAACAAACCATGTACAAAACTGTACGATCATGTCATGATCATATTCATAGTGTACCGAGGCTGGGGTCTAGTCTCATACGAAAAATATTTCTGTAGCTTTGGAGTTTTACGATCAATCAGAAGCGACTTGCTGGAGAGATTGAATACTTTCCTCTCTTGTTGGGAAGGTCATCTAGTGCACAGTCTATACGCTATCTGCTTTAAAACGGGTTCAAGGTTCAAGGAAAGTGTACATAGAACGTAACGAATTTCATTGAATATAGGAGCGTGAAATCAACTTCGATTATCTTAAATTGGCAACATTAAACATGTAATTTTGATATGGAGCGACGTGAACGAAGATTGGTTACAGTGTTCCTTGACACATCTCAACTACTCAGACTACTCACTTTCGCCATAAGTTACATACTTACATGATACACCTTTGTACTTATTCTACTCTAAAATTCATAACATCGTGTCATTATTCACCAGGCAACTGTTTAATAAAATTGAGATCAATGATGAACATACACTTTAGTGATGAATGTTACTCATTCTTGAGATATAAAGAAACAAGAGACTGCAAATGTTTGAAAATGTGTTGAGCTTTCAAACAGGAGAGTGAACGAATATACCAAATCTTTCAACATAAAATCACCACGTCAAGAGTCATGTAACATTCTATCATATCAACTAAGTTGGTCAAGGATTCGTGATGAGTCATAACAATGACACATATCCACAGAGAGATACCTCATTATCTAGAAAGGATCTACCTCCAGTAACTATCGTGATGGTAGCATATTTTATGGATACTGAAGTTCGATAGAATGGTGACCTGGGACATGCAGGGAAGGCGATATTCGGAGAGCGAGAGTGGTATTTCTTCAGTCCAAGGGACCGAAAGTACCCCAACGGAGCGCGGCCCAATCGAGCAGCGGCGTCGGGGTACTGGAAGGCCACGGGGACTGACAAGCCCATTCACACCACAGTCGGGGGAGTGCGCAAGATCGGCGTGAAGAAGGCTTTGGTGTTCTACAAGGGCCGCGCTCCCAAAGGCGTGAAAACCAACTGGATCATGCATGAGTATCGCTTGGCCGACGGCGTCTGCGCTGCTGTGCATGCTCACCGCAAAGGCTCCCTCCGCGTACTTCCTCATCCCTCTCAGACGCTTCCATTGTTCTCCTTCAATCATCTGCTAGTGCTGATCTTTTTCTCATTGCATACGATTGTACCGATATCGGATTGTTTTGGTGTTGGTGGTTCAGCTCGATGACTGGGTTCTGTGCCGCATTTACAAGAAGAGTACGAATGCACAGCGGACGGGCAAGGAGCGGGACACTTCTTCATGCGTCGAAGAGGTAAACTGAATCAGCCTTTTTCAACTTATCGACATGATTTTCAGTTTCTGCATTGAAGATACCAAAAGAATGTTGTAGTAAATGATGTTGTATTCGGGTCCTCATGTAGATGTCTCTATCTGTGTTGGTCGAATGTAATGTTGAATATGACTGAGTTTTTATGGTCACTTTCTTTCGATGAATGCCTCGAATTAGTTCTCCATTCTACTCTGAAGCTTCAGCTACTCTTTTTATCCTTCGTAGTCACATGCATCTTCAGTAACTATCATTTGTTTCTCCGATCTTTACTGTTTGGTTACATCACATAACATGATGTTGGATGTGCACATCCAATATTTTCAGGTTGCCTTGGAGCAATTTAAAGCATCCTAGGTCAACCGATTTTGTTACTGATTTGATACATAATTTCTTGTCACGTCAAGCTTCTACCTGAAATGAGATTCAGTTTTGCAAGTTACTAGAAACAGGTGGCGATCTTATTCAGTATTAAGACTTCATAACCTTGCGAATTATTGTGATCTTTTCATGCAAACCTAGACTAGAAGTGTATTTATGTTCCTCCGAAATCTATAGTAGTGAGAGCTTTAGTAAGAAGGCGAGCTTGAGGAAGTGCTTGTAACTTTGTCTTCGAATTTCCTTTTCACACAGTACACATGACTAGTAGTGTAGTGGTCCCTTCTCTCCAGGCAATGTGTCATGATATTCTGCCTGCCACTTTTTGCTGCAAAATGTCGGTCGTTGTCCTTGCATTTTGTGGTCCCAAAGTTGGCCATGGTAGTCACCCACAAACGTATAGGAACTCACTGAAGTTCACCGTCAGTCAGTAGAAGAGAATTTTCTGTCTTGCGTCACGGTCAAGGTGGGCTACATATGTATGGTAAATTTGAAAGAATGCATACTTTTGCTATGGGGAGTGGGGGCCATCGCAAGACTAGGGGACAAGTTTTACATGCACGCAAAGGAAGTACACAATGCTTTGATTGATTTACTCATAGTGAAAAAAAGACCAGTTTGACTGCAATGTCCAAATGTCGAGCTACTTTTCCCCTAGTTGTGATGATTGAAGGAATTTGGTTTTACGTAGTAGGTAGATGTAGCTTTTTGAGGATTGTTTGTGATTGTGGGTGCAGGTGCTAGCTTCATTGCCTGAAATTGACGACCCGAAGCTTGTGCTGCCCCGGCTGGGCTCCATATCAGGCTTACCAGAGCCAGAGCAGCAATTCCTAGAGAGTTTGCTGACCGGGGAGAGAAATTCCGAGAAGGGCAGCCGATCCGTGGAAGTGGAATCGTCACCAGGTGACTTCAAGAGAGGTATTCCCAAGATAACGGAGCTGGGTTTGACGGGCAGCAGTAGCCATAACCTGGGGCCGTTTAGTAAGCTGCCCGCGGGATGGAAGTTTGGACACGGGCAGCACCACGTCTTTGACGGGCAGCAGTTCGACAAGTTCAACAGGCACATGCTGGAGCTTGGGGCTTCCTCACAAAGACCAACTGCTCTCACCCTTCGGCCGGCCCACGTGGACAACGAGCCCCTGCCAGCTCGACAGAATAGGGGTGCACATTTCGCTGAGTTGGCGAAGTCGGACGAGGAGGTCCAAAGCTCGTTACGGTCGGCGCCCATCGGTCAGTACCCATCGGCTCCGGGCAGCAACAATGAAGGTTTGGAGTCAATATTTTCGTTTAACTACGACCAGCCCCGGTCCACCATCAATGCGTTACTTCCCGTGTCCACCTCAGCTGGAAGTCCCAACACTGAGCTGGGCTTTTCTGGTGTACTAAGGGCAGCTTAAAATTTCAATCTCATTTCCGAAATCGGTTTCTTTAGGCAGCCATGCCAAATCGATACCCATTTGTTGGGCAGCATACAAAATCCGGGCAGTTAGTAAATTTTACTGATCCACAGGCTGCCATGACGTGCGCAGGTTGAATGTGCATAGAGCAGATTGGAGAGATCATCGATTGCAATTGCTAGCCATTAGCCTCGTGATTACAATTATATGTAAATGTATATAAAAGTGTAGAAAACGACCTTGAAATCCCAAAACACACATACCGATAGTGAAGAAATATGCAGCCAGGAGATGACTGAGTCACAAACTATGTCGATTCTTTGTAAACATTCCCTGTTATAGATATTTTACTTCTAGGCAGCAAAGTCTTTTAATGAAACATACAACTGCTCTTCAAGAGCAATATTAGTGCAGATTTGAGTTTGTCTGCCACCCTGGAAGACATCAAATGTCCATATTAAGTGCAACCAGATTTGGCTTGTAACTACACTACTGTTTTTATCCAAATTCATTTTCTTTGAGTACCTATGTTGAATGAGAGTGAAATTGCACCCTCACTTTAAACTCGTAGTTGTGTAGAGCGCATGATAGGGATCTAATGCTTCATAGGGGGTACTGGTTGCCTGCACTGTACATATTGACGGCAGGGTCCATTTCTTCTCAACAGAAATGTTTGTGTGGCAATAACTAGAATAAAAATAAGCGAGAAACAGACAGTAACATGACCAACCTGATTTCAGTATATGAAAATCTTCTTCAAGCTCCATGTATTCAACACGCTTGTTATAATTTGCAAATACTAAAAAGCATTTGGAAGCAGATAAGATGTTTGAATTCACATCCCAGTGAGCAAGTGATGTCTACAATGGCTACCTAAGTAGAAACTAAGCTTGAAAGCCCACGAACAGTCCATGCACTTGCTGTAGGTATACAAGCTCTGACTTCCAGGAGCAGGACCTCGGTTTGTATCAACAAGCACTGTAATTGAGCCGTCCGAGAGCTTCCGCTGCTTTAAAATCTGAACAAGCTTGTCTCGGTCCCGTGATGTAGCGCCAAGTCGAAGTGCAAGTGAGTGAAGAAAGCTACAACCTTCGAACCTCGCAATATCCCACTCTGTTTTGTGGACATTATGACAATCTTCAGGTAGCTGCAGACTCGTTTTGAGATTTCCATCGTTCGTGAGCGAGCACTTCGTGCTCAATATTTTCTTCTGAGAGGTTGGTAATGGTTGAAGATATTTTTTTTAATTTGGTGTTATGTTTTGTTAATAGACCACGTACCTTGCTTCGGTCCTTAGTCCTTACTTCTTTCCAGAGCTTGTATGTTTAGTGAAGCTCACTGTCGTACAGAGGGCTTGAACGCTAAGGTAGAGGAACCCATAGTCGATAAGTTAAGGCAATTTGCATAGTAGAAGTTGTATTACTCATGCCTGGGGAGAAATTTTTCTCGTATAAGGAAATAAGGTTTAGGTAGAATGCACATTTTTTCAAATGTTTTTTCTCAAAATTGAAATTACTACAAATTAAAAAGGTGAAAAGTTGATCCGGACTAGTTACCAATATGTAGCTTCACCTATAACCGATAACTATAAGACTAGCTCACAAACACAAAATCACTAATTCCCGTGATGGAAACTAATGTAATTAAGCTAACCACATAACTAATAGTTGATATTGTCGTTCAGTAGAGGTCGGTCATGCTTTAAGCCGAGCACAAGGCTAACAATATCCATGCAGTCCGAAGTTGGAAAACCAACACACCATGGCACCTAATTTTGCTGCTTAATTTATTGTTTTTTTGGCATGGTAGTCATTGCTTACCAATCTTGGGTGCAGCCATTCTAAACTATTGAATACCAGGAAGCCACCATATCGACAACTGGTCAATCAGACCGCGGCAATTGGGGAGTCTACAACTTGGGCATGGGGACCATATCGACTATGGGTTCCTCTACCTTATAGGCTATTAGAAGCTCCGGTCCTTTTCTAAGGGGCCCGAGTGAATGAAGTGTCCGTTCGTAATGTTAATATCCCAATGGCCACCGGATAAGGGGAAATTGGATCTATACTACTTTCCCTCTCCAGAGTGAACACTATAACTGCGCTAGTTTCTAGCGAATTATTAGTGCGTTGATACTTGACATAGTATTCTCCCAAAGGGTTTTGAAGTACCCATCACTAGTGGAGAATTAGGTTTAAACATGTTGAAACAACATTTTGCCAAAAATGTTGTTTCAACCGCCCTCAAAATTGAATGTTGTTTCAACCACTAGTGCCAAACAACACTTGAGGAGTTGAAACAAGGTTCTCCTCATTATGTTGTTTCAACCTAGGCATTTAGTGTAGTTTCAATCTGTACATGTGGGATCAATGCCAAAAATATGCATATTGATGAATAAACATCTTATTTGATGAATAAAACTTTGACAAATCCTGTGCTACTAACAACAAACAACAGTATCAAGATGCCAATTTACCAAGATACCAATTTAGAGCCCACGCACATGCTTACGGTGAACTCCATGTAATTTGAAGTAGAGTCATATGATCAAAAATGGAACAATTTAGGATAATAATGATCATCACTAGATATTGGCATCTACAAATAATTTCCAATATGAGTCTTATGACAGTACCATATGACAATCTTCTTGCAATTGTCCACCATCAAGAGCATCACTCCACAAGTCCAAATCCATCTTTTTTTCCGCTACAGTATCCGCTATTTCTCTAGTCTTCTTTGAGCTAGGATCTTGATGATGCTCTTGATACTAAAAAAATCCACCACATCACGCATAAGTGTGTTAGAAATTGTTAATTGCAAGCAAGGATGCAAAACTTGCAAATGTACAATTCAATAAAACACACAAGAATAAACTACAAAAACAAGGTTGAAGCAAAAGTAATGTAGGAACTCACATATCTCATTTGAACGTGTGCAAAACCACCTCTTCATGCGTGTGTCAATATTTGAACGTGTGCAAAACCACCTCTTCATGCGTGTGTCAATTTTTGAACTTTATCTCTTGTAGCTTTCAACTTTTGAGAATTCTTCAAGAAAGTTGGATTCTTCAGTAATTTCTCTGCTCTGCAGCCTTAAATCTTTCTACAGATAAGCTCAATTTCAAATCTTTTTTGTGTTCAACGGATTTCAATTGTTTCACAACTTTAGCTTTCCATTGCCTCAAAGTTGCCTTAATAGATTGTATAGCTCAACTCCTAATCCAATCACCAGAGAAACATTCCCTCCCTTGATCTATGATCTTGACTGTCAATGGTTTGTTTTCCAACCTTTGAAAACACAATGATACCAGTAGGAATTGTGGCTAGTATTTTTACTGTCAAATAGTGTACCAATTCTTTGCGCCCTTTGCCATTTGGTCTCCCATACTCATCTATTTCTACATCCGTTTTCCCATTAGAATCCCTAATAGGCTTGCTTTCCTTTCTCAATTTCCTCAAATTTTTGGCTCTATCCTTCAAAACTTGTGACTTGTCTCATGTAGTCATGCACTATCACCCCAAAGTTTTCAAATATTAAAAATCATATTTATAACAACTAAATATAAATTAACAAGCATAGCATTCTTAACAAAGCCTCCATAATAGAAATTGGTTCAAGAATATACCTTATTTGCCATGATCTCACTTTTCTCAAGTCTTTCATTGAAAACCTCCAACTCTTCCTCTTCAATGAAATCGATTTTTCCACCTTCATATTTCATGGGTGTCGCCAAGAAAGATTTCTCTTCAAATAAAACACTCTTTTTACTTTGACATTTCCTACAAGGTCGTCAAACCGGGCAGGCACGCTGCTCGCCCGCCCACCTGACTTGCCGGCCCGATTGAGCACTTGCTTGCCTGATAGGGTCAAACGGTTGTTGACTTTTAGTTTAGGTGAAAAAACGACGTTGTGTCGCACTGTCGCTGTGGCAAGGGTTTAGGTGAAAACTAAGCCACTTGGCCGCCACGTACGGGCCGCGTGGAACGCCACACAGGCTTTTTACTTCAAAGTTTGTTATCCACAAAAAATTATTCATCTCCTACAATCAAGGTGGGCAGGCACGGCTGCCTGTTCGAGAAAACTAGTCCGCCCGGTTTACCCGCCCAATCACCTAAATGCGCCTGGTTTAACAACCTTGATTTCATAGGAGAGGCCAACACTGCATCCAAATATAAAGAGTCATTCTAAAGTAAGCATTGACTTAGAGGCTCAAGCGCCTAGTGGATCATGTTATTTGAATTACTTCTCTGAAGAAGAGAAATGATGATAGTTTGGTGGCCATCTGAAATATACCTCATTTGAACATGTAGATCTCAATATAATACATATTTAATTTAAAGATGTAGAAATCTACTGTTATGTGATATTTTCAAATCTTTCTTTTTATAGGATTTTGGAACATCTGAACTTAATTGTTGTATAAATAAGATGTGTTGAAACAACATTTTTATGATGTTGTTAAAACATGTGTTGAAACAACATTGTATACAATGTTGTTTGAACTTCTGTTGAAACAACATATTATTAACAACATAAAAATGTTGTTTGAACCATCCATTGGAGTGGTTCAAACGACGTCAACATGTTGTTTGAAATGTTGTTTCAACCACCTTTTTTCACTTGTACGTACAACAAGGTCTAAGAACATGCTTTAATAATTGAGTGAACTGTAGTGGTCAGCACTATGGCTGCATGGCGAATAAAACCCACAACCTCCTTATTGAAGGCCATTAGCCCCAACCACCAAGCCAAGGCTTGTGGTGCCTTAAGGCTATGAAGACTAAGACGAAATAGCGTTGAAACACTGTGTTGAAACAGTATCCTACGTTAAGATATTGTTTCATCCATAAAAATTTCTATATAGTATTTCAATAGGATTTACACATTATCACAATTAAGATAATTACAACGAAATAAGTATTCGTAGATATTGCTTTCTAATATTACTGTCACGGACATACACAAGAAGTTTCTAGAAGGTTCTTCTAAAATATTCTCTGAAGATTCCCTAAAAGATTCCTCGAAGATTCCTTGAAGATTCCCTGTGTCACGGCCACGTACTAGGTAGACAACTTAGGAAGGTTCTAGAAGGTTCTAGAAGCTTCCGGAAACTTCTGGAAGTTTCTGGAAGTCTCTGGAAATTTTTGGAAGGTCCTTGAAGTTTCCGGAAGGCCCTGGAAGCTTCTGGAAGGTCTTGGAAGTTCTTGGAAGGTCCTAGAAGGTCCTAGGTTGAGGAAGGTTCTGGAGAACCTTCTTCTTAGCTAGTATATATAGGAGTCGAGGCTGAGGGCAACCTCAGTCTCGACAACGCATCTCTTGGAGCTCTAGCTCATCTCTCTTGTTGTTGTTCGTGTACTCTTCTTGTTAATTCAAGCTCCTGTCAGTTCTTGTTAGTTTCCACATATTCTTATCATCTGTTTCCGTGTCCCTGACAATTACACTGATTCAAAGAATTGAGATAAAAAGTACATATCATAATATGAAAAAAATTCAAATTTAGGAAAATGTAGAAACGTTTTAGAATAATAACCAAAAAATCTGACAACGTAACCTAATGCTTCTCAAGATACAATGTCTCGGTGACCATTTTGAGATCAATACTAAATTATACGTTAATATCTACTATTTATACTCAAGATGTTCCAATAAAATTATCTAAAAGAATAGTATGTAGTAGAGACATCAATATGTTGAACTCTCTGTGCAGACAAACAATTAACACCATTAAATTTTGTTTATAATATAAATAATTCAACAACAATAAATAAATACATTTCCCTACAGATGCTTGCACAGCCTTTCTACGTCATTTTCTACCAACAAGAGCAACAACAATAAGCTAACAAGAAAAATTAATGTAACTTATATTAATAGTGAATGTTCAAAATAAAACATATAGAAATGACAAAAATCCAATGAAAAATAGTTAGTTTGATTGATAGTAAGAATATGATAAGTCAATCATTCGATATATATTTTTTATTCCGCTGCACACCTGACAAACTCTTCCACTTTAAGATCAATAATATTATTGTTGTCATGCTTTTGATGCTGGAAGCAATCGCAAACATTTTCAATAATTTTGTAACAATTAATTACCTGCTATAAAAGATAAACATCAACAAATACTTACATATTTGTGTCGAATTTGAACTGCGCCATCATATCTTGCGTGGGCTCGAAATTTTACATGTTACACCTATTCTTTCTAATGTCTTGCGCATTGTGAGATATTTCTCACTCTCGTCATTCTCGTCTCCTTATACTAGTCTTTTTCTATTCTTGACATTTTATTTTCTGAAATTTTCATTATGTTTGTTTTTTTGTTACTCAAAGTAACATGCAACTTTTCAAACGCCTAAGCGCTTAACGAACCATCAAAAACAAAATTTTCGTGCACACTCAACTATCAACTCTAAAGTTTCTAAAGCAATAGATTTTAAGTGACCTAAAAGATACAGTTCTCAAATTTTTGAAGAAAAAACATTTAACAGCTCTTCATAACCTTCTTTATTTGTCAGTTCAAATATTATGAATTCCACCACTCATTTTCGCTCCAAATTTTTTATTGATTTACTTGATTTCGAAGATCGGTAATTTCTTTGCTCTCTTTTTTAACAACACATGCTTGTATACTAAACTGGGTAATGAATCAAATTTTGTAAGTAAAAGACAATTACTAATTTAGTATAATGAAATTATTCATTTATTTAAATGTCATATTCGAATCAATTAAGAAAATTGCATATGACTTATGTATATATTTTCAAAAATAATCTAAAATACAATCAAATGTATGTAGTATACAACAATCATTAACCGATTCAACAAACAAACGTGAGTTTGTTTGTGAAAAAAGCTTCGTTACTCGATAGGAGTGGATTCAACACACTTTGAAATGTGTGGATTTGATACTCTCCATTACGTGTGTCGATTCAAAGGCTTCATCAGGATATCATCATCATTCATAATAAACGTTACCAATCTTGAAATTTGTTTTTCATCCAATTCTCTCTATTGAATTCCATATGAATACCAAAAATATTCATATTACTTTAACAAACTATCAACATTTTTGATCATATATTGTGACATCTAAAGTTTTTAAAATTTAATGATAGTCATCCAAAAGATCATTTATAAATCATTAATTTAAAATGTAATTAATTAGATATAATACTCAAATACATTCTTTTTCATAAAAAATAATTCAATCACAAAAAAAATAAAAAATTATAAATAAAAAATATAAAGAAATTTACAAACGATTAAACCTTTCACGTCTTATTCTTATAAAGAAAAATTAATTATAATTTTTCATACACCTTAACTTTCAAAATAATTATAATATATTTTAATAATTTTTGTGCATTTGAATTTGTATCTTTTCATGCACCCATGCAACTAAATCACTATGCAATTTAAATCTCACCTAAATAACTACTGTTATATTACAGCCAAACTCTTCTTTCAAAATTTATATATATATATATATATATATATATATATATATATATATATATATATATATATATATATATATATATATATATATATATATATATATATATATATATTTTTTTAATGATTTATAAAAGATCTCAAATTTTTAAAAGAGAACTACACTCAGCCTTAAAGCAACGTTTTCATGTGCACAAGCATTTCAGACATAACCGCTTCGAAATACACTTCAATGTCTAAGAACGTTCCATAAGCGATTGAAAATTTTCCTATATAAATTTTACTTCTTAAATATAATTGTATTCAAAATTTGAGACACCAAAGATGTTATTCAATTGTTATTATAACATAACACATTATCTGTCATGAACAAGCCTGAGAGATTTCAATATCAAGTGTGCCACAAGTCCATCTATAGCTTAAAAGCGATAAAGTTTATTTACTCATCTTAATGATAATTTTTTTTCAAACAACCATGCGATTTGCCATAAGCTCCTATAAATTAGATTTTACAATCTTCTCCGGCTTTAGTAAGCTCATCATCACGTAAAAGATACTTTTCATCTTCAATAATGACACTTTCCAAAACAATTGGGTTTTCATCACCTTCCTCAATCATCTTCTCATAATGTTGTTCATCTTCATTAATCATAAAATCGTTGTCAACATGCTGATTATTTACTTCAATAGTAGGATCAATAGAAGATTTTGATATCTTTTTCAACATCATCCATATTTTGTCTCAACGGGAATGTGGGGCCTTACTTGTGTAAATCCAAACCATTTGCACATTATAAATGTTATCTTCAAGTGTATAAAATCAATTTTAAGAATTTCTTCGATATAATTATGACCATGATTTTTAGTATCAGTTGTCTTTAATTTAAGTAGTTGCTCGCTAAAGTAAAGTCCATTGTATAATATAGCAGAAATCGATTATTCATTGGCTATAGCATGAATTTCATCTGGAACATCTTTTCTTATTTGTGTTTTATCCTTAGTTTGTGAAGAAAGCCACTCTAAGAATTAAGCTCTTGCAAGTCAAGCAGATATTGGAGCCTTTGTTTTTTTGTTTACTTAATTTTAGACTAATCTGTTTTGTATCTAGCACGAGCATCTTATATATTTTTGGTATGCTCCTCATATTTCAGTATGTTATGAATAACCTACATACAAATTGCACACACGTTTACATTTTGTTTTTTTGAAATTTAAGATTAAAAAATGAAAAGAAAGTAAATAGATTGATGTTTAGTTACCATTATTTTAAATAAATGCAATAATTTAAAAATTACTTTATTACTCCAACCTTATCACTACCGTAGCCTACTAGCAGCTTCGACCATGCTCCGTCGAATATTTAATTATTTTGAAAAAGTGATGTTCGACACCTCCAAAATGATTTTTTTTAAAATCGATTTTTTTGGAAAATAAATATTCATAAGTTCAATTTTCATCCAGAATACTGTTCATTTTTCATGGGCGCTTTGTACAGTATGCATTAAAGACTGGTGGCTGCTCCTTCATTTAAAGACGGGTGGCTGCTCCTTTATTTTGAATATTTCGGAATTCTTATATTGTAATATCTCTTTGTTTCGGCAACCTGCAAGTGTAATTTCCAAAAAAATTCGACTTCTGTTTTTCTAATTATTTATGAACGAAGCTGCTAGTAGGCTACGGTATACTACTTGTATATCTATTAATGGACTAATGTTGACTCAAGGAAGAAATCATTCACAATAACGTAATAGTAATAGAAGGTAATATAATTTTCAAGTTTATTTAAAAGAATAAAACTTATTATATATATAAATATGTTAGTAATAAAGAATGTGGTAATTAAATAAAATAGGGTTATAATTAATCAATAGGAATAAAAGAATATAACTTTTGTAACGAAAGGCTACAAATATTTGGTTTTAAAAAAATGCTATCAATAGTTGAGAGCAAACTATGACGTCAACTTGACATATATTGTAAATTAAAATAAATGAAGATTAGAAAATTAGCACAAACTTAAAATTTAGATAAGTTTGGAAACATCACTAATGCGAAGCTAATTAAAGAACACTATAATTGGTATGAATTGCAACCCTAAGGCTTTAAGTGCCAGATATGCAATTATATTTGAAAAAGTCACAAAATTTTGTAGCAGCCACATTACTTGGTAGGTCCTCTAGCTATAATTGCATACCTAGCACTTGAAGCTTTAAGTTTTAAGGTTTTAGTTCCTCCACATTACTTTCTTGTTCCTCTAGCCATAAGTTTTAAGCTTTAAAGATAATTGAACGACATTACTTTGTGGCTCCTCTAGCCATAAGCTATAAGCTTTAAGGTTATAGTTCATACAAGTCGTAGTCATTCTCTGGATAAGATCTGTTTGTTGGCATTGCACAAATTATCTATACCTAAATTGATTTTTCACTTATTGTCATACATGTCTGCTATAAAATTTTCATCTTCTTTCTGCTCAAGCTTTGCATGCCCTTCATTCCATGTTCCATATAATGAAATGCTAGCAATAACTTACATATTTTAATCATTGCAATATACATACACCTTCCAACATTTATTTTATTTTACTTTAAATCTATATGTGGAGAGTTTCCTTGAATTGATATTTGATAGTACATGTTAAGAATAAAACTATCTTAGACTATCTTGGACTATCTTGTGTCAAGAATAGTTTGAGAAGATATGTTCTTTTGTGCCACATGGAAAGTGGTCATTTGCCAACTTGTCGGGGGGGATTTCTAACTGAAAATACTTTCATAATCTCATTGTTGAGGCCTTGTTGCAGCCGTGTGTCAAGTCTTCATTTGCCACTTATAAAGACCTTCTCAAACCAAGAATTGATTTTTGCACGTAAATTAAAATGTTACTCACAAAAGTCTCTTTGTAACGGAATTTTTCATTCAAACTACAAACAAAAAAAGCTGGTAAATTTTTTAAATATTTGTATGATTTTTTGAAAATATTAATGATGCAAAGGAGGTAGCAATACGAGCATTGATTCCAACATTAACAGCTGCAAAATTGGAATTCAAAGATATCGTTCTTGAAGCTAAAAGCTAAAAGTTACACATCAACAGAACCATCTCTGAACAAAAATTTGTTCCAACATTTTTTACCTTTCATCTAATTTCTTCTAATTAACGTATACAAAAAATCCTTCAAAGTCTTTTTGAAATCATGATGAGGCTAGGAAAAAGAGTGACTAAAGCTCTTGGGCACTTTATTTAATCAAAAGCTTATGACTTTTACACAACTGCTTGAGCCTTGTAAACTTGAAAATTTCTGGAACCATTTGCTATTGCAAGTCCAAAACCTTCAAGAAGAATTTAAACGTCCTCGAGACATGACGAGAAAAACGTAGGAAGCCTCTTGGATTGGGATATCATAACGTATTAGTACTAAATAAAACTACAAATTTTCATCATTTTCACTTTGGTGCAAAAATTCTACCAACAAACCCATTGCAATCAAAAAATTACAAACTAGAAAACTCTTTACCTTCATTTCAGTATTAGCCTTGCACTCAAATAATTACAGAATTTAATTCATTGGCCTATAAAGTAGCTTTGCTATGCTGAAATTGCCAAAAAAGTTACAAAATTAATGACAATTAGTCCAAAACTAGGCCCTTTGCACCCAAACTTTTGCCTTATTCTCAGAACATCTTCCATCCAGTTAAGGTTTCTATCACTGAAACAAGACTCTAATTGGAATCCATTCTAAGAGATAAATTTGCAATCTAACGGTGGATGTGGGAGATATACTCCTTAAATATCATTCGATTCTCTAATTTTTTCAATGTAGAAGCATCATTACAAATCCAATACCAAATTTAAATGGATAAAAAATCTCCCAAATAGAAAATTGTTGGATAAAATTATACTTATGTAAAAAAAACTCATCAAATACCACCATTTTGGATGAAGAAGCTTTGACTTTTCAACATTTCTACCCTTCATCCAAAATGTATAAAATCAACATTGGGGACGCATGGGACGTATAGGGGATAATATACTCTAAACAATGGTCAAATCCATAATGTTGAGGCGATTCATGGATTCATAGTCCAACAAGAAAGTCATTAACTGATCTATTGGATCTCATGTCAGTGCAACTACAGCTACAAGAGATAGTTCCCAATAACTCACATAAACCCTTTGATAACTTGAGGAAATTGTTGAGAAGGAGAAAGGAAATTGTTGAGAAGGAGAAGGAAGAGAGAACACAGAAAATGAGCAGGAAGAAATCAGAATGAGCAAAGAGTGCCATTCCTCCATGTTCATATATCGAATAAATACAACAGATAACCCCAAGTTAACTACAATGAGGTAATAAATATGCTATCAAGAGGACCAGAAAAGTACATACTCCTAAGTTCTAGATAAGGTTCTAGAGAGTGATGATAATATCTTGCTAGAAATCACCAAAACTTTTGTACTTTTCTTCCTTGGGAGTTGAGTTTGAAGGATACTCGTGGATTTCAATATTGCTTACTGTAGCATTGTTTAAAATTTTACTCCATTTCCCCATGCACACTATTCTCTCATATGCAGTAATCAAGAAATACATTCATACATTCCTCCCACAACAGGGACGAAGCTAACAGAGTGACTATACACAGATACACAAAAGGATGACAACCCAGTAGTTACCCTCGAAAATCCAACCCTCAAGCCAAAGTCTGCAAATCGTAATGCGCAATATACTCAAAAGGTGATATTTCCCTCGGACCGCCGAGGTTCAAGAAATTTTCATATACTTTCCGCCCCATAACAGGGACAGAGCCAATACAATATGATCAAAAGTTTGATAACTTCATCAATGAAGACACACTTCCTCAAAAACTTGAAGTGAATCAGAAACAAGTCGGAATGTCTTCAGACACCCTTCTTTTGTAAAGTATTCTCTACAGAACTCTCAATTTACAGCTGCCGATACGCGATGGATAGGAATGATACTTCGCAATGATGCACTGCAAACAAGCATTGATAGCTTGATGTATCATATCCATCCATCGAAAGAATATGAGCAATTGCCCTCGTGATTCAATCAAAACTGGAAAACCTCCATCACGATGAAGAGAGTTCGAAAGAATTATTCTAAATCTATCTATCTACCAATAATCCGAATGAGATGTTTTCCATCGTCTTGCTTCTGCAATCCACACCACCGGAGAAATGATTCCAGCAATGTTTCCTGTCAGAACTTTCCGATGAACTATGGCTCATTGAGATCAACCTGAGTTAGATCGTGAACAGATTGTACAGACTGTCCAGGTTGATGTTTTCGTATGGGCCTGAAGTTGAACGACAATCCTTGTAATCAGGATAGTCTGCAGCATCAGAATTGTTGAACTCTGCAGCTTTCAGCAACTCCTCCAACGGCGGCAACTCCATGATGCATTTCATCTCATTCTCGTCCCACGCAAGAGCAACATCCTCTAGAGAACAGAACGGAGAACTCTCTGCCGTGAACTCGTCATTCTCTGGCGCCTCTTCAATCTTTTTGGAAATCCCGTTCGCGCTCGAACTCTCCTCCGCGGCAACGCGAAAATTAGCCTCCGTCTCCATCGTGCTCAATTGCGCCTTAAGGGATTGCGCAACAGATTGCGTAGGGAAAGACAAAGGCGTACACGGCTCCGAAGCGGCAGCGGCTGCAGCTGCGGCAGTCTGTACGTCTTTAGGTGAACTACAGCGAGGAAGCGCCTTCGCGGGAGAGTCCGGGAAATTCAAAGAGGCATTGGGCCCCCGGAGACAAACCACGGCTGCATCGTACGCCCTGGCTGCCATCTCTGCAGTTGGAAACGACCCTAGCCATATCCGCGACCTCTTGTTCGGCTCTCTAATTTCAGACACCCATTTCCCCCATTGTCGCATGCGCACACCTCTGTACTTCGGACTCGTAGGACCCTCCTCCTTCTTGACAGCAAACTGATTACCCTTCTTGTTCACTCCTAACAGATGACGCGCACCGGCTGCTCTTAAATCAGAGGGCGGTCTCTGGCTGCTGTTCTTCTCTACCATGTTCAGCGCAATCGCAACACTCCCAATCTCAATCTTGCCTTGACCTCCCTCAATCGAACTGATCTCAATCTCAACCTTACTCAATCTCAACTTCAAAGATCAAGTTTCTTCCTCTCCAACCTTCAACCTCAATCACAAAACTGCGTCGGAGTCTCGAATTTCTTTGCTTCTGACCTTCAATCTCGATCTATTTCTATTGCAATGATAGTCTCTCTTCTTTGTCGAGAGCGAAAGACACTTTTAATGAGTTCATGGAGATCGGGGCACAGATATTATAGGAGGCCAAAGGTGAACGCGTGAGCGCCACGTACAATGCTGGATGAGGTACACATCCCGTTTCCTTGAAGCTCTGGTGTGAACGCAAAAGTGACCTTAACACGTCTGTTTCGGGGGCCAGAACATTCCAGATTGTTCTAGAGTGATGCCCAAGGATCATTCCAGATGTACCGAGAAGGAACATGGAGCGCGTGAGCTGGTAGATACTGGAGCAGACGCGCGTAGCGTAGATTTGATCGCCAGGTCGAAGGATCAACCCTTGTGGTGCCGCGTGGGCGGACAGCGTAAGGAGGAATAATGGACGTGGCCAGGTGCAAAGTGCAATATCCATTGGCGGCAGCCACCCGCCACGGCTCGTGGTGACTCAAGGATTGATTGGGTTGTTTAATGGAATGGGGATTGCTATATGCAGTAAATCCCATATGTGGCTATTCGTGCCAGTGCATGCGACAGATTTTTGTTCCGTAGCCTTGCCGACTCACCCCTCCTGTCTGTGGTTGTTCAGGAATTTGTGGGGAGTGTCTAAATATCCTCTACGAGCGTGGCTTGGATGCCAGGCTCGGGTGGGGGTGGGGAGGGTGGGGTAAAATCTGCCCCTATTTTTTAATTTGTTTAGGCCCCATTTGAACACAAAGGGGGCTTCCGAGGGTAATTTGGGGCCCCAGGCCCCAAATTTTGCAAAAAAAAATTCAAAAAATGGCCCCAAATGGGGGAAACGGGAAGGGCCAGAAAATTGATCCCCACCGAGCCTGGCATCCGAGCCACGCTCGTAGGGGAGAAATAAAGAGACCCGAATTTGTGGAGATAGTTGTCGATTGTTTATGTTAACACCTAGTGTTGATTTTTTTCATGTTTATTTTAAGCAGCTTAACCAAACCACAATGTGTACACCAACTACAGTACGTCCTGGCGATATATTCGTTACTCTAGGTGAAGTTTCACGAGGCACGTATTGAGCGGATTTGGGTTTGGTCAGCCTCTGACTTACTATTTTAAGTTCGCATGAAGTTGAAACCTTTAGAAGGTTGTAGGGTTTTTTCTGTACCTTTCCGAAGAGTCATCTCGTGTTCCAAAATTATTTGTATTCTAGAAGATATTTGCAGTCAAAGTTTGGAAATACTTTTTGAAATCTGCCCAAATTGCAGTATATGCTTATTTATTCTCAAAATCTGCCCAAAATTGATTAAAACGTAGAAACTTTAAAAATTCACTAGATTCACAGGATTTTTATTACTTTTTTTTTCAATTTTTCCTTCTTATGAATGTAGAGAAGGTAAGAAGGGGTGATCTTACTCTTTAGACTTTCAATCCAATAGATTTTTACATGCCTTTTTAATTGTTGAAAATGGGACTTTGTATTTGAATTTTCAACATACCTCCAAGTGGAAAATCAAGCATTTCTTTGGGTTTTACATGTTGCATGAGGGTAAAATTTGCACATACATGTTCTTAAACTTACTTAGGAAGAAAAATATGAAGAGCCTCAATTCAAATTACTTTGAAAATGGGTTTTGTTGGCCCTCAAAACATTGCTTTTCCTTTTCACAATAATTGAAAAAAACTTTTTTTCCAACTTTGAAAGCTATTATCTCACGAACGGAGAGGGATTTAAGGCTTAAATTTGGTATCCATAATCTCGTACAAGTTCAGTACAAGATTATACAGTTACATACTTTAAATGTTTCTCTAGAATGAAGAATTTCACCTTGCATTGGAAAAAGGCACTATCGAGGGTAAAGCATGCAAAAAGTGCCTTGAAACTTTAGGGGTTAAGGAACAGAGGAAGCATTAGGTATGTAAAACTGAAGCACCTCCTTTAAAGCCCCGCCCTAGTCCAGCTTTGTCAGACAAGGGTGAGGACGCTCTTGTACCACCATTTTCTTGTACCACTATTTTCTGCAGTATAGGTCTTCCTTTATTTGTGTGTAAAATATAGAAAATCGAAGCTTTTGACTTGGCTTGGAAACTTGTAAAAGAGAGTGACGCACACCGGCAAGTTTTAGGATTGTAGTTGAATAACTTCCTACGGAGAGTATTGTTTTGATGTGTGTGAGTATACATATAGACCTCTTTTGTTAACCTCTAAAGTTTCAAAGTCTCAATTTGAGAAGTACAATGTTTGTATTGCGGTAAAAAAATTCCAATTTCAAAGGAAAACTGACTCAATGCTCTTTAAATTCTTCTTCCTACGTAAGTCGAGAACATGATGACATAATTTTTACCCCATATAACCTGAAAAGTCTAAAGAAATGCTTAACTTTTCACATAGAAGTAAGTCAGAAGTCTTATACAACAAATGTTCTTTTCAATATAAGAATGGTCCCATGTACTCAGTTTCTATTATTTGAAGTTAAACAGTTAAGGTAAAGGGACCCATTCCCGACCGGGGACCCATTCCCGACCGGGGACCCATAACCGATCATGCCCAATTCCTAGATTTTGAAAGAACAGATATACCTCATTTGTATATTTGAGCATATGATTGACTTTAGGTTCCAAGCAACTTTTCACTTTAAATAATTATTATAACTATTTGAATAATGCGAATAAAATCACGAAACTTTTTGCATTCAATAAGAACCTTATGTTTGCACACATGAAAAATTCTATAAAAAATATATACCTTAATATCATATGCTAAAATTCTTAAGTGGTTGGTTATAGGTGCCTCTACGTTACACTTATTGCATGCCCCCATCCGCTTATCCCCTCCACACTTGCTCGAATTCATTAACGACAGCGATTATGTTGCGCACGGAAAAGCTCTTCTTCGATATCGCAATGATTCGTCTCACTTCGGTTTTAGGTTGTTTTAAGTGTTTATTTTTATTTTTTTTATTGTTATTAGAATCGTTGAAGATGATCCATCAACTGCAATTGATGAGGAAATTGGCGGCGATGTTCATTGCAAGTTGCATGGCCATCACAAATACTCAAAGGACGGAATCTATTACAACGAGTATGTTACTTATGAGACAGGTTCAATGACTGGACACACCAATTTTAACCTTGATCGCTGGATAATTGTATTACAATCTGATCGTTGGACAGCTTTCTGCTTGCATACTCCATCACTGCACCATGCCAATAGATTAAGCGTCTACAAGAAACTACAGACCTTACAGAACCTGTGATGACAATGACCTTACAGTTTCAGCGACCTTGACATCATAAGCTCGGCATCTACATTTGATGTCCTTTCCGGACACGAGCATGCGGTGAGCCTTATTGTGAGACTGGAATTGAAAACACTGGAACTGGAACCAGTTTTGAGGCCGGTCATTACCTGAGGAGAGAATGCCGCTTGTTTAGTCCAATTTCGGAGTTGGATTGATAGGTTCCGATGAGGGCAGTCCAAAAAATAGGTATGGCTAAATATTAATGTACCCTTCGCACGGTATCCTTTGGTAAACAAGGATAGAATAGTTCCCTCTGTGCTGAGCATCCGACTTCGATGTTCCTAGAGAGCAAGTGCACTGAACCTTACACACAGCCATAGAAAATGGACACTGCAATACGCATGGGGCAATCATACTCTCCTCATCATTTGCTAACTCTCACTTCCGCGTCTCACCCTGCACATTCCTTTGCCTTCAACATTTCCAGTGAGTGCACTGCACTCTCCAAAAGCCAAACTGATTTAGCATGCTCTTGATGATAGTATAGAATCTACAATCACAATGACTTCAGAGAGTTTGTGAAATACATCATCGATTCTGCGTCGGTTTCTTAAGCATGAGTGAAATACAGTTCTGATTCAAAATAGGTATCATGGGGAGCACATTCAAGAAACTGTTGCAGACTAGTTTTAGATATGGTAGGGGCCGCGCAAACGCGAGCCCCTGCTGGCACAAATTATGACGTGTATGCCTCCCACAGGAAGATACTACACTCTCCCGACCCGTGGTGCAATGGCTAGGTTCGTGAAAGCCTTCCAGATCACGGATCGACCCCGCCCAGGTAAGTGATGCGACCAGCGCACTCCGGGTTATTTGAATGTCTGAGACAATCCATCATCTACCAATGAATGTGGGACTTACAGCGGTGGCAAATAGGGAGACGCATTGTATTGAGAGAGACGTTGTGAGCTCTTTGCGTGGCAATTGTCAACGAGGGTAGTTGCCGAAGCCTACACAGTGACATTATTACACGGCGTTCTCTCCGACCAAGCGCCTACCTTTGGACGCACTGTGATCTGAGGAGTTTTCTTTTCAAACCTCAGGGCCTCCAGTAGAACTTACATGATTATTCAAAAATCTGGTTGCAGATTCCATCGTGCTTTCTTCACTGACGCGATTACGATCACATCGCAGAGTATTCTCGACCGTTCCAGATTCAAGTTTGGATTGATGGGCGCCGTAAGGAGCAGTCCAAAAACAAGGTATGCCGGTAGGTGCACCCAGCGCACGGTATTCTTCAGTAAAAGGCGAAAGAATAGTTCGCTCACAGGTGCTGAGTATCTGACTGCGTAAGTAGACGGTAGAAGCGCGGTGGAGTTAAATACATCTGGAGCGACTGGAATCAGCAATGCGCATTGGGCAAATGTAGCACTCGGGCTCGTTAAACCTCTCCTGGATTTCCGGTGTATATAGCCTTCTCTCAATGTCGACTTAAACAATCTATCACCATCAACGTGCAATGCCGTTACCATTCCAATGGAAGTAGCATCCGGTCCCACTGATTCCCTGGCTCTCTTCTCAAGACCTTGCAGGATCCCTGGTGGCAATGGCACAGTGATGTCCTCTTCAATCATGCATCAATGGGCAGAAATGCAGATAGAAATTAATTAATTTAGATTGGTTTTTCGACCTGCCCTGGACACTCGGGTTCTGGGTGATTCTTAGACTTTGCGATTTTAGCTTTGAGTTGAGTGAGGGCCGCGCGCACGCGAGCCCCCGCTGCCACACATTATGACGTATATGCCTCCAGTAAGAAGATACTGCACTCACCCGGCCTGTGTTGCAATGGAACAGGTTTGTGTAGTACATCCATCTTCTTGATCACGGATCGACCCCCCCCCCCCCAGATAAGTGACGAGAGCATCGCAGTTCAGTTCATTTGGATGCTTGAAACAACCCATGATCCACCCAAAGTTATGGAACATGATGGAGTCTCGTTGTTCTATCCAGTTGCATCGTGGTTTGTACAGAGATTTCAATTCCTATGAACTCTGCTAAAGAGAGCGAATATAGCGGCAACGTCCTTTTAACTAATTCCTGTTCTGCACATCGATTTCTCTGCCCATTATGTCGCTGTTGTTGGTTACCGAGGCTTCGATGCGAAGTAGATGTTGTTGGCGATCAAGCAAGGACTCACATAACAGATGTGTTTGCATTGAGAATTGCGGCTTAAGTACATTGCAGGGTGAGGCCGTTGGCTAATCCTGGCTGCACTCTTGCTAATCTCGACTGCTGATGAAGCAGTCTCTACAGGAGCCCTATGGGCCAGCTGCTACAGGAACTCTATAGGCTGTCGACAGGTGAACAGTCTCCAACACCTCCCCTCGCTCTTGTGACTCCGGAACTTTGAGCGAATCGTGGCAGAAGTAGTTCACGAGTATGTCGGCAATGCAGGAGCGATTGATGGAGGCTATACGCAGCCTCGTAATTGATCTTCCGCTTGGGCAGACTCTGTTATTAGGGTTTTGGCTCTTCAAATTGATAGTAAAGAAATTGCTAGGAGCTATTGCTTCCATTCTATGGCAGGTGATACTAGCGGTTACAATTCAGAGAGCTCCTGAGAGTGCTCTCGAGTCTAATTCTTGTTCTAATGGCGATGAGCCTGAGGAGAATCAAGAAATTTCGGTGGGTAACCTAATACCTTATTTTCAAGACAGGTTTGTGGCAGACGAGCTCTAGCCCTTGTTTTCTCGCTCGCCTTCGACGCTCTTTCATCTCCAAGGTGTGAGCAGGCATTGGAAGCACCTGGTTGACTCGTCGGTGGAGTGGAGGGCCGTGAATAGCATCCTCAGCCTTGAAGATTCGCCCCGATTAGGAGCTTCCGAAACTGGTGATATGCTGGTGACTCAAACGCTGGGTGTAGAGATAGACAATTGGTTAGTGATCCTCGGGTTAGAGTATAGCGTTGCTATTCCCTCTCAGTATGAAGAGGTTCTCTGTGCTTGTAATTACCCCTATCAATCAGAGTTGTGAATTTGCTCCCATCAGACTCTTCTTTGCCGATGTTCACCAGCCCTAACTTGCTCCTGTTTCTTTCAAATGCCACTCTTCCTAGAGATTTAGTAAAGATGTCTGCGATTTGTTCACCGGTTGGGACAAATTGCAAACTTATCTCTCCACATGATACTTTCTCCCGAATGAAGTGGTGTCTAACTTGAACATGCTTGGTTCTTCCGTGGTGAACAGGATTATGGGCCAAGTTCAAGCTCCCTTGATTGTCACCGTGAATGAGTGTTGGATGTTTTGAGTCTTGAATCTTTAATTCTCCAAGTAGTCGCCTGAGCCAGATGGCTTCTTTCGCTCCTTCTGTGAGTGACATATATTCTGCTTCAGTGATGAAAGCACAATCGTGGGTTGTTTCCTGGAATTCCAGGTAATAGGTGTGCCGCCAAGAAGAAACACGAAGCCAGTTGTGGATCTTCTGTCAGAGAGATCGCCGGCCCAACCCGCATCAGTATAACCTTGCAGGTAATCATCCTCCCCACGCTTGAATAACATTGCAGAATCAAGAGTGCCACGCAAGTAGCGATACACGTGCTTCACGGCTTGAAGGTGCGGTTCTTGTGGCTGATGCATAAAGCGGCTGATGGTACTCACGACAAAGGATATATGTGGTCTTGTGTGAGTTAGAAACACTAACTTGCCCACCATCTGCTGGTAGAGTGCAGGGGAGCCTGCATATCGGGCTGGAGCGTAGCTTTCTCGGCCATTGGAGTTTTAACTGGCCTGCAATCGGAGAAGCCAAACTCGGACAGGATGTCTCTGGTATACTGTCTCTGCGTCATTAGGATGCCGGAGGAGTCAAACAGGAATTCAATTCCCAGAGAGTAGGCGAGTAAGCCTAAGTCACTGATCTCAAACTCCTGTTGAATTGCTTGGCGGATGTGAGCAATGTGGGTGTTGTTGTTGCCTGTGATGTAAAGGTCATCGACATAGAGCAAGAGAAGAGTGAACAAACCTCCTGAATCAAGGAAGTAGAGGTTGCAATCCGCTGCTGACTTCCGAAGCCCTTCTCGTTGCAGATAGCTGTCAACTGTAGAGTTCCATGCGCGTGGAGCCTGTTTGAGTCCATAGAGTGCACGCTTCAGACGGCAGGCGTGTCTAGGAGGAACAGAACTCTCAAATCCTGGAGGAGGTGTGACATAGAGCTCTTCTTCAATTTGTCCATTAAAGAAGGCAGTCTTGACGTCCATGTGGTAAACTTTCCATCCCCGATGTCCTGCAATTGCAATTACACTCCTTAGATTGTTCCATTTGATCACGGGAGCGAAGGTTTCGGTGTAGTCAACTCCAGGTTTTTGCTGGAACCTTTTAGCGACTAATCGAGCCTTTAGTTTGGCTGTAGAACCATCAGCATTCACCTTCACTTTGTATACCCATTTAGTTGTGATGGCTTTCCTCCCAGATGGCAAGGGGACTATCGTCCATGTATCATTTTTGTGTATTGATGTGATCTCATCTTCCATGGCTAAGCGCCATCCAGGGTGTTCCAGAGCTGCTGTGATGTTGCCTGGGAGCGAAGGTGACGAAGGTGAGTCGAGAACATGAAGCTGATAATCACGCAGATGGGAGGGAATCTTCCGAAGGCAACCACTGCGAGTGGTGCTGTAGACTGGGCCATCATGATTCGAGAAGCCAGTGGCACTTGACTCAGCTACAGGGTCATTCAACCGCCTTTGATAGGTGAACAGTGGGCGGCTTGCCAGGTGTGAAGTATCCGGAGCTATGTCGATGTCGACCACCAGTTTTGGAGAGGGAGTGTGAGCCCTAATCCCGGTTGCCCGGTTTTAAGGTCACAAGTTGGGTCGAGATGGTGGGGTGCAACCTAAGTAGTAGCCTTCCAAGCAACGGACTCCAATTTCATTCAATCAATCAAGCAATCAATTTCATTCAATCAATCAAGCAATCAATTTCATTCAATCAAGCAAAAGAGCACCATTCATGCAATGAACTCACCACAATCATCACCACATCAAACAAAGCAACCACACATGTTTTTGGGCAATTAAGTTGCCATTTCCAAGATAATGTTATGTCTAGTATCTAAGATACTACAAATCTACATTGCATAGAAGAAAACACACAAGGAAAAAATATAACAAGGAAGGAGGAGCATCTCCCTCCTTAAAAGCGCTGTCGTCACCAGTAGGGTCTCCTTGGTAGAATAGTGATTTCTCCCTCGTCCTTGCTCCAATGAGAGTGAGCTTGGTCTCGTTGGAAAGGAGACTCGACAACGCTTCTGGATCTCTAAGTCACGCCTCCCAATTCTTTGTCAATCGTGAGATCTCGTCCTTCAAAGTCGGCCCTCCAACTCTGCCGTCGCCGAGGGGTTTCCTTGGTAGAATCGCGATTTCCCCCTCGTCCTTGCTTCAATGAGAGCGCGCCTAGTCTTGTTGGAAAGGAGACTCAACGACGCTTCCAGATCTCTAAGTCACGCCTCCCAATTCTTTGTAAATCGTGAGATCTCGTCTTTCAAAGTCGGCCCTCCAACTCTGCCGTCGCCAGTAGGGTCTCCTTGGTAGAATCACGATTTCTCCCTCGTCCTTGCTTCAATGAGGGCGCGCCTAGTCTTGTTGGAAAGGAGACTCGACGACGCTTCCAGATCTCTAAGTCACGCCTCCCAATTCTTTGTAAATCGTGAGATCTTGTCCTTCAAAGTCGACTCTCCAACTGCTGCCTTCCTACCTTGTCACAACTCACGCCAAATCTCTCAAATCTTCAACAACAACATTCCAACAACAATCAATCACCAAACTAAACCTAGATTGAACATTTTTTCTCTACACCTCCTTCCTCACTTTCTTCCTCTCTCACCCACACACACCTGCACTCCTCCTCTAACCGTTCACATAGGTGATGGAAACCTCTAAAAGCCTTCATTCATCGCAGCGATGATTTTTCATCCGTTAGTTTCCATCCATCCAAATTCCCTTCTAGCCCCTTTTCACACTCCTAACTCCCTAGAACCTAAACCACGCCAATTACTACTCCTACAAGTCTAGATTAGCAAGATAGACTCTAGGAGATCCACTACCACCGCATTTGAATAGGTCCAAATACCAAGCCTCACAAATACATAAAACTTGTGGATAACCGAATATGGAATAAGAGAAATTGGAATTTACCCAACTCTCCTAAACACCCCCAATTCTATCTATGAATTATTAACTACTTCAATTATTCAAGACCTAAAGAAATACACAAGAATCCCAAAACACTCTAATCCCAACTAACATATGTTGGGTTTTAGACTAAATGGGTAATACGCATGTTTAATCACTACATAATATGTATATTTGGTCAAAACCTTGCGATAAGGTTTTTCCCGCGAAGTGACCATCTCGAGGTTCACAGGTGTCGCCATCTCATGCGTTTTCCCAAAATGCAACGGACTCGGGTCTCGGTTCAGAGGCAAATGCTCCCATTGGGCTCGCACGGTCACATGCGCAGATGGTCTTACACCGCTTCGGCATTTGTGCGGCCCGGAAAAGCGCCCATCTAATGTCGCGAGTTGGGCGGTGTTGTTTGGACGGACATCCCTTACTTCAAATGGGCCTAGCCATATGGCATCAAATTTGCCCGGAAATTCCATCCTTGTGGCATCTTGGAGCATAACTAAGTCTCCCGAGCTAAAACCCGCTTCTTATGAAGCATTGTCCAGCCAACTTGCGGCGCCGAGCCATTGTCCCGATATGTTGAGCGCTAAGGCGCCGGGTCTCGCTCAACCCTTCAAGCGTGAGGACTCGATCGTGGATAGAGTCCGAAATGGGAGTCTAGCCTCGATTGCTATGCGCGAGGAGGGGATCTCGATTTCGATGGGTAAAACCGCCTCTATCCCATAAACTAGGCAAACGGGGTTTCTTTGTGGTGACCTTGAACGTGGTCCTATATGCCCACAAAGCGGCATTGAGTTTGGTATCCCAATCCCGTTTGTTGTCACGGATAGTCTTCAAAATCCTCACGATGGTTTGATTACATCGTTCGGCTTTGGCCGTTGGTTTGAGGATGGTAAGGGGTGGTTTTACGGTGATCAATCCGTAAGTCGTGGTGAGTTCTCAATGAGGTCGTTGAGAAATGGGTGCCCTGATCGCTAACCAAAACCCGTGGCACCCCAAAACGAGAAAAACATTCTCAAACAAAAAGAGTGCCGTGGTTTTCTTATTTGCCACTTTGACCGCCTTGCTCTACCCATTTGGTCAAATAATCGATCATGAGAATGATGTACGCCATTTGGCGTGATGACGTGGGGCGCCGGGCCCACGTAGTCTATTCCCCACTTCTCAAAAGGAAGCGAGGGTAGCGAGGGTATTAAAGGGAACGCCATGTGGAGGTCGTTCCGAAGAAAACCCGTTGGCATGCGTCGCACACTTGGGTGGCGTGCCGTGGGCGTCGGCGAACATGGTGGGCCAAAAGTACCCGGCTCTAAGGATTTTTGGCGGTGAGACGGCCCGAAAAATGCCCGCCGCGCACGTCATCGTGGCATGCCGCAATTATGCGTGATGCCTCGGGCTCACTAACACACCGGCGTAGGACCCGTCAATGCCCCGCCGACAAACGGTTTTGCTATAATAGCATAGTGGCGGCTATTGACACGGATCTTGCGCCGCTCATTGGCATCTAGGTGATCGGGAAGTTTTTGCGTCTTTCAAACTCCGCAATATAGGTGTCGCACGTGGGTGTCACCGTGATGGATAAAAGGTTGGCGTCGGAAGTTCATCCTCGATGTCAACCATGCCCATTGCTTCGACAACCGTGAGAGGTGGTCCGCTTGAAGATGCAAGCGGCCGGGTTTGTATTCCACGGTATAATCTAGCTCCTCTGGGAAAAACCCATCGTGCCACCCGACCGCTAAGTCGGGTTTTGTTAACCCATGTAGCGTAACGCTAAATGATCAACAAAAAACACCACGGGATTCATGAGTAAAGTAATGCCTAAATTTTTGGCACTAAACACCATGGCCAAACATTCCCTTTCCGTGGTGGAATAATTCCTTTCCGCGGTTTAATTGGCGGCTAGCAAAAATGCCACGGGCGGTCCGTGTGGTTGACACAATGTAGAACCCACGGCTACCGCCGATGCATCACAATACACATGAAATGGGATGTCCCAATTGGGGTCTGAGGCATGGATAGATAGAGGTCAACTTGGTCTTGAGGGCATCAAAACCCTCTTGACACTCCCGGGTCCACTCAAATTTGACCTCCTTCCTTGTGAGGTTGGTCAAGGGTATCGCGGCCGTGGCATAATCGGCCATGATGTCCCGATACACCACCTAAAAATGGCCAAGAAAGACGTTATGCGCCTTTGACCGGTTGGGGTTCAAGGTTGAGAATTACTTCAACCTTTTCGGGTCCGGTTCCTTGCCGGCCTTGGAAACCACGTAGCCCAACAATACCCCTTTTGTACCCCTAGGTACACCTTGGCGGGATTTAAGGAGAGGCGGTTTCGACGGCACCGCACAAAACACTCACGCAACATTGCGTAATGTTCCAATGCACTTGTTTGGGTGCTAAAATCGTCAATGAAAACCGACATAGACTTATGGAGGAGATCAAAAAGATGGACGTCGTGACTCTTTGGAATGCCGGTGTGCGTTGCACAACCCGGCGCGCATGACCACATAGATGAACGCCCCCACGGAGTTGTGAAAGCGGTTTTGTGATAATCATCGGGATGGATGGATACTTGGTTATATCCCGAGTATCCATCTAGGAAGGTGTAGAGCTTCATGCCCCGCCACCTCATTCAAGATTTGGTTCACAAATGGAAGGGAAAGTGATCCTTTTGGGTGGCTTTGTTTAAACGACGATAGTCGATGCACACCCTTAACTTCCCATTTTTCTTCTTCACAAGCACCATAGGGGACACCCAATCCGTGATTTCCACCGGTTTAATGAATCCCGCCTCTAAGAGCTTTTCCAACTCGGCCACCACCAGTTGGAGGCGGGGGTTCATTCGGCGTTCTTTTTGCCGAATCGGTATGGATCCCGGAAGTAGGGGAATGTGTGTTGGGCAATCTCGGTGGGATGCCCTTGAGGTCTTTTTAAGACCAAGCAAAAATATGCCGGAATTCGGCGACAAGACCTTTCAACCGCTCAATTTCTTCCGGGATAATTGAGCCCCATTTTGATGGGGCGGAGGCTCTTCGCCTTTTAGAGACACGTCCACATCTACGCAATCGTTGATTGGGACCGTGACCGGGTTGGTGGGGCCGTGATACCAATCACTTGGCACCGCGAGGTAAATAGGTAAATCGAACCCACCTCCAAGTTAGTGGAGGTTTTGCGGAAAATGAAGGGGAGGAGGGAGGATTTCTTCCTCTTCCATTAGCCCTTCAAAACCGAGGCTTTGGGTTCCGTCTATCTCGAGGTTGTAAACCACTTCATAATCAACCTCATCAACCAAGGTTGTGACCGGGGTATAGGTTTACCGATTCTTCCAAAACTCTCGTGGTAGTGATGACGTTCACCGATTGTAACATAGGGGTTTCAGGTCCTCGGGATGATTCCGAAGCCATGTGGCAAATTCACCGTCATCCTCCCAATCATAAAGTCCCGCCCAGGTTTAAATCGGGCTAAATCGATGGGATTGATTAAAGGGACCAACGCGGGGTGTATAAGGTCCACGTGTTTACCATCGGTGGATGGCATGGTTTTAGGCACTTCTCCAAGTGTTCCTAAGGAGGTGGGTACCGCGCACCATGGTCACCATTGATCGGTTTCCGTGGACCAAATTGTAACGTTGATTGATTGATGGACCAACGCTCATCGGCGTTGGCCCTTCTCAACCAATCCCTCCCTAAAAGGATGGGATAAGCGGCCTTGCTAGCCTCAAGCTTCAATACATGGAAAGTCAATGGATAGACTTCCTCCCGCCTTCCATGTGGCGATTGGCGATTTCGCCAAGTGGAGTAATTGGACGTTGGTCCGCCACCTTGACAATGTAAGGGGAAGGGCGGTAATATCTAAGCCTAGCTTAGCCATCGTGATGGAGGACATGACGTTGATGCCACTCTGGTTGTCAACAACGGCGCGCCGGATGATTCTATCCAAAATAGAGACATCAATCTCGGGCGCACCGTCATCTACCAACGGGCTAGTGTACATTTTAGCGGCCATTACCACCTTCCGAGATCTCCGGGGCATTGTCGCCCCTTCTTTGAACTCTTTCTCAATGAGGGGCTACCTGGATAAGTTGGGCTATGGATATATTAGCCCTAATGGTGCAAAGATCCGTCCAAAGGTCATAATCCGCCGCCGGGTTGAACACCCGGTACCCGAGCAGCCAGCCCTGGGGATCCCGGTGTCCGGACTCCGCCGTGTCTACAAACCGATAGAGTCCTCTACCTCATCATCAAGAGGTTCTAATTGGATACCCTCCATTGAGGTTGGTCCAGGGTGGGTCGGGAAAACTCATGCAATTGACTCCTCAAAAACTCCTTCACGGCCGGGATATCCGGTTCCTCTTCCCGAGTCTACTATCCTCTCGGGATAGTGTATCAAGAGGTGGATTATTGGCCCGTTGTTGCCGCCATCGTGACACGCCACATGGTGTTCAACCGGTTCCCCACTACCATAGCAACCACGGTGTTCACCTCCTCCATGTATGATTAAATGCATACTTTGATGTATAGGGGTTGGCCCGCGTTTGGGTGACGTGGTCGAAGACCACCGGGAGGTACAACGCTATTCCGGACGTCTTGGGAGACCATTGGGTTGGCGTATACACGGCGTTGGAGCGCTACTAGGGGACGGTTGCATCCCCATGTAATATTGGACCGGGATTACTTGGTCCCGCACTTGACTTTGGTCCGACGGTGGTGGAACATAACTAGTAGGAGCCATTGGATACCATGGAGTCGGGTATGTTTGTAAAAGGTACACTTGTCTTAGAACTATCATAGAAGAAGCCTTGGGTGGGGTTGAGGAGCTTGAAGCCCCGAGCGGTTTCCGGCTTTGCTTTTTTGGCGGAAACACCGCTCGGTGGGGTGGTTGTCCCCACAATTGTCACACACCACGCCGTCTCCACCAACACTTTCCCGACCAATGGGGTGAAATCGCCCACATGTAGGGCGCGGTGTCCCTTTTGGTAATGGTGGATTAACCCCGGTTGGTTTTGGCGGTGTAGGCCGGCTATGTGGTGGGGCATACGGGCTTGGATTAGGTGGACTTGGGCAAAATCGGGAGTATGACCAAATTGCCGGCAATTTGTGCGACCAAAGTTAGACGGGTGTCTTCCGGTCTCACTTACAGGTGGTGGTGCATTCATGCTTTTAGCATTAATGGCCATGGTCAATTGGTCCCTAGAGACTTGATGGTGTTCATCATATCCACCTTAAGATCATCATTGGCCTTTTAAAACCGTTCATCTAATTCCGCCAACCGGTCCACCTTAGGAGGTTCCGGTTGAGGTGTGCCATTGAAGTTGAGGAGCGGTGGCCTTGAATCAAGGGGTTGGGTTGAACATAACCGGGGGTATATGGTGCCATAGGCCTAGATGGCTCCCGGTTTTGACCCTCCTCTCGAGGAGGTTCGTAGTGAGTGGGGATAAATGAAGGAACCGGGGCACACGATCGGGCCCACATCCGGTTATTCTCCTTCTCGATATCTCCACTGACGACGAGCGTGATTTGGGCATCACCCACCGTTCGGGCATGGAGTTCAACACATCCCGGATTGTGGATTGTTTGTTGAATCGCTTGGATGAAGTAATACCGATGGTGTCGTCGGTCAGTGGTTGCCCACGAACTTGTTACCACCGTATTAAACCGGCGTATATACTCCGCGATACCTCGGTGGGCCCCCTGCGCTTATCTCCGTGAGGGCCACCACCAAGCATTTTGTTGCCTGTCCCGGGCCTAAATTGCTTTAAAAGCCGTTTGTATGGTCGGCCAATCCACAAACGTTCGGGCGTGTGGCGGTACCACTCATATGCCGCTCACTCTAAGGTAGTGGAAAACCACACCAACCAATAGTCTTCTTCGGGAATGGCATTGGTCACGAGGTTTTTCATATACCTCTCAATATGATTGGAGGGTCCTCGTGAGCCATCCCGGAGAACTTCGAAGGTGCGTGTGCATGCGCATGCGCTAACCCCACGGGCATCACTATTGGAAGCCTCGTGGGGCCATCATTGCATCCGCCGGGTCGTGGCAACCGTGTGATCGCGCCCGGGTTGAATGGTTGCGCCCGTGAGAATAGGACCAACCGACCACCGAATCGGGGTTTTCTACCTCTGGGCCCCCCTTCCAATTCCTTAGGTTGAACTCCTACTAATCGACTAAATCTACCTTGCGTCACTTGTGTGATGGTAATTCACTTGACGACCTTCCCGATCGGAGTGTTACCATTGGCAATTCTTTCCTTTGGTCGTCATTGAATATCGACTACCGGAGAAATTAGCGCCGATGTCACCCTATCAATGGGAAATTCACCTAGGTAGATGGGAACTTGGGGGATAAACCACACTACTAACTAGTAGGTGGAAAATCCGATCCTTGTTGAACTTAAACCAATCGATCGGTTCCCCTTAATGGCCGCGAAGACAACTCTAAGTGTAACTCACTAACTCGCTTAGGTAAATGAGATGACACGATAAAGGTAACCGGTAATGGGCGTGGTAAAAATGACAAATGATAATCCTCGACCTTTCTAAGAGCGCCCAAATAAGAAGGAAGAGATCGGCAACAGACTCTCTCCGGCTATGGGCGGATCTCCCTAGGTCACCGTGCACGTCTTGCCGAAGCGGGGAAGGCCGGGCCTTTAGCCCACGGTCTTGCTCAAATTTGGTAGAAGACGGAGAGGAAAGGTGATCGCTGATACGGGTTGTGCGCACCGGCACCACGTCGCTTAAGCCACACACCCTTTTCCTTCCACTCACACTCCTCCCACGGGCGAGAGTGAAGGTAACGGATAAAATTGGTTAAATCGCGCTAACGTCCCAAGACCTCCTCGGTCCCACACTTCCCAAGTCCCCTAAATTCCTTAACCCCTAGTCTAGTTGTTATGAATTAGGAGGCCTAAAAACCCCGCAAGCTTACTTTTTGGCTAGATTCGACCTAAATCAAGAACCGGGACCTCTAAGGACTTAAAAAGACCAAGGAAAAACAAGGCAGATACAAGCGACTTCAATTTAGGCTTGCAATTTTAACACGAGTTTTTTACTACAATTGTAAACGAATGGTCCTCCGCCCCTTACCGTGATGGTGCACGTCTCGGGAGTGGTAACCACTCGCAACCCCCGTCTGGCTTCGAATGGGCGGCATCACCCGGTCCACTCCCACTTTCCGACGCTCCGACCCACGAGAGGTTTACAAGAATTTTAAATGGTTAAGTTTAAAACACCAAGGTTGGACCACAAAACCTCGATGGACGGGTGAAGAAAACCGCATGGGGTCAACCCGCAAAAACAAACTCTCAAAACCGTTGGGGCATCACCGCCAACGGTCTCGATTTCAAACGATGAAAATGGTCCCGGTGATTAACCCGACCTCACCACATACGAAAAACCTATAAAATAAAGAACTACACACAAGTCAAGTCACCCAACAACGCGAACTTACACTTTCGTTTGAAAATCGCAAACTAAACACAAGTAGCTTTTTTACCCAAGCTGTAGAAAAAAAACTACTCGCGCCTACGAAGCAGCTAAACCGCCCCATCCTACAAGTAGAGCGATGTGTTAAAAACACACCCGGCCACACATGTGAGAAGGCAGATTACTATTATTAATGAATCGCCTTACCTCTCTCAATAGACTACAAAAAGACAAAGGAAAGACTCCTCGACACCCCACTCGCTGCCAGAATACGCGCCAACCCAAAACTTCCCACCACAAAAAAATAAATAAACGGTTCCCAACAAAGACTGATGGCCTTACTAAACGGGCCAACACTCCCACCTCGTCCCGGATCACCGGCTCACTAAGCTTACAATCCCCCCCGAAAAAAAAAAAACACAAAAAGCGAATAACAAGGTTTACAAAAGCCCTCCTTCTTGGCTACACAAACAACCCACGGTTAATTGATGCTCGCGAGACAATCGCACCTCCACTCAAGTTTTAAGCCGGTTTTAATAAAAACCATGGTTTCGCCCTCCAATTCTTCCAACTTCTACAGATTACTATATTTAGAATCTCCCCTTCATGCCCCACTTCAAAATTTAAAACAAAACCAATTCAATCAATCCAAAGACACTTACAACAACCCAAAACTCCTATCCAAGCAAAGTAGCTTTAACTAATATAACTCAAAACTAAGATCAATTAACAACACACTTAAAAACGAACTCCTTCTCCTTCAACTACAGATTACTATAAATAGACCGCCCCAAGAAATAGACTCTACACAATCCACTCAACTTACTTGAATCAAAACGCAATGAAAGATCAAAGCTCCACCAAGAATAGACAAATGAACCAAGACCTTTAAATCAAAACAATTTTAAATCAAAAGAAAATTAAATCAAAGAAAAGATAATCAAAACTTAAGGAGTAGAACAATGCTTCTTCTTGCAGTTCTCCAAGCTTCCTTCCCCTTCACAACACACAAGCGCCACAAGCAAGGTTAACCACAAAACATCCACTTACAAAGTGATCAATTCAATTCAAGTCAATCTAACTCAACTTAATTCAATTCCACAAGACAAGCCCCATGTTTTCAATTAAAACTTCAAGGATCAATTAGAAATTTCCAAGTTGAACAACCAATCAAAATTCACGCCTAATTCAAGATTAATTCAAAGCAAAGATTCTCAAACAAACCACTCAATCAATTCAAACATAATAAAACCCAAAGAAAAAACCAACCAACGAAGAATCAAAGCTTCAATTCTCACAAACACAATCAATCCATCCAAAAAGAAAAGGCCAAAAAGCAATTAAGCTCAATCCCTAAATCACAAAACCTACTATTTATAGTAGTTCTGTCCCTTTTCTTTCAAATCAATACCTATAAAAGAGACAAAAAATCAAACAAAAATTAGAAAGAAAAGATCCACCTCCCGGCAGAGACGCACCACCATGCGAGCCCTAATCCCGGTGGGCCAGCTTTAAAGTCGCCACAAGTCGGTGAGATGGTGGGGTGAACCTAAGTAGTAGCCTTCCAAGAACGGACTCCAATTTCATTCAATCAATCAAGAATCAATTTCATTCAATCAATCAAGAATCAATTTCATTCAATCAAGAAAAGAAAGACCATTCACGAAACGAACTCACCACAATCATCACCACATCAAACAAAGAACCACACATGTTTTTGGCAATTAAGTTGCCATTTCCAAGATAATGTTATGTCTAGTATCTAAGATACTACAAATCTACATTGCATAGAAGAAAACACACAAGGAAAAAATATAACAAGGAAGGAGGAGCAGATCTCCTCCTTAAAAGTCACTGTCGTCACCGCAGGGTCTCCTTGGTAGAATAGTGATTTCTCCCTCGTCCTTGCTCCCAATGAGAGTGAGCTTGGTCTCGTTGGAAAGGAGACTCGACAACGCTTCTGGATCTCTAAGTCACGCCTCCCAATTCTTTGTCAATCGTGAGATCTCGTCCTTCAAAGTCGGCCCTCCAACTCTGCCGTCGCCAGTAGGGTTTCCTTGGTAGAATCGCGATTTCCCCCTCGTCCTTGCTTCAATGAGAGCGCGCCTAGTCTTGTTGGAAAGGAGACTCAACGACGCTTCCAGATCTCTAAGTCACGCCTCCCAATTCTTTGTAAATCGTGAGATCTCGTCTTTCAAAGTCGGCCCTCCAACTCTGCCGTCGCCAGTAGGGTCTCCTTGGTAGAATCACGATTTCTCCCTCGTCCTTGCTTCAATGAGGGCGCGCCTAGTCTTGTTGGAAAGGAGACTCGACGACGCTTCCAGATCTCTAAGTCACGCCTCCCAATTCTTTGTAAATCGTGAGATCTTGTCCTTCAAAGTCGACTCTCCAACTGCGCCTTCCTACTACTCACAACTCACGCCAAATCTCTCAAATCTTCAACAACAACATTCCAACAACAATCAATCACCAAACTAAACCTAGATTGAACATTTTTCTCTACACCTCCTTCCTCACTTTCTTCCTCTCTCACCCACACACACCTAGACTCCTCCTCTAACCGTTGCTGTAGGTGATGGAAACCTCTAAAAGCTTTCATTCATCGCAGGATGATTTTTCATCCGTTAGTTTCCATCCATCCAGCCCTTCTAGCCCCTTTTCACACTCCTAACTCCCTAACCTAAAAACCATGCCAATTACTACTCCTACAAGTCTAGATTAGCAAGATGGGACTCTCTGGAGATCCACTACCACCGCATTTGAATAGGTCAAATACTGCCCTCACAAATACATAAAACTTAGGATAACCGAATACGGAATAAGAGAAATTGGAATTTACCCAACTCTCCTAAACACCCCCAATTCTATCTATGAATTATTAACTACTTCAATTATTCAAGACCTAAAGAAATACACAAGAATCCCAAAACACTCTAATCCCAACTAACATATGTTGGGTTTTTAGACTAAATGGGTAATACGCATGTTTAATCACTACATAATATGTATATTTGGTCAAAACCTTGCGATAAGGTTTTTCATGAAGTGAACCATCTCGAGGTTCGCGAGGTCAGTGACATAACCGGAGCGGCGGTGGGTAGTGAGAACGCCGAGCCGGGAGCACCAGTGCAGTGGAAGCACCACCGAAGCACCACTCGTTGTAAGCACCATAGGAATAGTAGCGTCGTTGGGCGCCACCCGTCATTCCACTGTCGGCACCAGGGAGCCCACCATGTGACTCAGGGAGCCCACCAGTGCTAGTGCTCGCCAAGTGTGAGAAATTGGGAGGCCGGTCGACGCTTGGTAGGCCCGGTATTTGTGTGCGCGGGAGAGTTGCATGCGGTGGGAGCAAGGCTAGTGGGTGCATCAGGTAAGGGTCGGGAGTTTGATCTACTTGACCAGTTGCTGGAGGTTCGATACGGTGGACCTGTGAGGAATACTCATTGCCAGGGACGGAGCTGCTGGGAGTGCTCGGCTCGGAAGCTGTCGTGAAGCTGGTGCTGTCGAGGCACTACTAGGTTTCAACACTGTAAACTACGGGAGTATCGTAGCTAATTACACTAGACTGACTAAAAATGCGTCCCCAAAAATTGTAACTTTTAGTGCAGGTATACGTAGTTTTAAATTTTTCGTCGACGGGGTGTAGATTCCGTTACGGCATTCAGCTATCGTGGGAACTGCTCGTTCCCAAGCGTTCGGGGTTCCCATCCAGTCAGAGTACATGTAAGGGGGGCCCACCAATGGTAGATATTAGTGAAAATATTTACATCTACCTAGAAGAAGGTCATTATGAAGGCTGGTTAAAAGTAAACACAATAGTTACTTACAGGCGTGGTGAAAGAAGGTTTTACATCGGTAATCGATTGCAATTACTGGAAAATTCTTGATCCCGGATAAATTGACCTAGTGGATGCCGGAGAATTACGGGGATGTTATAAATTCTTTTTTTAGATTTACTTGTTGCCGATTGGTCCATCTCGACGGTGTCAGTTTCATGGATTTCGTAGTTCAAGAAGGGCTCAGATTTTGAGACGTGCAGATACTTGAGTGGCTGAAATGCTAGTGAAATACAAAATTTGTATTGCCAATCGAATGGGTTTGTTTCAGTCCTCAGTAAATAATGCGTTATCAATTAGCATGAGCCAGTAGTTCTACTATATCACTCGCATACCTACGGTACTTGTGATATACGAAAGAATGAGTTAAGAACGAGCACACACATTCCAAATCTTGCAAACAAGTAGTGTTTGAAAAGTACTATAGCGTGAGCACTGCGAGATACGTTAATAATAGTGAAAAACTCGCAATTACCGCATACTACCGCCAATGTCTATGAACCTGCTAGTAAGTTCTGTATATTCACAACATGTACAGAATGGTATACAACTCGTACGATGTTGCATATGGAATCTGAGAAATGTTCTCTACCAGAGTTAGTCACGATCGTCCGCACTAACATCATTTGATGAAGACTGTGGCTCTTCTCTCTGAGTATCTTCCTCCTGGTCCGATCCGCAGCCCTTTAACAACATCATGAATTTGGAATTCCGTGCCTAAGTGCTGGATTGTCTTTCTGTACATAGTTGCGGACCATCGACGACCCGATTTCCGACATTGCGCCATATTTCAAAACCGTGGTCTCCCTATACGACACAGAAGCTTGTGAATACCCTTTTTCTAAACATGAATCGAAAAATGCTCTCTACACAGACACAACACATTTCAAGGCAATGCCAGTTTCTGTAAACTGCGAGATGTGAGTGCCATCAACATTTATGAGATTTCTGAAGCGCATGAGGTACTTCGTATGGTCCCCCAGCGTTTCAGTGCATGAAGAAGAAGTATAGCACGCAATGTCACTTCTGCATTGTGTAGTCTAATTTGGCACACAAGTATCTAAAGAATTTGATGCAGAACAGAAACGAGTAAACTGTGAATGCGTTTGAACCAAAAAGTCCTATCCAGTTGGTCTCAGAAGCTAACCTTGAACTGCAGCTTCTTACGTTGACGGTACAGTTTCCAGCAATCCTACTGCTCGCTTTTCAGACCTCTTTGCCGTACCTGAAATCGAAGTCATGCGCCGTTTTCTTCATTGAAACTGCCATCACCATCGAGAGGTTGTATAGCCACCCAACAACTTCCCTTGCTGACAAAACATCTACGCAGAATTGCAAATTGACGAAAGGCACCATAATTACGGAGTAATTACCCCAAATTATTGTTTTCTGTTTACGACATCCTTTGTAGCATGACCTCCATTGGAGGATGCACCTTGCAGATTACGTATCTCCCAGCCTTTTCGGCAACTTCACGAGGTTACATTCACGCTAACTCGCCACATCTCATCTGTTGCGCCTTTGTTGCCGACAAACATGCCCTTCCAGTGGATATCGCTGCCACCATAGCTGAAATATTCAGACTTTCAGCCCGCGGGTCCTCAATATTCGCGCCCTTCCTGTACAGGACAATATACACGTTAAATATTTCCCACACCTTATTCGATACTGCCAGAAGTTACTTTCTCGTTTACATCCTCCTACCCGACTCGAGGCATGATCCGCCTGATCCGCCGGAGTGCAATCGGAGTCACCCCATAAGACGGAATCATACGTTCACCATAAACCGTAGCCGCGGGATTAAATTGATAATTTGGGACTTATGAAATAAAAACCAATTCCAATGTAAGTATGAATTCGAGTAACTGGTTTCAGTAAAAGTAGAAAGAATCACCATAGACTATGTCCATACGTACGGAACAGATTTGCAACCTCGTTTTTATCTCGTAACTGTTATTCCATTTCGGTACAAAAGTGGTGAAAAATTAATGTAAAACTTGTGCGACAGTAAATCTAAGTTCACTATAAAACTTCATGGTTTACGTGTTTCCATATGTCCTCTTCATAAGTGAATTTCAATCAACCAAGAACAACTCCAAACCCAAGATTATCATTTACCTATCCCAACTAATATTCAATTTTTTAGTTAAAATACTAACTTACCATGAAATCCACACACTCAATGACCTTTTACTTTTACGTCTTCTAAAAATTCGGCCTGAAATTGACCATCACACGTGATTTCCATTCGAGTAGGTATATAACATAGAGATAACTCAATCTACCTAGGTAGACTATGCCTAAAATAGCACCAAGTCAGTTTGAACCCCTCCTCTTCGTTCGACACGCGTAGTTACATTACCTGACAGGATTTACGCAACACTAATATTACCGTGTACAAAGGACATCGCGTTCTAGGGAACTTCGCGTACCCCGAAAACAGAGTTGTTCCCATAGAATGTAGTGCGATCGTACCTCCGGAGACAGGGAATTTGACATCTTACGGAACGTAGTCTCAAATTTCCGTAACGTAGCGAAAACCAAAAACGTAGCGGAAAAAACGTAGCTACCAGGGCAGTATTCTAGTAGTGAGGGGTCCGACACTCTCAGCCGTGGGTAGTGGCCAAGCTGCAGACTGGTTGTGCCGATAAGGGAAGGTCTGTTCGTCGAAGACAACATCTTTTGAGATCAAGATTTTCTTCGAAGTTTTGTGGTAGTTCCTGAACCCCCTGGAAGTAGAATCATAGCCAAGAGAAATACATTCTGTTGAGCGAGATGCCGACTTGGTCAGAGAGGGTTTCGTGTTTAGAACAAAAGTTCTGCAACCAAATGCTTTGAGATGGTGAACTAATGGAGTGATTCTAGTCAGTTTCTCATAGGGGGTAGTTCCAAAATTGGTCCTTGTGCTTGTGCGATTTATAAGGTAGTTAGCTGTTGAAACAGCTTCCGGCCAAAGGTGTGGAGGAAGCTTACATGCGAAAGCCATACTTCGGGCCTTTTCCAACAAGCTTCGATTCTTTCGCTCTGCTACTCCATTCTGATGGGGAGTGTTGCTTTGCGAAAATTGCCGAATAATCCCGGACTCATCGCAAAAGGTGTCGAAGTCTCAGGAGGTATATTCGCCACCTCGGTCAGATCGTATGGCCCGAATCTTGAGCGCTCCCTGTAGTTCAACTAAGGCCTTGAAGTGTTTGAGTTTAGTGAGAGTCTCACTTTTTGCCTTGAGGAAGAATAACCATGTAAATCGACTGTAGTCGTTTGTAAGTGTCATGATGTAGCGTGACCCACAGAGCGATGGAGAGGATAGCGGACTGCACAGGTCCGTGTGAATGAGTTCCATGGGACCACATGCTCGGGTATTAGATACAACAGTAGTGATCTTCTCTCGAGATGCGTCATACGGTACAGCAGGGCAAACTCCAGATGTGGCATTTCGAAGTTCGGCAGCTCCTTGAGGTTCGGCAGTGTCTTGTAGTCGAGCGGCATCTTGGCTACCCACAAGTTTGAGTTTGGCCGGTTCACTCGTGGCTACCGAGATCCTTTGCCGACTCTGCTTGCCTTCCTTACAGCTTGGGCAGAATGAAGCAGTGGTGCTGTATGTAAGGTGAGGTAATCCTATTACCTTTTTGTGTTGTGACATGAAGATCAGTACCTTGTGACTAACATGCCCTAGCCTTGAGTGCCAAATCTGTAGCGTGTTCTCTTTGTCTGTCAAGCTGTTGATGGAGATTTGAGGTGGCCTAAACTTGTATAGCCCGTTTTGAAGGTCTCTCTTGCCTGAGGTGATGATCTGGTGTGACATCGGTGAAGGGTAGCCACGTAGAATCCATGCTTGTTTTGAATCAAAAAGTACTTTGTAGTTTGCATTCTCGTCGATAATCGATCCGACAGATAGTAGGTTTTTGGTAACTCTAGGCACATAAAGAACATCTTGAAATGTTATTGATCCAGAGGGAGTGGAGAAATCCACAGATCCCTTTGCTTCCCCAAACAGTCTTTCTCCTCCCGCAGTCTTAATACTGGATCGTTGCTCACGTTCTAAGTTGCTCAAAAGCAGTGGCTGTCCAGTGACGTGACGAGATGCTCCACTATCTAGGTACCATTCTCCTTTCTCATCTCTTCTATTGCTAGCTAGATTGAGTTCAGAGAAGTTGATAGCTAGCTCTGATTCGGTGGTTACTGTAGGAAAGTCGAATCCAGAATCTGAATCCGAGCCACTGCCGAAGTCTTCAACTGCGTTGACAGAAGGCTTCACAATGCGACTTGCGCGTCGTCGCTTCACCTCTACGATCAATTCAGGGCAGTGGCGCATCCAATGCCCAGGTTGCCTACAGTAGTGGCAAATGCCGGCAACCTTCTTGGATCTGCTGTCTGTGTGACTGGATCTGGAGTGACTGTTTTGGCTCCTTGGTTGGCTGTCATCGCTGGTATTGGACAATCGCCGATGAGTAGAAGTACGCCCAGTGCTCTTCAGTAATAGAGCTTCAGTGTTGGAGTGATTTGTGCCTCGCAGATCCCGCCGCATGTCGTCCTGGAGGAGAAGCACAGTCAGCTTGGAGAAGGAAGGAAGAGTCTCCCGGTACATGACCGAGTTCACCAGCACTTCATAACTGCGTGGCAGGGCCATCAGTGTATGTTCCACCAGCTCCGCGTCGTTAATGACTTCTCCCACCCTTGCAAATTCGTTTACAAGTTCTTTAACTTGTTGCAGGAAAGTTGTCATCGGAGTGCTTTCGTCTTTCTTCAGAGAGGCAAGCTTCCTGCGGAGCATGAGTTTGCGAGAGTTAGTGTCACTAAAATAGAGGTTTTTTAGGACAGTCTAGCACTCGTCTGGTTCCTTGATATCGACAATGTAAGGGATAACGCTATCTTGTACTGACAGAGCGATCATGCTGAGAGCTTTTCTCTTCAAATTTTCTAGCTTATCAATCTCACTGGGAGTGGTCGGAGCTAAGGTTCCGGGTGGAGGATCTACGATGCGCCAGATGTCATCACGGCTAAGTAGATTCTGCATTTTGAAGGCCCAAATGTTGTAATTTGGTATGCCCTCTAGCTTAGATGATTCACTCATCAAGCTTTCCCGGAGGGCCATGATGCAGATCTAAGAGGAGGACTCTGAAGTACCGATGGAGGATCTATAACTAGATCTGAAAGGTATGAGATCTAAGATCTGGGAGAGAAGAAGCTCAGTTTTGATTCTACTGTTCGATCTGTTGCAGGTGCGACTCTATACTTTCTAAGACTGTCAATTCAGCTCCTCAAGCATGACGTCTACTTCTTGTCCGCTCTGATACCATGTTGGCGATCAAGCAAGGACTCACATAACAGATGTGTTTGCATTGAGAATTGCGGCTTAAGTACATTGCAGGGTGAGGCCGTTGGCTAATCCTGGCTGCACTCTTGCTAATCTCGACTGCTGATGAAGCAGTCTCTACAGGAGCCCTATAGGCTAGCTGCTACAGGAACCCTATAGGCTGTCGACAGGTGAACAGTCTCCAACAGATGTATCTGAATTCAACGCTCATCTTGAAAATCTCCGTCGAGAAAAATCACTACATATGCAAAATCCGATTCCGTTTGTAAGAAGCCGGGATTCAAGCAGATCATACAATGTCCGTTCTTTATCAAAATACAAAAGCAGACTTGAAATCAACACCCACTTGGACTATTCCATCATTGTGTCATTTTGAAATACAAATTATGACTTCTAGTCGGTGTCTCCAACTCTAACCAACTAAAATTTGCAACTCCCAAGCGTATGTCGTTACTGAGCGGTAAACCGTGGGTCCGTGGCCCCTGTTACATATGTTCAGATAGTTGAAGATTCAGCTAGAAAAACCAAAGAGATCGGATATTCTATGCGTTGCCACACACAAGCAGAAGCTTGCATGCATGCCTTGTCTCTAGAGAGTCAAAGTTTCATAGATTTGTTTCTTTCTGAGGTATGGTTACAAGTTGAGATTCAGCTGGTCGAGACTGAAGAGACCTCAGAACAAGGCACTCGGTACGTAGCAAGAGCAAGAAGTCCGGTTTTAGTATTCTTTGATGGGCCATGTTTGGGCAGTCCAAAAAATGGGGTTGCCGATGAGTATACCCAGCGCACGGTATTCTTTAGTAAAAGGCAAAAGAAGAGCTCGCTATGTGCTGAGCATCCGGCTAACACGTACAAGACAACCGAAACTGCTCTAAGACTTATTCACAACCCGAATGAATGAAAGCTGCAATGCCCATGGGGCAATTGTAAAATCTCTTGACTCAATGACTTGTAATGAAGATGTGTGTGACTTGCGAATTAGTGATTGTAGTTGTTAGGAAATTGTGCTTAGATTAATGGCTTGTAGATAGGTAAATCTGGACGAGCAAATCCATAAATCCTCAAACGCTCATGCTTTCAGTTTTTGGAAAATGTGCACTTTGAGGCCTCATACAGGGTTTTTTGGGACAGTTTTTCATCAAAATGACAAGGGGAAGGTATACCTTAGTACCAAGTGTAGTACCATATGTTGTTGTCAAAATTTTAGATTCAAATGTATGATACAATAAAAAAATACTATTACAAGTTGGATTGCTTAGAAGTTGAAAACAATTATGTGTTTTGAAATGGTGGGATCCGTTGGAGATATCCTCTCACATCAACACGGCTCTTGCTATGCCAAGTTTCTTATGACTTCTATGTGCATGTTGAGCTCCACCAATTTAAGTTATGAGGCATAGAAGTTTCAAATATGGACTAATCACATTCAGAGAAGGATTTTTGCCCTTCTTTGGCCCCATGTATCAATTGGTTCCCTTTCTAAAGCATCCTTGAGAGCATCTTTATTATTACAATACCTTTAGTAGTGGCTTGTAAGGTTTTTACATCCACCCTTTGCCCAAGTAGGATAAAAGTTTGACAAAGATGTTTTCACTCACTAGCAAGTTTGTCATGCCACTCTACAAAAGTAAATTACACCTATTGTTTATCTACTTATCCAAACGCACTCGAGAAGTAATACGATGGGAGTTCTTCCATGACTTGGTGAACATGAAAGTATACCATATTAAAAAATGAAATTTGGGGGATTCCTCAAGAATATAAAAGCACTCAAATCACCTGAGTTGATTCTAAATGAGCATGATTATGGCTTCACAAATCTTTTCTACTTTAGATTTCTTGAAAGAGTCCAGATTTAGTTGAATGTGACATATATAACTTAAAATTGTTCCAAAGGTACATGTACTTCATAAATAGTAAAATCTACTTTTGTAAAAATTATCTTGTATTTTTCAATATCTTTTGACACTTTTAACAAAGCATGACATCCTCTACATATGCAAGAGTGAATCCACAACTTTTCTCAAAGCCCACATGTGAATGGCCTATTGTATCTTGTAAATCTGGAATGTGCCTCTAAAATTTGAATGCACATGTCTCTAAAATTTTGCATGACGGTATCGAAATTGATTACCTACATGGAAAAAAATATGACCAAATTTTTTGAGCTTATAAAGTTATAATCTTTATATGACCACCAATTTCTTTTGGCTTATAATTTTCAAATCTCTCCTTCCACTGTGAAGACAATGTTTCCGAAACAATGCCCTAAAATACTCTTGCACGAACTTTAGGTCTTATGATCTTGCAAATGAAAAACATGCACCGGTCATTTTTTGAAATAGTAGCTAAAATTAGGCTTAAGTATAAGACTTTAAAGTCTCAAAAACACAAAGATCTTTACTTAAGGGTTAAGGGTTGAAGAGCTTGAATTGTAATAAGTTATTCAATGGCCATTCTTAGTAAATGCAACTAGGAATTCAGTTAGAAGAGGAGCCACAAACTCCCAAATCAAGCTTGGCCAAGGATTAAGTACAATCCTAGATTCCTAGGATTTAGTGCAATTGTATTTATAGTAATATATGTACCATATATTCACTACTAGAAAGGAGGGGGATTTGCAACACCACAAACAATGTAGCAACGTTTTGGAACTTGCTTGAGCAACGTTTTGGAACTTGCTTGAGCAACGTTTTGGAACTTGCTTGAGCAACGTTTTCAACTAGATTATAGATGATGTTGCTTGGTGATCCGATAATGTTGCTTGGTGATCCGATAACGTTGCTTGGTGATCCGATAACGTTGCTTAATTCCTTGAGAAGTTCACGGAAGTTGCAAAATGTTGCTAAACATGAGCAACGTTTGAGAAGAAAACGTTGCAAACCCCCTCAAATTGTAGTAGTGATTTTTCATCATTCGATTCCATGGAATAATGTATGAGTGAGAAATTAGAACTTGCGTTTGACTAAAACAGGTTGTCTACTATGAAGCGGCACAATATCATATGTCCACTACGAGCAAAATTGTATCATATGTCAAAGATAAAATATTTTTTTTAGTAAAAAGGCAGGGCGATAAAATATAAGCTGGAAGGAGGAGGTGAAGAGGGAAATAATTCTACCACCAAAGCTCAAGAAACACAAAATACAAAAATTACAAAAATAACAAAAATACGAAATACAAAGCATTCTCGACCACCTTCCTTACCAGCTTCAAAAATTCCCAAGTCTGTACCGATGCACAAAATATCTTGTACTGTTCCATGACAATGTCGACGTGATTCTAAATTTTCAAGGAATACGTTAGCCAGGGGTGACTATCATTCATTAGAATCTGTCAATTATGGGTTCGATACATTGTTTAAGGATAATTTCATCAATCATTATGCTTTTGCATGAACTAATTGGTTAAGCCAACTCAGATGCACAGTTAGTGTATGCTCAAAAGTCTACCGTATTATTAGCTTTTTATTTTTTTTATTTTTATATTATTTCGCACATGGACGGGAGCTCATGGCAGTTTGCATAAGATGGGTGAGGTGCATGCAACCTCGGATACTTTTCATTCTTTACAATGATTCTCATTGTACGCAAAGTCAGCAATCAATAAAGAAAGCTCTGGATGGCTTAGTCCAGAGGAATATCGAATTATCGGTACGTTTGAGGGACTGTGGAAGATACATAGTGGTGTAGAATGCATTGTGAGGAAACAGTACTATCGTTCGTTGATCGACATAGGGACGACCGGGCGTATGCAGATTTAAGGCGGGGTGCGGGTGCAATCAGCACAGCCTTCCTAACCACCAACATCGGTGGACCAAGCGATGTCCCGAGACGAGCGAGACGAGCCAGACAAGAGAGACAAGAGTTTGATCTAGACTTCTGCAACTCGTTGGACTGCGACAAACGGGCTGAGAAGGGGACGAAGCCACCAATCGACGCTTCCGGCGATCTGAACATTACTCTACACTTTCCGACCGGTACCACTGTCTGCTCTCTGGGACCCTTCGATCGATCGATCACTCTTCAGGTAGCTGGCCTCCAGTCTGCTGTTTCACCTTGGACATCGTTTGGCTGAATTCCTAACTTGTTGTATTCATGAGTTTGATCTATTACACACGTTGTTACACTATGCTTTAATGAATGGTGATGGCGATGGTTAATGTTTCATCGATTTGGATGGGGTACAGCGCGTCGCGTGACTGCAAAGCAAGCTTATTATTCTGTCTTAACTCATTCACTCACTTTAAAGTGTACATGCATGCAGTTTCCACCCACTCAAGGCTGAAACTCAAACGTCTCAAGTGACTGTCGGAGCAGTTCGACGTGAAAGCTGGCGAGGCACTGGGTGCTTGTACTAGCGAAACAATCGGGGCTTCGAGCAATCTGTACCCGTCTTCACTCACAAATGGTGCCACGATCCGCTTTCTTGAACCCCTTGGATCGATCATTCTTCAGATCGCTTGTTCTTAATTACAAGTCGTTTCACCTTGGACATTATGTAGCTCGAATACTAGCTTGTTGCATTCGTCAGTCTTCGGTTGTAGTGTGATGGAACTTCTGTGTACGTGTTCACTTGCAGTTGTTGCTCAATGTTTCAATGTATGGTATCGCCGTTGTCTGTTAATTAGTCAATCTAGACGAGGCACAACACGTTAAGTAATTGCAAATCTGGCACATCCTTCTGTCTAAACTCAAGCCACTGACTTCGAAGTGTATCCACATGCAGTTTGCGGCCAACAAAGACTAGAAACGTTTCGAGGGAACCTAGATTCGACCGACCGTGGCTGTATAAGCTCGGCGATTCGAACCCTAAACATCATATTGTCGGACTGAAGTTGCTGAGTGAGCCGTGAGCGATGGAGGCAGGATCCGGCGATCCAGGGTATGTCCTGTTTCTCTGATTTCAACACAATCTCTTTTATTTCACAGTGAAGATGAAGCAGTTCATTTCCACGCTTAGTTAGTTCAGTTCCAACAGTACGTTGAGCAGTGTCCCATGCAGATGTAACCGGCGGCCTCTCATCTACTGCGATGTGGTCATGTGGTCATGTTCGATGTCCTGCATGTCTTCTTTGGGACCTCACTTTCGTTCAAAACAAACAGCCATATTGTTGCACATATTTCGCAGATTGCTGTTTTGTAACATGTCTGAGGTATTTGTCTTGATGCACTGCAGGGCCTCTCCTCCGCCAGTGCTACTACCCAAGCACACAATATTTCTAAGCCACTCTGGGAAAGAGAAGGCATTTGTGCAAGAGCTCAATCACGCTCTGCTACGAGTGCACCACTCTCCATTTTTTGACCAGAACAGGGATAGCTTACCGGTGGGTGAGAGATTTCCACAACTGATTTTTGAAGCAGCCAAGCAATGCCGGGTTGCTGTAATCATTCTGTCTATTGGGTACTTGACATCCAAGTGGCCTATGCTGGAGCTTGTTGCATTTCACAAGTCCATGAAAGCAGGCAACCCGATAAAGTTACTTCCCATCTTCTATAATCTTACACCCAGTGACCTCAATAGACCTTCGTGGAGAGAAGACTGGATTAAGTTGTTTAGTGGAGACGAGGAGCTGGAGTGCACAAATGCTATCCAGGCGCTGAAAGGGATCAACGGCTTGATCTTTGAAAAGTATGGAAATAACACCGTCAAGTTCCGGGAGGATGTGGTGCTGGAGATCTGCAAGCTCTTGCCTCGACCACTGCCCTTCGACACATCCGATATTCAGGGATGCGATCGCCTGTGTAAGGTGTGCTTACTGCCTTGTTTCTCTTCGGAACTCGACTTTGATTGAATGAGTTTGTTTCGTGTGCAGTCGTTATTGCTGTACGCATGTAATTTAACTAGCTATGACTGCAGAAATTTCAGCTTAATTCTTGGTATGCTTTAATACATGCAGCAAATTTCCGAATCGTTTAAGGAAGATAAAGAAATCCATTATCTGGGGATATACGGTGACCGTGGTTCCGGGAAATCAAAACTTTGTCAAGCTATGTGCAACTACTATAATGAGGAGTATGGGGGAAAATTTTGCATCGTGGAGCTCGAAGTCGAAAAAGGTACCGACAGCCGAGCTGCTACGAAGAAGCGGGAGGAAAGGCTGAGATCTGCAATCAAGCAGTTGGTGGGTTTGAACAAGAACATGTCAGATATCAACTCAGAAGCGCAGGTAATACACACTTGTGCACCTGGCATCACCCGTTGTGTTTTATATATCTAGTGGCAATATTTTCAAACTGAACAATAGAATTGAAGCCGCTCATCAATGTTGGACATGGGATCACAACCTTGTATGCTCAAACATTGTGCCGCAGGGACGGAAGTACTTGAAGGACCGGGTGCCGAATCAACGAGTATTTTTGGTTGTGGAGAATGTTTCGCAAAACAATATTGAGGAGGCTGAGTTTTATGTGAATGCTGGATATGCTCGTGGAAGCAGGGTGCTCGTAACTTCTAGAACTAAAAGGGTTCTGGAATCTGTATTTCGAGGTCAACAATACAATGACTTCTGTCGTCCGGTTCCAGTCTTGATTGCCGAAGAAGCTGCTCTATTGGTCTTGACAAAGGCTGCTCCCAACAAAGAACTCACAGAATTGGACGAAAATGAGTACAAAGTTGTCGACGACTGTTGTAGAAGATGCTTCATTGACAAACAATACCATCCGTCTTCACTGATTGCGTTAGCAAACTACCTTCGAACTATCGGTGATGACATCATAGCCTGGAAACCTCAGCTGGAATCAGAGTCATTTCGCGAGTCCAGTGAATCGGATAGCATGTACCGCTATGTTTTATTGGATTACGATAATCTCAGCAATCCCACTAAACTCATTTTCCTGGATTTGGCTCTATTTTCCGAAGGCATGTGTCATACGCACTTGGATTTCCACCCCGACTTGGAGTGGGACGAACACAGCAATTTCACAAATGTGATCACCTACATCTCATATTTGCACAACTTGAGCCCCAAGCAAGCGCAATCCAAGGTAGGCCCTTCAAATCTTAGTTCGTCCACGATGTGTTTGTCTTTATGTCATCCATCTTAGTTTAACATAATATTCACATGAGGTGCAGGTGAAGGAGCTACAAGGAATGTCTTTTTTGAAAGAATCAACTACAGAAATCGCAGTCCCTGGTTTCTACGAAGAGTTTGCAGGGTGGTTAATAGAAAAGGGGGATGACGATCGAGACGAAAAGAAGTGGTGTGTCGTGTGCGAGCCGGAGGAAGAAGCGACCGGGGATGGATGGGATAGATCTGTCAAGTGGCCTGAGGTTTCAGCAAAGGCTGTGACCAGAGTATCACTACTTTACGTATCTGTGGTTGACAGGGATCTGCAAAAGCTTCAGCAATTCACGAAGTTGGTCTACCTGGAGCTTATACAAGTGGCTAACATGTCGACACTGAATCTCCAAGGCTTAAACTCTCTACGTGTGATGAAAGTGGAAGAGTGAGAGGAGTTAAAGGATATTATCTGCACATGCAACTCGTCGTCTAATGCTGATTCGTTTTGTCCTTCTGGATGTCTGCACAATCTACGTGTTGTGCAATTGGCATATCTGCCGAGTTTGACGACCGCTTCCTTTCCATCCCATTGTTTCAATTTGGAGACTTTATGGTTCTTCGAGTGCTCCAACCTGTCCTCTTTGCCGAACTTGCAGTTCTGCAAAAAGCTTAAGAGACTTCGGCTTCCCTGCGGCGATTTCAAAGGCTTCCAGGGTCTAAGCAGCAACGTGGCATTGACGGAATTAGCTTTCCATTGGGACCGTGAGACAGTTCGCAATTTCAGTGAGGACATGTCGAGACAATTATTGCAAGACGTGATGAACCTCACGAACCTCACAGTGCTTGATATCGTCGATGAGCGTAATGTTTATGAGTGGGTTCCGCCAGGAATCGTAATGAATGTTGGCAGACTCGTGCAACTGACTTTCTTGGATTTGAGTTGTGCTACAACAATCACTGAGATTGAAGGGCTTCAGGAATTGCGGCACTTGACTGCACTTGGCTTATACGGTTGTTGCGAGCTTCTGAAGTTGCCCGATCTTGCCATTTTCGTGAAACTCAAAAGGCTCTGCATCGGTCACTGCCACAAGCTCGCCGAGACACTTCTGGAGGATGATCTTGTACGTTATGGAGAATTTCATACTGTGGGTGATTACTGCAGCTTTGGTGAACATGAGGTACGCCTCTCATATCTCGATCGTTTGTTTTGTAATTTTGTGAAACAGAAAGTGAGATTTTCGGAAATAATGATTGACCTTAAACTTTCCCACATGAATACATAGTCAAATATTGGCCGTTACCTTCATTTATTTATTCATTTATTCATTCATTTTGGCTATGTTTAATACAGTGCCTATGCCCAAGTAATGAAAGTGGCATTTGTAAAGCATGTCTCCCCAAGGAATGGGATGAGATCAATGGAGACCAAGATTGGGACAAGCCAAGTGATGAAGTTTTAAGGAGAGGCAACCTCCTGCAAGCACCACAACCTATGCAAGAAACATACCCTCAACAAATTTTACAGCTTGAGGAAGCAACGTCTATTGAAGGGCTATCTGATGTGCGACCTCAGAAAGATGAAGATGAGAACATTGTTCTGCAGAAGAAGGAAGCGGAAAGGGGTCTGGTAACCATCTCTTCGAATGTACAGTTGCAACGTTTTGCAGAGAAGAGCAATGTTCAGCATCAAAACTTTGCAGAGAAGAGTGGACCTTCTACTTCTCATCCAGCCAACATTGCAAACAATGATGGTAAAAGAAGGCAAGCCATACCTGCGCTTGATGCAGCTGGTGATGATCTCAACATTCTCCTCTTGGGAATAACAGGGGTTGGCAAATCGACATTCATCAATGCTCTCTGTAACTATCTCATGTATCCCACACTTCGAGAAGCCTGCGATGGAGAGATGCAGAGTCTTATTCACTCGAAGTTTACGATGTCAGATGAGGAGGGCAATGATGTGACTGTCTTTGCTGGACCACCCAGTGAAGATGAACGTGTTGATACAAGTGTAGGTAGTTCTGCCACTCAAAAATGCAAGGCATACACATTTAGCATTGGGGAGAAGAGGGTAATTCGGCTTATCGACACTCCCGGCATTGGAGATACGAGAGGCTTTGGACAAGATATGAAGAATATGAAGGATATCATAGCATTTATTTCAAAGTACGATGTATTGCATGCCATTTGCATATTGCTCAAACCAAATGAAGAAAGGCTCACGATATCCCTCAAGTATTGCATCATCGAGTTACTTGCTCACCTTCACAAGGATGCCTCGAGCAATATACTCTTTTGCTTTACCAATTCAAGGGCAACTTTTTACAAACCAGGCGGTACGAAGAAAATCCTAGAAAAATTGTTATCAGAATCACCCAAGACCGCAAGTATCAAGTTGGATCGAAATACAATGTTTCTCTTTGACAATGAAGGATTTAGGTTCTTGGCAGCTTTGAACAATAAGGTTCAGTTCGACGACAATGTATTCATGGCTTATGAGCGTAGTTGGGAGCAATCAGCAGATGAAGCAGGCAGGCTAATCCAACACATTGCGTCTCTTCCACCGCATGACATTGAGAGCACATTATCTTTGAACAAAGTGCGAGGCATGCTTATGACCATCGAACAGCCCCTGGCTGCAATATCCGGTGCTATACAGAATACTTTGAACGAGAATGAGAAGAACCTGAAACAATACCTTGAACGTCAAGATACTCACATAGTCCGGCCTGAAGATTTGACCACCAGAGTAGAGAGACAGATCGCAGTGGCTCTCGAACATCCTCGGACAGTATGCAATTCGTCTGGTTGCAAAGGGACAACGATCTGTCATGACAATTGTAAGCCTACCGAGACATTTACAGGTGTTCTTGGATGTGTCATTGGTTACATCACCGGACAGGAATATTTTGATTGCCAAATGCTGGGAAGCAATTGCGAGAAATGTGGATGCGAGCGGGTGTATCATACGCGCATGTATCATGAGTTGCAGACTGTGGTTCAAGAAACGGTGGACGAAGCTAAACGCGCAGTGCTTGCGGAAAGCCTAACTGTACATGAGCAATACATGAACATGAGAAAATTGTACGAAGAAAGGGAGAAGGCTTACAAGCAGGAGATGGAAGTTGTTGTAAATGCCGCCGCACTATTTAATGGGTTCCTGCTGCAGAACTCCATTTTTTCATTTAACACTGCTACTCGGGAGTACCTCGAAGATCAAATCAAGATGAAGGAGGCTTCTGAAGACAACAGCACTCAAGAAGGACAAGCACGTATTGCAGAGCTCAAGAAACTTCTTGCAGATTTTACGAGAATCGTTGAGAACTCCAGGAACAGAAGTGGCCCAAGTGGTGGAAGGGAAGTTACCATCGAGGATGTGAAAAGGGAGCTCCAGAGGTTGTTTGCCTTGCCTCGAAATGGCGAAACTTTGAGGACCTTGATTGGTGATCAAGAGAGAGAATATAAAAGCATCGTGACACGAGTTGATGAGATGCCAGTCAAAGTGCCGTATACACTGGCCATTCGAGCACCAGATAGTCGGTCGGAAGGAGGGACAAAGAAGGAGAGTTTTCTCCAGAAGGTAGTAAATGTGACCTTCAAGCACTGAGAAGTCTGAGTACCGAGGAAATATATCTTGGTATTCACATGGTTGTTTTGTGATAGAAGACTAGTACCGAGTTCACTAATGAGGTCATCTGTTGTGGTATGTCAAGTATCTAATTAGTGAATTCAACTTGTACTTAGATAATAGAATAATTGTATCACAGGACTAAACCTACTTGTTGGATATATAGTCTTTCTGTTAGTGTCATGACAAGTCACATTCTTAACTTTATGTGTGCATGTCATAGTTTTACAAGTATCAAGTATAGAGTTCTTGAGATTATCAAGTATACAATGTTTATGATGTGAAGAATGTCCACTCATTCGGTTGTTCTTCTCAATATCGATATAATTTTAAAGTATGTACATCGCCTGTGTCACTGCTTCCTCACTCGCCTTTCTTCTTGGTTAAATCTGTCTTTGTCATGAAACTCTTACGATTTTGATACTAGTAGGTGAAAAACTATATGTAAGAAACTAAATCTATCCCAAGATAACGCTCCTGTTGGGCAAGCTTGTGTAGGAGATGCATCATATTCAATCATTGTTCAACTGTTGTAAGAATGCATTGACTCATGTAAGAGTCAAATGATACTGAAAGCGAAGCTCATCTTGGTGATGCGTACACATTCTATTTTTGTGCAATTTCAGTGAACGAGATGAGTGCTCCAAAAATGTTCCTAGCACGTGTGAAATTTCACTCTTCACGAAAAGAGACTTCAGAAAAGAGCCAATCTTCACACCCTGAACAAATAATGCAATGTGCCCACTCTCTCCAAATCTCTTGAACTAACAATCCTAAACTGAGAATCCTGGTAACTACTTCGTAAAGAACACACCTAAGACTCATATTGTGGACAAGTTTCAGCATGATTGGTCTAGTCGTCTAAATTGAAAGAAGGCATTCCTGCAGAAATGGCATGTTTCTCAACGGTACAGATACAGCAGTACAAGAGAATGCAAGCAATGGCCTGCATAAGTAAATGGGAAGAGTTCGCCTTGTACTCAAACACAAGAAGCGAAAGGCGTTCTGTATGAATGCATGATTGGTCGTTGGAGGCTCTGGTCTAGCTCCTCCTCACGAAGACATTTCGCAGGGTCTTCTTCAGAGGAGGTTCCAGGGACCATATCGCAGGTTGAAAAGTGAGGCACCTTGCTGTCGTTGGATTCTCCGACACTCCCATCACTCTGCATGGCCGGCAGAGGAGCCAGCACAATCTCTCGCAGCCTTTGCACCACCTGGCGCATGAACAGTCTCTCCAAGTTGCTCTTCCTCATACACCACAGTGACCACTCCACCAGCCGCACAAATTCATCTCTGTCGAAGTCGCCTCGCAAGTTTACATCTGCCAAATCCTCAAGCTTGTCCGCTTCCTGTGCATCAGATACCTGTTGCATGCAAAGATTCCTGGTCAGCATTTTGATAAGAGGTTCCAAGTTCCAACTAAAACAAGGTTCCAACCAATCCTCCTTCCAACTAATCATTTGATCGCGCTACCAAAGAAGCGCAGCTCAACGTTTTAGCAATACACATTTGTTGCCGCCCTGCCAAAATCTCCATTAGCACAATTCCATATGCATAGACGTCTCTCTTCTGTTAGCATGCCTGTTCCGTGGTATCTGCAATATATGGATCATAAAACAGGGGTAAGTAGCAGAACTCATTGGTCCGACACTAATTCTGCATGAAACGATAAAATTGCAGTTGACTACTTGGCAGAAAAAAACTCGAATTAAGATTAGTACTTGCAAGAACGTCTAATATGACTTCTAACAGAGATCAGACATTACTGGGAACTGTTAGCTTACTCTAGGTCATGATAACTTACAGGAGTCCCTTTGACCACCGTCGTAATATGAGTGGCATCGTCCTGCTCTAAAGTTTGTAATTTAGAGAGCCCGACATCCGCCACTTTTGCTACCAACTTGTTCGTAGCAAGGATGTTGTCGCATTTGATGTCACGGAGAATGATGGCTGGAGAGCATTTATCATGCAGGTACTCGAGACCTGATAAGCAAAAGAAGTTCATAAGAAATGATGTAAAACGTCCAGAACAGATAATATCGGGTGCTACAGAGAAAGCCATTGACAGGAAGGAAATAGTTTGCGATTGCTCAAAATGAGTAGCACAAAATGCTGAGAGGAATACCTTCTGCAACTTGCAAGGTGATATTTGATTTTTTCTTTGCAGGTAAGGGGATTCCTGATAGCGTATTCCACTACGTCATCAACAAATAAACATACCAGAGAAAGTTTAGCAATTGATGCGCCGGAAATTGTCAACAGATGTCGGAGTAAACAAAGTGATCCAGCCATCAAGGTACCTTGCAATCTGTATCGGAGGTCACCTCCACTCATATATTCGTAGATCAGTGTTTGGTGTCTGCGAGTGAAGCTGAATCCTATTAATATCACAAGTAACTTGTGATGCAGCACAGACAGAAGCTCTATTTGCACACCGACCGTCCCCGTTCGACCAGCTACTTTAGCCCACTTACTCAGTATGTGTATATTACACGCCACCATCTAAGGTCACTATCAACCCAATTCACCAGTTAGGTTGAGCGGAGAAGTTTATTAAGTGTAAACTTCGTTGTAGAACTCCTGTAACATATGATACGAATTATTTGACAATAACTTGGCTGCAATCTCTTGCCCATTCGCCAGTTTGCCATAGAACACATCTCCAACACCACCATGCCCGATCTTTTTTCTCAAAATTGTTTGCTGCTTCCTTGACCTTTGCTTGTGAGTACAGCGTTTGAGGTTTACTCCCATTGCTCTGTACTCGGCGCCGACTTTCCTTTTCAGGCTTAAGAATGCCTGGAAGAACATCAAAATCAGCATTCTATTTTTTGTTCATCTGTCCAGACATTGAACAAGATGCGAAGACATGCTTACTTGCTCGTGCATAATGATACAGGAACTGTGGTCGATCGATCTGAGGCTCAAATAACAGATGATTGAAAGAAGCTCGATGAGCCGGTTAAGTACATGAAGGCTGAATCGTCAGAGCTGATTCACCATATGGGTTAACTGGCAGGGAGCGACCTTTTGCCTCTATGCAGACGTGGACCACTGTTCCTGTGAACCGTGGGCCCATCCTGTGCTTCCTGATGAGCAGGACCAACAGGACCAACACCCCCCTTCGCTATGGTTACCAGTGAACCAAGCGTCGGTCCGGGTGAGTGCGAAGTATGCCTGTACTTCACGAACATCCGGTGGATGCAATCTACCAACAGGCAACTGCTCTAACGCTATGGCAGATAATTGTTTTAGGAGGATGGATAACCTATTTGCTCATTTGGAAGCTTATTGACTTGTGCGCCTCTTTCTTGTGGCGCTGGCTAGTGTTGACGACGACTCCTGGTGCTCCCGAGTGTTTCGAGGCGGCCGCTAATCGCTCCAGTTATGGGTCGACTGATTTGTTCAGTACTCCTTCGAGTGAGCAGACTTCGGATTTAGAGCAAGAAACGCTGCTAGGTGATCTCGTGCTTGCTCTCCCTGATAGGCTTGTTGCAGATGAGCTATGGCCTCGGTTTGCAAGGAATCCAGCAACAATCTTCCAGCTTCGCGGAGGGGCAATGGTAAGCTTGGGGTATCACTTTTTGGACACACTAATTAGGTTATTTTTATTGAAAGCCTCCAAAGTTTGTCTAATTTAGTCATTTTAATCAAGTAAAAAGACCCTAAAATAGAAAATAAAATATCATGCACCTCACTGAAATCAAAGTATATATGCCTATAGATTTTCTTTTAGATTTTTTATTTTTTTTGGATCCATTCATAGATGAGGGAAAAAGTGTTGAATTTGGGGATTTGCAGGCATTATAGTGCACAATGAATTAATTTTTTTATTATTAAATAAATTATTTTGTATTCTATACAAGAAGATGTAGGTCATATTCAAAAATTATATTAAAATAAAAATGGTTGATATTCCATTTGCTTGATTCTATGGATTTTAGGTTATTGGGACATGACTTACTTTTTCAACTAAAAAATCAAATAAAATTACTTCAAAATATTTTTTTTAATTTTTAATTTTTTTTCTTGATACATTATAAGTATAGACAACTAAAACCACATCTAATGAAGTCTTATTGTATTACAGTTTAAAAATGGATATGTTTGTCACACCAGCATAGAGTGCAATTGTTCATGGGACAACCTTTTTGGGTACCCCAACCAGACCATCACCCGGAGTGAACTGTCGATGGAGAAGTTTGGTCGATTTGTCAATCGAATGGAAGGCGGTAAATTATGTCCTTAATCTTGAGCATGCTCCCAGATTGGGAGAAACAGAGTTGAGTGACCAGATGATAGCACAAGAATTAGGGTTAGAGGTGGAGCGCTTTTACGAAGTCCTTGATCCAAGTGTTGATAGGTATGATGTTCTCCCCCCCCCCCTGGATGTGATGGAGGGGTACTACTGAACGAGTAAACCACTCTATCAATTCAATTTGGGAGCTTCAGCTTCGGTTGATGAGACGAGGCCTTCGTCAGTGATCGGGACTAGCCCTAATCGGGTCCTGTTCCGCTCAAAAGCGACCCGCCCTAGGGCCTTGGTAAAAGTATCAGCTGTTTGGTCACCTGTAGGAACATACTGAAGCTTAACTTCGCCTGATGCAATTTTTTCACGAATGAAATGATGACGGACCTGTACATGCTTTGTCCGGCCGTGATGGACTGGGTTGAGTGATAGGTTCATGCTCCCTTGGTTATCCACATAAATGGTGGTGGAGTCTCGCGAGTCGTGGAGTTTGAGTTCTCCAAGTAGGCGTCGGATCCAAATAGCTTCCTTCGTGCCTTCGGTGATGGCCATGTACTCGGCTTCAGTAGACGAGAGTGCTACAGTAGGTTGTTTCCTACTGTTCCAAGTGATGGGAGTAGTGCCGAGGAGAAATACAAATCCCGTAGTAGATTTTCTGTCATGAATATCTCCGGCCCAATCTGCGTCGGTAAAACCGGATAAGTGGTCGCTCTCGCCGCGCCTGAAGAGTAGAGTCGTGTCAATCGAGCCACGCAGGTACCTGTAGACGTGGTCACGAAGGATCCAGACCCTTTTTGAATCGAATAAAACTTTGTGTTTATCAATGCTGTCAGTTATTGTTCCAACAGACAGGAGATTTTTCGTAACTCCGGGCACGTAGAGAACTTTGTCAAATCTTATTGATCCGGAGGGAGTGGAGACATCCACGAATCCCTTTCCTTGTACAGAAAGTTTTTCGCCTCCGGCTGTTCTAACACTAGAGCCTTTGTGTTCTTCTAATCCTGACAAAAGATTCTTCTGGCCGGAAACGTGTCGTGAAGCGCCGCTGTCCAGGTACCATTCTTTTGCTTTCTCCGATGCTTTGTTTCTGGCGAGATTCAGTTCTGTGAGGTTGGCTGTCAATTCAGCCTCATCCACTTCTTCGGGAAACTCTTGGCCAGAGTCCGAGTCTGACCCGCCGCTCCACCCTGGATGATCGACAAGATTGACTGTCGGTTTGTTGGTGCGGCTGGCGCGCCTCTGTTTAACCTCAGCCGCCAGTTCGGGGCACTGGCGCATCCAATGGCCGGTGAGACCACAGTAGTGGCAGATCCCTGCCTTCTTCGATCTGGATCTGTCATCTTCGTTGTTGTTTGGCTTGCGATTGGTGCGTCCGGAGCCTTTTACAAGCAGTGCTTCAGATTCGGTCCGCTTGGAACCCCGGAGTTCGCGCCTCATTTCGTCCTGCATAAGTATGGTTGTCAACTCGGTGAACGTTGGGAGAGTGCTGCGATACATGATGGAATCCACGAGTACAATGTAGCTGCTCGGAAGAGCAAGCAGCGTGTGTTCCACCAGTTCAGCTTCGTCAAGTGCCTCGCCCACACACGCCAGTTCGTTCACCACCTCTTTCACTTGCTGTAAGAAGCTAGTCATCGATGATCCCTCTTCCATTTTGATCGATGCAAGTTTCCTGCGAAGCATAAGTTTGCGAGAATTAGTACTGTTTGCATAGAGACTTTTGAGAGTTGCCCAACAATCGGCTGGATCTTTGATGTCAATGATGTAGGGGATGACGTTGTCGCAAACTGAGAGCGCAATCATACTGAGTGCCTTCTTCTTCTGACTTTCTAGAGCCGCTACTTCGGCAGGAGCGGTTGGGGCTACTGTTCCAGGTGGCGGATCTACAATCTTCCAGACATCGTCACGACTAAGCAGGTTTTGCATCTTGAACGCCCAGATGTTGTAGTTAGGATTCCCCTCTAACTTAGAAGAGTCACCCATTAAGTTGTCTCTGAGAGCCATTGAGCTATCCGGTGATCTGTCGCTAATGTAGATCTAATCGCCTCTCAAGGACTCACGCTATCTGCTCAGAACTTTGCTGTGATAGATCTACTCTTGCCTCGCTCTGATACCATGTGGTCGATCGATCTGAGGCTCAAATAACAGATGATTGAAAGAAGCTCGATGAGCCGGTTAAGTACATGAAGGCTGAATCGTCAGAGCTGATTCACCATATGGGTTAACTGGCAGGGAGCGACCTTTTGCCTCTATGCAGACGTGGACCACTGTTCCTGTGAACCGTGGGCCCATCCTGTGCTTCCTGATGAGCAGGACCAACAGGACCAACAGGAACGCTAAGCCTAAAGAGACGCTCCACCAATCACACCAACCACGATCCAGATCCTGTGTCTGTTCGATTTATGGCTGGATTGATTCACTGGCTTGGCATGATTAAGATCCAAGTTAGTCCAGGGGACATTGCTGGAGTCCTCAAAATCACTAATGCGCAGCCCTTCATTGACTAAATCCAACCTGAGAACCCAGATCACAGAAGTATTTCCAGAGACGGTACTATTCCAATAAACCTCACTCGTGAAATTGTTACGAATTTGGAGCCGACTGTAACATCAGCTGACAACCTCGTAGCTCTGTATTTCCAGTCCTAGACTCACAAAGGACGCTCACCTTCCATTCGCCAGAACCTGTTTCGGTTGCAGGTTGCAATCCCTTCCAAGTTCCAAGACAAATTTCTGATCCACTAACTGCAACTTCGAGCCCCAGTGCGCAAGAAAATAATCCGCCGGCATGTATGGGTAACCATTCAGTGACGTGTTTGGTTTCCATACCGGCTCCGAAGGAAACGGATAATTTATATCAGGTGGAGCATTAGTAGCAATTGGAGCTACTAGCGGAGTATACGGTGTTAGTAAAAGATAATCACTGAGGAGGTTGCGATTGAAGTCATTATAATCGTCTTTCTAGAGGCAACCAAGACTGCAAACCAAGACTGAGTGGCTGCACACCACCAACCTGATTATACCTACCCCATATACATAGAAAAGTTCTTAGTCAAAGGGAAATGTTTCTAAGCGGCCGTTCAAAAATATTTTTGTTTTTGATCAGTTGTTAAGAAATATTTACCCTATCATGTCAAAACTCGACAAAAATCAACGTTATTTTTTTCATTTTAAGCACCCCAAAAAGCGCCATTTTACCGGAATAATGCCATTTTAACGAAATTGAGGTTTCTTGTTTTCTCATCATTCTCTCTAGTATTCCAGTGGACAACAATTACTATACTGTCTTGATTCTCTATGCAAAAGTTCCGCTTTGGAACAGATGTATTTGGCAGTTGATAATACATTGATTGGTTCGCTAATAAAATTTTTAATAAAAAACTAAAATTAAAAAAATCAAAAATTAAACAAGAACGGTGGAACCGTGAGGCTCTGTCCTCTGTATTACAAACAAAAAACACGTAGATGGGCATGCACATAAGTCGGATGGATGAAAAATAGCTTGTCGATGTCTCCAACGTATTCAAAGCGGTTCAACTGATAGGATTTTATGTAATAGTAACTAAATTATTTCAATAATGCTTAGGATTTGTTTTCTCAAAGTCTCTTTTTTTTCCAAATAGGGATCTGACACATAATATTTGGTTCCCACAAAATTAGGGGATTTAACTAAACTTTCTACATTAACCCTTAAGCGCCCACAGTGTCGTTTTTCGACATTTTGGATGTGAGGCTCCGTCTTTGGTGCATAACCCCGCTTTCAACCCATCGATTTTTCATCCGCCGTTTTTGTTGCTCAACTCCTCGGTGGGTTTACTCTACTCCCTTCTTGGATAAATAATAAAAACTTTGATCCTCAATTTGTGAGAGTAGGCGAAAGAGATTTTTCATGAAAGTTTTGGTGGTGTGATTTTCACCCCTTTTTTGCATGGATCTTGAAATCCATAGCTCCAAATGGCATGCAACTTGGCGGTCATACTAATTGCCATGCTCCAAAGAAGATCCTACGGTTGGATTTTCCATTTTCCTCTTTTATTTGTTTTTACGCAGTTTTGAAAAAATTAGCATTATTACCAATTGTTAGGAGCTTTACCCCCCCCCCTTGGGCGTTTAGGGGTTAAAAGTGTTCCCAATCAAGATCAAATCCCAATTTTGTGGTCAATAACACTCTCTCAAATAATTAAAATTTAGTGTTCCTCTTTCATCGGGAATGTACTCAACTTCATCTTTAGCAAATATGATTGGCAATGGTTCACTTTGAAGCTTTGATGGAAAATTCAATGATAGATTACAGTGCGTCTGGTAAGAAAAAATAGAAATCATCTTAGATTGTTGCTGAAAATATATTGATTTTAATATTGTTATCATCTTGCAAATCTCACGTGTCCCACGTGTGGTTTTTGGAAATGTAAGCAAGTTCCAATTCCATTGTAGAGCGCCAACTTACATTCTAGAAGTTTGGAAGAAGGTAAGTTGATCGATCCGACCACTACGGGTAATTAGTAAGAGAGGTGTAGGGTGTGCCGCGTGCTTTGGAGGGAAGATCGGGGGGTTAGTTGCACTGAGAGTGTTTCAAATGTCTCTGATACGTGTAAAGAGGAACCTGTGCATGATGGGACAGATCAGGCTCTATGAGAACATCGTCATGAACATCAACATTGGAGAATTGCCAGAAAATTTGGTAACTGGGTGGGGGATTCGGAGTAAGGTCTGGAGTGAGGACTGGACGACCCAAGAGCACAATAAGTATCTTGTCGTGGAGAGAATGGATCATGGGTCATGTCATTAAGATTAGAATTAGTTGAATAGGATTCAGATCTAGGAAGACCTGAGACCTCTGTTTCTAATCTAGGGTTTGACAAGTGGGAGTTACTGACGAGGGGTAGCAAGTGGTTGTTAGGATTGCTCGGATTGAACTAGTGCTAACCCTGGAGGGGAGAGACAAATCACTGGGCCAAGATTGTCGTACCGTATGAGAAGCGTGGGACGAGCTGATGGTGGAATTGGAAGGATTAAACCAAATTAAAGGTTAGTTCGTCAAAGTCAACATCCTTGGAAATCAGAATTTTTCTAGACAGACGATGGTAGTTTCCAATCCAAGAGAGTTGTGGTTATACCCAAGAAACGTGCACTTATTCAACTTTGGTGCCCATTTTTCAATGCAGGATTGGTGTTGAGGACAAAGGTCCTGCACCCAAACACCTTCAAGTGGTTGAGTGATGGCTTTGGCTCTGTGAACCACTCACAGGGAGTATCTCCATCATTTGTATGGATGGAGGTGCGCTTGATGAGATAGTTTGCCGTGGAGACAACTTTAGCCCTACAACTTTATGATTATCGAAGCAAATGATATCAAATAATGTATCACTAAAATTCTCTTGGAGAGAGCTATTCAATAAACTAAACAATTTTTTTTAATTATCAAAATTGACCTTAATCCCAAGAGGTTTGCAATATCGATCGGACATTATGGATAGGGGGAGAACTAAAAATTATTTCAAAAGTGCATGTACTTCATAAATGATAAGCCCTAGTTTGTAACAATTCTTCTTTATTTTTTTAATATCTTGTATATTTAAAATTTATTCCGTCCTGTAAAGGCCCCCTACAGGGGTGAGATGCTTCTGACGACTTGTCTTCTCTAACACGGTAACCTCCATTGGGAACGCAAGTTCCAGTTGAAACCCTTTTCACACTGCAATCACCAGAGGCAGGACCGCACGGGCGATCCTGTGCGCATTCCAAGAGGGAAATTAGAGACTTCGCGCGCATGATCACTAGACTTGCGGAATTTGCCATATCCTGACCAATTTGCAGCTACACAAGGAATCCTCATCTGCACGCATTCCAATTTCTAATTTTTCCTGTTACTTTTGGTGCTCTGTCGACTCCATGAGGCCGATTGTGCTGCAATAGAGCTAATCGCTCATCGCTGTGGAGTTTCATGCAATGGACTCTGTGACGAAATTTTTTCGTTCTCGGAGCGCCATGAGTTTTTCTTCTTTTGCAATCATGTTATGCTTGTGTTTCGTGATTGGATTGACGTATGGGAAAGAGTGTACCAATACACCGACGGAGCGCGCCTCGCACACTCACCGAAGTCGGGAGATTGCGCACGAGGATTATCGTGCGCCTGCGATCAGCGGAGGAACTTCGTCTGTCGAGCTGCCAAAGTCAACCCTAATTGATGCATTCCGGAAGTTTTTCACCGGCAATGGAGGTCGAAATTTCGTGGACGAAGACCTCACGGATGATGTGCTCGTAGATATTGATGATTGGGAACAGGCTTGGCGGAAAATGGCGAAGCCGATGCTTGGCAAGATCGCGCGAAGGGCGGACCACGCAGTAGCTGGTGAAACTGATGGAAATTACGTGGAATCTGATAAAGAAGTTGTGTCGCGGTTAGAACCGGTTGTTGCCGGCTTGTTGAAGGATGTCAGCTTGCACAAGGTAAACAAACGTTAACGGATCAGCTTTGCTACATTGATTACGTGTATACTTTCGAGACGCGCCAATGCAATCTTTCGATTACGAAGCAGCTTCTTTTCTGTTTTGAAGACTCTTAGGTGAACAAAATTGCAATTCACTGCATCTTGAAGTAATCAAGGTGGCGGAGTATTGAAGTGCTTTAGAAAGTTGAAGGACACTGTCTGGGTACTTATTGATTTAGAAGCTAATTCGTGTCTATATGATGAATGGTATTGAACAGGTAAGACTAGGAGCAGGCTCACCGCAATTTGAGGCTCAGAACACCAATCTGCAGTACTTATTAGAGCTCGATGTGGACAGTATGGTGTGGAGTTTTCGTAAGGTCGCAGATGTGGATGCCCCTGGCGTACCGTATGGTGGCTGGGAAGCACCAATTTCTGAGCTTCGTGGACACTTTGTCGGTTAGAAATATCTCCTCCCTTCGTTATTTATGATAGCTATATTGGAGGAGTATCGCTTTCTGATTGTTATGAGCTGTTCGATTCAAGTATTTAAGTGCTTGTAAGTCTGGGAAGTTTTACTTTATTGAATCTAGATTGTGTGTCAGTAGACCTGATTGATATACCGCATTGGTTTTATGCGACATTTGTCCGCTTACTTGTACTGGTGCAAGCATTTGAAGATTGTTGAGTTGCTGCATACAGGTCACTACTTAAGTGCTTCTGCATTGATGTGGGCAAGTACACACAATGAGCCGCTTAAGGAGAAGATGAATGCGCTTGTTCGAGCTTTGAAAGAGTGTCAGAAGAGCATCGGCTCAGGCTATCTCTCGGCGTTCCCCGATGAGTTTTTTGATCGTTTTGAAGCCATTGAGCCTGTTTGGGCACCATATTACACGATACATAAGGTACAGACAATTATTTCAAGCTATTTGAATGCTATGATTCGTGTCTGTCTTTGGTAGCCCTTGTCGTTGCTAAAAGAGAGAATAGTTAAAGGAAGCGTCAATTGGTAATCATAAAATTGCATGAAATCTCTGTATTCTGTTGAGCACTTCACAAGTTGTTTGATCAGATTATGGCAGGATTGTTGGATCAATACCTCTTGGCTGGATCCAGAGATGCCTTGGACATGGTCGTGGACATGACTACTTATTTTCACAAAAGGGTCAAGAGTGTAATCAAGGACTTTACGATAGAACGCCACTGGAGGTCGTTGAATGAGGAGACAGGCGGTATGAATGATGTTCTTTACCGATTATACACTGTGACGGTGAGTCCTCGTGTTGGTCTATCGTGTGAGGAGGTTGCGAACTGTTCGCCTTTGATTTTCTGACTTAGGAGGACAAAAGGGGTCGAAGATTCTAAAATTCGAGACCGTCAACGAGGCTCTCTCAAGTTGTGTTGCAAGTAGATAGCCGCTTTCTTTATGAAGTGGAATCACGAGCTGTTTCATTGATGTAAGGCGTTCCTTTGATCAGAATGACACGAAGCATCTGGAGCTTGCGCATCTCTTTGATAAGCCGTGCTTCCTTGGTCCTCTTGCTCTTGAGGTATTTTTCAGTCTATTCCACTGGCAAATTGTAGCTGAAGCAATGTCAATGCACTTATACATCAATAGGCACTCTCCTTTAATATGTTTATCTTCTGCAGGCGGATCAATTATCTGGATTCCATTCAAATACACATATCCCTATCGTTGTTGGAGCTCAGACGCGTTACGAGGTGACCGGTGATACGATTTATAGAGTACGTCATCCCTCTGATGGGCTTAATTCACATCTGATAATTATAGGATGTCCTGAATACTGTTACTGGCGAGCTCACTCATTGATGCTCGAAGTTCTTGGAGCTATCCAAGCTCTTCCTACACCTTCACAGCTCAATAGTCTCATGCACCGCCAAAGCTTACCTGAACTTATTTTAGGTTTATAGTGATACGGCATCATTGTAAACTCATCTTTCCCATGCTATCGTGCAGAGTATCGCAGATTATTTTATGAAAGTAGTGAATTCATCCCACAGTTATGCGACTGGAGGCACTTCGGTCGGCGAATTTTGGTGAGCAAATTTCTGCTCTTTAATAGTTGTTGCTTTTGATACTTTCCAAATTTGGATCAACAATCTATTAAGTCATGCTTTCTGCAAGCAACATTCTTAGATTCTGTTACTACTCTCTGAAATGTGAGATATGAATCTGTATGTTCGGGTGTGCCACACCATATTGTAGTGCTGCTGCCTCTCTCGTATTGTTCTGATTAAGGGATCCGCGAACAGGTCGGATCCGATGCGGCAAGGCGATGCTTTGACCACCACTGAAAATCAAGAGACTTGCACTACCTACAATATGCTCAAGGTTGGTCTTTGCCTCTCTTTTTCTGCTTAAATGAGTGAACTCTTGTAGATCGTCGATGCTCCATAATACTATCTGCAAAACCTATCGTCGCTTCCAGTTATTCCTCGCTATTAATTGCTCTAAAAAAGTGTTAGGTCGAACTAGTTTAGCCATGATCGAATGTAAACGGCAAAGTGAAAGACTTCCGGTTCAAAGTGCTGCATTGAAGTGGGATTAAGCACGGGCGCAAGAAGCCATTTCTGATCCTTCATTCTTAAATGAACTGACGAGTACATGAAGCGACTATTTTAGCTGGGGCGACGAAACCTTGATCTTTATTATTATGCAGGGAGCATCTGATAGTGGCTGCAGATTAAAAGAAGATAATCAATATAGTTCCTAAGAATTTGCACCACTAATGTTTGTACAAATGGGCCTTACTGCAGATTGCAAGAAACCTTTTCCGATGGACCAAGGATACTAAGTACATGGATTATTATGAGCGCGCCCTTATGAATGGTATTCTTGGAGTTCAAAGAGGGCAGCAGCCTGGAGTGATGATCTATATGTTGCCGATGGAACCGGGTTCATCAAAGGCAAGGAGCTATCATGGGTGGGGAAACAAATTTTCTTCTTTCTGGTGCTGCTATGGAACTGGTAACTTCTTAACCTTTTCAGCCTTTAATGTTTCTCTTGTATCGTTTCATCGTACTTTTATCACTTTTCGTTTCTTAATGCTCTGGCCTTCACGAGAAGCAGTTGCATATGAAAAATTATAGAAGTCATTTAAAATGAACTTACTTGTTCATGTTTAGACTCTTTCTCTCTGTTAGATCCACCATGCCGAAGATTAGACAAATACACTAAATTTCCTATCCGCTGAGATCATATATAGACCTCCAAGAAATTAAAGCTAGGTGGACGATGGAGGCTACTCATAGAGTTTGTAGTGAACTTGATCTCGTGTACCAGTACACTAGTCTTGAGATTGTGCCTACTTTATTGCGAATTTAGCTGATTGTATTTGGCGTCATATATTTGTGGTGTTGGTGTAGCAATTGAGTCGTTTGCAAAACTGGGCGACTCTATCTACTTCGAAGAGGATGCCAAGACCCCCGCGTTGTACATAACTCAATTCACAAGCAGTACTTTTGAATGGGACACTGTTGGACTCGTGCTCCATCAATCTCACAAGCCATTGACTGCTGAGCAGTCAGTACTCGAGGTGTCCCTCTCCATCTCTCGTGGAACGACAGTTGGTGCAAGCGATGAAAGTGCAGCAATCCACATCCGCATACCGGCATGGACACCACAGGATGGTTGCCGTGCTTATCTTAATGACGACGAGATCGAGGCTCCGATTCCAGGTAGAATCCTACTCGCAAGCCAAAGGTCAATGCAGAATTTATTCCATCTGTAACTACACTCATGGTACTTATTGAATTTGCCATGAACTTGTATTACCGGTCAAAAATAGCTGATTCATGTTTTATTGATCGTTCAGGTAAACTATTGAGCATTAATCGAGTATGGAGTCCTGGTGATCGACTAGTGCTTTTGCTGCCCTTGGCTCCTCGATTGGAGAAAATTCAAGGTAATTACCCATCATAGTGATTAAGGAGAAAATTATGGTTTCGTGCAGTCCCGTGGGTGTTAGTATTCGAAGCCCAGCTGTTTCGAAGAAATTTCTATGCCAGAAAGAACTCTGTTGTTTTGATACATTCAATAGTCTATCTATACTGCAGGCCTATCTATATATTAGAGCAAGTTATGCTGGAGGTAGTTCACATCTTCATTTGTAGCGTTCAGATAATTGCTTATAAGACAACTCGGTTGGATGGTACATACAGATGACCGGAGCGCCTATTCAGGATTGCATGCAATAATGTATGGTCCGTTTGTAATGGCCGGACTAAGCATGGGCGACTGGAAACTCGGTCATGTAGGAGAAAATTTGTCCAAGTGGATACACCCAGTTCCCGCTGCCTACAATAGCCAATTGTCGACATTCTCCCAAGATCATGGTCAATCCACCAGCCCTCTCTTCCTGGCATGCGACAATAGCACAGCCTTCATGAGCTCCGCTCCAGAAGATGGTACAGACCTGAGTGGATTTGCAACATTCAGGGTGGCTGCTCCTATCAGCAGCTTTGCACACGAAAAGCGAGTCGTTTCCTTAGAACTCTTCAGCCAACCCGGCAGCTACCTGAAGCACAATGGCAAAGACAAACTCATCTCCGCCGGACCACCAAATTGCCTTTTACATGAAACTGGGAAGTTGCCACTAGGTGATTGCCCCGCCAAGGAATCGGTGTTTTTTTATCTACCAGGATTGACGGGAGAAAGTGGTACGGTGTCGTTTGAAGCTGCCAGTCAACCAGGTTGCTTCCTAAGTTCAAGCAACACAGCGAGCGGCGTGTTCTTACGCTGTAAAACATCAAAGAGCGGGAGCATCTCCGCTGCACGGAGCACATTCTCTGTTCGGCAGGGCATAGCAGCATATCATCCCTTCAGCTTTATTGCTGAAGGAAAGCACCGCAACTTCCTACTTGCCCCGCTGAATTCTCTACGGGATGAGAGCTATACTATCTACTTTGATATTGACACAACCACGTTGAGGGCGATTTTTTAGCATCAAGAATACGAGGACGATGTATGTGCGGTGTACTAAGGGCTTTGTTCGAGTGAGGAAACAACCTCGTGAACAAGTAAAGATGGGGTCATCTATGTAAATAGGTGCTCAACGCCAAAGTTGTAGTCTAGATTACCCACCTTGAACATGCTGACTCGCATCACGGTCTACAATATCAAATAAATAAGCTGATTTTTCGACTTTTGTCTTTAAATTTCAATGTACATGTACAATGTGCTAGAATACAATATTGTTGATCCCTGCTCTATTCTCGAATGGGCTTGAAATTGCGGTATGCAACAACGGCATAAAAAGGGTCCCTTGCAGCGGACTGAAACAAGTTGGTGATGAAAGAAAGAGGATTAGAAGATGCCTCCTTGGGCTCCGAAGGCATTTTCTTAACGACCTCCGGCATGGTGAACCCGTCGATGCACTGGAAGTACTGCTTGACGAGCTGCGTGCGGCTGTAGTCACTGCCATCTCGCCAGGCAGCCACGGCTTTCTCGTAGAACATGCGGTTGCTGAAGCTCACGATGCAAACACCGCCAGGGCGCAGCACTCGATAAATCTCGGCAAACACCTTCTCCGGTTGCTGCAGGTATTGCACACTCACGGTGCACACGACGGCGTCAAATGAGTTGTCCGCATTCTCCAACTTCGGGTCGGCGTTCAAATCCTTGAGGAAGAAATGATCTAGCTGACGATTGCGTTGCAGCTCCTGTGCGTTTAGGCCGTGACCCACTACACGCTTGTATCTCTTCTCAGCTGCGCATACCCCCAACACAATATTTTCATCATGCTAACGACTCAATACTAGAGGAGAAGCGTCTCCATCATTCGAACTACTGGAAAGATGTGGTAATTCACCAAGCCTAATGGCTTGTGCATCATACGAACTACTCAATAGTGCTGGATAAGTGTGGTATTTCATGATACAATACTCAACAGTAGTGGAAAAGTGTGGGATTCCACTAAGCTCTTCACTGGTATTTTCACCAAGACTGTCTCATTCCAGTGGTAACTCCTTGTGAAATCTACTATGAGAAGCGTGGTATTTCCACCAAGCTAAATGATTCATTCAAGATTCCATGTGGAATTAACAAGCGTGGTATTTCCACCAAGCTAAATGATTCATTCAAGATTCCATGTGGAATTACCAAGTTTGAAAGAATGAGACATTCTTAGTACGAATACTGGTGGAGAGCTTGGTGAAAATATCATACTTTTTCCACTAGTGCTGCAAGGAAAGGAAAGGTTGAAGTGATTATTATTATTTAGGGTGGGGTACCTGGCAAATGGCTGACCCAGGAGCTCATGAGGTCCAGAACTTCGGCATCGTCAGGGATGCGCTCCCGGTACAGCGATGTGAGGGACGAGAGAAAAGCGTCATCGACGTGCGTGACCAGGCGGGGAGACGAGTAAAAGCCCCTGTCGGACGCCACATTCATCTTCGCCCTGCCCTCATTGCTCAACACCTGCCGTAGAATTCGACCGCCCTGCGATTCGGTCATCCCGCTACTACTACTGCAAACCGGACTCACCCTCACCTTCGACTGCCGCTGCCTCGGAGTGGCTGCTGGACTCTGTGGCAGCAACGAGTGTGTCTGGCCCTTGAACAGGTTCATCGTCGCCATAGCCCACAACCCTCTTGCGCACTAGAATTGTTTCAAAGTTTGTTGGCTTCGCCGCTTGAATTGTTCCATCGGTGCAAGAAAGTGCAGCGAAATGAATCCGTGCAGGAGGATGTGACAAGTCAGGATGGAGAACGGGAGCTGCAAGTGATGGAGAGGGACCACGTGGGTCGACTTCAGCCTCTCCGAGAGCCCCTCTCTGCACTTTGTAACTCTTGAGCGAGCTCTGGTTCAGCCACACAGTCACTGTACAGTGGGGTACAGAAATAATTCGAACTGCATTTGAAGGCAGTTTTCGAAAAAACTTCGAAATGTGCCTACATACTCAAAAATAATCGGAATTGCAATCCGTAAAGGGCGTTGGAACCACGTCAGAGTGTTTTACACTATCATTGCAAAAAAAATCTTCTTTTTTGTAAAATTGTTCAAAGAACCAAAATTCTACATGTTCCATCCACAATTGACCACTGTCGCTTTGTGCTTCAATTACAATGTTCATTTTCACTTGCAAAATTGATATGAGTGCCATAAGTTGTTCTTTAGCTACTTGAGCTTATTGTTGAATGTTCAAAAATACTTGCTCCCTCTAAACTTTTGAGTTGGAGTAGTTTTGTGATAAGTTTCCAATCAACACTTAAGGTGTGAGATTGAACTTTGATTTAAACTCGGCGAGAATGCTAAAAGAATTTGAGTCTGGCAACGAGCTTATAAAAGTAATCACCCTAACTTTATCAAACCATCCTTTAAGTCCTTGTAGGACATTTCTAGTGGTGTGAATGGCTTCACAAAGTTTTGAGAAAAATTGACTAGTTACAAGCACATTCTAAGACATTCCTCCTACCCAAGAAACAAACAAGGAACATATCAATGATTCAATAAGCATGAGCTCAAGTATCTAAAGAACAACTTCTGGCACTCATATCAATTTTGCAAGTGAAAATGAACATTGTAATTGAAGCACGCAGTGACAGTGGTCAATTGTGGATGGAACATGTAGAGTTTTGGTTCTTTGAACAATTTTACAAAAAAGAAGCAATTTTTTGCAATGATAGTGTAAAACACTCTGACGTGGTTCCAACGCCTTTTACGGATTGCAATTCTGATAATTTTTGAGTATACATGCACATTTCGAAGTTTTTTCAAAAACTGCCTTCAAATTCAGTTCGAATTATTTCTGTACCCGACTGTAGAGTGATGCCACATGAAAGGTTGAACTTCGGTTATCCCCTAAAGTTCCAAAAATGACTCTATTCTACTTCAGGACTAAAAAAAACTCGATTTGCAATGAAACAACAAAAGAGGGACAAAATTGTTGCACAAATCTTCTCATATTTCATTTGTATAAAAAACTACTATTCAATTTTAGGATAGTTTGAGGATTCTTGTAATATCCATGTTGTGACATATATTCAAAAGACTTTTAAGATCTTTAAAATTTGAACATGGATAGAAGTGAGATGAATGATAAGGCTATAGGTGACAAAATTCATCAGAGGTAACATTCTCAAAACCCGAGTGCCTCGGTGAACGGTTCAATAACCTTTTACGAGCATGAGGAAGATTTTAGCCTTCAAGCAATAAAAGGGACCGCATGGGGCAAATTTAGCCTCTCCAAGAGCCCCTCATCTTGTGTTCAAGTATACTTTTCTATGTCTTTTTTAAATAGTCATGATCTTAAGATAGTTTCCAACAACTTCCTAGTTGGAAGCTTTTAAAGTACCACAAATTCTTAAAGATGAAATTTGGATGCACAAGGTTCTCAATTAATGGAGTTCAACTTGCTAAATTGAAGGTGTTTGGTCTCCTCCTCTTTGCTTTGTTTTGTATCCATGCTATAAATTGAGATCTTAAGCATAGCAAACCACTACTACGAGAGAAAGGGAGTTTGCAATATTTCTTTACAATGTTTTTTATGATCATTGCTCAAGTAAAACAACACTGTGGTACATGCTTTAGCGATGTTTTCAAGCACAGGTTGGGCTGAAATGCACATTGTTAATAAAGAAAAAAACCTCCTTGAAGACGCATGGTAAGTTTGAAAAAGGATGTTATTGACCAACAGAGTGGATCTTTGAGCGAGTAGGGTCAAATCAATGCAAGATTAAATCAACCAGAAACTGACACTAGGATGCCCAAACCTACCTTCTGCATAATATTCTAAATTTCTGCAGAAATGGAGCCTCGTTATTTTTGTACATAAAAAATATCAATATTATTCTGAGAAAACTTTCTCTCGCAGGAATCGAAAATATAGATTGATTCACAACTTTCAGACTGATTTCTAAATCTACACTTTTTCAATATATTGAAATAGAATGTAAAGGGAAAATAGTCTAAATGCTTCATAGAACAGCCTTAAGCCAGTGAACCGATGTAACAAGCAGTGAATGTTACATTGCAGACTTTTACCAATACTCAGTAACACATCATAAATGGACATTGGACACAATGGACGAAGGACCCCTGATCTCCAACTGAGAGGACTGCAAAACGGGCCACAAAAATTATAACAGAAACATATCAAGAGATACATGGGAAGTGGAAGATCTCAGAAATTGAGGCAGGGCATACCAGCAATGGCTGCCCTAGAATTGACGAATAGTACAGCCCCACCACAACAAAATCACTCATTGACAACATTTTTCTTCCTGATCACGTGCCCAGATAGCTTCGGGTCAGTGGAAACCAATTCAAATGGACGGCAGGTGCCAATCTATACAGTTAAATCCATAAATTTTCCTCCTCAAATCGACTCCGTTATCTTTCAACGAGGACGATCATCTTGCCGTTGTCATTCTAATGACAAACAATCATCTTTTCGATCCGAGAAGCGTCCGAGTATACCATAAAAAGAGAAGACCGAAACCCAGAGGAATCTTCGAGAGCCAGCAAATCGGGTTGAGAAGCAATATTCCTCTTCAGGGTCTGGATAAAGGTCCGATGACTCGTCACTTATTCTGATTCCGGGTGGTGCGGGTGCTGATTCCGTGTAGCAACTTGGTGAACCCAAGAAAACTTAGTCGTCCGTCTGAGGGTCTTATCCATCCTTGAAATACATCAGTCGGCACTGATACCGCTAGTCCCACCTCCTGTACGCAACATCACATTCAAAAATAAGCAGCTCAGTAAACAAGACGCGATTTATAATACTTACAATGATACTACTGCCGGTGATAGTGACGATAACGATGGAAATGACGTACTCGTGCAAGTTCGTCCACAGAAATCACACGATTGCCCTCCTTCTCAAATATATCATAAGCGGCACGAGCATACTGCTCCCATCGATCAGTCCCTTCCAACTGGTGAACGCTTATTGCTGCTGCACAAAACTCTGGAAAATCCATCTTCTTGAATGACAGAGCATCCATCTGCACGTCACACCACGCACTTCTAGGTAAGTGCAGCCCATGCATCGTAACAAGTATAGCTCGAGTCGCCCTGTAAGCCAAACGAAGTTGAGAAGAACGACTCATGAGCAACAGACGATGCCTCGTTGCTGCCACTACCATATAAACAATGTATATCGGAAGGATTGTAACAGACAAAATGCAAGGTATACATACCGAGGTCAAAATCTCGAACACTCTCGACTCTTTCATGGCATCTGTTAAATGTTTCAATAATGCCTGATGGAACACAAACAAGGACAATGATCACAACAGATACAATGGAGCAGGTTACACGGAGCTCTCAAATACCCACACCGCACAATCAACCCAGAATTGATTACAGCCAGGCAAAATAGCAGTAGACGTCACTAAGAATCGCAATTGAAATCATGCAACAGACCGCTGCCAAGTATATCCGAAAATAAGCACCTAGATTCACCAACCTGTCTAAAATTCTCGACAGTTATTCGACCATTCTTATTCGGCTCCAGCAACGCAAATTGGGTGCGTAGATATAACATCTCGTCTTCGGTCAACGTCTTTGACAGCGCCTGTAATCATCCCATTCCGATCAGTTACAAATCCAGCTCTTAAAAATTTCTCTAGATGTTGAAAAAGAGACCAAATGATTACAGAAAGATCAAATTACCATGATCAGTACAAGTATGACATGGTTGTTTTAAGGGCTCTAGATACGCAATGCAGAATGAGAAAAATGAGGATGGTACATGTTCCAAATGACTAACCTTCAGCATGGCTCGTCTCATAGGAGTTGCACGAAGATAAGCTCTCACGAGCCCAAAAACTATGATATCTAAAGGAATCTTCACGTCGCTGCTCCGAATCCATGGATGGCCTGGAACGACATAGATACACATTCACTTAAAATCAGCAAAACGAGCACAAAACAGTCCAACTACTCCCACCCTAACCAAACAAAGCTGATGACCACCATCATGACAACTAATCCACTTGTTGCAAACGAGACGAGCAACACCGAAATGAACATACTCAGAGATTGTGCTGCACTCATGCGTTTCCGCAAGTCTTTGTTCAGAAGCCGCTTCACGAAGTCCTTAGCCTCCGGTGACACCGAAGGCCACGGAGCTTCTTCGAAGCTCGGATCAGCCCTCAACACCGCACGGAAGATCCCCGACTCTGTTCGCGCCCAAAATGGCCGGCTACCACACAGCAGAATGTACGTGATTACCCCTATGCTCCACACGTCAGCTTCCATGGAATACGATCTGTGTAGCACCTCTGGTGCTACATAATAGGCACTGCCAACAATATCGTTCAGTCGTTCATCTGCAACCCAACCCTTAACATTATTATCGCCAGTGACTGAGACCCAGACATTTAGAAGGTACCTTGCACCTGCTAAGGAAAAAGCCAACAACTTGCATTGCAGCCATTTGAATAAACCGAAGCGATGAAACTCACCGGGCTTGATGAAGTCTGACAATCCGAAATCTATAGCCTTCAACTGAGCATGTTCATCCTTTGTGGTGAACAGAAAATTCTGCACGCCAGTTACCCAGAAACACCATCAGACCACCTCAGCTCAGTACAGGAAAGAGATACACCTTTCTCAGAGAGGATAAAACGAGACTACACGAACGTCAGAGACTTAACAGCAAATTTCTACAGTAACATGCGTTTTGGTCCTACGTAAAAGGAGCACTGTGCTCTCACGGCATGCAATAACCGTCTACGAGCCGCATAGTAGATAGTTATACGAAGTTCTTCGCCACACACCTCAGGCTTAAGATCCCGGTGAACAACACCTTGAAGATGGCAGAAAGAGACGATGCTCAAAATTTGCTGCACCACAATCTTCGCATCCTCCTCCGTGTACCTTCCACCTCTAATCAATCAACTCGAGACAGTCAGGCAACCATTTGCATATAAGATCGACCCTAGAACTGCTCTACAAACAAGCAAGTCACACCGTCTCATCAGGAAATTGAATGGAAAAACCAGTCTCAGTGGAATCCCACTCAATACTACGGTCTATGTGATGAGACAATCTAAAGAAACAGACACGTACATAATAAAGGGCAAAATCATACAATTACAGGAATCTCCTTACCTTGACAAAATTCGATCCAACAATTCCCCACCTTCACACAATCTGCACAAGAGTACCCTACAGAGGTCAATATACTGTTGCCAAAAAGCAATTAGTAGTACAGATAACTGCAGAGATCTGCCGGATTCGAAGCACTATCAGAATGCTGCCCAAGCTCGAACTAACCACTAGACTAATAGAACGAAGAAGTCATGACCTAAATCTTCACACTATTGTGACTGTAAGTCCTCGCACTCCCCTACAACAATGCTGAGGGTAGCAGTAAACTTACAGACGCACGTGCCATCCAGTCCATCACCCGACGATCATACAGAATCCAAAGCATTGAAAAACACCGGTTCATAAACAACAGAGTCGACACCTTAAATAGAACTACACTACTGGCTGAATGATCGGCACTTACTCCATTACAATGTAGACGTTCAGATTGTCCTCGCAAGAGTCGTAGAAGCGCACCAGGTTGTGGTGTCCCGTCAAAGCCTTCAAAATCTTCACTTCCCGTCTCACGTCCTCGATCGCAATCGCCGTCGTCATCTGCCACACCGAACTCAAAACTCCATCTCAAAAACCTCCCACCCTAACAGATCGAGCACTAACTTGCACGTACGAAATATGATGCCACCCATTCAGAGCTCTCTGCGCCTACAGACCTTGTCACTTGCCATGAAGTGCACTAAATTGTCAACACCGCATTGCCGGCCTACACCTCGGGTACAGTTACTTACACTTCAAGTTTATTACCAGCCAACCTAGAACCAACCCACTCTGCTCAACCGAATGACTCACCGCTCTTCATTGCCCCACCACAAACTGATTCCAACTACTAGTAGCACAATCTTTCCTTAATCTACAGTCCCGTGCTATCCCTCCGAACCGGCATCTACCTGCAGTCTCCCTATACTATGCAATTCCCTAGTAGACCAACGACCGATCGCCTCGAATAGCGAAATTGCCTGAAATTTGGCGCTCCCAGAACCTCGGATCTACATTTTGGAAATCTCTCCACCTAAATGTTTCGAGCTTGCATGCCATTTCAACGAATACAAAATCTGATCGTTTCGACTTCCAAGATTACCTTTGCTTTCGAGATGATCTTCACAGCCACGGGCTGCCCCTTCTGGTCGCCCCTGCGAACTTTCGCATAGCAAGTGTGCCCGAAGTGCCCGCGTCCAACTTCATGTCCAAGCTCATACTTGGCAGTGAAGTTCTTCGGGTAACCGAAATTCTTGTCGAGCGGCTTCTCATTCTCCACCGACTCCGGGATCGCGGTTCCTTCTTTCGGCACGGGCTTGGCGCCATGGCGTTTGACGAGGGAAGATTGGATGTGCTTGGCAGGCGAAGGGGGAGGGAACGGCCGTTTGAATAAACGCCGGGGAGTGGAGCTAGCGGCCGGAGAGCTTGCATAGTTAGGCAATGGACTGGCGGACGGATGGCGCGGCGAAGGCTGCGCGCTGCTCCCGAACGACGTCTTGCGCCTCAATGGCGAGGCACCTCCGCTGCCGAAGCTGCCCCGATGGCCTTGCGAAGCATGCTTGGGCGTCTGCTTGGAAGCTGCCACCACCTCGCGCTTGAAGGAATCATCTCCATCCACCTTGCCATAGCACTGGCCCATGCTTGAATGCCACCACCTGCTCGATCACTAGAGCTCTCCCTACTACATCGTGCTGCTCAATCCACAGTTCACCATTGCGAGTCCCCGATACGGAATTCTGATGCTCCCGGGGAGGCCCATGGCCCGTGCAATAGAGTCCATGCTTGCTTCCTTGCCCGATCGGGGACCCGCGACGGGTGGCGATGGCGATCGCGAGCTTGATGCTCTCGCAGCAAGCTCCCAAAATCAAACTTGAACACCGTCCTCTAGGTTTTGAATTCTTCAGTCCCCCTTCATGTTATTCTTCATCCGTCCATTCCCTCACTGTTCATCCATTTTCTTATTTTAGAATTGGGGAGACTTAAATCAGGCTGGATGATGAATAGTTTCACTAGTCCACTCGATTGGTGTTTGTCCTCTCATGCTCAGAAAGGAGGGTTGTGGCAGTATTTAGATTTATATGGAATGTCAAATGTATTTTTTTGTTGTGCCAAATCTTGTAAGGGACGCTTTACATGGGGAGACAAGGTCAACAAATTTTCAATCCAATTCACTCACATTTTGAGCCCAATTGGCTCCATGGGTCACTTGGAGAATACAACAAATAAGAGAGATAGATAGAAACTCCGGTCCCTTTCTAAGGGGCCGGCGTGAATGAAGTGTCCGTTCGTAATGCTAATATCCCGATAGCCACCGGACAAGGGGAAATTGGAACAATACTACTTCCCCCTCTCGAGGGTGGACACTATAACTACGCTGGTTTCTAGCCTAGTTACTAGTGCCTTGAGGATACTTGACATAGTATCCCCCCAAAGGACTTTGAGGTACCCATACAACAAGGTCCAAGGACCCCCCACAATAGTTGGGTGGACTATAGTGGTGAGCACCACGCCGGCATGGGGAATGGAACCTACGACCTCCTCAATGGGGGCCATGAGCCCCAACCACCAAGCCAAGGCTTGTGGTGCCTTACAACAAATAATTAATAAAGTGTGGGCCAATTCCCTATGTGTAAAGCCCTTGGGGTCGGTTTCTAGAAGGAAAGACAAGGCCATGGGGCCAATTCGAATAATTAGCTACATTCCATGGTTCCCATTTGTTCACAACAAAGTACTTCAATGATATAATCATTTTGTATCGAAATCAAGAAACGGCCTTTAGGCCATATATTGGCCTTCCATTCTTGTATCTTCCAACTTCTGGAGCGAGGACCGTGTCATAAATTGTCCCCTGCCCATTAATATAATTTCAGAAAATTGATCACCCATTATAATATAATCTCAAAAAATTGGCCTTGACTCCCCATATAAAACCACTTGAGCCAATTTCAAGAACTGAACCAATCACAAGAGAGGATTGGCCATGAATTGGCCCCATCAATGGCTTGGCCCCTCGTTTAAAGCGGTCCTTAGACTCTTGTAACGAATATGTGTTGGTAAGCTTTGGCAAATACATTCAAATCTATTTTTTCATGAATTATCTTGCAACAAATTATATAATGCCTATGTAGACATTTAACCTATCAAATTGAAAAATGATTGATTTGGCTGATGTGGAAGAATTATTTGACGATAAAAACCATGATGAAGAAATAGACAAAAAAGCTACAAAGGGTACAATCCTTAACTTCAACAATCTAGACAATCTTGCCAAGTTACAAAAAAGCAAACATTTTCATGATTTGATGAAAAAGATAGCCAAAGCAGAACCATATTGTACTTCTAAAGGAGAGGATGACCCAACATATGAACCACAATTTCATATAACACACTATGTATGGACATTGACAGTGAGATTCTTTTAATTCACAATTCCATTTGAGAAAAATGCCAAGCTAAGTTTCTTGAGTTGGAATCAGTGGTGTCGCATCATGTAGATTATTCACGTGTAGTAAAGCAAATAGGCAATGAGATGGATCTCACATGAGTTTCCTTGGAGCACGTCCTGCCATCTACCATGATTATGGCGGTGATTGCCATTGCTTGAACAACCCGAGGAAAACCTTTGTTGGAGGATATTCTAACAAAAAAATTTGATGCTTGTGACTAGGTCTTTGCTCTCGACGAAGCAAAAAAGAAGGTGTTGAAGTTTCTCGAAAGTAGGATGGAACGTACTGCATCGAATTTATCAAGTCTTGTTGGTAGTGCAATTGTTGCACAACTAATGGGGGTTGCGAGTGGTCTTGAAACTCTTAAATCCATGCCATCTTGCAATTTACAAAGGTTGATTGCAAAGAAAAAGAATCTTGTTGGATTCTCTAGTGCACCACAATCCACACGTGCAGGTTTTGTCTTTGAATCAAACCTTGTGCAAAGTTGTCCTTCACTATTTCAAACAAGAGCTTGTAGACTAGTTGCTACAAAGTGTGCATTGGCTGCTCGAATTGATTATGAACGCAAAGGAGATCTTTGTACTACTGAAAATGGAAGAAGGTTTCTAGAGGAAATTCAAACCAAGACCAACAAATGGCAAGAGCATTATCCCCTTCCACAACCCGACCCTCTACTGGTTCCAAAACATGACCAAGGAAGAAACGAGGCGGACGCCGACAACCGAAAATGAACAAAAAATATGCCATGAGTGAAAGACAAAAACATGAGAATCGGATGAAGTTTGGTGTAGCTGAAGATACCTCCATGTAAATTCTCAATGTCAATATCTAAAACCATATTCATTTAAACATTCCTTTAGATAAATGCATACATAAATAACGCAAGTATATCTTATTGATTATGCAATGACTCCTAGTGTTTGAGGGCACTTTGAACTTTAATATGGTGGCAATGTTTTGAAGCATGCGCACCTTGGCTTAGTCGGTTGCTGCTCACTTGATTCAAACTCCAATGAGCTTTGACCACCTTCTGTAGGAGTTCAAAGGAAGATGTTCGTTTAAGCATGCTCTGAATAAAGAATCATTATATTCGATTGGTGTAATTTCTTGTTGTATGTAAATTTCACATGAGTTTATGTCAGAATGAGCTCACGAAAAAACTTGCACAATTGCAAAAGTATTGCACAATTGGTGTGTATCTTCTAAATGTTTGCTAAGAGCATCCCCATTAGCCGCACGAACAGCCCTCGCCAACAGTAATTGGCGGGCCCGCACTAAAACAGTACCCCAATGGTCGCGCCACCCCTCCCTCCACCTTTCCACGGCACTCTATTGCAGCCCTGCTCACGCCAAGTTTTCTCTGGTTGTAGGGAGACATTTTCCACACTCTATTGCGTAGTCAACGCCATGATGGCAGCTCTTGAGGCGGTGACATAATATTAATAATAATAATGATAAAATCACTTCAACAAGGGCAACCCTCAAACTTTTTCAGTAGAAGCTTCGAAGCTTTTAAGATTTTAAAAGCTTCAGTAAAAAAAATGTGCACAAACTTTGGATGTTACGATTTTGCAAATGATAAACATCCAACGATTAACTTTTGGGTCTTTGACTACAAACAGTCATGCTTATTTACAAGATCTTACGGTTGGAAGTCTAGAAAGTGTTAGAAAATTTGGTTCACACTCCATAGGTAGAAAATTGCAGTTTTGAGGTTTAACGCTCCAAAAACACACAAGGAAATGTAGGGATTAATTTTGTCGGTTCAAAATTGTAACAATCAAACTTCTTGGAGAGTAATTAAGCCCACATTTGCCGGTGGGCTAAACATAAGTGAGAAGCCTCCAATTGAAATTGTTATAGTCTAATCTTTGAATCTTTTAGTTTTGTAACAAAATGTCAAAAGATGTAATTAGGGAACATAACTCCTTCAAGTTATATCATAAGGTAAGCTTAGTGAAGGTCAACTTTTAAATTCTAAGTCATGGTCCCTGAAAGGACCACAACTTTCAACTGCAGAGCATAGCATTGCATCACATGTATTGATGGTCTTATATAGAAATATGCTATATTTAAAAGTACATGAGTAACATAGTGATCATGGAAGTAGGTGATAAATATAGTGTATTTTAAATGATTTTGTTATTGAGTGTCTAACTATGCTAGGGACAAGCACCTTAATTTTTCTTTTAATTCTACCACCTTTAATTTTTAGAATGTAGACTAACAATAACACTATATCCACGTCCGCTCCAAAATTTAGTTTAAAATTCTTCTTCTTCAAACATACTAGAATCAATTATCAATGACAAATTTGATATAGTTAATCTTCAACATGTTAACATAAATTTGTAACAAGACCAAACAAGCTCTTCGAGGAGCATTAATTAGTTCCATTTTCTTTAGAGACTTGGACAAGAAACTCATACATGTTTATTTTTTTCAACATTTGCAAGAGAATACATTGTACTTGACACACTATTCACATTACCTATAAAAAGTCCACCAAATGACATCAATCATGATGCAAAGAATAATGAACCCCTACAGAAAGACAAAACAAGAAATGTACTAATGATTATTGTTTTGTTTTATTTTGGTTTTTTAAAAAGATTATTGATTTGAGGTCATGGCAAGTCCCTTTCCTCATCAGAAACTCACACTCACGTCAACTGTACTTCAATGGGTGTTAAATGCTTTTCAATATTCCAAACAACAACTCCAAAACAATGGCATGTGTGTGTAAAAAAGATTATTAAATGAACCAAGTAATCAATTGATAGCGGTAACATAACTTAATGAGGTTTTAATGGTAGAATTTAAGTCAACACTGAGCACCCCTTTGCCAACATTAAATTTTAATAGCAATTAAGCTTACCTGTTTGTTTTTTTTCCCCAACCACGTCCCCTAACAAGAGTCTGATTTGGCGTTGTTACCAATTCAATTGTTTACTTTATTTTTGTAGGGTCACTCAGAATATTTAAAAACACCTGCCATTTTTTTGCTTGAAGTATTTGTCAAGGCATTTGCCATGTGTCGTAATGAAATTCTTGGAAGTTTTTGTAGGAGTGAACAATGGGGTTTTGGTGTGTGCACGCAATGGGTATTGTGCACACTAAACTTTTATATTAGGTGACTAGGATGTTTAGGTAAATAAACCATGAAGAAGAGGTACTTAGGGACACTTTCCACGAGGGGGTTCGAGATGTACATGGGCCCAATGGAAAGCAAAAGTTGTCCCAACTTAATTGGTTCATTTTGTGAACTACAAGTAATGGACCAATCACATTGAGAGAAGTTTTGCTTTCCTTTGGCCCCATGCTCGGCTTGACTCCCCATGGAAAGCATCAAGGGTAAGTCGAACGGACACTGTATTTACGCCAATGCATAGGGATTTGGCGCTGTTCTTCTTCTTATGATGGATATTTTCAGAAACATCAATAACTCCCATGGGTCTTATTCCTAATTAATTATAGAGTAACAAAGTTCTATAATTACACTTGGATTTCTTTCCCACAAGCTTTGCACATCTTCCTCTTGTGGCCACTCACAAAGGAGCATGTTTCCTCATGTGAAACATTGGTTTGTGGAAAAGGAGAAGGGAACAAAGGATATTAGACCTCGAACTTGACATAGTCAAAATGAAGTAGCCCATTATTACACCCAACACGAGTGGGAGAAGAAGAAATAAAGCTCCCCCAATCACAAAAACACAAATAAATTAATGTAATCAGAACATTCTAGGCATTGATTGGGGCTCCTTTTCAATGGCGAGTGCAAGCAAACTCATAAGTTGAGCGAACAAGTCAAGAAGGGGGGGTAGCAGCCAGGCAGTGAGGCAGCCCCTCGTAATGCCCCCTCTCACCCTCATTACTCGCGAAGCAGCAGCCCCCCGTGGGAACTGGGCCTTTAACGGCCTCCTTATTCATGGGAAAAGCAGACTCAACGACGGATGAATGAATTCCTGCTCCCCGTATGGATGAACAACCATACGCACATTCAAATATGGATGATGAAAGCTCCCGGCGGATGAAAGCGCGGATGAACAGAGTCAGGGGACTGAAGCAAACAAAACCTAGAAACAGAGCATCCGAGTGATTGTCTGTGGGCCATTGTTGGAGAGCTTGAAGATCGTTTGCGATCGGGGAAGAATGGACAGGGCGGAGATGGCTGTGGCGGTTTCGGGGCTTAGAATGGCGGATCAGGGGCTGAGAACGATGTAGTTGGATCAGGGGTTGAGCGTTGGCAAGCATGGGGCAGTGCTATGGGAAAGTGGATGGAGAGGACTCGTTCAAGCGCGAGGTGGTGGCCAAGCAGCAGCAGCATCATTTGCAAGGGCATCGCGGCAGCTTTGGCAGTAATGGAACAGGAGGCGGAGGGGCGTCGCCGTTCAGGCGCAAGACGTCGTTCGGGAGCAGCGCGCATCCATCGGCGGCGGCCAGTCCGCTGCCATACTACGCGAGCTCTCCGTCCGCCAGTTCGACTCCTCGCCGTTTCTTCAAACGGCCGTTTCCTCCGCCTTCGCCTGCCAAGCACATCCAGTCGTCGCTCGTGAAGCGCCATGGCGCCAAGCCGACGGTCAAGGATTTTGGAACGATCCCGGAGTCGGTGGACACTGAGAAGCCGCTGGACAAGCAGTTCGGTTACCCGAAGAACTTCACCGCCAAGTATGAGCTGGGACATGAAGTCGGACGCGGACACTTCGGCCACACTTGCTATGCGAAAGTTCGCAGGGGCGACCAGAAGGGACAGCCCGTGGCTGTGAAGATCATTTCAAAAGCCAAGGTAAAAATAATAGATTCTGGTGTGCAACAAGTTGGCATTTTATAGTTCGAGCTTGAAAATCATGGCATCCTAGTGTTCACTGTAGAATCGTGGAGTTCATATACTTTCGCTGTTCAGACGAGTGAGGCGATCGGGGGCTAGGTTGGAGCAGTGCATGGGGTAAGGAGAGTGACAGGCCCATGGAAGTTCAGCTTGAAAAAGGTTCGAGGGGCGAGCAATTTTGGAGGGGATTAATGAGGTGGTGGGAGGACTGTAGTGGCATTAGTTTGAGTGATCGGTTTGTGCAGAAGTTACCGTTAGACTTGCTGATCACGATCTCTGACGTGTAACTCGACATCTAGCATAATTTCGGTGTTGTGTGGCGAATGAGAAGTCACTGCAGTCGTTGGAGCGGGTGACTCGGGATTGAGACTGTGGAAAGGAGTGAATGAGGTGTTGGTGGTCGGTAGATTGGAAGGTTTTTGAGCAGTTGTTTGGTGCTGTGTGGCAGATGACGACTGCGATTGCAATCGAGGACGTGAGACGGGAGGTGAAGATCCTGAAGGCTCTGACCGGACATGAGAACTTGGTGCGGTTCTACGATGCTTGCGAGGACAATCTGAACGTGTACATTGTGATGGAGTAAGTCCCGATGAATCTGGTGATTGTTCATGCAATGTCTCCCCAAGCATTTTGCAGTGGATAAGCCAATCTAAACTTCGTCTCTTGTCTTGTTCCTTCTGCTGTGAAGCCAATGTGAGTAGTATGAAGTAAATGAGGCTTTTGTACGGTGGTTGTCGTGGTAGCTCTACTGTCCTGTGCACTTTCTCACTATTGTTTGTCTGGCAATGTTATAATGACTATTATCGTGTCTCCTTTTGCAGATTGTGTGAAGGTGGAGAACTTTTGGATCGAATTTTGTCGAGGTAAGGAGTAGTTGATGATTCTGGCGTCCTCTCCCTGCGGTTTGCAGTTTCATTCAATAGTCGGCATCATCGCGATCATTTGACACAAACTAAACATTTCTGCCGGAAGGAGAAGTTTTTTAGATTCAGGTTAATCAATTGCAGTCTTAAAAGCGGTTACAGAGGGTGAGGTTTCATAGGAAACGACCCATGTGTTAATTTAGTACTCCAGTTCGAGTCCAGTCATGTCGGTACATTGATATGTAAATGGAGAGTGAATCTGATTCTCGAGTGGGTGGATCAGAGGAGGAAGGTATACGGAGGAGGATGCGAAGATTGTGGTGCGGCAGATTTTAAGCATTGTTTCATACTGCCATCTCCAAGGTGTTGTTCACCGAGACCTGAAGCCTGAGGTGTGTTGAGCTCGATCTGGCGAGGAAACCTTGACTATTATCTCACCGTGTTCATAGAAGGTCAAATAGTGGCCTTGAACTAGGCATTCACAAGAGTGGACCATACTGAAATTGAAGTGTTGTGTAAATGATGAACCTCCTGTTGCTTTGGTCACTCTGTCCTTGAGGATTGGTTCATGCTCTTGTGCTTAAGTGTTAACGTGCTTAACGTGCAGAATTTTCTGTTCTCCACTAAGGATGAACATGCTCAGTTGAAGGCTATAGATTTCGGATTGTCAGACTTCATCAAACCCGGTGAGTTTTCCTCCTTGCTAGGTTACTTCTCGTGTTTCAGTTGATCTGTAGGGCTGTAGTGCATCTAGGCAATATTAAGTGTACTTGATGGAGGAGGGCGTTGTGTTTGTCCGGGTTCCGTTGAAGGTGGGCTGATGATGTGTGGGGTTTGGTTGCAGATGAGCGACTGAACGATATTGTTGGGAGTGCATACTATGTAGCGCCAGAGGTGCTACACAGGTCGTATTCCATGGAAGCTGACGTGTGGAGCATAGGGGTGATCACGTACATTCTGCTGTGTGGTAGCCGTCCATTTTGGTCGCGGACAGAGTCGGGGATCTTCCGTGCGGTGTTAAGGGCTGATCCAAGCTTCGAAGAAGCTCCGTGGCCCTCAGTGTCACCGGAGGCTAAGGACTTTGTGAAGCGGCTTCTGAACAAGGACATGCGGAAACGCATGACTGCAGCACAAGCCTTGAGTATGTAACTGCTCTTTATCGTGATCTCGACAATCTTGGTACTTTGGTTTGGAAGACACTATTTTGAAATTTGATCATCTTATCTGTTCCCGCAAGGTGCGGTTACTATATTCGATACTCATCATATGTTTTCACTGTTCCAGCCCACCCATGGATTCGGAGCGACGACGTGAAGATACCGTTGGATATCATAGTGTATAGGCTCGTGAGATCTTATCTTCGTGCAACATCTATGAGACGAGCTGCTCTGAAGGTTGGTGGCTTGGATCTCATTCCGTCTTTTTATATGTATTCCTGCATTGGTTCGCGAGTTTACTAACCTTTTACGAGTTCGATGATTACAGGCGCTTTCAAAGACGTTGTCCAATGATGATATTTTATATTTAAGCACCCAATTTGGGCTCTTGGAGCCGAACAAGAATGGCCGGATAAGTTCTGAGAATTTTAGACAGGTTGGTGGATATGTGTCTGAACGCTGGTTTTACTTCCGATCGGCAGTCTGTTCTGTGATTCTAAGTCTTTATGTATTTTCCTACTGCGATGCAGAATGTGGTTTGGGGCGGTGTGGTATCTAGAGGGTTGCTTTGGAACCTGCTCTATCATACTTGTTGTGATTAAAGTGCTTGTTTGTGTTTAAACAGGCACTATCGAAACATTCAACAGATGCTATGAAGGAGTCGAGAGTATTCGATATTTTGACATCGGTATGTCCTTGCATTTCGTGGCGTGATTTGTGTTGTCATGCGAGTGGTAGCAATAACTGTTTTATGTTGTTCTGGGCCTGTGCTGTCCGACCTGGTTTGGCTTCCACAGTACGTGTTGTTGCTTGCGATCCATGAGGATGCACTTACCTGGAAGTTCGCGGTATGACGTGCAGATGGATGCATTGTCATTCAAGAAGATGGATTTTCAAGAGTTTTGCGCAGCCGCAATAAGCGTGCACCAGTTAGAAGGAACTGATCGATGGGACCAGCATGCTTGTGCTGCTTATGATATATTTGAGAAAGAGGGCAATCGTGTCATATCTGTAGACGAGCTTGCACGAGTACGTTCCTCACACGCTGCCTATTCACATATTCTGCAATACTAAATGAACTTCTAAAAGCATAATCTTGAAGTGTTGCTGTGTTCATAGCAATAAGCTGCTCATGCTCTACCGCGTGTCTTCTGTCTACAGGAGGTAGGACTCGGGGCTTCAGTGCCAACGGAAGTGTTTCAAGAATGGGTGAGAGATGTGGATGGTCGGCTAAGCTATGTTGGGTTCACGAAGCTGCTGCATGGGATAAGCACGCGTCCCACCCGAAACCAGAACAAGTGATTGAGTATTGTCGGCGTATTGCCTACAGCATGGTTATTTCAAGAGGATTTTAGAAGCTAGTTATTTGTCACGCCGCACCTTCGGACATTTTATTTGGTCACTCGGGGACCCTTCTTCGGAACGGCAAGATGATCGTCCTCAGCAGATCGGGGCCAAATTCGGCAAATATTTGCTGCTTTCACTGAAGTTTATGGAGTTTTAGCTCTGATACTCCCGAACGAGAATTTATGAATCACTAAGTAGATGTAAATATTGGCGGAGCCGCCCAGCTGCAACGGTCCCAACAGTTGAGGCGGAAACAGAATGTCACTCTGGTGTGAGCTCCCGGTGTCGGGTGTGACAATGATCGTTGGCCACACGGCATCGACAGGCGCCTGGCGAGTTCGGAGAGGGTGAAATCTACTCCGACGCACTTGAAGCCGGCTCAGGCAGACCATGGTTCAGTCTGCTTGGAGGGCTGTTGCCCTCCCGGACGTGAGTAGTGTTGCAAGGCGCACAAGTTCCGGGACCAGTGCCCTCCCACATTTGTATTATGTGAGAAGCTCGGTTATTGTTTATAATAGGATAGTCCGCTCCATTGCAATTCTCACTGATTTGGGCACATCTTCCTCACTTCCAAGATGAACGATGAATGCCCTTGCATCGGTCGGAATCGTTTTCACTGGACGTGGCCTCGAAATTCTAACGTGAAAGTTTTACAAATCTTCCGTGTTCGAGTCTTGGTACTTGACAAGACTACACCTGATAATACATCAGAACTCTGTCAATCCGTATCCAGATTTTACTTGTGCGAAAATTTTAAGTGCCCTATCGATTATGTCGTAAGGTCTTCTTTGCTGCCTGTTGTGCATCATGCGACGCTGCTCCTGACATGAAACACTAATTCTTTCGTTCAGACGTTTCGGATTGTGCCTGGCCATTACAGTTAACCTGTCCCAGATTGGAAGAGTAAATTGTTTCTTGAACTGTTAATTTTCTCCGCATTTTAAAATTTTATGACAGTGAACGAGCGTGTTACATGCACAATTTCCACTACATCGATATTTCAGAAGAATATTGTTGCCTATCCATCTGCTACGAGACGACTGCATTACACTGACTGAAAAATGCTGCAGAGAATCTTTGAAAAACACTACTCCCTAGGCACCCCTACCAGACAAGCAGAGAGCTCGAACATTGCCCGAAATAAATGCCCATTTCAAAAAATAGTAAGAGCTTTGCTTAGTGCCTAAAACAACCTGACAAAAAACTTCTGAGTCAATTCTTTTGCAACGAGATGTACACTAAAAACCCGAGAGAACAACGGGAAAAGATACAAATCGCAGTAAGCCAGTCAACCGATCCTAGGATACATGCTAAGAATGAAGAAAAGAATTGACTGAGAAACTACCAGAAGGTATACTCACAGTCTAGAGGATTCATTGTAACTACATTTTGATCAAGAGGTCTTATAATTCTTTCTCGATGATGTCTCGAATGGTGTTCGTTGGCAACAATCCTTCGGTACGGATGGCAAGCTTCTCCGTGTCCGGACTCACAAACACCACTGTTGGCAGCCCTCGGATCTGCACAAAGAGTACAACACAAAGCGATTGAGCCAACTAAGGCTTCGAGCAACACTCTCTAGATTCCACCGGTCATGTTTCTATACAACAAAGTTTCAAACTCTAATTTGTGAAACCACTGCTTTTGAGCTAGGATGTTTCAGTTCTTCCTGAGGCTTAGAGGAACGCACCTGCATTTGATTAGCAAGCTCATGCTCTTCGTCGGTATCGATCTTCAAGAACCGAACCCTGTCACCGTATTCCACAGCAAGCTGGACAACAACCACCATGTTGAGTAAATCTCTGATTCCGTGTCGAAGCAATGGGCTTACGAGGCAATTGTCATTACCTTTTCCAGCTCTTGGGCTAGCAATATGCATGGACCGCACCACGTAGCGTAAAAGTCGACCACCATGGGTGAGCTCCTCTCGTTAGCCAGAATATCATCTAATTCACGAGCAGATACTTTTTGCTGCAGTCAATAAGCAGTCAAGGATCAAACTATCAATCCAACAATTGGACAACCATTACTTCCATTCTTTCTGTGGACAAAAGTCATGCCGAACTTGATTGTTCAACAGAACGAAGCTGGTTATGAATCGAGTTTGAGGAGAATTACCACAAGGTGTTCACCCTTAGCTCCAGCAGCAGCGCGAACGATTACGCGATTCCTAGGATTAACAGGGGCACGCAATTGCAACTTCAATCCATCGAGGGCAGCCCTGCTACTGGGAGAGGAAAGAGCAAAGTGCGTCTTCGGCAATCCGACATCCTTCAATGCCCAGGGTTTACGCCCGACTTGACATGTAGCCAAGGTGCTAGTCGCTCGGGATGGTGCCAACGCCGACATGGCCATGGCAGAGCGGTACCTGGGACACCACCACAAGCTACATCAGGCACATATGAACCTTTTCACGACCAGATTTTAGGGTTTCAAAATTCCTTTACCTCCGGTCGGTACCAGGACCTGAGAAATTAAAAAGGATGACAAAGACTATAATAATTACGCATGCAGCATTTGAGAATTCATCAAGCTCAAGCAGTTGAATCCAAAACCCTAGAAATAAAAAAAGCTGTGATCCTGGACAAAATTCGAGAACTTTCAAAACCAGCTCTTCAATTCAATTCTCGAGCGTCTTAGTCTCTAATGTACTCTAAGCTAAATCATTCGTGGAGAATCAGTTGGTTGTACCTCAATCCCGGAAATTGAGAGAGCAAATTTTAATTCCTACTACATCTTCAAGCGGGGCAGGTAAAAAGCAAGAGCAGATTGAAGACTCACAGTGTCAACGAGGCGCAGCAGCAGAGAGTGATAAACCTTGGCAGACTTGGTCCCTTTGGTATGATCCCTCACAACAGTGAAGGAGTGATAGTGGAGCAGAGGGAAAGTAATAAAGCCACGAATCAAGTGCGCATGGCGCGGACACGTGAAGGCTGCAGAATTGTAACAGATTGCGATTTCTGTGGGGAATTGTTTCGGGAGGATGCTGATTGTCGACAACGCCAAATCTGCCCGAGCGCGCACGACACGGACCTGGTTATCGTAATTCATGCGTCGAACGTTTGTGCGATGGATGTCTCGATCTAGCAATTCACTAGACTCCTACCATACATGCAATTCTAGTCATTTACTACATTTTCTAATATCCTCGGTCAATACGGTATTCTCCTAATGTATGTTCCATGTTGTATAAAAAGGTGTTAGAATATTTACGTATTTCAAGGTTTCATCTGAAGACACTACACAAGAGTTGTTAATTATTGTTATATACGTTAATTGCGAACAATAACACTAAATGATACACGTCACCATAGTGTTACAACACTAATTGTTAAACCATAACACTAAATGTGAGAGTATGCAACCATGAAGAAGGCACCACAAGCCTTGGCTTAGTGATTAGACCTTGTTGTATGGGTACCTCAAAGCCCTTTGGGGGGATACTATGTCAAGTATCTTCAAGGCACTAGTAACTAGGCTAAAAAGTAGCCTAGTTATAGTGTCCACCCTCGAGAGGGGGAAGTAGTATTGTTCCAATTTTCCCTTGCCTGGTGGCCGTTGGGATATTAGCATTACGAACAGACAGTTCATTCACGTTGGCCCCTTAGAAGGGGTCCGGAGTTTCTATCTATCTATCAGAGAGTATGCAAGCTTTTTTGTAAGTGGAAGAATTTATTGAAAGTGATGAAATTGGTGACTTGAAGAAAACACACGACACATTGATTGTAATGACAGCCCAAAGTGAACACTAATCTCAAAAGAGTTGACAAATAGTCGTATTTACCAAAAGTTACTTTTATCTCTAATTTCCACGTGAATCTAATTAACAAACTTTGTAGTGAAAACATGGTGCGGGTACACCCCATGTGTATGCTCATAGTGGCACATCGAACCTACATTACACCCGAGCTTGGTTGTAGTGTCCTACATTACACCCGAGCTTGGTTGTAGTGTCCTACATTACACCCGAGCTTGGTTGTAGTGTCCTACATTACACCCGAGCTTGGTTGTAGTGTCCTACATTACACCCGAGCTTGGTTGTAGTGTCCTACATTACACCCGAGCTTAGTTGTAGTGTCCTACATTTAACCCGAGCTTGGTTGTAGTGTCCTACATTACACCCGAGCTTGGTTGTAGTGTCCTACATTACACCCGAGCTTGGTTGTAGTGTCCTACATTACACCCGAGCTTGGTTGTAGTGTCCTACATTACACCCGAGCTTGGTTGTAGTGTCCTACATTACACCCGAGCTTGGTTGTAGTGTCCTACATTACACCCGAGCTTGGTTGTAGTGTGCGACTACGGGTGTACCCGTGAGGTGTACCTTGACTAGGTTTACACTAATGGGTTAAAGCTTTCTATCGGAAGGCCTCTGACAATGACATCTTTTGAAATGTTCGACGGGTTAACATTTCTTTGCGCCGTCAAGGGTTGTCCGGGCGATAAAGGGTTAACTCTTGAACGATTTTTTAGTCCTCTTTAGACAAATCAAATTGGAGTATCGTTTGGACACTGACATGTTGAATAATGTACTTTTTGAACTTGAGTATAATATTAGTGAAATAATAAGTGAGGTGCTTGATTCTTCTTGTAGAATTATTTGCAACCACAAACCTTCCACAACACAATTCACTCATATAAAATATGCATTGCATAATAAAATTTCAATATATCAATATATTATACAAAGACGAAACCAAAAATGAGTGAAAAGTTAAGTTGAGGAATACCACATAGATAATTAAGTGAGTATCATGCTTATGGGGCTTGCTTGGGCTATATGGGTTAAGGTATTTTCTTAACTATATCTCAAAAACCTCGAAAGCATGACATATCCAATCACTTCATATCTTATTGGATTAAAATCAATAAGAGCTAAGATTGAGACATTCAATACAAAGGCTTGTCTTCGTTCCTAGTCCATATGTAAATTGCAAATACTTTCTTTAGAGTGTTCCCAAGTAATTGACTAAATGTAACTAGGGAGGACGGGTTGCTAAATGTAGCACTCCTTTGAACCTACACCCTACTACATATTACACCGAACTTCGTATATTCCATGACAAAAATCCTCAAGTCCAAAAGATAAGATGTTTTGAGGTTTCCAAAAGGAGGGATGAAATCCCCCATAAATTTACTTAGCTTGAAGTAGAACGTCTGCAAGCCGCTACAAGTGGCGGGTCAAGTAGCCAATCTCTCAAAAGTAGAAAATGACCTTTGCCTAGCTTAGTGTAGCCATTCTTAGCCTATTGCAAATGCCCTTACACCCCTCTAAACACACCTCACATGTGAAACTCACTAAGATCAATATGGGTTGGGACTGGGCCTAAATTCTGAAAGCCCCATATTTTGTTACGTAGTCACATGTTCCAGTTCAAGATTCCCAAAACATAACGAAGAATGAAGAAGACCCATGCATAAGACCCCAACCGCATGTAGTAAGCCGCCTCGAACCTTCATTCAATAACGAATTATCATTTAGGACGCAATGATGCTAAGGTAACATCTATTTCTGCCATTTGTCACTTTCCAAATTTGATGACAATTGCTATTACTTTGGTTCAGAGGTGTTGAGGAATGTAGTAGAACAGCCCACAATGGGATTCTGCTCCAAATGGAGCTATAGTAATTTTCACTCTTAGGTACATAATAGTTTCTCCATACAACAGTACCATGTACTCACTGCAAATATTGTAGGGCAGCATTTTAGGAATACCTATATTTCTATTTTCGAAAATTCATAACTCACTGTAGAAGAGTTCAAAATTGGTGTAGAAGAGTCCAAAATTGATGATTCCACTTGCTCTAGCTTTCTACTCTTCCCCGTACACTAAATTGATTGCACTGGTAACGTTACTGTAGATTTTCTCCACTGAAAACTGCGCCGTTAAAGGCCACTTCACTATATCTATCGAGGGTCAATGGGCAGGGAGTGATTTGAGACTGCGGGACGACACCAACAAGGACGCTCTACAAATTCTGCATCTGAAATCGTAGGAGCAGAAAACTGCATCCACAGAGTGCGCTACTCAACCAATTGTGCAGTAAGCCACCGGCCCCAACCCATGTGAGTTGGAAAATGGGACACAAAATTATGAACATCTCAAATGATACAATGTGGGAGGGGGGAGCAGCAGGGCACACCAGTATTGATGTTCTTGCAGCATCGTCGCCGGGCCACAATATCGCAGGGAGCCACGGGAATGATACACTTGGTAATATTCCCATACGCTCCCACTATGTACGAAATGCCACGAATCGTTACTGCGGCTCTACCCAGCTCGCAGTCGCTTGAATGCTGCTGGAGACTGCCACATGTAGCTATTGCGGGATGATTGTGCATGACCTGATGAAGGTGCTGCGCTCTTTTACCAGTCCGTAAGTGCCATTAGGCTGCCTAAACCCGCACTCCATTCGGCTCCCCATTCACCGACTGAGGACGCTCTTGGTGCTACAGCCTGGCCTGGCCTTTCTTGATGATCCCATGGTCAGAGAGCTTCAGCTCACCGCACACCAATAGAACATACGGTCAGACGATCAACTTGGCACCTCGATACTTCTCCACCACCAATACAACTCGAGAACTCCACAGGCTCCTGCGAACTGATTGAATGCCAGGGTTCGATTCCTACTGCGGAAACGCCTCTCGCCGATCCTTTCGATCTCTCAGGAACGTTCGTGTCTTCGCACAATGACATTGTCGATGAAGAGAAGTATCCTCATGAATCTTGACGGAGCTTCGCTGAGAGAGAGAGAAATCGAGTTTTTTCTTCACCAACCAGAGAAACCCATGTTGCAATCAAAATACCTGTCTAGATTCAGTTACTTATTCTGGTTTCGGGTAGTTCGAGTGCTCATCCCGTGCAGGAACTTAGTGAACCCTATAAAACTCAGCCGACTATCCGATGGTCTCACCCATCCTTGAAATACTTCAGGAGGCACTGAATTACCAACTCCCATCTCCTGAAAGCGATAGAGACAAGTTCAATATACAACAGCTTGTTAGTAACAAGACGCTTCTTAAATCTACCTTCTTAGGTCAATGGTGATAGCTAAAATATGTCATAGATTTTTCTTGATTACTTTCAAATGAGCCAAAAGAGCACAAGCGCGCAGATACGATCCTTATGGAGATTTGGATGATGGGAAAGACGTACTCGGGCAAGCTCGTCCACTGATATCACACGATTCCCCTCTTTCTCAAATATATCATAAGCACCACGAGCATGCTGCTCCCACCGATCAGTTCCTTCTAACTGGTGCACGCTTATTGCTGCTGCGCAAAACTCTGTAAAATCCATCTTCTTGAATGGCAGAGCATCCATCTGCATGTCACACCGCACTTCCCGGTCAGTGCAGCCCAAGTCCCTAACGTGTCAAACCAACAACGGCTTCTTCGAGGCTTAGCAGAGATAGTCATATGCAACATACAAGTTCGACACAGATATAAAACACTCCCGCTGGAATACATTACATAATAAACACGGGTTTCCTACAGCATTCGAAAAAACTTACCGAAGTCAAAATATCAAAAGCTCTCGACTCCTTCATCGCTTCTGTTGCATGTTTCAATAGTGCCTAAAAACACACAAATGACGTCAATAATAAAGTCAAGACAACATTCGACATCAACCTACACTACATACCAACAGCGACAAAGCAATGATTACGCATCGTATGAAGGTTCTACAGCAGAACGCAGCCAAAACGAGCCTACAAAAATAAACAGGTTCACCAACCTGTGTAAAATTCTCAAAACTTATCCGACCATTTCTATTTGGCTCCAGTAGAGTGAATTGAGTGCGTAGGTAAAAAATCTGATCTTCGGTCAGCGTCTTTGATAGCGCCTGTAGTCATCCAATTCACAACAGTTAAACAAATCGGGGTCTAGCAAGAGCTCACAGCATCATCCCAAGATGTTCACGAAGTACCTAAATGAACACACCAAGCTGTCCGATCATGCAGATCAATAAGAAACCTACGGAGTATTCAATGCGATCATTAAGGCCTAGTAACTTCAACAACACCGATCGTGCGAGGTAAGAGAAGCTCTCGACCGGATAGAGTAAGAGAAGAAAAGAGGATGGCAAATGCTCCACGTCACTAACCTTCAGAGCAGCTCGTCTCATAGATGATGAACGAAGATAAGCTCTCACGAGCCTATACACTACGATATCCAACGGTACCTCTATCTCTCTGTTCCAAATCCATGGATGGGCTGAAAAAACAAAGGATCACATCCAATTAGCACCAAGCTACAACATACTCCGCCTTTACCAATAGACCATTAAGAACACCTCGTCAAGAAAAGAACACCATAAAAGAGCAACCAAGTAAATGGACTGCCAAACACAGCAATCAGTGACATTCACATACTTAAGGCCTGTGCTGCAGTCATGCGTTTCCGCAAGTCCTTGTTCAGAAGCCGCTTCACGAAGTCCTTAGCCTCCGCAGACACTGAAGGCCACGGCGCTTCTTCGAAGCTTGGATCAGCCCTCAACACCGCACGGAAGATCCCCGACTCTGTCCGCGACCAAAATGGACGGCTACCACACAGCAGAATGTACGTGATTACTCCTATGCTCCACACGTCAGCTTCCATAGAGTACGATCTGTGCAGCACCTCTGGAGCTACATAGTATGCACTGCCAACAATATCGTTCAGTCGTTCATCTGCAACCCAACCCCACACATCATCAGCCCACCTTCAACGGAACCCAGACAAACACAAGGCCCTCTTCCATCCGGACAACTTAAACGCGACTAATTGCACTACAGCCCAACGGACGAACTGAACCACGAGAAGTAACCTAGCAACTGAGAGAACTCACCGGGTTTGATGAAATCTGACAATCCGAAATCTATAGCCTTCAACTGAGCATGTTCATCTTTAGTGCTGAACAGAAAATTCTGCACATCAACCACCCGGAGACATCATCATACTAACTCAAGCGCAGGAACTTGTAACCTCTTTCGCGGACACTTTGTATGACGCATCAAGAGGTTCACCGCTTTACGACATTTCAGTTTCACTAAATTTATAAAGTACCTATTCTGAAGGAGCACTGTATTCTAGTTCAAAATGCTTGTTGGAAGGCATGCTAGGACTCCCTCGTAGGTAATTGGATAATGTTTGTTCGCCATATGCAGCTAAACATACCTCAGGCTTCAGATCTCGGTGCACAACACCCTGAAGATGGCAGTGTGAAACGATGCTCAGAATCTGCTGCACCACAATCTTTGCATCCTCCTCCGTGTACCTTCCTCCTCTGCTCAACGAATCTGGCAGAGTTAGACATGCTCTACTATTCATACAACAATGAACTCACTGAACTAAAATAGCTGTCTTGAAAAGTGATATATGGTCTTTGACAAGTCTATCGTCCAGAGAGTTCTCTACCGATACCTATCTATGAGGGAAACTCAACAGTGGAAATGTATATAATAAGCTTATCTAACTTCTACATCTCAGTAACTTCTCACTTTGTCGGAACATATGATGTGATGACACCATGTACTGAGAAAGACGCATAAACCAAGAGAACACTGCCAGGAACATGAACTTTAAGCATCGCCATACCTTGACAAAATCCGATCCAACAATTCTCCACCTTCACACAATCTGCAGGAGGACAGAACGGCAGTCAAATTACTGTTGCAAGACAGACTACCCTGAAGTAGACATTCACCACATTCAAAATTCCTTTTCGATAGCTCACTACTACACACTGAGGTACTTGAACTAACGAATGAGCCCAGTCCGCACGTGACCAGAATCTCCAGAACAGTGCAATTGTGAAGCCTCGCAAACTCGTACTCTTACTAGACCATGTCGTCTACAATCACCAGCTATATCGGCACTTACTCCATCACAATGTACACGTTCAGATTGTCCTCGCAAGCATCGTAGAACCGCACCAAGTTCTCATGTCCCGTCAGGGATTTCAATATCTTCACTTCCCGTCTCACGTCTTCAATTGCGATCGCCGTTGTCATCTGCCACACCGCACACAAACTACGTCTCAAAAACCTCTTCTTCTCTACCAGTTCTACCACCAACTACACTCACTTGCAGGCATCAAAGTCAAGCAAATCCACTCCAACCTCTCTAAGCCACAATTCAACACTTGCCATCAACTGTACTAACTTCTCATCGGCTCACACTCATGGTCTACTCTTCGGAGTCTCGGATCGCGAGATCAGAATATGACTTCTCTACTCAACCTAGTAATCTACTGCTCTTCTACTTCAATCGCCTCTTTGAAACAGAATTCCCACTCCAATCTTCTCGCCGCAATCCTCACCTTGTTTCCTCTCGATTCTTTGACCCTTCTGTCCCCTCTGCATACACTCACAATATCTACATGCACATATTCCTACCCCCAGGCTGAACCACCGATGATCTAACGTGCTGAAATGGCAAAATTATGTGAGCTGACATCCTCGTAACCTAGGGTCTATATTTTCGAGCTCTAATGACTTCAATGACACAATTTAGAAGTCGTCATCGCATCGAATGACACCTTACACTCAGAAATCTATTGATCTTCACCTCCACAATTACCTTAGCTTTTGAAATGACCTTCACCGCCACGGGCTGTCCCCTCAGGTCGCCCCTACGAACTTTCGCGTAACACGTGTGCCCGAAATGTCCGCGCCCGACTTCATGTCCCAGCTCATACTTGGCGGTGAAGTTCTTCGGGTATCCGAACTGCTTGTCCAGCGGCTTCTCAGTCTCCACAGCCTCCGGGATCGCGCCTCCATCCTTTGCCGTCGGCTTGGCACCATGGCGCTTCACTAGCGACGACTGGATGTGCTTGGCAGGCGAAGGGGGAGGGAACGGCCGTTTGAAAAAACGGCGGGGAGTCGAACTGGCGGACGGAGAGTTTGCGTAGTACGGCAGGGGACTTGCTGCCGACGGATGCCTCGGCGACGGCTGCGCGCTGCCCCCGTACGAAGACTTCCGCCTAAACGGCGATGCTCCACCACCTCCGTTGCCGTTGCTGCCGAAGCTCCCCCGATGACCTTGCAAATGATGCTTGGGAGTTCTCGGAGGTGCAGCCACCTCACGCTTGAAAGAATCCTCACCATCTACCTTGCCATAACACTGCCCCATCCTTGCATGCTCAATCCTCCACCTCCACTGTCACCACTACATAGACCAAAATCCCTGCTCCACCATTTCGAGTACCAGAAAAAACAACATCATAAACTAGCTTTCCACTTGCCCTTGATCGCAGACTCCAGCGATGGTGATCGCGAGCTTGGAGCTCGTGCAAACAAGCTCTCGAAATCAAACTAGACCCCTGTTTCTAGGTTTAATTGCTCGATCACTGGCGTGTCCAGGCCATGACATCGACGTCTGTTCCGCCCATTTCACATTCTTCATCTACATTCGTTAGATCCGCCAGCAATTTTCGGATTCTCGTGCCGGAAACTCACGTTCATTCATCGATCCTCCACCATTCCACTGTTCAGTTCCATGATGCAGGAGGCCGTTAAAGTCTTCTCAGTTCCCACGGGAGTTAGATGGTAATGAGATCTCCACTTTTTCTTCTCCCGAGTTTTGGTTTATGAGGGTCCTCTTGACTTGTTCTCTAAGCCTTTACACATCCCTTGCATGCGTGGCAACATTCAAAGTAGCTTTAAATTCTAAATTCTTTTCTAACCTAAAGTGGTTGTATGAGTCAGATTATTTTGTTTTCTAATTTAAGTTCTCTAATCATTTGATATTTGGGGTGATCAGTTGATTACTCGAGTAAAAAACTTGGTGTGTGAAGGACACAAAATAATAATAATGGTAGGAGCTGCATTCTTGTGTAACTTGATCACTATGTTTTACCTACATGTATTTAGCGTTTCATGTTCTCTCCAGCAATTTACAAGATAAAGTAGTTTTGACTGTCAATCTTGAGTTTAGGCAGGGTTATCTTGTCAGACAAAATTCTTATTCATTTGTCAAACACAAATGAGATGTACATCTAAGACATCATCAAAGTATAAAATGTAACTCTCATCTGAATTGTGTCTGACAACTGAATAGGAATTTTGTTTGATAAGACAACGCTGAGTTTAGGTCGGCACTACAATCGGTAATAACATAGTAAACTTTGCATGATTACAAGATTCATGATTCATATTTTATGAATAATTTAATCATAACATCTATTTGCATAGAATTTCATAATACTTGACTAATGAAAACCATATTTACACCACCACATTGAGATTCTAACGATGGGTATTATAGTAAGAGAATTAATAAATGTTCATAGATGGTGAAAGTTTCTAGAAGAACCTTTCCATGAGTTACTTCTAAACTTTCCAGAAGTCCAAAAATGACTATATGGTATGTTCTTATACTAAAATACTGAAAGATAAGTGCATCAGCAGCCTTTGTGCAGATAGAATTTGGTACAGTGGGGGAGGAGGAAGCTTGTGAACGAAGAAAGGTTATCAATGGTCAAATGCCCATTGACATTGGTGATTGGATTTGCTTGCTGAATTCTAGTTCTGATTGACTGGGACAAGAACTAATATATTAATATTTGATCAATTTTGTGGGCTTGGAGACGGAAGTTGGTCATCACCATGACTTCCATTTTTGAGAATTACAATTAAATTTGGAACCTCCCAGGATTTGAACTGATGGATTGATCATCTCAGCCAAGTCGACTGAAGTACTTGTATGTATCAATTACCGTCGCTTCATAGCACGTTCGGCACTTTGCTACCTAATAAATAATTGAAGTTCAAAAACTAGGCTCGGCACCTTAAAATAGTAATTTGATAATTTCGGCAGTTTTCTCTTTTAATTTTATAAAATTCAGCTTGCCATTAAGCCCACCTCTCTTCCATAGATTGACATGATATATTTGTATTCTAGAAGGCTTACAATGCTCTCTGGTTTATAGAAGAGGAGTAAAGTTGTATCCAACGATGCATGTGGGATATTTGAACTTTGAGGTGAAGCACCTAGTTAGATTTCAATTTTTAAACACCAATAGTTTTTGCACAAAGTCTTCAAATGACATAAAATTTGTTGGAGGTGAAAGATTACTTGATTTCTAAGCTTTTCTTATACCAGAAAATTTCCAAAAAAATTGATCTTCTATGCACAAATGAGCTTCGAAAAACGGTTCAGAATGCATTTTGATACATGGACCTTTACACTGCTGTGTTGTTTTGTCCATATCTTGTGCATAAAAACTTTTTGACACAAAACTTGTTGGAGGTGGAAGAAGGCTTGATTTCTCAACTTTTGGTAGTTTGACAAAATTCCATAAAACTCCATCTTCTATGCGCAATTGGACTTCAAAAATCTGTGTCCAACACATTTCAAAAGCCTCACCTAAATTCTTGCTACTTCTAACCCGTATTGTTTGTGGACTAATGTAAGTGGGCTTGATTACAAAAAGAACATCTTCTCTCACTGAAATTCACATTATCTTTCCAACAAAGTTTGAAAACTAGTGTAAAGTAAGACGTTCTCACTTTTCGGCAACTTTGAATTATAATTTATATAATATTCGACAAAATATGCCAATAATTTCCCAAAATTTTAGGCATCTATTTCTAAAATTATTATCTGCCGAATCTGATAGAAAGCTACGGTATGTTTGTCCTACACCAATATTGTTATGTGTTGTGAGCATATCATCAGGGGTAGGTCAAATGGACACTAGATTCATGTCAACCTGTAAGGGTCTAGTGTTCTCCTTTTTTTATTTATGTTCCATGTGCATGGAATAATTGTAGCCAATTAGAACGTGAACACTCTAGAACCAAAAATAAAATAAATAAATAAATAAATAAATTTGTACTAACCATATGGCTTAAATAATAGCCTTGCAATGGTAATGTCCGTCCTTAAATCACAAATGATAAAGAGACCAAAACTTAGACCCTTACACTTCTCACAATTTGCGTTGAGAACATATTCTTGTGACAAAAATTACCTTCAGATTGAAGCCTAATCCAAATGATGAAGTTGAAATCCAAACGGTGGGTGAAGGAGAAACAACTCATCAAGCACCATGTGTTTTCTTGGTATAGTAGCATCATTGCAAGATGCAATTCAAAAATTATTTGGGGAAAAACCTTCCAACTAAAAAGTTTTTAAGGGTCCCTTTACATATGCAGTAGGGCCGTACATGGGGCTGAATGAGGACAAAAATCCTCTCAATGTGATTGGTCCGTTTCTTGTATCCCAAAGAATGAATCAAACATGTTGAGAGAAATTATGCCCTTCGTAGGCCTCATTAACAGCCCAAAATAAAGCTTCTCCAAGCTCAGACTTATGTAACAAATTCTTCATGAAACACTAATTTTGATAATGGTAGAATTTCACATAATAATTAGCTTGTAATGGTAAAACATGCCATAAGTTCGTAGCCTAAAGATAATGCTGCCTATTCTTAAATGTATTCATGGTGTATTTGATGGACCTGCAAATTATACCACATATATTTGACTTGATTTACCATAAGATTTAACAAATTTAGTTGAACATGGATCTTTGGATATAGAAGTTATGGCTCTTAAAACTTTCATCTTGTCATTCAAAATGTCAAAATTTGACACAATGGATGTATAGGAGTTTGTTGTAAACAAATCATTCATGAAAACCTAAATCATGGGGGGGGGGGTTCACTTAGATTATTCTACCAAACGATGCGCGGCATAATGTAAGGAGGTATGAAATCATGGTGTTTAAAAATTAGAAAGAAAGAAGAAAAAAAGAAGAAGATAATATAGAGTGTACAAATTATTGAAAACTTGATTATAAGTAAGATACGTAGGTAAATAAAGTGTCATATTTATAATCTTTTTTTCCAAGATACCCTAAAAATTCTAAAATATAATTAGAAGATATTTTTAGGCTCAATTGCTGCATTTTAGATCGAAGATTGGCTTGAATATAGTGTCTGTTCATAATGTCTTTACCCCCATGGCCACAGGACAAAGAGGTAAAAGAGTAATGGATGATTGCATGAACATCATTGCCTTTCCTACCCCCCACATTTTTTTCTTATAACAAAACTAAGGATCTGAAAAAATTTCTATCTCTTTAGATTGTAAGTAATTGTATTGGGCAAAGAATACCATAAATTGGAAAATGAGGTAAAGGAAGGGACCATTTATTTCATCTTGTTCATCAAAATACACCCTACAATAATACCCCTTTGCCGCACGTATTATACTAAACCTCCTACCGAGTCACCCTACTAGCCTAAATTAAATCTTAATCAAAATTTTCATTCTAGATTACTTTAGATTTATTTTGAGTTTACATCGAACTAACCTTGGTAAAAGCAAGTACTAAACCTCAACAAATACTAATATTGAAAACCTTCCTAGGACTCAAGACGATGTAATTATTGCGCACTTGAATTTCTCCTCTTTTTATTCTCAATCTAAATTTACGACATTTTTTGTACTTTTCAATTTTTTTGAAAACATTTACCTTGAAATTTAATATCTTAAAAAACGGCCGGCCTCGATTTGCAATCCGATTGTTGCTTGCACCCTTACAAAAATACCTGCTTTCAATGACACCTTCCGCGGCCCAATTAGAGCAGTAGTCCCTGAGGTCACACCAACACATACAAACAAATAATCTTATATAATATATGAATACCAAAATTCCATATTGTATCAAATCGATTTGCAATTTTTATCACACAAACTAATTTTGATTTGGTAAACAAATTGACAAAAATGGACTGTAAAGTTTCAACTTGTCAATAAAAATTTTAAAATTTAACACCAACCTTTACAGGGTGAACCATTCAAGAGAAGGAATCTGATTAAATTTTCTATTAATCAAAATATTCAAAGTAGAAATCAAGAGATTGCAAAAGCTTTCTAGGTGACATATTTACTTTATAAATTCTAGTAGATAATCACAATCACTTCTATGTAAGATTGTATATTGTTATGATCTAATTTGAGAAGCTCAACTTGGATAACAAGCTTTATTTCTATAGTTCCAATAACTCAATAAATGTTATATCCAATAAAATTCTACTTTCAAAATACTCTAGAGTTTACACTTTTATCAAGTTCTACAATTATTCTCAAAGAGGACATTACACTTGAGTGTATTAAGTTCCAAATTAACAAACATTCATGGTTAGATTATCGCCCACGGGACATAAGGAATATAAAAATCATATGAACGTTTAGAGGTTTATTGGGAGTAAGGCACCAACGGCCTAGGCTTGGTGGTTGGGCCTCATGGCTCCCAATGAGGAGGTCATGGGTTCTATTCCACATGCTGGCGTAATGCTCACCACCATCATAGTCTACCCAACAATGATGGGGGATCTTTGGACCTTGCTTTATAGGTACCTCAAAGCTCTTTGGGAATATTAGAGGAATCTACTAAGTAGTCTTGAGTTTGGACCCAAGTTGGTCCCCAGTCCTTCGTTTCGTGTCGTGCCATGTTTTCAAGAATCCACTAAGTAGAACGAACTGGGGACTAAACTCAAAAAACCATCAAAATCACCACTAAAATCATGCGTTTTTGACTTTAGTCCCCAGGTCCAACTTAGAGTAAAAATTTGGTGCCCAGTTCGACGTTTGGTCCCCAATCCGACCAAAACTGGGTGTTTTGGTCCCTAGTCCATTGTACTTAGCGGATTTTCCTATTTTGTCAAGTATCTTTAACCCCTAAAGATCCTTGTGTGTTTTTGAGAGCTTGAAACCTCAAAACTCCAACTACCTCTATGCACTTCAAGGGGTGAGAAACAATTTCTTTATTCTTTTTTTAACTTCCAACCGTAAGATCTTGTACCTAAGCCAATTTTCAGTATCTGATTTAAAAATTGATCATTGGATGTTTACCATTTGAGAGATCATAACATCCAAAGTTTGTCTACGAAGTTTTTTTGGGCATTGTTGAGATTATTTTTGACACTTTTGGAGGTTGCCCTTGTAAAATTGGTACTCTTTGTGACTTGGGGCCCTTTGGAACTTAAGTAGTGATTTGGTCATGAACATATTTTCAAAAAAAATCTCAAAAAAATACTAAATTTAAACTGCCCTAGTTCGGCTTGCAAACCAAGTATTGTTGTAGAAGGCTCAAAAATTTGAATTTGGCTTTGCAAATTCTACCATATACACTTTGTTGTATAGGGAGCACCCATTAAAAAATTTAGGCAAAAATATTACTTTTAACTCCTAAAGGTCCAAGAAAGCCGAAATCGCTTTTTGGAATTTCCGCAGGGAGAAAATTCAGCCAACTTTGACCATTATAATCTCAAAATTGGAGAAAAATTAACGGTTCAAAGATGACATTCGAGAAAAGGGTCAAGTTAACTTCAAGATCCTACATTTGGATCTTCTAATCAATGCTTAGATTGAGTTTCTTTGCATTTGAAGTAGAAGAAGGTTCTTTTTGATAATTTAAACAATTTTGTATCAAGGACCTCTAGGGGTCAACCTATTTATCTAGGCTGCCCAAAATGGCAAAATACCGATTTGGACCTCTTGGATCTTTAGGGGTTAAGGCACTAGAAACTAGTTAGAAACTAACGTAGTTATAGTGTCCACACATGAAAGGGAGAAGTAGTATTGTTCCAATTTCCCCTTGTCCAGTGGGCATGGGGTTATTAGCATTACGAGCGGACACTTCATTCACACCGGGCCCCTTAAAAATGGGACCGGAGTTTCTATCTGGGAATATATCTGGATTGGGAATATTGGATAGCGTACTCAATCAAGGGCTTTCCTCTGATTGGGTCCAGAGTGAAGCGGGTTAGATCTTTGCATGTTGATAGCGGATAGTGTTGACGAGGGGGGCAGCCGCAGAGTAGCAGCGGGAGAGACGACGCCATAGCCATGATGGCCACCAGCAGCTTCATCCGCTCTAGTGTTGCCCCTCTCCCTTCTGTAGCAACACCATCTCGACCCAAGCTCCATAACCAGATCGTTGCTACCACTTCCTCTACTACAGGTCGGGGCGATGCCCAATTGAGAAATATCCAGCTCGCCAGCGGCAGGGACGACGAAGCTCGAGAGGATCATGGCGCGGATGGAGAGCAGGCTTGGAGTCGTCGGGGCCTCGTGGGAGCTGCCGCAGCTCTGGCCGTGGCTTCTCAATGGAGCTACGAGCCTGCAGTGGCGTTCGACCTTGGAATCTGTAAGGTGGACTTTTGCCTTGGAATCTGCACTGTAAGATGGCGAAATGATAAAATCAGGCATTGCAGTTTTGTGGGAGGATTTTAGGTTAGTGTTTATTGTACCTCTCAGTTTGCATTGTGTGCTGCACTTCCAATTGCTAAAGCATCGCAATGCAGGTGCGAATTTTGTCTGATCACTGATACTTCTTGGTTCTGACCTAAATCGCTCTTCGGGGACCGTCTTTATCAGCTGGGCCGAAGGAATGGTTGAGGGGCCAGAAGCGGAAGACGGCTCAGTTCTTGTTAAACCCTATTGAAGCTTCACGCAACCGGCTGTCTACAGCTATGTCTCTTCTCTGTAAGAATGCGCTGTTACTCCATCTCCATGTCATGGTGTCAATTTTTGTAGACCTGTAGCTTCACCGACAATACGTCTGATTTTTGTTCGTGATTCATGCTGCTGTTCTGAGAGGGTCTTTTGAGTTTAGGAACCCTTTTCTCGCTCTGATGTAGTGATACCGAATTTCGCATTTTGGAACATTGCATTCAAGCGCATGCTTGGGGGTTGAAGAGATCTGATATTGCTTCGTGATCTGAGATCATCATATGAATGTCTTTTCTGTCATGGCAGCTTCAGCAGAAGGGTCCTCCTTTGCAAACTACGAGGAGGCAGGAAGGCTAGTGAAAGTTGCCGCACGAGATTGCACACCATCAGAGATAGGTTCAATTCTTGATTTTCAAACTCGAACTGGGGTCGAGGTGAGTCTAATATTTCATATTATCCGCATCGCGACGTCATGTAACAAGGCCTCCACGTTTCATTTGGGATGATAGATGCTCTGAAAGCTGGTGGCACCGGATGGAAGTTCAATACAAAACGGGCAACTGATTCTTACTCATTCATCATCTGCAGATCTGCACTTTCAAACTGGTGTTAAAAAATGCTGCATCATTGTTGCGAAAGGACGACCCTGTCAAAGTGAGCGCTGATGCTGCTCTCCAAGATCTTATAAGGTCAGTGTTGTTTCTCCAAATTTCTGTATACTTGTGGTTTAGATTCTGGCAGTGAAGTTAAAGGTTGTTTGAGGCCTTTCACCCAGTTTTTGACTGATGCAGGTCCTTCGTTGCCGTCGATGCGCTTTTTACAAGTGGTGGAAACAGTGCTGCTACTCAAAGGTCCCAATCGCTTTTCCATCTCAAATGCTGTCGTTCTAGCTTTGCTTGACATAGCTAAAGCAGCGAGGTCCTTCTACAAAATTAAGGATTCTGTGATCCTCTTCAGGAACTTCCGTTCTCTGTTCGATGTGCCAGACATTCTCTGATTGTTAAGCGTGCTCTAGTTATAAGTGGTTTCGCAGCATTCGATGGTACTGATGACTGCAATGTTCTGCCATGTGAAGAGATGACATCCTGGGCGCTTTGAAGGAGACCATGGGGGCACTGGATACTTTCCAGCAGGGTGTGCAGAACTGCCTCGACGCTTAGGACTTCCGTTTATTCCCCTTCCCAGTGTTCGGAACATCTACAGAAGATGAAATGACATTGGCCTTCAGTAGTTGGTTCTTCCATTTTCAGTCAATGGAATACGGTGAAGGTACTAAGATTTTCGGGTTCTTTGTAAAAAGGATTGGATCAGTCCGTGAAGAGATTGAAAAATGGAATGTATGTTTTGTATTGTTAGCGTTCATTCTGTCTCAGCACATCATAGTCTCCCATTTCTCTTTTTGCGGATATCTTAACTTCTTCATCTCATTCCATTTTTGAGAGAATTACTTTGGTTGAATCAAAATTTGGTTCTAGTTTGTGTGCTAAAAATTGCAAATATATCCCAATGAAGTATGAAATAACACTAGGCATTCTAGCGAAGGCAACTTTAGTCTTTCAAATTGACAAAGGGGTTCACAATATTGAATGATTAATGTATACATTGGGTAATTTTTGTATCCACTGTATCATCTTAGTATATGCTCACACTAGTTTATACTTGGTTTGGATAGAATTTATCCATGTAATGATTGCTTATTGCTAGGTGAATGAAGTCTAATTCTTCATTCCTTCTTGTATACTCAATCGAAGACTATGTGCTCCTTAGGGTTGAGTCTTTGTTTCAATTGGGTTCAAATATCAACCCACTTTCAATCCAAACTCAACCACAAACATTAAGCGGACCACAAAAAGTTGGGTTGGAAACCCAAACCGGTTGGAACATCAACTCAAACCCAAACCAACCCCATGTGCGGCCCCCATCAATCTGTTCATTATGATCATAACTTCATAAAAGCTACATTGAATAGCAACAAATCCTTAACCCCTAAGGGTTCTTGATGCGAAACTGTAAAAATGGACATTCCCTTACTTCAGGCCTAAAAACTCTCAATCTAAGAATATTTTGGAAGATCTAACCGTAGGATCTTGAAGTTAACTTAACCTTCCACTCACTTGCCAGAATTGAACCGTTGATTCTTTTTCATTTGTGAGATTATAATGGTCAAAGTTGGCTGAATTTTGGACTCCAAAAAGCAGTTTTCGCTTTCTTGGACCTTTAGGGGTTAATCTAAATCTAAATTTCTTGAAAAGCATTACAAAGTAGATCTTCGTCATAACATGTAATTTTCATTTCTACAGAATTGATGCACAATTGCCAAAGTTACACACAACATGCAAAACTTTAATCCCAGCGGATGTATTCCGTTGAGTTTCCACTCTCGAGATGGATGACCTTTACTAATATGGATGAATTCTGTCCATATTACGATTGTAAAGAAGCGACTAACGTGTATTCAAGCATCAGCGACGTCTGTTTTATGAGCTTCGATCGAGCTCAAAATGCTATCTAGGGTTTAAATAATTCGTCGCTATGGGAGCTTCGTCATCGTTGCAAGAGATAGCAGGTGTTGCAACAAGGGAATTTTATTGAAAGTTTTCTATGGAGAGTTTCTTGGTCATGGGAAAGGCGTTGGATACCGAAATGAACGGGAATGTGAGAATTGAAGCATCGGCGACGTCGGATGAGCTTCTTGTTCCTTCGCCTGCAAGCGTTCTCGGTCCGACTACACCCGAGAGTGCCTTTCAGCGAATACCGATTGCGGAAACTTATTACAGTGGTTTGTGTTCTCTCTCTTGATTCAGTTGAGGGCCTGTTTCTCTATTTTCAGTTTTGTTTTAGTATGTGGAATATTCACTGTTGAATTCTGAGCTTACTCCTGGAGATTCAGAAAAGTACCAAATTATTACTGAAAATGAGGAAATATGTGTTTCTGGCGTTGGTGGACATAGTCCGGTGTTCAGAATGGCAGTAATGCGTGTATGAGAATCGCTACTTTAGTTGCACGAATTGAACGAATTTCGACATTGTTAAATTTCAGTATACTTACAGGAAAATGAAGAACAGAGCATCAGAAACAGAAATTACCGCAGTCTAAACCGCAATGAGACGAAGAGCTTGTTAGTGGATACGGAGTTGGATTAACGTTGATTAGGGTGTTGCTACTACATTGTGCAATTCAACCTATTTTATTTTACTGGTATTATATCCTCAGTATTTGTAACCTAAGAATATCACTATGCAGATTCTGATGACGAGGAAATGGAGCTCGTGAGCTACGCTGATAAGGATGAGTTGGATATGATGGAGGAGCCGGTAGCTATCTCACGGGTACGAGCCTATGCGTTGGCGAAGTGCTCTAGAGGTCGAGAGTCCAAAGTGACCTTGGAAAGTGCGAAAGCAAAACTTGAGCGTGTAAGAGAGAAAAATTTGACAAAAAGGAAGTTGGACAACTTTCTCAGTGGTCACGTAGATATGGAGCTTTTAGAGCAGCCAAAGGCAGTCGGGTCGAAGGAATTTTCAGTGGAGAAAGCTCGTGCTAAGCTCGAAGCTGTCAAGATGAAGGAGCTTGCTAAAAGCAAAGGTGTAAGGCGTACGAGCAAGTGCCTAAAAAAGAAGCCTACTAGGAGTAGCACAACTGCTTTAGAGACAGAACACATAGATGAAAAGATTCTACATGAAGGTGTTTGGGTATTGCATGCAAAAGTGAAACTCGAAGCGGCGAGAGAAAAGGAAACGAAGCAGACTCGCAAGCGAAAGTCTAAGAAAAATATATTGCTGCGGAAGAGCTCCTTGGAGACTCCTCTATTGGAAAAGAGCTTGGAAGGGGACGACGTTAAAGCGACGAATGCTGCAGATGGTGTTGAGGTTATATTGGCTAGTGTAGTTGCAAAGGAGGTAAATATGACAGGAAAAAAGAAAAGAACTTCAAAGCAGAAGGCTGTCAGATTCTCCCAGCGGATTGCTAACAGTCGATTGAGATTACAGCAGGAGCTTCTGACGACAGTGAATTCAAGAGCTGAGACTGGCAGCAAAAAGATTAGATCAAGGAGGAAGAGAAGGAACAAAACGGAGGAATCAGTCATTGAGACGTGCACTGGTATGCTTCCTCTTGTCCTAGTGTTTCTTTATCTCGAAACGCAGCAATACTCAAATACTCAAATGTGTTCATAGCGGCTTTCTCCATTTTCTATTGAAAGGGCCTTGTTTAAGCTGTTTGGATGTCTGTCGGAATCGTAACAGATCCAGGTGGAACAGAAATGCTGGCAGAAGCTACAACCTCAGACAGAGGAGCAGAGCCTTCTCCAGCATTGTCGTTAGATTTCACATCATCAGTAGATACTACACCTCCAGTTAATAGGAGGAAAAAGCAGCAGATTCCTGTTGATTGCAGTCTTCCAGGGGCCCGCTTGTCAGCAGGCGTAGAGTGTGTCCCTCCAGTGTCTCCTTACGGCTTGATACAAGAGCATCTTTACCAGGATCCTTGGAAGGTATTGGTGGCATGCATGTTACTGAATCAGACGAGTGGTCGTCAGGTGAGAATTTCTCGTTATTCTTCTAGTAAGAGATGACATGTGCTCATCGTGTGCATTCCCTTCATGCTCGTCGTCTCGTTGAATGCGTCGCACATGCTTAATATATCGAACCTCAGTTATGACAACTTCAGCTTTGTTGTTCTCTGGGTGAACAGATGCATAAAGTCATATGGGAGTTCTTCGAGCTATGTCCGGACGCAGAGAAATGCATTTCCACAGAAACTGAAGAAATCGGGCGTGTAATTCGTTCATTGGGATTACAAAATAAGAGGGCAAAAACCTTACAGCGCTTTTCAGAAGACTATTTGGGAACAACCTGGACAAATGTCACTCAGCTTCATGGGATTGGAGAGTAAGTGAATGCTCATTTTAATGAAAAGAGGAAATAGTTAGAAAAGAGGCAACTTTTACTTTCTTGTGTGCCATGTTACTGATTTGCCTCGTCATTCGGTGAATCAAGTTGCTTGCAAGCTAAGAGTGTCCTGTATTGATGGGGTCCAGGTATGCGCGAGATGCTTATGCCATCTTCTGTGAAGGTCGATGGCAAGACGTGCAACCAAATGACGTTGTCCTCAGGAAGTACTGGGAGTGGCTGAGTAACACTCAGGGTCTGGGTTATGGCTTCTCACAAATCGAATGAGAGCTTATTCAAAGAGACAAAACACCCACAAAGCCGTTCGCTACTTTGATTCAACTTACCGACACGTCTGAAGCGGACCATTATCAAGCTGTCACAAGCACGAGGCCATCGTTGTCGGCTTCTTACATCCTGGAATACTGTTATGAAAGTTTGGTACGTTGAAATATTATCTCTGATGCTGTATTTTGAGGGGTCGATATCAGAAGTACCGTCGTTGCTGCTCTTGAGTCTAAGGCTAAGCTGAAGTTAGCGAAGCTTGTAGCTTTGCAGAAGAGTTTTATGAGGTAGCGAATAAGGACCTAGTCTGGCTTAAGATTGTTGTGCAATTGAATCCTGGAGGGTGAAGCTCAAAAGCAATAGGCTTACTACCCTCGCAAAGAGTCTTTCAGTTTTCTTTTTCCTTTTAAGTACCATATGTTTTCACTACAGCAAGCCCTAGATTCGATGAAGTCGTCAACAGTGTTCTAGTACGAATAATACTGCGAAGCCACTATTTTACTATTCACTTACTGTCAAGGGTTTTCGCATCAACTGTTTTGTGAATATAAGCCTATGAATAGAGTACACCGGCATATAAATTGTATCTTAATGTTAGATATAGCTGTTTGGACTTTATCGCACATATCCATTTGCATTCGAAGATCGTCTTTGTTAAGTGGAGTTCATATTTTCGATTGCGTTGAAAGCATCTCAGTGCTATGAATTGGGTATTTCATACAAGAGTGTTCTGGGAAGCTGCAGATTTGAATTTCGAATTGCCTTGTTTGTTCTTACAGTTGGCGTTTGCATCAAGCAGCAGTATGGTATCATTCTCCTCTTCCAGAGTTATGGAGGTTCTGCGGGCTGAAAGGATGCTAAGAGGACACTATATTGAAGCACTTGTTCTCCGATGAAGGTGGCCTCTTGGGAAATGCAATGGGAGATTTAAAAGCGTTATCGTCTCACCTCAGATATCGACGTCTGAGTTCAACCACCTTGAATTTGGTACTTAAATATCCTATCTTTCAGCAAAGTGGAATAGTGAATACAGGGGTATCGTTCTGAATTTACCATCAGGTTCTAGTGGTGTATTGTTATTTACACAGTTTCAAGACAGCCTATCTTCTACAGACCCATTCAGATCGATAGATTTTGTGTTATTACCAATTAAAGCATTACAAATTGAAGGGAAGATCATTGCGTTTTAATATCGAGCAACTGGGTCAGGATTTCTTTCAATCAAGAACATTTAGTCATGTATATACCTTACAAGAATGTTCCTTTGGAGACTATATGATTGTTATATTATGTGTGGTCATACTTGTTTTCAAGGATTATGCAACTCCAGAAGTATGAAAAGGTTCAAGTTGTGAAAGTGGTAGCAGATTATTGACCTCATTCATTCATTGAGAAAATCACATGTGACTTTCACATTGATGTTTAGTTATTCTTGCCAAGTATTCTTCGTGTTGCCACTAAGTTGCAAATCATGTACATTGGTAGGTTTGTATGGTGTAAACGGAATAGGTGTTTTTAATTGTGATTTTTCATTGTTTTGGATACAAATCCATATTTCTAGCTATGTTAGATAATAACAAGATTAAATCTAAAATTATAGCATGTTGTAATCAATATTTATGAAATAAAAAAGTAAAACAAGCTTATAATAATATTTACTACTGTAGTTTAAGTACATTTAGTTTTGCAAATGAACTTGTAAGAGGTATTAGTTTTTACTACAACTTTTAAGAGTAAATGGCTCATTGTTTATCATCTAAACCAACACCAAGATTCAATTTCCATTCGATGGAAAAGTACTCTTCAATACTACTATATTGTAGTTACACGTTTCCTTTGAGCTCAATTATCATTTAAGTAACAAATAACATTCTTATGTGACTAAACATTACCAATCATAACAAGTTAAAATCTAGTTATGATGACTGTAACTCGTCTTCCTAATGGTTACCTAGATTTGGATGTTCTTTATTGTTTCAATTCTTGAGATGGTTCATACGGGGCTAGCAAAGAAATCAAAATGAAGCACTTGAGCTTATTTAAATCCAATAAAGAATCAATCTCTAAAGTAGGAATATGTATTGATGTAAAATTTTAAAATGGTTAGACTGTAATTTATAAGTGATGGTTTTACTATTACTACAATCTTATTGACTATTAGGGTTAGGTCTCAAGAATATGTTTCATTGTTTGTTTTTTTCTATAATTGTATTAAAAACCTTTTTGTGTGTAAATGGTTTGGTATGTTTACAAATAGACAGCGCAAAATATGGGTTCAGCTATGAATGCTCGTCATTTTCAATCTCAGCTGATCCTAAATACAAAAATGTCATCCCAACAGGAGAGATAGTAAGCTTTGAGGTTCACGCTTTGGATCTCAATTGTAATTCACATAGTTGTGCAGAATTTGCCTTTTCATCATGTAGCATTGAGTGTGGATGTTGCATAGGTTACAATGGGGTCGATCCGGGATTTCGTCTATATATATTGGCTGCTAAAGGAGAAACCGAGTTATACAGACAATACTTTAATTGCACCGTTCCACCTTGGGTTCCAACCCCAACAGGCGTATACTTCATTCACTGTAACTTTAGTGGCTACGCTATGGCTGACCCTGAAAAGATGCTTCGAGTCAATCTTACTTGGAATTCAAAGAATATATATCTTCCTCCCTACTATCATGATGTTTATATTATAGCAGGTATTGTAATAACAAACCAAACCTTATGTTACTATTGTTATCATATACTATAGATATACGCGTATTAAGGTTGTTTTTGTATCCTTTGTGGGGCCAAGTTTTAATTGGTTTAAGAGAACGGCACATGAAGTGACCTATACTTAGTGTTCATCAAAACAAGAAATTTAGAGTTTTTGAATACCCAAAAACCTTGAACCTCAGACAAAATTCACAATGAAAGCAATAGCTATACTAAAGTCCATCACTATAATATATACATTGCTTATGATTTAGCAATTCACTTATTTCAAAAGAGATGGTACGGTTGTGTCAATATAGTGATTTATGCAAAGGATTTTATAAGAAAAAAATTGAGATGTTTAGTTTTTGGTTCAAGTCTAATAAAATAAATAAATTTAACCACCATGCACATTCCACCCCAAAGTAACAATTGTTTGTTCCTTGAAAATGTGATCCACCAAAAAGTAAGACATTTTTTAAATTTTTTTTTTAAAATTATTTATTTATTGTAGGGAACATATCATTAGCAGATACCATATGGCAATGGGAAAGAGGCAACAGGTTTCCTCTAAACGAATACGGTGTCTTTACCATGCAATTATACGACGCGTACGGAAACAAAATCTCCGCACCCACGGGAGCATGTGGTGTTAATTTGATCAACATGAATGTTACGGTGAAGAAGTTCGCGGGGAGTATCAATGATACAAATGGAGCATTACTCGATACAAAAGCGACTACGAAAGTCACATGCCAAATTGAATATGGATTATGTATGGTAACCATATATGTCAATAGTACGGGACGATATCAATTAGCCATTCGAGATGATCATCGGAGAAATTTGCTCAATACTCCGACAACATTTTATGTAATGCCAGGTTCGTAAATGTACCATGTTCTCTAATCAAAATTCTAGGACTTCCAATCACTACAGTAAGGTAGGAGTGGCTAAAACCGTCCAGCCCCAAAAACCGCACAGTAGGGTTCAAATATTCATAGGAAATTATAGGATTACTCAAAAAATGTCTTTTTTTTGGGGATGGATTTGCACTAGCCCTGCAGACTATCGAAAAATAATTAAAATTTTGCACCACTATTCCAAGTATGCAAAGCTGAAATTCAGACGGTTTTTGGGGTGGACGGTTTTAGCCACTCCTACCTTATTACTCCGTGTGTGGCTCTGTCTCTGGGAAAACACCCAAGAAACTATCATGTTCCTATAATTGAAGATTACTAGAGCTCCATCGTGGGACCTGCTCCATTTTAGACCACTCTACTAATAACAATTCCTTCCGCTAGAAGTAACATTGTCCATTATTTATAGTTTGTTTGTGATGACTCAAAGAACTGTAAAGCCAATCATAAAGTGTTCTTTAAGGTTGATATACAACTCTTTAAGTTATCACCAACAATTTGTAATCTACTCGTGTTGGATCCTATAACCTCATTTGGAATCGTATTAAGTTGATATATATTACACAAAGATCAAAAAAATATGTCACTTTGTCCAATTTTTTGAATCCACATTTGGTTAAATTCATTGTATGAATGTTTTGATTACATGTAAATGATTTATTTGGTTGTCTAGGTCATATTACACTTGTAATTATTTGGGTACTATTTGATATTATTTTGTTGCCTACCAGATGAATCATGGACAGGATCAACCTTTAAGCCTCCACCAGCTCCTCAAGTGTATTTTCTTAGTGATACTTACAATGAAGAAAAAGCATTGGAGAAAAGCATTGGAGATTCTCAAATTCATGTGACAATATATACTTTGATATTTAATATTGCTTTGTCTACCTTTATTTTTGTTGTAGTAGGCATAGGATAAGAGGATTTTGGATTATGATCGTTTTGACTTTGCATTTATTATTATTCTTTACTATAATTTAAAATTGTGAAGAGAAATAATTAGGTGTACATACATATGGAATCGAATTTGTCAAAACTTAATCTCATATCATGACAATGAAAATGACTAGATTTCAATCATAAATAGATATTTACATTGAAATTACTCTTGTAGAGGAGGTTATTAATTAGTCATTCTTAACACTTGAAGATCTTAACCTTTGATTGTGTTGAATGAATGTTGAAAAACGACATATTGGATGCATTGCAGCAATTCTGAAGAGCCATAACTTCTTCATTCAAAGTTTGTTTTGGTTAAAATCACTTGAGTTAGGTCTCAAATCAAGTCTAGTTTATATGGTAAAAATTGCAAACCCATGAAAGAAATTATAAATTTATGGCATTCTTTTTAGTGAAGGCAACTCTTGTTTATGAGTTTTCAAACATGAGGCATATTATACCATTGCAAGCCAATTATGTATAACCTAGTTTAATTCTTCGTTAGAATTTTCTGCATGAGTACGTTCTCAAGATGGAATCCAAAAACTTTGTAGTTGGAGGGTCTTTTATTTATATTATTTAGGTACTGGATTTGCAATGATGTTACTATCCTGAAAAGAAAATGCATGAATTTTTAGAAGTTGTTTTTCCTTCATCCACCGTCGGATTTCAATTTCGTTCATTGGGTTGGAATCTAATATGACTCTAGTTGTAGTGGTAGAAAGTATAAACTCATCTAATGTGGGAGGAAGACACAACATGCTTTCCAATGTAAGGAATCTAGTTTTGGACTTTTTTTCCTTAGTAAATTTCAAGGCAATTTTTGCCATTGCAAGGTTGTGATTTGAGCCAAGAATTTTTTTTGATGAATTTTTTTTTGGAAAAAGATTTTATTGAGATGAAAGTAAAGATTTTTGTAGTTGGTAATTTTTCCATTGCCTATTGGTAGCATTTTCACTTCAAAGTGAAAATGTTGAGATTTTGAGAAGTTTTTTGAGTACTAGTATGTTATGTTCTTGCAATTCACTAGTAGAAAATGGTGTCCAAAATTTGTCCGAAATTACATGTCCGGAATTATGTGGAATCACCTTATTTTTTCTACAACTTCATATCCTCAAATCAATCAACACAACTACCAATATTTTGTAGATATTTATTAGTGTAGTAGACTAACTCAAACTAGTGTTGAATCAATAAAACTTTGATGAAAACTGACAACTGTAATAATTGATTGAAGCGCATAAAGTTACAGAAAAAAACAAGCGGTTCTATGTAATTCTAGACAAATTTTGGACAACATTTTCTACTAGTGAGTAATGAGGCCTCATGACTCAAAAGTTATCTCACATGATGTAAAATATATCTAATACAAGATTATACAGTTAAACTCTGAAAAACTTACCTTTGTTTCCATTTATGCCACCTTTTTTGAAAAAGTGTCACTTTTTTTACGAGTGAGTCAAACCATTTAGGGGTTAAAAGCCAAATCGACTTTTCTTTGTTTCAAATAACTTAGATGAAGGGTCAAAATTTAGCATTCTAGGCTGTAATTTGGCATGGGCGTGGTAATATATACAAGGTATAAGTAGTAAAATTTGCAAGTAAAATTTTGATTTTTGAGATTTTTAAGGAAGATTCTAGTTGGAGAGAAGAAGGTTTTGTTATATATTAGAAGTTTGCAAGAGTGGCCTCCAAAATTTATAGAGGCGAGCTTCAAAGTTTAACCCTCCAAAGTCCCCAAATCCCCAATGTCGTTTTTCTACATTGTGAAGGAACAACGGAAACTTTGAAGACCCATAACTCAACCCAAATTTTGGTTTGGACAATATTACGTGTGTTCAATCCCAAATCAAGTCTACTTTGTGTGGTAAGAATTGCAGAACTATAAAATGAAGTTTAAATTAATAGCATGCATTAAAGTGAAGGCAAGTTTTGATTTTGAGTTTTCAAGCATCAAGCATGTTTTACATTGCAAGCCAATTATTTGAAACCAAAATAGTTCTTTTACATGACCGTGATCTTAACATGAAAACCAACAACTCTTGGGTTGGAAGGTTTTTGATCTATATACTTTTTGTATTAAATTTGCACAATGAAAAAACTGAAAAAATGAATGATTTTCAAGAGCTATATATACTACATTCACCATGAGATTTCAACTTTATTTTTTTGGAATGGATTCCTTTTAGAATCTAGTCTTATTGTAGAAATGTTGAACCAAATTGAACCAAATTGATGTTTTCAAGATAAGGCGTAGATTTGAGTGGAAAGGGTCTAGTTTTCGACTAGTTTTCCTTTGTAGATTCTTTGGCGGTTTTCACCATTGCAAGGCTATTTTTTGGGCCAAGAAATTTTTTGATGATTTTTTTGTATGAGGGTAATACTGATATGGGTAGGATGAGGCTAGGGATGGAGTCTTCTTATACCTGCACCCACAGTCCCCCTTTGCACAAAGTAGTCTATTTCTCCCCAACAATGCCCAAAAAAGGTTCTCTATCAACTTCAAACGTTACGAGCTTAAAAATGGTAAAGATTTAACAATAGAAAGCTTTTACGGCAACAAGGCTTAAGATCCTATAGTTAGAAGTACAAATGAACAACAACATACATTTGACCCTAGCACCTAAATTTCAACAAGGTGGTAGAAAATACGAATTTTGAGTATTTGATGTCCCTAATATTTAAGAATGTTTAGGAGATAATGCTCTTTTAGTGAGTTTCTATTTGACAGTTATCACTATGGCAACAACCCCTTCACCTCAAAGCTATAATCTTGACTTTTGACATGCTCAATTCTTCAGATTCTTTCTACTCTAGTAAACTTGCATTTAAGGCCGTGTCAAACTCAGACATCTCTAATGTTTAACATATTTGTTAAGAAGTCTAACATGTCTTTTTGATTATGGATATCAACTTTGAGAAGTATTATTGATGTATTTGGAAACTTGAAAATAGCAAAAACTACATGCTAGACATTAAAGAGCATGTTCGTTTCAACATTAGAAACGTTCTTGAGCATATTGCTTTTGGATTCTCAATGCCCCTCACATGCCTCCGAAGTAAAATGTTCTATAACATTTGAAGTGTAAGTCTTATTTTTGTAACAATTTATTTCTTAAAAAGCTTTCTGTATTCTTGTTATCCACCAATAGTAAGAAAATGAGACAATTGAACTTTATAATTCATCCAATGTCTCCAATATTCTCAAAGTCCAAATTGGGCCAAAAAGTACTATCGCGGTTAAGCAGTACTTTATTATTTGGGTATGTAATTTCTTTTACAATTTCCAACCACAACCAAAAGTGCAAACTTTTCTCTATGAATTAAAACTCTAAGTTAGAGTTCTAATATTGGGTATTTTCAGGGTGAGAAATGGGATCAAATTTGTTTCACAACAAGGTTTAGAAAAATGTTTGTGGCTAATTTTTCCCCTTTGGAAGATATAACAGAGTTATTTATTGTACATTGAGAGATAGTTATAAGTTTGTCAAAGACAACAAATGGCTCTATAATATGTCTTGAAGGGATATCATTGTATAGAAAAATCATCAACTTTTTAAACATAGAGTCTGAATACCATAATCACCTAATTTGTTAAAAGGTCACATGGTAACATGTCACAAGTGGTAGCAATGGTATTTAAGACGTTCGAGGGGTTGGTGATTGCGCATATCCTTCAAGTCCAAAAGAAGAGAAATCCCAACCTGTTTAGAGGTCGGCGTGAATAGAGTGTTCATTTGACCTATTCTTGAATGTATGCCCCCAAATCATGACACCAATGGCGGGACTACTAATCCCTCTCGGAGTGAATAGCATGCTAGTTCCTACCTATCTACTAGTGCCTTAGAGATACCCGACATGGTATCTCCCCAAAGGGCTTTGAGGTACCCATACAACGAGGTCCAAAAACCCCCACCATAGTGGGGTGGACTATGGTAGTGGCCTTCAAATCAACTAACTACTTAGTTGACACTTACCACCCTTAAAGTGATTATGCTGATCAATTAAATGTGTGAACAAGGGCTATACCAACATAACTTACAAAAATCTTGTCCTAAAATCTTGATCTGAAGATGGTTGATGAACATTTTTTTTTTAAAATTTTTTTTTCATTTATTTTTTATTTTATTTTTTTGGTACAATCAAAATAAATGTTTGTTTGTGTATATGTTTGGTTGGATCTTTGCAATTGTGGGGCCAAATTTAGCTTGGAGGCTGTTGTTGGAACTAGAAGTTCTTTAATGATTGCACAAAGCAATTGATCTGCAATTCCAGTGTGTTTATGGACACAACAACACCATGAGGCATTGAGGCATGATAAGTTAATAAATTTATGAAGACATGAAATGGGAGGAATACATTGTGATAATTGAGAAAGTAGAAATTTTGAGAAACACCACAATCAAAACATCTAAATATTGAGAAATTACAAACATGAATTAGAAAGGCAATGAAAAGAACTAGATGTAGGCAATTTTAAATATTCTTGTTTTCCTAAGAAGAAAATTTTAAGAAGGAATATGTAGAAGGTCAACTCGAGAAGACTTTAGAATGTTCAACATAGAATCTACATATATTCAAAATGTTGAGATTGATTAATTGCAAACATCCCCTACAAAGAAGGCAAGTTTCAATGTAAGCAATAAATTAGGCAAAAATAATTCAGTATCATTATATATAACATCTAAAAATTTGGTATGTTGAAGAGATTTCTAAGTGTACTCTTACTTTATATACAAAAATATGAAACCTATTTTTTACACAAGCCGAATATCTCATTCATTGTAAGCATTTCATCATCCCTTGTTAATATTGTACAAAATATAAAGTTCACCTAGATAAAGCTTGTCACTTACAAACATTTAAAAATAAGAACCTTGTTGAAAATGAATATATGCTTTGTGCCACTATTAACTTGATGGATGGAAGTCTAGATACCATTTGAGCTATACAAAGTATTATAAACACTTTTACACTATTGGACTTTATTATAGAGTATCGCACTATGTGTAGCCCACACATATCTTGACATGTACTATAATTGTAAGTAGGAATGAGGCAAAAATTAATGTGTCGGGATCGGTTCTTTATACGTTTACTATTACTATTATTATATAAATTTACTACTAGGGTTAGGTTAAAAAAAGCATGATACATCATTTTGTTCTTCTTGTTTATGTATTAAGAAATATTGTATGTGTAAGTGGAATGCAATGTCCAAGTGCTACTAGTGCGGATCTCAGCTATCCATGCTCATATTTTTCAGTTAATAGCAATTCCAAATATAAACACATTGTACCAACAGGAGAATTAGTTATTTTTAGAATTACAGCTCGTGATGTCAATTGTATTTCATCTCCATGTATATCAAGTCGCCAAACATGTAAATTGGTATGTCCGTGCTGCACAACCTTTACAGGGTCCGATCCAGGATTTCATGCCTCAATCGCTTCCACTTATGGAGATAGTGATGTATACAAAAACAACCTTAATTGCACTATCCCGCCTTATAGTCCAGCTATTAAGGGATTCTATTTCTTTTCCTGTACCTTTAGTGGCGTTCGTATGGCTAGCTCCTCAAAGCTACTCCAAATACAACTCACATGGGATACAATGCTAAAAACGCCAAAACTCATGAGTCCCCTTACTTACGACGTATATATCACATCAGGTATCAAAGTCGCTATCTTTGTAATGAGATTCATTAATAATTATACATTATTTAAATATAAATTTATAGTAAGATACTTTGAATGTCAAATTTTCAATATGGTGCCAAGGCATTTGAGTTTAATGCCCACTAGCCATTGAAAAGTTTAAAGGGATTGACTTATAAATGCCTAAGCAAGCCCCATGGTCATGATTTTCTATGCAATTGGGCAACCTTGGGCCTTTGAGGGTTTAGATGATTAAGAAAAACCTACATACATGAACATTTATTGAAACTAGAAATGCACATTCAATTCATCAACTTGGTATATCTCTTGTAGAAAATATTTCTAATGCATCACCAATGGTTCTATGATTGATCTTTGAATTATTGTAGACTTATTTTCTATAAACCAAGTAGTGTAAAATCACATATATTCAATCTTTGTTAATAATTAGTTTGTTTCAGTTCTACATTGTACCATAGTTTATAAAAAAATTCAATTCATTGGCAGGAAATGTGTCACTACCAAATTGCCTATGGGAGTGGGAAAGAGGCGTGAACAAGTTCCCTATAAATCAATATGGCATTATCACGATACTTTTGTATGATGCACATGGAAACAAAGTTGCCGGTAGTACTGGAGGTACTGATCGCAATATAATTCCTATTTATGTTATCTTTCATAAATATGGAGATGATTTGAAAGATCTTACAATCGACGTTAACACAACTTGGAGACTCTCTTATGAAGTTCAATATGGATTTTGCATAGTATCAATATATTGTACTAGTGAAGGAAAGTATCGAATGAATATTCTTGATGAATACAATAGATCGCTAATAAACACGCCAGCAGAATTTTTTGTGTTGCCAGGTTTGCAAGTGAACCTTTTATTTTATAGTCAAGTATATTTCACAACTTGGAATAATATACATATTTCTTGAATTTTTGAGTGCATTTGGAATACTTAAAGAATATGCAAGAGAACTGAGGCTTTTAGAAAAGATTACATATTCTTTAGATATGAAAACTCATAACAAATTAATTCTAAAATTCTAATATCTTCATGTAAGATCATGAACTCACTAGAAGTTATATTATTATTTACTCTAGTGATAGAGGTTGGTCAACATACAGACTTCAACATATTATATGTTGCATGAGAATATGTGATTGTTTATATCACAAACCACGTCCAAACTCTAGAGAGAGTTGACACAAATAATGAATAGACATTTGTCATAAAAACATCAGATTGTAATTATGTTGTAGAATCTTCTTAAACCATGCATACTTATAAAATTGTTGATGTCAAAATTAGTTCAATATTGCACAAATTTACAAATTTGCACTTGGTACAATTTTTTGAATGTGGTCCAAGCTTATAATAATATAAGAAGAATTCTACCTTAATTCAAGTTTTGGTTTACAACAAGAGAAGGATTTCTCTTAAGATCTACAATCTTGTTGTTCATGACACATCAATTGACCTTACTTGTAACTGAAAGTATAGAAGCTTATAATCACATACATTCTTTTTTACATACAACAAAATTTAGATTAGTGGTAGTGCAAGCAGAGGCCTTAATTAGGAATGGTGTCAAGTGGGTGACAAGTTCTTGTAGTGGTAGCCAAATTGTGGTGGCATTAGTGAAACTCTAACTTGACTCTATCAACGTGATTTTGTAATTCAATATTGTACATCATAGGCCACTTCGACACCCCCTCCTCAAATAATGACTTCTTTATTTTGAGATCTTAATTTGACAGTTCAATTTCCATGCCAATTCCGGTTCTTTTAAGTACCAATAAAGTTTTTTCTAAAACTTGTAATTTTTGGAATTTCCACAATTTTGGTTTGGATTTGATATCAGTTGAACTAGCCTATGACAAACAATATACTAGATTTATTTATAAGAGGATATATAACAATTAATTATGTAGGGACTATTTGGTTGTTTGAGGTTAAATCACATATCTATGCTTACCAACTGAAACTAATTATACTTTGTTGTATACCAGATGAGTCATGGACAGGATCAGAATTTATACTGCCACCAACTCCTGAAGTATATTTTCTTGGTGAGGAATATGGTCAAACAATGGAAACAAGCAGAGTATCACGGACTTATTTGAAATTGTATATGCTAATTACTAGTATTGTCATGTCTACTTCTATTTGGTAGTGTAGGCAAGCCATTCAAATTTGATGGTATAATTTTGATAACCAATGTGTTGAATTTTAGAATGATTTCTAGTCTTTCATAAAAAGTAATGAATGGAATTCATACAATCGTACTCTACAACCACATTGTAATAAAAACGTGCCCAAAATTACTAGAGAACCATTTTGGTCCTCTGGGTTATTTAAGGGTCAAAGTGACTTGGTTGATCACATTCTAATGGTCGTGACGGTTCAAACAAGGCCAAGAGAAATCTATGTCCTTGTTTTGTATCAATATTCAAGTATATATTTTTGCACCCTTTGTAGCTATGATGATACTATATGCTCATCATATACCTAGAGGATTGAAGGAAAATTACCACAATATAATGTATATCTTCCAAGTAATTTCAAAAGAATTGTAGGTTGAAAATTGATGAATGCACTCTCATATTTCCTTCAACACTAAAATTCAGCAATGAGTGATTTGAGTATTATGACGTTGAGATGCTTATATTTAAGATGTACATTTTGAAGTTGTTAAAACTCACATATGTTTAAGTTATTCAAGCAGTCAAGTATGGGATGTTAAAATTGTTGGAACGTACTATAGGAAGAGTATCTAGATAATTTGGGAAACTAAGCTACTATGTAACCATAGAGTGTGCCTACAATGAACAAGTTGAGAATTGGTGAAGCTTTGTAGCTCTCATTGCTACTTAATGAACTCCTTTATGATATGATGCTTGCCATGATTTGCAACACATAGCAAACATGACCCAAGAGATTGGGGAGGAGGTAATAGTTCGTAGTGAAAGCCCTATTGAGAACAATGTATTCAAGGTTGTCCATAGGAAAGCAAAGGGAGAGAAGATATGGCATGAACAATCACAAAGTCAACCACAAATTGAAGAAGAGCACTGGGAATGGACTAGCCTGAAAAGAAAGACTAGTCCCATCTTTAATAGCCATATGCAAGAACATGAATATACTTCCATATCTAATTCCACACCAAAAGCAAATTATTTCTCTACTCATACTAAAGAAATTGCAAATGAACCCATGTTGGAATCCATTCAAACAAAAGCACTACCTTCTACTATATCCATGCAATGCAAAAGCAAAACTTCTAATGAGAAGGGGAAATGTGTAAACGATGTCAAGAATGTTGAAAAATTTGGTTCAAAATGTGGAGTGGAGATACCTCGATTAGAATTGACAAAGGTCAAAGAAATTGCACTACAAGCCAAACTAGAGGCTGGAACTTATGTTTGTCAAGATTGTCAAGTAGCAGTGGCAACTAGTAGGGGCGAACTAGGTTCTCATAAAAGATATGCATGTCTACTCTTTTTTTGCATTTTCTTGAATATTATGTCTATATTGAGTTTTCTATTTTGTATTTCTGTTCTAAGAACTATATATCCACACCCAGCTTATTGAGCATCGAATTAATTTGCACTAGTACACAATCTAAGAACTATATATCCACACCCAGCTTATTGAGCATCGAATTAATTTGCACTAGTACACAATTGATTCATGAATGAGACTTTTCTTGAATCAACCACAAAATTTTGCACCTAAGAACATCATATGACTAGAGTTAGAGCATAAGAATGTGTTAAAAAACATACGCTTTATAACATATAGTACAACCTCATAATTCTCATAAGAACAATTTACTAAATGGTAGCTACAATAACTAAAACTCAAAAGTCTACTTGCAAGTAGATTGGCATGCTTATAAGTACCACAAAATTTGATTAGCCATTGAAATTAGATCATTTCACACAATAAGTTAGTGTATGCAAAAAAAAAAATTGTATGGTTTATATGATTTGAGGTCCTACAAGTAAAAACAAACAAAAAGTAATAATAATCATCATAAGAAACCCAAAGAAAAACTCGTATAGATTTGTACAAGTATACACTAGAAATAACATTTCCTTATTCACTACTTTACATTGGTTTTACCAAAAGTATCCTCAAACTCCAACTAAACTCAATGTAAGGCCCCATCTACTCAACATATTGTTCGTAAAATATTAAAACGAAGACAAAAACTCATCCCTCTAGTGCCAAAAATGTGTCAAAAACTCATGAAGCCTCATCTACAATTGTTCTCATCTTGTTCAACAGTACCCAAAACTGCCCAGAAGCTCAAAACATCACTTGGTCAAATCCCCACCTCGTACAGATCACCTTCCCCATAAAACCACCAGTCCTGATTTACATCTCTATACCTACAAACATCAACAAAAATCGTCAATAATCTGCTTAGAACATTCCCCATTTCATTTCTACATGTGATAGAGATGGCGGATTGATGATCCTTCTACATTCATGTGCCGTTCATGATCATGAAAGGCTCCGGCAATATTGTCCGACATTCAACTGCCGGGCACTGTACAATAGCAAAAGATCTCGAACATTGTACAGCACTCAGCAAAATCAGATCTCAAATGGACAAGATTCATAATATGCATGCTTGCGCGCATTGATCGTATGAGGGTAGTGATAGAGCTTACATGGAAAGGATCAGCGGCCGACGCAGCTCTTGGGGACGAAGCCGATGCGGCGACCCACAGTGTCGTAGTAGATTTGGAAGTTCTGCTGCTGCACGCTGCCGATGATGGTCACGTCCGGCGACGACACCATGGAGAAGCAATACGAGCCGCTGCTCTCCAGGAAGATGAAGTAGTTCGACGCCGGCAACACCATGTCGCCGCCTTCGAAGTGGAACGTCATCCCCGGCACCTTCGGCAACTGCCCTTGCGCCAACCCCCCGAGGCACAGCTCCAGCCCGCTCGTATCATCGCTCTTGCGCGCGTACCCTGATGTCGACGCATTCATCGCCGCCAGCACCTGCCATTCATTCCCACACTGTAAATGCTATGGACTCATACTGGAGATTGCCCCGGTGGGCTTGCATGTAATGGTGGAATGGAGATTAAATTTCGGGTGATTGGGACCTGGTCGTAGGCGGGCTTGGCCAACTGGGTCACAGTGGTGCCGGAGTCGATGATGGTGCCGGCGCCACCAACGCGGTCGATGGCGAAGACGGAGGAGGAGATGTTCAAGAGCTTGTCCCCGACGCTGATGCCGTTCAGCTGCACGTAGTAGTAGGTGGCGATCTTCGGGTTCGTCAGCAACGATAGGTACTTCACGTCCGGGAGTGTGGGCATGGCGGCGTCGCCAAACAGGAGCGCACTGGTTTGCGTGGGGGGCGCCAGCCAGTCCACCAGGCAGTAGGAGAATTTGCCGTTGAACACGTTTTTCAGCTGCGAGGGGAAAGATAACGGCCCTTGTCCCAGTCCCAAAATCCCATCCGCTCCCGCAAATGACCCCTCGTTGTCGTGCCCGCACCCAAATGCAAAATTCGGCACCTGCACACACAGCCTCTTCTATCACCTCCCCCTCCATGCTACTGAACGCGCGCAAGATGTGAAGTTAATGTGAAGTTAACGAAGGAATGTGTAATTACTGACCTGTTGCTTTTGGCCATTGATGCCGTCCATGGTGATCGTGTCGTACACGAAGTCTCCGGTCGAGAGCGAGCCGTCGCCGTAAGAGTACCAATAGACGCATGTGGCCTGGTTACACATCGGGTATGGGAGGCCATTACACTGCTCACTGACGCACGATAGCTGCCAAGATGGTATCAGACATCAGCACCTTGCTGTTCATGATTGTGAACATTGCAAAGGTGAGAGAGGTGAGTACCTTGGTGAATGATGTTGAATTGTTGGGAAGAAACAAGGAGTCGTTTTGGGCGTAGCATTTGCCACAAGGCGAGCACTGAACCCACGTCAGGTCACTGCCTGTGTCCACGATCACGGAAAACACACGCTCGGGAGTGCCCAGTCGCACTGTTGCTAAGTACTCGCCTCTTGCTGCTGCAACCGGCGCCGTGAACCCCCCTGCGTGCATTACACCCCAAACTAGCTTTGTAAGCCGAAGATTGTTCGAATAAGATTTACAGTCTCAATCCACTAAACAAGAAGGTCTATTCATCTCTCTAACAGAAAGTACAGTGAGTGATGTTGCTCGATCCTGGCATCGAGCAATTGATGGATGTGGTGGATCTGCTGTCTCGTTCGTATTCTGGATTTCGACAGCTATCCGCTTTAATTGCTAATGGAGGTTAGCAATCAATCCTCGGGCCATCGCCAGCATGGAATGTGGGAGCTCGCCATACCAATGTGTCGTGGCTTCTCCGACGTTGCATTATGTACACGCTCATTCGCATCGAAAGAACAAAAAATGGCTTCTCGATGAGAAAGAAAGCACTATGGACAAACCTGCAGTGGTGCTTCCTGCAGGAGGCATGGGGGTTCCGGCCTTGGAATGCACTCGCGGCCGCTTCCGGACCTCCTGCGCCCTGAGAGAGCTTCGTTGCACGGCGCATCGGAGGCGCTGGTGATCATGGTGCGCTCCATCGCCATCGCCTGTAGCGGTTTTCTGCAACCCACACGGCAACTCGATCCTCTGCATCTCCACTTTCACACCATGGCTGGAGCGTTGCGAGTCCACTGTCCTAGTGCCGCCGTGACGGTACGCGACATCGACGCTATTACCGTGTAGCTTCCGGGACGGCGAGGGAGTAAGGGAGTGAGAGAGCGCTGTGAACCAACAGAAAACTGCAGTGATAATCACAAGCCGCATGGCTGGATCATTTCGATGCATTGCAGCCATCGAGTGCAGCACAAGACCATCAATGGCTCCAACATCCAAGTCGATCTGCCCCGATCCGAGCTACATACCTAGCTACATGATCGGCCGGAGCCCCAGGCTATTTAATACAACTAACTTGAGCTCCCCAAGAGTTCACTTCGACGCGCTAAAAAGCACGAAAGCGACAATATAGCGTCGTACTAGTGTACAACTCGTCGTTTGTGAGCTCGATTCTCGCACCCGCTGCTCAGCCTAAATCAGCTTGTGTCAGTGAGAGTTGACGTTGTAGAGTTTTCAAGTTCGCCATGGCCGGACCCCGCCAATGTTGACCTCAACCTACTAACCGGCCGCAGCAGCTATGGCTGTTACTCGTAGCCTTGGCAGCAACACACATAGGCATCGATAGATAGAAAGAACAGGTCGCAGCTGGAGTGCGCTTTTGCATCGCAGGAGCAGTACGAGTACGACGCTAGCGGTGATGATGATTCCACTAAAGGGTCATGACAAGCCAGGCTGCGAAATAGAAAGATGGTCGATAGTCTGATGCATGCGAATCTAATCTGCGTGATCAATTGCTGGGGCCTTAGCTTGCTTGCTCGGAGCGAGCGCGCGCAGTAAAAAAAAGTTGGGGCCAAAGCGAGTCGAGTGCGACGTACACTTGCCGCAGGTGGAGATACTCTGAGTGTCAGGGCAGGATTGGACCGCACATTTCCATTGCACTTAACTGTAAGAGGATGCCATCGCTTTCGTTGTCAGCCTGCTTGTCCGCAACGCATGCTGCTGCTGCTGCTGATGCTGCTGAGTGTGCTGCAGCAGCACCAGTTGTGTGTCATGCAGTGAGATCCGTAAGCAAACTAACGCAAGTAGCGGTGATTATTGAAGCACCTGAAAGTAAGGATGGGTGGTGAGCTGGGATCATGAGTGGGAGAGATGAAAGCCTTAGTACCTGCAGTGAGAGAGCGTGGCATACTATTGATCGAGGCGGCTGCGGAAGTGATGTGTAATTAATGAGATCTGTTGCAGTGCTTTTCTTACAAGGGCTGCTGTGGGGGCCTAGATCTAGTGCAATACGTCTGACACCCAAAGCTGCTGCTGCTGCTGCTTCTGCGAGAGCGCGATTGAACCGATGCTGCTTCGATTCTACATTTACTTACAGCCAGAAGCTTGGATGCCATGTTGAGCATAATAGAACCCCAGTCACTTTGGGCACAATGAATGATCTACAGTGCATTCTCTATTCAAAATCACAAATTACATCAACTTTAACCCCTAAACGCCCAAGGGGGGGTAAAGCTCCTAACAGTTGGTAATAATGCTGATTTTTTCAAACCTGCGTAAAAACAAATAAAAGATGAAAATGGAAAATCCAACCATAGGATCTTCTTTGGAGCATGGCAATTAGTGTGACCGCAAAGTTGCATGCCATTTGGAGCTATGGATTTCAAGATCCATGCAAAAAAGGGGTGAAGATCACACCACCAAAACTTTCATGAAAAATCTCTTTCGCCCACTCTCACAAATTGAGGATCAAGGTTTTTACTATTTATCCAAGGAGGGAGTAGAGTAAACCCACCGAGGAGTTGAGCAAAAAAAAACGGCGGATGAAAAATCGATGGGATGAAAGCGGGGTTGTGCACCAAAGACGGAGCCTTACATCCAGAATGTCGAAAAACGACACTCTTGGCGCTTAAGGGTTAAAGAATAACTTTGAACTTATTTCCCTTGTTGGTGTTTCTTCAACTTATCTTTAAATGTTTATGCCTGGAGGTCATAATACCAAATGAATGGTAAGACTACAACTCCTTCTTACGGTGGTCAATATACTAGTCCCTACCTAACCACAAATGTCTAAGAGATAGTTGACACGTTATTTACCTCCCTAAACATCTTTGAGATACCCATACATCAAGGTCCATAAATTACATGGACATATAGGTGAACTTGGACAAGACTGTAAAAATTGATATATTTCCTCTTCAGTACCAATTCATTGAGAAAAAAGCCGTAATATCTTTCATGATGTCATGCATTGAGTTCTAAGTTCTATAGTCACATTCATTATACTCTAATGTTTTGCTACTCTTTACCGATCGTTTAAAGATTATCGACATTATTTAATTTCAATTTTTCTTCTATGAAAAAGAGAACTAAAATCTTTCCATAAGATTTTTGTAAAAGGAGAGAGTGATAGTGCCAACTTCACAATGGTAGAGCCAAGAAATCCTCTGATTGGTAGTTACGCAGTCTCTCACCGGTATCAATGTCAACATGATGTACAGTGATTCCGAGCAAGGAATCCGTTTCTTTGAGGTTTGTTGCTAGCGGATGGGCGGTTGTAGGTGGAAGTAAAGAGACGCGAGCAGGACAGTGGGCCTTGTGACATAGATGGCTCATCACTGCCGGCCAAAGACTATCGTATGCTGGATATCCTTGCGAGCAGCATGTAAATGTGGTATGTTCCTAGTCCCTGTCTATTTGCCTTTGCCTTGAATGATGTCGAGGCCTTTTTCTGCTGCAAGCCACAGTCCTCACCACCACCACCACTATGGGCAACTCATTCAACATGCAGTTGCATGCATCTAATTGCAATTTCACCTACAAACATTTAACAGCAGAAGCTTTTCATCAAAAAAAACAGGGGGTCAATGTTGTCCCTTTCGAAGCATAATTAAGTAGGTAGTCAAGATCCTCTATTTGCACTTTGTCCTTGTCAACCATGAATTTATAGTTGAAGGTGCATCTTTACACATGAAGCACCATGTTCAAATTGCCAAATACTGTAATTGAATCAGCCTGAAGATGTATGAAGCAGGCATATCCATTTATTTCTTGAAGTTCTGTAGTGGTAGTCAGTTCAGATTTACGAGTTTTTTTTTTTTTTTTTTTTTTTTTTTTTTTTGGGGGTTCAGGGTGTAAAAGTTACGTACATATCCTTCTGGTGTTCAAGGACATTTTGAAGGACGAATTATTGAAGGTGTATTCAGGCTCTGGCCATTTTTGGATGCAGTTAACCCTAAATTTCCTTGTATGTTTCTGAAGTTTGAAACCTCAAAACTGTGAGTTAATACCTCTATAATTTTCCGTGGGTGTGAACCAATTTTATTCAACCTCAAAATCTTATACTTAAGTCTATTTTCAATTATCATTTCAAAAATTGACCGTTGGATGTTTTTCATGTGCAAGATTATAACACCCAAAGTTTTTGAAGAAGTTTTTCGGGGCTTTGCTCATGAGACATTTTAATTTGCAAAAAAAAAAATTAAAAATATATATATATAATACTAGTAATAATATATATTTTTTTTTTTTTTTTTTGAAGATTGTAATCTCAAACAACTTGTTCATATTCTTTACCATGTAGGTAATCAGCTGGGTACACTCATGCTAAATTTAAAAGGATTATTTGGCTTTTTTGATCTTCATGCAAATTATTTTTTAGGAGAAGGTATAAAAAAAATGATATAGAAAAACATGCACCACTATCGATATAATAATTTTTTGAAAAATAATAAATGGTGTGTAGGTACCTTATGAATTTGTGAATTTTGAGATTTTTTTTAAAAATTTATTTTATTTTTTATTTTTTGTGGAAAAAATTCTTAATCTCAAATTTAGACAAATTTTAAAAGAAAAAATTGTAAAATTACTAGAAATTGTTTGGATAGTTTTTGAAGTTCTTGGATGCTACCCTTGTAAAACTGGTAAACTTTTTGACTTGGGTCACTTTAGAACTTGAGTAGTGGTTTGGTTATGAACATTTTTTTTTTAAAAAACATTCAAAAAAAACGTCTCGATTACTAACAGCCCGTTCGAAACTTGAAACCTAAAATTCCTAAATGAATATTTAAAAATAGAAATTTGGCTTTGCAAATTCTACCACATACACTTTGCAGTATAGGAAGCATTCAATGAAATCTTAAGCAATAACATGAAATTTAACCCCTTCAAATGAGTTGTCCAAAATCCCAAAACCCCATCTTGGCTTTCGAGGATGTTTACAGGTTAAAACTTAAAAGGACATTGAATGAACACCTTGTGGACATTTTGAACATCTTAGCGACCAACTCACAAAAGTTTGATCCTTTGAGAAAGGTGCTGGTAGAATTTGGATCGGCACCACCATTTTAGGAAAAAATTTCCTATCTATTTGTCAAACACAATTTAGATGAGATGTACATTTGATACATTGATGACTTCTTAGATGTACATCACATCTAAATTGTATCCAATAAATGAATAGGAAATTTGTGCCAACCTGATCTGCACCTGAGTGGTATCTGTGTCTACCTCACATACCAGCTACCATATCTCTTTTCATGATGAATTCAAAGTATTAAGTGGGTTTACTGTAAATATCACATGATTAAGTTACGAAAACTTTCAACCTTAAACTCTAGTTCTTATGTGAGTCTAAATTCATATTGTTTGAATTCTCCAGATTTCTAATACCAGTTGAGAACATACCATTAAATGAAAGCAGTACACTAAATAGGTAGATTAGTGTTGGAAACAGTAATAGCCGACGGAAACGCTAAATGTCAATTGACTCCATAATGTTAGAACATTAATTGTCAACTCTAACATTATTTGTACTAATTTGTAACTTTGAAGATTTACATAAGCGCATTTAGTGTTAAATGAGAACTTCATAAGAAATACAATAGCCTGCTCTTCCCTGAGCCATTCTTCCTCATGATGGCATGAACCTGCTTCACGAAAAAACGACCACAATCAAAACACATGCCTCTATACGAATTACAGATTGAAAGAATTTCTATCCAACATTGACATTGCCTTCAACCCTAAACCCTGAAACCGTCAAATAATGTGAATTATGCAAAACATGGAAGAGAAATTGATGACTGACCTCGCCTTGGCGGATAACAAGATCGAGGCCATTGAGAATTTCCTGGCGCGTGTCCGAGACGACAGCTTTCAAGACCTTGACCTCAAGAATGACAGGCGAATCGTTGTTTTGGTCCGCTCTCTCGTCCACGAGCTGCTATGCGGGACACGGAATCGCTGCCCTTCCTCTGCCTCCTCCTCTGCTTCTTTGTGTATCCAAGGTCTTCAAGTCTCAGCTGCAAGAGGCAAAGCAGAGGCGAAGCAGAAGCGGCCCTCAAGGTATTACAAACCCTATCTTAACACTAATTGTAGTCATAGTTGACAATTAGTGTTTTGGGTAAAAAGTGCATCCAACACTAATCTTCATCTCACACTAATCTACCTATTTAGTGTAGTGATCAAACAGATCACATCTTGATCTCCTTTCCTTCACAGTTGAAGTGGGTGATTTTGAACACTGATTTAGTGAAGGAAGTTGGGAAGGGAATTACCAGGAAGTGGGGATGCAATTCTCATACATACTGTGCATTAATTGGACATAATAATATTCAACAAACATCATCCCAAAACAGAATTTCATTTCTTTATTGCAAAAAAAAATGAGTAGTCAGTGAAAGTTAATAGTGTGTGATGAATTGAGTATGTGATGATGAGATGTCAGGCACACAACTCTGAAGTGGAGTCCCATCCGTACAAGGCTACCAAGCTTCATTCAAGCATCTCCCCACCAGTGGAGTTGCAAATCTAGTGACCACTTCATTCAAAATAGCCTTCGTCCACCCATTGTGTGAGGCAGCCAAGGAGAGCTATAAACTCAAAGTTTTTCTTAATTTTTAAACAACAATAAATTAATCATCTATTATTCATTTAAAGAATACATTAGGAACCTTGACAGAAAGTGTTAGAATAGTGGAGTTCAAAGGTTTTTGATGTGTCAAATGCACAATAATGGAGGAGGTTCAAATGTTGTACATTCAAATATCTTGTATCTTAGTCATGCAACTTTCTTTGACTGTCTTGATGTAAATCTCAAGTGTTTAACCCCTAACTCTCCTTAAAACCCGAAACGGGTTTGGAGGTTCGCGTAGGAGAAAAACTCAGCCAACTTTGACCATTATAATCTCACAAATGAGGAAGAATGAACAGTTCAAATTTGGTATGTGAGAAGAATGTCAAGTGAACTTCGAGATCTTACGGTTGAATCTCTTAAATAATGCTTAGATTGAGATTTTTTGAGCTTAATCTAAAGGAAGGTCAAATTTTGTGACTTAGACCATTTTGCAACAAGGAGAGTTAGGGGTTAATACATTGTTGCTTTGTTGTTACTCTAAGTTGCTATTTTATCCTGGAAAATCCGTGTTGGGATCCAAGAAAAGTAAGCCATACAATATGTGCAAGGAAAGTAAGCCATACAATATGTGCAAGGAAAGTAAGCCATACAATATGTGCCATGGGCGAGGAAAATTGAACCAAGCAGCCAGAGAGCTCCTACCTCCCCGTCCTCCAAGGGACTAGGGCAAACACTAGGAAATCAACTCTTCTCTGTGTGAGACAACCCCTCACATGAGACTCTGTTATGCAGAAGTTGATTTTGCTCTGTCATCCTTGAAAGTATGAACATATTCTTTCTTCATGTCAGTTTCAACATGTCACTTACAGTCAGTAATCTATACGCATTAACCCCTAAAAATCCAAGCGTTTCCTCGACCTCCAAATTAAAAACTGCCATTTTTACCTTCATTGGGAAATGGGGAAATAGGGAAACTTGTTTTTTCTGGTTTTAGACTTTGAACCGTAAGATCTTGTACCTAACTTGTATACAAAAGACTGGTGAAATTTTTAATCGTTGGATGTTTGTCATTTGTGAGATCATAGCAATCAAAGTTTGTCCACCACTTTTTTTTGCCGTTGTCCGAGAGGCATTGTCTAAATGGTGCCAAGGGCAACTTGATGATTGTTACTCCTAACATTTTTCCCTCATTTTTTTCCATGTAGGTAATCAAGTTGGGTACGCTCATGCTAAATTTTAGAGACTCATTTCACTTTATGACCTTAATGTACACTATTTTATGAAAGAATGTCTAAAAACAACAGAATAGTAAAACAAGCCTATGAATGTATTAAGTTTAAGAAAAATTTGGATAGTGAGTAGGTGCCTTTATGAGTATGTGAATTTAGACAAAAAAAAATCTTGGGAAAAATCCAAAATCCCTAATTTTGGAAATTCTTGAAAGAAAAAATTGTAAAATTACTAGAAATTGTGAAGATTGTTTTTGAAAGTTTTGGAGGCTGCCCTTGTAAAATTGGTTAACTTTTAAACTTCAGACACTTTGAAATTTGAATAATAATGTGGTAATGTACATATTTCCAAAAAAGAATACTGCATTCACTCATTCAAGTCATCATTCTTAACATTCTCAGTTTCACTCCGCCATCCATCACTCAGCAAAGAATTCAACCTTGTGGCATGAACCTCCTGGAAGCTACAAAGATTCTATATTTTATCATGGTGAGGTTGGACTCCAAGAACGGACGCCGAAATGCAGGTTCTCAAGGTCAGGGCGACAAGGATATCAGGGGAAAAAGAATTACTAAGGTGGTTTGCAAAGTGGCTGATGAAATATTTAAATGCAAAATGAGGTAATTAGTTAACTAAAACGATCAAAAAGCTGCTGAAGTTTAAAATGAGCACCAGCCCTGGCTACAATTTTTTAGGGAGAGCCCTAACATGATCATTCTCAAACGTTGCAGTTGTCTTAGCTGGATGGCTTTCAGTACTTACAGGGCAAACATCTCATATAGTGTAAAGCTATGGCAAATTACATAGGGGGCCTGTGAGTAGACCCATGATTGGTCAGAGCTTCACTCTGCACGAGACTGCCTTGAAGGGAGCTGCAATCAAGGAGGAAAATTTCTGCATCTTCGAACTTTGAAGATGAGGGCACACAAAACGCCACTAAAGAGTCAGAGTTTAAAGTCTGTTGCGAATTCTCTCATGTCATTCCCGCATTCGTCAAGACCTGCTCAAGTCCCACCTGGAAATTCAGTGATGGCCTTGCAGAGCCCTCTGACCAAGTCATAGGGGCGGTTCAGTGTTTTATGCCGAACCTCTGATGCAATTTAGTGTCCATCATTGCCCATTCAACAAATGAATGCCTGGCCCCGTTCATCTCCAGGTACCGGGCAGCCGGCCTCGCCTTGCGCTAACTTAATAAGAAGCAAGACATTATGTAATGGGTCTGCATGCATGGCTCCATGGCTTGTTGCGATACTTATGTGACACGCGGATATCTTGTCCTGCTTTACATACCTTTGCGCTTCAATTTTGTTCATCATCGTTCATAATTTGCATGAGGACTTGTAACCTACAACTGGCATACTTCGATTCAGGAATCAGGACAAGGAGCTCCAACTAAGTTCACCTTTTGCACTATTTTCTATTCTGACACTCTCAAGTCCTCATTAGATTTTCTTGGTTCTCCTCAGGATCTGGTCGCCTTCAAAATAGCTTGCTAATCACCAAAATTCAAGTATGTGGCTACAAATATGAGGGTCAGTTTTCAGGTGTCGAAGGCTTCTGGTTGGTTAAGGATGCTTGGCCAAGTCATGGTTATATAAGGCAAATGGTGAATTAAGAATCACTGTTGAGAAACTCTCTTTCTTTTCATAACCGATGGACTTCTCCAGCATAATATAAACCGGCCATGTTAATGTACATTTATTTGCTTGCTGAAGTGAATCCCACATTTTACACTCCAATGATGTGACCTTTACTCAATGTGTGTGATAATAACCACTTGGATTTGGAGTGATTTTCAACGTTTTAACATTAACATTATATTGCTCATAGCCTCATATGAAGCAAATCATTGGTTCATGCTTTAACAATATTTATAATAAGGTGGTCAATAACGGCGCAGTTTTCGGCACAATAAATCCACAGGAATGGTACTAGTGGAAGCAATTTTCGTGCATGGGGAGAATTAGTAGAAAGCTAAAGCAAGTAAAATCATCATCATTGGACTCTTCTACAATGAGATATGATTTCCTGAAGTTGGAAATGTAGGTGTTCCTAAAATGGTGCCCTAATGTGACACTCTGTAATGTTTGCATTGAGTACATATATGGTATTGTTGCATGGGTATGCTAATGTACCTGTGAGTCTAGATTAGTAGAGCTCCGTAATCGGCATTTGCGCCATTATTGACTGTTCTACTATACAACCAAATGAGCAACATTATCATGTCGATGAGCAATGTCATTTAAAATCTCCGAAAATTGGTGTCTGATCACGTTGATCTGTGGTTGAGATTATGAACAAGAAACTCAGTTCAAGAATTATGAACTGATGTACCGTACTTTTAAATGAATCCCAATCATTCGATACAGAATTTATGTTTTAAGGTTGAGTGTCCTAAAAGCACCAACTTAAGAGATCTGACCTATTTTTAGCACTAGTAAATTCAAAATAAAGTTATGACCACATCCGAAATAGGTTTTAAGGAGGATTGCAAAAATTTGCAACATGTAATTCGTATTTGTGAATTTTATACAAAATTCCAAAGTGCTAAGTAAGATTTGACCCAATTGCGTTATATACAAATGAGGTACATCTGTATTTTCACAATCTACAAATGAGGTACAGAGCGCTTTTGGGTCCACTGGCGCTTTAAGGTAGTCCAACCGTAGCCAGTAATTGCTGAAACAACTTTGTGGGGGCCTCAGTAATGCACTGCATCCTTCAGAACAGTCATGTAAGGTAGGAGTCGTGAAAACCGTCCAGCCCCAAAAACCGCAGAGTAGGTTTATGGGTAGGGGCTGTAGAACCGTCTGTTCATGGTAAACTCACAGGTTTTGGGAACCATCCACTGTTTTTAGCTCCCACCATGCATGCTCAACGGTTTTAGACAACTCCTATGTCAGTTCCTAAACCTATTTTAATTCATTTTGGGACATTCAATCCATAGTTTTCGGAATACAACCTTGCAAAAAAGCCAGCACTCTATGTTCGGGTAGTTGGACTCCTAAGACTCGAGATTCAAAAATTCATAGGAAATTATAGGATTACTCAAAAAATGTTTTTTTTTTGGGGGATGGATTTGCACTAGCTTTGCAGACCATCGAAAAATAATTAAAATTTTACACTATTGTTCCAAGTATGCAAAGCTGAAATTCAGACGGTTTTCACCACTCCTACCTTAATGAAAATATCCGACTTCTTCTTCTCCGCATCACAAATCTAGGCATTAGGAAAATGGAACAGGATTTCCAGACGGCTTCTAAAAATTTGGGTCCTGTCGTTATGCTATTTTCATCAAGCATACCATATTTCAGTATAAAAAACTTAGGATTTTATCTTCTATCAATGAATCTGCTAAAAGAAGCGAAATCTGATTAGAATGATACTGATAATAATTCAAGTGCATTGATATGTAGAAGATATCTAGGAGGACAATTCCGATATAGAAATACCATTTTAGGTATCAGAACAAAATCTATCAAGATATAAAAAAACAATACAGTAAGGAGAGAGTTTATGGGATGAATTTCTTCAAGTTATCAAATTGACAATAAGTTTTTGGTTCATGTTCTCTTCTGATACTATCTTTGAAATTTGATCATTATAGGCTAAAGAGAGTTATGCGATTTCAAATTTGCCCAAAAGCTCATATGTTCCTTGTACCACACTATACATCAGAGCAAAAATGTCATTTCAAAGAACAAACAGCGTCGATTGTCAGTGCGTTGTATTTTCCACAACCAAGCTGAAGCTTTGTGGATCGTAGTTTGTGGTTGATTCATACCTCGTCTACTTCGGCACGGCAGTATTCTTAGGATTGGAAGCATCGTGTAATTATATCAACACTGAAATGATCAAGCATGGAAAATGTTCGAGCAGACAAATTGATCGTTAGTTTTATCGTCCTCTTCAATCTCGTCCGACAATTTGGAGAAATTTGTTCTTCCTCCCCCATTCGATGATCACGTTCGGTACTCAGAATGTAAATGATGAGTGATGAAATGTCGAAATTATTTTGATTGTGAGCTTCGAATGTACCCGAAATGTTGATCACATGGATAAACTGAAAATTAATGTGTTGAGGTTTCAAAAGGGACATCGATTATTTCGACCGAAGGGAAAAGATCGATTCTCGGTTTACTTACTGTATATGAGTGGCTGGTAGGCAATAGTTCAGGACACTTGAACATTGCAACTTCATATCGCTCATGATTTGTCATCTCCTTCCTGAGTTCTGCACATTCTTATAAGATGTAGAAAATCAATCCAGAAGAGTGCTCGCGCATCCAAAATGGATAATTGATACTTTGCCTCCCAATCAAGCTCGAATAGATCCACAACAACTGCAACTTACTGAATTGTTCGATTTACCTTGCATTGTCCGTTTTCGTGAGAGATGGAATACGTTAGTTCTTCATTCCGTTGCTCTAATCCGGGATATGAAGGATGACAGCTGATGATTGTCGAAGCATGCGGCCTGTAGTCGTCAGTTTTCTCTACTAGGAGGGAAATTATATTGTGCATTTACAATCAAGATTTCAATTAATGTAATGAGCTGTTTTCAATGTTTCGGTTTTTGTTGTACACATTCTCCGGTTACAATCTGTAACTGAGACTTTCTGATCTTAATATTCCACCAACCTTGCCTCGTGAATCTTCATTCGCAACCACGAGCAAATTAATAGTCTCGCAGTCTCAATATTGGCGGCATCGACATATTTGCATTGTTGGTTCAAAGGAGCGAACACCTTACAACATCCGTTACACCTCGGCCTTCGAAACATCTGGCGCGTCGTCGTAGTCATCTTCGTCGTCACTGTCCGTGGCGTGCTCCAAATCCGGGTACTCATTCATGGCACGCGACATGTTAAAATCCTCGGTCTTCGCAGCACCATCTTCCTCGTCTTCGTCAATCCAATGATTCCAATCGGCCTTGACGAACGGCGGGGCTTTGCCTTCCTTCTTTAATAACCTGTCCCACCAGCCCTTGTCTTCCTTCTCGATGATGCAAAACGTGTGGCGGCGGCCCTCGTTGATCTTGCTCTTGTCCACCTTGATTCGGCCATTCAATAGAAGCTCAGTCTCGTACTTGGCGTCCTTGGACGTGGCCGTAAATGTGAAACGGCCGTCCGGCTCCAACTTCACTTGCGCATTCTTGGCATCGGGAAGCTCCACGGTAAGGTAGACTTTGTCGGAGCGCTGCGCCCACAAGATTTCCGGATGCCGAGTACTCATGCCGAACAATTCGATGGATTGGAATTGATGTAATGGAAGTGTTTGAAGCGATTCGGGGTGGCACAGATCTGAAGAATGGCGAGAAGGTCCCGGTTACACTGCAGCGTTGCCAAGCAGCTCTCCAACCGTTGCCGCCCAAACTGCAATGACAGATTGAGAGAGAGAGAAGCTGCCGGGTACTCACCCTTCCCCACCCCATCACCTTTCCTTTTCTTTCCGACTGATTCATTTCTTTATCTCGTTGGCTACGTGATTCCTTTTCTTTCCCGGCCGCATCGTTCCTTTTCTTTTCCAGCTGGGTGATTCCTTTTCTTTCCCGGTCGCATTGTAACTTTTCTTTCCCGGTCGCATTGTAACTTTTCTTTCCCGGTCGCATTGTAACTTTTCTTTCCCGCATTTCTTCGATGCAGTGGACTTCTTCATTGTTGCATCCCTTTCTTTTGTGATTCGGAAGGGAACCCCGCTATTTGGCTTAGCCCCTATACGTCGTCCTTGGTATCAAAATTCAGTATTTTGAATGAGGGTGAAACTTTGAAGAGGCAAATATCATAAAATTATGTTTATTCTTAATTAAATTTGTAAAATCAAATAAAAGTCAAGTCTAGTTGTAAAAAGATAAAATATACATATACATTTTATTTTTATTTTTTTTGGTGAAAAAACTTACAGGTACTTGGTTCTTAAAAAGTTGTATCTCCTTTATTTCTTGTCAAAATTTAAGGTTGTTTTCTTTAGCTTTAATCTATGTCTATCTTCTGTTGTAGCAATCGTAGCCAAATTAAAGATGGTATACAAATATTGCAGTTTTAGTGCAAAGGATTACTTTTGAACTTCAGTGCAATTAGATCCTTTTACACTTTCTTCCGAGAATGTGTAAATATTGGACAGTTCTAACAGGAGGGAATAAGTTTATCACCGTAAGTAAATTCATTACTAGAAATAAGTTCATCAGTAGAAACCACCATATCCATCACCTCTACCTAATTTCGTAGAGAACATTCAAGTGCATCAAACGCCACTAAGAATGAAGAGTGATGACTTTCACCAATAATTGGGGAATTTCACTGAGAAATAATTATCCAATACCCATTTGATTCTGTAACCCAGTAAAAACTTAGCCATGACCGTCTATTCATGGTGTGTACTGCCATAGCGTGTAAGAGAGAGTGCTATAAAATGGAGCAGTATCAATAATGGAACCCTAGGTTTCCTAACTCATAGGTATATAATTGCTTCGCATTTCAACAGCACCATTTAAGCACTCTTCATGTCTCCGGAATGACTTGCTGGTACCCAGCCACACATTCCATCAATGTGTCCTGTGAAGTACACAGGTTGGTTAAAAAGGTTTTCAATAACAAACCTATCTCCCGCACCAAGCTACCTACAGGACATTAATTTTCTTAACCTCCGGATTAGAAGAAACGTTTCCTCCAATGAGAGAAGGCGGTCGAAGTTGTACATTACAGTAGTTTGGATTCAGACAGCTAAAGTAGCATGCATGTACTTACTGCAGATTGTGTCTGGACATCGATTCAAATCATATATGATAAACTGGTACCCTAAAAGGTCAAATACTCTTTTCTTGTAAGCTTATGCGCTAAAGTGGAGTAGCTTCAAAACTGCCGTAAAGTATCCGTACCGGCAAATATTACCATCTTTTGTATTGATGCAAGGTGAAAGTTTTAAAAAAACTACTTATTTTTAGGTACGTAACTGTAAAATACAGTACTTAACTTGTAATGTATATGTATATCAAATCTCATATTCAAATTCCTTACCAATTGTGAGATTGTAATGTTCAAAGATGGAGAAAAAGTTTTTTCGCCTTGTTGTAAAAAGGGTAGTAATTTTTTGAGGGCCGAAAAATTAATTTTGGGTTCAAAAACTGACATGAGTCTCTTCATTTCTTGTTCCCACGTAGGAACATGTCTATGCAATTTTTACCCTCATACGACCTATAAAACCTAAAGAAATGCTTGATTCTTCACATGGACGTATGCTGAAATTTAATATATATATAAGAACTCCAATCTCCAATAAGAGATTGGCGTGAATACAGCGTCTGTTCGTAATGTCTTTACCTCAATGGCCACAGGACAAAGTGGTAAAAGAACAAAACTACTCACCCCTTACGGGAATAGACACTAAACTACACATACGAAACTGACTACACAAAGTAACCGAGACCAGACTAAAATAAAGTAACCAAGATAGAACTATTTAGGGTGCGAGTGTTTGGCAAATGGATGTTTTAATTGGAATTTGGATGGGTTCAAGGTCACCAAGCCGTGCTGTCCTAGGGTGGTTGAGGTGTAGGACGTTTGTAATCGTGTTGGTCCGAGTTCGAACCTTGTCGGGCTCGTTTGAGCAGTTCGCATGGCTTGGGGCTGTCTGTGAGTATATGGCAGGAAAAATAAATCAACCACCCGGCCCCTACCCGAGAAGCTGAGACTGAAACAATGCGCTGGTAACAACAGTGGTTTGTACCACTACCCCCCCTTTTTTGTTTGTCATGGTGGTTCGAGATTGGTGGGGAGGGTTTGGTGGTTTTCTAGTTTGCGTTTATATAGGAGGATTAATGTTGCGTGTTGTATGGATATCATGTTAATTGTTTTGAATGCGTTTTTGATTTGTTTTACGGTTAGTTTGAATGAAGTTTCTAGTGAGGTCATTGATGGTGTGTGAGTAGTGCCTCTAGCTCCTGAAGTAATGACTATGAGGGGGTTGACTTTCCAACCACGGGCAGCTATTGAGTCAAGTAATGGTTGGTATTTATTGGTTTTATTTGTGATGGTTTCGTGTGGAAATCTGTCGTTACAGTATGTGAATTGAATATATTGAATGGCAATGTTGTTGTTGGGGTGTTGTGGAGGTGTGCCTTGGTGTGGGAGGCCGATTACACAAAGTAAGTCAGGTCGAAATCTTGCATTGCAGTGGCATCTACGTGTGTCGCAAGTGCAAGGGAGGAGCCAACTGGATACCGTGTTGTCTGGGGGTGCGTTGAGGTGCCTTCCGGCGTTTATAAGTGTGTAACATCTAGACTTGGTGTTGGACATGATGAGTTGTTTAATGGTTTTAACTGCCTGATTGTGCCTGGTAACTCTAAGTGCGTGGATGTTTGGGTGTCGGCATTTAAGTAAGACGTGTAGCCATGTGTCTACGTCTGTGGAGTTGCAGATAGGACATGTTTTTGTTGGGAATCGTATATGTCCAAAGAATAGTTGTTTTCGTGCGTTACCCATGTATTGTCCTGTGCGGAATTTTAGTATGCTAGTTATTTGGGAGTCTGTAATTTTTGGGTTTTTCCAGAAGGCATTTGAAGATTTTGCATGTATATCGAGATTGGAGGTCCATTTGTTTATGTTAGGAAAGTTTTGTGCTAGAATTGTGAGGTTGTTTTCACGGTCATATTTGGTAAGGTATGTAGCTAGGTTTCTAACTGGTCCCTTATCTGGTCTGTGGTGCGGTCCAGGCCATATATCTTTTTGGTAGTAGAAAGGGGTGATGTGTGCAAATTCGTGGTTTTTTCGGGCAAATTTATAGTTTTTTTCGTTTCCTGCTTTTGCTAGCTTATCTGCTTTTTCATTTCCGGATATGTTAACATGAGCTCTTACTTTGTGGAACATGGTGGGTTGTGTACGTATTTTTAACATATTTGTAATGGCGATGAGAGTATTTAGATCGGGGTGGTTGTTTTGTAGAGTAGGATGTGTTAGGTGTGTTTGTAAAACGTACAAGCAGTTTATGCAATCTGTAAATATGTATGCGGGTTCGTCTATGTACCTAGTTGTGAGGATTTTGAGTGTTTTGTATATGGCCATAAGTTCCGCCCTAAAGATGGTTTGTAAGCCCGGTAGTCTTTTTGATATTTCTATCATTTGTATTTCTGGTTTTGTTGGGTTATAAATGCCATAACCGGCGATTTTTGGGAGCATATAGCTTGCTGCTGTTTCTTGTGGTGGTATGAAGGATCCGTCTGTATAATAGCTGTATTCTGGAGGGAATTTGATAGGAAGATGTGTGGTGTATTGTGGGAGTGGGGGTGTGCTTGAGAGGTTGGGTGTATGTGTTGGGGGATATAGGAGTTTGGTCCATTTTTTGTTTTTGTTGACTTTGGTGTTTTCAGGTGTGGGGGGAATTTCTTGAAGGTGGAACTGGGTGATAGATAGATTTCTAAGAGTGGTTGTAAGATTATGTGTGTCTGTCGTGGTGGTGAGATGGTATTGCTTGTGGTGGATGCAAAGGATTTGGATTGTGTTTGGTTCGGTGCGGGGTTTTTTGTGGTCAGTGGGAACGGTGGGTTGTTCGTATGTTAATGTGTCAGCGGAAAAGTGTGCTAAAACGTGTGTATCCGGAAACTCGATTTGAGTATGGGGTTGGATTGTGGAACCATTGCTTGTCCGCATGACCACAATGGTTATAGCATTGGGGTTATGTTGTGCGGCTAACCTAGCCCAGTGAATACTTTGTTGCGCGGTTTCGTCGTTGTGTGGATGGGCATAACCAATTCCTTCCCATTTATAATGAAAGGCAGGGCCATTGGAGCCAAATATCTTGTCACGTGGGAATGTGGAGTAGTATTTGGTGATTTGTAAAGGGCATGTTACTGGGGAGGAGAAATACGTGTGTGTTATGCAGAATGATGTAATGAGAGTGTCTATAATGGTTGTGGGAAGCGTGTGGTGGTCTGTTGTTTTGGGATTGCGTTTTGAGAGAGTGTGGTGGTATCGTTTATATAGTAGGATGATTTCTGTTTCAAAGGGTTGGGTTTGGGGGGTTAGACCGTGGTTAGTGTTAAGGTATGTGTGGTATTGTTTCCATAGCCATTTGAGTCTTGATGTAGGGATGGTAAGGAGAAAGTGGCCATTTTTATCGAATAAATGTGTTGTTTCGTTTAGGATTTGTATTGTAGGGGAGTTTGTGAGAATGTCTTTGTCAGGGTTGCAGTCTTGTAGATGGATATGCGTAAGGGGTATATTTGTTGGAGGTGGGATGAATCGAGTGTCTCTTGATTGTGGTGTTGTGAAGTTAGTATTGATGATGTGTTTATGTAATGTGTGTTTTTGTTGTGTGTAGTCTTTGGTTAGAAGGTTAAGGTTGTTTTGTATGACAGTTGGATAGTTGAGTGGGAATAGTTCTTTAGGAGATAACCAAGTGTGGTATGTGAGTTGATTGTTTATTTCCCAGTGGCACATGTATTTGTTTGTGGAGTGGATGATTTTGTATTTGTCTTTTTTGGTGTCTATTTTGTGTGCGGATATGTGGTGTATGGGGAAGTCAATCGGGTTATTGATGATTTGTTTGGGCGGGGGTATTGTTGATGTAGGTGGTGGGAAGGTTAAATGTGTTGGAGGTGGAGGAGTAGGTGGGGATATTTCGTGGTCATGTGTTATGTATTCGTTGTATAGAAGATGGGATGGTGAGTGTGAGTTGCACGGTTGTGAACATTCGGGGGTGCATATTTTTTGGCAAAATAATTGTTGAGCAAGATTGAGAGCGCTGCGTTCTAATTTACTGGGATTTTTATAGTATATTTTGAAATCTATAGGTGACATGAGGGTGGTTCCATTTGGGAGTGCGAGGTGGCTTATTTTGGTTATTTTGAGAAGTAGTAGTTTATGTAATAATTTGAGGGAGACTTTGGGATTTAGGTGGGGTAGGAGAATTGATGCCTGGGTCAGCCATCGCGTTTCTAATTCGGTGGCTTGGAGTTGGAAGTTGTCAAGTGTGCATTTGAGGTGTAGTCCACCAGCTTCTTTAAGTAGGAAGATTGTTCTTGTGATTGGGGAATGTATGCAATCGTTGTATTTTATTCGGGGGATTTCTTGGGATCCACCATATTTTGCTAGAATGTGTTGAATGAGACCTTGGTAGATTGGGCCAAGTTTACCTTTGTCATTTAGTGCATTTGTAAGTTGGTCTCCAATGCATTTGAGGTAAGCATTTTTAAGGGAGAAAGCTTCAAGGCCAAAGTCTTCATGTGGTAATTGTGCAATGACATTTGCCGTACATTTAGGTAGCCCACATATTGTTTTTTGGATGCTGGTGATTTTCTTGTCTAGTTTTTTGATCATTGGTAGTGAGTAGGGTACTGCATAGAAGCTATATGCAACGCCTGCGCGTATGACTGTATCCACCATATTGATTTTTTGTTTCATTGTGGCAGGGCAGTTAGAGAGTTTTTGACATTGTTCAGTAAGTTTTTTTGGTGGTTATGTGTGTTTGGAGTTTCCACCTGAGAGTTGGTACCATTTGAATACCGAGGTAGGGGTAGGCTTCATTTTGGTGTAGTGTTGATAATGGTTCATTTTTGTAATTGATGTTTTGTGTTTGAAAAAGGGTTTTGAAGGCGGTGGGTGTGAGTTTGGATTTGTTTGGGCAACCGGTAACTGCGCATTTTGGTGTACCTACTTCGAGTCCAGTCCAGTCACTTAATTTTTCAATTTTATTCATTTGTGTTTGTAGCGCTTGAAGGGTAGCAGTGAGAGCAACTAGATCATCAGCATATGCAGCAGAGTTAATTATTGTTTTTGATGTACCAAATTTGTAACCACGGTTTCCTAGTTGTAGCCATCTCAGAAGGGGTTCTAGGAATATGATAAACAGATATGGGCTTAGTGTGTCGCCTTGGATGGTGCCCCGTTGGATTGATATTGGTTTTGTTTTTCCAAAGTGTTCTCCAGTGTATATGGTGGTGGAATGTGAGTAGATGTTTCCAATTAGTGCAACAGCATCTATTGGGTAGCCTAGGTCAGCCATTATTGCCAGTAGTCTAGCATGGTCTAAGGATCCAAATGCATTTTTGAAGTCGATGTACATTACATAAATGTCTTGGTTTGTGATTCTGGCATCTTCAAGTGTGGCCGTAAGAAGTTGGATTTGCCTAGAGGTATTTCTTTCAGCTCGAAAGCCTTCTTGGCTGTCATGAAGGATTTGGTGGCGTTCGCCGTATGCTGATAGAATAAATGTAAGGGTACTAGTAAAGAGTTTGTATATTGTATTTGCGAGGGCAATGGGTCTATGGTTGGGTAGAAGTGAGGGGTCACCTTTCTTGTAGAGAAGTATAGTAAGGCTGGTTTTCCAAGATGCAGGTATTTGTTTTTGTTTATAGCAGTGGGAGAAGAAGAGGTGTAGAAGGGTGTGGAATGAGTCAGGCATATTTTTGAGGATGGAGTTAGGGATTTTATCTGGGCCAGGAGCTTTGTTTTGTGAGAGATTTTTTAAGCAAATGTCAAAAGTTTCCCGATTGTAGTATGTGTGTAGCGGAGTTTCTGGGGTACCTCTCTTTTCAAGAATAAATCCATCTAAATCATGCCACGGGTATTGGCGGACTGCACATGTGCAGTTTTGGGGATGTTCTGGTTGATAATAGCATGTTGGGATGGTTGGGCGGTTGGTGATGGACTGCTGCAAGAAGATTTCTTGGGCTATGTCGTCTGGGCTAGTCAGGATTTCATTGTTGCGAGTGGTGATGCAGTCTAGTGGTGGGGTTTCTAGGTTTTTGAAGACTCGGTTGTTTATTTTCTTGGGGCTAGTGTTATAGAGTTGTCTATATTTTGTTATGGCCTTCTTGATGGATTGGCGGGTGTATTTTGTGGTTATGGCCCTTGCTTTTTTGTTTGCGGTTTTGGCTAAATCTGCTAGTGTGTTTAGCCAATCTTTTTTAGTGTCATCTGTGTCCGGGGGTGGTATGCTTGCATGTGTGTGTTGTTGTGTTTCTTGTATTATTGGGTGTGTTCTCCAAGTGTCGTTGTTGTTGGCTATGTAGATTGTTTTGCGAATTAAGTGGTATGTAGAGAGGTGTCTCTTCCAGTCTTTTTGTGATTTTCTTGGTAGAAATCCACCCTGATGGTTAGTTTGTGGTGTGAGAGTGGGGATAGGGGGGGCGGTACAAGTTTTTAGCAATGTTTCTGTGGTGCAGTTTATGAGGAGGTCTAATTGAGTACATGCAGTGGTCCATTCACTGCTAGTGAGTTGTTCTTGTTTTAAAATAGTCGTAAGGTTGTTAATAGACAATGCGTTTTGTTCAGAGAATGCAGTATTAAATGAGTCTAAGTTGGCTTGGGGGATGGGGTTTAGAATATGAGGAGTTGTTTTAATTGATATTGGTGGAGGGCGGGCTATTAGTGTTTGTTGAGGTATGTGAAGATTTACTGGCGAGTGGTCTGAGTTAAGGTTTTGTGTGTGGTTGGTAGTGGAGGTGAAAAGATGGTGATTGGTGGAATTTATGTAGTAACCGTCAATAAGGCTCGATTCTGTATAGTTGTATCCGCCTTGTCTGGAGAATGGGTTGTTTATAGGAATGTACTTTAGATTGAGACTATCGGTGAAGGTGCGCCATTGAATGTCTTCGTCTTGTGGTGGTGTTGTGGTATATTCGTTTTGTCTGCCTATGAGTGCGATGTCTCTGTTAAAATCACCACAAAAAATATGGGTGTGATTTGGATTTGGGTGGTAATTGTTTGCTGAATGGAGGGGATTAGTCCTATATCTTCGGGATGGGACGGCATGTAGAGATGAATAAGAATCCATGGTATGAGTGGTTTGTTCGCAATATGTATGATATGTAAATATGGTGAGATGTTTGTTGGTGTTGGGATCTTGGTGACATTGCCTGGGGAAGCATATTTGTAGTGGATTAGGGTGAGAAGGCCGCCTCTAGTGGGTGTGTATCTTAATCTTTGTTGTATACATCTAGTGAGGGCATGTGTGTTGTTGAAGATGAGTTTATATTGTGGAAGCATACGTTGTATGTGTTTTGTGGATTTATTTGCAGTGAATTTTGTTTCTTGTATGGTAATGATGGCGGGAAGGTTATCCGCGAGCTGGTGGATGTTGGGAAGTGCAGTATTGAGTGAAGCTGCATTCCATGTAGTGATAAGTGTGCTTTGGTATGTAGTAATTTGGGGTTGAGGTTGAAGAGGGGGAGTTGGCGGAAGTCGTGGTGGGTGTGAGTACTCGGGAATGTGTGTTTTACATTTTAAGGCTTCAATTAGTAGTTCTTTTGGTATGTATGGGAATTCAACCATTAATGTTTGTAGGTTTGCATTGTTGTTTATGTTTGTGATATAATTATATAATTCATTGTGTATCGTGCAAGAGGGTGTAATATTGTGTTGGTGTATTTCTAAAAAGTTAGTGTAGGGGTGAGGATTATTTAAGTGACGGGAGGGGATGTTTGGTAAACGGGAAAGTTTGTTAAGTAATGATGTAGTCCATTCAGGAGTTGGGTTTGATAATATATGTTGTTCACACATTGTTAGTAGAGGACCAATGGTGGTAATTAGTGCGTATAGAATATTTGGCGGTGGGTATTGGGGGTGGTTATGTATGTAACGTGTTAGACATGGGTATTTGTTTATACTTGTTGGGTGGTCAGGGTGTGTGGTTTGGATTGTGGAGGAGAATATTTTTGCGAGGGGATTGTATTCTGGATATAATATAATTGTGCTCGGAATGAAGTATGTGTTGTTGTGTCGTCTATGTTTGGCAGGGTGGGTGTGTAGGATATTTGGCATGGGGCCTGGGTTTGGTTCGACGTCACCGCAGAGTAGGAGGAATAAATAATTTGGGATGAATTTGCCTTTGGGAGTTTTGGATTTTGGTCTGGCAAGATGTGATATGGTGTTTGTTTTAGGATTGGGCATTTTAGGATTTTCAGGTTTTGATTGTGTCTGGGTATAGGTTGTATGTGTTTGAGAGGGGGACCAATTTGTTTTGTGTATCTTGGGATTTTCCATTTGTTTGGAGTATTTATCTTGTTTTGTTGGGTTGGTTTTTGTTGTATTATTTATGAGATGGGGTGTGTTTTGGTGTATTAATTTTTTGGCGAGGCCGGGAGGCCGAGCTCCGTTTGGTTTGTGGGGGAGATAGGTTTGTTTTTGGTGTAATGTGTAGATTTGTGTTCTTGTTGTTTTGTTTAATGTGTTATCCCCAAGTAGCCCAAGTATAAACTTGAGATTCCTTAGTAGCCATAGTATGAGCTTGGGGTTCCCAAGAGGTTCAAGTGCGAAAATATTTGTATTTATGATTGTGTATGTATTTTTATGTGTATGTGTGTATGTATGTGTATGTGTATGTGTATGTGTATGTGGATGTGCATGTGTATGTGTATGTGTATGTGTATCTATAAGTGTGAGGAGACCACCGTTTATAAGTGTGAGGAGACCACCTCTCGCCGGTGTGTATGGCTTTCTTTGTTGCATACATCTGGTCAAGGCGTGGGTGTTATTGAGGATTAGTTTGTAGTTTGGAAATAAGTTTTGTAAATATTTAGTGGATTTTGTGGCAGTTAGTTTGGTTTTTTGTATTGCAGGATTTGTTGGTGTGTCTGAAATTAAATCTTGGATGTTTGGTAGGGTTGTGTTTAGCGATGAGGCATTCCATGTGATGAAGTGTGTGCTATGGTTAGATGTTGGTATTCGTAGGAGTTGCGGGGGTGGCAGGAGAGGGGCAAGAGGGGGGTAGGAGTATTCTAATAATGAGTCGTTGAGTTTTAGAGATTATGTGAGAAGAATTTTAGGTAGAAATGGGAATTCTTCCAAAATGGTTTGTAAATTTGGGGGTGTATTATTTTGTCGAATGTATTCGTAGAGTTGGTTGTGGATAGTGTTAGGGGGTTTAAATAAGTTCGGGTTTGTTTCTTTAAAATGGATGTATGGGTGTGGAGTAGCAATGTGTCGTTTGGGTGGGTTTTGTAGGTGCATCATTTTATTCAATAAAATAGTCGTCCAGTTTGGGTTGGGTAATTGCATTAGTATGTGGTTGCAGGTCTCAAGTGACGGGCTTATTGTGATGATGAGTGCAAAGAGTATACGTGGGGGAGGGTGGTGGCGGTTTTCGTAAGTGTATTGGGAGAGGTGTGGGTAGGTTGTATTTGTTTCTTGGTGTTTTGGGTGTGTGTGATTTAAACATGGGGAAAACAAAGTGGCTAGGTGTTGGTATTCCGGGTGTAGTTTGATTGTGCATGGGAGGAAGTAAAGTTTGCTTCTTCTTTTATGTGTGTTCGGGTGCGTTTTTAGAATATCAAGCATAGGGCCCGGATTTGTTTCGATATCACCACATAGAAGAAGTAGTGCTATTATGTGGTGAGCGTTGGTTGTCATAGGGGTTTTCGGGTCTGATGGGAGAAATTGTTGTCTTTTGAGTATATTTGGCATGGGCCCTAGGTTGGTTTCAATGTCATCGCATTTGGTTAGGTGGTATTTCCCGTTGTACACGTAATGGTATGTTTTAGCATTGTGAGTATTTTGTTGTGTTTTGTGTGCTAATGTGGATTTGAGGATGTGTGCGTATATTTGTAAACTTGTAAGTATGTCTTTTATATTATTTTGGTTTTTATATGTATTTTGGATTATTGTTCTATAGGCGAGGCCGGGAGGCCTAGCTCGGTTAATTGTGTGAGTATAAATTTTTTTAGAGTCTTGTAGATGAGTCTTTATTTGGGCGAGGCCAGGAGGCCGAGCTTGGTGTGTTTTGTTATCTTTTTGAGTAAACTTTTGTAATTTGTATGTGTATGTATGTATTTGTTTTTGGTGTGGTAAGGTGTCTGTTTGTTTTGAAGAGTTTTGGCTTTGTTGTGGATGATTCTTTATTTGGGCGAGGCCGGAAGGCCGAGCTTGGTGTGTTTTGTTATCTTTTTGAGTAATCATTTGTAATTGGTATGTGTTTATATGTATTTGTTTTTGTTGAGATAAGGTGTTTGTTTGTTTTGAAGGGTTTTGGCTTTGTTGTAGATGAGTCTTTAGTTTGACGAAGCCGAGAGGCTCAGCTTGGTGTGTTTTGTTGTCTATATGCGTAAACATTTGTAATTTGTGTGTGTTTTTATGTATTTGTTTTTGGTGTGATAAAGTGTGTGTTTGTTTTGAAAGGTTTTGGCTTTGTTGTATATGAGTCTTTCTTTGGGCGAGGCCGAGAGGCCGCGCTTGGTGTGTTTTGTTATCTTTTTGAGTAAAAATTTGTAATTTGTGTGTGTTTTTATGTATTTGTTTTTGGTGTGATAAGATGTTTGTTTGTTTTGTAGGGATTTGGCTTTGTTTTAGGTGAGTATTTGTTTGAGCGCAAAATTGTTTACATATTGCCTTGGTTTTTTGTAATATTTTAGAGCAAACAATACCTAAGTGTGTGTACGTCAATCTATTTTTTATAGGTTTAAGAGTGTTGATAAGTAATTGTTTATAGAGAGTTGTGTTTTCTAGTATTTTGTTAATTGTTTGTGAAATATACGTTTTGTAGGTTTTTGGGACTATTGGTTTGTTGTTTCTTCTTTGATGTATCTTTTTATAGGCAAGGCCGGGAGGCCAAGCTCTATTTGGTTTACATGGTAAATATATTGGTTTTTGGTGTGAAGAGACGTGTGTTTTTGTATTTTGTAATCGAGTATGAGGCTTTATTGTTGCCTTTGTACGAGCTTTGTTGTGACAAATATTCCCAGTATGTTTTTTTTGTTGTGAGGCGTAGGTGTTAGTTGTGTGGAGTGTCTTGTTGTTGCCTTTTGTGTAGAATTTTATTTGGGCTTGGATGAGATATAATTGTGTATGTGTGTTTTTGTACAATTTTTGAAAGATGGTTTTGTTTATTCTTGGTGCGGTAAAGGTGTGTAGTGATTTAATCTGTTTTGTAAGTGCGGGGTTTATTGTTGTTGTATCTATAGTAAGGTCAATAGGCCAAGATTGTTTGGCTTTATGTGATGAGTGGCAGTTGAGGGCATATGTGTCTTTTGTATGTTTTATAGGGCGGAAGTTAGTATTGTTGTGTGTAGATGGGATATGTATTCTGGGTATATCCTAAGTTTGGAACAGCGTTTATATTTTGATTTTTGGATGGTGATTTTGTGTTTGTAGTGCGATTTTTTGTTTCTTCTTTTCTTTAGAGAAATGGTATAGCGAGTTTTAGAATGTAGTTTAGAGTGTGTGTTTGAAAGGGTAGTTTTGTGTGCAATGGGTATGGTATAGTAATGCGATTTTTGATTTTGTATGAAAAAGGAATACACATAATAATAAAAAATATCTTGCAATGATTGCGAAATCCTAGTACTAATTACAATGAGATTTTTTTTCTGCTTTTGGACGTCACTATCAAGGGCGGTTATAGGGGCCTGATGCGGACATACGGTGAGGGTTTGGCCTTGGGAGTTTCGTCTTCTTTCTCTCCCGGTTATTGTCGCTGCTATCGGAATGCAGCTTGCAATTGGCCGCTGCTCTTGTCTGTGCGCATCTTCCGGTCTTGCTTTTGATGGTGTTGTCGACTCTAATGAGAAAGGCGTTGGTGCTATTAGACGCGAGAGCGCTGCCTCTAAGTTTGGTGAGGGCGGTGTGATTGTTATTGGAGATGACGGAGAGTTACTACGTTCCTCCATGCGGGTCCGGTGGTGAAACGGTAGAGTTGGTAGAGTTGGACGCTTTTCAAGCGCCGAAGAGCTTCTGTGCACTTGTGCGTCGGAGAGTCGAGCGATGGGTGTCAAGCCATCGATAATCGACTTGTCGCTCCTTCCCGCTGGCGTTTTCTAACGCATCCGGTTTGTCTGTCTACTATTTGTAATTGGTGGAGCGATGAGCAAAGGTGTTGTACCTGAGGTAGCTGCGGCATTGGAGCTGCTAGGACGCGATAAGGTGCGCACCACTTGTATCGACTGCATCATTACGCTTTCCAGGTTTACGAGGGCACCTCTCAGTTCTGAATCGATTTTATCGGCGTAGATTTGAGCTTCAGCACAAATGTCGTTCTTTACGTTGGTGAGGTCCGCTTTAAACTCCTTTCTGAGTTTGCTGTTCTCTTTTGAAATGACGTCTTCCACGAGCGTTGTAATGTCGTCCTTGGTCAGTGCCGCTTTGTTGGGTCCTGGTGCATTCTGAATAGCAGCTACAGTGTTAGCCAAGGCATTGTTCACATCCATGAAACCAAACTTTTTGAGTGTAGTTTCGTCCGGTTTTGCGCTACCATCCAAACTATTAGGGTGGGGTTGGAATTCCACCCATTTTCCACAAATTCTTGCGGATTTGCGGACTTGTTGCTTGTATACTGTAGCGTTCAAGCATTCCAGGTTGACTATGCCGCTGTGGAGAGGCAGTTCGGAGCGTGGGTAGAAAACTGATGCCACATTGTTCTCCCCCAGGTGACGCTTCAGCCCTTCAGTTGTTTCGTCCACCATTTGTTGAGATTGAGGCCCTTGATTATGAGAACCAAGCAGTTTCGTTTGACCACTGCATCATGAGACAAATGATCTTTGTTGGCTGCTGCAGATCGTAGGAGCTCCCCGGCGATTCCTATGCGGCCTGTGTTGAGCTTGATTAGCTGATCTGGCGATGTGGTGACGAGCCATCCGAAGGATTCTCCTGCTCTCTTCTGTACTTGTGATATTTCGTATTCGAGGTTGCGCCGGAAGCTATCTTCCATGACTTCTTTGATGAGTTGGTGTGCCTCGAGGTCGCGTATGGAGTCGCTGGCGATCTTCACGGAAAGCAGGTTGCTGGGGGCGAGTGCATCGTACGCTTTGGCGATTTTGGCGATGGTTGGTACATCATCGTCCAGTGGAATGGCGAAGATTCGAGACCCGCGTAGCAGCGCCAAGCCATCAAGTGCTGGAGTTTTTAGGTGCAGTTTGACCATGCCAGACCATACTCTGTCCGTTTTTGGACCATGGCAGAGTATGGCGATTGGCTCCCCAATCTGATCTCCTGTTTCTATCTCCATGGTATGTAATCGAGCTACTATTTTCTGCATAATAGTGTCTTGGCTGAATAGTGTCTTTGGTTTTTCGAAGTGAAGAAAAATGTGGTAGTCCAATGAAAGATGAGTTTCTGAATGTACCTCAATGTCGAACGGCAATTGCGTGACATTGACATGTTGTCCTGCTACAGAGTCAGGTCGAGTGGTTGGCCAGAGTTTTTGTGCAATACGCGGGAATGACATCCTTGCTGTGTTGAGCTTGTTTGCTTTGTTTGTTTTGTACCCCAGGCTTGTCAGTTCTTCTATGGACTTGGTGTTGATGAGAGGCGGCATACCAGCATCATACGCCAGGCGCTCCATGGTGGGATAGCCATACCATAGCTCAACTAGCGATGGATCTTTGAACAGGGAGATAGGCTTGTACGTGCTTTTGGATTTCTTCTGCTTTGAAGGATTTTTTTCTATGGTGTTTCGTTTGTTGTTTTGAACAGCATCCTCCATTTCGATGTCCTGCAGGGAGGTGATAGCGGGAATAGACAGACCTATGGACATGAAGCTGTTGGGGCGTAAGTATTGTGTTAGCGGTTTTGTAGAATGGAGATAGAGAGAGTTTGTCATAGTGCTAGCATCTTGATTCTTGATAGGTAAAGACTGAGCAAAGTAGCTGTGAGCGAGTTTAGATTGGTTAAATGTTTTGTAGTAGTTTTCTTGGCCCCTCTTGGAAACATTGATCTTCCAAGCGTTACATGGGGCGTTACAATGAACATTACATGTTTTTTGTTTATTGTGTTTGATAAAAACAATTAGAATCATCGAAAAGAGGTAGAAAGAGGGGAGATTCATACCTGGGAGTTTGCGTACCTTTATGGGTTGTGTCTTTGTTGATTGCTGTTCTCCGAACGTTGAGGGTGGGTACTCAAGCGGCAACACTTTTGCAGAAACTGTTCGGTGGTGTGGCTCGTTGGTGGTGGAAGCGTCATCTGTTGGCGCAGCGGATTCTTGATCTTCTTGTAGGCAGTGGGGGTGAAGTGACAAAACAGAGCCGGAGTGTGGTGATCTACGGCAGATCGCACGGGCTGGAGCTGGACTGTTGTCCGGAGATGGCCTTTGCTTGAGTGTCGAGGCTCGCACAGTTCACGACACGCAATCCAACTGCAAGGTTCGGAGTCAGATCCGATAATTCCGGATCGCAGCAGCTACCACACCTCAAGCTTCTGCCTCTAGAGATTACCAGCGCAATGTCATCGATTGTTGTGCAAGCACACCAGATTCAAAAAACATTGAGGCGCCCCAGCAAACTACGCCTTCTCAGGCTCTTTCTGCACTTCCCCTCGACGCCACTTAACGTTCACTCAGGCATCGCAGCGCCCTTCGTTTTGAATTTCACGTTGGAACATGAACATCATAGCTCCACTGCAACGTAGTACTTTTATTAAATCCAATGAATTAAGATGCTGAAATTTAACTACAAAGGTGGATCTTTGACAATAGAAAAGGCATCTGAAAAGTAATTGGATTGGAATTCCAAATAGTGAGATCATGCCTTGTTACCTCTTCTACATGTTCAAGAAACTAAACTGGAAAAAAATTTAAATCTCAGTTCTTGGTGAATTTTTGAAATTTCTGCGATCTAATTGATTTTGGGCAGATTCAGAGAATACATGAGCTTATACCGTAGTCTGCGTCACTCTGGCAGATTTTGAATAGTATTTTCAAACTTTGACCGTGTATATCTCCTAAACCATAAGGAATTTTAAAACATGTAATAACATTTTGGAAAGGTATGAAAAAACTCTACAACTTGCAAAAGGTTTCAACTTCATGCGAGCTAAAAACAATAAATCAGAGGCTGACCAAGCCCCAAACGACCACAATATGTCCTTAGTCCAATTTAGTGGTCAGATTGTTGTCCTAATTTTAATAAGAATTATTATTCAATTTTGAGGAATTGTAAAATTTGTGGTTCTTAGGCAGAAGTAGCATTTATCAATGTCAATATTGCAAGTATTTGTTTAGATAGCGTCATCATATAATAATGATATACAGATACTCCAAATTACAAATAAATAAGAAGACCAAATCCTTGTAGGTTTGGCGTGACTAAAATGCCCGTTCGACCTACCCTTGATGATATGCCCACAAAACATAACAACAATGACGTAGGACTACTGACCCCTCTCAAGGTGTACACTAGAACTACAAGTAATAACGAGTAGCCATTAAACTAGTAGCTAAATGTTTTGTTATGTAAGTTATGATTTCTTTGTTGGTTTACCTCGTATTGGTACTCGAAATTACACTTCATATTTAACCCCTAAAGCTCCATGGTTTTATTTGGGAGATTGAAACCTCATAAATGTGATTTTCAACCCCTATGCACTTGTAGGGGTGTAAAGCGAAAAAAAATTCCCATGTTTTAGACTTGAAATTGTAAGATCTTGTACCTAAGACTATCTTTAGTTTTTTCTTCCAAAAATTGACCCTTGGATGTTTACCATTTGAGAGATCGGAACATCCAAAGTTTGTTTCCCATGTTTTTTTGGGCATTGTTGAGATTGTTTTTGAGCTTTTGGAGGTTGCCCTTGTAAAATTGATAAACTTTCTTGGATAGGAGCCATTGAAAACTTAAGCAGTGATTTGGTTATGAACATTTTTTTTTTTAAAGTGAAAAAAAAAAAAATTAAAATAGCTGCCCCATTGCGGCTCGCAATCCAAAGATTGTCCTAAAAAACTCAAAATTTAGAATTTGACTTTGCAAATTTGACCAAACGTACTTTGTGGTAGAAGGAGCACCCACTAAAAATCTTAGGCAAATATTATTCTTAGCACTTTCGACTAGGATGTTCAAAATTTAAAAACCCATTTTGGGTCTCAAGGAGCATTAGGGTTAACATCGACTTCAATTCGACACAAGGTCTTGAAAAATAAGAAGGGCTGAAAACCTCCAACTTACCTCAAAAGAATAGTAATGATAAGCATTATAGTAGTCCCTCCAATTGTTATAAAGCAACCGTACCATCATAGCAGTTCGTTCATAAATACTTCTATTTTTAAATATGTACAAAATTAGAAATTACAAGCCAAGAGGAACAAAAAGTTGGGAATTTATGAATTACTGCAACAGTCAACTGGATAAATCACTGCAAGAGTTTGAGCCTCCGGTTCATCTATCTCCTTTGCAGAGGATTTTTTAGAAAACAAAAAACGAATTTCAAAAAAATTTATTCGTAGCAAACAAACCTTATTTTGTCAAAACAAATAAAAATTCATTTGTTGAGGACCAAACCTGCTATGGTGGTAGGGTATCATCTACGTTTTTTTCATTGCTCAAAAGCATATTGAGAAATGCATGAGAGTTTCAGTAATATTATAATAATTTCGTTTTAGCCCCTCCTTATTAAAGGCAATCCACACGTGAGGGAGAGGAAGCTTCACAACTTCCTCCAACGTGGCACTTAGCCTTTAAAAAAAAATCTTTTCCTTGATTTTCTCCTTACAATGTGGACTTCCAACCCACTTCCAAGCACTAGTGCTCGGTAGTGGAGTGGTGCATTTATTGTGCCACGTCATTGCCATGTAGATCCCAAAGCAACATCCAAAGCTACAAAATTGTTCCATATCATCCTTGCCACTCCCACTACTTCATCTCATGTCCGTGACAACCCCTTGCTAATTTGAACCAATGCTATGGTAGAGTGCCGAAAATGGCGCAGTGCCGAAAATGGAGCTCTAGAAGTTACATAGGGTGTTTAAAAAGCGATCGGTAATTGTGTAAAAAGTGACTGCTTGCAGACGTGGATGAAAATTGCGCAATTCTTTGGATGAAAGCATACAATTACTGAAAAGCAGTGAGCAATTTTAGGAGATTATGAGCCGGTTTTAGGATGTTCGGTGGGGTAATTATGATACGGAAGCAATTTCTTTATAACTTACTCTAGGGTAGATTTGTACATAGGTTGCAATCATTAATAGTGGCGGCATGGTCATAAACCAAATGCGCCATTACCATTAATTGAAATGTAATGCCCTTTTTGCAACTTTTCTCCATCACAGTTCTATTTCTTACAGTTCAAAATTTGTTTCAAGCTGTTTCGTTTTTAGTGTGCTTTAGTTCGATTTTTAGATTGTAAACAGACCTTCGTTGTGGTTCCACAAATGGAAGAAGATGATATTGATTTTGATCGACTCATGTCACAAAGAGCAAGGCCAAGTAGACAAAGGCAGAGGGGTCGAGTTCCTGCACTTCGACTGCATACTAGAGAAGAAGATGTTGTGCAATATAATCCACCTGCAAGAGAGGAGATTGGTTCTATGGACTACCCATCAATGTGTGGACAACAGTGATCTGGACGTCTTGACCTCTCTGAGAGCGATGAACGTGACTACATTGAAGGTAGACTCAAAAGAGAAGCAGATGTGGATGCGCGTTCTCCCCAATCGGTTGCACTTCCAACAGCTACGACACAATCTGATCCTCCACCGTCAACTCGTGAGCAGGTATGATAAACTCTTACTTCCCTTGTCTGTAAGCTTCAATTTGTATTTATTACTTACTGAAGGAGGCTTGTTTCACAAAGAAAGTGCACTATAACATATCCTTTCAGCATAATACTATTTTTGTATAAAGTCATCGTCATCCTTACATCATCAATTAGACTCTCTTTACCTTCAAGTGCACGGAAATGAGCCTGATTATGATAGTTTTGCTAGTACTAATTCAACTTAGGAATCTACGAATTTACATATCTAATTGATCTACTATAGTTTAGATAGACTAAAAGACGACCACTTACTAGTGCAGGACAATAAACCACATGTTGTTCCTGTAATATTGAAAATCTCTGTTGACGCAATGAAACTCTTGCCTTTCGCTTGTGTCACTTTCTTTGATCTTGTTGATTTGACCTGCACCAAAAAGCATTACAACCACGGCTTAAATTGTATCAATTTCCATGTTAGGGGAAAATAAACAAGATGATGAAAAGTGACATGTCCATGGCGAGAGACAATCAAAATCTTAGGTGGTCTCACTTCAAGAGAAGAAATTAATCTGGTTGTAATTTTTATATTTCCGGAAATGAAGGTGGACTCGACCACGAGGTACATAATTAGCTTCGATCTCATTTTCAATGTATCCAATCGAGTGAACATATTTCAAAAGAGTCCACATAGAATTATTCCAGCTTTGTACTAATGTCAAATCTCTTGTAATGACAAACTCCTACTATTGAACGGAAGTGACCCATGAGATGGGACGCACTTTCAAAATCAAGTCCGATTGGAAAGAAAAATTTAAGGAAAGACGACTACGATAAAGTAGGAAAATGAAAATGCTTAGGCTAATTCATTCCTTGCATCTAACCTTTACATTGCATTTTAAGCATCATGGCCCGTATTTTGTAGAGAGGGAGGCCCTCTCGCAACAAGCAACAAAGATAATACGACTCAAAAAGAATGGCAACTGGACAAATGAAGAACTTGAGCACGCGATTTCAAAGAATTACCGATGATGATGGTATGAAGATACGAGAGGCGAAGGATCTTCAACATACCTCCGACATCACTTCGCAGTCACTTGTGGGGGACGACAACAGGGAGGCACCGAGGTATATGCCCTACCTTAAAAGAAGACGAGGAAAACAAATTAGTAGAGTATATTTTCAAAATGCAAGAACTTGGATATCCTTTAACACCTTCGTATCTTAGAGTCAAAGTAGCCCAAGCAACTCAAACAAGACAAACACCATGGAGTGCCAATGGCCTACCCGCGGCGGGATGGATGAGGCAATTCCGACTTAGGCATCCAGAGATTTCCTTGCGAAAGTCCCAAGAATTAGCGGTTGCACGCGCCCGTGGATTGTGCCTTGAAACTGTAGCAACTTTCTATGCCAACTTAGAGTATCTATACTCAACTCACAAATACCCAGAGTCCAATATATGGAATTGTAACGAATCTGGAGTTCAGTCAGCAAAGAATGGTGGTGCAATGGTTTTGGCAAAGAAGGGCAGCAAGTTAGTAAATTCTATAACGCCAGATCAAAGAGAGCATATTTCGGTTTTCTCGTGCATCAATGCAGGAGGAGGGAAGATTCCAAATTTTTATATTGTGAAAGGAAAGTACTTTACAAGCAATGTCATAAGAGGATGCGAACCTGGGGCTGTGATGGGAGTTCAGAATAATGCTTGGATGACGAAATACTTGTTTGAGAGTTGGATTGGACACTTCTTGCGAAACTTGTGGAAGGGACCAGAAGTATCACTACAAAAGAGGCACTTACTTATTCTCGATGGACATACTTCCCATGTAACCATTGAGGTGACAAGAACTTGCATGAAGTATGGGATAGATATCGTGACTTTACCTTCGCATACATCTCATGCTTTACAACCTTTAGATAAAACATGTTTTCGACCTTTTAAAGCTGCATTCAGGAGAATTCGTGATGATTGGATGCGCGATCAGAAGAATAAGAAGGTGGAGAAAGCAATCCTACGTGAGTGGACTTCCAAGGCACTACCAGAAGCTCTAACTCCCATGAACATCAAAGCTGGATTCAGGAGTACAGGCATATGGCCTCTTAACAAGGAAGCCATTCGAGGAGATATGGGGCCATCAGAAGGATTTGCAAATGTGAATGAAGAATCAGAAGGGACTTACCAGTCAGAAGATGGTCAAATTCACGATTTTGATGACTCAGATGCTGTGGCAGCATGTACTGAGCAAGAGCAAGAGGATCCAGATCAAGTCACCGAAATTATAGGGACAGCAACTAGATAGGGCGAGAAAATGATGCAGTTACCGAAATTGTAGGCCCTGCTGTGCAACAGGCTTAGCATCAACTTCAGCTGATCTTGATGAGGAAGCATCTGTAGCAAGAAACAACATCATCAGTAACGAAGCAAACTGCAGGCAACAATTCTGCCCTCAAGGAGAGCTACAGGAGCATTATCCAGAACCACAGTACTATGTTAATGTCCCTGATGCAGACGAGAGCACTCACGATTTTGAAGATAGGGCAATCAACATTGATCCAGAGTTTGAGATGACCCTGCAGGAGCAACAGCAAGAGACAAATTTCAGTTCATTTCTTGCCCTACCGGAGGTGATACCAGCAAGGAAAAGGAAACGGCAGCAACCACTTTTGGATTTCACAAAATCTAATATCTTGACATCTGAGGAGTATATCGCTGCCTGTGAACAACTTCTTGCTAAACGACAAGAAAACGAGGATAGTGCAAAGCAAAGAGCTGCAGAGAGAGCTGCAACCAAGGAGGCAAGAAGGAAAGCAAAAGAAGACCGCATTGCAGCTGTGAATGAGAGGAAGGCTCAACGCTTAGCAAAAAGATTGGAAAAGGAGCGCTTACGGGAGAACAGACCTGTTCGTGGTCGACGGAGTAGGCGGCAGCTACCTTTGATGAGCGAAGAGCCAGGCATCGGAGAGCTCCAGGGCTACGGCGATGAAGAGGGGTTTGGCGTAGACAGCGCAGGGGCTCCCATCAGTCTCCACGGAGGGCTCTTCGAAAGTGCAGGAGCTTCGATGGAAGGTTTCCGCACCTGCGCTGGAGAGTTTCGGCGCTTCGGAGGAGGTCCGACATCGAGGGGCGCATAGGGCCAATATCGGGGGGCGCACAACCTCGACTCCATCGAGGTGAACGCCTTGGAGGATCGCCGCCCTTGGCTGCCGGCAGCTACCGGCAATGGCTTCGGGACAGGAGCTCTCGGCGGGGCGGAGGCCGGCAATGGCTTCGGGACAGGAGCTCTCGGCGGAGCGGAGGCCTTGCAAGATCGTTGTAGGAGAAGTGCGCCTTCGGCGCTGGAGCGCACAACAACAACCAGGCCGGGCGACAACGGTACGTGTAGGCTGCCACTAGGCTCCAACCAAAATCGTGAGTCTGTGACAGCAGCTGTAGGGGGGGCGGGGGAACGGGAATCGCAGTAAGAGCGGAAAGAATGATCGCGGCAGGAGGGGTGGCAAGAGCGGGGAGGACAAGCATCGGCGGCTTCGCCAACAGGGTTCCGGCAACGACAATGGATATATCGCCTTCGGCAGCGCAGGGCTACGGCGATCAAGGCTTCACAGCTTTCTACAACCCGCAGCGCCAACTGCCTACATCAACAACGGCGTTCCAACAAGTCAATTCGAGATTGAGGCAGACTGCTCCGATACTTTATAATCCGATCCTTGTGCCTCAATTTGTTTCTCCTTCAACAACAAGTTACAATGCAGGTGAAGGCAACGGTAATCGACAATAGAATATGCAACAAAAGCGCGCCAGTAATAGTTGGTAGCATGTGGATTCCAAGATTAGAGTTGCACGTTCATAGTCAACAGATCATGCCGTTCACGTGAACTTGGTGAACCATGTGGGAGCAACAAAGAGTCCTAATAGGACAATGATGTTCTCTTTACGAGAACTTCATAATTACTTCAAGACTCTATTTAGCACAAAAGTACATCTTTTCCCTTTATTTTTGGATCTCGTTCGTCCTTTTCCAGGGAGTTACTTGCTCCATTTTAGAGCTACTTTTGTCTTCAACTTAGACTCTTTCTTATCTCCTACGCATGGACCCTATGCGCCACATGGGGGAGGCTACTGCCTTTCTTTCTTTTAATTGTAAGTAATTACTCCTTTGTCCAAAAATTATGATTCTTGAACCACTTGATTCCTTGGTGGTTTCCTCATCATCTAAAATTTCTCCCATGCCTAAACTCGCTGTAGATTCTCCATGCTGAAATTTGCGCCATTTTCGGCACTCCACCATATTCATCCAACTCACTACCTTTCCTCTTGTGTGGATTGCCCCTTAGTCTCATTATTATGGTAACAACTCCACGTGCGGAATCAATATGTCACTATCGATATCCGGGAGAGTGATTTTAAAATTTTAAATGTCACTCATGCTTCTCAACACATCAGTTACGCATCAGAAAGGACAGTGACGCACCGTCACGACCATCGACCGTCGTCACGCCTTCGTCGCCAGCCAGGGCTCTGCTCGATACAGACCTCCATCGATCGCAATGGCGGACATGCTGCGAAGAGTCATTGCTGAAAACTAAAAGCTTTGTTAGCACGAGCATTCCGTCTCTATTGATAAATTGACCACTTGACCAGGTTCGGAGGGGGCAGGCGGGCTGATGCACCGAACCAGCTGATAGTGGATACAAGATATAAATGAGGTCTGTAGGGTTGCTGCAACTGGTCAGCTGCATTGATAACACAATTAAGTGAATCGTATCTGCGGTGAGCATTGTAATTGAAGTCAATGTGGACTCTACTTAAGTTATTTAACTTTGCCGTTGCGCGCTCAACAATATGCGTAGGTATGTTGATTTCAAGAGGAGACTGGAGAGGTCTAATTTATCAATTTATTCGACGAAGCTGATGCAGATGCAGCATTTCTGGTGCGGACATAGTTGGACAAGAATTTCTCTGAGCTTGTGTTGCAGAAAATTAGAGAGGTTTAACGCTTTAGGATTTCTCCTAACCGTGCTATCTACTTTCTGACAATATTCAATGCTGACATTAACTGATCCCATGCATGTCAGGTCACGGCATGTGGATTCAGCTGCCTTTCTAAGTTATCCCGTTTGTATCTTCCGGCCCGCGGGAGCTCATTAGCCAGGTCCAGCGGTAACGCATCGAGTTCTTGTTCTTGATTTGTTCTTGTTCTTACCGGCCTTGCATTGCTGAGCCGGAGGGAGTTTTGTCGTTCAATTGCGGAGTGTATCCGCACCTAATTTGCACGAGTCCTGTTATTTTGGTGTCAGATGGTAGCTGAACAGCCTGTTCCAATTGTGGAGATTTGCAGTACAGGTGCGACCACCTCAAGAACTGAGTTGCGGTGACGTGACAGCTGATGCGGCTATAAATGAGGTCCGTACGTGTGGCAGGCAGCTCGTAGACTTCTTCGTTCGAACGCGGACAAGCATTTCTCCTTGTCGATGGCCACGATCGTCAATGCTGCGTTCTTCAACGTCGGTAATGAACGAGAACTTTATGCCACTACCGAGTGCTGCTTCGTGATGAGTGTATCTTACCGTTCTTGTGTTTCAAAGCAAACGAACTTGTTGGAAGACAAATGAAGAGCTGAACGAGCACCTTTTGGTTTCCAATCCGCCACTTTTGTATCATGGTATCCTCTCAGCCAGAATCGCCTGCTTTCTTCTTTGCAGATCTTGGAATGTTGAGACCACACTCCGCGCACTAAAGAAGTAACTTGCTTACTAAACTGGAGTAGTGTCTGCGTCGACATTGACATTGAGAACCATGAAGATCCCGGGGTTCGTCAACCCGGCTACAAACACGATGACATTAGAACGAGCTGTTCCATTTCATGATGACATGGACAGACTGCTAGGGGTATACAGTGCTGTTGGCGAACGTATGCTCTGGTTCGTCTCGGTGCTGTGTGGCATCCTGGTCTGCAAGTTCGTAAGTTTCTCACTGTTGAGCATTGTGAATCCAATCTTCCAATTTTTGTTCAGTTTCTAAGCTTCTCCTACTTAGAGCTGAGGAGCTCTTCAGTTCTGAGTTTCCGTGGAAACTCTCAGTCCATCCAGTCATTCCAGATAACATTGCCAGCAGTAGGAATTACATGATATTCGAAGCATTGTGAGTTGTCATGGAACGTTCATCCTGTTGTATCTTAATTTTACAATTGGTTGGTGTGTGCTTTCAGACGTACGAAACATCCAAAGCACTAAGTCCAACCGTATTCCCAGGCTACAATAAACTCAAAAAGACAGAGAAATTGGAATGGAACGCTAGGTATGTTTTTCTTCCTGTTTCTACAAACTCTTTCTTCTTCTGACCGTTCCGAATGAGCCTAACCTTCTTTATCTGTAGACAATGAGTTAAATCGACAGACACCTCTCGTTAAATGTGGGTGAGTATACATCTTGATAGCAACCTCTCTGCGGTGAAATACGTAGTGGTGGAACATTTACAACCAAGATGCTTCAGTGGTGAATCTTGGAGCTTTCACGAGCTTACACAGCCTAATTGTGCTTGTTGGAGCCCTACATGCGGCAACATCTCACTGGTCGTCCTTAAACTGTGTATTTGTAGATCTTTCTCGACAGCTCATGCTTTAATATCATCTGTCATCGCATTTTACGTATTATACATCAGCGACTTATTTCAAGAATCTGCTCCGTATGGGCCTATTATTTTCCGGAGCTCGATCCTCTCCCAGTTCGGCCTTGGGGTATGCTGTCCGATCTCTTACTCGCATTTCCTTCACTTTCAAGCTCATGACCGTGTGTGCTTGGATAATTCGATGTCTTGCACATGGAGCTTTCAGCCTATGCAGCTCCAGGTTTTTTAACGTTTTGGAGGATTGCTGTGGTCTACTTGAACAGTTCTCTTGTGGGTATTTTATCGCGGACATGGCAGCTTTGATTGCATTCTATCCAATTTTAGGAGGCTATGAATTTGTGAGAATTTCCTACCTTGATCCCGTTCAATTTCTGATATGTAATTTGAGTTTTTTAGAGACGATGACAGAAACTGGCTGCTTGAAGAGGAAGCAAACAGGATAGGTTCGGGAGTAGGAGAGCAGTTTCAGGCAGCACACACTGAATTTTGAGTACACGCGCATTATGTTCGCCTTCAATGGTCTTTCATGGCTTAACATTCAACCCAAACATTGAATGTAAAAAATTGCAAAGTATGCCGCCAATTTAACGAAGTTGAGGGTGTATGTTATCATTCTGAGTTAGAATAGTGTACGATCAGCAAAAGGTCTTAGAGAATTGTGCCCCTCGTTTGTTTTGGCAAAATTAACCAACAATCGAGTATTTCTAGGAAGGAGGTAACCTGTACAATTTCTTTGCTTCTCTTGATTGTGATTCTGTGACTGCCAGGCTATTCATCACTTGGTATCAACGATAGCTTTGGTTTTAGCTGTGCATTGTGGACATGCACACTTCTACATGTACATTGTCCTTTTTTCGGAGTGTACTACACCTTTCATCAATCTACGCTGGTACACATCCCATTTTCCCTCATCAATTTTGTGGTACTAGTACATTCCCATTGTTGCTTTTGGGGTCATCCGAGCACCCCAGTAGATGAGCAGACCTCTGTTACATTTTTTGTGTACATTTGTAGGTAGTGCTTTATAAGACTCTGACTTCATCATTCCGGAGGATGATGATTTATCTTAAGTGACAGAGCTCTTAAGTGCCTTAAAGCATTGACCAATTATTCTTGAAATGACAGGTACTTGACTGTGCTGGGTCTTAAAGACACGGATGCTTACACCTACAATGGAGCATTTACTGCCTTATTGTGGCTGGTATGAAACCTGCCCCAAAAGATCTTTTATTATTTTCCATTGTATTGTTGGATGCAACGTCGTAATTGGTCAATAAACGACTCTCTTAAATAGCTGGAGGATGTTCTTCTTTCTGAGTGGGACTCATGAACATTGCACATGATGTTTGTTGGCGTTCGCAGGTAGTGCGTGTGATCAACTTCCTGTATTGCTATTATCATCTTTACACTCATTTCGACGAGGTGAGAAACTTCCTCTGCATGAGCACTGGTAGCACGTATTTTCTTAGCCTCAGGCATAGGCATTGAACTTGAGCTCAGAGTTGCATCTCCCGGACCCTCGTTTGTCGAAGAGTATCTTATTATAATTTGACCACTCGAAATCGTCATACCCTGGATAACTGGGATATTAAGTATGTTGAGGTCTTCCGTTTGCAGCATCTGCATCTGAATAATCAGTTCTACTGTTTGTCTCTGACAGGCGAAGCAACTTCACACGCTAGGACTTACGCTGCTGTTAATTGCACCTACAAGCTTGGGCATGATGAATTTCTACTGGTACTATAAAATCATGAATACTGTTTACCGGACATTATCACAGAAACGTGCCCCTTAACTTAGATTCTGATATTTTCTCCCATGAAGATCAGTTAGCAGCTGCCTACTCACCGTGGATACCTGACGAACATCAGTGATTTGTAGAGGCGTGAGCAGAGGTGTTGATTTGACGTCTGAATTTTTTGATCAGTTGACATATCGGTGTACTGCATATTTGAATTGTTGTTGTCATATGCACTCACAGGTTCACCATCTTCTACTCTACGTTCCTCTGTTTAGCTTTTAAAAACCGTTAAATTTATTGGTTCTGTTTCTGCATATGCACTGATGGGACCATTGTTAACTCTCGTAATCCTTACACACAAACATGTGTGATTGAGAGCTAGTTTACACTACGGTGGAGAAGTGCAACGGTCAAGGAAAAAAAAAAAAAAAAGGCATTTCTTTCTTGTGATTGGTCGAAAATGCCATTCTTGAGTGGTGGGTGTTCACACTTGGTGAAAAAATAGAAGGTGATGAACTTGTGTCAAGGATGAAAAAATGACATGACAGTGTACGTGGGGGTACTTTTTGCTCAAGGACTTCTCCTAAGAAGCCCCTGTCAAATGTATATACACTAGTAAGGTCCTCATCGTCCGAACAAGAAAGGTCTTTATATGGTACTTTTGAAAAAGTATCCCGTGTGTATTATTTCCTCAAACCATTTTTTTCCCTTCTTTTCCCTTTTTTTTCCGTTCTTTTTTTCTTTTTTTCTTTTTTTCTTTTTCTATATATAGTTTTTTAATACATAATCCAAAGAACATTGGTGGGTAGGTTTGTATGTTGGTAGGTTGGTACATTGATAGGTAGGAAGGAACGCCCAATCTTTTATATATATATATATATATATATATATATATATATATATATATATATATATATATAATAGATTTGAACCGTCGATTCGGCTTTCTATAACCCAAGGTGTTGGCAACAAAGACCAAACCATGTACCTCATGCCCACCAATGGAAGCCACTTGGGCCAGCTATTCATTTCCACCTTCTCCTTGTATTCCAATCTTCTTACGATTGTATGTATACATTTCCTACTCTATTTTCACATGGTGTAGTAATTTTCAAAACCATTTTGAAGACTTAGAGCTTACATTGTTGGCATTTTGTCATCTTTTGATATGTGTATATATGCAAGGACTGATAACATTGTTGATATTGATTAGTTGTTGATATATGAGGTTTGACTTCAAGCATGAATGATAGTGGCAATTCTTACATTCTCACGCACGGTCGAGGCATGTCGAAAAAAAATTGGGAGAGTTTTCAAGCAATATAAGGAGGACAAACTTGTTAACTTGATTTCAAGAAATAAACGCCACGAAAGTAAGTTTTATGATTCAATTGATCATTGGTGCTATCAAGTCGGTTAAGTAATGAAGCATGTGAGTGTTACACAATAACAACACTAGTGTGTGAGGACAAGAAAATTCAACAAATGCTAATGAAAATGAAATTCAATCAATTACAACCATTCAATCTGAACCATCATTTGCCTCAGTGAAGATCAATTTTCAAGATTAAGCTTTGCAATAATACTTTTTAATAACATTGAACATAATATGACCATGACACATTTTCTAGTATTGAAAGAAAAAATGACTCATAAAATTTAGTCCACGGCACAAGTTGATAATAAAATTGATTTAAAGTTTACTCAAATTGTCATACAAATGCATATTGATTTTTATGAAAAAAATTAATATATTGATGTATTTTGATATTATGGTTTTTTTATCACAAAAAATCTTCACCATTAGGTGTACTGCTCTTTACGAGTGGACTTCTAGGATGGACATGACCGCTAAACTTCTCCTCTAGGTGTTTGAATTACAACTGGTCAAGACTCCTTAAGAGATTTTTATTGCCTTTCATTCTTCTCAAGCACTTCCACCATTTGCCTCATATAACCATGTCTTGACCAAGCATTCTTAATCGACCAGAGGTCTTCTCCACTGTAGTCTAAACTAGTCGTAAGTCTTGGCTTCTGATGTGGTAGCAAAGTATGCAAGTTAGATTACTGAACCTTGGCATACACGTAATTTGCTTGATCAAGTATCACCCCAATTTTATTATTGCTTATCAATTTATAATGTATAGTTTTGGAATGTGATGATATAACCCCTACACGACCATGTCGTTTTGGGAGCTCTAAACTCCAAAACTGTGATTCTTACCCTGTAAACTTTGGGGTATGAGAAATTGTTCTACGCTTTTTTGAAACTTTCAATTGGAAAATCTTGAAGTTAACTACCATTAGATTCACTAAAATCTCAACCGTTGAATCTTTGCCCTTCGTAAGATCGTAACATTCAAAGTTGATATGAACTGTTTTTTTAACAAACATAGTCTACTTTGTGCAAAGAAAATCTTGATGATTGGTACCTCAAACATCTTGCTCATATTTTTTTCCATGTAGGTAAACAAGTTGAGCATCCTTATCCAAAATTTTAGATACTCGTTTGGCTTTTTGGACCATCATGCAATTTATTTTCTAGAAGAAGGTCAAAAACAATGATTTGATAGAACATAGAATATGTTGATTGTATTTGGTTTTTTGGGAAATGTGAACGGTGACTCGGTGAGTAGGTACCTTCATGAGTTTGTGAATTTTGAGAAAAAATAATTCAAAAACTTTCTTATCCTCAATTTAAAATTTCAAAAATAAAAATAAAAATAAATAAACTGAAAGAAATAAAATGGAATATAAAGGAAAACTTTCAAACTAGCACTTGTAATTTTTGAAGGTTGCCCTTGTAGGATTGGTAAAAAGTTTGAACTTAGGTCACTTAGTACAAAATCAATCAAGAATAGATTTTATACAAGAAATATATCTTAAAAAGGTCAAAAAAAAAAAAAAAAATTATGCATGCTCAAGGGCTCAAAACTAAAATTTGCAGGTAAAAGCGTCATGAAGTGGAGTTTGATTTTGCAATTTTTCCCGCATGCACCTTCTAATGTATGGAACAGTGAGAAAAACTCTTAGGCAAAAACACCAATCCAAACACCTTCATCTAAGTTGCCCGAAATAGCAAACCCTTGAAATCATAAGCCTTGGTCGTTTAGGGAATAAATAAACAAATTGTTGTTCCAAACTAATGATATAAATCATATTTCTTTCCAACAACTAGATTTATTGGTTGCGGGATTGTATACATGGGTGTAAGCATGTTATGGTGAAAGAACAAAAAAATAAAAAAAATAAAAAAAATAAAAAGAAAAAAAAAAGAAAATAAGAGGGTAGTACAAAACCAAGTGTAGAGGGGCTAGGTCAACCAAAGATAGATAGAAAGATAGATAGAAACTCCGGTCCCTTTCTAGGGGCGGGTGTGAATGAAGTGTCTGTTCGTAATGCTAATATCCCGATGGCCACCGGACAAGGGGAAATTGGAACAATACTACTTCCCCCTCTCGAGGTGGACACTATAACTACGCTAGTTTCTAGCCTAGTTACTAGTGCCTTGAAGATACTTGACATAGTATCCCCCCAAAGAGCTTTGAGGTACCCATACAACAAGGTCCGAAGACCCCCCACAATAGTTGGGTGGACTATAGTGGTGAGCATCACGCCGGCATGGGGAATAGAACCCACGACCTCCTCATTGGGGGCCTAAGCCCTAATCACCAAGCCAAGGCTCGTGGTGCCTTAAAGAGGTTTTGTAGAGCAGCCAGGAACAAGTCCCGGAACAATATGCGTTGTTAGTAGCTTCTGCTCTGGTCAACCAAACACTCTATCTGCACTGGCCTTAAATAGGATTTGAGTTCGTCTTCTTCCACAAAATAATTTTTCTCTCAACTTTATGAAGTGACTTCAACACATTGAATATTAGTCTAGTTGGGCCAATATCTTCCTGTAAAAAATAGCAAACTTTGCAAATAACTCAGAAAGGTTTCTGTTGATTTTGGACTTCCGAGTGCCAAAACTTACACCCTTGAACTAATTGAGCTACAAAATATTTATTGTTTGTGTTTTAATACTTTCAATTGTAACATCTTGTATGTAACTTACAATGTATCTTACATCCTATCACTCGTTACATGAACTTGTTACTTGAAAGCATGTTACATATAATTTGGCCATGAATCATGTCTCTAGTTAGGACCTTTATCAAATATTCTTTTCACATAGAAGTTCAAAATACCATCAAATTTTCAGAATGTGTAAATTATCACATATTAATAAAGAAAAAATGGCGTCTCTTCGTTGGTGCTGTCATTTTGTCACCTCAATTAGCAAAAAAGGAGACATTGAGTATAGTCAAGCGCTCAAGTTGAACTTCAATCCTCACTCCTTGTATAACAAGTGTACATACTCGTCTTTGAGTAAATATTGGAGATTGTAAAATTAAACAAAATTTTAGGAACTTCCACTAAAGTTGAAGGCCAAGTTGAGTGAGAAGAGTGAAAATTTTAAGGGATCTCAAGGAAAAGTTGTGAAGGTGTAAATGTTTTCAATCTTACTATATTGATAATTTATTTCCAAGCCAAAAGTTATGTGTAAAATGTTAACACAAAACAAAAGACTAAGAGACATGATGCAAATTTACTTCAAACCCTTGTCAACAAAAAGACAAATATGTAAAATTCTTGTGATAGGGTAGAAAGTCAAAACCACCATTTCTCTATTGCCCAATTAATTTATTTATTATTCATATTTCTGTTTTCATAGGGAGCAAGAGGTAAGAGCCTCTTCAACATTCAATTTGGACCAAAAAAAAAAATTAAAAAAAATTTATATCTACTTCTATAATAAAATACTGTTCGGCAATCCTTCCTACCCACCAATGTACCAACCTACGAACTTACCAACCTACCTACCTTCTTTTATGTATAAAAAAAATATGAATAAAGAGAGAGAAAAAGGGAGGAAAAAAACCGTTTGGTAGACACGGGATACTTTTTTAAAAGTACCATGTAAAGACCTTTCCCGTCGGGATGACGGGAATCATACTAGTGCATATATATATATAACAAAATTGGGTCGGTCGTCTGGCGATCCTTCCTACCCATCAATGTACCAACCTACTAACATACCAACCTACCTACCTTCTTTTGTGTTTTTTGGACTATGCATATATGATTGGACACCCCAATCCGACCGACGGTCTATAAACTCTCGTTGACATCACCACCTTAAAAAAAAAAATCCAAAATATAAATTTACACATGTCTCAATATATAAAGAGATGGTGACCATAGGAATAGAACGAGTAGAATAGTGTTGTAATGTAGTGATCAAGGAACCTCAAAGATTGTGATAAGGTGATGAAAGGGCCCAATAAAGTCTTAAATTTGAACTTGTTTTGAACTGATACCAAAAAAAATTAAAAATTAAAAAATAAAATAAAAATAAAACATGGACACAAGCAGTAATTTCTATGCACCCTCATCTAGAATTGCAGGAACAAAATCACCACTATAGTCCACCCAACTATTGTGGGAGGTCCTTGGACCTTGTTGTATGGGTACCTCAAAGCCCTTTGGGGGATACTATGTCAAGTATCTTCAAGGCACTAGTAACTAGGTTAGAAACTAGCGTAGTTATAGTGTCCACCCTCGAGAGGGGAAAGTAGTATTGTTCTAATTTCCCCTTGTCTGGTGGCCATCAGGATATTAGCATTACAAACAGACACTTCATTCACGCCGGCCCCTTAGAAAGAACCGGAGTTTCTATCTATCTATATGCAGCAACAAAATGATTTTTTCTCTTTTACTTAATTCTCTTACTTTTACCATTGGATGCAATCTACGCTCTTCTACTCATGTGTATCAAAAATGTTGGAAAACAAAAAATAAAAATTAAAACTTTTACTTTTACTTTTACTTTTTCTTGCCTTTTATTTTCATGACTACTCCACCAATAAGCGCGTGAACTATAAATAGGTGAATGAGGAGGAATTGCCACGATAACGGCGCCTTCGCCTGGAGCGGGTGGGCATTTCTCTCGCAGAATTGTGGGTTCGGCCTTCATTGCACTGCAAGCTCGAGATCTTCACGTCCATCGCTCGCTACTTCTCCATTGGTGAGTTTTCTGTGCCATCCCCGCCTCACTTTCCCAATCATCCTCGTCTTTTTCCTCAAAAGGCCATGAATTGGATTGCCGATTAGGGCGTGGGATTTTGTCGCTTGAACTTATGTGAGCAATGTCGCCCGTGACAGGGAGTCGCTGGTTCCGGTGCACTGATTCATGATTCTGAGGGTTTCAAAGCTCACGACGGGACTCTTTTTCAGAAGTTTCGTCACCCGTCGTCACACCAATTGGAGGTTGGGAGGTTCATGGTGCAGGAGTGACAAGGAGATTCTCCAGCCGCACTTGCATCGACGTCGCTTGAGTGCGGGGATCGTTGCATCATCTGCCGGAGCCGAAGTTCCAAGTATGATAAAATCCTTGTCTTTTGTTTTGATGTTCTTCGACGTTGTGGAGCTAGGGTTTTGTTTGTGCGCGCTTGAGTATGAGTTTCACGTAGGTTTTAGGGTTTCCAAGGCTTTCCTCTTTCTCTTTTCTGTCTTTCTTTCGGAGGACCTTCTTCATCGTCGCTTTAGTTGCTTTTTCCTGTTTAAAATTTCGATCTTGAGTGTGCTTTTAAAGTGCCTCGCAAACCACATTTTCTACGCAGCATAACTTTGTAGAGTGCATGATGTATTTGCGCTTTAGGAGGTCGTGCGTGCTTTTAGTCTTACAGAGATGGCTTCTGTCAACTGACTGATCTTTGGTTTCTAGAATTAGACCGTCACTTTTGTACATCTGGAAGCACTCCATCACCTGCGTAAAGATTGGATTTTTACGGCTAGTCTCCGCTCTCCGTGTGCAGATTTTGTAGGATAGGAGTTTCTCTCTCGCACTGAATGTGGTACAATTAGATCATTGTCGTTTACAGCTTTGGGACTCGTGGTTTTTCCTTTACTTCTCAATCTGCTGGGCATGTATGAACTGACGTTGCTATCGGCTTGCTTTTTTGTACCAGGAAAGAAGATGGCGATGGGGCAGGACACGAAACTTGATGAGATAGATAGAGAAGGGGTTGATGAGAAAAAGGAGTTGGAAAGTAAGGTAGATGGTGTTACAGAGGAGAAGATGGTTGTTGAGCAGCAGCAGCAGGAGGCGAAATCTGAAGAAGTAGCAACTACGGAAGATGATAAAAAGGAGGAAGTGGAAAGTAATCGACCAGGCGAGTGGTTTCGACTGACAGGTGCATGCTCACTAGTCCTTCACCGTGGTGACATCACAAAGTGGTACAAGGACGGCAAGACTGATGCAATCGTGAATGCCGCCAATGAGATGATGCTCGGTGGCGGGGGCGTGGATGGTGCCATTCACCGAGCAGCTGGGAGAAGTTTGTATATTCATTGCTCCAAGGTGCCCGAAGTCTCAAGAGGAGTCCGGTGCCCAATTGGAAGCGCAGTCATCACTCCAGGTATTGCACCATTCTCACCTTCACATGCCGCTGCAAATCTTTCATATCCTTATCTGCATTCAATGTCTATCCAAGTATTGTACTGACAAAGAGATGATCGCTGTGCAGGATTCAATCTCCCGGTGGCACAGGTGATTCATACAGTGGGACCAATGTATCACAGGGAAGAGGATCCAGCCCATGTCTTAGGCAAGGCTTACAAGAAGTCGGTATCTGTCGCCAAGAAGTCCGGAGTGAAGTACGTGGCGTTTCCAGCGATTTCCTGCGGTGTGTATGGGTATCCATATGAGGAGGCAGCGAAGGTTTCCATTCAAGCTTTGCAAGAGAGTGCGGGGGATTTGAGCGAGGTGCACTTCGTTTTATTCGAGGAAGGTACCTACCGTACATGGCTTGCTTACGCTGAGGGCAATCTGGAGAGATTGACTGCCTAAGTTCCCGCTCGTAGTTGTACATACATATCTCTATGTGTTGTAGGAGCAACGGCCTAGGAATACTGCTCCTTGAAAGTGTACTGTGGATCACATGTTACTGCAATTGTGACAAGCTTATTAAGCTGCATTTTCCAGCGTTTTTGATGTTCTGGTTCTCACCAAGACGGCACAGAAAAGATTATGTGTATGGATTGCTGGTGTGTATAATCTTAGGACGGATCTTGTTCAGTGGTTGTCAGGGTGTAAGAGGTGGCCCCTGCTGTACTGATACTCTTTTATCTGATGGCATTTGATTCCTTCCTTTCAAGCGCTCAAACTAAATATTCTACAGTATGTCTGGCGCCGTGCTTTAAGAGTATCCAGTTGGGGATTGCGTTTCTATGGTTTGATTCTAGTGGTTCATGTGGCGGGCTAGACATGTTCTATTCTTTGCTTACATGGAAAACTGCTTCATTCTTGGGTTGAATTTTATGGTGGTTTGTGTCGTCATTACTGGTCCATGCAGTGAATATTCCAGAGAGCTGGATATGTTTAAATTGTGTTAACCCCTAAAGTCGAAAGCCCCTGAAACTGCCAAAACTCTTCGAAACCACCCTCTTTCGATGCAATGCAAGATGGAAACTTTCAACTTTTGACTAACTTGTAACTGTAAGATCTTACACCTAACTTGTCCATATATGTGTACTGGAACTCAGTTTCAAATTCCTTACCAATTGTGAGATCATAACATTCAAAGTTGAAAAAATGTTTTTTTGCCCTCGTTGCAAAATGGGTTCAAAGTTTTTGTGAGCCCAAAAAACTCATTTTGAGAGTAAATTTGGATTGTGGCTCTTCGAACTTTTGTTCCTAAGTGAGTTAGGAACATGTCTATGCAATTTTTACCGTCATGCGAAATATAAAACCTAAAAAAATGCTTGAATTTTCACATGAAGGTATTCTGAAATTCAACTTGAAAGGCCCCTCTGTGATACAAAAAATGGCATGTAAAGAATAATTGGTTGAAAGATCCAAACGGTGAGATCATGCCTCAAAACTTTATTACCAAGTACAAGAAACAAATCTTTAAAAAAAAGTAAAATCTCAATTTTTGGTGAATTTTTGAAGTCCGAGATATCTTATTTATTTTGGGTAGATTTTAAGAACAAACATGTATATACGACAGTTAGAACAGTTTTGGGCAGATTTCAAATAGTGTTTTCAAACTTTGACCGTGAATATCTCATCATGGTAGAATGGAATTCGGCACAGTGCCATTATTGAAGGAATTGGGGATCTACTAGATTGGTAAAAATTTAAGGAAAAGTGATAAACACAAAAATTTCTTTTGATGTCATTCCAAGCACAATTTAACTAGGCACTCCACGTCACTACAGACATCACTTTCAATGTCGTTTTTTACCAGTGTTTCCTATCGCATGATGAGTTGTTTTTTTAAAAAAACTAAATGTTTTTCCCTTATTTCTTTCTAATGAAAAGTTAACCCATCAATTTGAATAAAACGGTGTGTGTGTGGAGGGTTTTATGTTCTTCATGTGAGGTCAAATTTGCGTGTTGTTTGTCTTGTTGGATTATAACCCAGATTTAGTTTTTCTTAGTAGAAAACTAAATTCTTTGCAAACCAGAGGAGATTGTCAAGGTATGGTATGCATTTCTTATGGGATGGGGTTAGCTTCTCGACTTTGTTTCCTTTATACTAGACAAATCCGCTAAGTAGTCCCTAGTTTGGACCCCACATGGTCCCTCGTCCGTCATTTTGTGTCGTGTTTTCAGCTATCCGCTGAGTAGAATACCTAGGGACCACATGCACCAAATTGGGGACCAAATATAAACTAGGGACCAAATCACACGGTGTTCCGCGCATCACGTTGCGGACTTGGTACCAAGTTGAATTGGGGACCAAACTCAAAAAACCATCAAAATCATGCATTTTTAGTTTAGTCCCCAGTTCGATGTTTGGTCCCCAGTCCGACCAAATCTATCGTACTTAGCGATTTCTCTACTATCAGGGACAATTTTGCTAATGCATGGCCAAAAAATGAACATTATAAAATGAAATTACTTGTTTAGTACTTATACATCATGAGCTCCCAATCTATGGGATCCCATGAGTCCTAATTTAGTTGAATAATTTACAATAAGTTTCTTATGAGATTGTATAGTTAAGATTTTAAAAAATTGATTTCATTTACATATTTATGAACTAAATGTGATGTTTGTAAAGTGGAATAGAAGTCTAGAGGCTAGGGCAAAAAAGGTTGTTCCATCAATATAATCCCAAATTAAGTGAAGTAAGTTTTAGACTCAATCAAAAGGTGGCATGTCTTTATAGTATATTGACCTATATTGTTAGGGAATGCCCACTTAGGTGAAATGTACAAATGGAAAGGTAGACTTAACTTCTATAGATTTTTAAAACCCAATCGGGTTTCAATAGTTCTTGCATGAAAAAAATTCAGCTAACTTTGACCATTATAATCTCACAAATGAAGCAGAATCGACGGTTCAAATTTTACAATGGAGAGGAGGTCAAATTAAATTTTAAATCCTAAGGTTGGATTCTCTAAATGATTCTTGAATTGTGTTTCAATGGTTATGGAGTAGAAGAAGGTCATTATTGAACAATTTAAACAATTTTGCATGAAGGATCTTTAGGGTTAATCAAATAAGGTGTACATGTAGAACATTTGAACTGTTAGATATTGCAATAGTATGTGATGCGGTAAGTTTATGTGCTATACAACTTCAAGGTTGTTAATTGTTGTTATAGCTTATATGAGTTGCAAGAGGTACACATGTACACGATTGGTAAATGTCAAGATAACTTACTTTTGTTGCAAGACGTACACAGGTACACATGTACACGACAGGTATCCAAATGTCACTATAACTTACATGCGTTGCAAGAGGCATAGGTGCATGGGGTTGGTAGATGTCACAATAGCTTATTTCTGTTGCAAAGGTACAGGTGTGGCATTAGTAGACGTCACAATAGCTTATTTTTAATGCAAATGCACAGGTGCATGGCGCATGGCGTTGGTAAATGTCACAGTAGCTTATTTCTGTTGCAAGAGGCACACGTGCATGGGTGTGGAAGACATCAGAGTAGCTTATTTCTGTTGCAAGAGGCACAAGTGCATGGGGTTGGTAGATGTCACAATAGCTTATTTCTGTTGCAAGGTATACAAATGCACATTGTTATAGATGTCAATATAGCTTACTTGTGTTGCAAGGTGGGTATATGCATACAATTAATATGTGGCTGTCACTATGGCTGACATGCATTGCAAGAGGTATTAGTACATGATGGGGTACGTAGATGTTACGATAGCTTACATGTGTTGCAAGGGGTACAAATGCACAGAGTTGGTAAATGTCATGATAGTGTAATTATAGTACACCTAAGTGTTCACCCAAGTCCCAAGATACCAGTGCAGAAGTACATTTACATTAACATTTGACGAGTTCAAATTCATATACTTAATCGCATAAATATTGAAATTGCATATTGTTTGTCATCAAAACAAGGTTTAATATGTCTATATGTTGGTACATTCAACATGTTAGGATTAATGTCTCTACGTTATTACTGAAATTTCAAACTAGTAAGTGAAGTTAGAACTTCTAATTTATTGTATGACTTTGTTTCTTTAAGAAATAAAAATCAATTGAGGTATTTTGAATTTATGAAATATTACATTGTTAATACAAGTTGAAAATCGATATGGTGTGTATACTTCATCTTGTACATATTGAACAAGTTGATATATACATAGCGTTAATTTGAATATTTTATGATTTGGATTGGTATATGGTATAAAGTATTGAAATTGCTCAATTTTAGGAAGAATAACCTAAGTGTAGAAGTAATCCCAAATGTAAATCTTGAATATATGTCTAAGAACCTAACTTTAGTATCATGTAAACATGATACCTAACTTGGGTCATTGTGGTATATTATAAGCCAATTAAATTTTTAACATTAAAAAAAATTTTAAAAAAAAACCATATATGTGTTTTTGCTAAGAAAATTACTTATAAGAGAAAAAACCAATCAACTTCAACACTTATATATCCTACTTAAAAGAAAATTGATTCCTTCAAAAATCTCCAAGAATTCATTTATTAGGGTGATAACTCTATAATTTGATTGTTTTGAACTTTTCCAATCTTCATCCTCATTGAAGTATCATCAGTGATGCTTTTATGGGAATGAAACAATAAGTCATGGATTATTATTTTTATTTCTTTATTTGTTTTTATATCTAAAGAAGAGTTGTTTAGTATTTTGCTGAAACAACCATTGACTAAAGGTTACTAAAAATAGGGTTGTATTCTAATTCCAATAGTATAGTTCAACAAAAAATAAAGCACTTAAATTAGATTAGATGGAAATTGGTGTAACTCAATATACGAGATACTTATTGCACAAAGTCATTGTAGCAATAACATGTGTTTGCAGAGTCAATCTAACATATGCTCACATAAAGCTTGTGATAATCAATAAATTCTTATACTACAAGAATCATACATAATACATTTCCAGAAATAATAACTATGAATTCCAAATACTTTGACACTGGAGTTTATTAACCTTAATTCCAAATCATGCTGTCTTTCAAATCTTAAGCAAGTAATGGTTTAAAGTCACTAATGTCATACAAGTAAACTTCTTTAAATACAATAACAAAGCGTCAAATTTTGAAGAAATAATAAATCTTACTAAATATGGATGAATGACAAATGATTGGATGCATGGCAAACGACAACTTTCGACATCCAAGATCCATACGAATGGGAACGCCGTTCCATTCATGAGCACTTATGGCGGCAACTCGTATCCCCGAGAATATCAACGGCTCCTTTGTTCTCGTGGCATGGGAACAAGGGGGTTCGCACGGGGGGGAACGTATGTTCCTGCGGTTCGTCGTCTCCTTTTCGCTGATTCTAGACTCTTCCACAGCGTTCACCATTACTACTCGTCCTGCTTTGCCGCCTCCGCCATAGCTCCCATTAGGGTTTTCTGTACTCGCCGTATTTAGGCCTCGATCTGCTTTCCATCAATTTTTTGTTAGGGCTGTTTAGCATTCGGGTCACACTCGCTGTTGCATCTTTTCTCGTTGTTGCATCTTTTCTCGTTGTTTTGCTTCCTTGTCTGCTTTGTTAAGGTTTGATCATCGAAGCCGGCGTGATGGCACGCCATCCGGAGATCCTGTGGGCGCAGCGCAGTGACAAGGTGTTCCTGACCGTGGAGCTCTTGGACGCCAAGAACGCTGATGTGAAGTTGACGCCCGAGGGCCGCTTCACATTTTCTGCTACCGTCGGCGCCAACGACCAGAAGTTTGAAACTGATCTCGAACTCTTCGGTGCGATCGAGGTCGAGAAGAGCGCGATCAATAAAGGCCAGCGTCACACCGCCGTTGTGCTGGAGAAGGCCAAGTCAGAATGGTGGCCGCGGTTGCTGAAAGCCACCGGAAAGGCGCCTCAATTTGTGAAGGTGGATTGGAATAAATGGGTGGACGAGGATGAAGAGGATGAGGCCCCACCCATGGACATGGGAGGAATGGGCGGTATGGGAGGAATGGGTGGGATGCCCGATTTCTCCTCCATGAGTGGTATGGGAGGCATGGGCGGTATGCCTGACTTCTCTGGAATGGGAGGCGATGACGATGAAGATATCGAGGAAGACGATGAGATGCCTTCTCTTAGCAAAGTGGAGGACTTGAGCGAGCCGACGAAGACGGCTACAGAAGTGAAGCCTGAAGCCGGGGCGCAGGAATCGACACCTGCCGATGCTGCTAAGATTTAGAAACGCCGTTTTTGTTCTGCCGAACTGTTCATTTCATAATGATAGAGAGTGGCTGTGTAAATTGATAGGAGAGTTGGAAGAGCGGTGGTGGTGACTCATCTTTCTTTGGCATGTAATCACTCATGGCTGTTTTAAGATGTCCGGCGAGCTTTCGCATCTGTTGGGAGGTCTCATGCTCATTTCGTAATATGGTGGATCGGTCTTATGTATCTCGTTATGGCGTCATCGTGTCTTATTCTGAATACCTGCAGTAATAGAGACTGAAGTTTTGATGGTTCATTTTAACACGGAACTACGTGGGAGTGACTGCTTGATTGGAAACCTAGGACTTCGCAAGACGATCTCGGTACCTCAACGTTTTTCTTGATGTTGTCTGCTGGTTTTGTGATGTGCTGAAGTTACTGTAAGATTTCTGCTTTCAGGCTGATACGAGCACCAACGGCCATGATCTTCGTGCCTCTGGACATCTATAGTGGTGGAGCTTTCGCTGCCGGCAAGTGACATTGTGGAGGTTGAGGAAACACAAGGTAGTAAAAGCTTTCCGATCACCAAAAGGTAATAAGGTCATTCCTTGGGAGACAAAATACGGGAACGTTGCTTGTGACTTGGCATCGATTCAATGTTGCAATGTGCTAATGGTTCTGAACCAGTCCTGGCTACATTGGTCATTTTCGCTGAATCTCGAGGAGCAGCTTCTCTGAGCTCTGAAATTTGGTCACTTGGTTTCCGACATATGACTACCTCTGGCTTAGTTTGAATGTGACAATTGATACTCAAGTATACTCAAGTCTCTTTGCATAACTGAGCCTTGCTATAAAAATTGCGGCAGTTGACGTGAAGGTGTTCTTTTCACTCCTGACTTGGCTCTGGTCCTGTATGCAAGTGTGTCCAATCGCAGTCCGGTTTCTAAGCTGTTCCGTTTATGTCATCTGCGGTCATTTGCGTCGTTGTAACAAACCGGTACTCATGATGTTCATCAATTGCAGTTTCCGGATGGAATTCGTTTCTATCTTTGTTTTGAGTTTGCATGCAACTTCTGGACAGAGTGAAGTAAAGATACGAATGCTAATAGAGATGTTCGTATGTAGCTCGTGTAGCGTATGTGATTCCTGGACTATGTGAGCATTTGCGGGAACCTTACATGCTACTCTTAAAGATGGGATCTTCGAAATTTACGACTTCGAAGTTTCCCTGTCCTGACATGTTGGTTTGGGACAGGCTCGAGATCGTCCTGTGTCAACTTCATACACGAACTCCTCCATACAATTTGCTTATATGTACAGTACTTAAAGTACAGTAACCTGTCGATCTTGTAAACCCTAAACTCAAAACTGCCATTGGGATGGGCTCTTTCCTTGCGAGATGAAATTTACAACTATCGATCTATCATAGTAATAGAACGTAGATTCGAACGTGTACACAGAAGGATTATATCTAAACTTCTCATACCCAACCTGAAAATCATAGGCTATTTTCCAATCATGTGTAGGAACGTCAAAATTATGTTAAAAGTTCTCAGAAATGATGTTTTGAGATCTATGTGCCGTGTATGGGCGTCAGATTCGGCAGAAATTAAATGGATTTAAAGCTATTTAACATTTTTTTTTTTTTTTTTTTTAAGTTACCTTATGTGGAAATTGTCTTCAAAGTTTAACTCAACATTTATGGAAATTGTCTTCGAAGTTACCACAATTATGGGAATTTTCTTCAAAGATTGTCATTAATGTGAACAATTATGAAAACACGGAATGTTGATTGAACAGGTATTTCAAACATATTACAGAATAAAAATTTATAAGTGTTTTGTACCTTGAGGAATGTATATATTGAATGGATGTATATATTGAATGAACAAACATTGCACCAAGGAAGTTCTGCAACCTCACTTCAATCAATGACTTGTAGCAGATCAACTTTGAAGTGACACTAAGAGTACTCATGTAGTGGCACTAACTTGGCCGAAATGTAACTTGGCAACTTGGTATTAGATTCACTTAAGTTTATTAATACGGCATTGCTAGAGACTAGAGCTAGGCCCAAAGTTTTGGCAATTAAGAGCTCTAACTAGTGTAGCCAAAATGTGAAGGGTAGTACTTGAAAGCCCTAATTGCAAAAAGTATGTTCTAAAATGGTCCAATAATTATACTTAAAAGCATCTAAACACATGAAAGCCCTAATTGCAAAAAGTATGTTCTAAAATGGTCCAATAATTATACTTAAAAGCATCTAAACACATATCAAAGAGTACATTAGTGATCCTTTGTGATTGACAGGAAGTTCAGTGGACAAGGACTTTTAGAGGTAAGTTCAGTGGACAAGGACTTTCAGAGGTGTGGGCTTCCAATATGTTCTTCAAGCTTTTTCTGCATATGTATAGAAAATGATGACAAGAGAGTAGTCAGTAATTATTGAGTTGCTGAATTGTTGATCATTTGATTGATTTACTCTAACTGGCAATGATGCTCATCGTGCACGCAACCGATGCTCACTTCAACTATCTGAATCGGAATTCGATGACTACAAGCTAGAGCTTGTGGACATGCTGAAGGGCCAACACAAGCTCTAAGTAAGAAGTGTTGATCATTGTCCTTGTACTAATCTTGATGGCAGTGTGCAAGTGCAGTTGTTTTGACGGATCTTAGTTTTCAAGGATGGCGACCTTACCATGTTCAATTAGTGGAATTAACTTCAGTTGGTGATCTGATGAAATTTTGAGACTAAGTGAGCTTATGATACTACAAAAACTTATGCATGGGCCCTCCATCCTCGATTGAGTTTAGTGAGCACTAGCACTTTAAACTTATCTGGTACGGAGCGAGTTGATCCACGTTGGATGTGCCAAAAGCCTAATGAAAGTGTGAGTGAATCAAAGCTGACAATTGTAGCAAATTGACATCTCCAAGATAATAGTTTGTAACTAGAATTAGTAAAGACTCCGAACACCTCCTCAAGAGCAAAGTGGTGTCACTTTCAGTAAACTAACATCAAACAAGTACTTCCGGTGTCGCATTTCTTTCCAAAGACTGTCCAAACACAATGGTGAGCCAAGAGGATCTTAGGGGTGACACTTGGGCTTGGCCATAAACACGTGAAGTGACTAAGGTCCACAATAAACCATGTTGTGGCGGAAGATGATAGAATGAGCTAGGGGAGTGAGGATGAGCATTCGAGCAGGGAGGAGCCACTAGTGGGTGTCCGATATGTTGACTGCACTTAAGTGGAGAGGTCATAAGAGGGCCAGATTGAAGAATCGTGGGTAGAAGATTAGAGCCTCTTAGCTGCATAATTTTGATATTTAGCATGGAAGGAGGCGCTTAGTTCAGGGTGTGTAACTGTTCACTATACCATCGCGGCAACGGAGAAGAGGGCCAATAGCACTTGCAGGAGCTCTAGAGATTTCAGTCTCGAACTACATGTCTGTTGAGGACATAATCGCCTTCAGGTGTAGGGCATCTACATCACCCTTCACCTTCGTCGTGCGAGCCTCTCTGATCCACATCGTAGTCCCTGTAGTGTACTAGCTAAAGACCTTCCTTTCCATGCAAGACAGGAAAATGGACAAACACACAATTAAAAGATGCAATGGCTGCTGAGGGATGAGCATGAAGAAGGCTTCAAATCTGTATAACATACATTCCTCATCTTTTCGTGGATGTTGTTATAGCTTAAGGTCTAGTAGAAAAAAAGCGTTACTCTTGGATCTATTTGAAGAAGAACTACTTGTTGATTACCATATAGGCATATGTATAATGGATTAGGTTCTAACACCTACTGTGTTGAAGCTGAAAGTGTATGGAATAACAAAAGATAGAGTAATCCTTCCGAGATTTCATTCTAGAGGGTTGTTGGATGCGGTGATGGAGACATGACACTCCGAGTGTGTCTAAAGGTCTCAAAATAAGACATGCATGGGGCCTATGTGCAAAGACCATTCAAAGTTTTCAGGAGAACTTGCAGAGCTAAATCACCTTGTATGAGTATAGTCCAAAGCGGATCTGGAAATATGTCAAGTCGGGTGCGCAAGTTGGGAGAAGTGGTGGACGAGTTGTCATAGCTAAAAAAGACGCCCCCCATGCACACTTAGTCTTGCATGACCAAAGAGAGTGGCTCAACCTACTGGTCTACATAATTGCAAATGGAGCGAGTATTTGCTCTTTACATATTTTTCAGGGCACACAATTTTTAACATACTTACATTGAGAGATGTGAGCCTAGGACTACAATAGCAATACAACAACAAGTTGGATGACAACATACATGTTTACAGAGTGGTTGCCACACTTTGTTGAAAGTGTACAAAGGATGAGGGGATTTAACTTGAGCCCAAGGATCTCTTGATACTAGACGGACATAAGTTATATTGCATCATCTTGATGTTGTCCACAAGGCCTGTGCTACACGTTAGTACATTCTCACGCTTCCTAAATATACATCTCACGCCCTACAATGACTAGGTATTGGTGTTTTCTAATCATTCAAGCAAAATTTTAGAACTTACACGAATTTCTGGACGTCTCAAAGTCCATTGCAGTTTGCAATAAAGTCAACACTTATTCACTAGGTTCATCTTGCTCAGTAAAAAACATTGACAAAGGAGACTTTAAGGAGCGGATTTGGAGCTACATGCATCTACCGTCTATCCACCGACACTCAATTCTTACCTCGCCCCTTCAGATATTTTTGCAACTCCAGCAATGCAACAATGCAGTCAACATGGAGAGTAGCAAAGAGCTCCCCCTTGCTAGCAACAACCTCTGATTCCTCCTCAAGCAACAACTTAGTGAAACCTGTAGCAACAACAACATCACGCACATGAAGACCGAAGTGAAGAGGTTTTGGAGACATACGTACGTAGTAATAAGGCACACCTCGAGATGGGATTCGAATTTGACAAGGTCCTTTACTAAAAAACCTCCTATTTTTTCATTGCTCTAGAGTCTAGATCCTACAGATAGCAGAAAAGGAGCCCTCCAAATTGCAATCATTGACAACGTCAATGGGAACCTGAAGCTATTACTCGCTTCTTGATACTACCAACCACTGCTACCCATCTAAGCTCGAAACGCAAGGATCCCGTCGTTGACTTCACGAAATCAAAGCTTCTGACTTCAGAGGAGTTGAGAGCAGTAGTAGAGAGATTGCATAACGCAAAGGAATTAGGTGCGAGAGAGAAGGAGATGTCACATATCGAAAAGACGCGACGCGGCAACAAAAAACAACTAAAAAGGAGGCGCGCATTGTTGTAGTAGCCAAAGCCCAAGCTGGTCACCTCGAGGAGAGAGACGAGGCGACGCCCGTAAAGGCGTTGCCACAGCTAAAGCCGCAACGGTGAATGTGGCAAAAGCGGCTGAGAAGGCTCGGAGGACTTTTACACGACGCAAGGGAAGGCTACGGAGATAACCCAAGGTCGCTAATTCGGGGGACATGGGGAGGAGACGTTTAAAATTCCAATTTAAGCGCAAGAGGCAGGTCCTTAAAAAAAGTTCTTCAATGCAGGAGGTAACCAAAAGCCGTACTTATGATACACTTCACCATCTCAAGGAATGCAACACCTTTACTTCCTCCATTAATTTTCAATAAACTTGGCAACCATGTGATATCTATGTTGCCAAACTCCCAAATTCAAACAATTCTACAACTTCTATCTCTACAAGACACACCTCACATCTTCCTTGCTGAAGGTTAGTCACCTACAAAAGGGGGAGGGGGTGAAGCAAGGAGGGGTGACGGACGAAGGAGCGCGAGGGAAAGAGACATTGACACCGTCAAAGATCATGCGGGAGAAGGATTGTTCTAGCACATGAATAGGGCGACACAGGGTGCGAGCAGGGAACTTTTCTTGGTTGCAATGGGGAGCGTGGTGTGTGCATTAGGGGACCTCCACACCTGGCCTTTGATAATATTAAGGAATGAACAGTAATGGGGGCCTTTAATTTCGATCCTACAGGTTTTATACTAAGATGCGTTGGAAATACCCTGGTCGTATTCTACAAAGGTTTTACGTACTACATTTGTATTGTGTGTACACACTACCTCATATTCCAATATGTTGTGCAATCATTAGTAAACGTGGCACTCGGTCTTTAGAACGCCCTATTCACAACGCTATGCTTCTAGTTTGTTCAAATGCTCTGCTTCTTGTTTGTTTGTTTGTTTGTGCGCATATGAAGTTCAATAAAAGTGCGAGTTGTGTTTGTGTGCTTTCGGTGAGGAGTTGTGAGTTTTGTCTCGTTATACGATCTGATTGTAGCCAAAAAAGGTGCATACATTTCTCTTTCAAGTCGCTCCTGCGCATCCTCATTTCCGTGCAAATATGTTTAATGTAGTGCCGCTGATGAGTTGTCTTGTAAGGTGCAAGTGGACGTAGTAGCACCAATTATTCTTAAATCTTGTCTCGGGAGCACCGGAGGTGTATAAAACGGACTTTAGTTGGCGAGTTCGCGGGTCCACAAGAGTTTGCAAAGGCCATGCATTGCAGCTTCAAGAGGGAGCGTTTGTGCTTCGTACGGTGGCTTCTGGAGTAGTGAATTATGTCAAAGGGACTGTGGGTGAGTGTCGGCAAAGCAGTCCAAGGTACGTTTTTTATTTAGGTACGTTTTTTATTTTCCCTCTTCTGTGTGTATTTAGGGTTAATCAGGGTACATGTTCGTGGAGAAGGGTTGATATGCGATTACATCTCTGGAGTTTTAGAATGCATCGCTCAGTGTCAAAGTATAGGCTTCTTTTCTCATTACAATTTACTTCCTTCTTTAAAGTGACAGACTTGTCGCTCGGTTTGCAGATCGAAAGGTTCAAATTGAAGTGGATTTCCAGACTCCACTTGAAGTACAATGGATATCTTATGAGAGCCTTTGAATGTAATAGCGTTTAGTTTGTGGCTCTTGTTCATCGTCCTCAATATGCCGGATGCTCCACCGGTGCCTTTGCTTCTAGAACCGGGTGATGAGCCAAGGGTTCGTTGCAGATCATTGTCGAGAACACAGACAACACATTTAATGACGCTCAGATGCAAATGCGTTCAACCTTGCTTCATTTTTGTTTGTGCACAGTGTACCATTTTTTAAGAGGAGGACTTGGGATTCTGGGTCAAACACTGATCAACGACGTGGTTCTCCCGCTTTTTGTTAGAACAGTACAATAATTCTCATCGGGTGCATATGTTTAGAATGACAAAACCCGTTGTCCTAGCATTATCTGATGTCCTCAGGTCTCATGTGCAAAAAGAGAATATTGAGTATAGTCTTGCTATTCATATGCTCATAGGCTTGTACTCTCTTCAAACTTGTGTGTGGTACAAACACCACTGACTGCAGTCAATTGTTTGCCATAGGAAGGAGTACATTGTGTTGTTTTGAGAGACGTCGTCAATGCAATCAACATCTGTCTACGACATGTACCAGTCTAGCCGATAGGGGACAAACTGCAAGAGACTGAGTCTAAGTTCTTCCAACTTTATGATTGGCATGGGGTTGTAGGAGCCATAGACGAGATGCACATAGAAATTTCAAAGCCCCAATTCGTACCTTCAGATTACTACTACTTTCTCAAGCAGTTGTTGATTCAAATAAGAGATTCCTTGATTTGTACCTGGGAATGTCGGGGTCTACAAATGATTCCCGTATGCTTTGTAGATCCTCACTATATAACTTGGGAATGCAAAACACCCTCATGAGAGGTATTCAAGCCATACGTGGTTTTTCCCCGTATGTTGTAGGGGACTTGGGATACCCTTTGCTTCCGTCGCTCATGGTTCCCCACAAAACACTAGGGCAGCTATCGGTGTCCGAGAACCTCTTTAACAGGTGATTAAGGCGCGGCCGTTGCGTCGTCGAAAACGCGTTCGGAATTCTAAATGGATCATTAAAGGAGTTATTGGGGAAGTCAAATTTGCATGTCATCTTCTTGCCTAACGATATTCTTTGTTGTTGCATACTGCACAACATGCTTCTAGGTCAATCCCATAAATATGTAGAGGAACTATTACAAGTTCTACGGAGTGAGGGCTTAAATGGCGCAGATGGTTAGGAAGACTTAGCGGCTGGAGAAGGACTCGAGGGATTAAGTGAGGATACAGTTGCAGCTATCGGCACTAGAAGAGGCTAGACTTGGGAATATATCTCACCATGCAGCAATGTCAACCTTTATAACAACAAATGCATGCAATACAATTTTTTGTTTATTTTTTAAATCATTTATTTCAAAAATCATTTATTAGATGTGAAAAGCCATAAGCATAACATGAAATGAGCTTCAATGCATTGCATTCATAGAGAAAAGGTTTTTATACTATAATGATACTTCTAAATATTTCCTATCTCTTAGATGTAGAGTACGTTGTCATTTCGACAAACTTCAAAACCGCAGCAAGATGGGAGCTAGCCAATGGGAGAAGGATCTTCCACCAATGTTGCTTTGGGAGCGTCATCTACCACAAATGATGGAGATGCCATACCATTAGTCACTGTAGGTGCTACACATGATGGAGAGAGAGCAGTAGTTGAGGTAGGCGCTGCAGCAGTAGCACCTGCATATGGCAGGTGTATGGAAGTGTATACTTGCAAGGGAAATACTCCCGAAGGCGGCTGTGTTGGTATTTTGTAGTGAGCTTCGGCTCCTTGTGCCGGGATGGCATGTAAACTTGCACTACTCATTGTCAATCCGATGCTCAATATTGTGCTTAATTGAGCCAAACAAGAAACTATTTCGCTCTGCTTCATGATAGATAGCCTAGCATTCTCATCAGCAATTCAAGCGTTTTCATACATCCTGTGATCCATTTTTCTTTGATAAAGCAAAGCATTTGCTCTGAAAACAACTTGAGTTGGACTTCAATCTTGGAACACTCTAACTCGCGGCAAGCCTCTGCAATATCTTGCATTTGTGCAGCCATTATGGCGACGGTTGTCTTGGTTGCTTTGGCAATGAGAAGGTGATCCGACACGCTCTTTCGTCGAACAATTGTATTTTCAAGGCGCATGCGCACAAGAAATTAAGAAGTATCGGAAGAACTAATCAAATGGAGGATTGCCACTCGAGGCAAGCCGTTGAATGGTCGGCGCAAAGGACTGGCAGAGGTTTCTAGCTGGACGGCAGGCCGAGTAGGTGTCACACTTCGACGAGGCAATAACGGAGGTGATGAAGGCTCGGTAGTATCGATGAGTTTCAATTGCGGGCCATTGAGAAGGTCCTCAACATCGGGTTCACTCTGAACCTCGTCCAACTCTTCATCTCTTTCTTGCTGTCCAAAGTTAGAGTCATTCCTAGCAAGCAAGTCTCGAACGTGTGGCGGTTGGATTGTAGGCCGGTTGCCATACCACTCATTAATTGCATCTTGACCAAATAGTCTTGGCAGGCCCTCCGCTTTGCGTTCCGATGAAGTCAAGTCACAGTAATCCACATAATTCCTCCCAGTGCAGCTCAAGTAGTCAGCAATCTTCTTGTAATCAGATTTACTCTGATTCCATTTAGTTTTGCAAGCAGATCCATCTAAGTGACAAGGTGAAATACCCAAGGTTCCGCATGATATGTTGTGAAACCCTCAACCATTTCTTTGTTTCTGGTGCCATGAGATCTCGCCCATGTACTGTATCAAGCTTCTCCATGTACATATGACATTTGGCTGCGATGAGGGCAAAAATCTCTTGGGACAACCAGTTGGGCCCTCTATCCTTTCGAGCTCGCTTTACTTGACCACGGGCATCTGTCGGAGATGACAATGGTGCAATTCGCGGCACACCGTACAATGTTGGTCGAAGACAGCTGGAAGGATGTTCGACCCCGAAACCAGAGATAGGAGTAGACCCTGCATTCACAATGTCAATACATTTGTATAAGTATTTGCGTAAGTATGATTTTGTCGATCACATTCTCATTTTTGCATCGGAGTGTGTGTTTGGTGTGTAGGTCTTGTGCAGTTGAGCAACCTTAGCTCTGGAATCACTGAAGTTGCATACAAATGAAGTAAACATGAATGGATGAGTGGGGTTGAACAAACCAACAACGGGCATTCCAGCGGGACGCGAGACGGCACTGAAACGCGCATTTGCTTGAGATTCCATGTAGTTCTTGACGTTTGGAAGTCTTGCCTTAATGTTCAAAGCTGCCGAGAACCACACCGCTCTTTTGTAAAACGGCCCATTAGGCTCCGGTAGTTAAGAGCGCGATTTGAAATCGCAAATGTACAAATTTCAAAGATGTGACGTTCCGGAAGAGCCGCCAAGGTTTTCGTAGTCCTTACAAAGTAATCGGCTACTTAAGCTGTAAAACCGCTCTTATAGCGGTGCCATGTAGGCTACATTTTCAGTTTCAAGTTCTCCAGTTCAAGTTAGTTTCATGGAGAATTTGTATTATATTTATGGTACGATCTCATATATGGATTTTTGTTTACTGCTCTTATTTATGGTCACCTTGGGAGAAGCTATATGTTAGTTATGGGGTCTCGGCCGCTTTTGCACTTGAAAATTTGTAGTAATTTTAAAATTTACTTAATTATTTATTTATTTCTTTAAAAATTCTTCACGAATCTTATTTCCCTACAAACAAAAAATAACTCCTACTTCATAACCATAGTCACACCATGCTGAAATGCTTAAGTTATCGACTATATAGGTGTCTGTTTCTAAATAGAGTCGGTCTTATTTTCTAGTCTATGCAATTATGTAATTCCATCAATATATTCATACCTCCATGTGCAAAAAAGCCTTAAGTTTTGCATCTCACTTTACGGTCATCACTCCCTAGAAAAATTGGAATTTTGAAATTTGTATTGATTTTGGACTTGTTATGAGATTTAAAAAACTTACATATGGCTCTAAATTTACTAAAAACCATAAGGTAAAGGGACCCATTCCCGACCGGGGACCCATAACCGATCAAGCCCAATTCCTAGATTTTGAAAGAACAGATGTACCTCATTTGTATATTTGAGCATGAGATCGACTTTAGGTTCCAAGCAACTTTTCACTTTAAACAATTATAACTATTTGAATAATGCAAATAAAATCACGAAACTTTTTGCATTCAACAAGAACCTTATGCTTGCACACATGAAAAATTCTAAGAGAAATATATACCTTAATATCATATGCTAAAATCCTTAAGTGGTCGGTTATAGGTGCCTCTACCTTATGTGTTGTAATCAATACTTGGTACTACTTGTCTCCCATCAACTCATGCTTTGGCTTTCTTGACCTATCTACTTCTTTGTATATTGTTACAAATTCTTTTGACTCACTTTGCTATAGATATATATTGTAACAAACAAAGATGACAAAAAAATCATGGTTTTTTATTTATGTTTCTAAATTGATAATTTTATTACTAGATCGCACAAGTGGGATTGCTAATATGATACTATTGTCCTTCTCCTACTAAGACTAATTGCTTAAAACCAACACAATACCAAGAATGGCAACTAGGCTCTTTTAACCAAAGGTTCATAATAGCTATGATGTTTTATTCTCCATATATCAATAGGGAAGAATTTAGGGTGGCATTTTAGAGCACCATTTCAGAAACCCTGTGCGTTCAACTTCAAAATTTCATTACAAATTGTAGTAGAGTCCAAATTGATTATTTCACTTGGACTAGTCTTCAAATTACTTTTCAAATGCACAAAAAATACTCACTCTCAACTCCATCACATATTTGTCGAACTGAAATTTGTGTCATTCCTAACACTAGTGCATATGTGGTTTGAGTGTTCATGCCACTTATTGTATAGTGGACCACTATACATGCAAGCTCACGTTTATATTGCCAGTAAATAGCAAGTGGCATGTATACTCAAACCACATATGCACTACACAAATAATTGATAAATAGTGTTGGATGATATTTGATATTGTCCCTTAAACTTCCTTTGAACTCTAATTTTTCACGTTAATTAGAGTGTACATTTTAGGTTACATAATTAACCCTTACAGTCGAGAGAGGCCTTAATTGGGTCATTGTGCCTAAAATTAGAAACGTTGTCTTTACAAAAATTGAATCTTTGACCGGATATAAAAGCTTCTTTGTGGGTCATTGTAGACCTCTCTACTTTAGGGTTTAATATAAGCCGCCACATGCTGGATTTTCACTTCCTTTTTGTGTCAATGCATGTCCTATCTCCCTCTCATTTTCTTCATTGGTTCCATCTAACACTAAGGTCCACTTTATACTTGAGGCTAAACCGAGGGCTCGCCTAAAGTCTTCCAATTTCAACCAAGAAGGTTGCTCGATTTCTTCAACTTGGGCCCAAGGACTTTACAGAAGGGTTGGACCAGAACATCCATTTATCCTACGTGGCATCCTATACGACAATTTTTTGGCGTCAAAACTTTGAGCCCATGTGAGGCAATTGGAACAAGGTTTCACGTAACCCAAACTTGGATCTTCGGCCCGATCGTGCATCTCCGTCGGATTAGGGGCTAGAACTCCGTAAAATTCGGCCCACCTTCCAGCCAACCCCACAGTATGTATAACGCCTACCTAAATGTACTCCTGTAAAATGTTGAAGAGCTAAAGTTTACTACAGAACTTCAAGATTTTAAAAATTAGTGTTACAATTGAAAATTAGTGTATCCAACACAATTAGTGTATCCAACACCTTACCTTGGAATGCTAGGAACCGATAGAAGTTGCACATGATTGACACTTTCAAAATTCCACAACAACTTATTTCCACAAAAGAGAAAAACCCTATTTCTCTCAATTGATTATTATGTTGATGGTTTCAAATTAAAAATAAAATAAAAATAAAAAATCTACCCGTTCGAATGATCAATAAAGAAATGTTAAAAAGCAACTCGATAAACATTATGTGGAAAGGGGAATTCTTCAAATATTCTCAAAATATTGAAATTAAAATACAATCTAGAAGCAAAAGTGGGGCCGGGGACAAAGGGGGCCCCATTTCATGAAACCAGCTAATATTAAAACGTGTTGACTTATGGGGCCTCTCAGAATGTCCCCATTTAGCAAGCGTCAAGCACTGTGGCCACTCCCACTGGTCCCATTCCTTGATTCTGGGGAGCTCGGGATTGCCATCCTCTCAATCCCTGCCATCTTTGGATAATGTGCTCATTTGCACCCCCCACCACCTCTCCCCCTTTAATTAATTAATTTACAATAATAATAATAATATTTCTATTAGGGGCAAAATGATGCAAGGATTCACTCGACTAGGGTTGCATGTCATTCTTTCATTTGCGCACATTGGTGTACCCATACTTGTCTTTGGAAATTTTGGAATATCATGACAAAGCTGCTTCAAAATGCCAATTTTAGGGCATCGTTGGAAGGTGTCCCCCTTTATTCACTATGTCGTACCGTAGTAGTATTGTACGTTATCTCCTTGGGAGGGGAAAAAGAAAATGAAAAAGAAGAAGAAAGAGGAAAAAAAAAAAAAAAAAAAAAAAAAAAACGTGTGTTCATGGGAGCTAGAAACCTCAAAACTGTGATTTTTGACTTTTCTGTGGTAAGAACATATATTTTATTTTTATTTTAGGCTTCCGACTGTGAGATCTTGTACATAACCTAATATGGAAGTGTTTTTTTCTAAAATTTCAACCATTGGATGTTTATCATTTATGGATGAGAATGTGACGTTCAAAATTGATGCGTGAGTATCTCGAATTGCAAATTTCTTGAGGTTGCTCTAACTTGTAAATATTGCAGAATGCACTTGTAAAATTGGTAAGAGCTTGAACTTGGATGTTTTGAGACTTTGAGTAATAGTATCATTATAAAGTCTGGGTAGTAGCATCATCATAAAATAAAATAATTGAATAACTGAATTCCCATTTTTAATGGTTTTTTATAATAATTTCTCCAAGTCATTAGGGTTTCCAAAATTGGATAAGAAGGCTAGATGGGGCACCGCCACCGGCATACTGATTAGATGCTGACGCTGCCCACCAGTACAGTATTTGATTTGATGGGAAAGAAACATTGTTTTGTGGGTACTTGCAGGGCCCCTTGCTGACTACCACCCCTTCCATAGGGTTTCTCTCCAATACAACCTCACAGATAGCTAGATTGCAGTCCTTTGAGTCTACGCAGTGTTCGGGAAGTTTTTAACATAATCCAGCTATTATCCCCTTCTTCATAAAAAATTTCGGTACACTATTTGATACATGTATGATACTTGGGTAATACCCATGTGATACTTTGGTGATGTTTAGAATATGAGCTGGAAAAAAACCTAACTTTTTCAAATCGAATCGGTAATTTTGACAACTTCGTTCGGCTCATTTACAACTAACTGACGGTTCTTCCCGAACAGTGAGTCTACGTCTAGTTGGCCCTGCGTCGAGTCTTGCCCTCGCCGGTTTCCGGCTGGGGGCCACCATGTTCCCTTTTTTTCATTAGCAATTGAATATTTCAATTTGTCTCGAAAAAACACACATTGTTTTGTGTTGTGGGAAAAGAGATAAAGACAAACTTGTGCCTCAGGTGGATTGGATTGCCAAGTGCCGGGAATTTTCCTGGAAACTCCCTTCACTTCACCGAATCACTGTCACCGTGACTCAAGGCGGAAATACTTGAGACCTGCTTTGTGAGACCTGCTTTTTGAGACTTGCCATTTACAGCACCGGTTGTATTTGTGGGACACTTCGTGGGACATGGCACATGACTTTAACCCTTAAACGCCCATGGGGTCTCAAACGGGTCGCCCAAAATTGGATCGCAACATCTTTTGGACTTGGGCATCATAAATAGTGCACTTTTTTGAACTTGGGCAATCAATGATGAGCTTGCAACCTCCTACAAGGTCATGTACAACCCCAACCTACCTACCTACTACAACTCTTTCGTATCACAAAATCACTCATACGAATTGTGATTTGAATTGTAAAATTTCACTTTTTAGATGCTTCATAAGAAGGTGGCCAGTTTGACACCAAAAAGTTGCAAATAGTGAGAGCTACAGTGAGTTGGAAACAAGTCCCTAGGGCTTGCTTGGGCGTTTAAGGGTTAACCCCTAAAGGAGAGAGAAAGTGAGAAGCTCGAATGGGGTCGATTCACTTCACAAAAACATACTCTTTTTCTCTACAAAAGTGAGACTTTGATTCATGTATTTCAAGATCCGTACATCGAAATTTCATTAAAAATTGGTGGGTAGGTTAATCAACTAAAGACAGATGTAAACAAGATCTTACGGTTGGATTTCCCAAAATCATTTTAGTGTTGTTCACAGATTTTAGATATGGTTGTCACAAGGTCAGTGTTGAGCTTCTCCTTTAGGGGTTAAATTTTGGTCTTTGGACATAAAAATGAGATTACCAAATTTCACAAAGTCTAATCACCAACCATGTCTTTTGTGCATTTTCTAAAATAAACCTATTCAAAAGCTAACATGATGTTAACCCTTAACCCCTAAAGATCCTTGGGTGTTTTTGAGAGCTTAAAACCTCAAAACTCCAATTCTCTACCTCTATGCACTTCAAGGGGTGCGAAACAATTTTTTTATTCTTTTCTTAACTTCCAACCGTAAGATCTTGTACCTAAGCCAATTTTCAGTATTTGATATAAAAATTGACCGTTGGATGTTTACCATTTGAAAGATTATAACATCCAAAGTTTGTCTACGAAGTTTTTTTGGGCATTGTTGAGATTATTTTTGACACTTTTGGAGGCTGCCCTTGTAAAATTGGTACACTTTTTGACTTGGGGCCCTTTGGAACTTAAGTAGTGATTTGGTCATGAACTTATTTCCAAAAAAAAATCTCAAAAAAATAATAAATTTAAACTGCCCCAGTTCGGCTCGCAAACCAAGAATTGTTGTAGAAGACTCAAAAATTGGAATCTGGCTTTGTAAATTTTACCACATACACTTTGCAGTATAGGGAGCACCCATTAAAAAATTTAGGAAAAAATATTACTTTTAACCTATTTATCTAAGCTGCCCAAAATAGCAAAAGCCCGATTTGGTCCTCTTGGATCTTTAGGGGTTAAAGGTCCCTCCACTCTTCAATGGGCAGCCCGAAATTGGATCTTAGCATCTTTTGGACTTGGGCAACATGAATGGTGCACTTTTTGAACTTGGGCGGCATGAATGAACCAATCAATGATGAGTTCGCAACCTCCTACAAGGTTCTGTGCAATCTCAACCTACCTACCACAATCCTTTCAAAGCACAAATCACTCATACAAATTGCGGTTTGAATTGTAGAATTTCACTTTGTAGATGCATCACAAAAAGGTGACCAGAATGATATAAAAAAATAAGTGAAAATTTGAGAATCAAAAGAGCTACAAGCAAGATTATGTTGGAAAACAGTCCGAGGGGCTGACAGGCGCCTTTAAGGGTGAATAATTCCACCCCTAAGTAGGTGGAATGTCAATAAATGACATTTAGGAAGAAAGGCAGAAACTTTGAAGAGCCATAAGTTCTTCACTTGAGTTGTGTCCAAATCAAGTCTAGTTTATGTGGTAAAAATTGGAGACCCATACAATGAAGAATGAATCAAATGGCATGCATTTGAGTAAGCAGTTTTTATTTTTGGACTTTCAAACACTAGGCATGTTGTACAATTATAAGCCAATCATGTGAAATCAAAAATAGTCTTTCAAGAAATTTTTGTGCATAACTATGCTTTCGAGATAAAATCCAACAACTTTCTATTTGGAAGATTTTTGATCCGAATAATTTTGGCATTAGATTTGTAATGATCAATTTACAGCGAGAAAATTAACAAAGTGGATGACTTATGAGGAGCTAGATCTCCTTGGGTTGGAGTTTAATTTATATCTAGTTTTTGTGGGAGAAACCTCAACTCCATCTAATATGTGAGGAAGTTATGGCATGCAGTTTTGTGCAAGGGCTCTACTTTCAGACATTTTTCTTTTTGTATATTTTGGGGTAGTTTTCACCATTGCAAGGGCGTTATTTGTACAAAGATAATTTTTCACCATTTGTTTGTTTGTTTGAGGAGATTGTTGATATGAAGGTAAACAACTTTCTAGTTCGTGATTTTTTCATTGCAGTAGGTCTATTGATAGCATTTTCACTTCAAAGTGAAAATGATGAAATTTTGTGATCTTGTTTGAGCACTAATACATTATAATCTTGCAATCTATGAGGCTATATGACTCAAAAATTTGACCCACGTGACCTACAACAATAATACTACAAAATTCTATAGTTTAGATCTCAATATCTCACTTTTTTTGTGCTATTAACACTCCAAGTACAATTATGCTTTTGAAAGAAAAACCTTCGGGCATTTAAAAGTAGAAGTTGGTTACAAAGTTATGATATCAAAATGCCACTTGGGTAAAACATTGTCACATTAACGTAATTGTGGTTGTATTGGTACATCTTGGAGAATTTAATACTTAAAGTATTTGAATAAAGAATTTTCGACTGGAAAGGTGTTGACTTTCATTTCAAAACCACCTTTGTCTATAAAAATTCATGAAACAAAAAAATTGTTTCAAGCAAAGGACTTGCAATATGATACTTTTTTGGAAGCCAAAATGGCTTTTTGTTGTTTTAGGCAGCATAAACGAAGGGGTTAAAGTTAATAGTTTCCCCTAAGATTTTTACTAGATGTTCTAGGCAATATACATTTCTAAACAAGTCTGTGTGTGAGAATTTCCAAAGTCTGATTCAAAATTAAGAATTTTTAACTCAAATTTTAGTTTTCATATCTACGTAGGGCAGAAAATCAAAAATAAAAATGAAAATAAAATATAGTGTTTTCTATGTTTGGAAATGTGTTCATAGTAATACCACTACTCAAATAGTCAGAAAAGCCAAGTTTAAGATGTTATCAATTTTCAAAGGCAACCTCCAAAGTATACAAGAGCAAGCTTCAGCATCGTGCAAAAACTTATGCATCAACTTTGAACATGACAATCAAGATAACAAATGGTAAAGATCCAACGGTTGAAATTTGACATGATTTTAGAAAAGGTAGTCAATTCAAAGAACTTACAACTGTAATTACCAAAAAAGTTAAAAGTTTTGAATCATATCTCAACTCGCAAACACGGCGGTCTAAAATCTCACTTTTTGGTTTTGAAGGTTCAAAAACACGCTTGGACCATTAGGGATAAAAGCATGCCTAATTGTTATCAAATAAGAAACAAAAGCTTCTTGCACAAAAATTCATGTCATTATTCATAAAATCTTGGATACTCTGCAATTTTAATTACCATCAAGGTTACACTCTATCCAAATGCAACAAATCTTGTAAAAATTTTGTGCTTTAAAAGGGTTGTGGTAGGTAGGTTGGGGTTGTACGTAACCTTATAGAAGGTTGCAAGCCCATCATTGATTGGTTCATTCATAATGCCCAAGTTCAAAAGATGTTGTAATTCAAGTTTGGGTTGCTCGTTTCAGACCCCATGGGCATTTAAGGGTTAAACAAGCGAATTTATCTCCGGGTCACCTAACTTGACTACTTGATACAAGAGAAGAGGATACACTGAGAATATTTTCTCTCGCCAAATGGGTTCAATATGGCATGACCGGGAGCGGGATGGCAACTTGACGAGAGCGAACGGCGTGGCGTTGAGAGGCAATTCTAAGAGCCAGCCCGCCAAGCGCCGTTGGCGACCCTCTTGGCGAGTTGCACAGTGGATGCTCTTACTGTGCTGCAAACATACATCTATGAAAAATCTATGGAACCATGCAAGAGAGTACGGAGGCAAAGACATTGCCGGACAGCTGGGGCATCGCTGCCTTCCAGATAGATCCTCCCCACGGCCTCGTCCTTGCATCTCGTCCGATCGACTACCTGACCGGATTACTTTGATTCCATGCGCTCCTCTTCTCTTTTGGGCTCTACTTTTCAATTATAAAACACACACACCATCGATGCATGAAAACACTTGTTTGTTGTTGCACTCTGAGCTGCCTTGAGTGACAAGTACGTTGACTCTCTCTATGGCACTGTTGAGCGTGAGCGGGGATCGATCATTGCCTTACAAAGTAGATGCTACTGCTTTCTAAAAAGAGAATCTTTCATCAACATCGAGGAGAGCTCAATAAATGAATTTTTTGAAGCTCATGATTTCCTTAGTAGAAAGTCACCGCAGCTCCGCGTCGAGGAGATTCTATCTGTAGATGGAAAAGGTTACAACTATCTTGGAAATCGGACTGAGAGCGAGCTCCCATGTAATTTCCAGCCATCATGAAAATGTAGGACCACTTGCATGCAAATCTAAGAAAATTTTAATTCAATGAGTAATAGTGCCCATCCTTGTAACGGAACACTATTTTGTTCTAAAAGAGACCCTGACAAGGTCCAAATCTTCTAAATATACAACATGGGTCCCAAAAACAATAAAAACCGACTTATAGTAGAGTGGTCTAAAATGGAGCAGGTCCCATAATGGAGCTTAGTAATCTTCAGTCAAAAGATATGTAACAATACCATGTGCTCAATCCAAACATTGTAGGGTGTCAATGTAGGGCATCGTTTTAGAAACGCGTATATATTTAACTTCGAAAATTCTTATCTCATTGAAGAAGAGTCCAATATTGATGATTCCACTTGCTACGTATTTCTACTAATTCTCTCCATGCACGAAAAGAGCTTGCAGTGGTAACATCCCTAGAGATTCCTTGCGCTGAAAATTGAGCCATTATTAAGCACCTCACTACCTTCTTTCTTTGGCAAAGTTTTGTTGTGTTTTTGGAAACTGTCAAATATGGATGGTGCTCAGATTATTTTGTGAACATGGAAGTTTAAAATTTCTTCTTTTCAGTACTAAGGGCCGCTTCACACTATGGCCGTCCAAGTCGAGAGGGCGTGGGATTGAGAGTCCAAACTTTGTTGAGAGTTCAAAGAAATTTACTGAAAATAGCCAATAAATATTATAATTGGGGCCTTTGGTCGGGCATAGTGTGAAGCCTCCAAAGGCCAAGCCCAAAGTCGAAAGCTTTGGCCATGAACTCCCATGGCCTCTCAACTTGGACGGCCGTAGTATGAAGCCTCCAAAGGCCAAGCCCAAAGTCCAAACCCATATCACTTTAACCCCTAAACGACCAAGGCCTCCGATTTGGCTGTTTTGCTATTTCGGGCAGCCTAGATGAAGGGGTTAGAATCAATATTTTTGCATAAGATTTTTATTGGAAGTTCCCTATACTACAAGGTGTATGTGGGAAAAATTGCAAAGTCAAAATCCACTTTTGGAGTCTTTAAATGCAAATTTTCGTTTTCGGCTTTGGGGCGGGCAGAAAAAAACTTTTTATTTTTAACTTTTTTTTGAGATTTTTTTTAAAATTTCTTTTCTTGACTGATTTCATACTTAGGTTTCCAAGTGACCCAAGTCAAAACTTTTACCAATTCTACAAGGGCACCCTTCAAAAATTACAAGAACTAGATCCAAAGTTTACGTAATATTACAATTTTTCTTTCGAAATTTGCTAAAATTTGAGATTTAGGAATTTTTGAATTTCTTTTTCTCAAAATTCACAAACTCATGAAGGCACCTACTCACCATTCATTTTCCCCTAAACCAAATACGACAATTATGGTGCATGTTTTACCGAATCCTTGATTTCTACCTTCTTCTAGTAAATAGATTGCATGAAGGTTCAAAAAGCCAAATGAGTGTCTAAAATTTTGCATGGTAATGATCAACTTAGTTATCTACATGGAAAAAAATATAATCAAGATGTTTGAGGTATTAAGCATCACGTTATCCTTTGCACAAAGTAGACTATGTCTATTGAAAAAAAGTTTGCATCAACTTTGAATGTCATGATCTTACAAATGGCAAAGATCCAACGGTTGAAATTTTAAACACTATCTCTTATGATAGTTATCTTTAAGATCCTACGGTTAATATTTTCAAAAAATTGTGAAAAAAATTCTCATACACCAAAGTTTACAAGGTGGTATGAAATCACAGTTTTGGAGTTTGGAGCTCTCAAAACACCATGGTCGTTTAGGGGTTAATCCTTGTCCAAGGCATCCTTTTGATCTAACGGCCAAGATCCTGTCAGTTTTTTAATTTTTTATGAATAAAATGTGACGGCCTCTCAACCATAGTTTGGGTCTTGCAAAATGCAAGACCCAAATAAATGCCGAGAGGCCGTCACATTGGTCAGAAAGCGTTGCCACATAGGCCATTTGGAGAGCAACGGCCGGTGGACTTTGGCTTCTAGTGTGAAGGCTCGAGAGGCCAAAACTATGGTTTCGTGCAATTTCATTGGTTGAAATCGACGGCCTCTTGACCTTCGGCCATAGTGTGAAGCTGCCCTAATAGTTATGATATCGCAATCTATGCGGCCTCATATATCAAAACACATTTTTTACAACAAGTCTATTGGAAGATTGTGTTCTTTAGATTATATATATATATATATATATATATATATATATATATATATATTTTTTTCAATGACACTCATGAAATTTCAAAGCAATTATTTTTAAAAAAAGATTATAGACATTTAGGGGCTTAAGAAGTTGTTAACTCAATGTCATCATATAATGAACACCCTTTTTTTTTTTTTTAACTATTTGTGAATGTGATGTGTGTAAGGGTACTATGTTGTGAATACCAAGGTTGGAAATTATTAATAACCTAAAACCTTCATGCAATTAGCAATATAAAGTTTCTTCATTCACCAACCACTTTCCTAAAGTTTCTTTCTTCACGCGGAACGGCCTCCAAGATCCTCCTTGTACCTTAACCCCTAAAAATCCAGGGGTTTCCTCGACCTCCAAAACCAAAAACTGCCATTTTTCACCTTCGTTGGGAAATGGGGAAATGGAGAATTTTTTTTTCTGGTTTTAGACTTTGAACCGTAAGATCTTGTACTTAACTTGTATACAAAGGACTAGTCAAAATTTCAACCGTTGGATGTTTTTCATTTGTGAGATCATAACAATCAAAGTTTGACCAACACTTTTTTTTGCCGCTGCGTGAGAGGCATTGTCTAAATGGTGCCAAGGGCAACTTGATGATTGTTATTCCAAATATTTTTCCCTCATTTTTTTTCATGTAGGTAATCAAGTTGGGTATGCTCATGCAAAATTTTAGAGACCGATTCCACTTTTTGACCTTAATGTAAAATATTTTATGAAAGAAGGTCTAAAAACAACCATATAGTAAAACAAGCACCATGTATGATATATTTAGTTTGAGAAAAATCTCGACGGTGAGAAGGTGCATTTATGATAATGTGAATTTTGAAAAAAAAATCTTGGAAAAAATCCAAAATCTCGAATTTTGGCAATTTTTCAAAGAAAAAATTGTAAAATTACTAGAAATTGTGAAGATTGTTTTTGAAAGTTTTGGAGGCTGCCCTTGTAAAATTGGTAAACTTTTTGACTTTGGGCACTTTGGAATTTGAATAGTAATTTGGTAATGAACATATTTCTAAAAAAATAAAAAATAAAAAAAATTATTTTAAACTGCCCGTTTTGGACTTGAAAACTAAAATTTTTAGGTGAAGGTTATAAAATTAAAATTTGACTTTGAAAATTTTACCACATACACATTACTGTATGGGGAGCACCCAATAAAAATCTTAGGCAAAAATATCAGTTTATATGCTTAAAATGAGCTCCCCGAAATCTCAGAAAACCGAATCGGTTTTCCTGGATTTTTAGGGGTTAAACGCTCTTTGATTAAGATGTAAGAAACTCCTCCACAAGAGCATTATGGGTTTGAGAATACACGTACATGAAACGTAACAGTCTCATGCATATTACCATGAGTGAGTCAAGAGGCATGATTCTTGTACCGGGCCACTATACAACACACTACACCACTACACAACATATAATACTAGCAAGTCAAAATTTGATTCCATGAATAGTAGGACGGTTAGATCTAGGTTTTATCGGTATGCTTAACTCCTAAGCTCCTTGAGACCCAAAATGGGTTTTTGCATTTTCGGCCTACCTAGATGAAAGGGTTCAAAGTACTAGTCTCGCCTAAGATTTTTACTCGATTTTCCTCATATTGCAAAGTGTATTTGGTAAAATTTCCAAAGCCAAATTTCAACTTTTAAGTCTTCAAGGACAATCCTTAGATTGCCAGTTGAAATGGGGTAGCTTAAGAAATTAATTTATCCAGATTTTTTTTTTTTTTTGAACATTTTCATTGCTAAAGCACTACTCAAATTCCAAATTGACCCAAGTTAACAAAGTCTACCAATCCTACAAGGGCATCCTCCAAAAGTTCCAACAATCCTCACAATATCTAAAAAAAGCTTAATAGACAAACTTTAGATCCTATGTTCTCTCAAATGGTGAACATCTAATGGCCATTTTCTGGAAAAATATATGTAGATAGTCTTCAGTATAGGACCTTACAGTTAGAAGTTTAAAAAGAGTAACAAATATTGGTTCACTCCGAAAAGAGCATAGAGGCAGGAATTCGCAGTTTTGAGGTTTCAAGCTCTCAAAAAAACACCAAGGAACTTTAGGAGTTAATTAAAAAAAATTATTCCAGTAATTTTAAGTGTTCACCATAACGTCGCATTCAAGTGAAGATTGTCAAGAGTCCCGATTGTCATGACCTCGGGGACTCTTTGCAATCCCAATGTATTCTTGCCATCTTCATTTGTCAATTCCGATTTCACTTCAATCTTGTAACCGGAGACAAGTGTACACGCACTCCTTTGCATACTTGTACATCTCCTCAACAACCGGCATTTCATGTAGGATATTTTGTTTGTCGCTAAAGTGGCACTCTTAAAATCCACAATGGTGCTTAATCATTTTGAATTTGGATGAAAGTACAAAATGTAGATGAACTTATACTCAAATGGATGAAAACGTGCAGGAATGGACAAAATTTGGCAACAGAGTCTTGTTTTCTATGTCCAAAATTTCGCTTGTTTTCACCTCATCGTGAAAGAATTCGCCTTCACGCCTTGTTTCGCCAATAAAAAGTTGTAGTACAGTCAGACCCAAAACTAGCCTCTCTACAAATCTACACCACGGCAAGTTGCACAAATCTACGTGGTTGCTTGTCGCAAATCCACATGACAACTCATTGCAAAAATAGACGACCGCAAGCGGAGTCTCAATTGTAGGAACAATATTTTTCCAAGGCCCGTGTTCACGTATAGTAACAAATTTTACACAAGCTACTACGTGAGTAAACGCTTGTGTACTAAACCATAGGATTTTCTAAGTATTATACTCCCAAATATAAGAAATAATTTGTATGTGCACTAATGCTCGGACTTTAGAAAAAAGAATACCCCAAACTTTGAAAAGAGTCCTTCAAAAAGCTGACCTTAGTGTTTTCCATGAGAATTGCCATTGCCGATAGGTCGCTTCCAACCCTCAAAGTTTCTCCTACCAATCTTGTGATTATGCATGGGGACGCCGTTCTTGATGCAAAATACTCTAAGCATATCCCTTGCAGACACGGCACTTGGTTTTGGCAATGGTATTAAGCGAAGAGGCGGGGCCGCAACAACCACAATGGTTCCCATTTGTCCTCTATAGCTTGAGCTCTTGCTACTCTTGCCCCGGTTTTGGTAAATAGAACTCTTTTGATGGGAGCAATTTTACTCACCTTAACAATATGAGGAGACGTTCCAGAGAGAATCCTAGGTTCTTTTGAGAAATAGAAAGCAAAGGTAGCAAACCACACAATGCCATGTCTCGGTAGAGGCTCACTACAAATTAGCTTGGAATGGGCGCCTGAGACAGAAAACACTCACGGTGGAGGCTCACTACAAAGTACAAACTAGCTTGGACTGGGCGCATGAGGCAGAAAACAGTCTTGGCAAATAGCACCGCCATACGAAGCTCCCTTTGTTTGTGTGTACGATAAAGAATGCCTAACTTCCTAAGGGCCGCTTTACACAAAGGGCCAAGCCATTGATGGAGCAAATTTATGCCAAATCCACTCTTGTTATTGGTCTAATTCTTGAAAGTGGCCCAGAGGGCTCTATATAAGGAGTCCAGGCCAATTCTTCTAAAATTATATTACTTCCTCTCTTCCAAAGTGTCTTTTCACTCTTTTCATATTGTCCCAAAATGTGTTTGAAACAAGTACAATCTTAACATCTTATTGAGCACTTTGATCATCACACTACATTGTATTAACCCCTAACTTTCCTTAAAACCCGAAAGGGGTTTTGGAGGTTCTTGCAGGAGAAAAACTCAACCAAGTTTGACCATTATAATCTCACAAATGAAGAAGAATGAACGGTTCAAATTTTCTATGTGAGAAGAATGTGAAGTGAACTTTGAGATCTTACGGTTGAATCTTTTGAATAATGCTTAGATTGAGATTTTTTGAGCTTGATCTAAAGGAAGGTCAAATTTTGTGACTTATACGGTTTTGCAACAAAGAAATTTAGGGGTTAAGCCTTTAATCATCTCATGGTACCATTTGACTCTTTCTATGCTTGTACATCAACAACTTACAATTAGATGAAACGAAACAGAACTCTCATTACCAAGAGGCAACATACAATCATAGCATGAACATGCTTGAACGATTTTTCCTCAACCTTTGGTGCGTCAAAACCATATGTGTACAAGAGCAAATGTTATCGAATCACACATCATTATCATAAATTGAGTTGGGTGATTTTTGATCGGTCAAGATTTGCCCAACCTCTCGAGTGCCAAAACTTCATGATAAATGAAGCAAATGTTACTTGATCATATATAGCTACACAATTCTTCAAGAGAGCTACCCATCCACCTATAATAATGCCTTCAATTATCAAGATTGACCCTAATCCCACAAAGTTTGCAATATCAATCAGACATTCTCGAACAGAGGGAGTATAATGGTTGTGGGACAAGTTATGACACAGCCCCCGATCCAAAAGTTGAGATATTCAAGAATGAACTGCCAATTCATGGCTTTGGGGTTGTTTCTTGATTTCATCACAGAGTTATTATTTCACTATCATGTTTTATTGTGAACAAATCATAAGCATGGAACGTAGCTAATAATCCGAATTGGCCTCATGGCCTTGGAAATTGACCCCACGACCTTGTTTTTCTTCTACAAAGTGGCCTCAAGGGCTTTACACATTTGGGGAATTGGCCCCCACTTCAAAATTTGTTTGATGTGTTCTCTACACGGGTGTCCATTCTCGAAAGGGGAGAGTAGTATTGTCCCGAATTCCTCTTGTCCGGTGGGCATCATGTCATTGGCATTATGAACGGACACTTTATTCACACCGGCCTCCCATGGGTCAAGAGTTTTTATTTATTTATTCCTCTATGCGGTCCATTGAGCCAATTCGGCTTGAACTGCGAGTGAATTAAAATGTTGGCCTTGACTCCCTGTATCAAGTGCCCAATTTCAATTTCGAAACCAAATCATCTCTTGCTCTGGCTCAATCCGTCTTTTAGAAAGTCATAGGTTTAGAGGCTACTAACTCTTTTTTGTTTTTCTCCGAGGCCACTTGTGGCTGGGGTTGTATTCTTTCTCATGCAATGAAAGTACTTTCATTTGTTAAAAAAAAAAAAAAAAAAAAAAAAAAAAAAAAAAAAGCAAGAAAGAAGAAGATCTAGATGGTCGGAAATCTCTGAGTGGGTCCTAGCAATGGTTGCAACTTTCTCATTCCAATATGCTTATGGGCTGGCACTCCTGGAAATGCTGCAATTGCCAGGCATCACAGATGGAAGGATTAACATATTCAGCGAACAAGCCAGTTTTACTGCAGGCATCAGTGCGCTTGTGGCCAGGGATACAGTAAAATTCGGTCCACTTAAGACTCGAGTATTCTATCACGGCACTTCATTCAAGATTACGCGCCCATTCTATTCATAATTCCTTCTCACTGCTTTACACGAATTTAATGAAGAACACCCCAATTAAGGAATGGTTGTTGGGCTTGGAAATTTGCACTTCCTCTACTGAAGAATATGTCCTCGGACCGGAAGGCCCACACGGAATTAAGTATCCATGTTTTCAGTGGCCCTTGAAAACTCCACTGCACTTGAACAATCATGGACCATTATCAAGGGAAGATTATGATGGGTCATTCCAGATTTAAGTCCTCCCTTTAAGGCAACAGTGATCCTCCATTTGAGGAATCACCGTTCATCCTCAAAAAGGCAAAGACAAGAGGACAAAGCCTCCAAATGTGCATCACAGCTCCCCGTAAAGCTGATTACGGGTTGGGTTGCATGGGAATGGCCCTCTTCTTTTGAGACCCTCTCAATCTTACGGGGACATTGTTGCTTCCAATTCAACTACAAAGATAAGTCTCTTAATTACTACTTTAGGCGCATAATAATGATATGTGGAGAAGGAATTCTCTGGGAAACCTCTTGACGTGGTTATCGAAAATTGGTTACACTTTACAAATACACCATCATTATCAACCTTTCTATGACTGGTCTTCATTATACACAAAGTCCAACTCTTATTATTATTCGCTTGTATAAAGTTCTAAAGTCTGCCCATTATGCTCTCGTCACTTGAAGTGAAGCTGCAGTATCGAGTATCCGTATTTGGGTTTATTATAAAAGATTCAGAATATTGGCAAAATATGTAATCAATGGTCCTTCGTAATATGATCTGAGAAGATTAGTGCAAAACTACCTAGGAACTTTGATTTTAGGTCCTTAGTTGGTCGTTAGTCCATTTATTTTTTTAGTTTTTTTTAGTAAGGGCAAGGCTTACAGGATTGGTACCTGGTCCCAATAGCGGGACTAGGCGGGAAGGCAAGGTCATTTTTAATGAAGGCAAGGGAAGGCATGGCAGGTTATGTTCAAGAAATGTGCCCCAATGTCACACTTCACTCCCATCAAGAGTTGGGAGGCCACCATTTTACTCCTCGTCACGTCATTTTTAATGTGTTTGACGACAGAAACCGAGCTCTTGCTATAGATTTTAGAACTTGTTCCGGACGCCAAGATGGCACGGTGATGGACAAATGATTGATATGTAGTTATACATGGAAAACATTGTGGATGCTCTTAGTGGTGCCCAATTTCCTCCCTCCATGGCTTGTGCCCTCTCTACTTAGGCTCAGTGTCGGCATATAAACCCTATTTGTAACAAACCCTTTTGCTTACGCTAGTAGCATTAGGAAAATCTTACAAGGAAATTATAGGTATTGTTAATCCCTAAGTAACCTTGAAACCCCAAATGGGCTTCAGTGATTTTGGACAGCCGTTTTGAAGGGCTTAAAAGTGATGTTTTTTCCTAAGATTTTTACAAGGTGCTCCTTATACTAAAAAGTGTATGTGATATAATTTGTAGAGCCAGATTCTAATTTTGAAAACTTCATCTAGAAATTTTAGGTTTCAAGCCCAAAATGGGTGGTTTTAATTAAGAATTATTTTCAAATTTTTCTTTAGAAATATTTTCATGGCCAAATCATTATTCAAGTTCCAAAGTCACCTAAGTCAAAAAGTTTGTCAATTTCACAAGGACAACCTTCAAAATTTCTTCACAATTTCTAGTAATTTTCGAATTTATTTTTACAGATTTTGTCAAAATTCAAGATATTGAAAAATATTTCCAAAAAAACAAAAAAAAAAAAAAAAAAAAAAAACCATAAAGGTACCTACTTATTGTTTGAGACTCTAAGAAATGAATATATTTAACGGCATGTTTTTCTATATCATTGTTTTTAGACCTTGTTTTAGAAAAATATCTGCATGAAGGTCAAAAAACTGAAGTGAGTCTCTAATAATTTGCATGAGGGTACCCAACTTGATTACATGAAAAAAATTTGCCCAAAATATTTGGGTAACTGTCTTTAACTTGCCCTTGGCATGCACCACTTACACTATGTATCCACGGAAAAAACTTTTGGATCAACTTGGAACTTTATGATCTCACATATGGAGAAGATCCATCGATTGAAAATCTCAGTTGCACCCCAAAAACAAGTAAGGTATAAGATCCTACAGTTGGAAGTCTAATAATACAAAAAGAAATTGATTCACATGGTTGGGAGTGATTTGTGGCCACCAATGCCACTTTCCACCAATGAAATGTCAACACTTGGCATGAACAACCTCTACAAGATAAATCTCCGAAAGAGAATGTCCTCGGCGGCCATTGAGCGCTTGCCATCTCGCACAATATACAAAAAATAGAAAAGTTATACTCATACTTGGGTTGGGAAAGTCATATTTTGTGCAGAAAGTATCAAATAATTTAACCCCTAACTATCCATGCACACTTAATGGTCTTTTGCCATTTGGGGCGGCTTAGGTTTTTGGGTTGTATTGATAGTTTTGACTAAGATTTTTATTGAATGTTCCCTATACTACAAGGTCAGTGTACAACAAATTGCAAAGTCAAATTCTAATTTTAGAGTTTTTAAAATCAAAATTTTGTGTTCACACGCTATGCAGAGAAAAACAAGTATTATAATAATAATAATAACATAAAAAAATTTAAAAATTTTAAAAAAATAAAAAACTTTTTTGTTTTCTTTTAGAAATATGTTCATTACTAAAGCACTATTTGAGTTTCGGAGGGCTCCAAGTCAAATAAATTATCAATTCTATAGGGGCAACCTCCAAACTTCATATGAGCAAGCTTCAGTAAAAACTTCTGCACAAACTTTGGATGTTATGATCTTGCAAATGATAAACATCCAACAGACAACTTATAGAAATGTGACCAAAAATAGGCTTATTTATAAGATCTTATGGTTGGAAGTCTAAAAATAGTTGCAAATTTGCTTCACGCTCCTAGGAGTGCATAGAGGTAGAAATGTTCAGTTTTGAGGTTTCAAGCTCAAGAAATACACAAGAAAATTTAGGTGTTAAATTTAAAATTCGATGGGTACATGTGAAACTAGAACCCTTGGGTCCCTTCACAATATGGACGAGTGGGTTTAGACAAGGAAAGGTGGACTTATACAAGAAAAGGTTGAAGCTCAATCTTCTAATATAAATCCCTCATCATTCTCTCTTTTACCCTCCCCTTTTTCCTCCTTTTTTTTTTAACCCTTAAACGTCCAAGCATGCCCCTCGGGCTTGGTTTCCAGTGCATTTTCAGAGGGGCTTGACGTTTAAGGGTTAATAACTAAACTTTAGCCAATCAATGGTTTTTGAGCTTCATGTTCTTCTTGATTGAAATTTGGTAGTGGCATTTGCTTCAACTCAACTATAATTAAGGAGACCCATGAGAACATGGAAAATTTAGCATACTTTGGGGAACCCAAAGATAGTGGTCATTCTCCACTTACAAAGTAATATAAAGCCAAATGGGACCAAGAGCACTTCACATGTGGTTAATCTTCATGATCCATAGTGAAAAGCGACCTTAAAGTTACAGACTTCATAACATGAAACAAATGAAAAAGTTCCATCAAAACAAGGCAATCTTGACACCTTTCAAAAGGGGCTAATAAAGTACAAAACTGAGGTTAGGGCAAACCTGCACTTGGCCAAAATATCAACGCAGATTTTATGTCGTCCGCTTCCTGGAAGAAACTTTTAGCTCGAGGCTTCATGACTCATCTCGTCCTGTTTATTTTCTTCATCAATGCAACGGACTCTGCTGCTGCTACAAATAGATCATTAAGCTTTAGAGTGTGGGTATTTATAGGGGAGCATTATTTTATTAGTAAAACTCGGTTCCCACGCCCGGCTCGGTTCCCCAGTTACGCCAAAATGTCTGTAGAGCGAAGGGGCAGATGTTCCGGCAGACCTGGGGAGGCGCGGCGATGAGGGAGAGGGACATGCTGGGGTGTGCACTCATGCCCAATTCAGGAAAGGGCGCCACTGTAGGCCTATGAATCTCATCACGGGCGAACTGAAGGGAGCCCCATGGACCTACAAGTCAAGACTGCAAAGACTGATGGCACCTTGAGATTCGATCGCCAAGTCTGTAAGAGTCTGTTGCGCTGCCAGGCCCGGAGACGCTGGTCATGAACACGACCACACGACAGAGCTCTCGATCACTACAGCGCTAGCATCCACAAATCTTCGAGTCGGTCACTCGCATTTTATTTTTGACTTCAGTTGCACAAATCCTCAAGTCGGTTACACTCACATTTTCGTCTTCAATTGCGCAAATCTTCTACTGATGCTGCGTTTACACTCCCTGCTGCGCCTGCTGGGCAGCCCCAAATTTGGCTTCAGTTAAGCAACCGGATTCCGCGCCCAGCAGATAGCCCAGCAGGCCGGAACAGCCATCTTCAACCAGCAGGCACAGCAGGAAGACTATTTTTACACCATTTTTCCACAACGATTCTATCTCATTGGTCAGCAGGTTCAGCAGGAAGTGGGAACGGAATTGAGCCGGTGGCTACCTGCCGAAACTGCTGGCAGGCAGTGTAAACGCCACATGAGTAGTTTCACTCTAATTTTTGACTTCAGTTGCACAAATCCTCAAGTAGTTTCACTCACATTTTGACTTCAATTGAGCTGCTTGGAGAATACAATAATGAAGTATGGGCCAATTCCCCGTGTGTAAAGCCCTTGGCGTTGCTTTGTAAAAGGAAAAACAATGTCATGAGCCAATCCGTATCTTTTAATTACACTCCAGCTTTTTATCTCTCCACAATAAAATTTTAGTGGAAGAATAATTTTGTGATGAAGAAACAATCTTAAAGTCATGAATTGGGTTTTCATCCTTATAGCTCCCAATTTTTTTAGTGCATGCAGTGTCATAACTTGTCTCAATAGAATATAATATTAGAAAATTGGCCTTCACTCCCCATGTAAAGCCTTAAGGGCCAATTTCAAGAATTGGGCAAATTGCATGAGAGGGTTTTGCCATGAATTGGCCACATCAATTGCTTATTCTCATGTGTACAATGGCCTTTGATAGAATGGTGATAAATCGTTCATGGGTTGAATGTATTTGTAGTGCTTCGCGTAGAGTTTTGGGCGCATGAGTGGTCCTGGCAACAAAGTCTCAATATAGAAGCCTATGTAAGTCTCATGCAATTTAAATTGGCTAAACGCAATTGTTAGGTGGATGGCTTTAAAACAACCTTGAAGTTTTTTATTGTCATCTTGAACTTTCTTGTTGCCACATTAAAGTTGCTTGCCCTTACTTATAGGACCTAGCTGCCTAAGTGGGTCCATTAAAAATTGACTACTTTGTTTAACAATGGCTCGCTAAGAGAGAACATTAGAAAGAGGTACTAAGGCATGATTTCATCATATGGATTTTCAATCTAATACAATGTTCATGCCTCTTTTCTCATTAAGAATTTTCATTTGTATTAACCCCTAAACGTCCCCAATTTAGCTTTTCTACATTTGGATGAACGACTGAAACTCTGAAGAGCCATAACTTCTTCATCAAAACTCCAATCTCTACGAAATCACTTGCATTGGGTCCCACATCAAGTCTAGTTTGTGTAGTAAAAATTGCATACTCACACAATGAAGAATGAAATTAATGGCACGTATCATAGTCGCAATAACTTTGGATTCTGGGATTTCAAAAATTAGGTATGTTTTACCAATGCAAGCCAATTTTGTGGAACCAAAAATAGCATTGTATGAAAAAAATTACATAGTAAGATCTTAAAAAGAAATCTAACAACTTTCTAGTTAAAAATTTCTCATCCAAATAACTTTGGTATTGGGTTTGCAATAATATTTCTGCAATGAAAAAAGTGAAAAAATGGATGATTTTTGAGGAGCTTGATCTCCTTTGTCTACCGTTAGATTTCAACTTTGATTTTTGGGATAAAATCCAATTAGAGTATAGTTTTAGTGATAGAAACCTTGATTAGATCGAAGATGTTTAGAATATGAGGTATAGGTTTGAGTGCAAAGGGTTTGATTTTGGACAACTTTTTATATAATTTTTTTGTTGTTCCTACCATTGCAAGGCTGCAATAAACCAAGGATTCTTCTTGATGATTTTTTTGGTGCAAGGGTGTTCTTGATATCAAGGTGAACAACTTTCTAGTTAATGTTTTTCTTTAATTGTAATTGGTTTGTTGATAGAATTTTCACAATAAATTGAAACTGATGAAATTGCAATTTGTTTTTGGTTCTGATATGTTACGACTTCCCAATCTTAAAGACTTGATGATTCAAATTTTAAACTACATGGTCTACAATAAGTCTACAATGAGATTATACATTTGAGATGTGAATATGTTACCTTCAGTTTCATACATGACACTTTAATTGAAAATGTGTATTTTGGCTAAAAAATAGGTTGAGACGTCTAAAATTTCAACATACTTCCATGTGAATTATTAAGCATTTATTTAGATTCTACATAGGTCTATGAGGGTAAGAATTGTGTAAAGACATTCCTAAGCCATTGAAGAGAAAGCATTTGAGGAGCCTCAAGTCATAAAAATTTGAAATATATGTATTTTTGGCAGACAAAACATTTCTTCCCCTATCTACAACAAGGAGGACAAAAAGGCTATGGGGGCATTCAGGACATAGTCAAATCAGATAGCACCAAACTACTTTTCACAACATATTTCTGGTTTGAGGGGGAATTGGGGCGCAGGCCACAAGATAGCGAGAGTAGCTGTAGAGAGCAGCGCAGGCATCAGGAGTGGAGATGCAGTGGCGCGGAGGAGGACGGCAAGGAGCAGGCAGGGCTCCAGTAGCAAGGCAAGAACATGCGGCGAGACACGAGGATAGGACCAGCTGGATGGAGCTGAGCGACTGGAAAGTATAGAGGACCGGGAGCACGTTGACGGAGCGGAAGGAGCCTGCGAAGGCGGAGAAGCGAGTTGCCCGGGAGTTGCGGTTGGTGGAGAACCTCGACCACTTGGTGGAGGTTGTGGATGTTTAGTGGCTGAACTACCCTGGTGGTTTAGTCTGAGAAAATCTTAAAAAGAATTTGGTTTAATTCTGCCAGGCTTCGGCTCTGGCTCTTGTATGTGTTTAACTTCAGTAAAGCATACACTGTTCAGGAGGAAAAAAAAAAAAAAAAAAAAAAAGAAAGAAAGAAAGAACAAACAAACAAGGAGGACAAAAATTAGATTTCAATAGGGAGATTCAAATTTGTTTTAAAAGGTCATACGATTAAATTCCAAATGGCCAACCTTTATAAAGCCGCGCACTTTAATAAGATCTATGGACTAAACATATACCTGGATATTTTATTTTGTTTTATCTTGTGGACCAATTAATGTATTAATCGATTGATATACCTAGACATGGTTAGTGGTGGTTATCAGGAAGGCACCCTAGAATCCGTGTAGACCTCTCCAAGGCCATTTTTGATGATTTTGAATTCAGAAATAGGACCTGCAGCCCCAGTTTAGTCCTGGAGTATGCAACATGGCAATTTAAGCCAATACATTAAAAACTAGGGGGCTCCTTTACCGAAACGCTTACCCGTCATTAAGGGGGGGCCACATCCAACAGCTTTTCAGTTGCCGCCTTTGCCCCCACGCCGAGCATGCAGTTGACGGTGACGCAATGCTGGCGTCACATCCCCAGGATTTTTCAACTGGACGCGGTTGGATGTTTAATTTCCCACTCGGCTCTTTTATAAGTTCATCCTACAATTAGTGTGGGTCAAGTTTAAACAAGTTGTATGAAATTTTTACCAAAATTATTATGGTCTATTTTGTGTGAGGTCAAAAAATTCATTATTTTTTCTATGAATTTTGAGGTACCACATTATTCGGATCTAGTACACTACTTGTACTTGTAAATGTGCATTAGATAGATTCTCACATGGATAGAAATGATGTTCAAATTAGTGTTCCTAATTTTGTGTAATTACTGACATACTTAGAGATGCTTTAGACGAGGAGTCAAGCTCTTCATGAGACATAGTTCTTCGTGAGTCATTGGGAGCTTGAAACCTCAAAACTACAATTTTCTACCTCTACACACTCCCCCTAGGTGTGAACCCAATTTTCCCTTTTGATATCGTCAAGTCTTGTGCATAAGACTATTTTTAATTTTCTATTTCAAAAGTCAACCATTTATAACGTACAAAGTTTGTACTTTTCTACGCGATGTAAAAGATTGTTTTTGAAATTTTTGGAGGTTGCTCTTTTTGGACTTAAAACTTAAGAATTTCTAGTTGAAGCGTGTGAAGTTAGATTATGGCTTTGCAAATTGTACCACGTACACTTTTGCAGTCTAGGGTGGACCCAATAAAAAAACTTAGGCAAAAGTATTATTTTTAACCCCTTGATTTGGGCTGCCCAAAATCACAAAACGCCATGTTGGACTTCAAAGAACTTTAGGGGGTCAAGGAGGCCGGAAATCCTCTCATGTGATTAGTCCATCTCCTAATATTTCAACAGAGGAGAAAAACAAGGGAAACTCGTCCATACAAGAATCATGCCATTAGGATTGATTGCAAGTCTTTAAACATATCAATCTCGGCAACCATGGGTCGAAATTGGAGGATGTTGATATCCCTAGAAACATTTTACGGAGACGGAGCCATATAAGGGGGCTACACTAAATTTGATAATTAGTGTTAGATACACTAATTTACATAAACATGTTATAAGTTTTTACTGTTGTTCAATAATTTTACCCACTATATTGGTCAAGATGGGGGTCCTTATATAGTATGAGAATCAATGCTCTTGGTAAATTTTTTCAAACAAAAGTAAAAACTTATAGCATTTTCAAATCTTATAATAATCTAACACTAATTATCAAATTTAGTGTAGTGACATGGATCTTGAATTAGACATACATATCATTAACCATCAAATTTTCAAGTGTTTATGTGGGCATGGCCAAGGCGGTATACATGGCACTCGGCCGCAGACAAAGATACCCGCGGGTTGGTGAGCATTAAAATTACGCATGATTATTATTCACACTGAGCAGGAGTAAGACTTGGTGGAGGGGGTCCGGAAAGAATGTATGGAGCCATGAACGCGTTTTTGCATTGACTGACGGCACTCTCGACACAAACAAAACATCAAATGATCAGTTTCCTCATCCGCGAAGTCAGATGCTTGGCTTATATATTTTTTACCTTTCCTGCAGCCTGCACCATTCTGCCCAAGGCCGTATTGTCAGTACTTGTTGCGCCAGATGCTCGGATGTGTTACAAATTTTTCAACGGCGTACGAACACCTTTTAGGATGAAACCACGCGTCAGTCTAGCCTGACCCATGCTGATTTCATTTAAAAAAAAAAAAAAAAAAAAAAAAAAACAATGTATTAATCGATTGAGAGAAATATAATCATGAACCAATGTAGCAACTAAGGTAGAATGACCTTAAACCGCGCAAATAAGAGATTTAGCATGGTTGTGGACCTCGTGTGTAGATAGAAACTCCGGTCCTTTCTAAGGGGCCAACCTGAATGAAGTGTCCGTTAGTAATACTAATATCCCGATGGCCACCGGACAAGGAGAAATTAGAACAATACTATTCCCCCTCTCGAGGGTGGACACTATAACTACGCTAGTTTCTAGCCTAGTTAGTAGTGCCTTGAAGGTACTTGACGTAGTATCCCCCCAAAGGGCTTTGAGGTACCTATACAACAAGGTCCAAGGACCTCCCACAATAGTTGGGTGGACTATAGGGTGAGCACCACGCCGGCATGGGGAATAGAACCCACGACCTCCTCGCTGGGGGCCTAAGCCCTAACCACCAAGCCAGGGCTTGTGGTGCCGACCTCGTGTGTACTATTTGTAATTTTTCGTGGATGGGGAAACAAGAGGGAGAATGAATGCAAAAATTTCGAAAAGAAAATAGCAAAAATTGAATTTACTACAAATTTTTGAAGTCAAAAGTGTACATGACCTTGAAGTGATCAGTAGACTCTCCTTTTTATCCGGCAGACCAATGCTTTGTGGCGCTGACGCATGTAGCTAAAACCGTGCAAAATAGAGTTAATGAACCATGAACCAAGCACCTCCCTACACAATTTCATATCGAGTCACTATGCACCCTCATCTTTCACAACAGTTGTGCGTGCAATAAGGTCCACGTCATGGGCGGCTACAGGGGCGGTCTACCTTGCGTTTCTGGGGGGCTGCGCAATTTAAGGTCATTCTACCTTACATGGCTGGGTTTAAGTTTTTGTGCCTTAAGTGATAGTCCTTCTGCAACTAAACTGTGATCACTCTTTGTTACCCATGTGTAAGGTTTGAACACCTATTTTTGTGCATTTATTAAGGGATTCAATGTACTTGGAGTGGTGGAATAAGGTGGCTTCCTATTTTTCAACAAATACAGAAAACACAAATTTTAAGCACCCTCAATAATGACTACAAGTTTTACAAGTGATCAATACAAGTTACCATGTAGTTAGACACCCTATTGTATGTATGCATGAGGTATATTAACCCCTACAGTTGAAAGCCCCACAAAACTGTCATAACTCCTTAAAACCACCCTCTGTCAATGCAAAATGAAAATTTTCAACTTTTGATGTAATCTCAAGTATGTAACCCTAAGATCTTATACCTAACTTGTCCATGTATGTGTGTATCAAACCTTAGTTTCAAATTCCTTACAAATTGTGAGTTTGTAACATTCAAAGTTGAGACTTTGTATTTTGTATTTTTTATTTTTCATGAACTCAAAGAATCAATTTTAAGTGAAAATATGAATTGAGGCTCTTCAAATTCTTGGTCGTAAGAGAGTTAGGAACATGTCTATGCAATTTTTATACTCATGTGACCTGTAAAACTTAAAGAAATGCTTGAATTTTCACATGGAGCTATGCTGAAATTCACCTCCAAGGCCCCTCTTTGATAGTAAAAATGGCATGTGAAAAATAAGTGGATGAAATACCCAAAGAGTGAGATCATGCCTTAAAACCTTATTTCCAAGTACAAATAACAAAACTTGACAAAAAAAAGTAAAACCTCAATTTTTGGTAAATTTGAAGTTCTCGCAATCTTACTTATTTCGCGCAGATTTTGAGAATAAACGAGCATATTCTACAGTTTGGGCATTTTTGGGCAAATTTCAAATAGTATTTCTAAACTTTGACCATATCTATCCTAAATTTTGAGAAATTTTGAAGCATAAAATGACTTTTCGGAAAGGTATGGAAAAACTCTACAACCTTGCAAAAGGTTTCACTTACATACGAGCTAAAGATAGTAAATAAGGGGCTGACTAGACTCAAACAACCTGTTTCGGGCTCTTTTCGACTGTAGGGGTTAAACGCGTAGGTGGTCCCATAGTAGATACAGTTCAAAATGTTGACAAATAAGAACATCAAACGTCAACCTCTAGAGCTAGTATGTACCTCATGCAAAATTCACCCTAGTGGGTCACTTTTGATACCTCCCCACTTTCAAGGATGCCAAAATTCTTTTAGGGGTCGGTTCATGTTACGTGGCTCGATAGCTCACAACACTCTTTTCACTTCTGTTTTTAGATTTGTCTTTTTTGGTGAACTTCTACAAGTTGAAAATTTTGTCAAGATTTCCGAGAGTTGGCAAGACATGTATAGCAAATTCCATTTCGGAGTAAAAAGATTCTATTGTTTTCCAATGAGATGGGGGACCTACACAAGCTCCAAATAGGGTGGAAAAGAGAGAATTTATGTTCTTTACGCAAATGATAGTAAATTCCATTGCAGTTATACTATATAATACTATGTATATATACAAGAGGAGTGATTTTATTGGAGGTCCTGGTGGTGGGGAGTAAGAAAATCTAAGTTTGGGTGAAGTTGGAAGGAAGGGTGAGGGACAGGGTTAAAATTAAACAATTCACTGCTGGCGGTTGAGGGCCACTGGGAAATACTATTCATCACGACCCCAGGCACTAACTCACTGTTGAGCACAACTTGCTTTTCCTGTAATAAAAATTCATTCCTAAATCCCCTACATTTAGGTTTTTACTTTTTTAATAAATTACAGCACCTGGTCCGTGCATCCCAACTGTCCCCAGGGTTTTGCCCCACAAAAAAACCCATCCCCCCAACCTTACATTAGTGAACAGAAAGAAAGGGAAATAAAATGATATCAGGATATATGATGTTGCAACTATAGTGGGATGAACAACTATAGATTTTTGAAGATATGATATCCTTCCAAGTGTGATAGAAAAGTTTAATCTCTAAGTTTTGAAAATAAGACAACCAAGGGTGAACGTAGGGGTTCAATTAACCCCTAAAATTCCTTGTTGCAAAATGGTCTAAGTCACAAAATTTGACATCCCTTTATATTAAGCTCAAACAATTTCAATCTAAGAATTATTTAAGAGATTCAACAGTAAGATCTCAAGGTTCACTTGACATTCTTCTCACATATCAAATTTGAACCGTTCATTCTTCCTCATTTGTGAGATTATAATGGTCAAAGTTGGCTGAGTTTTTCTCCTGCAGAAACCTCCAAAACCAGTTTTGGGTTTTAACCCCTAAAGGCCCATGATGTTTTGGGAGCTTGAAATCCCAACACTGACCACTATGTACTAATGCGGGTACGTCCAATATTTTTGGAAATTTTTGATAACTTCAACCGTAGGATCTTGAAGTAAACTACCATAGGTAGTAGTGTGAAAATTTTCAACCGTTGGATCATCACTGGATGTGAGATCATAACATTTGAAGTTGACTGTAAATTTTTTTGGCCTTGACCGTAAAAGCCGAATCGGCGGCCGTGGGCCTTTAGGGGTTAAAGAAAGTTAGGGGTTAAAATTATAAACTCAAAGAATTAAACGTAGAGCATGCCCAACCCCGGCTCGCGATGCTCGGCCAAAGAAAGCCTCTATGGCGTGCCAAGGGGGCCTAGCGAGCGAGCCGGCAGAGCCACGAGGGGGCCGGCTAGCACGGACACAGAAGCCATCAAAGGGTCGCCGCAAGCTGCGTGCTGCCACGCGGCACTCTAGTATTGCTTAATGGGAAAGTCAAATGTGAGAGAAGGGTCTGTAAAACTTGGAAGTATGACGAGCTATAATCCAAGGAACGTCAACCCTCTTAGCCGGATTACAGATTTGGGCCGGGATTCTCCCTACAACCCTCTTAGCCGGATTACAAGTTTGCACCGGGATTCTCCCTACGGCAAAAGCGACTCCAGCCTCCTGCCTGAGGGCAATGCTCTTAGGTGCGTACTGTAATGTACGTCGGGAGCGAGGCTGCCCAACACCTTTTCAGTTGCAGGACGATGGTGCTGTCATCGTCGAGGGGGGGGTGAGGGGAAGGTGAAACTTTGTGCAACAACAGCTGAGCCAGTGAGGAGAGATATGAGACCTAATGGAATGTGCACATCCAACAGTGGGGGCGCCGCAAGAGCGTGCGAAGCGATGGGAAAACGAAGTCGGCGATTGCGCACCAAGTGAAGGAACTGACTTACTGTAGCTTCCCAACTCATGTATACAGTGGCGTCCACCCTCACCAGTTGCAGTAAATCCCTGAAACCGCTCCTCATGCATGCCAAACTACAAATATGTTATATTATACGATGGTGTTTCTGACACAACCCCCTTCCCCTCCGCGCCTCTGCCTCGTGGACCCACTTGGCCTGCAAGATCAACGGGCCCCGCCCCCGCCCCTCCCTCACCCCGACTGACTCAACCAGCCCAGCCAAGCTTTGCTTTCCATAAGAATCAAAAATACAGACAGCTATTTTTCATCGAATGGTATCTGACATCTCAGCCGTCTAGCTCGCTCGCTCGCCCCCTCCCTCCCTTTCTCCCTTCCTTCGCTACCTCTACCTCATCTCCTAGCTTATACCTCCCTATCGATCCACTTCCTCTCCATCTGACTCTACATCGGAGCTGTCGGAGCAAGTCTGCTCGCAACTATCCCTCCTCGGCATCTCTCTGCCTCCCCCCTGTTTCGCATTGTTCCTTTGATAACGCGTGTTTTTACATTGCCCCACACCCCCCCCCCAGCATCCCGACTACGTAGTCGTTGCCAAGTGGTTAAGGGTTAAGTAGTCCAAGGGAAGACGTTCTTAGTGTCGGAGAAGATCGTTTGCAACTGAATCGCGGGGTGGTGGTTGACTCGTCATCTGTTGCATCCAAGCCACGAAACTCATCTTCTTACCATGTTGCAAGCTCTCTCGTCGTACGTTGCCTGCACCAGCCTGAAGGTGAGCCTTCGATGCTTTTCAATTGGCAATATATCTATATTTAACTGCACACAAGAGGCTGTCTGTAGTGTTTTTGTTCTGATGAAACAGAACAGTAGTTATGATGGATACGGCTTTAGGTAGTCGAACGTGTTCGGATTTGCTCTGGCAATGGTTGAGCATTCTTCATGGAGCTCTCGTTTCCTCCCAGTTTTGTGACCGTCCACTGTTCCTGCAATTCTGTGATTTGGGCGGCTAGTTGTGGCGCACTGAGAAGTGATGCACTTGATTTCGTTACGACGGACTCTTGACGTGCCGTGTTCCCGATCAGTAGTTTGCAACTTGATTTGGTAAATAGACGAGTGGTAGTGAGAAAAATAAGTTCTCCATGTCAGAGCGGCTTGACCCATTGCGATGGCCTCAAGTAAGAAGCTGCAACTCTTCTGGGGCTTGTTACGCTGCATCACGAGATTTCAGTTTCTATTGCTGACGGTGGTGTTTTGCTTGTGCAGTGACGGACATCGAGAGCATGTACGTTCGAGAGGACAGCACTGAAGTAGCATGAGTTGCCATCACATGATTCCAGTACCTCGAGCTGACTGTTGCTGAGCTACTACTGGTCTGTTCGAAGAGACCGAGTTTGAGTTCCGGTATTTATTGAAAGACAGTCTGTGATTGATTCAGCTGGTGTGTGAAAATGCCGGAGTATGACTATGCCAGGTCCCTCGACTCTCAAATCGAGCATAACAGTAACCAGATTTGGAGCAGTCGATGCCAACACGGCAGCTACTTAGGGAAGTCGGAGCAGTTCGCCGCCTGCGTCGCGTGCTACGGGATCTACCCGGATGTGAAACCGAGTGTGTGCTTTCAGAAGCCCTTGGCAGAAACTGAGTGGAAACCGACCATCCCCGTTCCCATCCCGGCTGCATCCGACAAGAATTCGCCTAAGGTCGGCATCTCCTCGCCTGTGAAGAGACTCACCCGAGCCCGTTCCTCTGTCGACGACGATGGGGACCATGCAAGGTATGCACTTGACACAAATCACGTAACTCCACATGAATGTTCATGACTTTAGATCCTCAACCCCAATGTCATTAGGAGAGGGTAGAATTATGTTAGGATAGGCTCCGAATAGGCAAGTTGATGAATAAGAAGGATTCAGGTCGGGGAACGCGGTTAGTCCAATACGTAATTCGATGTGAGAACTGTAGTAGGTAAGGTGACAAGGAGAAGAATCTACCCTCGGTGACTAGGTTTAATTCGATGATTCTGAGATCGTCGAGTGAAGGATGGCTTTGTATGCAAATGAGAATTGTGAGCTGATTTGGAGTGGTGTTATGGGATCAGGGCGACGGTGACGGAGGCACCTCAAGCACTGTACTTGCAACCGCATGGGCAGAGAGGGCGACCACCGAACGGATCCCGAGTGGGACCAGTGGGGTTCAAGGGTGTGCGGCAGCGCAAAGGCGTGCGGGGCTTCTTAGTGGAGATTCGTCCCCCCAAATGGAAGAAAACCATTTGGTTGGGAACTTACAACTCGGACCGTGAAGCGGCGGGCGCGTACGACGCCGGGATCTTTTACACCAACAAGAAGACCAAGTACAACTTCCCTTCTCTGGAGCGGACGTTCCCACCCCTGCCCCAGGAGCTCCGTCTCGACAACCCTGACGACAACGAGGAGATCAAGGTGTTCGTCCAGAGGGAAGCCCGCGACGCTGCCCGCAAGATCAAGGACCTGCCTCTCGTAGCAACCCCATCTCCAGCCCAGCCCGCGCCCACCCGCTCGCAGACGTCCAACAATACCACGGACAATCCGGCGACTAGTACGATTACCGACCCCTGTAACATTCTCGGTAGCAGCGCGACGTCCTCCTGCGACGACTCTGCTTCGGAACACGAGTTCAACATGTGCGACGAGTATAACTTTGACTATCTTCAGCAAAGCGTAGAGTGGCCCTACGAATTATTACATTACAACGACGATTATGAGCTGTCGATGTCGATGCAGGGGTCGATATAAGAGCCTTCTTCCAGCGAAGGCGACAGAATGAGAGAGAGAGAGAACCAGAACTTGTGTGCTTCACGACTTCAGGCACAGTCCCACATCCAAGCTCACAGGATGGTGACAGTGGGCTAAACTTCAATCGTATGGTTTTGAGACCGGCATCCAATCACGGCAAAAGAGATCTTGATTCACAGCAGCCTTGGAGCACAAGCAGGGGCGTCGTAAGGGGGTTTCGAGGCTGGCGTGAATCAAGAGCACGATATACTTCTGTGTGAAAGTATAGGGGTGCGTGTGATCTCTCTTTGGTTAGATCTTAATCTTAGACGTGTTGTACATATACATAGACGAGTCGATCGACGCACATTTTATCTCGAGCGTAGCGTTTTTGCAAGGAAGATGGCCGGCTCTCCGCCGTGTTGTTCTCCTTCTCTTTTTGGCCCTGCGTATCTTATACAGAGTGAGGATGCCGAGGTGCATTTCTTGCACAGTCTTTGATCCAGTATTGGACTCTTGTCGTAACGAGTGGATTATAAAAATGTTCTTGCTTTCTTCACTTGTCAACTGTTTGCTTGTCAATGCAGCATCCCAGACTTTGTTGTGGATAGTGGTCACTTGATTACATTATGGTTGTTCGTACAAGCATCTTTAGCTTATACACTTTTCCTTTCGACATGATGCGTAGTAGTGGCTTTGTTCACCTGAATCGAGCATTCATATGCATGTACCTTCAGTAGACATGCACGTCGTCAAGTAGAGGAGATGTTTCACAGACATGAACGCACATTTTGCAAGTGGCGGTACTTGCAAGAAGATGCTATTCGAACACAATATAACTACGAACATAAACTGCCAAGGCACATGTCTACCAAAAACCCAAACTCTCGAAATCCATTCAACCAAAAATTACTTATTTACTATCTCTCAAAATTTTCCACAGATTTTCAGGCTTGAGGGATTTTTCTCATTGTTTCACAAGAAGAATGAGCTTCTCTTTTTGTCCAAAAACTAAAGATTTTTAACTTCATCAACGTCCACCATTTTCATAGGACACCTTCAGTAGAAAAATCAATCTTTAACACTCGAAGCTGAAGACGGTATCGTGGAGAAAATTGTCGCTAATCTTGAGGTTGCAGTGGAAACACGTTGATGATCACAAGATTCACTGTACATGCAAATTGAGTCTGTAATTGGAAGTTTATATTCGCTGCTGGCACTGAAGGAAATGCAGTTGGTTTGGCAGCGGACGAAACATGGAGGTTGGGAGAGAGACACCGATAGATTTGTTCACGGACATGAAAGTTCGGAAATCAGTGGAGTCGACAAAGTTTCTATTTCGAGGGAGTTCTCTTACAGACACCGATGTCGGTACTTGCCGACATTTTCAGTCGTGGATGCAGATGATTTGACATACACAACTCGGGTGATCCACCGTCTCCCTCTCAATTGCAGGCCGGATTACAGCGTCCCTGTCTGCCGGGGCGGCACCGTGGCTTTGGGCCGTCATTAGAAAGGAGCTTCCGGGTACCTGCTTGCCTAATGTACCCTCCAGACACATGACTATCAATGTCATGAGACTCATGACTATCTCGAGTTAATTCCATCATAGATCACATCCAAGATTTACTTGATTCCTTAGATCTTATTGATGAATTCTTCATCTTGAGATTTTGAGCAGTCTCATCAGTGCTCTCTATCATTGAATGACGCTACTCTGTGGCTCCAGGTTGAATAACTGACGCTCTTCGTTCTGGAAGGGGTGGAAAAATAATAATAGTAATCCCCCTGTCATTCTTCCAAGCTAGCAAGCAATCTTCGAAAATCACCAGAATCCGAGAGAACTACTTCATCCTTGCGGAATACTGGTTGGCAACTTTAGCTGTCGAGCAGATTCTGATCGGCCAGAACAAGAGTGTCATCATCAGGCGCTCAGTCCAACCTTCTTCGTAGTATTCATCCATTTCAGATCGTTGTGATCCCCTGGATTGAAGGAAAAAAACTCGAATGAGAATATGTGGCAATTACCCGTTAATAATGAAACATGATTAATTATGCCAGTGATTCATTCCAGAACTAATCCATGTCCTTTGCTTCCGGTGGAAACAATCAACAGTCGGCAATACGGACGCGCTGGTTGTCTGTAGACTTGAACGTACGGGTACTGAATGAGCCTCAATGATGCTCTCTCTCGATCGTCCGCAGGCACAAGCTCGCCGCAGATGGCACATGCAGCACAACAAGCATGTGAAAGTACGGCAAACTCATGCGTACTGACGGGTTGTTGAGCGCGGCCTGGATTGTTGGAGGCTTATGGGAAGCAAATTGTTTCCCTCGCACCGTCACGACCATGTCAATTCATGCACAATTCCCATATGCTTCCCCCCGCATTCCGACACCGAATCTGCACCTCAAGATTTGATCTCATGCAGTACCACCTCTCGATTCCACAGATCATGATTATCCTCATCAAGCACCCAAGTTACTGGGAGCTCAGCCACTTAAACTCAATCCAGTTGATTGGCACTTGTGCAGCAAAATGGTATGATCACCCAAGGAATGATAAAGATGGGGAATTTTGAAATCGAAAGTGATTGAGGGAAGGGGAACCGTTCCAAATTTGTAGTGTACCGGAATAAAGAGTAGTTGAATTTTGAGTTCTTTAGTGTAAGGGCACTTCAAAAACTTTAGGAGAAACTTACTTATTTGGAGTAATTCAATTGTCTTCATTAAAAAAATAAAAAATTAAAGAAGTCATTTATCCCATACTAATTGCCGGTGGGAAAAAAAAATCAAGGTACAAAAACCCCCTTCCCCTTCGATTCTACAAAACAACAACACAAGAATACTATTGATCTTTTAGATGAGCGGTGGAGGGCTTGTCAGGCCATAATGCAAAATAGGTGTCGATATGGGAAATAACCTTCCTTCCCTTGGCCAATGGGCAGGTGCCACCTCTATGGTTTTTGCCTAAATTACGGTTAGTACAACGACTTGCACCTTCATGATTGATGGGATAAAGGTTACTTAAAGTTTCATCAATTCCATGAAGTTTCACGAGCTTACCTGAAGATTCAAATGTTATTTGAGGTTTCATGAAATTTCATGAGGTTACTTGATATTTCATAAGATTTGATGGGGTTACATGGGCATTAATTGAGGTTTCATGTCTTTCATGAGGTTGCTTGAAGTTTTATGAAAGATCGCATTAAGTAACCTCATCTAGTGAAACTTGCTATATTTTGTTGCATTTTGGAGTGGTTGAAGTCTAAGCTTGAGAATGAGTTTGAGATGAGTGATTTAGATCCTTTGGAGTTTTGCCTTAGTGTTGCCTTTGAGAGGAATCGCTCGCAGCGCACGCAACATCACTAGGAGCCAAGGCAAGTACATTGAGGAGGTGTTCACACGGTTTAAGATGGAGTGCAAGCCCACTCTAACTCCACTTGATGTAAAGAGGTCGTACTTGAAGCTTTTGGGTGAGAAATTTAAGGTCTGGAGGTGGAAGAGGAGATGAAGGCCATTCCATAGAATGCATTAGTGGGGTTGTTGATGTATGCAATGGCAATCACAAGGGCTGATATTGCATATCCAGTGAGCGTAGTGAGCCAATTCATGGCAAAGGCTAGTCCGCAACATTAGATGGCGGTTAAACACATCTTAAAGTACTTGAAAGGCACCATTGACTACAAATTGTGCCTTGGTGGTAAGAAGATTGAGTTGAAAGAACATTCTCATGTCGATTAGGCGGGTGTTGTAAATGAGCATCGTTTCTCGCCGGTCAGGTTTTTAACTGAACCAATTATATACAATAAACATTTGCATGTTTTACTATATCGTTGTTTACAAAACTTCTTCTAAACAATAATTTGCATGAACGTGAAAAAATCAAATTCGGACTCTAAAATTTTGCATGAGCATACCGAACTTGATTACCTACTTGGAAACAAATATAAGCAAAAGGTTTGGAGTAACAATCATCAAGTCTCCCATGGCACCATTTAGACTATAAGCAAAGCCCAAAAAATCTTTTTAGTCGATATTGAATGTTATCATCTTACAGTTAGTAAAGATTCAATGGTTGATAGTTTACTTGGTATTAGTGCAAATAGTAAGGTTCAAGATCTTACGGTTGAAGATACAAAAAATGTAATTAACCCCTAAATTTCCTTAAAAACCGAAACGGTCTTTTGGTGTTTTGGGTAGCCTTAGTTTCTTAGTAAAAATGAATATTTTTGAGATATTTTTTGGAATTGTGTGAGTTACATTGCAAACAGGTGCGGCAAAAATTGCAAAGTCAAATTCCAATTTTTGAGTCTTCTAGGACGATCCTTGGGCTGCGAGCCGAGATGGGGCAGCTCAAATAAGTAACTTTTTTGAATTTTTTTTTTTTGAAACATGTTCATTACTGAATCACTAATCAAATTTCAAAGTGACTCAAGTCAAAAAGTTTACCAATTTTACAATGGCAGCCTCCAAAAATTTCAAAACCAATCTTCGCAATGCCCAAAAAAACTTGGGAGACAAACTTTGAATGTTATAATCTCTCAAATGGTAAACATCCAACGGTCAATTTTTTGAACAGTAATCAAGCATATTCTTAGGTACAAGATCTTACGATTGGAAGTCCTAAAAAAGGAGAAGAAATTGGTCCACACCCCTACGAGTGCTTAGAGGTGGAGAATCGCAGTTTTGAGTTTTCAAGCTTCCAAAAAACACCAAGGAAATTTAGGGGTTAAAGTGAATGATGCCTCAACTTGTCCAAGGTGGTCAAAAATCACAGTTTTTGGTTTTGGAGGTCCACAAAATGCACGTGTAGGCCTTTAAGGATTAACAACTCTACTCTTGTGTAGTGGCGTATACTTACACTGAGCACTAAGTTACTATTGACATCATTTGATCATAACTCACTCCTAGAAAAATTTTCTTGGTACACCACACAAGTACACATGGAAGTGGTATTTTGCACCCAAAGTGGGTGCAAAACACCACTTTGGGTGTACTTGTTGGTACACTCACAAGTGTACCATGAACAAGAGTTGTTAATTAGTGTTACGTGGAGATTAGTATCACAGATAACTTGTGGTAGAGAACACCCTTTTCTCAACTCTCTTAACCCCTAAAGGCCCACGGCCGCCGATTCGGCTTTTACGGTCAAGGCCAAAAAAAATTTACAGTCAACTTCAAATGTTATGATCTCACATCCAGTGATGATCCAACGGTTGAAAATTTTCACACTACTACCTATGGTAGTCTACTTCAAGATCCTACGATTGAAGTTATCAAAAATTTCCAAAAATATTGGACGTACCCGCATTAGTACATAGTGGTCAGTGTTGGGATTTCAAGCTCCCAAAACATCATGGGCCTTTAGGGGTTAAGATATGTGTTCACTTTGGGCCGCTACTGCAATCAATGTCCCTCGTCTTTTTTTCAAGCCACGAGTTGCACCACTTCCAATAATTTCTCCCACTTGCAAGAAAGTTTGCATGCTCTCACATTTGATGTTATGGTTTGACAGTAAGAGCCTATCCCCATGCTTGAACCGACCCGTAGTTATTTGAAGGTGAGGGTGGCTTGCATGTAATTTGGAAACACTCGACCCGTATTAATAAAAGCGGTTCATTTTTTTAGATGACGGGTCTACCAAGAAGGCTTGGCAAGTCCTCTTAATAATACAGGTGACCCTCATTACTTATCTTGGATTATTCTTCCCTCAATTTAGGATGCTTTTTGGAATTCCTTTGTTTGAGGAGCTTGCATTAGTTGTTTTCTGTCATTTATCTAAATCGAATGGAGGATTATCACGGCACGGTCCTCACATGAGGACAACCCATCATTTCTCCTCCCTAATTCTAAAAGAAGGTTTGCTACAGGACGAACCTTGAAATATGACGGGTCGGTTCAAGCATGGAGACTCGCCCTAAGTGTTATAATAGTGTATGGACCTCTGACATTTAGTGTTACAATTTGCATTTAACGTTTGTAACACTAATTCACAACTATTGTGTAGTGACTGAGAATGAAAATGCCTGTACACCATATTGTTCTCTCCACTACGGAATAGAGTACTCTACACCTGCTGGTTTAGTGTGGGCCTGACTGACTGCCACAATAAAGTGGTCCAAAATCATCTTCTTCTGCTACTTCTGCATCGAAAAGGCCAAAACTATCAACAGCATCAAGTTGTTCTCTTATTCATTCAAGGGTCACTGTGATCAGCAGCAACAGTAGTCCCCAAATCAATTATTTCCACTGCCAGCTATTCAGAATAGAAAGCCTGCACGTGTTGTTTATAATGGAATATCCTTCTTCGGATACCTCACAATTCTATATTAAAAAAAATATCAGTGTCTCCATTTCCTCATAACTAAAAAATTGTGAAAATACATTTCAGAAATATGGGGCATGTGATTTTATCTAGCTTTATGTTAGGAGGTGAAAGAATATAACATTCATTATTCAATTGTTACCAATTGAACTATACACATCAAAATCTAAAAAGTGTCCATGAAGAGTTGCCTCATGGTTATATTTTGAATTTTGGATATTTGATGAGGGCGAGTGCAAGATGGCACAAAAATGTGTTTTGTTTTTCAAAAGGCACGGGCATTCTAAAGTTGATAGCTCCAAGTCATTCAAGAAGTCTAGGACGTCGTTTGTGATTTTTGAGTAGATTTACTTAACGTAATGTGCTCAATAACCTTTAATTTTCAGATTTTCAAGCTCATTGGGGGCAATGAAGGAAATCAAACTCGTACGAAGTGTGTAGAATTTAAACCAATTGGATTTGGGATTTTTCAAGTTAGTAATGAATTTCAGAAGTAGAAGTTTTGCCGAGGTACCATGAACGGTCTAATCTAAAGTGTACACATTGACTACATTGAAAATTGGATGCGAAAGCTAGAATACACATCCTCCTACTCTATAGTTTTTTGACGCGTGACAGATTTTGAGTTGCCTACCTTAATGACATGTAAATCATGTCAGTTTTATGATATCCCTGCACGAAGAACACTTCATGTGAACTTACAAGAAACCTTAAACCCATAAATACCCACTTGTTTCAAAAGTACACTGAAAAGCATGCCCAAGGGGTTAGGTTGGGGCATTGAAGCGCTAATGTATGGCAGGGGGCTAAGTACTGAACCGAAACAGAAACCTCTCCCCTTACCCTTCCTAGTGATAAGCTTACAATGTATGTGCCTCACATGTACTTGTGCAATGCCGTCATAGTGGGCGTCACCCACAACAGCTTTTGGCATAGGTCACATGCCCTAAAAGGGAGACCAGACCCCAATGCCCCCAAACAAACAAAACTCTAACGTAGCCAGTCAAAAAGCAACATGCACTTCTGGCTTGGTCTCCAGCCTTTCACAGCCCTTGCATTACAAATATAGCAACCTATATGATGGCTCCATCCATCCATTTTCTTATTAAAAATTAAAAATATTTATGGACCAATCCATGTACATCTATTCATACAAAAGACTTGTCCAACTTTGCAGTCTTCTTCAATTTGGTTCAGTCAACTTTACAATAGACTCTTTCAAAAGGGAATTGTATCTTATTCGATAGGCACTTTTCATGTTAACCCTTAAACGTCAAGCCCCTCTGAAAATACACTGGAAACCAAGCCCGAGGGGCATGCTTGGACGTTTAACCCCTAAAAATCCAGGGGTTTCCTCGACCTCCAGAACCAAAAACTGCCATTTTTCACCTTCGTTGGGAGATGGGGAAATGGAGAAACTTTTTTTTCTGGTTTTAGACTTTGAACCGTAAGATCTTGTACCTAACTTGTATACAAAGGACTGGTCAAAATTTCAACCGTTGGATGTTTTTCATTTGTGAGATCATAACAATCAAAGTTTGACCAACACTTTTTTTTTGCCACTGCGTGAGAGGCATTGTCTAAATGGTGCCAAGGGCAACTTGATGATTGTTATTCCAAATATTTTTCCCTCATTTTTTTTCATGTAGGTATTCAAGTTGGTTATGCTCATGCAAAATTTTAGAGACCAATTCCACTTTTTGACCTTAATGTAAAATATTTTATGAAAGAAGGTCTAAAAACAACCATATAGTAAAACAAGCACCACGTATGATATATTTAGTTTGAGAAAAATCTCGACGGTGAGAAGGTGCATTTATGATAATGTGAATTTCGAAAAAAAAAATCTTGGAAAAAATCCAAAATCTTGAATTTTGGAAATTTTTGAAAGAAAAAATTGTAAAATTACTAGAAATTGTGAAGATTGTTTTTGAAAGTTCTGGAGGCTGCCCTTGTAAAATTGGTAAACTTTTTGACTTCGGACACATTGGAATTTGAATAGTAATTTGGTAATGAACATATTTCTAAAAAAAAAAAATTAAAAAAAATTATTTTAAACTGCCCGATTTGGACTTGAAACCTAAAATTTCTAGATGAAGGTTATAAAATTAAAATTTGACTTTGAAAATTTTACCACATACACATTACTGCATGTGGAGCACCCAATAAAAATCTTAGGCAAAAATATCAGTTTAAATGCTTAAAATGAGCTGCCCGAAATCTCAGAAAACCGAATCGGCTTTCCTGGATTTTTAGGGGTTAAGGGTTAAGAATCAGCTTTCTCAGTTGGAATGATCCGATGCTCTGAAAGCTTTTACTTGAAGAATGTGAAGGACTTCTTCAAAAGTTTACCTGATCAAATAGACTTGACTACCATGTATTTCAAGATCTGGAATGTTGAGGTCTGTTTTTTAATCCCTTAAAGATCCAAGAAACCCGAATTGGCTTTTTGGGAAGAAAAAATCGGCCAACTTTGACCATTATAATCTCAAATTCAGAGAAAATTTAACGATTCAAATTTGAGATTCGAGTAAAGGGTCAAGTTAACTTCAAGATCCTACGGTTGGATCTTCTGATCAACGCTTAGATAGAGTTTCTTTGGACCTGAAGTAGAAGAAGGTTCTTTTTGATGATTTAGACAAATTTGTATCAAGGATCTACGAGAAGGGACCATGTACTTTATATGTAGAATATTCCATCGATACAGAATCAAATAAACTTCGAATAACATCTACCAAATATAACACGTGTCCTTTGATTTATTCAAACACTAGAAAGCTATTTATCATGAGCACAGAAACACTCATCTCAATTAGACTGGTATGAACAATTAGTCTTTATCCAGGATTCTGCACATTGATTACAATCTTGAGCAAAGATCAGTTTTGTAAAGCACTCAACAGTTAATCCAATTGTAGTAAATAGGACAAACATGATGATCATTAATTCTTTACTAGAAATGGGTTATGCTGAAATCATGACTTGTTGGAGTATTTGAATTTTTCATGCAAATCATTTGTTGGGGGGTACCCTCCCAACAATGCACACCTAGAAAATGTGCAATAAGTGTGCGTGTCACCCAAGCAAACATGTGACGTCAGCAGAGATGCCAACTAGGATGTTGTACTCAGTGATGGGACAGCATATGGGGCTCACCCACCTTTCACTTCAAGATGACATGGAAGGTATGGGAGGTACACTTTAAAAAAGGTTCTTAAAAGTAATTCTATAAATCCTTCTATGCCACCATGGATTTTTGGGAATTTCATCGTGTTAGATAAAGTATCAAACTTCATTTTCTACTTCTAAGAGTTTCGTGGAGAATCAAATTTCTCAAAAAGAGGAACTATACATTTTTCCCTTGTGTGACACGTCTCTAAATATATTTATATGCTCAATTTATTGAGAACCGACGTTGAAAATTTACAAATTTTACAAGGGCTGATTTCAAAGAGTGTACTTGAGTATGTAAGGAGGTTGTGGGTTCCATTCGTTGTGTCAGTTGATCATTAGTATAATCCACCCAACTATGGTCGGGTCTTGGACCTCGTTTTACAAGTAATTGAAAGCCCTTTGGAAGCTACCATGTTGGGTATTTGTAAGGCACTAGTGGGACCCGTGCCGTTGAGCACGTTCAACTTGGATTGCCTAAAGCTATAAAACATTCATAAACTTCAAATAAGTTTATACAGAAAATATTAAAAAATACATATCGAATTTATATATTTAGATTAATAAAATATACATCAATGGTCTCAAACATGGTCTCTATTGGATCATTCCTCAAAATGGGTATTGACCGTTGGAATCCCTTTACTCTTTGTAAAAGGGTATTATAACATTCGTTTGCGGGTTCACTCTTGAGCAACCATAGGCCATGAGTGTATATCTTATAATCTGTGGACGAAATCTCACCGTCTTCATCAAAAGGCCCTATAATCCAAGATGCTATCCTTGATGTAACATACACATCGTAGCTAAACTAAATTTAGCTACTTTTGATCCATAAACACTCATTAAAGATGGATCCACCCAAGGCCGTCTTATTCTATCTCGCCTCCAATTCTTTTTTTTTGATGGATATGCATAGTTGGATAGCAGAGGAAACTCTATCTTACATGCAAATCCCCAATCACAAACACCTATGTACATATTATCTTCTTCTCTCACAGTAAAGATGTTGTCGGAGACAAATCACAATGTATGCTACCATTTATATACGTAAATAGCATACCAAATAAAAAGTGCCAAGACAATCGGATTCGTAGTCGTTGAAACAACTTCACATTGTCGCATCCACTCCCCGGGCCGCATACGTGATTTTCCATTGCGCTTCAAGACCATACTTCTCAAAGTTCCAAAGATTCCACCATCGCATATATCCATGCGGTTTAGAAGGATGTATGGCAAATAATTTCATAAATAGAGGATGGACCAAAGGACAACTTGTGGCTTCTATGTTCATTGATTGAAAACTATTTCTATGAACAAGACTAATGAAGGCTTTACAAGCGTACTCCTCTTCTCTTGGAATGAAATCGACTCCTATTATGTGACACTTAAAAATCACACCGTAGCTACGTCTAGCAACCTCCCTATTACCATTCAAATCAATAACCTCTCGCATCGAGTGGGAGGAAATGCAACAAAGATCCATCTAACGGATCTTTGTTTATCCCATGTACTAACCTACGAGGTTCAATTACTAATTCTCATCAACTCGGCATCAAGCCATGAAATTTTTGTCATTAAAGAGTCAAAATTGGGATAAAAAGGATCTAAAACTTGAAGCATCCAATTTTTTAAATTAGTGGTACCACTATTGACCTCCTCGCAAATAAGACTATCAAACCTCTCAAAAGACATCCGCTACCTATTTCTTTCTAACACATTTATATCTTTTTACTATCTAAATACCTAAAAAAACTAAAGACTACTTCTAGTCTTTTTATTTTATATTCCAATTTTAGAGCTAACGCATAGATCTTCCTATCTTTTAACCGTAGGTCTAAAACAATCTTATCTCTTTGAGAGAAGTTCCTTTCTCAAAAGACCAACAGTCTACTCCTACTCTTTTTACTTTCAGTTCCTACTTTAATTCTAAGTCATAGATTTAGCTACAATCTACTTCTAGTTTTTTTACTTTCTATTCCAATATTGGTTGTGTGGATACAGGAGGCAAGTCTCCACGACGGATTCCAGCGCGGAACCGTCGTGTGAGACAAAGCCTCCTGTATTGTAATATAGATTGGTGGCTAGGTAGGAATTAACATAGTGTTTACCTTGAGAGAGGTTCGTATTCCCACCGTGGATACGATGACCTCTAAGCATACATCGAAGAATAAGCTGAATGAACATTCTATTCACGCTTGATAGGTTTGAAGTTATTGTTTCTTGATATGAGGATGATAATTAATGAAATTACGCAATAATTGTAGGAGAAGTGTCAATTTATATAGATTACATATATAGAAACTATTAGCATATTTTGATACAAAAAATGAGTCTTGGCTAAGTTGATGGAGACTATGAACACATGACTATCAAACACACAAATCAAGAACAAAAAGATAATCATCTTGGATGTAGTTATTGTATTTAGGGTACATATTTTTTACCATAGTTCAGGATACAATTGCACACGTGGCACCTTCCCATTAGTTTCAGGGTTAGAGGGTTATAATTTTTCATAATCATGGCCCTCCTTGAGGTTGTATTTTGACAAGACCTCCACTATTGATCACCACAACCAACAGTGCATTTGATTAGTATTTTGAGTAAGAGGGGAGGGGGGAATCAACCCCCAAACGTCTCCAATGTTGTTTTTCTACATTTTGGATAAAGGGTAGAAACTTTGCGGAGCCGTAGCTTCTTCATCCAAACTCCAATTTAAATTAAATTTTGGTTGAGTCTTAAATCAAGTCTAGTTTGTGTAGTAAAATTTGCAGATCCATACAATGAAGTATGAATTAATGGCATGCATTTTAGTGAAGGCAGTTTTGGTTTAGGGATCTTGAACACAGGGCATGTTTTACCATTGCAAGCCAACTATGTGAAATTAATGGTTTTATATTTTACACACATATTTTACATAATAATGATCTTAAGATGAATCCCAACAACTTTCTAGTTGGAAAATTTATGATCCAAATAACTTTGGTATTGGATTTGCAATGATGTTTTTGCAATGAAGAAGTGATAAAATGGATGAAGTATGAGGAGGTGAATTTCCTTCATCCACCATTAAATTCAAACCTGATCTCTTGGAATGAATTGCAATTAGAGTCTAGTTTTAGTGGTAGTAGCCTTGATGAGATCGAAGGTGTTTTGAGAATAAGGCATAGGTTTGAGTGGTAAGGGTCTAAGTTTGGACTACTTTTTCTTTGTAGTTCTTTTGGCGGTTTTTTCGATTGCAAGGCTACTCTATGCGCCATTGAATTCTTTTTATGCATTTTTGTGGTACAAGGGTATCTTTGAAATAAAGGTGAACAATTTTATAGTTGATTCTTTCTTTATTGCAATTAATTTGTTGTTAGAATTCCCACCCCAAAGTGAAAATGATGAAATTTATCAGTTTGTTATTGTTATTATCTCTCAATCCATGAGGTCTCCTAACTCAAATTTTGGTCCACATGATCTGCAACAATTCTATTACAAGTTTGTATGGTTAAGATCTTAATAGCTTACCCTCATTTCACCTATGGCACTTTTTATGAAAATGTGTATTTTGGCCAAAAATAGGTCAAGACATTTAGGGGTTAAACCCTAACTTTTCTCCAATGGCAATTACTATGAGATAAATTTATTCTTTTTCAACAATTTTTATAAAAACGGAGAAAATTGAGTCATTCCCAGAAGTTTACAATTTTTTGAGATTTGTTTCGGAGAAAGAATGAGTTTTTTCTAGATTTTGGATGAATTTAGTTTTTTTGTTGACGCGGTAAATAAGTTTTCTTCAGATTTTTGAATTGCAACACCAATGTACCAAGCTTGAGTGTAGGTTGCCATTTAGAATATACTTAGATAGATAGAAACTCCGGTCCCTTTCTAAGGGGCCGGCGTGAATGAAGTGTCCGTTCGTACTGCTAATATCCCGATGGCCACCGGACAAGGGGAAATTAGAACAATTTTGAGTATACTCAACCAACATACTCATACCATCTTTGCACTAGTGCGTTCATGTTGTGCAATTGACATGTAGACTGTTATGGACAGCTTACAAAGTGAGACAAGCCATGCATGGGGCCGAAGTGACTGGTCCATTTTCCTTTAAGGCCGCCAAATCACTAGAAATTACAATAGTTACCTAATTATAGAATTTCTAAAATTCTAATAAATTTTTAAAATATTTTTACGGTAAATTACTTAGGTATACAAAAGTTGACAGTATATCGGTGGCAACGCCGTGGGCCATACTAGTTTATTATCTAAGGCAAATAGTTTGTTTTGTTTTTCTTTTATTTGCGAGTGACACTATGATCTTGGGAACTGCTAGTCCGGTTGGGGCGCATGAGGTGTAGTTGGAAGTGGATTATTTTTTTGTAGAAACGTTGTAAAACAATTGGATTGTGAAAGAGTTGACGGATACTGAGATATTGAATTTTGAAGTATTTATAGCCCCCAAATCACCAAACAATACAAAACTGACCTAATTGTATATTAATAATAATATTAGTTTTTTATTTTTTCATAATAACTTACTTGAGTATACAAAATTTGAGAGTATATCCGTGGCAACTCCGTGGGCCATACCAATTATTATGGAGAGATAAGCCTCTATCTTCAATTTGTCCATCACACCCATGCACATGATGTGACAAAAGCAAACACAACACCAAAGTTCTCATACTTTTGCTCTTTTACCTCTTTGTCCTGTGGCCGTCGAGGTAAAGACATTATTGAACAGACACTGTATTCACGCCAATCTTGAAAATTGAAGATTGGAGTTCTTATCTATCTCTCTTTTCATACTTCATTTGCACTTGTCCATACTCCTCCGTACTCAAATGTACGAATACTCTGGCCTTTGTAGCAGTGCGTGGGAGTGGGTTCTCCTCCAAAACAACAAGAGAAAGCAATGCTAAATATCTGCAGTACCTGCAAATATCTCGCAAGCCAGCAATCGCGCAAAGACAAAGAAGCATACACGGATCGTACTTCGAGCACCTTCGAGCACCTTCGAGCTTCAAGACCCAACTTCAATCGGAGGTGCAGAAGCGCGCTATGACAAAGAAGCATCCAGGCGAATCGTGCTTCGAGAACGTTCTGTCATTCATTAGTGAGCACGATCGGAGGTGCAGAAGTGATTACACAATCCAGACAAAAGGGCAAGGAGATCACGGCATGCAGTTGACGCACTTGGTCCGGTTAAGAAGATCATGACAGCATTCCTCCGGGGATCTCCATGTCATGTATGAATCGGCTTCATCCTCCCGTATGTTTGTGTTTTAGATCGTGAGCACCATCTAACAAAAAAAATTGCGAAATATCAGCGGTTGTAGCACCTCCAAGCACGTGAGGTTGTTTGCTTGACAAGAAACTCTTACAAGCATGGATGAGGTGGCAACTCTTTTTGCATGTTTGCTTTCAAGGTTTCCTGCACAACTTATACTCATCACAATAGTACGCATTGACTATATGGTCTTGAGAACTAAGCGTTGAATGTGTTTTTGTTAGTTTTGTCTTTCTGTTGCACTCTCTTTAGTACTAAACTCAAGGTTTGAGATCGATGATTATCTCAACAATTACACAAAATACCAGAAGTGTGAAGTGAAAACGACTAGATGATCACTTTGAAGACATGGCTTGAAGTTAATATATATATATTGTTACCTTGAAGTTTATACCATATTAAGCTTAGGTTGTTTGATAAGCTCTTGAGAATATAAAGTGAAGTGATAACTTACTTGATTTTATAAACAAATGCGCCAGATATGAAGGCTTTATCTTGGATGCTTACATGCTTATTGTATAAGTATGTAGAAGTAGGTGAGTTTCACTTAACTCTGCTTTCTATGGGAGAACTGCCTCATTGACCTTTGTCTTAAGCAAACAGAATTGGATAGTACCTATGTTTGAGGAGGTTCTTGTTATTATAGTATCCCCTAAACAAATTGAGTGTTTAAATTCAACATTTTGGATGAAAGGCTGAAATTTAAAGAGACCTATCTTTTCTTCATCAATAGTCTACGATTGACAAATTTATTGAGTTGGATCTCAAATCAAGTTAGGTTTCAGACTTTGAGTGGTAAAAACTGAAAACCCATATTTGAGAGTATCAATTCATGACGTGCATTTTAATATACGGGGGCAACTTTTGTTTCAAGGGATTTTGAACATGGGGCATGTTTTGCCATTGCAAACTCATTATGCAAAATTAAAATTTGTTATATATGATTTCTTCTCATAAGCGTGGTTTTAGTATTAATCTTGTAACTTTCTAGATGGAAGATTGCTTGAGTCGAAAGTTTTTGTTTGAAAGATTTGTTTATGGAAATACTTTTGACTCTATTAGATTTAAAGTGTTATTATACTGTAAAATTGAAATATACAATTTTAGTAAATTGCTTCCTAGGTTAGTAAAAGTACGCAATACAAATATTACCCTAAAGTAACAACTTTGGACCCCAAAGGAGCTCTGGTGAATCTTCTAAGGATCCAAAAACTAAACCTGATAAGCTCGAAAGACTAATGTTTAGGTATCATTGTCCTTATTCGCTTTGCAAACCATTTACTCAACTAGTTGACGAAGAATCTCATCTGCCAAAATTTTGGCTTCATCTCTATCTCTCGGTGGTAGGGGAAGCTCAAAGTGCATTATCAGGAGAATACCACACCTCCAATGGCATAGGACGTGGGCCCACATCCTTTGTAGTGTTGAATATGGTTCTTAAGGAGTTTTTTCCTTCATCCACAATTTGATTGAAATTATGTTAGTTTAGTTGGGTTCCAATTTGAATCTAGTTTTTAAGACAAGATTGTTTGCTCCATTCAAGTTGTGAAAAAGATATAACATTCATTTAACTGCTACAAATCTAGTTTTGAAATCTTATTCTTGTGTAAAACCAAAGTAATCTTCACCATTGGAGGGCTATTATTTCAACCAAAAATTGTTCTTCATGATTTTATATGGTACGAGAGTATATTACAGATGAACAATTACTCAATTGCAGCACGTTTGTAATTAGCATATCCACTTAGAATTGAAAGTGATGGAATTTTGTAAAATTTCTTTCATACTATCACATTATGATCTCACTTAATATGAGGCCTCATGACTTAAAACTTGATACACATACCCACAATAAGTCTAGTAAAAGTTTTTTCGATTGATCCAAATATGTCCCTTAACTGTCATTTATGAAACTTTTGAAAAGAATTGTGTTTCTATGTTGAAGATATTCCAAGACCTCCAAAGACTAGAATATAGTATTATGGTATTACATGATCGTTGGTGCAAAATTGCCTAAATCGTAAAAATAAACCCCTTCTACTTTAAGACTAAAAAATCTCAGTACATGCATTATTTAGAACTTCCAATAGTAGGATCTCTAAATTACTGAACTTGACATTCTACTTGCATGTCGAAATTGAACTCTTAATTCTTCTTTCTTTGTGAAGTTATAACGGTCAAAATTTGCTAAATTTTGTTTGTGCATAAACCCTCAAAACCCATTACAAGTTTTAGAGACCTTTTGGGGTTGATGTTGATTGTGGTAGTGAGGGTTTTTGATCTAATTATATAATAACAACTTTTAAGCTTTTTTGCAAGGGAGTCTGAACAATTGATGGTTCAAAAGATTTGCCTAAAATTAGTCTCCATAAGTTGTTGTTTTATTTTTATTAATTTATTATTATCTTAAATTTTAACTTTCAACCACAAAGAAGGGGTCTGTTTACAATAATCAACCCTTGAAGTCAAAATCGATCACATTGTGGCTGATTTTGTCAAAAAAGATATGTTGTTTTTGCAATACAAAAACTTCAATTGAATATATCTCATGATTTGTACAGTGAAACTCGATAAAAGTTGGCGAGTGAACTAACCAACTAGTTTTAAGCAAGATCCTACAATTGGATTTTCTACAATCAATTTAACAAAAAAATTGTTCATGAATTTCAGATATGTCGTCTTGGGGTAGAACTTCTCTTGTAGGGATCAAAGTACAAGGGCAAAACCTTACCAAGTTGGGTAAGTCCGACAAGACTCTAGGTTGAGATTAAGTATTAGTTAATCTACAAAGTTAGGATTACAAATATAAAAAACAAATGCACGAGAGTAGAAATAAACTGATGACTTATGGAGGATCCAATTTCCTATAACAACTTCCAAGAAGCCAAAACACCGTGAGTTTGGTGCCTAAAGAAGTACACTAGTTGCCATCGAAAAGTTTCCACTCTAGTTTGTTTCGTGCTCGAGATATTAACAACAAATTTTGGCACCAACTGTCTTCAAACTCCAAAATTGCTCGCTCTTTTGTTGTTGTCTCATAGGCATACATAGGCATCCTCAAACTTTATCACAAATCAAGATTCATGAAACAATTCAAGAAAATGTGCTTTAAGGGAGGACTTTAATCAAACAATAAACTCATTTGGAGATAGAGAGAATACAATCTTAAGTAGATACTTTTCACTTAACCAACCCTCTTTGAACACCAACAAATGACCTAAATTTCAGACTTTTCCTTATTGCCAAAGTCTACATCTTTTCCCTACTACTCATTATTCACGATGCCTCATACGACAATTCTTACGCCTCATACGACAATTCTTACGCCTCATACGACAATTCTTACGCCTCGTACGACAATTCTTACTAGTTTTCTTTCATCTCCAAATGTAAAAAAAATCGTACATAATATGATATATAGTACGTGAATAGAGAACATGTGGCTGACCCATGTGGCTGCTTCCAACAAAACACGTTCTAAGACCGGTGTACATATAAACTCCCTTTATCTTTAAGAGTGCCTTGTTCTCATAAACGACGAGCAGCATCACAACACCTGTACGTGAACCAATAAACAACAGCATCATGGGCCCGTTCTCATATGAACACCCACATAATTCCAAAAATTACTGTGGTGCCCTTTGTTTGTGTCCCAATAAAAATAGAACTAAAACAAAAAACAGAATCACAGTAATGGCAGGCTCAGGCTCAGGCCGCTCACTAAATCCAATCCATGTTCCCCACTTGGGTGGCGCCCCAGATTTTTGTTTTTTCATTTTTGACCCCCTCAAGATAATTTTTTTAATTTTTTTTTATGAAATTTGGGGTCTGCACCCCCATTTTACCCTAGGGGGCCTCTCCTTGGAATTTCAAGGCCTTAAACACAAAAAAATACCGGGCAGCCTTTTATTAGCCTCCCTCCATATTTGGAAATTCCAAGGGGGAACATGGATTGGATTTAGTGTCCGGCCAGGCTCAGGGGGTAAACAGCCACATTAATTCAAAAAATCCACTGTGGTGCCCTTTGTTTGGTGCAATTCTTACTGCAAGGGGGGTGATCCAGCTTACATATTTTAAAATAGCAGGAAAATCTGATATGGGCTAATTAACCCCTAAACGACCATGGTGTTTTGAGAGCTCCAAACTCCAAAACTGTGATTTCATACCACCTTGTAAACTTTGGTGTATGAGAATTTTTTTCACAATTTTTTGAAAATATTAACCGTAGGATCTTAAAGATAACTATCATAAGAGATAGTGTTTAAAATTTCAACCGTTGGATCTTTGCCATTTGTAAGATCATGACATTCAAAGTTGATGCAAACTTTTTTTCAATAGACATAGTCTACTTTGTGCAAAGGATAACGTGATGCTTAATACCTCAAACATCTTGATTATATTTTTTTCCATGTAGATAACTAAGTTGATCATTACCATGCAAAATTTTAGACACTCATTTGGCTTTTTGAACCTTCATGCAATCTATTTACTAGAAGAAGGTAGAAATCAAGGATTCGGTAAAACATGCACCATAATTGTCGTATTTGGTTTAGGGGGAAAATGAATGGTGAGTAGGTGCCTTCATGAGTTTGTGAATTTTGAGAAAAAAGAAATTCAAAAAATTCCTAAATCTCAAATTTTAGCAAATTTCGAAAGAAAAAATTGTAATATTACAGAAACTTTGGATCTAGTTCTTGTAATTTTTTGAAGGGTGCCCTTGTAGAATTGGTAAAAGTTTTGACTTGGGTCACTTGGAAACCTAAGTATGAAATCAGTCAAGAAAAGAAATTTTAAAAAAAATCTCAAAAAAAAGTTAAAAATAAAAAGTTTTTTTCTGCCCGCCCCAAAGCCGAAAACGAAAATTTGCATTTAAAGACTCCAAAAGTGGATTTTGACTTTGCAATTTTTCCCACATACACCTTGTAGTATAGGGAACTTCCAATAAAAATCTTATGCAAAAATATTGATTCTAACCCCTTCATCTAGGCTGCCCGAAATAGCAAAACAGCCAAATCGGAGGCCTTGGTCGTTTAGGGGTTAAAGAGGGTAAAGAACTGTTATGCACACTCAGGTTGTCGCTCAGTGGTGATCCCATGTCGCTAGAAACAGGGATGCCTGGAAAAGCGGCATTTTGAAATAAAAGAAAGGTACCCAATATGCAAAAATAGGGTGGCTAGGTACCAGCAGGTGGTGGCAATTGCCCACTATTCATTGATTTCATTCTTTCATGGGAATGATGAACCTGGGAGGGGCTCAAAAGAAAAGGGAGGGAGGGGGGGATTAAATGGGGAAAATAATAATAATAATAATATTAAGGGAATTGGGGGTGTTGCAGGTTCCTTGCCTGGTGGCCAAAAGGTGGGGGGGTGGTGGGGGGTGGGGGCGGAACGGATGAAGACGGGAAGGCATCTAGGGGCGAGAATTCCTGCCGACCTGACCGAGCGACGCGCCGTTTGCATCGTTGATCCATGCGCCCGAGCGTGCACGGTCTTCCCTTCATTCGGCCGCTTGGTTGCGCGCGTCCTTGAATCGTCAACCTTGTTCTTGTCCTCCTTACCCTCATCATCCTTACTGCCAGTGCCACTCTTTGGACCTTCTGTGTCGATGCTTAGCTCACTGCGAGCGAGAGAAGAAAGAGCTCTTTCCTGCACCTTTGCAGTTTTCTAATCAGTGCCGGCATCTTTATTCACCTCCCTTGTCTGTGAGTGAGGAGTTATTGCTGCCATATTTCTCCATCCCCCGCTTATTTATATACCAGTTTCGTGAGATTCTTTAGTTTTCGAGTTGGGTTCGAGGTTGAGTCGAGTGTGAAGAGTGAGATTGTTTTTGGCTTGAAAACCTTAGTGTACTGTACATACCTTGGAGGAGCTTGGAGGTAGGAGGAGAATGCGTGCTGCCTCTTACGTCTGAAAGACTTTCCTGTCTATTCCTGCTCAAGGCTTCTTCTAAGGTGAGATCTTCTGTCTGGATTCTGTAGCTTCTGGTGTTTAGGAGGCGATGTGGTTTCTGTTCTTGGGGTTCGAGGACCTTCTGTTGGTAGTTGCGATCTTTGGTGCCTGCATGCCTCGCCTCGTACATTCTAGAGTTGTGTAGTTGTAGTGTCTGTCGGTTTCAGGTTGTGGCCATTTTCATACGGGCTTGTTCTTGTGTTGGGGTTTGTTGATTGGAGGTCCACCTTTTGTTCTACCGTCCTCTGGTCTCTAATCGTCTCTCTACATCTGTTAGATATTACACACTCTCTCTCCATGTAGTCTTGGCTGTTCTACATGTTTTGAGTTCATCCTCCTTAGCACTTGGAAATGGCTGGTTTCGAAAAACGTGGGTGTCCATTATTAATTTATTATCGTACATTAAATGGCTACGAGCGCTGATATTTTCGTGAGTGCCACTCAAAGTGGCTTCGCGTGTCTTTACGAACTCTCCGTACAATTTTAGCCTCGTTCAAGCGTTGAACCTTCCTTTCTGCCGAGAGATCTGTCGTATGTGCTTTAAGTGCTTATTCGCTTCGTGAGTCTGTTACCTTCATGCCATTGGAACATTCTCTGCTGGTGGTGTCGCATATCTGACGAGTATTGTGCGTGCTGTGCAGGTCGCAAAAGTCAAGTTGGACTAATGATCGACGCTTGCAAACAAGACTTCATGACATCTGAGCTATCATGGTTGTGAAAGTGGCGGCTTGCACCTCGGCCGTCTACAATTCCCCGCTACTTGCAAATTTCATCTCTCATCTGGAGCGAATACAAGACACTAGTCGAAGCTGCAGTTAGCTTACATCTTTGACTGTGTACACCCCTTCTTAAACTAGATATTACGGCCTTGAGCTTGTATTCACCATGCCTGAGATACAGAAAACGCGCAACAACCAGGTGTGTCAGCGCCTGGACAAGTACTGTGAGGAGTGCGCCCGAATTGGCTCCACTGACTGTATCGACCATGGAGGGCCGCTCTCGGAGGAGACCACCGTGCTCGGCAAGCGCCTGGGAGCTGATGTCTTCAACGACTACATGCTTGGGTGGAACAGGGAGGAGCCCAAGGGAGGTTCTTTCAAGCCTCAGTTGAAACGTCCCACCATCCCCGCTCCCGTGAAACCTGTCAGCAATGACAGGGACATGTCGAAATTCTTCAACTATCGAGATATGTCGAGGATCTTTGGTAACGACAGGAGCAACTACTCTTCATTTCCTTCGAGGCCAGCCCCATCTTCCAGCTATGTGGTTCCACCTGCTCCCAAGCTGGTGACGACACCGAGCATGCCGGCTCCGTCTTCCACTTTTGGAACTCCGTCTCCACCGAAGTTTGTTACTCCAATCAAACCTGCTGCCTCTGTGCCTGCCCCTGCTCCAGTGGTGGCAGATGAAGTCATCGAAGCTGTTACGCCGAAGTCTGACACCACTGACCTTTGCAGGTATAGTCCATTTCCACGTCGCTTCTTAGTGCTTTTATCAGTCTTTATGTGAATCATGCACTATGTCGGAAAGATTTACATGTCGTGGATGTTATTTCGTATGTATGTCAGATTTCAGGATTATGGAATGTTGTGATTAAAAGTGTGCGCGTTTTGGGTGTGCAGGGACGAGAAGCACGACGATAATGACGAAACTAGTTGCAAGGAAGGCGGGGTTCGCTACAGGGAGAATCTGGGCAAGTACGTGGTGGAGTACAGACCTCCTCGATTTAAATGGAAGCTGTGGATGGGCACGTATGCGACGGTGGACGAGGGTCGCCGAGCGTGTGACTGTGCGAGGTATTATGCTGGCCAGGACAAGGGCGGGTTCTACTTCAAGGACTCGCCTGCCCTGTTCGAGGAGTTGGGTGAACTGAACCGGCCTTTCAGCTTGGTGAGCAAGGACGTGAAAGACAAAGCTTTCAATGTGGAGCTCAAGAGGCGCGCAAAGCTGGTAATCAGAAACATGCTGGAAGCACAGAAGGCCAAGCAGCCCTCGGACGTCACTCGCCCCTCGGTGCCATTGCCCACACGCATTATGAATCAAGCCGTCCGTGCCAACGCCCGACCGAACCCATCCAACAACAAGAATGAGGGCATTCCGAACTCCAGCCCAGCGAGCTCGGGAGTCATCGACCCTATCCACGACGAGAACGAAGTTGTATCCGAGCCCGCGCAGCAGCAGCAGCAGCAGCAGCAGCAGGAGGTAGCCGAGTTCGCACAACAACAAGAAGTAGCAAATTCTACTGCACAGACTGATGCTGATGCTGCGGCGGCTGCAGATGCCATCGACCCCTTTGCAAATCTTTGCCCTCTCGAGCCTTCGCTCTTGTTCCCAAATGACTACTCCTGGAATCCCGGGTTCACCATCCCCAGCTTCAACAGTGTTCCTGACATTCAATTGCCTTTCCCCCTCCAAAGCAGCTTGGACTTTGACGAGTCTTCTAGTGATGCACACTACGTAGAGCTTTGGCAACACGATTGCTAAGTTCCTCCTCATCCTCCCCCCCCCCCCCGTAAATCTCCCCTTTTTTTTCTGTCAATCTTTCTACGGCTAGATGAGACCTTACCCATAATGCGTCTCGTATAAGTAGAATGGTATTTGTTGGGTACAGATCCGATCCCACGTAAGTTTTTTGATGATAATCCATGCCTATTCGGGAAGCAAGCAAGTAATTTAGTTTGAAGGGAACAGTGACGTTGCAGTTGAGGTACATATTGTAAAATGCGGCTACCATCTTGAGTAAAAATTCTTTTGTACAAAAGCTCTCTGAAATATCTCCAATTCCAGAAAGATCTTCGGCTTTCTTAGTTCCAGCAGTTAGTAGTTGCTGAAAAATGCCCAAATCAGGCACAGTGACTGACCGGTCCCTCAGCCTTGATAGAGTAGGATGATGAATCACTGTACATGCAGATAGTTTTGGACGATTGAGCTCCAATGAGCAGTATGCATAAAGTAGGTGCAATTCTCGATGTGGGAAGCTTCTGTGCGGGATGCAATAGAAATACCCAGAAGTTTCGGCGGGCTCATGGAGTAGTCGTGCAGGGAACAGTGTCAGTGGACCCTGCAAAGCCGAGGCGTAGTTGATGCAAGGTCGCTCAAACATCGAGCAAGCTTGATGAAGACAAGCTCCTGTGGACAAGGAGGATGTTGAATGAAGCTGCAATGTGGTCCTGCGATGGATTGGTGATAAGCAACTGGATATTCCTGGGCATCGAGCTCAAGTGCGCACATGGTTGGAACGGTGGGAAGGCTCAGCATGCCCCACACAGCATCAAAGCTATCTTTCGTGGGCTGGGCCCCGCTGACATGCCATTCTCTGATTCGCCATGACCTCCCTGAATCTGACGTGGCATCACTGGTTGGGAATCTCAAGTATTGGTGGCCTTTGAATGAGTCACAGGGGATAATGTCTCGTGGGGAAGGAACATCCAATGGCATATTTGCAACTGGTGAGCATTATTCATTGAAACTGGTCACAAATGAGCAGGGTGATGTCACTGGATTTCAGGGACCATGTGCTCTCTCTCGCTCTCTCAGGGAAAAGGTGAACTTTTGTGTGCAACATTATGATTCTTGTACCCTTCACCGAGGCTATAACTTAACCTATGTCAAGCTTGTACAAGCTTGTGTATCCAATTTGGAAGCCAATATTGCTGGGTAGCAACTAGGGAAACTTGAAATTGGTAGGTAGAAGGTATGTCCCACCGACACCAGTCGCCTCATTTTTTGGTCCATATCGTATATGGCAAATAGTAGTTACTTTTGAATACATAGTATAGTGTGCACACACTTGGTTGGTTCTACCCAAAATTCATTACAATAGTGCTTTCTTATTCTCTCACTATTCAAATGATGAGTAGATTGTTTGTGAACTTAAATGGAATGAAGGGAATACTTTGTAATATTAGAGGATGAGTAGTAACATTGTGCGAATCTGATAACTAGGTAGAAACTAAGTTAGAAAAGGGCTACTGATCACTAGGTAGAATCTAAGTTAGAAAAGGGTTAGTGTTAACTAGGTAGAAACTAAGTTAGAAAAGGGCTACTGATAATTAGGTAGAAACTAAGTTAGAGAAGGGCCACCTTCTTCTGTGAGGAGTGGAGTAATCACTTGCCTATGATTGATAATCATGATTCCTAGAATTAGGTGCAATATTGATGCTCTATTTATAGTGGCATATATAGACATATGTTTGTATTCATATTTGCTAAATCTATGTATGTGTGATAGACCAATTAATTTAAAAAAAGGTGTAATGAGATCAAATTGCAAGGGTCTTCATCTCTCTAGGTTCACTTTCACTTGCATTAATTTCTCTTGTACCTTACAACATACGAACAATATGAGTTGAGAAGATTGGTGAGGCATGTTTGAAAGCACTTGAGTTTTAGAGTAAGATAGAGTGATCTTTATTGATATAATAAGGACATGAATAAGATATCAAGGCAAGAAAAATTGTATGCTTGCATGCTTTATGTGTGAGAAAGAATGAGTACATACAAACATCTTATGCCACTTCATATGATGTAAACCTCTTGTTTAATGGTTCAATTTGATATCATATTTAGTCTCAATTGAAATTTATATAAATATTTAGGTAGGATGCTTGAAAATTGCACGAGACCAAAAATTACACACTAGGGTTGTTCAAGTAGGAGGTACATAACAACTTCCAAATCCGAATTTCAATTTATCCGCGTCTTACATTTTGACGTGTGGTTTGTAGCACATCTAGCACTTCCACTTCAAGAATTAATAATCAATTCAAATTAAATTAGAAACTAATAAATCCAAGTGGTCCAACTTCCTACATACTTTACGCATTCTCCAAAATTGTTCCCTTTGGTGACTCCCTATTGAGAATGCGAATATAATATTTTGTGGGACTTTGATCATCGTACCTTAGCAAAATGGGCTCTTCAATAAATACTACGGGTTGTGAATTTCAGAGGTAGTTTGGTGAGGATGTCATTAGGCTAATAGAAAATGAGCATAAATTCAAGAGGAAAAGAAAATAGCATAAATTCAAGAGAAAAAGAAAATGAGCATAAGGTTTTGGTTCAATTCTTCTTGCCCATAATAACTTATCGTAAGTGGCTCAAAAACAACTCAAATTTCTCACTAGTGTGCAAAATGGGGAGTTGCAAAGGGAATCAAATTTGAAAGATGTGCAAACTTTGTTATAGACTGGATCAATTGGATTCATTAATTATTGGATTACGAGTCGATTATTTATGAGTTTTGGAAGGGGACCACTAGGTGTACCCAAAACCACTCAACCTAAAATACACACCATGCTTGAATTGAATATACCTTCCTCCTTTAGAACATGCCCAACCCTCTCCTCATGCCAAAGGCTCGAGTCGCTTTTGCGCTAGGAAGAACCCCTATCCACGTAGCAAACCTGTAACCTGGCCACGAGTAGCAAACTTGTAACCTGGCCACGAGAGTTGACGCTCCCTAAAGTATAGCTCCAAGTTTCAAAGTCCCTTCTCTCACATTTGACGTTCCTATTAACCAATGCAAGAGTGCCTAGTAGTGGCCCACGACGACCCTTTGAAGGCTTCCGCGGTCATGCTCGCTGGCCCCCCGCTCGCTGGGTCGTCTCGCTCGCTGGGTCGTCTCGCTCGCTGGGTCGTCTCGCTCGCTGGGTCGTCTCGCTCGCTAGGCCCTGCTCCCCCCTTCTACACGCCATTGAGGCTTTCCCCAGACCGGCATGGCGAGCGGGGCTGGGCACGCTCTTAGATAGGTCTAGTGAGTACTTTGAAGTGCTATGTGGGTTTTGAGCCACCTACTCTACCCAATCGGGAATCCGGGGCATTGAATGAATGCAGAGGAATAGGCGCCTTTGACTTTGTGTCACTGTAGCTTCAGTGAGCGCACGTGCAATCCTTTATAATAACATAAAAGGCTTTACTATATTTCTTGAATTTGTGGTCCACTTGAGCCCAATCCGGGAGGGATGGAGGGCCATGCACGACTTTTAGAAGGACCACGGGTCAGCTGTTACGAAGCCTCTTTCAATTCTGATATTGTTTTAGCCCTTGCATGAACCTGTACATTCAAATTAGCTTGGTTTGCTGCTTGGGCCCCAAGCAGTTGGTAATCATAATCAAGGCTCTGTGGCCTTTCTCTGCTCATGTGCGAGGCAAAACCATAAATTACAACCAAGGAATCTCATTTATCTTCTCACTATAACTGCCACCATGGCTTTACTTGTGGCTTTACTCAGACTACCTTTCCACTTTTAGTTAGAAGTGAGCTAATTTTCTCAAGCACACTCAATCCTCACAGTCATACAAGGAAGTACCAATTCACTGTTGTTTTATAACATTTCATCTATGCAAAGGTGTAGCCATGTGGCAAGTATAGTATGTGCATGGCCAATTCAGCACTGTAGTTGTGAATATTTAAATAGTTTTGTGTTTTTGAGTTTGGCAGACCTACTTTTCTTGCGATTCTGGTTCTTTTGAGTACCCATATCACTTTTCTAAAAATAGTTTCTTTTTCTTCTAATTCTAGATTTTCTCCACGTTCAAAAAGACTTAGTTTCTGTCAAACTAGCCATGCACGTACGGAAGTGTCAAATGAGTGATATACAAAGAAGCAATTGAGTAGTTCTTTATTTTAGCTTTATGACTTGAAAAATCTTTGTAGTGACTACTTGCAATTGACTTATGTATAAGGTTCAACAACCTCTCTACTTCAATGGAGTTTTCTTTGCATCCACTCTGCTCATGATATCAAACTTACTAAACATGCTATTAGCTTGTAATTGAGAGTTTGTTCTATTGCTTCTTTTCCTATAAGATCTTGGTGAATTTTGGCCCTTATGTAACCGTGAGCTTTTTCACTCTACAAACATCATTGTTTTTGATTCCTATGTGTCTCAACATAGCCAAAAGACACATTTTCAAAAAAAATGTCGCACATGAAAATAGAGATGATTTATTTAGATCTCAACTTTACAATCCTATAGCATACTTATTGTAGATCATACGGGTCAAATTTTGACTCATGATGCCACATAGATTGCAAAATTCTATTGATGTATTATTAATAAAAAAGAATCACAAAATCTCATCATTTTCAATTTTGAAGTGCAATGCTACCAATAGACCTACTCTAATGAAAAAAATTCTAAATACAAAGTTGTTCACCTTCATCCCGATGACACCTTTGAACAAAAAAAAAATACCATGAGTGGTTTTATTGGCTCAAATTATAGCTTTGTAATGGTGAAAATTGCCCCCTAATCTAAAGAGGGAAAAGAGTTTAAAACTAAAACCCTTGCACTAAAATGCATGCCACGTAAATCCTCATATCTTGGACTAAATTCAAGTTATACAACATTAAGTAAATCCAAGTTAGAATCCATCCTAACAAACAAAGTTGAAATCTAGCAGTAAATAAAGGAGAAAAAACTCCTCAAAAACCATATATTATTTCAGTTTTTTCAGAAATATCATTGCAAATCCAGTTCCTAAATCATTCAAATCAAAAATCCTCCGACTACAAAGTTGTTGGGAAGTCATCTCAAAGTCATCATGATAATGTAAACTTTTTATGAAAAACTAAATTGGATTTCACATTATTGGCTTGCAATGGTAAAACATGCCCAATGTTTGAAAATCCAAAAACAAGAGCTGCCTTCACTAAAACAAATGCCATTAACTCATACTTTATTGTGTAGGTTTGAAATTTGTATCACACAAAGTACACTGAATTTGGGACCCAATTCAAGTGATCCATTCAGAACAAACTTTGTATGAAGAAATAATGTCTATTCAAGTTTGCTACTAGCCATCTATAATATTGTTATTTACATTCCACGCATTTAAGGGTTAAAGTATCATAAGTGTAGTTGAAAGTAAGAAATTCAAATCACAATCGTATGATATTATTCTCAACTTACTATAGATGATGTGGAACAAATATGGAATCGTCAAGACCATGATGTATCAACACTCAAAAAAGATCTTGAAATTTTATTGTTTTCACTTTGGTGTTAAATTATCAACAAACTTGTTGCATCAGGAAAACTCCTTCAACTAGAAAGTTGTTTAATACCTTCATCTTAGAACACCCTAGTGTGAGAAATATCATGAAAAAAAAAAGTTTTTGCTTCAAATAGTGGCTAGAAAACACTGAAAACTGCCCCAAGTTTTCCTCATGAAATAGAGTTCATATATAGACCCCTTGCACTAAAATCCATGACATGTCTCCAAAATATCTTGCGTTGAACCTTGTGCATCTTCAATTTTGAAAGTATAGAAAAATCATTGCAAATCTCAAACTTATTTCAATGACAAAACATTCAACTAGAATGTTGCTAAACTATAATTCAATTTCACACATGTGAAAATAAAGTCCATGAATATACGAGATGGATTCATAAATGGCCTGCAATCATGAATCATGCCCCCATGTTCCCACAGAGCAGATTGAAACTGTTGAAGTGGTACAAAAATGCATAACACAAATTCATACCATTTTGAACGGATCCAAAAGTTCCACAACAGAAAACTTAACATAACCCTACAAATTCAACCCTACATACAAATGTAAATTTCTGTTCAAGCTCAAATTGTCATCCGAAAGGTTGAATTTTGACATATCAAAGTGTGAGCTTGTGACTGAAAATCGACATAGGGAGCATTCAATCTCTTATGTACAATTTACTTACAATAGATGCAACGTTGCTGAGAATGAAGAAGCTCAAGCAGTCATGTGATCAAAAATTATGAAACCCGGCTGAAAAATGATTGTAATGCATTGCTTGGATTGGCCTGTGCACTTGGTATCTTCTGCTCAGAAGCTATGCAGGTAGGAAAGTGAGTCTGTTTTTTGAAGCAATTGCAGAGTTTTTATTTGACGACTAATCCTGTGAACTTTCTGAAGGCTCAGGCTCAAGTAACTTGTTTACATCAGCCCTAAAAAGATTGAAGGTTTCAGTGAAACTGTCCTCATACATGTTTTATTTGACAAGGCATTCTAACTTCCACTGTCCCAAATTTAGGTCTTACATTCACTCAATTTCTACAACACCGAGGTGAACTGTTTTGTGCATACTCGAGCGAAGTTCAATATGTTTCAAGCAAGACCATTTGTTCTTCAAATTATGCTCTCTCAATTTTCGGAATCAAGCTTAAAGTATGCCTAAAACTTTGGCATATATTCATGTATTTGGTATATATATTCTTATGTATGCCCGAATACAAATGGCTTTCAGTGAGACCAGATATTCATAGATCATTTCGGAAGATCTAAAAATGATAGTTCCAATTGAACGACCTTTTCCTTCACACATGCACTCAAATTGTTTGCACAGCTAACATCACTAAACATGTTGAAACTTTAACAGGTTTTCTTACTCGGCACCGGTACCTTGCTCGGCAACATGTCCCAACAGGGTTGTAGCTCACCACTGGAGGAATGTGATGTACCGGCATGCACGGAAGCTGGTGGCAGGTATCTGGAGGCAAATGAAATGTCGGAGACGGACCGACCATCTCCTCCATGCGGAATTGCGGATGCGGGCAAGCTCCCCTGTGTGCTCAGACCTCAACACCGGCCTCATTCTCCGCAACACCGGCGTCATTCTCCGCATCACCTTCACGTGCCATTGCTCCTCCTCTTCTCTCACTAATCCCCCATTATCCAGGCTAACATCATATTCCTGAATCTAGAAAAAAAAATGAAAGTAATTTGGAACTTTTACTGATACTATTTGCAGTGTGTAAGTATCCACAGACAGTTTTTTACGAAGTGTGCCAGATGGAATGATCACATTTGAGCTAACTCAAATGATTAATTGCAATTCAGTGAATGTTTCTCCATTTCCCTCAAACAAGAATGAGACTTCAGAAAGACCCAAGTTGTAAGAATCATGGCCACGCATGCGAGAACTCTCAACCCCTTCGAGAACGAGTTATGTTTTGCACGTTTGATTGGATGTGTTGATTTTGAGCACTTACACTGTCGTGTTCATTAAGTTGGGACCAAATGAGACTTGTATTGGTACTATCTGCATGATGTTAGCATCTATGTTGGAATGAAAGTTCTCACAGACAATGTTTCAAAATTGAGCCAACATAAAATTTTCATGTTTGAGCTAAAAATGATCCTCACTCAAATAATTAGTGAATGTTTCTTCATTTCCTTCGACCTTGTAACAAGTTTGAGGAGAATGAGGCTTCGAAAAAGCTCATTCTGATGAATATGGCCATGCATGCTCACAATCTCTACCGAACCAGGAATCTTATTCGCACGTACAACTGGTTTGATTCTCGACACAGAATCAAAAGCAGGGTGGTTCCGGACAATGGGCATGTGGAGGTGTCACCGTGTCACTGTGTTACCATATCAGCCTTGAGTACTTTCGTATGAGTTGCCTGCAGAAGAACCTGAAACCCTGAACTTGGGGGACAATTCACAGTGTCTGCCGTGTGCTCGTCTTTCTCAGCTCCTTCCTGAGGATGACTTTTCTGCTTCATCCATTGTTACACTAAACAACACTCTCCTATTAAATATAGGTTTTTGTTTCTTGCGATCGAGCTGATTGCATCTGCAACAAGTTCCGTCGATGAGAGTTTTAGACTGCGATTGGGCCTTGTGGGAATCTGTAAAATTCTCTTTCCAGGAAAACAAGAGAAACCAATACAAAGCCTCGGATAACAAGTTTTTTAACAGAGAGAGGGAGATCTGTTAACACTTGTAAAGCGTGCGCTGTATAAATTTAATTCATTAAGATACTAGAGCTAATCGCATGGAAAATCTGAGCTAACTTGGGTTGAAAACTGTAGGAATGTAGATAGTGTCTGTACGATAATGATTCAAACTTGCAGTGAGAGAGCATAATCAGCAGACACGTACTGTAAATGGTAGTGTCTGGGGGCACTGATAGCCGAGCAAGACCGAGTCTGAAAAAGCGGTACAGACAAATGGTCATGTTGTTGAATGTCTGCAGCCATTGATAGAAAAAGGATATCAATGCCCCCATGGCCCCCATCCATGGACATTTTGTATGTCTCAAGTGAGGTATCCTTCAGCTGGAGCCATTAAACGTAGCATATTTAAACCGATAAAGGAATTGTTTAAATAAGGGATCCGAGGTAGTAAAGCAAAAAAGCTCGATGAACGTTTGGTACCAGAATCTTTGTCTGGTATACAAAACAACTCGATTAAGATTGAAATAGTCATAATCAGCTCCGCAAGCCTTTCAGCAACTCACTGGGTCACTGCTTACATATATCACTACATACATATATCACTAACCTCCGCTGGACGATTTCTTTTATCGCCTTGGTTTTTGATGTATTTCTTAGACGCTACTACATTGTTTGGTTTTAGAAAACAAAAACAACAAATTTGGAGTACCATGACACATCATTATTTAGATGTTATCTCACTGTCTGTAGTTCCTATAATTGTTTCATATATTCCTAAAATTTTTTATAGATAACTAGTTGATAAATTTACATTCTTCTAAGGAGCTTTTAAACACTTTCCGAATTCACATTGACATACCTCAAACCACTTTCTAAGTTTGACATCTATTCCCTTATATGTCACAATCAAAATATGAAATCAATCATGCAAAACAAGCAATTTGCTCAATTCCAATCGTTTTGCTCATTCAATTTCAAAAGAACAACATAACAAACAAGAGGTTTATGAATAATGATACTACCTTTGGAAACCCCTAAGCCCCAAAACTTTGCTCATAAAGTTAGAGAGAGTATTTATAAGATGAATAACATAACAAATGTCTAGATATATGATCAACTATTGAAAGGAAGTGTAAATACCACCCATTGTTTCATTCTAACATATCTCTATAAAGAATAAAACTCAATTTTTTAGGTTAACAAAAGGTGGAGTAGTTAGTAGAAAGTACCGGCAAAGAGATCCTCCGTTCACGATGGCCTTGAGCCGGACTCACTAACATACTTCACCAGAGTTCGAAAATTGCTGAAAGTGGTATTCCATCGAAACACGGATTTGACTGTCGGTAGCGGCAGATCCGTCCAGGACGGTGCGAGGTGGGGCACAAACAAAGTTGGGGGTAAAAAAACTCTCTATAAGTAAGGACGACGTAATTACAGAGGCTTCATTCAAGCTTATAGAAATCCAAATCTGTCTGCACTTCGTAAAGACAACAGACAGTCCTCCGTTGACTTAGCAGAGACAACACATCCTTTAAATTCCATTGCTTCCGCAGCAAGGTTTCATTTCCAGTCACTTTGAACTAGCTACCGACAGTCGGGTCAAGCGCCTCGCGTTCGTGATATTGCACTTTTCCCAGCTCGCAGATTGTCTACGTTTCCAATCTTGTGGCACGAGAGGAGCACTGTTGAGGCCACGGTTCTGAAAGAGTGCTAGCTAGCCGCTTCTACCGACAACAATGAGCTTGGAATAGGTCTCAATCGGTTCAGTTTGAGGTGCCGGTACATAGCACAACATGTCAGAAAATAGTTACATCAATCGAGACTCGGGGCTCCATCAAATGTTTGCGTCCAGAAGTGGTGGTGACAGTAAAAAGGATCGGTCCAGTTCTAAGAAGTTCGACCTCTCTGTCTTGACCGACAAAGGCCACAGGTATGTCTCCAGTGTACGTAGCTAGCTGGTATTGAAGTTACATTGCTAGTGTCGATTCCACGATGCTTAGAAATCGAAGGCAGAAATTCAGGGTCCTCGCCTTCGTCTCTACCGACAACTGATAACCATTGAAAAAGTTAACAATAGTGTCATATGGCCTCAAATTCCTTTCCCTAGTGTTGTGTAATATATGTCAATTGCAGCTGACCATCTAGATTGCAACAATAATAAACTGAAGGAATGTGTTTGCAGAGATTATCGGTTCAAAAAGCAATCGATTCCAAAAAAGTCTCGAGGCAAGGAGACATCCAAGCACTTCGGAGTGCGATTCAGACCCGACCTTCACAAGTGGGTGGCCGAGATTCGAGTGGCCGAGTGGAAGTCGGTTGATAAAAAGGTAAGAAACACATTGACAGGTCTGTAAGTATTTTCTTGCCATTATCGATTTATCTCCATTGACCTAACAGAGAACGGGCGTGATACATCAGGTTTGGTTGGGCACCTTTGACACGGAGATTGGCGCTGCCAGGGCGGTGGATGCAGCCCGCAAGTTATTGAAATGTAAGAAAAAGAGAGCACACAACTGCCCCTGCATGGAGCTGAACGCTTACTCTGAGCGCATCCCGTCACACCTGAATCTACAGCATCTCGAAGACGAGGCGATGTTCAAAGACGTTACGTTGTTCATCAAACGAAAAGCCCAGGAGTATGCAGCCAGTTTCTGTATAGCAAGTTCTCCATTCTCTCCTGAGCCTCCCGATGTTTACAGGGAGCCCAAGATGGAGTTTGCAAGCTCATGCGAGCTAAGCCCCTTGCCAACCAGCTCTTCTTCAAGCAGTTTTGAGCCCTGGACAGATAACAGAGAGCTCATCGACAGTTTTGATGAGACAATGCATGTAATGTCGCAGCCGTCTTGGGATGATAATACACTGTGCTTTGACGAGTTCACTTTCGACGATCTATTGTTTAATGATCCTGAGAATTTTCTACAGCCAGACTTTGGAAGTTCTCAAGAGCAGGCAATGGACCATTCGACTGATGAGGTGAGCAACACTTTAAGATGCACGCCGTTTCTACGAATTACATCTATCACTTCATTCTTATACAACATTTTCTTTCTTTCACGATGAATCGTGCGGACTATGTGAATTGTTTTTGGTTGTGTAAATTTTGTGAATGATGTTTATTTTGCAGGTGCAAGATTGTAACTACAGCAACGACGACAACTCCTGGTTAATGAGTGGCAACCCCTTTCAAAAATCATCATCTAACATATTTGATCCAACTGTCGCGTGGTCACAACCCCAGTTTTATCCTTATAATAATTGTCCTACATCAGTTCAGAGTATCGTTTGTTGAAATACTATCATAGTGATTCTTCAGTTAACCTGGTTGAAATTGAAACTGAACACGTTGAAATTAGATTTTGGGTGTTTATTACTATAGCCACGATAGAGAAGGTGATATCATCTATAAATCTGAAATTGTTAGTAGAAAGAATGACAACAACCTCATGTGATTGGAAACATTGTATGTATATATCTCAATGTAGAAAATATCTCACATTACAAAATTGTATGATATATACTACACTAGCTAAGTACATGCATGACTTATACCAAAATCTTGTACGATTATACATTCACTGTCTTGTACGGTGTATTTCATAATACCATTATGGTGGTCAATACAACATTCATTTCATGATATTGATTATTTACAGTGTCAATGGTTTGATCGCAAACATACGTTGTGCAAAAATCTTACCTCCAAGATCAATCACTATTTAATTGAAAAACTTGAGATAGTTCTATGTTATAGTAACACTCTTGAAAACAAATCTTGCAGTCTAGCACTACTACATATAAGCCTCAATTTCAATTTCGTAAAAGTACGTTTTCGTTCCACCCTACAAAGTATACACCTTATGGATCATAGATATTTCAACCTTGGATGATTGAGACCACAATTAAATTCGACATACCGGTATCTTTTGCCAGACTCCTCCGAATTGAGATTAGTCTACTCCTGGAGGGTCATAAGAAGAGTAATGGAGAAACAATCACAGAAAAGCGTCTGTGCAGCTACAATGAAAGGTGGGCAGTGCTCTCATAGTAACCAACAAAAGGTCAAAGGACGATATTCAACAAAACAAGAAGAGAGTAGTTATTCTAACAGCAGATCTTCGACAAAAAAAACATAAAGGCATCCCTCAGCGAAAAAAACAAGTAGTAAATGGGCTGTAATTCTGCAGTAGAATCATAAATGAGGTCCAGTTCTGTAACTTGATGTTGTCCGACTACAGGGATGAGGCCTCAAAGTCGGTAACAAAGAATCTCGATGTACATGACTAGGTGCCGTTGGAACAGACGACCTGTCCAATTTGGTATCGGACCTCTCCCTACATACCTGTCCACTAACATTCGTCCCTACCTGCCCATCAACTGATCGTGCATGACTGAATCTGGCGAGGCCGAGTAGTTTCCAAGCATTTGGCACGCACTTTGCACACTGGGCGCCACTTCTGCTCCGCTGCTCTCCGACGCCAACCAATTTTCCATCACGCGAACTACACTCACAATCTGTTGAAAATCTTCTGTCAAGGTGAACCCGGCTTTTCCAAGAGAGAATCACCCGTAACATGCACATCTGTATTTGTATCCAGATTTTCATCCAGGTAACGAAAAAAGAAAGAGCGAAAACGCAGAGTGTATGTTTGGGTATGTATGTTCTCGACTTCAAAAATGGGACCAGAGTCTCCAAAATACTTAAACACAGAACCTAACACCCAAAACTATAACCTAAAGGCCAACTACCTGGAGGCGGTGAGACCCTGGCCAATCCCGGTAAAATTGACGGCTTTATCTTGACAGGTAAATGTTAATCGGAAGCAGATTCCGAAGTACTTATATTTTGCTGCTGTCAGGGCATTGATCTGATACTGTACAGAACGGACTAATAGCAGATGAAAAGGGGACTACGTTACATTACTTGACGTACTATCTGATGTTTCAGTAGACTTACTTTGGATTGACAGTGTTTGTGAATCTAATATGTGGGATGTTCATTGAGAGGATCAGTCTGTATCGTAATGGCATGTGAGGAGGATACAGTGGCGAGCTTGGCTTGCCGGCCACAGCTGGGAGCAACCGCGGAAGCTCTTTCTTCATCTTCACGCTCATCATCCTCTCTATGATCATCAAGATCGTCCTTCAGAAGGTTTGATCCATCGGCCAAAGCAGCCATCAAATTGGCTGTTTCCTCCGACGACATCTCAGCCTGCCTGCCCTGTATGTGCCGGCACACTCTTTGCAAAATGCTCCACAAGGCATTTCGAGCTCCTGAATCTTCGCTTACTGTTGGCAGTAGACCCAGTAGATGGGTCACCATTTTTCCATCTGCAAACAAGAAACTCCACGTCCTAAAAACCATTAGAGGGAGCAGCACTTACTTGATTGGGGCCAGGTCAATCATTTAACTAATCTAGTGTGTGCCCTAATTTGCAAGCGTTCGTCTTCAACTGAAGCTACTTGCTTGATGCAAGCAGATTCCAGCACTTCATCCATGAGTATGAGCAGTTGTCCAATATCAGAGGGTTGCTATCTGGTGGACCATGGATATATTTTTATTACAAATTACCAGAAACTACAACGGCTTAGCTAATAGGCTGGTAAAAATGAATGTGACTATATATCTGATGAGCAAGAGTTTGCAGCAATCTGCTAACAGACACAACTGTGGTTACGGAAGATAATCACCTTGTAAAAATTTCCCAATAAGGCTGTTCTTCTCCGTGAGAAGATTTGCAATCAAAACCGTCCCGGTGATTCCTGACGGCCCAATCTGCACCAGAAATGCTGCAACGCATCAACAACCAAACAGTTACTGGCCCAGGCGAATAGCAGGCTTGGGTGGTTCACCGTCTTACCTCGTCCTTATGTGAAAGGCGAATGACCTCGCAAGCAAGAGAGAACAATTTTTGACTGGAGGCGAGTCGAGCGGCGAACTCATCAGACAGCGACAGAGCCTCCGCGATTTGAAGCACAATATCTAATACAGCATCTCTGCATCAAAACACCAGTCAGTTTGCATCTTAAGAACGCTTTCCCATAAGAGAAAGTAAAAAGCATGAGAGTGAAGCTTCCGAACCCGCAAGTGGATGTTCCCTCGATGATGCCTGTGACCTCGCCCTCTATGAGGTCCGTCAGAAGCTCTGGCAGTCCCATGCGCAGAAGAATAGGGAGAAGAGCACAAAACGCTTCCTGCTTGCTATCCACAATGGCCAGTAGCAACTCTGTACTCTGTACAGAAAGATACATGCCCCATCAGACAGTGTTTGAAGAGCATACTATAAATTAAGTGAACATAACAACGAGTCTGACCTTTTCCCGAAGCTGAGGATTCATGGTATTGGCTACAATCCACATGATGCGATCCAACACTTCTTCTTGTTCTAGCGCATTAATCCAAGCACTTGCTGCATCACTGTGTAGACCTGCACTCAGCAATCTACAATATACCTCTAACTGAGTGGCAATCCAATATCGTTTACTAAATCAGAGAAGGAAACATTGTGAAAAGTCCTCCTGCTAACCATGAAGTACAGTGACCTAAAGTTAGCCAAAAGCAGCTGAACCAATGTTGGGCGCTCCGTTAGTGACCTGCAGGTTTCACAGAGACTGGGTGGATCTTCAAACTGGAGTTGCTGGATAATTGTCTGTACTAGACCTTCAAAATTCACCAAAACCGTCACTGGCTTGCTATGGCAAGCCAGGTTTCCAAGGATACCCAGACATATTTCCTGTGCAATGTTCCCCAAAAGGTGAGATAGAAGCTAGTTCGACAGTAAATTCTACATCAGCTTCAGTGTACGCTCGCAACTAGAAGAACCTCCACAAAAATAATTATCTGATACCGCAAACGGCACGCACTTCCGAATTTCAAATTGCTGCCTCATTCACAACAGCAACACGTGACTCCTACACATACATATTACTGCGTGATTGTGTATACAGTCTATCCCTGTGATGAAAGGATCTTAGATTGGAATGCATATCATTCTCAACCATCGAGATGAAGTACGTTAGGAGAAAATGGTATAAAGGGCACACCCTCATCCGATCAGACTGAGGCAGTTGCAATATACCAAGCAGAGCCTCGAGTATGCGATTCTCCACCTGGGTCAACAAGATTAAATCATCAAAATATGCTCTGTATTTAGGGCAAAGGAGATACACCAGGTTGGTGACACTCCTACAATGCACAAAAGATGGAGTTCACCATACTCAAAATTCTAATCAGTGTTCGTTTAGGGTACCATCTACACTTGAGCTCCAAAACCTAAACGCGATTGAACTCTAAATTTTGATCTTCTGCTTTCAAGCACTCTTTCTCAATTGGTTCAAAAGCTCCACTTTCACCAGAGGCAATGCTGATTTTCTCATAGAAGTGCACATTTTCGCGACTAGATGGCTCAGAAGCTCACTCCAAATTAATAATCAGGGTTCAAGAATTAGGTATCAATGAACACAGCAATGTGAGTGATCAAGGTCACTCACAAGAAACTCGGCTTGAGATTCATTGGCAGCAAGGTCCCAAAGCACACATCCCGCTTCCTCTCGAAGCTCCTCCTGCTCGCACTCTGATTTCTGAACTCCTGTTGCAGGAGCCTCAGCATCCTCCTCCCCATCACCCAAATCCTTGCCACCGTCATCTTTTTCCTCTACATCACTCTCCTCACACCCTTTCGACTGGCTCACAGCTGCAGCAGGATTATCCGAAACAACTCTATCTTCTGTCTCCACCTGCTCGGGAGGAGGATCGACAGGGGCGACTGGTGCTGCTGCAGCAGGATCGACAGGCAAGAGCTGGCGGATGAGATGGATCACGTGGCTGGGGTCAATAGTGCTAGAATAATCTGCAACCTGCTGCAAACATTACACCCTTGAGTCAAACATGGATCGCTTGGCAATGAAAGTTACGAAAAATGCAGAATGTATGGGAAAAGGGGATTGGGTTGGACCTGGTCATGGTCGGGCTCGGGCGGAGCAGGGGCTGCTGCGCAGTCATCGTCAGGGCAGGGGCTGTTGCGATGAATGTTGGCGTTGACGTTGGTGGTGGTGGGGGTGGTGGTTTGGGCGTCAGTTGCGGCGTCCATGGCGGTGAGGATGCAGGGGGGGAAGCGGCGATGGAGCATGGGCTAGCTTGGCCTGTGCGGCAGCGCCATCGCTCCGGATTGCGCACACAACAACACTCACATGGAAGTGCAACAACAAAGTATTCTCCGCTTTCAAAGGGGGGGCCGCACTGGGAGTCCAGTTGAGTTGAGTTGAAGTTAGCTAGTTGAGTTTTTCAACTATTGGTTGAAAGTTTTCAAGTGAACTGTAGGCCGCACTAGCAGTTGAGTTCAAAAAATCCAGTTGAAGATTTTCAACCGAACTTGGATTGTTTTTCAACTGTAGGCCGCACAGGAAATCCGGTTGAAAATAAAGCAATGGATGAGACTTCATAATTCATCAACACATCCTCTTTCTTTCCATTCAACTTATTGAATTATTTTTACACAAATTAGGTATTTAATATTATTTCACATAAATTGGATAATTGTGACACAATTTTTTTCCTTTGCCTTATTCCATAGTAATCTTGTGAAGTTCAAATGTTTGGACACAATTTACATTATTTTGATATAAATTACTTCAAGACATATTGGACTATTTCAACACAAATTAGAGTATTAAGATAAAATAATAATAATTATTATTATTATTTAACCCTCAAAAAATTTAATAATTAGCCCTCAAAAACTTATTATTTACTCCTCAAAAAATATGTCATTTAGCCCTAAAAAAACTTGTCACTTAGGCCTCAATAAATAAATTATTTAGCCCTCAAAAATTAATTATTTAGCTAAGAAGAATTTTTTAAAGTTTAGGCCCTTAATTGAAAATGTACAAAAAGGTTCAAAACAAAATTTGAATGACAGAGTTATGGCTCTTCAAAGTTAAGGCCCTTCATTCATAGTGTACAAAAAAACATTTGGAATGTTTAGGGTTAGATTATATTGAGTTAGTAAGACATATGTATGTCTCTTGAGATATATACAAGTTCATACTAGATGAAATTCGAGTACTTGGAATTAATTAAGAAAAAATAAATCACAACCCTTTATTCAAAAACAAAAATGAACACAATCCTTGAACCTTTAGAGATCATTGAAAATGACAAGTACATAATCCTTAAGATGAGATCTAAAATGCTATTTTTTTTTTAATCATCACTACGTTTCTCTTTCACGGAATTTGCAATTGTAGCCACGATTGTGCTAAACTATTGACAACGATCAAGATAGCATCTAGTCAAAGCTCCGTGTCGATTGTTTCGTTCTTGATCAAGAGTGAGACGCGTCTGCGTTCCGGATCCAACATGCTTTGACGGGCTTGTGACTCCTCCCGATATCTTTTTCTTGATTTGTAAGCATTGTCTGCATTAAAATCGATTTATGACCATAATTCCCTTGTACTAGTATTGTTAATATATCAATAATACAAAGTTTACTAATACAAATATAATGAATACATATTTTATAATATGTAATAGAATATTTTTATATTAATAATTTAATAATATAATAATATTTAATGGTATAATAATATTTTATAATATAATAATGTAATAATATTTATTAATTTTTATTAATAATATGATCGAGTGGTGAGGTGAGGTGACCGAATAATAATCGGGGAGAGTATTGGTACTCTGGTACCTCAAGCCCCTAGTTTATTAAGCACCAATTTCCGATGAATTGCAATACAAGAAAGGGAAAAAATGGATGATGATCAAATTAACATCCAATTCATGGAAGCCCTCTAAAAAATGAAACTCAATGGTGGGTCGGGGCACCATTGAGTTTCGTTGAGATTCATAGTGTTAAATCTCAACTATGTTATTATTAGGTGTGGGGGACAAGGTTGAGAAATTTTCTCCTCTGTGGGACCACAGTTGAGAAATTTTCTCACAGTTGAAATGAGCCTCCCTGTGCGGCCCCCAGTTGAAAAAAATCTCAACTAAAAAGTGCCCATTTTTCAACTGAATGGCCCTGTGCGGCCCCCCCCCAAAGTCTCCATACCTTACCTTGTTCTGAGCCTTGCCACCTCGGATTGTCCTGTCCACGTCGTCGTTGTCCACGTCCCGATATTTCCAGCTCAGCAATCTTCCATCTCTCGGGCAAGCTCAACATTCTATAACTTATAACTTATTGCGTACCAGTTTCATTCATGATGCTTATCGGCACTGTTGCATATGGCTACCGACTGTTCAATCTCTCTTGCAGTTTTGAATCAAAAGATGTAATCGACTGCTCCAGTTTTCAATTCCCAAACAGCCCATTTCTTACAAAGTCCTTTAACTATTAATCCAGCAACTTCGGAAGAACCCTTGAACTCTGCTGCAGTGTCGCCTCTAAGGTAGAGTGTCCTAAAAGCGCCACCTTAAGAGATCTGACCTATTTTTAGCACTAGTAAATTCAAAATAAAATTATGACCACATTCGAAATAGGTTTTTGGGAGGATTGCAAAAATTTGCAACATGTAATTCGCATTTGTGAATTTTAAACAAAATTCCAAAGTGCTAAGTAAGATTTGACCCAAATGCGTTATATACAAATGAGGTACATTTGTACCCTCACAATCTACAAATAAGGATAGATCGCTTTTGGGTCATGTGGCGCTTTTAGGACACTCTACCTTAACCTCCTTCATCCGATGGATTAGAAGCATGTTTCAGAGCTAGTGGCCACATTACGAAAGGGAATGACAAACAGTTATGGAGCTTCCCTTCTTCATCCTATGTACAATACAGGTAATGTGCAATAAGGTGAAGTATCAAAGTATTAACGAAACTCCAACCTATATCCCGCCGGTTTGAATAGAGTGTTTGTTCGACCAATCCTTGGATGTATGCCTGGAAGTCATCACACCACTGGGCGGGGCTACTAATCCCTCTTGGAATAAACACTACGCTAGTTCCTAACTAGCCTCTAGTGCCTTAGATGTACTCGACATAGTATCTTCCTATAGGGCTTTGAGCTACACATACAACGAGGTCCAAGAACCCCCCACCATGGTTGGATGTACTATGGTGGTGAGCACCACGCCGGCATGGGGAGTAGAACCCATGACCTCCTCATTGGGGGCCATGAGCCCTAACCACCAAACTAAGGCGTGTGGTGCCTTCAAGCTATTAACATACTATTCAACCTCATTAGAACCCAAGAATAAACCCCTTGTACTAAATGAATTTTATATCTTCACAACATCTTGGATTGAGGCCCTCTTACACTCAAGTTGAAAAGTCACGGAGACAACAATTTCAGCCACTACAAGAGCTCAAAATTGAAGCGGATTGATTATTTAACATAAATATAAAAAATAAAATTGAATGGATTAAGATTTTAAGTTCTTTACCAAAAAAAAAAAGAATAAAAAATAAATAAATTAAAATAAATTAAAAAAAAAATTGAATGGATTAAGATTATAAGTTCTTTCATTGATTGAAGTCCTTGTCCCCCTGGCCTCTCAACTCTAATTATAAAAGGGTTGACATAGAATTTAACTAAAGACAAAAACTAACTTTGAATTGGAATCCAATTCAGCAAATAACTTTGAAATTCAATGCTACACGATGGAGATAGCACATGTTTTATTCAAAAATTTCACCATAGAAATATTGTCACTAATTATTAGCATGTTTATTCCAATCAATAATTCTCCACTTACAAACTTGTTTGGTTTTTTCTCATAGCACAATTGTTGAAAAATACCTTTGTGAGAAGTAGGAATTGGTTCAAAAAATGAGTTACATTAAAACATGCCCTTTATAGCACAAAAGAAAATAGAGGCTTCTTGCACGATTAAGCATGCCACTCTCTCATACCATGTTTGATGGATTTAAGATTTTTACCACCAAAACCTGACTTGAACTGGTACCCCAATTTTTTTTTAGCATGGGTTGAGAATCAAAATATCAATACTTTTCCAATGAATATGTATATCGTAAAAACCCACGGGCAAGGATGCAATAGAATTTGAGGGAGCCTCACACCCGTGAGGTCCCTCCCATAACCTCACAGGGATCCCTGTGAGGCATCCCTGTGAGGCTCCCTGTGAGGCTTGTTTTCCGGGCTGCCTGTGGGTTTTTACGCCGGGGGAGGCCCTTTTGAGAGGGGCTCCCGTGATGGGAGGATCCTCCTCGTCGGGCCTCCCGGCCCTCCTTGTCGGGTCCTCCCATCACGGGAGTCCCTCTCAAAAGGGCCTCCCCCTATACATCTCTCCTCTAATCGAAATCAAACCTCAGCTTTATCCTCCCAAACTACGTGTTAAAACTCTTAAATGATCGGTCATAGGTGTCTCTACATTATAAGGTCCGGTGGTGTGAATGACGAGGCCGGCAAAACTTTCTCAAACGCACGATGACGTGGCAGGTATCGAAGTTGCATACGTGGCATGATGCAGGGGAGTTACCGAGCTTCCGAGGGCAAGCCCTGTGCAGCTTCCGCGTCGCCCTTACATTCCTTCGCCGTGAGCCCAGATTACGCACTTTCCCCTTCAATGTCACACTCCTTACAATCAATTCTTCATTAACCCAATTTCAGCACAGCCCTGGAATCATACCCATAACACTACTCGATCGCCCCAGTCTGATTTCTTGCCTTGGGGGAAATCCATTGCTGCCGCAACAACGCCATTGATACCTCAGTGGCCATGGAATCCGTGCTGCTCTGAGTTGGGTTGCAATCAAGGTCGTGCTTGTGATTGAGCAGTATGGGTGCCAGGATGCGAGCTATCCAGGTCACTCGCCTTTTCACCCAAAACCTCCGTTCTCAACAGGGCTCTGCTACCGCATCTCGCCATCTCACCCCGCTGGTAGCATGGCAGCAACAGTCCACGTCCAGTCGCTGCCGTCGGAGTGCGTCCACCGAGTCCTTTGCGTGGAGCGTAGGATCGGAGCCGGGGGCCTCCACTGGCGCCCCTCAAGATAACAGGGCAACTGCAGGTGAGACGCCCTACATGTCCTGTCTTTGGAAAATGGCAGAATGAGTTCAAACATTGGTCGCAAGCTGAACCCCATCCAATCTTTTTCGGTGTCCACATTGATCGACTAATTGAGAATTCGTCGAAATGACATGAAAGAAGTGCTTGGGTTTACAAGGGGCAGGACGTTGAAATGTAAAGTGGGTTTATGCAGCTAACAATGTGCCGAGACAGAAATACTGAGTTCTTTGGCGACACAGCCCATTGTTTGAAACTTCTTGTCTTGTGATAGTGAACATACAGAATGGGTTTTGAACTTATGTACTTTTAATTCGGAGTGTTTGATGAAAACCTAGAAATGGTGATGTCAAAAAGGTTCGAGTGTACATCACTGTTTCCCTGTCGTAAAGTGATGGCTCTGTTTTTCGGTTTTGAATATGTATGTGTAGGTACAGCAGGTGCAGGAGCGAATGATAAGCAACGTGAATCAGCACATGAAGAAGCAGTCACGGACGAGAAGACTCAAGTTCTGCGTTCGGCCATGAGCCACGTGGTATGAACTGAGGATGCCAATTACCACTTTATAAACAGCAAATAGCATTGCATGTTTTGGCGAGTTGACAAATTGATTAAATGTGAAAGAAAAAGCAAGCTTCCATGTGACTTGTGCAAACGAGGTTTAAGTTGGGCTTCTGTATGAGTTAGATGTGCTTTGACTGCTCAATGGCCACCTTTTTTACCGTCAAAGTTAGTGTTGTATGGATTCGGTGATCGAATGGGAGAAGTTTATGTATTGATTGAATTTTGATGCAGCCAAAGTTAGGGTGGACAGAGGCTGCACTGGTGGAAGGCGCCAAGGACGTTAAGTTATCACCAGCCATTGTGGGCGCCTTTCCACGCAAAGAAGCTGCGCTTGTAGAGGTGGAATATACCCATTCACTTTCTGGTCTCATTTGCACGCTGCAGTTGAAGTACACTGAAACCTTCTGTGCTGCAATTTAATTATGCACCCGGAATGAACGAGTTTTTGTTGCTAAAGGAGACTGGATCAGTCGCTAACAGTCGTATGCATTACCGTGCAGTTCTTCATGGAAGAATGCAATCGCCATCTCGAAGACGAGATTGAGACTCGTGAAAAAGAGTTATCGGGAATGCTTCTTGCCGAGCGTATAGCCGAGATTGTGCGTCTACGTCTAGAGATGCAGATTCCATTTCTCTCGAAGTGGCCTCAAGCTCTCAGTATACAGGTGACGACACTGTCAACATTTGTCTTTCATGCACTATTCTGATAACAGGTGCACGATTTGATTTGCAGCATTTAATTCCTGCGTTGTACCATGAGTATGCTCCTAACATTTTTGCCATTTTGTATTGTTGTTCTTACAGGCACATCCTATGAATGCTGCAACGGCACTGAAGCAAAGAGCGGTTCTTATGGATGATATCTGGCATGCAGCTGGCGATCGGTCGACAGACATGGATTGGTATACTAAGCGCGCGTTGTTAGGAGGTGTTTATACAGCTACTGAGCTGTACATGCTCACCGACTATTCTCCAGGTATGTTCTTCATCTCAGAACTCTGTAGCGCACCAAGTAGCGACTTCAGCTAACTGGGAGCAGTGACAGGATGCTCGCACCATCAAAGTAAAGTCAGTTAGCAACTGGTGCTCATTTTTGTAAACTAATTGTTGCTTAAGTTGTATGCATTTTTTTTTAGATAACTTTCCGATTTCGGTATAGCAAACTTATCTTTTCCATGCAAGAAACAGCAGGTAACTGATAATGTCATTAGTTGCATCATGGATAGATATTGGTCAAACTCGCCATTAGTTCAGTATTGAACTGATGAGCTTACTTGATTGGCGTGATCGGGCCTGATTTTTCCACTCAATTAATGACATTACTACGCAAGTGTCGGTATCAGTCATTCAAGGCAGTAATTCAACAACCTTGACCCGTATGTAGGGTGAATCATTGTTCCAAGTCACAATGTTCTGAAGATGTCCATATTGTCAATATTTTCTTCCTTGCAGGGCATCGTGATACATGGGCGTTTTTGAAGCGCAGGATAAAAGACGCTGTCGACTGCCGAAAGACTGCACAAGAGGTAGTATCCGTTGTGTTTTATAATCACTTCGACATCCTTTGTGTTTGCAAACTTGAGCTCTGTTAACTTATATAGGATTTTACCCCCTGTTTGAAACCAGTTAAGATGTGGCATACAATTCCCTGAACGGGTATAGCATTTGTGAATTACATGATGGAGGAACATTTGTCTCGACTGAACACGTATTATTGCATGATGTTTCTAAGCTTTTGCCGACTTGAGTTTAGATTTTTGAGCTCTCCTCGGACAATGCGCCATTATCTTCACCAGCGTGGTTTATGTGACTTAGTGATGTTATAACTACCAAGGGTACTTTTGGTTTTCAATGTCCTCAATCGGTTTTCAAAGTTCACTTGGGACTGCTGTCTTACAATGCTTTCTGGTGGTTAATTTGTGCGCAGGCATCGCAATTGGCTCAGGCTGTGAGCATGGGGCTAACCAACTCCATCTCCTCTCTCTTTACTCGGGGTTCTCAGAGGTTCTGAGCATGTTATTCGAAGGGCTCCGTTTTCCAAGATGTGGAGCTGAAGATAATAGTTTTAAGCGCTCCTGTAATTCCTTCTTTTCTATGCTGTTCAGCTGTCTTGTCACAGTTGGACCACCGTTGTTACGACGACGATGTAAAGAATTTCAATGCGATGCTGTGTTCATAAATTCCAGCCTATCTGTCATCCATTTCTGAAAGTTTCACATTGTTTATTTATCACCTTTCTCTATGTATGGTATTGTCAACTTCTAAAGAATCACATGACTGTTGTTGCTTTGGGCTACATCATGATGTGCTTGAGGTAAATATGCTCACCACAAAATGGCTCCCAGTACCCCATTTCTACTGTCAACTTGATGTTGACGAATTTGTGCATTACAACTACTGCTTCTAGTCTGTGCTAAATGTCAGTGGGAGTTCACACTTGCAATCACAACTTTGTAGCAAAGGTTGGTGAGGGGTTGTTGTCTAATGCAAATTTCCTGTCCATAGTATGTATCTCCAATGTTGCTTTAATATTTTTGCAACCTACCGTATGTAAACACTTTTTTCGTGTGTGTACTGATAGCGACATAGAGCAACTAAACTCTCTTCATTTTTTGCAACTTGATTTTAGTTATACGCGACCCTCTAAATTTATTAAAACGTATGCATAGGTTTCTCCTTGAAAGTGCAAACTAACATTGAGAAAGCTACAACTAATAACTTTGAAAATTGTTATGAAATTTACTCATTGTAAGATCTTTGTTGCAGGTTTACTCGAGTCCCACCTTGTTTCCAACCTTTCTTGTCGCTCTTCACGTCCCTCGTCATTTCCAGCCTTTTGCGAAACACGTTTCCAACCTTTTATTTCTCAAGATTCGCTCATGTTTCGGTTCCAATTGGCGGAAGAAAACTGGTACTATTCTTACCAATGTTGCTTGTTGAATTGCGAGTGGCGACCGTTGCATTGGTCTCGGGAAGAGGGGGGAATAGATTTTGGTTTATGTCTAGCATTACAATTATTCCCGATGTTGCTTGTTGAATTGTGAGTGGCAACGATTGCATTGTTCTCGGGAAGGGGGGGGGGGGGGAATAGATTTATGTCTGAGATCTCGTGATCGATGCGGTCTATGATGGATATGATTGTTTTATAAAACTTTTGTGTGTGTAAATTGGTTCTTGCAGGGGTGAGGGCGGTCGTTGACTTCGGGAGGTGGTACTTGTTGCCATGCGGTGCTTCAATTGATCAATTTTAGATGTTGCGGAGATTTCCAAGAGCTGACGTTACAAAAAAGAGCTTCAAGAGGTACACATAGTTGATACAAACTGAACAGAGTCTCGCGAAGTTGCATGAATGATTAGGTTCTAGAACAATCTTGTTCTCAAATTTCTAATGCACTAATTATGCATCGTTCTTGAAGATTAGGTGTTCGTACTAACACTGCAAAAAGACAAAGCAAAGAATTCTCCGAACAAAAATCCAAAAAAAATCCAAAATCCAGTACAAGTCTTTCCGATGTTGCTTGTTGAATTGCGAGTGGCAACAATTGCATTGGTCTCGGGAAGGGGCGGAGGATAGATTTTGATTTATGTTTGAGATCTCGTGATCAATGCGGTCTATGATGGATATGATTGTCTTTTAAAACTTTTTTGTGTGTAAATTGGTTCTTGCATGGGTGAGGGCGGTGGTTGACTTTGGGAGGTGGTACTTGTTGCCATGCGGTGCTTCGATTGATCAATTCTAGGTGCTGCAAAGATTTTCAAGAGGCTCCTAGCCAAAAACTCCAAGAAGGCGCTCACAGAAGAAGCTCTTCATTGTAACCAAAGTAGTAGTAGGAGTTGAAGTCGTAGCGAAAACAACAGTGCTTCTGGAAGTCATAGTAGCAGTCCCAGCCCAAGATGAGGATAAGACTTGGTACTTTAGGTTTTGCTGGTTGTGTTGGATTGCCATTATTAGTGATATTTCTGACTCACTTCAACAAATGTTTGTTACACTTTGCAGAAAATACCGAAGAGGTAGATCAAGCAAGAAATCTAGTCATTCTTCACCTCTGTCGAGATCTCGAAGGTGTGTTGCTATTGTACCCTCTCCTTTGAACCTCCACAAACTCAAGATCTTCATTTGTTTGAGCTTCATGGCAAGTTCCCTCTACAATGTAGTGGACAAGATGGTGGACATCTGGTTTTGTCCACTGGAACTGGACGTCCCAGTCTGAAACAGGCCTAAGCCCCAAAATGGTATTGATGTGGTATGCCCCCAAATATAGGGGGAGCAATGTGTTAATCATGTTCCCCACTTTCCTCCATCATGGAATTTTTTCAAATGAAGCTACAAGGTTGTATTACCTCTGGTGTGAGGTTTCGTCACCTTTAGCAATGGTGCAATGCAAAGATAGTCATTCATTCTACATTTATACCTATCAGTTTTCCTATATTGGAACTTGGGGGAAGAGGTTTTGCATATTAACACCTTATATGTTGAACCTCATGGTTGGTTTCTAGCTTCTTTTAGGTGTTTGGTGAGCATTTATGACTGTCTCTGCTTTTATTGAGGATATTCAATTACTAAACTATAACTTTGTTACACCAAAGGTTATGCAACTCATAACATGGGATTTTGAAGAGAAATTTAAAACATATGTAAATACCTGCAGTGGATTTTTGTATACAATTAGGGGTGATTACATGATGTAATCAGTTGTTTACAAGGTTTTCATGCGTAACGGGGATGAGGGAAATTACTCCCATCTGCTTTTCGGTGTGTTCATCTTGCGGGATTTTTACATTAAGCAATCGCCTACTTCTTGGGCAATGCTAGAAATACTCTCTCTCCTCATCAGGCTTCAGCCCTCCTCATTGAGCGATAGTTATTATTTCCTGCATTGCCCTATACACATTCAATAGAAATGAGGAACAGCACGTAAGGTAGGAGTCGTGAAAACCGTCCAGCCCCAAAAACCGCACAGTAGGTTTATGGGTAGGGTCTATAGAACCGTCCGAAGTGATTCGTAAAAAACCAAAGTTAAAAAAATTCATGGTAAATTGGCCGGTTTTGGGAACATTTGAGGTCGGTTCACACCACGAACTTGGTGGATTAATTGACACTTTGTGGGTGGAAATGGCGGTTTCAGCAGTCCATAATTAAGTGTACTTGTGCTCAATAAATTGCCCCAGTTTGGATGGATTTGCAGTAAAGAGTGGGTGAGTTTGACGGCTGATGTGCTTGGATCAAAGTTTAAGTATGTGCACCATTGCAAATTGTGCGGGCTTTGTTTTAGAAGACAAGAGAGCTTGTTAAGAGTGGAGAGCAAGTCTGTTTTGCACGTGTAAGAGGGCAGTTGCAGCAATACTTTGTAGGGGGAGTTTAGAGCAAGCATGGACACATTGGGGGGAGGAAGTGAGGGTTTAGGGAGTGATGAAGACATAGTGCATGAGACTCAAGCCCTTATGTCTTCACAGCAAGATTTCTCACAACTTTCCTATGGGCGAAGGTTAGAAGAGGGGTTAGAATGGGAGGATCACATGGCACAAAGTGAACTTGGGGCTAGAAGGAGGTATAGAAGCCAAAATCCCACATTACATGTGAGCTCTACTACAATTGCCAATCAGTCAACACAAAACATGAGTGAGAGGGGTAGGAGGGCGAGCTTGAGAGGCACATTACCTTTGGTGAACCATGGCACTTCCCAAACTGATTTCAGCAGGGAGGGGAGAGGTGCACACGATCAAGAGAGGCCTACATATGCACCAAGAGGTACTCAAGAGGGCATAACAACCACCACAAGGGAGACAACAAACAAGACGAATGGGAATTGGACTAATGCTCAATTAAGGAGGGCCATGGATGCAGTCACAGATCAAGGAATGAAGGTGAGAACTGTTGCCCGTACCTTTGGAGTTCCAAACACATCACTTAGAGATCACCTATATGGCAAGACAATAGGGAGGAGGAGAGGACTGAAGCCAACATTGCAACAAGATGAAGAGGAAAAGTTAGTAGACTATTTATTCAAAATGCAAGACTTGGGCCACCCTTTAACCCCATTGCAATTGAGGTTGAAGGTGGCCCAAGCCACACAAACCAGGGAGACTCCATGGAGTGCAGGAGGAGTCCCTGGACGAGGATGGTTGAGGAATTTTAAGAATAGGCACCCTGAAATTGCCAATAGAAAATCACAGCCACTAGAGGTTGCTAGAGCTAGGGGATTGTGCCAATCTACAGTTTCTAGTCTATATCAAAACTTGGAGGACTTGTACACTACCTTCAAGTACCCACCCTCACACATTTGGAATTGTGATGAGAGTGGGGTGCAAGCTGGAAGGGGAGGGGGAGCAACCGTGCTAGCCAAGGTGGGATCTAAATCTGTCCATAGCATAGAGCCAAACCAAAGGGAGCATTTGTCAGTATTATCTTGCATCAATGCGAATGGGGGGAAACTTCCAAACTTCTACATCCTAAAGGGGACATATTTCAAGAATGATTATGTAAGAGATTGTGAGGAAGATGCACTAATGGCCATGCAACATAATGCATGGATGACTAAATGGCTCTTTCAAAGCTGGATGTCACACTTCTTCAAGCAATTGAAGAAAACAGTAGGCATAGACAAGGAGAATAGACACTTACTGATTTTGGATGGCCACAACTCCCATGTCACTCTTGAGGTTGTCACCTTGGCTATGAAGGAGGGACTAGACATAGTAACCCTTCCTGCACACACAAGTCACGCACTTCAACCATTAGATGTGAGCTGCTTTAAGCCATTCAAGTCAGCATTTAGACGAATCAGGGATGAATGGATGTTGCAAAACAAGGGGAAGAAGGTGGAAAAGGTTGATTTGTGCACATGGACATCAAAAGCCTTGGACAAAGCACTTAGTCCAAAGAACATAATATCCGGCTTCAAGAAAACGGGAATATGGCCATTGGACAAAGAAGCGACAACAAGCACCCTACTACCAAGCAAGGGGTTTCAATCAGCCGGGGGAGAGGATAACCTTGAAGACGAGCTCAATGAAAACGGGGACAGCGGCAGCGAAGGAGAGTGCGACTCTGACAAAGAGCAAGTACCTGCAAATGTCATGAATTGTGAGTGAAGAACGGTGTGAGTGGTTTCTTTAAAGTACTCCACAAATCACGCAAGCAGCAGGCAGTGACCCATTAGCCATGAACAGAAAAGTGAAGGAGAGTTTGAGATTTAACTAACCTGTAACTTGGTGGGAATGGGCCTGCAGGTGATGAGATGGAGCGTCCACTGAACCAAGGCGAATCTGACTTTGATGCGGGAGCAGCCACGACCAACTACAACAATTTGAGTTTAGAATCTCTAGATTCAGATGCAACAAACACAAATCTGCAAGGAACCCGCCACTATTATGTTGATGTGCCAGAATCACATGAGTCCAATTATGAACCAAATGAGCAACATGTTCCTATAGATCCAACTTTTAGGGAGGAGGTGGAGAGGGACAACAACAACATAAACCAGTTCTTACGTTTGCCTGAACTAATTCCTGCGAAGAAGAGAAAAAGACAACAACCCCTTCTAGACTACACACACATCAGAATTTTGACATCACAGGACTACATGCAAGGACTAGAAGATCTTCTTGCAAAAAAAGAAGAGATTTCAGCAGCTGCCAAAAAAAAAAAAAGAGGAAAGAGAGGCTTCAAAGGAGCAGAGGAAGATTGCAAAGCAACAACAACAAAAAGAAAAAGAGGAACGAGCAGCTCAAAGAGCACAGAATAGGGAGGAGCGGGCACGTCAACAAAATGCGAGAGGAGCACCTCCTGGAAGAAGTCGGAGGGGAGCCACACTAGGCGGAGACGCACGGGGAGGAGGTGCGGCCTGGGACACCGGCGGGTGCGCTCTAGCAACAAACCTCACCGGTGCTAGCGGTAGAAGTGGTGCAGCAGAACGACAACACCGTGGAGCTGTGCCCCCTGACCCGCAGCCACAGTGGTATGGGCCCTCAGATGGGTCGTGGTGCTCTAGCGTAGCTCCTACCGGGACCTTGCCTACCTTTGCGGCCCCCTGGTTAACTCCAAGCCTCCCCCGCGCCGCTCCAAGCGATTCCCCGGAGTCGAACTTGGGCTTCTCCGAATCTCCACCTCGCTCCCACGCGTCCGTCGTCCACACTGTCGCGCGGCGATGGGGAAGACCTCATGTCCCTCCAGCTTTACCGCATCCTCTTCCTCAAGCGAATCACGACTCCTCCCCTCAAAACCTCAATTACTTGCAGATTATGCAAGGTCTTCAGATGGGGTTGTACAACCCTCATCCAAATACAACATTTCAGCAGGCGTCGACGTCTACACCAACATTAGCGTGGGGGGGTTTGCAACCTCGACGAGATCGACGTGGAGAGGAATGAACAAACAGAGGAGTGAACTGATGATCCTTGCACCCTGCTGCCTATGTTGTTCTCTGGGTCGTCAAGGAAAGATGGATCATTATCGTGGTCTGCATAGTTTTGTTGTCTGTAGCACTTGTCAGCTGCTGAAGCACTTGCTGCGAATTCTGCTGAAGCACTTGTCAGCTGCTTCACTAGCACATGGTCCAAAATGTATCGCCGGTTTATCGCCCTTGCGCCGCCCAATCTGCACAATGGCACTGATCAGAAGACAATTCGATACTCTACTTGAAGCGCACTTGTCAGCTATTCAAGTGATATGTCATGGTATTTGATTTTAAAGTTTTGGGTGATGGTATGGATTTGAGCGAGTTGATTGTCTCACGTACCCGCATAGTTTTGCTGTCTATAGCACTTGTCAGCCGGACATGTTCTCTGGAGTGCATCCAGAGCTGAAATCAACCGCTTCGATGCAATGTTCTCCTGTTGCACGATTGCGATCTATCACATGTTTCCCACCGTCAGAAACTAGCTACCTAAGTGCACTTTTCTAAAGACGAGAACTTTGAGCAACATGTGAACCTTCAGCTTCAAATTAGAAAGACCAAAGAAAAGGATGCAGTACAGACATTTACAGGCTAAGACAGTTGCATTTTAATTGCTGGATACAGAAGGTAGGCGTGCTTAAATCTAGCTTCGCATTCGGCTTCAATCCTGACTTGAAGGAAGAATAAGAGCCACATTGCACCTCAGCTTTCAGTATTTTATCAGTTTTCAAATTTCTTGTTCTAGATTTCTAATGTTCATCTTCCATGGAAAAACTCAGTCTGTTCTATTCGTTCCTTGATATTCATGCCCACAAGATGTTCGTCTTATTATATATTGAAAGTTGCAATATGGAATACTCCAAAAAGTGAGGAGGGCTTATTACCGCAGTGTCGCCACCACACGCAGCCACTGAATGTGCCTCTTCTAATTCATTGTCTGTCTCAAGGAAGTGCGCTTTCTGTACAAAAAAATCATAAACCCCACTTTCAAGCATTTCCACTTTACAAAGGATGCAATACAACAATATCGAGATAAGAGTGAGCCATTCGAACCTCATGAGGAGTCATGGAAGAAGTTTTCTTGACAAAGCGCTCCAAGTACGAGCCCTCCGCTGCAGTTAGCCACATAATTGATGTTAACCCCTAACTCTCCTTGTTGCAAAACGGTTTAAGTCACAAAATTTGACCTTCCTTTAGATTCAGCTCAAAAAATCTCAATCCAAGAATTATTTGAAAGATTTAACCGTAAGATCTCAAAGTTCACTTGACATTCATCTCACATACCAAATTTGAACCGTTCATTCTTCTTCATTTTTGAGATTATAATGGTCAAAGTTGGCTGAGTTTTTCTCCTGCGGGTACCTCCGAAACCCGTTTCCGGTTTTAAGGAGAGTTAGGGGTTAATTAACATGAAAGGCAAAACACTGTTCCAAGTGCAAGTGAAAGGAAAAGGGTGTTTCCATACCGAGGTTAACTAGCGAGGCTACGTTGCTGACAGCGTGAAGCAGAGCAATAGTACCACAAGCATTTCCCACGGTTTGCTTCATGTAATAAACCTTCTCACTCACCTGCGATTACATTGTGAGGCTCAAGCACTGTGAGAGAGAGGAACCTCAATACGATGCCAAATTTATCTAAATCTTGACAAAACAAGACAGAAGAAGTTTATCATTTGTGTAGAATATTCAGCAGATTGGTTCAATTCCAACATTGAAAAGAAAGAGACAGCTCTACATCAAAAAGGATTCTTAAACGCCCAGAACTAAATGGGATCGTGAAGCTAATTTGTTCAATTCCAACTTTAGGGATTGAAAGTCTTGAAGGATTCCCCAACGCTCATTTATTCTAATGTTCCACGGGGTTCCTTAAATCTCAAAAGTAATAAAAAGTGGCCATTGAGCTGATGAAGGAAAAGCATTCTTACTTTCTGTCCAGCCTCTACAGGCACCATGAGTGAAAGGAGAACGGAGCGTACCTGCTGCTCAAATGCGAGCGTCAACCTCTTCACCTCCTCTTCGTAGAATGCCTTGTCCAGCATTTGACTCTCCCCGAACGACAACTTCGCGAATATGGACTGGTATGGAGGGTACTTCTCCATTGCTCCTCGAACCTATCGCACCATTCCCACACATCTTAGCCCAGACCATTCTTTGATCGTCACGAGACCTTGGATAGCACAACACATCGAAGAAATTGTCTCCACAACGACAAAGACATGGAGAGAAACATGATCATCAAAGATTGTTCTAGCAGAAAATGAACCGGAAGTAAAACGAGACTTTGAGAAAGGTAAGAATAGCAAGTGTGTACCGCGTCAAAATCGTCACAAGCGGCAAGTTCTTCATGTCCGTATGGGTACCTGCGAATGATCACGGTCGATATAAGACTCCAGAAACAAATTGGAGGACGGATATATCCACACCAAGAATATAAATGGAGATTCGTTAAATCCAGTAGCAAAAGTTCCGATGCTTGGTAGACTCACAAGCTACCGAATTTCGCGTACAGCTTCCGGCGGTCGTCACGCGTCAGCCCAGTTCCGATACTGCACACATTCCCACGGTTAACCTCCGAATGGCTATGCTTTGGATGACTCCAGCTGGGGTAAACACATGGCAAAGTTCGGCACTCTACAGCAGAGAGGAACAGCACAAATATGCAACAGCACCCAAGTCACCAACAGCAACACCACTCGTGAAAAGCTTGCCTGTTGATAGTGATGTTCACAGCTCGACGATCCGCCTCAAAGGCCAGTATATCACACATAATCGTGGATGTTGCACCTCCGAGTTTCTGCGCACAAAGCAGTAGGCATTCTGATCCATTCCAAAAACGAGGAAACATTCGCATAAACAGAGCTAAAATCCTCATGAACAACAATCAAAAGTCTTCATGTAGTAATCAGAACTGTAAGGAACTAGAAATCTCAAGAAACTGTGAGATGCGATACAAAGTGCAAGTTTGGTACCTTGCAGAACCTGTAGAAATCCTCCAGGTATGCTTTGTAAAGTGTGTTACGCATGATCTCAATGTTGATGTCGTCCAGATCCTGCAACATTCACAATAAGCACATCTGATACAAGCAAACGTATCTTCACAGCCCATCCATACAAGTCATATCATGCCACTCGCTTGAACCAGCTTCAATGTGGATAGAGAATGACAAGCACCCAACTTACCTCAGACGTGATGCACTCTGAAAAATGAGGAGCCAAAGGAGTGTCCACAAGCACAAGGCGATACAACTCCTGCATATTCTGAGCAACTGCAAGAGTGGCGATGCTACATCACAACAACCAACGAATATATACATCAGCATAAATGCTCACCTTCGGAGGACCAGTGCCCGACACCTTTACGGAACCAGAGCTATACAAAACTAAGACCGGTACTGATTGGAGCTTTTGAGTAAGCGAAAGGAATTGCGTCCTTTTTGCAACGAACTCCCACTTTTGCGTTGTTTCCGGTTGTCCATAAGGAGGCATGTTCACGAAGTGATCAAAAGGTGATAATTTTCCGATGAGTGCTTCCGTTTTGATGCAACAAGTTCCTCTCTTGATAGTACAGTCAGAGAAGAAAAACTCCAGTTACCTGTCAAACAACCCGAGAGGGTGGCACTTCTCCAGAAGCTCGTGAACATCCCTCTCGTGCAACGTCCCCGTCACGATGAGCACTCGTTGTCTATCATATGCCCATACCGCCACATCAATCCACATGAAAACCACCGAACTCAATAATCATCACCCCTATTTGCCACACAATTTAAACTAATTCGAGGAGAATCCTCCTCCCTAGATTTATTCTCACGATCACAAATGGTGCTACAAACATCATACTCAATGCCACATCACGATGCAAGGAGTAGAAAAAATGGATCGATACTCACGTGATGTACTCCGAAAATGTGGACAGGGGCTCCGTGGCTTGCGTCAACATGTGGTTGTACTCGTCGACCCGACTTCTGCGTGCATTTCTCCACGATCGTTGCCGTGTGAAGAGGCGACGGCTCTACATTCACGCACCATCCAATCGCATGAAATTCCACCGTCCTTCGTCTGCGTGCCCAAAGCACCAAATCATGCCAAATTCCACGCACAAAACCTCCACCCTAATGGCGAATTCGTGCCAAAACCCGATCGATGCCCCAAACCTCACAACCACACGCGATACGGAGATCATCGAAGCAATCTTGAAACAGAGATTTTGCACTCCTTAGACAACAGATATAGCACATAAACACTGAATTCCATGTCCGTGTAAGGACTGCAGATATTTATTGAAGCACCAGTTCTTTGATTCGTGGAACAACCTCATATCCTCATAAACAAAACCCTAATCAGTAGCTCCAGACTACAGTACCTCAAGCGATATAGGAACTATTAACACGGGCGCACAAACCCTGAACATGAGTGAAAGTGTTATTGTAACACACCTGGAGCCGCCAACTGCCTTCAGTAGCCAATCCAGCACCAATCCATCTCCAGACTCCACGATGGCCTTCCTTCGAGCCTCATGCGCAGCCGAATCTGTAGTAACATGCAGTCAAATCTCCTTCAACCCAACGAGAAAAACTTCCTGCACTTGCTTGGGCAACGGATTGATCACCACTGCCGCTGTGAGTTTGCAACCTCGACGAGATCGACGTGGAGAGGAGTGAACAATTGCAAGGGAGAGGGACCTCGGCAAGGGACTCAGACTCGGCGCAACGGATCTTTCCGCCAAGGCCAGGTGATGGCCGAGAGAAGAGAAAGGGCGGGAGGGAGCCATGGCTTGATTAGGAATGGGTGAAGGAAGGGCCGATAAGGGAGCCTGAACGGATAACTCAGGGCTCCCCTCTGGACTGCTCCAGTTCTGCAAGGGCCGGGCAAGGGTACCTGAAATTTCGGATCTTGGGGACCTCAACAGCCGGTAATAGGCATCCACTTGCCAATTTTGACCCTATAAATGGACGTTGTCAGCAGCCTTGTTGGCCGGTTTCTGGAACACATTGGGTGGTGAGTAGTGTAGGGGGAGGTGGCCCACGGTGTCACCATGCACAATTGTTTCAGCACTTGTGATTTTTGTCACCATCCATTGTTTTTAGCTATACCATGCATACTGAACGGTTTTAGACAACTCCTATGTCAGTTCATGAACCTTTTTTACATTGTTTTGGGACATTCAATCCACTGTTTCTGGAGTACAACCTTGCAAAAAAGCCAGCGCTCTATGTTCGGGCAGTGGGACACCTAAGACTCCTGATTCAAAAATTCATAGGAAATTATAGGATTACTCAAAAAAAATTTTTTTTTTTGGGATGGATTGGCACTAACTTTGCACACCATTGAAAAATAACTAAAATTTTACACCACTATTCCAAGTATGCAAAGCTGAAATTCAGACGGTTTTCACGACTCCTACCTTACACGAAATGAAAGGCGGGGCACAATGAACACATGGCGAACACAGACAAGAACGTCCAAGTGGCAAACCTGCGAGTGTGAACGCGAACATGGCGATGCAGGTGGTCCAGCAATGGATAATGCAGCTGCACCTCCACCTTCAATCCATCCCATCCCACCATCAATTTTGCTGCTCTACCTGCAGCTCAAGCACATTCCTTTTCCTACACCGCATTTCCTCAACACCAAGCCTCAAAAGCTTTGAACCCAGCATTGTAGGGTTTAGGGGATTGCTCCTCTGCCCAATTGCCCATTCTTTTTTCTAGGGTTTTGGAATGGCCAGCCAGGCGCTCAGCATGGCGGGACTCACCATTTCGCCTGCCAATCTGGGCTCTTTCACCTCTACCTCTAGGATTGAGTCGACCCGGCAATCTGATCATAGACCACGTGCTTTGCCCGTCACTGTCAGGGCTTCTCTGCCCCTTTACAGTTCGGAAAACCCCGCACGGAGCGCATTTGGCCGGGGTGCCGTCTCCTCTCATTCTCCGCGATTAGATGTTCGGGTATGATGCTCTGTAGTCGCTCGCATTTCACAAAAGAATCCGACGCTCCAATTCTACTGGCATCACGAGCAGCATGTAAATGAATATTGAATTTTTACAGCAGTTTTAGGACGTGCATTGACTACTTGACTGACGTAAGATGTCACGGAATTCTGGTCCGGGTTGCTTCCTTTTCTATAATCTTTGATGCATCTATAGCCAAGTGTAGCTCCTGAAATCTAATCATCAATATGTCGGCTACTGTGTGTAAAAGTTATGGGTTGACGTCAAAATTTTCATTGATAGAGAACCCAATCTGACACAAGTCCTGATCTTAAGATTCTCAAATATGCTAAAATTTCAGTAGTGTGTATCGAGGAATGTGTCACAATCAGGTGCTTCTACTGTAGTCGTGTTGTAAAGAGAGTGAGAGTATTCCCTTGCTTATGATCATCCGGTTGGCAATCTGTCTCAGGCTCAAGCATCCAAGCAAACCTTCTCCTCGTTCGATGATATGCTCAAGAATTGTGACACACCAGTTTTGGTAGATTTCTATGCAGTTTGGTATGTATCTTCCTGCCCTTGCAGTTCCTCTTCTAGGAGATGTTTGTAGAATCGGGTTCAAACCTTCTGTGCGTCTTGTCTCCTGTAGCTTTTCCTGCAACATTGCATGGAAAACTTTGTGATGTTCTTATTTGAAATTTTGAGCTCTGAAGGTCGATAAATTTATTTCTTTGTGTATAATGAAAGCATGACGTGAATCCTTTATTTGCGAAGGTGCGGACCTTGTCAAATGATGGTGCCCATTTTGAATGAAGTCAGCCAGGTTTTGAAGGACAGAGTTCGCGTTGTAAGTCCTTCTCAAGACTTCCTTTGGCTTCAGTATTTTCTGTCACAATGTTAGCATTGTGTTATTTTATTTCGTCAGACACTGAGTGTACACAGACCTGATGGACAGGTCAAGATAGACACAGAAAAATATCCCGAGCTTGCCTCCCGATTCGGTGTCCAGGCGTTACCGACTCTGGTGCTCTTTAAAAACGGACAAGTTGCTGATAAAGTGGTATATTTCCATCTCCCGTAGTTAAGAGTGAACTGTTGGGTGTGAGTATTAATGTGCACACAAAAACAAAGGAGATGAGATCAGCCATGTAACTAATTGATTTCAATTCCGAAAAAAGATTGCAAAGAGTTCTATTAACAATATTGACGACTTCTTTGGTGGAAAATCACAGGAAGGTGCTTTAAGAACACCGGAGCTTGTCAAGTGGCTCCAGAATTCCCTCTGATGTCATCTAGGGTTCCTCATCTCATCTTCTCGGAAGCTCCATGGTTAATGGGACACATGATTGTGTTGATGTCCTGTTTACGACCTTGCTTACTCTAATTAAGATACTTAGAAGTGTAGGTAGAAGAGCTTATTACTCAGCTTAGTGTGCCATCCGTAGTGAATCCTGATGCAAGTATGCATTGTGATCGCGTAGGTCATTTTTCTCTCCATTGAGCACATTCTTCTCGAATCTCCTTACCTCACAGAAGTGCATTTGCAATATCCTTTTGCTAACCTCGTTCTCCCTGTAGGTAGGCACATGCAGGAAGACCTCTGTTGCATTTACTTTTCAGGAAAATTAGCAAAGTGTGGTGCGTAATGTGTCGGATGAGGTTTGGTAAGTGAGGTAGCATCAGACTGGTAGCTTTGCATCATTGAGATAGCGAGTTGAAGTCAATGAAAATCCGAGAGTATCATGATCCTAGAACGAACGTGCCATCCTAAGTGAATCCTGATGCAAGTATGCATTGTGGTCCTAGTTCATCGTGTGTACTTTGCCACCTATCATACTAGGTCAAGGCTCAAGGGACTATCATCACTCTCAAAAGCTACTGCAGTCAACAATGAAAAGAAGCTTGAAATCATTGCCTATAATGGTGCATTGGCTTCTCAGCGCGCAAAGTGGTCTTGAGGGCTTGAGGGTAAGGATCATTGAGAGATCAGAAGAAGAACGCAGTTGCCATTTTCTGGAAGTCAATAATTCTGATGACTTTATGAATTTGAGTTTTTTTTTGTTAAGTTGGATGATCGTGGTCCTTGTAAAGGGAAGGATATTTTTGAAGATATTCCATGCAGCTGACCACAAAGGTTCAAGACCTACATGATGGAAGTTAGTGGTATGAATGATGCGTCATGAATAGGTGTTCTTGAATGTTATGGCATGACTGTAAAAGACATGAGAATGACAATCAATCTGTGACCAAATTTTACTCCTTTCATTTGCCATGATAACAATTTGTACAGAAACCTTGAAAAGCCTTGTATACAAGAGAAAAAAAAGTCACAGTAACCATTTCAAAACTATCTAAGTGAGAATGTAAACATGAGAAAATGTGACAGTTGGTTCTCGAAAATGATGAAGATGTTGTGTGAATCAAATCCCCAAACATAAGTTCGCTAATCGTACTGTAGTCATATCATGAGAACATGCTTTGGACGTGCGATATTTTTGATTGATTGATTAATAGGGAACGAGAAAGTGAGATGTGCAACCTCTCCAAAGCAGATCCGGCGGTAAAATGGCAAACGCTCGGAAGACTCTTTGTCATCCACTGCCACAGGCACGATGGGGATGCCAAAAACACGGTCCTCCTACGGTACTAACGCCCGGTATTTTGAGGTATGGTCCAATAATAATACGCTCAACTGTAGTGTGCAGTGGCTCAATGGGCCAGAATGCATCGTTGACCCCGGTCCTCGCCCCCCTACCATATTGGGAGTTCCAGATCCGCAGCTGCCCGGGCGGTGATTTGGGATGTCGATGGGCACCTGGACAGGCATCTCGATGGCCCCTCCCTTCCTTTTCCTGCTTGCATTATGCTCCTGCCTTTCCGTGGGTCTTGCCCTGCTCTCTTCTGTGCTTGACGCCGCTCGTTTCGAGTCTCTTGCTCGCAGTCGTTTGCATGTGAGGTCACGGCGCCTCTGGAGTTGGTCTCCCTCTCCCCCTCTCCCGAGCGCGGGGCTTGTAGAGTCGCGCATGATGGCTCCTTGTGGTCGCCATTCGGCTCTGTCTTCTAACCCTAACCGAGCTGTGGCCATGGATCTCGCCTTGCTGGGCTTGCTGCTTGTCCTCTTCACCTCCCCCGCGCAGGCCTTCTACCTCCCCGGTACCTACTTGCACCCCTACAAGAAAGGCGCTCGGTTGGAGGTCAAAGTGAACTCCATCACCTCCATCGAAACCGAGCTTCCTTACTCCTACTACAGTCTCCCTTTCTGCAAGCCCAAGGAGGGCATTCAGAAAGTCGGTGAGAACATCGGTGAGCTTCTCATGGGTGACCAGATCGAGAACTCCCCTTACAAGTTCCAGATGATGAATAACCAGGACGATGTGAAGGTTTGTGTGGGGGCTCCTCTCACGGACGGCGATGTCAAGCACTTCAACAAACGGATCGATGATTACTATCAGGTGAGTTGCCCAACTTTCATGTCTGTGCACTCATCTGCTCCAAAACCCAGGTGAATCGCTGCATTCTAATGAGGTTTTTATTATCAGATCAACTTGATGTTGGACAATCTGCCGGTTTCGCGATTCACGAAACAGAAAGACTCCAACAATTTGTTGCGGTGGACTGGCTCCCCGATTGGGTTCAAACTCGAGATTGACAAGCAGCACTATGTGTACAACCACCTGAAGTTCAAGGTTTTGGTGCATCCTTACGAGAAGGATGCTACTCAGAACGCGGTTTTAGGGACTGGCGAAAGCTTGGACGTTATGCCTGCTGCCACGATGCAGAACTTGACGGGGACGTATATGGTGGTAGGATTTGAGGTTGTGCCTTGCTCCGTTGTGCGTGATCCGAAAGCTGCTGAGGCATTGCCAGAGAATGGCATTCTGCCACCGTCGGACTGTGATCCCGAGAAGCCGCATCAGCCTATCAGGAAGGGCGAGCAGATCGTGTATTCTTACAGTGTGCATTTTGAGGAGAGTGGGATCCGGTGGCCGAGCAGATGGGATGCTTATTTGAAGATGGAGGGAGCGAGAGTCCATTGGTTCTCGATCCTGAATTCGCTCATGGTGATTGCTTTCCTTGCTGGAATTGTGTTCGTGATCTTCCTGAGAACTGTGCGGAGGGACTTGACCAAGTACGAGGAGTTGGACAAGGAGGCGCAGGCGCAAATGAATGAGGAGCTCTCTGGATGGAAGCTCGTGGTTGGAGATGTGTTCCGGGCACCAGAAAACCCCCAGCTACTGTGTGTGGTGGTTGGTGACGGAGTTCAGATTCTTGGAATGGCCGTGGTGACAATCTTGTTCGCAGCTCTGGGGTTCATGTCGCCTGCGTCGCGAGGGATGCTCTTGACGGGAATGGTGCTGTTGTACCTGTTTTTGGGAATCAGTGCTGGGTATGTGTCTTCACGCTTGTGGTGCACATTCAAGGGCACACAAACTGGATGGAGGCCGATTGCATGGAAGACAGCTTGCTTCTTCCCTGGGATTGCGTTCACGATCCTCACCATCCTCAACTTTCTCTTGTGGTCTCGTGAGAGCACGGGTGCCATCCCCATTTCCCTCTACTTCCTGCTTATCCTTTTGTGGTTCACAATCTCGGTGCCCTTGACGCTTCTGGGTGGGTACCTGGGTGCGAAGGCAGAGCCGATCACCTTCCCGGTGCGAACCAACCAGATCCCACGCGAGATTCCGCCCCAGCGGTACCCGTCGTGGCTGCTAGTGCTGGGTGCCGGAACTCTCCCGTTCGGAACACTCTTCATTGAGCTGTTCTTCATCATGTCTAGCATCTGGATGGGGCGGGTGTACTACGTCTTCGGGTTCCTGTTCGTTGTGTTGATTCTTTTGGTCATTGTGTGCGCGGAGGTGGCCGTGGTGCTGACGTACATGCACTTGTGTGTTGAGGATCATCGGTGGTGGTGGAAGTCATTCTTCGCGTCTGGGTCTGTGGCTCTCTACGTGTTCCTCTACTCCATCAACTATCTCATCTTCGATCTGCACAGCTTGAGTGGACCAGTGTCTGCTGTTCTGTACGTGGGTTACTCCCTTCTCATGGTGATCGCCATCTTGTTTGCCACGGGTACTGTGGGATTCCTCACATCCTTCTACTTTGTGCACTACCTGTTTTCGTCGGTGAAGATAGATTAGAGATTCATTTCGGCAGCTGGTTCCAGCAAGGTTCAGCGCTTAGCAATGTAGGGACCCTTTGTATTGGTCATGGGGCTAGGTACTTGTTAGGTTGCACCTCACTGAAATTGTGTAGAGGCCAGTCGTGTATTTAGGTCGTTGTTAGCTTTCTTCAAAGAGTTTTAGTTAGGCATCTCAGAAGCAGAGGCTGTAAGAAGGGCAAGAAGACGAGTGGGCAACATTCTTTCTTGATATGATGTATGAAGAGGTGAGGGCCTTCGATTTATTACATAAACGATGACTTTGTTATTCCATGCAAATGAGTCGATCTTCTGAGAAGCAGACATGAGTGTATTCACTTCAATCTTGTGTGGAGATGTATGACCGGGTCTCAAGGAGGCTAGACCGAAGTGTGGAGTTTCATGCTCGAACTCTAGGCACTGCCCTAAATATCCCCTCGCCAAGCTTTCTTTATTGGGTGAAGTGAATTTGTAGATTGAATGTTCATACCACAGTTCGGGAAGATTTTGGGCTGAAGGAGCCCATAGCCTCTACTTATGCACTACTTACGCTCTATGACCGGTCTTTTGTCCATCCCTCCCGTCCCTCCCGGCTACATGGAGGAGATCAAAAGAATTCATCAAGTTTGAAACCTTTATTTTTCTTACTAGTCGGCTAAAAACGTTGAAAATAAAATTCCAATCAATAGTAAAACCTCTTTGATTCAATTAAAGCGGTTAAAATCCATGGCAGGAGTTGAACCTGATGCCCATCACCAGTTGATGGCCATGGATCCTTACAAGCTCTTACATATCTTGTTAAGAGAATTAATGTGAGAGGTTATAAGGGTCACCCTTCTATGATGTAGTATGAGAGAAAAGGGTGACCTATATTGTACTAAACATGCATGATTTTCTTTTAATAAAAAACTACGTAAAACTACAAGTTAAAATCAACATCTTCACCTTCAAGGCTCTCATGTCCAGAAAGGTATTTTTTGGGGTGTGAAAACAAAAACCTAAACTTCCTTGAATTTTTCCACAAGGCAATTGCTTCAATCTAAATAGAATCACGATCAACATGCAAACCTTCCATAGCAATTCTTATTATAGATTCTAAATTTTTAGTTTGGAAATTACTACGAAATTTGGTTTTGATGCAATTCTAACTAGAAAAGGCTCTTTCACATTGACCCTTGCTATATTAGCAAGAATACGCAGAGTAGCATATTTTAATTGCAGGTATGATTCCAACTTACCATGAATTACAAATCATGGAATGTTTTCTCACGCCATTCTGTAGATCCTTGGATCTTGTAAGCATGGAACTTTCTCCTTAAAGCATCAGCGTTGATCATGGGGGCAAATTTCTTTTCTCCAATGATTTTCTCTTTCCCAAAGTGCTCAAAATTCTTCTCTAAGTCTGTGACACCCCAACTTTTCATACCAACTTGTCTAGAAGGCAACTCACAAGGGTTTAGTATTTTAAAACAAGATACCACATCATTTTCTTGAAACCGGGCTTCTAAACTTTTGCAAACTTTCTCAGCAAACGAAGTTTGGAAAGCCAAAGCCTCCACCAAATCAAATCCTGTTCTATCTCTGATCATGTCTACATCATGAAACTTAGAGCCACAAATTTTAGAGAACAACATCTAAAGATAATCTCCCGGCGGTTCAAATGAAGGAATAATATTATAACTAACATCATCATTAAAAGTAGACCCGTTCAAGTCATTACTCTCAATGATAAAATGCATTCTAATTGATGTAATCTCAGACCTTATTAGAGCACTGACACTACTCACATCAACGGAATTGTATTGGAATGTCCTACTTAGGATAAACAAGCTGTGTAAAATATCTCCCAAAAAATACAAGCAATATATATACTCAAAAGTCCTAAGCTTATTGTTCAACAAACCTACACTAGCATGATCATCATCACGGGGAACATGACAAACATAAGTAATTACACTCTCACGCAGTACATCATGCAGTACAACATACTCCATCTTCAAGAAAGGTGGTAAATACAACTAAGTGCCCTGTCATGGATATGTCAGTAGACTCGTCAATCATTATGCCAAAATGTGTCCAATTTCTAATTCTATCTAACATTCTCCTATGATGATGATGTTTGAAATACAAATTAGCATGTCAGCACATGCTTTGTCATCATAATACATCGTAGGAGTGATTTTAGTCTTCAGATCTACTAGAAAATCACACAAGGAAGTAAACTTACTGAAAAGAATGGTATTCAACCTAGTAAGTAGTATGCTGCCTTGAAAAGGGAAAAAAGAACATTGTCTGTTGTTTTTGCTTGTTCAACAATATTCTTCTCCATTCTTTTGCTGCCTGATTGGCATGCCCATGCCAATTTACAATGCTCCACACTTTGAGAGTGGTCATGGAAGGCAAAATATTTGCTTGATGTTGACAGATTCATCTGTTGCAAAGACACCACGACCTCCTCCTCCCTTACAAACTTTACAAAATGTTTTTCCAAATTCAAAATTGAACTCTAGCCAGTAAAAATCCTGCAGCCACTTATCCTTCCACAACATATTTGCAGCTTGAATAGTAGTAATACTACTGTTGTCGTCATTTGAATGAGCAGAAGTGGCTCCAACCACTAAATGAGCAACTTCCAACTCAGGTTGCGCTTGACCAGCTGTGTACAACGTATCTCTAAGAGTTCTTATTTGTTTTCTTGAAGCCCTGCTCAAAGGCAAACAACAAACCTACAAATGACATGAATAAATGCATTAAGAGTCCACGACATGCATTTTCAACCTACATATACACAAACAAATATTGACAAAGAGACATACAATAAATCAACTACATGCATTTTCAACGCATTTTAAAAAAACACCAAATCTCACCATCCACATAAAAAGCTCACAAGATCAAATCTCTAAAGAACAGAGACATGTCCCTTCTTACTTTGATCTTGCCAGAATAGGGACTTACTAGCTAATTGCAAGTATTCTGTGTCTTGTGCAGTTTGGGAAGAATTGAAAGGAGCGAGGCGAACAACTACAACAAAGCGAATAGTCACGACAGTGAAAAGAAATGGTCTAGGTGAGGAACTGCAGGAGCAACATATGCCAAAATACGATGCGGTTGCAGCAGACGGACTGTGAGTCGAGCTCAGCACGGCACCAGATGAGGCAGTGTCGGAGCGGTGTAGATCAGTGTGGATGAGTGTCGAGTACCGGCGGTCATGTTTTATTGAAACGGAAATTTCTCGCTTCCACCATCAAGGACCGAAAGCCACCAATTATTGAGAAGACCATCAAAAGCACGCCGAACACGATCACTCCCTGCACAAAACACAACATCGTGGCCATGTTTGTTAGGAGGATACTTCCGACAAATGCCCAGGTTTTATAAGAAATTCCAGTTGTTCAATAGAAAGAATCAATGTCATCAGTGTTGGAGCAGTGTCATGAATGTCGGAGCAGTGTCATTAATGTCGGAGCAGTGTCAATCAGTGTTGGAGTTGTGTCAAATAGCGTCGGAGCAGTATTGATCAGCGTCGGAGCAGTGTCAAATAGGGTCGGAGCAGTGTCGATCACCGTCGGAGCAATGTCGAATAGTGGAGCAGTCTCGAGGGGGTGAGTGGAGCAGTTTTGAGGGGGTCAGCGGACTGTGAGCGGAGCGGTGTCAAACTGAGGCGGCGCCGCGGCGGGGTGAGGAATTGAGGGGAACGAAACCCTAACCCAGCTACTGGCTGCCACCCCTATGGACCAGCTGATATCCGGTTGGGGCGCCAATACCTTGGGGAGACCGGTCAAAAACTGACCAGTGACCAGTAATCTTGGCTTAAGTTTCGAATGTCCAGCGGTGCCACAAGCTCATTTCCATTGCTAGTGAAAAGTTGACGGTTTCTATACCTCACATTATTAATCAAGTCCAGTTAATTTTCATTTTCACCCAGTTAACTTGTAACTGACTGACGGTTCTTCCCGAACTGTGGGTTATACTGTCCTACGAGTTTGGATTCTTGGGAGTACTCGTTGTAGTAACTGAATCCTTCTGCCTCTTATGTTCTCCAATTTATGATGTCTTTAGCCCGACGATGACCATAAAAGGATTTTGTGGGTGTTCTGACTCTTAACCCCTGATTGCGCCCAATTACTTTGGATGACAACCCAACACTTTGAAGAGCCATATCATCATTATTCAAATTTCATTTTTGGCAAAACTTGTTGGGTTGGATTCCAAATGAAGTTTAAGGCATAGGTTTGAGTGCAAGAGGTCTATTCTTGGACTATTTTGCTTTTCATATTATTTTTTTGACAGTTTGTATTGTTGCAAGGTTGTTCTTTGAGCCAAGTAATTTTCTGCTGATTTTTTTTTGGTGAAAGTGTTCTTCAGATAAAGGTGAACAACTTTTTCTTTGGTGATTTTCTAATTGCAATTGGATTGTTAGTAGTAACTCCACTCTGGAGTGAAAATGATGGAACTCTGTAGTTTGTCTAGGGTACTAGTACGTTATGATCTTACAATATATACGGCCTCCTAATTCAATTTTTGGTCCACATGGATTACAATAAGTGTATCATAAGTTTGTATGGTTGAGATCTAAATAGCTTATAATTTTTAGTATTACATTTTTTTCAAAATTGTGTTTTTTGGCTAAAAATAGCTAGGCATACTTAGGGGTTGAACATTCAAAAACCCTTGTCACTCACAAAACCTAAACTCTGCATCCTCTAGATAAACTATCCACCTATATTCATAGTTTCTAAGAGAATTAAATCTTTAGTTTGTCACTTGAGAACACACATATTATACATTCTAGTTTATCCCCAAACCTCTTGGGTCTTTAGGAATCAATCTCTCAATGTGAAATTGACCACCTTATTTCTTTGCCCTACTTGAGGGACTTCTGAGGAAAACATGAAAAACCCAAGAATATAAAAAATACTAAAAATAATAATAAACCATGGACCTTGATTTGTTCTAAAATATTTAGACAATAAAAATTTGACAACATAACTTGCATGATTTGTCGGATCGATATTATTTTTCAAAAAATCTTGGATCTAAGTTCATACAATTGATATTCCATCTATACTTGATTAAGTTTTGAGTTTCTTTATCAGATATTCTATTGTTTCTATTTTTTTTTAATGGAAAGACATTTCAATAATAATCTTTGAGCTTATATTATTTTTTCTTTAACTTCTTTGTACATAAATTTTGAATAAAACAAGCTTAGATGAAATATAGCATAAGTGCTATTTATGCTATAAAGCACAAGTAAAATTTTTGAATTTTAAAATCATGTGATATTATTATTTATATAAAGACTTATTAATTATAATTTTTTTAGTTTCCTATGTACATATGAGGTGGTTAATATTTAATCATATTCATTGCCCAAAACTTTTTTTGTTATAATCTATACTTTGATTGGTATGTATATCCTTATAGACAATTTTTTAGAGTGACAACTTTAATGATGAACATAAATTATAGGGTTAAAAATTGAATCATCAATAACTATATCTAGTGATGATCCCTATCATCATCATATGATACATCAAGATCATATTCATTGGGAACACTGTATATCTATGAAGCATTATCTTGGCATTTTGACTTAGTGATAGATATGCATTGCATCAAGACTGTATATCTATGAAGTATTATCTTGGCATTTTGACTTAGTGATAGATATGCATTGCACCAAGACTTTATATCTATGAAGCATTACCTTGGCATTTTGATTAAGTGATAGATATACATTGCATCACGATTATATTCATTAGGGAATCTATATCTCTATAAATGATTATCCTAGCATTTTGACTTTGTGATAGATATGCATTGGATTGACATATTGACAAACTATGGTAAGATAAATAATACTTGCATAACAATGATGATTTTATTGGTGGTTGTTATTGTTTCTGTAAATTGTGTTGGATTTTTCTTGAACAATTCACAATCTTTGGATGCATTGCACAAATAATGATAAAAATTGGATAAGATTTAAGATATAAATGTGTAAAAGTAAATAAAAATAAGTAACTAATATTTGTCATGAATTCAAGTATAGTGTTTATTGGAATTTTTAAATCAACATTTAACTTTTTGATACAAAAGACAAATTTTTTCAACATAAAATATTATTCCATCTATGTTTTATGTTTTATTCCATTTCTACAATTTTATTTATAATAGTTACAATCCAGATTAGAAATTTTTGAAAAATTGAATAATAGAAAAACCATTAAAGTATATTAATTAATGTAGGTTATTTAATATACAAAATATAATAGTGGATTACCGTATAGATATAATTTTGTTTATTTATTTATATAAAAAAACTTTATTGCATCTTTTAAGGTAAAATATGTTGGACTCTTATAGATATTAGTTCTTTTTATTATGAAAGCACATTTGAAGAAATTTTCTATAAATCATTGTACCATTATTTTGGTAAAAAAGTGAGGAATATTGGAATAAATTTTGCAATAAAAATATCATAAAATGAGCAAGTAGAGATTTAAGATTTTATTCACTATTTAAGAGAAAGGTATAACTTATTCTAAAATAAAATGCACAAAATTATATCACACTAATAAAATAAAATAAAATAAAATAAAATGCACAAAATTGTATTACACTAAAGCTTTCTGTATAGAAAAAATAAAAATAAAAATGAGGTCATTGATTACTATTGTTTTGACTTTTAGGATAAAATTTCAAAAATTAAAGCACTTTATAAATGTTAATCCTATTAGCAAGAATAATTATATGTATACAGTAACCAAAGATTAAATTATATCATCCTACCTAAAGTAATTGTTTAGGAGTCGAGTGTAATTTCTGTATGATACATTGTGTTAATTCAATTGTCATAATTTTAATAATCATAGTAATTAGAAAAGTTCTAATGATTTCTAAATCGTGCATTATATATTTTTAATGTACAAATTTTACAAAACTTGATTCTATTGCAATTCTCACCGTACTTTTATCACCAATTTTGAGTATTTACTTATTTTTTTGGTGTCTCATTTATGGTAATCATTTGACCAATAAAATCTTCGTATAGAGATTTGAGCTCCTTTCGTGATGAATAATACATTGAAAGTTGTCCTACAACTCCAAATGTAAATCTAATTGTTTGAGTTTCAGTTAAAATTACACTTTATGATATAATTTTCAAAGTTGAATGATGTTTTCTTAAAAATGCCATACCTATGTTGAGCATTAGTACTTTTAAAAAAAGTAGCTTATGCTTGCTCTCATCGGTTCTACATTTCACTTTTTATTCTTGGAGACCATTAAGTGTTTTAGATTGAATTACAAGTAATAAATAAAAATAAAAAAAAAAAAAATAAAAAAAAAATATATATATATGCGATTGGATTTTTTTTATATATATAGACTTATATACTCAGATTATTATATTTTCATCACATTATGAATGTATAGCTATGGTTTTTCATTGACATTTAACCCCTAAACGTCCTTGGGGTATTTTTAGCCAAAAACTCATTTTCAAAAAAAGTGATATAGATGAAAATAAAGATAAGCTATTCAGATCTTAACCGTACAAACTTGTAATAGACTTGTAGTAGATCATGTGGGCCAAAACTTGACTCATGGGACCTCATAGATTGCGAGATCATAACATATTAGTGCGCAAAACACGCTACAAAATACCATCATTTCCACTTTGAAGTGAAAATACTACCAACATGAAATTTGCAATCAAAAAATCACCAACTAGAAAGTTGTTCATCTTCATCTCAAAAACACTTTTGTACCAAAAAAATTCATCAAAAAAATATCTTGGCTCAAATAGTAGCCTTCCAATGGTGAAAAAACGCCAAAATTTACAAAGGAAAAATAGTCCAAAACTAGACCCTTTGCACTCAAATCCATGCCCTATCTTCAATACATCTTCAATTAGGTTAAGGTTTCTACCACTTAAAATAGACTATGATTGGAATCTATCCCAAAGAATAAAGTCGAAATCTAACGGTGGATGAAGGAGATCTAGCTCCTCAAAAATCATCCATTTTTTCACTTTTTTCATTGTAGAAACATCATTGCAAATCCACTAGCAAAGTTATTTGGATCGAAAAACTTGCAACTAGAAAGTTGTTAGAATACATCTAAAGATCATACTTATGTAAAAAAAATTCATGAAAAAATATTTTAGATTTCACATAATTGGCTTGCAATGGTGAAACATGCCCAATGTTTGAAATCTCAAAACCAAAAGCTGCTGTCACTAAAATGCATGCCATTAATTCATACTTTATTTTATGGGTCTGCAATTTGTACCACACAAACTAGACTTTATTTGGGACCCAACCCAAGTGATTTCGTCAAAAACGGAGTCGGGATGAAGAAGTTATGGCTCTTCAAAGTTTCTGCCCTTCATCCAAAATGTCGTTTTTCGACACTAGGGACGTTTAGGGGTTAAGTTGAATGAAGTTGAGACTTTTAGGAGATATAATTCTTAGCAATAAATGAATAATAAATGTGTTACAAGGTGATATTATTCAGTGATGAAGACCTCATAAATAGATACAAAAAGTGAAATTATTTTGTAATTGAGATTTGTAGGAAACTTTGAGAAAATTTGATAACCACATATACTAGTCATTAATAACCCGAGATTTTTAGATCATACAAAGAAAGTTTTCTATGTGGTTAATTGTGGTTAACAAAATATGTCATTTAATCCATTGTTTACAAGTGAGTTTATCAAGGTGCAAATGTAAGAGTGAGTGAACAAAACATTTTGTTGTGCATGTATGAATGATAGCATATTATAACTCATGTATGAATGATAGCATATTATAACTCATGTAGTATGGAAGCTTGGAATGTTATTAGGTACATATTAAATAATAAGTCTTTATTCCATTAAGTTTGTGGTGTATGATAAGATATTCAAATATCTTTTCATAAATTGAAGTATTATTATGGTTTGCAGATTCTTTTTTAGTGTGATAGTCATAATAACAATATTTGGATCATAAGATTAGAAATAGTATTATTGAACAAATAGAAACTCCACATGAATTTTTTTGCCCTACATGTTAATGTAATAATTTCATGAACCACATAAGAAATACAAACATATGCCATAAATTTTGGATATTACTATTCAAAGTTATTTTAACCCCTAAAAATCCAAGCGTTTTTTGGCCTTCCAAAACCAAAAACTGTGATTTTCTACCACCTTGTTCGAATTGAGATATGGTCAAAAAATTTATTGTTTTTCTGTACTTTCAACCGTAAGATCTCAAACCCACCTACTATTTGTACTACCATGTGAAATTTCAACCGTTGGATCTTCACCATTTGTGAGATCTTAACATTCAAAGTTGGTGCAGAAGTTTTTTTGGGCATTGCTTATGAGACATTGTTTCCATGGAGCATAGGTAAAATTGAAGATTGTTACCCCAAACATAATTCCCATATTTTTTCCCAAATAGATAATCAAGTTGGGTTCGCTCATGCAAAATTTTGGAAACTCATTCCATTTGTGTGACCTTCATGCAAATTATTTCCTAGAAGAAGGTCTAAAAACATCGATATAGTAAAACATGCATTTCCTTCAATATATTTGGTTTAATTAAAAATCCAAACGGCGAGTAGGTGCCTTTATGAGTTTGTGAAATTTGAGAAAAAAAAAATTGGAAAAATTCCAAAACCTCAAATTTTGACAAATTTTGTAAGAGTTAATTCAGAAATTACTAGAAATTGTGAAGATTGTTTTTGTAATTTTTGAGGGCTGCCCTTGTGAAATTCACAAACTTTTTGAGTTAGCTCACTTTGGAACTCAAGTAGTACTTTGGTCATGAACATATTTCCAAAAAAAAATCTCAAAAAAATACTAAATTTAAACTGCCCCAGTTCGGCTCGCAAACCAAGAATTGTCATAGAAGACTCAAAAATTGGAATTTGGCTTTGCAAATTTTACCACATACACTTTGTAGTATAGGGAGCACCCATTGAAAAATTTGGGCAAAAGTATTACTTTTAACCTATTCATCTAGGCTGCCCAAAATAGCAAAAGCCCGATTTGGTCCTCTTGGATCTTTAGGGGTTAAAAAGTACCTCTGAAATACTATTCTTTGGTCTCAAATTTTACAAACACATGATTGGTCAAATTTTTAGTGTCTATTGAATTTATATATTGATTATTTGAAGTAATTAATTGATTTTTTTTCATCAAGATGTATATTCTTTGGATGATAACTTATAAGTTGTATTTGATCTTTTGACAAGGATAAGGAAATTGTTCTTACTATTCGTTTTGTACACTGTACCTAAAACAAGCTTCTTTCTTCATTAACCCCTATACTTCTCTAGTGTCGTTTTACTTCAGTATGGATGAAGGGTTCAAACTTTGCAGACTTATGACTTCTTCATCCAAACTCTGTTATTGACAAAATCACTTGGGTCCCAAATCAAGTTTAGTTTGTGTGGTAGAAATTTTTCACTCATAAAATGAAGTATGAATTGATTGCATGCACTTGAGTGAGGGCATCATTTGGTTTTGAGAATTCAAATAGAAGGCATGTTTTACCCTTGCAGGCCAATTATGTGGAATTAAAAATAAATTTTCAGGAAATTTTTATACATAAGTATGCTTTTAAGATAAATCCAATATCTTTCTCGTTGGAATCTTTTGATCCATTACTTTGGTATTGGATTAGCTATGATGTTTCTACAATGAACAATGTGAAAAAATGGATGAAATTTGAGGAGCTATATGTCCTTCATCAACCGCTAGATTTCAACTTTATTTCTTGGGATGCATTCCAATCAGAGTATTGTTTTAGTGGTAGAAACCTTGATGAGATCAAAAATGTATTGATAATGAAACATAGGTTTGAGTGCAATGAATTTAGTAATGGTCAAATTTTCCTTTGTAAATTTATTGGCAATTTTCACCATCGAAAGGCTACTATCAGGGTTGTCTTGTGCGACAAACTTGACACAACGTCGAACACAACATGTCAGACAGACAACAGACCCTTTGTTTGAGAATATGCCATATTCCTAGAATATACTTAGAATATTCTAGAATATGCCCGCATATTCTTGGATATTCGAGCATATTTCATCCAAATTGTTTAACGTATTAGACACCTGACAAACACCACGAACACCACAAACACCACGAACATGACGAACACGACAAACACCACGAACACCACGAACACCACGAACACGACGAACACGACGAACATGACGAACACGACGAACACGACGAACATGACGAACACGACGAACACGACGAACACGACACGCCAACTGGACACACATTTCCGAAAATGTGTCGAAGAAGACTACCTTGGCTACTAGCCTACTACATGAGCCAAGGATTTTTTTTTTTTTTGATGAATTTTTTTGATGCAAGGTTGTTTTGTAAATGAAAGTTAACAACTTCCTCGTTCTTGAAGTTTTAATTGCAATTGGTCGGTTGGTAGAATTTCCATAGCAAAGTGAAAATGATGAAATTTTGGAGTATGCTTTTAGTACTAATGTGTAACGATCTTGCAATCTATGTGGTTTCATGACTCAAAATTTGATCCACATGACCTACATTAAGTCTACTAACCTACCATAAGATTGTACAGTTGAGATTTGATAATCCGAAGAAGCTATCTTCATTTTCATCTATGGCACTTTTTTTCAAATGTGTCTTTTGGCTAAAAATAGGTTGGGACATTTAGAAATTAGGTAAGTTAGATCAGTTGAATCAAAGCAATAAATTTTTGTGCAAAAGAAATAATTGGGCATGCAAGTAATTACTCTGGATAAAGAACAAGGAAAGAAAGAAAAGGAATTGTTGGTAACAAGCGTGGTCCACATGGCGTTCTGTCCAGGTGTCACACCATTGAACATGACACCAGTTGTTTGTTACTAGTCGCGTTAATCAACTTAGTGGAGCCCTCTTCATGATCATGGCTGTTAGCAACATATTATAACAGCCACAGTAGTGGACTTATTAGCATGTAATTCCTATATATAGCACTACAGTGCTAGTGCTAGAGTAAAGCATCTGAAATTTTCTGTATAAGTGCAAGTCACCATCCTCCTACAGGAATGAGGATTGAGCGTTACAAGCCAAGCACGGAAATATCCTACTTAGCATTCAAATGAAATGAAATGCATTGAAATTCATGCTTGCAATTTGCTTGTGGAGAATTATATCCGTACATTCCACATGTTCCTATTTAATATCCCATATTTTCACCAAGGCTTAATCTTCAAAGAAAATTTCTGAACTATGCAAGACACATGTTCAACTTTCAATCCATAAAAATAGTCCAAATACATGGATCACACGCATGTCAGTGCTAAACGAAACAAAAGCATGATAGATAAAAAATGCACCATGTGCAGAGCAACAAGATGGCATCCTACTCTAAGACAGTAGGACCCTTGCACATTCTAGTGTTGCAGGTATTAATGAATTTTACCCACCTATACAAGTATAAAGTATTCCCTGCACCTGTATGATTTGTGACCTATCGTTGTATATAAACATGTAGTGCTCCCTGTGCCACCAAGATGATACCTCCACACATGTACATATGGGTTCATATGACTATCTTGAATATCATAGATCATTGCACGTTAGATGTCCTTGCTATGGAACCCCGGGCTGCTTAATTTTCACAGGAGGTGGCCAAAAATGCTCATCTTCAAGTGAACAGGTGCGGGTGATGCAGAGCGATAATACCCTTTCATCACTGCAATGGTAATTACACCGCAGTAGTTAATCATGCTCCGGCCAGGCCTAGATTGAACTCCATCGTTTGTGCGTTACTTACATCACTTAAGTGGACAAAAAAGTCTGGAATGGTGCGGCAAAAATGGATCAACGGCGAAGCATTTCCATGGGAAGGGAAAGTTGACGTTGGAGTGCCCGTCCTTGGAACGCCGGATGGGGTGTCAGAATCTGAAGCTTGGCAGACTCAGCTGCCGTTGTCGTCGTCATGGTTTTCGGTGCTGCAGATCTGGAAGGTTCTGTACGCTCCGTGGAAGGGGCTGCTTGCACATGGCGTCGCTCCCATATACTTCTTGCTGTTAACTTACTTTTAGCTGGAGTTTCCTTTGCTCTGCCACAATCCACCACGCACACATTTGTAAGTTCTACGAGCTAGCTTTGGAAGTGTTGAGTGATAGGGTCCATGATCGATGGTTTTGTAGTACCTGTTAAGAGAGTTTTCTTCAGGCTCGCGAACATCAATTGTTGTTGAATGTCTTGCGCTCGGTCCGGATTCCAAGTCCAGGTTGCGTGGTTGCGAGGAAGGGCCTGCCTCGCTAGATCGAAGCTGAGACTTGAAATGGAGGATGAGACTGCTGCTACTTGGGGTGGGGTGTTCGCTTGCATCAGTGGCGCTTGCCACTCTGAGTCTTTGTTTCGCATCCTTGTGCCATTGTTTTAGCACTCGTTCCACGTTCTTTGAAACAATGGCTTTTTTGTAGTTAGAACCCATCTGATATGACCACCACACCACACGCTAAGTTGGTTTCATTTTCAACATCCCACTGCAATAAGACTTCGGTGACATCAAACTGAGATCTAAATTCCTTTCGTTCTATTAATCGAACCACGATATGCAACACCATTGCCCCACTATTACATTTGGTACTCTCCCCTTTTAGTGTAATTGTGCACGGTCTTCAACGACCCGGCCACACTGACCAAGAACTGACACACATCTGGTGGAACTGAGCAAATTGAACGTACCTGGGAAACAAGGGCATAGAGAGGCAATGTGCTGTAACTGGAAAATAAAAGTACAAACACCCTGCACATCCCGATCACCAGCAGCATTAGAACATATTAAGTGGTTTACGATGTATCTATCTCACAACAATGTCCAATGTCCACGAGGATCTAAAAGCGGTGAGATATACATACCCAATTACGAGGCGGCCATACACATAAGCCTTGTTACTCTCCAGCAGACAGGACCGGTACCCGAATTGCCACTGTCCAGAGCAGTAAACAATACATCAGAACTGCGGAATCAATCAAAATGATCTCATCCTGCTACGAACTGCAAGAGGGAGCGCAGTGTGGAGAAAGAAATTACCAGTTGCCAGATGAAAATGGCGATCTCGAGTGCTGTCTGAAAGAGCACCAAATGAATGACGTACAAAAGGAGCTTTGGTTGGTTGAACCAGAACAGCTGGTCGCGTGGCTGCAGCAGCACTGCCACTAAAGGACCCGGAACGCCGGAGTTCTCCAACGCCAGCGTCGCTACCACATGCTGCAGCTTAGTTCCAATGATAAACACCACCTGCATGCACATGCCCATCCCCGACTCGCACGTCACTCTCCTTCCACACCAACCACACTTGACCATGCTCTTTCCCTTCCAGAAACCCGGTGTCCCGCTGGTTGCTCAAATCACCATTCATAGACTGTTTTAATGCCACACGCAAGTCCTGCTAGAATGATTGAGTCTAAACATGCGCTGATGATTGCTTACCAAGAGGGGAATGAGCGATATCCAGAAATACAAATGGGTTCCTGAACAATTGCCACTTTCACCAGCCTTAGAACTTCATCAACACCAAGAAATGTTCGAATTGTGAAATCTTTTCATGAAGAGCGAATATCTCGTACTGCAGGGATTGACGTTCTTACCATCAACGTTGAACGCCCATAGGACGAGGACGCATCCCCACAACCAAGAACTGCAAACAAATGGTACAAAAAACTTCAATGCTCCATATCTTGATGAACCATCTATGAGCTTTTGTTTCAAGGACTGGAAGCAAGCAATATTAATCACTTGTAAATCTGGTCCAGTGTTAAGCCTTCCAATCTCAGATGATATTTAGTCCATATATGATAAGCTGAGTCAGTATGAAAAATTGACCTTGCAATTTATGTGAGGTGTCTAAATCTGATGTCTGGCGCTGGAAACAGCACTTCCATACTCTAATCACACTTTCAGCTGTAAAGGATGGAAGAGAACAGAGTCAGAGCTCTCATCTGATGTGAATTCATGGTTTCTACATGAGATCACGTGTTGACAAGTACCTGATGCCAACAATGGTTTCGAATTCGTCCTCCAGAGTCCGAACCATGTACGCATGGAAGTCATACAAGTCCTTCAGATTGTGGGTCTGCACTTAGCCACGGCCAAAATCTGAGCACAACAGGATAGAGGACGTCGTAACCATGCTGGAGTTCTGAACAATATTATTATTAAACGCTTCGGGAGAGCAATGCTTACAGTGATGAAGCTGAGACGTAGGGCCATGTAATCGGATCGAGGAATGTAAAATTGCTGGAAAAAGCATATCTGTTGCACATGTAATCAACACAATCAGCCGAATGATACAGTAAATTCCACCAGCCTCACAACTAGCAACGGTCAAGATTGAGTCAAACATTCTTCACGGAGAACTTTATGAAACTTTTTGGATTGGAATGGACTCTGAGGAGGTATCATCAAAGTTAAGGATCATGATGCATGTTAATTGGTGTTCCGCATGAATGTAAAGACTCACCACCCACACAATAAACCTTGATTTACTCCATGGTTGAGATGTGTGATACCGCACAAATGTTGACTGTCGTCTGTATGTCACTCCTCGCAATAGCTCTGCAAAACAAAAACAAACAATTTGTAAACAATTCATCGTTGAGTTAGTTTTTTATTACACCATACCCAAATGTAAGCTAAGAACAGAGTAACCTAATTTTATCATTTGTTCTTTTATTTCAAGCCAGCTTAGGAACTCAAAATTACAAATTAAACTTGAGTAAAAACATCCAGGAGTGCTACATACTTTACATGAAGTATGAGCACTGTTCAATTGCTATCCTAGTAAGTCTTCAAGAATTTGATTGTCAATAATAATGAGATTCTATAGAAATAGGTGAGTTCTTTCGATTGCTTAGATGGTTTTGCATGATATAGCCTAAAACTTGGACTCCTCGGCTTGATGAATGCCGCACACACCTGTAGGAGTTGCTTGCGAAGCCGTGGCGTGCATGTGTGCTTCTCTCTCCCACTTCTTCCACCGATACACCTGCCCATTGCACCATTTGACCGCAAATTAGTTTCAATACTTTTGCGTTAATCACGATGAAACTACTAGATTTCAAGAAACTGGCCAGCCCAGTCAGAACCTGTCTCAAATGAAAGCTGCGATCTTGGTTCTCTTAGATTATACCACATGTGTTTGGCAGTACTGGAAGGATGAATCACTTTGTGTACCTTGAGGAGAGCGAGGAGCATGGTGATACAAGAGAATGTCACATGAAAGAGCGCCAACACAATGATGAATATGTGCAGCTCGTGGAGTGTTTGGGGTGAAGCAAATGGCTCGTATCCCTGCAACAACGCATGCAGATGTCCACGGAGTTAGTTATGTAAGTCAAGCCACACGTTTATGTCTAGAATGTCGAAGCTTATCAGGGATTCATCCACAACTTAACTGGACTTTTCCAACCGGGAAAGGGTTTAATTGTGAAATTGTAAGAAACAGAACGTTGTCTGTCAAAGATTTTGCATTGAGCCTCGAAGTTACTGAGCATGACCATCCAAAATCTGGACGACCTCATTTGTTGTAGTGTAACGAAACCTTTTTGATTGAATCAAGAAACTGAATCAAGCATATTCTTGAGCATGGCCCCTTTCCTGTGAATGATGCAGCAGAGAAACTTTCTTCAACCATTATTAAAGATCAGAAACTGCAAATGATACCTCTTTGCACGTTGAGGTGGAGGAAGATTCTGTGGCCAGGAGTCTGCGGCGATGTTCCTCTGCTGGCACAGGGGCTGAAGCTGGCGACGTCGAGGCGACAAGAGGCCGTTTGGAGATACTGCAGGGCGTCCACTTGTTGTAAACAATGGAGGGAATGCACACTTTGGACACCGGATCTTGTAGAATTGTGATGGTAAGCGAAATAAAGCCCATTAACATCAACTCTGCGCTCATCAATCCAACATTCTCAGACACAATGAATCCTCCTTTTTCTCATTGATATGTTTCTGAATAATTTTCTGTGCCTCTACTTACGTGCAACTTCTATGCATGTAGCCCAATTTAGCAATAGCTGGCTTGCGCCAGCCTAGACTGCAACTTATGTACATAAAATATGTGCATGCTAGGCTGCACATGTGATGACGAGCTCGAATTCGACTGACGAAGTGCTTTCGTCCATAATTTCTTCTGATTATTAAATTATGGAGTTCAGGCGGTTAGCCAGTCCAGTCTCATCACAGGAGTAGTGTGGCTGTTCTTTATTCTCTTAGTTATCACAGAAGGTGTTATTTTTGTGCATAGTGCAATTACTCACCATCTTTCATCTTCTGTAAAGCTGCATACAGTGGCTTCTTCTTCGTCTCCTTAAAATACTGCACATCTACAACATATAAAATATCAATCGATGCATTCAAACTCGCCAGGAGTCGTTCTACTCAGATGTAGAGTTCTTCCAGGTCTACTATACTTTCTCGGTCGATTGCGTCCATGGAGCCGTCCGGAACTTTCTGCAACTAGGGGTGGGTACCGGTATACTTTTAGTCCAAGCAATCTATTTTGAGACTCAGACGTCCGAATGGAACCTTCGATCAATACGCATTCTAATCTCAAAAATTTGAACGCCACTGAAATCTGGAACGAGCCAGAGGCATGATTTGCTTTTAAAATCTGATATACATGATCCTACGATGTCTCCGAAATCAAGCAGAACCTTGGGAGCCGTAGACTGTGACCTTAAGCCTCCTGATTATTTGTGTCAGGTAAGCGCATCTGCTTGAATCCAGCTGGGCTTGGATGTACGTATAACTTCCAGTAATTGGCAGCAAGGTGACTTTAAATCGGGTGGCAATGACATGTGGGATACTCAAAGGGATTTCGTGGGTCTAAGGTAGTAATTGACCCCAAGCGAATACAGTGAGACAAGTGGTGAAAGAACGCACATGGCCAAGGGATGAGAGGGATCGCTCCACCGCCATGGAGATGAGAACGAAGAAAGCTGTCACCGCGACCAGTGCCCACGTTGGCGTGAACTCCAGCGTTCGTGCAGACAGACTACTACTCTCGCCTTCCGCCATATCTACTTAATGATGCCCTTCGACGCTGTACTCTTCTTGACGTTCAAATTGCTCTACACTCCTTTCGCTTGCATGCTCTCTCCTTACTCCACTTAGTGCCACTGAAGACGAACAATCTCCTTCTAGACATAGGTTTACAAGCTGCTCGTGATCAGTCGCATCTTGCTGAGTACTCGAATGATCGTAACACTGGTTACAGGTCACGAGAAGGTCTTCGCAATGAGTAGCAACCTTCAAATGCGCTCAACAACCCTGAAAGCATTTCTTAATTCCAGCCAAGAAGATCTTTCAAACCGCAGCTTGCTCAAGAGCTAGGAAGCGCGTTCCAGCCAACACAAGCTACGACAGGTCCCAGCGCCCCATCAACGTCTCCCACTGACATTGCTGCAGTTGCTTATATGTCGCATCGTGAGTGGAGGGGCCCTCCTACGAACATGGTTGTCTTCAGCCAATGTGGGTACGTGGTCGATAGAGACGCTCCTGATTGTAAACAATTCCAAGAATCACGGACCACCGCACCCTGCACCAGACTTCCTCCCTCACAATCTCAGAAATTGGTTATAGCACGCATGGTTAGAAAAAAGCACTAGTAGAGCTATACAGAGTCAGTGTGGTAGGTCACTAACCTCGCCACTACTCTCTCTAAGCTCGCCACCACACAACAGAGTCGCTGCGTGATCGAGGTCAGATAGACTGCTAAGTCAATGATCGTACTGATACCCGTACTATCAGAAGTGTGGACTTCACTCCGAAAGCGCAAAGGAAGATGTTACTTAGAGCACCGTCTCGGACAACACAACCGGCGCTTGTTCCCATGAACTTGCACTCAGAATCCTTTTTTTCAATGAAAAGTCCAGTCGTTATGACCACTATTTGGAGATTCCGTGTTTCCGGCATGCTTTCTAGGGGTGTGTCTCTTCCTGGTCCATCGGAAACCTCCACTGAACGCCGGACAGCGAAAAGCGCGCGCCTGAGACCTCATTTTATTATATTTCATAGCATTTATTAGTTTATTTTGCTTGAACCGATTGTTGTATTAATAATTTCTTAATGATTTCCAATGTCCATGTTTAAGTCTGGTGTATGATATAAAGAAAGAGGTCAGTTAGTCGTCTGGATGGACAGCTCATGAATCAGGGGGCGTCGAATGTGGCAGCAAATGGGGCTCGTGAGATGCTTCGGGGGAGTCCTTTCAAGTGACAACATAGCATGCGAGGGCGTGCAGAAGAGAAATAATTGCACATCTGTCTCAGAAGAGAAATAAGTGCACATCTGTCTCAAAAGAGAAATAAGTGCACATCTGTCTGTCTGATTCTGGCGATGATCTAGTACCTCGTGTGAGGCAAGTTGAAGTTGAATAGTAACTCGGTCGCTTCTGAAGCAGCTATGAAGCATACTTCCTCCGGACTTCCATTCGCCTCTGCAAACTGCAGCCTGTGCAATATCTGTTCTTGCCCTCGACCTCGCCGGCAGCCCCCACACACTCACACACATGCGAACCTTCACTTCGAATGTTCTCTTGCATTTCCTTCTTCTGTTCCTGCCAATGCGTGGAACGTCAGAGACAACCACACCATACACAGTGCTTCGTCGAATGGTGTTCAAATTTGAAGCGATTCCAACCCAAATTCCCATCACTTCTGATAATTTCATTTTGATACTTCTAAGATCCCTTTCCGGGTGGTATTACAAACAAGAGAAACCATTAAAAAGTCTAGGACGACAAGAAGAACTGATGTATCACTTTCCATCCATTTTAGAAATGACTTATGGACGAAGAATGCACGAACATTCATGAACTCAAGACTTTTGCTCGACTTGAAACACTAGTAAGTAGTTACAGATGTCAGATGTAAGTGGATTCGGAGGCATCAAACCGAGATACGAAATGGAGGCGTGATGATCAAGAGGTGTGGAGGAAAATGGGGGATTCATTGAGGAGGCTGTTGTGAAAGTGGCCCACCGAATCATTTGCGAAGCATGAATTTCTGACGCTCTCATTCAACCGGGTTTCAAATCGTCATCGAGTTTGGTAGCTTTTTGTAATGTTCTTGGTCTCCGTACCGTATTCCCTGGAGAGGTTTTCCGATTTTCCTGGCTCTACGATCAAGAGTAGGCTCCAAAGTCCTGACTTGATCTCCAATTCTCCATAGTCCTCGTTCAAAATTTCACTTTACGTAATGGCGGAGCGGTTGTACTCATGCGAATGAGGTTTTTGACTTGTGTTGGAAAATAGCACACATAAATAATTGGTTTCTTGGACTGGTGTAGTGTTTGGATTTGTGGCCATTAGTGAGTTCGGTTGTGGATTGACAGCTCGACAATGGACTGAATGCCCAAAATTTCTAAAAACATCATTTTTGATGAAAGGCATAAACTTTGAAGAGCCATAACTTCTTTATTTGGATTTCATTTTGGGTCCCAAATCAAGTTTATTTTGTGTGGTAAAAATTGCAGATCCATACGATAAAGTATGAGTTAATGGCATGCATTTCACTGAAGGCAGCTCTTGTTTTGGTGGAGGCAGCTCTTGTAACTAAAAATAGTATTATTATAATATTTTTACTAGGTGCTCCTCAAGTGTATGTAATAAATTTGTAAAGCCAATTTTCAATTTTAAAACCCTTCATCTAGGAAGTTTAGGATTCAAGTTCTAAAAGGGCAATTTAAATTTAGTCTATTTTCATTTCTATTCTGGAGATATCGTCATAACCAAATCACTACTTGAGTTCTAAAGTACCCAAAGTCAAAAAGTTTGGTAATGTTACAAGGGCAACTTCCAGAAATTTCACAAACAATCTTCACGATGCTCAAAATAACGTGGGAGACAAGCTTTGAATGTTATGATCCGTCAAATGGTAAACATCCAACAGTGAATTTTTGGAACCGTAACCAAACATAGTCTTAAGTACAAGATCTTATGGCCAGAAGTTCAAAGTAAGGAGAAAATAAAATTGGTTCACACCAGTGGAAGTACATAGAGGTAGAAAATTGCACTTTTTGACATTTCCAGCTCCCGTCAAAGATTGTATTCAAACTTTGGATTTGTTACGCTCAAGTCCAAGGCGTAATTCTTCCTTTCCACGCTACTTAAAAGTTGATGGAAGCTTGTATATTGCCTCCACTATTACAGGATCCTCACCTCCGAAAATCAACGAACAATGGATTCACCTGTTGCTTCACTTCAATGATCAGTCGAGTGGAATGTCAACATTCAAGAAATCGTGCCTGGGATCTTTTTTCCTCCCACACACAATTTGAAGAATGCGACACTTTACCTCATTGTAAAACTTGGACGGTCGGACTGACCCATATCTTTTCATGAGGGGCACAAGGCGACATGCAAATCTGCACAAAATTGAAACATAAAACCTGCACAAAGCCTGCACGCTCTTACAGCCGTGAATTAGGCATATTTGCTCGTCACTTGCTGATAATTCCAACTTCGGACAAGCAGAGATTCCTGTAACATATTCCAAAGCAGTTCAAGTGAAGTTTATTTTGTTGATTTTGATCCCCATGCAAATCGAAGAATCTCCCTGACAAGCTTTTACATGAATCTGGAAAAAGCTCGTTCTGCGACTTTTTTAAACTGCACCCCCGAAAGGTGTCTTTCCACTGCAGGCAACTTGTACCGCTTCGTGACAAAATTGCCACTGTCATTAATGTCCAATAACTTACAGCAGAATATTGCCACTCATGAATGTATATATAGTACAGCAAGGGATTGTCAACCATGGTGAAGGAATTATGAGGCAATGACCTCACGAGTCTTCACCACTGTAACTGAGAAATGAGGGACCTCCTCACCGTCATACCGATTGCAACCTCAATGGCAGGTACGGCTTTGATTGCCTCAAGGCTGGCCATTGGTACACTCAGACATCTGACGACAACCTGAACTCAGCAGAAGTGATCATTTGAGTAACTCAATGAAACGATTAGGAAGATCATCCAAAGTGTTGGTAAAACTCAAGTGCAAGTGCCTGGCTTGAATTTGTGATAAAACGCCCCCGCCGTAACTACAGTAAGCATCCCCGTCATTTTGTGGAGATTATTCAGGAGCAGAGTCGATTCAAGCACCAAGGTCCCTAGAGAGAGGCGCTTGTGAGTCTCTCGCAATCGAGATCCGGTAAATGTAATTGGTGGTTCAAGGCATTACATGCAATTGTAAAAACAAGTATGCTGCTTGCGAGCTGGTTTGCAGGGCCTTATAATGATTAACCCCTGAAGATGACTGAGGCCATATTCTGGTTTGCAAGGCCTTACGATGATCAACCCCTGAAGACGACGACTAAGGCCATATTCTGGTTGATTAGGATTCGGTGAACCTCTGGTTTTATATTGTTAGCTCATATGAAATTGAACTCTTTTGCAAGTTGGGAGTTTTTCCTATTCTTTGGTAAAGTCCTTTTGAGTTTTAAATTCCTCAAGTTTTAGGAGATATTTACTATCAAAGTTTGAAAACACTATTTCAGATTTGCCCAAACTGCAGTATATGCTCATTTATTCTCAAAATCTTCCGAGAATCATTTAAATTACGGAAACTTCAAAAATTCACCAAAATTTGAGATTTCACTTTTATTCAAGTTTTGTTTTTTGGCGATGTACATAAGGTTTTCAGGCATGTTCTCGTTCGGATCTTCAATCCAATTAATCCTCACATGCCTTTTTCTATTGTCAAAGACCAACCTTTGTGTGACTTTTCAGCAGACCATCATGTGAATAATCAAACATTTCTTTAGGGTTTTATAGGTTGCCTGAATATAAAAATTGCATAGGCATGTTCCTAACTCACCTAGGAACGAGAATGTGAAGAGCTCCTTATCAAATTTTTTCCACTAATATTGGTTTTTGTGACCCTCAAAAAACTAGTTACCCTTTATACATGGGAAAAGACTGAACTTTTCCTCCAACTTTGAACATTACGATCTCTCAATTGGTAAGAAATTTGAATTTGAGATTTTATATGCCGTGTATATACACACAAGTCAAGTATTACAATCACCTAACTAGAAATAGGTCAAAATTTGAAAACTTTCACCTTACATCAAAAAAGAGGGTAGTTTCTGACAGTGGTGGGACTTTCTAGCAGTTTTGATGCAACTTGACTTTAGAGGTCAAGTCATAAGCGGAGTGGGGCAGCTTACAATGAATTGCGGTGCAGAGAACTGCGGCTCTATTGGAGCATTCTTGCCATGTGGCCATACATGCAATATTTCACCTTGTTGTTTAATTCTAGTAGTCTACAATCATACAGGTGGTTCTAAATAATCTATTTTGTTGTATAACTCCGTTGCAAAGGACCTACTTTAGGGCTAGGCGCCACATTCAGAGCCTGGAACGGAGGAATGTTGAGATCCATGTTACTCCTGGGAGATGCCCTCTTGCGAATGTCAGTTGCATAAGGAACAGGAGGCCTCGAATGCCCATTCGGATATTGATCCCTGTTTCCATCGGACGATGATTGCCCTGCTTCATCATGCACAGGGGGGGTCACTCGATATCTAGACACCTGATCATTGTGTCTCTGTGGACCTTCAATTTCCATGCTCCCCCGCTTGTTCGGCACCGATAATCTGAATCCATAACCAAGCATTTCATCAATAAAAGTTCCTTAATGATAGACTGTCATCTTCGGGTGGAGGTAGCTGAGCGTACCCGTGATTGTCTCCTTCTTCCATGATGATGTTCATGGGAGTGGAATTGGTATGACCATCCGTGATCGCAAGCACTCCGGGAATGTCGGATTGGCGCAGGAAGTACTGCTCGTCCAGAGGAGTGACGGCCTTCCTGGCAAGTCGCTGAGTTTGGTATTTTTCCATGGTTTTAATTTTGAGCCTGTGCCTGGCATCCTCGTGCCATCTTTGTAAGCCTCGCATCACCTGTTTCGGCAGGAATGCCTTCTTGGGCATGGTGCTCATCTGCACTCACCATTTGTTCCAACATCAGTAACATGTGGCCACAGCGTCGAAAGGCTATACAGAGAATTTTATGTAGTGGCATATGTTATAGAAACCAATACCTGAGATACCAAGGCGTAGAGGGGCAGCGTAATGAAGCAGCAGACTAATTGCGTCAGAATCCTGAATCAAACAATAGACAAAAAAATCAGTGTCAAGATCTCACCTAGAAGATGGGATTCTATAAGCTGAACTTATGCTCTTGGAGGGGTGACTGAGGCATGTTATGAAAGTTACAAGAACTTGACTACAAGGTTTAATTTTATCCTGTCTATGAACGAACTATGTTCATTCACTACGCAAGTATGTGGGAGAGAATGTACCCAATAAAGAGACTGAAGTAGATAGCTGCCTTGCTCTCCTGCAGGAGACATGTCTTGAAGCCAAATTGCCACTGCAACCACAGACAACCAGCCATTCATGTTCCATGAGTCCGTGTTCTTGAAGCAAATCTGGAAGCAATCAACAATTGATGATACGTATGAACATCCGTAGCTATCTTTTGTGCCAGTTATGAAGAGACTTACCACATGCCAGATGAAGACGGCTAGTTCAAGCGCACACTGTTGAAGTCACAAAACAACGAAGCAACCTTGTAAGTAAATTGTTTATCATATTGAGATTGTAATCTAGGTACAGAAATTTGAACTGACTATCACGAGCAGTAACTATGCAATAGTGTGGATTATAGAAGTATAGAAAACAAGCAAGAGAATACTCACGTCAAAGAGAATGAAATGCATGATGTAAAGGAGGAACTTGGGTTTGTTGAACCAGAACAGCTGGTCGCGCGGTTTGAGCAGCACACCCACGAATGGGCCATTCACTCCGGTATGCTCCAGAGCCAACGTTGAAATAACATGCTGCAGCTTCGTGCCTATGATTAATACTACCTGCACATTTGTTTACATTCATTCATCAGATTCTGGAAATGCTTACTCAAATTTCTCGAATCTTGTAAGCTTAGAGTAGCTCAGAAAAAAAGGTAGACAAGCGAAACTAGATGGAAATCGTGGTGAGAGGTGTATACCGCTAGAGGAATGGATGCAATCCAGTAATGAGCCGCCGGTTCTGCACAATGGCCAGAAATAATATTGTGAGTTCCCCTGCAGCTCTGAATTGATCACGGCAATAATATATGGCATGCACGAATCATACAAGAGGAAGAGACTTTGAATTCCGTGGTACATTCTCTACAAGGGAGTAGCACAACAAGCAAACCCATCTTAAACAGAGCGAATTAATGTGTCAATGAGAGATGAATCTTACCCTTGAGGCTGAATAAGAGATAGCCGATTACAAACGCCCACAAATATAGGCTGCAGCAACAATGTCATCACACAGTCAATTGAGAACGAAATTTCTTCCTAGTTCGGCAACACTCGGAGTGTCTAATGATATTCCATAGTGCATCAAAAGAAGAACATTCTAGGAAACAGAACTTGGAACATCAAAAGTAAGTGTTACATTGCTAGTTGCCAAGAAGATCTTACCTAATTGACACAAGCATTTCGAATTCATCTTCAATGCATCGAATAAGATAACTATGAAAATCGTAGTCGTCGCGCAGGTTATGAGTCTGCAGTGACCCTTGCCTTGCTGAGATTAGTACTTGGAACTTTTCGATGGAGATTTTATATGCTTTTAGGATTAAGTGGGAATTGATCGTGATTTGATCTGCTGAAGGCCATGGGCACTTACAGTGACAAAGCTCAAGCGCAGAGTAAGGTAGTCCGCTCGGCGTACATGAAACTGCTTGAAAAAACAAACCTGTTGCAAAGCACAACTCTCAGTAAGAAGATTCATGCTTGAACTCAAAATATCTTCCAGCACCATATTATGACAAAAGAGCCCTATGCTCTTACCAGTAATAAATGCTTATGGTTTTTCAGAAGTCCAAACTCACTTTAGGTCTCCATACATAAAATGTAAGGTTGATGTGTGCAGAAAATGTAAAAAGTCTTGACAACTCACCACCCACACGAGGAATTTCACACCCAATGGTTTTTTTGAGTGATATCGCACAAATGTTGATTGCCTTGAGTAGTTTACGCTAGTTGTAAACTCTGCACACCGAATCAAAGTTGATCAGAAGACTGAAGTTATTGCCTGCATTACTCATTGGATTCCACTGCAGCTGCCGGAAGAGTCATTCACTTCTGAGCAGAATTATCACACTGCAATAATGCATACACTCAAGGGCCAAATACCGACAATTACATCATCAGATTTCTAAAAAGTAAAAAACCGAGAGAGGATGCTCACCTAGAACATTACGCTGAGCTACTGCTTCATGAGCTTGCCGTTCCCATTTGCCCCAAGTGTACACCTGATCACAACAAATCCACTATGTCTTCAGTAAAATATTTCTCATCACATGACAAATACCGCTCATAAATACGAGGCGAATTTTCAGGTACTCATCTTCTAAGAGAGAGTGCTCGAAACTGAGGCTATACCAATAATGAAGTATTAGGCTTCTTCACCCTAACTAAGGTACATGATAATAGTTTCTTCACTCAACAGTAGCACTCAACAGTAGCACGGACTCACGGCAAACATTATAGGGTGTAAAATTAGGGCACCACCCTATGAGACTGCCTTTAGAAATTCATAGCAAATTGTGGAAGAGTTCAAAAATGATGAATCCACTTTTTTCTGATGCATGAAAATTGCTTTCACGGTTTACGTCATTGCAGATCAGTGTATCTGAAATTTGAGCCATTATTGAGCACTCTCCCTTAAAGTGCTTACTCACTACAGTAAAGGAAATGGAATCTGGTGATTACCTTTGTGAGAGAAAGCGCCATGGTGATGCAAGAGTAGGCGACGTGGACACATGCCAGGACGAAAATGAGGATGTGGAGCTGATGGAGAGTGTTCAGAGACACGAACGGCTCATACCCCTGTTTCACGAACGCCACTTATTTTGTTAGAAAATCATAGAGTAAAGATTCCCGATAGCAGATACTTCTGCAACTGACTTTTCGATTATCAAATAAAAAATATCAAAAGGTGTACTGTAAAAGTGCCTGTTCTCATTTTCGGTGGGTCGGTGGGTGGAGTATTCTAGTTTGTCCGCATACGGTGCTAGCTATCAGAGTTCAATCTATAATTTAAGGAATCCTGGACGTTTGTGAAGACATAAAGCACGACGGTACATCTGACCTACTCTATTATGGAACAGTGAATGTGGGATATTGACATTCGATATCTAACTTGCTGTACTAGAAGTTTTGCCTCGGTCTGAGGGAGGAGCAAGCTATGCCCGATCGGGGAAACTTCTGTTACAATTTTGTTTGCAATTGATCACTAGATTCTAGAAAAGGTCAGCGGGATTGAGAGACGTACTGCATCACAATACGACTTGCCCACAGCAGCAGCCAGAAGCCTGCGGCGCCCGTTGGTAGGGTAGCTAGAATTATAACTTTTCGGCCGTGTGCTGATGTCGCAAGGCGTCCACTTGTTGTATGCAGACGATTTGACGCATACCTTGGAAACAGGAACGGTGATTATGGTGATTGTCAAGGAGATGAATCCCATCAACATCAGCTCTGCATCAAAAGGAATCAAAATTCTTGCGTTAAATTCCTCGGCGAGTAGTTCTAATTCCGTCAGCTGACTCTGTCTAACTTGAAACAAAACCTTATCAAAATTATCATCCCTGTGAGCTCAGCGGATTTCGGTAATAGTGACCAGTAATTCTGAGCACGATTGCCCATGTGAGAGTTCTGGAGAAAATTAGGGTAAATTGTTCAGGCCCTTCCTGTTTTACGGGCTCCGTGGAGTCAATTAAGGTTTCATTGCTGAGATGAAACTTATTCTAAACAAATCAGAAGATCTCAAAATTGGAGGAAAGAATTGGTGTGGTCACTAGCTTACAACTAGATTCTACACCCGAGATTACAGTCCAGGACCGTAACACGACTTGACGGCATTCTAACAGATTTCACAATGGAACGATGATTAGTTCAAGGCTAATTAAGTGACCATTATCGAAGACTCCTGGAGAGGACTGGTCTGATACTTCACAGTTCCTTTGATAGCAGTGAGCTTATGAGCTATGGAGCAACTTACCATCTTTCAACTTCTGCAAGGCCAAACCCAGTGACTTCCGTTTGCTCTTCTGGAGATACTGCAAGACAAGCACAGCTAGTTGGTGTCAGATGGTGAGGGTTTGATCTGCCAAGACGGGATTTCTCCAGGATTTACCACCGGATCGCCACAAATTAGATCTTCCTGTGGTTTACGAGTGTCAAAGACAGAATCAGCTGAAAGGTCGAAGGCATAGTTTGTACTAACATGTCCGAGAACGTGAAGACTGCGCTCCACAATAAGGGATAGTATGATGAAGACGGCGCTCACTGCCGCAAGCGCCCAAGCAGGCGTGTACTCCAAGGTCCTTTCACTTGGGTCCCCGACCGCCATTTTCACTAACTAGCAGATGATTGCTCTCTTGAAAATTCCACCATCAACACCAGGAAGAGCTTCTGATGCCCCTTGAATCGAGCTCCCTTCCAGCTGTATGTTTCTGAACCAAAACTGCTCACCACTCGAGATACAAAGAAACTAGTATCTTACTCACTACTCTGAGGTACTCGCAATCTCATTCCTGGTCTCGATTCAACGTACTGCCACCCTGCAGCTCGAAGAGTCGTGTGGCTGACCCTAAAGCTAGAACATGAGAAAGCTTGCAGAGCACCTTAAGGTTGTCACACGGACAAGGTAGCGAGCTAAAGCAAAAGTGGTGAGTGTGGAATGTTTGTTGGAAGATGGATGGTTTGACAGAAGCGAAAGACGAAGAGTGAGGGGCCGGAGATATCGCTGCAGGTGTGTACGAGGAGTAGCACGGATCGTTCGAGTGAATGGAGTGGGCAGATAGGCGCAGTCGGGGTAGTAATACTGCTGGTGCCGGCGGAAACCATGATTGGCAACTGCACCCCACTTTCCCCTGCTACACGGCATTGGCACTCGTATAGTTGAATAGGATTCCTCGCCGGTTCCTTCCGCAAATACAATCTCCGTTTACTATAATCACCTTCCCCTAACCTTGACATCTTCAGAGATTTGTGTCCCCAAATTCAACCATGCTAATCGAATTGACACTATTCTAAACAAAAAAATTCAATCACTTTTTCCCCAAGTGAGAAAGACAATGCTATTTCTTAACTAATATGTTTGAGAAACGCAAACAACTAGCATATGACATTAGTCCAAGTTTAAAATGACTAGATTTGAGTACAAGTTAAATCTAAGTGCTTAAGTTGGTCATTAGTGTGTTATCATTGAGTTTGGTGTCATTGTACTAAGGCGAAGCTTTACATGATAACTTGAAGTCTTTTTGAGGCAGACGAAATTCAATTTATAACATTTTCACATGAGACCAAAATTGTGTAAAGGATAAACCTTTCAAAACCAAAATCACAAAGCCCAAATTTTGAAAATCGTTTTTACCAAATACAATTGTTTCTTGAAATTTTCATCAACAAAAACTTATTAGTTGATAAATCCTCAAAGAAAGTGATCAAAATTTGTATGGTCAACTCCTCTCTCCATCATAGTAAGGTGGTCAAAAATGGTGCAATTTTCAAAACTAAAATGTCAAAGGGATGTTACGAGTGCAAGCAATTTTTGTGCATAGGAAAATTGAAATAATGCTAGAGCAAGAGGAACCATCATTCTTGAACTTTTCTACAGTGAATTATGGCTTTTTTGAAGTTGGAAGTATAGGTGTTCCTAAAATGGTGACACCCTATAATGTTTGCAGCGAATACATAGTATTGTTGTATGGCAAAGCTATTATGTACGTGTGAGTGAAGATTACTAGAGCACTCCGCCATTATTGACCGTTCTACTATATCCGCGTCTTTAGAAATACGAAAAATGACTTGACATTGATAATGTTAAGTGCCCGATTCTTACAATTGGAAACTATATGATTTTCCTTGATATGGAACGATGATTTTAAGGACTCCGAAAACGCGGGGTAAAAGAAAAATACAGGAAACTGAACTCAGTCGTCTCTTCATCAATGCCAGATGCTTCGCGATCGACGGTGCGAGGGCCCCACGAACATCCGTGTTAGAGTTTTTCAGACAAAGCAATTGAGCGCATGAAAGTGTTAACCGGGAGGTGCTTCCAGTATGCAGGTTCAATAAAGGTTGACACCTCGCCACCGCCTGGATTGGGCATTGGACCCAGGAATATAGCGGCTACTGAAACGTACTTCCAAATCATACTAGGAAGCCCTGTTCCTGATGCTCTGTTTCCATACAAAGCAAACGAAGGAGGTTTTTTCCTCCTTTCACGATTATTAAACATTTCGTTGCAGGGTGTAATCAATAGCTGGGTCAGAGTGTAGTGGAGCACGTGAATAGGATAGTGGCGATGGCATTGCATCAATTGGGAGGGCGAGGATGAAGCTGCACTTTCACCTGGTCAAGGGCCGGTAGCCATTGGTAACTTGCTATTGCAGGACGCCCGGAACGGAATCACAGATGGCGTCCGGGAGCAACTTCTTCACAGACTGTGGAAAGTCCACTTGCCACAAGAATCAGGTGACTGAGTTGTTGTCGACTTCAGTGTTCCGGAGATCCTTACTATTGATATTGTCACCCCCATCCACTCGATTCTTCCAATTCGCCACTTCCCTTGCAGTCTGTATGCCTGGGCTCAGATTCCCATGTACCGTTCGTATTCATCCTTTCAGTTCTTGTACGTACCGTCCATTTCTCAACATATATTAGAGGACTTTTGAGCTCAGCGAAGGTACGGTGCCGCTTTTGGAATATAGAGGTCCAAGGGTGCTTCACATTATGTACTATAAGGATGGACCATGGCCTTTTATGAGACGTGGAAGCTCTTTGCAATATACTATCTTGAAAATGAAGGAGATTGACCACAAAGTTTGAAGTTACCAAAAGTATGATCAATTTAGCCAAGTAGATGATGTTTCTTGGTTGAGTACTGATACATTATGATCTTGCAATCTATGAGGCCTTATGACGTAAGATTTGACCCACTTGATTTATGCTACAAGATTGTAAGATTGAGATCTAAATTGCTTCTTTTTGTTTCCATTTACGACAAGCTTTTTGAATGCGCGTTCTTTTTACTGCAAACATGTCAAACCATTTATATAGTTGAGAATCAAATATAAGCTTTTGTAGTAGAATTTCAACATACATCATGTGAAAAATCAAGCTTTTCTTTACGTTTTATATGACTTTCTTTTATGTTTTTCTTTACGTTTTATTGTCATATGAGGATAAAATTGTATAAACACTAAAGCGGTGAACTCCCTTTTGTGAACAAGGCAAGAAAATTTTGTTGTATGACTTTAAACAATATAATCTCATACATGGTGAGAAACTTGGTGTATATAATCTTGTACAAGTTCGGTACCAAATCATATAGTTACAATCCTCAAAATGCATTTCAAAGTAAAAAAAATTCGGCTTGAATTGAAGGAAAGTTGTTGTGAGAGTGAAGTGTTGAAATCTCGCCAAGTAGCTCTTGGGCCGGTTTACACTATGGCGAAGAAAGCCAATCCATCAAGAATATCATTTTCAACCAATCACATTTTCAAGAACCTCAATTTCAAATTTTCAACCACTCGCATTTGACATTTTATCCTTAATATTCTGACAAGTGGACTTCTCTGCCATAGGGGTTCAGTTCAGACAGTTTAGTTTTGAATACTGCAACAGGTACTAAGAGGCTGTTTCTTGTAGAACCTCTCTTATTTTCAGAAATTGACAAAAGTCCTCCTACGCCAAGAAAGCAATCGCTTTGGTATACAGATGTATTCCTCAGATATTCCATTCATTAGACGGTTCAAGAGTTTGCAGAAAATAATAAATCACAAATCATAAAAATGACGGAAATCTACCTGACATGCAAGAGAAATACCGACAAAAAACGAAAGGGCAGCAGCGCACAGGTGAAAAGAAAGAATGCACAGCTTCAATTTTTCCTTTTATAACTTAGTGGGCGTGTTGAAATTGGGGAATTCGTCAATCGCAAGTGCAGTTGCAGAAACTGATAAAAGAAAAGTAATGGGAAAGTTGCAGGTTGTCAGTCTCCGATGTGATGGAAATGGAAGGTGACCAGCCCGCCGGAGAGTGCAAGTGTGCAACGCGTCATTGCAGCTGAGGCTAGGATGCAGAGTCTGTGCTCCGGTCGATTGGAACTGGTCGCTGATGGAGGGAGAGTGAATTCAATTGGAGCGGTGCCAATAATGGAGCTTCAATTATGCTTTCTCATCCAAAGGGCACATGATAAGTTTGTGATTCAGTAGTATCATGAATTCATCCCAAACATTACAAGGTGTCAAGTCAGGGCACCATTTTAGAAACACCTGTAAGTCCACCTTCAAACTCACAGCAAATTGTAGAAAAAGTCCAATTATGTTGATTCCACTTGAACTATCCTTACTTGCTTTCTCCCCACGCAAAAATTATATACACTTCACTTCCTCAACGGGGAATTGACCTAAATATCAGCCATTAATGAGTACTCTCCCTTATATTCTCAAATTTTCAAATTTTGATTGGACTTTAACATGGGTAATCTTCAATAAGACCAACACACGTGCCCTTCGATGGCACTCATTGTCGTTGACTCTTATCATTGCTCAAATGGTTGTGCACTATGCCCGTCACCTTCATGTTCCCTCCAAATTTAACTCCTATAGATTGTTGGTGCAAAAAATTGCTTGAATAAAGAAATGACCTTCTTTTACTTCAAGACCAAAAGCTCAATCTAAGAATTATTTAGAAGATCCAATTGTGGAATCTTACAATTAGCTTAACATACTACTTCCATGCTAAAATTGAACGGTTGATTCATCTTCATTTGTGAGATTATAATAGTCCAAGTTAAGTAACTTAGTTCTTGCGTGAACTCTCAAAACCTGTTTTGGGTTTTAAAGATCTTCAAGTGTTAATATGGTTTGAGGATAATTCTTTTTTTTGCTGTGAGGAGCAAAGCTCTTTGTTTACTTGGTTAAATGTAATATTAGATCAAAGCTCTTTTTATATTTGGTTTAAGATGATAATAAAGTGTGAAAAGGGATAACGGTCTACATGTATACTTTGTAAAAGGTGATAACTAATTAACTAGTATGGCCTAACATATGAAATGACTAACTGGTATTGCCTAACATAGTGCCTATTTACAAAAATGACTAGAGTAGAATTGCCTAGCATTTGTTCCATATACATATGAGGTACATGCAACATGTGGTAAGGTTGGGAAATCTAGAAACAAAAAAGATTCCACAACGTTTGGTTAGAGGGGTTGTTTCCTTACAAAGACTTCTACATGCTCATATAGTATTTGTGTTGTTTGACTTTGATATAAAGACATTGAGTTGATATGTAGGTGGACAATATCCAGAATTGTATTTAATTCCTAAACACTTTGGGTATTTTTAGCCAGAAATTCATCTTTTAAAAAGTTGTATAGGTGAAAATAAGGATAACTCATTCAGATTGTATCCATACAAATTTACAGTAGTAGACTTATTGCACGTCATATGAAGCAAAATTTGAGTCATGAAGCCTCATAGATTGCAAGATCAAAACGTAATGGTCCTTAAACCAAATTACAAAATTTCATCATTTTCATATGAAGTGGAAATGCTACCAATAGACCTACTGTAATGAATATTTCATAATTAAAAAGTTGTTCACCATCATCTCAATAGCAACCTAATACCAAAGAAAAACAACAAAAAATTATTGGCTCAAATTATAGTCTTGCAACACTGAATAATGCCAAAACTTGTACAAAGGAACAATAGTCCAAAACTAAACCCCTTGCACTCAAATTCTTGGCTTACCTTCACAACACCTTTGATCAAATCAAATTTTTTATCTCTAAAACTACACTCTAATTGGAATCCATCCCATAAATAACTAAGTCAAAATCCGGCGTTGGATGAAGTAGATATAGCTCCTTAAGAAGCATCCACTTTTTTCACTTTTGTCACTGTAGAAACATCATTGCAAATTGAATACCAAAAGTATTTGGGTGAAAAATATTTCAATTAAAAAGTTGCCGAAATTTATATGAAGATCATGTTTATGCATAAAAGAATTCATAAAAATAACTTCATATAATTGGCTTACAGTAGTAAAGCATACACAACTCACAGATAAAAGCAACCTTAACTAAAATTTATTCCAATAATTCTCATTGTATTGTATGGGTTTACAATTTTTATTACACAACCGAGACTTGGTTTGGGACTTAACCCAAGTGATCTCATCCAAAACGAACTTTAAATGAAGAACCTATGCTTAGTTTTTTGGAGCCTTAAATACTACTTTAGAAATAAATTTGATCTGAGGCTCTTCAAATTCCTTTTCCTAGGCAAGTTAGGTACATGTTCACATAATTTTTACTCTTATCCAACATATAAATCTAGAGAAAAGCTTGATTTTCCACATGAAGTATGCTGAAATTTAAATGCAAAGGCCTAATTTTAATGGTTAAAAAGGCATGTGAAGAAGTATCATATAGAGAATCCAAATGGTGAGGATATACCTTGGTACCTTTTTTACACACAAAAAAAATAAAAAAATAATACAAAATCGGAAAGAAGAAATGTCTCAATTTTTAGTGAATTTGAGAATATATGACGATAGATTGCACTTTTGAGCAAATTTCAGCACGCCCCAATAGTGCTTTCAAACTTTGAGAGTGAATATCTCTTAAGTATAAGGAAAGTTGAAGCATAAATGGTCTTGTTACAAAGGTATGAGAAAACTCTACAATATGCAAGAGGTTTGGACTTTACACAAGTAAATTGAATATACTACATCGTAAAACTTTAGGGCTTGATTGAGTCAATACAAGGTTGTTGGAACTCCTTCTAGAAATTAAAAGAAAATATGTGTAAAATTCTGATTGAGTAATTATACAATAAGAGCGTTAAAGACTACACTCTCTTTTGCATCTTGTACGCTTGGTAGGCAAAAGTATGATGATCTTCCAGGTATACGTTTAAGGATAGGTCAAATAAACACTCTATTGAGTGTATGATAGGTTAGAGTTTCTCTTCTTCTTCTATACGCAAAAGTACATTCAGAAGAGCTATTGGTGAGGAACTTATCCGAAACAGTACCCCTTGCAACAAATGCATTTGATTCTTTTAGTGCATTTAACATTCCAATATCCAGAACCGCCTCTTCAACGCTCCAAATATGCCACCCTCCAAGACTTGTAAAGATTTGTACTTGTCAACTACTGTACCCAACTCATCAATCGAGAAGGTCAGAAGAATGCGAACTGATTGCAACTTAAGTCAGAGTGGATAAACTTTCAATAAGTTCTTGGCCCTTCAACGGAGGTACCCATGCTATCCATCGTTGTATACTACACAAAGTTATTAATTAGTGTTGCCAACAGCAATTGTGAACCATTGTTAACCCTTAAACGCCCATGGGGTCTAAAACGGGGCAGCCCAAAATTGGATCACAACATCTTTTGGACTTGGGCATCATGAATAGTGCACTTTTTGAACTTGGGCATCATGAATAGACCAATCAATGATGAGCTTGCAATCTCCTACAAGGTTATGTATAACCCCAACCTACCTACCACAATCCTTTCAAAGCACAAAATCATTCATAAAAATTGTGATTTGAATTGTAAAATTTCACTTTTTGAATGCATCAGAAGACAGTGACTAGTTTGACATCAAAATATAAGTGAAAAGTTGAGTACAGTGAGAGCTACAGTGAAGATTTTGTTGGAATCAAGCCCCTCGGGCTTGCTTGGGCGTTTAAGGGTTAAGGGGGTGTTTCGGAAAACCTTGCCTCACAGGGTTCGAATATGGATGTTTAGACACCTAGCGATGGGCCGGTCGGTCTAGGGAAGAGACGTACAAACAGACGTAAGAGTAGCAAAATCCTTGCCAATTTACAGGTAGATTACTCTAAAAAATTCTTCCAAGTCGCTATTCCCATTGGATGTGCAAAGCTTATTACCTTAATCATCTAGCTCATATTTTTTTTTCATGTATATAACTAAGTTGAGCATGCCCATGAAAAATTTTAGAAACTCATTTTGCTTTTTGAACCTTCATGCAATTTATTTACTAGAAGAAGGTAGAAATCAAGGATTAGGTAAAACATGCACCACGTTTATTGTATATGCTTTAGGGGGAAAATGAACGACGAGTATATACCTTCTTGAGTTTGTGATTTTTAAAAAACAAGACATTCAAAAAAATTCAAAATCTCAAATTTTGGCAAATTTTGAAAGAAAAAATTGTAATATCATAGAAAATCTTGAATCTAGCTCTTGTAATTTTTGAAGGGTGCCCTTGTAGGATTGGTAAAATTTTCATCTCGGGTCACTTAGAAAACTAAGTATAGAATCAATCAAGAAAAGATTTCCAAAAAGAAAAAAAAAAAAAAAAAAAAAAAAAAAAAAACACACAGGAAAATTAAAAAGTTTTTTTCTGCCCGCCGTAAGGTTGAAAAATAAAATTTGCGTTTTAAAACCCCAGAGGTGGAGTTTGACTCTCCAAATTTTCCCACATACACCTTGTAGTATAAGGAACATCCAGTAAAAATCTTAGGCAAAAATATTACTTTTAACATCTTTACTTAGGCTGCCCGAAATCACAAATCTCCTAAAGGAGGCCTTGGTAGTTTAGAGGTTAACTAGGTTGGATAGCCCAAAAATCTCTACTGGTAAATTCATCTACCAACTCTGTATAACTACCGGGTATCGACTACCGGGTCAATACCTGCCGAGTATAAACTAGGCCTCTACTTAGCCTAAGGGAATATACTAAAAAAATTTGGATAACAAATGTAATGTTAAATGTCACACGTCACCCTAGTGTTTACAACACTAATCGCCAAACCATAACACTAAAATGTGAGAGCATGCAAGCTTTCCTGCAAGTGGAAGAATTTATTGGAAGTGGTGCAAATGGTGACTTGAAGAAAAGACAAGGAACATTAGCAACCCAAAGTGAACACTAATCTCAAAAAATCTACAAATAGTGTTTTTCACAAAAGTCACCCGATACACTAATCTCCCCGTAACACTAATTAACAACTCTTGAATAGTGAATCTCATTTCAAAACCGTAAAGTGCGTTACAATCACATGGGATTGTCCAATATTCTAACACAATTTTCTACATCTCTCAATAAAATATTACAAATACTTCATACACTATCGATGAATAAGTGTTAACATTCTTTTCTTCGATTTGAATGTTCATTCTAGCATGTAGATTTGAAATGAGCTTACATATGTGTTACTAGGTACTAGAGCTTATTTTAGATGCATGATTTGTATCAGTTCCATTTCATGCTACAATTTGAAGAAGGCTTTGAATGGGTCTTGATACTTAAAAAGGTTTATGAAAGCTTGTTGATGAAAAACTGTCCCTTAGTGCTGAATTCGTAAATCATCTAGAGAGTATTGTAATGTACTTTAATCGATTTATATACCAAGATGGTTAGTGAGCTCTAGGTTTTGCATCAAATGATGAAATCACGAAATGCTTCGAGAGGTACCACTTGTTAACGAATTCCTCTTTGAAGAGAGTTTCTTTGAAAAGTTCAAAAGTTTATTGTGAACTCAAAACAGATCAGATTTGGAAACCGTGAAGTCAATTAGAATCACATCAGACTGTATTTCAATACTATGATAAAATATCAATTCTTTTTATAAAAAAAAAATCATTCACGACATATTACAAATACTTTACACACCATCTATCATTGACTACTTTTACTTTTCGCTTCAACTACAACGTTCATTTTCAATTGCAAATTGGAGATGAACTTACAAAGTTGTTCTTGAGATACTTGGACTCATATTCTTTTGCTCTTGAGGAATACGTTTATCAATTGTGTTCACAATAATGCCCCTCTATATGTAATATGGATAAGTTTGCTCTTGGTAATATGTTTCTTGAAGAGAGATATATGTTAATTTCTAAACATATAGTGTCGCGACACGAGTTTCATTTTTAGTGTAGTTGAAGGCACACAAGCAAAATGATTAAAATCTACTCCAAAAAAATGTGCTAGAAGAGAGAATAATTTCTCTTAAAGTAGTACCGTAATACATAAAACCACCCATTTCCTCTAACCAACAAGATAGATAGATAGAAACTCCGGTCCTTTCTAAGGGGCCGGCGTGAATGAAGTGTCCATTCGTAATGCTAATATCCCGATGGCCACCGGACAAGGGGAAATTAGAATCTAACCAACAACCAACTGATGGGTGTAATTTTGAACTAACAAGAAATCTGAAATCAAGAGCTGAAATCAATGTCATGACCAAATTTTAACCCTTTCATGACCACTCCTGTAACTTTGGAAGTCGAGGTTTTTTTGAGGTGTCTGTATGTATTATGGAGTGCATCGAACAAATGAAGGGTTAAAATTAAGATCCGACCGTATAAATGTGTAGTGAACTTCATATACATGCTAGTGGCCAAACATGGGTCAGATCTACCGTATGAACTAGAGTATTATGATGTTCCGAGTCAAGTGTAGTACATAGCGTATACATGACCTCAAAGCTTTTTACTAGAATTAGAGACCAGAATATCCAGATTTGGGCAAAACACATGTGGTCAATATTGTAGAGAGTTTGAAGATCTATCCAACAACACCATGAGCGTTGCATTTCGAGCATTTATAAAACTGAAATTGTGAAAAGAGACCAAGAACCGAGTTCCTTGTATACGGTAGCGTACGAGAAATACATGGAATATCGTAGCAAATATGGTCAGATTGAAAAATCAGACATGGTCACATTCATCAGACGCCAAGCCTTGACGTAGAATCAGTGTACAAACAACATGTGGTTGATTCTTTTTGGGGAAGATTTCAAGTTGTACAAACGTATACGCTTTGATAGACGGTGTTGGGTTGCCAAAAGAAATCAACTCTTCTTTTGTCGACGGAGCCAATTGAGTAGTACCTCCATGTTCCCATGTTCCCAAGGGACCCTTAGAATTGGTGTCATTTGTACTCGACAACCGTATTTCCTGAATCTTTCTCACTTCTTTCCAGACCAGCTACCGTATCTCATACTCATCACCATGTATAGACAGTTCTACGAGGCGGAGTACGAGTCCAAATACATTGTTGTTTTGTGTAGTAGATCCAGCACACACTCCTCTTCCGGCGTTGTTCTCTAACATTTTGTTGTTTCTACACAGATTCTACTCAATCATGGAATAACCACACTTCAGCGACCATATTTGGTTGATTGGTCATGAAAGGGTTAAGGTTTTGATGACACATAGATAGATAGAAACTCTGGTCCCTTTCTAAGGGACTAGCGCAAATGAAGTATCTGTTCGTATTGCTAATTACCCAATGCCCACGGGATAAGGGGAAATTGGGACAATATGATACATAATGAATAAAGAAGTAATTCTTTTAAGATTGCACCTATGTATCAACAAACTTGAAGGATTATTAACTCAAAAACACCCCTTAGATCTTTGTGACTTTTCCACTTAAAATTACAAAGGAATTCTCAGTAAGCACGAAATCTTATCCTTAGAATATTCACATTGATATTGTAATTTATGACATTTTAAATCACCTTTTTTTGATTCATTAAAAAAAAACAATGAATGTATGAATAAGTCAAATGTTTTCTCACATTAAGAAAGCTGACTAAGTTGTCGGTTTTGGTATTTTTGATCTATTGCTCTCAAACACAGCACATTTTACGGATTGAATCCAGCGTTCGGAATATACCGGCTAATATCCTCAGTTCCTATGCTCAGCCGGATTTTCCTGAAAATATACCGACAATTGCCTCATTTTATACTAAGATTTTAAATTTTTTTTAAATTTTTTTTAAAATAATTTATTTATTTAAATATATATATTATTTTTTTTTCAAATTTTTCAAATTTTAAATTCGTTAGTTTCCAGCTACACAAGAGTTGTTGATTAGTGTTACATATGTTACTTGCGAACCGTAACACAGAATGTCACACCTCACCGTCCTGTTACAACACTAATCGTCAAATCATAACACTCAATGTGAAAGCATGCACACTTTCTTGCAAGTGAGAGAATTTATTGGAAGTGGTGCAGTTGGTGCCTTGAAGAAAAAAACAAGCGACACTGATTGCAATGACAATACGAAGTGAACACTAAACTTAAGGGAGTTGAGAAATAGTGTTGTTTATCAAAAGTTACCCATTACACTAGTTAATCTCCACGTAACGCTAGTTAGCAACTCTTGTGTAGTGGTTTCAAGAATCAATAGGCTAATGGGCTGATGGCTGAGAATGAGGTAGCCGTCCGTTTTTCCAATTGATGTTGGAATCCGTTAGCAAAGTCCTTTCTTCATGCAGACGAGAGCAAGCGTCCCATATTTTCATGATATGGTAGGCTAGACGTGAGACATAGTTGTTGGCTTTGGAGTAAAACCATACACTTCACAGGAGTTGTTGATTAGTGTTATGTGGAAATTAGTGTAATGGTAACTTTTGGTAAATAAGATTACCTCTCAACTCTCTTGGAATTAGTGTTCACTTTGGGTTGCCATTGCAATCAATGTATGTTGTCTTTTTTTCAAGCGACCAATTGATTGGTGAAAACTACCCCAAAACTACCATAAATAAGATATAGTCCAAATCTAAACCCTTTGCACTCAAATCCATGGCTTATCTTTACTATATCTTTGATAGGGTTAAAGTTTGTATGATTGAAATCCATCCCAAAACATAAAGTCAAAATCTAATGGTGAATGAAGGAGATCTAGCTCCTCAGGAATCATCCATTTTTCACTTTTTTCATTGTAGAAACATCATTGCAGATCCAATACCAAATTTATTTGAATCAGAATTCTTCGAACAAGAAAATTGCTACGATGAATCTAAAGGCCATCTTTCTATAATAGTATTTCATTGAATACTACTTTTGATTTCACGTAATTGGCTTACACTTGTCAAACATGCTACAAGTTTGAAACACATCCCAAAAAAGAAATTTGCCTACACTAAAATGCATGTCATATTTCATACTTCATCACATGGGTTTACAATTTTAACATCACAAATTTTTTATTTTTTTATTGTATTTTTCCACTTCATTCATAAGCAATATTTAGGCAATTTGAAAGTTTGACACTATATCAAATCTAGTTGGGGATAGAGAATTCCGTGAAGGTCCCAGTGACATGATTCTTGGCCAAGTTTTTTGTAACATGCTCTTTATTAGAAAGTCTATGTGAAGTAAAATGCGGCCTAAACTTTTTGACTTACGTGCAAGTTTACTACCTTGGGTATTCTCCACTTTGTAATCATCGCACTATCAAAGAAAGTAAAGCATTTTTTAGTTTTGAATGTTGGAATCTTGCTAGTAGAACGTCATAGTCATGCTACCCCAAATAGTAAACAATGAAGTACCGGAATTTATGATTGAAAGTACAAAAGAAAACACTAACTAATTCATAAGTCAATCGGTTCAAGGGTGTATTTTTTGACGATTCTAGACTTTGGAAGTCCTAAAGAACAAAAAACTATAGGGGGTTAACATTATTACATGCAAATAAAGGTTGTCTACTTAGAAGAAAATTGTACTTGAAGGTTGGGTTTCAAGTCTTTTCTCAGTAGCTCAAATCCTTGAGAACTACAATGTCAATAAAAAGTCCAAACCTTTTCATTATTCCAATGCAAAGGCTAATAAAATCCACAAAAAACAACACAATAATCAATCTAAACTAGCACAAGAGTTGCTTGAAGACAAAGCAACTTTGTGAAATGACCAAGAATATAGATATGAACCATTCAAATATAATGATTATGAAACTTGCATTACCCAACATCTTTGTAGAAAATTCCACATACATTGATGAATATTGAGCGTAGATGGACCTAACCAAGCTTCTTCTTGTTTTTTCTTCTTTTCTTTTTGTATTTTCTTTTTTTTTTCTTTTTTTTTTTTTTTTTTTCCCCTTTTTTGTTTTTTTTTTTTTTTTTTTTTTTTTTTTTTTTTTTTTTTTAATAAGTCAATGTATTATTGATTGAAAAACAGTACATAGAGGTTGTTCATTTGATTGTGGCAGTCACATGGTAAGGTAAAGGGACCCATTCCCGACCGGGGACCCATAACCGATCAAGCCCAATTCCTAGATTTTGAAAGAACAGATGTACCTCATTTGTATATTTGAGCATGTGATCGACTTGAGGTTCCAAGCAACTTTTCACTTTAAACAATTATAACTATTTGAATAATGCAAATAAAATCACGAAACTTTTTGCATTCAACAAGAACCTTATGTTTGCACACATGAAAAATTCTAAAAAAAATAAATACCTTAATATTCATATGCTAAAATCCTTAAGTGGTCGGTTATAGGTGCCTCTACCTTATGCTTTGTGAGTATTGAAGTTGACCGGAACAGCGGAACTGATTGTTGCCAATGTCATAAATGCTTGATTGCCAACCGTGGAAAAATGTGAAAGCCATTAATTACAGTCTTGCTACCTTCCAAACTCTTGAATTTGTTGCACTCCAAAATTTATCTTTCGGTATTTCTAAATTTATGGTATATAATTTCTAATTAAATTTTAAGAAACTTGTCATAATTGGAAACAAACGTAAGCGATTTAAATCTCAATTTTATAATCTTGGAGGAGACATATTGTACATCATGTGGGTCAAATTTTACATCAGAAGGCTTCATAGATTGGGAGATCTTAATGTATTAGGGACGCTTTACATGGGGAGTCAAGGCCAACTAATCTACAAGCCAATTCACTCACATTTTGAGCCCAATTGGCTCCATGGGCCACTTGGAGAACACATTAACCCCTAAAGATCCAAGAGGACCAAATCGGGCTTTTGCTATTTTGGGCAGCCTAGATGAATAGGTTAAAAGTAATATTTTTGCCCAAATTTTTTAATGGGTGCTCCCTATACTGCAAAGTGTATGTGGTAAAATTTGCAAAGCGAAATTCCAATTTTTAAGTCTTCTACGACAATTCTTGGTTTGCAAGCCGAACTGGGGCAGTTTAAACTTAGTATTTTTTTGAGATTTTTTTTTGGAAATATGTTCATGACCAAATCACTACTTGAGTTCCAAAGTGAGCTAACTCAAAAAGTTTGTGAATTTCACAAGGGCAGCCCTCAAAAATTACAAAAACAATCTTCACAATTTCTAGTAATTTCTGAGTTAACTCTTACAAAATTTGTCAAAATTTGAGGTTTTGGAATTTTCCCACATTTTTTTTTTTCTCAAACTCATAAAGGCACCTACTCGCCGTTTGGATTTTTAATTTAACCAAATATATGGAAGGAAATGCATGTTTTACTATATCGTTGTTCTTCTAGGAGATAATTTGCATGAAGGTCACCCAAATGGAATGAGTTTCCAAAATTTTGCATGAGCGTACCCAACTTGATTATCTACATGGAAAAAAATGTGGGAATTATGTTTGGGGTAACAATCTTCAATTTTACCTGTACTCCATGGAAACAATGTCTCACAAGCAATGCCCAAAAAAACTTTTGTACCAACTTTGAATGTTACGATCTCACAAATGGTGAAGATCCAGCGGTTGAAATTTCACATGGTAGTACAAATAGTAGGTGGGTTTGAGATCTTACGGTTGAAAATACAGAAATACGATAATTTTTTTGACCATATCTCAATTCGAACAAGGTGGTAGAAAATCACAGTTTTTGGTTTTGGAAGGCCAAAAAACGCTTGGATTTTTAGGGGTTAAACAATCAATAAAGTGGGGCTCAATTCCCCCATGTTTATAGCCCTTGGGGCCGATTTCTAGAAGGAAAAACAAGGCCATGGGGCCAATTCGTATTATTAGCTACATTCCATGCTTTCGATTTGTTCACATTCAAGTATTTTAGTGAGATAATATTTTTAAATTGAAATCAAGAGACGGCCTCTAGGCCATGAATTGGCCTTCCATTCTTGTATCCACCAACTTTTGGAGCGCGAGCCGTGTCATAACTTGTCCCCCACCCATTATTATATAATTTCAGAAAATTGGCCTTGACTCCCCATGTAGAGCCCTTCGGGCCAATTTCAAGAATTGGACCAATCACAAGAGAGGATTTGACCATGAATTGGCCCCATTAACCCCTAAAGGCCCATGATGTTTTGGGAGCTTGAAATCCCAACACTGACCACTATGTACTAATGCGGGTACGTCCAATATTTTTGGAAATTTTTGATAACTTCAACCGTAGGATCTTGAAGTAGACTACCATAGGTAGTAGTGTGAAAATTTTCAACCGTTGGATCATCACTGGATGTGAGATCATAACATTTGAAGTTGACTGTAAATTTTTTTTGGCCTTGACCGTAAAAGCCGAATCGGCGGCCGTGGGCCTTTAGGGGTTAATGGCTTGGCCCCTCGTGTAAAGCGGCCCTTAGTACTAAAAAAAAAATACAAAATCTTGACATTTTCACTTCGAAGTCAAAATGCTACTAATAGACTTACTGTGATGAAATATCACCAACTACAAAGTTGTTTACCTTCATCTTAATAATACTTTTGAACATAAAAAGACCATGAGAATTTTTTGTTTTTGCAAATAATTACCTTGCAATCATGAAAACCGCCCCAAAACCTACAAAGGAAAAAACGTCCAAAAGTGGACCCCGTGTACAAAAATGAATGCCATAACTTCCTCACATCTTGGATAGAATGAAGGTTTCTACTAAAAAAAGTCAAGTCAAATTGGAATCCAACCCTACAAACAAAATTGAAATCCAACCGGTGGATAAAATGGAAAACTTCTCCTCAAAAGCCATGTATTGAATTTCAGATTTTTCAAGATAGAAATATCATTGCAAATCCAACACCTAAACTATTTTCTTAAAAAAAAATTTAAAAAATCTTCCAACCACTAAGTTATTGGATTTTATCTTGCCATTATGAAAGAGTTAAATGGTTAATCTGAAGAAAGAGTTAAATGGTTGGTGGACTTTGCATTGCTTGATAAGTTTTTTAGTTGCAAGAGTCCAATATTGAATTTGGATCATATGCACATGACGGGGATATGGACTTGGGTTTTTTATCGCTTTAGCAAGCGATAATGGCCTTGGGTCATTGTCAACAAGACGCAATGTACAAAATATCTTGCAAACATATCGCGATTTACAAGGAATGTAGTACGTGGACAGTCACATTTACGTTTAACAAAGGGTGCTCTCTCCGCATCCTCTTCTTGTAGTCTGCTATCTCTACGCATGCAATCGGCCACATCCAAAACGACCCTCCAAGCGGGCGGAAGTCATCAAGTAAACTTTTACGTGGCTCGAGTATTGCATGGAGAGCAACTGTAACACCTTTCCAGTAATCTTTTGAAGAATAATTATGTCGCTTGAATTCTCCATAGGGATCATTGTTTGCCATTCCGGTGGAGTGTGCAATAAAAGCATTTAATTTTTTCTTAATCGCATCAAGTGCACCCATCTTATGGGGAAATAGAGGTAGGATATTACCAATGAGAATTTTAGGTCAACCTTCTTCAATCTCAAACCACAAGCAAATTCCGTCGTCGTGCTCTCGTAGCCAAACCTAGTGTGTACACAAAAGCTTGTACTCCATCAAAAGCCATCCATTGGAATCCATGTAGAACTTGAATTGTTGAGACTTGGAATGACGTGATAAAAATTTCGCGTCAGAGTCTAAATAATCATTTATAAATAGGTTGAGATAAGAAACCTCTTCAATAAAGTGGGAAATGACATGATGTGTTTCACTATACATGAAAGACTTAATAAGTCTCGGAATTGTCACATAATTCTTTGTATTCAATTTCGAGCTCTATTGGCCAAACATGAACTCTGTGTCTTCATGCGTGTGTCCAACTATAAGGAAGTTGATGTACACTCTATAGAAGATATCTTTGTTTATAGGGAATAAACAAAAAGAAAAACCCTATCTATTTTTATATGTCAGATCGAGGCGAGAGAGAGAGAGAGAGCCACAAGAACCAAATACATGAATTTTATAATGACGAAATGTCTAGTGAAGGAGCCTCCTCCTTCACTGGCTTTATACAGGGGAAAGACGACAGTTAGGCCAGCCGCCGCCCAACTGTCATTAACTACCCCCCAGATGTAATCTTGGTTCTAAGCCTAGTCCTAAGCCTAGTCCTAACATTACCCCTCCTTCTAGGTATAGATGGTGGATGGGGGGCATTTGGATGTAGTCTATGAAAAGCTTCTACCATGAGTGGAGCGTTGCGTAAATGATCAGCGGGCTCCCACGAGTCTTGTTCGGGTCCATATCCCTTCTAGGATACTAAATATTGCAGGCGACGTCCTCGTCTGGTAACTCGTGAGTCGAGTACTTGACGAACCTCCCACTCCATGTCTCCCTCTGGAGTAATGACATGGGAGGGTGGTCGTTGCTGTCGGCCCGGGATCGTGTCGGGGCGGTAGGGTTCTAAAACCGCTACGTGAAATACATCATGAATACGGAGGGTGTGAGGTAGCTTGAGGCGATAAACCAAGTCGGAAAGTTTGGAGATGATGGTAAAAGGTCCCAGAAACTTGGGGCCCAACTTCCTAGATGACGTTGTTGCAATATGCTCGCTGTGGAGCAATACTTTGTCGCCCACACTGTATCGCGGTACATCTTGTACATGGAGATCGTAGTGCCTCTTAGCATGCTCTCCTGCAATCTGGATCATCGTCTTGATCTCCTTGCGGACTTGGTGTAGAAGCTGAACCCGCTCTTCTGCGGCCGGAACTGTCGAGGTCGTAGGTTTGCTGAAAGACATCGTCGGATGGTAACCATATGTTGTATAGAAGGGGGAAAAACCGGTTGCAGAGTGGATGGAGTTGTTGTATGCAAACTCCACTACTGGGAGAAGGTCGGCCCAGTCATCTTGGCGTTTAGTTGTAAACATACGAAGAATCTGTTCTAAGTACTGGTTTACACGTTTTGTCTGCCCATCCAACTGGGGATGAAATGCCGTTGTTCGTGCAGGATGAATGCGTAGAAGTTCATGAAGGCACGACATGAATTTGGAGACAAAAATTGCGTTGCGGTCAGAAATAAACTCTGTAGGGGTGTCGTGGTGCTTCTAGACGTGTTGTAGATATAACTTGGCAGTATCAACTGAGTCCAGAGTCTCCGTGGTGGGGATGAAATGAGCGAGTTTGGTATTTTTGTCAACCACCACCATGATTGCATCGTACCCTGTTGTCACGGACGTGCCATAATGGGTATTATCCGCACCCCATGAGTTTATCGTGATCAGCCATGCTTCTCAAAGACTTCCTAGATTCCGTATATTTTGCGAGTTCAAGTTTTCAGGAAGGTTCAAGAACCTTCCACTAGTCTCCGAAAGCTTCCTCAAGCTTCCGTATAGCTCTAGTAGTTTCCGGAAGCTTCCACAAGCTTCCAAATAGTTCTAGTAGTTTCCAGAAGCTCCTCTAAGCTTCCGGAAGGTTCCATGAAGATCCAATTATTTTCGGAAGGTTCCATGAAGATCCAATTATTTTCGGAAGGTTCCGCTTGACCTTCCTAGATTCCGGAAGCTCCCATGAGTCTCCGGAAGGTTCCATAGGAGCTTCCCAAGGTCTCTAGGACCTTACTCCGGAAGTCTCTTCTAATCTAGTATATATAGAGAGTTGAAGGTTGTTGTTCTTCACTCTCTTCAAAACCAGTTGTACGGTGAATGCAAACTTATCAACATTGGAAAGGTGGGAGCGTCTCCTTTCGAAATCTGCGCCCAGGAGCCTTCCCTCGAAATCCGGCCATCAGAGTCACTCTGCTCGTTGTTTCCTTGCCTGTTGGTCGGCTTGACTCCCCTCAATTTTGTACTGTACTGTCCATCGATCTCCTTGGATCAGGACTACCGGTGGTGCAATTAATTGTGGGCCATTGTGGTTGAATGGACGCTAGTACTTGATGGGCTCCAACAGAGCTTTCACTGTTTTAATCTCTATTTCCTTGAATGTCGCTAGTCCATGCCACTCATGTCATGTGATGTGGGTTCTACTTGTTAAATCCAATTTGCACGAGCTCTGGTATACAATGATCCTGGAGCGTCCTGCATGACGCACTGCTCTCCTCCTAGTCTGCACGTACTCGCCGTCACTGCGACATTTCTGAGCTACTGCTTCCGAACTTGCACGTATCTACTATCACTGCAACACTCCCAAGTTACTGCTGCATTTGCGAGTTACTCCTATATCACCATTCTCTAAATAAAAACCTCTCATAGAGAATCAGATCGAAGACTGGACATTATGGCAGATCGAGGCGAGAGAGAGAGCGACAAGAACCAAATACATGAGTCTTATAATGACAAAATGTCCAGTGAAGGAGCCTCCTCCTTCACTGGCTTTATACAGGGAAAAGACGACAGTTAGGCCAGCCGCCGCCCAACTATCACTAACTACCCCCCAGATGTAATCCTGGTCCTAAGCCTAGTCCTAACATTATTGCCTCCTGAAGCATTATCATGGTGCAAAACCAATGTAGGAGGCAAAGTTTGAGCGGGGACGTAAAACCTTTTTCAGAGGAAGAAGGGAGTCAAAGCATATATCCAAACCCTCAAAGAACCGCCTTGGTTAATGTGGATTGTGTATTTTCATCCAAAAATAGCTTACGAGATGTATTCCTAGGCGATTGTTGGGGATCACGTAGAAGCTGTGCAATAGAGCCAATGGTATGGTCGAATGTATCAGGAAGATGTCATTCAAGGCTGAAGTGCGCATACTTAGGGCAGGTTTACACTACAGTCACTAGTAGAAAATGGCACTAAAAGTGACGGTCATAATGACTTGACCGTAATGACACATAGTGCATATTTCAATTTTGCTTCTAATGACATCACAATAAACTATTATATTCGTCATTTTTCCTTAATTTTTTTATTAATCTATTAGGGTGTAATATGCTTAATGTGAGAAAATGTGACAAATATCATAATTTATTTTAATGTTTTTTAAAAGCACAACTAAGAGTGACACTTTGTGTCATTAGGGTCAAGTCATAACATTTGTCACTTTTAGTGCCATTTTCTACTATTCGGTGGAGAAGTCCACTGGTCATGACAAAACGAGCGTTTCTCAATTGTGATTGGTTGGAACTTGGAAATGATACTCTTGACCAGTAGGGGTTTACACTTGGTAAATAAAACAATGGTGGTGAACTTTTGTTATGAATGATAAAATGACACGGCGGCTTAATGGCTTACATGGCGGTACATTTTGAACAAGGGCTTCTCTGGAATAGTGATTTCTTGTTCGACCTCAAGAGGAGAGACAAGAAATTAGTGCTTCGGAGAAGTTCAATTCAACTAAATAATGATACATATTTACGCTATATAGTATATATGGCACCGAGCCCTTCTTTTTCTACTCGAACTTGTACATTAGATGTCAAATATAGCATATCGTTGTGTTGACTTCCTCATTTTTAGTTTAACTTATCATTGAATACCTTTTGACTTTGTGAAACTGCAATGCAAGTGAAGTTGACTTTTCCTTTTTATCAACAGCCTTCAAGAGGGTGCAAATAGCAGTGTAAATAAATTTCAATTTCGAAGAAAATGTATATGGTCTTGATTCGCCTCGACCCGCTGCATCCCCGTGACAAAAATGCCAATAAGCTCATTGATGCCATGTAAAAGTCTCCCCAGGTCATGGCATCTAGCTTTACACTACTTGAGACAGACTTAGTCATAGAAATTGAAGGGGTTAGGAAGTAAATCCTACGTACAGTAGCTTTCGCTCCATGACAACAATGAATTTTGTAATTTTGTACTATGTACACTATGTATATTTTGTGAATAATAAAATTGGAATTGGATTTACACTTAATATTTTGCATGATTACTATCGGCTACCTATAGATGAATGCCTAACTATCTTATGTCAAAAGGTTTTGCTTTTATTTTACACTAGGTAGCATGGTTTTCACTAAATACATCTTACCGTTGGATGCGCTTGTGTATTTGAACTGCGAAATTGTCAAAGGCTGTCAAAGAGTCTCCCTTTGGGATATGAGTCCGAGACGGTATCAGGGTAGTTGCGGCACCACTCCTTATTCTATTCAATAACTCCTTTGGTCTATTGCAGACATTGCTTCTACAGCCATAGACTACTACAAAGACGACATCCCTTGAGTGGTAGAAAATCCCTCGAGTGGCGGATTTGTCACAACTCCAAGTTGCTCTCGTTCACTATTGAAACCCCAGAATGGCGATGGATAGAGTCGCAAACTAGAGCTCCTCCTAGTCGAGGCGCCGGAACACCATCTGCTCGTGGCTACAGTTACTTCCTCTCGAGGCGTCAAGGATGTCAGCAACGAATTTATTGAAGTGTGCGTGAAGAACCTTCTTCAACATCGTATCCGAGTACAACCCCAACCTTGTCCTTACTTGGTTGAATCAACTCGAGTTGCAAACACTCAAAATCTCAATGTAGGGATGTCGAGACGGCCTCCTCGGGGATCTCGATTGCTTTCGACTCGTGGGCCCTCAAATACCACGACTCGAATACGAGGGTTGAAACAAAAAGTCAATAGAAGTGAAGGCGTTAGCGTAAAAGAAGCTTGCTCCTTGGCAAGTAGGCCCCACCATTGTTCTCGACGTGATGGTATCTTCAAAAACCTTCCAAAGCTTAAAATACAGGAAGCCGCTAAACTTAGTCAAACAAAATTGGACAAGCATTGACTTAATTATCACAACAGAAGAAGTCTTGTAGCAAAAGATTTTACATGTAGAGTAGTTTTTAGTACATATAGTCATACAAAATTTCTATTGCGTTCTACCCTCTTCTTTAACCTCCAGCACAATATACCTGTACACAAATACATTATTTAATATACTTACCCTTTAAAAAAAAAACCACTTTTCTTGAATGAAGAACTTTTTATTCCATATCGTTGGTGCATAATTATCATTTTCTTACATCCTCTCACACCTCGAATGCTAATTCAGAGCCAAGTTTGATATTGGTTTAAGTCACTTGTATATATTATTCAAGTGTTTTAAAATATTTGTCTCCTACCTATCATTGGGTTCAACTACTATTGATTCACAAAAATGTTGTTTTTGTTTTTGAAAGTCTCAAAATGGGCAATTTGCATCAATTTAACAAATAATGCCTTAATTGCCAAACGGCTGGTCATATTGGTTGTCTTGAATATCTTGATTTGAGGTGACATATCATAATTTTGATTAATATGATAATAATTGGTTGCCAAATAGGTGGTCATTTGCGAATATAGAGATTTTGCAAATAAGTTTTTTGGAGGAAAATGTCGCGATATATTCAGGTGGTTGCCAAACGTATGCTTAGTCTTCTTATTTTTCTATATTCCGAACATAAGGCACACTACTAAAAATGGCATGAAATTCAGTTTAGGAAATTTCTGGTAGAATAAAAAATAAAAGTTTTTTGTGTGCCATTGAAAAGTAAGTGGAATACTAAATCAAGTGGAATCATAAAGTTTAGACCCTTTCATAATTTATATGAATTTTTGAAGTTGTATTTACAAGATCCCTCAAATGGTGCTCTAAGATAACACCCTAAAAATAACGCCCTAAATCCTCATTCCCCGTATATGTCGGATCGGGCTTCAAAGCTATATTGTGTGTGGCAAAGCTGAGTCAACTTTGATAAAAGAGATATTTGGTTGTCAATTACTGACAACTCATTCAATGAAATGATCATTTTAACATAGAGGACTTATAATATGAAGTGTATTAATTGATGTAGCTTCGAAGGTGACATATGAAAAAGTTATAAGGAGATACATGTCTTCCAACACAAACACTTGGCTTGACTCAATTATGCATGACATGCCATAATAAATGCAATGAAGTGGTATAGATTGAATGGGTATAATGAGTGTTAATCCTAACATACTCCATGTGAACTTAGTGCACATTGTAAGCAGAATGTGAGGGCAGACCATGGTGCACTTAGATGAGCTTTGTGGTAGTGCTGAAGGAGACCTTGTTAACTTCATTTTGGTGATGTTGCAAGGTGGTAGGACTACAAGAGATGTAGCACATGAGTTGTAGGTGTCTCAGAGTCATGTTGCAAAACTTAGAAAGAAGAGATTATGTGATTTGCCAGCTAGTAGAGTAGTAGTGATGCTAAACCATAAGTGTTAAGTGATGCACAGAAGAGAGGACGTGTTCGTGCTGTCACTTGAGGAGGTTTTGAAATTGCTACACAATTGCCTTACATGTACGCAAGGAATGCCATGTTACTGTGAGCGTTGATACACTGCAAGGGACTTCACATGCAGGAGGCTTAAGATCAAAAGGAGAGCACAAAAAAACAAAATTGAACCAGAAACACATCAAGGATCGACTTAAATTTTCCAAGCGCCATCAACATTGGACTGTTGGTGACTGGAAGTATGTCATTTTTCTCATGAGACCAAGGAAAATCGATTTTGCTAAGGTGGTCATAGGTGGTGTTGGATTCGCAATGAACAATCTTGTGATTGAAGACAAGTGCAATAGACGGTGAAGTTTGGCAGTGGTTCAATTATGGTATGGGGTTGCATGACATTTCATGGCATTGCATGACATTCCATGGTATGTTATGTTGAATCCAAGGAAGAATGGATGAACATCAATAAAAAGAAATCTTGCAAAGAAATTTATTGTATACCATGTGTGCTCTTGATCCTTCAAATTTGATTTTTCGGAATGACAATGATTCCAAACATATAGCAAAACGTGCACGCCAATGGTTGAGATCACAAAATTTTGATGTTCTTGAGTGGCTTGCACAAATTCTTGACTTTAATCAAATTGAGCATCTTTGGGCTGAACTGAAACTGAAACATCGTTCTAACCATATGAAAGTGCTCTAGCAGGATCTTTAAAATTGTCGGAGCGTATTGAGGAGTGTTGGGCTTCTCTTGCAATAGAGGAGTGTAGGAGGTTGTATGAAAGTATGCCAAGACGAATCCTAGCCGCTAAAGGCAAGTGGACAAAACATTAGGTTCCTTTTTGATAGTGGATGCAAATGTGAGTCAAGGAACATAGTTTCCTTAAAATGTAATTCTCTTCTACATTTCAATATAAGAAGGAGCTTCTTCTCCATCAAATTGTAGCCCATTCAAATTACTACATTGCACAATTTTACACATTCTGAAATCTATTGCCAAGTTTTCCACATTGCTAATCAAATTACGAAACTCAAGAGCTTGACTTGGTTTTACCCCCAAACATGTAATTCGTTATAATGGTATTATTCACTGGTTTTGAGAAATGGGGGTTTAGCTCGAGGCAAGCTAAATGTACCTACAGAGTACATTTGGCTCAACTCAAGCTCAATTGTCATCGGTTTGATAGTTTGAATATTCTCATTATAACGAATTACATTTTCCCACACAATGTATATACCTGTATACACCTGTGGGTTAAAAGCTGTAGGGAACCAACTATGATCCTGCGTCGATTTCGAGCAGCGTGCCTTAGGAAGTCAAACATTCCATCATTCCAGTATGAGTGAATGCCCTCCATGCCAGGTGGTTCTACCTCACAGATTTCAAAAACTTTTCGAGTGATCAATCCACATGTCGAAACTGTTAAACAGAGCGACAATCTCAACAGAGACTAATATGGTCACAAATGATACTTACGATGCGATGGAGGTGCGATTGAGGACCAAATCAACATTTCTGTGCCCAAAAGTCACACATTCTCATGCAAAGTGCTAACAGATATCGATACGAGGGTCAAAGATTGAGTAAACATATTCTCGTAGCGGTGCCATCTAAGGTCGCCATGTTCATTCGAATGGGGTCGTCAGTTTAATTACGACAAAGACTTTGGTGTCCATAACTTAGAGATGGAAACAGATGCAAAGTCGTTGGTCCTCTTGATGCGTGTCGGCTCGCTGTATGACATGAATGTAGAACTTTCCAAAAAGCACAGTCACTTCTTGCTCTGCTCACCTGGTGGTCTTTGATGCACACAGAGTCACAATTCCTTGCGAACATGAATCTCTAACATTATCTTGCTGATTTCTTTGAAGATTTTGTTTTGACTGAAACCAGAAAATGCGAGTTATCGTATTCGATGCTCATGAGCGGCACTAGCTGCAAAGCTCCTTTCGGTACTCGACGATTCCAGGCACTCCAATATTCCCAACCTTGTACTCCAACTATACAGCTTTTCGAGCACTTGTACGTGGCTTTTCATACATGAGTAGATACGATAAAAGGTCAATCCAAATAAGTAGTGCCGTGGAAATCATTGTGCTAAGTATCGTACATATTGGTTGTTTTTCCACCTCAATCCTGCACAAGATACACCATTTCAAGGGCTACCATGTCGTCTTGCCGTTGCCGTACGTATATGCTCAGTTGAACATTAAACCCGGAAACTTGTGGCTATCAAACTTTCACCTTTTCAGAGTTTCTTACTGCAGATTGGTACTCTTATATCACCAAAATGAAATGAAGGGCTTAGATATATCATTTAGTGTATTGCATTCTTATGTAAAATTAGTGTTGTTGTATTCGTTGGAAGTGCCCTTCACCACTCAGCATGGGTACAAACGAGAGTTCTAATAAACTTCGGACGTGATCTGTTAATACAAAATACGAGCAAAAGATAGTGATCACTATGTAATGGTCCCGTGCCATTCTATTTATGTGCATTGGAGCATTGTCACCGGCATAGGAGGGGCCAAATTTTCACTATTGACGAAGTGGTAGTAAAGTCTATCGGAAATGAGGGATTGTGTTGTAGCTAGGCATGTGTGGGTCTTGGAAGGGTTATGATGAAAAAGCACATGGGAAACTTGAATACACAGCAGGTAGTTCACCAAACATGTGGCAATGCCCTTGTATACATGTGAGCATAAGTTTTTAGAAGGCAATCATGATATTGCAGTGAAGGACCTACATTCTATGGAATAGTATTTGAAAAAAGAGCCAAGAACATTAATCTGAATAATCAATGAAAGACTTGAATTGCGACTTCCATTGTTTAAATGTAAAATAAATACCGAAGTATGGGGAAATCCTTGTACTTTCATATTCAAGTATAAAGAAATATATATATATATATATATATATATATATATATATATATATATATATATATATATATATATATATATATAAAAAGATTCTTGACGTAAAATATGGAATATTCTTTATCCTCTAGTAACCTTGGCATAAACTCCAAAAATACTCTTTCACAACGGATTCGTAACATGAATGTAGAAATTCATATAAACTTTTAGAATTGGAGGTCCAATTGCATAAAGGATTGAAGAACATCATAGTGCCAAAGGCCTGCATCAGTATGTGAGGTAAGCATGGCGATGAAAGCGTGATGTACATTGTACTGTACCTGTACAGTACCCTCCAAACGATTTACATTCCAGTTGTGAGGGCAATTTCTCAATTGCGTGTGCACCAAAAAATGATCCGATTTCTAAACCGTAAAGTGTGTTACAATCACATGGGAGTCTACTACATCTTTAACAAAAGTTTACTTGTAAGTTTATCAAAGAATCTAATATAAAATATATTACAAATACTTCATACACTATCGATGAATAAGTGTTAGTTACCATTCTTTGTTTCAAATTGAATGTTCATTCTAGCATGCAAATTTGGAATGAGCTTCCAAATGTGTTCCTTCGATACTAGAGCTTATTCTAGATGCAAGATTTGTATCAATTCCATTTCATGCTACAATCTGAAGTAGGTTTTGAATGGGTCTTGATATTAAAAAAAAAGTTCTCTGAAAGCTTGTAAATGGCCACCTACAGCTTTACCATGCTACACTAGAATTTAAAGGGTGTTCTATGACTAATTGAGTGATATCTTTAATGGGTGTTCTATGACTAACTGAGTGATATCTCTCTGCTCTAGTTGTTAAGCTCAAATATGTTGCTGATTTTGAGGGATGACTTATCAATCCACTGTAAATGCTATGCAAGACCTTTTTAAAAATTTCTTCACACAACAGCACAAGAGGAAGTGATACAAATTATGCATCTAAAATAAGCTCTAGTATCAAAGGAATTTGTAAGCTCATTTCAGATTTGCATGCTAGAATGAACATTCAAATTGAAGCAAAGAATGGTAACTCTTGTTCATTGATAGTGTATGAAGTATTTGTAATTTTGTATATTAAATTCATTGATAAATGTGCAAACTTGCATCGAAGATGTAGTAGACTCCTTTGTGATCTGGAGGGTAAATTATCTGGAGGGTACTGTACGAACATTTGTGGATAGAGTCCTACACTTCAAAAGCAAGGAGTCATGCACTTCAAAAGCAAGGACTCTCGGCCTCTAAAAGAGAATAAATGAGTTTTGACCGAACAGTAGGCATGTTCACATAATTTATTTCTTCAGAGCATAAAGAAGAATATCAAAAACAACAGTGTTGTTGAACGATACAGGTCCAAAGAATATTTAACCCCTAATGCTTCAAGAAGACATAAAGTGGCCGTTTAGACTTTGATCATGTTCTCAGTTACTAAATATGTTCCATAAAGTTGAAACATTTTGCAGATTGTAGAGTTTTCCCATACCTTTCCGAGAAGTCATCTCATGCTTCAAAATTCCTCATACTTTAGGAGATATTCACGGTCAAAGTTTGAAAACACTACTTGAAATCTGCCCTAAACTGCCCAAACTACAGAATATGCTCCTTTATCTCAAAGTCTGTCCAAAATCTTAGTAATTTGAAAAAGTCACCAAAGATTGGGATTCAATTTTTTTTCAATATTTGTTTTTTGTACCTGTGAAGTACATTCTAAGACATATTTCCATCGCTTGGATTTTTGATCCTATTATTCTTCATAATCTTATTTATTTGTCAAAGATTAGCATTTGTATTTGAATTTCAGCCTACCTCCATGCAAGATACCAAGCATTTTTTTAGGTATTATAGGTCCTACAAGGTTAAATAGTATTTAGACATATTCCTAGTTCACTTAACCCTTAAACGCCTGAGCGGCCCCGAGAGGGCCGTTTCCAACAGAATCTCCTCTGTAGCTCTCAATTTACTCATTTTTTCACTCATATTTTGATGTCAAACTGGTCACCTTCTTCTTATGCATTCAAAAAGTGAAATTTTACAATTCAAATCACAATTTGTATGAGTGATTTTGTGCTTTGAAAGGATTGTGGTAGGTAGGTTGGGGTTGTACAATACTTGTAGGAGGTTGCAAGCTCATAATTGATTGGATCATTCATGATGCCCAAGTTCAAAAAGTGCACTATTCATGATGCCCAAGTGCAAAAGATGCTGTGATCCAATACTGGGCTGCCCAAATCCGTATAGCTGGGCGTTTAAGGGTTAAGAACAAGGATTTAAGGAGCCTCAATTCAAATTTACTCTTGAAATTGGTATTTTTGGCTCACAAAAAACTTTGAACCCATTTTGCAACCAGTGGAAAAAAACTATTCTTTCAACTTTGAACATTATGATCTCACAATTGGTGAGAAATTTGAATCTGCAATTTAGCATACACATACATGTACAAGTTAAGATTTTACGGTTACATACACAAAAATCTCCCAAAAGTTTCAAATTTCACCTTGCAATGAAAGAGGGCAGTTTTGAGGCTTGTTGGCAGCATTAAGGCATGGGAGCATTAGGAGTTAAACCACTGACCTACCATGTTGAGGAACAATGCATTATAATGCAACTATTGTCAAATGCAAACATTACATATTGTTGAACAAATGCATCAAGTGTAACCAGATTTTGATCATGTTAGCATACAAGTGCATCAAACTAGACCATTCACTAGAGCTACTTGTTACCCTGAAGCTACAAGACCTAATTCCAACGCTTTTGAAGCATGAATGGTCATTTTGGAAAGGTATGGAGAAACCCTACAATTTGCAGAAGCTTTGAACTTCACACAATCTAAATATGATAAGTCAACTTCAAGTGATAAGATGACATTTAAGTATGGTCCAACAAATCCAGGAGTGTACAATAGACTCATCAATTCTGCATCATAACCCGGTTAAACCCTGTGATCTCATAGGAAACCTACTCTTTTAACATGCGTGCTCGGAATGTACTCAATAAGGAGTTATAGAGCATTTTCATGATCAGTTCCGAAGAAATGTATCATACATGACATACAGATTTGATACGATGGAATGTCCACAGCTGTGACATATCACAAACCTGGTTGCGTGCTTCGTCCTTAAAGGCTTCAGACTTCAAGATTATTATTGGTAAATATAAATATCACCCGATCTCAAACTCAAAACTCCTTCAAGAACATCCAATCCTTCTATCCTCGTGTTCAAGCCCATAGTGGGCTTCATCTAAAGCTGATGTGGCACTAAACTAAGCCCTTGAAATTGCATGCAGATTCAGAACAACGATACTCGCCGTCGATAACAACCCGTAACAAGCAGGAGTCAACCATGACTGCATATTATTACCTCGTCCAACTGACTTCGCTACAGAAATGGACCTCTCCCAAAGTGCGACCATCCGTTAGCTCAGGAAGCCGCTTAAATACTCTTGTTTGTCCAACTGCACATTTGATCTTGGAAAAAATACCACGATATGCTCTCAAGTACGGAGCATGATAACTCCAGATCTGCCAGCAACCGTAATTGACGGGTAAGCATCCCCAATGAGCTCAATCAGCTCAACGAAGACTATATTCCAAAGGCGAAACGACAGATTTCCTACACTGCATGACGATTACCAATTCCATCAGATAAAAGATAACGTCTGAGAGCAAACTCTACACCGGCGTAGATCCCAGAAGTTCACAAACTATCATGAAGTTGCAACGAAAGAACTCATCGAACTATTAGTCGACTTACAAGTCAAAACTTTAGTATCGGTGACCAATAATGGTGGGTCCACTTAGGCCGTCCCATGGAACTTCTTGCCAGCTTCCACAGCCTCCCTGTTTCAACCACCAAAAAACAAAATACTGCATAAGTCCAATTCAAAGCAGTGATACGCACAACCGACACTATGACTCCAACTGACAGTAGACATCTGGGAGGCTAGACACAGGAGCACTGACCTAATTCTGCTGCATAGCAAGACCCTATTCATTAAGAAGCTTCGCTATCTAATGAACTTCACAAGATGTTCAGCAAACAGCAATAACATGACCTCGTCCGAGATCAACCATGGGAATCGGGCAGTCACCCCTGACTTACTTGAAAGCTTCGATCATCTCTTTGTTGTGAGGATCAATCTTTACACCAGTATAAAAAGCATCAGCAGCCTCAGCAAATTTCTGCACAAGAGTACACCAGATGCAAACATTAACGATCTACTCGTATCAGAATTATAAAACAATTGAGACAAAGACAAAGACGTTCTTGAGCTAAAAGAGAATCGAAGGTGAGAACCTGAAGTAGTCGTAACGCAGCTCCTTCACGATAGCAAGGTTTGGACCACTCTGGGTTCAAATCTCTAGCTGCTCTAGCATCTTCCAATGCCTGTTCGGCTTGCCCTAAACGAATCCAACATAGACTCCGATTCGACGGGAAAACCGCGTTCGTTGGATCAAAGTCACTTGCCTAGATCACATCGCCATGTTTCAGTATCAGCATCCTTTGGAGCTTGTTCTTTCCGAATCACTTGAAGAAAGAAACAGGAAGGAACGTTGTAACAAGTACCTGAGTGTAGGCATCAACAGCAAGCTGGAAATCCTGCTTCTTGAAAGCTTCATCACCTCGAGCTTTTGCTTCTAAGCTCTTTTTCTTCATCTCATCTGAGACCTATATAGAAATGAGACCACTCAGTGACAGAACAATGCAGATGCATAACAATTGAAAACTGCAGTTGAGAGGTCGGAGTGTCTGAAATAGGATCTACAAGAAGCCTGTGGAACACCATGTTGCTAAGGGCACAAACATGAAGTAGTAACAACCAAACAAGAAATTTACTAAAGCATTATGGTGCACTTGATTGATAACGCAGCATAGCTCACACTTCAGTATCAGGCACTCTTAACAATCAGAACGACGAGAATCTTACGGTTGGTTTCTTAAGTCCGTTAGCTTTGGCGGCTTTCGCCTTCTCGTCGGCCTCTTTAGCTCGTCTATCTGCAGCCTGAAGGGGCGAGATGAACAATCGACCAGAGCTTCAGTATATATGATTGCAAAATCGTACTGCACTACAGGTGTTTGCCACGAGCATCATTGATGTCAGTGGTTAAAACAGGTCAAAACAAAAATAATGGCAATCGATATAAAAGGTGAACTTCTACAAACACGAACCATCAGTAGTACGACTTCCAAGCCTACGTATTCAACAGCTTGAGACTTGAAAGGACAACAAATGTTTGGAATATTATGATACCTCCTCCTCAGCAGCTACTTCATCTGCGTGAGCCATAAACCCATCAACTGTCCACTCCTTAACGGCCGGATGAGGCGTTGTAATAGGCAACAAGCGCTCCACTATGGCTCGACACTCCCTGGCAGCATCTATGGGCTTGGCATTTTCCTGTATCAGAATTTATCCAACTCATTCAATATCCAGCTGGTTGATATAGACCCATCTGCCAATAGCATACTTGTACCATCGATACCACGATACATAAAGTTCGCCCGGTGTTATCAAGTCTTAAAGAGAATAGGTGAGTGAGAAGATAAAACAAAGCATCGTACACACATGCTCATAATGCCACAGACCTCATCAACAGCATCAGCATTGGCCCCAGCAGCTAATAGGCAGTCCACCATCCGCTCATCACCATGATCTGCAGCAATATGAAGTGGGGTGACTCCTCCAACGGCACTTGCGTTAGCATCTGCTCCATTCTGCAGAACATATTTTCGCATGCTGTTGAGTCGCAATGATACCAAGTTCACAGTATCACCTTCATCTCACAATATTCTTTCAAGTGTAGCATGTGAGTAAACGTCTGCTTCAAGAACAAGTGCAGCCCCACGACATACATAAATTCATATACCTTTAGTAAAAGTTCCACAATCTCTGAACTCCCCGATGCAGCTGCTGTCACCAGAGGGGTCACTTCATCATCTGTAGCTGCATTAGGCTTCATGGCAGAATAAAAGAAGGGTGTTAGTTCACATGGAAGAAAAAAAAGAAGATTATTCTTACCAGCGCAACAGAAACATTCCAATCAAAGAAAACAACATCGCAATATCATACGAATTGCATAATAAACATCAAGCTCAACCACTTTGTCCAGAATGGCTTGCCTACTACAGATTAGGCAACGGTCGTCTTGCTGACGAATCAACTTAAACTAGAACAATATCATCTTAAAGAATCTGATGAAGTCGCGTGCTTGCGTCAGGGCAATATACAGAAGAATCGCTTTCACGGCCTCGAGAGACTTACGTTGGCACCACTCTCAAGCAGAAGTTTAACTGCTTTAGGGTGATCATGGCCTGCAGCCCAGATGAGGGGAGACCCCGCATCACTTGGAGAGTTCACATCCACTCCTTTGCCGACCAGGGCCTTTATTAAGTCCACAGATCCTAAATAAAAACATAAAGGGGCGACCAGAATCAGAGCCCAAAAACGTGGATAAAGTAATGATTAGTGCATATTGTAAGCAAGAACTTATACTGCGCAAGTAGAACCTCCTTGGCGGAATATGGACATCAAGGTCATGAACACAATCTACGAACATACTGCATAAGGGTAGGAATAAACCTGTTCCAGCAGCATGATGTAATGCGCTTGGCTGATTTTCACTGGGAGTGACAAAGGCATCAGCACCATGTTCAAGTAAATATAAAGCGATCGAGGTGTGACCCTGCCTGGCCGCATGAATAAGAGGAGTATCGCCTGCATCAGAATTCACAGTGCGTGTCATGATCGAATCTCCAGGAATCCATTTGAAAAACACCAGAAGAAACATAATGAACCACCCAGTAGTACTTACTACGAGAAAATAACAAGATGTTCAATGCATGAACTTTCATAACATTAACAGACACCAATGCTTACACTCGTGAGTCCTGAGTATGTTGTAATTGCCAAGTACTGAGCAGCACATGCACAAATTTCACAAAGGAATACAATGATGCTAGACTCAAGACCTTTCAAACGTACCATCGTTATCTCTGACATCTACGGGAAGCTTGAGGTCTTCAACCATGTACTTGCAAAGCTCCAAACACCCACCACGGGCAGCGAAATGCAAGGGGCCACGTCCATTTCCATCCTTCACAGCTGACAACGCTTCAGATTCTCCATTACCATCGTCCAGCACTCTGGCGGCATCTGCAAAATCACAAAATTAGCACACTTTCGTCCGAAAACCTAGTCCAAGTCGAACAAGTGAATTACTTTGCTAGGCACACATTGAAGAGGTTCGATCGACCTCGCAAGATTAAGCTCCGTGCTCAAAAGAGCATCCCAAGAAAGAATATGCCAACTAAAAGCTACGAAAGAAGCTAGACTGAAAGACACGACCTCACTCGCTTAGAAACACACACCTTTGAATGCTCGTACATTGCCATCACGTGCAGCGCTTAAGAGCTTTGATACACTCTCGCGGGCTGTAAAACCATTCAATGAACAAATGATGTAAATTTACCACAGACATGCAAGCTCGACTTTCAGGACCGAACAATGTAAACCAGGCAAGAACATATCATGGTAAGCATTCACTATATGCAGATGACATGAGTACTTTGAAATTGAGAACTACATTCTACAGAAGCAATCATCCGTAATCAAAGACCAAGGAGAGAAGCAGTAGATATTCAACAACTCTGATGCAAATGGATTTCCAGAGAGCACACCTGAGAGTGCTGAAGCCGTATCTTTGGGTGCGGCTTTAGGTTGAGCGGCCATCACTATCGATCAAAAAAGAAATGTCCTAAAACCGACACATAAGGATTTCCCGAATCAGGAAGAGGCGAATTGGAAGCGTCAGTTTTAATGCTAGGGTTTTGTCCCCAGTTCATTCACTCTACTATCAAATGCAGCATGAAGAAGACATTGACTATGATTTCAATCCGCGAAATAGGAAGTGTGATTCCAGTGATCGCACAACATCTCAATACAAGAGGAGGATTATTCTGTTCGACGCCCTCTGCAGCTCCACGTGCGAAATAGCAAGGTATAGACTCTGTTGTGATCGAGAAGAAGACAGTTCACAACTATGACAGAGACTTACAAATTTTCTGTGTTGAATTAAAAAAAGATTACTACTGAGCCCACTTCGTTAAACCCTACCGACTTTGCATCGCTAGCTTCTTGCGTATTAGAAACAAAACAATTAAAGGATGCTGAACAATTTCATCACTTTGGTTGATTCATTTCGAAGGCGCAGTATGTACAGCGTCATGCAGAGGTAGGAATAAAGATCAAATTTACGCAGTACCACAATCTTCAGCACACTATACGCTTCATCAGCGAAGTAGATCGCAAAGCAACGAATCACGGAGACTCTCCAACCAGCAGCAGCTTTACGTCTCATACATCAACATGCAAATTCACGCTGCCTCTCGGAGAGGCCATAGAGGATAAACTAGGGCAAAATGCAATCAAACGTATGCAGAGCACAGTCGACGGAAGCAGCATACCAAAATAAGAAGGATCGCTGATGACGATCCTGCCGCAAGAGGAGTCGGAACTACATACCAGAAGCACGAGGAGCGAGCATCGACGGCCTTCGTAGGCTTGCTTTCACTAGAAGCCGCTACAGGACACTTAGGCGTCACCTGGCGGCGTGGCGTCTGCCGTCTACAGCGGCGCAGCCAGTGCCCCGTCTATTTGTCTCTCGTGAAATTTTTTGTGAACCCTACTTAGCGATGACAGTCCGGTAATTGGAAATAATTACTGTAAGCTCAACTTAACTGGAAAGTGAACCTTGCGGCAAATGTGCTGCGTGGTCCAGTACGCAGCAAAGGAGATGGAGCCACGGGCATAGGCACGCCAACTGAAATGTACGTAACTTGATGAGCAATGGCATCGGGGTGAGCATTGGAATTAGGGCGTGGATTGTTGAGCTTGGGTTGAGTTTGAGCGGCCTCGACCGAATTTGGCAGCGAAGGCGAGTGGGTAGTTGGCCATGGTGACAATGTCAATCGTGACACAACCGCTCTTCCTCGTCGTTCCACTGTCGTCTCTGTGCGCTCGCCACGCTGGGAAGTCATGCCACAAGCTGCACGGGCTGCGTCTGAATTTAGCCCCGCATCGAATCGAGAGCAGCAAATCTGGTGTGCGTCATTTGTGTAGCTTGCGTAGCGATGGTGTCTCGTCGAAATTTCGGTTCGACCGATCGCTGGAAAGCCGTGGGCGGAACTCACCATCGGTCCTGCTGCTGAGAGAGGACCAGCAGCAGCGCTGGACGCGCGCATGGGCAGGCCAGAATATGACATGGAATGAGGAGCAATCGCCCTATGAAACCCTCGGTAAATTGCCTCTCTCATCATAGATTGCACTCCTGGGGTGGTCGAAGTTCTTCATATTCTTTTCAGCATTTTGAAAGAAGATTTCAACACATTGAATACTGTCGTTTTAGCTTACTTGAACGAAGTGAAAAGCTTATGCGTCTCTGATTCAAAAGCCATGTTAATCATGCCAGTCACGAATTCATGTATGCAAGAGGAGGTTAAGGCAATAGAGGGCGCCGTGACTTCCAGTAGCAAGATCACTCTAATCGTTTGTGATAATGCTCCAAGTATTATACTTCAAAACTAGTCTCACCACCCTTTCTGCAAATAATTCACAGTCTGAGTTCCCTTGCAAGCATCCAAATTTCAGAATGGAAATGTCTCTAACACGGAGCCCGAGTCAGGAAGAAGCGCAACCAAAGCGCAAGTACAAATGCTAGAGTATTTTTCTCGCTTCATTAGTCCTCCAGTAAAGTGCTGAATGTCGAGACATTCTTGTTTCGGACCAGGAAATAGGTATCGGAATTCCAGTTATCGTTTCAGAAGGGTAACTTTTTATATTCCAAGCGTGTAGTGTGCTGACAATCGTCTCATTGCCTGAAGTCGATCTCTCTTCGCATGACGCTTCGTTTACTGCCCCTTTGAAAATCAATGAACTATGCGCAAATTATATATTCAGGGACTTTGTATGTTTCAAAGGTATTTTTCTGTTATGTAGACAGTTACTTTTATGCACTGTGGTTCCTTTCATTCATAAATTGTGGTAATTTGTGTTGGGAATCTGCAAATAGGAGTTGAGAGGGATGCAGACGAAGACTCAATCAAAGGCGCATACCGGCGCATGGCCAAGCAGTTTCACCCTGATGGTGAGTCCCCGTCTTCCAAGCACTAAGTCTGGATGGGAAAACGCTAGTCTAGAGTCTGCTACGTTGTTACTACTTATTCTGCAATGTAAGTCTCTTGGCCTCTGCTTCTTGTGTATGATATTGTGCTGATAAAATATCTGAGCGACGGAAGCCTGTCCCGGCTGCAGTGTACAATGAAAGAAACGCCGGAGAGCTCAAAAAAGGAGAGACCCCTGAATCTTATTTTATTCAGATCCAGGCCGCCTATGAACTGCTTATGAACCGTGATCAACGACGGCAGTACGATCTCGACCACCGGACCAATCCTCTGAAGGTGAAGTCGCACTTGTGATTAGGCCGTTGTCCTGTTATTTATGTAGTTTTTGAGAGCGCTGTCTTCATTCATTAGGCCTCCTGAAGCAGACCACTCCCTGGTGTGTTTAGAAAGTATCAGCAACTGCCTTTTCTTGCTATAATGATTTGACACTCCATCTGAAGGTGCATGGGGTGTTTGCCGGTGTGGCATGGTAGAAATGTGAAAGGAGTTGGGCGTGTCACCGTCTTTGGCTCTGTGACCCATTTTCTGATTTTCTTCAGGCGTCGTCTGCTTGGATGGAGTGGGTGGTGAAGAAGAGGAAGAGTTTCGACCAACGAGGAGAAATGGCTGCATCTGCATGGGCTGAGCAACAGATGCGAGATTTGAACTTGAAAGCTCGTCGTGCTGCCCGAGATAAGGTACTCCTTTCGCTGATGAGTGATGCTACCGCTCTAGTCTTGGTCTCATTGCATGTCCTACTCAATCACAAAGCGTCGTTGAAAAACCTCGTGTATTCATTTTCTGCTGTGAGATGGCAATCAAGAGCAGAAGAGCTCATGTTTGTAGTGATTTTAGAAGACCACTGAATGCAAATGGATGCCTTTATTACAGGTGGACCCTGAAGAGGAGCGTCGCATCCTCGCTCGTGAGAAGGCTATGTCTGCTGCGAACTTTGAGAACACCATACGGCGACAAGCACTTGTTCTGAAAAAACGGGACATAATGAATAGGAAGGCCCGGGAAGAGGCGCAGAAGAAATTGGTGCAGCAACTGTTGGAAGCCGAAGGTCTCGAGCTTGACGAGGAGCAATAACAGGCGGAATGCAAATGCTTCACCTGCAATGTAATGTATTGTACTCTATCCACATGTACTTAAACTGCTACATTGCACATCTTGTATTTATTGTTAAGGCTCTCAATCCAGCATCCATTCAATTTTGGAATGGTGTCGCGCAAGCAACAATCTTCCTTCAGGTGTTGGAATGTTTGTATAGTAGTGAATGCAATATCTGCTCGGGCAGTGTGATTGGGACCCTCACAGAAAGGGGTCCACCTGTATTGGTATCCAATTGCTACGAAGGCTTCTAGGACGTAGCGATCCTGAAAATTTACAAGGATCAATCTTAGGACAACTGAAGGAAATACGTTCCGTATCGGACATGCTAAACGTCGGAGCTAGTCAGCACTCCATCAACTCTCGTGTGTCCAATTCGAACCTTTTGACTGTGTACACTTTACTGTGAACAACAATCCGGTTAATGTGGAAACCTGGGACAACCATGAACCCAACACTCATAAGGCCATTCTCACCATCTTCACTCTCGGCCGAGGCTACGACAGGCTCCATGTATCTGTCAATGAACCGCATCCCATCAGGCACTCGGAAAATCCTCGCAACAGGCTGCAATGCAGTCGCCAGCTTGTGCACGAGTAACACAGACAACACACATCTCACAAAACTCGATACTACTGCGTCGCACTCCCGACTACGTAATCCTTGAGCTCCGAAATTCCCCCCGAATATATCGCCAACTCCTAGCTCCCCAAGAGCCACTATCAGACTTTTGCGCTTGGCCATGCAAACTCTCCACAACTCGTTGTCAATGGCATCTTCTAGGACGAGTTCTTCAGGCTTCTCCACGGTCATCAGTCGCTTGTACCGCTGGAAAGCCTCCTTTGCACGCTCTTCAGGGTCGAGGGATTCTGTCGCCTTCATCTCAACGCCGAAATTATCGAGCTCGAAATCCGCAAAGAGAATCTGGCAGGTGAGTGCTTGGTACACAAATTTGGTGTGCGCATCTCTTTCGAATGCTACGGATTTGGTGGCCTTGGCCATGGCGGTGCAGTCTATGCCAGAGTTCCTCAAGCATTGCATCAGAAGCCTCGTGAAGGCGCCAGAGGTCGTGAAAACTCTCTCCAGAGCGCGGCTTAGAAGGTGCGGTGTGGCGCTCGATTCCGAAAACGACTCGCCGCCGATGAAAGCGTGCGAATTTCGATTCTCTAACTGGTGCTCCAATTGCTGAATTTTCTCATCTTTTTTGGCGATCTGCTTCCGTAGTGCAGTATTTTCTTGCTCAAGTGCATCTTCAATGTCTGATCTCTTCCGCTTCATAGTCACGATGTGAATTACGATTCGTCTCTCGATCGTCGAATTGGCTCCAGCAAAGATTCTGAAGTAAAAATATTAGGAGCACGTTCCTCATTTACCAACAAGATTCAATGGATCCAAAGAGGAGCAAGACATCTTTTTCAAGCGACGACCTAGTCGAGGGCTCCTTGCGTAGTTTGCGGTGAAGCTGCACTTGCTGACCGTGATCACATAGCGTGAGGGAGGAGGCATATCATACTTCAAAAGAACCGACTACAAGGCAAGAGGGAACAGCACCCAAAACGTTAGACTGTACCTCAGTGCAGACCCTCCCGACGAGCTTCGGAGTAGCAAGAGGTGCAGACGATATTATGTGCCAGCATTCCACTCCGGGACCAACTGCAATGTTGTGAGCCAAACACAGATCTCGAAGGTTTCTTCACTGCCGAAGGCCTTTGACCTGTGACACCAGTAGATCTGAACCTTGAAGGGAAAGCGGGTGCTTCGAGGTGTCAAGTCAAAAGAGCCAACTTCTATGTGGCTATGTGCACGGATTGCTCCGAAAAAATCTGGAGGATCGCTACCGACAGGGGGCTACGGCCATGTATCCTGGTATCGATGTGCACTACTGTAATGTACTATACAGTAATGAACATGAGCTTTCTCGAAATGAAATCCGCCGTAAAATGGAAACGAGGTTGTGAATCTCATGCCAGATCGTTCGATGCCCTTCCGACGGAGGCTTCCACTCAGTTTGACTAGGTTCTGCACCAAGCTAGTAAGCTAGCAATGTAGTACTTATTGGGTGCACATATCATTGACCATCCAAAGTGGTGTGTACTAAGGTAGTTGCGTAGAGCATCTTATGGTAGTTTAACCCCTAAACCCCTAAACGTCTCAACCTATTATTAACTGAAAAGCACATTTCCAAAAATAATGACATAGATGAAAATGATAATAAGTTGTTAAGATCTCAACTGTACAAACTTATAATAGATTTGTTGTATAATAGATCGAGAGATCGTAACATATTAGTGTTTAAAACTGCAAAATTTCATCATTTTCACTTTGAGGAGGAAATGCTACCAATATACCTACTGCAATGAAATAATCACCAATTGAAAAGATGTTCACCTTTATCTCAACATCACCTTTGCCCAAAAAAAATCATCAAAAACATTGCTTGACTAAAATGATAGCCTTGCGATGGTGAAAATTGCCAACAAGTTTTTAAGGGGAAAATTATCTAAACTAGACCCTTTGCATTCAAATTCATGCCTTATTTTCAAAACATCTTCAATGATGTTAAGATTTGTATCACTTGAACAAAACTCTAAATTTTAGTGTCATCCCAATAAAGAAAGTTGAAATTCGTCACTAGATGAAGGAGACATAGCTCCATTACTGCAAATCCGAGAGCATAATTATTTGAACTAGAAAGTTTTTTAAAACCACCTTGATATGATGATCATAAGAAAAACTATTTTTGATCTCACATAATTGGCTTACACAGGTTAGACGTTCCCCATGCAAGGAAATTCAAAAACAAGAGTTTTCTTTACTAAGATGCATGCCATTAATTCATAATTCATTGTATGGGACTCCAATTTTGACCACACAAAATAATCTTAGTTTGGACCTAACCCAAGTGATTCCATCCAAAATAGACCTTGGACAAAGAGGTTATAGCTCTTCAAAGTTGCTACCTCTACCCATTCAAATTGTAGTTTTCCTTGAATGAAGAGGTTATGGTTCTTCACAGTTGCTGCTACCTTTTATCCATCCAAAATGTAGTTTTTTGCATTCGCCACTTATACGGGTTAAAACTTGTGCGTGTGAACCGAATGATATGCACAAAAGCAGTGGCTCTTCGTGAGTCCCAAAAATCCTCAAGGAGCTTGATTCACTGCCACCACTTAAATACAGTTGCTACTGTAACTCGGCACAATTAACATGCCATTCATGCAGGGGCGTGAACTCCCAGTCCAAAAACACGATGTGCATACTGATGAGCCAGCTCACCCAATTTCAAGTTTACTCACACAATTAAATGACCCCTAGAACTACTTTACACTAAAAGCTCCAGCTGCAATGTTTACTTCGATTACACCTCGCGAAGTATACACCTTGCATATTTCACGAGCGGGTTCCGCAAACGCACACACTGTCATTCCTAGCGTATACGCGGAAATTTCGTATTACTGGTCTATTTGCGCAACAAAGTATAGAAAGGCCGCATGTATCAGAGTTTGCATTTACACATATTTAGGTGGCAAAGCATCCCAAATACAACTCAATCTGGCTAATATGCAGTAAGACCGGCACTGTACTACTGAGAACCGGGAAAAAAACAAGAACAAGGATTACAAAAAGTATGAGGCAAACTCATTCGGACGATTTCAAGTAGGAAGCCTCTGAATCCTCTCCAGACACTCCATTCCCTTCTCTAGCGTGTCCCATCGCGGAACCTCCCACCTGAGGACCATCATTCCTTGTGTTTAAGTTCGTTGGAGTCCCATCCCGTGATCCTTCAGACTTACCGTATTCAGACACATTTCCTGCCGTTTGGTTTCCGTTACCACCCAAAGAATTACTCATCATTTGCATGCTTTGGTTGCCCTGAGGGACCACGCCTTGCTGATTGTGATAGGACTGCTGGGATTGCGGCGATCCAGTTTGTGCTCCTTGTTGATTTTGATGCATGTATTGTGGAACAGCGTTACGTTGGTTCATCATCATTTGCTGTTGTTGTTGATGTGTTTGCATATACTGCTGCTGTGATGGTTGCATAGGCTGCGCTGCTGGAACCTACACACGCCAATAATGCCGGTCAGTAATTAGGGAGCGATAGCAGTAACTTAAAAATACACGTCGTGACGCAGAGACACGTTCAATGTAGCAACCTACTTAGGACATAATCCAGCAAATTTGAGGTCCTTGTTGCAACATTCTTTCTAAGCTGTCCACAGACGTGAATTTGTCAATAATCTCAAGTCTGGGATTGGATCTGACAATACTTTCACGATAATCTGATGAGTGTAACCACAATGGCCAGCCAACCACACTATTCCATCATAACATTTAATAAGTCGGGCTCGCCACCTGAGTCGAGTTCTGGCTCACTTGTGGTTGTGCATCGGCGATAGCAGCAAGATACATAAGATTCTGCTGCAGCTTTGCCTGATACCTGCAGATGAAATGCGTGAGGATTACGTAATAAGCTCAATGATAGGCTATCCGGAGCTGAAACCATTTCAACGAAAGCCTCCTCATGGAATATAAAGTACAAGATACTCTAGACTAAACACCAAAAAGAGTAACCGTAGCAAGCAGAATAAAAATGCAGGTAATTCTATAGAACCTGTCGTCTCTACTGCCTGGATGTTAAATGTAGCGTACAACAACAGAATTTTGGAAACGTAAGAGGCATACGTGGCACACTCGTTCAGCTTTCCAAGGTTCTGATTATCGAGAATTGCGAGAATCAGCTGTTTGTTCTCGTCCAGGTACTGCGCGCAGAAGGAGATAACGAACACAAAGTGAGTCACTCTAAGCTGGGTAATCCTGTAAAAATACTATATTTAACAGTAGAAAAATCAATATAATGGAGATAAGAGTCGTTCACATGGATCCAGAAACCCTAAACCCCTACATTCTAGGTTAAGCGTGTTACATGCTCACCACATGAATGGATTAGCACGTGCAAAACACTTCAGAGGACCAGAATGAAGATCTCTTTCGTTAACTGAGTATCCATGACTTCTACATAAAACCGACTGACACTTCAAACAGTTTCCGGCTGTTTCATGCGCAATCAGTACACGAGAAGCGTACGTTCCAGTTGATTTCCTGCCCACAGACCTGATTCTCTGGCTTAAGAAGCGGAATATTGATGCCTACTCCGTACACAAAAAAGTATGGTACAACACAAGAGCCCGCGACGGACCCAAATCGTGATCGTCCCTGCGAACTGCGGACTCGCGCATTCCTTCTATAGCATATTCCAGGTAATAGAAGTAGAATAGGTCCCAAAATTCAACAAACCTTCTGGATAAGCTCTGTGGTAATAGAGGTCCCCGCGTAATTGGCCATCTGTTGCTGCATGATTGAAAACCGAGGAGAATGCACTCGGGGGATACTCAATCAAGCTCACGATCCAAAACCCCCGGGCAAGTACCGAACCCTAATGGGCGAAAACAGCACAGAAAGAGCTGCCAATGTCAAAGTCGGATTGAGTGTGCGTCACTACGGCGAAATGAGGAGGGCGTGGAGGCGGATGGCGAAAAATAAGAGAAGGAAAATCGGCAGCTATTGCAGAGGAGAGACATGAGTAAGGGGACGAGGCGATGACCATGGCTGAGCAACCACGTTCGTAGAGCGCGAGGGAACGACGGAACGACCCACGACGGGGACGGCCCAGAATAGGAGGGAAACCCACTGCCTTCCTCTCCCGCCACCACTTCATCCGCCACCCCAACAATCATCCTTCCCACGTTCATCCATTCTGCGCATTCCATCCTTTTCATTGGCCCCTCTTGATTGTCCGCTTTCATTCAGCAACTTCCGGTCAGGGATAAACTCAACTGGGACGTACTATCAATTTGGAATTTCTAGTGAGAAGATATTTAATGTCGTATTTCAGGTCGAAAGTTCTCCTCACATAAATGATGCAAAAATTTACCTCATAATCATGATTCATTCGAGTAATTAAGGGCCGGTTCAAGATTGCTTGCCCAAGACACGATTGTGTGAGGCAAATGGTGGAAGTGGATGTGCCGGAGAAGAATTAAAGTCAATAAAATATTTTTTGAGAAGTCTTGACCGGTCATGATTAAACACCCAAAGGAGAAGTCTATTGGAGGAGTATATCGGAGAAGTTTAGCAGTGAAGGAAAGTTCACCAAATAGTGAACGTTAGCTATGATAAATACCTTATTCAACATGGTGATGGCTATACATGGAAAACATGACATCTCCCTAATCAACCGTTATACTCAAAAATTTAATACAAAAATGTATTTATCAAGAATAATTCAAAAAATTACTAGTGAGATTTGAAACTTGGTTACAATGAATCCTATGGTGCAATAATTTTATTATCTTCACTATTCTTTATACTTTACTTCATTCACTCAAACATTTCAAACAATATCTCCTCCCCTTACCTTGTATTCCCCCCCCCCCCTTCAGATAACAAGGAAATCAACAAGTAGCATGATCTCACACATACCAAGAGAGCTTGATTTATTTAGCCTTCCTTCCATTTTTATGCCCACGTTGCAGTTTTGTACCACTGAGAGTCAAAAGTCCATTGGACGCAATTGAACTTAAATAGTATGATAAAGCATACTTAATCTATTGAGAAGGAGTTATCCGAAAGAGTGATTTCTTGAGGTTGGACAAGAAATCACCGTTCCGGAGAACACCTTCTCTAAAAAGTGTTGCCATGTAGGCAACCATGTCATGTTATCGTCCATCCAAAAAGTTCACCAAATTGTCTTCTTGGTTGCAGTTTAAACACTCACTCGTTAAGAGTAGAAATTTCAACCAATCACAATTGAAAGTTCCCCTATTTTCATGATTGAAGGACTTCTCCACCATAGTGTAAAAAGTCCTAAGAGTGTACATGTTTGTGATTAGTCTTCTCTTATTTTTCATGTCTCAAACCAATTTACATAAGAAATTATGGGTGTTCTCTTTGCTCAATGCTATTTTCATAGAAAGAATAAATGTCATGTGATGATCCTTACACAATTTTCATCATGTGAAACTACTAATTATTTTCAAACTAAGAAAGGAACATGCTTTAGTTTTAACCCCTAAACGTCCCAGCCTATTTTTAGCAGAAAAGCACATTTCCATAAAAATCGTCATAGATGAAAATGAAGAGAAGCTAATAAGATCTCAACCGTACAAACTTGTAATAGACTTATCGAAGATCATGTGGACCAAAATTTGAGTCATGATGCCTTATAGATCGGGAAATCATAACATTTTAATACTAAAAACAAACTGCAAAATTCCATCACTTTCACTTTGAGGTGGAAATGCTACCAATATACCTATTGCAATGAAAAAGTCACCAACTAGAAAGATGTTCACCTTCATCTTAGTAAGTCCTTTACCCAACAAAAATTCATCAAAAAAAATTTCTTGGCTCAAATAAAAGCCATGCAATGGTAAAAACTGCCGAAAAATTTACAAAGGAAAAATAGTCCAAAACTAGACCCTTTGCATTCAATTTCATGCCTTATCTTCAAAACATCTTCAATCTTGTTAAGGTTTCTACCACTCAGACTAGACTCTAATTGGAGGCCATTCCAAAAAAATAAGTTGAAATCCAACGGTGGATGAAGGAGATATAGCTCCTCAAATATCATCCATTTTCTCACTTTTTCTGTTGACAAAACATCATTGCAAATCCAATAGCAAAATCATTTGGATCAAAAAAATTCTCACTACAAAGTTGTTAAGAATCACCTTAAAATCATGACCATGAAAAAAAAAATCATGAAAAACTATTTTTAATTTCACATAATTGGCTTGCAATGGTAATACATGCCCCATGCTTGGAAACCCAAAAACAAGAGCTGCCTTCACTAAAGTGCATTCCAACAATTCATACTTTATTGTATGGGCTTGCAAATTTTACAACACAAACTAGACTTGATTTGGAACCCAACACAAGTGATTTCATCCAAAACGGAGTTTGGATGAAGGCGTTATGGCTCTTCAAAGTTTCTGCCCTCCATCCAAAATGTAGAAAAACGACATTGGGGACGTTTAGGGGTTAAAATCTATTCCAATCTTAGACTGTAATACCTATATATAGTAATGTAACTCACTTCAAATAAACTAAAATGGACTTGGGCATAAGGAGTTATTTCTTACAAGCCGATTACCAAAATTAAGCATGTGTACAAATAAGGAAAGGCCTTGTGTGTTTTTTGTTCAATTTTGGTTCTTACCGAGTATTTATGAATATTTGTCACACTACTCTTAATAGACCACAACAATAATTCAACTCGGTCTCCAACACAACCATTAAACCCAAATTCAACTAGCGTTTATTTACTCTTCAACCACATCAAAAAGGTAACATATGAACTAGATTCTTATACTCTCAAATTTCATAACAACGGTATATTGCTCATACCACTAGTCCAACATATATGGCACACTAATCAATCATTGATTCACTTTATTTGCGTTTTTATAATTATTTTGTTTACGAGTTAAAATGAATCTTCTATCGCCATATGGTATAAATTGGCATACTGGAATGACAAGACAAGATTTTATCTACAAGAATTGAAGCCCAAAAATAAAGTGGACATAGGGGATTGGTGGACTCACTACACTAAAAATTATATTTAGTGTTGGCAACACTATATGCAAACAACAACACCAATTGTCAACAAGGGTAGAATTGTAGCAACTCTAATTGTCAATTCCAACACCAATTGTGAACAATAGTAAGAATTAAAGAATTGAAAAATAAAGAAGTTGACATTTAGTGTTAGATTTTGGTTTGGTGTTAGCCAACTTGCAACTTTGGTGACTAAAAGGGAGGCTGCCATTAAGATATGGTGGCCCCCAATACACTATTGTCTACAAGTTGACTATAAAAGGGAGGTTGCCATTAAGAAGGGGTGGCCCCCCAATACACTAATTGTCCACAAGTTGACTAATAGTGTTGGAGCATGATGGTGGGTACTACACTAATTGTCATCCAACACTAAATATAATTTTTAGTGTAGTGCTTTCAAGCTTCATGTGGCTAGGTAATAATTCGATAAGAAGATTGTATTATTATGGGATAACAGCATTCACCCATGTCTCATTGTTTTACCACTATGATAAAACATGATGGTGGCCCATAGTGGAAAATTTAGGTGAAATGACACATAAAATGTCATTACAAAGAAAGTATGGGCACTACGGATGTAACATATGATACTGTAAAGGTAAGGTATGGTGAATGTTTATTGTATGAGGGGTGGCACAAGGATGCATGGTTAGTTCTAAAATTAGCAGTTATTATCGTATGCAATCATATATATTGTAAAAATTAGGAAATTCTGTTCTACAGTTTGCAATTATTGTAGAATAGGAAAACTGTCTTTTAATTTGGTACTCACAGAAAATAATAACTCTAAATTTAACATAATTGATTTCGTGCTCATGCTACCATATCATAATTGTAATTTACTTTTTAAAAAAGGTTGGCCGATTACGAAGAATCTTTAGAGATTTCTTGAAGATTTTAAATTCAATTCACAATTGCAGGTTCGAGGGAAGTTTAACAGTGCATCACATCGTATCCCCGATGCTATCATGGACCAGTTCTTGGTTTTCCCGGCATAAACTTGACAGGCTGCAATAATTCAATGACGAGATGCGTACGGACTTAAGCTGCGAGAATTAATCAATTGAACACTAATATAAGTCTCACTTGTAAAATAAAAGGCACTACTCTAAGCTGTATGACATTCTAGAATTGCATTCACGATTCACATGGTATCTATTCAGTGCCAAAACTGATGCAGCCAGTTACCTGAAGGTGCACAGAATCCATCAGAAACAATCGCAGATACTTAACTTCGAGGAGTAGCTCTTGTAGGTTCAAGATTGCCAAGAGACCTGTAAATATGCACGCTGTAATTATACGAGCATTTCGTATCCATAATTATCCTGTAATCGCACAAATCCTCATTGAAGAAGACTGCGATCTCTGCTCAGACTTATTACGAGAATATGCTCCTCACTTATTCCGACCAACGCGAACTAGTTCTATGGTCGATGAGATGGACCCCGACTGAACACCGACACAAACATAATGTGCACGTGAAGTCTATGATTGTGTAAGGAAGAAATTACACAGAAGTGGCAGGCATTGTCACAACTACCAGTCCCTCGTGGCTCCACCCACAGTAGGGGCAGACTCCGAAAGTTGCGTGACAACAACCAGATGTTCCTGCATCCTTTACCCTGATACGAGACGACGCAAATGAGAATTCACAGAATGACTATCTAATAAAGATTGTGCCAGTAGGCTTCATTATAAAAACAACCTACAAGAACAAGTGCTAAGCTTCCCAAGAACAGACGTACAACAATCCCATTTTCACGCTCGATAGCAAGGTCAAATTTACTTTTCTAGCGTCAGTGGTCTTCGGCGTCTTCAATCTTGGAGTCCTTGCCTTCCTCACCGATGTCATCCTACAACCCACCACGCGCTCAATTCAGTACCCGAATACTCGACATATTAAATAAACGGGATATCAAACCCCGGAATCCAAAACGTCTAAAATACTTAAGTGTGACACAAATCACCCCCCAAGGTCCCATTACAAAGGTGGCAACGAGACTTCATGCTCACCTGCATATCTGATGTCCACAACGTCAGATTATCACGCAGCAGCTGCATGATCAGAGTGCTGTCCTTGTACGACTCCTCTCCTAGCGTATCCAACTCCGCAATCGCTTCGTCGAATGCCTGCAACATCCACCACAACATGTCAGTCGCCGCCACAAGCCCCTCTACTCATTGCACATCCCTTGATCACTCACTACTATTCCCTCCACTGCATCGCGATAAACATGCGCTACACCCCGATCCTCGCATACACGACCTAGCACCTCAGGCTGCAGAGCAAAGAGTGCACACCTGCTTGGCCAGGGTGCATGCCCGCTCTGGGGAGTTCAGAATCTCGTAGTAGAATACTGAGAAGTTCAAAGCCAACCCCAATCTGATCGGGTGTGTCGGCGCCAACTCCGTCAATGCAATGTCCTGCACATATTTCACACATTACAAGCGGACGTAAGTTTCACTCCAAAAAATTCCTAGCACAAACCCCCGATGCCATAAAGACGTGGACACCGGATCGCAACACATGCATACGCTGCCACCAGGACGATGCTCAACGACAAAGCACACAATATATTCACCACATGAACCATAGGCATGCATCGCGTATCAGATCAAGGCGAACGGTGACAATATTCAGACAAACAAAACTCTCAGCAACTCTCCGCAACCGCACGATCCTAGAAACATCCGCTGCACTCACTTGCGCTGACTTGTATGCAAGCAATGTCGCCTCGGCCGCCTCCTTCCTCTCCGCGCCCGTCTTGAACTCCGCCAGGTACCTGTGATAGTCACCCTTCATCTTCAGGTAGAACACCTTTGACTCCCCGGTGCTTGACGACGGGATCAGGTGCGAGTCCAACAGCTTCAAGATGCTGTCGCAGATGGTGCTCAGCTCCGCTTCCACCTTCGACCGGTACTCCTTGATGGCCGAAACGTGATCCTCGTTACCCTTGCTCTCCTCCTTCTGCTCGATGGAGGAGATGATCCGCCACGATGCGCGCCGGGCTCCAATCACGTTCTTAAACGCGACCGACAACAAGTTGCGCTCCTCCACGGTCAGCTCCTCCGTGTCGACGGTCTTGGCCACCTTCTCCATGGCCTCCACCATCTCGTCGTATCGCTCCGCCTGCTCGGCGAGCTTGGCCATGTACACATTCTCCTCCCGGGACTCGGACGTCATGATGGCCGAGGTTGAAACAAACAGGCGGCGAAACAAGCGTAGGAATTCGGCTAGAAGACGATGCGATCTGAAGGACTAGTCGACTCGCTGGGAAGGAGCACGCAACACGAGATCTGGGGAGAGGGGTGCGAAGGAAATGGCAAATAAGCTCACTGCAACGCTCCGAGGGTCGCGAGGCCTAGGGTTTGAAGCAAGCCCAGCGCCGGGCACCCGCGAATAGTTCCCGGCCCTGCCCGCAGCCGGATTCCAACCCCTCGTCTGCTCCGGCGAACTGCCCCGCGCCACCTGGAGTGGTGCCAGCTGTTGGGAGGGCTCTACAAGGAAAGGTTTGAAAACTTCTGACACTGGGCCGGGCCCGGAGATGGTGAGAAACGAGTCCCTCAACCGACAACGTGGCTCTTGCTACAAGCTGCTTTGGTAAGAAGAAGCGAGTTCCTTTTGTTTTATTGAGAAATTTATATAATATGTTTCACTAAAGCTTACATATGTTATGTCATGACAATTTTTATAGTATGAGAATGTAATCGTGCCCTTCCGTACCTCGCACAAGAAAAAATAAAGGGAAAAAGGACTCTAACCCTATTTGACGGTAGCGAGGTGTTTGAATTATCCTCGTATGCATGTGTGGAGGTCGTAACATCAAGGGTGAGACCACCTCCTCCTCTGAGAGTGACCATTATGTTGAATTCTACCAACCCTATTTGACGGTAGCGAGAACCATTTGAGCTATCCTCGTATGCATATCTGGAGGTCATAACATCAAGTGTGAGACCACCTCGTCGTCTCAGAGTGACCATCATGCTAGATCCTATTTAGGACATTCACAATAGATTGGCTTTAGGGACAATACTAGTTACATTCAGTCAAATAAAGATGATTTTCCTTTTCTAATTGGCTATACGAGCAGCGACCTTTGGTTTGTTTGCCAAATACTTGTGATTGGTGAAAGGTTGCCGCCCTCCACAACCCTTGCTATCCAACTCCCACTCAAACGCATTGTGAATTTTAAGTTAACTTGACTCTTGAAAAATTCCATGTCGCTTATTGAGAAACCTCGAAACTTTTGGACTTCAAGTATTTTTTTAGTTTTTGTCACGGTGATTTAACAAGTTCATTTAGCGAGTCCCTTAGAAAAGGGTGTGAATTCAAATAGGTATTTCATTTAGCAACCCCATATCCTTGGCTATATTTAGCTACTTTGTTGGAAATGCCTTCAAACATTACACTAATAATAAATATAGTGCTTCAAATACTAATTACAAATCACAACACTTAATAACAAATGCTTGTTAGCGTTGCAACACTACATATTACTTTCAACACTAAATGTAAATTACTATCATGTTTCGGTTGTACCCAACATTTTACAGTTTATTATTTGGTGTTGCTATTGGAAACTTGTGACTTGTGTCTTAAATTAAGATTTCAGTGGTTACTCCAAAAAATCATTATTTAATTGAGAGTATACAAAGCAATTGAGTGCTCCGAGCCAAGAAACTCAAGATGTAGCTTGCAGTGACGAGGTTGTCCTCATGAAAGGAAGCAATTTGTGGCAGATGTTGTCCTATGTACAAGGAGAGGTTCCTTCTTTATTGCGGCAAAAGAAGAGATTTGGTAGTCTTAAACTTCAATTCACTTTGAACTTGCACTTTCCCTCAAATGCTACTATGTTCATTATCCCAAAGGTGATTGGCAAGACAGACACTTGAAAATCAATGCATGAATTAGTGAATTGTCGATTTATAATGAAATGGGACAATCCAATTTTTGTTAAAAGATCAACAATCGCACTAGAAGAAAAAGCCTTTGATACAAGGCATCTCGATGAGGGGCGCTCGTAGGGGGGAGGCGCTTTTGCTCGCAGATTTTTTATTTAAGCTCACCTCTGTTGTGCAAACAAAATCAATAAGACAATCGAATGATGTAGAACCACTCACATACTTGGTATCAAATTCAAGTCAATATATTATATAGTGTAGGGAATCTAAAGACTATAAGAGAAACATACATTAAATTTCATGAATTTCTCTTGATATAAATACTTTAGATCTAAAAGAAGTGCGTATATGATTTATCAAATCTAGTATCTAGTCAAATTATAGGATATCAGTTTTTTATAGAGTCTACAATGAGCTTAATTTTTAACACCTTTAGAATATGACATTTTATCTTCAAGACATATGATATATGAAATTGAACTTCAAGAAATTTGACATTGCGATTGAATTTATTCAATTCTGTAAATCCGAGATAGAACTATTATAAGAATATTGCACTAACTAGTACCATTACACTCTATTTTAAAGTAATTTAGACACTTTGAGATTATTCAATAATTTTCAATTTTATTCGGATTATAGAGCTTCTAAACCCTTGACATCTACAAAAGGTTGCGTCTATTTGGTATGAAGCGACACAATGCAATCAAAGAACAAGTTTATTTTAAATAACAACTTGGTTGAAGTTGGAATTTTTAGCAAGGAAATTTTCAAAGCAAGTAGGTGTAACTTCTTTTCTTGTTGAAAGTGATCTTGGAGTAGTTACGACATAGTACTTGGTAACATACATTGAAAGAAATTATGTGTAATTAGCTCTTGCCATTTTTGTGTAATGACACATGAACAACAAGAAATATAGTACATCAAGTAATTAATTGATATATACTAGAGTTAAGAACTTCAACGACTAATCTTTATCAAAATGAACAAATTCAAGCACAAAACTTCCTTTGGTGGTGTCAAAAAATAAATAATGTATTTACTTTCTTAAATTTGTTCAAATAAAAACTCATGAAATTCATAAAATTATAGTTTTAGCTATTGAATCTTCTATATAAAGCTCCAACTTAGGCAAGAGTAATATGGTTTTACCAAATTGTGCCTTGATACGGGAAGCTTTTGTTCACGTAAAAAAACAACGTCAAGGTATAAGTTTAGTTCAAATTGGCAAGCATCTTGAAGCAACCTATCAAGAGAAACTAGATGCTAAAAAAAAGAAATTCATTACAAGTACGTTCAAGTCATTAGTGCAAGAAGGAAAACTAATGCGAAAAGGGGCTCTTTATAAATCAACAAAACAACGTGGTGCCATAGTGCTTGCTGATGTTCCTAGGAGAAGATATCAACGAGCAACACGACGCCCTCGTCGTTATCGTAAACCTCTTCGAAAGCGCCAAGTACCACGTCGTCGTCGACATTACAAAGTCCATCTTCCAAAAGGAACTTATCAAAAATATAAAAACAAATACTATGATGATCAATTAGATGAGCCTCCAGATTATACTAATAGTGTTCCATCTGTAGAAGTTAGCGAGCAACCTAGGACTACTTCTCGATCGTCAAATAGACGCCACTAGACAATCAATTGATTCATTTCTAACTCAAAATTGTTGAATTTTTTATTAAGTGACACTTGTACTTTATATACTTATTATTAGATCTGTAAATACATGTTCAGACATATTTTATGAGACTCCCTACACTTTTCTAGTTGTATTGAATCTTTAAGGAAAACAAGATGATTTACATTTTTTTTATTTCCTATGTAGAAGGATGGAAAATTCATAACAATCACACATAATGTGTATCAAATTTTGAATAGAAAAGACCAAATGGTTTTATAATCTTGCAAACTCCTCTACATAGAGAAAATTTTTCAACACTTACTATTAATAATGTATAATTTTGTTTGAGTTTGTAATTTTAGAAGATTATAATTGATGTTACAACCATCTTACTTTGCCGATGTGTTAAATAAATATATACAACTTATCAAGTACTTCAATATAATACATCATATTAGACTCAATGTACTCTTCATTATCATATTGTTTCACTTAACTACTCTAACTATAAACACACATGTATGAATTAAAATAGTGATTTACTAGCGTCGTACGGGTCGTTCCGACAGATGATGACAGTCAACATTCACGTGTGACGGTACAAAAGCGTAGATTGAAGATATATATATTTTTTAATATCAACTCTCTTCACTGTCATGAATGGGTGCAATTCTTATATCTAGGTCAAAGCAATGCTTCCCCGTAAGGTCCCCATTGTCCCGACAAGGAGCTCTTTATATGGTACTTTTAAAATGTATCCCATGTCTACCATTTCCTATTATTTTTATATATGCCCATTTTTTTGTATTATATATATATATATATATATATATATATATATATATATATATATATATATATATATATATATATACATAATCCTAAAAACACAAAAGTAGGTAGGTGGTTAGTAAGTTCGTAGGTTGGTAGGTTGGTATGTTAGTAGGTTTGTACATTGCTAGGTAGGAAGGATCACCAGACGATGGACCCAATTTTGTTTTATACTCCCTCTGTCCCATTATAATTGTCCAATAGGTGTAATGAAATCTCCCTATCGAGGTAGATTTGAGAGAACCTACTGTACAATTATAATGGGACATAGGGAGTATATAGATATATAGATTATCTTTTATTTTACCTAGTAACAAGAATTTGCAAAACTCTTAAAGTCATATCTACTTTCACAACCCATTTTTATTTATCCTCAAAGCACGACTTTTCCATTCTACAACACGTGAAAAATAACCATTCTTTCAACTCTGAATAACATGATCTCACAAGCCGCCAAGGGATTTAAGGTAAAGATTAGATGTATATAAAAATTCCAATATATTACCGTTACATACTTAAAAATGCGTCCCATTGAATTTGTTTTTACCATGAAGGTAGTTTTGAGATCTTTCAACTCGACTCAAGAAACACTGTTGAAGCGGTTGCATGATACCGAGGTGCGGTTCGAGATGTCAGCATCTGGAAAGGGATGTGCATTGAGACCTGGGAAGTGGATAGGCCATTCAAGTCCTTGAGTTGTGACTTTGCCGACGTCGGTGAAGCACCGGTGCTCACTCGCGTCCGAGTTCCCCGACCTTGGCACTGGCACAATGAAGGCGAACCTTCTCTCCTTGCTCCTTTAGAATTTTGCAATCTCCGATTACATCAGCCTCGTTCTCGGGCGCTTGACAATCAGCGCCATGGCCGCCCTGGCCTTCAATGCTGGTTGTTGCCTGCGCTCCTCCTTCTTGCCTCCGGTGGCTGCTCTTTCCGCTCCCACTCTCCCTTCATCGCCATGCCTCTCTATCTCTCCTCTCATTGTCTCTTCGGTGCAGAGCACTAAGGAGAAGGAGAACGACCGGTATTCAACTCTTTTCTCCTCTAGTCCTCGTTTTGTTACCTCTCTCGCTGTATAGTATTTCCACCTCCTGCACAACTAGAGCCGATTGAATTTCGATGTTTTTCGTGCTCTAACCTAAATTGCAATTGACGACAAATTAGATATGCCTTTTAGCAAGTGCTTCGTGTTCGAAGATTGTGTCAGCTGCTGAAGCTCCTGAGTGAACCGTTGATGAATCTTGGATCAAGCTACAGAATATCTATAAGTTCTGATGATTCTCGAATTTGGAAACAAAAATTTAAGTCAGGAAGCATCGCTGGACGGATTTTTTGTGGTTGTGGTCTGTTCAGAATGTGCTGTTGAAGTGGACTGATTCGTGTTCATGGATGCGCCATCTCTCTCATTCTCTTGATATATAAGGTGTCTCATTTGTTTAGATTTTTCTTTTTGTATTTCACGAGTCGATCAAAAGAAGGTGCAGTCCGGAATGTTGGCCGATTGTGTTCCATCTGCAGCTTAGATTGTCATGTTATCTTTGGTCTAGGTACATCGTCATTAGTGTAAACGGCAGTCTTTTGAATTGGAGGTGGCAATCAATGGGGTGAATTCTGCTTGGCGATGTGCGCGGGTGGAACCAGTACTGCAAGTTAGTGTCTTCAGAACGTAATGGCGAGCGTTATATTGAAGCTATTTATATCCACTTCTTGGATACATCATCTCTTATGTTCTCTCAGTGAAGTGAAATTTGAATATCTCTTCGAATCTGCTGAATACGAAGTCTGGACCTTGGAGTTGCATGTTGCTCCGCAAGCCTGGAAAATCAGTTTTATTTCCGACCAACGCAGGAGGCTGACACGAGGAATTCTTGAGTGTATTGTAGAAAGAGGGCGGGAGTGATTTGGGGTTGTGATCCTCAGTCTATTGAGAACGGTTCACTGCTACAAGATTGGTTAACCCGTGAAGGCCTTGCGAAACAAAAGCTGGTATTGGACAGAGTGGATTCTGGAGGTAGGGGCCTTGTGGCAACACAAAGCCTGCGTCAGGGTGAACGATTGTTGTTCGTGCCATCGAGGCTTCTTATTACTGCTGAGTCGGTGAGTTGCTTGCTCACGTGGTATCTCGCTTGCATGTCACTGGAATGAAATTATTTCCATTCTCTTTCGTGAGTTCTTGTGGAAGACCTTCCTGCAACGTGGTTGCTGTTTTGTAGGTAGTGAGTTTCTTTCAACACATTTAGTTACGGTCACGTCTACTTTTGTCACAAGGCAATAGGGTTGCTCGTCATCTCAAGCGCATAATCGATCTACAATCTAGTTCGCTTATCTCGAGTTCTGACCTGTGCTGGGGCAGGAGTGGGGGTGTGTCGAAACAGGCAAGATTATTAAGAACGCCGCTCTCCCAGAGTGGCCCACACTTGCAATTTTTCTCATTAGCGAGGCCAGTCGAGAAAAGTCATCTCCTTGGTATCCTTACTTCGTTACATTGCCAAAGGCGCCTTCGTCCATCTTGCAGTGGTTAGTGACGAAGCACATATTGCGACAGCATATGAATCTTCACAACTTTCAATTCTAAGCTCGCTCTCTAATCAAGTCAAGGATTCAGCAAAACTCCGACATTTTATAATTGAGGAGCATAAACTTTTCTTCTGAATACATCTTGTGGTTCATGAATAGGACCGAGAATGAAGTCAACGTATGGTTAACAGCATCACCTGTCCGAGAGAAAGCCCTCGAGTGTATTCGAGATGTGACAGAGACGTAAGATTATGTACCACTTTCTTTCAAACCAGCATGGATTCATCTCATATGCCCTTTTCATTAGCATTTAGATTGCTATCATTTTGTTTGTCTGTTGGCATGCTTCATATGGGTAATTAAGAGGATTGAGGTTCTTGAACAGATATCGGGATCTCCGTGCAACCATTTTCTCCAAGCATCCTGAGTTGTTCCCGTCTCAGGTGTTCAAGATGATTCCTGGTTTACTCTTTCAGTGCAGATCCACTTCGAAGTCTTCCTTTGATTCAAAAACTTAGTTGTTAATGTGTGAGATTGCCTCCGGATTAATGGAATGTTTAACTAACTTCAAGCATTTGATGGTGGGAATTTTTCTTCAGGTGTATAATTTGGAGGCCTTCAAATGGGCTTTTGGTATTCTCTTTTCCCGTCTCGTAAGTACTGCCCTATTCTTCCTTGTCTGTTTACAGTATTTACGGGTCGTCTTAATATCAGCTGGTGAATATCAACTGTGGACGTATTGACTTGAATCTAAACATCAATTACGTCGTGGGAAACATCTTTGTTGATCATATTCTTCTGTGATTTTTACTTGACAGGTAAGACTACCATCACTTGACAAACTTTCCCTTGTACCCTGGGCCGATATGTTGAATCACAATCCTCAGGTACTACTTGAAGCTTTTCGGTGGTCTAGCTGATTCCAATTTTGATGAAGCGTATTGAAGCAAAGATCTTGTGGTGGAATTTTTTTGTGTTATCTTCAAGTTAGCATTCTTAAAAGTTCTTTGAGTTCCACACCGAAGACGACATCTTGGTTGTTTACTGAAGCACCGCCAATGGACCTGCAGGTAGATGCTTTTTTGGATTTCGATCAGAGCAACGGAAAGTCAGTTGCATTCGTAACCGATCGTGCTTATCAATCTGGAGAACAGGTATGAGCTTGCATGTTCTGCATTTGATTCGCTGTTACTGCGATTGTCTACTGTTGCGAGATTATCTTACGTCGTCGAGAGGGAAAATCAGCACTAGGCTTGAGTCTGGATTGGAGAGGGCTATTGTACTGCCGAAAGCCGGAGATGGGAACGTGTCTCAGCAAGATGACTATAACAGGTCTTTATTTCTTATGGTAAACGATCAAGCGGAGAGCTCCTCCTCGCGTATGGCTTCATTCCATCTGAATTCAATCCACATGATTCTGTGGAGCTGGAAATGGGTCTAGACAGTAACGACCCTTCTTACGACGCCAAGTTGACCGCCTTGAAAGAGCAAGGCCTTTCTTCGTATCCTCCATATCAGATTTTATTGCGTCATGAATTGATTCGGCACTTACAGCTTGATGTGATTGCAACTGGTTACGGTAATACCCATTATACTCATTCACCCTCTTCTTCATTCTACCTTGGGAAGGTCAAGTGTGGATCCTTGACGAAGCAGGCCAGAGAGGTTCCCAGTGAGGAAGGATGGTTTTCCAGCACAATTACTTGCGTATGCTCGGCTAATTTCCAGCCAATCCTCAGACCCGGCTCAACTATCTCAGGTATGACGTTTCTTTTGAGCAGCTCGTTGCAACTGAGACATGTTCGGGTAAGACCAAAGTCACCCCTTCAAATACGTCTCTGATTAGTTTAGGTCCATTTCAAGATGGCTCGTTATGAACTGCTGGAACTCGTTCTGCCCAGATAGATTGCTCGAGCAGCCACAGAAGCCAAAGCAACGGCAAATGACTCTTCTAATGTGGAGGCCATGACTTCCGCTGAGGAAGAAACTAATGCTTACGAGCGAGTACTGGCTGTTTGTGAGAATGCTATGTCGGAGTACGCTAAATTCTTGAAGGTGAGCTGGAGAGCAGCAAGTACCATGAAGATTTTACCTCGTACTTCAGAAACTGATATCCACTTAAATTGTCTGGGGTTCGCTAAAACACGGTTTAATGTGAAATTTTGCTTCAGGCTAACGAGGAGTCCGACGATGGCACCGTTGTAGATACCGCCGCACGTATCAGCAGAACGCGGATGTTGAAAGACTTGTCTGTGACCCTTTGTAAAAACGAGCAGCGAATGCTGTTTAGGTTACAACATGTAAGATTTTCTCTTCCGTTTGCTACGCCTTGCTATTTCTTTGTATTCACACTACTGAATATGACGAAATGAGAATCTTAATCTCGTTCGTTTTGTGGTTGCAACAGATACTGAGAACCGATTTGCGAGGACTTCGTACCTTGGACGGCTCTGAAAGCATGAGTGAGGCTGCCAAGGGGAAGGCGAAGCGTGCAAGTGGAGGCCTGTTCAACCTGTTCAAGTGGAATATCGATGTTCTTGAGAAGTAAATTTTGGTTGTAAGAATTAGAGGACCGACCATCCAATGAGATGTAGAGGTAGAGAGATTGCAAGCTCTTACTCCATTCCATCCGTTATGGAAATAGCGACCCAGCAGTCATGCGAGGTACAATAAATAGGCCTAATGTCCAACTCCATCTATGAGATGACTCACTTATCTTTCTCCACTTTTAAGGATGCAATATCGAAATGTCATTGAATGTCATTGTACCACTAAACAGTGTCCTTGAATGTCATTGTACCACTAAACAGTGTCATTGAATGTCATTGGTTTGTGAGCATGCGAGCATATATTTTTTGCCATATGACTATAGGAACACGGTATCCTAACCTTCAGCTTCGATTAACCATATTGTGTGATACAAACTCAGCTGAGAGCACTAAGCACAAAGCGGCTACCAGTCTGGATGAGACACAACTATCAACTGGAAGTGCGAAAGTGATGCAGATGATAAGGAATATGAGACGTGGTCATCAGGTGTAAGATGAAGTTACTTCTAAGAACTCGTGGGGGCTAGGGTCTGTCGTGTTTGTTGATATGCTCCATAGCCCAGCTTGGAATCTCGGTACCTCTAATTTCGGTGGTGTAACTTCTCTCGCTCTCTGTACGCCTCAGCATACCTGCACAGTTAAACGAACATGTATTGAGGTCCTGCCAGAAGATCGCTTCTTTTTTAACACTAACCCATCCGTTCCTCGAAGTCCAGGCATCAACGAGTTAAGATTTGTGAGGAGCGGTTTAAGATCGGTGCCCGGAACGACTGGAAGGAACTGGCTGCCTGCAGTTTTCCAACACTTACAGCGGCTGGGCGAACTCACATCAGTCGTGGAGGCGTTCTTGTGTGCATATGCTTGTGCTACAAAGATTCACTCCAGGAATAAAATGGCATTATGTTTTCCATCCACTCTTCATGCTACAACCATACATACTTCAGTATTGTGATTCTAAAAGCGAAGGTCTATGTTCTTGAATGAAGTAGTAGTCCATTCCATGTGAAGTGGAGGGAGGTCAAGAATGAAAGTATGAATGAAAGAAAGTAACGTACCCGTAGCTGCCAAAGACGGGCACCCACAACCAGAGAGCAGAGACCCAATTGTCATTGAAGCGCTTCTTGGTCTTGTAGCTGAAGTCATGGAGAATGCCGCGCCATATGTATTGGTGGCACGGCGACAGCGAGTAAGTAACCTCTTTTAGGCGCATCGGCACCTTCCCCATAGGATCCGACACAATCGCCCAGCACCAATCAAGCCGCCTGCTATAGCAAAGGTGAAGAAAGCTTCTAAGCGTTTATGGACAAGCCCGCAGGAAATGATATATGAGGAAGCGGTAGGAAGACCCGTTGAAGAAAGAAAGTACAAGGATCAAAGGATGCAGTTGGTTTGGAGGAGATCACGAAGGGCTGCATGCACTTCACTTGGACGTGGCCGTTACGCTGCTTGCTCTCTGGTTCTTGATCTGCACTTGGGACGTGGGACTTGAGACTTGGCTGTTGCATGTGTAGTCCAAGATCCCTAACCTTACAGGACATTCAAGTTTAGTGTAAATCAGATGTCAACTCCTTCCTTTCATCGTTAGTGACAACCTCGAACTGATCAAGCCGCCAAGCCTGCCCTGGAATCTGATACAATGCCATTTCTTGCTTCTGAATTACATTTCGACCCCCGACGATTGTGCACTATCCGCTGCCCCCCGTCTATCGCCATACCTCCGCAGTCATTTTTTTCGCTGCACACGCCTAAGTTAAGGAGAAGGAGGAGATTGGGGCGTTCCTCCACCTCGCATTCAAGTTAAGGCTTTCTCCCTACATGATTGGGAGAAAGGGCTCATCCATCGGGAATTCTCCATGCCTTAGCCATATATGATATGAAGACGACAAGCGACTAAGTATTGGTGAATATACTACTTCGTCGGTCGTTCATGGTTGGCATGTAGAAAGCCGCTGCATTTCGGAAGTAAAGAAATCTTCGATGAAGCTGATCCACTGGTGAATTTGTTCCGTGCCTTGTCTCAAGACGGAGTCTGATGACAGTGTGGAGTCCAACAACTTCTTTCATCTGTTCAGCTTAAACATTCAAGCTCCATGCAAGGTCCAGAGGGGTTAGTATGCACATCATTGTATTAGACTTTCAATACGATCTGTCAAAGACTTATACTTCTCAACCGGTTGATAGCTAAAAACGAATTTTCTTAATCACTATTCAACATTGTACATGTCCCGATGAACATTCTCATTCCACATGTATCCTTCTGAACTCTGTGTGGAAGCCTGATTCTATCGCTTTTGCTGTCGAGATTCCAAAATTTCAGTTTCCAAATCTTTCCAAATTCCAAATTGTTCATTACTTCCAAATTTGAAAAGTGGGCACCTCAATAGAAACAATAAACATAAAACCACAAAATAATATGATATTGTAGAATCTGCAGGTCTATAAAGCTACTTCACTTACAAGCTCGGATTCAAATATACTTATATCCATTGATATCAAATTTCTCATTGTTTTTAGTGTGATCTTCTAGGCTTTGAACTGACATTAATATATTATTGATTCGAAAAGACCCTCACACTCACATCGCAGCAAGTGTGCAACTAACAAAAATGGTATGTAGTCTCATGTTACATCACCAATCAAGTTATCAAATGTTATAAACATCTAGGTATCATTAAGATTTAATGATAAGGATTTCTTTTTTTGTGATATTAGGAGATAAAAAATGATGGCGCAAGATATGCATTTATTACAAGATGGCATGACCCTATGACAGATATCATATGGAAGTATCAATTTATGTATCACACAAGTGATCGATCTATTGAAATGGTGAGCTTACTCTACATAAGAAGCAATTTGTTATTGATAAAACTACATCTTCAGTATATTTGAGATTGTCATTCAATTCGCAATAATAGAATAATCTTTGCAATGATGATAGGAATGATTAAGACTCATGAATCATTTTCTAATTAAACTTAAAAGGGAATTGGTGATAATTTAAAGTCTCTTCTCTTGTCACAATGTCTTGGATACTATGTTTGTTGAAAAAAGTGTTTAGCACATTAACATAAGAAACTTGCCTTTAAGTTGTGTACAACAAGCATACACGAAAACATAACTACATCTCTAAAGTGTAGTACATAAGATTGAGAATGAATATAATTTTTACAATAACATTGCGATAAGTGACCATGACTTTGACCACAAAATATAAACTTCATGTCTTATCATGAGACAAATTTGTATGTTGTGTAGTTTGATATAAAGAATCAAAAGACATTCTTGAGGCGAGTAGCATATCCTGCACTTAGCCTTGAACAACTTTATATAGGCTCCACTATTTTAGTTTATACACGCCAACTTCTCATTGAGGATTATGGTGATGACTTTACACGTAAAAACTTGCGCGGGCTACAAGAGACGTACACTATCTCTCTAACTCATTTTCCCTCAAATAACATATGTAAACTTTTGAAACATAATGTGTATTTAAATTTATATGAAGTCCCTTAGTCTAACTCCACTACAATTCAAGTACTTCTCAATAAATTCAAACATATTAAAAAACTAAACTCACGTGTATATGTTTGTTTGCTTATAATAAATAGAACGTGCGCCATGATAAAGCCTGATGCGATATGCCATGCTGGAAAGATACTAGAATGCATTATAAGCAATGGGTTGCTTATTAAGCACATGCGTATGTGTCAACTTTCACGGAAGCAAGCCGAGGAGTTCTATGAAGCTCATAAAGGAAAGCCCTTCTACGAGTGAGGCTAATTTCCTACCACGTATCATTCCAACCTTCTTACGTCACAAGCTACATTTACCTTGTCATACCAATCAATGCTAAAATGTACATATGGCTTGCATGTCAACACCCAATTTTATCAAAACTATAGCAAGATTCTTATTTTAGTTTCAATAAGTTTTAATCACCATACTATTTCTTATTTCATTGGGATATTAACGTTTGTTGCATATACTACTTTGTATTTACTTTGTTTGCATTTTGCTTCACAGAGCCCTAATTTTGTTAATTTCAAGTGGACCCGTGATCGCTATGGAACTTATAGGGGAGAATGCAATTTGTAGGTGGAGGTTGCTCCTTGGTAAGTTGAACGATGAGTTGTTTCTAGACTCTCAAAATCAATTAGTATTGTTACATATACAAGACATAAATACATATCTTTCAATGATCATCTTAATAATCTATTATTGTTTTTGTTCATTGGTTTTTATTGTGTGGTGTATGGGAACATAGGTCCTACAAGTACTGAGGTAGCTAGAATCAAGGCACCAAGTTCTCTACGTGCTCAATTCGGCTCGGATACAACAAAAAATGCATGCCATGGCTCCGATTCCTACGAAAGCGCAAGAATAGTATGGATTCTTAATTTCTTTTGTACAACTCTATTAACACAAAACTTGTACATTCATTCATAGCTAAAATATTTGTAGATTATATCTTCCTAGTTATTCAAATTGTGAACTAATTTTGCGGAGTTTTTTTATTCTTGGCACAAAAGCAATTGTTTGAACTCATAACATGCTCTAACTAAACTATAATATCATGTTAATGTAGGAGACACTTTTCTTTTTCAAGTGTTGGAATTTCGGCATGTGCGCCCGGTTTAAAAATTGCTCTCTATGCATTATCAAACCCCATGTTATCATGTCAGGTTTGCCCTAATCCCAATCACTTAAAATGCTTATTGCTTCATAATTTTGTTAACCCCTAAATTTCCTTAGAACCCGAAATGGGTTTTAAAGGTTCCCGTAGGAGAAAAAATCAGCTAACTTTGACCATTATAATCTCACAAATGAGGAAGAATCGACGGTACGTTAGAAGACTGTCAATTTAGCTTTCAGATCTCAGGTTCAGATCTTGTAAATAATGCTTAGATTGAGATTTTTTGTGAGCTTAATGTAAAGGAAGATCAAATTTTGTAACTTAGACAATTTTGCGACAAGGAAATTTAGGGGTCAAAGTTTATATATTTCAAAACTCTCACAACTAACATACAAATTAGATGAATAGGTTGTGGAGGGGCAATAATAAATCGCATACAAGAAAATTTTGAGATCACTGCCCTAGAACTTGCCCACTTCAGTAGACATGCTGCAGCTGAGTTCCTTGAGGTTTATCAGGGAATCTGCCCGGATTATTTTGTATGGCCTCTCACTCTCTTACTGGTTGAGTTTTTAATTATAGCCATTCAATCAAGCTAGTGCACGTTACATTATGTATCTTGTAACATAATTGTAATTTGATTTGATCACTATGAAGGGTCGCATAGGGAGAGAGTTTCATGGTGACAAGGTTGGAGTGGTATTATAAAAGGGAAAAGATAAAAATAAATAAATAAAATGGAGGTTGGAGGTGTGATAATATATAAGTCGGAGGGATGACACTGAGGGAATGTCATTACAGTGGTTGAGCATGCATGTCTAGGAGATACAAGCACATTCTAGTCCATATCATAATAATATATAATATCCTTTTGAATTGACAGTCAATGACACATGAGTTAGCTTCTGGAGACTTCATCATCATAGAGATTTGTGATAAGGCAAATCCTTGCGTCAATCCTGTAAACAAGTTTCGTGACTTTTGTGGACCGTCTGATTCTTGTGTAGCTCGAGCTCTTAGGCCGCGCTCATTGCGAGCAGAGTTTGGCATCAATAAGGTATAACAGTCTCTACCATAAGTTGTCATAATTGAATACACTATTAGCCCATGGTGGTCAAGCCGCCACTCACAAGGTTGAAGAGGTGACATTTACAAACGAAAGAAAGAATGAGATTACATAGGGAGGAGAAGTGATGTGAAGGTGTGATGATGTAGAGGTCTAAATTGATATTATAGAGGTTGAAGGAATCACATACCAGAGGTTGGAGGGGTTTTATTACAAAGGTTGGATGTGTCCCAGGGACCCGCTTACATTCTAGTTGTGGTAATGAGAAGATGTCATATAGTGCAAAAACTTAAAATTCCTATGTGAAAAAACACATACTCAAGGACACACAGATACTACTTCTTCATAAAATTTCCAATTTCTTCGTAAATTGCTAATTGGGCTTTATGCTTTTTAAATTTTATTTACCACAATTGGTATCGTATAATAAAATTATTGGTACCCAATAGTAATAATACTTTCTCTATATTCATTTTGATACAATAACATGACATGGCAACTATTATTTATGGTTCTTGCAGGTTAAAAATGCTGTTCATTGCACTGATATACCAGAGGACGGTGAGCTTGAGGTTGGATACATGTTCACACACCAGTGGGAAGGAAAGTAATCAAATTCATGATGCAAAAAACAAGTTTCTTATCATAGTTTGAAGATACTTTTGAAGAAAGAGGCAAAACTCATATATGATATTTATTTATAAATGTCATCTTACTTGAATATTTGTATCACTTATCACAATGAATTTATTTAAAATCTTTAGGAGTAAATGTCTTACAATACATACCAAATAAGTCAAAAATGAATGGGGATGATATTATATGGATATATAGTTCTATGAATCCAAAATTGGCCAAGGTTAATTTATGTAGATTTTGAGAAATTAGTACGATCATATATTCACATTTTCCTTTTATAAATGTTTTGAGAGAATTAAGCTAGAGGGACCTATAACGATTATCTAAGAGGTATAGCTTGTATCCTTAGGATAAAAAAGGGAAAATAAACTTGGCTTGCAAAGAAATAGAAAAGAAATTGTTGAAAAAAAGATAAGAATTTTTTAGTAGCACTGTATTTAGTAAAATTACTATGTAAGGTATATTATTGCTTTAACACATATGGTGAACTATAATCAACAATCAAGATATACGCACCAAAAGTTCTTAGTATGAAAATGTATATCACTCTTTAAAAACTCAAAATTGCTAAAAAGTGGCATTCTTACATTCCCTAGTTTGCAAATAAAGGCAACTCAAGTTGATTTTAGGGGCTCGGTTATGATTGAATGCTTTCAAATGAAATGAGATCTTTACACTTTCTTACCAACAGTAGTGATGAAGATTGAATACCAACCATTGATTCGAATACCACCAGAATATACACTTGCTCTAATATTTTAGAGCAATTGTTTAAAGAAATACAACTATACCTATTGTTTAGGGTCAAACATTTGGAGCATGTAATATTTCAATAACAAAACATCACCTATATGATACTTGAGAGCTAAAATTTGGACATGTCATTTCACCTTTTACAAAAATCTATGTTGGATTGCCTCCTTGTACCTATAGATTTTAAAAATTCTTAAATTGAACTTTTGAAAATAAGGGTGTAAGAATGTAGATATTGACATTTACTGCAATATTCAATATGAACTTTCAAAACTTTGTCACCATACGGTTGTAAGATTTTTGTGTTAATATTGAAGTGATAATTACAAGGATGTCAACATAGAACAATTCTTTTCTTTCTCGTATGACAAATTTGGCATCATTGATTGGCATTACACAAGTATTACACATGAATCATTGTCAGTATTAATCTAAATTTAAACATCCTTGCCTATTTTTAGCCAAAAATATATTCTCGAAAAAAGTGTGATAGATTGAAATGAAGGTAACTTATTCAGATCTCAACTATACAAACTTACAGAAGGCTTACTGTAGATTATGTGGACCAAATAATAAGTCATGAACCCTCATAGATTGGAAGATCGTAACTTATTAGTACCAAAAATAAACTATGAAATTTCATCATTTTTACTCTATAGTGAAAATTCTACCAGCAAAAAAATTGCGATCAAAATGTCACTAATTAGAACTTTGTTTGCTTTCATCTAAAGAACACACCTGTCCTAGAAAATCATCCAAAAAATCCATTGGCTCTTATAGTAGCTTTGCAAGGGTAAAAACTTCCAAAAAAATACAAAGAAAAAGTAGTTCAAAACTTCCTCTTGCACTCAAACCTACGCCTTGTTCTCAAAACACCTTCATTCAAGTCAAAGTCTCTACCACTAAAACCAAACCCTAATTGGAATCCATTCCAAAATGTAAAGTCAAAATCTAACGATGGATGAAGGAGGAAGTTGTTAGGATCCATCTAAAGAACATACTTATGTAAAAAAGATTCATGATTTCACAAATATTTTTGATTTCACAAAATTAATTTGCAAATCTAAAAACCAAAAGTTGTTGTCACTTAAATGATGTCATTAACTGATGCTTCATTGTATGAGTTTGCAATTTTTATCGCACAAACTAGACTCGATTTGAGACCCAACCTAAGTGTTTTTGTCAAAAAAGAACTGTGAATGAAGAAGTTATGGCTCTTCAAAGTTTCTGCTTTTCATCCAAAATGTATCAAAACGCCTACATTTAGCCAAAAAACACATTTTCTAGAATAATAATATTGATGAAATTGAAAGTAAGTTATGCAAATCTCACTCGTACAATCTCATAGTAGGCTTCAATGTATGTCATGTGGAACAAGTTTTGAGTCATGTAGCCTCATAAATTGCGAAATCATAACTGATTGGTACTAAAAACATTCGACAGAATTTCATCATTTTCACTTTAGACTTTAGATGAAGAATTTGGATGAAGAATTCTTGACAAAATCACTTTGGTATGGATCCTAAATCAAGTCTTCTGTGTGTAGTGAAGATTGCAAATCCATACATTGAAGTATAAATTAGTGAAGGCATGCATTTTAGTGAAGGTAGTGAAGGCATGCATTTTAGTGAAGGCATGCATTTTAGTTAAGGCATACATTTTAGTGAAGGCAACTTTTGTTTTTGCCTTTTCAAACATTGGGCATGTTTTTCCATTGCAAGCCAATTATTTGAAAATAAAATTAGTTTCTTGTGAAAGCATTTTAAATAGTCATGATTTAAGACGTTTTTAGTTCTCAAAGGGGCGGATTCTCTTGCTTTCTTCTTGGGGTACACCGATTCTCATGATTTCTCCTCTTAATTACTCCTCGGGGATCGTGGAGTAATTAAGCCATGCCACACATACACACAATGGCGCTTCTCGACTACCTCTTGACTAGTCTTGATTACAAGAGAGAAATGTATGAGACTTTGCTATGCACGACGGCTCGTGATACCATTCATAATGAATCAGAATGTTAGTAAAAGACAATGTGTCGCAACATCAATTGTTCAATTTTCTAAATTATTCAACCTCTCGTTGCACAGAGATTCTTTTCACCTATCCAATACTCACCTTCCGCACTGTTCATTTAATTGTGTATAAAGATTTTATAATAATCAAACTTATTCAAGACGTGAAGGAACTTTCAAGTATTGTGATAGAGAACTGTAAACAGTCATGTAGGAAAGGAGCTGGCGAAATACTTTATTTTTATTTCTATTCATGAAGACGCAACACCTCATTAATTCCTAATACCGACAATTCTTGCATCCTTCCACAATGTCATACGTAGTTTTACACATCAAAGAACTCAGATCCGATAATGTCAATTTGTCCACCTTCCGTATACGGATATTTCTGCAGATATTCAATTCCAAAAACTGCCGTAAAAACAGTCTAATCGAAACTGTGTCATTCCTTTGAATTGGAAAAAGATAAGTACACCTATACTCTCCACTACAGTATGTCAGTGAAGTGTGCGACAAAGCTTATGCATAACCAGATATGCTTTATATTGACAAAATGCACAAAAATTTCTTTCTGAAGGTTACATATCATCGCCGTTTAAGTTGGGACACACCTGTCCCGACCATGAGATAGCATTTTCTACTTCACCTTAGACAAGAAAATTCATACCTAGGAAATATCCATACCGATCTATGAAATATGACCGCCACACTACGACATCTTTACACTTTTATGTTGCGTATACTCGATACTTTCTTCACCCAACCTTCAGAGCTTACTACTTCTTTCTAATTCAAGCTTTGCTTCTGTCCTTTGGTGGAGGGATAAGAAGCTCTTCCATATCCTCCTTGTGGGTACTCGGCTCGGCAGCCATATCCTCAGACCATTCGCCAGCTTGCTCTGTCTCGAGCTTTTCCTCGTCTGCATGGCAAAAGTATCAGATGTACAAGTCTGGACACATATGTTCAATCCTGATACCAGAAAACTCATTGAAACAGAGTTTCAAAGACAGTTTACAACCAAATACGAAAAAAGGTTTGTACATACCTGCAATGGCTTTATCACTTAGATCGCCTCCCTCCTCACCGACAACTTTATAAGATTTAGTGTCCTCACCGCCAGCAACATCCTCATTGCCGACAACTGGGATGGGCTCGTCTTTCCCAGTTTCAGGGAAGTCGTACTCTGGTCCAACTCCTGCCATGATCTCTATCTAGAAACAACAACAATCGTCCTCCTCTCCTGAAAAGCAATAGTAACAGATCAGCTTATCAGAAACGAGACTTGCACAGTGAAAAAGGTCCACAGGTAATGTTAACATCCCGTACAGCACCGCTTGGAATGGTATGATAACCACGAAGCACTTTTCACAAACACAGGACGAAAGAAGAAAAAGGCACGACAAAGAAACAAAAGAAAGCCCAAAAAGGGTGGAAGAAACCAAAGAACTGGTAACGCGGGGAGACCTGGTGTGCGATGGTAGATGCAAAGGGTGCAGCAGCAAAAAACAAAGCAGAAAAGACGAATGGATGTGGGTAGAAAATGGGAGCCGGAAGCGGTTCTTATACTGTAGCCTGGAGGGGCAGAGAGGGAATGGGGAATGGAGGGTGGAATTAGCAAGAGCAGGGTGGAAGGGAAAGCAACGGGACAAGTGGCTGACCAGATGGCGAGGAAGGGGGTGAGTGCAGGCGGCGGCATTGCATGCGGGGGGAGGAGGCTGCCATGGCTGATCCTGCGCTTTCCACCTTTCGGCATCGCGCGTGTAACTGCGGCCTCCGCCGCGCTTGTGGACATGCCGCCCAAGTGGCATGCTCCTCTCACTTAGACATTTATGACTGGACTGCAGCGATCCAGTACCCGCGGCGGCTCTGCTCTCACTCTCGTTCAGTCCTTCTTTCTGCTTCTGCACTTCCAAGTTCCAACTTCTTGCGGTGTGTGAGGCGGCGGCCCCTGTGCCCCACCATTCTCATCACACCACATGGGACTCTCGACTTTCACCTTCGCATGTGCCCCAGCATTTGATCATTTGCAACCACTCTATCATGGGGGCAAAGTGGGATTTTCTATACTCCTCCCCATCTCAACATCTTGCTTTTCTTATACTCTTTTAACGCCGAGGGTCGGTTCTCTCAAGTATGAGTTTGCTCCCAATTTTTTTTCTTTCAAGGTTGGTTCTCATGTGAGCATACCAACATGCACCATGCCCCACATGCACCTTACCTTACATTTTAGATCAACTGCGTGCCCACAAATCATCCTACCAAACCTTCTTTGGTGCTGGCGGGTGACATACAACCATCTTGGAACTCTTCACAACCCTTTTTTTTTTTTTTAACTTTACGTTCACCGTTTGGAACCTTTGCCATTCACATTGGCAATGGTTATGTAATCTACCTTTAGCCATTCATGAACACAAGTATCCCTACAACATGGCACAATGTGGTATGGGACAGAATATTCTATATTTTCCATACCACCTTGTAGTCAGCTCCCCAAACTAGCACTACAAGGTGGTTAGGGCTCATGGCTTCCAATGAGGAGGTTTTGAGATTTGTTCCCAAAAACCACATGCCACCGTGGTTGCTACTGTCATAGTCTACCCACTTATAGTAGGGCTTTATATGCCTTGTTGTATAGGGTACCTTAAAGGCCCTACCGAGGGATACCATATGGGGTATGTCTTGAGCAAGTTGCACTAGCCATTGTTTCTCCAAGCAGAGTTTTTGATATGTTACAAATGTATTTCTCATTTGAAAATGTGAATTTGTTTTCAAAATTTGAAAAGGCTGGAATATATAAGAGTGCATCCTCAAGCACCATTTGTGTTGAGAATTCCATTTTCCATGAAGAGCAGAAATTTTGAAGATCCATAGCTTCTTCATCTAGGGGTTATTTGTTGTGTTTGATGCTAAATCAAGTCTAGTTTGGTGGTTATCGCATATTCATTTTTTAACAATGAAATTTTATGGCTTGCAATTTTGTGACAGAGTTTTGAAATATAGAACTTCGTTAACCATTGCTATCACTGAGGTAAAAAAAAAAAAAAATAATAAAATAAAATAAAAATATATAAAAAAAAAAGAAGAAAGAAGAAAGAAGAGAAAGAAAGAAAGAAGGACCTTAACCCCTAAACGTGGGTGAGGCCTAATTGAATCGACTGGACTTTGATTAGCCTCTGAATTATTATTTTTAAATTGCATGTGTAGAGTTCTTCTTTAGCTTTCCGAAGAGTGATCTCATGCTCCAAAACTCCTCATACTTTAAGCAATATCCACAGTCAAACTTTGATAACACTATTTGAAATCTGCCCCAAATTGATTAAAATGCTTAAAATTCAAAAATCAACAAAAAATTGAGATTTTACTTTTTTTCAAGTTTCATATTTTCCACATATTAAGTAGTAAGGCAATCCAATAATTTTTTATTACATGCCTTTTTAATTGTTGAAATTGGGCCTTTGTATTTGAATTTAATCATACATACATGTGAAAAATCGAGCATTTCTTCAACATACAGGTCTTACAAGGGTAAAAATTGCATGGTCATGTTCCTTACTCACCTAGGAACAAGAATTTGATGAGCCTTAAGTCAAATCTCCTTTCAATAATGATTTTTGTTGCCCCCAAAACTTTACTTTGCCATTCTACAACATGGAAAGGACTTTGTTACAGTAAGATGTACTCCCTCTGTCCCATTCTTATTGTCCAGTAGGTTATTTCCAATCTACCTTGAGAGGTAGATTTGAGAGAACTTACTGGACAATAAGAATGGGACAGAGGGAGTATTACCTAACTTGTAAAAAAACATGTACACAATATCTTAGGTTCAAACTCCTCACCTTCTGCGAGATCACAACGGTAAAAATTGAAAAGAAAGTCTTTTCCAAGCTTCAAAAGAGGGCAATTTTGCGGGTTTTGGTTGTTTTGAGGTTACTCACCCTCCGAGGTCAAAGAGTTGTATCTCCTTCATTCATCAATAAATACTTCCTCTCTCTCTGAGAAACACCATGATTTGGTTTAAGCACTCGTCTCACAAATAATCCAAAAATTTGATATCAATAAGTAATCTAACCATCCAAACCGTTTTAATGAGTAATCTAAACCATCCATCCATTTTTGGCAAGTCTTGTTGTTTTTTAGAAATAGAGGGAGTTTCAACTTTAGGTATTGAGTTGGATTATAGGTAAATCCAACACTATTTGGTAGGAATTACCGCTCCATCCAAAATACAATGGAGACATGGCCTTCAAACTAATGCAGGAGATCTTACTTGGGACTTTTATTCCTTCGTAACTTTTGGGGCAATTTTCAACAAGACAAGGCAATTTTTCCTAGCCAAACAAATTTCAAAAAGGGAGTTTTTTAGTAGCAGTACGAGCAGGTTGAGAACCGCATTTACCGGAGTCCAGAAATATTCAGATAATTTAAAATTCCGTTTTCGTCATACTTGTAATTTAAAACCATGCAACCGACTATTCTAAATCAGGATATTATTAAAAAACTGAAAGAGTATGGAAGATGTCCCACACCAGTACAGAATGTTCCTGTTGCACTTCGATCTCGAAGATACCATTGAAAGTACACAACGTGGTCTATTCAATGGAGTAAGTTCGTAAACAATCAGAAACTAGAACATTCTCAGGTTCGTAGTGAAATCAGTCTTCCGAAATACCATTATGTTGGAGAAAAACTGATGAGAATTGTATTGTTGAAAGAACACTTCTACACAATACGCTTGAATTGCATACTATTCGCATTAGACATAACTTAAGGTCATGTCTGTGAACTTGATCCTACGGTAATGGATAGAGTTCTGAGTTCTCACGGCGCCAATGAGGGGGGCCGCCTACAGCATTAAGCGCATCCCACGTGACGTAGAACAATTCCATTGTCACTAATTGGTAAGGTCCAATCCCACTTCTCTAATTTCAGTGGTCTTCGGCGTCCTCAATCTTGGAGTCCTTGCCTTCCTCACCGATGTCATCCTACAACCCACCACGCGCTCAATTCAGTCCCTGAATACTAAACATACTAAACAAACGCAATACACTAGACAAATCAAACCCCTGAGTTAAAAACGTCTAAAATACGCAAGTAGGACACAAATCACTCCTCAAAGTCCCACTACAAAGGTAGCAACGAGACGTCACACTCACCTGCATATCTGATGTCCACAACGTCAGATTATCACGCAGCAGCTGCATGATCAGAGTGCTGTCCTTGTACGACTCCTCTCCTAGCGTATCCAACTCCGCAATCGCTTCGTCGAATGCCTGCAACATCCACCATAACATGTCAATCACCGCCACACACCCCGCTACTCATTGTACATCCCTCGATCACTCACTACTATTCCCTCCACTGCATCACGATAAACATGCTCTGCACCCCGATCCTCGCATACACGACCTAGCACCTCAGGCTGCAGAGCAAAGAGTGCACACCTGCTTGGCCAGGGTGCATGCCCGCTCTGGGGAGTTCAGAATCTCGTAGTAGAATACTGAGAAGTTCAAAGCCAACCCCAATCTGATCGGGTGTGTCGGCGCCAGCTCAGTCAATGCAATGTCCTGCACATATTTCACACATTACAAGCGGACGTAAGTTTCACTCCAACGATATTCCTGGCACAAACCCCCGATGCCATCCAGAAGCGGACACCAGATCGCAACACATGCATACGCTGCCACCGAGACGATGCTCAACGACAAAGCACACAATATATTCACCACATGAACCGAGGCACGCATCGCGTATCAGATCAAGGCGAACGGTGACAATATTCACAAAAAAATAACTCCCAGCAACTCTCCGCAATCGCACGATCCTAGAAACATCCGCTGCACTCACTTGCGCTGACTTGTATGCCAGCAATGTTGCCTCGGCCGCCTCCTTCCTCTCCGCGCCCGTCTTGAACTCCGCCAGGTACCTGTGATAGTCACCCTTCATCTTCAGGTAGAACACCTTTGACTCCCCGGTGCTCGACGACGGGATCAGGTGCGAGTCCAACAGCTTCAAGATGCTGTCGCAGATGGTGCTCAACTCCGCTTCCACCTTCGACCGGTACTCCTTGATGGCCGAAACGTGATCCTCGTTACCCTTGCTCTCCTCCTTCTGCTCGATGGAGGAGATGATCCGCCACGATGCGCGCCGGGCTCCAATCACGTTCTTAAACGCGACCGACAACAAGTTGCGCTCCTCCACGGTCAGCTCCTCCGTGTCGACGGTCTTGGCCACCTTCTCCATGGCCTCCACCATCTCGTCGTATCGCTCCGCCTGCTCGGCGAGCTTGGCCATGTACACATTCTCCTCCCGGGACTCGGACGTCATGATGGCCGAGGTTGAAACAAACACGCGGCAGAACAAGCGTAGGAATTCGGCTAGAAGACGATGCGATCTGAAGGACTAGTCGACTCGCTGGGAAGGAGCACACAACACGAGATCTGGGGAGAGGGGTGCGAAGGAAATGGCAAATAAGCTCACTGCGGGCTGCGAGGCCTAGGGTTTGAAGCAAGGCCAGCGCCGGGCACCCGGGAATAGTTCCTGCCCTGCCCGCAGCCGGATTCCAACCCCTCGTCTGCTCCGGCGATCTGGCTGGTGCCACCTGGAGTGGTGCCAGCTCTTTGGAGGGGTGTAGAAGGATAGGTTTGAAATGTCTGACACTGAGCGTGGGCCGGGGATGAGAATGCTGTAAGTGAAAGCCCAATACAGTACTACGGTAGTAGAGTTGATTTCCGCCCCCTTCAGAGTAACATGCTCAATAATGGCTCAAAGTTCATATCGTGGAAAAAATAAAACTAAGAGCCTTGCCAGACTAGAGGCAGAGGAAGTTTCAGCACTTCCTCCAACTTCCTCCAACGTGGCTCAAAAAGTCTTTTTTTCCTTGTTTTTCTCCTTGTATTGTGGATTTCCAGGCACTAGTGCCCGGTAGTTTTGAACTACATTTATTGTGTCATGTCACTCTACTTTATTGCCATGTAGATTCCAAAGCAATATCCAAAGCAAAATCCAAAGCTAAAAAGTTATTCCATGTCATTGTTGCCACTCCCCATACTTCCTCTAGTGTGGCAACCACTTGCTCATTTGGACCAATCAACTCGCTGCCAACTCACTGCCTTTCCTCTAGTCTAGCGACGCCCTAAGGTAGAATGACCTTAAACCGCACAAATAAGAGATTCAGCATGGTTGTGGACCTCGTGTGTACTGTTTGTAATTTTCCTTGGATGGGAAAACAGGAGGGAGAGTGAATGCAAAAATTTCAAAAATAAAATAGCAAAAATTGAATTTATTACAAATTTTTGAAGTCAAAAGTGTACATGACCTTAAAGTGATCAATAGACTCTCCTTTTTATTTGGCAGACCAGTACTTTGTGGCGGTCACACATGTAGCTGAAACAGTGCAAAAAGGTCCACGCCATGGGAAACTATGCACCCTCAGATTTCACAACTGCTTTGCGTGCAATAAGGTCTACGCCATGGGCCGCTACAGGGGCGGGGCGGTCTACCCTGCGCTCTTTTGGGGGCCGCGCGGTTTAAGGTCATTTTACCGTAGTGAAGTTAGCAATGTGTGCAATTTTTTCTGCATGGGCAAAGTAAGGGTCGCTTCGGCCCGCCACCTTTGGTGTCGTGCCAAAGAAAAGACCCTCTCTGCATCTCTTCAAAAGAGTCTACTTCCGAACGAAAAGACCCTTTCCGCATCTCTTCAAACATGTCTACTTCAGAACGAAAAGACCCTTTCTGCATCTCTTCAAACATGTCTACTTCCGAACGAAAAGACCCTTTCCGCATCTCTTCAAACATGTCTACTTCAGAACGAAAAGACCCTTTCTGCATCTCTTCAAACATGTCTACTTCCGAACGAAAAGACCCTTTCTGCATCTCTTCAAACATGTCTACTTCCGAACGAAAAGACCCTTTTCGCATTTCTTCAAACAAGTCTACTTCCCAACTCCCACTCAAATGTGGTGGATCCTTGAATTAGCCTGACATGACATCAGAGGGTGTTTATCTACCATTTCACAAAACCTTAATACTTTTAAACTTTTGAAGTTCCAGTACTGTTGTCCCTTATTGTACCTCCTCCCTCATGGTGTGGTGTCACGATTCTCAATATCATGATGTTACCTTACATGGACCTTACTGTAAATTTGGAAGCCATTGGCTAAAAAGCCAACATCTACTCAATAAATGTGTTTTGAGATGATTTTAAAAAAACTCAAGGTTGGAAGAGTTGGCTTTTTACACTTTATATTATACTTAACTCCCATGGCTTTTCAAGGATTGGCCTCATGAAATTAGGCCATGGCCCAAGTGGAGTTTAGCCACATGCTTTTTCTTTCTAATATAAAGTGGTTCTAAGTGGAAGGATACACCGTGAATTTATTATATATAGAGTCTCTATAATTTGCTAGATTTTTGACGATGTAGACTTGTAGGTGTTTTTGTAATAGTTTCCTAAAATGGTACGCTATGATATTTGTTGTGAGCACATGAATAATTGGACTGCTAAGCAATTATATACCTTTGGGTGAATGCCTTCCAAGATATTTTTTATAATATTTCAATCTTAAGCACCCTTGGGCTTTAGCAATAAGTTTTTGGGGTTTTTTTTATGGTACAAGTGTAAAAGTATAGTGGAGTTCCCCATGTATATAGGCCTTATTATCATTATATGATTGTGAGAGAAAAGTGTGAGAGTTGTGTAAGAGTTGTACTTGTTGCTCGAGGTTGTTTGGGAGTAAGGTAGGGTTTTCTAAAAAGCGGCAAAGGCATTCGTAGGTAGCAGAACGACAAGTCTATATTGTAAAACAATCTCAATATCAAGAAAAATGCGAAGCGAGTTGGACTTTATTTGTCGATTTTGTTTACGTTTGTCTCAGTGTTATAGTAAACACAACTCAAGTATACCTAATCGGCATCAAAAGAGACGAGAATAAGTATATAACAACGAAAGTTGCAATTAAAACGCTATTTGGCAATCCGACGGCTCTTCTTCTACTTAACGTGTCACTTGGCGAGCTAACTGTTTTTCCTGTTTACCAAAAATAAATTGGGAGATAACCATGAATTTGCCCCGCTTTGCTACAAGCTTGTGTACTTCAAAACTTTGCAAGCAACTTCACAATCACTAATTTTTCAATTCACATTTAATCATTGCCATTGTGCAATATTAGGAGACGCTTGTCGCAAAAAAACCGACTGCAATTTCAGCACTAAATGTTGATTTGTAGAGTTGAGATGGATAATTTGGAAGAATTGTGGGCGATGCAACTTGTGGGGGATGCAATTTGGAAGACTCGTGGAACCCTCAAAATTATCCTCTGTCAATGCAATATAACTTTTTTTTAACTTCTAAGGTATATATGAGTATGTAACTGTAAGATCTTGTGCCTAACCTGTTTGTCCATATGCATGTCAAATATTAAATCTTAATTCCATACGTGTTGTGGGATGGTAATGTTAAAATTTGGAAGGAAAGTTTTTTTTTTCGCTTGTTGGAAAAAAGGGTAAGTAGTACTTCAAGGGCTCAAAAAAGTATTGATAGCAGATTTGATGAGGCTCTTCACATTGTTGTTCTTGGATGAGTAAGGAATATCTCTATGCAATTTTTACCCTCATACGACCCCAAGAAAACTAAAGAAATGCTTGATTTCTCATATGGAGGTCTACTAAAATTCAAATACAAAGGCCCCTTTTTTGGCAATAAAAGGCATGCGAAGAATAACTGGATCAAAAATCCAAAAGGTGAGATCATGCCTTAGAACCTTATTTACACTTACAGCAAAACTTGGTAAAATGAAAAATCTTAAAGTTGAGCAGATTTTTGAAGTTACTGCGTTTTAATCAATTTTGGGCAAATTTAGATATTTAATGAGCATATACTGCAATTTTGGGCAGACTTTAGCTTGCTCCAACAGTGTCTTTCAAACTTTGGTTGCAAATATCTCCTAAATTATAAGGAGTATGAAGCACAAAATGGCTTTTTGGAAAGGTTTGGGATAACTCTATAATATGCCAAAGTAGAGACTTTATACAATCTAAATTTACTAAATGAGAGCCTAACCAAAGTCAAATGGACCACAATATGGGTCCTTTCGATTTTAGGGGTTAAGATAGTGTGTTTAACAACCACGGAATTTCAAAAGGGCAATGTTACTAGGGGGTACCCAAGGAAATAAATCTTGGTACATATGCAATCTATGTTGAAATTCGAATTAATTGGAATCATGTCCTTCAAAAATTAAATGGAGCCTTTAAATTTTAAAAATAAAGTGGATGATATGTAATTATAAATATCTTATGGGATTAATTTTGAGTTAAAAGAAAATGCTATAGATAGTAAATCGTTAAAAATCAACAACAAATCGAATAGAATCAAATATAATATTAAATTCATGTTGTGTCATGGAAGGGCATTGAAAATTCTAACTTTCAAGCTCTACAAACCTATAAAGTAGAGTGGAATATGAAGGCATATTGAAATAATTAGTTAGAAAACTCCATTCATCTCTCTCTCTTTGTCTGCAATTCCAGTGACACCGTTTATGGCATCAATATTTGCTTCCCTTGTTGCTTTGGGGCTACACCCAGTAGCTGTCTACAAACAATGCCAAATAATCTTTTTGCGTTGATAAGATTTCCGACGCTGACAACATGGATCTCAATGTTATCATGCGTTTGTTGTCTCTATCTGCTATTACACCAACACATCAAGAACCATCTCTATCTGCTATTACACCAACACATCAAGAACCAACGTCATAACAACATTCATTACAATGCATGTACTAAGTAAAAGTATAGCTTGATGTAAGATCCTTACAATACTTTCAACTTTCTTTCACTAACATTGAGTTAGTTGTAGTAGAAATGATTATCATGATTTGCTACTTCATTGTATCTAGATGTGGTTTAATCATTCATCTGAACATCATACTATTACATGACTAATCCTATTCATGAAGCTAAGTGTCAAGTTTGGACATGGGGTCTCAAGGTTGCACTTGGGGGTCCCAAGGTTGCACTTGGGGGTCCCAAGGTTGCACTTGGGGGTCCCAAGGTTGCACTTGAGGGTCCTTACTTTTGAATGGGTTGTCGAGTTGGTTGTATTACAAATGATCATTATGATTTGCACATTCAATGTATCTCTATATAGAAGGTGGTATTCATTTTAACAACATACATAAATGTGGCTAAATTCGTGCATAAAACCAAGAACATTCGAAGATATCAACTAACTTCTGAGGATGATGTAACTCTAATGTGCTGAATTGGTAGAGTTTGTTGCGGTGAGCTGTAATTGAATTCGATGGTGACGGTGCCTTTGGCCTTGGTGGATTCAGCAAGGGCTTGCTCTGATTCCATCAGCTAGTATCGATTGCATTAGTTCTTGCTCTTGTTGACCACCATGTTTCGAAACCAATATTGCTATTATCAGCCTTGACGTCGACGGGACCTTGATATGGAAATTTTTATATTTTTGTTTCCTCTCTTTCCGTCCTCGACTGATACATTGACATACTAGTCTTAGTTCCCTCTTCTCCACCACTTTGCTCATACTAGGTAACAATGGTTGTTGGTGCCCACACACGTCTTGCTTCTTAATCTTGACAATGCTAACGATTTGCTTTGAGTTGTAATCATGTTTGCTAGAAAGGCACAATTCTCTCACTATTGAGTAAAAGAAACTACTCATTCTCCACTCATCACCTTCTTGCATTTTCTCCCTCCATCCCAAATGTGAAGCCACATGGCGGTAGAAAAGGTGTCTCAACCCATTAGGTGTGTCTTGCTTTTGTGCCTCTCTAGAGAAATTCAATCTAAAGAGGTAATCTCTATCAAAAGGATTATTCAAAAGTTCAATTTCTCTCTTACCAAACTCTCTATCTTTCCTCCCCACCTCTTTAATGCCCTCTTACAACTTTTTCTAAATCAGCTGGAAGTGCCTAGGTATCCAATTGCCCAAAATATTGTTCGTTTTGTGCTATGTGTACATATTGGTCTATACTTGAATGTATGGTGACATTCTTGAACAATTTCGTTTAAACTAGTTTGGTAGGAGCTTTCAAAATTTGAAATTGATCGGCCAAACTAATGGCTGCTACTTAGTGTTAATTTTGGTTGCTCAACCACCATGTGCAGTGACAACAAGGCCATAATCGAGCCCCATTTATTTTGCTAGTTGGGATCTTCAATGAATATTCCACTCGCCAATTTTTTTTCTTGCCTACCACCCGGCAAGTCTAGTGCGTGGGGTAAAAATTAAAGACCCATGCAGTATAAATAAATTCCATGCATTTTAGTTTAAAGTTATTCTATCCAAATAACTTTGGTAATGGCTTTGCAATGATGTTTTCACGATGAAAAAAGTGGAAAAATGAACGTTTTCTGAAGAGCTATGTCTCCTTCATCCAGCGTTAGATTTTGACTTTATTTTTCGGGATGAAATCCAACTATAGTCTACTTTTAGTGGAAGAAACCTTTCCCTGATTGAGGATAAATTGAAGATCATGCATGGATTTGAGTGCAAGGGGTCTAGTTTTGGACTTTTTTTTTTTTTGTAAGACTTTTAGCACTTTCCACCATTGAAAGGCTTTTATTTTAGCCAAGATTTTTTTTTTTTTTGATGAAATTTTTTAGTACAAAAGTTTCTTTGAGAAGAAAATGAACAACTTTATAGTTGATGATTCTTTTATGACAAATTTCATGTTGGTAGTATTTTCACCTCAAAGTGAAAATGATGGTATTTTGTAGCATGTTTTATGCACTAATACATTATGATCTTGCAATCTATGAGGTCCCATGAGTCAAGTTTTGGTCCACATGATCTACAAGAAGTATATTAGCTTTCTTTACGGTTGATATCTAGATAGCTCATATTTATAGGTGACAATTTAGAATAGGATGAGTTTTTGGCTAAAATACTCGAAGGACATCTAGGGGTTGATCTTGTAGGTATAATGAGGTTCCTTACACATAGTACTCTAGTGTTTTTGATAACCAGACTTATTTTAATTTGATAAAATGAAAGGAGGGCGGTTATTGTTATCTACTTTTGTGCTTATCATACCCTAATCCAAGCTTCCCTCACCTTATTCCACGACCCCTTCTTGAATTTGGAGTAAGTGGTCTTTGAAACTTCTTCAAACTAATGATATCCTATATATAGCAATGAATTTTAAATTATTTGTGTATTCTATATTTGAAGCAATTTAGAAATACCAAGGGCCCCTTAGCCGCCCTTGGATGTTTGAAATATGGTTAAACAATCATAGTTTTGTTTTTTTTTGTACAAATTAGTTTAATGTTTTATCACACATGACTGCAATACATTTAAATAAGCCAAGGTTCTAGCAGATCAAGTGACCCTCTCCATTTATATTTGCATTAAAGGTGTTGTTCGCCAGCACATTACTATCTCAACAAAATAAAATAAAATAGAATAATAATAGTTTCTAGTTTAATTTTTTTGGAATTTTCCCTACCATTACTATAATCAATTTTTACCCCTCAACTTCTACACAACCTAAATAACAAACTACAACACTTTGGATGAAGTGCTGGAGAGCCACAACCTCTTCATACAATGTGCCAAAATTTGTTGGGTTGGAACTCAATTTGAGTCTAGTTTTAGTGATTAAAATTGCAATTTCATCTAAGATGGTATTAATTCATGAAGTGCATTTTATAACAATCAACTTATGTTTTGAGGTTTTTAAACATGGGTCATGTCTTGCCATTTTAAGAGAATCCTTTAAACAACATTCATTTTTAGAATAGTAAATTTGGGATAAAGTTAGACAACTCGTTAGTTGGATCAAATTACTTTATTATTGAAATAGATTTCAAATTAGATTTAAGATAACATTTTTAAATTAAGAAATATTAGAAAATTGCATGTGTTCGGTTGTTCAATCAAAGTCTATTTTTTGCAATAGAAAGTTTAATTGATCCAAGATTTTTAGAAAGCACAACATAAAGCAAGAGGTCTAGAATTCGCATTATTTTCTTCTGTCAAACCCAAGGAAATTTGTAGTGATGCAAAGCTATTATTGACGCTAATATTTTTGTGTGATAATCTTGTTTGTAAAAGAGGATTCTAGAGTTGAGGGGAGCAACTTACTAATATGATGTTTGATTGAAATTAATTAGTTGGCACCCTTTCCACTTCCAACTAAAAATGATGGAACTTCAACTTCTAGTTTGAGTAATCACACAATTTATGAGGTCTCAAAGGTTCAAAATTGATCAACATTATTTACACAAAATTTACTACAATAATTTTGGTTGTGTATCTCATCTTCAATTTCATTTACGAAAATTTCATAATAATTGTGTTTATGAACTTAAAAACTAGATCGGAAATTACTTCACATTTAGGGGTTAGATAGGTAGGTAATGCAAACTCCGCTCTCCACGTTCGGAAGCCGAGCCTAAGGTTAACCAAAGGACCCGCCACGGGTGGGCCCTCCCATCCTCGCCACTAAGGGCGGTACAGAAAGGGGGTTGCGCCTCCCTGCCCGCGCTGGCCCTCCTGCCCGCCCGTCGAGCCCGCAAGTCCCTCCCTCAGCTCGAAGACCAGCCCCTTGGAAGTCTCCGACGGCCGCTCGCTGTCGCTGTCGCTTAGTCGAGGGCCGCCCGCTCCCTAGTCCCGACTAGGGCTTCAACGTTTGCTTCCGCGTCGCCGAGAGGTACAAACGGAATTGTTCACAAACAGTGAAAATGTTCACAAAGTGTACAAATGTTCGCGTGTATTATAGGCCCAAGCAGACAACTCATGCATTATACAACAACAAAACAGACACAGGAACGAAGTCAAGGTGTAGGTGAAGGTGAAAATTTTTGCCATCCTCGATCGCGATCGAGGGTGGTTTTATTGCAAGACCCCAGAGGTACCGTTAGCGGTTTTTGTTTCTGCGAAAAAACACTCACTCAGGGTCTTGCAACCCCCCCCCCCCAAAAAAAGTATCATTTTTCCATTCGAGTTACGTTTTCCCCCTTTTTGGTTTTCGTGTCGAGACAGGATAAAAGAATCCGACCCTTGGAGGTCTGTACAGAGCTTTAAGCACACTTCCTTTTTTTATAATACAAAATCACGGTACCCCTGCAAGGTGGTTTGCACCTCAATATTATTATCATTTCCAATCATCGTGGGTAACAAAATCGGTGCAAGAATGATGGGAAACTCACATGGTGTAAGAATGAAAGCTTCGATTTTGTACATGATGAAGTGCTGAATATGTTGAGGGAGCTGGTTTCGGAATGGCAGTGAGAGCCAGGTTTCTGGTTGCAGCAGCCTCGGCAGGGGGCTGTGGAGGTTCGAGTCTTGTCGCAGGTCCATCAACAAGTGGCAGTATTACAGATGTGTATCATTTGTTTTTCTGACGCTTTATCATAAACTATGGCAAAATGATTGTCACTTGAGATCTGTTTCATGTCCTGCCGCTTCTGCTCATGCACAACTCTTTTTATTTAATCTTCCTGCACCTACGAGCAGGTGAGAGCACCAACTAGGATCAAAGTTGGTTCTGTGCATTGCAATAAGCCGTTCTGTCGCATTCTCCGGCCACTTTGTGAACATTTTCACTGTTTGTGAACAATTCCGTTTGTACCTCTCGGCGACGCGGAAGCAAACGTTGAAGCCCTAGTCGGGACTAGGGAGCGGGCGGCCCTCGACTAAGCGACAGCGACAGCGAGCGGCCGTCGGAGACTTCCAAGGGGCTGGTCTTCGAGCTGAGGGAGGGACTTGCGGGCTCGACGGGCGGGCAGGAGGGCCAGCGCGGGCAGGGAGGCGCAACCCCCTTTCTGTACCGCCCTTAGTGGCGAGGCCCTCCCATGGGCCCGCCCGTGGACCCTTCCCCTTCCCCTTTCGCCCGGCTTCCCCTACCTCCGGTTTAAAAATGTGAATCCGGCTCTCCGTCTCTCGCAAGCTCCCTTGACACGCTCACTCAAAGCTTCTCCCACACGCTCCCCTCCTTCCCTTTCAAATTTCTCCTTCCCCCTCTCTCCGTCTCGCTCTCTCGCACTTTTCCTCCTCGTCTTCTGTCTGCAACATTTGCAATGGCGACTCGCAACATGCACTCCCTCTTCCCGAAGCGAAAGAGCTCTGCGTCAGGTGCCAAGAGCTCGAAGGTCCTCTCCGCCGCCTCCTACAAGTCCCGAGATCCGCTGTACGCTGCTTTCGACGACATCGGCTCTGGTGGAGGCACCCTTGGAGCTGCTGACTCGCAGCCTGCTGCTCTCGTCTCGTCCCGGGGCCAGGATCTGAACGAAGGTACGCTTCTGACCAGAGACTTTTCCTTTCCTAGGGTTTCTTTATTTTTGGTGCTGCTGTTTCCGTCCTTACCTGGCTGCATAGTGCTTTGCGCCAAAATTCCTGTAGTTCGTTTTTTCGCTACTAAATGCAAGTTCACCAGAAAAACAGAGTGGCTTTGTTATGCTTCGTACTCCACCTCTGAGTTTAATATCCATAATGTGAGTGCCGTGTAGGAAAATATCCAGTTTTCAGTTGCATACGCAATTTGGAAGCAGTGACTTTAATGCAGGAATGCATTGATTTTTAACTCGCTCTGTTCTACTTATCGTTCTCGTATTTTCATTCTTGGAACCGAATTTTCAGAACAAGAACTGAAAAGTGCATTGGTTCTTGGTGGTGTAAATTTTAAATCGGTATGCATCGGAAGGTTTGCTTCGCGACAGCTGTAATTTCGAACCTTTGTCAGATTTCTTTGATCGTTCGGCTAATTTTTGAAAAGCTTGGAGTTTTAACGTAAGTAGTGAAATGATACGGCAATATATGACTCATTTTTGGCAGTGGAACAAGCTTCCTAGACCTGGTTCTTTATTTGCGTCAAGAATGGAGATTTTAACATTTATGGACTATTTGTTTGCAGATTATGACGACGTTGAGGAGATTTTAAGACAGTTTGATATGAACATGGCTTACGGTCCATGCTTAGGAGTAAGCCGACTTGAGCGATTTGAACGAGCTCTTCGCTTTGGGCTCAACCCTCCTATGGATGTCAAGAATCTTCTGGAGCGCGCGGGAGGCAACCCTGATGCCCTTTGGGAGGGTCGAGTTTGAGCTTTGAAATAAGTCGAAAGATTTTCCAACAGAAGTTGCAAATTCTCGATGTCGTATGAGATTACTCTGATCTCCAACTTGTACATAAACAGAAGTCAAATGAAATGTAGTAAGACGCAGGTTTTCATTCTTGCATTATGATGCTGGCTGTCCGGGTCGAATCCTGCGTGATAGTCGACAATGCCACCAAAAGTGCTGACGATGTGTTGACTGGAAGCTCTTGTCTGTCAACATTTAGTGGTAGCCCCTACCGACTGTTACAGCTTGTTATCAATTCTGCAGAGTAGGAGACTCGAGGTGCTACCTCAAATTTCAAATTTTCTACATTTCACATTTTAAATCTCAAAATTTGCTCCAGTTCTGCGTATGTGTGCGTTTTGCATCGATTCGAGGTTTCTGCGCAGTTAGATCCCTCTTGTTATTCTACTCTGTCGAGAATTAGGTCATTTTTTGGTAATCTCTTGTATTTCCATGGCCATGAATAATCTTAAATCAAATCTCTAAAGTCAGAATCCTTGGGCCTGATGCAAAATCCCATTGTTACTTGCACCCCTACAATACCTCCTTCGTGATCTGTCTTGTAGGTGCCAAGACCTTGATGTCGCAGCAAAACAAACAAAACAATCTGTTCGCCTCAAATAATAAATTCATAAGAAGGCTGTGTGTGGACTGTAGGAACTTGAATGAGTGTCCAACTCTTTCGGTGCAGTGTAAGCTCTGAGAAAGGAAGTGAGCTACTTGGGTCACATTATGTTTCTATGGAACATTAGCGTATTATTTTATCACACAAGCAATCTTAACTCCCTCATTGTATTGTGAATCAAATTTTATGGAGTAAGAAATGTTTCGGAGCAGAACGGATCGTATAGTATAAGATTCTGTCACCTCATTTGACTTTCACTTGAAATTTGCACCTGTTTTTTGTCTGTGATACCGAGGACTGTGCATTCGGACAGACTGGGACAGACTTCGGTGATGTGAATTTGAATGATATTGTCAAGTGGAATTAGAGTGGAATTGAACCTTTAAAGACCCAAGAAAGTCAATATTGATATCTTCTATTCCAGCCAACTTTCTTAACCAGAGTGAGTGAATATGTCAATTACAATCTTAATGTGGAAAGATGTAAAGAAAAGAAGATCTTAACAAAGCAAAAAAAAAATATAAAATCTTGCAATCTCCGAGTTTTCCAGACGACAAATGAATGAGGTAAGTAAAGAGATAATCCTTGATGCCTTTGTTTAAATACAAAGGTTGATAACATCTTGCCCCAACTCCGTAAAGTCTATCTATTAATATCTAATTCTCATTTGTCCTCCAGGATTACTTTGACCGAGAATTTGATGTTTGACAAACCTTCAACTTTTTTAGAAAGATTGATTGCTTTACTTATCAAGCTTGTAGTCCTCTTCCTGCATGTGAGACACGTTCCGAGTAGGGTTAACGACAGTACCTGCTTAAATGTTAATGAAGTCGCTTCTTATGACCAGAAAAGCTTTTTTTTAATTAATGTATCAGAAATGAGAAGGAACTCACATTTTCCAGAGCAGAATTCGTGGAATAGATGGGTGGTCTCATCTCTGAAGAATAAAGTGCTAATTTGGCAGCAAGAAATGCGAGCAGATCTTTCATCATCTTCATTTGTATTTTATTAGCCTGATTGGTTTCCTGCACATATTATTGCATGTAAGCAACCTCGAGGATCCAGATGATCTGTTGCTGTACACATTGACTACCGTAATATGACTTCTAAGTCATGAAAGTAGAAATGAAACAGATAGGATACTTCAATCTACCGTGGTAATTATTTCCTCACTTTCAATTTTTGATGTTTCTGAATCAAAGTATTTTGAAACTCTTCTTGTAGTTGTATCCTTGTGGATAGTTCTTCAGTCACGGCACTCTCATTGGCCTCGCTCTTTACTGAACACACACCATGCTCGAGTCACCTCAAAATTGCAACTTCCTTTATGAAGAGGAATAGGTGTATATTATAATAATGGTTTTCATAAAAATTTCGAATCTAGAAAACTCATTTATAGAATCAAATATAGTATGTATGTAAGGTGGAATAAGTAAATTGTTGATTCTTATTGATGACGATACAAAATGTAAATCGTTGATTCTTATTATGAAGATACGCAAAATTTACAAAGAGATTTCCTTACATTGATTCAAGGTTGCCTTTATTTGTTCTACTTGTGTACTATAATTGTGTAATGTTTTGTTGTTGTCCTTGATTTCTTCCAAGCTTGCATTTATACATGATTCTAAATATGCAAACCTCCTGCAATATTATCATATTTATTTCATGTACATGTAACTTTATCGTAAAATATGCCTTTAGATGTTGTATTGACAATCAAAATGCAAGTGTAGTAACTATAATTGCAAATGGAAGTAAAGGTTTTCTTAAACCTACATGGTTTTTAATTTTCAAGCATTATGTTCAAACAACATCAATTCAATACATTAGAAGTTGCATCCAAATTTAAAGCTATAATTTGTAAAACTTAGAAATAAGGAGTGGGCGATGATAAAAAACTTGCATCTTTATGATGATAACCTTTCATATGTAAGTGACATATCAGAGAAATAACCATGTTGCTCAATATGTTGAACCTGGCACTCTTGCAAAGTTGATCTAACTTCTTTGAGATGTTTGGAAAGAAGAGCTTCTTTAGCTTGATGCTCTTGCAATTTAATTTCAAGCTCTGGGATTTTTTGTTGTGTATCTTTTGAACATAATGACTCTTGCTTGCTACTGGAAATGATGTTTTCATGCTTAGGCAAGTCCAATTTCTCATCTATGCATGTATACCACAATAAGAAAAATGGGTGACCATTTCTATGATCCTAATTGTTTCTTTGTTTTAGCCTTTCTTCTTTTGGTAATATTACATCAATTCAAGAATATAATTAAATTATGAATGCAAGATTCAACATCACCATAAGTTTTTAGTATCCACCATGTAATTCAGTGTAGGAAAGTGCACAAAAGGGAATCTACTTCTCTTTGTATCAAGCTTCCTATGATTACATGTTAAGATATAAAAAGTTAAATTTGGATACTTGGGTGTTTAGGGAATAAGGTTAGAAGCTAATTGAAATTCAAGGTAGTATCTTCATACCTTGAGCAACATTACAAATCTCTTGTTCCAACAAATGTTGACTGCATAATAGGTTTTCATTTTCCATAGCCATGTCATCCAATTCTTTCTTTACAATTTTGTATTTAGAACTCTTGTTTCTCAAGACTTCCACATATTGCTTTAAATCCTCTCCTCTTCGAATAGATCCTCTCATCTAGAAGTATATGTTTGAAGTAAGTAGGGATTACTGGAACTAATTTCAGGCCATAAGTTCTCTTGGAACAATATCATATAGAATCTACACCAATATGATTTTGAAAAATGAATGTGTATTTAAGTACATTATACACTTGTCGTTTCCATTCAATGAAGAATGAAGACCTCTCCAATAGAATGAAGTTTTTGTTCAAGATCACTTATATACAAGTCACGTTGTTTGGAGATGGAGGCTAAGCGATCATATGCAACAGAGATCTTATTGGCCACAATAGTAGTCATGAGTAGTTGTTGGCGTTGAACTTCATTGTTGCCACCATAGGTGTTGGATTTGATGTTGCATGTATCATGTTTTTCATAACGCACTTTCTTCAAAGAGTTTACTTCATCATTCACAAGCATTATCTTAGCCTATATATGCAAATATTCACACAATTATAATTTGTTTATTTGAGTTTTTTTCTCTTTTTAATTTGCAAAGTATCTACAACATAAATGAGTAACAACATAAACTCTTAGGCATTATAATTCCCAATTGTGACATGTTCATAAATTAAGGAGAAAATAAAAATGAAAATGATATTATGATTTTTTATTATTGGCACAAAATTCAAATCATGTCAATGATTTAGAAGGTTTGAGAAGGGGCCCAAGAGCGCCCACGTTCTTATTAGACATTTTTCTTTTGGCTTCCATCAAGCCGATTTGCATTCACAATCTATACTTTGTAGCACATGATTTGTATTAACAATAATATTGCTGCATACGGTATAACCTTTGTGAAATGTAAATGTGTACTTACTTTTGGATAGTAAATTGACAGATGATGTTGTTTGGAGACCTCAAAGTTTACATCAATGACAAAATAATTGCATGGGTGTTTATGGGTTCATCAAATTGTATCATCTAATGTAACATTTTGACAAAAAACACCTTAATTTTCATAAGAGATTGGTATACCTGAATGTTGGAGAGTTTACAATCAATGCTATTATAATTGCACAATATATGTCTTAGTGCTCGCAAGTGAAAGCGTTTGAGTTCCAATTCCTGATGCATAGAAAAATCTCATAATATAGAAGTATCTAAAATTTTAAATTCTTATCAAAATACTTATATGTACTACAAACAAGCATGGGATTGTACGTATCAACGTGGTTGTGAATGTTGTCATAGAAGATATAAATCAATATGGGATATTGCTTGAGAATATCAAAAGTTCTAGAATTTTTTTAAATATGAGATATTTTTGAGGCTCATAAGGATTTGTTGATTTTAGTGTGATGCTAGATTCTTGATACTTGTGTCCCAATAAAGCATCTAAGTTCCATGTTTATTGTATTCAAGAAGTACTTGAAATCTCACATTAGTCACAAGTTATGTCCAATATTTAAATATCATACCTTTGGTAATTTATCTTTGACAGAGTATTTGAGTAAGGAACAAGTTTGTCCCATCTTTTGCAACAACATGGAAATGGAATCACAACTCTCCATTTCTTGTGCATGGTGTAAACTTGATACTATCTTGGATCGGTTGCCTAATTGGTTCAATACAACGTCAACGGAAAGGTTTACATGTTATTTTTCTTGTGTGTGATTTTTATATATTTCATGTGATATTTAAAAGTACTTGAAACATAGCTGGATTCCATATTGTTTTTTAGGTTGGTTCAAAGGTGAGGTTAGTAGATTTTTTGGCCTTGGAGTGAAAAGACAATCTATTGTTTTTTTTTCTTCTTTACTATATAAAATATAGACTTAATCATTATTTCACAAGTTAAGAAAAGGTCATGCTAATCTAACCAGGTTTTTTGATTATGTGCTCTTGTTCTTGCACTTCACTAGTCAATATTGATTCTTGTGTATTGTGTTCTTGAAGTAAGTGAATCACATCGAGATAGTCTCTTGATATCCCCATGTGCTAATATTATCAAACAAACAAAATCAACATCATAAATTCTACAATAGTTTCAGTACAAAAGATTTAAAATATCATAAATATACTAAAACAAGGAAAATGATCAGAATATTAATATATTATTAACATTAATATTTACATGTTAATAATAAATATTATATGGAATGATACCAAACCTGAAGATTGGCCTTTAGTTTTTGAATGGTTTTATATATTTGGCTCTTTTCAACTTCTAAGTCTTTCACATTGTTTTTAAGAGATATTGAGTCCTTCTCTTTTTTGAGAGCACATTCCAAACTTTTGTGTGTATTTTTGAATTGATCACGTAATATATCAAATTGCATATGGAGTGTATTGACATCATCCTCCAACAATAATTCAGGTAGTATATTGATGTCTACCAGAAAATGAGCAAGATGAGCTCGTTTTTTTAGCATATCTATCTACCATGATCATTTAGATCCTTTTAAATTAACCTTTTGGAATCAATAATTTTATCATATAAGTAGAACCAATAAACTCGAACCAAAATGTCAAATCTACATTTACCCATTTATTGATAACATTATAAGGTGAAACTATGTAAATATATAAACCGTGTATGGTTTGTATAATTTATAAGGCTCACAATAGAGCCACATTATGCACGTCTGATTATTTTCTTTCCACATGCATTTAGTTGCCAAGATTTTTTCATGATCTTTTGGAATTAAAATATAACAACTTGAATTTATGTTACGCAAAAAGCATGCTCAACAATATTTGCTTGTAAATTTAAAGCTTTTTGCTCACATGACCTTATAGCTATTAGAGTCTACAAACAATCTGATCGGTTGTTGGAATGCTTATACCTAAGTTTGTAAATTTATATTGTAGTAGTAGCCAGTGAGAATGTGAAGAGTGAGAAAGAGAAGACATCTACCTCATTATGCAACCATATTAAGAGAGGATAAATGATGTTGGATTGTCCTTCCAGAAGACCTTTTTGAAAAGTTAACCTGCACAAATCAATATTTGAAAGTTAAATACCTAACTTCCATATTTTAACTTTTGAATGATTTAGAGATGGAATAATAAATTTATTGTACCCATCTACGTTTGGGTGGTAGTCGAGGATTCTCAAAACATCCAACATCCACATAATCTTTCCTTCATTTGTGTCCAAATCAAATTTCTGAAACATGTTAAAAAAGAATCCATCATTTCACTAAACAATTTTCCGTCACAACATATATGTAAATATATGAAAGTTATTTTTGTATACATGTATATAGATAATGATTATTTAACCTGAGGATTCATAGGATGGATAGTAGTTAAAACATTGATAAGCATCTTTTGCAGCTGTTCAGGAGTTCTTTCACTGTATGCAATCAATAAAACATGTATGCAATCAATAAAACATATATTCTAGATGAAGCTCAATTTTGATTTTCCATTAAAGTATGATTTCTGTTTTCCAAAATTAACCTTCCATTTCATATAAAACTTCAAACACATTATATATATATATATATATATAACAATCACGGAATATAGACATAACAAAGTGTGCATAATAATTCTTTATCATAGACATGATTTTGGAACAAACCTAGCCTCCAAGTCGAATGGTGGTCTATAAAGTATAGAAATATCTTCCATCTCAAATAATGGATATGACACTTGTATTGAGTGATTTTTTGAATTTGATATATTGTAAGATATGTTTGTTTGAGTTTTCGAATTTTGTCAAAGTATTAAACAAACAAGGTCTAACTTCTTTATAAAACCTTAAGCAATTATACTATTTTGATATCAACTTCTTTTGTAAACAATCTTCTTCTGAGGTGATATCACTATTGTATGACTAATTATTATTATGTCCTGAAGTGAGATTTGTATTTTGTCCTTATGAACATATTCACAAATTCACATGAATAACTATCATAGTGAAGTTATATGCTACACCTCTTTCAATAACTTGTAGAATTGTATTCTTTCGGGATTTCATCTCGGGAGTTTACTATTCCTATGTTTTAAGCATGCTCGTGAGTAAATGTTTTACTGCTATCATTTATAGCTTATGATTAAATTTTCTTGTCTATGTAGTACCTACTTTTTAAATTTGGTAAATATAGGGCTCCATTCAGGTATTCAAAAATCTCTACAAGGGTTTTAAGTTGAAATAATTGACTTGCCAAAGGAGAACATGCCTAATGTTTCAAAGCCCTTAGACAATAGCTGCCTTCTCCAATGCATGCTATAAATTCATATTATTCAAGATGGATATGTAATCTTCATCAAAAGAACTAGACTTCATTTGGAACCGAATTCAACAATTTGTGCAACCAATATTTTTGATAAAATTTTGGTGTTATATATGTTAACTCATGTAAACATGTATAGTTGTGTTCATCTTCATCTCTACTACGTATAGCTAGTTCATGTGCTTTTTGTTTTTTGTGTCAATAGGCAAAAAGACTATTGCAATAACTTTGCATATAAGTTTCTTTCCCAAGGCAGACCACATGTATATTTTGGTGTATACTTTATGACCAAATACATGGTTTGATGTATGCTTTATGATAAAATCTTCAATATGGTTTGTTGTATGTGCTATTCATACAATATTGGATAGGGTTCGTTGTATACACCGCAAATAAATTATCTATTGTTCCTTGTATACCGTAACACCATAGCTTGTTCGTTCTTAAATAATTCCAAAAATAACAAACGAAAAAAAACGGAAATTCCATGCCTTCAAGAAGGAATTTCAGGAAAAATAATCTCAATATAAACCGAAATTGAGAAAATAGAGTATAATGATTATGGAGGAATTGTGGACTTATTCTTATGCGCTGGCCCCACTGATGTAGCTGCCAAATCTAGTGATTTCTAGTCTTCATTGCTTAGTCTTGTCATTATGAAGCTCCATTCACAAATAAACCCCCATCTCTGCCCCGAATTTTTTTTCTCTAAAAATATAGAGATGAATTTTTAAAAATTCGATTTGCGAGAAACGAACCTTATTTTTTCAAAAAATTTATTTATTTGTTCGGCAGAGAATGAACCAGCTATGGTGTCACAATACACTATAATTATGATTTATATGATATGAACAGCGAATTTATTGAAGTTGCACCTAAGAAGTGCAATGTGAATTTGGACTCCATTTGACCAAAATCTCTCATTTTTTCATCGGAATCATTATGAATGTAGATATGTGATTTTCTTCGTCACAAGGTACACTCAATTAATCTTATTGCACCATGAAAAACTTTTATACAATTGTTATTTAAACACTCATGATATTTTATTAATATTTTGTTAATGGATAGCAACCCCAATTCCGTTAAAATGGCATTATTCTGGTAAAATGGCACACCTCAACTTTTTGAACTGTAGCTCAAAAACCATGTGATATAATAGAATTTTAAGGTGGTATTAGGGAAAATGAGTGACAAGTATATTAAGAAGTGATATTACAAAAAAATGTGATATTACAGAATATATCATTTTATATGAGCACAAATGTAAGGTCTAGTGTGACAAAATGGCACATGGCATAGTGCCATTTTAACGGAATTGGGGATTAGCCCAATCGAATCATGCATTTCTTGCAACTTAAACTCAAACCATGCACTTTTCGAACGTGCATTGTACTCTTTACAATACGTATTGCGTAACAACCTATTATTGCAAGTCTCGAGGAGTTTCCGCTATTAACTCGGCACTTTCCAATTGCGGTTGCTCCTCTTGATTGGTAGGTGTAGCTCATTGCCTTTCATGTAGCTGCATCCCCCATACAATCGGTAGGTCCAGATAGTCCATTGCCCCTTCCGCCACCATAGTATCTACCACTCCAGATGGCACTTGATTCAACCCTGAATTCTCGTCCAAAATAGACAATGCCTCCGGAAACGTATGGTTGCCCTTTTACCGTATGCGGCGAAATCTCACCCACCTACGATTGAAGTAGAAACCTCATCATTTGAAATCATTTTGTGCTCGGTATTTACCCATTCAAGAGGTGCTTGTGACAATGTTGCTTCTCCTGAAAACGCTAAATTCCCTCTAACTAGTTCTTGAGATGCTCTATGAATTAAACTATCACTAACACCTGCTCCAACAATGCACTCTACCTCTGCCAACTGACTTGTAGGTATTGCATCCACACGTCTTGGAGTTCCTTTTGCCTTTCCATCATAACCACCCGTCGTCCTCATCCGCGATGCGTTTGTTGTTCTTGGTTTGATATCATCCTTTTGTATTGTCGATTGTACAAATGTCTTTCGTCTTTCCATCCAATGGCTGCAAAATCTCTGCCTTTGAGTGAGATATATTGAAAACATGTTCATCATAATCATCTTTGTCATTATATTCAACCTTTCTTCTTTTGATTCTTCATCAGAATCTGTTTCATCTCCATCTCCAATTTCATCTTCAGCATCATCAGCTTGTACCGTCGAAGTTTTCAGACTTCAGCAACTTCATTATTATAACAAACCTCTAATCGGTTTGCCACCAACTCAACAACAAAGATAAAACAAAATAACACAATGAAGGACTTTATTAAGCTCAACCTCCCAACCATAGAGAAGAGCTCACAACAAAAGAATGAGTCTCTACTTTCTCACCCCCGAGCTTACATATCCCAAGTTCCTTTCTCAGGAACTAGAAGTCTATCTCTAGTCTTTCACTTTTCTATCTCAAAAACAGATCTTATCAATAGATCAACTAGAGTCATCCAACTCTTTCCAACCTTTTATTATCATAGGAGTGGTCTAACTCCAGTGCACCTCATCGAGTGTTGTTTAACTCTTGTGTACATGGTCTCAATCTGGAGTGGTCTGACTCTTGTGCACTAAATATGGAGTTGTCAAACTCCACTGCACATATTATCCACTTGGAGTTGTCTAACTCCAAGCCATTCATCCTCAACTGAGAGTTGGATGTCTCGTATTATCTTATCCTCTGCCACATGTCATCAGAAGATTAAATCATCAATCACTAACCTTTAGTCACATGACAGTTATTTCTCAAATGAGAGTTCTTGGCTACAAACAATTGTGGATAATATCAATTTGGACCCTTTGGCCTTCTCAGGTCACTGCTCCTGGATATCGTGGATCTCGTTTTCCAAGGCATTTTAGATGTCAACACAAGGGTATACAAGGAGGGTGGGGTTCGTGGTCTTTTTTGCGGAGTCTGTAAGTTCACCAGACCTGCGCCTTGTTTTTTGAAGATATGCTCTGTTAGCGCCATGTCACATCGACGGCGTGGGAGGAAGGTAACAAGTTGCTGACAAGGCAACACCAGCTACAGTAATTATGTGTAAAGGTAAAATTAGTTGAAGTTCTATTAGTGAGAACATATTCCCTCTTCATTAGAGGGCAAATTAAATTGCCCCCACAAATGTATTTAAAGCGTAAATTTTTGAAGTAAAGTATGTATTCTGGAGTCTCCAAGTCTATGATCCTCTACATGGTATTAGAGCGAGGCTACGAAGCAATAGTTGTTCCATTTTGGCCTCTCTGAATATCGTCTTGTTCACATTCCTATGGTAGACAAGCTGAAATTAGAACCAGACATCGAAGCTCCCTTCACCGACGCGACCACATATCAAAGAACGGTGGGAAAATTAATTTTCCTAACTCATACTAGACTTGATATTCCGTTTGCAGTAAGTCTTATTAGCCGGTTCATGTGCCGGTCGCAGGAGCCCCTTCTGCTTGCTATTAAGCACATTTACAAGTACTTGAACAACACATCAGAATTCGCTTTATTGTACCAACGAGGGGAGGATGATCGTGTTGGAGAATTTTACCAATGCTGACTAGGCCGGAGATCTCCAAGATTGGAAGTCCACAAGAGGGTTTGTTTTTCTCTTTGGAAGCACTCCTATCACATGGAATTCTAAAAAACAACCTATTGTGGCATTGTCTACAACTGAAGCTGCATACATGGCAAATCACGGAAGGCACCCATGAGCCAATCTTGTAAGACTTTTTGGTGAATTGAAGCTACAAGATTTGCCGATTCCTACCATCATCTGTGGAGATAATCAAGGAAGTATCAACTTGACACATGATCTTGTTTACCATGGGAGGACAAATCATGTGGAGGTATGTCATCATTTCATCGGGGGAAAGATTCTGTCTAGAGAGATTGCACTTGAATTTGTACCTACATAGGCGCAATTAGCGGACATCTTCACGAAAGCACTCGGAAGAACAACATTTGAGAGAATCCGTAGCAAGCTGGAACTGGTCAAAATTAATGCAAAGAAGGGGGCTGGATCAATTCCGTGGAATGTCAATCATCTGTTTGATAGAAAGATGGTGCCATTGCCAGAGTGTTCAGTACGAGGGTTACCGGAAAACGAGGGGAGGTGTTGGCGCCATGTCACATCGACAGCGTGACATGAAGGTAACAAGATGCTGAGAAGGCAACACCAGCTGAAGTAATAGAGTGTAACGGTGAAATTAGTTGAAGTTTTATTAGCTGAAACAGATCCCCTTCAGATCCCCTCTTTATAAGAGGATAAGTGGGTCTGCTGCCACAAATGTATTTAAAGCGTAAAATTTTGAAGTAAAGTATTTGTTTTGCAGTCTCCGGACCTATGATCCTCTACATGGTCTTCACCAGTTCCGTTCTTACGCTGCTTGATCATCTTTTCAGAGCGACCTATAGGTGAGCAATCAATTTGTACTTAAGCTACTTCTTTGTTTAATATTGCATAGGTCTCACAATATGGGGTTATTTTCCGTATGTTGGTTTGAAGTTCTTTGTGTACGAAACACTTAAAGGATACTTGCGTGAAGATTCACGAAATTCTTTAATTGCAAAGGTAGCTTGTGGAGCAATGACATGCGTCGTCGGTCTGACTCTTACATGTCCTCTAGATGCCGTCCGTCGTCAAATGCAGGTACAATTTGAGAATGCTCTTCTAGGTACTCAATACAAAAGGAATCTTGATGGTCTCATTGACCTCACTTGAGGACAAGGGTAGAAGCTTGGCCTCGACTACGTGAATGTGGGCACCTGATTCTTAGTTTGATTATTAAAGTGAAGCTCTATATGAACAATATCCTTGCATATTTACTACCATTCATTCTCTTGGTAGTGGCGGCAGGTGGTATATGTCCTAGTTGTATGAATCAAGACTTTAAGAGTATGTTGCATTTATTATGCTTGATAATCGTACAACTTTTGGTGGTTTGCATGAGTGATGATGTTATTTCTCTGGTTGCACTTGGTACCGTCAGCAACAATTGGATTCGCCTCATAGGATAATTTCAAAAGCCTCTACAAGTGCCTCCTTATGGATCTTGAGTCGTGTTTTCCAAAAGCTTTAGCATTCTTGTTATAGAAGTTCCTAGAAAATTTATCGCTCTTTTCTAAAGACAAAACGTCGTCTCTTACTAGATCCGTATTTGTACGCTGCAATACAATTTCTTGTAATTGAATACAAGACACAGTAATGGTATGAGTCGTGGATACACATTCTGTCACTTTTTGACGGGCAAAAGGTGCTTTTTGAGTTATTTCAAGATGTTGTTGTTACTCTCAAAGGCATGAGTAGTTCATGACAAGGAAAAATTGATGATCATATTTTTAGATGGAGAATGAATATAGCATAATTTTTATGTGGAATCGTGTAAATTGTTGGTAAAATTGTAAATCGTTGCACCAGTAGAAAGATTCCGTATTTCTACAAGTTTCATTGATTACTTAGATACTTCTCCATACTGATGCACCAAATACTGTAAATAGCTTAAAGCATTGGTAGTGTGAGTAAAGAGTTGCATTTGAAGATTGTGATATTTTTGAACCAAAAGAAATGGGAAGGAAGAATTTTCTATATTTTCCATTGCATTGATTAGTTACTTATATTGTTTGGTTCTAGGTGCTTGCATATGCAAAATTCTATTTTCTTTACAAAAATTGTAAACCATGGGTGGAAGGGGCTCAATTACTTTCATTTCCACAAACTTGTAGAGTTCATTCATTGCAAAGGAAGTTACTTGATCACCACCAATCTCCATGATCTATTTATTTGAGGGAAAAGAAGCCAACCTAGACCCCTTGTACTAAAATGCATGCTATGTCTTCATAACCTCTTGGATTGAGGTAAGATTTCTACAACAGAAACTATTCCTAAAATGGAAATCCAATAGAGACCATTTCAATCCAATGGTATATATATATATATATATATATATATATATATATATATATATATATATATAAGAACTCCAATCTCCAATAAGAGATTGGCGTGAATATAGCGTCTGTTCGTAATGTCTTTACCTCAATGGCCAAAGGAATTCAATCCAATGGTACATGAAGGTGTAAACTCCTCAAGGGCCATATATTCTTTCATTCTTTTTTACATTTTTAAAAATTCGCACATGGGTGTGCAGCCCATGGCAAGGAACATTCTTTCATTCTTTTTAGTATAGAAACATCACCGTAGTTCTAACATTAGATCCACTCATATCATGTGACTTTCAACCACAAACCTAATGAGCTTCATTTGTTGATCACACTTTTCTAAAAGAAGCTTATGAAAAATTATATAATATTAATTTTCACATGATCTCCGATGGATCTGAATTTTTTACAACCAAAACTAGACTTGAATTAGAAAACAATGCTAGAAGAATAATCTGATTCAAACTTCGTACAAGAAATACCAAGACTCCAATTTTTTCAAACTCGTGCTAATGACCTCAAGCATAATCCTTCAGACTCTTGTCCTAATGACCTCGAGCATAATGACAGTAAAGCGTGCTATGAACAATTCTCCCGTAGGATATCAATCTCGGAGGTTTATCTGAATAGAAAGTGGTTGTTTATAGCCCCTTCTTGAAGGCTGGCTGGCTCCACGAGGTAGAGCCAGAGCTTTTCAATTCCGGCGACCTTGTTCACGTTCACAGAAAGATAACCTCGATATAAGGGCGATTGTGGGAGCCTCAGATTTCACAGATTTCAACGACCCGTTCAACGATTGCAGGTTAGGGCTCTTTCGATTGCTACGAGAATTACACTTGAATGTTGACTACATTGGGGTACAATAGTCTGAATCCGATTAGCATTGGGTCGGGGAATCTACTTGCCGCGATATCCAACGGTTGTGGCAGCAATTACCCATTAAACGAATTCGAATGTCTAATCTCTGTGCTTGGAGAATCAGTATGTGTATTGTTTGGAAGTTTATTGAGCAATTGACTGCTAAACCCTAAGTGTGTGCTTCTATGCAGGGTAGGGAGCAGGTCCAGATAGCTAGGGTTTGCGGCCGTGCACCCATTTTTGCGGGACAAGATTCGCGGAGCAGCATGAGTTGCTGGTAATAGGGTTCGATCGAAGGGGAGGTGCCAGTGAAGGTTTTAGCATGAGCTTGTATAAGCTGCACAGCATACATTCGTTAGGATCAAGGCCATTGATTTGGACATGTATTCCGAGGGTGAAATTCAGTGTTATCCCAAAGGCTTCAGGAGGAAGGAGTACGACTAGAAAAGAGAGGAACCAGAGCTCTAGACCTGAAGATGATAGCGATGGAGTGAATCCACTTTGGGATTCTAATGTCGAGAGCGTGCGCTGGAGGAACCGGAACCGGACTCGGTCAGATGCCAGGGAGTCGACTGCCTCTACACCCGACTGGTTGACACCTAAGAAGGAATGGACCTTCAACCCCCTAGAGACTGGAGAGGATCCTAAAGAGATTGGAGAGGAAGAGCAGGGAACCAAATCAGATGAGGAGCTGCCGTGGTGGCGATTCTCCAAGGCCAACTACGACTACGATGACGGGGAAACAGAGGTGGAGGACACCGACGATGACGAAGAAGACGATGAGGAGGATGATGGGTTTGACATGAAATCCGTGAGTTCGGAACTTATTCTGTTACCTCTTTCTTCGGTGGTGAAATAACTAGTTGCTTGAGATGCCTGTTTACTTATGATGGCCAATTTCTTTCCAAATGTTTGGGTTTCTGATCAATCAGATAGTAACCTCTGCAATGAGCAGATGTTGCAGGAGCAGGTGCTACCATCGCTGCGCTGGGGAATACCAATTTCCGTCGTAGTCCTGCCTTGGTTACTTGGAAATCCTGTGATCATTTTGTTAGGTCTTGCTTTAGTTCCTGCGGTTCAGAAACTGGTAGGTCCAGCTGCGAAGGAGCTTTGGCGAGCATTTCAGGATCTCTCAGGATCTCCTGCACCGAAGCGAAGGCGCAAAGCGGGAAAAAACTTTGACTTTGATGAGGGGGAGGATGCATACTCAAGCTGGGGTGGCGAGCGTGATAACCCGAAGCCTTACAGAAATAAGAGGCCCGCTTCTTATGACAATAGTGCGGCGGAGCCTCTCCCATATTCTGACGTCGATCCAAATGTTAACAGATCCGTATCAAGACAGGGTAATGGACAGGATGTGAGCTTGGGAGGGTGGGAAGATTTGGAAGCTGACAGACGTGGGAGGATGCCTGTCCGTAGACCAAGGCGATCATCGAAGTTAGGATGGAAACGCAGGAAAAAGGAAAAGCCCTTAATTGTGCGCTTATTGGTTGCTTTGTTCCCATTCCTTCGAAACTGGGGTGGCTGGCTATCCATTTTTATGGTTTTCCCTTTTCTAGGTGTTCTGGAGGGCAACTATTTCAGATGATTGTAAAATAGAATGTAAAGATAATATACAAAGTATATGTTCTCAGATGTAGTTCACGCCGGTTGGAAGGTTGGAGCACCTTCGACATGTCTCAACTCAGATATGCAAACATGCACATCTGCTCTTGTATGTGTATCACGCACATTTTTGGTACATTCTGGTGAAAGGCGCCTTTACCTTACTGCGTGTTGGTTTTCAGTAATGCAGAGTGAATTCTTTTCTGCTATCAAGAACTCATAATAAGTACAGCCCAGTACATTGGTGTTTCACTGCAACAGGATCAACGTAAGAATTCCAAATCGATGCAACCTCCTTTCACTTATCTCTGTGTTTTGCATACCTTCTGTTTTAGTGGCATTTATGAAGCATCTGTCGAAGATGTAGGGACCTTCGTTGACCTTCGTTTAGCACGAGAGTAAATGTGGAATAAAGAGAGTTCTTGTGCTGCTGTGTCCTTGGGAACTTGGATAATATTTTAAGTTTGAGGCCTAGAAAACATGAAGAGTTGGGTTCGTGATTTTAATCCTACTACATAATATGCTATGAGCTTCTGAGTAAGAAAAGAACACAATGCTGTGAATTTTCGACCCAGACCCAAGGAAGCTTCAAGCTTTACAGTCCTTATGGTTGCATTTCAGTCAACAATCTAATCAACATAGAGCTCTTTGTCAATGTCATCAGAAATGCTATACATCAAGGTTCATGAATTTATCAATCAAACACCTAACAGACTTTTACGAAACACCTACCAGCTCTTGATCACATTCCTATCAACTTCCAAACACCTATCAATCCTTAACAATATCACTACCTCATAGAAGTAATCATATGGTATTTCACCAGCAAGCTCAAACATGTAGAAAATAATTTAACGAAATTTCTTTCAGTAGATCCGTCCAATTATTTGCATTCACGTTCGGAGCTGCAATTATCGTTGAAACGGATGATATTCATCGTAGAGATGAACGAGGTTCATGCGAAGGCGAGGAGTTGGGCGGGGGAAGCAGCAGCCACTCAAACCCGACGCAAGGAGACGGCGATAGCCGCTGGATTGCGGCAGTTTCCGGGTCGTGCGCAGAGTGTCCGTCGACCTCGGAGTAGTGGCTTGTGTTCAAGGGGTGGGGCGCAACAACAAAACCCCAGCACGGGGCCAGCGCGGGCGGCACTCCTCTTCTCTCGCTGGCGGGAGATTTCGCGCGCGACTTGCTTTTGCTTGTTTGCACTTTCGTGTTTGCTTTGCTGCAGCAGCAGCAGCTAAGTTACGAGGTATGGAGGGCCAGCAGCAGCACGAGGCCCTTCCCCCTGCTAATGCCATGCCGCCGTGGCTTTCCAAGGAGTTGGAAAAGCTTCACAACGACTTCCCGCAGCTTGTCTCCACCGTCGTCGTGCTCCTTGTCACGCTCGTCGTCCTTTCATTCGGTACTTCCTTGTCTCCCCGCTCTCTTGCTTGGTCGCCGTTCCCAGTGAATCTCGCCGGGTGTCCGCAATGTGAGTGCTGCGCGAGGGTTTCCTGTTGAGAGCTGCTTAGTTTTTTTTTTAAAAGCTGGATTAGTCGCGAGATGGACTGAGGCGTTTCTATCTGTTTTACTGCAGTTGCACAGTTCACATTTAAGCGGAAGAAGCCGAAAACTGTTCTGTTAATAGGGTTGAATGGAGCTGGAAAGACTGCGCTCTTTTATCAGGTACTGTACTTATTTTCTTGCGAACAACCGACTTCGAATAAATGTGTCGATCTGTCGCTTTGATTCCTCACCCGACGTTCCTTCAATAGAATTTGGTTGATGGCTGGATCTGATGAGATTTATGTGTATATCGTTCTTGATTCTGAACTACTGATTAGCGCAGTTAAAGGACGGCACTACTCATCAAGGGGCTGTTACCTCAATGGAACCTAACGAAGACACTTTTGTGTTACATTCAGAGGCCACGAAGGTATGTCGTATTGCATTTGCTTCCGCTTACAGGCCCTTCGATAGGAAATTGGAGCCTGTCATGTGCATCTGAGCTGTATGTGAATAGTAGTTGTGAGGGAAGTGTAGTTTTTGAACTAGTTGCGGTGCTCATATCTTTTGTTGGAGTTGACTTGCTTGCCCCTTTTAGTTGTTCTTGAGTATGAGCTGTTTCTTAGAGAGAAGCAAGAAATTTCATTGTCAAGGCAGCTATTTGTCCTTTCCAGCTAAAACTCGACTCAATAATCTCATTATTCCTGCAGAAGGGGAAGATCAAACCCGTTCACATTGTGGACGTCCCAGGGCATCCCAAGTTAAGACCGCAGTTGGAGGAGCTTCTACCAAAGTCTTGTTGCCTTGTCTTTCTGGTTGACGCCCTTGACTTCATGCCACATAAAGAAGCTGCAGCAGAGTACGGAATGAGAACCCTTTTCTTGTCACGTGGCTTTCATTTAGTTCATTGGTTGCTTGTTATTACAGAAACCTGAATATTGTGGTGTCGATATGAGCTTGATTTTTATAGTCGGAGCAACACAGGTGATGTTCAGTCTGTTTCTTTGGGAGTGCAATGTACGTACTTGGTAATCCAACTGATCTGGTACTCCACAATGTGCACAGATACCTGTATGACATCCTTACAAACAAAGAAGTCGTGAGGAGAAAGATTCCATTACTGTTGACGTGCAACAAAATGGACAAAGTCACGGCTCACTCTTCCAACTTCATCCGAGGGCAACTGGAGAAAGAACTGTAAGTGGTCATATCTCTTTGCCACATTGTTTTTTTCTTCGATACCCAGTATCCCTCGTAGACTTGAGAGTTAGCATGTGCCGGAAGTGCACTCTAACATCCAACGCTGATGCTCATTCTCTCACAGGAATAAACTCCGGAAGTCGAGAATCGCTATCTCAGCGGCTGATGTTACCAGTGAAATCCACTTGGGCGTGGAAGGCGATAGCTCATTCGCTTTCACTCAATGTAGCAACAAAATTACGATCGCTGAAATTTCAGCACTCACGGGAAATGTGGAGCAAGTGGAGCAATTCATTCGGGAGCATGTGAAACAATGAGGTCTGGAAGTCGCCGTCTTAGTAGTAAGGGAAGACATCCCTGGTGAACTACGAGCCTCCCCCTTCAAATATTGGGACTAGTGGGCTGGTCTTTGACTAAAGACTGGCAGTAGCTGTAGATTTGTGCTTAGTGAAGAGTAGTGGTCAGTTGTTCATATCATTCTCTTTTTCATGCTTTGGAAAGTTGCATTGGTAGTGTGAAATTACAAGCTTCAGAGTAGGGAGTCATGGCTTGAGATGTTCCCCAAGCATGAATTCTCTGTATACTCTTTGTGTATCATTTGTCAAAGAAACAGACATTTTTCGTACACATATTTGTTCAAGAAGATTCATTTTGATGGACGACTCTAAACGGAACTATAAGGACGCAGCGTCGAGATATTGTCGAATGTAAAGAGAGGCGGAATCACACAAAAGTGTACCGGCAGCGTAGCAAATAGAATGTAACCGTTGAGGATGAGTAACTAATCTAAAGTACATCTTTGACCCCTTCACCCCTAAAGGTCTGAGCGTGCCGTGGCGACCAGTAGAATACGGTGTATTTCGGTTGTATTTGGAGTGAATGCACACCTTTAATGGGTTTGAGTTCAAAGAAGAAGTTGAAATTTGATTTAATGCGGTTCTAGTGAGCTATTACGATTCCAGTTTAGAGTTTCTTGTTGGTATCAAATCCTAATTATACGACAGCGTACATACTATTCCCAAGGGACTTTTAAGGGTTAAGGACCAAGCATAAATGTTCTGAAAGCTAGATAGATTTTGAGATTGGGCTAAACGAATAAATTGCAGCCCATCATAACCGGGTCAGGTGAGGAGCAGAACCATGGTTATCCAGAAGTTTCTACTATTACAGAGCTAAAAAAATTGCTCTGATCATGATAGTGAATTAATAAGTGCCAGTTAAACTTGATTTTTCACCGAACATATGTAAAAATAAACCACCGAATATTATTCTGGGCAAGACGCAGAATAGTTTTGCAGATCTATGCAGCATTGCCATCATACAATCGCTGAGAGCTAAGCCTTGCTCTGCAGAAAATGTAATGGACCCATGACCTTGTCAAGAATGACAGCAGCTGAACTGTGCAGCAGAGCAGTAAGGAAGAATAACCCAACAACAAAGCGAAAGCCTCTTGGTCTGAGATTACGTCGAGGCATTTCCAGCCAATCAAAAAATGGGCGCATCATTGCCTCTTCACAGGTTGCCACTTCTTCCCTAAATTGGTTTTGTGGATACCTAGGAGTATGAATGTTGACTCTGGTATCAGATATTGACTGTGCAAAAACGCAACAGACAATCTGAAAACACAACAAAGATATCAATAGCTCAGAGTAGCAGGCAGACAGAGGCTACAGCAATGCAATTTCCATCAGCTGGTGGCAAAAGCAGCGCCATCCAGAGGAATATTGAGATTAGGCCTCGCAGAAATTCTTGCTCGTTTTGCCGCTTCTGCTTTCCTGGCAGCCTCACCATCATAATGCGTAATGGCAGCATCTAGAGTTTGAGACATCGGTTGCAAAAGCCTCGACAACTGGTGCCGTGCATCCGATGCAGCACTTTCCTTCATACTTTGTATCCGACTATACAACTCTGACATGGCCACCTTCAAGCGGCCAGCCTTCTCTGACAGAGCTTTGCTTGTCAAAGGGTATGCCGCCCAAAAATGGCGAAGCAGCTCAGTGGCTGTGTTTGAGTGGTGGAGCAGCTCATCCCTTGTTGCCCTTGGCAAACTTTCCAGAATGTTACGCTCTGCTGCTGTCCCCGTAGTGTGCCTGGAATTTGCTATCTGTTGCGTGACATCCGTGAGAATCTTAAACCCAACCTCAGGAGCAATGGGGGAGTCTAATTGCCTCTTCGTCTGAAAATTCTTCAGTTGCGCCTTGAAAGCAGTCAGCACTTTCGCAGGGTTGACAGACGCAGGATGTGAGCCAGTTGTGGTTCCACCTTCAAGCCCGACAGACTGCTGGGAATCGAAGTAATTCCGGGGATCCTGGATGGTAAGTGGAACGAAGGAGGATGGTGGAGGACCTTGAAGATCTTCCATCTCTGTCATGATAGAAATTCTCTCAGTTCTACGCTTCTCGGCTCCACGATCCGCTGCCTCATTTGCTAAGTCATTCTTCCGTTGCCTTTCAAGAGCATGTGCCACTGTGGTCGTGTCTTTGAGCTCGGTATCCAGAGGGCTTCCTTCCAGCACAACGGCGGCGTGGCGGTTGATATCATGTATGATGGTGCGCTTGCGGACACCCCCCTGGTTCATCTCTAAACTTTCCTTGGCCCCATCTCGAAGCACTCCATGCCCAGGTAACGAGAGATAATCATCGTTCAGATCAGCGGCCATGTCGAGTGTGGGATCCACCCTGAGAATTTTCTGCCTGGCACTGCGGGCAATAATGTCGTCTTCTGTTGTGAAGACTGCTAATTCCTCGTCTTCGGCTGCCTCCGCTGCTGCAGCAGCACTATTTTTGGTCCTATACAAATACTCAGCCCGACAGTACTTGGTCCAGAAGGCACTCTCCGTCATCTTTGAGGGGACGTATAAAAGAAATGCCCGGTGCACGGCCGGCTTCTCGGCAAAAATTTGGTGGATGATCTCCGGAGTGAGGTTGAACGTGACCTTATTCGACCTTCCATCTGTGAGGGGGCGCACGTCTGCGAGCATAGCACTTCGAAGGCCAGTGCGTTGCTTCTGCTCCCCAACCTGGTCATCTTCCAGCAAGTTCTTACGAGCAGCCCAAAACTCTGTCTCTTGCAACACATTTCGACCAACAAGCTGTTGATGGAGCTTCAGCAGGTCGGGGTCCTGCTGCAGGAGCTTCATTCTTCGTCCCATCTCAACCGCGTCCAATTGGTCTCCATTGAGCGCCGGCTTCGTAGGATTAGGTGCGGCAGCAACAGCTGGAGCAGAGCCTCCGGCCTTATTCCTGGTCAACACATTACTCACAGCATCCCGTGCCGGTGCCCGCTCATCATAGTTCTGGAACACGAACATGTACGACTTGCCCTCAACATCCGTCAAAACCTTCATAAACGCTTTCTTATTCGGCACTTCCTTGCTACATTGGTGGTTGGTTATATTGGTGGACTTGACCTCCACGGAAGCCCCTGAGGACGGGTCATTCGGAGTCCACTTCAGCCCCTGCACATTTATCATCAACACTCCCGGTATGCCGGAGTCCTTCGGATTGCCTGTAGGCAAAAACGTCGCACGCACAGTCACGGGCGGCATATCCATGATTGCGAACTCACTGTATAACCATGATTGGGCGGCATAACCATGATTCACTCCGGACTTCCAACTCCTTTTTCTCATCAACCCCTTCTCTATCTATCTCAGCAAGTTTCGTGTCCTGCCCCATCGCCATCTTCTTTCCTGGTACAGAAAAGCAAGCCGATAGCAACGTCAGTTCATACATGCCCAGCAGATTGGAAAGTAAAGGAAAACCACGAGTCCCAGAGCTGCAAACGACAATGACCTAATTGTACCACATTCAGTGCGAGCGAGAAACTCCTATCCTACAAAATCTGCACACCTACGGAGAGCGGAGACTAGCCGTAAACACCCAATCTTTACGCAGGTGATGAAGTGCTTCCAGATGTACAAAAGTGACGGTCTAATTCTAGACACCAAAGATCAGTCAGTTGACAGAAGCCATCTCTGTAAGACCTAAAAGCACGCACGACCTACCGAAGAACAAATACATCACACTCTACAAAGTTATGCTGCGTAGAATATGTGGTTTGCCCAGCACTCTAAAAGCACACTCAAGATTGAAATTATAAACAGGAAAAAGCAACAAAAGCAGACGATGAAGAAGGTCCTCTGAAAGAAAGACAGAAAAGAGAAAGAGGAAAGCCTCAGAAACCCTAAACCAACGCGAAATTCATACTCAAGCGCGCACAAACAAAACCCTACCTCCACAACGTCGAAGAACATCAAAACAAGAGACAAGGATTTTATCATACTTGGAACTTCGGCTCCGGCAGATGATGCAACGATCCCCGCACTCAAGCGACGTCGATGCAAGTGCGGCTGGAGAATCTCCTTGTCACTCCTGCACCATGAACCTCCCAACCTCCAATTGGTGTGACGACGGGTGACGAAACTTCTGAAAAAGAGTCCCGTCGTGAGCTTTGAAACCCTAAGAATCATGAATCAGTGCACCGGCACCGGCAAGTCCCTGTCACGGGCGACATTGCTCACATGAGTTCAAACGACAGAATCCCACGCCCTAATCGACAATCCAATTTATGGGCTTTTGAGGAAAAAAGACGAGGATGATTGGGAAAGTGAGGCGGGGATGGCACAGAAAACTCACCAATGGAGAAGTAGCGAGCGATGGACGTGAAGATCTCGAGCTTGCAGTGTAATGAAGGCCGAACCCACAATTCTGTGAGGGAAATGAGCAACCCTCTCCAGACGATGGCGCCGTTATCGTGGCAATTCCTCCTCACTCACCTATTTATAGTTCACGAGCTTATTGGTGGAGTAGTCATGAAAAAGAAAAATGAAACATTTTTTTTAATTTTTTTAAAAAAAAAATTTACAACATTTTTGGTACACGTGGAGATGATGGCAAAGATGGCTGAGAAAGGAAAAAATGGCAAAAGGCACAGCAAACTAGTCACTTCTCCTCTCTTATATATATATATATATATATATATATATATATATATATATATATATATATATATATATATATATATATATATATATATATATATATATTAAGGCGATAGTTTATGTTTTACGACATTATAATCTCGGGGCCTGCAAGTTGGATTGGCTCCATGAGGTGTTGTTGGAAGCGGATTTTCATGTAGAGGTGGAGATAACAATCCGATCCAATTCGAGTCGATGGATTCCAAGATATTGAATTTCAAAGTGTTGGCCTCGTAAATTATTTAAATAAGTGTTGCAACGCCGTGTGGGCGTAGTAGTGTATTATATAAGACATGTAGTTTTTTTTTTAATTATGTTTGTTTGTAAGTGTGTACGTGTGTGAGATTATGATCTTAAGCACCACCGGTCCGATCAAGGTGCATGAGGTGTCACTGAAAGCAAGTCTTGTTGCAAGGGTGCGAGAAACAACCAAATTGGGGATTGGGCCCTTGGATCACCAAAAATAAAATTCTAAAGTATTTACAGTCTCGAAATACCAGGAAATACAAAAACCTAATTTTAGATGGAGCATAAAATGGAGAGATCCCAACCCCATAAAATCATTAAGAACCTTGGAAAATCACCGAAAATGGAATTGTCAGTCATAAAGCTTGAAACAAGGATGGAATTGGGGATAACAAAGAGAGGAAGAGGTCAATGTGTGAGCGTGGCAACGCTAGGGGCATGCTAGTTCACAGTTTAAAAAAGCTAAACTAAAATCTCGATGTCAACCAATGATGCTCATGAGATAAAGAACTCCTTATTTAGAGTATAACTTTACATTGCCTTGCACTCCTTGTTAGTCAGGGCGACTTGGTTTGACCCTCGAGCAACTTCTTCACTCATTACACCCCTTCACTTATTACACCCCTCGTTATTATTAATTGAGCTATGGTGGAAGATTCTTGATGCATTGAGTTTTTCCAACTTTTAGAGCACCAAAACTTTATGATTACTAGAGCGAATGTTACCAAAGAGCTATCTATCATGTAGCTAGACTAACACTATTAATCATTATAGTTGAACTTAATCCCATTAAGTTTGAATAATAAGCAGACATTTGGATAGAGGGAGTAGTTAACTAGAACTTGATCAGTTACATATTTGTATAATGTGAATTAGACAAGTTGAAGAGGCTCTTACCTCTTGCTAACCATGAAAGAGAAATATTAATATTAAATAAAATTTTGGGCAATAGAGAAATGGTGGCCTTGATTTTTGACCCTTTCACAAGAATTTTACATATTTGTTTTTTGGTTGACAAGAGTTTGAAGTAAATTTGCATCAGGTCTCTTAATCTTTTGTTTTGTGTTAACACTTTACACATAACTATGGCTTAGAAATAAATTATCAATACAATATGATTCAAAACCTTTATACCTTTACAACTTTTTCTTGAGATCTCTTAAAAGTGTCGCTCTTCTCACACAACTTGGCCCTCTACTTTAGTGGAAATTCTCAAAATCTTGTTCAATTTTACAAACTTCAATATTACTCAAATACTAGTTTGTGCACTTGTTATACAACAAGTGAGAATTGAAGTTCAACTTGAGCGCTTTACTATACACAATGTCCCCTTTTTTCCTAATTGAGGTGACAAAAGACCATACCATTTTTTCTTCATTAATATAAGATACATTGCATAGTTTGAAAAGTTGATGGTACTTTGAACTTGGTTGGGAAAATAATGTTTGATAAAGGTCCTAGAGACATGATTCATAGCCAAATTATTTGTAACATGGTTTCAAGTAACAACTTTATGTGACAAGTGATAAGATGTAAGATATAGTTGCAAGATACATACAAGATCCATAGTTGAAAGAACAAAAAACACAAACTGTACATATTTTGTAACTCAATTAGCTCAAGAGTGTAATTTTGGTACTCGCAAGTTCAAAACCAACACAAACCTTTCTGGGTTATTTGCAAAGTTTGCTATTTGTACACAAAGATTTTCGGCCCACATAGACTAATATTCAACGACTTGAAATCATTTGATAAAGTTGAAAGGAACATTATTTTGTAGATAAAGACAAACTCAAAACCTATTAAAGGCTAGCTCAAATTGAGTGTTCGATTGACCTAGTTTCATCTTGTACAACATATGGCATTTAAAAAAAAAAACTTGCACTTTGAGTACAAAATTCATGATGATTTGGAATATGCTACAACATTGCATAGAAGCATATGAAAGATTTGAAAAGGCACTTGAACCCTCTACACTTGGTTTTGTACTATTCACATTTATAGAGTTACTTATTAGTGCATTTGTGAAGTTATAGACAAGTGTGATTGTAAAAAAATATTAATGTAAACCAATGAAAGTGAAGTTTGAGGTCCCATAATTCACAAGTACTAGCATTATCTCCCTCAAAAGAATTAATACTTTAGCATCAGAAGTCATCTCAACATCCATTATATTGACTACTTCATGTATTTTTTATGTTTTATTTTTATTTTTTTGACGTACTAAATGTTCCACCGTAACATGCTTACACCCATGTATACAATCCCACAACCAATAAATCGAGTTGCAGGATAGAAGTATGATTTACATCACGAGTTTGAAACAACCATTGTTTACTTATCCCTTAAATGACGAAGGCTTCTGATTTGGAGGGTTTGTTATTTTGGGCAACTTAGATGAAGGTGTTAGAATTAGTGTTTTTGCCTAAGACTTTTACTGGATGTTCCATACACTAGAAGGTGTATGTAGGAAAAATTGCAAAGTGAAACTCCACGTTATGAGTCTTTTACCTGCAAATTTTAATTTTGAGCCTTGGACACGGCAAAAAAAACTTTTTTGTTTTCACTTTTTAAAACATATTTTTTGTGGCAAATGGTCGGTGTGCTTGAGAAGAATGAAAGGCAATAAAAAATTTCTTAAGAAGTCTTGACCGGTTGTACTATAAACACCTAGAAGAGAAGTTTAGCGGTGATATCTACTAGAGAAGTCCACCGGTAAAGAGAGGTACACCTAATGATAAAGATTTTTTGTGATAAAAAAATCATTATCATCTACATTTACATAATAGCAAAATATATCAACAAATTATATTTTTCATAAAAATCAGTATGCATATTTATGGCCATTTTAGTAGACTTTGAATCAATTTTATCATCAACTTGTGCCGTGGACTAATTTTTATGGTTCATCTTCTCTTTCAATACTAGAAAAAACGTGTCATTGTCATATTATGTTCAATGTGATTAAAAAATAGCACGAACAATGTTATCAGTACCTTGCATATTTATGGACATCAAAAGATGACAAATGCCAAAAATATAAGTTCTAAGTCTTCAAAGTGGCTTTGAAAAATCTACTACATCATGCGAAGGTAGAGTAGGGAATGTATACATACAATCTTAAGAAGATTAGGACACAAGGAGAAGGTGGTGATGAATGGCTAGCCCAAGTGGCTTGCATCGGTGGACATGAGGTACATGGTTTGGTCTTTGTTGCCAACACCGTTGGTTTTAGAAAACTGAATCTGAAATGAATTGTCCAGATCTTGTTATTAGATATATGTATCTATCTGATAAGGGCTTTTCGGGAGAAGCCCTTAAACAAAATGTATTGCCACTTGAACTGTCATGTCATTTTTTCATCCATAACAAAAGATCGTCACCTTATAATTCTTCTAAGTGTAAACACCCACTGGTCAAGAATGGCATTTTCGACCTATCACCATGGAGAAACGCACTTTTTTTCTCGACCAGTGGACTTCTCCACCATACTGTAATTCACCTCTCAATCACACATGTTTGTGTATATGGATTACGAGAGTTAACAATGGTCCCATCAGTGCATATGCAGACACAAAACCAATAAATTTAATGGTTTTAAAAAGCTAAACCGACGAACGTAGAATTAAATTACTTGTTCAATGTCGAAATTACTTGTTCAATGTCTTCCATATCCGGGATCATAAGAAATATATCTTCCACCGCTTCGTTGATCTCGAGCCCTTCAAAAAAAATTCCCTGACAATATCTTGCAATCCAAATATATGTTTGCATATAGAGACTATGTCAGGGCAATTGCAATAGTATGTTTTTAAGAACACACCGTACCAAAGAGTCGGAGAAGTCTCACTTTTGACATGGAATAAGAGTTGTTCCTTATCAATCACCTCTAAGACGTCCATTGAAGATTATTCATAAGCTTTGTATATCCTCTATCTTCTTTTCAATCTATGGGGTGAGTTTTGTTATTTCCCTTTTGCAAATACGGTTCCAAACTACCTACACATTGAACAAGTAAACTTCAATTTAATATCATCAAAGAAACATGTCATAAACTTCAAGTAAGAAAAATGTCAAAAAATGTGGAACCCTCTCAATCGTTGGGTCATTTTAAATTGACTTAACAATGTGGGTTGGCTCACACGAGTGCCATCTTTGGCACTACTAACAATGGCTGCAATAAACTCCCGCAATGACCGATTCACTTTCTCTTGAAGAAGAGTGTACTTGATCAATTCTCAATGTCTTTCGACATGGTTATTTGTATCCATTCGTCCATAAGCAAAGAGCGTTTTGAATCGAGGCCACAATCTTTTTCAATGTACAGTAATTCCGGCTCATCCGGAATTAATGTATATACCAAATGCCGGAATATGTTGAAACTCAATTCAAAAATTCTTCAAGTTCTCATCACAATTAACTCGTTTGGACAAAACAATAAAATATGCAATGCTCTCCAAACACGATCTTTGTCCTCATTTGGAACACGTGTTAATAAGTTTTTACTCCATGCTTTTATAACATGGAAATGACACAAAAAACACGTCCCCATACTTGTATTTTTTCACCCTCTTTATATGTCCAACACAAATCATCATTCTTAACAACACTCTAAATGACATTCTAAGAAGTTTTGTGTTTATCTATAACTATTGCCGAATCGCCGATCGCGTAATTTCCTCCGATAACTGAAAGACATGAGTTAGAGCTAATTCGATAGCAATGTTTGCTTCACATGAATACTACATAAAATGTAAAAAACGAGAATACCGATATCATCTTGATTTGGCACAATGATCGCGTAAAGAGATAAGCTATTTTGATTTGTTTTAAAGGTAGAATCCAATGCCTAAGAATTATTAGCGGAAAACCTTTGAGCAGCAGACTTGACAAGAGAGACAACCGCTAGACTAGTCTCACAATTGGATGGATCGGTCACCATCTCGTCGCCTAAGCTCATGGGGACACGGTCTGCGTCCTCAGCGCGGCCATCGCCGTCGCTCTCACCGTCCGTAAGATGGACGAGTCAGAGCTGTCGAATGTTGGCGCATCCCGTGGTAGTCGCTTTTGGCCAAGCACTACATCATCATCGCCAAAAAAGTCCCGGTAGGCCTGATTCTTTGTATTTTTTGAACGAGTCTCCTTTAGCACATCCGATGATGAGTCCGTGAGTACATCCGGAGTCCCAACGGCCTCAAGATCCTCCACCCTCAGAGACTGCACGTTTGGCTTGACTCGAGCTAAATCCTTATCCGAAGGTCGTACACGACGCATGCGCTGGAGAGGCGGGTCTTTCGTGAACTCCATAAGATTGCAAGCCCCATAATTTGACAGCACCGCCCTATGTGCTGGAGACATGGTCTCGCTTCTTAACCGAGAAGCGTCACCACTTCGTGGCTGAGAAGAAGGACGCCCAGCAAATTGGCGCTAGAGGGCACGTCCTGTATCACGGCTACGAGAAGCTAAAGACCCAGCTCGACCGCTTCTACAAATTTGAGAAGCGCTAGTATCACGACTACGAAGGGGGAGCACGAGCAGTACTGGACGGATCTGCCACGCCCACCCAGTCATTGCCGGGACGACACGCGGTGGCACCAGTTGACTCAAAGGGGATATTCATCCCTGTCGGAGAAGAAGTATCACCTTCAACCTCGCGTTCATGCTCCGAAGCTGAAGAGTGATCATTAGCGCTAAGAGGCTGTAAGGACTTCCTCTTTGATTTCTCATTTGCCTTTCCCGTCCCTCGAGGACGAGGTTTTGGACCGGGATTGGTTGCCGGATTTACGTATGCTGCGACGTTGATATCGTCCCTTCCCTTCTCCTCTCCCTTCCATTCGCTTCGCCAAAATGACACCCCCCTTTGAAGTTCTGCCCTTTCACGATAGACTTCCTTGCTCTTAAGGACCCGCCTTTACCGTAGCACCCGCCTTACCCTCCAAGGAGTCTTGACAAGAGGTCTGCCAAGGCTTCCCTCATCTCCGCCGCCATTTTTTTTATTTTTTTTTGAATAAGGGTCCCGTATATTTGTAGTAAGCAAATTCAAACAATCTTTTACAAAAATCGGGATTTCAAAGTGCCGGATATTTACTCCTCCCCTCCCCTCTCCCTTGCTACACATGCTCTGCCAAAATGACAACGTCACATTAAAATGACACTTATCCATAAGATTCAGCCATTTCACGGAAACCCGCGCTTACCCTCCCAAGAGTCTTAGCAAGACATTTGCGCACTCTCTTCTCATCCCTTCTCCCCTACTGCACTCGCCCTCCGAAGATAGCATCTGCGCTCCCAAATTATGATCCGCCTTGCAAAAATAGCATCTGTCTTGCAAAAATAGCATCTGTCTTGCAAAAATGACATCCACTTTGTAAAAATGGCTCACTCATTCTAGAAAATGATGTTCTTTTACGTGGAACTTGCCTGCCTTTAGGAGACCCGCGTAGACAATGTCAATCGCCCTTACCCTCCCAAAAACCTTGGTAAGATTAGTTCTAAAAAGCTAATAAGCGTTCGCCTCGAAATCCTCCATCTGACACTTTGTATAGAGAGACCATTGTTGCCATAGCGGTGACGATGAAGAAGGGCAAATGTTCAGCCACCAATTTTCCCCATCCAATCGCGCGCCACAAGCTATATTTTACCAGAAGAAAGACGAGTGTAAAACACAGCGAATGTGAGCATGTTGTATGCTCCGTGGTGTGTGAGGGTTCTGTCGTGATTATAGAGAAATAAGAGGTTCTATGAGGCGGTAGTCGTGACCAGAAAGACGACCCGCGTCCGCAAATGGATACTAGCGTTAAAAAGGGCGATGTAGATAGCATTCAAGAATCACGTCACAGCTGAGAAGAAGCATGCGGGGATATGACTTAGTTTCTCCACAAGAGTGTAGAGATTGTCCGTCACCAGTGACACGGTATAAAGCTACACGCATAGAAATATCAAGAGCAGGACCGCATTTACGGTATTGACATTGTACCAGACGCTTTTGTGGCAACTCCATTAATTGCGGGAATTTGTGTATGAAAAGTCTCAATCGCTTATAGAACATTCTTAGGCATCGAAGTGTATTTCAAAGCGGTCCTGCATGACATGCTCATGTATATGGAGATTTTTTTTTTGAGGCTGAATATGATTTTAACATGAAAAATTGGGGATCTTTAGTGAATCGTTTAGAAGACTGTTAGCCAGTGTACGAGTATGGAGAGGTCCGAGGTAAGAGAAGAGGGATAAGAACAGGGGAATTGGAGGAGAACAGGGGGCGTGGTTCATTAATCACGGATATCCTTTGGAGGCCAAGGCAAAAGAATACTATCGTTGACCGAGCGTGGCTGACTTATCGGAGTTAATCACTAAGTGATCAGAATTGCCGTGGTCGCGTCAACCCATGGAAGCGTCTGGGCAGGGATTCAAACAGCCCGCGAACCCGGAGTGTATTTCCTGTGATGCCACTTCCTTGGCCTGCTCCCATGGCCATGGTATTGTTGTGCGGCGGGAAGCTTGCGTCACAAGTCTTCCGTGACAACGTCGCGTTCCGCGGTGACCCGCGGACTGAGACACTAACCCTTGGCCAGTGAAGATCAGTTACACCACGGCCCCGTAGGGACTTAGAATATTTAAGACAGAGAGGTAGAGAAAAAAAGGAGGTTTTAGCTAGAAGAAAATGAGAAGAGAGCGGGAGGTGAGAGAAGCGCTAGTCTATGTTTGCATTGCATGAATAGAGGCCGAATGGCTACAGAAGTGCGGTAGTGCACTTGTGAATTTACTGTTGCACTCGTGCGAGACATGAAAGTTCAAACTATGTAATTCTGTCTTCTATTTACATGGCAATAAAACCTAATCTTCCGCTGGCTTTCGCCTTAAGTGCAATCTTTAGTCTCGATCCCTGTGGTTGCTGTGGTCGTTAATTGCGTGGTTGCGTGGGTAGATTAAAAGACAAAAATTCACATGCGTGAAGATTGTTAAAATATATTATAACAAAAAAAATAAAGTATTTTAAAAAATATGGCTCATTTTTATTTACAAGAATATGACATGAATGGGTTAATCTTTTGTGTTTTAATTTGTATTTTGTATTTGTAAATAAATTTTCTATTAGTGATTAAAATGATTGCTTTTGTAAGAATAAACCTATTTGAGCATTATTTACTATCGGTTACAATTTCAATGAATGATTTTAAAAATCGAATGGAAAACATACTTTAAGATTGATGACATTTATTATGAATGATGATGTTGTCCTGATAGAGCCTTTCGATTCTACGTACGTCAAAGAATTTATTGAATCCACACCTATTATGGAACTAAGCTCTTCTTGCATACAACTCAAGTATGAGTATTGCTTTTATTATTAATTGTTGTATTCTATTTACGTTTGATTGTATCTTAAATTATTTAAAAATAAATAAATACACAAGTTATTTTAGATTATGTTAAATGATTTTAATATAATATTTAAGTGAATGAAATAATTATATTATATTAAATTTGTGGTTTTTTATTTATTACAAGATCCACCACTCAGTCCAAGATACAAAGATGTGTTATTACAATAAATGACAAAGAAATTATGGTGTCTTCGAAAGGTAACAAAATCAATGAAGAGTTCACAGGAGAAACAGTAAAAGTAGAATTTATAGCAATTGGACGGCTAAATGGGAAAAGTTATCGAGAGCTCTTAAATTTTCCTTTTTCAAAAATCCGGGAATCTTCTACTCTAGAAGGTCACTGAAAATCTATGGCTTTATAATTTTTAGAATTGATAGTAGAGTGTGCAAGAAAACAATTTTCTAGTGGTTGGTTAAGCGCTTGGGCATTTGAGAAGCTGCAAGTTACTTTGAGGAACAAAAAAATTAACAAGATGAAAATTGCAAAATGTAAAATGTTAAGACTAATTGAAGATCATTATAAGGCGAAAAAAATGATTAGAGATGAGAAGTTTCTTATGAGGTGCAAGAGATTGGAAAAAACAAGAAAACAGATAGATAGATAGATAAGAACTCCAGTCTTCAATTGAAGATTGGCGTGAATACAGTGTCTGTTCGTAATGTCATTACCTCGATGGCCACAGGACAAAGAGGTAAAGGAACAAAACTACTCACCCCTCTCGGGAATAGACACTAACGACACACGTGGCAGAGGCTAGACTAAGTCTAGGGTAACCTACATAAAACGGTTTGTGGTGGGGGTTGTTTAGGAGGTATGAATGTTTAAATGTGGTTTTAGGAATTTCGTGGTCACCAAGCCGTGCAGTCCTAGGGTGGTTGAAGTATGGGACGTTTGTAGTCGTGCTGGTCCGAGTTCGAATCTTGTCGGGCTCGTTGGAGCAGTATGCATGGCTTGGGGCTGTCTGTGAGTTTATAAGGCAGGAAAGCAGTATCAACCACCCGGCCCCTACCCGGAATCTGAGACAAGCAGTGCGCTGCTAACAACTGTGGTTTGTACCATTATTATTATTATTTGTTTTTATTTTAAAAAAAATTATTATTATCATTATTAATTTTTTTAATAATATTTTATTTAAGGTGGTGTTGGGTTGGTCGGGAGAGGTTGGTGGTTTTCTAGTTTGCGTTTGTGTAGAAGTATTAGGGCGGCGTGTTGTATGGCTATGGTATTGATTGATTTAAATGTGTTATATATTGGTTGTTTCGTGAGTTTAAATGTGTTTTCCAAGGCGGTCATGGATGGAGTGTGAGTTGTGCCTCTGGCGCCTGAGGTGATAACTATAAGTGGGTTGACTTTCCATCCACGAGCAGCTATTGAGTCTAGTAGCGATTGGTATTTGTCGGTTTTGTTAGTGATGGTTTCGTGTGGGAATCTATCGTTACAGTATGTGAATTCGATGTACTGGATGATGATAGTATCATTGGGGTGTTGTGGGGGTGTGCCTTGATGTGGGAGACCTATTACACATAGTAAGTCTGGTCGAAGTCTTGCGTTGCAGTGGCATCGACTTATGTTGCACGTGCAAGGAAGGAGCCAACTTGGTACTGTGTTATCTGGAGGTGTGTTGAGGTGTTTTCCTGCATTTATGAGTGTGTAGCATCTTGATTCGGTATTCGACAGGATGAGTTGCTTGATGGATTTAACTGCCTGGTTATGTCTGGTAACTCTGAGTGCGTGGATGTTTGGTTGGGGGCATTTAAGTAGTACGTGTAGCCACGTGTCTGCATCTGTGGATTTACATATAGGGCATGTCTTTGAAGGAAACCGAGTGTGTCCAAAGAATAGTTGTTTGCGGGCATGGCCCATATATTGTCCAGTACGAAATTTTAATATGCTTATTATTTGGGAATCTGTAATTTTTGGGTTATTCCAAAAGGCATTTGAAGATTCCGCATGAATATCTCGATTTGATGTCCATTTATTTATGTTAGGAAAATTTTGTGCTAGAATGTTGAGGTTGTTTTCTCGGTCATATTTGGTGAGGTATGTAGAGAGGCATCTCACTGGGCCCTTATCTGGCCTGTGGTGTGGTCCAGGCCATATGTCTTTTTGGAAATAGAAAGGGGTGGTTTACGGGCAAATTTGTAGTTTTTTACGTTTCCTTCTTTCGCGAGTTTGTCTGCTTTTTCATTTCCAGAGATGTTGACGTGGGCTCTTACTTTATGGAATGTGGTAGGTTGTGTGCGTATTTTCAGCATGTTAGTGATGTCAATGAGAGTATTTCGATCTGGGTGGTTATTTTGTAGCGTAGGGTGAATTAAATGTGTTTGTATCGCGTATAAACAATTTTTGCAGTCTGTGAAGATATGTGCAGGTTCGTCTATGTATTTTGTTGTAAGGATTTTGAGTGTTTTGTATATGGCCATAAGTTCTGCTCGGAAGATTGTTTGGAGGCCCGGTAATCTTTTAGAGATTTGTATATCTATTTTGGTCGGGTTGTAAATGCCATAGCCAGCGGTTTCAGGTAGCCAATGGCCAGAGGATGTTTCTTGGGGGGGTGTAAAAGAGCCGTCTGTGTAATAACTATATTGAGGAGGGAATTTGATAGGGGGTTTTGTATTGGATTGTGGTAGTGGAGGTGTATTTGAGAAATCTACTGTATAGAGTGGAGGATATATTAGTTTTGTCTAGTTTTTGTTTTTGTTGACCGTGGTATTTACAGGGGTAGAAGGAATTTCTTGGAGCTGGAATTGTGTGATAGAGAGGTTTTGAAGTGTAGTTGTAAGGTTTTGTACTTCTGTTGGGGTAGTGATATTATGGCGTTTGTGGTAGATGCAGAGGATTTGGATTGTGTTTGGTTCAGTGCGGGGTTTTGTGTGACTAGCGGGTATGGTGGGTTCTTCATATGTTATTGTATCAGCTGCAAAATGTGTTAAAATGTGCGTATCTGGGAATTCAGTGGAGTAGGGTGTAGGATTGTGGAACCATTGTTTGTCTGGCATGACAACAATGGTTGTGGCGTTTTGATCATGTTGCGCGGCTAATCTGGCCCAATGTATGGTTTGTTGAGCGGTTTCATCGTTGTGGGGGTGGGCATATCCAATGCCATGCCATTTAAATTGAAAGGCCAAGCCACTAGAGCCAAATATTTTGTCACGTGGGAATATGGAGTAGTATTCTGTAAGTTGTAGTGGGCAGGTTACCGGGGAGGAAAAATATGTGTGTGTAATTTGGAAAGTTGTGATAAGTGTGTCAATTATTGTAGTAGGGAGGGTGTGGTGATTTGTTGTTTTGGGGTTATGCTTGGATAGAGTGTGATTATATCGTTTATATAGCATAATAATTTCAGTTTCAAATGATTGGGTGGGGGGGGGTTAGCCCGTGGTTAGTGTGGAGGCATGAGTGATATTGCATCCATAGCCACTTTAGTCTTGAGGTGGCGATGGTGAGGAGGAAATGACCGGTATTGTCAAACAAGTGTGGGGTTTCATTGAGGACTTGTATGGTGGGAGAGGTTGTCAGGATGTCTTTGTCTGGGTTGCAGTCTTGGAGATGAATTCGTATAAGAGGTATGTGTGTTGGGTGTGGGATGAAGCGGGTATCTTTTACTTGTGGTGGTGTAAAACAAGTGTTAATGATGTGTCTATACAGTTTGTGTTTTTGTTGTGTATAATAGTCAAATAAAAGGTTAAGATTATGTCTTCTGGCTGTTGGGTAGTTAGGGGGAAATAATTCTTTAGGAGATAGCCAAGTGTGGTATGTAGGGTGGTTATGTATTTCCCAATGGCATATATACATGTTAGAGGTGTGTGTTATGTTGTATTTGACTATTTTGGTAACTATTTTGTGGGCAGAGATATGGTGTATGGGATAGTTGATCGGGTCATTGATGATTTTTTTGGGTGGGGGTATTGTTGATGTTATTGGTGGGAGAGTTGGGTGTGCTGGAGGTGGAGGAGTAAGGGGGGATATTTCATGATTTTGTATTGTATATTCGTTAACTAGAAGATGAGTTGGTGGGTGTGTATTGCACGGGTTTGAACATTCGGGAGTATAATTGTTCTTGCAGAAGAGTTGTTGTGCTAGATTTAGTGCACTTCTTTCTAATTCTGTAGGGTTTTGATAATATGTTCTAAAATCTATGGGTGACATGAGGGTGGTTCCATTTGGTAGTGTGAGGTGTTTTATTTTGTATATTTTGTGTCGCAAGAGCTTATGTAATAGTTTGAGGGATAATTTGGGATCAAGGTGAGGCAAACGGCTTGATGCTTGGGACATCCATTGTGTTTCTCATTCTGTGGCGTTTAGTTGGAAGTTTTCAAGCGTGCTTTTTAGGTGGATTCCACTAGCTTCTTTGAGTAAGAAGAGTGTTCTTGTGATTGGAGAGTGAATGCAATCATTGTGTTTTATGCGAGGAATTTCTTTGGATCCACCAAATTTTGCTAGAATGTGTTGGATAAGGCCTTGGTAAATTGGGCCTAGTTTGCCTTTATCATTGAGTGCATTTATTAGTTGGTCTCCAATACATCTGAGGTAAGCATTTTTAAGGGAAAATGCTTCAATTCCGAAGTCTACGTGTGGTAATTGTGCTATAATATTTGCTGTACATTTAGGTAAACCACATATAGTTTTTTGGATGGTGGAGATTTTCTTGTCTAGTTTTTTGATCATTGGTAATGAGTAAGGTACTGCATAAAAGCTATACGCGATGCCTGCGCGTATTACTGTATCCACCATGCTAATCTTTTGTTTGATTGTGGCTGGACAATTAGAGAGTTTTTGGCATTGCTCAGTAAGTTTTTTGGTTGTGAGGTGCGTTTGTAGTTTCCATTTGAGTGTCGGAATCACTTGGATGCCTAGATAGGGATAGGCTTCGTTCTGGTGTAGCGTTGGTAGTGGCTCATTTTTGTAGTTGATATTTTGTGTCTGAAGAAGGCTTTTGAAAGCTGTGGGTGTGAGTTTGGATTTATTTGGGCATCCTATTACTGCACATTTTTGTGTGCCAACTTCGAGGCCTGTCCATTCACTGAATTTCTCTATTTTGTTCATTTGTGTTTGTTGTGTTGGGAGGGTAGAGGTGAGTGCAGCCAAGTCATCAGCATATGCAGCGGAATTGATGGTTGTGTTTGATGTGCCAAATTTATATCCATAGTTTCCCCGTTGCAACCATCTAAGGAGGGGTTCTAAAAATATGATAAAGAGGTATGGGCTTAATGTGTCCCCTTGTATGGTTCCTCGTTGAATCGGAATTGGTTTTGTTTGACCGAAAAGTTCTCCTATATATGTGGTGGTGGAGTGAGAGTAGATATTACCAACTAGCGCAACAGCTCCTTCTGGGTAGCCAAGATCTTTCATTATTGCTAGAAGTCTAGCGTGATCTAGAGATCCAAAGGCGTTTTTGAAATCTATGTACATAATATAGATATCTTGATTTGTAATTCTAGCATCTTCAAGTGCAGCTGTGATAAGTTGAATTTGTCGTGAGGTACTTCTTTCGGCGCGAAAGCCTTCTTGGCTATCATGAAGGATTTGGTGGTGTTCTCCGTAGGCTGATAGAATAAATGTAAGAGTGCTGGTAAACAATTTATATATTGTGTTGGCTAAGGCAATAGGTCTGTGGTTAGGGAGAAGTGAGGGGTTGCCTTTCTTGTATAGTAAAATTGTAAGACTTGTTTTCCATGATGCGGGTATTTGTTTTTGCTTGTAACAGTGAGAGAAAAAGTGATATAGGAGTGTTTGGAAGGAAACTGGCATATGTTTGAGGATGGTGTTAGGAATCTTGTCGGGGCCACGGGCTTTGTTATGTGAGAGATTTGTTAGGCATATGTCGAAGGTTTCACGGGTAAAGTATGTATGGAGAGGGGTTTCTGGGGTGCCTCGTTTTTCAAGTGTAAATCCATCTAATTCATGCCATGGATATTGGCGGACTGCACATGTACAGTTTATAGAGTGTTCTGGTTGATAGTAACATGTTGGGACGGTAGGGCGATTAGTGAGTGATTGTTGTAAAATGATTTCTTGGGCTATATCTTCTGGGCTAGTGAGGATTTTGTTGTTGCTTGCCGTGATGCAATCGAGTGGTGGTGTTTCTAGGTTTTTGAACACACGGTTGTTTATTTTCTTAGGGCTCGTGTTATAGAGTTGTCTGTATTTAGTTATGGCTTTTTTTATAGATTGGCGTGTATATTTTGTGGTAATGGCTCTTGCTTTCTTGTTTGCGGTTTTAGCTATGTCTGCTAATGCATTTAGCCATTCTTGCTTAGTATCGTCCGTTACTGGGGGTGGTGGTATGTTTGTATGTGTGTGTTGTTGTGTAACTTGTAATATTGGGTGCGTTCTCCAATTGTCATTGTTGTTAGCAATGTAGATTGTTTTTCGGGTTAGATGGTATGAAGAAAGGTGTTTTTTCCATTCCCTTTGTGATTTTCGTGGGAGAAACCCGCCTTGAAGGTTGGTTTGTGTGGTGAGGGTAGAGATAGGGGGGGCGGAACATGTGGTTAGTAGTGTTTTTGTAATGTTGTGGATGAGGTGGTCTAATTGCGCGCAAGCAGTGGTCCATTCTGTGGGGGTGAGTTGATCTTTTTGCAAAGTTGTTGTGAGGTCATTGATGGAGAGTGCATTATGCTCAAAATATGTGGTGGTGAATGTGTTCAGGTTAGCTTGGGGGATGGGGTTGAGAACTCGTGGAGGTTTTGGGGTTGTTATTGGTGGAGGTCTTGCTATGAGCAATTGTTGAGGAATATGTAGAGATACTGGTGAGTGATCTGAGTTTAATTCTAGAGTGTGATTGGTTGTAGATGTGAAAAGATGGGAATTTGTGGTGGTTATGTAATAACCCTCAATAAGGCTTGTTTTGGTATAATTATGTCCGCCTTGTCTGGAGAATGAGCTATTTGTGGGAATATATGTAAGATTAAGATTGTCAGTGAATGCTCGCCATTGAGTATCTTCGTCTTGTGGCGGTGTATTGGTGTGTGCGTTTTGTCTACCATTTAGAGCAATGTCTCTATTAAAGTCTCCGCAAAGAATATGGGTATGGTTTGGGTGTGTTTGTAATTGGGTGGTGATTGTTTGTTGAATTAGGGAGATTAATATTATGTCTGCTGGGTGAGATGGCATATATAAGTGGATGAGTAACCATGGGGTGAGGGGTTTGTTTGCTATGTGAATAATTTGGAGGTATGGAGAGATGTTGACCGGGGTTGGAATCTTCGTAATGTTTTCCGGAGAAGCGTAGTTTTGGTGTATAAGAGTGAGAAGGCCTCCTCTGGTTGGAGTGTATGGCATACGTTGTTGTAAGCATCGGGTTAATGCATGTGTGTTATTGAAAATGAGTTTGTATTGTGGTAGCGTGCGTTGGATGTATTTTGTGGATTTGTTGGCGGTGAGTTTTGTTTCTTGGATGGTAATGATTGCAGGGAGATTTTGTGTGATTTTGTGTAGATTAGGGAGGGCCGTGTTTAGGGAGCTTGCGTTCCAAGTGATGATTTCGGTATTTAATTGGGTTGGGGTTGGGTAAATTGAGGTTGGGGGGTGATGGGGTAGGTGGGCGGTAGTGGGGGCGGGTGTGAGTATTCTGGAAGGTGTTCTTTGCATCGTGTAGCTTCAATTAGTAGTGTTTCAGGTAAGTATGGAAACGTTGTTTTGAGTGCTTGGATGGAGGTGTCGGTGTCTGGTTCCAAGATGTGGTTATAAAGTTCCTTGTGAATGGATTTTGTTGGTGTGATAAGGTGTTCGTTGGTTTGTTGAAAGTGGGTGTAAGGGTGTGGAGTGTTTAAATGTCTCGAGGGAGCATTAGGGTGACGTGATAGTTTGTTAAGTAGGGTTGTTGTCCAGTAACGATTTGGATTTGTCATTATTGTTTGTTCACAGAGGTTCAATTGTGGCCCTATGGTGGTTATGAGAGCGTAGAGTATATTCGGGGGAGGGAAGTGTAGGTGGTTGTGGATGTAACTTGTGAGGCATGGGTAGTCATTGCAGCTATTTTGATGTTGAGGGTGGTTAGTTTGTATGGTGGAAGAGAACGTTGCTGCTAGGTGCTTGTATTCGGGGTAAAGTATTATTGAACTAGGGATGAAGTAGGTCCGACTATGCCGTCTGTGTAATGCAGGGTGGGAATGTAGAACATTTGGCATTGGCCCTGGGTTAGACTCAATATTGCCACATAGGGGTAAGAAGAGATAGTTTGGTATGACTTTGCCTCTGTATACTTTCTTTTTTGGTGTCTCTAAGTGAGGATGTTTGCAAGTTTGTAAATATGTAGGGGTGTATGTGTTAAAGTTGGGTATGTGCCATACTTTGTGTATGAAGAGAGTGTTAACTTGGTAGTGTGTGTATGTGTATATTTGTTCTTGTTTTGTGGTATTGTTGGAGTTGTCATAGGTGTGTGGGTATTTGAGGTGAATGGTGTGTAGAGTGTATCTTACGGGAGTGTGGGTGTTTGTGTATTGTATTTATGTCTGGATTGATTTTGGTATGGATATGTTGACTAATCATTGTACTTGTATGTAAAGAATATATATAAAGTAGGATAGGGCTAATGGATTCTCTCTTATTGTGAATAGTGGCTTTGGTAAGGGGAGTGAGTTTTGTATGTCTATTCGGGTGCGTTGGACTTTGGTTGTTGGTTGATGATTCTTGTGTTGGTAATGTTAGGATGTTGTATTTGATTGTTATTAAGCATGTTAATTGGGTTTTTACGTTATTTTGTTTTGAGAGCGTTTTATATATCGTGTTTAGTCTACGGGCGAGGCCGGGAGGCCGAGCTTGGTTGTGTGTGTGTGTGTTTCGTTGTCTGATGTTTATAACGTTGGATGATTTGGATTTGGTGGTGCGGATTTGGTTTCTCTTAGTGTGGGTGATTCTGATGTTGGTTTTAGCTTTGTATAATGTTTGGGTATGGTTGTTTATGTGTTTTGTGTAGGTTTTAGTGTTGTGTTTGTCATTGTTTGTGTTGCTTGTTTTCTTTGTTGTATCGATTTGAATTTGGTGTGACTTTGGAAATGCAAGTATGAGGGGTTGAGCATTTTTATGGTGGTTTATAATGAATGTATTGTTATGTTTGCGTTTTTTTGAAGTCGTTTGTATTGGTTTGGTGTGTTGGTAGGATGTGTGAAGTGTTTTGGGATTAGCTTGGGTGCCGTAAGGTCTTATGGTGTTGATTTGTGTATGTGAGGGTGCATGTTTTTTTGTATGTTTTGTGTGTGTTTTAGAGTATAGTGTGTTTGTCTATAGTTTGGTAAGGCCAAGTAGTTGTCGCCATTTAGGGTAGTATAAATGGTTGGGATAGGGTAGTTGATGTGACTTTTTAATTATGGCCAGGCTGGGGGGCCGAGCTTGTTTTTGGTGTATGTATATGTTGGTGCGACTTTTATTTATAGTATCCTGAGTGGCGTTGATGTAGTGCTGGTTTTTTGTTTGTCTTTTGGTATAACTTTGTAGGTTGCGAGATTTGTTAAGTGAAGGGGTTTTGGTATTTATATGGTGTAGTTTTGTTGACTTGGGAATTCTATTAGTTGTTTTTAGGTGTTGTTTGTTTTTGGTGATGTGTTGGATTTGGGTGGCGTGGGTTTGGAAGTTTATTGTTTGATTATTGTAGGGTGTTCTATAGGGTACGAAGGGGTTTGTTGTTTCGTTGTGGTATATAATGTGTTGTTTTTGGATTATTGATACATCTTGTGTGTTTGTAGGTGAGTTGTTTGTTTGTTGCTGTTGTTGAGTGTTATTATGTCAGGTGTTTTGTGCATAGATAGATGTAAGCGTGTGAGTAGGTTGCTTATAAGTAGGGAGTATAGTGTTTGTAGTAAAACGGTGTTTTGTTTATGTGATGTGATATTTAGGGTTGTTTTGGTATATTTGAGAGGGCGCTCAATCTTTATATGTGTGGCGTATGTTTGTGTTTGTCTTCTATTTTGGGATAGTGGTGATGTCGTTTTTGTGTATAGAATATGGATGATAGTGTTTGTAAATAGGCTATATGTAGTTTTTGGTTTTGGGATTTGTGTGTGACTTATTTTTGCGTGTGAGTTATATGTGTGTGGAAGTTTTGATATTTGTTTAGGAGTTTTTTAGAATTGATTTGGTGTGTAGATGCGTGTAAGAGATAAGAATGTTAAAGTTAGGGTGAAAGGGTGTGTGTTTTGAGACTTTGAGGGTGGTTTTCTTGAATGAGAGGTGTGTATGTGAAAGCCTATAAAGAGTATGAAAGCAAAAGTTAGGGTGAAGGGGTGTAGTTAGGATGATACTTAAGAGTGTTTGTAGAATAAGTATAACATTGTATTTGTAGAAAAAATAGGGGAATATAGTGTTTTGGTTGGGGTCCAAGAGATAGTAATACCATAGGTAATAGTATTTGTAATAAATAAAAAATGTGAGAAAAATATCAATAAAATATGGAATATTAATATGGTAATAAACGAAATAAAAATAAAAATATAAAAACGTGAAATAATTATAACAGCAATATAAGATAATATCGATGAAGAGACATAAAGGTAATGATTGTAGGGACATGACTCCGTGAGTAGTGATTGGCTGGGCAACGTGCTGATGGTGACTGACGCCATTTTCGAGGCAGCTTCTACGGCTTCTCCTGTTGCATTGTTGTATGTTTTTTTTGGTGTTTTGAGGCTGCTTCGGTGGTGCTTGCGCTTCTTCGATGGAGTTGCTGCTCACAGCATGTTTGGCTTGCTGCCGGAGGATGGAGCTGGGAGGGCGGGGCGCACGATGTTCTTCAACACGTGCATGCTCTGCCCTAGAACTTGTTCCAGGTTTGTTAACGCTGTCTGGAGCTCCAAATGCTTTTGATCAGCATAATCTTTCACCTCTGCACTCATTTCGCTGTGGAGAGTAGTCATGTCCGCTTTAAACTCATGGCGCAGCTTGCTGTTTTCTTTGGTGACGACCTCCTCGACAATTGCAGTGATATCCTTCTTCGTGAGCGGATTTGGAGGTGTCTTGGGGGCGTTTTGGAGTGCTGCAACAGTGTTGGCCATGGCGGTGTCAATATCTGCAAATCCAAGTTTGCGGAGGGTTGCATCGTCGGGTCGCGCACTTCCGTTCAAGCTGTTAGGATGCGGTTGTAGCTCTATCCACTTCCCATTCAGTTTCACTGACTTGCGTAGAAATCGTTTGTAGATTGTTGCGTTGAGACATTCTATGTTGGCAACGCCGTTGTGCACTGTTTCTTTCGCCCTAGGATAGAAAATCGATGAAACGTTTTTGGGACCTATAAAGGTTTTCAGGGTGTCTGTAGTGATTTCTGTAGATTTTGTGAGAATCAATCCCTTGGCTATGAGAACTAAGCAATTCCGTTTGATAATGTCTTCTCTGGACATCTTGTCCTCCGAGGGAACTACGGGCGAGAGGAGTTCACCGTGTACTGGGATTCGGTACCTGCCAACTTTGGCGACTTGCTCTGGGGAAGTGGTGGTAAGCCACCCTTACGCTTCTCTAGGGTTTTTTTGAGCTTGAGTAATCTCAAACTCGTGTCCACGTTTAAAACTTTCTTCTACTACAGTTTGCAGAAGTTGATGAGGCTCTAATTCTCTGATGTTCTCTGTTTGGATCTTCACAGTCAGCAGGTTGGTTGGTGCTATTGGGTCATAGGATTTAGCTACTTTAGCTATGGTGAGCACGTCATCATCTAAGGAGATGGCAAAGATTCTAGTTCCTCGTAGGAGGGCGATTCCATCTGCTTCGGGTTTTTTCAGATGGACTTTGGCCATGCCAGACCAGATTCTGGCGATTTTTGGGCCTTAGCACAAAACTGCAATGGGTTCTCCTATCTGTGTCCCTAGGGCTATTCCCATATCTGAGAAACGTAGAAGCAGTTTTTTCATGATCTGGTCCTGACTAAAGGTTGTCGCTGGTTTCTCGAATTGTAGGAGGATATGATAGTCAAGGGAAAGTTTTGTGATTGGATTTACCTCAATATCAAACGGCAGCTGCGTAATGTTGTAGTGTTGTCCCTCAATGTTGTCAGGCCTCTCCGTTGGCCACAGCTTTTGCAGAACCCAAGGAAAGGACATGCGTCCTTTCTGCAATTCTTCGACCTCGCTGGCTACATATCCTTCTTTGATCAGTTCTTCTGCCGATGCTTTGAGGCTGAAAGGGGGGACATTGGCTTCGTATGCTAGTATTTCCATTACAGGGAAACCGTACCAGAAATCGATGTTAACTTGGGCACCTTTGGAGAGAATCGTGTTGCTTGACGCTCTGGCCTTTTTGTGTGCAGATTTGCCGGAGTTTGGGGAGTCGCGTTTGGTGTTGTGCATCGCATCTTCTATTTCAATTTCTTCCGGGATCTGTGAGGAGTTGTGCGAGTGTCCGCTAGAGCGAGTGGATCCTGCCATCTGTTCAAGTGATAACATGGGGGTGATAGTCTGGTTGGGGTACCCAAAAAGGTTGTCCCATGAACAATTGCACTCTATGCTGGTGTGACAAACATATTCATTTTTAAACTGTAATACAATTAGACTTCATTAGATGTGGTTTTAGTTGTCTATACTTATAATGTATCAAGAAAAAAAATTAAAAACTAAAAAAAATATTTTGAAGTAATTTTATTTGATTTTTTAGTTGAAAAAGTAAGTCATGTCCCAATAATCTAAAATCCATTGAATCAAGCAAATGGAATATCAACCATTTTTATTTTAATATAATTTTTGAATATGACCTACATCTTCTTGTATAGAATACAAAATAATTTATTTAATAATAAAAAAATTAATTCATTGTGCACTATACTGCCTGCAAATCCCCAAATTCAGCACTTTTTCCCTCATCTATGAATGGATCCAAAAAAAATAAAAAATCTAAAAGAAAATCTATAGGCATACATACTTTGATTTCAGTGAGGTGCATGATATTTTATTTTCTATTTTAGGGTCTTTTTACTTGATTAAAATGACTAAATTAGACAAACTTTGGAGGCTTTCAATAAAAATAACCTAATTAGTGTGTCCAAAAAGTGATACCCCGAGCTTACCATTGCCCATGGGGTGTAGCACAGTTATGTAGTATATTTCCTCTAGGCTTATAAGTGTATATTCAGATTTGTCAAAGAATTGCTGAGTAGTTGAGTTTTGTCCACATGCTTGTGTTTTAGGATTGGAGTGTGTTTCTAATGTCCTGGAAGGGCAAGCATTGTCCCTCCTCGAGGCAGAGGTCCTCGAGGCATTACATGGGGTGCTCAGACTACTCAGAAGATGAATGGTCAAGAAAAGAAGTAAAGACATGCAACGAAATTGAATTGAGCTTGGTTAGATGCGTACCTTTGTATTGTGTGAAGACCTTTGCGCGTGGGCTCTGTGCAGGAGACGAACGGGTTGTGCTCCTTCGGTGATGCCCAACGTTGTGCTTCTGCTCTTGTGTTCGTTTGTTGGCAGGTGGTTGGTGAAGGGGCTTTGGTACTTCGGTGGTGCTCCGTTGTTGCCTTGTTGGAGATCTTGGAGCAGTAGATCCGGGAATATCGGATCTGGTGACTATTCAAAACTCAAAGCTTTGAAGGTGATAATGGACAACTAGATTGGTAGCTAAGTGCGAGATGGAGAGCTAAATCTATGTGTTCTATGAGATGCTAAGGGTAGAACGCTTGTTGAAAAGTTGCTTAGAAGTCGCAGTGATTAGAGATCTGGAAGAGTAGCACCAAGGAAGCTCCTGAATCGATATTGTGCCGCAGCCCAGCCTGCAAGTATGCGAGGAGGTGCCAACACTGCACCGCATATGATGACACAATCCAACACTTGATTCAGTTCCAGCAGAGGTCCGCCAGTGTTTGTCTGTTGTGGTTGTGAGTATCCCCAGCTGCTTCGTTCAAACGATCCCACAGCCAAAACAGAGGCAAAACCCAGGCGCCCAGCTTCCTCCGAGACTCGTCCTTCACTCAATTCCTGCGAGGCTCAGAGCCGCTTCGTCTCCATGCGCTCTCGAAAACATATAAAATCTTGAAGTCACGTTGGACGCGATGGCGTAATTCAAATTCGACATAGGTATGTAAGTATTTGTTGATGTTTATGTTTTTTAGTATGTAATTAATTTTTACGAAATTATTAAAAAAAAAATTGTATCTGCTTGCAGCGCCAAGAGCATGACAATATTGATTCCATTTATCGCAAAATGGAAAAGTTCTTCAAGTGTGCAGCAGAGAAGAAGATGAATATTGAATGATTGTCGTCGAGTATTTTTAACATCAATCAAACTATATATTTTTGAATGAATTTTTGATCTTCTTTTATATTTTATTTTGAAGATTTACTGTTACCATAAATTACATTTATTTTTGTCCTAGCTTATTGTTGTTACTCTTGTCGATAAAAATAATATTGAATAGCTATGCAAGCATCTAGGGGAAATTTATCCATTCCTTGTAGTTGAATTGGTCATACCATAATCAATATTTGATGTTGTTCATTGTTTGTGTACGCAAGGATTTCTACATATCAATGTTTTTACCAAACAATGTAGTTCCAAATGATTGTATTAGAACTTATTTGGTATTTACAATAGGTGTTTTATATTATCTACTATAGTTCTCGAAATGGTCACCGTGACACTGTGTTTTGAGTACCAGTAGTAGACATCCACAAACTTTTGGATATTGTTTTAAAACTTTTGTACATTTTTCTTAACTTGAAAAATGTGCATGTTGTGATATGTACTTTTTGTCTCATTTCTTTGGACCGCACAAAAGTTTAAATTAGTTTTAGAAAATGTATGTGTAAGATCTTGTTTATAGTTGTCTAGTTGGGCTATTCACTAATTTATATTTGATTTTTCTGTAGAGATTTTGAGATACATTGAGTTAAAGTTTCAGTTCTTTAAAAGGAACACTACAACAAATCTAGCCCAATGTGACTGGACGTGAGTCATCAGTCATGTGACTAAGCACGTATGACTACATAGTCATCCCACTCATAAGTTTAGTCTAAGATCAGTCCTAAGAGGGTCCAATCATACACTAGTCATATTTTAGGGGACCTGTGAACCAAAAATCGTCATGGGGTGGCAATTGGTCACAAGGTTGTCTTAGGGATCAAGATCATATAAGGAATGAAGAAGGGAAGAAGAAAAACAAGGAAGGGATGAGGAACAAGGGAAACAACAAAAGAAAACTACCCGGCCAGATGCCTCTTAAAGTGCCCTTCAGTTTATAGGCCGCCACTTCTCCATTCTAGCTTGGAATTGGGCGTGGTGTAGCTTTCTAGGAAGCCAACTTGATTGTGCATCTACGATTAAAATCTCAAAAGCACTGGATAAAAACCTAGGACTCAATCCTATTTGACTAGGACTTCGTTTTCTACACGTTGGTCGAGATATACCTTCAACACTTCTGAATTTGGGAGGTGATTTCTCCCTTCCTACAGATCGGAATTGGAGAAGCCATATACCAATAGAGAGCTACTAAAAAAATCTACCATCATATTAAATTTGGATATGTTTATACTAAAACGGAGAGGCTCATGGCTATTTGACCGAGAGGTACTCCAAGGTGATGAACAAAATGACAACAACTTACAAGCAAGAAGAAAAACAATGGAAGAGTGGAGCAAGATGAGAGAGAAGGAGGTCCATAGCCTTATTTCTCTCACTAACCAAGCATTAGAGGAGGGAGAGGGAGAGCACCAATATGAATCAATGAACAAGAGGAGAAGAGATTGATTGGTACTAGCTTAAAAACAAGGTGTTTTAAACAACACAAGGGGCGTTCAAAGGTGGCTAAGGGCGGCTTAACATAACTCTGGGGCGGCTTGCCCTAACTCTAAGGCCAATAAGCACTAACTACTTGAAGCTCCACGAATGAACACGATCTACGGATGAACACGCTCCATGGATGATCACATTCCACGGATGGATAGACTACTTTCATAAAAGATTGTAACTCTTACCACCACCACAAGGTTAAAAGAACAAAACTAAAAAAATTTAAATTGCAAACAAAATAATTAACACCAAATGATAATTGTGTGCGAACTAATGATAAATTACACCGGTTCAATCCAAGGAAGTACGATTCCTACTATTACTTTGATTCACTAGGGGGACCTTTTCCCCTCCATTGCTTCCTCATCAATCTATGGATTCACCAAGGGAATTTCTTCCTCCTCTAGTCCTTCCTCATTCTAAATTTAACCTAAAACCTTTGAAATTGACACAACATACTTTATAAATAGTCCCACAATAATAATATCCAATATCCGTGGTTGCATCCACAACCTAAATAGACGTAATTCCGTTCAATTCAACCCTAGATTGTGTTTACAATTTCCAAATCAGCCACAAAGGCAACGAAAAAGGACAAAAACAATTAGAGATCTTTATCAAGCTCTCACAGGACCTGGTTGGGAACGGCTACAAGAACGGGATATGTGTTCCCCTGCCCGGTTCTCCATCTCACGCTTTGAATGCTTACTATGTATAATCATGGTAATGTAGTCACATCGTAAAGGTAATTGGTCTATGTATAACTTACTCGAGTAAGTGAGTTAGTTGAGGTGACTACACACAGTCATGTAGTCAATATTGTCACTCGTAGTAGTCATATACAACAATCACGTATAGTGAATATACAAAATAATATACGTGATTTTTGTCATTTAAACACTCCTATAGAATATATAATTGCGTTGTAGATTTTAAATTGATGAGAAAGTACATGGCTTGAAGAACCATTGTCGGACCCCGTTTTTTTCGATTTTTGGCCATTATGTTCTAATGCGCATTAAGAATAAGTATAGTGTCTAGAATCCGACCTATGTATTTGCTAAGCCGTATACTATAAGGCAATTACGTTTTTACAAATAAAGGAATTAGTTAAACTCTAGTTTATGTTAAGTAGGACGGATTTGCCAATCCGTACTCTGTCCCCGTACGGCTAGGACGTGCTGTCAGAGGACGGATTAGGAGTTATGATGGCAGGTGAAGGACGGAGTGGCGAAGAATTTAATAATGGCGAGAAATCTAGAAGGCGACTCCGTACGGGGAGGACAATTATGTCGGCGGACCATGTCATGATGGTCGGACTTAACTCCGCCCCCTCGATATAAGGCAACCCGTCCGCCCTTGTCGTCACACCGCCTCCTCGTTTTCTGCGCCCTTTGTCGTCTTGCGCTCCCCGCCTCCGTCTTTCTTCTTTCCGTCCTTAGGCGTGATCCGCCCACCGGCCGACCTCACCGACGACTCTCTATTTCCTTGCACACTTCTTTCCGATGGCGGAACGGCGTCGCTTCCGCTCGGGGAGCAAGAGGAGCCGAAGATTTCCATCAAGCTCGTGTCGCCGTGTATTCCGATCGAGGAGAATGAGAAGAAGTCCTTGACGGAAGACCTCGAGAGGATGGGGTTAGCCGGCCTCGCTGGATACGCCCGGGATTTGCGCGACGCGGAGATGGTTCGCGAGATCAAGGTCGGAGCGCCAAACTAGTTCGAGGGGACGGTTAGAGGGAAGCCGGATTCCCGGACACCGAAAGATCGAGAGTCATTTTACGGCCGACCAGAACAACGGAGTAGGGTTGTGCGGCCGAAACACAAGTGGGCGAAGAAGGCGTTCCACGGGGATCCACACAAGCACAATGGCTACTCGATCGAGGATTGCGGGAATCTGAGGAGCGCGCGCGTCATCAAGTTTTTGGCGCCGATTATTCACGGAGAAAAGCCGCACCGGATCACCGTCGGGCCGCCAACACCGCCCCGGGCTCCTTGCGCGAACGGGAGACGGATCGGGATGATCATCCGCGACTTAGTCGCCCGGCTTATGGAAAACGTAGGTAAAACCCGTCCTAGCCCTATTACTCCTTTTCTTTACCACCGCATGAAAGGAGGAGGTGTCTTGACGGATGAGGAGGAGTCGAATTATGAGATCGCTACCGTCGCCGCAAAACAACGGCGTGTTCGAGTCGAGAGAGAGAGTACGGATAGCAAGGCCGTATACTCGGAAGAGGAGGACGACGAGGTCGGATCGATTGAAGGGGACGTTCCACCCGACGCACCAGGGAGCCGGCTCCGAGGCAACCCCACAATGACGCGGCGTCGTCAGTAATCATCCTTCCGTCCCCGTCCCTCCCACGAATCCGACCGAGGCCGAACTCGATCGAGAGGGGACAACCTCGAGGCCGGTGGATGAAGGGGAAGTTACGGCCGATTGGGAGAACCCCATGAATCCGAACGACCCCGACTTCCCCACCTCTCGGTCCGTCCGCCAATCACCCGGATCCCATGAGGCGAGCATGGCACCACTTCACGGAAGCCAGTGCCGTGATTTCCTCTACCAAGAAATGTTTGGCGAAGCTATGCCAAGAATTTGGAGTAAAGACGTTCTTTGGAGGTCAAATGAGTGGGACTCCAAACCGGACGAGGAGCGATTCCGGCAGACGGAGAAGCAAGTGACCAAGCTAATTCGGAGAATAGACGTCTTCGCGAGACGGTCGGGAGAAGGGAGGAGGAACTCCTGGTCGGAAGGCGGGCCGTGTCGCGGCAAACGAGCGGTGTCGTAAAGCTCGTGGAAATCTGCGAGGTTCCGCCGAAGTCTTTGCAGAGGCGAACCTGTTCGAGGCCGGAATCCTGGAGTCGGAGGTTTTCAAGGCGGAGACATTCAAGAAATTCCTCTTGGCGGCGAAGACGTATGCCACGAAAGTAGAGAAGAGCAATATGAGCAATTCAACCCGTAGGAAGAAAAGCCCTAGAGTTGGGCCGGTTGAGAGTGGAGACACCTACCTAGCCCTTCCAAGCAATGGACTCTAAATCCTAACAAGCATTCACAAACACCATGCATCCACCATCACACGATCATCAAGACACGAGATGCAATAAACATCACAAGAAAACCAATGGGGGAAGAAGAAGTACAATTGGGGTCCAACCTCAGCTGGACCCTTGGCCACTAAAATGGCCGTATCTCCCTCGTCCTTGCTCTTCTTGAGGCAAGCTAGGAGTCTACAGAGAGCTAGCTTGATGATGTACTTGAATCCGGAAGCACGTCTCGTGGTTCTTCCTAAAACTTGAGTTATGCGGCCTCAAAGTCAGGCCTTCAATTTGCCCTCCACAGTAGACATGCTTTCACTTAATCGATCACCATTCCTCCGTCCATGATCCAAAAAGAGGAAGCCTAGGCTCTTTGGAAAGCTGGCTTCAAGGCGCTCCTCTCCTCCAAAGGGCTTGCTCAGATTTGTCTCCTACCGATAGAAATCGTTCTTCAAGTCAGCGCCGCCTCTTCTCGCCGTCCGCCGCAAGCCGGTGAAGTCCTCTTGGGAGATCCGCCATAGCTCCCCCGTCGCTGCTCCTATGACCGCGCGCTTGGGCTCGTTGGAAAGCTGGCTTCAAGACGCTCCTTTCCTCCAAAGGGCTTGCTCAAACTCGTCTCCAGCCAAACGCTACACCTTCCCAAAGTTGGCAGATCCAGATCTTGGTCGGGAAATCCACTCTCCTATCTTCTACCCTAACCTACCCACACTCACACCCACATCCAACAACTCCACACATTCTACTTGTGTGTTTTCTCCATCTTAGATCACTAACTCCATTCTCCATAGCCACAACCTAGAAGCATCTCAAAAACCACACACATACACCAAAAAACAAGAGAGACAAAACTAGCAAACCCTAGCAAAAAGAGAGAGACAAGTAAAAAGAAATGAGAAAGAAAGAAAAGATAAAGGGGAGAGGGAAGCATGAGGGAGAAATCCTACTCCCTCACCTTCCTTCTTACCTTTCTACTTTCTAAATTGCCTATCTACCTCTAACTCTAATACTACCTCACATCAAATATTCTTCAATTCTAACAATTTAGTTATCCTCCCTAACATAAAATCATGTAATTGTCACTAAATTGCCATACTCAATGCTTTTTCTTAATTATTCTAATAACTTCCGAGCCTATTTCTATAAATTCAAATTTAATGCATTTAGCCTATAGGAACCACACAAACTACTATAATCAAATGTATTTTGTATCTAGATATTCAATAACTAATACGTGAGCCATTTGTATGGCTCACAGTGTCGGCCATCTCATGGGGCATTCGTGAGAATGCAACGGGCCTAGAGTCTTGAAGCCTCGTAGGCAAGAGGCTCCCCATTGGGCAAGCACGGTCACACATGGTATGTCTTGCATCTCTCGCCATTCGTACGTGCGTGTGGGAAAATATGTCCCATCCAATGTTGCCAATTGAATCGTGTTGTTTGGATACACCTCCATAATCCAATATGGTCCCAACCAAATTGCATCAAGCTTGCTTGGAAATTCAAGCTTCTTACCATCTTGTAACATCACCATGGTCCCGGGATCAAAGTTCGTTTCTTGTGGGACTTGTCAAATGCGGCCTTCTTCCTCCGTTGAGCCGTCTCTATGTGTTGAGCACCAATCTCCTTGTTTCATTTAAGCCTTCTAGCATGAGCACCCTATCATGAATTGATTTTGAAACCGCCATCTATCATTGAGGGCAATGCGTAATGAAGGAATTTCAATCTCAATTGGCAAGATGGCTTCCACGCCATAGACCAAAGCAAATGGAGTTTGCTTTGTGGTGACCTTGAAGGTAGTACGATATGCCCACAACGCCGCATTAAGTTTAGCATCCCAATCTCTCTTGTTGTCATGTACGGTCTTTCTTAGAATCCTTACAATGGTTTGGTTGACTCTTTCCGCTAAGCCATTGGTTTGTGGGTGATAGGGTGTGGTCTTCCTATGATCAATGCCATAAGCGTTAGTGAGTTCCTCAATAAGGTCATTGAGGAAATGAGTACCACGGTCACTAATCAATATTTTGGGGACTCCAAAGCGAGTGAAAATATGCTCAAACATAAACCTTGCCGTGGTCTTCTTGTCTGCGGTCTTAACTGCCTTGGCTTCTACCCATTTGGTCAAGTAATCCACCGCCAATAGAATGTATGCATTTTGACGTGGTGATGTAGGGTGAACCGGTCCAATATAATCTATGCCCCATTTCTCAAATGGGAGCAAGGGTAAGGAAGGATGAAGTGGAAGTGCCATATGAAGATCATTCCTTGCATATCTTTGGCAAGCATCACATCGAGTGGCATGTCGATGTGCATCTGCAAATAAGGTGGGCCAAAAGTAACCGGCGCGAAGAATTTTAAGTGCAGTAAGACGCCCGGAAAAATGTCCTCCACAAGCGCCATCATGACATGCTTCAATGATTTTAGTAGCTTCGGGCTCACTCACACATCGACGAAGAACACCATCAATGCCTCGTCGGTACAACCGATTTGCAATGATTGCATAGTGCCGGCTATTCACTCTAATCTTCCTCCTCTCATTAGCGTCCAAGTGCTCAGGAAGCTTTTGAGTACTTAAGAATTCGGATATGTAAGTATCCCATGTAGGAACTACGGTGATGGAAAACAAATTAGCATCGGGAAGCTCATCATCAATCTCCACCATACCCAAGGATTCCGAAATTCTAGATAGATGATCCGCTTGTAAGTGTAGACGCCCGGGTTTGTACTCCACCGTATAGTCAAGCTCTTCTAAGAAAGAACACCCATCGAGCCACCCGACCACTAAGATCCGGTTTGTTGACCATGTATCTCAATGCCAAATGATCAACAAAAACACCACCGGATTCATGAGTAGGTAATGGCGGAACTTCTTTGCACTAAAAACCATGGCTAAACATTCCCTATCCGTGGTGGAATAATTCCGCTATGAAAGTGTCAATTGCCTACTAGCAAAAGCAATAGGACGGTCTTTGTTCTCGCGACCATGAGCTTGACACAATGTAGCTCCAACGGCCACCGCCGATGCATCACAATATACATGGAAGGGCTTCTCCCAATCCGGTGCAACAAGGCAAGGAAAGGATGTCAACTTGGATTTGAGAGCATCAAAACCTCGCTGACATTCGGGGTCCACACAAACTTAACATCCTTGCGTGTGAGATTGGTGAGTGGAATGGCCGCCGTGGCATAATTTGGCATGATGTCTCTATACCACCCAAAATGTCCTAATGCTCGTTGAATTCCCTTAACCGTAGTTGGAGGCTCAAGATTGAGAATCACTTCTATCTTCTCGGGATCCGGCTCTTTCCCACCTTAGATACCACATAGCCAAGCAACACTCCTTTTTGTACCCCATATATACTTTGGCTGGATTTAATGCTAGTTGGTTGCGCCGACACCTCAAAAAACATTCACGCAACATGACATAATGGTCTATTGCTTTGGTTTGGGTGCTAAAATCATCAATGAATACCGACATGGATTTGTGAAGCAAATCAAAGAAGATGGCGGTCATGGCTCTTTGGAAGGTCATGGAGCATTGCACAATCCAAAAGGCATGACTACATAGATGAAGGTTCCCAAGGTGTGGTGAATGCGGTCTTGTGGTAATCATTTGGATGTATGGACACTTGATTGTAACCCGAGTATCCATCCAAAAATGTGTAGAGTTCATGACCGGCTACCTCATCTAGAATTTGATTGACAAATGGGAGAGGAAAATGGTCCTTTTGAGTGGCCTTGTTCAAGCGCCGATAGTCAATGCACACTCTCAATTTGCCGTTCTTCTTCTTGACAAGGACCATAGGAGACACCCAATCTGCGATCTCTACTGAGTTTAATGAACCCCGCTTCCAAAAGCTTCTCTAACTCGCCTTCACAATAAGTTGAAGACGGGGATTCATACGCCTCTCTTTTTTTGTCGAACCGGTTGAGTACCAGGAAGAAGAGGTATAGTGTGTTGCACTATCTCCGGTGGAATGCCCTTGAGATCCTTATAAGACCAAGCAAAAATGTCTCGAAATTCTAGCACTAGCTCTTTGTACTTTGCTATCTCCTCCTTTGTCAATTGAGCTCCCATTTTGATGAATCGTGCCTCCTCATTCTCCAATGAAACATCCACATCTTGGCAATCATTAATAGGAACCGTAATTGGATTTGTAGGGCCATGATACCAATCACTAGGAACCGCGGGGTATATAGGGAGGTCACTTCCAACCTCCAAACTTGTGGAGGTTTTGCGGAAATGAAGTGGTGGTGGTAGAATGTCCTCTTCATTCAACAATCCTTCCATACCATGAGGTTGGGTGCCATCAATCTCAAGATTATACACCGCTTCATACTCCACTTCATCAAGCAAGGTCACCAAACCGGAATCAATGTCAACCTCATGTACTTCCTCTCTCCTCGTGGAAATGACATGCACCGCTTGGACTCGAGGTGTCTCATGATCCTCAAGATGCTCTTGAAGCCACGTAGTGAATTCACCATCATCTTCCCAATCATAAAGGCCGGGACCTAAATTCTTAATTGGCCCTAAATCAATAGGATTCTTTCCCACAAAACAACATAGGATGTACATAGCCCACCTTCTCAACACTAAGCTCATCTTTGGTTTTTGGTTTCTCTCCTATGATTGAACTTTGTGAAGTGGTTGGAGTACCCAACGTCACCAAGGCCCGGTTATCAAATGGACCAAATGTCAAGGTGGATGTAGTAATAGACCAACAATCGGAAGCATTGGCCCTCCTCAACCAATCTCGGCCTAAAATAAGAGGATATGCCCCCTCTTTTCACAAACCTCAAAACATGAAAAGTCAATGTGTAGATTTCTCCTCCGGCTTCCATTTGACAATTCACAATTTGGCCAAGTGGCTTGATGGAGCGCTCATCCGCCACCTTCACTATGTATGGTGAAGGACCGGTTAATACCAAACCCAAACTCTCCATTGTAGAAAGTGGCATGATATTAATACCGCTTCCTCCATCTATCAAGGCATGTGGAATCACCTTGTCTAGAATAGAGACATCAATTTCAAAAGCTCCATCATCAATCAAGCTCTCTACATACACCCTTGTAGTCATGATCTTTTGTTTAGGTCTACGAGGCATTGTGGCTCCTCCTTAAATTCCTTCCTCAAAGAAGGAGCAACTTGGATGAGTTGGGCTATAGAGATATTAGCTTGGAGAGTGCAAAGATCAGACCACAAATCATACTCCTCCGCCGGATTGAATACACGGCTATGCCGATTTTTTGACACCCTCTTATCTTGATTGCAAACCTCCATGGGTTCCACAAATTGGTGAAGATCATCTTCCTCATCACTAAGTAGCTCATATAGTGGTGCATCTTCCATGGAGGGATTATCTAAAGGTGGCTCATGAAGAATCTCTCTAGTTTGCTCACCAACAAAATTCTTCATAGCTTGAACATCATGGGCATCTCCTATGCTACTAGTTTCTTTTGAGATGGCATCCAAGGAAGGATTGTTCAAGCGTTGTTGCCTTGTCATCACCGCCACATGTTGCATGGGTGGATGGTGACTAGATGAGGTCATGACTTGTGTCTCCAACTCATGAATGATCATATTGGCACTTTGATTTGCCTTGAATTCCGATTGAGTGGAAGATGTAGGAAATTGAGCCACATTGGGATGAAAAACCACTTCGTTTGAGCATCTTGTGAGACAATTGGAGGTTGATGAGTGACACCTGTTGCATATGAGGAGGAGTAGGATGAATTCCCATGTAGTATTGAGAATGCACATGATTAGGACGCAGGGTTGGCGCTTGGTGAACATTTTGGTGGTTGGTGAGAATATGATGAGTGTGCCACCATAGGAGGTCCAAGTGGTTGTCCAACACCTTGAGGGTACCATTGGGCCGGTTGGGGATTAATGTAATAACCTTGTTGAGTCCCTTGAGGTGGGCGGTTGTAGAACAAATTCGGAGGAGGGTTTGGAGTGGTTGAATTGCCCAAGTTGGGTTCCCTTGGAGGTCTTCTACACCTCTCGGTAGGATGATTGCCTCCGCAATTTCCACATGTTACACCGATTCTACCCAACAAAGTCCGGGGCCAAGAGGATGCATTCGATGACAAGTGGGGCATGGAATACCTTTGGATTGAGGTTGAGCACCTCTTGGTTGCATAGGTGGATTTGGACGTGGTAAAGGGGCCACATACGGACCTTGAGTCTTTGGCAATTGGCAATGTGTCTCACTATGGCCATATTGGTTGCAATTCCTACACCACATGTTGGTGGGGAAATTTCCGGTCTCATTCAAGGGAGGAGGCGCATGTGCTGATTTTGCATTGATAGCCATAGCAATTTGGTTCCCAAAGCTCTTAATTGCATCATCAAGCCTTCTCTCCATCTTCTCAAATCGTGAGGACTCCGCTTGTGCATGCCATTCAAGTTGAGGAACCGGCAACCTAGAGTCCAAAGGCACCGGTTGATTGTTAGGAGGAGTATAAGATTGCTCTCTAGAAGGGACCAAAGGATTTGGAGGTGTATAGTGTGCGGGAATAAATGCCGCACCGGTGCTATGGTTCGATTCCACATCCTATCATTTTCCTTCTCAATCCTCTCTACATGTCGGGCAGCTTCTTGCGCATCCTCCAAAGTTTGTGGCTGTGCATTTAAAATCTCTCTCATAGTGGCATGCTTGTTGAAGCCTTGAATGAAGTAATACCGGATGGTCTCATCAATGAGGTGGTTACCAACAAAGCGGGTTATAACCGTATTGAAACGGCGAATGTATTCGAAATTTCTTCGGATAGACCTTGGCGCATTCCCGTGAGAGCTACTAAGGCACTTTGTTGTCCAGTCTCGGTCTAAATTGTCTCAAGAATGCGGTTTGAAGAGCTTGCCAATTAGCAAAGGTTTCGGGAGCATGTGATCGGTACCAATTGTAAGCTTGGCCTTCCAATGTAGTGGAGAACCAAACTAATCTATAAGTCTCTTCGGGAATCACGCGTTGTAATAAGAGCCTCTATATACCGCTCAATGTGGTGTGAAGGATCCTCATGAGACATTCCCGAAAACTTAGGCAAGTGTATGGGCATGGATCGTGGTGCTAAGTTTTGGGGCATTACAATGGGCAATCCACGGGTGCCATCATGGCATCCGCCGCATTGTTAGGATCCATGGGTGGGAGTAGATTGTCTTCCTCTATCCTATCGTTTGGCTCTATAGTGTAAGTGGATTCCTCTTCTAAGGGTTCGGGAGCAACAAATGAAAATTGGTGATGGTTCTCTATTTCTTCCAACTATTGGGCTTGAATGTTTTTCCCTATTAGTCTCTTCTTCTCTATCGTGTAAAGATTGGCGTTGACGGTATTGTGATCGGGTAGTCACCATTCGGGCGTACTATCCATGTCATCCTTAGGATGCTATTTGAGCTACTCCAAGGTTTGACCTAAACTAAGTTTTTGTAACCGTGCCAATCCTTTCAACACCGAAGCAAGAAGATGACTACAAGGACTATTTCACCCAAATGTTGAAGAGATGCAATAAACGGTTGGAGGTCCAAAGATACTATATATAGCCAAGTCAAGGTTTCAAGACCTCATGCCTCTACTACCCACTTCATTCAAAGGTGTAAATAAATTCTACTCATTCTAATGGTTTCCTAACAAGGTTTAGAATCATCAATCACCACCTACTCACTAATCATATAAGAGTACTTGGGTACAAGGTCCAGATTACTATTAATAGAAAGTCACTCCAAACTCAAAAATAACTATCAATGCAAAATTGTGACTCACTAGACTTGCAATGGAAAGGAGGTAGCAAAGATAGGAGTTAAGGTCCGGGGAGTTCGAGTAAAGTGTGCAATTTTGTATCAAAGTTATCTTAATCCAATTAAGTCATGATCATATGTTTTGCAAAATAGAGAAGGAAACGGTAGCCTTGCCTTCTACCCTTGTTTCCTCATAATCACACAACTCTTTTGAAATGATCAACCTTTGTACAAGCCACACACACCACTTCAAACTCAAGACCCTCCTACCTACCTCCACCTTATAATTGCCTCTAAGTTCCTTTCAAACACCACTCTTACATAAATTTAAGAATAAAAGCAAGCAAGGGAAGTACATCAAGCAAAGGGTGAAATTTTTGAGTCCATTAAAGTGTTTGGATGACTTAAAAGGCCAAAACACACCTCTCTAAGAAAATTTCAGCATGCGAAGTCCATACCTTCCTTCTTGGTGAGTGAAAATTACAACCTAATGCCTTACTACATTCATGAACAAATAATCCTCTACCCCTTACCGTATTGGTGCACGTCTTGAAGTGGAATCCAATCAAGAACCTCGTGCGGTTCTTGAATGGGCGGCATCACCCAATCCACTTCCAATTTCCCACTTGGGTTACGGATCAACGAAAGGTTTACAAGAATTTAATTTATTTATTTTTTTCTTAAGTTCACACATGGATGGACCACAAAAGATGTGATGGACGGGTGAAGGGCAACTGTATGTTCAACTCCGCATCCACAAGCTCTTAGGATCCTTGGGGCATCACTCCCAATTCCCCCAATTTCAAATGACATAAACGGTCCCGCCGCCACTAATCCGACCTCACCGTCATACAGAAACCACGACCTAATAAAGAAAAGCGACTAATACAACACCAAAGGAGCCCCACCCAACAATGGTGGCACAATCCCCTTCACACTCACGACGCAATGTCATGAGCTACTCACAAGGGCAACAACACCCACAAAACGCCCAACCCACAATTGCAATTGAAATGAAAACACAAACACAAACAACACACATGCCTTCAAGCTCCTAGTCCGTACGCATATCCTTCAAAAATCATTTCACACACTTTTACCACAAGTTAGATGACACTCTCTCCCGTGAGACGCACCAAATTCTATGAGCAATTCAACCCGTAGGAAGAAAAGCCCTAGAGTTGGGCCGGTTGAGAGTGGAGACACCTACCTAGCCCTTCCAAGCAATGGACTCTAAATCCTAACAAGCATTCACAAACACCATGCATCCACCATCACACGATCATCAAGACACGAGATGCAATAAACATCACAAGAAAACCAATGGGGAAGAAGAAGTACAATTGGGGTCCAACCTCAGCTGGACCCTTGGCCACTAAAATGGCCGTATCTCCCTCGTCCTTGCTCTTCTTGAGGCAAGCTAGGAGTCTACAGAGAGCTAGCTTGATGATGTACTTGAATCCGGAAGCACGTCTCGTGGTTCTTCCTAAAACTTGAGTTATGCGGCCTCAAAGTCAGGCCTTCAATTTGCCCTCCACAGTAGACATGCTTTCACTTAATCGATCACCATTCCTCCGTCCATGATCCAAAAAGAGGAAGCCTAGGCTCTTTGGAAAGCTGGCTTCAAGGCGCTCCTCTCCTCCAAAGGGCTTGCTCAGATTTGTCTCCTACCGATAGAAATCGTTCTTCAAGTCAGCGCCGCCTCTTCTCGCCGTCCGCCGCAAGCCGGTGAAGTCCTCTTGGGAGATCCGCCATAGCTCCCCGTCGCTGCTCCTATGACCGCGCGCTTGGGCTCGTTGGAAAGCTGGCTTCAAGACGCTCCTTTCCTCCAAAGGGCTTGCTCAAACTCGTCTCCAGCCAAACGCTACACCTTCCCAAAGTTGGCAGATCCAGATCTTGGTCGGGAAATCCACTCTCCTATCTTCTACCCTAACCTACCCACACTCACACCCACATCCAACAACTCCACACATTCTACTTGTGTGTTTTCTCCATCTTAGATCACTAACTCCATTCTCCATAGCCACAACCTAGAAGCATCTCAAAAACCACACACATACACCAAAAAACAAGAGAGACAAAACTAGCAAACCCTAGCAAAAAGAGAGAGACAAGTAAAAAGAAATGAGAAAGAAAGAAAAGATAAAGGGGAGAGGGGAAGCATGAGGGAGAAATCCTACTCCCTCACCTTCCTTCTTACCTTTCTACTTTCTAAATTGCCTATCTACCTCTAACTCTAATACTACCTCACATCAAATATTCTTCAATTCTAACAATTTAGTTATCCTCCCTAACATAAAATCATGTAATTGTCACTAAATTGCCATACTCAATGCTTTTCTTAATTATTCTAATAACTTCCGAGCCTATTTCTATAAATTCAAATTTAATGCATTTAGCCTATAGGAACCACACAAACTACTATAATCAAATGTATTTTGTATCTAGATATTCAATAACTAATACGTGAGCCATTTGTATGGCTCACAAGCAACGCCGAGGTCAAGATACTACTCGACGCCGTCCGGGAGCAGATGAAGGAGGTAGTGATGCCGGCCTTCACTTCTACTCCGGCCAAGACCCCGCGGCCGGATCCAGCGAGGGACGGATCTTTGGGCCCTCCATCCACCACCAACACGAAGGGCAAGGCGAAGGTGAAGACGGAGTCGGATGCACCCGCCCCAGCAGACTCGCCGGCCAAGAACACGCGCACCGCGAAGAGAAAGCTCACGGCCGAGGAATACGAGAAGTCTCCCGGGGCGCAGAAGCTTCACGACATCGGCCTCGAGCCTTCCGAAGAGGAAGAGTTGAAGAGCGGGGACGAGATCGACTCAGCGAGGACGAGTACGTGATCACCGACACGGGCAAGAGAAAGAAAGCGGGGCGTATCTCGGCGACACCACTAAAGCGGCCAAGCGGAGTTAGTTCGCGAAGAAAGAAGTAGGACGTCTTAGAGGCCGGCGATCAAAGGGACGGCCAGAGTTAGGAGGTCGGATTGGTATCCGTCCTAGGCCGATATAGTGTTTTCTTTTTGGGAATACGTGCGCTCTTTGAGAGAGTAGGCACAGTAGGCGGCGCCGCAATCCAGTTAGGGATCTAAGTCGTTGACTTAGAAGTACTTATAGGTGGAAGTTTGGCCACCTAAAACATTCCTTGCTTGAGTGTTAATCAAACCTTCTTATGCGCATATTTGGTGTGATCATTTCCCTGTCTCCTTTTCAGTTGAGTGCTTGGAAAGCCGGATCTACTTTGTGTGTTGTGAGTTGGGGTTAGGAATCCGGATTCTTTGTTAGATCGTTTACGTGGACTTGAAGTCGGGTTGGGCGTATTCTTGAGTGCCTTGTGTCTTGAACTGTCTAGGTGTGCGAGAGAGGAAATAAATCTGTGGTAAACACTTACGGTGCAGGAGGGTGCAGGAGTAGAGTGTGTGAGGCGGATTCCAATCCGACCTCCAGTACCCCATGAGACTTGGGTTCCTCTGTAGTCTCGGAGGACGGATTAAGCGCGATGATGCGTGACCGAATACGTGTAGACGTCTTCTAGCCGGATTCGAGCTCTTGGAGTCCGTCATTGTAGTAAGGGTGATAGGGTAACAGGGACGGCTGCGTGACCTGCTAGTTCGGACGGATAGGGCCGGATTAGTTGTGAGGACGTAATGTGTGCCTTAGTATGTGTGTGTGTGTGTAGAGTCTAAGTGTGGAAGTTTCCGCCACGATAAACATAAGGAAAAGAGTCTTTGTGCATCCCCTCTTGCAAAGGGATACCCTTGCTCGCAAAGCGCTAAAACATAAGTTGGGACTAGGAACGTTTGTGGGTTTGGTTGTTTTAGCACTACTTGCCTTGGTCACTTCACAGAATCCCTGGAACGATACACGAGTCACCTGAACACGGGTTTTACACCAATAAACGTGTAAGGGAAGATAAAGTGAATACATGGCATCCGACAACCATGCTAAAAGGGGATACCTTCACTGTTGTTAGACTTTCACTGACTTTTAGGTTCTTCAGGCATTGCTTCTTCTCATCTAATGTGACCAAATTCTTACTCTGTCACAAATTACAAAAAAAACATACATTTTAAAGATCATTTAAACACTCATATTGAATATAATTGCATTGTAAATTTAAAAGTCATAAAAGAGTACCTGTCTTAGAGAACCATGCTCAAACATGGATACTTTCACAATTTTTGGATTTTCACATTTTTCCTCCTTTTTCCAAATGAATTCAATGTTCTTTTGGTATCATCCTTCATAGGAGTGGCCAAAAGTTTGTCCAATGTTGAAGATGGATCATCGTTCACCCATTTGGTGAGCGCCTTTGACTCAATTCCACACTCCTCTTCCTAAACAAGCAATACTTTCAATTGTAAGTTACAATAGAGCATAAATATCTATTACCATGTGAGACATGACATTAAATTATGATGAGGATTGGATCCTCCTAATATACCAAAATTATTGTTTGTGCAGACTAACTTTCAATAGTAAACAAATCAATAAAGTGTACCTGAATGAGCTTAAATATGATTGCGCCATTTTTATTCTCTTTCAATGCAATAGCATCCTCAAATTGCTCAACAAGCACTTGTAAATTGGAAATGTCCTTGCCATATTCCTCAAGATAGAAACTTTCTAGTCCCATGAGCACGTCTTTAACAACTGCCTCATACATAACTTTCTTGCCATAGAAACTTCCATAGGCATTGACTATTTTTCCTGCAATTAATGCCAATAATCAATTATAAGTAATACAACACTCATGTTTATAATAAGAAATTGATAGGGTATTGTTCACAAGTTTAAATATTTTAAGCACTCACCCATCTTTGTATCTTGAAATCTCTCCAAGAATTCAATGGCAAGACCAAATGCTCCAACAAGATACACTTTATAGTTGGCCCAAAATTCCCGCACGCTGTAAATCATTCTTCAAAATATCAATCAATAGTTCATGGAAGCATTTTTATTATCCATTCCATTTTAATCATACATTGTTTGTCTTAAACTAAGCAAATTACAGTCAAAAACAAATAAAGCCTCATGAAAAAACGCACTAATACATTTGTCTATCTAATCCAAGGCAATAATGATATCTTCACATGCATTTGTCTATTGATTTGTAATTAGTTCTCAAGTTTTCAAGTTGATAGTCTTGGGTAGGTATTATAGTAAAATTCATAATACTACCTCATGTTCAACTCTTGTACAACAAGTCTTGGTAAATTCCTAAGAGACAAGTCACATTCCATTGCACGAGATTTTTCAGACATCACTTTAATAAATTCATCAACAGAAAGTTCCATCATAACCACCCTGCAAAATTGAAAACTACAACTTGTAAGCTAACCACACAATGTAAGACATTGAAAGTTCAAAGTCAAATCAATGTGTTGTGGGTTCCTTGGAGCGTTATGAGTGGATTTGCTCATGAAGTCTCTAAGCAATTTAATACTATTAAGAAGTGGTCACATCAATTACCTTAGGTACGAAGGGAGTTATTATTGCATACTTCAGGTGCAATTTTCTGCATGTATACACTTAAACCTTAACCCTCAAGCATGGCACATGTCCCAAGCAGGAAAGATTAGTCACGACCAAATGCTTATTGTATGTTCGATCACTCTCACCTGGAGAAGCTGTGCTCGAATATAAGGATAAAATATTGTCTGGTACTTTCTCCGTACAACTTCAAGAGGAATAGCTCAAAATCAGCATAACTTACGCAACTTCTGTTTCTAGTCACTGGTATCTGGTGGGACTAGCGCGCCATTTCCAGATAGTGAACGAGCTTCTCAGAAAGTGTGCAAGCCCCGACTGGCACGTTACGGCTTTGGAGCTCGCGGATGTGCGACCGAATAAGCTCAAAGTGAGGAACTCTGCCAAGCACAATATTACGGATTACTTACGGCAGAAGCTCTCCGGGCCAACGCCGCAAGAAGAAGCGAATTCTCTTCCGTACTCATATACGAAGATGACCCAAAAATCTGGAATAACGAGAAGTTTCTGGACATGGGAAGCTCAGGCATAGTGGCCACGCACATCTCAAATGGCGTTCGCTTGGTTGTGAAGAGCGTCCAGTGCCCGAGCCACGCAAAGTTCGAAGAAGATGCCGCCATTCTTGGTGTTTTGCAGCACCCCAATGTCGTCATCCTCAGCGGATTATCTGGAAACTAGGAAGCACTCAGGAAAGTCTGCTTCCTCATTGAAGAGTTAGTATGAAACTTCCCACTGAAGTGTGAATGGAAAATAAGAGCACGCCAAGGTATGGGTACATGGAAAATAAGAGCATGTCGTAATTCGTGATAGCGATATTCCCCTTTAGTGTTCTTTTAAGTGTTAAGAACACCCTCAGAGGTGATATCCGGATTAATCGATCCGCGGGGATTCACTGAGCTCCAAAGTGACTAGGATAGCCTTCCCAGGACAGTGCTTCTATCACTGTCGTGTCTTTCTTCTCCTTTGACCAGGATGGTACTGATCTCCTGGTTAACAATTCTGCCTCTCCTGTCCTGGTTTCCTTCCAGGGGAGTTTGACTTCTCCTACCCTGGTCCACCAGTATATCTCCAAGCTGGTTTAGTTTTACCTCAGTTTGTCCATCAGAGGGTTCTCCCTTAGTTTAAAGTGCTGGATTTAGGGCATTGGACTTCCTCTCTTCTCGAATCTCCCACTACTCAACACAACACACAAACCCACAACGCTCTTTTCTCTTGGTTCAACTTCGCCCAGGGTTAGACCCGGCCCCCTTCAATACCAGGGTTGTTAATCCCGGTACATGTCACTATAAGGGTGCCAATGTTCCCCTGTTGGTATGGCTACTCACACGTTAACTCCCAAACCATGATAGAAGGTAGAAAGGGACAACTTTGGATACAGATCCAGGATAGTAGGAGGACTAAGACCCACTCTCCGCAACAGTGACCAACTTCCCCGCGCTAGACCACTGTCCCCGGGGAATATTAGGGAACCCCTGTTCACCTAAAGTACTGACTCGTAGTGACGCCTAACTGCCAAAACTCCTTACCCTGGACACTAGTACAGATCTCGCCAATCCTGTCCTTCACTCCAGATCTTCAAGCCAACAATGCAAGGGACTCAATTACACCACCACACACACACAAAACATCAAGGAAAACGGTTTAGACTTAGAAAGGCGGCCGCAACCCTAGATACTCTGAGAATGATGATGATACAAAAGAGACCCAAAGAATGAGAACATTCCTTGGCTAAGTATCTCTACGCTACTCCGGGTTCCGTGCTCCAGATCCGCTTTTAGTGGATCACGGAATACCCGGACAGGATAAGGCCCACGTGGCCTCTCCTGAACCGCTTATCAGTCAGACACACAAAAACTAATACAAGTCCCAAAACGGTGTGAACACACCTCTATTCTACTACTAAATGCCTATCCCTTAACCTAAAGCTAAATAGATCTAGCCCTGGTCAATTTGATGAGAGATTGCCCCTCAAACCCAACCAGGGTAGGTGCTGTCCGCTTGGCCGTTACCCTGTCTTCGCTCCCCTGGTTGCTGGCAGCTCACACACTTCTCCTCAACGCGGGTACACTCCCCTGGCGCGCCATCTCCTGGCCTACCGACACCACACTCCGCGTTCGCAAGGTGACGACACCCCTGGCTGCAACACGACAAAAAGCGGAGCAGCGACAGCGCGAGGGGGAAGAGAAGCAGGTGGCGCGAAATGGGGGCCGCCGTTTGAAAAGGGTTAGGGCTGACAGGCCCGGGTCGGCCCGCCGCCCATTATCCCCAACCCGCGCCCGGCCAGGACACCGGTTATCCAGGGTTACCATACCCGGGTTGACCTTCCCAGCCGGTAACCTCCAAAAACACTTTAACTGGGGCTAAACCCTTTTATTCATTCATACCCTTTCTAAACTAGAGAAACACAATAAAAGGTTCCCTTTTATTTCTAATGCTAACAAAAATTCAAAAATTTTAAGCTAAATGCAGAAAACCAAAGAAATAGGAGTTTGACAGAGCACGGCCAAGGTATGGGTACAGTCACACCTCGATAAGTGTTAAAACTCTACATGTGTTATGGAGATTTTCGCTCCCTCAAAATTAACATTAGGAAGTGTTATGTGTTAGTTGTTATGCAATGTTGTGCTCCTGACTTTGTCAATTTTACCTTGATAAGTGATAACTTTGTATAAAAAGATGTTTTGTAAGAACCATACTTTGGAGGGAGATAATTTTGAGGTCAAGTAATTATAGTTCTAGGTGCAAAGTGACTCTAGAAGTTCATTTTAGAAAAAAAATGATTGGTACATGTATTTAAATTATGAGCTTGAGTTTGATTTTAATAACTCTTATAGTAGTGAAGAAATTATTGAAATGCTTTCATTCAAACAAGGTAGTGAGCATGAAGATATTGAAAATCTCTAGCTTGTGAGCTTTAAAGATGTAAGTGGTGCTCTTCAAACTCTAAAGAAGTTTTTAGAGCAAACATTTAATGACACCATGTTATCCATTAGGAATATCAAAATTTTAGAAAAGAAAGTAGAATCTTGGTATTTAGAAAAATCTAGCCAAACCATTACTGATTTATCCTTTCAATCGACTTAAACGAATACTAAATCAATGTTTTGTAATTTCATTCACTTTTTCCATAAATGTTATGTATTTACTTTTAAAATTACTCTAACCGCTATTTTTTATAAGTGTTACAAACTATCGGCATCACCCTCGATAAGTGTCATGTGTTACTATTCCCTAAATGTTAACAAAAAGTGTGCTCCCAACAGTTAACACTTATCGAGGTTTGACAGTAGCACTTTTTGTCAAGACTAATTAGGTGATTTTTGGTTGAAACATCCAAAGTTCATCATTTTTTCCCATTTTTATCAGTTACAAAGAGTAATAAATCATTTCAAAAAATTGTGTATGTAATTGGGATCAAGATGCACATTCGTAAGAAAAAAAATTATTCAAATTTTTTATTTTTTGATCATTGAACTCTCCACAGTAAAATGCATATTTGTGGGATTTGCAGGCATCATGGTGCAAAAATTATTAATTATTTATTTATCAAACTAACTATTTTATATAATGCACAAGTACATGTAAGTCATATCCAAAAATGGTATCAAAATGTGATCATTTGATGTATTGAATGATCATTTCTGAGGATTTTGTGTAATTAGGACACAACTTACTTTTTCAACTAAAATACCTGATAAAACTCTTAATATTCTTCAATGCAAATGATTTTTTTTTTTTTTGGGTAGACTATAAGTGTTGTAAATTGAAACCACATTTGGTATACTCATACTTAACTTTATTTAGAAGATGGACATGTTGGACACACTTGCATGAGCTAAAATTGTACTTGGGACAACTTTCTTGGACACATACCTACACAAACAAGCTTGCCTGGTTACAAGATCGAGCGCTAATTGCACAAGTGCAGAAGGCGAAGCAAGATAGAAAACAAGCGGCTGTCCCCTCAAGCTAATATGCTTTTGTTTTTTTATCCGGAAGGAGTATTTTCATCCAAAATAAAAATCTTCATCTAGGTGGATGATATTGTATTTTAGTTAAAATGAATTCAACTGCAGGTTAAAATCTCTTGGTAGTTTAAACACTAATCCTCTCAATTTGGTGTATTCTAAATCATTTACGAAGTGGGTGATGGTATGCTTGGCGTACCCAAAAAGGTTGTCTCATGAACAATTGCACTCTATACTAGTGTGTCAAACATATCCATTTTTAAACTGTAATACAGTAAGACTTCATTAGATGTGGTTTTAGTTGTCTATACTTATAATGTATCAAGAAAAAAATTTAGAAATTAAAAAAAATATTTTCAAGTAATTTTATTTGATTTTTTAGTTGAAAAAGTAAGTTGTGTCTCACTAACCTAAAATCCATAGAATCAAGCAAATGGAATATCAACCATTTTTATTTTAATATATTTCTTGAATATGACCTACATCTTCTTGTATAGAACACAAAATAATTTATTTAATTTTGAAAATAAATAAATCATTGTGCACTATAATGCCTACAAATCCCAAAATTCAGCATTTTTTCTCACATCTATGAATGGATCAAAAAAAAAATTAAAAAAAATAGGAGAAACTCTATAGGCATATATCCTTTGATTTCATTGAGGTGCATGATATTTTAATTTCCATTTTAGGGTTTTTTTACTTGATTAAAATGGCCAAATTAGACAAACTTTGGAGGCTTTCAAGAAAAATAACCTAATTAGTGTGTCCAAAAAGTGATACCCCAAGCTTACCATTGCCCAAGTATAATCTACCAATCTCATATTTGGTCTTCTAACTCTTTTAGGTGGAGGATTGCTCGAAGATGGTAAGTCTGTAGGCTCCTCCATTACTTTTTTTCGCTTCTCTGATTTTTTATCATCCTCTAATTCTAATAAGGGTTCCCCTACATCTGTTGAAGAATCCTCTACATCTGCAATCTCATCTTCATGGACCACCATAGCCTCAAATTCTACATAGGCTTCATTTATTTCTGCTTCCTCATCTTCTCCTTCGAAAAGTAGCTCCTCATCTCCTTCCACTACTACTTCAAGTTCCTTATCTTCTTCATCATCTTCACCCATTGGATCATAGTCTCCTTCCTCTTCTTCATCCATTGGTTCATTGTCCATTTGATTTTGGTCAATTATTCTAATAGAGACGTCCCTGGACGTTGTAGCTATTGCAGCCTCATATTTCTTTGAATATTTAATAAATTTCCCTCCTTCTTTTTGAGCACGTGGAACATGAAGCTCTTTCTTCACGTCACAATTCAAAAAGTCACCATTCAATCTTTGTATATCCCTTCTCCATGGACCTGGTTGATGTGGAATTGATTCTACCACTATAATCCAATTGGGGTCGTCTTCCACTGGGCTTGTGTAACATTGTCGAATTCTCAATGGTTCTATCCATGGATTTCCAAATTTAGTTGAGGTTGCAATCTTTTTAGTGCAGTCAAACATTCGAAATCCATATTCATCACTTTTAATAGATGTGTAAGGCCTCTTTTGTGCAGCGCCAAACCACTTACACAATACAATCACTATATTTATATGTATAAAATCCACTTCCAGAATTCGTTCTATTATACCTACATAGTCTTCTATATCTTCTGTTGAATTATCATTTAGAATATTTTCTTTTGATGTTGTTGCGAACTCACACAAAATAATAGAATCACTAGTTTTTTTTCTTTTATCAACTTTTTCAGTTCGAAAGTTTTGACCTCAAATCCGCATGCCTATAAATGATTTGGCCATAGCTGGACAACCAAGTGCCAATCCAAGTATAATTCCACTAGGTGATTCTAAAGAAAGGTTATTTCGCATTGTTGGGTCATCAATGACTTTATTTAGCCACTCTTGAAATGTGAGCTCCTTCATTTCAGATGGATATTGAAATCTACCTTTTCTTTCAACTTGATTTCGCCAATCACTTCTGTACGTTTCTCTTTCTCTTTTTTTATCCAAGTTATATCTTTCATGATGCCTCGTGACATAATTAGGACAACTTAGTGTTAAATAGGGTAAAGTATAATATGCATTTCTAAACAAACTTCTTAACTTCGTATAAAATATGCATGATAATGCAAGAAGAGTGAGATTGTGGAAAAGAATTATTAAAAGAATTATTTACATTATCTACATTATTTTTAAACTCATCCATTAATGTGGACCACTTCAATTCCAATACCCACATTATTTGAGCTATATTATAACCTAAACTATTTGAGATACTAAGTTGGAGCATGTCCTTGTAAATCATGAATACGGTTAAAAATCTAAAAACCATGTTATTTGAGATCATAACCATGTTCAAAGTGATTCTCGTACTTGAGCATCACATTATTTAATAACATACACTGAGCAGAGTTTGAGAGTGTAGTAGGAAGGAAAGAGGAACAACCTATAGTAATTGAAGAGTAGTAGGATAAAAAAAATTACCTTAACCAAGGCTCTAGTGACTTATTATTATCCATAAGATATTTTTGAATATTTTGTTGAATTTCCGGACTTAAAAAAACATCCTTAACCCCTTGCTTATAAAGAGTTACAGCATCATTATTCACCTCTTCCATGGTTCCTCCTAAAAGTGATCCTTTGAGAATCTTAGGCACATAGGGGATATAATCTTTGAGAAATGAGATGTTTGTAGCTAACCAATAGGTTTCACTCATACTTCCTTCCGGTCGAGCAAGATTTTTTACCATATTCTTTAATACCTTCAAACTCCTTTCCACTGGGAACATCCACCGTGTGTGAATAACCCCACATAGAGTAAGTTCCAAAACTAAATGATAGGTCAAATGAAGGCTTATCGTAAATAGTGTAGGTGGAAATTCTTTTTCCAAAAGACATAAGGTTTCACAAACATCATTTATCAAACTTGGAAATGTCCTTGGATCTAAACTTGGGCTTCCTATGTGTTGAAAAATACGACACAAACGTAATATGGCTCTTCTAGGACCAATTGGTAATAAGCCTCGTATTGCTACTGGAATCACATGTTCCATCATAATGTGATAATCATGGGTTTTTAAAATTTGTAATTCATTGCCGTTTTTACCTCCAAAAAAATCAACAACATTTGATCCAAAAGTTGAAGGCATTCGGAATGCCTTTACTCATTTTATTAATGTAGCTTTTTCTTTTGCATCAAACACCCATGGTGCTGCCGGTTGATAAGCTTTTTTTCGAAATGGGTCTTTCTTTGTTGCTGCCGATTCTTCTTCTCCTAACCAAAAATCTTTTCTATATTTCATATCTTCCAAATCCAACCTTATAGCCCTGTTGTCATCTTCTCCCAAAAGAAGTTTTGAGATATTGACACACACATTTTTTTCAGTGTACATTCCATCCACTAGATGTCGAATCATCAAGTCTTTCCAATATTCTAATTTGAAAAAGATTGATTTTCTTTTGATGACACCGTCATCTGAGGATTTAACCCTTAAACGCCCAAGCAAGCCCGAGGGGCATGATTCCAACATAATCTTCCCTGTAGCTCTCATTGTACTCAACATTTCACTTATATTTTGATGTCAAACTGGTCACCTTCTTTTGATGCATTCAAAAAGTGAAATTTCACAATTCAAATCACAATTTGTATAAATGATTTTGTGTTTTGAAAGGATTGTGGTAGGTAGGTTGGGGTTGTACATAACCTTGTAGGAGGTTGCAAGCTCATCATTGATTGGTCCATTCATGATGCCCAAGTTCAAAAAGTGCACTATTCATGATGCCCAAGTCCAAAAGATGCTGTGATCCATTTTTGGGCTGCCCATTTTAGACCCCATGGTGGGCGTTTAAGGGTTAAGGGACTCATTATACCATTCTTCACCACTCAATGGAATAGGAGCAGGTCTCACTTCCTTCTCATGATCCAAAGTTATAGATTCTTCACTACAAGGATGATCGATAGCTAGGAAACATCTGTGATCAAGAAAAACACTTTTCTTTAAGGCTTTGGAATACCTGCCTTTTCGTTTGATTCCACATATTGGACATGAAAAATATCCTCCCACTCGACAGCGAGCAACCAAACCATACCCTTGAAGGTCATGGATGACCCACATCAGAATGCCACGCAATTGAAACTCTTGTTGACCTGTAATCAATTTCGTAACTACTCCCTGTAAATTAACCTTTGATGTCTGGGACGCTCTCCCTTCGTGGAACGACCTTGAGCATTGTAGCTTCATATAGGCTCACAGGGAATTCCCTGTGAGAAAATCTCACAGGGAATTCCCTGTGAGCCTATAGAAAACTTTTCACATTTCATTTAATAATAATATAATTTTCTTTTGAGCAACTTGGTTCATTAATACTTTCCTGAGCTAAGGAAAAGAACTCTTCACCTTCGATTTGGAAACAAATATAATTTTCTTTTGGAAAACTTGGTTCATTTATACATTCCTGGGCTAAGGAATAAATTGCTCAATCAATTAATATGGTACCAAGTGGTATAGATTATTCTTTTGGCGATTATAGTGACAAGTTAGTCCTATGCATTGAATCGGTTGCAATTTTCTGTATTTAGAGTTTTTCAAAATGTATTTGGCAAAAATCAAAGTGCTCTATCAAATGAATGCGCATTTACATTTCCTCTACCTCTTCCAAATGGCATTCAAACTTTGAAATCTAAGGCTTTGTACATGAAAGTAACAATGAGAAACAACTATCCTACTTGGGCTCAACATCTACTTTTCCATCATTTTTGTTAACACAGCTGCAAAGCTCGAATCTCCAGCATTGATATTGAAGATCTGGCAAGAACCAATTTGGTTGATGTTTAAATGAAAAAAGTCCTTCAAATTTGCTTTTGTAACGTCTGTCTCGATACCCATCTCACTTGTGGACGCTTCATCATGTATAATGCATTTCCCTTTAATAGACCCCGCAGTAGCAATTAACTCGGCCTTTTTCGCATCTGTGGCCTAGAGACACACACAAACATGCTCAAGTAAACATTAGTAGAACATGTTGAAAAGATATATGTGATTGTGTTAAGAAAGAAAAAATAAATATGTACAATTACATACCTGTTTGGAACGGATCTTCTCCTCTTCGTCTTCCAAGATTTCGGAGTATGTCAGTAGCCTCCCTGTCGCATCTACAGCATCAGTCCCTGAGATAATTCTTTGAATCACCTTATTGTCTTTCATCCTTGGAAGAGCATTATAGCTCTGATATGAGTTATGGTCTCTATGCCCGGTAGTCATCATCCATTTCTCAACAGGAACCAAAGACTCCTCCATACAAGATATGCCGATCCGTCTGGCACTTTTATTACTGAATCTCCTGTTTCCAATGATGATTCCTTCTGTCTGCTCGATTAAACTCAGTGTCACTTTGGCTAATGTGTTCTTTCCCACAGCTTTCTTAAGGAACCAAATGTTATCTTTTCGTTTGATTTTCAACTTTGGTTGTAGAAACAAAGGCTCCGGCTCTCCTTCGAATTTAGCAAGGTCTTCATGGCTAAAGATTGGACGATGCATCATCATCTCTTTGAAAGTATTTATCAGATCATGCTCATAGCAATCAATAGGTTTTCGCAAACTACGGGCTGAACAATGATGAATGTCTATCTTGACATTTTTGGCCATTCCAGGTAAAAATCTGTTTAAAAATACACATTTAGAATTGAGTTAATTAAAATTTATACTGCTGTATACTGATGCATGGTGTAAAAAAGAGCTTATGATTATACGTACCGTAAAAATTCAACACCATCATTGTCCGAGTGAAGCTCAAACTGGTTCTTGTATGTTAACCTCAACTCCACCATCCCTCGAATGAAGAGGTTTCTGCATGACAAATAGACAAATCTAGAATTTATACCTTTTGGAGTTGCCAATGAACACCCATGTGATGCGAGCATGAGGGCTTCCTCTTCCCGAGTCAATATGTCACTAGAAGTGTATTCCTTGCCCAAACCGCTCCTACTCGATTCTTTTGCAGACTAAGTCCCTGCATTCCTTACGTCTGCAAACCTTGGGTCTGTCATGATGTCGAATGGGACAAGATTAAGTCCCATTGACTCGCGAATACGATCTTCTTGCCTTTGTCGTATAACCCTCCCAATGGCACGCATCATATTCTGCAAACTGCCAATCATTCAAAAAGCACATAATTAGAAACACATTATCATACATTTCGAAGCATAATAGAAGCATGTAAGCATTTGTTTTAGAAAAGATCCAAGCATAAGCTCATATATGCACATAAATCAATAAACACAAAATAAGTCAGTAAATGAAGATTAATTACCTTTGAGGCGGATAGAGGTTTCCATCAGTTTTTTTGATCTCCAGAAAGAAGATTGTGAGCATTTCATCCAAAGGTCTAATTTCTTCTTTTTCACTTAAATCTGCAACGGATTCTTTGGTGCTGATTCCTTTGAAACGTCGCCACTCGTCAAAAGCATGTATCGCCCATAACTCCGCATGCTTACTTTTCCTTTCACCACCATTCTTCACATTAGCAATGTGGAGTGGATCGGCTTGCTTAAACCAATGAGTTGCATTTGACATGCATTTAGCTTTTGAAGCTAAGTTGGAATCCAATTCATTAATTTCCCCTGCATCACAACTCAAGATTTAGAACCATGACAACGAGTTTCATAATGAACATATTTATCAAATAGAATATGTAGAGGCTTAAAACATACCTTCACTATTGATTACATCTTTTATACCTTCATATGCATCCTCTGTGTTGTCTTCATTCATTGCATCGTCATAAAAGTCAAGAACAGTTCGAGGCTGAAAAGTATTCTTCAAATGTAACTTTGCTTCCACCTCATCCAATGCTTGACTACACAGCATATCATTCAATTCATCTTCAAGTAGAGTCTTATGTGCCTGTAGAACGCAACAAATCATTTTTAGATTGCAGAGTTTAAAACTTGATTGCAAGGAATTGTTGCAAAATGCAACGAGAATGAAACTGGAAAAGTAATTGAAGAATTGAAAGAAACAAAATAAAAGTATATACTAACAACAATACCTGCACACCAGTTGCTTGAGTTGATTGTGTCGAATGTTCCAATATCTCACACTTCACTGCCAAGGACTTCAACGACTGAAACTCCATTGAGCTCTCTTGCATGAATCGGCCAATTCCGAGGTCAAACAAATTGACAGGCACTTGAGAATTTTGAACTTCTTCAACATCAGGTGATTCTACTCGTTTGCGCTTTCTCAAATGTTCTTCTTCAAGTTCAACATCAGGTGATTCTACTCGTTTGCGCTTTCTCAAATGTTCTTTTTCAAGAACCGGAGATCTCTCTACGAACGGCATGCGATCCTGGTTTTGCTTACACACGCTTAAGAGATTTTTACGAAAACCTCACAGATGACTCCATGGCTCTCAACAAGCACAGGGTTCATAACCACAATCCGCAATGCCTAATCAAGTACATCAAAAGAAACATTATGGAAGGAAAACCTCTCGCATTCCATGGCTCAAAACAAGCACACGCTCCAAAACATAGTAGACGGCCGAGACCTCTAAATAATCCACAATGTGTGATAAGCGCACCAAGCAAAAACTTCACGAGAGTATAACCTCTCTGACTCCATTGCTAAACAAACACGACAAAAGCGCAGCTCCAAAACCTAGTCGACGGCCGAGATCCACAATATCTAATCAAGCGTAAAAAAAAACTCACGCAAAGGAAAACCTGTCGCACTTCATCAATTTAAACAAACACATACTCCAAAACCTAGTCGACGGCCGTGACCTCTAATCCTCTAATCAAGCGTAGCAAAGCATGGCAAAAGAAAACATGAAGAAAACCTCTCGCAGAGAATGCACTCCACCGCTCACAACAAGAACGCACTCCAAGACCTCTAATCCTCTAATCAAGCGTAGCGAAAGAAAACAAGAAAAAAACCTCTCATAGAAAACGCACACCACCGCTCAAAACAATAACGCACACCACCGCTCAAAACAAGAACGCACTCCGAACCTCCCTCTGAGACAAGCGCACTAGAGGCAAGCGTACTCGCGCGCTGAGACAAGTGCACTGACTAAGTTGTGAGAGAAGCGTACGAGCCAAAGTGCCGATTCTGCCCGCCTGCCCGAACCTGCCCAGGGTTTTACAGGGAGTAGTTACGTCGGGGGAGGCCCCCATCGGAGGGACTCCCGGCCAGTTCGTGACCTCCCTCGTCGGGCTCCCGCCCTCCTCGGGTCGGGTCCCTCACAGGCTGGGAGTCCCTCCGATGGGGGCCTCCCCCTTTACAATAAAGGTATTTAAAATCAATACTTTAAATAGATTTTTTATAATTGAAAAATAAAACCCCTTAACATTGATTACTCTCTGTGTTATTAATGCAACCTGCAAGCATCATAAAATATGACTTTACTATTAAATTTGGTGGTAGGTTGGAATTCAAACAATTTACAATCCACGTGCTCCATTTTGTCGAAAGTGAATTGTATGGATTAACTCCATCAAAAGAAGCCCCAAGGTGCAAGTCATCGAATGAAGAATCTATTTTGTTATGGATATGCTTCCACGCTTCACAATCACTTGGATAGTTCCACATGTGATGATCTACACCCTCTACTTTTTTGTAACCATCAAAAAGAGGAGCTTTCTTGTGACTGCTATAAGATTTTTTGATACGTGGTATTATTGGAAAATGTCTAGCACTTTCCAAGGAATCTTGCCAAGTTCATTGCGGTATCTAGAAGTACCACATGTAGAACACGATTCTAACTTTTCTCTATCTTTATAATAAATCATGCAGTTTTTCTTACATGCATCAATACATTTGTAAGTTAATCCAAATTTTGCAATTTTAGCTTTGGCTTGAATAGCAGTAGAGGGGAGATTACGAAGTTTTGCTTCTTCCTTTAATAAATCCAACAAGGCAGTGAGGGCCGTGTCAGTGACGCCATGTGAAACTTTCCATTCTAGTAAATTTATGGTGAATGAGAAGGACCCTGTGTTGCATCCTTCATGCAATGTGGTTGCATCCTCTTTTTCTAAATCCTTCAAGAAAGAGTAATATTCCTCACTAGCCTCATCTTCCTGTGCCAATTCATTTGTTTCTATTTTTTTTGTTCTTTGAGGTGAAGGGCTATATTCTCCAGTACCTACATCATGACATGTGGGATCATAGGTTGGAGAGGCTTCAAGTGCTTGACCTCATGTACATATAATGGTTATTGTGTGTTAGATTTATTGACCAACTAAACCTAAAATATAAGTCCATTTTAGTTTTTTGAATTTTAGTCTATCTACATTTTCTTTCCAAACAATACATGCACCTCATATTTCAAAGATATAAAATATTGAATCACTAAGATATAAAGAAACGATATAATGACAATAAAATAATCTTGTATTGAAAAACTTGCAACTGTAACTTGCCTTCACTGGTAACTTCAACTGGTGCTCGGTTTGAGGAATACTTTCTTAAAAACTCTGAGGGTGCATTTGAGTGAGAGGGTGTATCTTGAAGATGTTTCCATATAACAGAGCTCTTCCTCATACTTCTTCCTCTGCATGTTTCTCTATTGCACCAACATAATTCTCTAGGATCTATGTGATAATGAGTCTTTGAGTCCATTTTCAATCTATAGTAATCAAATCAATAACTTCCTTAACTACTATATAGTGGAAGATGAATCAATTATTTGAAGCTTGTCCAGATAAAGTGCAAAGATTTTAAATAGACGTTACTAGTAAAGATGTAATTGCATTTTTGTAACCAATATAGTGGGGACTTACTATGACAAATTTTGCTTGAAACCTTGAGGTATTAAAGCAGAAAAGAAATTTACTTCAATATATAAGTTACTTCAAATTCAATCAAAAACAACATAGCTACATAATATATAGCTTTCTATGCTACATCTAATAGCTTTTTATACTACATCTAGTAGCTGTATATAGATTGTGAAAGTAAAAAGAAAGAGGAATTACATTTCATATCTTTAAAAGTAAAAGAAAAGAAAAAGAAAATCTAAGATATCTAAGTAAAAGTTGATGCTTTTTGCAAAATACAAGAGTAGTAAAATGAAGATGAGCTTATTTTGATAAGAATGCTTGACCACTTGTGTACATTATTGCCTTACAACATTTATGAGAGTCAAGGACCACTAAGGTCGAGACACCCATTTCCAACCAGTGACCCGGAACTGATCACGCCTAATTTGTAGACCCTAAAAGAACATATTTACCTTATTTGTACATTAGAGCATATGGATAGTGTTGAGTCCTCAAATACTTTTCAATTTCAAGGATTTTAGAAAATTTCAATATTGGAAAATAATCCAATGATGAAACATGGTGATTTTTGTCGGTGTGTCTAATTAAAAATTGTTGAAACCATCCATATTCTTGAATGGAAGTGCAAGAATATTTCCATAAAAAAAAATTTAAATTCTTATCTACAACTGGAATGACTGGAAACCCAATAAGATGCCTTTACCTTAGCTTTCAGTGAGGATTCCTTATAACTTGTAAATGACATATTAACACAATCACAGAATTGGTACACTCTGTTCCACTGAGAACTACGAGATGACTTTTAGGAAGCACGTTAAATTCCAATAGCATTTTGATTATTGGCGGAGGGTGGTTACTACAAAGTAATGAAAAGTGTACACAGAAGTGAAGAGGTCATTTGACTTCATGAATGCGATTCATGATGAACTCAGTAATTTTACTATCTAAAAGATCGAGGCAGGAAATTTATGTATTCATGTGCTTCATATATATAGTGCTTGGATTTCTCTAGGTTTGTAGGAGCCAGGTATGTAGGAGCTAGGTAGATGGTAGAAGGCAGTTCGGAATGTGCTAGCTTGCCTATGTCGTCATGGTGGTCGGGTATCTCTGTGTAGCCGTATCATCTCAAAATTGCAGGGACAGGTTTTCTTTAGAAATCCAGTACGGTTTTTATATAGTTTAAACTAGTGCGGAGTAATACATATTTTCTGTATTGTAACTGTATAGTAACTGTCCTTACATAATTCCCATATAGATGTCACATGGTCATATTAATATGGTTCTTATACAGGTTCACGTAACATATCCATATACTTTCCGACAAGGTGGGACATGATTTTCTTCACCTTTGTGTTACAAAGTTTGATTAATCCTTATATGATATATACCTTGTTCCAATATATTTGTGTTGAGGTAGGTTATATTTGAAGTGTATAATAAAGGAATTAATTTTATATCGATGTGTGGCATCTTTTTTGTAAGTTTTAGCAATAAGCTACTTGGTTATTCTTTAAAAAAACTTAGATTATCTTCAGTTGATACTGATGTGCTATTACTATATGTATGCAAAGCCTACAACATATTTATAGACGACTATGTAGTTCTTGTATAGTTTGAATATAGAATATTGAATCATTTTTTACGGAAGTCATAAATGTTTAATATTATTGTGCTATAGTTAACCATGACGATGTTGTAAAAAATCTCCATATTTCTATTATAGAATAGTTTAGTGAAAATGACTGGTCACCATATAGGTCTTATATTCCTTTTATGTCGTCTATATGCAAATCTCTTAGAGACATTGTCCATACCTTTGTAATGTATATTTAGCATTGTTACTAAACTTAGATATCACCTTTTATATAGTTTCTATCGAATTAAGTTATTAGTTATATATTACAGACTTTGCTTCAGTTATAACATTCTTGTAACAGAACTATACAATTATTTTATTAACAACTATACAGTTACTCTACTGCCCACGCACGACAGTCACGCATTTACGTCACGATATAGAGGTTGAATATTTAGTGGTAATGTTTATATGATATGATTGTAGGCTAGTGACAATGATGATGGTGCAACGATCGAGGGTAATTGAAGATTTCACTGCAGAAACAGTCAGAATTGAGCAGGGATGTCAATCCGGACGTCTTTTGGGTTTTTTTGGTCAGACGGACGTCCGTCCGGGGGGTAAATCGGAATTACTATGCATGTAGTAAATTTTTTAACCGTCAGATCGTATTGAAAATCGCATCGTAGCCGTTCAAATAGTGTTGTGAGTGTAGGTGATTACCGTTGGATTGAATCGGGCGGCCCAGGACCGTCCGATTGGCCTTGCCGACCGACCGGTCGACGCCGTCGGATCGGTCGCAGCCGACGGATCGGTCGCTTGATCGGTCGCCGACCGTTCGATCGGTCGCGGGTTCGGTCGGCCGTCGGATGGGCCCCGGTCGGCGTCGGCCGTCCGATCGGTCGCGGTCGGCGTCGGCCGACCGATCGGTCGCGGTCTCCGTCGGCCGTCCGATCGGTCGGGTCGGTCGGCCATGGTGATCGGTCGCCGCCGGTCGGCCGGCCGTCCGTCGGTCGGTCGGTCGGCCGTGGTGATCGGTCGCGCGGGTCGGGCGCCCGGCCGTCCGATCGGTCGGGTCGGTCGGCCATGGTGATCGGTCGCGCCCGGTCGGCGCCGGCCGTCCGATCGGTCGGTCGGCCGCGGCTGATCGGTCGCGCCGGTCGGCGCCGGCCGTCAGATCGGTCGGGCCGGTCGGCCATCGGCCGTCCGATTTAGGTCGCCGGTCGACCATGCGACCGCGGCCTATATAAGGCCGACCGGCCTCCACTCTCCTCACTTCTTTCCTTCGTTATCAGGGTGCGGAGTAGCTGTAGGTTGGAATTTTTTTAAATTTTCATCCACTGGCTCCTTATCCTGCGGAGGAAAGAAGTCTTTTCGTTTGTAAGGGGGGAGATTTTGCTTTTTTTTTCACAAAGATGCCCAAACATGGGGCTGGGGGTAGTGGGGGGAATCGAGGCCGGAGACCAAGGGTTGTTAGACATTTGGAGAAGTGGGAGCACCCATCCAATAAGTGCAAGAACTTTCTTCGGGAGAATGTAATCGTGCGATTTTATGAGGCTAACAGTCTTTCACGTTTGTTTAGCAAATACGTGAGATACAAAGAGGAAGTTGTGGCCAAATTCAAGGACGACATGATGGACCTCATGATAGAAGCGCTCCAAGATCCGGTGTGGAGAACGGAGACTGATAAGCGTGGTTTTACGGATTGGATGGAGGATAGATTAATTGATGCTCTCTGGAATGTTTGTCGACATATTGAAGAGGTATGAGAGAACCACTCGAGCGGGTGATGAGGAGTTCAGGGATGTGGTATTGAGGGCGGAGGCTTTTCAAGAAGCGATGAGGCCGTATTCCAATAATGCAAACCGGGTTGGTTCCATAGGATGGTGGCGCACGGAACAAGGAAGGTTAATGGAGCTGGTTCATTTAATAATTTGGTAGTAATTCCTATGACGGCCCGTATCATCGAGCTTGAGAAGAGGACTCTAAGGGGAGGATACGGCACAATTTCCAAAGTTCACATAAGAGGGTTGTGGGTATTGAAGAGTTTTGGGAATTTCTTTGCAAAGACTCCCATCCATCTTTGTGTGACACGACCGGACTTGGCCAAGGTGGAGCATCGAAATGAGGCGCTTCTTTGTGAGGATACAACATCCAGGTGTTATTCGTTTTATAGCCATTCATGCAAATAAATTCCAAGGCTATACGTATTGGTGGAATGGCGGCACGATTCGATCGATGTTGGCCCTTGATGCAAGATATGGAGATGATGTTCATGGAGAGATCGGACTCTCACCTCATTCGATGATGAGCTTATTCGAGCTTGGCGGTTGGTCCGGTTCCGCAAAAAAACGAATGAGCTTGCTTGGGCTTTAGTGCATATCATGTGTGAAGTCCACCGGTTGAACTACCTCCACAACAATGTGTGTCTCCGGACAACATACTTCTTCACTTCCTTCAAGATGAATCACGGGTGTATATTGGAGTATGTGATTGGGGGCTAAGACGAGCATGGATGATAAAATGAGGTCCTTGTATACGTTCACAAAACCCCAAGAGCGAATTGATACTCTACAAGCACGATATTGGGTAGATCCTCGGGTGGCGTACTTGTACAAACGGAGTGATGACATTCACATTATTCCCCTTCTTGATTGCGCTTCGAGGAGTTTGCTACGGCACGAATAGCACAACGCATCCTCAAGAAGAGCATGTCGAAGGCCTACGAGAATTGCCAAAGTACAACGGGGCCTGACCGGTGGTGCAATCAAGACTTGGCAAATGCTTTTGACTAATACTTGGAGATGGTGGCTGATGCAAAGTATACGTTGACCCACGTTGTCAACCGCTTCATGGAATCATTCCATTGGCCGGTGCCAAATGATCATTATCGCACCAAGTATGATTAGCAAATTAGTTATGCGCATTTCTTTTAGTTCTTGCGGCTTTATTAGATTTTTAGATTCTTCATTGAAGTTCTGATGTAGATGTAGGCAAATTTTTTGTAGTAAAATGTATTACATGCCTTCTATATGTATCGGCTTCAAGTACATTCTTGTTTATATATACCTTGCATTGATTCTAATGAATGACTTCTTCTCCATTGTTTGTTATTTTATTTTATTACTTCTTACCTTCAATAGAAATATCTCCAAATCTTCATGAACAATATTTGAGGATTTATAATGAATTGTGGAACTTCTTCATTACATCAACCTTGCGTAGTTGCGATATTAATGGTTTGTCCGAAGTCAGCTCCAGCATAATATGACTTTTCTTACATATGTTTTTTTTTGAATGAATTGATGAACATATTATATGTTAGGTGAGAGTGTGAGACTGTGAAAAAAGGCTTAAAGCCAAACAGAAGAAATTATTACCACCAAGTGAACTTATAGTATAAAATACAAAGACATCGCCATAAAATCCTTGAAATAACAAATTACATAGTATATTAATATACAACGATATAGTCCGATATTGGATAATCCATTCATAAACAAAATATGGATTTCTGTATCCTCAAAATTGGCCCCTAGCAAGGCGATAATGGTGTAGACATTATCCGTTGCCAAAAACTACATAACCTTCACTACAATGACACTATGTATGATGATTTGTCATTCTTAATCCGATTCTTCATCATCGTGTTTTACGACTTGGCGCAGTAAGTAAGAAGGTGGTCCTCGAGAAGATTCTCCAAACAAGTACGTTTGCCTAAAGTTTCTTTCGGCTTCAAGTCGCATTCAATGTATTCCTGCGACTTAGAAGTGTGGCTTGTTGCGAGATCTTGTTGGTACCTCGCCTCTTCGTCCCTCCGGAGATAGATAAGGTCTTTGGCGGTCGGTACTTCCGTATGCATTCGACCATATCCATAATTTGTGTAGCCAACAATGTCGATCTTCTATCATATTGACCTCCATACTCGTATGTTTCCTTCGGTGTGATGGCCTACGGTACTCGGGACTTCCGAATGTTGTACCGTATTGGTTCCCACGATTGTATGGGTTTATAGGATGAGTTGGGCTTGAGTTGCATTGAGCATTGGATCCGCTACCCCGCTCACCTCCTAAACCATGTGTACCTCCGTATACATTGGAGATGGGTAGTTTGAACTAGATCCACCTCTACCGTACTCGCGTTCGGCTCCGTCGTGTTTCTTTGATGAGGTGGCATATAACTCACCGAATCTTGAATTGGTGGTTTCCATTGTAATACCCCTCACTTCCGCGTGCCAAAGGATCTCGGTGCTTGACGATCGTCATGGTTTGAGTCTTCTTTGAGTGCCCCCATATGCCCTTGGAGTTCCATGTTGTTGAAGTTGGGCATCCATATCACCAAACGTTAAGATCGTAGTATAACAATCGCTTGGTCCCATCCAATTTATGGGAATGAATCGATTCTTTGCGATCCAATAAATGCACGTTCAAACCTATCACAAATGGTCCATCAATGTCCTTGTGCGGGACTATTTCACCACACCATGGCCATGGTAGAATACAACATCAATTACGGCCTTGTGTTCTTGATTCCAACGCAATTGTGACTTCGTGATATCGTGCGCAAAAAATGTCGCTCTTGCAACTCTTCACTGGGCCTTCACGACGAGGACCATATTTCTCGCTTCGTCTTGCGCGGCCATAACTTCATGATGTGGTACATCTTCACGTACTTCTTGCACATGGTGCAATTCCAAATTTCCGCCCTCTCCTCTCTCAACCAACCCGGCTCGCAACACGATTTGGGTCACTCCATGCTTCCCAATCCATTTTTGGAGGGTCGCCCTTTGGTCGTGGAGACTTGGCCTCGCCCCTCGAACGTGAAAACTTCGGCGCCATTTCCAGCATCGACAAGTATGCACAGTGTGGGCGTGGGTGACCCACGCGGACTCTGAGTAACGCAGTCGATGCAGCTTTAAAAAAAAGCCGCAACGCACAGCTCGTTCACCAGAGTGAGGGACAATGAGCTCCTCCCCTGCTATTTATGCCGACCGGGATCGGACGCCATTGGCCAGCTGGCATTGGCCGTCCGATCCCGGCCGGCAGCCGTCAAATCGGCGATCCGGCGACCGGCCGGTACGACCGATCGGGGTCGCACGTCCGATCGGTCGATCGGGGCCGTCCGATGGCGCGGCCGATCGGTCGATCAGGGCCGCCGATCCCGGCCGACCGGCGATCGGTCTGCCGACCGGCCTGGCGACCGGCATCCGGCCACCCGACCGGGCCGGAGACCGACGACCGGGTCGGCGACGGACCCCGTCCCCCGGGCAACCGGTCGGTCGCTCCTTCCGCGTCTCCCCTTCCCCCTCCTCCTCTTGCCTCACCCCAAAACTCCCCGTTTGCACAACTTCGAACACTTCCTCGCCTTGCATACCTGCATTTTCAAAAGTTCTATATTTAGCCTCTTTGGTCCACGTGGCGTCTAAATAAGGACATGGAATGTTCTGACAAGGGAATGTCGGGAATGTCTTTTCGTCATAAACGGGAATGTTTTATGACAAAGATACTATCGGCTTTAAATAAACCTATAATAAGGGACTCTTTGCAAGAGGAGGGAAGGCCAACAAATCTCCAAGCCAATTCAAGCACTTTTTGAGTTATGTTGCCCAATTAGCTTTAATTGAACAATACATTTAACAACCAATTTAGTGGGGCCAATTTTCCGAGTCGTGAAGTCCTTTGGAGTTGAAGCCCATGTCTAGAAGGAGAGCCAAGGCCATGGGGCCAATTCTTATTATTAACCCCTAAAAATCCAGGGGTTTCCTCGACCTCCAGAACCAAAAACTGCCATTTTTCACCTTCGTTGGGAGATGGGGAAATGGAGAAACTTTTTTTTCTGGTTTTAGACTTTGAACCGTAAGATCTTGTACCTAACTTGTATACAAAGGACTGGTCAAAATTTCAACCGTTGGATGTTTTTCACTTGTGAGATCATAACAATCAAAGTTTGACCAACACTTTTTTTTTGCCACTGCGTGAGAGGCATTGTCTAAATGGTGCCAAGGGCAACTTGATGATTGTTATTCCAAATATTTTTCCCTCATTTTTTTTCATGTAGGTAATCAAGTTGGTTATGCTCATGCAAAATTTTAGAGACCAATTCCACTTTTTGACCTTAATGTAAAATATTTTATGAAAGAAGGTCTAAAAACAACCATATAGTAAAACAAGCACCACGTATGATATATTTAGTTTGAGAAAAATCTCGACGGTGAGAAGGTGCATTTATGATAATGTGAATTTTGAAAAAAATCTTGGAAAAAATCCAAAATCTCGAATTTTGGCAATTTTTGAAAGAAAAATTGTAAAATTACTAGAAATTGTGAAGATTGTTTTTGAAAGTTTTGGAGGCTGCCCTTGTAAAATTGGTAAACTTTTTGACTTCGGACACATTGGAATTTGAATAGTAATTTGGTAATGAACATATTTCTAAAAAAAAAAAATTAAAAAAAAATTATTTTAAACTGCCCGATTTGGACTTGAAACCTAAAATTTCTAGATGAAGGTTATAAAATTAAAATTTGACTTTGAAAATTTTACCACATACACATTACTGTATGTGGAGCACCCAATAAAAATCTTAGGCAAAAATATCAGTTTAAATGCTTAAAATGAGCTGCCCGAAATCTCAGAAAACCGAATCGGCTTTCCTGGATTTTTAGGGGTTAACTAGAGTCCATGTTTTTTTTTGGTACACATTTATTTTTTATTTTTTATTTTTTGGAATTATTCTTCCCTAACACCTTAACAACCATGGCCACCATTTCGTCTTTTATCGTCACGGCCAAAAAATGTTTCATATTCAATTTCAAATGTAATGATCTCGCATCTAGTGATGATCCAACGGTTGAAGATTTCACACTACTACATATGGTAGTTTACTCAAGATTCTATGGTTGAAATTATAAAGTATATCCAAAAATATTGGACATAGCCCCTTTGTAGTGAAACCACCTATTCTCGTACACTTAAGGAAAATTGAGGGAATCTATATACTTGGTGTGAGAAAGGAGTGGGTTACTATTTTTCACGGATAGGAAATAGAAAAAGACAAGCTAACCCTATTTATGTGCTTTTTTAAAGCACACACATAAAGAAATACAAATTTTATAAGGAGAAGCCTAAAGGCGGGCACCCTAAATATGTACGCATAATGTAAATGCAAGGGAGGTGAGATCTTTATAAAGTCAAGAATCTTTGCCTCGCGCCTTTAGGTGGTTTCATCATAGTTCATAGTGGTGAGTGCTAGTATTGCAAGCTCCGTCCCCCGATTCACATTCATTTCTTCTATCTCCCAACTTTTGTCAAAATTTATCCATTCTCACTAGGAGATTTTGCCATGTCTTGGCCCCCATTCATGACTTGCCCCGTACAATGTACCCTGAGGTGGCCCTAAATCCCCTCTGATTACATTCCATAAATTTTACCTAGTCCTTGGTGAGAGTATATTGATGTCTCACATTGGAGAGATCCAAGTATATATGAAATGTAGGTGATCATGTGTGAGCATTTACTTTTCATAACATTGGTCTTACTGAGTTTGTCAATATTTAGACTTTCTATTTGGGCCTTAACATTTCCACATTGTATGGTCTATATTAATTGATGGGTATTTGGAAATTACTCCGTCGTTGTGTATTCTAATTAGTAATACTTATTATAAAAAATATGGTGCATAAACAATTAATTCTATTATTCGCTATTTTTTGTTTGACAACCTTCAACTAACCTAGGAGAATATATATAATCTAGTACATATGATTAATTGTAGCATTATTCTTATTGTATGGATTTGAATAGTTACTTATTTCCCTCTTACAAAGGTAATTGAAATAAGTTTTCATTGTTACTATTTTTGCAATCATAAAATAAGAGAAATAAATAGGGAGACAAATAAATTTTAAAAAATATCCCACCCTATAAGTGTTTAACATATGGCAATAATGGCATCAACTTCTAAACTTTTAAGCATATTTGATATTGTACAAGTATAGTACATTAGTACTAGGATTAGATGTTATATCAAATTGATTATTCGTATACTATGATTGATTGATTTGGGAATAGAATATTTTGAAGAGCCATCACTTCTTCATTTACTATATGTAATGGATACATTCTCTTGTGGATAAACTTTAAGTTCTTGGTTAAAGATGTATGAATTACTATGTAGGCCTCTAGGGTTTAGGGTATAGGGTTTAGGGTTTAGGGTTTAGGGTTTATGGTCTTGAGGATTTGGGGTGGATTTCATTTTAATCCTAGTTTTTGTGTCGCAAAGCTTTGCAAACACAATTGTGTGTGAATGTAAAATAATGGATTACTGTATGTATGGTGTAGTTCTCAATTATATTTTACATGGATACAAGTTGCACTTCTCTACATCGCATAGTTAATGTGTGCAAAATAATCTATTTTGTATTTATCATTTTTGATTGAAGATGTTATTGACATGGAATAAATCACACATTTATTGCGAAGAATATATTGGTACAATATTAAACATCAACATACGAATTATGATTCCAGAGTCTTCAATCTCATAGCCTATTTTAAACCAATATTGGAATAGAGTTACTATTGTAGGTCATGTGGCTCAGAGTTTAATTCATAGAGCCTCATAGATCATAACGTATGAGTACTGAAGTAGTATTTGTACGAAACATCTTTGAATTCGTGAAGATCTATACTTTTATGGAGTTCACTCGAAATGGTTATGAACTTAAAATTTAAAGTTCAAATGTATCCGTGAAAAAAGAATACTTAGCATTTCAGAAATCAACATAGGATTCCTTTTTCATTGTGTAGTAATTACTGAAAATCGAGTAACAGAAATCTTTGAGAAATAAAAAAAGGATCCTATGCAATTTTATCTTATTTTAGTTATATATTTAAGGAAATTAAAAAAAAAAAAGAAACTGTACTGCGGCCCCCATTTCGGTTTACCGCCATCGGGCGGGCGTGCGACCGGCCCGGCGACCGTCCCGGCGACCGACTACGTCCCCCGGGCGACCGGTCGGTCGCTCCTTCTGCGTCCCCCCTTCCCCCTCCTCCTCTTGCCTCTCCCCAAACTCCCCGTTTGCACAACTTCGATCACTTCCTCGCCTTGCATACCTGCATTTTCAAAAGTACTATATTTAGTCTTTATGATCCACGTGGCGTCTAAATATGGACAGGGAATTTTCTGACAAGAGAATGTCGGGAATATCTCTTTGTCCCACACGAGAATGTTTTATGACAAAGATACTCTTGGCTTTAAATATATCCATAGTAATGGACTTTCTTCAAGGGGAGTTAAGGCGAGCAAATCTCCACGCCAATACACTCACTTTTTGAGTTGTTGTGCCCAATTGGCTCGAATCGAAGTAAACATTTAACAATCAATATAGTGTGGTCAATTTTCTCATTTGTGAAGGCATTGAGAGTTCATGCCCTTGTTTATAAGGAAAGCAAAGGCAATGGGGCCAATTCTTATTATAAGTTAAAGACCATGCTTTTGATTGTACACCTTAATTTATTACTGTTAAAATATTCCTTCTTAACCCCTAAAGATCCATGGACACCAAAGTGGAGGTTTCCTATTTCGGGCAGCTTATATGAAGAGGTCAAAAGTAATAATTTTTTATTAATTTTTTCCTAGGTGGTCCTTACACCGCAAAGTGCATGTGGTAAAATTTGCATATCCAAATTCCAAATTTACAACCTACATCTATAATATTTATGTTTGAAGTCCATTAAGGGCAGTTAAATTTAGTCTTTGTTTGAAATTCTTTTTTGGAAATATGTTCATGAACAATTTACTACTTCAGTTCCAAAGTGACCCAAGTCAAAATGTTTGTCTATTTCACAAGGGTACCGTTGAGAGATTACAAAAATAATCTTCACAATTTCTAGTAATTTCCGATATAAGTCATATAACTCTTTCTTCGATTGATTGTTTTGAAAATATAAAATTTTAAATAGGCATCTCTTCTTCATTTAGAGTATCTAGTGGATAAAATCACTCGTGGATAGGATTTGTGGTTTATGGTTTAGGATGTATGAATAACTCTTTAGGATGAGTTCCAAAATAAGTGTCCTACATTAAGATTAGGATACTCCAATTGACATTCTCAACCATGCAATATTGGAATAGAGTTACTGTGGTAGGTCATGTGGTTAAAAGTTTGATTCATGAAGCCAATGGTCAATTAAATTACAAAAGGAAAATAGAGAAGAAAGATATTGATTCGAAACCAAATGAATGCCTTATGTTTGAAACATCTATTAATTTGTGAAGATTTACACTTTAAAGAGTCCACTCAAAATGGTTATGAACTTCAAATTTAGAGTTAACCCCTAAACGACCACGGCCACCGATTCGGCGTTTACAGTGAAGGAAAAAATAATTTACAGTCAACTTCAAACGTTATGATCTCACATCTAGTGATGATCCAACGGTTAAAAATATTCACAGTACTACCAATGGTAGTCTACTTCAAGATCCTACGGATGAAATTATCAATAATTTCCAAAAATATTGGACGTACCCCCATTAGTACATAGTGGTCTGTGTTGGGATTTCAAGCTCCCGAAACATTGTGGATTTTTAGGGGTTAAGATGTATCCGTGAGAAATAATATATTGCATTTCAGAAATCAACATAGGATTCCTTTTTTCAGTGTGTAATAATCACTGAGAATCAAATAACAAAAAACTTTGCGAAATAAAAAAGGATCCTATGCTATGTAAGATCTCTCTAATTTTAAATAAATATATATATATATATATATATATATATATATAATTTTAAATTTATATTTTAAAAAAATTGAAAAAATTGAAAAAAAAAAAAAACGCGCAATGCCACCCGCACATTCGGCCGGCATCAAGATCGACGCGATCGGCCGGCCACATCGGTCGGCGGCGACCGACCGCCACGATTGGCGGCCCGATCGATCGGCCGATGGATCGACCGCCACGCGATCGATCGGCCGACCGGCCGGCCAAGACGGTCGCGGCCGTGATTGGCCGAAGCGGCCGGGCCGCCGGCGGTCTCTAGGGTTGGGAGGAGGGAGATAAAAGGCCTTTGGGGCCTCATTTCCCCTCAATTCTCCTTGTATTCATCCATCTCAACTGAGCTGCAACCGTGGGCATTAGCTTCTCGTGTGCTGCATTTGTGGTGGCGGGGGGAAGTCAGCGTGATACTTGCGGCTGCTGCATCGAATTTTTGCATACTTGGGATATCTTCGGGGTATTTTAAATACTCCCTATTCTTCATGGCGACGGATATTGATAACACGAACATGGAGGCTGGTTCTGAACAGACCTTGAGGTCACCTGCGACAGAAAACACAAACGCAGGATTGGTGGGGACTGAGTTGGTTTTACATGAGACACCGTCAAAGAGAGTGAAACCAAAAGGAGCGAGACATGAGTTGCACTACGATATCTTGGATAATGAGGCCATCAAAGCTGAGAGCGGTTGGGCCAATGAACCGGAGGAATACTGGAGAATGGCGACGTGCAAGAAATATGTGAAGATGTATCACATTGGGAAACTTTGGCCTCGAGAATGTCACAAAGTTAATACCAATAATTTTACTTGCAACCCTCAAACATGCAAGGATGATCACTTCCTTCATCGTGCTGAAGAAGTTTGGGTGGCATTGTTTGGAACTCGTCCCAAGAGCAAGGGTTATTTTTCATATACGCTCTTGAGTATGGTGTATGCTGAGCTCATATTGAAGCGCAAGGTGAACTGGAGCACATTCACGGCGAGTAGTGCATATCCTCTTCGAATCGGGAGAAATCAAAAGGATATCCCTGATAGGTTTGATCCAGAATCAAACTCTACAAAGGCCTTATTGCAATACTTGAGGAGGAAAACTCATGAGACGGCGGAGAAGGAATCTCCTCCAACAACCACGACAGATCAGGAGGATGGAAGGAATATGGTTGCTACGGATGCACCAATCGTAGAACCAACTATAACTGATAGGCTCGAAGGTGCAAACGTAGTTGAAGAACCTCGTGAAACTCCGGTACCAACATCAGAGGAGGCAGGGCCAAGTGAACCACGGGAAACCAGAGCACCAACTTCTCCCATGGATGACATGGATCTCGATTTGGGTGCGGCGCCAATGTTCGAGAGATATATGCGTTATCAAGTAGCGGATAACACATTGGATGAGTGGATGAAAAAAACAAAAAGTTTGGCAGATTGGTGCAATGAGGTAGATAAAGAGGCCGGTTTGCCAGGGAATCATTGGGGAGATGCTTCGGTTGAAATGGTAACTTGTCTAGGGTTCAACTTGAAGATGGGGTCAGAAATACTTGCGGATATGGCTCCTCGTTTTGTGGAGATGGCTCACACTTTTGCAGGTATCACGCCCAACGTTCTACGAGCTGCCATAAATTTTGAGGCACTCGTAGATAAGTTTGATCCTCTAATAAATGACTGAGTGAAGACTGAGAAATTCATTTTGAAACTGGAGAAACAACAGCAAATTACGCAACGTCTCCTTGACGAGTTCTACAGGGAATTGCGGTTGTTTGGCCAAGGTCCTGCTAGCAAGTATGAGGCAAAGTACCAAGAAGCAATGCGCCAAAAGGATGCGGTAGAAGACTTAGAAGATGACCGATTCGCCTATGTTCAATCACAGAATGACACTCAGGGGGCTTCATGTAGTCATGTTGTTCCAGAATGTGATGCGGGTGGTAAAGACGATGGTAAAGAGGATGGTGAAAAGGATGGTAATAAAGATAAGTGGAAGACCATTATCGGGACTTCTGATAGTCTTTTTCTTTCACAAATTGATTCGGGTGGTAAAGAGGATGGTGAAGAAGAGAAGAGAAAGACGTATATCAGGGATTTATCTCCTCTCAAAGAGGTTGGTGAAGAGGATGGTAAAGAAGATAAGGGAAAAACCATTATCGATATAGACGATGATGACGATGATGAAATTCCGGGGGAATTGAAGTTAATATCACAAAAGGAGATAGATGATGCACAGATTGAGCGACAACGAGCATGGGCGATGGAGTTCGCGGCACTGAAGAAGGAGAGAGATGTTACAGTTGCGAAATTGGAGGAGGAAGCAAAAGCATGCTCAATGAAGTTGGAGGCTACAAGTAAAGAGAGAGATGAGGCAGTCGTTGAATTGGAGGCATTACGGAAAACCTTCAAAACGGTAGATTCTACAGAGGCAGCAATCCACCTTCACCTACGCATACTACCATGGTTGGGATGGGTTCATCGACTTCAAGATAAGAGGAGCTTGGTTTCGAGAGCAAAAGAAGATCTGAAATCGATTGCATCTACATCAAAGGAATCACGTGAAGTTGTAGATGCTTCATTGGAGAAGTTCGTTACGAAACGGATCGAAAAAATATGACCCCATAGAGGTCACTTTTTGGGGGATATTGAAGAGATGATGGAGCGTACAAACTACTCTAAGATGGGACGAAACAATGATGTTGATTGGACTATGGAGATAGAGGAAGGATGGGCGCCGTATAGTAGATTCTCATCGCACCTCCAAGAGTCGGCTCGCATAGTAATCAACACATGCGACCCTCCTCCCGCAATACTTAAAGACAAATGTGCGGTGTGCTGCATAATTTTGGTCCGGAGGGCGCATACACGTTAGGCCAATGTGGCCATAACTTTCATGTTACTTGCATATGCCGATATGCGATGACAAAATCGGTATGTCCAAAGATGTCGCTCCCCATTTAGCACGAGATTCTACGAGATGATGGGCATTCGAGATCTTATGCCACCAGGCACGAGTTCAACCGATGGAATCTTCCATTGGATCAATACCAAGAAATTTCTAAACTACTCGGATTGGGAAATGCTCTTACCTGAGTACATCCGAATCAAAACACCAACTAGCCATTCAATTTGGTGGGGATCATGATCGATTATTTTGGATGACACGAGATTACGAAATAGAGATCGGGCGAGGAATATTGAAGGTGATGAGCAACGAGAGTTGTTTTGTCGTAATTCGGAGGGCATTGGAGCGTCGAACACAACCGTTTCTTTCGATTTCCTCCAAAGAAAGTGGAAAAGGGAGAAGATGGTTCGTGGCACGAAATAACCGATTCAACAGGCTTTGGTGAGGAGTACAAGAAGTACGATCATACTCCAATTGGAAGAGCTCTGGTACTCGCGAAATTGGAGGAGGCTGCAATATACCGGATTTCGATACCGGAAAATTCTTTTGAAGATGTGGAGGTCTCTTATTGGGATGCGGTGAAGAAGTTTGATACGCGTGTCGATGACGCCATTACATTTTGGAGAGAATGTCTTTTAAACCCAAAAGACACACAACTTCTATTATTGGATGAGTTTGAAGGTGTTGTACAGGATGTCATTGCAAAGATCGAGAAGGCCATGGAAATCTTACGTAACAAACAAGTGGATCCGAGCAAAAAGCGGAAGAGGTAATCGGGCAACGATGGGGAGGATAGTTGGCAGGCAGGTATGAGAGGCGAAATCGCAGCGGTAGATCGAGAGTATGAAGAGGGCGGTCGAATTGCCCGTCCAAGTCAAAGACCGCGTACTCGTAGTGTAGCTCAGATTGGCCAATCGGATGGATCTTCAGTTTGAAGTTAGAACGGATGTTGGACCTTAAGTTCCACATATATAACTATATATATATATATATATATATGCTTTTTTTAGATTGTATGGTTGTTGTTTTAAAAATGATGAAAATGCCACCATTGATCCATGGGGCCTTATTTTTGAAGTAAAGGGTTACAATCTTTTTGATTTAATGTGCATTTCTTTTGTATGCTTGAGAGTGAAAACTATCGTACGACAAGTATGTAAAAATATATGTAATATTTTTCAATACATTAAATGTAGTCATGTAGACAATAGAATCTCCAAATGCATTTGGAGTATAACAATAAAGTACTACAGTAAACTATAACTACAATTTCTATAATAAGTATAAGTCCTATGAACCTATACTACATAAAGATGCGAAATTCAACTACTCATCAGGACCAGAGGATTGCTCATAATCGCTATCTCCCTTCACTTCAGCTCCACTAGATCCCGTAGGATCATATTCATAATCGCTTGGAACCTCCTCTTTGATCTTGGGATTATTCTCTGGACATTGTATATTCCCATACTTATGCCAAGTATCAAATTCGGGGAGATTAACAGGGATCTTCGGTTTTTTAGGCGGAACAATTGGAACCGTTGCAGATTTCCGTTTATGCGACTTGGAAGTGCCAAGCATGTGCTGTAACCCCGTGGCAGTACGAAGAACATTGGCATTCTTTAAATACTTGCCCAATGGTACATCAGAGTCACTAGAGATGCTCCCATATTTGGCTCTTGAAAGGGATACTAAACCCTTAGACGATTTCTCCAAGGTTGTCGTAACCCTTGTAGTAGAGGGTTGAAATAAAGCGCGGGGAGTAGCACATTGATCGAGATACTTGATCCTTACTACCGGATGCAATATTCTCCGCGACCGGATCGTAGCTCATAGTGCCCGCGATGTGTTGTTGCACGCAGTGGTCTTCGCATCTATCGCCTCCTTTTCCAACCGTAAAACCAAGATAAACAGTGCGACGTTATTTGATTTGTCCATGCCGCCTTGTGTCATTAACCGGGCTAACGGCTGCTCATCATCTAGATCATCCGCTGAAAGACCATGAGCGATAAAATCACCATTAGCATCATGAACATTTGGAGCATCTTCATCATTTGAAGCGGGGAAGAAAGTCATATCATCATCTTCATCGCCAAATTCAAAAACATCATTGTCATCAGACTCTGATTCGTCCTCGATAGCTTCCTCATCATTCTCATGTACTTGGTCTTCCTCTAAATCCAAGTTCTCTCTATACCACCGCCCATCATCACTCAACTTATCATTCGCGAGATATTTCGAGTTGGAATATATGTAGACCAAGTCATCAGCTCTGCCCGGTAGTAACCGATTCCGTTTCTTGTCGTGAACATAAGAGTAGCTACTCGATTTATGTTCGCAGTCGACGAGACACACGGTCTGCATGCTAGTATTCGTTTGCAATTGGAGAGAGGAGCTTAGCACAAGCACCTTCAAACTCCCACCATGCATGTGGAGCTAGTTTTTAAGTATTAGGCTCCAGCATGTCATGGAATGGTGGACCCCTTACTCGAAACGCAAGAAATTCACTCACCACGTCTGCGTAATCCTCCGCGGGACATAATTTTTGTAAAACACGCTTTGCAAGCGATTGTAAGATCGGGATCGTCAGCTAACTCTTGGTCGTGTAGTAAATAAGGATTTAAAAGTGCAGCCGCGCCATGTAAATCCGTTGTCATGAGCCGTTTCCGATGGTAAAACTCCTCTTTTGCGGTGGCCACCTCAAGTGGTTCCAATGAGATGGGCGGTGCGTGCAAAGTATGGACATGTCTCTCAAGATCACGCATGATATGCCATGCCTTGCCCGTACTAGGAGCCTTGCCGTCGAATTCTCTCAGAGCGTACACCACGGGGGCAACCATATCCCGTAGTCTTTTGCATTGCTTCCAAAACTCATCGCTCAACACCACCTTCTTGACCTTACGTGAGAATATAAGCTTATCTCTAGCGATACCGTCTTCTTCGAGGCATAGGTCAAACATAGGGTCGACAACAACTTGCTCCAATGATTCCTTGACCTCCAACAAGCGATCTATCATTATGAATTGACTAGCAAATCTTGTTTTCCCGGCACCAGTGGTGAATTTCGCCTCGTGTTTACGAAACACAGCTAGGGGCATTTGTCGCCTCTTGATAAACTTGACCATTTTCTTCGCCATGACCAAAGTATTCGCCATCCATCCAGCCTTTCCCCAATCCTCCAACAACAAGTCCATTGCATGTGTCGCACACCCTTGCATGAAAATGTGCGGATATTTCTCAAGGACTATTCTTGAGGCATTGAGCATTACAGAAGCATTGTCTGTGCATACTTGAACAATGTTCTCTGGTCCAACTTGTTCTATGTACTTCAACATGAGAGTTGACATGTACACCGCTGTTTTTTCTTAGCCAGTAGTATCGACAGCACCAAGAAAAAGCTCTCCGGCTTGAGTCACGAGCATCGCATTCACCAAAGGGCGACTAGTCACAGATGACCATCCATCCATAGTCAAAGTTCCTCCAAACTTCCGAAGGCTCTCAGAGAGTCTACTATCTAGTTTCTTTTGTAACTCCGTCTTTACTTCTCCTAACAACTTTGTCCGAATATCATGGTAGGATGGTGGAGCATAGGATTTTCGAAATCCCGTAGTCTTCATCACGGCAGCTTTGAACGCATCATTGCGGGCTACTGAGAATGGTATATTTGCTTCGTAAAAAAATTTCGCCCAAAGTTTATCCAACTCCCGCCTATCCGCTTCTGCAAAAGTAGCTTCAATTGAAGATTGCTTCGTTTGCTTCATAGATCCAAACATCGGGCGAGTATCCCTTATTCCCCTCATAAGCATGGAAGAAGCAGAGGTTGACCCTACCAAAAGATTTGTTGAATTCATGGGGGTGCCTAGCGAGGACCCTACACAAGAGTCACTCCTAGGGGTTTCAGGAATGTCATGTTTTGAAGCACCCGGAACGTCCGTGGATGGAGTGAGAGAACATTCACCGAGAAATAGTTCCAATTCTCCGTTATATGGAGGGAACTCCCCACCACATCTTAAAAATAACTGCCTAATTTCCCTAGGCAGCTTTGGGCAAAGGGCAGAACTCGAATCCCTATGTCCAGGAATCTTCTTGTACCCATAATGACTCAAATTCCGACTCTTCTTCTTCGAAACAATTACATGACATTGTGAGCACTGTAGGAAGGACCCAGACGCTTTGCCTTCCTTCTCGATGTCTCTAAACCAAGGCTCATGTGGAGCAGGGCCCATTTTGATAAATAGGACGCCTCAAAGTCTTAAACAATGGTGGGACCGTGACGGGGAAAAAAATGGCAATAGTTCCTTACGGAAATCCTCACTTCCGAACTCAATACCTACCAAGCAATGTACACATAAAATGAATTATGTGGCTCATAGCTCTTGGAAAGTGTTCAAAATTCGGAAGTGAAATGAGACTCAATGTCTCTTCTCTTATATACCATCCAACTCCGAATATGACCGTTGCAATTTGAAGTTGAAATGCTCCTAAACCGTTGGATGATCAAAAGGGCCATCGGCCATTGGCGGTCGCCGGATCGAGGGCGGTCGCGATGGCGACGACGGCGTCGCCGAGGCCGACGGCCGGTCGCGCTGGCCGACGGCGGGGACGGCGGCCGCGCCTCGCCGGCCGACCGGTCGGTCGGGCCGACGGAGAGGTCGGGGACCGGTCGACGGGGTGGTTCGACCAATGAACGCACCCTGTTGGTCATTTACCCTTAGTAAAACGACCAGATTTTCTAAGTCACGGACGGTCCCCGGACCCCTGCCGGACGTCCGGACGTCCGGACGCTGTGACATCCCTGGAATTGAGTGCCAAAACATATATTTACGTGCTGATTGCAACAAATTAAATAAGAAGTTGATACCTCTTACGTATGTAAATTTCAGATCCTATCACCTCTACAAGTTATATAGGGCAATTCATGCACTCAATTCTAGGGAGTATCACTACAAGGAGAATAGTATCCTAATTGACGAAATTTTGACAGAAACCTGCCAATTGTTCCGTCAATTAGGAGACCCTGATTCGGTCACTCAATTGACAGAATTCTATCATTCATTTGTCAATTTGGACGAAGTTCCACAATGCAAAAAAATTAAAAATTCGGAAATTTTGAGGAAACATTTCTCTGCCCGGGCACGCCGGGCAGCAGCGTTGGCACAACGAAAAATAGCGCGGGCCCCATCAAGGGGGTAGCGAGGGCCCTACCGCGGGAAATGCGAGCCCTACCGGTGGAGGCTCACAAGTGGTATGTTAGGGGATTCGATCCTTTGACCTCACGGGTATAGTCCAAGTGACTAGCCAACTCACCTACTATCCAATTTCATGTCCGAAGATAAGTTTTTCTTAATATATATATGCTTTAAGTACAAGTACAGTAGACTTTGAATATTTTTCACGATGTAAAAAAAAAAAAATTTCAAATTTTTTTTTTTGAAATATTCTATGCAGGTATTTTTTTATATGTATAAAAAATTTCAATTTTTTTTTATTTATTTTTTATTTTTTATGCTAGGGCCTTTTTTTACTACCGAGTAGACTTTGAATATTTTTCACGATGTAAAAAAACTTTTTTTTTTCAAAATTTTTTTTTTTGCACTATTTCATGCAGGTATTTTTCTATATGAAAACCAACCCAAGTGATTTTGTCCAAAACGGAGTCCGGATGAAGAAGTTATAGTTCTTCAAAGTTTCTGCCCTTCATGCAAAATGTCGTATTTTGGCATTTTGCATCAACTTTGAACGTTATGATCTCACAAATGGAGAAGATCCAACGGTTGAAAATTTCAGCGGTAGCTCAAAAACAAGTAAATTACAAGATCCTACGGTTAAAGTCTACAAAAAGTTTTAGCAATTCCATGCTTGTCGTAAATAAAAAAAATTGACAAGAAGTTGACTAGAATTTGACAAGAAGTTGACAAAAACATTAATAATGTCCAAAGTGACAGAGTTGGGCTGCGAGATGCTCACTTCGTCATTTCGGACATTTTTTTGTCAACTATTTGTCATCTCGGGCCCCATTTCCTTGTAGTGTATATTCACACATCCAAGGCTTCATCGTCAGTCGAGGGGTGATGCCGAATATCAAACCTATACAAAAAGAACAACTTCAAATGAGGCATCAAATAAACAACAATCATGTTCTCTTCAAATCATGTTTACCAAGAACCATGATAATAAGCATTGTCTCAGCTATGTCATCATAAGCACGTAGAAATTGGCGAACTCATCATCCCCTTCAGCACATCCGAGTTCTAGTACGTATATCCAACGAAGTTGGCGTCCTTCAACTTCAGCATTTGATGCCATTCGAAATCACCATCACATGCCATCAACGACCAACCAACGACAAAGCAAACCAACACAATCAATAAGCTAGGAAAAGAATAACGAACTCGTCAAACATGAGCTTGACAACGGCACTGCACAACATTTTTATCAATTTTGGCTACACACTTCTCGTTGGATTTATACATACTTAAAGTTTATTTTTGTACTTGTAAATGCCCATGATAAGAATATTACTTATATACATTAAAGTACAAAAAACTTTTATGTATCTGAAAGATTCCAGGAATACATAGGACATGCAATTCTCACTACATTGGTAACCATGATTGTGATAGGAATAAATGCCAAATGAGAATGAAAGGAATAAGGAGTCTATTGTGTTTTCATATAAATTAAATAGACATATCATATATGTTATGTATAAAAATTGGTATGACTCTTAAACAAAAACAGTATTAAATCAATACGGGAACTCTAAAAGGCTGTTAATTTACTACAAGCACCATACCAGAACCATCGTGAGTACTAATCGAGTCAAAAAACCATACCGATGTTGCCCTATACAAAATCAGTATTAGCCCTGAAGCTATATAACTTCATTATGGTGCTTATACAGGTGACAACTTCATTATGGTTCTTATACAGGTGACAGTTCCCACATAGATCCTTAAGGTACCTACACACCTGGCCTTATGTAATTTTTAATAATGGGAGTGAAGACCCCCCCCGATGGTGTACCGTATCTGCAGTGACGGTGGGGTCCGTATCTTTACCCACTCCGTATAATACGGACGACAAAACTGAAGTGAGTGTTCACATATGAGCCCAGTCTTATCGACTTTTGGGTGTGACTGTCCACTATCTAATTACGTAAGAACCCCCCGGTCACACCAGGAGGGGGACAACTTTGTGCTTTCGTGTTGCAACATTTCATGTCCTGCATGCTCTCTCAGAGGTTCTCTTTTCTTCCTGCTTTGTGGTTGTTTTTCTTTGCTCATTGTGTTCGTTCTCCAGTTTCGCTGAGTGTCGGAGAAGCTCTCAGGTTCTCTGCTACGTTTTAGTGAAGGAGCATATCGGAATTCTATAGAGCAAGTTTCGTAGATTGTATTTGTGGGCGCGAAAGAAACACTCCGCTGGGGGATTGTTTTAGGGTTTTAGCTTTTCGGTTTCACTGGAGTCCGAGCTTCTCGACTCATCGGACGACATTACAGCTTGAAGGAAGCGTAGGTGCGGTACAGAAGGCGACGGACGAGGCAAAATTTCGAGCTCTTCCTGGCGTCAGGTACGTTAATATGTCGTACAGTAAATGTTTTTTCTTGTTGTTTTTTAAAATTTTTGCATGAATGCATCGTGCAATTTCAATTGAGATGGGAGCCTCGTTCATAATTCTCACACTCAGAATTCTCATGATTTTTGTGTCCAATTCGTCTCTCATTGATCGGTCATGGTGCACCCAAACCAATCGTTGTCCGTGATCAACTGAAATGCATTCGGATGTTGTTGCCAATCCGATCGTTTTTTTTATGGTTTCTGTTTTTTGTTTTCCTTGTCAGGACTGTCGTTTACAGTCATCGGAAGTTCGTCTGCTTCCCAATCTGATACGATGGATCCCGTACCTGATCAGTGGACTCACATTGCTTTCAGTATCTGGTTGTTGGTTTTAATCCTAAACAATGTCGAAATTCCCATGAGGCCAATGCTGCTGGAAACAGACGAGGACGAAGAGGACCCCTTCGTGGCCATTGCCGAGAACCTAAACGCTGGATACGTTGACGCCCAGAGTGACATGGGAGCTACTTTGCATCACTTCCGCCTGTGCTTAGCCTTGAATTTCGTAGACGAAGAGGTGGAATTCTAGGTGAAGCCTAGGTCCACGACTTGGTTCTCGAGGTTCCTCCTCGAGCAGTATGACAATTCCAGGTGGGTGCAAATGTTTCGTATGACAAAACCTGCTGTGATTGCTCTTTCAGAGTTACTAAAACCCCATGTATAGAGAGAGAACACTAGGTATAGATTGGCCATTCCGGTGCTCATCAGGGTAGCGTGCACACTGTTCAAGCTTGCTCATGGAGCAAACTTGACAGTGTGTAGCGAAATGTTTGCTATTGGGCGGAGTACCGTGTCCCTGGTCCTTCGAGATGTTGTACACGCTGTCAACGACACATTACGTCACGAGATCCTTTGGCCATCAGGAAACAGGCTACTTGACACGGAGTCTAAGTTCTTCCAGATGTGTGGTCTTCCTGGTGTCGTTGGCGCAATTGATGGCGTGCATGTGACTATTTCTAAGCCAGCCTACGGCGCCGCCGATTACTATTATTTCAAGAACGGGGGATACACGATCAACTGCCAAGCAGTAGTTAATAGTGAGAAACGATTCCTCGACCTGTACTTAGGTATGCCGGGATCAAGTAATGATTCCAGAATGTTGCGTCGTTCGTCTCTTTACTCTTTGGCAATGCAGCAAGATATACTCGGCCCCAACCAAGCTGTGAGGGGTTTTGCTCCTTATATCATTGGAGATCTAGGTTACCCTTTGCTTCCTTGGCTCATGGTTCCCCACAGGACTCCGGCACCGTTAAGTGTGTCGGAAACACTATTCAACAGAAGGCTCAAAGTAGGTCGCTGCATGGTGGAGAATGCCTTCGGGATCCTGAAGCAAACATTCAGGGAGTTACTTGTTAAATCTGATTTGCATGTAACTTTTCTGCCTGATGTCATTATGTGTTGTGCCATACTCCACAATGTTCTCATGGGGCAATCGCACGAGGGAGTAGAGAATCAGTTGGACGTGCTTTGCGTAGCGAGGGACTTGATGGTGGGGTGGAAGATGAGGAGGGGGGGGGGGCAGCAGAAGTACCCGAGGCTCAGAGGGATGGCACAGCAACGCCTTCTGGTATAGCGAAGCGACAGGAGCTCGGTGTTTACCTAACCATGCAGCGACGACAAGGATCCTAGGCGACGAGGTAAGATTCTTAATTCCACTTCCATGTTATGTTTTTTTGCATTTCATCTTCCTGCACTTGAGTTATTCTATCATACTAGTGTTGTTGGTGCATGTTATCAGAGGCATGCGATACGTTGTAATAAGCATGCAATGCAAGTTTGTTGAGGGAGTGATGCAGAATATCACCTTTACTGCATCCAAGTGAGGTCACATGCTTTTTAGAATAGAAATTCTAATCAACACACTTCCACTCTAATCTAAGCCCATTGTTGTCCATGCAGAGTGGCCGAACAGAAGGACCTAAACCGCTGTCATCTTCAATAATTGGTGAAGTGCGACCTAAAGTCAGGAACATGGCCTCCCACCTCACCGATTGTCCCTGTCATGCCTTTTCATAGGGGGAGATTGTCTGCCGCACCTGCACTTGGAGCTTGCACTGCCTCGATGTCACTGATGGTGTCTTCTGTTGTCGTAGTAGCCTGGAGTTCAGGATCGCCGGTACCATGTCCTCCATTTGTAGCTGCTTCGTTGTTAGTGTGTCGATTATGTATTCCTTGTCCAGCTGCATTTGTGGCAAATGTCGGAGGCACTGCAATGCCAGCATCCATGATCCCTCGAAGGCCGCTGGAATCATAATTCAGTGGCTCAGAGAAGGTTGGAGGGGCATTGTTAGAGCCGAAGGGCTGATGGCCTGTCTTTCTTTGTCCCGAATGTGGTGTTCCTCCTGACCTGCTGAGGCCGGTGCTTAACACAAAGGGAGAGTTGAGCCAAACAGCTCACCATCTCCCCCTGTTTCATTATTGCCAACCGTGCATTCTCGTTTGCCACTACTGCATTTTCGTACATGCGCCTGTCCTTGTCCCGTTGGTATTCCATCTCGCACAAACAACTTTAATTGAATATCAATTTTTGACCGCTCTAAATCTCTGCTTTGGCGTCGCTATTTCCCGCATCCGAGCAAATGCCATGATGGCGCCCGTAGCTTTTGTGGCTTCAACTATCATAGAGTGACCAGTTAAACTTTTCCTCCTCACCGCAGATTCCCGGCCTCCCGTGTACCGCAAATTGCATCGCTCGATGAATCGATCACTTGGGGGGACACACCTGGAGGGAGGCCGTTAAAAGGTCGGGGAACTTGGCTTCCCTGAGGTTCTGCTTGGCATGCAGGCTGCGGTGGAGTAGAAAGACTCTGAGGGCGAGCGCAAGATCGAGACGACTCTTCCGTTGTGTCCACGGCCTCGGGGCCGAGGTGTGTCTCGTTGAATCATCGCTTTACGTTTCGCTCAGGACCTCCTCTGTATCGTCTGTTCTCTCTTGGAGAGCCGGCATGTAATTTCTGTCATTGTGTGCGAGCAAATCCCTTACGTGAGGCGGGTGTATTTGCGGGCGGTTACCATACCACTCGTGGATGGATTCGTAAACATCTTGGGCAAAGAGCCGGGGTAGGCTTTCCGCTTTACGCTCTGCTGCATTCAAGTCCCAATATTCTGCCGAGTTCCTTCCAGTATGACTGAGATAGTCTGCAATCTTTTTGTAATCGGGTATCAACTGGTTCCACTTCGTCTTGCATGTTTGCCCCACGTACACATGGTGAAATATTCACGATAATGTGTTGTGATACTCTATTCCATTTGCTAGTATCCGGTGTCATCAAATCTCTGCCGTCAATAGTATCCAATTCTTCAAAGTACATCTCTCGTTTGATGGCAATAAGAGCCACGATCTCCGCTGGCAACCGATTTGGACCTCGGTCTTTTCGTGCACGTTTCTGCTGGCTGGGACCTGGGACTGTTCCAGCATCCTGAGGCGCACGCCGGACTGTTCCAATTGGACTGCTCCGGCCGGTTGGTCGTGGAGTTCCATGATTCGGCATGTGAAAGGAACCTGTGCAACCATATTTCAGAAGGACAGCACGTGAGCTTGTGTATGCAACGATACTGAACACTTACCAAACACTTCTTCTAATCACTGTGTGTTTACGTCCATAAGCTTTGCGCCAATTTCTGCATCTTGAGAAGTGACTAAAGTTGGTGATTGCTCTGTTTGTAGCCAGCTAGGTTTCTCGCCGATTACACCGGATCTTACGCTCGGTTGACCGACTTGCGGCCATCGGCGGTCGTTCGACTCTCGGCTCATTCCCGAAAGTTCAAGATTTCTCGAACGCCACTGCTTTCACCGCCGGATCTCTAGCAAGCGAGCGGGCAACGAATCGACGAGTGTGCCTTTGTTGGGTTGTGGATCGCGAATCCCTATCAGTGTATGCAACGATACTGAACACTTACCAAGCACACGCTGGATTCTCAAAGATATGACTGACCACAACTTGTGTATGCAACGATACTGAACACTTACTGACTTTAGCATCGGAGTGTGTGTTGTCTTTTTGCAGGTCTTTTTTGTCTGTGTATGAAGGAAATTGGAAAAATTAAGAGCATACGGTGTACTTACCTCCAACTGGCATAGCGGACGGGCGTATCGGAGCAGCGAAGGGCTGTGAAGGTGGGCGGTTCTCCATCGTAATCGAATTGAGTTTCTCTGAACTGGATCATGACCAAGGTAATAGCAGTCAGTTTGCTACAGTAGTAATACAAACGTACTCCTGTTCCAAAAATTTGAGACGTGCCGGTCTTTGTTCTAGAATGATCTCACGAATCACTTTACTACATTGACTATATGTACTGACCAACGAATATGCATTCCTGGTTTTTTCAGACTCGGTTTCAACGAAGTACCAAGCGACTGCGATGGACTACTTCAGCAGCGGCTTGCAATGATGTGTGCATTACATGACTGCAGGGTACAGAAAGTACCGTGGAGATTCAAATGTGCATGGTGTACGCCCGACAACACTCGGAGAAAGATAGAAATAATGCACAGGGCCCACAAAACTACGTACAAATCACACAATCGGAATGCCTGAAAATACACATGAAAGCAGTGAAAACAATTAACAACTGAAGAAGGAACAGGAGCGTACCAACGACGGTGGACTGTGCACAGGTACGTATTCCGCAGTAGACCATGTCTTTATGCTCATAGTACCTCGGCCACTGCTGTGTGCGAGCTCAGGTTCATGCCGACTTCAATGGCAGATTTTAGGAGACCGCTCTTTTGTAAAACGACCCGTGGGCCTGAATTACGTAGGACCCCGGTTATAACTCAGAAATCTACAGTTTTGCTGGATTTGTAACTACATATTATGTGCCGCATTTGTCGTAGTGGAACATAAAGTAGTGCCGAAAGATTTGCATACCACCGCTCTTAACTCAGTGCCATGTGGGCATCCACGTAGGTTCGGCGGTTACCAACATCGAATGGTGTGAATGCTCAGTAGATCTTACCGCATATTAGGCCCAAAGAGCGCAGCTCTAAGCACAGGTCTGAACGTACCTTTATTAATCGATACTATTTCGGAATTATTCGGATGATTTCGGTATTGGCCCGGGACAGCTCCAATACAGTCCGGATGTTAAAGTCGGATCTCACCTTTCATCCATCGTAGGGATAAGTAAGTCAAAACCGTATCCCTAAAACTACGTCCAGTTCAACTGAGCCTGCAACGAGGAGGGAGTATGTGCCGGAGCTCGAGTAGCAGCGGGTGTAGTACCCAACAGCAGCAGGAAAGGGGTGGTGGGCAGGCTGTGGTGACGGTGTCGATGTCGCACAATAGCCTAGACTACGACTGCACTGACTGTGGCTCCTTCTTGTTTGGCCATCGCGGCCGCTTTCGTCCTGCTGCTCCTGCTACGAGGCTCTCTCATGGCCGCCACTCGCACCGCACCCTCGAACCTGCTCAGGTCAATGCTCGCTCCCTCCGGCTTTGCTGAGATTGTTCCAATTCTAAAGCACAAATCTTTGTCATTTCTTGTGAAGCTCTTAGTCCTGTGAGTTGATTCTTTTCTATTTCTGCGAACGTCTCGATCCTGTGAGTTGATTCTTTTCCATTTCTGCGAACGTCTCGATCCTGTGAGTTGGTTCTTCAACTTGCCATATATATTTAGCACCACCGCTTATGCGGTTCACTAGCTTTTCGCACCCTTACTAAAATTTTCATGGTAAAAATCACACTTCAGATCCCACTTTGAATATCGTACTTTGAAAATCACAGGTTGAAGCTGCTATTATGTACCTCACGCATAATGTCAGTTTTGGTACTTCGAGCATACCATCTTAGTATGATAATTAGAAGACTGAACAATTCTACCGAAGCGGCAGGGCAACGGACTAGATGATTTACTGTCCGAAGTATTTCAGGATCTCTGTAAAAGAGATATTTCAATTGTGTGAGGATTAAAATAGAAATTATATGTGTGTACATATGGTGCCGCATCTCATGAGGGCTGCTCACCATTGTGAAGTTGCAGCCGAAACGAAACGCCGATTTGCGATCAACATAATAACCGGAACTGTCAAGTGCTTTGCCCGAAAGCCAATGTTCCTGGAGCATCTACACAGAAAGGTGATAGTAGTACGTCTCCTCCTAGCATATCAGGATAACTCTCATACCATAGGAAGCCCTTTGTATCATAATCGAAATTGGCTGATTGCAAGGTGGTAGACGTATTGTTGTCGACCTTCGTTAACGGGATCTTCATAGAGAATTTCTCTTTGTGTAGGTCTACTGTCACCAGTTTGAATGATGGAAGACTCGTTGTTGAGCGCGCTCTTCAAACAAAATACCACTTTTGGTTAGGAAATGAGCGCAATTCAGAATTCGGTGTAGCTATCTTTTTGCATAGGTCTGCTGTTACTAGTTTTGAAAGATGAGAGCCATGTTGTTGAGCGCTTGTTGAGATTTGATGATGGTCTAATGATTGTTGGGGTCTTAATTTAGTGGAATTTTGGATTTGATCGTGCGATTTTTGTGTGTAGGCGATTGCTCTACATTCGCTGAATGAATTCAGTATGTGGGCATTCTTGAGATAGGTGATCAGATGGCATAATCATTATGCAATTTAAGCTTCTCAATGGGATCATGAATAGCATGAGAACATGGTTCTTCAAGGAGGAAGACATGGTTCTTGAAGGAGCAGATCAGTAATACCTTTGGAACTTACTCCTCACATTGGATGTCATCATAGAAAGTAAGTCTAGTGGATGTCATAACAGATAGTAAGTCCATGGTACACCATTATGCAAGTGAGTGTGGTGGATGAGCAAGTTTCTTACTGCTTGGTATTTCTGACTTGCAGGTGTGAGCTGCTCGCGAGCTAAGTGCGAGCCAGGTGTGAGCCAATGTGAGGCAGATGCAAGCTAGTGCAAGCCATGTGCAAGCCGGTAAGTTCAATTCCTTTTAGAGAAGTAAGACACCATTTTTCCCTTCTGTTAGGATAGTGAGTTGATGTTACATCTGATCCCTGCAACCCCACTCTCTTCGTCTCATTTATTTGTCCATATCCAATTTGTCATCTTGCATGGTCTGGTGTTCTTTAAGCGTGAAGTCATTTTCGATATCTCACCAAATATTTGGAAGCAGATGCACCAGTTAAACTGAAATACCATATTGTCCTTTTTAAAAGTCCTGGTCTGCATCAGATTACAACGTCTTAGTGGTATTGCTGTCCATTCAGTATCAGGAGATTCATATCAATGGATTTATTATCAGGTTCCGGACGTGAGGGTGGGTTCTTAGTTTGTTGCTTGTCAACTCGTGCGTCTGCAGATATCGCAAATCCTTCTGTCGGTTTTTGAGGATAATTGTGAAGTCTGTTGCATTGACTAGCATGTGCTAGTTTACGTAGTACTTTCCCTGGTTTCACTAAACGAGCACTTCATGTCTATCCAGTATCGTAGTAAATGTTGACCGGTTCTTACTGTATGCTTTTGATATTAGGTTGGTTTCCTTAATCGGGTTGGACGGCCGCGCTTACGTGATGGTTCCTTTTTCACAAATCTGCGTTATCTTGGAGGAAGTGACTGTTTCGTTGTATGAGTGACCTGGTGGACGTAATCTAGGATGAAGAACTTAGAAGCTTTTTGTTGTGTGCATGCTTCTTGCACGCTTTCTTGGCGTTGGGATGCCTGCTAACAGCTGTTTTGCAATTGTTGGTCAGATTGGTAACTTCGTGATGAACAAGTAAAGCTTCATAGCTGGCTTCGCTGTGGCCATACTTTGGTGTAGGTAGGAATTCAATTTTCTGCTAAAATTGCAGAGTCTTGCATTTTTGTTTCTTGGAATCTAATAACGCAAATTTGATGTAGTTGTGAACTTTTATGGTGTTGAAGCAAGGAGATTTTCAAGTGGGATTATCACTTCAGCATATGTGGAAATGGAGTCCACTTAATTTGTTGTCTCAGCATGTAAGTTATTGTGTCTTCATTTCTAAAATTAATACAATTGTTTGGAAAATTTTATGGTTTTAATGTTTTGATAAATATAAATAGTGAAGAATGTGTTTGCTTTTTGCAGTTCGTCGCAACCAAGACAATAGGACTTTAGCAGAGAGACATGCTGCTCTTCAATTGTTGGTCAGATTGTTTACAAAACTCTTGGCTACAAGCCGACAATACAATGCAGACGCAAAGAGGTTCAAGTATGCATTTGAAGATGTGAAAAATTGGATGTATAATGGATCCATTTTCAAGAAGGATTATCTTCTAATCCCTATCAATGATAAGTGAGGCTTAGAATTCTTTTTCCAAAAACTTATGTACTTGTAATTCGCAAAATATTGAAAGTAGATGATTTTTTGTCTCTTACATTACTTATAATACCTTTTTCGTTTATTGTCATGTCTTGATGTTCCAATTTGCAAGTCATGATAATATTAGCTTTTCATTGTTTGATTCTTTATGGTATTCATGGCAGATTACATTCATTTGAAGTCTAATCATAGTTTGTCATCCAGGAGCAATTGGCTTCGAAATGTCAGGTAATATCCTACTTCATAGGACCAAAATTTGCTGTAATTGCACTTTGAATATTACTTTCAATGTATGCTTATATCATTGCTAAACATAATAGTTTTGCAATGTTACAGAGAATTCTCCTTGCATTTTGCATCTAGATCCTATTGCAGGTTATCACATTGAGAATGTGGAGGAACAAATATGGAATTTCTTATTCCAATGTTGGTTAACCCCTAACTCTCCTTGTTGCAAAATGGTCAAAGTCACAAAATTTGACCTTCCTTTAGATTAAGCTCAAAAAATCTCAATCTAAGCATTATTTAAAATATTCAACCGTAAGATCTCGAAGTTCACTTGACATTCTTCTCACATACCAAATTTGAACCGTTCATTCTTCCTCATTTGTGAAATTATAATGGTCAAAGTTGGCTGAGTTTTTCTCCTGCGGGAACCTCCAAACCCGTTTCGAGAGTTAGGGGTTAAACGAACATCAAGATGTGGATGTCAATTATATGAAAGCATTCTTTTCCAACATCAAATATGTTGAAACAAAGGTATTGTTTAATGTTGGTGATTCTAGTATTGCTTTTAATTTGCCTTTCAATATTAATTTTGTTTATATTGTATATGAAATTTGAGTCAATATGATATAAATTTGATGAGCAGGTACCACAACAAGGAAATGGCTATGATTGCAGAATTTACACTCCTCATTATGCTGAGCGTTTTCTCAAAGACTCAGCCCAATTGCATTTGATCACTGAGAATTGGTTTCAAGAAACTGAGATTTTGTCAAACCGTACGAAGATCCTCGACATTATGTATTCTTTAGAGAAAATGGAGAAACAAAAGCTGTTTTAGTGTGGTAAGTTGCTCTTCTAAAATGCAATTTGTATTCTCAAATTTTAACTAAATAATATTTTATTGCAAAATGGGTTGAACGAATTTTATAACTCCTTAGAATTTTGTAGTTGCCATTCTTTTTCTAGGAATTGGAGGTGGTGCTGGTAGCCTGGTATAGGTATATGCTATTGCTTAGGTTTCAGTAGGTGCCATTCCATTTCTATGTTACAAATAGGTATCGGATCAAGTCATCCATCTGAATGTTGAATGTGAAGGTTGTTTCATGAATGGCGACCATGAGAATGTGTCCAGATCTTGATTGAGTTCCATGAAGTTGTCTATGGCTGCTTCACATTCTTGAGCATCTACTTAACTTCGATTGTGTTATGGCAGGATATGGCGTCGAACGAGTAAGGCAAATGCAGATGAGGCATTCAGCAAATTGGGAGGCTTCATGCCGGAGATGAATGGAAAGACAGCGATCATTCTCTAAGCAATGATCATTCTTCCAGGTGAATGTGACTCGGGTCTCACCCCGTCTCAATGATAATTATATGAGGTATAGAAGTGCTGCAGATAATGTTGCTTTCGGTACATAAATATGTGGAATCTGTACTGACGCTTGGGAATAGTGGTGGTTTAGGAGCTGAAGCTGACAACTCAATTGTATTGTAGTTCCTTCTTGAACGGGACAATACTAAAGTGGAGTAGAAAGATTTCTGCGCTCAGTAGCGGATTGTGAGTTCACCATCTGCTCACCACTCAACGAGATTCAAAGAGAATCCTTTCCAGTCTCTTCAGAACAACGACCACTACGATGCACCGGGGCCGCTTTCAAAGTGGCAGCAGGGATGTTGGCAGCTTGCAGTCCTAACAGAGGCGCTTGAATCCTCGGCTTCGTCGGTGGGCCGTGCACTGACGGTCCGGGAGTCATCATCTTGAAGGAGCTAACGGACCCCATTCGATCACACAAAGATCTCGCCAAGGACGCTGTTGTGCACTTCACTAAAGCTGTCATGTTTTACGAAAACCTCGCGACCCAGCTCCTTTCCCAAGGACATGTGCTTGACATCTTTGCTTGCGCCGTTGATCAGGTCAATATCATCTCTCCGCCATATTTCACCCTTCTTTTCAAATGATGTACTAACATGCCTGTTTTATCCCCAGATTGGAGTAATGGAGATGAAGTGTGCGATTGAGAGAACCGGTGGGTTGGTGGTCTTGGCCGAGAGCTTTGGGCATTTAGTGTTTAAAGACTCGTTCAGACAAGTCTTCGAAACAGGCGACCACACTCTCGATCTGTCCTTCAACGATGAGATCCCAATCCACTGCTCCAAGGACGTGAAAGTGCAGGGTGCGATTGGACCTGAATTTTTACTAACGCTTGGGAATAGTGGTGGTTTAGGAGCTGAAGCTGACAACTCAATTGTATCGCAGTTCCTTCTTGAACACTAGGCCAAGATCGAAAGGTGGAGAGATTCTCTTCAGCCCCTATGGAGCTTTTGGAGAGGATGAAGTAGAAATGGACCAGGAATTAGAGCAAATATTAGACCTCAAATGAGGGGGTGATCAGAAACAGAAATATAGGGGATAGATTTACGTGAGGGTGTAACTATCATATGATGATGTAGAATTATAAATTCTAACATTTGAGGATCTCCAAAATCTTTATTGAAATTGAAGATTTTGAATGTTTGGGGATGTTCTAAAATGTACGTGGAACTTGATGACTTTGAATATGTGAGGAATAATTGCAATCTACTTGAAATTTGGCAATTTTGATCATTTGAAGTATTTCTGAAATCTACTTAAAATTCAAGGATTGTGATCATTTGAGGTAGCTCTGGAATCTCCTTACAAAATGAAATCCATAAGATTTTAGAATTTACAAATCATCATTTTCTTTTAATTTTGGGTCATTTGAAGAAATATGTTGTTACACCAAAAGTGTTGAAACAACAAAAAATATATATGTTGTTTGAAAACATGTTGTTGCAACATAGGGTGCCTAACAACAACAAAATAACTACATTTCAAACAACATCTAAATGTTGTTTGAACCACCCCTCCACCTAGGTTCTAACAACATTGAGATGTTGTTAGAAATGTTGTTTGAACATGGGTTTTCTAGTAGTGATAAGCACCTGAGCGTGTTGAATCAATATAGCTACCATGCTTGCCATAGATACCTATGTAGCGCTAAAAACTTCAGACGAAATTGAGAGAAACGATTGACACTGTCACTGACCAAGAAAGTAATACTGCAGGATGATTGGCAGCATCTGTCGCGCTCACATTCAAAGCTGATATTGACTTGGAGACCTGGAAAAGCATGTCCAAAACGCTTGTAGATCAAAGCTACAATCTCTGAGGAATCATTACAGTAAGACAACGTCAATACACAGCTTGCTGCATAAATGCAAAAACATGTAATGTTATAATAAGCTTACCAGAGGTGTTTCTCCATAACCACAATCCGCAAGGACATGTCCTGACATCAGCAAAAGCCAATGAAGCTCCTCCAACACTCAGGTAGGATCGTTTCTTCCTCCCGTACACGACAGTTCTCCCCATGAAAAATGTATTAAACACCTCTATCGATTCTTCAAAAAGTTTATGCAAATTTATCGAAGGTTACACCAGCCAATTTTTCCTTGAGTTAGAGAATCAAAATCCAATAACATCAACGCCTAAACCAAAAAGTTGACTTACTTGATGTAGCCAAGAGGAGCGTTCAGAAATAAGATGGGCTAGGAGTGGAATGGTTGACATGGGAGTTGCACGAGCCACAAGTGCAACAACACAAAGATGTTCGTCCCTAGCTACAAGCAAAAAATTTCAATATTTGTACACTGTTAGCATGAAAGATCTCCACAGAAGATAGGTCTATTCAAAACCACGTCAGAGTTTCAAAAATAAACAGCATGTTATCTACTCATGAGTGAGAGTGAAATGAATAACCTGCAATGCTAGCACGGAGTTGCTCAGATTCATCATCTTCATCATTTGCTGAGGCTGCGGCAACTGTAACAATAGAAACGTCATAATTAAGAACAGACAAAATAAGAGGTGGTGTATATGAACCAACTATATGATGCACTTTGTGAGCATCAAATGAAACGGTGTGTCGACTGCATATTAACCTAACTAAGAAAGGTGGAATAACTTGATAAATAATTCGGTCCGATGCCTCTCAATTCAGTTTCAGCATAAGCTCGAAAAACTGCAGCTGCTGCCTCCGCACCACTAGAGGGAAATAGTATTATCTTACTGAAATCTGCAAGCTGGATATAATATGTAGCAATCAGATGTGATGGCCATTTCCACTCAAGAGTATTGCTGCTATTCTGGCACTTCGATACTCAAACGATGCTTCATGTACGACTTGACACAATTCACTCATCTAAAGAAATAGAAAACACTGCCGGATAACCCACATGCGCAACAACCGGCACCTTTAGCTAGACGTGCTGAGAATGTAGAACCCAACAAAAGTATTGGTGCCATTGAAAGGATCAAATAATGAGATTTCTCTACTCTCCTATATATCCACTGGTGCTTGCTGAAAATGCCACAAGCAAGTGATAAAATTAACCAACGATTAATATCATGAATTGATACTCCACTTAATCACAGCTTAGTAGATTGCTTACTTGTAGAAGAACAGTCCAGGTATCTAAAAGAATGTCAAGTGCTTCTACTGCCCATGTATCCTCTTCATTACCATTCTACTCACGAGCCTTGATCACCTCACGAGTAAGAGAAGCTAACAAGCTCAAAGTTCCTGTTGATCTGTACCAACAAATTCAGCCCAAGATATTGATACTGAAGCAAACCCGTATAAAAAGCAGAACATTGTGCAAGTGCAAAGTTCACAATAAAGATCGCTCGAAATTTACGGGAGATCAGGTAAGGTTTTCAACAACGTGACATCTAACATCTCAATAGAAGCTTCACATAATCGTCTCTCCTATGTTCGTGATTTTGCTGCCCAACAGACCAACGATGTCATTGCCAGCATTCACAGATCGAAACACACTGAATTCAATGCTTACACGGGCAACGACCTAGGATTTAGGGTTTAAGGCACAGCAGATAAATAAATACTTATTAAGGAGAGCTTACCTAGAAGAGAGAGAGAAGTCTTAAGTTTGAGAGTTCTTCTGGCTTCAACTGTTTCAAGATAGAATGCAGGCTGCGACATTTTTGGAGTAGTGACGGGCGTTTCGAAGTGGTCCGGCGAGGACAGGCTTCATCAAGCCGGGGCTCCACAGGCGTGAACCGTGTGCTCACGCTTCCTTTGAACGGCTTGATTCTCGAGACAGTTCTACTGCTACTGTGATCGCGTGACGGACCGGTTCCGTCGTCGTCTTGCGGCACAGGCAAACTGAACGTCCGCATTTCGCCCCCTCTCACCGGAATGCCCTTCAGCAACCCTCCCATCTCCCACTGGAACTCCCTTCAGCAATCCGTCTCGAGATCCATCTCACTTCTTCTATAAGTTCAATAAAGCTCCCATGGTTGTTTTGATCTCGCGCTTTGCATCTTTGCTCTCTCGCTTCAACCTCGCTCTCACAAATCCCATGGTTGCTGCGCGCCCGCGTGCTGCTCCGCGCGGCTTAAGCATTGGAGCCCTAAACCCTAAAACCACCCAGCCACGGAGACACGCAGATAGCATGTCGTTCAGAACTGTCCTCCTAACGTCCAGAACAGTCGTGGTGGCGAAACAAAAATGAAACTGTCATAGTGATGAAATGGAATTGTCATGTCGACGAACGTACATTCTATGTACGTTAAACTAGCTCCGACCGTAGTCGTCATTGGAATTTCTTACGTCCACATTATTGCACCTTGTCACAAGTATAGAAAGCACAAGTGTGTTCGTGTCACTCACAAATGAAGCAAAAATGGGCCTCTCACATGGAATCAAAGCACCTACCTCTATAGCAAGCAACAAGGGAACATGAGCATCAAGGTTAGAGTAACCATAATGGCCAACCATGGATCATGTGTATTGGCGTTGCTCCTGCCGCACATGAGGGTGTCATGGTTTACGAGAAAGTTGATAGTTCTTTAATTTTGGCAAATTATTCTATTTTGTGGTTACGGTTTTGGTAGTAGGGCTTCATAAGTTGCATCAACAACAATAACGGTTCAATTATGGTTTAGTCGAGTTTCGTGAACCTTATTCTATTTTTAACAAACACTAGATTTTTTATTTTAAATTAAATAGTGATTTGACAAAAAATAGTTGAATGTGCTGCCAACCTACACAGACAATGGCTTGTTACATGGATGTAGGTAGAGTGAAAAACAAATACCTTTAGTAAGTTGATGTTCATTCAAATTTGGTTTACACTGAGAATAATCGAATTCCAAGAAAATTTGTGCCCAATATGTTATAAACTGCCACATGGATTTGTACTTTCAATGCCTAATGGAAACTTCTTTTCTCCAAAGTGCTTCAAATTCATATTTTGCAATTTGCCTACCCCAAGGTTGGAGACAAACTTCAAATTTTTAAGATTTAGCAAATACCTGCCTTGAGGTTTGAAGACGTAGGAACGCCTAAAATGAATGACGAAAGTGTATTTTGTAATTTGTATGATGGAGAGCGGAGGCAGCAGCTCGATAACTCTCTACGATGTAGCTGTTCCGTCACCTATTCGTCCCGCGCGGCGCTCCACCTCGTCCTAAGTTGCCAGTCATTCCAGGTTATTCACTGTAGCCAGGCCCTTTTGAATGGGTTAATCGATGTGTGGGCGCAACGCCGCCTACTCACTTCGTCGGAGGTGCCCGCGCTCACTTCAATGATCGTGTGCTATATATAACTCTCCAAGATCTATTCTTGCATATTATAATGTTCCCTTTCAAGCTGGGCTTAGTAAGTTACTGCCCTGTCGACGATCACTGTTTCTCCCCTACCACCTCTGCTGAAATTGCTCGATCTGATGTTGTCGACCTGAAAGGAACGGGCACTGGATTGCAAATCCAAGTAAGTGTCTCAATTTGCACATCGAATTACTTTCGGATGCTCGCTTCAATTCTGTCCGAGTCGTTCTCGCTCATGCTGCTCTTGAATCCAAGATCGAACTCTCGATGCCCCAATTAGCGAATTCCATCACTCAGTGGCTTTAAGTGCTGAATTAATCCGCAATTGTCTTTCCATGTTTCGAATTCGAGCATCAGTCCTCGAGTCGTTTTCCTGTTTTGCGCTAGACCTGGATTTGCCTGCCAGGTAAAAATTGCAGAAGTAGAGGAATCCTGGATATCGGGGTGGTTGACTTCCGTGCCCTGGGTGTGACAGTTGCATCATCGTAGGCGCGCAAGGCGACTAGAGCCTTGGCCATTGTGATGTGGTGAGCTCCGTGGGTCGGACTCCAGCAGCATGCGGAAGAGGAAGCTGCTGAGGCTGCTGGAGAATGGGATTGCCGTGGCGGTCATGGCATGCAGTGCTACCGGGCGTTTCTCTCGTGGTGCTCCTCGTGGCGGTGCATTTCTTTGTGGCTCCGTTGGTGCCCGCCACTTTTTCTGGGGACTTGCTCTTTCACCGTATCAATGGAGGGGATGTGGAGCGAGCCCTGAAGTGCATAGAGGAGGAGAGAGGAGCCGTCAATTTTCGTAAGGCGACTTGGAAGGCAGATGTCGGATGTTGGTTGTCGTTGTGCGGCAACCCCGAGCCTATTCCTGTTGTGGAAGTGAGTGAGCACACATTCATACTCTGCACACTTATTAGGTCAAAAATTGCTCCTTGAATATGTGTGCTGTCCAAGAAAGTTCAAGTTCTAAATGCCACATCTCCCATAGAATCAGAATTGTCTGAGGATGTCGCTGTTCGGCACAGAAATTATGGAGACGGCAGTGCAAATTAGGGTGCAATGGTGGCGTCTGCAACATGGAACTTGCACAGTGTCGGTGCCCCGTGGGCTTCTCAGGTAAGAAACGGTTTCTGACTACCCCGAGTTCAATTCGTTGCGCTGTGAGGATCTCGCCCAGCTCAGATTAAGCTTGGCATTTATGGTGTATGCAGGACCAAGCTGCAAAACGGAAGTCACTCGGGAATGCAATAGAGGTGTTACCCCAGAAGCACCGTATGGGGCATGGGGCGTATCCATGTGCCCTGGACATTGCGAAAAGCGCACTTCGCACTGCCTGTGTGGCAACACCACCAAGTACCCGGATCGCCCAGTAGCCGAATCTTGTGGATTTCGTCTCAAGTAGGCCATTCCGGCTCTAATGGCCTTTTCAATCTATTCGAACAGTGCCCCTGCTTGAATCCTGGATGTTCATACTCTCGGAGATGTCTGAAGCTGCACTGCAGCAGAGCTTCTGATGCTGGAGTGAATTGTGTGTGCCTGCCGGCAGGGAGGATGGAGAGGTCGACTGGACACGCCTTGATGTGGACAACGTATATGGTAACGGGAGCTACAAGGGCTGGTGCAATCTGGATGTCCAAGAAGTGCAGGAGCACAATGTACCACTCAAAGTCCCTCAGTGCTTCTGTAAATACGATGGTTTCTGGGGAGTCTTGTGTGACTTACCCACCGAGAGTTTCTGCATCAACCAGTGTAGCAACAGAGGGCTTTGTCGCCAAGGCCTTTGTGCAGTTAGCTCCTCCACCTTTCGCCCGTTCAATTCTCCTATCCTTTCCTTAGTTTAAGAATAATGCAGAATCGGAATATCGAAACATATGTCTTGTGGAGTGACGAGCCTATTTTTGTGACTCGTGCAGTGCAGAAAAGGCTGGTATGGCATCGATTGTAGTGTGCCATCTTACTGGTCTCCTCCGACCCCCCGGATGCTCGAAGCTGACGCCTCTTTTCACGAGACAAGCTCCAGCTCCGACTCTGCAACCACAATGAAAAGACGACCACTAATCTACGTGTACGACCTCCCTGCCGAACTTAGCACGCAGCTGCTCCAGGTAGAGGCGTATCTCCTTGAAGTTGTTGCACTTCTGGCAACCTTAGAATGTCTAAGTAGACCTCTGTATTCATCAGGAAGTAGTGTCTATCCTACTTTCATTCTGAACTACGAATACTATGCTCTATTGAAATACTTGACAGCGAGGAGCATGACGTTGCATTGTGAGATACTCCGATTCTTCTAAGTAAGAGAAAGCATTCGCTTGGCAGGGAAGGCATTACAGGTTTCATTGTGTAAACCGTGTGTACAACGAAGAGAATACTACCTACTGGACAGAGAGTCTTTATGGCGCTGAGGTACGTTTATCTTTATGTCGCTTCTTTGTTGGTCGACGATGATGTTAGTGTGGCTGACGGACCTTGAATGCCTTGGCTATCCGCTCCCCCTTCGGTTGCACTATACTCACCTGAGGTTGTTCAGATCGCATTGTATGAAAGCCTGCTTGCAAGCCAGCATCGGACAACGAATGGTGATGAAGCGGATTTCTTCTACGTGCCTGTTTTACAAGCTTGCATGGTTCAACAAGCAGATGCTGCTCCCCACTTGAACATGCAGGTTTCTTCTTGCACCATTTTCTTTTGCAGATATCCTGGTGTGAGGTTGCTCTTCATACGTTGTGTTTGTCCTCTGCAGGGACACTACATGGGTTTGAGGCAGTACTTTGCCGGAGACTACAGCAAGCAGGCGTACTTGCACATACAAGAGAATTATCCATTTTGGAATCGTTCCGGTGGACGCGATCACATCTGGGTGCGCCATCTACATTTGAAAAGTGCCACTAGTCTCCTGCTATGGACGTTTTCCTCAGTTGACCAGTGTGGTGATGCAGTTTTTTCCGTGGGACGAGGGAGCATGCTCGGCGCCGAAGGAGATATGGAATAGCACAATGCTGACACATTGGGGTAACACGAACGCGAAGCACAAGACGTCGACGACTGCTTATTATCCGGACAGTTGGAATCTTATTCCATCAGAATGGCGTGGCGACCATCCTTGCTACGACCCTGCCAAGGATATCGTCCTACCAGCCTGGAAGGCTCCAGATCCCTATCCAATACTGCAGAACTTCTCGACTAGGTAAGTGACTTCTTCTAGAGCTTTTTACTTTATGCTGCCCCATTCATCAACATGCCATTGAATGCAGACCTCGCCAAGAGCGGCCCATACTCTTCTACTTCAACGGTAATCTGGGGAGCGCGTATGAAGATGGTCGACCAGAACCCCAGTATGTCAGCTGCACAATATCCCTCTCGTCCATTCGAACAAGTCCTTGTTCTTCAGTCCACTACTCAGTGTACGCATAAGCGATTAGTTGGCTCTTCAAGGGTGTGTATTGTACAGATTATTACAACGAACATGGGTGTGAGGATGGCAGGTATAGTATGGGCATCAGGCAGAAGCTGGCAGCAGAGTTCGGGTCTCAGCAAGACAAGCAGGGGTTGCTGGGCCGGCAAGCAGCAGTGGATGTGGTGGTTCAGGCGCAGCGAAGTGCAGAGTACAAGCGCGAGCTGTCCAAATCTCGCTTTTGTGGCGTATTACCGGGCGATGGCTGGAGTGGTCGCATGGAGGACAGCATTCTCAGTGGTTGTATCCCTGTCATTATTCAGGTGACTCCTTTCAGCTTTTCACACTATTGCCTTGCTTGCCGGTTTCCTCAGAAGGATATTTCCCTCTTGTTTCTGCGATGTTGTTCCTACAAGACTCAGAAGTTTATGAGTACCAGAGGCATCTACTCTAGCATCACAAAAGGTCTCTTTCCACTGATATCATCCGAGGTATTTTGTAATTTCAAAACACTAGGGCTGAAACACCCTTTGTTCCAACAAACATTTCAGCACTGTTTTTACTCACACAGTGGCATGTGAGAGAACAATATTGAAACAATGCTATTTGTGTCCTTCGTTAATGTCCCAACCACTTTATTGCACCAACCTCTAGGCTTGTTACACCTTCTTTGCTTCACAGTGCAGTAGGTTTGAAGTTGAAGCTCATGGGCGTCGTTGTAGGTCGATAGTAGCACAGTTTCCTTCACTGTTACAATTGGATGCCTACTGTCAGCAACGTCACCTTCACCATGCAATTTTCATGCGCTACATTTTGAGAACTCAGTGCACATTCCACGAGGCAAAAAACACTTTGTCGTCATCGTAGCAATAGTGCTTGTTTTGCAGGATGGTATCCATCTGCCGTTCGAGAACGTCCTAAACTACGAGAGTTTCACTATTCGAATAGCAGAAGAGGACATTCCCCAGCTCATCACCATACTCAAGGTACGCTTCCACATACAGAATCGCTAATGAGTGATTCATCTAAATTTACTGTACACCACCAACGTATAGAATAGCAGAAGATGACATTCCCCAGCTCGTCACTTGTATGCGATTTTTAATGATAAAATGGGGGTCTGGCAGAACATAAACGAAACCGAAGTTGATTCCAAGTTGGCAGCCATCCAGGGAATGTGGCAACGGTTTACATACCACGATGCAGTTAAGCTGGAGGCCAAGCGGCAACAAGTGAAACGCAAGCGTGAAGAATCATGGGCTACTGTGTACAACTCCCTGACTGGAGATGATGCCTTCTCCACCTTCATTCAGGTCCACATACATTTCTTGTATGTTTTGCAAATTTGGGAAAGATGGTTAATACTTGATGCTGATGTTTCATTGCTCTGTTGGGACAGGTGTTATACTACAAATTACATAAAGATAAATGGCGAAGTGAAGTAGAGCATGGGTCGAAGGATTTGGGCGTTCCACCAATCTGTAGATAGGCCAGATTTTTTAGTTTCTTACGTACAACAGAGCTCTCAGGGAATGCTTTACACTTAGAATATGAGCCCCATGATTGAGTAGTTTTCATGTATGACATTATGTTGCAATGGTTCATTAGATGTCGTTAGACATTCTAGAATCTTAATTCTTGAATTGATAAGGTAGGGATGTAGTTTGTTTATGGAAGGATCTTTTATTTGTAAGTTAAACATAATTTCAAAATCTAATTTTATTTCTTGTGTCTTCTATACATTATTCTTCTATACTCTATTCTGAAGTTAAACTGTCATTAGTTTGAAATTTTCACCAACAAAGTTTAATGAGAGCTATTTAGAAGTTGAACTAAAATTTAACCTTCTAGTTATCCTAAAAGCCAAACTAGCATAATGGGGTTTTGGTCACCTTAGGTGAATCATAAAATTCTGTTTTTTCTTTCTAGAATTATCCTTAATGTAAAAAATTTGAAGAGTTTTGTGGGAAGCTTATTTTGATAGGAAGAGGCCTTACGATTGTGGAAATTTGAGCCTAAGTTTTTAAAGCCTAAGTAGGGTAGCTAGAAACTTTATTACGATTTATCTTGAATTAGATTTATATTGAAGTTGTTACTTAATTTAATTTTAACTTTGTAAGAATTCACAAGGGTTGGCTTCAAAGTTTGAAGTAGTTTTGCAAGTTTAGAGTTCTTAGTGATTTGACAAGTATTTCCTTCCAAAATTTGTCAATATCCGAGAGTTTGGAATCCTCTCAAACAAATTCGTTTTAGGTTTCACAAATTTATAAATCCACCTTTTCACCATACAAGTTTCTCCAAATCAAATATATTTGATATCATATATGTTATACCATACTTTACCATATTTTACGTAAATACATTTGATCTAGGTTTTTTTTTAATGAACATCAGAAACTCATAATTCATAACGAGTCCCTAAATTTTGCATGTGTAAATTTAGCTCAATATACTTCTCATGGATAATGATAGTAAATTTTTTGAGTTAACATGAAGCTAACAAAGCGGCCCTTCGCACAAAGCAAACTATGTCTTTGGCAATGCCAGAAACAAGTTAGCATCAAACTTTGGATGTTATGATCTCATTAATGGTACTCCTTCCATCTCAAAAAAATACCATGATTTGGTTCAAATACCAGTCTAAGAGTAACACCAAGATTTTGTTCTAATGAGTAATTCAGACCATCCAAACCATATCCAACTATAGCAAGGAGTAATCTAGACCATAAAAAAATCAACCATTTTTAGCAAATCATGGTGATGTGTTTTTCTGAGATGGAGGACATATATACCTAACCGTTGAAATTCCCATAGTACTTGTGATAGAAGTTGGCTTTAACCCTCAACCGGGCCTAATGTCAAAAATCAAAATTTTGGATGATTGGAGCAACTTTGAAGAGCCATAACTTCTTCATTCAAAGTTCCTTTTGGGTGATATCACTTGGGTTGAATTCCAAATCAAGTCTAGTTTGTATAGAATAATTTTCATGTCCATAAAATAAATTGTGAGTAAATGGCATGCATTATAGTGAAGGCACCTCTTTTTGAGTTTTCAAACATGGGGCATGAGCACTAATAGGTCATGGATCTTGCAAGCTATGAGGCCTAGCTCATGACTTGAAATTTGACCCACATGATGTATTGTACAATATGTCTACCACAAGAATCTACAGATGAGATTCAAATGGTTTATTTATGATCGGGCCCTTAGAAGTTAAGATTCTATGGTTGAAAGTACTCAAAAATATATTAAAAAATGATTCATTCCCCTTGTACAAAAGGCATGAAATTTAAAGATTTGAGTTTTTGAGTTCCAAAGTATATTAGGATTCCTGAAGGTTAGTTTTACAAAATTTTCATACATGAGAACATATGGGTAAAATATCTCTAAATAGGGAGACGATCACATAATACTTGCAAAGAATGAAGATAATATGTAGAAGATTGGCAACTAGCGTAGTTATAGTGTCCACCCTCGAGAGGGGGAAGTAGTATTGTTCCAATTTCCCCTTGTCCGGTGGCCATCGGGATATTAGCATTAGGAACGAACACTTCATTCACGCCGGCCCCTTAGAATGAGACCGGAGTTTCTATCTATCTCATCTATCTAGAAGATTGGCATCTTACAAGATTAAAGCTAGTATGAAGTTTCTTCCTGCTTTTAAAGCGGCAAGAGAGGCTTTTCCTTCCCTTTTTGCAATTGCTCGTCTATCTAAGAATATTTTACCCATGCATTTGTCTATATGAAGATTTCCCTTGATTTTATAGTTTTAACTTTTATGATTCAAAGTTGACAAACAATAAGAGTTGGACAAAGAGACTCATTGATGAATGAACAAAGTTGTTACATAAGTCTTCTTATATCTCAGATGAATATAAAACTAAAAGTTTAACATCAAAATATCAAACTTTGTATACGATACAAAAGTTGTTAAATAGTGTTATGGAGAGATTAGTGTAACGGGTAACTTCTGATAAAAAACAGGGTGCGGTTCTGATATGGGTACCCCCTCCTAAATAGTGTAATTTTTTGAAACTACTTTTTTGATAAACAAAAAATATTGAAAAATTATTCTAACCAGATGGTATTATAGATGACAATGCTATAGTTGTATACATGTAGTTAAAAAAGGAATTTCTGCAATTTCTACTTCTTCATTCTCTACATTAAAATTGCATGATTTCTACTTCCAAAGATTGAAAAATCCAACATTAGTGTTTACTGATACACTGATCGTTTGCTAGCCGTAGAATGGACTCCTTTCCCTCTTTGTTGATCACACTTTTGACTACCCAACCTTAAAGTGACAAGCATGAACTATAACTTGACTCTTTAAGGAAGTTCCTAGAAAAACCCCTTTACAGTTTGGAACACTAATTAACAACTCTTCCGTGGTAGGAAAGGGTGTCTAAATTTTGGTGATGTGGACAATTAAATAAATGACATTGATAATAGAACGTTTTGTGGGATAATTGAATAAACATGGCAACCTCACCATAGGGGTTGACACTTGTCTTAAAAAACAAAATCAATATTTTGTGATTTTCAATTTGTAATGACACTGATTCAATTAGAATTTTGTATCAATAGAAATTCTAGAATTTTGAAGATAATGAATGTGACTTAGTTACATACTATTGTGAGTGTACCTTTACTTACCTTAGGGGTCTTTTTGCACATAGAGGTATCACTTGTGATAGTGAGGAGATTCTTGGACCTTGTTGTGTATGTATCTCAAAGCCTTTTGGAGAATACCATGTTGGTTATCTATAAGGGAATAGTTGTCAGCCAGGTAGCAACTAGCATGGCCTTCATCCCAAGAAGCCACCATTGGTGTGGGATGATTTTGGTACCTACATCCAAGGATAGGCCGAAGGAACACTTTATTCAAGCTGACCTTAACCCCTAAATGCGTTGCATGTAGAAAACTTCATTGTGGATGGAAGGCAACAACTTTGAGGAGCTATATCATCTTCATTGAATGCCAATTGTGGATAAATTTACTTGGATTAAGGTGCAAATGAAGTCTAGTTTGTGTGATAAAAATTGCAGACTCATACAATGAAGTATGAATTAATGACATACATTTTAGTGAAAACAGCTCTTGTTTTTGGGTTTTAGAACATGGGGCATATTTTACCATTGCAAGTCAATTATGTAGAATTTAATTTAGATTTTTAGAATTTATTTTTGCATAAATATGATGTTAGGATGAAATTCAACAGCTTGTAGTTGGAAGACTTTCGATTTGAATACTTTAGGCGTTGGATTCACAATGATGTTTCTATAGTGAAAAAATCTAAAATATACATGGTTTTTGAGAACTTGTTTCTCATCCATCCACAATTGGAATTTAAGTTCGTGTGTTGGTTTGGACTCTAAATTGAGTCTAGTTATAGTGTTAAAGACCTTAACCTCATCCAAGATATGAGGAAGATATCGCATGCACTGTTTAGTGCAGGGAGTCTAAATTTAGACTTTTTGCCTTTGAGAATTTTGAGGCAGTTTCACCATTACAAGGCTATTATTTGAGCCAAGAATTTTTTTTATGAATTATTTTTGTGCAAAGGTGTTATTGAGATGAAGTTGAACATCTTCCTAGTTGGTGAATTTTCATTACATTAGGTATATTGGTAGCATTTCCATCTCAAAAGTGAAAAACTTATCTTTAACTTATTAAAACTTATCATCTATGACACATTTTTTGAAAATGTGTTATTTGGCTAAAAATAGGCTAAGACATATAGGGGTTTTGGAGTGATTCTTCTATCAAGAGTGTTATAAACGATTTAAAGTGAAGCTTTAAATGGGGAGTCAAGCCATACATGGGGCTAGAAGAGTGCAAAGATTCTCTCAACGTGATTGGTCCATTTCTTGAACTCAACTTTTTTTAACCAATCAATAATCATCAGTTAAAAATACATTTGAACCAAATCAGAAGACTTGCTTGGAAAAACAATTGCTCTTTGTAACGTTTGTGAATATAGTTGAGTGGTCTTGAATGGAGCAGGTTCCAATACTGAAGCTCTAGTATCCTTTATCCAAAAGCACATAATAGCTTCTCCATACAACGATACAATGTACACATTGCAGACATTATAGGTTGTCACTTTAGGGCATCATTTTAGAAACACATATATTTCCAACTTCAAAAATTCATAACTCAATGTAGAAAAATTCATAGATGATGAAACCACTTGGTCAATCTTCCCACTAATTTACCCCATACTCAAAAATTGCTTCCACTCATTACATCCAAAGTGTGCTGAAAATTGAGCCAATATATAGCACCTCACTATAAAGAAGCAACTAGATCTCTTATTGCATACATATCAGAGCTGGTTTCTTTTGCATGCGTATCAGAGCTGGTTTCTTTTACATACGTATCAGAGCTGGTTTCTTTTTACATACGTATCAGAGCTGGTTTCTTTTTACATACGTATCAGAGCTGGTTTCTTTTTAAATACGTATCAGAGCTGGTTTCTTTTACATACGTATCAGAGCTCGTTTCTTTTTGCATACATACCAGAGCTGATTTCTTTTGCCTACATGTCACTGATGGGAGTTAGATGGATTGCAAAGAACTGCTCTATACTTCAAACTTCCTCCAACTTATCCTGTCCACAAAAAGTTCATCTTGGCCTTCGAATCACTCCAAAGTATTCTTTTTTCGAGAAGGATAGTTTTGACCTCGAATCATTACAGGCTACCCTACTGTGAAGTATCTTCGAACTCAAATCACTCAAACAATCATTTTTGTAAAATGTATAGTTTTAACTTAGATGCTTTCAAGATATTTTTTCTATGAAAGCATATCTCGACTCCAAATCATTCCAAAGGTGTTTTCTTTTATGAAAGCATATTTGGACTCCAAATTATTCCAAAGGTATCCTTTTTGTAAAAAGCATGATTGACAACCAAGTTGTTCTAAACTCGGTAGGACCTCATTGAAGGTTGCCTCTATATAAGTCGAATTACTCAGGGGTCAATAGCAAACTTTGAATGGTGAACACATGGAACATTTGCAACATGGATTGAGGTCCCTTGAAAGGCCAACTTTTAAACAAAAAAAAGCCCAGTCAATCTTACTCCACATGACTCCAAAGTTAGAAGGATGCATGTAATATTACCAATTTGAGGAAAATGCAGGTTCAGAATTGAGAATTATCCACTCCGGGAAGTCTATAGGAAATTGCTGATGTCAAGCGCCGTAACAGCCGCTAAAAGTATGTGAATGTGCATGTGCTGTGCCTACTGTGGTTGGCAGAAAACGTAGTCCATCCAATTGGTTGTGGCCTGCATGTTCTGCTTCGAGGCAGCAGGGAAAGCAGAATACGACAGAACGCTTTTTGAAACAGTATGACCAGTTCACGCAGGCTTGTGATTGACAATCACACCTCCGATCCGTTACGCATCCCAGCCTCGTAACTTGTAAATAATCTGCGGGAAAGTCATCAGACGAAAAGGACATCACGTGGTCACTTTGACATGCTTTTTTACATGAAACCGGCCGATTTCAGACCACATGTCCCCAATGCCGCCGGACACTAAATCCAATCCATGTTCCCCCTTGGAATTTCCAAATATGGAGGGAGGCTAATAAAAGGCTGCCCGGTATTTTTTTGTGTTTAAGGCCTTGAAATTCCAAGAAGAGGCCCCCTAGGGTAAAATGGGGGGTGCAGACCCCAAATTTCACAAAAAAAATTTAAAAAAATTATCTTGAGGGGGTCAAAAATGAAAAAACAAAAATCTGGGGCGCCACCCAAGTGGGGAACATGGATTGGATTTAGTGAGCGGCCCCAATGCCGCACAAAAAGTTCATCACTCCCTCGAGATAGCGAAGGGCCGGGCTTTACGAGCACAATCGACAGGGCAGAATCCCAACTGTGACGAGGCTGGCCTCCCACCGCGGCGCTGGATTTGAATGCTCCTTCCAGACTATGATGCCTGCACCTGGCATTCGACCTACATCCGGTTCCATTTTGTTGATACCCGCGTGTCGATACCGATCGTCGCGACCGTGTATCTGGGGCCTGGGCAGCCAGCCAGTACTTGAACTGCCCGACTCCTTCTTCCAAATCCATCAGCTGATACAAACCTTGCTCTTGGTCTGTGTTTCTCGGGCGACAACTCCGTCGATATTGAGGTCGATTTCATCGACCTGGTGTCCGCACTTCTGCCCATCGTGTTGGCTGGCGACCTGTCAATGGCTAAGCTAGAGCGGTTGTCGCGATCCATCGTGGCTTCCTCAGCATCCGCTCATGTCAGTTGGGGACTGCGCTGCTTCAGTGATCATATAAATTGCCTGTAGAAATGAGTTGTTTAATAGTCTTTCTTCGAAGTGTCTTCGCGTTTCAACTTATGTGGATCGTAGCTTTCTACGACCTTCTCGACAAGGAGCGTGTTCGGAGCGATGGCGATTGGAGGGACGCTCATGGAGCGGATGCCTTTTTACTGATTATCTTTCTCGTCTATGTTGCAGATTCTTCATTAGCCAAGATGTTATGATCATCACGGCAGCAGGCTCGTATCTGCCTGCTTGCTGTTTTGAGCCACTTGGCAAGAGAAGGATCTGCAACATAAACCAGAAAAGATAGTCGACCTTAGTGTTTCTTTGTAAACATGAAGACTACTGTACCAAGATGATCGATTGGGATTAGGACAGTGCTGAGTTTGTCTAGCTTAATTTTTTCCTTCCAGTGCGTTATCACAAATCGATGATGAGAGTTTCTATCAAGTCGAACTTGTAGAACTCGGAATAGGTTACAATACTATAGTATTTACAGTCTGTAATGTCATTGAAGCGATGGGCACTATAGAGGTATAGCTCTCGAGCTTCCGTTTTGTCAGGTTTCGAGATGCTACAATTTCAATGTCCAGATCGCTGTGATCAACTACGGTAGTCAAACTGAAGTGAAAGCGGAGTCCTGATGATATTGCGAACCCTTACTGTTGAATGTTCGCAGGTGAAGAGCCCTATCGACTTTGGATGCAGACCTGTCTAGAGCCGATGCGCATACTCTGATTTAGAACATGAATGGGCCTGTTACTACTGTGTTTGTTACATTGATTTCTGGAAATCTTACTTATCTGCATTACCTTCTTCCGTTGCGGTTCTTTCCAACTAGGTGCTGTAACTTAGTCACACTTCGATAGTGTTGATTCTTGATTATAAGTGATGATGTATTCGCACGCACGGTGAAGTCACTCATGTGTATCGACGGTGCCGTTAGTATGATTTGGTTCTTGCCACTTGCCCACACTATAGATTTTTTATTCCCTTCCTGTTTCGAAGTAAATGATGTGTTATCATCGGAGTGATTCACCAAACTCGCCCAAACTAATGCAACATAGCCTGTGTCAGACAGATTCGTTAATGCTTGAGATGCAATGAGGGGGACTTTCTTTTGACCCAAGTGAAAGTTACTCTCGTTGCAAGATTGCTTTCAAAGCCCCATCGGCAAAAGCCAGGGCCAGGACAGTACACAATCAGGGAGAAATTCGAGGGACCAGGATCCGCAGGCGACAACTGTAGATACAGTGCACTTGCCTAAACGGTGAAGAGTAAAAGGTTGTTGCTGGCACCACCCAATGTGTACGATTGCTTTTTTGCCATATATGGTAGGAATTTCGATGACAAGGAGGGAAGGCTTGTTGGAGTCAGTGTGTACCAGACCGGAAAGCTGCCTTCCATTCTAACTTATCATGAGCAGATGGCTTGTACGAAAAGTAATGACAGTACGAATAACAAACCATCATTTAAAACTGCAGCGTCAGAGCTTGTGGTGACGTAACTCCTGATCAAAAGTAAATCCTGTCAAACAGAATTTCGCTGCACCCACGAATGAAAGAAGATTTTGAGTTCATTGCATCCGTTCCCAGTTAGGGCTTTCAATATGACGCATTAGTATATCACTTTTGCTCTCTTTATCTAGGCTCCCCGAAATAGCAAAAGTCGTTGTGACTTCTTTAAGGGTCAATCCTAAACCTGTAATAAACTTGTGGGTCATGTGAATAAGAATTGGAGGCATGAGACTCCATAGCTTGCGAGAGCATAACATATTAATGAGCAAAACAGCTTATAAAATTTTATCATTTTCACTTCGGAGTGGAGATTTTGCAAAGTTACTACAATAAAAAATCTCCATCTGGAAATTTGCCCACCTTTGTCTCACTAACACTCGTATCAAAAAATACTACCACAGAAAAAAATAAATAAATAAATTGGGGCTTCTGACTTAGATGATAGCCTTGCAATGATGAAAACAACCAAAAATTATACCAAGGAAAGATAGTCCAAAACTCAACCCTTCGCACTCAATCTATGCCTTAACTTTAATACATCTTCAATTTAGTCAAGGTTTCTATCACTAAAACTAAATGTTAATGGAATCCATTCCAAAAATCAAGTAAATATGCAATGGTGAATGAAGAAGATCTAGCTCCTCAAAAATATTCCATTTTTTCACTTTTTCCATTGTAGAAACATCATTGCAAATCCATTACCAAAAGTATTTGGATCAAAAACCTTCCAACTTGTAAGTTGTTATAGTTCATCTTAAGATCATGATTATGCTAAAATATTCTTGAAAATCTATCTTGTATTTCACATAATTGCCTCACAATAGTAAATCACGCCCCATGCTTGAAAAATCAAAACCAAAAGTTATTTTCCCTAGAATGCATGCCTCTTATTTCTACATTGAAAACTTGATTTGGAACACAACCCAAGTGATTCTCCAAAAAAAGACTTTAGACGAAGAAGTTAGGACTCTTCAGAGTTTATGTATTTCATCCAATATGTCATTTTTTGACATCAAGATGTCTCGAGCGGTTAAATTCCAAGTTTGCAAGTAGATAATGGGTCCATGAAACCTCGAGGAGGGCCTGTGATCATTCTTGCAATGAATTATACCTTTCATTTACATCAAAAACAAAAACAAAAATCTAAAATTTGGGCCCACCAACCCTGATGTACCGAATGATCAGCATGAAATTATTTGTGAACTATACAGTGTGTGCAGCGTATGAGCTCCAGCAGCAACTGCACGGTTTAATGATAATGCCAGCTGCTTGCTCGAGAGAGTACTCAAAACTGGAGCGGTACCAATAATAGAGGACTAGGCTTTTTTACAGAGATACATGATAGCTTCTTCACACAAAGATACATGATAGCTTCTTCATGCAAAGATACATGATAGGTGCTTCACACAAAGATACATGATAGCTTCCTTACACAGAGATACATGATAGCTTCTTCACTCAGCAGTAGCATGTATTCATGGCAAACATTATAGGGTGTAAAATTAGGGCACCATTTTAGAAACACCTATGTGACTGCCTTCAAGAAATCAAAATGAATTGTAGACGAGTCTTGAAATTCATGAATTCACTTTGACTATCCTTCCATTTACTTTCTCCATGCACAAAAATTCCTTACACTATGGTTGAAGTACCCATAACCACCAGCACCCCCACTAGCAACATGTAGATCTCCCAATAACCGCACCTAGCCTGAACTAGCATTGTCAGAACACTCAATTCAAACTGACCAATCAAAACAGTCAAAAAGCTGGTGGTTTTGGGTCGAATCATGAATGGAAATTTGTACCAGCTAAGGTGGTTTTTGCATACCCTATAGGTTGCTTACGGGTCCTGCAGTACTTTACTGTTTGAAAATTTGTATTAATTCATGTGTTTTACAAAAAAATATAAAAAAATTACAAACCCTCCTAAAAACTATCTTGCCACCCAAAAAAAATTACCCACTATAAATTGACCATTTACAAATGGGCGAATTTTCTTATGTTGGTGGTTATGGATACTCCTACCTTAATCACTTCACTACAAATTAGGAAATCTAAAATTTGAGCCATTATTGGGCACTCTCCCTTACATCCCCAGTGGTCGATTTACTTTGATAGACAGTGCGCTTTCATCGTGGAGTAGGATCCTGAACACATCTGGATTGAGAAATTCCTTCACTCCACACAAGGGTTTCGGTAGTTTGAAATGACTTCAACATGTAGACATGCCTTTTTTTGTAAAGCACGAGCCCCCAACGGGAGGGTATTTTGCCGGGGAGATACGCGATGCGGAGGTGGTAGCCCGACACGGAGGGTATCTCCCCCGACGAAATACCCTCCCGTCGGGGGCTCCTACGGCCTAACACACTTTCTAGTTTCGGCTACCCGGTTTGACAGAAGCTTTTCGGTTTCGGTTGCCCGGTTTGACGGAATTCATAGGTTTCACTTTTATACATTCGACAACATTAACTTCTTTGTAGGCTATACTCATGATTCTTGTATGTATATATATGGAAGTAATGTTGGTAACATTGTGTCACTCACAGTGAATGAGATTCCAAGGGTTACACAAAATTATTATGGTTTAGAAATAAATCTCACGGTTCTGGAACATCCTTCTCATCCTTCAGACTTAGTCCATTCATTTTCGTTAGTAAACATTAGAATAAAATTTGTCAATTACTTTGTATTTGCTTTGCTTGTGTATTATAATGTTCTTTGTATAATTTCTATGAAAATTTCTTGTGTTGCCGGGGTTTTTTCTGTATGGTAAGAATTGTAGAGGGCGTTATGCCGTAATCCCCTCTCTAAAGTTTAAAGCGGACATTAACCCTTAACTTTCCTTAAAACCCGAAACGGGTTTTGGCTCTTTTGGGCAGTGAAAGTGAAGTAGTAAAAATTAATATTTTTTGTTAATTTTTTTACTGAAGATAGATATATCCATAGTGAACATGTGGTAAAAATATTGAAAGTTGATTCAATTTTAACCTTTTGTATGGCATTTTTAAGTTTTTGAGTCGAGATGGGGCAGAACGGGCGGGGCTTTAGGCCAATGGGAGATGGTAGCAGAAAATGGGCAGTCGTGCGGTTAACTTAGGAAAATTAAGAAAGGGCAGGGGGTTTAGGAAGGGGTTTAGAGAGGGGAGGGCTTTGCTCGTTGATGCTCAATATTTGACACACCCAATGCACATAAATATTATCGTTATTGCGAAAATACATTTAGCTAGTAGTAGCCATTTATTGCTATTATGGCATGTACCGGACCCGTTTGGTCATTTATTGCAAGGGGGTGAAGGAAGGGCCCGGCTTTCTTAAGCTGCCCTTCAAAATAATATATCATTTTTTACTAGTTTAGCATTAGAAATTCATAAGTAATTGAGATTTTACAATTTTTACCCACAAATTGTGCCAAAATTTCACAAAACTACAAAGGTATACTTTCACCGTTCATATTTTCATAATTCTAAAATCCCATGCTTACACATGAGTTTATCCTATTTCAACCACAAAGTGACATTTCTAACATTGACGTAGGAATCATTTTTGATGAAGGTTCCAAAAGAGAATCAAGATGAAATTTTTTGCACATGCGTAGAGAACTTAGTATCCTACATAGAAAAAAATTCGAGCAAAATGTTTGGGGTAACAATCATCAACTTGCCCTTTGGCCCATTTGCACCATACCTCCCGGGCAATGCCAAAAAAACTTTTGCTGAAAATTTGAACGTTACGACCTCACAAATGACAAATATCCAACGGTTGAAATTTACACCAGTTCTTCCAAGTAGGGTTCGGTATAAGATCTTATGGTTAAAAGTTCTTAAAAACTGAATAAATTTAGTTCATGCTCCCGGGAGTGAAATGTGGTTGAAAATCGCAGTTTTTCAAATTCAAGCTCCCAAAAACACAAGGAAAGTTAGGGGTTAATGATACAAACTAATCAAGATTGAAGGGCAAGTTTCATTGTATAAATTACACCACTGTTATAGGTGCAGAGATTGATTGTTGACGTCTCCTTGAGTACCGGGCAATGTAGGGTTTGTTGATATAACCTCAATTCCGTTAAAATGGCACAATTCCTTGTGCCATATTGCCAAAGCCATGTTGTGCCAATTTGGTCGCGTTTCTGAAACGTGCCATTTTACCGACATATTTTTGAACTCAAAATCTCAAAGATTTATGCTTGCAAAATGGCACGTTTTTTAATATCACCCACATCTTCCATTATATCAACAAATTTCTGTAATATCATCAAAAATTCCATAATATCACACTATTTGATGAATTTTGACCTTCAAATTCTGTCGAAAGGCAGTTTTTTCTCAACGGCCGCTCAGAAATATCTCTGGTTTTGAGCGGCCGCTCAAAAAATTTGCTCTATTATGTCAAAAAAATGACAAAAACGAGTGTTATTTTTTTCATTTTTTCCACCTTAAATCGTGCCATTTTACCAGAATATTGCCAAATTAACGGAATTGAGGTTATATGCTTTCAACAAGTAGGGTGTGTAGTAGGTGTACCCAATTTTGGACCAATCACCTAAAATTCATTAAATGTGCATGAAACACAGATTTGAGGATATACTAGAGTTTTCTCAAAATTCTGCCCCAAAACAATTAGATCATAGTTACTTCAAAAACTCCCCAAAAATTAAGATTTTACTTTTTTCAAACTTTCTCTTTTGTATGTGTAGAGAGGTACCAAGGCATGTTATTACCATTTGGATGTTCTACATTGTAATTCTTCACGTGCCTTTCTAGCCGTCAAAAATAGGCATCTGTATTTGATTTTCAACATACCCCCATGTGGCAAATCAAGCTTTTCTCTAAGTTTTATATATTGCATGAAGGTAAAAATTATATGAACATGTACCTAAATTGCCTAGGAAGGAGGATTTGAAATTCCTCAGATTAGATTTAGTTTTGAAATGGTTTTTTGGGCTCTAAAGAACTGAATCCCCTTTTGACAACAGGGAAGAAAAACAACTTTTCAACTTTGAATATTATGATCTCACAAAGGAGTTTTAGTTTAATATTTGGAGTATATAATCCCGTACAAGTTAGGTACTAGATCGTATACTTACTGTTCTTAGATACAAAGTGAAAACTCTTGGCTTGCATTGAAAGAGGGAAGTTTTGCGGGTAAACCGGTGAAATCAGGCCTCGTAGCGTTGGCTTGCAGGGCTTGCAACATTGACACGGACTTCCCTTTTGGGTAATCACTCGCAATCTGTGAAAGATCGAATGATGTCGCGTGCACATCACCCCAGAAGAATCTCACCGCGTTCACACCGCCCTCCAACAGAATTCTAAACTCAGTCCAGATCGACATGTTGGATTTCTCCCAGACTAGAATCCAAGGCACCCGCCCTAGCTACATGAGAAGCAAAAGGTCAAAGCGGACGACATCGACCAATTACAGTATTCCAGTATCTCCAAAATGACAAAACTAACTCGACTACGTATTTGTAACGCACCAACCAAAATAGGAAGTTGTACTACCCTTCGAATTACTGTACTCTCTTGAAACTTAATGGCCAAAGGAATATTTCGACCAGGGCCACTTTCTCTCCATTCCACGAAGTTCCATGTGCACTGCCTCTCTCAAGGGGCCTTCGCACCTGGCACTAGGTAAGGTGCGTTACTGGAGGATAATACCCCCCACTTGGATTAGTAACTTCCTTTCACACTGGAGGACGTGGTGAATACGGTTTCCGTATTATACGGTAAGAATACAGTGACATGGCGTTCACATAAGGGGGGTCTTTTCTAACACGTAAACACGACGTCACGTAAGCACTCATGACATATCGCCCCCCAGTCACACCAGGGTGATGTGATTATCGGGGGTTTTACCTGTCCATCCTTCCTGTCTGCGCATCGTCTCTCTCATTTGCTCCATATTTCCGAGGGAGTTTTTGTCTGTGGTATTTCGTCTCCTCGAAATTGCGAGCATGTTCTGTAAAGTGTGATGGCGGAGCTCATGTGCTGAATGTGGATCGGTGTAGCACAACGGCGTCTCAAATTTCTCACGGTCTGGTAGTGGGTTTGTTTCTGATTCGCGCCATTTTTATGTGCTTTTCTCTGGTGGTTGTGCAAAGGCGATAGAAACTGCATGGTAGGGTCACACAACGTCGGTCTTGAGCGTGCTTGCTAGCAGACTGTATCAAATTTTAATTTTTTTTGGGCCTCAATGTTTTCAGTTTCTCGCTTTGTTGGTTCTGTTGCCGAATTCATTGTCTTGTACAACTCGATGTTGTAGACTGATTGTTTCCGACTGCTCCTCGTGTAGGTTCTTCACGTGGAGCAGTATTGCGCGGCGCCATCTGAGGTACTTCTCGACTCTTTAAGTCAATTCAGGAGAGGTACGTCTCCCTGACTTGTTTGGTTCCATTTGTTTGATCGGTTCAGTTTCTTCATGTTCTGAGCTTGCATTTAGGGTTTCGTTTCACAATTTGTTACGCAAGTGAAGTTATGATAATGGAATCTGCTGAATTTGACAACCTGTATCGTTTCTGTCTGATTTCTTTGCCAATTCTGCACATTTTCATGCTCCGTTTATTGTTTTCAAAGTCCACCTGCCTGGGTGATATAAGCGAACTAATATGTACTTCGTTGACGTTGTTCTCGTCATAGCCATGGACTCACTCGGACTCCCTGAAAATGCCATTGCATTCACATTGTGGGTCATGCTGATAATTATGAATATTACGGAAGCTCCGACCTTCCAACAGTTCTTGGATTCCGAGGACGTGGACGATGACCATTTACTTGCCTTGGCTGAGGGTTTCCATGACCGAGTACTTCATGCAGACAACGAGATGATGGCCACTTTGCACCACTTCCGATTATCACTGGCCTATTCATTTTTGGATGATGAGCTCGGATTCTGGGTGAAGCCCAGATCGACTACTTGGTTCTCAAGGTTTCTCCTCGAGCAGTATGATAACCAGAGATGGGTGGAAATGTTTCGGATGACTAAACCTGCAGTGCTCTCTCTGTCGGAGGTGCTGAGGCCTCATGTGTCGCGTGAGAACACGAAGTACAGGCTTGCGATACCGGTTCTAATTCGAGTAGCGTGTACTCTATTCAAGCTCGCACATGGAGCCAACCTAGCCTTCTGCAGCGAGATGTTCGCAATTGGTCGCAGATCTGTCTCAATTGTCTTGAGAGACGTTGTCCACGCCGCGAACGAGACATTGAGATCTCGAGATTATGTGGCCGATCGGTGAGAGGTCTGCGTGAAACGAGGCGAAGTTCCATGCTCTCTGGTCTCCTCCCGGGGTTGTGGGAGCGATTGACGGCACTCACGTTGGGATTTCGAAGCCAAGTTACGGGCGCTGATTACTATTATTTTAAAAGTGGAGGATTCACCGTGAATCGCCAAGCGCTTGTGGATAATGAAGAGGTTCGTTGATTTATACCGGGATGCCAGTAGCACCAACGACGCCCGCATGCTCCAAAGATCTTCGCTCTATAACTTGGCAATGCAAAGACACCATCTTCGGGACCCAACAACGTCTTTGCGGGGTTTTACACCATACCTCATTGGAGACTTGGGCTACCCTCCAATCTTGGGCGATAATTCCGCACAAGACCACTCGCCAAATTTACTCGCTTTTCGAGGCCCTTTTCAATCGGAGGTCGAGACGGGTCGAGTTGTTGTCGAACGCGCGTTCGGTATCCTTAAGCAAACTTTTCGTGAATTGCTCTTTAAGTCCGAGTTACATGTGGCCTTTATTCCGCACGTCATTCTCTGCGCGCTATATTGCACAATATTCTAATGGGGGTCTCATGATGAAGAAGTGGAGGACTCCGCTTCAAAGTCCTCGCGAAGCGAGGGCATGGATGGGGCTGTGGATGATGAGGACGACGCTCCTAATGTGGCCGACAAGTGAAGAAGACACACAACCGCACTGTTGCCAATCGTAAACGCATCAATTGGGCTGTCACTGTCCATGCAGCGCCGTCCGAACCCGTAAGACTAGCGGGTTCGTCCCTCCACCCTTCTTCCCATTCATGTTTCGAATGCATTACTTTCTTTCCAAGTCAGTGTGTATGTATTTGTAAATGCAGGTACTGATTGTTTAGTTTCTCGAAAGAGCATTCCAGTTAGGCAATACCTATTCCATGCATACGAAGTGATAAGCCATTATGCAATAGTCATAATGTCATAGCAGAAATAAAATTTAGCAATACATAACGAACCTTTATTCAAAATGAGATGGAACATAGTGCCGAGAACATAAACAGTCAATGCATATAGCAAACTAATGATCTAGACCTCTATGTGCAGGATTGAGGGCAGGGTAAAGGGAGGAAGGAGTCTGGTGGAGTGAACGAAGGTGAAAGAAGAAGGGGTGGGGACGAGGTTCGTATTGCGTAAAGAAGGGGGGATGACGAGACTAGGGAGCGATGACAGTCAGGCTCTTCACGGGGCCGCTGCAGCACAAACCGTCCAGCCTACACCGCATACAGTCAAACGAGTGCCGCAGAATCTGTAGTGTCGCCTTTAGCAGGTTCGCTGCAGGTTGCAACGTCCTTTGCTGCGTGCTGGTCAGGTTCTTTTGCTGTAGTACCAGATTCTTGATTGGTAGATGATGGTGCCCGTTGAGCATACCCAAAATGTGGGGATGTGAAGACGGCGCTTTGCTGAGGGATTGCTTGGCCAGGATACAAAGGAGCAATTGCTCCAGTGTACTCATGTTGGCCAGCACCGGCCCTCTCTCCATGTGCTTTCGGGCCTGACATGCTGAGCCCTCTGCTCAATACCGTTGACAATTGTGCTAAACACCCGACCATCTCCCCCTGCTTCAATATGGCCAGTCTCGCGTTTTCATTGGCAAGTGCCGCATTTTCATACATACGTCTATCTTTTTCTCTCTGGTACTCCATCTGCTCAGAGAAAATCTTCAACTGCACCTCAATTTTAGAACATTCCATTTCACGGTTCGCGGATGCGATTTCCTGCATCTGAACGGCCATGGCAGTACCTGTCGCCTTTGTAGCTTCGGCTATTACTGAATGCCCAGAAATATTCTTCCTACGTACCACGGTGTTGCCTGGTCGGCGATACACAACATACTGGGAGTTCTCCGAGGAACTGATGACCTGTGGGGTAATGCCTGTCGGCACTCTACTGAAATGCCGCGATGCGGGGCTACCGTGAGCATCTGCGCTGCACCGGGATGACGAGGGTCGTGGGTGCACTCCTCCGCCGTGAACTTGCGGTGAGGACTCCTCTGTAGTTTCTACCGGTTTCGGGATGCGGACCTTGAAGCGAGTCCTCAGATCGTGTTCGCTCAACCTCCTCATCTCCTTCTTGTGTAGCATGTGAGTTGGCCCTATAATTGCCGTCATTGTTTGCAAGCAAGTCTCTAACATGTGGTGGTCAGATCTCGTGGGCGATTGCCAAACCATTCATGAATGGCGTAGTAAACATCCCCGGGCAAAAAGACGGGGAGACCTTCACCTTTCTCTCTCGGTAGAGTTCAACTCCCGATGAGTCTCTGAATTCCGCCTGATTCGGTGAGATAGTCTGCAATTTTTCTGTAGTCAGGAATCAGTTGATTCCACTTTGTCTTACACGCTGCTCCATCACGCGGACATGGTGAAATGCCCAAACGCATAATCTGAGTAGACACCCGTTGCCACTTGCTGCTATCCGGGGTCATTAAATCCCGCCCATCAACTGTGTCTAGTTCTTCGAGGTACATCTCCCTCTTCGCAGCAATCAGTGCGAAAACTTCTTGCGGGAGCCAATTCGGTCCTCTATCTTTTCTTGCACGCTTGCTGGGCCCTGTGGACTGGGAGGGAACAGGTGCTGGCCGTACCACTCCCGCAAGGCCATTCGCCATGCTGCCTGGCCTGGAAATACCGAAGCCACCTATGAACGCAGACCCTGCACATACAGTGAAAACAGTGAGCATGAATCCATGATCGGATTCTCTTTGTTGCATGCAGTTATTTACTGAAGCATCGGAGTGCTTGTTTATTTTGTGCAGGTTCATGTTTGCATGGGAGAGAAGTCTAGGTCATCTCAGTAACGTTAGATACACTAACCGTCAACTGGCAAGGCGCTTCGACGAACTGGTGAGCTCAAGTGCTGAGAATCCAGTCGATTATCCATTGTTGTACGGAGATGAGCACTGCATCGAGCAAGACACATGTTGACGGAAATAACCAAGGTGAGTAGTATGAATACTTGCTACATGTATGGTTGCTAAACTCATGACGTTGTAAGCTGAAATATCGACTGCGTTTTGTGAGCGTTTTGTGACTGATAACCGAGGTGAGTAGTATGAATACTTGCTCCCTGTATGGTTGCTAAACTCATGAGGTGAGTAGTATGAATTCTTGCTCCCTGTATGGTTGCTAAACTCATGAGGTGAGTAGTATGAATTCTTGCTCCCTGTATGGTTGCTAAACTTATGAGCGTCATAAGCTGTTGCTCACAAAACGCAGTCGATGTCATAATAAAGAATCGTATCATCTACAGTGTTCTATCGAGCACTGTTGCGGCACATGGAGAAGAATTCTAACAACGTATATTGGCATGAATTGGACAGAATTGACAGAGGTGTGAGACGGAAAGGAGCGTACCTTGCAAGAGCGACGTTCGAAAATGTGGGTCTCAGTAAGTCGTCATTGCTGATTTTCATTTCGAGGTCCATCGTTTGACAACAAATTGTCTTCTCTCTGCGGTGACTCGATTTAATGTGCAAGAAATCATTGATCGCTCTCATGTAATATGCCCCGGATCTCAATTAGAAAAGACCCCCGAAGAAACCGCAAATGTTCGAAATCGAAGATTTTTAATTACTTCATAATCGCGATCCCTAAAAAGTGGCCACAAAAGTAGCGGCAAGTTTGGTGGCAAACACCGCTCCCTAACGGGCGCCATGTAGGCAACCACGTAGGCTCGGTGAATGCCGATGCCTCGTGGTGTGAATCCCCCTGGGAACTTTCCCCACTTTTACCGCTAAGCACTGGCCCATAGTGCCAGGTGCGAAGGCCCCTTCAGTCCTTCAATAAATCCAAACCCAATTTCGCCTCTTATGAAGGACCACCTCCAGTTGAACCATACTCGTGGCTACAGCAGAGTGGACTCTATCATTGGACTTCACTTTTTCTGTTGCCTTGATTCGTGTTCACATAGGTTTGAGGAGCGATCGCCAAAATCTGCACAAGTTGGTTCCGAGCAAAGTTCGAAAACTGCACTGGGCTACTTTCGAGATTGAAACGCTTACAGATTGTTGTCTTTCGAACAGACACTGTTACTAACAATCTTGAGAGATTTTCTTTCGATATCAAGCTGATCTCAAAAATGATGCTCCATATTTTGTCCACTGCCTCAGTCCGTGCTTGTTTGGAGCTACGGATGAGGACAGAATATTGTATTCCTCACACAACGATGCCCAGCATTCACTTCACACCTTTCTCTCTACTTTACTCTACAAGTACTTTTCAAAAGCTTGGATCATGATCAACTTTTGATTGGGATCGGAGTATTTCTCACAATTCTTTGATGAATGAGATTTTGGCATCTTTTCTCTTCCTTTTTCGAAAGAGTCAATGTATTCTTGATTGAATCTCAACATCTTTTTCGCCGTCTGAACGATCAATTAACTTGTACTTTCACGTACACTTTTCTCTCATCCTCATTTACAACACTACCTTGTGACTTCAATTTCGCTAATTGCCAATTTTTTTCTTGATAAACAAGAAGCTCCATGATTTATGTGCCTCTCAGAGTCATGCCACAAATACCAGGTAAACTACTGCCTTATCTCTGCACAACTGGTTAGTACAGTACAATGAAGAAAAAATAAAATTGGTTTGAAGGAAAAGAGTTTCAGAAAGTTTGTAAAGAGAGTGGGGAACTGGGGGAACTTGCGAGTACCCTCCTGCGGGAGCATTCCAATAAATGCAAAGCATTGAAGCACCGGTGAAGTAGGGACTGCTGGTTAGCTGGTGTGCACTGTATTCATGGGACTTGGCTCCTTCTCAACGTGATGGACGTTTGGAATGTTCTCAGGCCACCCACTATAGTAGGTCCACTAGAATTGCCATTCCCTCCCTACAAGCACTCTGAGCATCCCCACCGACGGAGGCCTTTCCTGTTTCTCTGTCGATGAAAAACATCTTGAGAGGGGAGCCCGTGGGGGAACAGGCATTTAGTTTTGGGGGAGAGGGGGCTTTCAATCAACCAAATCTAATTTGGGGGAACTCAAATTTGATAACTTGTATGTTGGGTTTCATCTATATGCGTCTCCTATTTTTCACTCCGCACTTAATCCTAGTCACTGTGCACTCTGCATGTTAGCATCCATCTTGGCCCAATGATTCCCCGCCAATGCATGGTGAGAACATGGTTGTCTTCTCAGACAAAATTCCTATTTATTGTTTGACATAATTTAGATGAGCTGTACATCTACGACGTCTTCAATCTATCAAATGTACATTACATCAAAATTGTGTTTGACAAATGAATAGGAATTTTGTGTGATAAGACAACACTCACTGAGAGAATTGGTAGCATGTTGAGCTTGTTCATAAACACAACCCCATTTTTGGTAAGTTGTCACTTGTGAAGTAAGTAGATTTTGTATTGCTGAAATACACCATTTGTTCACTTGATTGTGAAATTGTGTACTGCTGAAATACACCATCCGATCATTCATATGTTTGAGTGGAGAAGGCTAATGGGGATATGAATAGGGAGTTTGCTATCTGAGATGTTCCAACGTAGGACGCTCAGCGACCACAAAGTCGTATTGAGAACCGCACATTAGGGCATCCTCAATGGACACGGAAGACACTCCCTCCAAACCAGAACCTATATTTGAACTGATTCAAAATTAGAAATTAAAATTACCATCGTTAGAAGCACATGTAAATTAACGTGAGATATTTCTCAAGCAAAAAAAATTGTGAAATTGGGACGTAGGTGAAATCCCTCATTGAAAATAGTCATCACATTTTCAAAATGTAGAGGGAGTGCACCAAATCTTGCTTAAAAATGGAAGATCCTCACACGCTCCCTCTAAATTTCAGAAATATAGAGGGAATAAGTGGGGGTCACCTACTTTTTAAGCAAGATTTGGTGCACTCTCTCTAAAATTTGAAAATGTGGTATTTTCAATGAGGGATTTCACCTACTTCCCGATTTCACAAAAAAAATTCTTGAGAAATATCTCAGGTTTATTTACATGCGCTTCTAATGAGGATAGTTTTAATTTCTAATCTTAAATCAGGCAAAAGATAGAATTTGGTTTAGAGGGAGCTTATTCAGTGTCCATTGAGGATGCTCTTAGAGAGGTACACCTAATTTCTATGCATCAACGGTGTAAAATTATATTACATTGTTAGGTTTTAGGAACACCTACTACTCTCACTTTCGAAATTCATAATTGATTGAAAACACATCCAAAATTGGTACAATCTCCTACATGCACGCATGTTCAAAACCTGATACCCTTCCCCACTCCCATAGGAACTTGCCAATCTCAAATTTGTGCATGTTTTGATCATGTTACCTTGTGTGCTAAATTGCTAAATACGAGCACTATGCGCAAAACAACTAATTTATAAAATTTATCCTCCTAAAGTTTCAAGGCACTATTCGCATGCTTTACCTTCAAAACTTCCTTCTTTCAATGCAAGGTGAGATTTTTCATCTCATGGCAAATTTTTAAGTATGTAACCATAAGACCTTGTACTTAACTTGTACAAGATCAAGATCACCAAATCTTAGACTCAAATTCCTCCCAATTTGAAAGATCGTAGCATTTACAGTTGAAAAAGAAGTTGTTTTTTTTTTTTTTTTTTTGGAAAAAGGGGAGAGCAATGTTTTGAAGGCCAAGAATCCATTTTTAAAGATGAATATGAATTAAGGGCGGGTTTACACTATGATGGAGAAGTCCACCGGTCATGAAAAAAAGGGCGTTTCTCCAATGTGATTGGCCGAAAATGCTACTCTTGACCGGTGGGTGTTTACACTTGGTAAAGAATTCAAAGGTGGTGAACTTTTGTCTTGGATGAAAAAATGACATGGCGGCTTAGGTGGTGGTACTTTTTGCACAATGTCTTCTCCGGAACAGTAATTTCTTGTCCGGCCTCAAGAGGCCGGACAAAAAATCACTGTTCCGAAGAAGGCATTGTTTATAAAAATATATTTTTCAAAAACAGATATGAGCCGTTGATTTTAGATCGGGTTTTTAAACTCTAAGTTGTCGGTAGTGAGAATTAAGGACCTCATACTTACCATAGTAAGCTACTCGGGCTAGCTATCCACCTCCCCCTTCTCCTTAGTGTTCAAGCTCTTGAGAGTGTATCTATACACCTTCCACTCTAACTCCGCATGCTAAAGTAAATTTTTCAAAGCGATTTTGAAGATTTTCTGTTTTTTTTTTTTTTTTTTTTGCATTTCATAATTATTTTCGGTACATGACCGTACAATGTACTAATGACAATGTTAATTTTGAGTAGGTGTTAATACATCGATCCGACTTCAAGCACGAATGATAGTAGCTATTCCTGGTTTTTCAGGAACGACCGAGGCATGCGAGAAGAAATTTGAAACGGTTTTCAAGCAATACAAGGAGCACAGACTTGCCAACTCGATTTGAAGAAATGATCGCCATGAATGTAAGTTTTATGACTTGATTGACCATTGGTGGCACCAAGCTGGTTCCGTTATGAAGCATGTGAGTGCTACCACAATGGACAGCACTAGTGTGGAGGACATGAAAATCCAGCAAATGGTATAGAAGATGACATTCAACCCGTAAATACCATTCACTCGAAACCATCCTCTGCCTCGAAGAAAAACAAGTTTCAAGACTAAGCATTATATCACTTTGGTAAAATGATAATTAGCGGAGTAGCAATGTTAGAACACTTTCCTAAAACTAATGAGTTACTTCAAAAGGTAGTTCAGCAAATGGATCACCTTATTGAAAAACTCTAGATTTCCCACTTTCTATACTATCATCTTCTGGAAATACTACTTTATTTTTCCTCTTCAACTCCTCTTTGTAGTACACATCGGTTGGCATCAAATGAAATTCAATAGCTTCTTTCAACATATTTTTTGTCCTATCCTCTCTCTCTCCTCTTGTTTCTCTAATGCTTGCTTCTACCACAAAAGTTATGTTCATTTCACTTGTCTCAATGTTAATGTATTCAATTTGTATTACTTCTCTTTTCATGTTTCTCATCTTACTTATGCTCAATTCTAACGAATAAATCTACATCCCTAAAATCACCAAAAGTCTGTAGAGATGCTTTCTTCAAATATTCTTCAGTACTTTTAGTCAAATCCATGTTAAATCCATCTCTATGAAATATGCACAAGTTGTGAATGCAAAGACAAGCAGTTACCATACCAGAGATACTTCGAAGTGGCATATCGATTTTCTTCAAAAAAATCCTCCACGTCCCCTTCAACATTTCAAATGCACGTTCGACCGCCATTCTTGTACTTGATTAAATTAAATTCCAATTTTGTTTCTCCCTTGAAAGACCGGCCTTCTCACCTTTGAATGGTGAATAGAACCATGGGCGCATAGCATATGCGGCATCTCCAATAAGTTTATATCGTAAAAATGTTCCACTCATAGTTCTCTTCCCAATTTCTGATTTTTGAAATAGAATCAAATCATATATACTACCGGCCCACCCAAGATCATAATCCCAAAATTTGCATTGGGAATCCTCTACATCTTGAAGTAAAACCAAATAAAATCCCTTCCTACAATAATATGATGCCGGATCTATACTAGGAGCTATGATTGGAATGTAACTCTCATCTATTGCCCCTAAAATGTATGGTATTTCATGCAAACTCTCAAACTCCAAAGCAATTTCTCTCATCCTTGCTAATGTTAGTTTAAGAAAAACCAAATGCCTCAAAACCTTTTCAATTCCCTTACATACTTCTCTTACTATGATTGAAGTCCTAGATTTTGAAATACCATACAAATCACCAAGTCTTTGCAAGGTATCACCGGTTGCCAACCCTCGCCTCTAAGGGTGGGACGGAGGACTTACGTCTCCGCTGCCTGCCTACGAGGTTGCTCGTCCCTACGGCCCTGCGGCCCTGCGGCCTCCGTCAGCGCTCTTCGTTTCCCTCCGTCAGTCGGGCCTCCGTCAGCCTCTTCTCCGTCAGCGCTGTCAGACTCCATTACGACAGCACGAAGAGGTAAGTCGTTTGACACAACCCGGACCTAGACTGCTGCAGAGGGCCGTTCGCCGTTCGCCATTCGTCCTCCTGCATACGCAACACCCCCGATATTTGGCGCTGCAAACCTCCTACGCCGAGACCTGCTCATGCACCTTGAGCAGATTTTCGAGAGCCTTCATTGTCCCTCAAGTTTACTGTGAGCCATTTAGGCAAGGACCACAGTCGAGGCTATCTCCTGACGCAAAATACTCTCTCTGCTCTTTCATGTACTTCAAGGCCTCCACACCTCACCCTCACTCTTTGTATGTACTTGTTGGATATTCAACTCCCAAGTGAGTGAGTGAACCTACACTATCACAAGGTATGAAATACACAGAGTGCTCCTTCATCTTGTGTGAAGAGTGTAATGTACAAATTTTTTATCTCAATTTTTGTTGTTGTGTTGAATAATATTATACTTGATTGTTAAATGTGTACTTCTTAATTGCATTTTCATCTGAACTTAAGAGCAAGAACCCAAAATTTTAAAAATAGAATTAGGGTTAATGGGAAATTAAGGTTTGTTTATCAAATTGAATGCATTTTCTTAAAATGTCATTACCTATATGTGTGTGGAGATTGTTTTTGTAGAGCTTTTGCGTCAATAATGCAGAATGATGCATCCTCCATGAAAGATGACAACTTTTATCCATCCGATTTTGAGGACAATTTGTATGAGTTGGTGGAAGTAGAAGCGTTTTTTGAAGGTGTGCATAAATGTTGAACATTCCAAAAAACTTATTTCTTATCATCGAATGAGGATTCCGACATGAAAGAGGAGGAAGGAGTAGAAGAAATCTTAGAGCTTGGGAGGACTTGTTGATGAATGGTGGAGAGCATATCAACATTGCATTTCCAACACCTTCTCAAGAGTCTTTGTCTTCATTTTATGAAGACATTTCCATTGATATTTTTCTAAAGTATGTATATTACACCCTTCAATCCATCACACTTATGATTGATTGCATAAGAGGTGATTATTATTTATCACTTCAACAAATTCGTGATATAAACCCTCACTTTTGTCCCCTCTCAAATGTTTGTGGGCGTTCCACATCTATTAATATGGAAACCCATGCACTTGAGAGGTGGAAAACAATTCAAGGAAACTAAGAGTTGTAGAGGTACATGATGTCTTTGCTTTGTCTCATTTGAAATGATGAAAAATAATCACAAACAAAGGGTAGACAAATACCTCCAATTGAATTTTGGTGTTCAATTGTGCACAAAGACTATGTTGATGAGGATGGAAAATATGTGTCCTCTTTGACAAGGAATGCCATTCGTACTCAATGGAGTACGGATATCATTGTGGAAGGTATGAATGTCTCATTCACACAAGATTGCGTCAATTCTTGTGAGGTGTGTCAAGAGATGAAGATTATGGATGAAGTGATAACCGTTTCATTGGAGGTATAAAGTGCAACTTTTGATGCATTGTGCACAAAACACATGAAAAGGCGTTCTAAATGCCGTGTGTGGGAGAATAAAACCGTGACATATTATTGTTGTCATAGGAGTGGGAACAAAAATCGTCCTCATAGAAAAGGGGGTGATTTGAAACCCATAGGAGACTAGAAGAGATAGAACTTCTAGGTTATGTAATTGTGAGTTTCAATTGAAGATAGTGGAACCTAAAACTTCGAGGTGTTCAACTACCTCGGTTCATGCCACTATCTATGTTCATTCTAAACATATTGGCCATAACCCGAGATCGGATGCCGATCTATTTTTTCTTCCGATTCACCTATATGTAATTGCATGGGTTATGAAGAATTTAAAATACATGCATTTTCCACAAATCGTGGAAGTGGCATCGAAACGGACACAAGAGTTATTTTCTCAACGGTATATGGATTTGGAACGGGTTACATATAGGTTTTTCATCATCAAGAAGGAAGTGCACATTCTTGCATATTCCTTGAGAATCAATGGTATGTCTTTTGCTTCTATGACTTCATGTTTTTATTTTTAAGGATGTTTTTTTTTTCATTCGTTAATTGTTTATTTGCTCTTCTAATTTATATATGTTTGGTGTTTGCATTCCTGTAAATGCACTTCGTAAGGATGATTGGGACGCGGCCCAAATTGAGATCACTAGACTTCAAGCCCAAGGCAAATTTTTTTACTATTTACCGTATGCGACTACACATAAGAATACGCAAAAAAGACCATTTGTGGTGGTGATTCAAGATGAGTTTATGAGAGCTTCCGCTCTTCGATTTTCGGGTAACAATTTTTGGGCTTTGGATTCCACATTTAAAACTAATAAATATAGATTGCCGCTTTATGCCGCCATTGTATCAATCAAGGTGGAATAGGAATTCCGGTGTTCTATATGCTATGTAGTAATGACAAGCACAAAACATCATTGAATGCAATTCAAAACGTTGTAAACAATAATGTTTTTCGTCGGACTCATGAGGATGATAGAAAAATCCAAATTGGTGAAAGGGTGCTTTTATGTCACTTTCATGTGATGAAAGCGTGGAATGAGAATTTACTCACTTCAGTCCCTCTTGAAGACAAAGATCGTGTATGGAGAGTTCTACAGATGTTGATGCTTCGTCCAAACAAATCTCACTTTGATGAGAACTTGAGACGGTTTTATGTTGAATTTCAACATATTCTGGCATTTAGTAGATACATTAATTCTGAATGGACCGGAATTAATGTGCCTTGGAGAAGATTGTGGCCTAAGTTTGAAAGGCTCTTCTCATATGGTGGCATGGACACTACAAATCACGTGGAACGACTTTGAGAGTTAATTAAGTATACATTCCTCCAAGAAAAGGGGGACCAGTCCCTTAGAAATCTCATTGTGGCGATTATTGGAAGTGCCCAAAATGGCACCCGTTTGGGTCAACCAACTTTGTTGAATTAATTCAAAATGACTCAACGCACAAGTAAGTCCTCCAATTTTTTTGCATTTTAAAATTCCTCTCAATGATTTTAATTATGACAAGTTTCATACATGTTTATACATTATAATAATTTTAATTTTCCATGTGTATTGTGTAGGCGATTCGGAGCGCTTCATACAAAGTGGAAATAACAAAGCTCATCGACATCGACTAAAAGGAGGAGAGAGGATTTTAAGAGCTTACCAATCCTCTCCAATGGATGTTATGGAGGTGGTTGACAAGGAGCATCTTCTTTTTCGTATCAAAAGTGAGAAGAATCCTACCTTTTGGTATAGTGTATCTTCAAACACTCAGAGCATGCCCAGCCCATACGCTGGGCCGGGCTGTGGAGCCTTAAATGCCGTGTGGGGGCCCCCAGCCCATACGCCATCCCTCTAACCCGAGCAGTGGGGTTGGAGGGCCCTTTTTTCTAGCTCGTCATATCCACATTTTTTGCCGTGGCCATCATCAAATGCAAAAATTCTTTTAACCAATAACCGAGTGCTACGTGGCACTTCCACAAGGCTTGTGGAATTTTTCTTGGAAGCTCCCACTTGCAATTGTCGCAAACACTCTAGGGACTCTTCAAGCTCCTCCTTCTCCTTCTTGCTCTCTTGCTTTGTGTAGTTTTTTGAATTAGGGTTTGTTTTAGCTTCATATTTTATGTTGTTTTTGTGAAATTAGTCATGGCAAGCACTCAAGACTCACCTTCTAGTGCTCTACGTCCGGCAAGATGTTCCAATTTTGAGGATGATGAGTGTGTGAAATTGTGTAGAGCTTGGTTGGGTGTTTTTCAAAGTTCTACAAAAGGAAGTGGTAAAAAACGTGATCAATTTTGGGCGAGGGTGTCAAAGGCTTACGAGGATTCTTGTCCTCCCGGCGGTATTCAACGCCCACAAAGGAGTTTCGAGAGCAAATGGGGAATGGTCAACCATGATGTTTCGAAGTTTGCAAGTGCGTATGCAAGCGTGTGCGATTTGAATGAATCTGGCTCAAGTGAAGACGATCAAATCAAGAAAGCCAAGGTATTGTACCAACAAACCTCTCAAGGCAACAAGCCTTTCGTTTATATAGAGTGTTGGAGAACTCTCCGAAATGCTCATAAATGGAGATCATACCGTACTTCTGGAGTGAAGCATACTCCAGAGAAACGCCAAATTGAGGAGATTGCTTCTGGAGAGTCTGGTATTGGAGAGAGACCGATTGCAGGGGGGAGTGTGACTATACAGTTAGACCCGCTGACATCAAGATATCTAAGAAGCAAGTTTCTGTCGATTTAAGATCGAAGAAACCGGAGGCGGATTTTGCAAAGGTGACCGAAGCGATGGTGGCCACAAACAAAGAGAAGGTGGCGGTTTTGAAGGAGGCTGCTAACTTGCAGTTGTTTCTAACTCCTTTGACAGGATTAGATCCCGATTCTGCGAGGTACATTAAGCTTCGTAGGGCTCAAGTGCTACAGAGTCTTGAAGCTTCTATGCCTCCCGTAGCAAGAGACCTTGACGTAGGAGAAGGTCCTAGTATACCTATCCAAGACTTGAATACTCAACCATGTTCGGAATCTGAAATGGATGAGTATGCAAGTTTGTTTTGAATTTAGAGTAATTGTGTGTGTATGTATGTTTGGGTATGTTGTGATTTATCATATTTTATATTTTTGTAGTTTTGTGATTTTGTGGCTTTGTTTAGTGGTTTTTATCATGTTTTTGTGTATGTATTTTTTAGTGTATGGTTATTTATCATGTTTTGTGTTGTTTTTATGTAGTTTTTGTATTGTTTTGTGGATTTATAGCTTTTTGATGTTTTTGTCTTGTATTTGTCATAGATTTTCACATTTTTTTTCATTTTTTTATAGTTTTTGGTGTTTTGCATCAAGTGTCATGAGTGAGACAACAAGAAACAATGTAACTCAATTGTACTTCTGAAATATCAATAAAGGATAATTACATCATATTGCCCTTGTAATCCCATAGATGTTGAATGAGTTCATCCCTAAGTTTGTAATGGTTCTCTTCTTGTTCGATATCTCCGATTTGTCTACTAAATCTCTCAAATCCCAATGGAATGGGATGTGAGTGTGAATCTATCGATGCACTTGTAGATTCAAGTAGAAATTCGTGATTCAAATCACAAATTTCTTCCTCATTTTCAATAATCATGTTATGCATGATTACACAAGCCATCCAATTTTTTTTTAGTGTGGACTCCTTCCACAATCGTGCAGGTTGCTTCAAAATGCCCCTGCGTGCTTGCAAGACACCAAATGCCCTCTCTACATCTTTTCTTGCTCTTTCTTGCATCTTCGCATACCACTTCCTCTTCTCTCCTTTCGGTGAGCTAATGGTCTTCTGGAAAATAGTCCAATTGGGATAAATTCCATCCGCTAAGAAGTAACAGGAATTGTACTCATGCCCATTGATGATGAATTTTGCGTGAGGTGCAATCCCACTTAAGTAATTCACCATCAATGGACTCCTATCAATGACATTAATGTCATTGTTCGAACCGGACATGCCAATGAAAGCATGCCAAATCCATAGATTTTGGGTAGCAATGGCCTCCATGATAAGGGATCTATTGCCCTCTTTATCTTTGTATTGGCCTTGCCACCCAATTGGACAATTCTTCCATATCCAATGTGTACAATCAATGGATCCGAACATTCCAGGAAAACCACGGAGCTCATTAATTTGCAAATGATGCAAAACATCTTGCTCCGTGGGATGCCTCAAATGTTCATCTCCAAAATTCTCGACTACGGCAATCCCAAATCGCTTGAAACATTCCAAGGCCGTGGAATTAGCAATTTGAACGTACTCATCTACGCTATCACCGCTCACGCCACCCGCAAAAATACGTAGAGCCGCCGTGATCTTCTGTATCGACGATAAGCACGGCTCTCCAAAACAATTTTTTTTCTCCTCAAAATAAGAGTCATGTCTCACAATTGCATCATGAATTTTTGCAAATAGAGACTTACGCATTCGAAATCGGCGGCGAAACAACTCCGGCCCGTAAACCGGCGACTCCGCAAAATAATCCTTCCAAATTCGCTCGTGCCCCGCTTCGAAATTCCTCTCGAGACTTTTGATTCTTCCTCCACGAGAACCTTCATGTGCACTCTCCTCCGCCTCCTTCAAAACATCTTGAAGATGTTTGTACATCGCCGACACAATCACCAATTGTTCCTCCTCATCGTCGGAAGCTAAACGATCCTCTACCCACTTGACAAAAGAAGCCATGGAAATACAAAAAATGGTGAAATATGGAACCCTAATGGAGAGGCGGAGAGAGTAGAGGAGCTGAATACAAGAAGCGAAGAGAAAAAAATTTAAAAAGAGCTCACAGTAAACTCCCCTAGTGCTTGCGCGAACAGGCCCGCGCGAATGCGGCTGTCGGCGGCAGCGGGAGTTTACCGGCGGTAAGCCGCGGTTCGCAGCGGCGGCTCTGCTGGCCAGCCCTGTGGCCCGGCTCCCGCTGGGTCACCCGCCCCTCTGGGCCGGCCCAGAGGCTGGCGAGGCCACGCCATCCTGGAATTCCCCGGCCCGGCCTGGCGAGCCGGGCTGGGCATGCTCTCACTATTGCAATTGTCGGGATAGGGTCTCTACGTGCAAGCACATATATGGAGTAGAATGTATTGTTCGGGAGTTTCTAGAGGAGCCTAAGGAAGACCCTCTTGTTGAAGAAATATTGCCTATGGAAGCCAACATTGAAGTAATTGAAGTTGAGAGTTTATTTCAAATGATGAGATGCGTGAGAAGATGCTCAATTCGTTCAGCGAACGCGACACATTATGCAAAACATCTTTGGATGGTGACAATGAAGAGGAGATGCAACGGAAATTCCAAGCCCTTCAAGCTTGCATTGCGACATTCTTGGAGCCTTCAAGTTTTGAGAGGCGAAACACAATCAATCTACGTCTTTGAGGTTCCATTGCTTCCATTCAAGAGAATGTGAAACGCACAAGGATGGGACTTGGGAAGAAACGTGTTATTTCGGAAATAGAAGAAGGTTCTACTCCACGCCCCCCTTTAAAGCGGCCCTCTCATGTGCTCCTAACACACTCCAAGCAAAAAGGAACCATATTCCGCAAGTTACCTAAAGTTACTTGTAAAATTTGTCCTACCAAGACATTGGTAGAGGGAGGAGCAAACTCCATTTTTTGCAAAAATTGTGACCATGAGTTGTTTGTGAAATAAAATTTGAATTTTTGCATTTTTATTGTCCCTTTCATATAAATTATTACTTCTAATCAATTAATTTTATAATGAAATTATGTTTCCACATACAAACATACAATTTGTGATTTCATATGGAATATATTTATAAGGACATATGATGTGTTAAATTTTGTGTTAATATGGTATTCCCTTTAGGTTTAAAGAAGGTAGACATACTCGAGGACTTAGCGTCTGGAGAGGGCTTCGCCTGAATGCTTACAGTAAACTTGATCCCTCCGATGGCCTTCGAAAATCTGCTCAGGGTGCATGAGCGGGTCTCGGCGTAGGAGGTTTGTAGCGCCGGGTATCGGGGGCGGTGCGTATGCAGCAGGGCAAACCGCGAACGGCAAACGACCCCCTACAACAGTCTAGGTTCGGGTTGGGTCAAGAGACTTACCTTCCTCGTGCTGTCGTAATGGAGTCGGACCGCGCTGACGGAAAGGAGGCTGACGGAGGCCCGACTGACGGAGGGAAACGAAGAGCGCTGACGGAGGCCGCAGGGCCGCAGGGCCGTAGGGACGAGCAACCTCGTGGGCGGGTAGCGGAGGCATAAGTCCTCCACTGTCCCGCCCTTAGAGGCAAGGGTTGCCAACCGATGCAATGTCAAAGAAACTCTACACTCTATTGGAATAAAAAGGCTTAATTTTGTATCTTTCTTGCTCGACATGGGTCAAACTGATTGGCATAAATAAATAAAAGTAGGCCTGCTGACCCGTACACAATCTTTGAACATTTTTGCACTGTATGATTCAAGAAGAAATTGAGACACAAATCCACTTGGCCAGTCAAATTTCCACACCACCCTCTCCGTGCTCCTAAATAAAAAATAGGCCATCATCATAATTGAAGTATTATGGTGATACATGACCATTTTTTGTATCGCCATGTTTGGAACAATAACAAACTTAAAACCATAAAAATCACAAGAGAGCACAAAATCTCTTTTTTTTAGATTCTCCATGATTGAAGATCAAAGATACAAAGTGAAAAATTGATGAGGATCATTTAGAGGAGAGAGTCTCTTAAATGATACCAAAGAGTAGTGCTATGTGCAATGTGTATGGGTTTTCTCCTCTTCATTCTCAAAAAAACAATGAGACATTTATTTCCTAGATGGGCAAAATTGACAAATGGCTATTTCACAATCTTTCATATTTTTGAATAACATTGAACATAACATGATCATGAAATGTTTTCTCTAGTATTGAAAATTAAAATGAACCATAAAAATTATTAGTCTACGGCACGAGTTGATAATAAAATTGATTTGAATTTTCTCAAATTGACATACATATGCATATTGACTTTTATTAACAATTTTTTGTTGTTGATGTATTTTGATGTAAATGGATTATGGTTTTTTAATCACAAAAAAATTTCACTATTGGGCAAACTTCTCTTCACCGGTGGACTTCTCCGGTGGACATCAACACTAAACTTCTCCTTTAGGTGTTTAGACTACAACCGGTCAAGACTACTTAAGAAATATTATATTGGCTTTAATTCTTCTCTGGCACATCCACCATTTGCCTTGTATAACCATGTCTTGGCCAAGCATTCTTGACCGACCGGAGGCATTCTCCACCGTAGTATATATATAAAAGAACTCCAATCTTCAAATCGAAGATTGGCGTGAATACAACGTCTGTTCGTAATGTCTTTATTGCGATGGTATCATTACCATCTTCTACTCAATTGTGGTGGGGTCTCGGCAATCACAAATTTCTTTAGGAAAATGGCATGACTCTAGACACTTACGTGCCTATGGGAGGCGGTTACAATTTACCCTCCAAAAAAGAAGGAATGTGAGAATTCCCACTTTCAATGAGGCTTCTAAAACTATACTAGAAGATTATAGGTTTACATTTGCAAATGGAAATTTAACCCCTAAGAATCCAGGAAATGAAATTCTTAATTCTTAGGGGTTAAATCCAGGAAACCTGATATGATTTTTTGAGATTTCGGGCAGCTCATTTTAAGGGGTTAAATTGATAATTGTTCCTAAGATTTTTATTGTGTGCTCTCCATAGTGTAATGTGTATGTGGTAAAACTTGCAGAACCAAATTTTAATTTTAAAACCTTCATCTGGAAATTTTAGGTTTTAAGTTCAAAATGGGTTGTCTAAATTTAGCTCTTTTGAAGTATTCTTTTTTGGAAAAATTTCATTACCAAATTACTATTCAAATTCCAAAGTGTCCGATGTTAAAAAGTTTACCAATTTTACAAGGGCAGCCTCCAAAACTTTCAAAAACAATCTTCACAATTTCTAGTAGTTTTACAATTTTAAAATTTGGGATTTTGGATTTTTTCCAATTTTTTTATTTTTTCAAAATTCACATACTCATAAAGGCACCCACTCACCGTTCAAATTTTTCTTAAACTTAGTAGATCATATGTGGTGCTTGTTTTACTATATTGTTCTTTTTCACCTTCTTTCATAAAATAATGCACATGAAGGTCAAAAGCGTGGAATGAGTCTCTAAAATTTTGCATGAGCTTACCCAACTTGATTACCTACATGGAAAAAATGAGGGAAAAATGATTGGAGTAACAATCAACAAGTTGCCCTTTGCACCATTTAGACAATGCCTCTCAGACAGCGGCAAAAAAAATTGTTGGGCAAACTTTGATTGTTATGATCTCATAAATGACAAACATCCAACGGTTGAAATTTTTCCCAGTCTTTCCTATACAAGTTAGGTACAAGATCTTACGGTTCAAAGTGTAAAACTAGAAGAAAAAAAAGTTTATCCATTTCCCCATTTCCCAAGAGAGGTAAAACATGGCAGTTTTTGATTATGGAGGTCGAGGAAATGCTTGGATTTATAGGGGTTAATCAATTTTCTTTCACAAAGTATTGTTTTGTGTGTTGACTTGTCCATTTTATCTTTATTAGGTACAAGCATCTTTGCATGTTTTCATGCTATCTTGATTAGCAACATACATCTTTTTTGAATAGGTGAGGGCCAACTTTTCAGTTGATTTTGGATACAAAAGTTTATATCATAAATAAGAATCTCCAAATTTTCCCTAAGATGTCTTCTATATGTCTTCCAGTTTTGATCCTGTTATTCAATACATGCATGCAAATTCATTTAATAGTTGGTTATACTCGTTTCGTTCCTTAGTACTACATTTCTTGTGAGAAGATATGTTAAGTCTTTTGCGGCATTAGTTGGAACCACTAATTCTTGGATTTTCCCTTTTCACTTCACTATAGATAGATCTTCTAGCTAATTGGATCTACTCAAATTTGGACTCTCCATTTGATTTGTTTGATAGACCCAAAAGGTGAGTGAGTCCCAAAACTGGTTGATCGGATTTTGGTCAGCCTTTGAATTATTAATTTTAGATTGCATAAAGTTGAAACCTTTGGCAAGTTGTAGATTTTTTCCGTAGCTTTTTGAAATGTCATCTCATGCACCAAAATTCCTTTTACTTTAGGAGATATTCAGGGTTAAAGTTTGAAAACACTATTTGAAATGTGCCTAAAATTGCTCAAACTGCTCATTTAAACTCAATATCTGCCCAAAATTGATTAGCCCCTAAAGTCTAAAAGAGCCCAAACGGGTCGTTTGAGCTCGTTAGCTGGTCAGCCCGTTATTTAGTTTGTATGAATTTGAAACCTTTTGAAGGTTGTAGAGTTTTTCCACACACTTTCCGAAAAGTCATTTCATGCTTCAAAATTCCTCATACCTTAGGAGATATTTCCGGTCAAAGTTTGAAAACACTATTCGAAATCTGCCCAAAACTGCTCAAAAACTGCCCAAACTGCGGTACGTGCTCGTTTATCCTCAAAATGTGCCCAAAATATATAAGATCGCAGAATTTTCACCAAACATTGAGATTTTACTTTTTTCAAGTTTTGTTTTTTGTACTTGGAATAAGGTTTAAAGGCATGATCTCACCGTTTGGATCTTTCATCCAATTATTCTTTGCATGCCATTTCTATTATCAAAGAGGGGCCTTTGAAGTTGAATTTCAGCATACCTTCATGTGCAAATTCAAGCATTCCTTTAGGTTTTATAGGTTGCATGAGGGTAAAAATTGCATAGGCATGTTTCTAACTCACTTAGGAACAAGAAATAAAAGGGCCTTAGTTCAAATTTACTCTCAAAATTGGTGTTTTGGGCTCACAAAAAACTTCGAACCCATTTTGCAACAAGGGAAAAAAACTTCTTTTTCGCCTTTGAATGTTATGATTACACAATTGGTAAAGAATTTTGGTACGCACATAAATGGGCAAGTTAGGTATAATATCATATGGTCACTATTTTCATCTAGCATTGAAAGAGGGTGGTTTTGAGGTGTTTAGGCAGTTTTGGGGGCTTTTGACTTTAGGGGTTACAACTCAGAAACTTCAAAAACTCACCAAAAATTGAGATATTAGTGTTTTTCAAGTTTTTTTTTTTTTTTTTTTTTTTTTTTTTTTTTTTTTTTTTTTTTTTTTTTTTTTTTTTTTTTTTTTTTTTTTTTTTTTTTTTTCCCACATGTAGAAAAGGTTTCAAAGCCTAATCTTGCCATTTGAATCTCCAATCCAATAATTTTTTACATGCCTTTGCACTTGAATTCTGCATACTTCCATGTGGACGATCAAGTGTTTCTTCAAGTTTTATAGGTCCCATGAGGGTAAAAATTACATATAGATATTCCTTACTTACCTAAGAAGGAGAATGTGAAGAGCCTCATGTCAATTTTTTCTTTCAGAAATGGTGATTTTGGCCCCCAAACTTTACTTTGCCATTCTATAACATGAAAAAATACTTTTTTCCAATTTTGAGCGTTACGATCAGACAAATGGTTAGGAATTTGAACCTATGATTTGGTGCACATGTTCATGTACAAGTTAGGTACTAGATCTTAACCCCTAAACATCCCTGTGGTCGTTTTGATACAATCTGGATGAGCGTGGGGATGTTTGCAAAGCTCCCATTTCGTCATCCGTCACGTTTTTCATCCGTTTTTTTTTCTACCCTGTAGTAAATCGGGTCTAGTTTACTATGGTCTTTTCTACGTTATTAGAGGAGTTACAGCCATTCTTAGAGAGTGTTTTGAGTAAAAACCATTTTTTGTTTTGAGAGTGTTTTGAAAATTTTGATCTAAAATTTTAGTATTCGGGTAAGTGAGGGGGGCAGATTGCCATGTTTGGGCAGCATAAAAAAAGCTTGTGAGAAAGATGATTCACTCACAAGCAACGGTAGATTGGAAAGAAAAATTCAATCAATGCAAAGTCAGAAATTCTGCCATGTGGGTCAGCGGAAGGATCAAATGCCTCCTTTTTCAAGGAGGTCCCACATATGTAGTTTTTTTATAACTATCTTTTTAGAATATGTCAGATTTCTTTTGGCATTTTTCCTTTTCTCATGCTTGCCCCCACATGCTTCCCCTTGCATGGGCAGTGGGGAATAGTACTCACAAAAATGCCAAATTTGAACCACCTTGCATTGCAAGGTGGCTACAATAAGCTATTGATTTTTTTTTAGTGATGTATTTTTCGAATGTTGTTCTAAACTTGATGCCCTACCCGACAGTAGTTGACCATTTTTTCATTTGGTGCCTCAAACAATGCGATTTTCAAGCCCAAAGTTGAGAAATAGCAACTGCCCCAAGAATTTCAGCCCCCTTTTTTATCACTTTTTCAGAAAATCCTTGCATCCTATTCATCACCAAAGTCTAAAATTGAGCATACTAGAATTGCATCACCCTATCTTCAAGATCCTACGGTTGGATTTTCAAGTAATTACTGTCAAGCGATTTTACACGCAATAGAAAATTTTGACATTTTTCACTATTTTCTCGCAGTTTTACCCCCAGGGACGTTTAGGGGTTAAGGCTATATACTTCAAAGCTTGTTAAAATTCAAAAAGTTGCATTTTGCATCAAAAGAGGACAATTTTTAGAATTTTGGCTATGTTGAGGCTGCTCACCTTTAGGGGCTAACTTGTAGACCCAGGACGTTCCTTTATTGAATGTTGTAGAGCTTGTATTGAATTTGCCTCCTCCAACCAATTTCTATCCACCAAATTTTTATCCATCAAATTTTATCCTTGAGTATACTACCAGATGACATATCTAATGAGTACAATGCAAATTCCAATTGTATTATAAAAATGATACATCGTTTTTGCAAGTGAAGGGGGCAAGGGGCTTGTTGGAAGATGAATAAAATATTAATTATGTGAAGGGGTAAGCATTTTCTCAAATTTTCTCAAAGATCGAAGTCACCCTCTCTAAACCAAGGTTCAATAATTTTTTATGCCCAATGACCCCTAAAGGTTCAAGAAAGCCAAACTGGCTTGAAGATACCGCAACAAGAAATTTAGCCAACTATGAGGATTATGATCTCACAACTGAAGAAGAATTGACGGTAGAATGTAAAGTTGATTTCAAGATCCTCTGCTTGAGTCATTCAAATAACCCCTAAAATAATTCCTTTTGGAGTGAAGTAGAAATAGGTGACTTTCGGTAATTTTGACAATTTTCATCAAGGATCTTCAAAGGTCAAGCTTTAGAGTTTCAGTTTGGTTGTCAAACTCTTCACCCATTCATTGTTGGACATTCATCAACAATTGATTAGTGACAATCAAAGTGTGAGAGTGGCAATCAATGTGTACCTTATAATAGTTAATTCATATGTTTTTTTGAAAAAACATAAAAATAACAAAATAAGTGGGACCAAAAGCAATTTCCATGATTCATCCTCATTGCAGTGGGGACGCTCTAAGGGCCGCTTCACACTATGGCCGAAGGTCGAGAGGCTGTCGATTTCAACCAATGAAATTGCAAGGAACCATAGTTTCGGCCTCTCAAGCCTTCACACTAGAAGCCAAAGTCCACCGGCCGTCGCTCTCCAAATGGCCTATGTGGCAACGCTTTTTGACCACGGTGACGGCCTCTCGGCATTTGTTTGGGTCTTGCATTTTGCAAGACCCAAACTATGGTCGAGAGGTCGTCACATTTATTCATAAAAAATTCAAAAACTGACAAGATCTTGACTGTTAGATTTAAAGGATGCCTTGGACAAGGAATAAAGTGATATGGGTTTGGACTTTGGACTTGGCCTTTGGAGGCTTCACACTACGACCGTCCAAGTTGAGAGGCCATGGGAGTTCATGGCCAAAGCTTTCGACTTTGGGCCTGGCCTTTGGAGGCTTCACACTATGCCCGACCGAAGGCCCCAATTACAATATTTTATTGGCTATTTTCAGTAAATTTCTTTGGACTCTCAACAAAGTTTGGACTCTCAATCCCACGGCCTCTCGACTTGGACGGCCATAGTGTGAAGCGGCCCTAAGAATGCTCAAAGTCCAACAAGCGATGAAAGAAGAAATATGTTGTTCCCACGACATCCACCATGATGAGGATATCAAAGAAGAAGGTAGATTGCTCTTGAGTGGCATCTCACTCAACCTTCTGTAGGCACTTTTACCTACATAGAGCTCCTCCCCTCATCTCTTCTTCCTCTCCATCATTTCAGTGCGCAAGAGGTTACTACAGTTGCTTCTCCAGGCAGAGTTATGGCCGAGGCAGAGTTATGGTCCAGGCAGAGTTATGGAACAGATGTATTTATTCAATTGGTTATACATTGATTGTTTCCAAAAAAGAAAAAAAAAGAAAAAAAGAAAAACAGAAAAGAAAAAAAAAGAGAAACAGAAAAGAAAAAAAAAGAGAAACAGAAAAGAAAAAAAAGAAAAACAGAAAAGAAAAAAAAGAAAAACAGAAAAGAAAAAAAAGAAAAACAGAAAAGAAAAAAAAGAAAAACAGAAAAGAAAAAAAAGAAAAAAAAGAAAAACAGAAAAGAAAAAAAAGAAAAACAGAAAAGAAAAAAAAGAAAAACAGAAAAGAAAAAAAAGAAAAACAGAAAAGAAAAAAAAGAAAAACAGAAAAGAAAAAAAAAAGGGGGGGGGGGGGGCGGAGTAAGATGTGGAGAGCCTCTGAAAAGCGGCTGCTCATTGCCCATGAAGCCATGCCCATGTTGGCCGCACAATCTGGTCATGAGTTTCTTGCTACTAGAGCTCCATAAGAAGAGTCTGAGCATCCCACGTGTATCAAAATACAATTCATGTGAGCGATGCAATTCTCGTGCCCTTCCATGCGACTCTTGTTTTTGCATTTTTTTCACTCAAATGGAAGTACTTTTCGTAGTAAAGACTGGTTACATGCCCCCACCGACTCCAATCATATTCAGTTCACACCATTGCCACCCTGCAAGCTGCACCCATCTCGACTATCTGCATACACTACTTTTCTTGAATTACTTCTAGGATCAAGTTAGCAACCTGATCACATGTGCATTAGGCCGCAATAACTTCAATCGATCATATCACTTTACCATATCATGGCGTTAGATTGTCGTCTTTGAATTCCTTCACAGGACTGTACACTTCAAGAATGTCTCGTGAACGTACAATTGACTCGCTGCTCCAGCCCTTTCCTGATCTTCCAGGAGACGTCGACTGAGGGTCAATGTCGTTGCTGCACACACTGGTCAAGTGCATGTACAATCAGGAATTCGAAATCTGTACCTCTTTAAATCATAACTTGCATGCAGAAGATTGCGCTTTCTGCACGAAAATGTAGAAGTCACTGCGTACCGAAGCAGTAAAGCAATCGGTAGAATAATCTCAGATTGTACTGTACTCTTTTGGATAGAAGTCATTCAGCTTTGGAAAGATATCTGCAGAAAAGATCGCAAGAGACGTGCCTTACTGTGCAGTGTTCAAGGTTGGGTAGAAGCACTACCAACGTGCTTTCCGTCTGAGTGCGATGTGAAAGTAGCGAATGGATGAGATACCGAAAACTTAAGGAAGAATTTACATATAAAACGATCAGCGAACATTCCTCTTCGAGATAAAAGTGTATGTTAGTACAGGTCAAGACATACTCAGATGCAATGTTATCAAAATGTAACTAGTAGATAATGGCACATCTAACTAGATACGGACTCATTGATTTCATAAATTCTAGATTTTCAATTTTGTGGAATGAAAATTTACATCGGGAATGTAGTATCTTTATATTCCCGATAGATTTCCTGTTTATATTTTTATGTTCACATTGTATCTTGTACAATTGAGCATGAGGAGCCCAGATGTCTCACTTCTAAAGGTTCCGGTATAGAATTAGTTAAATGTGTCATGATATTAGCCGCATGTATACTAACAGGATATTAGCAGGAACTGAGCAGGATGTTCGGAAGATGATTGACTTCCTAACATTGCTACGAAACTTAAAGGTGAGCCACTTCAAATGTTGGTCAGCACAACCATTAATATGATAAATTCCATGATACATACAAAAACATGAGAGCAATTCCACATTTCAACTGGTCAATAAAATATCTGAGTTTCGTACCCACTGAAGGAAATATCCTAACATCGCTCTAAATGAAATCTCCAAATTCTATGACATTTCGAATCAAAGTGCAATGGATTATGAGGAATTTGATTGCTGCTGGTAAGTAAGGATAGACTGTCGATACAGGATGTTAAAGTTGATAATAGTTGTGAATGGAAGCATACTATGGTGGAATACTTAGTACAACCAGAATTTCACAATGTGTTTTATGAGGGGGTCACAAATTTTTAACGGTTCGTCTAGAATTCCTCCCAATGCAAGGTACCAATGTTCTAGAATTCCTCTCAATGCAAGGTACCAATGTTTTTAGCGAAGTTGGTGGGGAATATCAATGAATATTGTAATTCTTTTGTACTTCACCTCAAAAATCATAGGAAATATATATATATATATATATATATATATATATATATATATATATATATATATATATATATATATATATATATATATATATATATATATATATATATATATATATATATATATTCGTACTATTTTACCTCTCTCGAAAACACATACGAGTTTGGGAGAAAACAACAACAGTATAGTTATCATGTTGTTTAAGAGGGATAGTAAAGATTCCCACATTGATTATGTCATTACATGTTAAAGCCTTCAAATGCACATTTTAGTATGTTGAGAAAATTTTATTGCTCATTGTGATTTTTACGATCAAAGTGCTAAATTTGGTTCCATGATCAAACCAATTATTCACAACTACTCATAATGATCAATGTACTGCAACTACATGGGATTTAAAACTCTTCACTTGATTCGATAAGCTCTGGATCGTTTGAATTAAGTTGCCAAAAAGCCGCATGTACCTCATCTCTATTAGAAGGCCACAAGTGCAGGGGCCACTAAGTCATCAACTTGGGAAGGAGGGGCTCGCCGAACCGACGTAGCAAGTTTACAATAAACAGAATAGATGACCTTTGATGATGCGCTTTAAGGCTGATCATTTCCTTAATTATCTATAGGTGATGAGTAACTCTAGAATCATCTATTGCATCTATAACCTTGATTTTGTTAATATGATGGGTTATGTTGCAAATAAAGGAGCTAAAAATGCAAAATGGCACGCTGAAAACAAAAGAAAGAGGGTAGTGACCTAAGAAAGAACTACATTAATTGACCAAACTTATACTTCCCGCACAACGGTGATAACATTCTACTAGTTTTGTTGTAAGTCGACGACTTGTTCATTATAAGCAATTCTTCCTAGGTCATTCCGTGGATTGAAACTTACCTCCATACCTCCTTTGATATGAAGGACCTCAGGCAAATACAAAAATACTTGGGCGTCACCTTTGAGTATCTTTCCTAGGGCATTTTTGTCCGCCAGAAGGAGTATGCAGCCTCAATTCTACAGGAATTCTTGCCTCCAAATTCTTGCCCGGCAAAGGTCCTACTACCAACACTGCAAACACTCAATCCCTCATGTTAGAAACCAATACTACTTTTCATTGACTCGAGTTTATATATTCTCTCAACTTATTGGCAAACTAATCCTTCTAACCATCTCAAGACCCAATCTTTCTTAGACTGTAAATCGACCTGCTTCCAACACCATATTCATTATATTGAGAAAATTGCATGATTTTGAGAGATTACATTTTAGCTCGAGTCGAGCTAAATCTTACCTAGATAGGGTCTTCACTAAAACTGGATAAAATTACCAATCTTCAGCATTTTCAAATGACCATAACATACTCAAATTTTGTCCCAATAGGGCATATGAGGTTTTTATTGACATCTACTCTCTCTATAGATGTCAAAAAACACCTGATATGCCCAATTCGGACAAAATTTGAGTAAGTTATGACCATTTGAAAATGCTGAAGATTGGTAGTTTTGTTTAGTTCAGTGAAGTACCCTATCTGTGGGTACACTTTAGCTCGACTCGAGCTAAAGTGTCTTTAAAATAAGAGGTTAGAAATCTCTCAAAATATTGAATATATAATCCTACATGGCCACATCAAAGCAAACTTATTAAGACTCTACTTTTCACATCCTGCAATACTCAAAGCTACAACAGACTACGGATTACAAGTTGTATTAACATGACATTTCTCTCAGCTTAACAATCTATATTGATGCTAATTGGGAACTTGTCTTGACACACCATAGAGTATAGAGCTTATCTCTTTATAGCTGCTCGTGCTCCAGTCACTTGGTGAGCAAGCAGAAGCTAATTATTTCTCGCTCCTCTACGGAATCGGAATACAAGGCCTTGAGTGATGGAGTCTGGGAAGCCCTCTAGATCTCCAAGCTTCTTCAAGAGCTCCAAGTACTTCCATCCGCTCCTATTCCTATAAACCACGTTAGCACTAACATCACTAAGAACCTGATAAGAAACACATTTACTGCGACAATCAGAGTGCTATAAAACTAGCCCAAAACCCTGTTCGTCACGCATGTAGTAAGCACATAGAAATTCATCATCACTTCATTAGAGAATGGGGTGCTAGAAGGGGAAATCGGGCTCAAATTTATTAGTACACTGCTTCAACTAGCTGAACTGTTGACAAAACCGTAAGACAGGGTTAGATTTGAGCAACACAGGAATAGTCTCAACATCTTCGGCCTTTCATTTCTGAAAGCAAGAGAGACTACACCTCGAACTTAACTGATACTGCTCCACCTCTAACAAATATCACTGAGCCCCTAATAATGTACCGAAAGATATAAACTCAGCACCCTTATTTCTATGTACTTGTTGTTGACAATCCTCCCATTGCAGAAAGACACCTACAGTCATGCCCTTCCTAACACCATAATACTTACAACTGATATCTCTAACAATCGGCTGTCGATTACGAAAGACGTTCCTCCTGGACATCAATCTGCATGATAAATTGTCGCTCATCAATTGAGCACCAGTTTATCTTTTTTTCCTTCTGGTATACTGTACATGACTCCTGCATCTGCCAATGCGATTGGATGACGTTTGTTGAAGTGTTTTTTTCTAAATTACGATATGCGTATGGGTTCCTCACAGCACAATAAGTCTCGCCTACTAATGTACGCCAAGGCTGAGGTGCTGAGTCTGATTATGAGGCGCTTAAAGGTAAAATATGAATGAATGGAAAACAAAATCATCAAATAAATTCTTCCCGCAGTTCCCAGCTGTTTCTTGAGTATTTCCGTACTCTGATATCCATCGTAACCCTTTCTCAGTGGCCTCGGCGGAAAAGGTTGAACACCCTCAACATGCATCTCAATTAAATTGAGGGCATACCTCCCAGAAGGTCCTTGTCTGCCTATCTAGACCTGCTTCGATCTAAAGGCGTCTGCAAAACGCATCCGGGAAATTTGAGGTTTTAGAACGAAAACGTTTGATATCATAGAGGAGCAATTGGAAGGTGACAAGGACAGAATCTTTAACCATTCAATTTCTTCCCGGCTGAAACATTCCAACTCTTTTCTGGAAGAGATGTAACAAGTAACCCGGAAATGAGCTCTGTATACTATATGCAGGAAATTGTGATATTAAATGGTCGCTTTTGGAGTGCCGCGTCCAACCTTGTAATAGACAGCGGCACTGTGGTAAGTGTGGTTTAAGGTGTAGAAACCATTTGCATGGGCATTGAGGGTCAAATGGAGAAGATGCATTCAGTGGAGTACTTGGAGCGTCAGTAATGCTCTTAGCGGGAGAGACTCCTCGAGCGACATCAAGGTCACGACACATTTCTACCACAATCTCGACGTCCTCATGACGGTGCTGCCTCCACATCATCATATCAACGTCAAGTACATATCACAACTAAGGCAAATGATTACGACTTTGACAAATTAGAGTACTGTATGCATTTAGGACACAGTACAGGCTGATGATCACGGCATTGAGCCGTTGGCTACAATGACTTAGCATTTGTTTTTTTTCCTACATCTTATTATGTCCAGGACTGTACTCCGTATTGTGACGGCCTCCCGAACCCATGCCGCTGAAACCAAAAACGATCGAGAAAGGGAGCGATTGATATGGACATGGATCACAACAATGATTGGGATTGATCAGTACAAAGCTAAATATCCGATTGGCATGTGACGACCGACAATTTCAGAGTAACAAAGTTTCCATTGCAGCCAAATGTCAACCTCGCAACCACGAAGGCCTTATGGTACCTCCTCGGCTCCTCCATGCACATTCTCTCTATCAGAATTCAGGTTGTACTACAAAGTTCTGGAGCAAGAGCTTCAACATGTACGTACATTACTAAGCTTCTACAGTACAAGCTCTATAGGAATGAACCCAGGTCGCACCTCTCAGAATTCTCTGACATTGGTAGACCATGTTCCTACAGACTCTTGCGGACTCTTACGAAGGATTCCGTCGTGCGTTAGCGGAAAGCGAATTTATCAAGGCTGCTATTGAACATAAGGTCTTGAAGAAAGAAGCGTTTGTACATGCTAGCCAACGGTGGTGCCTGGCCATGATCTGATCTAGAGCATGATAGAGCCTGGCCAACAATTGCTGTCCATATCAGAAGGGTTTCACGCGACGGCATTGGTTTGTGGATGCATGCGTGCATGCAGACGAGTGGAGATGTAGATCCGCCGGGGGTCCAGGGTCAGACGTAATACTCCATACCCACCTTGAGCAACCGGGCTTTCGGAATGGAGAAGTACATAGTGTTTTGCCGGGAGTTGCGACGTAGAAAACTGTAGATATGATTTACGATCACGCGCTTGTAAAGCCACGAGTCTGTCTTGGCATGGACGTCGGCGTCGCCCAGCAGGTACACCACCCCGGCCTCCCTCGCCTTCGCCAGGAGATGCACCTCCTCCGCCGTCCTGGCGACGTGCTCTCCATCGTCCTTGTCCACCTCCTCCGCGGTCTTGGAGTCACCGGAATCCGCCGACACCGACGACTCCCGGGCGCCAACTTCCGAAGCCGTGCCCGACGAAGGCTGATTTCCGGGAGTGATCTCCGCCGCCTCTGTGCGGATGAAGCGCTGCAAGCTTGCGAGCAGCATGGATTCGAAGCTGTGGTCCGACTCGATTCCATCTATGTGATCGGTGTAGCCGTACCGGACGGCGCAACGGTACATGCGGTAGTTGCGGGGGCCGAGGCGGCGGATGAGGATGCGCTCGTCTTCCGGCACTGTGCTCACGGGAAGGTGGCGGATGCACACGAACACCAGTGTAGAGTGAATTGCCGGAAGGTTTGAGATGAAGTGCCCGAAAATTGCCGGCACGCCCTGCGGCAGCTCCGTGTACACGAGTCCCACGCCTGGCACGCGCGAAATTCCCAGGCTGTGACCCAGCGACAGCACCCAGTCCATCGACAACTTGTGCGACACTTCGTACATTCGTTTCATCCGCGTGCCAAAATGCCACGAGTACATAATGGTTAGGAAGCAAGTGGCGATAACGAGCGGCACCCACCCCCCTTGTGTCACTTTCGACAGCACGGCAGAGAAGTAAACCCCTTCAATGAACACGAATACGACGAAAAACATGATGCACAGGATAATATTGGTTTCCCAAATCATGACCATGATCAGCGTGAGCAGGCATGTCGAGATAAAGAAGACGCCCACCACCGCGATTCCTGCATGTCAAATGCCCACAATTGTACGTCACAAGATATCATCTGATGAATCGCAGGTCCAGCTTCATGACTTGCAGAATTATAGTACGACTGATATGACAAATGACAGTAATGGGATGAATCACGACTTGGCGACGGGCATCGTGGTGGTAGATACCGTAGGCGTGACCGATCTGCTCGGTGCTGCGAAATCCACCGACGATGGCGATGCTCAAGCACATGACGATCCAGTTGATTTCGGGGATGTAAATCTGGCCGTGCACTTTCTTGGAGGTGTGGATGACCGTGACGCGGGGGAAGCAGCCGAGCGCCATGGCGTTTCGAATCATGGAGTATGTGGCCGAAATCATGGCTTGACTGGCGATAATTGCCGCGCATGTGGCGAGTCCGAACATGGGCCAGTAGACGGGCTCTGCACCCACCCCACTTTATAAGCATCTAGAACAGTCTCTTTACAACTTTCTTCGATCGATCATCAATGCTCGACCATAAACTGCCAGGGTTCTTATCAAATGAAGATCGATCCACTCCATAGTTCCTAAAGAAAAACGTGCAACTCCACCCGCTGGCTTACTTGGAATCGATCGGTAGAACGTGTATCCCACATCCTCCACGGTTTGGTTCTTCATCAGAAACGCCGCCTGGCCGATGTAGGCGCATAACAACGCCGGGAACACCAAACACGTGAAGGCTATCTGCAGAAACCACTCCCACACTGGCGTTCAACCATCATCTTTTTTTGAGTGTACTGGAATAAAGCCACATGGCGCACTGAGTTGACGGTACTGCGGAGTACTAACCTGCATTGACTTCACAGTGAAATGGCCCAAATCTGCAAACATCGCCTCAGTTCCTGCAGCAGCCATAACGTACCAAATCAGTACATATATACATCACAGGCTTTGATAGCCTGTTCATGCAACACATGCAAAGCATCCTGGAGGCATGACTGGCAGGAACAGAGAACCTGATTGGTGAGCCAGAAACTCATCATATTATCAGTTGGCAGGTTCTACACTGACGCTTGAAAATCCTATGCAGCTGGACTGTGACGGTAAGATTTTAGACCTGTTATGCAGAGGACCACACCGCCCAGCGAAACCCACGCGTCGTGTTTGTTTCTAATGAAGTAATCAATCCCATAGTAAGGATTGAGGGCCTTGAAAACCGACGGGTCATATTTGAACGTGTTGATCAATCCAATTGTTCCGATGGCCAAGAACCACAGCAACATGATCGGTCCAAACGTGAAAGCCACCTGCAGCTCGAGCAGCTCGTTTCGTGTCAAGTACTTTCTCATGCACGAGAATCAGGAATAAACTTCACTTTTTCAGTCACGCAATTGCAAGAATTTATCACTGGATCCATGCCACATCTATCACTACAAATTCCAAGCCGACCACTGTTAAGGTTCTGGGAATCTTACCCTGTGAGTGCCAAAGCGCTGAACGCTGAAGAGGCCAGCCAACACGATAATAGTAAGGATCACCTCAACATCTGGGCAGCAGCAAACATTCGGAAAACATTCATCAGGACAAATGTGCATGCACTTTGATTTGAGGAGCATTTAGCTAGCCTCTCCTCCATTGATGTCTTTATTCCACTTATGAATGCTCACACAAGCATGACTTCATACTTTGTTTCATTATATGCGGGACCACAATCCTAAGACACTATTGAAACCCACATGTTCTCTGTCAACTAGTTTAGATCTACTTCAACACACGACCACTGACATTTTCATTTTCCCATCTATGACAACCCTGACCAGTGAAGCCTCCAGTATGAAAAGAAATCAGACCCATATAGCAATGCGTAACCAATATCAAAGGATGCGCGTTGAGAACCAATAGTGAATCAGAAATTGCTTACTAGGACCCAGGCCTTTAACTTGCACACCGATACCCTGAATCGCCGAAAGAACTGCAGCAAGCAACACACTTCGATAATGTGCATCCAGAGACGAAAGATCAGCGGAACGAATTCTCAACGACAAATTTTGTAAGAGAACTTAGAAAAGAAGGGGAAAAAAAAGGTACACGTGTGGGTTTTGTACCTGAAATGGCAGGGGTCAAGGAGCCATCGCCGATGACCAAACAGGGCCCCAAGAGGACACCCACAAGCAAAACATTCTGCCACAATCGACTCTTCTCGAGCTTCTCCTTAACGCGCGTTGCTCGCACCATTTCCTTGGACGGGGTCTCCAGCTTGTAGCTTGAAATGTTCAGATCCGTGGGCTGCCGCGAATGGGCCACGCTTACCCTCGCATGACGGCAGATCAACGAATACAGCGCAAATGTGCCCCCTGCATAACCACAATCAATCATCCACTCAGACAATGCAAAGCGAATACATACATCGATGCACGGACAAAGTAACTGCGACGGTAGATACCTTCGCCATTATCGTTAGCCCGGAGGACAATGAAGATGTACTTGATGAGCGGGACGGCGATGATGGTGTAGATGATGAGACAAAGCACGCCCAGAATGTCCTTGTTGCTCTTGATTCCGCTTGTGAACGTGCTGCTGTAAACGTACAGCGGGGACGTGCCCAAGTCGCCGTACACCACGCCGATGCTCTGGAACGCCAGATTGAGAATGATCCCCATGGAGAGTTTAGGCGCGGTGTGTTCCATCCCCCGGACGCGCATGGACTCCACATCTAGCGAGTCGGGGCGGGTGAGCTTGCGCGACAGGCGTCGTACGAGGCCTTCTCGCTTGGCCACCTCATCGGCCTGCAGCGTCTCGCGGATGATTTCGTCGTCCACTGATATCGTGCTGGTTTCTGGAAACTCAGGAGGCTCTCCATGCGGCACCGTCGTGTCCCTGCCTGCCGTTGCCTCTGTCGCCATGGTGAGTGCACTACTGCGCCTGGATCAATCACTGCGACACACGGTCGAATTTCAATCTTCAGAAAACCCCTGCAGGCCGTCTGTTGCCACTGGAATGTAGACCGTTGCAAGCCACAACATTCTAACTTGAACGATCATTTATTGTTTAGTTTCATCTTTCGCTATCTTGCAGTGGTCAAACTTTCACGATTGACGATCAATTTTCCTTCACACATCGAATATCTGTCTTTTCCAGGAGAGATCTAAAAGTTCGGTCAGCGACAAGAATTAGAAAAGCGCGACAAGAAATTGACCCCGGTCGTCGTCATTGCTTTCTACGTTAAATGAAACAGGTTGACTTGGACACCGCAAGTTGGCACGTTATGACACTCCGAGCCTATATGGCAATTCGAAAAAACAACAATTCGAGCTGGTGAGCGCGCTAACAGTAAAACAATTCGCGGCCTCAAAGAACACAAGTGACAAACTTCGAACTATCACAGTCTTCGCCTAGCTAGTGCAGGAACACCCACCCAGATAATACCCAAGAAATTTGATAGACGACACACTGCACTTCTCTACAAGCTTGAAAGGAATGCCATGGATCGGAGCGCAAGCAAGAAACGATAACCACGACGAAAGAATGAGAGGCGACGAGCGAAAAGAAGGAATGAGACAAGGAGGGGCTGCAATACCACCACCAGCAGTAGCAGCAGCGGCAAGAGGGCGACGGGCCTGCAGGGACGAGACCATGTAAAGGAGACGGTGGAGAGCAGCAGAGGAGACCGCCGATCAAGAGATGCTGTCTGCGTTCCCGATCGTTTGTTCCGTTCACCGTGCGCCCGCCCACGATGCAGCAGCATCAGCCCTGCTCTTATATTAGTTGGACATGGACAGCGGTGGCGCCATGGAATCTGGAGTGCGCATCATTGCTTGATATTGTATACTAGTCGCAGCCTCATGAATCATGATCACTCACTGCCCTCTGCCCTCCCTCTGCACGCGGTCTACCACTTGATACAGTCCTCCACTCCGCCACCACCACCCTTTCCCTTTCTTCACTTTCTTTCTTCCTTCTCTCGTCCACCAGCATCTCCACCGCTGCCCCGCTAAGTTACTCCATCATCAGCCCTTGTGAGAAATTTTGGTTGTCGGATTTAGAATGCAGCTTACTTGCTTATTCATCCCACCATCGTCTCCCCCAGATGTCAACATACTTCAAGCATCTAAAGCATCATTGTTACTTTTTTAAATCCAACCGTTGCCCCACTATGGATAAGTGTCATTTTCTTAAATAACCTTTTTCAAAACGCTATTGTTTGGGGTCTCCTCATTACTTTACGCGCTCCTATCACTCTTGCTTTTCAAGTTTTGCATATTCTAAAGTTTATTTTAACTTCTAATGGCAATAGTTCATGATGATTTTTGGTATCTTTTCTATTTAATAATGATAAAAAAATTTAAAAATTAACAATACAAATCATATCAATTGTATCTTAACTTGTGGGTCTTTATATATTTCATTAGGATTATCAAAACTTAATAATAGAAAAAATTCAACAATGTGATGCAAATGATACCATAAGTAGGCTTATCAAATACCTATGAATTTTTTTAACTTTTATGAAAAGATGAACTTATTTCAAGATCTTCCGGTTGGAAGTTTGAAATCTTAAATGTTTAGCTCTGTCACAATGCCGCAGGTTCTTATAGGTAATTAACCCTTAAACGCCCATGGGGTCTAAAACGGGCAGCCCAAAATTGAATCACAACATCTTCTGGACTTGGGCATCATGAATAGTGCACTTTTTGAAGTTGGGCATCATGAATGAACCAATCAATGATGAGCTTGCAACCTCCTACAAGGTTATGTACAACCCCAACCTACCTACCACAATCCTTTCAAACAACAAAATCATACATACAAATTGTGATTTGAATTGTGGAATTCCACTTTTTGAATGCATCATAAGAAGGTGACCAGTTTGACATCAAAATATAAGTGAAAAGTTGATTGATGGATGCACCCTCTTTCTTGGAAGAGGCCTCCTTCATCAAAGTGCGTTATCCTTTTCACTCTCTTCCCCCATTTTACGTGAATTGGGATGGCCTATGTGGTGAGGCTCAGAGGTCATGTCAAATATGTCGAGAGCGGGCTTTCACACGACAAGAACATGAAAATGCCACAATTCTTGAAAAGGCCGTCGAGGCAAGGCAAGAAAAAGCCGATGCTGGAACTTACATTAGTGGGAGCACAATCTGGACAATGATCTGATACATTCCAAGGTAGGATCGAACCTGTCCATGTAACGAAGAACATGTAGAGTAGGAATTGTAAAGTACCCACACAATGTGATTCCAAAGTGCAAAGTAGCCAGTTGAGCCCATGCGGAACGTAGGTACGAACTGTTGATAGAATTGGTGGTGCTTGGTGCTTGAGTGCTTTTTATGCAATGTCGCAGAAAGCAGGGAGAGATTGAAGGTGATGGCTCACTTTCACCGCGTACCAGAGTTGAATGGATTCATGGAACAAATACTGTAGAGAAGAAGGGACATTGATACGGATTGCTGTTTTCTCCCCTTACGAGCTTTTCCCGGACCTCCACCAGCCAACGGGATTTTTCCTCTCGAAACCTGTCAATTTCAATTTGCACCCCCCATTTTTTTTTATGTTTTCGGATTCAGAATTGGGACCTGCGACCCCCAAATTACTCTGATGGCCTGTCCCTTGGAATTTAAATCAATAAACTCAGATTCACTGGCCTCGTTACCCCCAGAAAAGCTCGTAGGGGTGTTTTACACTGATCCCATTGATACCCTCGCTGCCAAATTTGGTGCCACCCAACAAAAAACATTGATACCCTTCGTACGCGCGTGGGTCCAGTGACTCCAGGAGTCCGGGCCGATGGGGGCATCCCGGTCGCCGCCTCGGTCGGTGGTTCCGCGCTTCGTACAGCCCGAACCAAATGAGCATCATGACTAGTCCATGGCCCCGCCAAGCCGCCATAATCTGCTTTTCCCCACCACATTTCTCCACGCGGTAAAAGTATGATACCACAGAGGCACAGACCACTTAGTTCTCACTTATTGCCACACTGCAATCTGACGGTTCACCTGTCATATTGACTCAACACACACTACCAGCTTTGTGGATCTTTGAGTTGTCTGTAAATTCACAAAAATCTTCCGTATGAGGAAACTCAAGGCTTTCAAATATTTGTTCCTAGGTGAATTAGGAATATGTCTGCACTTCCCCGCACATTAGTACAAATGTGCATGCATGAAAGGTGACAAGTCGGAGTTATGGATTGCGTGACAAAATGTCAAAATTGACGTTTGAAGTGAGGAGCTTCTATTTCTAGTGGGAAAAACAAAGGTAAAGACATTGTCTTACGTAAGAGATTTGTGAGAAGTAACTTGTCCAATTAAACATTTCTCCAAATTGTCACTTGAGACAAGTTACAACCAAAGTGACACAAATTCTCATCTTTATGAACTTCATCTTTCTGCATTTTTTTCCTAGTGAGAGGATCTTACCATCGAAGTGGCCATTTGGATTCCCACTCTAGTAACCGTACAGGAGAACGCAGACCAGTCCTATAGACCATTTACTTAGGTGAACTAGTCTTACCAGATCACTTAAATTGACCCTCCTACCTTTGGCATTTGTCTCTTCCTTTTTTTGGGCTCCAAAGCACTTATTTCCCTTTTGACAACAAGGCGAAAAGTTAACTTTGAACATTATGATCTCACAAATGGTGAAGAATTTTAGTTTGAGATTTGGTGTATATGATCATGTACAAGTTTGGTATTATATCCTAAGGTTACAGTTGTGAAAATACATTACAAAGTGAAGAATCTCGGCTTGCATTGAAAGTGGGCAACTTTGAGGTTGAAGTGATGAAAATAGGGGTTGAATCTGTGCAGGGCTTGGTGGAGGGGACGGTAGACTTGGTACACTCTTTTTAAGTTGAGGAACGGGTAATAAGTAAGAATGGGTGGCGACCTGACCATGTCTGAGCATTGAAGTTGGAGCTGAGCTAAAAATGGTGAGATCCTTTGATGCCAAGAGCAGGATTCCCATTCCCTTTGATGATGTCCTGATGGCCTTGAATCTCCATCACCCAGTTTTTGCGCTTCACCAAGTCAATAGTAATAGTATGTGTATATGTATATGTATGTGTACATGTGAATCAATTTTTTTCTCTATTTCTAGGCTTTTAACTGTAGGGGCTTTACCTTCCTTGTCTTTTAGCTACAGTTGAAATTTTCAACCGCTAGATCATCTTCGTTTATAAGAACATTACATCCAAAGCTGATGCAAGTTTTTTTTGGCCATTGCACAAGACACATAGTGTAAATGGTGCCAAGGGCAAGTTAAAGATTTTAACCTCAAACATTTTCGCCACATTTTTTTCCATGTAGGTAATCAAGTTTGGTACGCTTATGCATAATTTTAGAGCCTCATTCCGCAATTTTGACTTACATGCAGAAGAATCTTGAGAAGAAGGTCTACAAATAACAATACAGGAAAACATGCACCAATTCAAATAGATTTAGTTCTTCAAAAGTTCTAAACGGTAAGTAGATGCCTTCATAAGTTTATGGATTTCTGGGGGGGGGGGGAAAAAAAAAAAAAAAAATAGAAAATAAAAAAAACTTTGTACATCTTAAATTTTGACAATTTTAGAAAGAAAAATTTATAAAATAACTAGAAATTATTAAGATTTTTTTCGTACTTTTTGGAGGCTGCCCTTGTAAAAGTGGTAAACTTTTTGGCTTGGGTTACTTTTGAACTTGAGTAGTGTTAGATTGTAAACATAATTCCCAAAAAAATATTTCAATAAATGAAATATCTTACTTTCAGAGTGTTTAGAATCCTTTGATGATGGGTATTTACTAATACAAAGAATATGTCACAAATGTTCTAAGAATCTTTCACATACATATGAATTTTTCTTACTTTCAAAATGTTTAGAATCCTTTACTAGTACAAAAACTAGTATGTAAGTATGTATAAATTTAGCCAGAAGTACATAGCCGAAATTGGAAAATACAAAAATATCGCTGTACTCCGGTAACCATGCTGCATGCCTCCGGCCCTCCATCCATATCTTTGGTTCCTAATGTGATGCTCTGATTCCCTGTCCCCATTATCAAATTGTTTCTTGAATTCGCAAACTCGTATTCCAGTGAAGCAGCCAATCAAGCAATCAAAAGAGAATGATTGAGGAGGAATCGGCAGGGAATAAAGAGTAGGTATCACAAATTAAAGCATCATTCGCCACTGTAGTTGTAAGTTTATCACTCAGTATCAAGGAATCATGTTTTTTCCCAACTTAATGTAACCGTTTCCACGTGGCAATATGCACTTCTATTTTGATCAAAAATTAACATGAATAAAGTGATCGAGCAAGAGACGTGAGATAGGAGTAATAGAATTCCTAGAAAATCACGTCAAATCATTGGTGGTCAAAACAATTTCATCGATTCGTGCTTGTTCTTCAATCGATTCTCCTTGTTTTTGGAGGATCCATAAATAGACTTCAAGCTAGAAAAAAATGCATTCCTCATTCAAAGTTATCTTTACATGAGTTACACAAGAGTTAATGATGCGTGTTATTTGAGAATTGGTGTTAGTTGTTGGAATTCAAACATTACACTATTTCTCAACTATTTATTTATTTACTTCATTATTCTTTTTCTTTTAAGACTATTGTTCAGTTTAGTCATCATTGCAATCAGTGCTCTCTTTGTTTGATTGAAGGCACCAATTCTAGTAAATTTCCATGATTTTACATGTAGTGTTATGTCTTGAAGATTAGTGATGTAACATTAAGGTGAAGTGTGACATTTGATGTTTTGGTTTACAATTTTTGCAATACTAATTAACAGCTCTTCTGTAGTGATTTTCCTTGAAAATCCGAAGAAGAATCAAGAAGCTAAGTAGATATATAGGAACTCCGGTCCTCTTACAAGGCCGGAGTGAATAAATTGTCTGTTCGTCTTTACAATGAGTCGGTGTCCACATGACAAAGGGCCATTGCTACAAGACTACTTACCCCTTTCAAGAATAGACACTTTTATAACCTAGATAAAAACTAAGTAATAAATATACTAGTACCCTTGGTTATTTGATTTGTGGAGGTATAATTGGTGTTACACTCTAAGCAGGAAAGTTTGTACCAATTAATCCGCCCCATCCTATCAGAAGTTAAGTATACAAGAAAGCAATCATTATGTTCTTGACAAAATTCAAAATGTGTGTGTGGGCAAGTTTTCAATGTTCATAAATTGTCTTGATTTCCCTAGTTTCTTCTTTGTCTTCCATCACTCTCTCAATGGTGCAAAATAGCCAAGTAGTAATTTTATCATGCATTTTATATTGATGTACAAGCAAGACACTTGCCGGCTATAAGCCTTTTCCACTTCATTGTTGATGTGCTACCTTTGAGATTCATAATAAACATGCATGACCATGAAGAACTCTTTTGAAACTTTTAGAATAGATTGTCATGTAATAATTGGTAACCCACTGCTGAGGGTGTAAAGCATTGAAAGGTTCTTCAATATGACTATGCCATGGTAAAGATAAAGATTGGGTGGGTGGGGTGTTATTTTATTCTAAACATCTCAAGTACTTTTTTTAAAAATTGGTTGGAAAATTGGGTAGATGATTCCATGTACTCCAAGAAGCTTCTATCTAATTGTTTAAACACTCCAAACTAGGAGACAAACCTTTGATAAGGGGCTCTAAATTTGAGACTTCCAAGTCTAAAATTGTGTTTAGTTGAACCCAAAATCATAATGTGTGTTGTTGAACTCAAAATCATAATGTGTTTAGTCCAACTGGAGTGCTTATAATTCAACCACAATTGTTGTTATGTCCGGTGGGCATATCATGAAGAGTAGGTCGAACGGCCATTTTATTCATGCCAACCTCACAAAGGTTTGGTGTTCTTATTTATTTAATTCAACCACATAAAGAGTGTAACATATGTGGGCGCATGGGAGAATCCAATATCTTGACATTCGTACATTTGAAAAGGTGGGCGGGTTTAGAGCACCTTAGCCCCGAACATGCAGTGATGCGCCTTCTTTCAAGCTGTCCCTGCACTGCGGCATATCCCTTTGCACATGATCACCTCCATTCCACTCACTATTTTTCAAATATTTGGAGCTTTTTCCAACACTTGGCCAACTGACTTGTATAATCAACCCAAGCAAATCTCTGATATTGTATTTTCACTTTCATATTGTGATTTCATTTCCTGGAAATAATATTCCAAGCGACCAATTCGTTTAATGTTGAGTGTAATGATTATATTCAAGCTTTTTCAGGATTCATGTAAATGATGTAGCCACTCTCTTTTCTTAAATTCACAGCACTATTGCAAGCTTGACTACCCTGCACTCATTTCTATATGCTGTCGGAAGTAGTGAATGATGCTGAAAATTTCAAAACTTTCAAGCATCCCTAAGGCCAATTTGTGCTTTCCAATACTTTTGGATCTCACGGTATATACTTGCAAACAAATCTTAGATATTATTTGGAATAGTTTCAATCCCTATATTCTAATTAGGTCTGAATTCTCTTTGGCTCAAGTGCACCATAGGAACCTCCCCATGGGTAGGTAGGGCCTCTAATAAGAGCCATGTTATAAAGTGGAGCTTATTTCCCTACTTTACACTTGAGTTATAGGTTCTCTTGTAATTTCAAGACAAACTATAGGGGATAACCTTTACATAATCCGCCCAAACCGACCTTGGAAATATATCGGAGGACCTCACCCACCTAGGATCATGTTTGGAGATGTTCCCTATACGACACTCTAGCCGTTTCTTTTTCAAGATTTTCAAAACCTTGAAAGAGAAATTGTCTTCACAAAATGCATGTCATGATTTCATACTCTTTAGATTGATGTGCGATTTTTTTGACAAAAGTAGAGTCAATTGTTTATCATTATATATGGACTTTGAATGAAGAAATTGTGGCTACTCAAAGTTCAAGTCATTCATTCTCAACACACGAGGCGTTCGAGGGGCATGTTTTTCTGAACATGTATAACCATGACAAGATTGTATTGTAACAAAAAAAAAATATTATTTGAGCTTTGTAAAGTATGACATGTCTTAAGTGTTGCTTGTGAGACAACATGTTGCTCAAAACATTTAAAGAAACTTTGGTAGTTTCCAAAAATAAATAAATAAAATGAGATTTAATCATTTTGGTGGATGTGTATACAACAATCTATACACTTCATTCGGCAATCCTTTTATCCACATGATTAGTTTCTAACAAGACCACATTATGCTTGTGATAGAAAAATAGCACGTTCCAGATAAACAAAAAAAACAATTTCCAAATTCTTAGCATATAGATTGATTTAGAGGTTATAATTTTGGTCAACATTTGAACCATTATGTATAGAATAGCTTGATTTCTATCATTTATAATATCATTTCAGCAACTCTCAAAATCCTATAGGCATGTTATAAATATGGTTCGATTTCATTGTCAAGTGTTTCGATTCTTGCAAGTGAAATCACTTTTTTCCATCTACCATTTATACTTTGTTAAGATAATTATGCTTCAAAAGAGTTACAATAAAATTTTGATAGACAAATTTAAACATTATAATCTTCAATTATATGTAATGGTATATTCAAAAAATTAGATTCATTTCTTCATCCTATAGGGCCAATGTACACCTTACAAAAAGCTTTTCTTAATCTCCTATCAAAGTGTATCCAATCATAGAACTTAAACCAAGCTCTTATATTCCAAGTTAGCTTTTTTACTTTGTTTAATTGATTATTGGTTTAAGTGGAAGATTGAAATACTTTTACAATTTCTATGCTAAAATTTGCATTTGCATTTATGTCAAATAGGTTCCTTTGCCTCTCAGCCATTATATTGTTGTAGTATGAGATTATAATAAATCCCTCACAACACATCAAACCTCAAAGCTAAGAACTTGAGCAAGGTGGTAGAACCGCACAACCAAATAATGTAGATGTGGAAAAGTAAAACTTGGGGACTACCTTCTTGTTTCTTGAATGCAATTACACAATCTACGAGAAACCTTTAATTAATTTTGATACCTTCAACTATTCACAAGATAATGAAATGGTCACTTGTAGAAACAACCTTAACCCCTAAAGGTTCTTGATGCAAAATTGTAAAAATGGACATTCCCTTACTTCTCAATCTAAGAATTATTTGGAAGATCCAACCGTAGGATTTTGAAGTTAACTTTACCTTCCACTCACTTGCCAAAATTGAACCGTTGATTTTTTTTCATTTGTGAGATTATAATGGTCAAAGTTGGCTGAATTTTGGACTCCAAAAAGCAGTTTTCGCTTTCTTGGACCTTTAGGGGTTAAACCAAGCAGTCTGTATTATCATAAGTTTTTATGGCAACCAAGTAATTGAGTCCTAAGCACACAACTATAAAACCATGATATAAATCCATACATATGACTATCTAAACCTCGCAAATAATTGTAGAAGAAGTGAGCATGGCATCTTAATGCAAATTCAGCATAGCATGTCAATGGTACCAATGTCAATTAGAAGTGAGCATGGCATGTCAATGGAACTTGCTTTTACAAAATGAGAATAATAGTGTAAAGTGTACCTTTGTTGTGATGATTGGAAAACCCTTGGCTGTTTGTTTTTTTTTTTTTTTTTTTTTTTAACAAGCAGTGGATTTCCATTGCATGAAGAGAGATACACCGATGCAGAACCAGGCTCGAGTATGATTCGGGCCGGCGGATACCTATTTTTGGAGATTGCTACCTGATAAGAACTGAATACCTTGTTAGGACCTAGTACCCTGATGGAAGGCCAGTCCAGGGTCTTACAGGAGGCCGTGAGCCGTGCTTGCGCCACTGCGCAGCGGTGGGACTGAGGAGACCAATGGAGGGAGCTAGTTTAACTACCTCAAGAACTGATGTTAATTGACAAGGGACCCGCTGCGGTTTGGAGCAACCGCCGACTAGCGAACTCTGTCGTTAGTCACAGAGCAGAATACTTCGGAGCTTAGCCAGATTCGGTGAAATCTTGCCATGAGCTGGGAGCAAGGACTTTGTGCATGGCTCACCCGGTGAGAAGCTCGCTCCCACGCCATTCGGCCTAAGTCGAGTGTGCTATCGCAGATGGTGAGCTGGAGGCGTTCTTTTGTCTATCGATCACCTGCAAAAACACATGCATTGCGTCGTATCCATAGAGACCAAATCACCACCCCTCGCATAAGCGCCCAGAGTTCTGATAGTGGCTGAAGTTGAATCGGCAAGGGCTCATCGAGTAGGCATTGCTCTTAGCGAATACGGTTCTAGCGAATGGAGTTGAGGTGGAGCGGGACCGCCTAATATAGAATGGCAAACGCATAGTCCCATCCTTCTACTGTTGCCGTGCATTAGAAGAAGCAGTGTTGCAAAGACTCTAGGGCTCCACAGTCGCAACAGGTGTATAGAGCTGAAGTTGCCATATGTGATTGATGTCACCACTAGTTGACTACTATAGCTCTGCAAATGAGACTCCAGAAAAAAGTAGCTTCCTTTCTTGGGCGATCTGCCATCCAAACCTCCGTCCAATTGGGAGTGAACCCTGGTTGGAGTTGGTTGTGTCATTTCTCATGGATTGACCTACTCAAGGAGTTGTGCGGATTCCTCCATCTGCGGCCTTTGCTCCCAGAGTATTCGAAGAAGTTATCTCCCGGCCGCCATGACCATCTGGCGGGATCAAAGGAGAGGCATGGCACAAGGGCTAAGTACTTACGCGTGATGGACGCCTTTGTCTTCAGACGTGGAGGAAGCGAGATGATCCTCACCCTGCAGATGGTGCCATGAGCCCGACGTGGTTGTGATGTTGGGACAAGCAGTTCGATGAGTGAGCTGGATAGGTCACCGATGCTGTAAGTCTTGATGTGGGCAGGGATATTCAGATCCATGGGCATCGAGGAGAGTGTCGGAAGAAACTGGGCTAATGCTTAGAGTACCAGGGAAGGCCGGTCCATGAGATTGCCGTCGAAGACGCCGAGCCAGTCATCAACCTGTAAAGAGAGCGCAGTTGAGTGTTGGAGGCGGACCCAAGCTCTGGGGATATTGGAGTAGTATTGCTCAATACAGAGGTGTTCGTCCGGATGGAGGCCGAATTTGGTCTGAAGGACAAGTCAGGGGATCGGGACCATACCTCCAGGAAGCCAAAGGTCTCGAAGGGATCGTAAGCCGGCTGTTGCCAGTTGTTTGGCTCTTGACTCCGTGAAGCCGAAGGAGTCGCCCAAGAAATGGGTGGTTCACCATAAGTCTGTGTTGCACACTTCGTCGAAGTTCTTTGGAGGGATCGCATCGAGCAAGGGAGTGACAGACTGCCAAGCCTGAGTGATGCGTTTCCACATGGCATTCTCCGTGGGGGCTGAAAAGCGAGAGAGCATTGACCATTGAAGGCTAGTGGGCCAGCCCGGATAGCCTGGGGGCCTCAGGAGGCTGAGTCGATGACGTAGTAGCGTGTGCAGCGCTGAGGTACCTAAAGTGAGAGCTTTCACCACCCAATTCCCCCTTGGCTGCCTTTTAGCAGTGCAACTTTACTCCTCTAATGTGACCAATCCCGAGGGGATTATTACTTTGCTCAAGTACGTGAATCATATTTGTATACATGTGCAGAAGTATAAAGCTAGTCTGAAAAGAAAAGGAGTTTGCAGCTGATGGTTAAGAATTGACAAACGCCAAAAAGCAACCAACCTTACACCAATTTCGCAAGAATGAGTGACAACATTTAACCCTTAAACTCCCAAGCAAGCCCAAGAGGCTTTTTCTTCCGAAAGAATCTGCTCTGTAGCTCTCATTATAATCAACTTTTCATTTATATTTTCATATTAAACTCGTCATCTTCTTATGATGCATTTAGAAAGTGAAATTTTACAACTTAGATCACAATTTGTACGAGTGATTATGTGCTTTGAAAGGATTGTGGTAGGTAGGTTGGGGTTGTACATAACTATGGAGGAGGTTGCAAGCTCATCATTGAGTGTTCATTCATGATGCCCAAGTTCAAGAAGTGCACTATTCATGATGCCCAAGTCCCAAAAAAATAAATAAAACAAAAAAATAAAAATAAAAAAAAAATAAAAAAAAAAATGTTGTGATCCAATTTTGGGCTGCCAGTACAACATTTATTTACGTTTCCAATAATAACGCTCATGGTTAACACTACACTTTTAACACATAATTTGTTATAATGGTATTATTCACTGATTTTGAGAAATGTGGGTTTAGGTGGAGTCGAGCTAAATGTACCCACACAATACATTTGGCTCAACTCAAGCTCAATTTGGTAATCTGAATATTCCCGTTATAACGAATTAAGTGTTTTTTCCATTTTTGTTTAGCTTTACATCATCTCTGTATCATCAAAAGTAAGAAAAAGGGACGGTAACCAGCTTAAACGACAAGCATCGGGTATCATATGACTCCATTTGATCATCAACTTCCTGGTAAGACCTATTCTGGAGTTAGAGAAAATGAAGTTACATAAGCAGGGAAATGACCATCACAGGGAGCTCTTGGAGCTTGACAGCTTGTGTAGGCTAAGAGCCACTAGCTCAACTACTAATCTAGGATTATAGATCGACCATTTGACCTGAGTCTAGGTTGACCTCTTCTACACATTGTTCAATGATCTGACGGAGGATTTCCTTTGCCATGACATCCTCCTCGTATATAGAGAATCTCAAGAAAGGTAGCGCAGTGATCCGTCAAGTGATGAAGGGTGGGTCAAATCCCGTCTATGCCACCCTTAACATGGATCTCATTGGAGGAGTAGAAGGGCTCTTGACCCGACCAAGTGTGAATTGTTCTCTTTAAGTGCGGGATTTGGACCCGAGTTGCCGGTACTCATCCGCTCCAACACGTCATGGTGGATGCCGAGCCTAAGTGTGAAGTTGCCCCAGGCCACTTCTTCTCGCCAGCCCATACTGCAATTGTTGTAGCCATCATAGCGGTCTTCCACAAGTTCTGTTATGTTAAAGTCGTCGTCGACCAACCAGTCTATCGGGCAAATGAAAATGAGCAAGAGCAGCCTAGAAGCGAGCACGGGCCCCTATTTGGTTGGAGGCGTAAATGTTCAAATTGCCAATATGCTCGTCGTTGATCCAGAGTGTGATGAATTGGGCGCGGCCCTCACCCAAAGAATCCTTGGTCTCTTGCGTGTATTAAAAGAGACCTGTCGCACCTGTCCCAGCTTGATACTTATCGCCCTCCGAAGAATAGAGTGCGTTATTCCAAAAACTCTCGGGGTCCAAGAAGAGGATCTGTTGTGTGAGGTTGAAGCAATATTCTTGGAACAGGACAGTTTTAGCTCTCGACATAGATTTATGTAAACAACATCCTCAGCATACATGCGGCTCTCATGCACACTTTGCCCAAAGATGCGTGCATTGAAGGAGGCCAATGTTAATTCCGACACCGTCATATAGAGTGGATGAAGACATCATCAGAAGAAGGAACTTTTGCTGATGTCGTAGGAACCTCATCATAGGTAGGTTGGATATCCGGAGCCTAGGTGCATGTGCATCGAGCTCTGTTGCGCTTAAAGTCAGGGCGGTTTGGAGAGGGTTCCGTCTCAATGACCTCGTCTCCTAGTAGGAGGGGTATCATCACAGTCATAGAGTCTTCTATGCGAGCTATGTCACCTAGTGCAAAGGGCGCTAGATAAGCCTGGATGCTCGCGTGTAGGGGGGGCCCAATGGAATTCTGTTGGGAGGTGAAGCGGGGTCTTCAGTTCTTCACTCATTAGAAAGGAATACAAACCAAGTCAATACAATGCTTGTCTCCTTTCTCGTCCTCTAGTAGCGAAAGAGCCAGGTAGCGTCTTGCCACGACCTAATAGGGTTCTAGTCATTGCTTTTGTTCAAAATGATGTGCCGTAGGGCAATCAATACTTCATTAACGAGCTGGATACGCGCCTCTTGAGTAGACCAAACATTTTTATCTTCTATCACCGACATCCGTCGAAAAGAAACCGTAGAGGTGTGCGGTGTGTTAGGCAAAGTGAGGAAGTAAAATGTCGCGTCTTCTTCTTCAAGCGTGGTGAAGAGGATCGATAAGAGACGCCTCCTAAGGAGGTTCGGGGAAGAGGAGCAGGGGATGTTTGCCGGTGACGAGAAGGAAGGGGGGATTGTTGAGTATCGGTGTCCGTAAACCCATTGAGGACCCTTCTTGTGAGGAGGAATGGAGGGAGCCAAAATGAGTTGGGCCTTGTTTCTGCCCTGTATCGAACGCCACACAAATCAAGTTAAGCAAAAAGTGGAAATACATGGGAATGCTATAATATACAATTTATTTTTTTATTTTTTAAAGATTTACATGGTGTTCATCAAACCAAAAAGTTATATTATGGTCTTAGGATCTTAATACTTGCCTGTAGAGCCATGTCATTGCTCAGTATATTTTTCAAATTCCACAATTCTTGAAGGGGGATATGCGTCATATTCCAAGTGTTTAAGCTTACTAAATTTAAAGAATACACAAAGTATTCACATATATACTACAAGAAAATTATGAGTCCACTTGTTTTCACTTTTTCGAAAGAAGATAAAATATTCCACCATAAGAACCACACCAGTGCACCACCTAAATATAATTGTCAATTGGCTAAATTCCCTAAAAGCTCGATGATGCATTTTATTAGCTCATTGTCATAAAAAAGTGGAATAAAAATTTGTGATTAATGCATGTCAAAAGTTTCTTGATGCTTCTACCTCCACCTTTCAATCGACAGCGTGAATTTCGCTGCACCAGCTATCATCTGCAGATTCTGGTCCTCAATCTGCAGTATACTCCTACACACGTAAACCCCGTCGGTTATTATAAGCATATGGAATGAACCAGATGAATGAATTATTGATCGATGAAGTTCATTCATCTTTTGTTAAGGGTACACAATTAGGCCAGGCTGCTCAGGAAGACAATAGGGAATTGGGAACGGGAGGAACGACTATGGCGGTCGAGCATGGGTTTCGGGAGCAAGGGTTTTGGGAGGTCCTGCTTTGGACTTGTTAGGGTGTTTAGACCTCGGATTGCATTGAGGCATGAGGGAAGTGCCAAGAGTTTTCTTCCCATCAAAGGTCCTAGTAGCTCCAATACAAAGACATCCGCAATTGTTTTGACAAGGTGAGGAGCGGTGGTCTATCTTGGACTGAAGGCGGGCGTGTATGTTTAGGAGCAACGTCTCTCTTGAGAATCCAATGTGGGCGTGGGTCTTGCCTCAATGGAGACCTCATGCGTCTCTTTCTGGGCCAAATGGCCGCGTTAGAGTCAAGGAAAATGTTCTGTAGGTTGCAGGGGCATTGCCGCGAGTTGTGTCCCACATCGTGGTAGGCCGCGCACTGATTCACCATCTCAGTGAAAATCAGCTTATTTGCGTGAATAACTCCGGGGCTCTTCCCCTTGAGTCTAATCATGTAGGGGAGTTTGGAGGTGGCCTTCACAAGAACCTTCACTTTAGGGCCAGTCGCGCTCTTTGCGTGGGTTGCAATGTCCTCGTAGTAAAGAACCTCTCCAAATTTACTCCAAGAATGCGCAGTCCATCTTCGCATCTCTAGTAGAGGGGAAGTCCAAGAAACTGCATTCAGACAGGTGACTCTTAGATTGCCAAGGAGGCTGGATTTTAGGGAGAAAATCCGGGTTCCAGGGAGAGAATGGAACTTCCTTCCCCTCCTGGAAGTGGACACAAGATAGAGCATCTTTTTGTCTTGCTTCTTGTGAAAAATGCACTTAGAAGAACCCGTTATAGTCCGCTCTCATTTATTGATGTGTGCACATTCAAATAGCACCATTCCTTCACTTCCTGGAAGTCTGGGCTTGGACCAGTGAGCTCGCCAATTACAACCATTCTTTCCGTTGCTTTACAGCGAGACTGCATTCATTTGTCCTCATCTGATGCTAGCTCTAGAAGAGGATTTTCTTTCCCGCCATCTCACTTTGCAGTAGGACCACTGTGGTTCATGGTTCTAGCTTCAGCCTGTGTCGTCGTCCTGCCAGTAGTGGATGACGGTGCGTGCGTCCGGTCCATTGTCCTCTCTTTAGTCTCGTCATCCTGCATCAAGAACTCCATTGCAAGCCCTGATAAGTCTCCTTAACAACAAGGCAACAGAAAAAACAAGAACCCCAAGAAACGCCACCAAACCCCCGAAATAAGGTTCTAAAAACCTATCTCTGTATCGCTACTCGGTATGAACATACAAAAGGCGAGAAAGATTCTAAGACAAAAGCAAAAATGCCTGTCAGGAGGCAAACTTTAGCCTAATAGGACTCTGCCATGCGCGCTCTCCCGCCTCCCTCTGATCATCAGCTTCCTTGCATTGCAATAAAGTACTAACAATAACATGCCATTCTTCATTCTGAGTATCCCTACATTTGTAGTATCTATACATTCGTGCAATCCTTTGAAAGTTCTGTGAGATCTGCAAAATGGTACGGTGAAAAGTGATAAGGCGATGATGGTGTAGATCTCCAAAAAGGTGTGAGTGCTCAAATGCTTCAATAACATGAGATTCGGAAGGGCGGAGGCAATAGTAGAAAATGACTCAAAAATAACAAAAGAGTGACTGTCAGCTTAGATTGTGCTTCTAACAACATCAAAATAAATTATTATATTTTCCCCTTCTCCTTACTTTTCCTAATCAAGTAGGTTATGGTATGATTTATTACACCCGAAAAAAAGAGAAGTAATGAATATAATAAGTTTAATTTTGATGTTTTACAAAGCACAATTAAACGGGCTCTATTGCATCATTAGGGACAAGTCACTCCGGACATCACTTTTTGTGCAGTTTTCTATTAGTGAAGGAGATAAATGTGTGTGTACTAACCTCAATTCCGTTAAAATGGCACTATGCCATGTGCCATTTTGTCACACCACATCTTACATATGTGCTCACATGGAATGGTGTATTCTGTAATATCACAATTTTTTTTGATAATATCACTCCTCTATATACATTGTCACTCATTTTCCATAATATCACCTTAAAATTCTGTAATATCACATGGTTTCTGAACTACAGTTCAGAAAGTTTAGGTGTGTCATTTTAGCGGCATAACGCCATTTTAACGGAATTGGGGATGTACTCACTTACTAGTAGAAAATTGTCCGGAGTACACTAGATGAGTACACCTAGGAGAAAATTGCGTGTAGTAGAGTAAGCATTAATTCTTGTTTACCATTGTTTCCCACAAGTGTACTGAGCACTTGGGGTGTATTCACAAATGTAATTGTGAGTGTCTGATGGACAATTTTCCGCAAAATTCACAAACTCACCAAGGCACTTAATCACCCCTCAATTTTTCCTCAAACCAAATATATAATGTAATGCACATTTTACTATGTTATTGTTTTCAAATCCTTTTTTAGAAATAATTTGCATGAAGGTCAATAATGAAGCGTAATGAGTCTCTAGAAGTTTGTATGAGCATACCAAACTTATTTTTTTACATGGAAATAAATCTGGCCAAAATGTCTCGGTAACAAATTCCATGTCTCCCTTTGCACCATGGCGACAATACTTTTCAAGCAATGCTCAAACCAAAGAACTCTTGTATAAACTTTGGATGTTAGGATCTTGCAAATAATAAATATCCAAGAATCAAATTTTGGATCATTAACTATAAGTAGCGTTAGGTACAAGATCTTACAGTTGGAAGTACATAAATTAGAAAAGAATTGGTTCACACCCTAGGAGTGCATAGTGGTAGAAATTTGCACCTTTGAGCTTTCAAGCTCGCAAAATACAAGGAATTGTAGGGGGTTAAAAACAACAAAGTAGCTTTCCCAACATTTATGTTGGAAAAGCTCAATCCCTAAGGTTTTAAGAACCAAAATATGGTCGTTTGACTTTGGTCAGCCTCTAATAAAGTATACTTAGCTCGTGTGAAGCTCACAACTTGCAAAAATCCTAGAGTTTTCTTATACCTTTCTAACAAGATCATTCGTGCCTCATGACCATTCATTCCTCATAGTTTAGGAGATATTCACTCTCAAAGTTTGAGAACACTATTAGGGCATGTTGAAATATGCCAAAAACTGCAGTATATACCTATTTTCTCTCAAAATTTTGCCCAAGAACAAATTTTGATCCCGGTATTTTCAAACATTTACTAAATTTTTGAGGTTTTACTTTTTTCAACTCTTCTTTTTGTTTGAGTAAAGAGGGTATCAAGGAATGTTCTCACCGTTTGGATTTTCTATATGATAATTCTCCAATAGGCCTTCGAATTTACTATTAAGCATTCCCCCACGTGAAAAATTAAGCTTTTCTCTATGTTTTTTACGTTGCATGAGGGCAAACATTGTATGAACGTATAACTGACTTACTTAGGAACAAGGATTTGAAGATACTCAAATAAAGTTAAATTTTGAAATGGTTTGTTTGGACCCGAAGAACATATTTCCCTTTTGACTACAAGGCAAAGAACTTTGTTAGGTACGATCCTAGGGTTACAATCCAGAAATTTCATTACAAAGTGAAAAATCTTAGCTTGCACTGACAAAGGGGGTGGTTTTAGGGGTAGGGTGTTAGAAAACAGGCCTCGTAGCTTCAGCGGTAAAGTCAGAGAAGCACTTTCCACCAGTGGCTTCATTGTGTTGGGGTATCTCAAACCGGGGAAGTACTTTTCATTGGTCAACAGGTCAACTGGGCATGAAATCACCCGTACCGTTCGATATTCAATTTGTATGATGGTGCTTTTGACCTAGAGTCCTAGACTTTCCGAGACAGAATCTTGGTGTTCACCAAACTTCGGCGTTTTGGCGTATTCGACATAGAGCCTGCATCTGGTCTGCCATGCACTATATGCGAATACCTTCTACTCATGCAATTCGAGCAAATCGGAGCTCACCGCGGTAGAGACAGGGAACTGGGCATGCAGCTCACGAGCTCGCCCCACCGACTCACTCGATCTAGAGATTCCACGATCTACGAAGACAGTGAGAAGTCAAAGTTCAGTAATCCAAAAAGATCGACTGTACGAATATAATTACGGAATGAGTACATTTGCTTGATGATTCCTTAATAAGGGGAGCTCCGCTTCAAGATTTCGTTGTTCATCTAAAAATCTTGAAGATCTTTCTGCGCTCATCTGGATTTTATTTTTGAGAATTCGGACTAAAGTTTCCACCTTCACTAGACTTCTCCTTGGACATTCTGACTCATTTCACTTTACGAGGTTGTGATAGAGTTGAAGAAATTGCAAGAAGATATTGGACAAAGTTGAAGCTTTTAACCCCTCAAGTTACTTCGTCCTCATAGATTCTCAAGTTCACAAACCCATAATTAGCACACACGGCCTCAGATTCGTACCAGTTGATCAATTGCACGCGTAAAGGACCTCAACCTGACACTCTCATTGCAATTGAATGCCTGTAATGAGACTCCCCACAGTGATCAAAGCAGTCAATTAGCGAGATGAGGTGAATTACCTCGTTGCAACTTCGACTCGAATCGAAGCGAACAAGTGTAATCCGGGCGATCACTAGAAGCAGAAAAAGAGATCGCAGTCGAGAGTCACCGAAGAGCACAACTGCACACAACCCAAACAACGACCAAGTGGACAAGCTCTTTGATAACTTGACAGTTGACAATCAAACAATAGGGGGTCGAATTGGAGAGCTCTGTAGGAATTCGACAGTTAAAAATCGATAAACTTCTGATCAGACGCCATAAACCCAGTACGAATTCCGGACAGATATTCGGAAAATTGAGAGCGCTCACTAAATGGCATATCCACTGAAGACGAGGCACAAAGCTGCAGTGAAGCAAAGTCTGAACATAGAAAACCTTAGATATGTGCACCCACAGATTCAAACCAACTCTAAAGAAATAACCAAAAGATGAAAATCGGCAGTTCAAGTGTTCTTCATGATATTTTAGAGGAGCGTTTTATCGAGAAGAAGTCGACAAGTCCTCTTACAGGTATTCAGAATACTAACCTCTTCATATAAAATGTGTAGGAAGAATGTTAGCCCACTCTTCCTGTGCTTAGTCTTACAGCCTCAACTTATCCCACACCAGGATGCATAGAAAGGGAACCGTAACCTAAGTATATAATTGGCTCTCAGACAAGAAGGCGCAGCCTAGAAAGGATCCCAAAAAGACGCACTCACTACGGGCACTCTACACTCTACAAGGTGGGAAGGAGAAAAAAATGTCTCAATCGACGTGCCTAATCGATCTTCACAGACGAGAAGAGATAATGCACAAAGTAGAAGGACGTCAGGAACCCAACGGTGCCCGTCGCTAACATGATGGCGATCGCCATGAGCAGAGAGTAGCCAACATACAAGATCGCCGACACAGGTCCGCTCAAGCTGTGCAGATCGAAGATGAGATAATTTATGGAGTAGAGGAACACGTAGAGAGCCACGGACCCCGAGGCGAAGAACGACTTCCACCACCACCGATGATCCTCCACGCACAAGTGCATGTACGTCAGCACCACGGCCACCTCCGCGCACACAATCACCAGCAAGATCAACACCACGAACAGAAACCCAAACACGTAGTACACCCGCCCCATCCAGATGCTGGACATGATGAAGAACAGCTCAATGAAGAGCGTGCCGAAGGGCAGCGTGCCCGCTCCCAACACCAGCAGCCATGAAGGATACCGTTGCGCCGGAATCTCTCGCGGAATCTGATTGGTCCGCACCGGAAAGGTGATTGGCTCCGCCCTAGCCCCCAGGTACCCGCCGAGAAGCGTCAAGGGCACAGAGATTGTGAACCACAGCAAGAGCAGCACGAAGTACAGAGAGATCGGAATGGCTCCCGTGCTCTGTCGGGACCACAATATGAAATTCAGAATGGTGAGTATCGTAAATGTGATTCCGGGGAAGAAACACGCCGTCTTCCAGGCGATTGGTCTCCATCCTGATCTCGTGCCCTTCAGCGTGCACCACATCCTTGAAGCCACATACCCAGCACTGATCCCCAAGAACAGGTACAACAGCACCATTCCCGTCAGAAGCATTCCCCGCGACGCAGGAGACATGAACCCCAGCGCAGCGAACAGGATCGTCACCACCGCCATCCCAAGAATTTGTACTCCATCCCCCACCACAACGCAGAGCAGCTGCGGATTCGTGGGTGCCCGGAACACATCTCCCACCACCAACTTCCATCCCGACAGCTCCTCATTCATCTGCGCTTGGGCCTCCTTGTCCAGTTCCTCGTACTTGGTAAGATCCCTTCGCACTGTTCGCAAAAAGATCACACACACAATTCCAGCCAGGAACGAGATGACCATGAGAGAGTTCAGGATCGAGAACCAATGCACACGCGCTCCCTCCATCTTCAGGTACGCATCCCATCGGCTCGGCCACCGGATGTTACTCTCCTCGAAACGAACGCTGTAGGAATACACGATCTGCTCTCCCTTCTTGATGGGCTGACGAGGCTTGTCGGGATCGCAATCAGACGCAGGAAGAATGCCGTATTCAGGCAACTGGGAGGCGGATTTAGCATCACGGGCAACGCTGCAAGGCACGACCTCAAACCCTACCACCATGAACGTCCCAGACAAATTACGAGCATTGGAAACAGGCAGGGTTTCTCCACCTTCGCCAGTGCCCAGGATGGCCCCGGACGACGCATCTTTATCATAAGGATGCACCAAAACCTTGAAGTTGAGATGATTATAAACATAGTGCTGCCTGTCGCTCTCCAACTTGAAGCCGATAGGCGAGCCGGTCCAGCGCAGCAGGTTGTTGGTGTCTCTCTGTTTGGTGAAGCGCGATACGGGCAGGTTATCGAGGATCAAATTCATCTGGTAGAAATCGTCGATGCGCTGATTGAAATGCTTGACATCGCTCTCAGTGAGAGGGGGCGCGACACACGCCAACACGTCAAAGCTGTCGACCATGGTCTGGAACTTGTAGACAGAATTTTCGATCTCATCGCCCATGAGAAGCTCCCCAATATTCTCCGCCACTTTGTGGATACCCTCTTTGGGCTTGCAAAAGGGCAAGCTGTAGTAGGAATACGGAAGCTCCGTCTCGATGGAGGTGATGGAGTTGACCTTGACATCGAGGCGCTCGCCTTGGCCGTAGGGATGCAGATAACTGCCGGGCAAGTAGAAGGCGTGCAGGGGAGCGAAGAGCAGCGACAGAAGGACGACGAGCAAGGGAGCCATAGCAACCCGACGCGACCCACCTGGGCGCGGGTTAGGGTTAGAGCATGGACTGGCCAATGCCCATATCGAGCACCGCAGCATGGCGCACGAGAAGGGGCAGCAGCAGCAGGACGATGATAAAGACGAGAACGTGCAAAAGCAGCAGGCCGGGCGCACCGGGCTCACTCACGATTGCTCACGACGCCAGGCGCATGGCTCGCCTTCCCTGGAAACAGAACAGACAGTCATACACACTAAAAACCCAAAAAAAGGAACAAGCACCGGGTGAGTGGTAACTTGCGATCAAGCGATAGGGACCTGCGTGAGACACTGATTGAGTGATGAGTGAGTGAATGATGAGCAGAAGCAGCAACAGGAGCAGCGGGCGTTGGCGTCGGTGTCCAGATAGCCTTCAACCGTCCCGCACTTTAAAAAGCTAAGTATTCCTCGCACAAAGTTGGCCACATGGGTATGTTGCTCGCTTTCACTGTACCGCAATTGCAGTGGGAGTGAAGTAGGGGTGCTCTGACAGCTCCCACCTTCCTACATGTACACACCTGACAAGATTCAAAGCGCACTATAGGGTTTTAATTTTAAATTTATTCATTTAGTAAAACAGTAATCAAAATTTGAGGTATGAGCACCTTCAGCTACAGTAATTTGGTGCACCAAATTGACACTTTCTCATAGAAGTTATTTTTCTCGGATCTGGTAATCTACAAGAGAAATTGAGCAAGTTCACCAGATCCTAGAAATTGAGCAAGTTTAGAGATTTCTCAGTTTTAATTTGACTAGACATATGATATTGTTGAGTGAATTTCAAAATCTTATTACCCTTAAAAGCTCAAACATTTTGGGCCAATGCAAATCTCTGAATCATTGCCATGGCTATACTTAGGATAATTTTGAGTTCTTTCCTTTGTAAGCAAATGGTTTGTGAGTTAGTATAATTTGCAATTTACATAACTCCATTTGGGTTTGCAATTTGCATACCTCCATTTGAGTTTGCAATTCATTTTTTTAGATTTTTTTTTAGATGATCTCTTTATAGTTCACTATGTGTTAGATTACTCAAATAAAGAGTCCCTTTAAGTGACACTTTATTTCACACTTGCCCAATTCATTACCATGATATTTATTTTTTTGATATATTGATTACTTTTTATATATCACCACTTATTTCAAGCCTAAAAAGTGATTATGAATAATTTGAATGGTTCACAAATAAACAAAAAACACGAAGGTAGCTATGTCGTGCAGCGCAATTGTAAGAGGTTGCAATCATATTTATCATGGTTGGATTACCTCAAGAATAAATCAATGAATGATGACAACAGTTACAATAATCATCAAACTTTATTTCTAAAAAATATTTAGAGGTTTAACTTTGTCCACAACATATTAAATAGTGGAAAGTAACATTTGTAAAAATTTATGACGATTGTAACTATGCTTGCAAATTTGTTTTTGCAAAAAATCATGATTCTTGGACATAATTCACATTTCAAAACTTTTTTACTAATTGAGTTTCATCAAGATTGTGGATCTCTTAATCTTTTTTGTAGAAAAATTTGGATATTTTTGTGAAACTTTTCATATTAGTACTCTACAAGATCCAATGATTACAAAATTTACACATCGTCTCGTGGAAATTCTCTTCCTTCTGAATATTTCTTAGGATTACTTAATTTAAGTTATTCTTGAACATTCTCATAAAAAGAACATTTCTTTTTGCAATCATTAATATTTTATATGTAGAAGGTAGCCCTAACCCCTAAACGGTTTGACTCATTTGTAGACATAGAACACATTCTTCAAAAAAATGTCATAAATGGAAACAAATTTAAGTTTCAAATCTTAATCATACAATTTTGTAGAAAACATATTGTACATTATGTGGGTCAAAACTTGAGTCATGAGGCCCCAATAGATTGCAAAATCTTACCTTATTGATACTAAAAAACATCACAAATCTTAACATTTCACTATGAAGCAAAAGTGCTATGAATAGACTTATTGCAATGAAAAAAAACTCCAAATATGTCATTTTTACAACACCCTTGAACAAAAATAAACCATGAGAAAAATTTCTTTGGGCAGATAATGGGTTTGAAATGATGAAATCGCCCCAAAATCTAAGGAGGAAAAAATGTTCAAAACTAGTTCCATTGCACAAAAATGAATGCCATAACTTCCTCACATCTTGGATAGAATCAAGGTTTCTACTAAAAATACTAGATCCAAAATTGAAATCCAACCCAACATCAGAAACTTCTCCTCAAAAACCATGTATTCTTTTTGGTTTTTTTAAGATAAGCACATCATTACAAATCCAATACCTAAACTATCTTAAACAATAATCTGCCAACTACAAAATCACACGTATTCAAAAAATAATCATGAAAAACTAAATTGGATTGCACAAATTTAGCTTGAAATGAAGAACATGCCCCATATTTGAAAACCCTAAAACAAGAACTCCCATGCACTAAAATGCATACCATGAATTCATACTTTCTTAGATGGATCTGCAATCTTTACCACACAAACTAGACTTGATTTGGGACCCAACCAATCTATTTAATCTAGAACAGAAACTTAAAGACGAAGTTCTAGCTCGTCAAAGTAGATTTGCTAAATTCATAAACTCGAAAGTAATGAATTATTTTGCACTATAGTGTCAAATTGGCCATGCACATAAACACAAAATAGTGATTAATATTTATAGAAGAAGGTATGCACTTATTGGCTCATGCACGCTATGTGGTGCGTTCCACATGTATATGTGTAGTACGAGAGAATACATGCTACTAGGAGGTTCCGAGGGTGGTGGACGATAGGGGGTTATTGTCCTTAGGCGATGTCACCAATAGCATGTATCCACTTATGTGGCAAATTCGGGTACGTGTATTGGGAAGGGCGAGAGGTGCAAGAAAGGATTGAAACATGTGAAGGAGCAAATAGAAGCCCCACATAGGGTGCATGAAGGCGGAAAGAAGGCTAAATTGGGCCTAATATCACAAAGGTAAATGAAATCTATTGATTGGTTGTAACATTGTATATATCAAATTATAAATATTTTGACTCATTTGTACAAGAATGAATACATTCTCAAAAAAAGTGTCATAAATAAAAACAAAGGTAAGTTACTTCTTCAAATCTCAACTGTACAATCTTGTGATAGACATATCGCACATTATGTAAGTCATGAAGCCATATAGATTGTGGGTCATTACGTATTAGAATACAAAAAACATCACAAAATCTCAACATTTTTACTTTGAAGTGAAAATGCTATCGATAGACTTATTGCAATGAAAAAACCACCAACCACGAATATTTTTAGCTGCGTCTCATGGGTATCTGAATAATACCCTTGAACAACAAAAATCCATGAGAAACATTTCTTTGCGCAAATAATAACCTTGCTATGGTGAAAACTGCTAATACTCTTACAAAGGAAAAATAGTCCAAATCTCAACCCTTTGCACTCAAATCTCTGTCTAATCTTTGATATATCTTTGATCTTGTCAAGCTTTTTACCACATGAACTAGACTCAAATTGGAACCCATTCCAAAACAATGTCAAATCCAGCACTGGATGGAGGAGATAAAGTTCCTCAAAAATCATTCAGTTATTCAATTTTTTCACTGTAGAAACATCATTGCAAATCTAGTATCACACTTATTTGGATCAAAATTCTTTCAACCTTAAAGTTGTTAACGGCTTCATTTCAAGATCATAATTCTATAAAACATATTCTTGATAACACCTTTTTGATTTCCCATAATTGCCTTACTGTGGTAAAATATTCTTCATCTTTGAAAACTCAAAAACAAGAGCTGCCTTCACTAAAATGCATGTCATCTATTCATACTTCATTGTGTGAATCTACAATTTTTACCACACAAACTAGACTTGATATGGGGCCCAACCCAAGTAATTGATCTAAAACAAACTCCAAATAAGAGGTATGGCTTTCCAAAGTTTCATCCACAATGTCGTTTTCTGACATTCCACACAATTATGGGGTTGAGATGTTCTATGATTCTCAAAAACACCTTATGAGCAAAAACACCTCAGTAGGAGTGAGTAACATCAAGCTCTATGAATCACAATAAAAATATTTACCTATACATAATATACATGACTGTATACTAAGAATTATTGCAAAGCATGTGATTTTTTCATTTTGATCCGTGTATCAAGTTTCCTACTGTGATGAAAATCCTCTCATATAATAGCAAATTATGCCAATATATGAACCTCATTCCTCATATGATCCTTCTTACATGTACATTTTCTTGCAGAGAGCATTAAAAAAGTGGCTTGAGAACACTAACTCCTATACCAACTAGACACCCTATGTGACGATTTTACACACCCGGTGAGTATAATTAGCACTTTTGAGTCACCAAAGTGACTCATGTGGTATACTCAAATCACTTTTCTACTAGTGTAATTGCCATTACCATTACCACACATAAAACCTATAACACGGGTAAGCGTTCGTAGCAGCTACCAAGGAGGATGGAGCCCCTAATTTTTTGATGTATAGACATTAAATACCAAGGAGTAGGCTTCCAAGGGTAACTTGGGGTCGCAAACCTCAAATTTGAATTCAAAATTATCAAAAATAGCCTTGGGAGGTCCCCACGGATTCTAGGATGCCTCCTTGGTAGCTGCCACGAACCATTGCCCCTCTAACACTTGCTTTAATGAGCCAAAATCTTATGATGAAAACTGTTACGTAAATTGGAACCCTACATCACCCAATTCCTTCCGGATCTCAAGTTACTCATGTTAATTTCAAGCAATTGCATGCCATTTCTACCTCTGCGTTTCAATCTTCAGGTGGTCATTTCAACATATCTCCGGATGCTGCAGCAACTGGTGCACAATTTCAATGAGGCGGTGCCCGAACACGACGTGCTTGTTCGCCACCAAAACACGTGACGGGAGCCATCACACTCCCACATTTCCACAACCGGAAAGTCCTGTACCTGAAAAGTAGAGTAAGCAGCAAGGAACTGGGAAAAGAGATAACGATTTGCACCACACTGAATGAATAAATGAATGAGTGGCCTCCTGCTTAACACACAGCCACGTTGCTTTGACAAGCGGCGCGGCCCACTCCTACCGCTTTTCCCACAACTCACACTTTTTGTATAGACACTGATAACAACCTCAAACCCACAACACCTCCGTACTCAATTCTGATTCTCAATTCTTAGCTGATTCTCAATTCTTAGCTGATTCTCAATTCTTAGCTGATTCTCAATTCTTAGCTGATTCTCTGATATTTGCGCACAATTGACTTTGGGGGTTTGCTTTCACGTGGTTGATCCATTTCAATGGCAATGGCTACCTCAGCGTCGTTGTTGCGGGGTCCAACCATTCGTGAATCTATGGTGAACTTGTCATCAAGGCAATCGAACGTTTTAGGCCATGGTTTTGCGAGAAGTTGGACTCCGAAGGAAAAGAGTACACGTAACGGTGCAGTGAGGGCGACGATTGCGTACCGAGATGTGGACTCGGTAAGCCTTTCTGGCAATTTGTATATTAGTTTGCTAATGTCAATCATATCAATACTTATGTATCGTTTTAACAACGTTGCTTCATTATGGGTCATTTTGGAGACTGATAGTTTCTTGTTGCAGGAGAATGCACAACAGGAGACTTCGAAAAGTGAGCTTCTGTGTTGCCCAATCTGCTTCAAACCTCTTGATAGAACTGGTCCTGCAGGCCTATCTCAGTAAGTGCTTTCGATCTCGAAGTTTAATGGATGTGCTTTTCGGGATTTGAGAGAGTACTGAGCTTCCGACTGACTTGGTTTGTGATTGCATCTGCAGAGCTGCGATTAAGAAGTCAGGATTTGCCTGTAAGACTTGCAAAAGGGGGTACACTAATAGATTAGATTATCTTGACCTCACCATTTTGGAAGGGACGAAGGTGTATGAGGAAGACACAACAGCCGGCGAAGAAATTTTCAGGTGTGGCACCAGAACTCTCTTCTGTATCATTTAGGGTTTATCATGTTTTGGATTCTCATGTTTTGCTGTTGTTTGTTCAGGAGTCCGTTGGTCTCGTTTGTGTATGAACGAGGTTGGCGACAGAATTTTGCCCGCGCTGGCTTCCCTGGTCCCGACGAAGAGGTTTGCTTCCTACCAACTCAAGTTATTGGACGGTTCTTGCTGTTGTCTTTTTCATTGAAACGAAATATTTCTTTTTCTTTACAAAATGGCGGAAAATCCCTTGACTACAATTCCCACGAGTTTTAAGGCACTTCAAGAAAGTCCAGAGCTTAAACTGTACTAGTAGTATCATGTATTCAAACCTAAACCCTGTCAATCTCTTCATTTCTACAAGGCTCGATTTTCCTCTGTATGTTTTGTGCTCTTACCAATCCATGATTCTCATTTTTTTTGAATGGAATGTGCAGTTTAGGATGGCCCAGAAGTATTTTGAGCCGGTAAAAGGAGGTGTGCTTCTTGACGTGAGCTGTGGAAGCGGTTTATTCACTCGACGCTTTGCTCAAAGTGGAGATTACGAGTCTGTCATAGCTCTCGACTTCTCGGAGAATATGCTACGTCAATCGAACGAGTTCATCAGACAGGATGCCTCTTTACGAACATCGTAAGTCATTGTCGGTGAGATTCTCGAAGAATGAGGCATATTTCATCCTCGAACAGAAGTTGACATTCGTTGTTATTGATCCTCAGGAACATAGCCTTGGTGAGAGCAGACGTTGGAAGGCTGCCATTTGCGTCCGGATCCATAGATGCAATTCATGCAGGAGCAGCTTTACATTGCTGGCCATCTCCAGCTGCCGGGGTAACACAGCCTTCTCTTAGACACTCTTGTGCATGAATCCTCTAATTTTGCCTACTGTTACATAATCAGTTCGACCTGCTGCTACACTTGCAATAAATGAGCTTCTCTAGATGTTGCAACTCCGAGTTCTAGCAGAATTTTAAGGTAGACAGAATGTGCTGCAAACCAGAACATTTTTGCATTGGCGTTGGTCATCTTGAGTGTAAAGTGGAATGGGGTGAGAATGAGACGTGACTTAAAACTTAATAAAGATTCGCACCTCTAATTCTTTTCTAACCTGTAAATCATATATGTGAATGTGCAGATGGCTGAAATAAGTCGTGTATTGAAACCGGGTGGAGTCTTTGTTGCAACGACCTTTCTTGCGGGTATTCCTATTATTGACTTCGGAAACAAAGACATACGCAGGGTGAGTCAATTTTATTCAATTCTATTGTTATCTGAAGCGGTTTAGTTTCGTAGTAATCCTGTAGCTAAATGAGCAACTCACACTTCATTCTGTTCTCCTATCTGGCTGTTTTGTATGATGACAATGCTCAACGTTCAAGCATGTTCAAATGTTTTTTACAAAGTGACTGCAAGAATGATTGGTTGGTAGTTTAGAATTTGGGATTTATGACTCAGTTTTTACCTTGGTGTGTGCAGGCTATTAAAAAAACAATTAGCTCAAGTACTCTACGGTATTGGGAAGAGTCAGAGCTGGAGGAGTTGTGTGGAGCTTGTGGCCTTGTAGATTATACTCGTATACGCAAAAACCAGTTCATTATGCTCTCGGCAAAACGAGCAGAAGATGTTGAGGAATCATAATTTAGTTTTTTCAGTAATTACGTTTTCACATTGATCAAGTTTCTACATTGATTGAGTACATAAATAAGTTTATACAATTACAGTGCTATATTCTTTTCATCGTTTTGATCTTCATTTAAGACTTTCTTTTTATTTCAATTCAATTTTGAAGAACACTTTCACAGAGAATCTTGAAGAATTCTCATATACGAGTACTCAAATTGTCATTTCAAGCATCGCAGGATTTTAGCTTACAGCCTACTTCTATGAGTTTTGTGTCGGACATTTGCATTGTTTCATTTTCAGAATATTTTATACATCTCTGCCCTCAACAGGAACATTCAAAGTGGAGTCTGAAAGTGGAGGACTCTGCGAATCTAGTTTTCAAAAGTTTGTCAAAGAGAAGGAGCATATCCTGGAATGTGACACTAAATAAATTGAAAAGAGGCAGTTGCATAGACAGCAGTCGGACAAAGAGCACTGTGCATCGACTACGCACCGACCCCTTGAGCCTCGAGTGCCGCACCAGAGAAGAAAGATATATACTGATTATTCGACTTCTATTACAAGTGCCATATTTCCATCAAACTTTTAAGATTTAGGGTTTAGGAGTTTGTCAAAACACGAGGGCACCCATGAGCTTGGAAAATTGTCAATGCTCTGAAATGGAAACAATAGGGTCAAGTCACATGAGGTCTACTTAAACCTTTTGTAATGCTGTGAGCACCATCCGATAGTGGGACAATGCAAAGGGACTACAACTCATGCTTGAGAAACGACATCTTTTGCCTTCTCAACTATTGAGCCCAGTAAAAACCTAAAAATTGGGAAAATCTACAGCAATAGCAGACTACTTGGAACTGATCCAGCGTAGTACTTCCTCGGAATTTAATCCAAAGGTTTTAGATATTGCAGAGACAGTTGATGGTTGAATAACTCCCGTCATCACATTCGCAGGCTTCACTAATTCTTCCAACTCTTTTGAAGGCTTGAAAACCTGCACCCCAACAGATCACTAGATCCGTGAGTAAAACTATCGAAATAAATTCCAAGCTTCGTCAGAAGTGATGGCTCCATTATAAATTGAGAAATGGCGACTGTGAATTTGTCAACCATCATTTTCCCTGCAGAAGATTAAATTTGTCCATTATCAACATGACAGCATGTGCTCTCCACAACCAAATCTAATATTTTGGAACCGTAAGCAACAGAGTAATGAGACTAACCCATTTATGAGTCTTTTGCGAGTCTCCTTTGGTTTCTGCTGCCGATGAAATGTTCTCACTCTCTGTCAGCAACATCTTCAATCGTGTGCTACTCTAATGACCACAAATGCACCACAAAGTCAAATCATAATAGAGTATAACTTGATAAGGTCATAGGAAAAGTAACGCCCGCATCATTAGAAAAAATTCGATGGCGCTTATACCTGTAAAGCACTCCAATGGGAATGTGCTCTGAAAATGTTCCAGAAAAATACAACATTGGGCATCGGAAGAATCTGCATGAACAACATCATGTATCTCAGATGGTGTCCGTACAAAGCTGCTGCCTCTAACAATACACTTCTTTACTCAGTCATATGCCCTATCACGTATCAAAGTTATCAACGTATAAAGCTTTGTTCCATATGGTGAAAAGTCACGAAACATACCCCCAATAGAACGGTGAAAGGCAGAAGCGACATCGATCCATACATAAGCCTCCGATGATATATAGTTCCACTGTGGACAACCACCATACGAAATCAGATACATGGTTTACATGTGGAGGCAATGCAAAAGACAGAACTACGCACCCTTTAGAAAGATGATACCCCTTTACACTTTTCAGAAATTTAAGTCTATGAGGAACTAGTGCACAAAGCTGAATATAATCGAATTACAAAATTGCACATCCTGGCCACAAATCATGGTACAATTGAGATTCAGAAGCAAGCAAAAGATAGAAAAGGAGAAAGATAAGTAGATGATACTTACTGGTGAGCAAGATATCGTACACGTCGTCGGACTAGTCTCGGGTTCAAACTGAACCAGTCAAAGAAAAGAGCTCACTGTTAGAGGGAGATAATAGAAATAACAGAAGGACGACAAAGAACATGAAACATGGGGAAAAGAAAGCGCTTGTGAGGTGCACCTTGACGGAAAAATAAGTTCAACTTTGGGGGTGTCCTTTGGGACGGCCTTCAGAAACTGTTCTTGAGCAGGAAGGCGACCCAGCAGGTTCTGCCCAGTGCTGCACATTGCACGTCACTACTATATCGTCCACAATCTTATAAACGTCTGGCCAATTTAAAGTTGCATGCAAGCGAGTTGCAAAATAACAAGATACCTGTAAATTCGATGCCTGATCGTTCCGGCAGGGTGAGATCCGAGTTCTGACCATTTTGTTTGCATCTGAACAATCAAAGGAGCTACACCTGAGGCATTTCACCCTAGAAGGAAGTATAATGAATGCCTAGTACGTTCTCAGGCCAGCAACATAGATACACTACGCATTTGTCACAAACTAGAGACGAGCAAAGTCTTGTCGCAGGATCACAACATTCGTAGTCAACACGACTCCAAAAAGTAAATATCCAAAAAGTAAATATCCTGATTTCGTAGAAAGTGATCGAACCGCGATGGAATCTACACAATGCTGAAAGCCCCATAAATCCTCAAGAGAAAAGAGTGATGTCATCTAAACCCTAAAACCCTAAACCCTGACTACCTCACCTACGTAACAGGAATTTTCTGAACTTTACAAAGGCCAGAGCTTTACAATCACCGATCACAAAAGTAGAGACAGAAACAATACGCTTCGATAATCGATAGCCACTCGCAAGTTTTGTAATGAAGATTCACCGAAACAGCTTAAATCTCTCGGCAAGAATACTGACGAGTATGGAGTTTCATCCAAGGAAAGGAAAGAGAGCGAAAACCTTGGTGGAAGCGAAAGATTCCAAGAGTTCGGCACGGTCCGAGAACTGAGGGAGTTCCTGCAGACGGTCCCAGAGCTGGCGAAGAGTGACCACACTGCTATACTTGCCAGCGGGCACATCGGGCACAATGGCACTGAAGCACCAGTGGCGGCGTCCTCGAACAGGAAAGGAGAAGATTTTGGTGGCCATGGCGGCCCCAGCTGTGGGAATGAAGCCCACAAGGCCAATAGTAGCACCCCAATGGATCACCACATGATAGTACAAATTGAATGGCAGCAGCAGAAGGGGGTACAGAGCAGCAACGAAGTGCGAGGCAGGGCTGAAAGGAAAGGACAGGGGCCAGAACTACATGGAGGGGACTCAGGGAGGGAGAGTGGAGAAGACGACAGGCAAGCGTCGGTGGAGGCCAGCCGTCAGCTTCCCGAGAAACTAACATACCGGTAACTGAAGCCTCGCCCCAACTGAAATGGTCTTCATATTTTACAATTTCTATATTACAAAATAAATATTCATATTGGGGCAATTTTCATACCTGTATGGATAGTGGAAGGATAGTCAAAGTGGATTCATGAATTTTGACTCTTCTACAATTTACTATGAGTTTTTGAAGGTGGACTTGTAGGTGTTTCAAAAATGGTGCCCTAATTTGACACCCTATAATGTATAGGATGAGTACTTACTACTATTGGAATGTGAAGGTATTATGTACCTATTAGTTAAGAAGCCTAGCGCTTCATTATTCATACTACTCCATTTTTTAGCACTCTCCCTTACCCCTTTCAAACTGCAACATAATTTGCACTCAAAAACTTCATAGAAGTAAACTAAAATAATCTTATATAGTTTATGCACAATTAATTCAAACTTATATGATCATTGAGAATATCACATACAACCTCTAATAATCATGGACAAAGACACACATAGATAACATTCAAACTAGTACATGGTAAAAAGTACTTTAATAGAGTATGGGAATCTACCTCTTGACTTCAAGCAGTACAAAATACAGTGAGGGCCCTCTTTATCAGACTTTGTGAGTTAGATATAACCTTAATAGGATAATCATGGACCGAGGGATTCTCCAAGAATGTACATCCATTCATATACCCCAAGTAACCATTCCACAAAATTGGAAAAATTCAAAATCTCAATGAGTATTAGTCCAGATTTATTGATCGAGTCCTATTTCAAAAATATGGTCATCCGAAGAAGTATTCAAGATTGTTGAGAGGTAGGAATTTGAGTGCGGAGAACTTGGGTCAACTGGAGTACCGCGTATGAAGGCTCGAGGCCAGATTTTTCCAGAAAAGCGTAACATAGTAGATTCAAACAAAAGCGTGCTTCGGTGTGAATCTCTGAACCTTGTGGATTCGTGACTTCATAGTAAGACCCATTTGAAAGCCTTTGCCACACTAGAGATATCCTGGAGTTTGTGCAGTAGGAGGTTACTCATACTCAAAAAGTAGACTACGACTGTGTGAGGAAAATTTCCAAAAAGTTGATTAAAGAGGTGAACGGATCTGGACGCCTTGGAGCATGACCTGCAAGGGAGTGGTTGTTGCCAACAAAGATGTATGAAACCTTGAGCTTTCAACCAGTGGCTAACAAACTCGTGCTTACATCCATTTCTTAACTCAATTTCACATCCATGCTCAGCCAAATTGTGGACGGGAGCTCCATTATTGACGTTGAAGACTCCCTCAAGCCTTCACGCGCCTGATTGGAGTCTGCATCCAGTTGATCCTTTCTTTCTAAGTCAACCGGTGCCAGTGTACCTCAGATATTTCCGAACATGTCCTTGCACCATACTCCTTGTCGCACGCTTGCCTGAGGAAGTGCAACGTAGTTTACCAATCACGTGAGCCTCACGCCTTCGATGCGAATGATCCGCCTTTCTTGCTTCAGTTAATTGTGGCTATGAACGTCAAACTACAGCTAAGCGAAGTGCAGGTCATTCTATTCTGGTTCATTACAGACTCAAATCTCCCCTCTATCCCGACTTTCTAGCCTAAGGGTTGGAAGTCCGACAAGTCTGCTTCTGATTCTTCGAAAATCTCTCGAAAACTCAAAGCCGGTTGATTTCTGGACAACATGAGAAGCGACACATATGGTGATGGCGTCGGTCCTCCCATTTTTGGGCACCACCTTACTGATTCTTTAGTTAAGAGCGGACAGAGTACAGGAGAGGCTTTCGCTCCAGGACCTTGAATTTGCAGTTTTCGCATCAGCTATCACCTGTACAGGGGAAGATATTCCTTGCATGAATCTGAGCACTTCCTCCGACTGTAACAATCGAGCGGTCGGTGTAGAGTTGTCCAAATTTCTTTCAGAATCTGTTGAGATTGAACTCTAATCGTTGAGCTGTGGCTATGTACTTCAAGCCATATCATGCCACATGACTTGCTTACTAGTTGACGTATGTGCGAGGTGATGAGGCGCCGTTGGTAACTAAATTTTCGTATGCTCTCTCTAACTGAGAACGATCATGCAGTGAGGAAGAGAAGCTCTGGAGATGAATACAGACCTACTTCAGATCGACTTGCTTCACATTACAACTGCACTTCCCCCATTTGTATTTTTCCTACCGACACGATTGCCTGTAGTTTCATTTTGATACTTCATTTGATGATTTTCATTGCAAAACATGTTCATTCATTTGTGCACACTCAGATCCTAACTCATGGTTGTACAAGCCTTTGTTTCTCATTCAAAATTTTACAAAATCCTGTCCACAAAGTAACGAACATTGCGCCTCGTATCTAGGTGATGAGACGAAAGAAATCGATCACACTACTCTAATGTGAAGAATCTCAATTACTTCTAAGCATGTACTAAAAAAAATCGTCAGTGAGCAGGATTCGCTAGTGATCAGACATGAGGATTTGAAACTCATGAAAATCGACCATCTGGTCCCCGTCTTTGTCTACGCAGCTGATCATGTACCGACACTCATCTAGCGAAACATGATCGTCGCCAAGGCTTGACAGTACCTTGTGAAGCTCCCTGGCGGAGATGTACCCATCTTTGTCGGAATCGAAGACGTTGAACGCCGACTGCAGTGCTTCCCCATCTCTAGCTGAATCAGAACTAGGCGCAGCTCTAATACTCTCGGTAGCATTAAGATTGATGAATTCCTGAAGATCAATCTCACCATCACCGTCAGCGTCGACGTCCCGTATCATCTGCTCCAAATCTCTGTCCGTCAAGGACTCTCCCAACGATCGAAGCACGGTTCCTAATTCATGTCGGGAGATTTTACCATCCCCATTGAGGTCGAACATCTTGAACGCCTCGGTCAGTTCTATCACTTGGTTGTCGGGCAGATTGATTTGACGACGATAATTGACCTCTTCTATTTCTGACTGACCCGAACTACTCTCAGACACATCCATACTTACAATCCCAAAAGCTGCAAATTGAACACCTAGTACAAGCTACAACCAGCTGTACCCACAAATGCAAGAGTCGGTAACGGAGGGAGGAGAACACAATGAAGCAAACTTGCGCACTCTCAGTATTGTGGAGGTTTATAGATAGTCGGGAGCATAGTGGCGGCGCAGGAGTATTTCCCGCGAAGGTAGGACGCGGAAGCTTGTGAGGAAAGTGGGGCTGAGAGGGGGAGAAGCTAGAAAAAGATAGCGTGGGGAATATGGTAAGGGATGAGTGGCCATGGCCAGGGCTCGAGACGAAGGAGCTGAGCGAGGCGCCTCTAACGACTGCGTCTAGTCTGCCCCTGCAGCGGCAGGTGCGTGGCTGATGGTACAGACACGGAATGCGCGCTGAAAGGTCTTTCCATGGTAGCCAAGGACGGGCCTTGTTGGATTGGAGTGTATGTGTGGAGATGTTGCGTACTAGATCAGCTGGGCCGGGGAGTGACATCGTCGTGAGGCCCCAGTTACGGCGGGACGCAACTGCTGCGAACTTGTCGTAGTCAAAGCAGTGAAGCGACAGACAGGGGATGCGCTGGAACTTCATGTCTGTACGTAGTTTATATTTTAACAGAGTATGTGCAGATTATGGCATATTCGGTAGCTTTTCTTTTATGTCACTCATGAGATCATGTACTTTATGCTTTTCATTGTACAGACATGTATCAACATTGATATCTTCTGAGATAGCAGTTGTGTTAACCGAAAGTGAACATATTGATCAAGTTCATTACGAACCAGACATTTTTATGTCCGTACAGGTGAAGCAGGAGCTATAAGTTGACCTAGTTGTAACATCAGGTTCAACGAGTTCCACTCTCAAGAAAAAAGTGTGGAACATAACTGAAAACATGTCTTGTCAATTGTGAAGAGATCAAATTGCTCTCACAAAGTCTTATGATAGTCTGATCAATAGGAAAATATCTTATTGTTATGAAATCATATATTATCCTATTGTTATCAAAGTAGTACTATGAAGTGATCAAAATACTCTATACAATGTAAGACATTGGGGGAGAGAGGGAGTATATCTTAAGCCTATTTTAGACAAGAATTTGTTGCATTGGAATCCAAATTGAGTCTAATATTGATTTTTTGAGGAGATAATCCAACCAAGATTTTGTAAAAGTACGACAAGTATTTTAGCCCAAGCACCTCGTGTTTTAGGGTTCAAAACATGGGGCTTGTTTTTCTTTTGCAATCAAACTATTAAAATTTAAAAAATCTTTATTTATGCTTTTTTAATATATATATATATATATATATATATATATATATATATATATATATATATATATATATATATATAAGTAATCTCGTGATGAATCTCAAGAACTTTTTAGTTGGTAATTTTTATTATTGGTATTAGATTTGCAATGAAGTTGGTAAAGTTTAAAAAACACGTGGTTCTTGAGGAGTTGTATCTCATTCTAATAATGTCCTTTCTTATTTGATTTCTACCTTATTATTGGTGTTCAAGAGACAACAAACTAGTCATCCCCAAAGAATTGTCCCTTGAGGATGTGCATGCAAGAAAGTTCTTGATCACACATGGTTCTTGAGTAGTCGAGCATATAATAATTGGTAAGCATCACTTACATCACTATAATGAGAATTGGGAAGAAGTATGAAACAGAAAGTTGTTTGAATGCAATCGATTAAATGTGATGAATTGAGTTCATGATTTTGAAACTTCAAACCAATGAATTGGTTGTAAGAAATTTCAAACTTATGCAACTACAACGTCAAACTTACAATGTTCATAATTGTGAACGGTCGACACACTCTCGAAGCTTAGATATTGCTCTTCGTGACGTGCACATCAAGTCCATGCACGAGGTTTCAGGCAAACAATTTGGCAGCTGAATGTAGAACCTTGACATAGTCACAGATGAAACACACCTCACTGCAGATACATCAGAGACCACAGGGAGACGTATAATCATGATAATCAGCAGGAAAATATGCTTTTCACATTCACTCTGAGTGCCTTGTTTGCTCATGCTTGCTCGCATGTATGCTGACTGTTTCAGATTAGTTCGAGCTGTGCACATGCTTTCAAAATTTCATAAAGCAGAGGAAATATATATCTTGTCTTCCAGATTGACAATGACAGGCTAACATTACGATTTGAACTTGATGCCAGACTCACAGTGTTATGCTGTTTAGAAATCACAACAGATTCAAGCTGAATGTTGTTTGCCTACCTCTACTTGAGATATTTCTATGGCTTCGTCAAAAGTTCGGACCCAAGGAAGAGCTTTTCGGATATTTCGAAACAATTCTCGACTAGAAGAATCTGTCGACGCAATTCGTTGGAGTTTTCGTTCAAAAGTGCTCAGCGTCATTTTCGAAGGTAGCCGTGTAAGGCATTGATCCGTAGAGCCAACTTCATAGAATCTGGCTGGGCTTCTGACCTACATTTCCTGCTTTCGCTTTCTGATGCTAGGTTGTCATGTACCAGCTGCTACTCCTTCACGCGATTGGTATGATGGCTTAGCGATTACACCTAAGGTAGGAGTGGCTAAAACCGTCCAGCCCCAAAAACCGTCTGAATTTCAGCTTTGCATACTTGGAATAGTGGTGTAAAATTTTAATTATTTTTCGATAGTCTGCAAAGTCAGTGCAAATCCATTAAAAAAAAAAAAAAAAAAACATTTTTTGAGTATTCCTATAATTTCCTGTGAATATTTGCACCCTACTGTGCGGTTTTTGGGGCTGGACGATTTTAGCCACTTCTACCTTACTCATTAATTACTGGGTGGAGTACTTTTTGCGACAACTGATTTATCCTATACACTCCTGCTTCATTGCACGACTTTGATGCTCTACAACAGGCAAATGTCTAACGAGCTTGTATCCTTAATTCCTCTATGTGCACCTAATAAGACAGAAAGTGCTCTCATACGAGATGTGGGCACAGTTATGCATTATGGTACATATCGCTCCCTTTAATTACTTTTGAATTTTGAGGAGTCCAGAGGTAACATATAATTGAGGCTCCCGGCATAACTTTGTAAATTGTTAAGAAGTCTCCAAGAATGTAAAAAACTAAAATCTCTTTACATTTGTAGAAGGTGCAAATGAAAGCAAGGAGAACACAAAGCACCAAGGAATAGGTCCAAACTTGGTGGTATCTTACACTAATGACACAACTAGCTACTAGACAAAGGAGAGTGTATGTATGAATATTAATTCTCAACAATATTGACCTTCAATTAGTATAGCAATTATTTCAAAAAATCAAAAAAATATATATATAATAAATAAATCAAAAGTTGTACCAATCCAGATTTTTTGAATGAGTCCATAATTAGTTGAATATGGTTTAGGACGGATCTCTGTATTCCAGTGCTACGAGCGTTTATAGGAGCCCCCATCCGCCAATGGGATTTTTGCTTCAAAATCCCTGGAATTTTCTATTTGGACCCCATAGCCGTTTTTGATAATTCTGAATTCAAATTTGAGGTCTGCGACCCCAAAATTACCTTGAAGAGCCTTCTCCTTGGAATTTAAAGCCTATACATCAAAAAATTAGGGGCAATTTACCCATCCCCTCCCTGGCTGCCGAAAAACGCTCGTGACACCAAAATGCAGAGATCCGTTTAGGACAGTCATTGCTTGGTCCTCGTATGTGAATCAGTCGTGTGAGCGGTCACAAGCGCAGATTGGTATGTGAAAGGTGACCGCTCTGCATCCAGTTCTGTCGATTGGGGGTGTGGAGTCGGGTTGCGTGAACAAATCGCAGAAATGACACAAGGTTTTAACAGCATATTGGAATAACAACTCAATACTGTTCTAAATTTTGTTGTAGGTTGCTCTCCCTAACTCAGTTGTGTATGAAAGTTGCAATCTCTCTCTCAGTGTAAGACTCTACATCCCAAAAACATGACAACAGAATGGAGATGGCTTGCGGCTCGTTACCGTACAGCTTAGAAGAAGGAAGCGTTTTGTTCTTTCTCGATTTGGTTAAGGACCTAATTAAGGCTGAGATCACTAAATATTGTAGGCATGAGAAATTCTGGGGGATCCTTGAAAGTGTGAAGCCCAAATTTTGAAGTGCCGATTGATTACTAAGTTCAATTACACTATTTCACTAATTGTACCCAGAGATGCACACATGTATGAACTGTGTGCTGAATCCATCGTCAATAAGAGAAGGTGCAGTTTGAATACTCACTAGAGAACCAAAAGTTGGAGGATTACTGAGGATTACTGAACTACCTTGTGCCGAAATGAGAACCTTTCGAGTACTGGAGCGAGAATCTCGACTCTACCCACCTTCTACTGGTATATCTTGCCAGAAGGATTTAACTCTCGAGGGTCCCAAAACTGCAATTTCGATGGGCAGTGTAGAGCTTCTGATTCATCCCCAAGGCATGTGCACAGGAAGCAAGCCAGCGTAGGGAAGGTGGTCGAGTCCAATTCTCTTCGTGTTGAAGAGCGGTATTTCTTGCACCTAAGTTACTCACAAGCGAAATTCTGGAAACTTAATTTCCTTATCCGACCCTCGCTCGGGCTCTCTGTGTTCTACTTTCCCTGCACCTACTGCACGACTTTCCATGTCTCTTTGATAATACACTTCTCACGAAGATGTTCGAGTGATTGTCAGGAGGAAGACGAGTATAGAACCGAGTGAAATTTCGGAATTCTTTTGAATCAACTCTCCTCCATTGACACGTGCAACACCAAGATCGTTAGACTAGACTGAAGCTGTCGCTGGACTGAAGCTCGCAAGATTAGTACAGAATTCCCTAAGACTCTCAGCCCGTAACTAATCAGTCTCTTCATGCATCATTCAAAATCACATATTCCTTAGGACCGCGCAAGGAGATCGAGTAACTAGAAACATGCAGATGTGGTGTCCAGCAGCACTGCACTTGTATGACCACTCAGGGAGAGAGGAAGATGGTGCCGTGGACCTTGAAACTCCTCTCCAGAAACACTAGAAGCATGTTGAATCTGATGGACATGGATCTCTGGAGGAATCATTGGAAAGCCAGAGCTTGAAGAGCATTTTAGTCGCTATTGAGCCTCTGCAGTCGGTTGGTCAAAAGGCTAAAGAGAGTGTGGTTGAAAGAGAGTTGAGTTTAGTCAACTCTATGCTCACTGGAAGCATAAAGGTGTCATGAAGCCCGGAAGCACAAAGACTAGTTAGGCCTTCTATTCCTATTCCGCAATCCAAACTTGGTCATACTACCAAGCCATCAGTAAAACCATCCATCACAGCTGGAATTTTGGTTTGAAATAGTAGGAATCCTATTTGCAGGTTTTAGGGTGGTGCCATACCTGCTCTTTGGTATTTTTGAAGCACCAATTTAATCAGTTCGGAATCAGACTCAGCAAAGTAAGGCTTACCATACAGGCACTTACAATTCCTAGTCAGCATTTGTTGGTTATTTCAACATGATTGACGTTTTACAATGGTCTGCATGTAGACATTCTGCATCAATGTACACTGGATGGGCTGAATTGTCAAGCTGTTCATAGACTATTTTCTTTTGTTGAACCATTTGATGTATTGAAGAATGATTTCATCACCTCTTATTTTTATTTACTTTCCGATGCTCACAAATTTCTCGCATGGCCAACTGCACTATAGCTTTAACATCCCAAAAATTAAGCCATTCTTAAGTACCTTACCTCAATCAATTCAAAAAACACAACTTGAACCTAAGGAAGAGCGTGCTCGGTGATGAGAGATAAGGTTGTTCACAGCTTTTGAATTAGCCCGCTTACATCGAATATGGGATTGTACACCCACCTTGAGAGGCGGGGCACAAAATGTTGAAAACATGCGGCTGAGGTCATCAAGGTCCCTAAGTAAGTAAGAGCTCACCAAAGGGATATTCATTTAAGGGAGAGTGCTCCAAATGGAACGGTATCAATAATGGAGCTTTTGTACTTCTTCATCAAGAGGTACATAATAATTTTGCAATTCAACATTACTATGTACTTATTCCACACATCATAGGATGTCAAATTAGGGTACCATTTTAGAAAGACCCATAAGTCCACCTTCAAAATTTCAAAACAAAATTATAGAAAATTCCAAAATTGATGAATCCACTACAATTATCCTTTCACTTACTTTCCACATGAACAAAATATTGCTTACACTATTACTTTCACTACAGTTATCTAATTCTAATCGCAGCCATTACCAAGCACTCCCCCTTCTCGAAATGAAATTTTAATATGCACTTCCCACGAGGATCACTACAGTAGCTATCATACATCGTGTGAAAATTGACCCACATTATTGTGGGTAGTAAGGAGGCAAAAAATGGCGCAATTTTCGGCAGAGAAAAGCTACATGAATGTTACCAATGTAAGCAATTTTTGTGCATGGGAAAATTTCGATAAAACCTAGAGCAAGTGGAATTATCATATTTGGACTTTTCTACATTGAGTTATGAGTTTTTGAAGTTGGAAAATACAGGTGTTCCTAAAATGGTGCCCTAAAGTAACACCCTGTCATGCGCCATTGTTGACCGCTCTCCTTATGCATCCAAGCAGAATTGGATCCCTCACTGTGGTAGGGAACACAAGGTGAGCCACGTCAACTATATAGCATTCATGGGTGTGTCAAAAAGTGGGTGCCGCTCCATCTCCTTTCGTTTCCTTTTCAAAACTTTGTCAAGATGCAGACAATCCCCAGGCTCGAGGAAAATTCCTTTACCCTCCCTAGTCCACAGTCCCCAGAATCTCTTGTTCAATGTTAAAAAGAAAATCATTGATAGAAGGTAAACATGACTTCAGACTCTTTGAAAATTGAACTCCTTGCCCTAAGAGAATTAGGAGGTTGTCTAGATCATTTTGACCCTCATAGGACCTATCAAATGTAAAGAAAGGTTTGATTTCTTTTTGACTATGAAGGAAAACTCCCACACTATTAAAATTCATCATAAAATATATTTAAAATAAAATAAAATCATCTTCAACTACACAACAAACACAATGATTTATTGTATCCATAGGTGATTTACCTAATTTCGGCATAGGGAATCCTACAGAAGTACCATTTATCATCAATAATTATCATAACTCTGATATGTCTAAAAGTTTAGTGAGAGAAACTGAATTTAGCCCTACTACTTGGTTCATGAATGTATTCTTTACAAGTATAGATTGCATCACCTTGTTTTTAGAGTTATCATTTATTTTCTTTTTGGCACCTAAGCATTCAAAAATATAAAGTTAAAAATCATAAAGACTTTAAAATAGTGAAAGTCAATCACATGTAGAATTGAAAATTTTAGTTCATATTGGTTAAAAAGAAGAGTTTTGTTTTTTTTTTAAGTAATGAGTTATTTACTGTGACAGTGACTCATCTTTCAAACTGTACTACAGAATATCATACGAACACTTACCCCATAAATTGAAAGTGGGGTAAGCGTTCGTAGCAGCTACCAAGAAGGATGGGGAAGGGGTAAAGGAGCCCCCTCGTTTTTAATGTATTGGTTTAACCCCTAAAGGCCCGAGGGGTTTGAAGAAAAACTTAGATTAGTTATAAAATATGGATTTTGTAACCCTTATGATGTAGGGCTTCAAAGATAGTATAAGGACCTTAAACCCTAAATTAGATTTCTACGATTTAATTTCCTAAAATAGGTAATGTAAATAATTACAAAGAGTCAAACTTCTAATATCAATATAAAATGCACTTTCTATTATTAGTAATAGGAAATTGGTATGATTGGCTAAAATCACATGTTTTATGATAAAATGGAGAGAGGTCACTAGTAACCTACTAGTTTCCTAAAATAAAAAGTTTTCTTACACTAAGATTACCTTGCCCTATTTGTGTGCAAACATAAGGTTCTTGTTGAATGCAAAAAGTTTCGTGATTTTATTTGCATTATTCAAATAGTTATAATTGTTTAAAGTGAAAAATTGCTTGGAACCTAAAGTCGATCACATGCTCAAATATACAAATGAGGTACATCTGTTCTTTCAAAATCTAGGAATTGGGCTTGATCGGGTATTGGTTGCCGGTTGGGAATGGGTGCCTCTACCTTATTGTGAACAATTTATGAATTCAAACGAGGTTGAGTGAATCGGAAGGTGTTCCCAACTCACCAAAATTCTGGGATGCTAAAAGAAATTCCAAAAATTAGCTTTATTTAATCCGGGTACAACTCCTCAAAATTTGGGATCGCCCATAAAATGATTGATTGGGCTCTTAGGGGTTAAATTGGAAAGGAGTATGCCCCTACAGTAATTTGAGGTGTATTTCTAAATTCAAAATCATCAAAAATGACCTTAGGGGTCTCCACGGATTCTAGGGTGCCTCCCTTTAGCTACCACTCTGTTAGCTACTACAATTCCTGTAAGCTACCAGAAACCATTGCCCCTGGAAGTGCAAGTCCAAATGGATTTTGTGGTCAAGCTAACAACCAGAAACACAAGAGACCTTCCTTCGTTGAAAACTGAAGCGTTGAAAAGCAAGCGGATGACAAACTGCCACTCAATGTTCGGTTGTCCTGTCATGACCATGCCCTACTTCATAGATAGATAGAAACTTCGGTCCCTTTCTAGGGGCCGGCGTGAAGTGTCCGTTCGTAATGCTAATATCCCGATGGTCACCAGACAAGGGGAAATTGGAACAATACTACTTCCCCCTCTCGAGGGTGGACACTATAACTACGCTAGTTTCTAGCCTAGTTAGAAGTGCCTTGAAGATACTTGACATAGTATCCCCCCAAAGGGCTTTGAGATACCCATACAACAAGGTTCAAAAGACCCCCCACAATAGTTGGGTGGACTATAATGGTGATCACCACGCCGGCATGGGGAATAGAACCCACGACCTCCTCATTGGGGGCCTAAGCCCTAACCACCAAGCTAAGGCTTGTGGTGCCTACCTGCTTCATACATACCAACTGGGGCCCAAGGGTCATTATCAAATTGCAAATACATTCTGAAGTGGGTTGGAATACGTAAACTCAGCTGTTTCAAATATGTGTTCGATATGAGCTCAATCCTTGTGTGTCCGGGGTAATTTTCCTCTAAAAACATCATTGTGTTTGAAGTGTGAGCAATGAAATTGAAAATTGAATGTTTGGATCTCAACCGTATAATCTTGTAGTAAACTTATTTTAGGCTTAGTCCGTCATACTTATCTAGTTTCTCTATTGTAAGTAACTTAACTTTTCCATTTTTCTATTGTAAGCAACTCAAAATTGGGTTGCAACTAATTTTTAGCAAGTTCTTATCATATTATTTTTAGAAATTATTCATATGGGAATTCAAGTAAATGTGGAGCTACTTGAGACCTTTTAAGCAAGACACATAGAAAAATCTAATAATTGTTGAAATCTAATAATTTTAAGTTATCCGAGAAGGGAGTTCAAGCATTGCCATTTGAACATCATCTCAAAAATGATGTTAAACTGGGGAAAGATGGCAGTCTGTAGGATACTTAACCCCTAAATGGTTTGGCTCATTAGTAGAAAATAAAGAACACATTCTTAAAAAAGTGTCATAGATGGAAACAAAGGTAAGTCTCAAATCTTGACGGTACATTCTTGTAGTGGTCATATTGTACATCATGTGGGTCAAATTTTGAGTCATGATGCATCATAGATTGAACGATCATAATGTATTAGGACTCAAAAAACATCTCAAAATCTCAACATTTTCACTTTGAAGTGAAAATACTACCAATATATCAAATGCAATTAAAAACCACTAACTACAAAGATGTTCACCTTCATCTCAATAACATCCTTAAACAAAAATAACTCATGAGTAAATTTTCTTTGTGCAAGTAATGACCTTGCAATGGTGAAAACTACCAAGAACTCGAGAACAAAGACTTTATTTTATGGGTCTGAAAATTTTTATCACGCAAACTAGACTTGATTTGGAACCCAACCCAAGTGATTTCATTCAAAACAAACTCATGACAAAAAAGTTTTGGCTCTTCAATATATTACATACTCTGCAAATTTTCCAAAATTGAATCTCTTTTCCAAAATTGAATTCCTTTAGCACTCCCTAATGAGCTTGCTGAATTAAATTTCGTGCAGTCTTTGAAATCATACCTTAGAGTCTTGTGAGGGTGTTTGAAGACTATTGGTCGCAACCTTCCCTTCAAGGAGGCTGGTCAAGACCCATTCTAATACTATCGGCCTTTGCTCCATGAAGGTCAACTGAGCCGAGACAGCAATTTTGCCCACTCTATTTATGCACTCTATGGCCACTTGCCACACACAAAGGAACCAAGTTAAGGCCAGGCACGTGCTCAAGAACGGAAGCAATCCAGAGGCTGCAATGGTGCATAGAAAATACTTCAGCAGGACCCTGCAGATGATTTACAAATTCGGCACTGAGGGACAATTTTCCTGTCAACTTTGAACATAGCTTGTGCACTCAAAAATGATCCAATTTCAGAACCATAAAGTGCGTTGTAACCGTAAATGTAGACTACTGTAACTTCAGTACAATTTTACACATTCACCAATGAGAAGAACATCAACAATTATAAATACTTTATACACTATTCACAAACAAGTGTTACCATTCTTTGTTTCAATATGAATGTCCATTCTAACTTGCAAATTTGAGATGAGCTTACAAATTTGTTCTTTAGATACTATAGCTCATTGTTGATGCATAATTTGTATCTCTTCCACCTCGTGTTACAGTTTGGAGCGGGTTTAGATGGATTTTTATATATGAAGAATTTATGGCGAAGCTCGTAAAAGCCCTCCCCACACCATTACAATGGCACACTAGAGATTGAAGGGTGGTCCATGAGAAAAGTCCAGACTTGGGATGTCTCTCATGGACTAATTACTAAGCTCAAATTTGTTTACTATTCTTGTTGATTTTAAAGGATTGGCTTCTCAATCCATCGTAAATACTATGCACTGTCTTTTCAAAAATTGCCCGACACCACAACACAAGAGGAAGAAATACAAATGATGCATTAAGAATGAGTTTTGGTATCTAAAGAACAAACTTGTAAGCTCATCTCAAATTTACAAGCTGGAATGGACATTCAAATTGAAGCAAAGAATGGTAACACTTGTTTGTGGATAGTGTATGAAGTATTTGTAATCCTTTATATTCTTTTCATTCGTGAATGTGTAAAATTGTATTGAAGTTATAGAAGACTTCATTTTAGGTTACAACGCACTTTATGGTTTTAAAATTGGATCATTTTTAAAGTGCAGAGGCTATGTTCAAAGTGGATAGGAAAATTGTCCCTCAGTGTTGAATTCGGAGGGTACTGTACAGGAAATGGGAAAGCGGGAGAGAAAGAGAGGGGCCATTGCTATTGTCAATGCAACGAGTCGTCAACACCCACGCACCATTTGCGCATTGTCTCGCCCACGTCAAAAAGCTCCTCTTCCTCAACGACGCTTTCAACACTTTTCGTTGACAATCCGGGTGCTAGTCGTTGCCGACGCCCTCGCTACCCCAGCCTCGCAGACTTTGCTTTCTCTGCTCCTGTCTAATCTTACCCTTCCCCGATTGTTTTCACCACCCATCTTCCTGCTTGATGCATTATTAATTCCTTCTCTCAATTCTCTACACGGTACTGCGTGGACTGGAGGAGTCCCCTTCCTCCTTGATCCCCGTCCTTTCTCTCATAAAGCATGCAAAGCTCTTAAATCCTTTACCACCCTCTGGGCTTGGCACTCATTACTGTGGCAAAGCTTGCAGCAGCACTCACTCTCTCTCAAGAGTTCTCTCCTATTTGCGCCCGCAGAGGGTTGGTTTCCGAAGCATTTGTCTGATTGGAGGTGGCGCCACAGAGCTGGTCCAGCTATGGAGGCCATCAACATGGAGCTAACCAAGCTCCATCCCATGCTTAACCTGCAGAATGTAGTCCAGGGGTTGTGCGTTGCGGTTTTCGTGGCCATCGTGATCATGAAGCTGCGCGCGCCCAAGTTGAAGCTGCCGCCTGGTCCGATTGCTCTTCCCGTCGTCGGTAACTGGCTGCAGGTTAGTCGAACTCGCCCCTTCTTTCCCTACCTCCATCTGCTTCTCTAGATAGTTATATAATCGTCTTCTGAATTGCGGTTTGATTCTGCCATCCCCTAATGATTTGCAAGAACTTGCCCAACACTTGCCTTTCACTTTTCCACTGCTTGCATCTTCGCCTTTCCTGCTACTCGAGGGCGACCTTATCACGGATTTTTGACGAGTGGGAGGTTTGAGGGTTTTGATTCACACATCCACGAGTAGTTGGAGATGAAATGCTCTGTTTCTGATCCGATGGTGCGGTGGATTTGGGCAGGTTGGGGACGATTTGAATCACAAGAATCTGGCCGAGATGGCGGAGAAGTATGGCGATGTTTTCCTCTTGAAAATGGGCCAGCGCAACTTGGTGGTGGTGTCCTCGCCAGACATTGCAAAGGTCGTGCTTCACACACAAGGCGTTGAGTTCGGGTCTCGGACGCGCAACGTGGTGTTTGATATCTTCACGGGCAATGGTCAGGATATGGTGTTCACGGTGTACGGGGAGCACTGGCGCCGGATGCGGCGAATCATGACGGTGCCCTTCTTCACTAATAAGGTCGTCCAGAACTCGCGGTACGCGTGGGAAGAGGAGACTGACTATGTGATCAAGGACTTGAAGGCCAACAAGACGGCCGCCACCGAGGGCACCATCATCCGCCGCCGGTTGCAGCTGATGATGTACAACATTATGTACCGAATGATGTTTAACTCTCGGTTCGAGAAGGAGGACGATGAGTTGTTTGTGAAGCTCAAAGCTCTGAATGGTGAGCGCTCCCGTCTCGCCCAAAGCTTCGACTACAACTACGGCGACTTCATCCCCATTTTGCGCCCCTTCCTCCGCGGTTACTTGAAGATCTGCCAGGACGTCAAGGACCGTCGTCTGGCTCTCTTTAAGGAATACTTCATCGAGGAACGCAAGTAAGCTTTCTTCTTGTAGCCTTCAATTTTGCAATGCATTTTTCATGGTGGAGTGAGCCACAGCACATTCTCCACCAGTGCACTCATTTTTCACATAACGTGCAGGAAATTGACGAAGTTGAACCCACCGAGGTCAGATGCTGAGAAGTGCGCGATTGACCACATTCTGGAGGCAGAGAAGAAGGGAGAGATCAACGAAGACAACGTGCTCTACATTGTGGAGAACATCAACGTGGCTGCCATTGAAACAACGTTATGGTCGATTGAGTGGGGAGTAGCGGAGCTGGTGAACCACCCTGAGATTCAAACCACTATCAGGAAGGAACTGGACGACGTATTGGGGAAGGGTGTGTTGATCACGGAGCCAGACACTTACAACAACAAACTGCCGTATCTGTCGGCGTTTGTGAAGGAAGTGATGCGTCTGCATATGGCCATTCCGTTGCTGGTGCCCCACATGAACTTGAACCAAGCCAAGCTTGGAGAGTACGATATTCCGGCGGAGAGCAAGATCCTGGTGAACGCGTGGTGGATTGCCAACAACCCCAAGAACTGGGACCAACCTGAGAAGTTCATGCCGGAGCGGTTCCTGGATGGCAAGATTGAAGCCTCCGGCAACGACTTCCGCTTCTTGCCATTTGGCGTGGGGCGGCGCGCGTGCCCCGGCATCATCATTGCCATGCCGTTGCTGTCCATTGTGCTGGGCCGCCTGATTCAGTCGTTTGAGCTGCTGCCGCCTCCCGGCGTGAAGAAGATCGACGTGACGGAATGTGGAGGCCAGTTCAGCCTTCGCATTGCCAACCACTCCAATGTGGTGGTGCGACCCATTGCGTAACTGACGAGCGCCCTATCACATCATTCACGGAATCATAGATTTTTGTAGTCTGTATAGCCGCAGCCCACTCTGAAGATCGAACGGAAATCAGTCCGTCCCGTTCCAGGCGTAGAATGTAAATTACAGCAATAACAAGTTTGTGTGCAGAGTGTAGGTACTTGAAATTCAATCCCAATTGTTCGAAAATTCGGATGCCATGGCATCCCTCATTATAATGGTTATTTTTTATCAAGAGAATCGTCCACATTGTATGCTACCCGTATGCTCCCACAAGCTGTCGTCGCTTGACCAGAAAAGAGTTGTTCAGATTAGAACGTAGCGCGCTGCAGGAAAGGGCAACCTCCTCTGAAGATCAGTGCACCTATGCCGTTTCATTCGGCAGATATAATCTTGCACAAAAACTACCTTCTCATGTTAGCCTGCGCTGCTGCTGCGACCTCCAAGCAACATTCCTTCGATGACACACTCCAGCGTGATTCAGTCGAACATTGCCAGGCACAGAAGGACCCTTTACTCTCAACCTAAATACAGTAAAAGGTTGGTGCCTCACATGTCGTGCCAGTTCTAAAAGCATGCGATCATAGCATGTTTTGACACGTTGCGACTCCCCAACTCCAACAAATGCAGAGCTTCGTCCACGACAGTCGCAGAAATTCCAATCATTTGGTGATTGGCTTGTGATCCAGTGTACACACGAGGTTGGCATCTCTCTCAATGATGAGAGTAATCATTGTGAGACAGGAGCACCAGTCTTGGGGCACCTACGGTAATTTTTGAACACTTGTGGCATTCATTCTACTTGAAATGCTGAAATATGTAGTAACCATCTTTTCGTGCTTGGCCGATAGACAAGACGACGTTTTCATGTGCTGTTTTGAAGCACGAGCTATTTCAATGGAAGTATCTTATATAGCATAATTTCAAACCAATTGCTCTACTTAATGTATGCATGGGTTGGTCAAATCTTGAAAGTGATAAGACTATGAGGGGGCGAGGGGGTCGTATGCTCGAAAGTGCTTCTGTCTTATACTCATCCTAGAGAATGTGAATGGATCTATGACCCAACAATCAAGAACTTTCACGATGATTGGACTGTAGATGCACAAAACTCAATGTAGTTGAAAATAGTTGGTTGCAAGTTCCAATTTTTTTTGCGGCAATATACTATATACACTATAAAGAAGACCATTATTACAAATGGTATAAAATAGATCGTACATTGCAAATCAAACAAAACAAACCACATACCAACCACATATATATATATATATATATATATATATATATATATATATATATATATATATATATATATATATATATATGGTAGTTTACACAATGAAATCGATTTAATACCAAAATTGTATTTACATCATAAATATTATATGTACATACAAGATTTAAGTGAAATCATATATACAACATGGACAATAGATCGTATACTTAGGGATGCTTTACATGAGGAGTTAACCCAAGCATGGGGTGACGGGTGCAAAAATTCTCTCAATCTCATTGGTCCATTACTTGCACTTCAAAAAATCAACCAATTACATTAAGAAGATTTTTGCTCTACATCAGCCCCATGTACGGCTTTCCATGTAAGAGCGTCTCTTAATCCCTGTGTAAAACATATTCATCATATAGTATATAAAAAGCATATGAAACCATACATGACAGAAATCAATCCCATCTTTTCAGAGGTTGATCAATCTCACCCCTTCAAAGGTCAACCATTCACTTAACAGAGTGATTACAACATAGTCTTTTTGCCTTTCCACAAAAGTTAGACTAAACTCACATATTGCAAACTATTATTTAGTAACTTGATTCCAAGAGGCTTAAACTTGAATAACTATGTTGAAAGAACCATAACTACAAAACCAAGACACTTTTGTAAAGCCATGGAATTAATATAAACAACAATGTGTTCTTGCAATGTGGATAGAGCTCTTGTAATTTATGGGCGAGGTGATATCTAATACCCAAACGAAAAAATGAGAACAGACCTTGTCAATACTTGTGTTCACTTCAATTTTCATACGATTAAATGGTTGTTGAACAAATTGTCACTCTTTTGAGCCAGTTTTGCAAATTGCACACCAAATGTTATGAAATCCTCATTTTTAGTTGATGATTAAAATAGAATTTTTTTGTGACACTCTTCAAGTACTTGAGATAGTGCTTGATAATTTGAGCCTATCCCAATATACCATATATATAGGACTAAAAAAAAATCAATCAACTACACTAAAAACTATATTTAGTGCAACCACACTATATGATTAAAGTTTGCTACAACTATTCATTTTTGATGATTTCCCTTACTAAGGAGGCAACCATCTATATTACTTAAAGGTGGCATACTTGTGAACACAAGTAGTAATTTGATCAAAGGTAAAAACTTATAGTTGTTATATGTCAATTAGTGCACACCACACAAAATATAATTTTTAGTGTAGCAAGATAAAAGACAATTTATCATTTTTGCAATCAACAAAAAATCGGCCACCCCTTTTATCAAAATAAAAATATCTCATTGCCAAACAAAACTTCATTCTTGGTTCATGTTGATTTGATAGAATTATATTGTAACCATTATACGCCATGCATTCACTTCATGTGCATTTAGAGAACCCAACACAACAGAGTTTTACAACTATTTATTGAAAGTAAAATATAGATATAAATATCATACGCTACAACAATAACTTTTACTAAATTACGTGTTACAAATGCTCAATTCTGAATATGAATGGACTTAATCAGAGTAAAGCAATTATTGTTACTTGTGAGAGTGAGCACTCTTGAATTATCTCTCCATGCTGGTTTAGCTCCAAAGTTCTGTCTTTGGTCCACCATGCATTAAAATTTTGAACCACTTTTTCTTACAAAGTTGTCAACATTTGATTGGTTATGATTAAAACATGGAAAATACAATCAATGTGTACCTTACATCAACTTCTATCAAGCATAACTTGAGCTTAATGTTTTTAAAGAACATTAGCCCCTAACCATACTTGGGTAGTTTTAGTCAAAAGCACATTTTCAAAAAAGGGTCATAGATGATAATGAAGATAGATCAATAAGATTTTAATTGAATGAACTTGTAATAGACTTGTTGTAGGTCATGGGGACCAAACTTTGAGTCATAAGGCGTCATAGATTGCCAGAACATAATGTACTAGTTTGCAAAACAAGTTACAAAATTTTATCACTTTCACTTTAGATTGGAAATTCCACCAACAAAGCTACTACAATGAAAAACTCACCATCTACAAGGTTGTTCATCTTCATCTTGATAACATCCTTGCACTAAAATTAAAAAAATTCTTGGATCAAATGATAGCCTTGCAATATTGAAGACCGTCAAAAATTTTACAAAGGAAAATTTCTCCAAAACTAAACCCTTTGCACTCAGATCTATCCCTTATCTTCAAACATCCACGATGATTGTCAAAAATTTTACTACTAAAACCAACGTATAATTGGAATCCATTCCAAAAAATAAAGTCAAAATCCAACGGTGGGTGCAAGAGATATAGCTCTTCAAAAATCATTCATTTTTTCACTTTTTTATTATAAAAACATATTGCAAATCCAACACCAAAATTATTTGGCTAAGAATATTCCAACTAGAAAGTTGGATGATTTATTTAAATTCATGATCATGGGTAAAATATTCATCAAAAACTACTTTTTGATTTCGATAGACTTAGAATGAAGAAGTTATGGGTTTTTGCTCGTTATAGAAAGTGTCGTTTTTCGACATCAAGAAGGTAAACAGGTTAGGGCACTCATTTTGGGCCTCAAATTTTGGAAGCCCTCCACGCCTACTCTAGCCAATGCCTCATACCGAGTGGTGGAACCTTATGACTTGAGAAATACAATCCCTTCAAAAAATTCAAGAAATATGAATAAATCACACACATGAATGGGTGAAAGACGATATTCATATGGTGATAAGTGAACTAGTTTGGAAATCATATGGATTCTTGTCAATTCCTATAATTTTATTCAACAAGATTTTGAGAGGTTTATGAGTGACTAAAAAGGGTTTGGGCATTTGCGGATTTAATTGATGCAACGAAAAGAAAAAGATAAGATACAAAGAGTAAAATAGAATGATAGTTTCCTCCTCGGCCGTTGTCCAGGACATCTGGGTCCTCCGAGAGTCTTACAGGCCCTGCAACCCTAACCCTAACTCCCCCTAGTGACTGCCACACCTTTATAAACTACCGCTGCTTGCAACATCGGCATTGTCGTGACCGTCTCCTTCATTGTCGTGTGCGTCCCAGTAGCGTTGCAATATCGTTGTAGACCTTCGACGTACTATCGTGTTGTAAGATCGAGAGAAGCCTCGCCTTGAGGCTTTTTCTTCCAGATACCAGTCGGAGTCGCTCGGATGCTGGAATTAAAGCTTTCGAGATCGATAGTAGTCGGGGTAGGAGAGTTGTTCGGATTAGGTTTATGTGTACGAATCACGAGGATGATGAAAAATATCTGTCAATCCTCCGAAAGGCTTTTCGCCAGGTGTGGGTTTCAACTACTAAGGACTGAGTGATTCATCTTGTTTTTAGGCTGTTATAATACTGCCATGATGAGAAAAGGAAGGTTGAATGCTATTCGTAGCTGTGGAACCAATATTTCCTGTTGCGGTTAACTGAGCAGATATGTTTCAATTTGAGATACTGTAGAACATGAAGTTTGAATATGATCCACGATGATGATAAGAACTTTAACTCGAGCACTGAGTTCTGATGACCCAGTGCGATGTGGTGTTAAACTCGTTGTCTGAGTGGTCATATCTGCCCCTACCCTACCAAGTATGTTGGCGTACTGAGCCCATGTATACTATGATTAACTGTAATACCGGTGCAGAGTCAGGGTGTAGATTAACAAGAAGATTCCTACTACAGGTTCAAAGCACAGTAAAGATAGTGCAAGTCTCTAGCGCGTTAGCTCGGTCTTTGAATGTACTATATTAGGGTTTCTTGCTGTTAGTGACGTAGAACTGATGATTTTTTTGATGGCAATGAGACCTCTCACGCTTAAAGTGTGACAATGAAGCATGTAAAGGATTCGAGCGGACTAACTGAGACTCATCTGCAGCTTAATGTTACGTTTTCAACCTTTTGCCGTACAGGTGCAAATCCATACCTCATGGGGGGTTAAGATCGCCGAAGGAAAGCAACTTTCAAGTATTCCACGAAGTGGGCTGCAGTTGGGAACCAAGGACACCTGAGGGCTTTGGAAAGTTTTAACTACCGCGCCCGTCCACCTATGCCACCAACAACTTTCCCTCCCTCGTTTACTGCAACGAAGACACTACTAAAACCATAAGCCGGCATTGTGCATTATAGACTACTGGTTGGTTATCCTGGTTCCTCCAAAAGTTCAAACAATCCACACACTGAGAACGTCAATTACATCTGCGTTCTGGTCCCTGGTATCACACTGAGCTCAGAGGTACCTCATACATAACCAAAAATCTAGAATTTTGTGCAACGATCGAAATGATGATAGAACTCTTGAAGAAAGAGGAAAGTTTACTACATATCTATATCACTAATTGGGAGAGCGTGAATTCCCTACAATCTTCTCCTGCGAGCGAAGGGGAGAAGATGTGATTCAAGTTGACATGGGATTGAACACTGAAACCCTATTCCAGTCTGCCTGCCCATGACACAACCCAGCCATATGCCGTCGTACTGCTGTTCGTGTTTTGCGCCGCTTCCTCCGAACCCTATTCATACGCAGCTCTGTCCTGTCATCTCATTTCCTCTTGTTGCTTAGCATTGCACCCTCTAATCAAATTTTGGTACCATTGACCTCTCATTGGATGTAAGCATCACACCAATGGTGTGACTACTAACCCCTCTCGGGATGAACACTATGCTAGTTTCTACCTAGTCGCTAGTGCCTTAGAGATATCTCAAAAGGGCTTTGAGGTACCATAAAACGAGGTCCATGAACCCCCACAATGCTTGGGTGGACTATGATGGTGAGCACCATACCGGCATGGGGAGTAGAACCCACAACCTTCTCATTGGGGCCATGAGCACTAACCATCAAGTCAAGGCTTGTTGTGCCTTACAAGATATGGACTATATAGAAAATCCATCAAAGAAGTCCGAGGAAGTCCTAGAGCATGTATAAATACTCAAATTCCATAATGTGGAACTTGGATAAGCATAGTTGCCATCTCACATTCTACATCTATACTAGTCCAACTCATTTTAATAGGTCCAAGTTTTGTTGAATATGGCATAACTAGTAAAGATTGTATATCTTTATTTCACATTGAGCACTATAGGATTATGTTGAGTGGTTGAGCTTTTTGCTTGGTTCACTATTTATTTATTTATTTATTTATTTATAATGAGTCAAAAGTGAGAAATCATGATTTTATAAATTTCTTACTAACTGCATAAACATAAATAAAGACAATTCTTGAAAGAATCTAAATAGCAAAATCACATGCAGAGTGTGGTGTAAAAATAGACTCAACCAAAAATGTATTTCTGGCAACAAGCTTCAATGTGTTTCAAAAATGTCACATTCAATAGTTTTAGGATTCTTGATTATTGTGATTTTAGTGATGGAACATATCTCACATTTACAACTTCATGATTGGCACATACACATCACAAAGAGGCAATATCCAAGTTATTGGAAATCACATCATATTGATTGCACAATGGTTGAAGTTTTGAAAATAACTCATACCTAAAGAAGATACTATACAAAAGACTATAAACAAACGATAACTCATTTTTTAATTATCAATTGTTGGAAAAAGGAGAAGCATCTAGTTTAGGTTCAAAAGAAAAACCATCCAACTCATGTTGAAAGACGGACCAATTCCTTGGTCGCGGAACATTCAATGCTCCATCTCTAAGTAAAGGACAAGGTGGCACCCATTCCCATTGTCCTTTCGAAAAACTATAGATCAAGCCAAGTGGAGAATAAAAACGAGTAAAGAAAATGACATCTTCATGACCAGCACAATACATACTATCACAAGGCCACTTTTTATACAATCGGTCAAACATGTCGGGTGGCATTCTTCCATACTCAATCCACTTCATGGTTTTCATATCCAAAAACCATATACACAATCCTAACGTTTGATTCCTTGAGGCCTTCCCAACAATTCCAATCATTCCTTTGCATTCAAATAGTTGACGCGATTTTACATTTCCTGGCATACGTTGAGTTTTAACTCTCGACCATACTTCATGTTGAATGTTGTATTCCAACAAACCACTATTTGGACCACAGGTTAAACAATACAAAGAACCCCTGCATTATCCAAATTAAACCGTCAAATCCATAACCTTCAACCGTAAATTGTGAAATAGAGTCAACAATGAAGTTGAATCCACTAATTATAAGAGAATTTAGAAAATCTATGGATAAAGTATATACCTGCAACTTATGGCACGCTTTGTAAGCTCTTCCTGCAGTAAACTTCCTGAGATATGCCAAGAACTTGTCGCTGAATCAAAAACTTCAGTAGTCCAGCGATCATCATCCGTGCGATAACCACCCGCTGCAATAATTTTGTAGTTACTTTGAGCCGATCTATCTACAACCATGCATACGATTCTAGGTCGGCGTTTACAAATCCTTGGAGGTAATTGTCTAGCAACCTTTGTAATTGGATTGCACACAAATAGAGCAAATGGCCGATAATCTGCCACCAAACAAACTAAACCACCCGCAGATGCAGCAGGTTGAATCTGCATGGGAAGAAAATCGAATGCTATTCGATGCCATTTTAATAGTGCACGACTATATCCCAACAAAAACCGATCTGCTCGTCGATCTGCTTTTATGAAGTAATGCCCCAATGAAGATGTTACCTACAATATAATTATGTACATTGTCCAATTTTAGTAATTTATTTTTTACAAAAGTGCAATATGTATAGCCTACAGTAATTTGGAGAAGGAAGAAAAGAATTCCAAATGTATCATCTCCATTCTTTAAGTTAAGAGCAAAATCAAACTAAAGTATACAACTTCAAATGTGTACATCTATATTATCCATAATAAATTTAGACAAAATATTCACTTTGGTTGCATATGACTATGACCAAATAGCCAAATTTGTTTTATTGCAACTTGTTGTTGTTCCCACTTTACAACTTTATGCAGAAATTAGTGAAAGTTATAATTAATAAAGTGTCAAAAAGCCTCAACAAAGTGATTTTTCCATCAAATATATGCTCCTTTGTGTGAGAAATGTGTAAGATCTTTTTTAATTGACCATTTTGACAAGTAACTAGAAGCCGATTGTACATTCATATAAAATTTCACTTACTATGAGAAAACTTTGCGTTTCACAGTAAATGTTTTGAATGATGGTTATGCAAGATGCATAATGATCAAAATTTTAAGCGAACAATATCAACTCTATATAGCAAGAGTATTACAGATTGTACGCTATATAAATTGATAATGGAAATTAAGACCTGAGAGCAATCTGAGATAAAGCTTTGTGAGTAAATTATAGCATTCCATCGTTTACACACTGTACGCAAACGAAAGAAGCTGTCAATGGGTAGTCGTGCCAACACCCTATCTATTAGCTCTTCTCGAAGATCACTCCAAAGCCTTTCATCCATAGCCATAAACCTCTCCAACTTATCCAATGGTTTTTTGAGAGATTTATCACGCCACAACTTGTTGATTGATTATCCATGTTTTCCTTTTCAATCCAAAAGGATCATGGAATGACATCAGGTGACTTGAGTGCACAAACCCAAGTCAAATAAATGCATCGGAGATGAATCCAAACACAAATATCTTTGTATCTAAAACATTTGTAGCAAGAATATAGAATTTAAAATCCAAAAATAATGTCATCTAATTTTTTGCATATTGATAGTTTTCATATAGATAAATGTACATTGTAAACAAAAATCAATGCATATGATTTCTCATATGAGATTTATATAATATTAATCATCTAATTTCACTTCTATAGCCATTCAAATGCAATTGTAGTACTGGTTGGGGCAACAATGCTTCTAAAGTCTTTACAAACAAACTCTTATAAACAATCTTATTCTTCATCCAATGCAAAAAAACCAAAAATCCATTGAAACAACAGATTCTAAACTCCTAAATCTACTATCATGTATGATAGTTATAGTATAATCATGTTGCATACTAGAACAATTTCATGTTGCCTTATAAAGTTAAGAATCAAGTATAATTTTATATTGTTAAGTATTCCATTCTTAAGATTCTATGAATATTTCCACCAATAAGAGCTACCATCAATCATTTTGATTGACCAAGAATAAATATTATATATACAAGATAACTAAAGAGATGATTATAGTTGTAGAAACACCAACCTAACAATCTCCATATCTTTTATTTGATAAGTGTACGGAGCTACATTCATGGCAAGCCTTGGAATGTGGCCCTACTTCTCCTCTCCACCTTTCTCTCTACTCCAGACACGAACAATCGCGACCATGAGTGTTTATAATTATATTCTTAATCACATTACAACCTACCTCTTCAAGATGTGAAGTGAAACTTTGCATCTTTGATTTTATATGTATACAACTAAGCAAGACTTGATCCATAATTATATGCCAATCTACAAGCTTGGTTATCCTTTTTCTTTTTAAATCAAGCTATTTTAATGATGGTATAAAAGTCTAATATGGACTAGACTAAATGTAAGAATTTATGTATAAATTGAGTCATTAATGAGTTTTTAAGATTGGTCTTAGTTACATATACCCCTAAATGTCTCTTCACGCTCAATTCAATTTTACTTTCCATGCAATTTGCACACATATCTATAATAATTGTGTTATTCTACCAACCTATATATGTAGTACCTCATTTGAGTATAATTTCTTTTTCTCTTACTATAATTTGGCGTGACAAAAAAAATTAAAAAATTAAAATCTGGCAAATTCATAGTAGTGATTGCTTATAGCTCTCAAGGTGCTCAACAGTCACTAATGAAGAAGAGTGAAACATAGATATCATACATAAGTAACGAAATAATGCTTCTCTTTGTTTTCAAATTATACCACATCAAAATAATCAAGTGGTTTCAATGTAGATGGTATGAAAGAATGAAATACATATCACGCTCATATGATTACTTTTTTATTTTCTTACAAATACATACAAAAATCAAACACATAGTTAAGTCATATGATTAAGTTAGGATTGCTAAGTATCTTTCTATCTCTTACAATATATTTGTGTATGACTTATGATCTGGTGTATGATATCTTACATGCATATCAAAAAAACATAAATGTCACCAATGTCCAAAAAGAATGCAACACTTTTGCATAATGTATATACCAATGCCATCCTTTTTTTAATTCACACCAATTCACATATGTGCTAAGCCAAGCATACAAAAATCAAGAGAAAAGTATAAACTTTTTGTAGGACACAAAAGTACAACCTCACATTAGAAAAATCCTTCATTAACTTCTAATTTGTCAGACTATGATGTGAAACAGATTACATCCAAATTGTATCTAAATATCTTGAATAAGATCACATTGTTAAAGTTTACCAATCAATGTGCCACACAAAGTGTAATATAAATCTTTATTCACAGTAAAAAATACTTCAAGAGTCAAGTGTCCATGTGATGCATTTTATCTTAGTCAAATTGACTAATACTTTTATACTCAAAGTAACTCCTCCATCCATAGTAAAATCCATAATTATCTAGTGTAAATATCTCATATAAGTTCATGATAAGATATTTATTTCTAAAGGCATATTTGTAGTCAAAATAACATTCGTTCCTAACAAAAACGCATAATGCTTGCAATGGAAGCTTAAAATCTTACGCGGTAACTTTATTCATTATTCATTATTCATTCTTTGTTCTTTATTCATTTCCGATCTACATTTGCAATTTCACCTCAAGAAGGTCCTTGTTGTTTAATCCTTGGTGAATAAGCTCTCCTCTCCTACTGATAAGAAGTAATTAGTCATGGTACTACTTAGGGAAGTGAGCATCCCCACCCACTCCTGAACTGAACTGAAAAATGGATGTAGAGTGGTTCAATTGAGGCCGAATTGCCCCACCAACCGGCAAAATGGATGCCCTCAACTACTCTACATCCGATTTTTTAAGGTTGACCTGCAAAAGGGAGGCATTTTGCAGGGAGGTGGGCGGGCGTGAACTCCGAATGAGACAAGGCAGAACAAATTGCGAAGGAAATTGCGGGGCTTTGGTTTTGACCAGTAGGGTGAATGAGATTTGCCTAGTGAAAACTGGACACCGTCGTCACCTCCCCTGTGCTCAGCGACATTCTTCGTATTTTGCTTACCAGCAGCTTTCTTCTCGAAGTGGCCAGTAAATGTGGCCAGTAAACATAGTAAATGCAGTTGCAGCTCAAGCTTGTCAATGCCACAATTCATAAGAATGAGTTTCCGAACGCTGATAATAGATCAACAGTGCTCTATTCGGATAGCCACTTTCACCTAGTTTCACCGCCATGCATCCATGCATGCTACTGCATGAATGCAGATAATGTCATGATTGCTACTGTTGATTACAAATCTACATTGCTCTGTTCGGAGAGCTACTTTCTGAGTGACAGCAACCCTAGCACCTCAAATTCGCGCTTGTGCGACTCAAATGAGAGTGCAGAATAACCGAGTTGAAAAGAGTAGTAAAGAAGAAAAGTTGATGAATGTTTCAGTAGAAAGTGACAAACGGAACGGAAAGTACTCTCGATTTTGTATTGTGAGTATCAATCACGAGTCCATGGGTGGGGCTGCTATTCCAACCTCACTATTCAAGTTGATGACTTTCAGTATTCAGTTTGATGACGAGCAGTTCAGGGCGCCCTATGGGTGGTGATGCCCTAAGTGGTAGACACAACAATTAATTTGGGGTACTAAACCAACAACTACAACATCACAAGTACTCATATTTTGAATCAAATGCTTCTAGGCATGAGTGATCTTTTCAACTTGTTGACCATCACAACAGCTCAACTTCATGACATTGCAACCAAAAGTAAGTGACTTATACAAATTTTCATGTTTTGCAAATAAAAATAAATGTATCTACATTGCTTCAAAAGACTTCATACCACATAGTTTGGGATGTATTGAGTTGCTAGCTTCTTGATTTAATGTTCGATCACATCATCATTGTAACACATGTAAGTTGACCCATGAGGATTACCTTACTTTGCGGACACGACTATATAGACAAAGTAGTGATAGGAGTCATAATCATATGAACAAGGATAGAATGAACTATTAGCTAATTGATCAGAAATTTAGCATCTCCTCCTGCCAAGTCGGGATTATCCAATCTTTCCAAAGTAACATCTCAAATTTTAAGACATTAAAAAAATGGTCTTCGAGTCCAATACATGAAAAATAAGTCTCAAGATTGAGAAAATAATATTTGCTCCAACATACCATGAAATTGAAATTTGTAAGTTTCGGTAACATTCACTATGCAATTAACGAAAAAAAAGTTGTACATCCATAATGTTGAAAGTGTCCATAAAGTATGTGCATAAGGACAATATATTAAATGAATGAAATTTCAAAATTCTGAACACTTCCTAGCCTAACCAATAATCAAATGGTCAGTAATAAAGTGAAGGGAAACAATGTGAGGTCGTTTGGCCTGGTTTAAATATGATCGTGATGTTCATAGGATTGGCAACATTCTCATTCTCACTCGTTTTGCCTGCGTCTACCTGGACCACAGGTGTGTGAAACATACGAACTCCACTCCCTCATGAGAAAATTACGGAGGGAACAGCAACAGCTGCGTGAGGGTGACGGTGAGGCTGAAGCAGAGAGTAGCCAGTGCGAGACTTGGAATAACTCTCAACAAGTGAGCTCATGCCTCAACAAATTGCAAAAATGGAATTATGTATGCTGTAAGTCTTCCCTCGTGCTAGCGAACTACGTCAATCCGTGGCCTAAAACAGGACATCTACACTACATCTACATCTGCATGGACAAGGGCCTCCTGCAGACAGCTCAACTGTCTAAGTTACTACAAGCCAAGAAGAAGAAGCTTGTTTGTCAGAATCTCTCACTTGATAAATACAACACGTTACAGTCCAGGAAGGGCTGGCAGGGTAGGCACTGTGCCATTAAAATGCAGTGCTCCAATGTAGGCAGCAATGCCTGCAAGGTATCCAGCCAATGCGTATCCGCTCACCTGCCATCACAAACATCCACTCCTGCTTAGAATGACAAGCTCCTGCCCACACTCTCACGTTTACAATTTGTGCATTACTTTGTCAGCAAAAAAATCCGCTTCCAGGTCTAAGCTGCTTCCGTGAGATCAACATTAAATGCGTAATCAAGTCCCGATTGTCTAGTATCGTGATTGAAACCGTCGTACTTCAGATTTTCGTATCACTACCCACATACAAGTGCTCTCAAAAGATGGAGATAAACTACAAACTAGAGCTGAGTTAGCTTCCACCGACCTTTTCAAGTTTGGAGACCACTAAAAGACTTAAGTTGGAAGTGGAGTGGATTGGAAACGATAGTGACAAGGTAGTCGAAATACAGGGAGTGCGCTCACCTTTTTCAGGTACCAGATGAAATCGGCCTTCTCCATGCCCATGTAGGCAACACCAGCAGCAGAGCCAATAATGAGAATAGAACCACCCGTTCCGGCACAGTAAGCAATGAGCTGCCAGAGCTCGGAGTCCATGGGGAACTGCTCATTGGTGTACATGCCCATCGTGGCAGCAACCAACGGCACATTATCGATCACAGCAGATGCTAGCCCAATCGTGCCCGCTATCAACTCTACGCTCGGGATGTTATCGTTCAGATATTGAGCCAGCTCCTGCAATATTCCCGCTGATTGCAAGCTGTGTTCCAATATCATCATAGATGTCAGTCCATGTAGTGGAACTCATCTTTCGTGAACGAAAGAGTGCCGATCTGTTCATACAGTACCCACTCTCCTGAAACAAAATAGTTCTTCAAACGATATAGCCCTCGGTATTGATCTTCATGTAGTTGTAGTCAATATATCTACCAGCTACCGTACCTCAAGACAACAAAAGATATACCAATGGCCAATACCACGTGACACTTTTTTATCAAAACTAGGCAGCTAGTACTCGAGGTGGTAGGCTGAAACACCACTTTTCTGTGACTTCCTAGTTCAGAGAATGATCTACTGGAGAGTAAAGGCTTGCCGGGGTGCTCTGCGATATATTCGTTGAAACTTCGCAAATCATAAAACGCGACAAGATATAGGAAACAAGAAGCCAAAATATCATGATGGATTTTTCTTCGACGCACCTTCCAACAGAGAGAAGAATACCGAGGAAGAACAGGACGCCTTGAGTGTCGATTCGCGAGAGAGCCTGGGGCACTTTCAATCGCTGTCGGTCGTTTTCACCATAGTGAATAGCATCGGTAAGGAGCCACAGAGTACCCAGGCCTAAAAGCATTCCGAGGAAGGGAGGCAGACCAGTCAGAGCCTTGAAGACGGGCACAAACAGCAGGGCCCCAACCCCGACTGCAAACACAAGCTGGCCTCTCGGAGCCATCTGCTCTGATGATAACGCTGGTGACATGTCCTGTTGCTTACTTTCTGGACCGCTGCACGAAGTTGAAAATGTAACGAAATCAAATTTAGAACCACATGTTCAAGCTCCACATTTCGCCGGCCCGTAACAATGAATTGCAACATCAGCTGAAGACGAAGGAACAATGAAGGTCTGTATCACCTGTTCAGAGACATCAATCCAAGTGGAACTATGAGCGAAATCGCTGAGGGAATAAAGAGGTCCTGCAGCCCACGGACAGCTTCTGTAAGTCTTCATCCGAGCCAAAGAACACGATCTTGTCTTTATACTCTAACTACCCAACGCAAGTGAACAGTATTAACAGCTGGATGAAAATTGCACATCCGGCTCCAATGATTCTGGACTGGATGCCAGTCACGTCACATGTTCAAAGCATCAGCAACAAGCATTAGGAGAATTTCCATCTTAAAGTCGACTTGTATAGCAAAGGGAAGAACGTACATACCTGCAGAGTCCGGACAGAAGAAATATGGCCGTGGATCCAAAGCATGGTAGTCGTGACATCCCCTATGGGTGTCCATGCACCACCAGCATTAGCTGCGATCACTACCACCGCTCCTAGGTATCTGAACAATCCATCCCCACCCGTGTTATGCAACTATAGCAAGTTTTCTCAACCCTACATGCTCAATCACCTGCTTTCAAGCTTCCAAATCTACAAGAGTTGGTCTTGGAGTCGACAGGAATCATTTAGGATGATACAAGGAGGGCAACAACAAACACCAATCGAAAGAGTCGATAGATACTCTTCCCTTGAAAATGCTAGAAATATGTTGTAAACGTCACCACAGCCTACTAATAACTTCCAAAGGCGACTCTTTCATGTCGCCTAGGCAGAGAAAGGTTCAGGAGATGGCGGACTAGGCATGAATGAGCATAATTATCCACTCCAGTTCAATACAACCCCAGAATCAATGGCGAAAGACGATTCGCAACCAGTCATGGCAGTTGAACAAGATTGATACCTGCGGTACTCGGGGTCTTTGACCAGCTTGCGCAGCAGCGATACCATCACGATAGTAGAGGTCAGGTTATCCAACACTGAACTGAGGAAGAAAGTTATCCCACCAACCTGTTCAAAAGCAGCGAGTTCGTTGTGAATCTCAAAGTCCACAAAATGGCAATACCATCTAGCAACAGATGCATTTTACGTACACAAATACGCCCCACATTACAATCCAGCAAACCAGTGCCGTTAGATTGATTGTTTTCTCGATGACACCGTAATTACATGAAAGCGTGACTTTGTGCGCTTGATAGTTAGTGATGATTATGAAGGGAGAAGGCAAGGAGAGGGCAACCATACCGTCCAAAGAAGGACGCGCGGTTTTCGTGTGGTTATGGAATCAGTGACAATCTTGAATCCTTGATGTGCGTCTATGATCTCCACGATGGTCATGGCACCCAGTAAGAAGAAGACAATTTCAGCCACTTCCGAAGATGACTCTGTGAGCTGCTTTGCTGCGATTTCCGTGGAAGGAGCCTGCCATTGAAATCACACGTCTTTTGGTTCAATAGCTGCTAGTCAAGCAGACCCTTAACAGGACTTTGACGCACACCTTTATGAGCAGTGAGCAATCTCAAATATAGCAACGCCACATCATTGAGAGACCATAAGCAACAATGCTTCCGGACGGCATCATCCAAATCATCTGATGATGTTCGCACCCAACCTCCTCGTTGCTACCAGCTTTCCGTTTACCCACTTCAATCACTAAAAGATTGCCTGGCCCTCAGAAATATTCTACTATACCTAGTCAGTTAGCCAGGTTGACATGCAGAGTGCCAGTACAATTGGCAGTTGTTCACCACCTGGGAGCCTTCCGCTACCAAATGACCGACAACCGCTACATGTACATGATTCCTCCCGGACCATTCTACACGCCCATGTCACTTCAGACTCAGATCCAGCAACTGCAGATGGTTAAAACGATGAGGTTTCACTTATTGTCCCTGCCTGTTTCAGACTTTATATTGAGAGATAGTATGTCCATGTCCGTTCATCGTCGAATCTTCCAGGTCACCACTAGTAGGAAACGTAGCCGAGTTGAACCCTGAAGAATTCTACCGCCTCTCACAACAGATTACAAAGTCACCCCGGCCGATTGTAGAGTCACGCGTCTGTGATGTGTAAGACGATGAATATGAGGCTACTGGTGAGGATAAGATACTTACCCCAATGCTCCGGATCACCCACAGCGTCACGGCCATTAAGAGTCCAACCCCGCTCTTGTTGAATGCCAAAAACTCCTCAAATATAATCCCCAGGTATCCGAGGACGAACACACCGGACAAGGCAAGGTCCTGAAAGTCCAGGTACATACTCGACTCAGATATGTCCATCCCTCCGTTTTATTCCCGTCGGTGTACTTCGTCCGAGATTCCATTTGTAACATTGCAATACATGACGGCTGTCTACGGTAAACTCAATCACACCGTTAAACAACAAAACACATAAAGTACAGTATAGGTGATGATCCTCCTTCCCCACATCAATTGGTTTCAAGCCCTTGAGTGAACAGATATACTTGCCTGATTTTCAGCCACCCAGGAGTGCTGGACAATGGCCGTCACTCCAAGCGCAAGCGCACCAATCGATACCGCTTTAATTACATCCGAATTAGGTTTATAACTAGTTTCGTAGTCCGTGGAGCTCATTTCATCGACAGAACACAGAGGATCGCACGTTCCAGCCGGCGAGTTCTCATCGTCGGACATGTTATACACCTCCGCCAATTCTTCCGACACGGAATAGCTCTGGTGACCCACAATCCATCCCATGAACCAATTTAAATTGTAAGCCTGGGGAGCACGTAATTGCCCAGAACCGGAACATTCACAGCATCACATTGAAAACTGGAGACAGAGGATATAAGAGCCGGTTCGCCTCACGCCGCATTTAGAAGGTGAAGGAAAGAGAATGGAGCGGAGTTTCCGAGGCGAGACCTTGGGAGCGGGGTCGACGCCATCGTCGGCAGAGGAAGCCCGAATAGAGAAACGAGGACGAGAGGGCTTGGGCAATGCGGAATGTCGATGCAGGCGAGGGAGAGCGGGCTTAAGCGAGAGAGAGAGATTAGAGGAAGATTGGAGCGATGGAGGGGTAGATGGGGACAGAAAGCGCAGAGGCACAGAAGACGAAGTAGCCATGGCAGCCAAGGTAGCCGCCATGGCTGAGGATAGGGCGAGAGCGAGGGAGGGGAACTGCGAAGCTCGCGCGGCAGCAGCAGGGATAGCAAGCAGCGAGAGAGGTTTGAGTTACGGCACTAGTATTGGAGTGATTGTTGTTCAGCGAGAGAGGGGGGAAAGGCACTAGGGAGTGTGAGAGCAGAGCAAGTTTTGGGAAGCAGGCGAAGGGAGTTGGCATACGAGTCCGCCACGGGCGTGGTCGTCGCTGAGGCAAAGCGAAGCAGAGAGCACTTTTCGGTTCGCTTGGGCTGCGTGAGTCCACCAGGAAAGTAGCTAACACATCGCAGACTGGCTCATGTGTTACGTCTCATGTTCCATGGTGGATTTCACTCACAGGTGCACCGCTGCAGTATTCACTTTGCGTGTGTTATCAATCTAATCACACTGCTTGAGCTCTTCGTTCTTTCATTTCCAGTCTCCACCAATTGCCGTTTTGACGTTCCGTCCCTTCAAAGAGTCCCACGTTTCTCACTCCTATCCGCATTGCCAATACATGTCAAACCTGGATTTCGTACACGACGACCTGCGCCTCTCTTCCTTCGTATGAGCTTATGCTAAACCTCTCCCACTCATAACTTTGATGAACTGTGTTTTTGGTAAGAATAACAGAACCATCTTCCTAGCTATGATGCTTCTACAATGAATAATGTGGAAAGATGGGTAATTTTTTTAGGAGCTAGATCTCCTTCACCCAGCACTATATTTCTTGAGATGGATTCTGATCATAGTCTAGTTTTAGTAACCTTACCTTAATCGAAGATGTATTAAAAATAACATCGAAGATTTGCAGTTCCCCTCCATTCGAAGATGTATTAAAAATGGATTTGAGTGCAAAGGGTCTAGTTTTGGACTATTTTTCCTTTGTGAATATTGGGGCAGGTTTCATCACTAGAAGCTAATATTTGAGCCAAGATGATACAAAATTGTTTTAAAGATGAAGATGAACAACTCTCTAGTTTGTGATCTTTACTATGTTTTAGAGCAATCTTCATGTTGGTAGTATTTTCACGTCAAAGTGAAAATGATGGAATTTTGTAGCGTGTTGTGCATGCTAATACGTTATGATCTCGCAATCTATGAGGTCTCATGGATCAAGTTTTGATCTACATGACTTGAAACAAGTTTGTTTCAAGTTTGTACATTTGAAATCTAAATTGCTTACTTTCTATGGCACTTTTTTGAAAATGTGTTCTTTTGGCTAAAAATACCCCAAGGACGTATAGGGGTTGAAATTTGATCTTTAAAAATGTATATATTTTTGTAGTGTGTGTGTCCTATGGACACATGCAATTTTATAATGTCATCCTTTTGATCTTTGTAATATCCCCCTTCAATATTTGTAATGCCACCCCTTTCACGTATGTGGTATCACACTCTTCCACCTTGGTAGTCTCACCTATCCTCATTTGAAAAATCACCCCTACTCTCTCTGTAATGTCACACCTCCAACCTCTCCAAAATCGACACCCCCCACCTTACAACCATAGGAATGACTATTACGTAAGAATAAGTCTTCTTCCTGTTCTTTCCAAGGTAGAGAAGACACCCATCATCAATCATGACCTACAATAAATTCAAACTCTACCAAGTCTTGTAGAGCGATATTAATAATAACGAAATTCCTGTTACATGTTTCTGGAAGTGTAATTTTCTGGGCTAAAAATAGGTGAGATGTTCTGAGGAACAAAGATGCACAAAGCCTGCAGAAGACTGTTTCTTGTGATTTTTTTGTTTTTTAAACTCTTCTCAATATATTATCGTATTTCTGAAAGCGGTAACGAGAGGAGTTTCATACACTATCTACCCTCAAATGTCAAAGATCCGAACATTAAATTTTACTCCCTCGCCCTAGAATTTACACCCTAAAGTTCACCTATGCTACTTTGTGGAAAGGGACAATTTCGCCCCCCAAACGAATTTTGCAATCCTTTGCCTTAAAATTCACTACCATGCTCAAGAAACTTAAACTATTCTATGCATTTTCTATTTCACTTGAAATGAATGAAAAATATTAAATTACACAGCCCCTATGCAAGCCTACGAGACGACCAAAGCCAGGTCCAAGGCTTTGCCCAAGCCGCAATCCCCGCTTCGGCACTCCAGACCTAAACACAACCCACGGGTGAGAGAGAGGAGTTTAGGGTTTAAGGCTCAGGTGCAATTGTTGGGGTCCTTTCTCCTCGTCTCTCTTCGTGTCGCTGGACGTGTGGTGAGCATCAGCAGCGATGCCGGCTGGTCATGGACTTCGTTCCCGCACCAGGGACCTGTTCTCCAGGCCCTTCAGGCACAAAGGTTACATTCCTTTGACTGTCTACTTGCGCACCTTCAAAATCGGTGACTATGTCGACATCAAGGTGAATGGAGCTATCCACAAGGGTATGCCCCACAAGTTTTATCATGGACGCACTGGCATTGTCTGGAACGTCACCAAGCGCGCCGTTGGTGTGGTGATGAACAAGCAGGTAAGCCTTCTTCTTTTCATTATCAACTCATCTTTCTAGGTTTAGGTCTTTGTTTCGTGGCTTTCCTGTTTCTGCTCCCACGATTCGAACCAGGGAGTAGTGCGTCATTCCGTGTCTGTCTTGGCAGCCGTCGCTTTTCATACCAGCCGCACCAGCGCGAGCTCGATAATCTCTACTTTAAGTTAACGTTATGGAAATCAAGTGCTTCGTAATGCCTGGTACCGAATTGCACACGAAATTTTTCTCAGAGGAGGCATATGGACTTAGAATGTAGTGTTTCTTTTCTGCTTTAGGTCAACTGTAGATTCTCAGAGGCTTGCGTCTCAATGTGCTGCACGCCTATCGAACACGATCGTCAATCCAAATGTAATTGCACAGGTTGTATATCCCTGCGTCTTCCAAGAATACTTCGTACCGTGATAACACCACTTGTGACAATCTACACGTCACGCCGTGATAACAGTAGATAAAAAAATGTCGGTTTTAACATCCATGAAGCGGCCTTGAGTAGGTTCACATACTTGTAGTGAGAATAAACCGAGTTTGTTCATCATGGGGCTGACGTATAACCCCTTCTGCATTTCCTTACATTACTCGGATTACAGTGTCGACAGCACCATTGTACAGTCTTTGCGTGAGGTGAATATGTAGTGACGCTGTGCATGGGTTGTTGGTGCAGGTTGGAAACAGAATCATCCAGAAGCGTCTTCATGTGCGTATTGAGCACGTCCAGCCGTCCCGCTGCCGGGAGGAGTTCCTGGAGCGCCGCAAGAGCAATGACATCAAGAAGGCTGAGGCAAAAAAGAGGGGTGAGAAGGTGGACCTCAAGCGTCAACCTGCTGGGCCCAGGGCTGGATTCGTCCTGGACTCCTCCACCCTAGAGACTGTCACTCCCATTCCTTACGATGTCGTCAACGACCTCAAGGGAGGATACTAATTTTTTTCTCGTAGATCGACTGTGCCCAAACCTAATTGTATCTTTGCATTTCGAATACAAGGCTATGGCGCCAGTAACACATCGAATGTCTTCCTGCTGACTCTGGAACACAGGCGATTCGATTCATATCTAACAGTTTGCTGCGAAAGATAATTTGAGTATCTTGTAATTAGAATTGTGTTTCCTGAGCGCTTACTTCAGATCCTATGCACTAGATTTGATCGATCGTAGAATGTTCTCATCTGCCACCCCTTTCTGCATGAAGTGGCTGCGGGAAGGAGGAAAATCAACACTGCTGTTTGGTTTTCCAGCGATGGCGGGGGTCAGTAGCTGCCATTCTAATATCCTTGCTGTGCGTGTTGTTTTGGCTTTTCACCCACTACCCTCCTGTACACAATTTTCTAGTGGGTACACGCGTGTTTAACCGTAAACGCCCAAGTAAGCTTCTCACACGTGTGTTTAACCTTAAACGCCCAAGTAAGCGCCTCTCACCCTTTTGATGTCAAACTGGTCACTGGTCACCTTATAATGCATTCGAAAAGTATAATTCTACAATTCAAATCCCAATTTGTATGAAGGATTTTGTGCCTTGAAAGGATTGTGGTAGGTAGTTTGGGGTTGTACACAACCCTGTAGGAGGCTGCAAGCTCTTCATTGATTGGTTTATTCATGGTGACCAAGTTCAGAAAGTGCACAAGCCCAAGTCCAAAAGATGTTGAGATTCAATTTTGGGTTTCCCATTTTAGACCCCATGGGCATTGAAGGGTTAAATGTAACTGAGGAGGATTTGTCAGTAGGAAGTGAAGTTCATTGACACATACTATAATTGGAACTATTTGACCCTTAAACGCCCAAGCAAGCATGAGGGTATTTTTCCGCTTTTTTTCAGCAGAATCTGCTTTGTAGCTCTGGTCGTACTCAACTTTTCACTTATATTTTGATGTCATATTGGTGATCACCTTCTTGTGATGTATGCAAAAGTGAAGTTTTACAACACAAACCACAACTTGTATGAATGACTTTGTGCTTAGAAAGGATTGTGGTAGGTAGGTTGGGGTTGTACATAATCTTGTAGGAGGTTGCAAGCTCTATCATTGATTCATTTCATTCATGATGCCCAAGTCCAACAAGTGCACTACTCATAATGCCAAGTCCAAAAATGTTGTTATCCAATTTTGGGCTGACCGTTTCAGACCCCGTGGGCGTTCGAGGGTTAAACATAATGTTCATCGAAAAGCTCTCCGCTGACTTAAAAAAGTAGATTAAAAGTTTCTATGTCCTCACATCGCCGTAATCATCAACCACAAACTGTGATCCAGATCCTGACCTAAAGAGACTATTTGGTGTTCAACCACATTGTATCCTGAAAATTTGATCCGCACAAAATCAGGTACATGAGACGAGGTGCAATCCAAGCAGCCTTAATGTAATTTCTAAGGAACGGTGACAATAGGAGTTCCAAGGTGTGAAGCTTTCACTGTGACGCCGAGGAGTTCGGGAGTTTTAAATATGGGTCTTTTACAACATTTCACATGTCTCATTTATATGGGGCCCAGACTGGCTCACATAATTCAAACCGCTACCGTAAGTGAATTTCTTATTGTCAAAGAGATCCTTGTGAAGCACCTATCACTGCTTTTGAGAGCAACCCCTGCCTATGTTCATCATCTGCCTCACTCGCCACTAAAGACGCCCTGGTGGGAGAGGCTGGACTCTGCTCAAAGCACCAGGAAGGGGCCTGCCACTTCTGATCCACAAGTACATTTCCTTCCTCAAATGTTATCATATGCAGCCACATTTCTGCAGAAAAAATCGAAGGAACAAGGTTATCTCCCACTCCACTTCCTTACATACCTGCAGCAGATGCGAATCGTTCGACACATGCTAGTTCTCTTCAGCATACTTCAATGGACTTTCAAAACATGAGGAGCACGGAAGCTCACCACTGCCTAAGAACTTCCACGATACTGGTCGCCCGGTCTCAATGTTTTCCCAGTAGCGAATGAAGTCAACTTTCTCCCAAACATTACACTTAAAACCGTCGATTTCTTCAACACCGACGTAGGTAGCTCCACTCAACCAATCTGGTCGAAGAATTCCAACTGGAAACGAAATCGTCCGGCACGTCCCTGCCTCGAGATCAAAATAGTACGAGGTGCCATTATTATACTCCACGTCGTAAGTCAAGGATCCAAGTTGTTTTTGAATCAGGTTGAGGTTCCGCCCGTTCGGATAGTCGTACCACAAATCAATTATAGATAACTTTCCAGTCCGGTTCTGGTACATTTGTGAGTGAAATTGAAGTGGCCATGGCTTGGGAGTTGGATCTGCTTTCGCTGGTGCCGCCACGAGCAGGACTAGTAGGCACAATTTCAACCCCTACAACTATCGTGTATTAGAAATTACCAATTGAACCGAAACCCCAGATGCAGCGTGAACCGAAACCCCAGATGCACCCCAGATGAAACTCTTCGTTGCAGCGCGGAAATAAAAAACAAACAGTGGCACCAAGATTGTAAATAGTAAGGATTATTGTAAGCATCTGTGTGACCACACGGCGAACTAGTTCAATTTCCACTTCACTATCTTCTTCACAAGCCTTCCAGAGAGTTCAAAATTTTCAAGCAAAATAATCAGCAGAGTATGCAGAATCCTTCAACCTGTCCACCGAGTACTAAAATCGACTTTTGCTTCCCCGTCCTACTCATTAACTATGGTCACTGAAACAAGGTACTATGAAGTCCAAGTCGTATGATGCAGGGGTATATGAACTTAGCACACGAGAGTAGCGAACTTATCGTAGACCCTGACAACCTTCTAGATTGATTCACAAGCAAACAATTCGCTGCTAATACTCAAACAACACAGTTGCAACAGTAGCAAAAATTCCCACCGTTGAAATTGACTGGAGGAAGTAGTTCCATCTCAAGCTTAGTATTCAAAATTCGTTGCTAAACCCTAGCATGAGCATGGCTACTGAAAAAGACTCAATGGAAACGAACACATGCAAGAACGACTCATTCGTTCCCGTTGCAATGCAATGTAGCCAGATTAACATGAAACTTAGATGAATTCAAATTTCTATTCGCTCAAAATTCGAAAAATTCCACCAGGAAAAGCGATTCCTGTCTCGATAAAACACCGATAATGTTTGAATTAGCTGCCGCTAACACCGTGTTCAGTAAAGAAATCCTCGCTCGGAATAAAGACCACTGACATCACCTCATCGTTTCCAAGCCCACGATTCTCAATGGACCAGAATCTAGTTTACAACCTCCGAAGAAAAAGCGGCAAAATTCGAGAAAGGAATTTCCGGGAAAACGAAACGAAACAGGAAGAAGGTACACATGCAAACCAGCAAGAAACGCTCCAGATTCCAACGCTCCATGGTGCACTTCGTAGTACTGTAGTGATCATGGCTCAAACGCGCGCATTTGACTCCAGCGTTGGAGTGGTGAAGCCGATAAGAAGACGAATGATAACTTCGACTAGGGCTTTTCATCGTCTTGGATGAACAGATGCGGCCTGTAACTAACACATCTACGAAATTCGAATTGCTCTGTGGATGGTTCTAGACCTATTCTAGAGAAATACGGAGATCTCCAGCGTTGTCTCGGAGCTTCAATTCCGGAAGAGTCCAGAAACTACTTCCCAGGGAGCATTTACATATATTAACACGACCTTACAAGTTGACTCAAAGACGAGTGATTTCGCTGACTTGTATATTCATCTTCTAAATTCTTCGAGCCCTGTGATCAATTTAACTTTTTGCTGATTGCTGGAGTGACCATCAGGCATTTTCAGGATCTTAGAGCAGTGATTTTGGTGCTGATTTGTGAGGTCATAGACTCTTTCTCGAACGCATATATAGATAGATTCCCGCAAAATCTTACTTCTCGAATTTTTTTAGTCGACTGCAAATTCTTTCGCTGATTTTTTTGCTTCTTGGAACATTCTTCGACAGCCTATTGCTGTTTAATTAGTCAGAGAGAGGATATAGGATCTGCAACTGCATATTGTAGAGTGGAAAAAGCGATCGAGTTTTGGAGGTGGTCACATTAAGAGAGTGATTGAGAAAATTAAGGTTGCATTGAGTCACTGAAGTTCAGCATGGCGGGCAAAGGCGAGGGGACGGCGATCGGCATTGATTTAGGGACGACTTATAGTTGTGTTGGAGTGTGGCAACATGATCGGGTGGAGATTATTGCGAACGACCAGGGAAATCGCACTACGCCGTCGTATGTGGCATTCTCGGACACGGAGCGGTTGATCGGCGACGCGGCGAAGAATCAGGTGGCGATGAACCCGACTAACACTGTGTTCGATGCGAAGCGGCTGATTGGACGACGATTCGATGACGCCTCTGTGCAAAGCGATATGAAGTTGTGGCCGTTTAAAGTGATCGCGGGACCAGGAAACAAGCCGATCATAGTAGTGAACTACAAAGGAGAGGTGAAGCAGTTTGCTGCTGAAGAAATTTCGTCAATGGTGCTGATCAAGATGAAAGAGATTGCGGAGGCTTTTCTGGGGAGAACTGTGAAGAACGCGGTTGTCACCGTGCCAGCCTATTTCAATGACTCGCAGAGGCAGGCGACAAAGGATGCAGGTGCGATAGCGGGGCTTAACGTCCAACGTATCATCAATGAACCAACGGCTGCGGCTATAGCGTATGGTTTGGACAAGAAGGGCCAATCAACAGGCGAGAAGAACATCTTGATTTTCGACCTGGGTGGTGGTACTTTCGATGTGTCATTACTGACCATCGAGGAAGGGATCTTCGAGGTGAAAGCGACGGCTGGCGATACGCATCTTGGTGGCGAGGATTTTGACAACCGGGTGGTGAATCATTTTGTTCAGGAATTCAAAAGGAAGTACAAAAAGGATATAACTGGCAATGCTCGAGCGCTTCGCCGGCTGCGTACAGCAGCCGAAAGGGCCAAGAGGACGTTATCGGCAACTGCCCAAACAACCATAGAGATTGATTCGTTGTATGAAGGTGTGGACTTTTACTCGACTATCACGAGAGCAAGGTTCGAGGAGTTGAATATGGACCTCTTCCGAAAGTGCATGGAACCTGTGGAGAAATGTCTGCGGGACGCGAAGATGGACAAAGGTCAAGTGCATGAAGTTGTTCTTGTTGGTGGCTCTACCCGGATTCCCAAAGTGCAGAGCCTTCTCCAAGATTTCTTCAACGGTAAGGAGTTGTGCAAGAGCATTAACCCCGACGAGGCAGTTGCGTATGGGGCGGCAGTTCAAGCTGCTATCCTCAGTGGCGAGGGCAATCAAAAGGTTCAAGACCTCTTGCTGCTGGATGTTACTCCTCTTAGCCTTGGTCTCGAGACGGCAGGTGGTGTGATGACTACTCTCATTCCTAGGAATACGACCATTCCCACGAAGAAGGAGCAAGTCTTCTCGACGTACGCTGACAACCAACCAGGTGTCCTCATTCAAGTCTTTGAGGGGGAGAGAGCAAGGACGAGAGACAACAATCTTCTGGGAAAATTCGAGCTCGCTGGCATTCCACCAGCTCCTAGGGGAGTGCCCCAGATTAATGTGTGCTTCGACATTGATGCCAATGGAATCTTGAACGTTTCCGCCGAGGACAAGACTGCTGGTGTGAAAAACAAGATAACAATCACGAACGACAAGGGTAGGCTGAGCAAGGAGGATATTGAGAAGATGGTGCATGATGCAGAGAGATACAAGAACGAGGATGAAGAGGTCAAGAAGAAGGTTGACGCCAAGAACGGGCTCGAGAACTATGCGTACAATATGAGGAACACCATCAAGGACGAGAAGATATCAGGGCAGCTCGGCAGCGACGATAAGCAGAAGCTGGAGAAGGCAGTGAATGAAGCTATCACCTGGTTAGACACGAACCAACTGGCTGAGGTCGACGAGTTTGAAGACAAGCAGAAAGAATTGGAGAATATCTGCAACCCCATCATCTCGCGTATGTACCAAGGAGGTGCAGGAGGAGGTGCAGGTCCCACGCCCTCCGGTGGGTATGGAGGGGGCGCAAATACGGGTGGGGCAGCTGGACCAACAATTGAAGAGGTGGACTAAAGAACACACAGTCAAGAATGTGAAGTTGCATCACAGGGACGTAGGCAAGTTGGGAAGCCTTGTTCATCTGGTAGCAGGCTGCGTGCTCAGATCGGGCGATACTAGCCTTTCGCGGAAGTAGTCATGTAGAAATCGTGTAACGAGATTTGAGGCTGTGGCAATGATCATTCAATCCTCTTGAAGGAAGTTGTTCTGTACCAATTCAATGAAGCAATCATATTGCTATTGAAAGCACATTTTTTGAAATGCACACTTAACCCCAGAGCGCCCCTGCGGACTAAATGTGTCCGCCAGGAATTCCGCCAGTCAGAAGTCAACCATTGTTTGACCATTATAAAAACCAAATCCGTGCGGTGAAATCCATCCCAAATTTTCCCACACCTTTGCATCCCTGTTCTTCATGTTTCTCAACGGTGAAATTGAAAATACTCAATTTCTGCAGAATTGACACCCGACAAGCTTGGGCACGGTCTCCACACCTTGATTTTCGGGCTTTTTGGAGGGTTCGCTCAGGGGTTAAGCGTCATTGTCCATTTGCGTGCATTCAGTCCCCCTCTTTGCTCACAATTGAGACGACCAATATGCAAATGTCTTTGTGGAGCAATCCGCTGTTAGATGGAGAGTTATTTATTAGTATACCCGCATGGCCAATTTATTCTGCACTGTGGTGCCAAGGAATCTTCTGTGGTTTTGAATTTGGAAGACCTAAAATTGTATTTGAATTTGAAAGAATTTCCGAAATTTTCGGCATCTGAAAATAGGACTTAGTTTCTGCTCGATTGGCCATGGAGGTATGGTAGTAAGATCTTAGTTTCAACAATCAAATTTAGTATCACTAAATTTGAGTGTTGAAATTAAAAACTTCAGCACTAAATAGAAGTGAAAAGAATTTTTTGTTGAGGTGGAAATACATGTAGATTATGTCACGTTTCACTAAATCTGAACTCATTTTTTGAAAAATGGACTAGAACAAGATTTGGAATTATCAATATTGTAAAATAGAAACTCCTCCGCTTTACATTTCAAAATTGATTAAGATCCGTGGGGAATCCACGATGTGATGTGATACTTTTGGACTACTTCCAGTCTAGAAGTAATTAAGTATTATAGAGATGATATCAAAGTAACTTTGTGTAACTCCCAACTTTGTGTAACTCCCAACTTTGTGTAACTCCTAAGCGGGATTTGTTCTGCCCCAAAACTTTGTGTAACTCCTGAACAAATCAAGTAACTTTGTGTAACTTTGTGTAACCCCTGAACAAATTAAGTAACTTTGTGTAACTTTGTGTAACTATCCCCAATTCCCTTAAAATGGCATTATTCCGCTAAAATGGCACACTTCAACTTTCTGAACTATAGTCCAAAAACCATGTGATATAACAGAATTTGAAGGTGACATTATGGAAAATGAGTGACATTGTATATAAAGGAGTGATATTATCAAAAAAAATTGTGATATTACAGAATACACCATTCCATGTGAGCACATATGTAAGATTTGGTGTGACAAAATGGCACATGACATAGTGCCATTTTAACGGAATTGAGGTTAACTCCTTTGGGTCTGACCTAAATATTATCATTATTCAAAACCCACTCTAAAACACATCCATTTTCATTCACTTTCCCATTATCATTCTCATATATTTCTATGGGACTGCCAACAACAACTCAATATTCAAGCTACAACTCAATATTCAAAATATCATAAATTCAAATATTGAGATAATTGTGAAAATATCACAATATTTAATTATTGTAATTTTTGAATATTAAATTACCAAACATAGACAAACTCTTCAACTTAAATTTAACTTTTAGCTAAAAATTTGGCACAACCATCTTCTAAACCTGCTGTTGAATTGCTTTGTGCTCCACAATAAAATTTGTGAAGAAAACATAGTGTACTTCTACACTAGCACATACTGTACATCCATCGAGGAGTATGACTTGTACACATCCTCACTTAACCCCTATACATCCATAGTGCCAAAAAACAACTTTTTTGGATCAAGGCCAGAAACTTTGAAGACTCATAATTTCCTCATCCAGACTCCTTTTTTGACAAAATCACTTGGATTGGGTCCCAAAACAACCCCTAAAGTTTGCAGGGGCCAAAATATGGCCGTTTTGACTCTGGTCAACCTCTTGAGGTACTATATATAGTTCGTTTGAATTTCAAACCTTTTGCAAATTGTAGAGTTTCCGCATCCCTATCCAACAAGACCGTTCATGCTTGAAAAAACTTTCATGCTTTAAGAGATATGTACTCTCGAAGTTCAAAATCACTATTAGAGCATGCTAAAATTTGCCCAAAAATGCAGTATATCCCCATATACTTTCAAAATTCTGCTTAAAAACAATTAAATCGCAATAATTTCAAAATTCACTACAACAGAAGTTTGTACATTTAAAAAAAATAAATTGTTCTTTGCATAGGTAAAGAACGTACTAAGGTCTGTTCTCATCATTTGGATTATCTATATGACAATTCTTGGTATGGCTTTTCAATTGTAAAAAAATAGGCCTTTGTATTTGAATTTCAGCATACTCCCATGTGAAAAATCAAGCTTCTCTCTAGGTTTTTTGTGTTGCATGAGGGTAAAGATTATATGCACATGTACCTAACTTGCCTAGGAACTAGAATTTGAAAAGGCTTAAACCAAAGTTACTTCCAAAATGGATTTTTTGGACTCCAAATCACTGATTTCTCTTTCAACAACAAGGCAATAAGAATTTTTCTCAGCTTTAAACATTACGATCTCACAAATGGTGAGGAATTTTAGTTTCAGATCTGGTGTACAAGTTAGAGACTAGATCCTATAGATACAATCCCTGAAATACATTATAAAGTGAAAACTCTTGGCTTGTAACGGAAGAGGGCAATTTTGATGCTGAAATCAAGCTTTAGAAGTTTAGTCTAGTTTGTGTGGTTAAAATAGCAAAACCATTCAAGAAATATGAATTTTTAGAACTAAGCATTTAAGTGAAGGCAAATTCCGTTTTTGAGATTCCAAACAATGGGGCATGCTTTACCATTGCAAGCTAATTATGTGATATCAAAAACAGTTTTTTATGAAAACTTTCTACGTAAGTATGATCTTAGATGTATTGTAATAATTTTCTAGTTGCAAGGTTTTGAACTAAATAAGTTTGGTATTGGATTTGCAATGATTTTTCCACAATGATAAAAGTGAAATAATCGATGATTTTTTGAGGAGCTAGATGTCTTTCATCCATTGTTCAATTTTGATTTTTGGGATAGATTCCAATCATAGTCTAATCTTAGTGGTAGGAATCTTAACCTAATCAAAGATGTATTGAAGATAGGACATGGATGTGAGTACAATGGATTATATTTCCTTCGTAGATTTTCACAAGTACAAAAGGTTTTCTGAGATGAAGGTGAACACTTTCTTATTTTTGATTTCTCATTACAATACTTACATTATTAGTATTCACACTTCAAAGTGAAAATGATGAATTTTGTAGCATGTTTTGCACACTAATACGTTATGATCTAGCAATTTATGAAATCTCATGAGTCAAGTATAGGTCCCCATGACCTACACAACAATTCTATCAAATGCTTGTAAGGATGAGAACTAAATTGCTCCTTTTGAAGATGTTTTTTTGGCTAAAATACGGCAAGGACATCTACGGGTGTGACCAAGTTATATGCTCCTTAGTAGAACTTTCAAAGTAAGTCATTTTGTCATGATCTTGGAGTACAATGAAACAACACCGTAGAGCATGGGGGTCGGTGATGAGCACAGAGGGATTGAAAAAGCCTCAAGGGCAGGGAACAAATAATTTATTGCTTCAACTTTTTCTTGAGGCGAGATCTGAAGAGAAACTCGTCACTGTCACTCTCAGAGTCAACTTTCTTATTCTTGCCCTTAGATGAAGTACCCACATCTTTGTCCTTGTCATTGCAAACCGGGGTGCAAATCTTCAATGGAGGAGATCTATTGGGAAATCTGCTAGGGTTCAAACTATTGCTTGTTGTTCCACGCGTACTCCACTGCCTTTGCTTTCGTTGGAGCACCTTGATTGCCTCATCTTGTGGAAGCAGCCCATACTCCATCAACCTATACAATGCATGTGAATAAACTATAAATCCACCTCTCAAAAAATAAATCTCCGCATTTATTTAAGGAAAAATTTACAACATATTTTGGAGGCATAGGTGAGGGAAGCCCCTAGTTGATTCCTAGGTGTTGTTAAGAACAACATGGACAATATTCTCTACTCAACACCTATTTTTATCATGAATTGGAAGATTTAGTTAGAAGGCCATTTGATATATGTTGCACATCTGCAATAGCTTCAACGATATTCTAGAAATTGCAATTCCTTATTGGTAAAAGTTAAACCTAATTGTTCGTTAAGGGGATCCTAATTTTGATATGTTAACAAATGGGAGGATTGTAAGATGGTCATAACAACAATTGTGACCAAATCTTCTTGTTGCCGAAAAGAGGTGTAGCACCTTAGGATTTGCTTAAAGCTTTAACTCCTCAAGTAGTGAGATCAAAAACTCTCCATCTTACTACTTTCATACCGATCTTTCATTACCATGATCTTACAAGTAATGAAGATCTTTCAATTTGAGTATAAAATACACATCATATTGTATATAAATTATTAGGTCATATTTTGAAATAATCTAAAAAGATCTTCAGAATTAGTTAAAATGTGCCTTGTTGTATGAATTCTGTTATATTCTTGTAGAAAATATGTAGTCCATTAGTCTTTGATTCTTAAAGGTTTAACATCTAAATGAAATACTCTTACCATATTTCGGCCATAGCACTTTGAGGCTTTTGGTCGCGAAGTGTGGAGTAAAATATCCTCAAAGGGTCTCTCTGCAAGTAACCTACCATCACCATAAGAACTTTCAAGCTCAAAGTTAAATCACACGAGTCTAAATATTGACAAAACAACATTCATTTGATGGCTCAATGATGAATTATAGAGCACCATAAAAGGCATTATTTGTCAAGATGTTTAAAATCCAAGTTGTACCTCTCCCAAATCATACATGGATGTCTTTTAGAGCTTCTCAATTATTGCATCAACATAATTATTTCTAGTTTAGTGGAAACAATGATACAAATGAGATAAACTTTACAAACTTAAAATTTAATCTAAAACACGTACATCATCTAAAGGTTCATGTTTTTGTCCTGGCAAACTATACATCCTCTTTTCCTTCCTTTGTTCCAAAATCTTAGTGGTCGTAGATGATACTGATTTAATTCGTATGATCTTTTTCTTAAGTGATTGTCTCAAACTTGATGATGCTCCTATCTATGATGCAAATATATAAAAATAAGCCATAAGCATGAAAAAAACATATAAATATACACATCACCAAGAAGATTACTCAACAAACAATGCAAATATTTCATGCTTTTAGTTTTGGAGTATCAATAAAGTAATAATTAGTCGAATAGTGGTCCAACTTACATTAAATGAGGACATAATGTTTTTTGTTGATTTAGATATGACAATTGATCTATTGTTTGGTTTCACTATATGACTTTTTCCTTTCTCCCTTTCCATTTGGAATCCCTTATTCTGGTCTTCTATCTTCATAAGATTCTTCACTCCTACAGAGTCTTTTTCATTTACCTTCTCTATCTCCTTCCTCTTGCCTTCCTTTGATATCCTTTTTCTTCCCATTATCCATACTCAGCATTTTCTTTAAATCTTGCTAAAATTGGATGAATTTAGGAATTTCATGAACTTGTTTAATTTGATCTAATCTGGTTGTAAGGGTATATGTTTTATGAAAATCTCAAGCTGGTATGAATCTGCCTAAAAAGTTTCAATACCAATGCATATGCCATCAATTTATTTAAGTCCTTTGCAAACCCTCAACTAAAAGAAAAAACCTATGCACATTTCTCCTATTCTAAAGAAACGCTTGGGTTGATTATAAAACCTCTAAATTAAGAATCTAAAGAAAGGTCTTATAAAACTCTTTTTAAACTCCAAGGGTATTAATGATTACAATATCCAAGTAAAGTCATTGTCTAATATAGGGTGATGTGTTCAAAGAATTGCCTTGTTACCCTAAATATGGAAACACTAGTAACTTGATTTACCCAGTTACTTGATTACATTATATAAGAGGAGGTTTATGGTTTCATTATCATAATGCTTACTTTTATTTAACATGCATAGTATGAGGTATTTCTACTCCAAGAGTCCAAGTTTCTATTTTGAATCATAGAAAGTAATGTGCATTAAGAATATATTACACTCAAACCAAAAATTATGTTATTCAAGATGTGATGTTTAGTCAGGAGAAATCGACACCATATGTAGGAGGACATATTGAGAATTGTAGACATGTTCTTAAAACATGGAGATTATTATCATCATGGAAATTAGAAAATTGCTTTATTGATTAATGAAGTGCAATTGAGCTTTTTACACATGGCCTTGGAAAGTGAAATATTTTTTTAAAATACGAGGGCTCCAAAAGTCATATTTCACTTGGAATTTGCAAAGTTTGTATTTCAACCTCTTGACTTGGTTTTTAAAGATTCATACTACAAAGATGCAAACTCTACAATTTTTTTTATTTTTTATTATTTTTATTTTTATTTTTTGTTTTTTTTGGTTTGGTTGTAAGGTTTGACCCCTTAACATTGATTGGTTTTCACAAAAGTTAAGTCTTTGGTCCTAACGTAAATGGTCTTAAGACATGTGATTTTTATAAAGATATTTGGAGTTTAGAGTGACAACATACAAGGTTTTAGAGTTATTAATCAAATACAAAGATCCTAAATGTGTATCTTACATTTCAAGTAGATTTCTTTTAGCCATAGTAACTGCTCAATATTCTAAAAAACACAATTGAATAGCATTTATTATAATCAAGACTTTGACCAATCATGACCCAATCACAACCATTCAAAGGTCAATGAACCAAAGGTTGATCAGTTACAACTCTTTAAGGTCGACCAATCACAACCCTTGCAAGGTCCACCAATCACCACCTTCGAAAGATTGACCAATCACGACCCTTGAAAGGTCAACCAATCACAACCCTTGAAAGGTCAATCAATCACGCCTCTAGATAAAAGATCATAGACATCATAATTGTAATAGTCTTTTGTTGCTTTAGCACAAAAGACTAAGAAGCTATGAAAGAACTTATCTGCCGATAACAACATATGAGTTTATATTGATATACATAATTTTAGAGTTACATTCTTGCAAGACTTTGTGAAAAGGATTATATCCAAAAAGATCTATACAACAAAAAATTAGAAATCTTGTCTAAGATCTTGGAGGGACTTGATGATTTTTATAATTTGATCATACATTCCTTGAAATTGTACCTCTGGTTATTATGTTGAAGAGATTATTTATGACAATCCATTGAATATTGGCACAATCCTTTTGTAGAATCACTCAAATTTGATGTAAAATCAACTTGGAGGATGACTCAAAGTGGTAAAACCAACTTGAAGGATGATTCAAGATGATGCTAAGAATGTTGAAGAAGATATAGTTTCTAAGATTGGAGAGAATTATTTAGTGCAAGATAAAATTTTAGAGAAAATTTTGGCTCACAAGTCAAATGAATGCTAAGTTGATAGTACTACTAGCAAATATTTTGCATACATACTCCTTTTTTGTCAATAATCATAGTATTGATAAGGAACTATAAAATCAAGACTTTAGGTGCTTTCAAAGGCTTATTTATCTTGCAGTAATTAAATAGCAATCAAGTGCATAATTGAAGTTCTTTCACAGCACTCATGAATGATATGCAAATTTTGTTTGAAAATGTTGTGGGATGTGTTGTTTGTAACAAAATTGTACGAAGCTTTATGAAGCATTCTCCACACCTCATATACAATTCCTTATATAATTAGGTGTTGTGTTTGAAAATCAATGCCGTATTTAATGCAAGACTATTGGACATTATAAGCATCAATATGTCACACCAGTACTTAAACCCTAACCTTTCTTTGTGCAATTGGAATCCTTATTATAAATGTTTGTACTTGTAGATTATGATTTCTATAATAGACATTGAATCAATTGGAAAGTAAACAAGTATATATCCAACATAAATTGAATATAATGTTGTTGTTACCATGAATAGGACCTTTGATCTAGAATGGTGCGAGGGAATGATGGAGCTTGTTGAGCTCATGAAAATAGAGTTTCCAGAAAATATTGAAGAATGGCCCACGGTACTATTCATATGTTATGTGCTATTTTGCAATTTATTTCTTTTCTTCAAATCATGTCAATAAATAAGTGATTGATTTTACTTTTTCTCTAGAAATTGGATCAATTCAAGAGAATCTATGTCTTGTATATTCAAGTATACCGCAAATTAGAAGATGCATTGGACCAAGTAACTAATACTCTTTACTCCAATATGTATACAATAAGACTACATTTGAGTATATTAATATGTAGATGTATGTCAAAGTAGTTCAAGATTATATTTGTATCTCTTGAAAGTAAGGCAAATTTTATGTGCATTATGACCTTTTCACTTTTTTTTTTGAAAAAAGATTGTTCATCCACAAAAGCGGCGCTTTGCGAGGAAAGCACTGGAGGCTTGTATTGGTCGAATTCTTGAAATTAAAGGGGTAGAAACAAACAATTGCATGAACTATTATTGTACAATTAATTCGTTTTGGATTGATGTTATCTATATGTTATTCAATACAACACATGATAAACAACTTGAATAATTTTTACTTTGATAATAAGTGAATGTGAAAAATACAAATTCTCAAATTCTACCATTGATGTGGATGAAACTTGAAGTGGATGGTGGAATTGAACACAAACAAAGAATATTTCAACTACGATGATATACTGGCAAGTCACCATTTAGCATTGTAAGCCATTGTATCTAAATTAGTACTTTGTGATTAATATTACTACATATGACATATTATTTTGTTTAAATATATAGTTTGTAAGCCTTTGTAATCCAGAAGGTAGAACTAAGACTATTGGTATTGGTATGGCAGATGGAAATGCGTTTGCCACCTGACAAATTGGATATTACTCCTCCACATTTTCTTACCGACGATAATAAAGAAATGTACAAAGATCGTGAAGCATTCTTGGTAATGACATTTCATCTACTTTTTCACTTAAATTATTACTTTGAGTTTGACTCCAATTTGAGTATGGGATTAAAGTATATTTCAAAATAAAGAACAAAAGTGTGGTTAGATGAATTTGAGTAATTTTGGAAATTTGTACACATAGACAAAAGCTCATAATGAAGCTGAAGATGCCCGTAATAAAATAAAAGCTGCCAAAGAAGCAGAAGCAAAAGCAGCAGCTGACTTCCAAGCAAGAAAACATAGAAAAGAAATTGTGGCTCCACCTCCTCCATTGACTGAAGAAGAATGCATCAATTTGATTCAAGTATTAAATGGAGATTCATTACATTTCTTAATCAATTCATTAACTTATCACTTCGATGTAACTCATGAATCTCTATTCAAATATCATTTAGTTGAAATGTTGTTTATGTTGAAACTCAAAGATTCTAAAAGTGTTATGTGTTCAAATTTTAGGCGGAAGAAAGAGGAAGACAAAGTCGCCTCAGAGTTCAAGAACTTGCAAAGCAAAAGTAAATGTATAGCTCATTTTTTCATGTGTCAAACATTGATAATCAACATGATGTGTTTTGTTTGTTTCTAGAACTATAACTAAAAGTATTTCAAACTTAGAATTGTAATTTGTGGGTCTAAAATTGATTTTTAATGAATTTTATGTGAACAAGATTAATGCAAGAACAAGAACTTGAAAAACAACGAAGCGGTCAAAAACCACACACGAAAGATACAGCTGTTTTCTACCTTCAAAAGATGTATCCTTTGAAAATTGCAAAATATTTAGAGCATCAACTTCATTTGAAGTTAACAGTGTACTATTCTAGAGATGATGTACATGTGAGACGAAACCTATGAAAGTTCATTACATCATTGTTTTCATCATATAATGAAATTTTAGAGCTCGCGGCTTTGGTGGAAGACTTCATACAGAGGCCTCTGTAATAGATGAATTAACACTTATCCGTATGTTAGTAATACTTATCATGTTTTATTATAGCTCAAATTGTCAACCTTCAGTGTCATTTTTGGTTTTATAAGAGATTGTTAAGTATTTAGATAATCTTAATCATTTGAAATTACATCATGTGAGTTGACTTATTTATGTCTTTGTTTATAGATATGAACAATTTCTTACCTCCCGATCCTAATGATCCACGTATTAAATTGGAGGCAACATTGAAAAAGAGGAAAGAGTTACAGTTGGTCAATCAAATAGAAGAGACAGATGCAATGGTTGAAACAAAAGAGAAGATTAAGGAAATGGAAGGTCAAGAAATGCGTGAAATCATGCAAGTAAGATATATGTCCTCTTATCTTGATACCAAGAAAAATTAATCAGTTTATAGATGAAGGAGGTTACATCATAATTGTCAGAATCTCCCTCATCATGGTATAATAGCTAGTGTAGTGAGGTGTGGCACCAAAACCCATAATTGAAGTAGATTATAATCATTTAGATCAATTCCTAGGTCTTGAACTAACATTGGTGTTAGCTTTTCATGAATAGTATAAGGTAGGGTAGATACATGTATATTCAGACACCCCCTTTTAATTGAACAACCTCTTTCTAAGATTTTCTCACTTGCTTCTTAGATTAACCCACCCTTGCATGTACCCCACGCATACATATTCAGAGTGTTTGGTTATAGGTAAGGCTATACTAGGCTTTTCTAGGATTTGAATTTATTTATTTAAGTGCTTAACCCCTAAACGTGCCGAATGTAGAAAAACTACATTTTGGATGGAAGGCTTTGAAGAGCTACAACTTCTTTATCCAAGGTCTGTTCTGATGAAATCACTTGGGTTAGGTTTCAAATCAAGTCTAGTTTGTGTGTTAAAAACTACGGACCCATTCAATGAACTATGAACCAATGGCATGCATTTTAGTGAAAACAACTCTTGTTTTTGAATTTCCTTGCATGGGGAACGTCAAACCAATGCAAGCCAATTATGTGAGATCAAAAAAAAATTTCACAAATTTTTTTTTCAAGGTCATTATCTTAAGGTGATTCTTAAGAACTTTCTAGTTGAAAGTTTTTTGATCTAAATGATTTTGCTATTGGATTTGCAATGATGATTTGTCAATGAAAAAGGTGAAAAAATGGATGATATTTGAGGAGCTATATCTCCTTCATCCATAGTCATATTTCAACTTTATAAGTTGCGATGGATTTCAATTAAAGTCTAGCTGTAATGTAATGGTATAAACCTCAACAAGATCGAATATGTTCATAGCATAAGGAGTTAAAATATCACTAAAATGTGAAAAGATTGTTTTTTCTGATTGCTAATCATAAACAAATAATAAATCACACATGTCGATCAGTCCAAGTATGGTGAATGGCTTAAGTGTTCGAAAAATAAGTGCTCTTACCCTACTATTACATAGAAGATCATAGATGAACAGTTTGAATAAGAAGTAGAGGAGTTTCATTTACTCTTGTGTTCAAACAATCATATCAAAGTCACATGATCATTAACAATAATCATAAGTATAAATATTATCAATGTGCAAGTGTATTTTTAGCACTTGATTGCCTTACTTTACCACTATGATCTTACTAAGCTTTCATGATAACGCTAAAACGTTCTTGATGTTAATTTGTTTTTGCAGGAAAGGATAAATGTGTGGTTGAATGCAAATCGAGACCCCGATTTCAATACATATCCGGCTTTTCCAAAACCAAATAAAGGTGGAAGTAAAGAAATTGTTGATCCACCTCCACAACTTTGGAGGCCAGAAGATGAGAAGAAGAAAAAAGGTGAAGATAAAGGAAAGAAGAAGAAAGGCAAAGCTGGCATAAGAATGCCATCTCAACATGATGATGAGGAAGAAGTAGTTCCTATGTGCCCAAACTTTTTTGGCCGACATTTAAAAAGGTCAATTGAATTCTATATTGAAACTTGGCATGATAAAGATGATTATCAAAATCATCAACAAAAATTCATTCCTACAATTCTCAAAAACACGTTGCGACCACTTGTATTTGAAGAGGCAAGATAGATTCTTCTCTTACCTTTGCAATTTCATATTTTACATCCTAAGTCATTCTTGAACTTGAACTATTACTTAAAGATTCTTGAACATGTGTAGGTACGTATTCAAGTTGATGTTAGTTCTCGAGAACTTCTTGTCCAACTCAAAAAGAAAATTGCAGCTGATGCTAAAGAAGCTTACAAAATTGCTTTAAAAGCAGCTAAAAAAGAAGGAAAAGATAAGGAATTTAAAGCTAAAGTAAAACAAGAAAAACAACAAGTAAATCAACATCACACTTCAAAATTTACTTCAAATCTTGATAAGTTACTTGAAAAGAGGATACTAATGTTTGAAGATTTCTATATCGCTTTCTTGCTTTACAGTTTCTATCAATACCATTCCATCTACTTTAAACCATACTGTACCAAAGTATCAAAAAACTTGAAAGCATTTCACACTTATTTGTAGGCAAAAAAAGACAGGGTTGCTAAGATGAAGGCAAAAAAAGAAGCTGCATCAAAAGAACCGGCACCACCACTTGTTAAAACAAAGAAGAAACCAAAGAGGAAGAAAGATCCAACAGAAAAAGAAACCGTAGAAGCTCTAACAAAAGAATTGGTTGCAGAAGGGATTATGCCAGTTTGTCCAAAGCGATCATTTGATGAATATATATGCCAAGATTATTTGCGTGGTGTCGAACCTGACCCTGTTAAAGATTGGTTGATAGACAATAGCATGGCCCATGTATTGAATGTGTTTGAAATTTGTTTTAAGACATACAAGATTAATTAGAAAAAATAACCTTATACACATATCTATATTTTTTAAATTTCTCACAAAGGATCAGAAAGCTATTGTAGGCAAAGAGATTGACAATAGAGTACGGAGTACTGCCACTTGCATCGGAATTGGTTAATGAAAATGCGCCATTTGTTCGCACTTTACTCTTACATGGTGGAAAAAGAACGGGAAAAACACTTTTGGTATGTGGAAGCTTTACATACCATATCTCAAAATTATATTATTTAAGTACAAAGATTCCATTAAAATACCAAATTTTATTATGTAATTATTAAAAGTCATTTCTTTATATTGTTGAGATCTTACTTATTAGATCAATTTGATACATTAGTACAATATAAATCAAGAAACTAAATAAACAAAAATATTTCTTAAACTAGAAAACTCAAAACAAATATCCATAGGCTCATGCCACTTGTACTACAGCTGGAGCAACTTTTTTCAATTTGTCAGCCAAGATTATTGATGGAAAATATCAAGGTCCGAAGAACATTGCAAGAATGTTGCAAGTTGTATTCAAGCTAGCAAAGATCATGGCTCCTTCTATGATATATATAGAAGATGTTGATCAGGTTGGTGCTAAGCTATGAAAAATTAAGTTCATACTTCGTGAAAAATTATAGAGCAATAAAACAACGTTACAACGTTAAGATTTCTAAAAAGTACTAGGAATATATGCATTGTAATTTGAACCTTTTAATATTCTTATAATTGAGTCACCAATTAATGCAACATCAAGATTATTGCAAACATACAATAATATACACAAAAACTGGTATGGATAGGTATTTGTCACCGATAAGAAAAAAATTAAGCTATATGGATTGATTGATAAACCTAATCGTATAAAGAAGGCGTTGATGAAAGAAGTAAAGGCTCTATTTCCTGGAGAACGAGTTTTCTTCCTTGGAACAACTAGCAGCCCTCAGGTATATACTTCAAAAGATGTAAAGACATCACTAATATATTTATGTGCGTCCAACATTATTGAAGACAAGATATTGATAAAATGAAAATATTATGCAATAATGTGGTAGGATTTACAAGGGAAAAAAGGCCCTTCTAAAGCAACTGCAAACTTTTGTAAATTCTTCTCAAAAAGGATCTACACACCTTACCCTGATTATGGTGCTCGAATGTTGCTATGGAGAGGACTACTAGAAAGACATGGAGCCATCCTTACTCACCATTTCAATGTTTCTACTCTTGCATATTTATCCCCTCATTATAGTGTTGGTGATATTGAAAATGTTTGCAAGGCGGTTCTAACTGTTCAACGGGTTCGAAAGGTGCTTAGAAAAATTTGATAATTACAAGATATGAAATCTAAATTATAATACTAAGTTGTGTTGAACAAGCCTAAAAGGACACCATTTTCTTCTAGTTAATTATTCTCAATTTTTTTGTATACATTGAATTTTTATACTTACATCTAGATTATATTTGTGTGTAGGCTGCGAGGCTTAAATTGAAAGTAGAAGAAGTTGTAGACCATCTTTATGAATACAATCCCATTGAACCTAATCTTCACTATATTGCAAAAGTAAATTATAGAATTTTTAAGTAGCTTTGGTTGTATAAATGTACATATATAATTCATCAAGTATATTCTTGACATATTCCAAACATATGTGACTTCTACTTGCAAACTTATTGGTTTGGATTTGTATTGCAGCATTTTGGCAAGCCACCACAACCAGTACCTGAAGATCCAGATGCAGATAAGAAAAAGAAAGGAAAAGGTGGTGATAAGAAAGATAAAAAGAAGAAAAAATAAACATCTGAAACTTACTAAATGATTGTATACAGAAAGGATTGTTTTTTTGAAAATTCAATATTTGATGAACGGATGAATGGATGAGTAGTAAGATAGAAGTATATTCTTGAAGAAGAAGTATATTTTGGAGAAGGAAAACTCTAAACCTATTTCAAGGTCGGCATCAATAATGTGTTTGTTTGACCAATTCTTGAATGTACGCCTCGATCTATAGTTATATACCTTGCTTCTATATTGAAGGTAAATGATTGGAGTTTCAATATCAATACGTTGTCTCACTATAACAATATACCCTTCCTAGCAGAGGACGTTTCTAATCATGTGACTATTGTATTATTGTAAGCACAAAGTTTGCTAAGCAATGATATTAGTGATTAGTGAGTGTTGATTATTACTTGCTCACATAAATATTGACCAAAAGAAAAGTTTTATTATTTATTTACAGATATTATGAGATGCCACAATAATAGCCACTATGAAAGGTCTAATGATTTCACACTTTCATGCCTAGTAAAGTAGAACTAAATTGAAAATTCTAATGAAGGTGATAGATAGGGTTCTTGGCGACATGCATACGTTAAGTTGTAGTGAAGTTAGTAAAAATATACCTATATGAAAATTATGTGAATCCTTCAAAATCAATTGAGACTAATGACTTAGAGTTTGAAATACTATAGTGGAACAAACTATATAAAACTCAACATCACCTTAGGTTTTGATGAATGTGCCTTTAGAAACTAGTAATTTAATCAAAAAGAGTTATATGTAATGATTTCTAGTGGTGATATTAATTTCTTACTTATCTTATTAAAAATTTGATTGCTAGTTGCCAAAATATAAGTCACAATTTCTTTTCATAATAAGGCTAAGTGGCTAAGTAAATTCATATATGATTTCATCTTGCATTTTTTTCATTTTTCCTTACAACTGCATGAGTTTATTCACATAAGTGGTAAGCTCCTTCCTCATTGTCAAGTTGTCTTGTCACAACGTGCAGCCTACATTCAAAGTTCATGTCTCCTCCTTTATAAAACTTCACCGTTTCTCATAGCTTCTCAATTCTTGTGTGCTTTGGAGGTTGTATATTTTGTGTCACACTACGGTGGAGCGTCATTGAAGTACGTGTTGGCTTTAAGGTCGTAAGTACCTATCACAAATTACAATTTCCTTAAATCACCCACAACCAAGAACAATTTTGACCTAATTCATGACTTTGCACTTATTAACTATTATGATGAGTGTTGAATCCTAAATTGGTGTGTAGCTAACCAATTTGGTTTGCACAAGGATATTAAGAAAAGAAATGGGAAAGAATGTGGGATAACTTACTTACTAAGGGATGGCCCTTAAAGTTTGCAACAAAATACCATGCTACATGAAGGATATTTTTGACGAGCTTAATTACTAGCTTCGCAAAGAAGTCTATTTATGAAAAATATTGTATATGCTCTATCAAGCATATTTGATCTAAATTACTCTTCGTTACGTTTGTACCTCATTAATGGTTCATAGTTATGACCACTCCGCAATGCCAATGCTTATACTTGGGATACATGGAAAGAGCGCTCATACTTGAAAAATATGAAATTGCTAGAGAACAATTAGAAATATGGCCTCATAAAATGCCTCACAAAAATGCTTTAGTGTTGTAATAGTAGTTGTCTGAAATAACATGTTATTGCTTCTAGAAGATGCAAAGGAATGGTGGGTGGGTTTGTTGTGAGCAAGAGGTCAAAGGAGAAGATAGGACTATATAACAAGGCTTGCGCACTAAAAACTTGTTGCAAATGGGAGCAAAAGAGGCAAGAGATAGACTCAACGGGCAGGTTAATAGGCAGGGAAGGGGGGAGATTAGTTGCTAAGCCTCGCCACTTAGGACAAGTCAATGTAGGCTTGGGTCTTCTTGCTTGTCAAAATTCTTATTTGGACAAATAATTTGGATGTAAACTTGGCCCCTAATTATTAATGGATGATGAACGTCACTTGTGGTACCACGTACACGTTCGTTAGTAAAAATGTGGTGGTAGACCCTATTTAAGAGTTTAAATTTTGAATAAACTGCAGAAGACCTCCAAAAATGAAAAATCAAAATATGTCATTTTGCAGCCAAACAAGGAGTATAAGGGGGCAGGATAGGCATGAGCCTCTCCATTTTAAAAATCTTCTCAAATGAATAGTAGTTGTCTCCCTTCTGGATTAGGGAAGTTGTCTCGCTTCTGGATTAGGAAGTTGTCTCGCTTCTGGAACTAGGGAACAAGTGAGAAATGCAGTTACTTTCCTATCCATTCTAGTCTCAAGAACACCAAGTTCGAAAGCAAGGGTCATGACTCGACTTCTCAACCAGTATTTGGAATCATTTATTCAAGATTGCAAGTTATGAAGCAACATGAGTGTATATAAAAGTAGTTTAAGAAATGTCACATATTTGGACGGTGCACCATTGCACGGTCAGGGCACTTTAACACCCCCCAATTTTCGACTTCAACTCATCTTGACACTTCAACAATTCATTGCCCTTTCACCCACATTGGTTGCTTTCTCTACCCACAAATTGTTAATTGTTGCACACTTGTTTCTAGTACTAGTCTCACACTTTAATGTGCATTGTTTTATTCACGTTATTGTTGTTGACTTGAGGAAGTTTTGTTCCTCCTTGTGAGCTATGAGTCTATGACCACAAGGCTTTGTTCTAATTTCCCCTTGTCCGGTGGCCATCGGGATATTAGCATTACGAACGGACACTTCATTCACGCCGGCCCCTTAGAAAGGGACCGGAGTTTCTATCTATCTATCTATGACCACAAGGCTTGCACTCATCTACCTCCTTAATCTCCCCATATCCTTGTCCAAAAATTCAACATAATACAACTACTTCCTTCTAAGTGTGCCTTTTATCTTAGGTTGTTGAAGAATATTAACAACAAGACTTTAACTCCTAAAGGCCAAAGCCTTTTTTGAACCTCTAAACTCAATAACTGCAATTTTTGTCCACCTTGTAAGGATTGAGGAAAGACTGAAATTTTTACTACTTTTAAAAATTGTCAACCGTAAGATCTTGTACTTAAGACTATCCCTAGTCACTTTTTCAAAAATTGATTGTCATACATATATTATTCTAGAGATTGTAATAACCAAAGGTTGTGCATCCAAGTTTTTAGAAGTGTGAAAATTGCTTATGAATATTTTGGAGGCTTCCATTGTAATATTGGTAATTTTTTTGGCTTAGTAACCTTGGAATTCAAGTGAAGATTTGGTTATGAGCACAACTAGAAAGAAAATAAATTAAAAAAATACCAGATTTAAACCTCTCCAATTGCCTTTTTTGGACTTGAAACATAACATTTCTCAATGAAGGTTTTAATTAGAATTTTTCTTAGCAAATTTTACCACATACACTTTGCAGTATAAGGAATATAGATTATAAATCTTAGGTAGAAATAGTACATTTAACCCTTCATCTAGACTACCAAACATTGCAAAAAGCCATCTTGGGATTTATGGGCATGTATGGGGTCAACGCCTAAAAGACCAAGAAAATCAAGATGGGTTATTGCAATTTTGGATAACCTAGATGAAGGGTCTACTTCTAGTATTTTGGGTTGTAATTTGGTGTGAATGTCACTACTAGGATTTGACCCCATTTGTTGCGTTTTTGTTTTCATGAAAGCCACGTTACAGGAGTATCTGAAATTATGTTTTAACATTTTTTTTGTTGAAATGTAGTTTTTGAAAGTAAGTTATAGCAAAAACATGTTAAATGTAGTTTAAGCTACTCACCAGCCGTGGCTTTAATGAAATTAAATTAAAAACTAAAAAATTGAATAAAATTTATTTATTTATTTATTTATAATTTTTAAAAAAATCATAGCAAATGGGGTCAAATTCTAGTCGTGTGTGATAATATATACAAAGTGTGTGTGGTATAATATATACAAAGTGTGTGTGGTATAATATATACAAAGTGTGTGTGGTATAATATATACAAAGTGTGTGTGGTATAATTTGCAAATCTATATGCCAATTTCTGATATTCTAGGCCAACTCTTAGTGCAAGCTAAGAAAGGGCAGTTACAATTTAAGAAAAGTTGATAAAGAAATCACTATTCAAATTTCCAAGTGACTCAAGTCAAAACTTTTACCACTTTTACAAAGGTACTCTCAACTTTTTTTTTAAAAAAAACTTTAAGATTTATTGGAATTTTCCAGATTTTCCTTTCAAAAAATTTCAAAATTCTACAATTAGAAATTCTTCAATATTAATTCTCCTCAAGAATTCATAACTCATTAAGATACATTCTCCTGTTCACTTTTGCCCTAAATAAAATCCACTAAATGAAATGAAAGCTTCTCCAAATTGTTGATTTTATACCTTCTTGTAGAGAATAATACTTTTTGCATAAAGGCTCGGAAAGCAGAATGAGTCTCTAAAATTTTGCATGGGCATTCACAACTTACTTATCTATAGGAAAAAATAGGAGCAAAATGTTTGGGACAACAATCATCAAGTTCTCTTTTGCACTAAGTAGACTGTCTCCCAAACAATGCCCAAAAAACGTATTGCATCAACTTTGAATGTTATGACCTCAAAAATGGTGTAGATCCAACGGTTGTGATTTGACAATGCATTTCTAATAGTATTTTTCTTTAAGATCTTTTGGATGAGAATTTTTAAAATTGATAAACATTTAGCCATACCTCAATCTCCACAAGGTGGTCAACAAGTAGGTTGTATAATAAAATATCACTATAATTAAGGAGTCAATGCAATAAGTGCATTAGTAGGCTTGTAGTCTTCGAGCAAGCAAGTACAGTGGGAGGACGTGAATGGACAATTTTGAAAGTAAATTGATACCCTATCAATAATCTCATCATCTCTTGTGGAAAAGATTACCTACGCAAGGTGTGCTATAACAATCATTAACCTATTCTAAGTTTATATTTTGCTATATTATAATTACTCATGTAGTTGATGTTGGAGATTTTGAATCTTACAGACTTTGTGTATTGACATTGTACACTTTACACAATGACTACGAGCTTGTTGTTCTCGTGGGTGTATCAATGATTGAGAGTGTTGACGAAGTTGCAAAAGATGATTGAAACAAGTTCAATCATCTTTTGGGACTGCTCCAGTTGGTTACTCTTTCAAAGCTCTCAAGCACATTATAACATCACATCCTTACCCTAATGCCTGTCAGAAATTCAGGATATGTTTTTGCTGATGGCCTCAACACCATCACATTATGTGATAAGAATGAGATACAAAATTGATCACCAAGCTATGTATTTCCAAAATTAAAGCATCTTTCAACAATTTCAAATCTTCTCAATCAATTACTCGTCTATCTAACTTGTAGGTTACACTGAAAGTATTTATTACCTAATTTTGTTCTTGAAGATAAAACTGTTTTGACTTGTACTTCACTTGGCAATCTCCCATATACATTCATCAGTAGGTGACCTAAATTGAAGATTGGTGACACAAAGTTTTTAGTGAATTCTGCTTGGCTGGTTGTTGGTAACATAGTGGCTGTAGTTAAAGAGAAGGTAGAGATGGCCATTGACTCTAGGAAAATTGAGTGGAATAGAATATCAGCAACTTTGAAGAACCCTAATTGCATACTCATTGAGGCATGAATTTCTACTTTGTAAACTTGGCTTTAATATCCTAATTGTTTTAGTATTCAGCTAATAGTTGAAATATTTCAATAATGCTTCTCCTTGTAATAGTGAAAGGTCACCATCTCACTTTAAAAGAGTTATTTAAGAACACGTTTAGAATTCATGTATATAGTTGCAATGGTAAAAATGTGTTAAAATGTTTGTGTACAGTAATATCATGTAATTCAAATAAGAATACAACTTGATTCTACAAATAGGATATTTTAAGTGGAACAACGGAGGAGTTGGATTTCCGGGATCGTGTCGTGAAGATAAGCTCCAATTTTCAACATCTTATAGTTGCCACTGCCAGAGAGGTACACCAAGTTTGATTTATTGGTAACGCCGGTGTCTTATCAACATTGAATTCATTTGCAACTCTTGGCATTGGTGATCAATTGATGTCAATTAATTACAATGTTTAACCAATTAGCCTATAATCTGTACATGTTGTGATGCAGTGTTGTATATATTCGGTCACGAACTGGCACAGACCCCACATAATTGATGTCAAAGACACGGTCATTATGTTGAAGCAATGTCACTCCTTCTTTCTGTTGGTTGATTGCTTCACGGGATTGCATTTGTACACATATGATGGCCGCCACCTATCCAATCCTAAGTTTCAAGGTAGCACCTACTTCCAACTATTTGCATGATGTATTTTTCTCTTAATTTTTATTTTTTGCATTCATTTGTGTGATACAAATTTTCTTACTAAGCCTAATGGCTCCCTTTTCTCACTAATGGTGCTCCTCAACACATGGATAATTGAATGAACTAGACCATATGCAAATATATTCTCTCAATTCTTTTGTACTAGTTTTCTTGAGCTTGGTGTTGAAGCATACATAGCCATGAGGAACCAAACCTTTTCTTGTGGTCTAACTACTAATGTGCTAAAGAAGATTCAACAGGCTTACGAACGGAATCATTCAATCATCAAAATGTTAGCATTGTTGGCAACATTTTAGCAGCAATTGATCACAATGATAAGAAGGGTACAGTACTACATTATTCTATGATAATGGGATCTCTTCACCGTTGACATTTAATAATGAGATAGTGTATCTAGTAGGTTGATATCTAGAGTTGGCCGGTGTTAAGATATATTGCAAAATTGTGATTGATGCAAAAAGGATAATAATCACCAAAATGAAGTTGTACTGCAACTACATATTGATTTATGCTATTGCAGTTGTACGATTCTTTGATAGCAACTCCGGGAAGCACTTTGGAGACGTGATGCGTCTTCCCCTAGACTTGGTTGAAATTGCATTGAATCCACTGGGAGCGTTGACGGATCAGAAGTTGGTGTTTACTGATTCCAACGGTGACCTTTTCATTACTCCAATCAATGTATGATGGCAATCAAAGTATACATGTTAAAACTATTTTTCATTCTCTTTGCATTCTACATATAATAATTTAATAACATGGTGAAGTCAAAATCTCTGAAGGTGTCTGGGTTTGTTATTGTCAATGCAGACCCTGGAACCTCAACTCCATCAAAATGGCAGTACTGAATAGGAATGGTGGGTTTTGGGTGGATGAAATCCCCAATATATTTTTTTTTTGGAAAATGAGCAATAAGAAGCTAAAACATGTGATTCAGGACAACCATTTAAAAAATGACGTGATGTTACAAAGGACAGCAATGATGTTGCAGACGAAATAGTGATTCTTCGAACAGAGAGTTATATCATAGAATGCTACCATTTTACTGGAATTTAGGTTCTACTATATATTTTAGTCTAACACTAATTACAAAAACTCATTTTCTGTGATTGAGAGAAATTTATAAATTAAAGTTAGAATGAGAGATGATATCTAATCAATAAAGGATGACTTTTGTGCTTGCGTGCACCCTAATGCTAAATTTGGTGGTAGTAAACAGAGAGTTGCGGTATTCAAATTGGCATCCATGGTTGAGAGCTGCATGTGGAATGATGTTGCGGACATATTGATAGCTGTAGTTGACCAAAGCTTGGTGGTTTGGTACTATCCGCATGCTCCAACTGTAGACAAGGACCTTCTTCATCATGTCAAGCTTACAATTGACTGGTGAGTATCTTTCCTATGAAATAACAATGAATTATTGCTCGTGAATCATGCATCTTTTGAATAATAAGAAGAAGTTGCATCAGTCAATTCAAGTAAAGTTTAGAGATACTCTAGTTTGGGTCTTCTCCTAATAGCGGGGTAAAGAAGTATTCCGTGTAATTAGCAAATTAGTAAAAGAAAAAGTGATACTCCCTTTGTCCCATTATTATTGTCTAGTAGGTTCTCTCAAATCTACCTTGGGAGGTAGATTTGTGAGAACTCACTGGACAATAAGAATGGGACGGAGGGAGTAACAATTAGGGATAAATATAGGGAGTGTTGAAAAACTTCTAAGAAAGTCCAGCTGCAAATTTCATTGAACATATTGGCCAAGGGAAAAATGAACAATAAATTGATAATCTACATTTCAAGATTCTTGAAGCAAAACATAAGGAAGTTGTAAGCACACAATACTTCAACAAATACTTCAATCTTTTATTGCTTCTTCTTGCAGCCATATAGGGAAGAATGCAAAGTTGCAATGTTTCAATGGGCCCCGATGTATGGTACGCCGCGCAGATGGTGCCTCAATATCTACTCATGCATCCCCCTATCCCTTTTTACTCTTTGAACACATTATCGCCAAACAATGGGACCAGGCGCTACGATTGTGCCGCCATGTAAAGGTGACTCTTGCATTTTACACTACCTTTTTCTTTCTCATATTTCACAAAGCATTTGATTATTGTTGATTCTACAGAAAAATTCATAACCTCACTTTTGGTTATGAAAACCGGACTTGGATTAAATCATGTATACATATAACCTCCTACTCTAGAGTAGCACTATCAAACCCTATAAAGGGCATCAACAGAGTAGCACTTTCAAATATGTAAACTTACCTTGTATCAACCCATGTATAACCCCAATTCCGTTAAAATGGCATTATTCCGGTAAAATGGCACACCTCAACTTTCTGAACTGCAGTTCAAAAACCCTATGATATAAGAGAATTTTAAGGTGATATTAGGGAAAATTAGTGACAATGTATATAAAGCATTGATATTACGAAAAAAAATTGTGATATTACAGAATATACCATTTTATATGAGCACAAATGTAAGATCTAGTGTGACAAAATGGCTCATGGCATAGTGCCATTTTAACGGAAGTGGGGTTGTATGCATGTAACTTCTTCTCTAGAGTAACAAAAGCGTAAGATCAATCGTTATAATGGTGATGCATGATTACAGGAGAATCTCTTGTGGGCATGTCTTGCTGGCACAGCTATGGCATCAAAAGAATTGAACATTGCGGAAGTAGCATATGGTGCTCTAGATGAGGTGATAATTTGTTGTCAACTACTGGATCATGGTATATTATCTACTCTATATGTAGATCAACTTGTTGCATGAAGTAGGTACCCATGAGATTTGTTCTTAGTCTTATTTCTCAACATTGATGTGAAATTCTGTTTTCAAAATATATTCTCTATGTCTAAGAAGTTCACAATGCAGATTGATAGAGTCCATTACCTAATCCACGTAAAAGCCGTGCCTTCGGAGGAAGGTCGACAAGCTGAACTAGTACTCTTCCGGAGGCGACCGGATGAGGCTGAATCAATCCTACTTCAGGCAGGTCTCATATATCGGGCCATATGCCTCAATCTTCAACTATTCAATTGGGATAGGTATATATATACTTTGCATCTTGAATATCACCAATTCTAAAGCATGAGGTTTATGACGGCAAGAATGTTGAGGTTGGGGATTGAGGCGGATTAAGTTCTCTCACCTCTTGCAGGGCCTTGGAATTAGCTCTATTGCATAAAAAGACACACTTGGACACTGTGATGTGGTATAGACAGAGATATTTGTTCAATACCAAGCTTGATGAGATGAAACCACAATTTCTTCATTGTTCTCAGCAGGTCAGTGTTTTTTTGGGTTCAATGGGGAATACCAACATCGTGTACAAAAAGAGAAATAAACCCAATAAAAGAGAAAGTCTGCTATTGGTACATGGTTGGAACTTAAGTGTTGAACTTGTTGCACTTGTTGCAGGTTATTATCGACGTAGAAAAAGTAAAAGAGAAGATAAAAGAAGAAAAACAGAAAGAAAGCATGCGCGCAGGTATTCTTTAGCAAATCCTTGACTACTTTTGGTATTTTGATGTTGTTGTAAGTGTAGTTAGAGGCAATATCACTCTTGAATCTATCTCATTTCTTTTGGCATTTTTGGCGGACGTTCTTTACAGGCACCAATCCTTGGCAATCAAAGCCAATGTGGAATCGTGGGTTGCTAGCCCTTACTTAAGATGTGTATATTCATACTCACATGTAATCGAGGAGGGTCTTTTAATGCTTTCTAGAGGCAACAATGGTCACTAAACGTAATCTTCTAACATACTACTCTTATAAAGCTTTTAAAAAAAATAAAAAAATAAAAAAAAAAATAAAAATAAAAATTTTGAACGGAGGAAGAACAAGAAATTTTTCGAAGGAGATATAGGGATTATCTGTAGTCAAATCAACATTAAGTTGCAGTAAGGTTGTCAAAACTTTACTTGAGTATCTATGACCTTGTGGTAATCCCATCAATCCAAATTAGGCTTACAATATGAAGGTCATAGTGGAAAAAGAACCACTCTCATTTCCTCACAATAGGATGTAACTTCAAATGCTGCATAAGTTTGAGGTTGTATAAAGTTTGAATGTATACACCACTTTATACATAAGGTTGGCTCATTCTTTACAAGAATAATTAGGTGTAGTATTTCTTGGTTTTCATGAGACATTTCCAATTTTGAATTTATCGATGATGAAATTCATGTGAAAATGAAAAAAGAATGTATCACAATTTTTATTGAATTACATAAAAGCTCAACATTTCTTATTTGTATAGAAGTAATTTAGAAATAATTACCATAAAAATATGCTTAGTAGTATTGGTATTGTAATGTTAGTGCAACTATCATACTCCTTTGTTTCCAAAAAACACCAAGATTTGATTCACTTGTCTCACAAAGAATCCAAGAATCAATATTAATGAACAAGTCCTCATGATATTTTAAGACTCACTTTTTAAAAGCCTCATGCCAATTGGACAAAGAAAATTCAACTACTTTGGCAAATTATAGTGTTTGTCAAAGACAAAGGAGTACTAAAAATCAACATGGCTGTATTGATTGAGACAATTCAGTTGATTAGGACCATCTTATTAAGAATCTCTTTTCTACTATTCATGCAAAAGTACTGCACTGCTGTATAATTTATCGTACAAGGATAATGCACTCAACTACCTCTCTGTAATCTTAAATGCATGTATAGAAGGCCATGCTTGTAAAAAATACTAAAAAACTACAGAATTTTCCATTGTATTTATTTGGAAATCCATAACATTTGAACCATCACAGATCTTGCACTTCAATTCATGAAATCAATGAAACTATTACATTAGCACATACGATTGCTTGCAATCCGGAAACAATACTCCCTCGATGAAGGAGGGTAATTGGGTCCTACGGGCATGTATGATTGTTACTAAGACTTGATCAGATCTAATTATTGGCATCAAATCTTAGAGTGGTGCTAAATGGTTGCATGACATAATCGACTTCTTACATTTGTTATCTCTCTAATTTTTGAGCTAGGGTTACTCAGCTAAAAGATGATATTAAATGACCATAGTAGCCTTGGTAAAGCTACCATGATTTCCACCACACATGACATCGGTCATTATTCCATGTTGTATGCTCCACCAGTGTGATATCATAAAATTGCGACATTACAAATATGATATTGAAGAAGTGTCACATAAGAGAGGAAGAAGGGGGTGCACATGTACATGTGCGTGTGCATTATACACAAGGCTTTTGCTAGTATTGTACAAGGATGAAATAATAAAAGAGTCGTGGAAACATATCCAATTTGAGATGAATGTAACACAAAAGCCTATCTTGTATAAAAAAATAGGTAAGTGTCTGCTTTGGTACAGATGATAACACATTGATTGTTTTATAATAAATAAATATAGAGCGCATGGATAATTCATGACAAAAGGAAGTGATACAACTAGTACTCCCTCAAAAAGGATTGAGAACTTCGAAGCTTTCAGTAGCCTAGTACAATGTAAGGTAATCAAGTCAAAGGGAGGAGGCCAAAGGTGTGAAAATCTTGGCAATCGAGGGAGTCCTCGAGCTTGCGTTGCAACATGTGTGTAACAAAAGTTTACTGTGGCCATGGCGGTGGTCCTCTGTAGGGACGTGTAGGTAAAGCTGTGCTGGTTGTCAATCTCGTTGTCAACTGCGAGCATTGTTGACTGACGAGAATTTCCTGGCCTTCCAGGCCCTGCCTGCCATTCAACTTGTCTGGTTACGCTGAATTTGGCACCGCCATCCCCGCCTTGTGCATTTTGCGTTTCAAGTTTGCGACTGGGTGATCGTAGGTGTGTGTCATTGTTTGTGCAGCTTCCTCCGTTCCTTCTCAACTTTTCTTAAATTTCTTTTCTGTCTTGGATTGCTACTTTGTGCCCTTTTTCGAAGCGATTAAAATAGGGTAGCGCACTTCCTCTGGCCCACCACTTTCTTTGTGGATGGAGCTCGATGAGCGCTTTGTGCAATTGAGTTTGACCCTATCTCAATTTCGCCGTGTAATTGGACTCTTAGCCTGTTCTTGTTGTGATCACCCTACTAACGACGCAATTATTTTTTGCGATGACGAGATGTTTGATCTTGCAACAACTTGGTCCCTGGCCCTCTAGCTATTTTGAGTGATTTCTTCCATCAGGTTTGAGCGTCATCGGAGCGGACGCATCAGGTTAGTACTTCTGCAGGGCTTTTCAAATTGCCGTTAGGTGACTCCTGTATAAGCTGTAGCCCTTCAGTTGCACTCAGGTTACTCACAACATTGTTCACGTACACCGGATCAGGCACTAGAAAAGACTCTAATCTGACGGGCCAACCTTCACTTCTTTTGGTAGAATTTAGGGTTTCGCCAGTTGATTGTTTTGGTGATCATGAAAGTGACCAATGTGCAAATCTCCAATCGAGCGGATGTTTGCACATATAGTTTGACCAGCTCTTCACGCGCGTTCTCATCGTTGAGTTCATGCTTACTTGGTTTGTGAGGGCTCCTCTGCACGCAGAAGAGAATGTCCGAGCGCGCCTGGCCTTGAAATCTCTGGAATGACAGTATTCGACTGCTCTGTACTGTTGAATTGTTGCTCTATATGTGATTTCTGGTGCGAAGTACCGTCGTTGTCGGAAGAGCTTGAGTACCACCCGATTTGCACGATATCTTAATCCGTGGCTATTGCTCTCTGGTGGTAGCGATCGCTCGCCACGTCCTTATCTTCTGGCACCTCCTCTTCACAGTTGCGTGTCGGCCCCACGATGGGTGCATGTGCCTGTCTCCGACGTTAGAAGCAGCCGCTTTACTCTCATCGTAGGAAAACTCCTGTATCGACGTGATATTGGCTATGTCCTTAGTACGTGTGTAATCCCTAGCGCGATATCTGGCATTGCCTGTTGATGTCATTTACTAACAGGGATTTCGAGATATCTATTCTGTGATTTCATGAGAACTGAGAATGAAACTCCTGTACAGTTTCTTCTACTGTATTCTCTCACCAGATCTAGATAGAGCATGCTGTATTATTTTCCACTATGGTTGAGTAGAGTGGTTTTAGAAGGTAAAGTACGTTTCTGTGGTGATCCCTCTTGTTTGCTGACTTATTCGTCTTTGACTAGTTACCGGGCGATGCAAGGACAGCGAAACATGAGAACAGGCAACTCATTCGGATACATCGATGTAGGAGCATAATTTGGCCTGGGCTAGTTTCCATTGACGTTTCTGCCATGATGTAGTCCCGGGATTGCCATCAACCAAGGCATATACGCGTCGCGCTAGCCTGTGGCATTGTAGGCTGTGCACTTGGTAACAACCTCAGTGTTGATCCAAAATGGGGAAGCCAGTGATTAAGCGACCGGCTGTACATATGTCCACGCATGAACGGGTGGCTGTGGAGCCTGCGAAGCCGGAAAATCAAATTGTTCCGTTCTCTATCCTGAAGAACAGGAAGATGGGTACTAGAACATGGATGAGGTTCGATGCAACTGGATGCTCGGAGATGTTTGATTGCGACAGGAGCGGCCTCTTGAAACGAGTTACTGTGCCTGCGAGAGACCTTCGGATTTTGGGCCCCATATTTTCACAGTCCTCTCACATTCTAGGTAATCTTTTCTCAGATGTTGATGCATTTATAGGTGAGCTTGTTTTGAGCTCAAGGTAGTCAACACGTGCAGCATGTTGCACCTAGATCTGGATTGTTGCCTTCGTTTTCTGTTTTCCATTTTCCTCTTCGTTACTTTCCTCAGGATGCTGCTTCCAGTGGTGCGGCGACCCTGTCTTTAATAGTGTGATGGGTCTTCTCTTCATTCCTTCAAGCTCTGTCGACGTCCAGGGACTTTTTATGCCGTCACCTTAGAGCAATCTATATTTGAGATCGAGGGTGTAGGTACTCTGTCTAATTGTGCAGGTGAGGGAGGGTTCTGCTCCCCAGCATCTCCTTTGCCTTTTGTAAAGCACGGGGAGTGTGATATATGTGTGCTGTGGTTCTTGACAGCAAGGGAGAACGCCATGGTGGTTAATCTTGAATTTGTAAAAGCCATAATTACAGCTGAGGAGGTTTATTTTCTCGACCCTTTGAACCGAGAGGTGAAACCTTTTGTAGAGCAGCTTAGGTCACAACTACTTCCACAGAACATCTTACGAATTGAGTCCGGAGCGCCAAACATGTCCCCTGGAGGACAGGCATGCACCACCGAAGATGGCTTGATCGAACCACTGCCTTTTGAGTTTCGCATTTTGGAAATTGCTCTGGATGTGGTATGCAACCACCTTGAGGAGAACGTGCACGAGTTGGAAAGGACGGCCCGTCCAGCTTTAGATCAGTTAACGAGAAGGATTAGCACAGGGAGTCTGGAGCTTGTCCGCATGGTGAAGAGTCGGCTTACTCACTTGAGTGCTCGAGTTCAGAAGGTGAGTTCCCAGTTTCATACTCTCTTTCAATGGGTAGTTAGGAGGCGTGAGACAATCCGGTTCTAATCCTTATCAACTGTTACATTTATGTGAGCATGTTCGATTTTATTCAGAGGTTATGGACCTCTGTGGAAGTAGCTGCACTAGAGCTGAAGGCACACTCAACATCACAACGACACTCTCTTACAACATGCTACAAGAGAAGGTTGAGAAGTGGTTGTAAAGGTTGTGTGGTTGCTATTGATCAAATTAGGTCAGAGATGAACTTATGCAACTTTTGGACGATGACGAGGATATGGCAGACCTTTACTTGACTCGGAAGCTACTCCAAGCGCAGCATTTGGACTCCCCACTCCTAACTATCTATTCAGCCAGTGGGGCTACCGTGAGCTCAGCAGCATCGCGCAAATTAGCACGATTGAGTTCAGTAAGAAGTCATGGTCATACTAGTCGCAGAAGCTCTGCTACACAAAGCACGACAACAATCTATGATGTGGAGGAGTTGGAGATGTTACTAGAGGCCTACTTCATGCAGGTGGACGCTAGTCTTAACAAGCTCTCACTGGTGAGTCTTAGAACGTTTTTCTCTGAACCGCACACCTTGGTTTACTCTGCAGGGCGACGGAACAGTAGGATCACCTCAAGCGAAATGTACTTATCAACGATCACCATCTACTGAGAATGGGTTATGTGTTGACCATTGTTTCAATCACTTCAAGTAACACTCTTTCGATTTCAGATCGTATCATAGTTGACAACAAGAGGTAACAATACGTTAGAAAGAGAGTTCCTAGTATGTGTTGACCTAGGAAATACCTACACAAGCTTCCTCTCATCTCATGATTCCCTGTTAGGGTAGATGTAGCTGGCGGTGATGCAATACCTCCTTCCGTTTCGTTAAGATCCAGTAACGAGAGTGCAAATCATGTGGACAACCGGGCAACCAGTTTGAGTTCAGACAATGCGCAAGTTCACGTTCGGGAATCTGTAACGGTTCAGGTAGTTGCCACCATCGACATGAGACACAGTTAGCACTGCGCAGTGATCGGGGATCTAGATGGCGTCCCCTGTAACCTCTCTCGCGAGGAGGACGATGATTGCAGGAGTACCCTGGTCCATGAAGGATGGTGGTTGATGTGTTTGCGTATGGCCAGGAGTTTGAACAGGATAACATGGTGAGGTTGCCAATGTTCAGGTACGTGAGTACATCGACGATACTGAAGACTACGTGAACGTTCGGCTTGATCACCAACGGAACCAGCTATTCCAGTTTCAGATCACATTGGGTGCATCGGCGTTGGCTATCGCAGTGGCAATGAGCATAGTTGGGTGCTTTGGCATGAATATTCCTGTACCAGCATACGATAGCCCTGATTGGTTTCCACCAACCCTGATCTTTTCCTCTCTCCTGTCATTCGTCATATTTTTGAGCATACTGGGGTATGTACGCTGGAAGGGGCTGTTTGAGAAGTGACGAGCCAACGGAACGACAGAGAGTAGACCTAAGTAATACGACATTCCTCTTCTGATGAGAAAAAGGGATTATTAACTCTTATGACCCAGCTGCAAACCATGATGATATGTCATCTTGAAGTACACGGCTTAGCTTAGGCAGAGATTTTAGTGTCGGTTCGGTCGAAGCAAAAGTCGTGGTTTGGTTTCACTTTCTGGAAAGTGCTGTGTGAGGACGGGAGATAAGACGAAATGATGGACGAGGAGAAGGATGTATTATGGGAACACTTGTTAGATGCCTAGTATCGGGATGGAGGCTTTTGAAGTCAACCTCGGTTGAATGCATCGGGCGAAGTCAATTGCATGGTGCGATGCCGGTGTGCCGCTACGAAAGCTGGTCTGCTCCCCTTCGAATGCTGCCAGAGCGTGTACACTGTAAGTTGTCTACCATAAATATTTGGTCTGCTTGGAACGCCGAGATGTCATGGAGCCACATTGTGACAAGTCCCCGCCTTCCCAAATAGGCTCTTAAACCTTTCGTCAGGTTCCTCCGGGTCAGTTCTTCAGTGTATTTCTGACATTTCAGGGTTACACGTCCAAATTTCGCGTCAAACCACCAAACTATACCGTTCAGCCTCTCGTTGGACTTTCCTCTGCTTATATCAGGGTACGGGTTTACGGGTATTACCACGAGATAGGTAGGTAGTTCAGTAGTATTTCAGTTTAATTGATTCGTACGATTACAATGAGGTTCATAATTGCCCTGTTACCGACCAAATCGATCAAAACGATTAGGATATTTATTTTGTCAATCAAAGGATCAAATCATCTATGCGATACATTGCAAGACTATGACCGAGTAAGAAGTCAGTGGAAGTGGGGATTTCTAAGTATGTCTTCTTTATCTGTTATAAGTAATAAGGGGGCATTCAAAGAAGAGATTATGTTGCAACAACCGATGCGCGCATTGCTCTTTGAAGGCCACATTGAAGTGCTCAAATTAAGCAGACCTTCCTTATTCTGATTGTATTACTCTAAGCAAAAGTCCAGAAGTTCAGTGCAAGACATCACCAACAAACGAGTAACACTTTGTTTCATTGCTCGCTTCTGGATAACTCATGTCGGGAAGAAGGGTATTTCGACATGTCTTGCAATTTTTGGGGAAATATTTTAGTAAGTCTCTGGCACTCAGGCATTGGAATGGGAAGCTGCTGGGGTAAGGGTGTGTCGGCCTGACTGTATGCAAGCCACCCAAGTGGAATCCCAGCACTCAGCACTGCATACGCAAGCTTGAATTCTCACGTTTCCAGCTTTCAGTGGTAACTTACGTCTCAGCGGATGGAGCCGACGAGTCTTCACGTTGAGGAGCATGTTCAAATATTCCACACAAGACCTAACTTAGTGTATCATCCAGAGTTGCCTTCACAAGCATGTCGGAGGTCAATTCGATAGAGCGGACACCAAAGCTGCTGATCGATTGCTGCCTCCCCTCCGCATGTGCCTTCTCCACCACCCGGCTTGCTTTCACATCTGCTGCTGCTTCCACTATTACTCTTCTGCTGCGACCACCCGTAGGATGTCCTCCAACTTCTCTTCAACGTGCCAATTATGGTTCCACATCAGAAACGTGCAGTGTCTCGGCTGTTATGCGAAAGAAAGGACGAGGCTCATTCGGTCGCCCCTGCACAGTCATACTCATCAACTGTACCGATAAGATTCCGTTTGCAGGAAAGCACTACCTTAACCGAGATGGCAACAGTAAGCAACACTCCGACCAACAATACCTTATCCGGAACGCTGAATTACAATCTCCAATTACTATAATCGCGCACCTCATTAGGTTTTCGTCTTATACTCACCGGCAAAATTTAAGATATCATGACCATTTGCGGTGATCACGATATAGTTTTCCAAGTTCTAAACTGATCTTCTCTCAAACCGAGGCTTTACTCAAAATTCGAGTACAGAGGGCAGAATCCGGAAAGCGGATTCATCCTTAGACCTACTTCAGCCTTACTCAATATGTTTCTGCAGATTAGGGCTACTGTCCTGTTCTCGCAGTATTCTTTCTTTGATTTTTTTCCAATCGTGATATGCCTCGTTGGATGTTTTATTTATCTTACTTCAGAGGCTGTCTTCTCAAGCACCTCTTGTGAAGGCTTCAGTGAGGATTGAAGTGCGATCAACCAAACTTTAGAATTCTGAACTAGAAATAGGCCAACGAGGACTTCAAAGTTTTTCGTAACGAAGGCTTCAAAGTTTTTCGAGCTAGGAGCAACATGCACGTATCAGATGAATGATTTGTGATGCCTGAAAATCCCTCTCATGCTTCGGCTTTCCTTAGGTGGAGAGATCTTGTCCGCCTTCCTCCTGTGCCACACTTCTATCTTTCGCGTGCTTCAGGAACAATCTCGCGGCAGAGTAGTGATACGGTCTCAAGCAACACTTCTCTTGACCTCCTTTGCAGTAATTCTTTGCAAATTGAAAGAAGTAGACTCACTTGCAGAAAATCGAGAGATAAGTTCATGTCAGTTCTAAGCACAAGGATAAAGGTCTCTTGATTTTATGCTTCATTTGGAGCTCTTTTACTGATAGTTGTGGGTTTGGTCATGGCAGGTTACACCAAGCAACTTCGGGTAAGTTGGTTACGGTGCTAGAGGATACAGTGTCCTGCTTAATCCCCGGGAATGGCAGTAGATGGAGTTGCTGTAACCATAATGAGAGGGTGTAAAGGTGCACCTGCTACCGGAAGAAGGAAACGATCATCGTTATATGGTGGATTGGGAAGGAGGAGCTCCGTGATAACTTACTCGGATGATCAATGGACTTTCGTTCTTGTCTTCGACGTGTAGCTTTTAAGGAAGAGATGCTGAAGAAGTTGGAGAAGGATGTGAGACGAGATAATGAGACGGTAATCAATGACGTCTTCGCGTTTTGAAGCTTCACGGAGATCTAGACATATATGATCTTTTATCTATCAGGGTGTGGACCGGCTGATGCTGAATCTCAGGAACAAAAGGTTCTGTTGCAATTATCGGATACGAAAAGAGGCTCAGCATGTAGCTAATTTTAACAGCACTTCCAGAAAGATCACTCTCAGAGTGCTCGAAAGATTTTCCCAAGTAGCACGGTGAATGACGAGCCCTTGTGACAAAGACTTGAAGTGGATATTTCAGGCTGGAACTAACGTTGACCCTTCGACTTTGGCAAAGAATCTCACCATCTTATGTACGGTCGCCTTTTCTGCTACGGTTTTTTACGTGGTGTACAGCAACTCTGGAAGAAGAAATCATTACACTGATAGCAACATTCAAGTCTGCTTTCCTGACGACGAGGAGATACTTGAAGACGATCACACCTCTCACTGCGAGTCTCGATGCCGGCACACCATTATTGGAAGCAGTGACAGCGGCGAAGCCCCTGACGCTCTGATGAGCTTTGGAGTCCAGGTTGAGGATGTTCGATCTCCATCGTCACGTCGGGCTTGCCGTCAAGTCGACTTCACGGCTGACACCAACCTTACAAGCGACAGACTCGAGGACTGTGGAACTCTGGTGGCATGCCGTCCTAATGCAACCAATGGTGTCGGCATATCGGATGGTTCGCAGGGTGACAACTATGATGTTGACTGTGCTTCCGCGGTCATTAGTAATCGACATTTGACGGGCAGTGAAAGCTCTTGCACTCAAACTCCGCCAGCAACAACCCATACCGCGTCTGGTTCCCGTGTTATTCAAAATTCTTGTACGCAGACTCCGCCAATGACAACTAACACCGCGTCAGGCCCCGAGATCATTGAAAGTTCGTGTACACAGACAATGCCATCAATTGCCAGCACCGCAGCAGGCCCCGATGCAACCGCAGATTGCAATAGGGTAGCTGGCAATCTGGACATTTCAAGCTTGCGTGCGCCTACTCGGATTCTTCCTTCATCATTGGGCGGGACCCTTGGTCCCCTTTCAAACTCCATCTGTCTGTCAGCAGAAGTTTCTGCTTCAGATCAACCACTTGAAGCTCACCGGGATGTGCGTTTCATGAGAGAGAATGCTCACTTCCATCTTGATCTTGATTGTCCCAGACCAGGGGCTGACCATTTGAGGCATGGTGAAGATTGTCAGCCGCAGAGAAGATGCCGGAAAGAGCTTGATGTGAGCAATGAGAGTAGCGCAGATAGTCTGCATTCGATGGAAGGTGATGGGAGTCACTTTGAAGGTTACATACACGGCATAATTCGCGAAAAAGGTAGCAAGTCGTACAAACGCCGTCCATGCAGGGGACATTTGCTCGTCAAGGAGAGAAGGGGGCAGACGTACGCAGATTGTTCTCTGGAGAAGATGGGCTCAAGAGAAATATCTGGTATCGAGTATCAAGAAACCTGCACACAAAGTGAGGGTGGAAAAAATTGTGGATGTGGCAATGTCAGTGGAAGATCTCAGAAGGCTGTTGAGGGTCTACGGGCACTGAACTATGACACTTCAGTATGCAAGCACAAAGATACAAGCACATCCAGTGACATTTACTCCGGTTCCAGCCCAAGAGGCGGTTGCTCAGCAAATCCAATAAGTGCCATGCTCTGTAAGGAAAAGACCCGTCGCTTTCTTGAAGAGCAGAAACAAAGGCAACAGCAAACTGGGAAGAGCAGAGGTAGAGACGAAGGGAACAGCACATGTGTGGACACTTTCCCTGCTTCAAGTACAAAGGGATCTCGAACAGGACGTCCTGTGAAGCAAACACGTACCAGGGCCAAGGAAGAGACCTGTGACGTAATTGACGACAATCTTGGCGCTGTTGAGCAGTGCGCTAAAGAGAGACGAGGAGGCTGCGCAAGTGGCACCGCTCAGCTTGCTGACCCTCTTGCGCAAACGAAAAGTTCTCTCAAGGCTCTCACAGAGACGGAACATTGGTCAATGATGTCTCCTTCCGAACAATATAAATACTTGGGATTGTTGGATTCCACCCTAGCGGCAGCTTCTTGTGAGTACAAATCATGTCTCCTCTCCTCTCGCTTCGTGTCTTCTGCTTTGGTCATGACGACCTCAGATTGTGGTTTCTATTGATCTGATCGCTCCTCCCCTTGTCAAGATCCCTTTCAAGTACTTGGTCAGGGTCCATACGCACCGCTGGTCTTTTGTCCAAGAAAAGGATTCTTCCTGTTCTTGTAACAGCTGATACGGATACCAGTATTGGAAGGATACAGCCTCGTCCACCTGGTTATAGGACACTAGTGTGGAGCATCACATCACCATATCAAACATCTGCTTAATCGGCATAGTTGTGAGGGGTGAACGGGACATCATAAACATTGTTTGGAGCATGTGTAGAGCAGCTGAATGGAAGAGTAACTGGAACGTCACGCATTGGAGACAGAAGGATCCAGCCCCTAAATCAAAACGTTCAGGATTATCCTCTCTATGCAAACCACAAGATGAATTGCCATATTGTTCTCCAAGAAACGCCCCTGACCGTCCTCAAGCCCCTGGACCCCAACCAAGTACGTTCTTGTTACTCTCTTGTACTGTACAATTGCCATCCAGTCCACTCTCTCTTTGATCTGCTTGTCCACTTTGCTTACAGGGAACATATCCGATGCGGTCAATAGTCAGTCAAGTACTTGGAAGTTCAGCCATTTGACTATCTGTAGAAAGTTGACTACATGTCAAATGTCTTAGTCACGGAACTCTCAACGCGATCCATCCTTTCTTAACATTCCAAAAGCTAGGGGCTTAGTATGGAAATTGATGACTATACTCTCCAGGTACATCAAGGTGTCCAATCCCGGACATAGCCCATAGATGCTCTCAAGGAGACGCTCATGTTCCAGACAAATGTGGTTCCTCTAGCCGCCACTCGGAGTACATTCCCGGTAGGAATGAACGAAGTCAGCATTGCGCTACTGTTACATGTCTTGAAGCCCTTCAGGTACTGTTTTACCACCATCGTCTATTGTATGCTCAAGAACTATTTCATCGTTATTTCTTTATGAACCATTATACTGTTGCGTGCAATCTTGGATGACACCATGTGCATTTTCACAATATGACAAAGCTCGTTCAAAGGAAAGGATGGTATTTCATGAAATTACATCAGGAACTGAAGTTACCTATCGACCATAAAAAGATTCTCTTATTACTAATTAAGACCAACATCGTTTTCAATGTCTACCAAATTTCAAAATTCTTCCGAGTAAACAGGTATTGCACGAGGAACCAATGAAGGAAGCACAAACCAATCATACTAAAACAGAATGCCAGCCAGCTCCCCTACATACAGCTTGTGGCAATCTAAGCCACAAGCCATTTGAATCGATGTCAGATAAATTGTGTGCCGAGTCAAGTCATGGAGCCCATGGCTGTTCTCAATCAAGAAACCTTCACTATGAAGCTGCTAGAGAAACTCTTGCACGAGCAAGAGTGCGAGATAAAAAGTACAAATATCACTCGTGATATAGTATGTGGAAAAATAAATCAGCGGATCATGTAGCAGGACGACGTTGGGGTGCCGATGTACCCAATGCTTCACACTTGCATCACCACCGATGAAGTCTTCCACCAGCATGAATGCATGATTCAGTGTCAGTTTAAGTTTGGCTCTAAAATGCGGGTAAGCTCTTCCAAACTTGATAGAGGTGATGAAATAGATCATTCAATCTCAATATAAGAGACTTCTAGAGGTCTTGGATGTTGACATAAAGCTTGTAGATATCAATCTTTTACCACTATGTATGTATTTATTGCTACCACTATGTATGCATTTATTGCTTGCAATTTCAAAAAGAGTTGAGAGCCCTCCCTTAAAATCAAAGCTCAATGAGTGTAGACAATAAGTCAAATATCATGATTTATTCCAAGTGTGTAGGGGATTGGGCTCTGTCTCTTATGTTGTATGGATTAGTTCAAATCTTTTTACCTTAAAATAATCATGCACTTGAAACATCACAATGCTATATGGAAATCCAAATTGTTCTAAACTTCCACTTTTGGACATTGCAACAGGGTCTAAATAATGAAACCATGGATGGCAAAGATCCATATCTTGAACATCCATTAGTGCTTATATCAAGAAGAACAAGGAACAAGTTTTGAAGACTATTGTTATCTCTAGCTAAGTGACTTTTAAAGGAAAACATGTTGTAATAATTGGTGAGACTTTCGGAGTATGAGTTATTTTGAAACAAGAATGATATTGTTGGAAAGATATGATAAAATTCATATTGTACAAACAAGTCACATGCAAGCCTACCCCGAGTAGAAACAACTTGTTTTAAGGGGTTTGGATATTAAGTATATGTATACACATTTCTAGCACAGAAAATTCAATACCTCTGCCTTGATCTATACTCGTCATATATGATATCGCACTCTACTTATTCTACTTTTTGTCTACTTTTTGTCAATAAAATACTGCACTCTACTTATCATTAATGTAATGGTGGATTTGTGACGTCAAAATTGATTCTAGAATAATCAATGATCAGGATCTAATCTTCCCTTCATCATGAGCCCAACCATTGTAATCTCCATAATGGAGATTTGCGTTTCTTAGCACCAATATTCGAGTAAATACAAGATTCTGAAATACTCAAACTACCAAGGATTTAAAGACAAATGATTAGAGTAAATACAAAATGAAATATCCATTTGGACTTCGACTATCAGCGAAGGAACTCCAGTGGCAAAATAGTCACAAGGTCATGCTCTGTATTCTCTATGTCGCCCTATTTAAGAAACACTACATATAAACAGCCTCAATCCATCTTCTACTCCACAATGATCAAGATGGAAAGTCGCTATCTAACTACACGGTGGAGCATGGATGATAGGAACCACTGACGTCGATGTGATGTATTGAAGTAGCTCACAAGATTTGACTGCGATACAATCATCGACGACCACCTCCTTCGCGTTCGAAGTCCACTCGGTTTCGAGAACCACCAGCATAACTGTCCTTATTCCCAGCCCCTGCGCTACTTCGCATAGTGCCTCCTTCTCCCACCCTGTCCAGAGCTTTCTTTCCTTTCTTGACCTCCGTAAGAAACATGTCCAACCCAAATGGATCTTCACCAACATCATCCTTCTCGAATTCCACAGGTCGATCCCGGGGTCCAGCCCTTTCAGATGCTCCGGCAAAGCCTTTCCCAGCTCGAAATCTATCAGTACTAAGAACCTTGTCTAACTGCTCACCAGCGTCGCCACCATATACCTCCGCATCTGTATCTTTTCGAGGTCGATACAGCCCACTAAGTCCAGATTGGGAGGTGAACAAGGCCTTGTCATACACGTTGTAACTGTCGTCCGCTGCAAATCCAGATTCCATACCCTTCTCCTGGTTGAACAGCCGCTGATCGTATGTGAGCTCGCCACCGCCGGCACCAACATTGGCCATTCCCAACGCCATCTTCTCGCTGATGTCCCTGTCCCGATCTCTTGTAAGCTTGCTCTTCTTCCCAGCAGGCCCTTCCTTGGCCTCCAGCCTTCGTTCCCGTTCTCTTTCCCTTCGACGATCCCCACGAAGAGCTTCACGTTCCAAACGCTCCTGCCTCTCTTCTTTCGTCTCCTTCACTCTTTCCTCCTTACTTGCCCCCGCATCATCTGCCCTGCGCTCATAAGGCACTGCGCCTCCTCTATCTGCAACAGCTGTGGCATTCGCACCGGTCGCCGCACCAGTCGCCGCACTGACTCCAGCCCTCTCCATCCTGGCCCTCTGCGCTAACATCCTGAGCTCCGTCTCCTTCTTCTCCTTCTCCTTCATCATGACCTCGCGCTGGATTTTGGATCGTGCCTCCACGGCCTCTCGCGCCTTCTGCTCTGCTACATACAGCGCCTCAGAAAGCTTAGCAAAGTTGTCATTAATCTGCACTTCCTGAAGGCCTCTCCCATCAGCCGCCAACCGTTTGTCAAGGGGAATCGTGTAACCCTTCGGGTTCTTCCAATTTGATATGCAGGGCGGAATTTTCCAGTCCTGTTGATCCTTCACGGTCACAGGTCGCGGCGGCGAGTGCATGACTGGAACGGGAGGCGAACCAGACGCTTTTGGAACCCTCTTGTGCTTGAACTTTGGAGGCTCCAGAGGATCCTTGGGCATCTCCACCATCCGAATCACTCTCTGATTAGCACCAGAATTGTAAGCTGCAGATTGCTGAGACGGAGTGTATTTGATGAAAGAAGGAGCTGACGACTGAGAAGGCACGCTCTTCGGTTGTGCAGCACTCAATCTCCCTTCAACGATTTTCTCCAGCGCAGCTTTCGTCCTCTCCGTGGTCGCTTCCGCCTCCTCGACAGAGGGCTTCTCACTGTCCACCTCCGTAGGCACCTTGGGGACGAGGTCGCTATGCTGCGAGAAAACATTCTTGCGGGCGTTCTCCGCCTGCTTGACGACAGCGTCAAAAGCAATCTTCCCATGGGCATCAACGCTGACGGGAATGATGCGGCTGTCGACTTTCTCAATTTCCTTACCCATGTCCAAGGGGTATTGCGCCACATGAATCTCAGGAAATGCTCCGCCATCACCAAAATGTTCGGGCCTGCGGGGCATGAAACCACCTCGCCGGCCATAGGGAGGAGGGGTGAAGCGCGGGGCGGCCTGCAGCTTCGGGGCGTCCAAGTGAGTCTGGAACCAGGAATCGGTGGCTGCATCAAAAGATGGCGCGGGGGCGTTTTTCGGAGCGGGCAACTGATTCAATAGCATCCCGGACGCCATGATGACAACCGAAACCCTAAGCAGGGACCAGAACGAGAAGTGAAGTGCAGCGTGCACAACAAGTGTGCAACGGAAAAAGATAATCAAACCTAGCTCGGCGACAGCGGCCGAGAAACGTTAACATGAGGCCGGGAATGCGCTTCGGTGGTGCCGACACTCCGGCGCTCCGTCGTGATCAGAGAAACCCCGCCTTGCGGAGAAGAGAACCCAGCACAGGTGAGTTAGGGCACCCGCAAAACAGAAGAAATGGAGGATGGTCTCGGAAACCCTGTTCTCACGTTCTCATGTAACTTGGAAACTCGACCTTCGACATCAAAGGAACCGTCCTACCCACGGCCAGGGTCTCATAGCATGGTGATACGTTAAAGCGAAACGCAAAAGTAAAACGTACACAATAAAAGTGAAAATGTAGAGTGTCCCTTGAGGAGGGCAAACCTTTTGGTTTTAGTTTCAACATTAGAAATTGAACAAGACATCCCCAATTACTGCATAACCTCAAAATTAAACCCCAAATCTATATCCTAACTCCTTCTTTTGGTAGGTCCCACCCATAGCCAGATGCCTCCTACATTCATCATGACTAGCGATTTCTATTCCACCGGTATTACAAAATCACTCACTTTGCATTGGCCTATAAGAGCATTCTCAACAGACTGGCTAAAAGACTGTTTACACTTAGCTATAAGAGCATTCTCAACAGACTGGCTAAAAGATTGTTTACACTTAGCTGTAGAGGAGAGGTTGTTAAATATAGCACCCATTAAACCACTAAACGTCTCCGCCTACTTTAGCCAAATAAATACATTTTCACATAAAGTTTCAAAAATGAAAATGAAGATAAGCTATTAAGATCTCAACTATACAAACTTACAATATATTTGTTGAAGTTCATGTGGACCAAGATTTGAGCCTTGAGACCTCATGGATTGGGAGATCCCAATGTAGTAGTACCAAAAACAAACTCCAAGATTTTAGAATTATCACTTTAGAGGAGAAATTCTACCAACCAACAAATTACAATAAACAAATCACCGACCACAAAATTGTTCACCTTCATCTCAACTAGTACGTCCATGCTCTCTTGCCACGATAATACAAATAAATTCTAATATTTATGAGGGCAAATACTTGGAAATTCAATATCTCCAAATCCATTGGCCGAAATCGCAATTTGATTGATGCCCACACTTTTACAAAACAACTTGCTTCCAACGGCACCTCATATACCTTGATGACAGTGCCTAAGATCATATTGTCACTTGTAAAATTAAAATTAATTTTTAAAAAAAAAATTAAAAAAAATAAAAAATAAAAAAAACAACAACAACAACAACAACCTGCCTTCCTTCAATAATACTCCCTCTGTCCCATTCTTATTGTCCAGTAGGTTCTTTCAAATGTACCTCTCAAGGTAGATTTGAAAGAACCTACTGGACAATAAGAATGAGACGGAGGGAGTAAATTCCAAGGGCCCTCATCATTATGCACTTTTGTGGCCACGGAGGACCAAATTGTTGTCCATATCATTTTTTCCTACTCGGACCTTGGACTCAACTTTGCTTGTCAAAGCCTCACTTCTTGGACTTCTCAACTTCTAGGCCTCTCATTAGTTCAAATGTGTTTTCTCTTGGCGTCTCATTTCTACTATGGTGTAAAGCACCTCTTAGTGTATGATATAAGAAGCATAGAACAAACTAAGTGAGAAGAATGAAATAGGCTTCAAAGGGCTTCATTTTACTTCTTGGCTTAAGAGGAGGTGACAAGTTGGACATTGTCGAGTCTAGGCTTTTTTACATGACCCATTTTGAAAGTAGTTGTGTGCATGGAGAAGCTCAAAGAAATCTATACAGCATTGTTTCAAGAAGAATTCGTTATTGATAATTATTTGTCTCCTTTTTGTTAGAATTGTGTAACAATAATGACATATTATATTGTTCGAGGTAACATGCGACCCAACCATAAAAGGAGATATTGAATGAAATGTTTCAATCAATTGTATCTCCTTCACCCTCCAAGCTACGATTTATACCACTAAGACAAATCTATATTGCTTGAGTTGTAGCCTCCTTTGCAGCATGGTATTCCGCTTCAACACTTGACTATGCGATACACACGTATGTAACGCTATCCATGTAATAGGCCCATTGCCCAATATGAATACATTACCACTTCTTAACTTTCTCCTGATTGGATCTCCTGCCTAGTCTCCGTCGCAAAATCCAACCACCTCTAGGCTTGTAATTTCTTCATAGATTAGACCATTGTTAATCGTACCATTAAGATACCTAAAAATTTGTTTAACACATGACCAATGGTTTTCACGTGGCTTAGAGTTATATTGTGCAATCATCCTAACCGCATAGGATATGTCGTGTTGTCACAGAATAGCCAAATATATCAACGCTCCCACCGCAGATTTATAAGGAATTGTTTTCATCATTTTTTCCTCCTCTTGTGTAATGTCTTTCACATAATCTAATTTGCAATTAACATCCAAGAGCGTAGACATAGGTTTAACCCTTAAACGCCCTTGGGGTCTAAAACGGGCAGCCCAAAATTGGATCACAACATCTTTTGGACTTGGGCATCATGAATAGTGCACTTTTTGAACTTGGGCATCATGAATGGACCAATCAATGATGAGCTTGCAACCTCCTACAAGGTTATGTACCACCCCAACCTACCTACCACAATCCTTTCAAAGCACAAAATCCTTCAAACAAATTGTGATTTGAATTGTAAAAATTCACTTTTTGAATGCATCATAAGATGGTGACCAGTTTGACATCAAAATATAAGTGAAAAGTTGAGTACAGTGAGAGCTACAGGGAAGATTCTGTTGGAAACAAGCCCCTCGGGCTTGCTTGGGCGTTTAAGGGTTAAGATGACTCATATTGAATTCTTGTAGCTTCTTCTGTATGTACTTAATTTGGCTCAATGTTAACACCTTCCTCTCTCTATCCCTTGTGATAAATTAATTAAGTCTAAACGAGAGATCACCTATGTCCATCATGTCATATTTGTTGGATAAAGCTTATCTCACCTTCTTCGAAAGATTGATAAGAAGCAATCATCAATGTATAACGCTGACCACACAAATACTTTTCCCTTTTGTAGAATATAAAGTCAATTGTCCTTTATGCTCCTAATAAATCTCAAACCATCCTTCCTCAATTCTTGAACCGATAGAAGGTTCTTTGCCATACTTAGTACCTTTTTGTTTGAAGTGTCTTGGCCTTATTTTTCTACTTGATGACTTATTCTTACTCTCCTTTTTAGACTATTCGTCCTTACCACCTTCTTTTCTCCCCCTTTTTTTTTCTTCTCTTCATTGTCAAAAGAATCACCTTCAAATTTCTCATCTTTGAGCTTACAATCATTTGCTTCATGGCTAACTTTCTCTCATAGGAAAGATTTGCCCTTAAATGCTTTTTTTTTCTTAAGTTTGACTTTTCTAACCACGAAAGCTTTAATAGTCTCATTAGAACCTCCTCCATTTTCATCTTTCCAACTAGCATATGCATTGATAAATTTTATTTGTTTCTAAACCTTTTCCAAGAATTTGGTAGGCCCTTCAAAAGAAAAAGCGTCTTGTCTCCGTCATTAAAAACAACACCTACTCCACCCAAACAATCTATTAAGGACATGATTTTTGGAAATGGATTTTGCCATTCCATCCTCCTTTTTATTTTTAAAAGACCGGAACTCCCTCTGTAAAATTTTCTTCGTATTTTTATCTTCCAAAGCATTATGAACTTTAATTCATCCCATATTTCTTCTAAAGTTTGATAATTAGCTAATTATCGTAGTCGCTTGTCCTTGAGATAAATTTCTATGAATGTAGAAAAAGCAATAAAATCACATTCCATCCACTTTGTTATATGGCTATAAATAGCAGTCACATAAGTAGTACCACTCATGGCACCCTCTTTGGCATTGTCTCCACTCACATCTTCTTGAAATTTATTCTCGATTGGCGCTTGAAAATTTGGTTTCTCACCTTCCATCCAAAATGTCGTTTTTCGAGATTCGGCACGTTTAGGGGTTAATCTTCGTCTCTTTCAAAAATTCAAATGAGGAGAATGAAAGGCTAAGACGCTTCGCGTTTTCTTGTGAAAAAGCACATAGAAGGTGAGGTGTGTATGTTTTGCACAACCTTGTGTTAGAATGGAGTGTATGTGAGAGTGGATGTTCGTATAAGAGAGGCATGTTGGGATCTAGTGACAATGCTTGAAAACACAAAAACACTTCGAGAAGTGCAATCTCGCACAAGTAAACTAGAAACATTCCACGAGCAATTTCAGGATGTAGATCTAGAGGACAATTCTCAAAAAAATGTTGGCATCTATGTGTTGGCAAAACTATTTCGTATAAGCTAGGTCGTACACATTTTCAGGCATCAATCACAAACGCCTTTTTTAGTTTTCCACAATGGTCATAAAATTTTATTTTATCAATAACTCTCTCCCTCACACCCAAGACAAAAAATATCTTAAGCATATACATGCATATTGCAACGCACCACATGCAACAACAACCACATCCAGGCTTATCTCTCACCCAAAAAAGTTACTTTTACCGCTTATGTCGAATTCTTCATCATAGTAGCAATTTTGGTTGTTTCTATCAATGCTACTAACAAGCCTCACAAAGTAGAGTACTGCTACGGTTTGCATCAATCTCATAAAGAAATGCATCTTGGTGCAAAAATATACAACCTCACAAAGTAGAGTACTACTATGGTTTGCATCAATTTCATAAAGAAATGCATCTTGGTGCAAAAATATACAATGAAAGTGTTATATTAAAGGTATCTTAAAAGTATATATAATTGGGATATGTAATTTCAAATTCACAAAAGTTAGGCCTAGATGAAAGGACAGCCACTTGCAGCAGAGGTTAATGGCGTCCGTAAAACATTCATTCTTTGAAGTTCCCGTAAAGGCTAGATTGTAAACTTTAGAAGAAAAAGAAGAAGAAGAGAAACTTTGAGAGTGGTGTATATAGAGTTATCTTTTTGACCTAGCCTTGAATATATGTCTAAAGGTCATTCAAAACCAACGGCATGACTGCTAATCCTTTGGGGGCAAACATTTGGTAGTTCTTACCTAGCAACTAGTTCCTTAGAGATTACCCACATGGTTTACCACCAAAGGGTTTTAAGTACTTGAGTGGAGTATGGAACTGAGCACCATGTTGGTATGAGAATAGAAATTACAACCTTCCTTCCCTGAGAACCATAAGTCCACACTATCAAGCCAAAGCTTGTGGTACCTTCTAACCTCTAGCAATCACTTTCCTACTTCAACTGCCTACTATTCTATTATTCAATTTCAAGTTTTGAGAGTTCAAGCCTCTAGCAACGAACAACTACATAAGAGTTGTCTATTAGTGTTACAAACTAATATTCAATTTCGAATTTTGAAAGTTCAAGCCTGTGGTGAGGAACCACTACAAAGAGGTGTTAATTCATAACTCTTGTTAATTTGTGTTACAAGCGTTACTTGCGAACCGTAACACTAGAAGTTATTCGTCACCATAATGTTACACCAATAATCGTCAAACCATATAAGGGCATGCAAACTTCTTCGCAAGTAGAAGAATTTATTGGAAGTAGTGCAATTGGTGGCTTGAAGGAAAGACAAGGGACATTGATTGCAATGGCAGCCCAAAGTAACCACTAATTTCAAGAGAGTTGAAAAATAGTGTAATTTACTAAAAGTTACCCATTAAATAGTGTAGTTTACCAAAAGTTACCCAATAAATTGATCTTCACATAACACTAATTAACAACTTTTGTGTATCAATATCTCTGTTAAATATGCAAGAACCTCCTCTTGTGTGTACTACTTTCACTACTCCAGCTTTTCATAAGCACTTCTACACTATGCAATTGACAGAAGTTGTTGAACTAACTCCTTGTAGTTCCACACTATGCAATCCTCCAACAATAGTTGTTGAACTAACTCCTTATAATAGTATTGCATTCTAAGTCAAAATTTACCCAAAGAGGAGTTAGTAATCCTACCATTGGTATGATAACATCCAAACATACATAAGAGGATAGGTCAAACAACTTAAATCTACATAGAGGTCTTGTGTCCAATAGCTAGTGAAACAATTTGAACCTACATGGAGGGTACATTCTTACTCAATCACAATGTAGGTGGAGCTGGAGTCAAGGTGTTATGTACAGTACCCTCCAACAAGTGTTGCAACACACTCGGTTTTTTCACTTAAAACATATCCCATGGCTTGTTTTAGAATGGTGGTGTTGGCATGATAATCATCACATCTTCATGAGATTTTTGCATCATGGAAGGTGTTCCAGGTTACCTTCATACACCAAGCATTTTCTAAATATAAAGAGGCATCCATTGCCATGTGTCTACCAAAATTGCCATCATGCTTAAAAATCTTGGAAAAGGGTACCCTTCTTAATGTGATCACTTCTTCTCTGGGATATCAGATTTTGAGTATGTTTGAGCTTGGGAGGGTCCAGAGATACACATACTTGTTTGTAAGTCATCTTGATGGTACACATTTCTTAGAAAAGTTGTGTGCAACAAGTCATGTTTGTCAAACATATCGTTTCTGTGTTGTTGTTAGGACCCTTTTTATCAAACTTTTTGTGGATGTAAGTGTTGTTTGAGGATTGTGCACCATGACAAGGAGTTATGTATCAAATGATATACGACACATGATAGTTGGTATGCAGAAAGCTGGCATGTCGGTGAGTGAAATTGGAAACATTGTAGGAAGGCCAAAATCGACTATTTCAAGGATTCTCAAGCGATTTAGAATTAGTGGCTCTGTATTGCCAACGAGTAGATCCGGTAGGCCGAAAAACATGAGTGATCGAGATAGGAGAAGGCTCCATAGAGATCTTAGTAGTAATCGTCGTGCTCCTCTTGCAGAATTGTGCAGCAATGTGACATCTTCCGTGGGCATGTCAACTTTACGTAAAGAGCTTCATGAGCTTGGTATTAACAGTTGCATTGCAGTGAAGAAACCATTATTGAGTGACATACACAAGGCAAAGAGGTTGGCTTTTGCAAAGGGGCACTTGCATTGGACGATTGACGATTGGAGTAATGTGATTTGGACCGATGAGTCATCCTTTGAAGTTGGAAACCATCACGCCAAATTCGTGTCTGGCGAAAAGCATATGAACGCTACAACTACAATTGCTTAGCACCTACATTCAAATCTGGAAGGACTTCAATTATGGTATGGGGTGCTATCACACTTCTCTTCTAAGTCTTATTTGGTGTTAATTCCTCCTAATAGACGCACTGCCAAAGACTTTGTAGAGATAGTATCTCAAGGAGCATTAGAGCATTATTATTGGCACCATGACCACTATGAGTTCCTCATTTTAATGGAGGATGGTGCTCCAGTACATGGTAGTAATATACAAAAAGATTGGAGACAGAAACTTGGATTGAAAAAGCTTGAATGGCCACCAAATTCTCCTGACCTTAATCCTATAGAGAATGTCTGGAAGCAAGTTAAAGATCAAGTGCAACAGAGAAATAGACCACGAAACAAAGACGAAATGTGGACATCAGTCAATTTGGCTTGGGAGGATATACCTCAAGAAAGCATCAAGAAGTTGATTTCAACAATGCCAACCCGGATGAAAGCTGTAATAGCAGCTCAAGGTGGTAGCACTCGATGGTAGTAGGTGTTCCATTTCTTGTAGAATATTTGTTAGTGAGTAAGACATATTGTAAACTTCATATCATATTAGGCTTCTATACTACTATAGCTTTGTAATGATACCTTATTTGACTTTATTTGATCAAATTTTGATTCAATATATGAGTTTGATTTCCTTAGCCTAGAATATGAATGAATGGAAACTATGAAAATACTTTAGAGCCACATAGAGGAGAATTTTACCTACATAGTATGCATCTTTGTAATACCAAGAATGTGAACAATGATATATCCTATAGATTGGTGCAATCAAATTTTAAAAATCATCATATATATTTCTCGATTAATTTTTTTGAAATTAAGTGAAAAAGATAAAATAATTCATCAAAAATAGAGATTTTGTTTTTTAACATTGACATTTTATGAACACGTGAAGGGTCCATAACACAAAAGATTTAATAGGATAAATTTGATAAAATCCTCCCATTTTGAAAATGAATTAGAGAATTTCAAGAGTTCACAAAATGGTTGCAAGACTTGTTGGAGGGTACTGTACAATAGCTAGTGTCTATACCACAAAATTACAATATATCCTCTTCATCAAGAAAGAAGGGGTTTTAGTATAAAACACATGTTGATTTGATAACACCTGTGTGTCGACTAGGGGACAAAACTCACAAATGCCCCTCATAATTTAGGAAAGTTTTGATAGAAAAGAGTTGTCAAGCCCTCTCTTCTCCCCTCTATGAAAATTATATCCACACAGAAGCTGCAATTTCAAAACTTAAAGAATTCGTAAATGGTCGCTTTATGGTAATTCTGTGCTGATGGATGAAAATTCCCAACCACAGACCTTGCATTGATACACAAACTAGGCAAAGCCTGGAATTGGCAAACAAACAAAGTGAAATGCCCTGCATAGCGCACCTGCCAGGAAAAATAAAGGTCGACGATTAAGAGCACACGGCTAAGATCTGATTCAAGCTAACTATTCTGATTACAAGACACAGGATCGCTTCTGCTACAGAGTGAGGACTCGTCAACTACGTGGAACATAAACTACGCACGTTTTGCTGTTTGTGCGTACGCGTAATGCTCATGATGAAATGAACCACGACTTCGCTCTCGCGGAAAGATTCAGGACCGTTGACTGATCCAATGCACCACCTTCAGGATCTCTGAAGCAGTAAACAAAGATTTTAAGCGGTCAGGAGCAAACTCGTCAACTCACGGCAAGCTGGCAATAGGTTATTTCAGAGAAAGAAATCGTGAACATTGCAAATTCTGCAGACTTACAAGCTATGAACATCAAGACATAATCAACGAAGTCAAAGTATTAGCATATTCTTCACCAAGCAGCCAATCAATCATAACAGATATAAGCCTCACAAACATTTCAATAACGCCATGTCCGCTGTTAGCTGAGACCTTTACAGACACAACTTGGCATTGATGCAAAATTACCTTGCCAAAAATATTCACAAAATCTCTACCTGCTGTAATTGTCAACTTCATTGGCGCTAAACAACGACGACAGAAGGACAGAGGTAACCACAACCATGTAGGTTGAGAATCGCGATAAAATGGAGACACAGCGACAATCCAATCCATCAGAAAGAGGTAACAGAATAGAGTTGAACAATCTATACTCAAGCGTAGAAAGGAGAAATTCCACCGCTAGCTGCGCTCAGCAGCCAAATTCGCTACAAGTATCCCGACATAATCTTCTAGCTGATGCCTCGCGCACCGCCCAACGAACAAAAATAGCTCTCAGCTACCCTGCTGGATAGCAGTCTGTAGATATGTCCTACAACGACTAGCGGAGAAACGATTCGAAGTTACAAACTGACATCCCTGAGATTGTGAGAATTTTCTGAGGGGTAGCGCACCATCGATTATTTTTTCGGAGCAGACGAAGTTGGTCCAGGCTCTTTCTCCGCCTTCTTCGCCAGCTTTTCCTGCAGAGCTTTGGCGTCGCGCTCACGGCGTTGCTCGGGAGTTAGTCCATCTTCTTTTCCCTTGGCTGCCTTGTTGCGAGCGGCTGCCCTTTCGCGATCCTTCTCCCTCTGATTGCCCCTCGTCATGGTGCCAGTCCCTCAGGGGTCGCCCACAATACTGAAAGAACGATAAATATTGTTACAGACTAGAGAACCCAAGCGGGAGAAGTAAACGGGGGGAGGGGACAGAGATAGAGAGCCCTCGGCAGCAGGGAGTGGAAGCACAGAGAGGGAAAATGAGGGAGGGAGGGATTAACAAACTCGCACGAGGGGGTGGGTGCAGAGGAGGCAAAGTAAACGGCAATTAAAATGTAGACAGCAACTTAGAGCTTTGGAACAATATAGGGTTTGGGAAGGCTCTAGACTTCTTGGCAGTTAGTTCCTTGTGGAGACGACGGGTCAGATTAACCGACAAATGGATGAGGTTTCGATCGTTCGTTAATCCGTTGGTTCGTTCGTCCGTCCTCGCACAAGCCCACCATTCGTTCGTCCGCTTTCCCCTTCCGTCGTCAGTCTTCAGCTGACCCTTTCAACCGCGGCAGTTATTTTGTGGAAAAAGTAAACAATTCTCGCCACTTCACACGGCACTCAGCTGCAAGTATCTAGAAAGTGGACATCTCAGTGGCCAGTACTGTAACTCGAAGTGCGGGCAATTTGCACAAGCTTTTGTGACTCGAAGGCCGAGCTCAGTCTAGTTAGCCCAGTTGTGTCTAGGCAGGCACACAGGCCGGCTTCCCATTGTGCATTCCCAAAAGATTAGGATAGCCCACTTTCAATCCCACATGCTACTTTTTGTGTGTTCTCCAACTAACTTAGACTAACTAACTTATCCTTCTCCTTAACAAACTTCCTCCATCTCACTGGCCTGCACCGCCTGCCACTCCCCTCACTTGCTTCCACCACTACATTGTCCACCTTGCGTTCCTTGCCCCTGGAAATCGAGGCTCCAGAGTCAAAATACAGCACAACAGTCACCAACCTGTTTCCACTTGCTGGTCAGGAGTTTTGGACTAGCTAATGGTCACGCAGGTTGTGCTTAGGAGAAAGAACTAGGGGGCCAGTACTTGCCGAGTTGCAGGAGCAGCAATAATGCCATCTTCTTGATTTCTATTTACAATGAGGAAGCCATTCATCTCATTCCTTCGAGATTATTGAGTATAGGTTACTGATTCAATTTGTTCATAAGCTTTAACTTTGATATAAAAGGTTACATAGTACAGAAGATGTTGCCCTATTTTTGACACTCTTTAAGCCGTGTATGCATGACTGTGGGACCGAGCTTCTCTCGAGAGTATATTTATAGTTTTCAAACTTGTTTCATCTTGAGATGTTTAGAGACTATTACAAATCGTATCATGTGAAGGGTCATTTGTATATGATAGCTAGTTTGCATATGCATGACCTTGGACCTTCTCACCAAGCTTCACTTGAGAGTATCATTTATGGATTGAACGCAATTCTCTATATTAATTTCCACATAATAAAAAAATTTAAATGTTTTTGAGAAATATTTTTAACAAATAAGGGACGCTTTACATGAGGAGTTAAGTTGTACATAGGGCGAAGGAGGGGTAAATCCTCTCAATATGATTGGTTTATTTTTTGAACTACAAGAAATGAACCAATCACGTTGAGAGGATTTTTGCCCTCCTTTAGTCCCATGTACAGCCACTTCATATGAGGAGTCAAGTCATTCGTGGAGACAAAAGAAGGCAAAATTCTCCCACGTGATTGGTTTTCTTTTTTAAGGGCCTTACATGGCAAACTTTCTAAAAATATATTCCAATCGGTGAGTGACAAGTTATGACATGGCTTATGCTCCAAAACTTGGAAGCTAAAAGAATTAAAGGCCAAATTTTGGTGTAAGTTGCATCATATTAAGCAAGCAAGATGGCATGAAACGCAATGCAAAATATCCACTGAGAACTCGATCTCAGCAGGTCGTGAGGGATAAGTGTACCTTGGGGCTTTACAAAAAGGCATGCAATGTGATGGAAATCACTTCAGTGATAGAGGCGAGATGAGAAGCAAACAGCGTCGGATGGGTGGGCTGAGTCAACCTGCAGAGTTTTCTAAGAAGAAAGCAACAAGAGAGGATAAGAAGGAAATGGAAGTAAGAAATACTTTGAGATAAAGAAGGGGGGTGGGGGGATTGAGATGGAAGGGCCAGTGACATAACATGCCGACCAAAATGAAGATTGTCAAAGCACACCCAAAGGTCGGCGAGCGGATTGCTTAACGGCTTCCATCACTTGGCACAGTACGAGTGGGTGACAAAAGTGAGCATGCAAGTGCTGACAACCCCCCCCCCCCCCATCTTGAAACGCGTGAATCCAGAAATTTGATCGAGTCCTCCTCCTGCTAGACCATGAACCGACCGACCGATCCCAATGGGACCCCCCTGCCCCTGCACCCACCCTTCCTTCACCTTGCCCCACGCTCCGTCCTCCACCCAATTGCACGGACAGTTTCACTTCTGCCAGTTTCTGCTGCCTTTACCCCCCAAGAGTTTGGAGAGGAACTCAGACATGTTATAAAATATGTATTTTGTGACTCTTATGAGATTTGTTCTAAAAACAATTTGAGGATATAAATGCTTAAATTATATCAATACCGTTGACTTTTTGCGAACAGACACTATTTTATTTTACAATGAATTTTTTGTCTAAGACTTTGAAATCAATAGAAAATCTATTCTCTATTAATGGTAATTGAAAATTAATACAATCAGCTTAAATCAAAGCTTATATGATTATAGATAAAGACCACTAATATGGTAACCTAAGGAGAGCACCATCACTTTTCCTCTAAAGTAAGTTTTCTAACACTATGAAACCTTGCCTCGTTTGTGTTTGAAGGCTCAATGTGAACATCTATAAATTCAGCGTACGTTTTGTAGATTGGATTTAGTTCCCAATCCACCAAATTTTTGGAAAAAAATTTAAAAAATAAAATCTTAAAAAAATAAAAAATAAAAATAAAAATAAATCATTTTTATTCAGTCGAGTACAACTTCTCAAAATTTGGAATTGACCAAAAATTGGTTGATTGAGCTCTTAGGGGTTAACCCCTAAAATTTAAAGGCACTATTTTCATGCTTTACTGTCCAAGCTACCCTATTCAAATGCAAGGTAAGAGTCTTCATTTTACAATGTATTGTGAAGTATGAAATTGTAGGACTAGTACCTAACTTGTACATATGCATGTTTACCAAATTTTAAAGCCAAACTCATCACCATTGGTAAGATCATAATGTTCAAAGTTAATTAGAAGGTTTTTCCCTTGTTGTCAAAACGGAAAGTGATGCTTTGAGGGCCACTGAAAGATTTTTAGTAGCAAATATGGTTGAAGGCTCTTTGAATCTTTGTTCCTAGGTAAGTTATTTATATGTCTGAATATTTTACCCTCATAGGACCCCTGAAACCTAAAGAAATGCTTGATTTTGCACACGGAGGTATATTGAAATTCAAATACAAAGGCTAATTTTTATAAGTAAAATAGGCAAGTAAAAATTTACTGGATTGAAATCCAAATGGTGAGATCATGCCTTAGAATCTTATTTAAGTGTACGAAAAACAAAATTTGAATAAAGTAAAGTCTGAATATCTGGCGAATGTTTGAAGATATTGCAATTTAATTGATTTGGGGTAGATTTTGAGGATAAATGAGCGGATGTACCGGAGTTTTATGAAGATTTCAACATGTCTTAAGAGTGTTTACAAACTTTGACTACAAATATCTCCTAATGTATGATTAATCTACAAAAGGTTTTCAACTTTGTGCGATCTAACGGCAGTGAATTAGAGGTTGCCTAAGGCGAGATCAGCCCAAAACGAGTCTCCTGAAACTTTATGGGCTAACCCCTATAGCCAGAATCGATCATATCATGGTTGATTCATTCCTAAAAAATTATAATGTTTCTGCCTTCATATAACTCAAGATTTGACAGTCAAATTTAATAAACCTTGACGGGTGGACTAATTGGACAATTCTAAATAAGATCCTACAATTGGATTTTTCAAATCCAATTTTTCAAAAAAATGTTTTATTGATTCTCAAAATGGATCGATTGCATGTCATTGTAAGTCACTCTCTTTTAGGAGTTAACCTCTGAACGACTAAGGTCTCAAAACTTTCAAAAACCTTCAAACTCACCTTTTCTTTTGAAATGAAGGTGAAGATTTTCAAATTTTTACGTGTTTTGAAGTTTGGAATTGTAAAATCAAGGACCTAAACTTATACATGTATGTGTATGCCAAATCTTAAATCCAAATTCCTCACCACTCTGAGGTTGTAATGTTCAAAGTTGAAAACAAAAAAAATCTCCTTGTTGAATAAATGAGAAAGTAAAGATTGGAATCTAGAACACCTCTCCTTGAGAGAACATATATTTTGAAACTCTTCAAATTTTTTGTTCATAAACGAGTTAGGAATATGCTAACATTATTATTTCTACCTCATGGAACCTATAAAACATAGAGAAAAGTATGAATATTCACACATGGGTATGCTGAAACTGAAATACAAAGGTCGGTCTTTGGTAATGAGAATCGGGGCATTGAAATATTGGTCTATGAGAATCCCGAAGTTCAAAATATGTCTACGTATTTTTATAACATGTACACAAAACAAAAATTGAAAAAAAGTAAGATCTCAAGTTTTGGTGAATTCTTGAAGTTTTTGCAATTTTTTGTTAATGGGCAGATTATGAGAATAAAATGAGATTACGCCACTATTTTGATCATGTATCAGCCTGCCTAAATGGCCTTGAGCATAAACAACTTAATTTTACGCGTCAAAATTCAAATTTATCTTTTTCCCTAATCGCCTCTCATAATGCAAAATATCTTGCCAAAATCACATTGAATTTACACGTTGTTGTCATTACATTTCCTTGCTCAAACTCCGATAGGTTTTAGGGATTGAAATATGGTCATACTTTCATTTCAACTCTACAGGAAAAATGATGAAATTACATGATTCACTTTAAGTATAAATAAACATGGTCTTGCATTCTATGGCGTCTTATGGTTTGATTTGGTCTCCATGACCTACAAACATTCTACTACAAGATTGTACAGTTAGGATTTAATTTCTATACATGTCATCCAATTTTAGCCCATCGACACAACTTCAAACAAAATCTTATAGATGGAAATCAAGATAAGTTATCTTGACTCAACGATACAATCATATTGTAGGTATGCTTTTTGTAGGTCATGTGGGTCAAATGTGTACTGCAAGATCATGATGTACTCAAAGGAATCACAAAGATTTATAATTTATGCATTAATCCCTAGACGAGCCTATTGTTAACCCTTAATGGACACGGCGGACCAAAATGGTCCGCTGCCTTCACATAAGCGGCTTTGGGGAGCGGAGCAGCCATAGGGCCCCTTTCTCGCGGGAACAGACCCCTGTCAATTCTGCATGCGGAGCAGCTGGGCTTCTCCGATGAAGCTCGCGATGCTTGACTCGTTCAGGCGCGATTCGCGAGGCAAGCTCCTCGGGTGCTGTGAGTGCCTTCATGGTTTGGGGGAAGGCTTGCTCGGGCAACGAGCTACAGTAGGCCTTGCGAGAATATTGCTAAGTCAATTACGGGTTGACTTATGGGTGCCTGGAAAGAGCCCTTGCCTTCACGCTACTCTAAACAGGGGTGAGTACCGTTGAGGTCTCTCTCCAACGTCTCGTAGTTTTTGCTGCAGTTTAGAGGTTCATGAAAATGGGTGTGGATAGAAGCAATTCACGCTTGAAGATAGAGAGAGAGATAAGAAGGTGGTTACAGGAGGATTTAGGTTGCTTCCAAGACATTGTCGCCAATGAGCTTTGTTTGATGCTTGATGAGAGTCACCTTGCTTCTAAGGCAAGACCTAAGAGCGTTGTGTGGCCGGCAAATCCTCTTGGTAGGAATTGGCGATTTTTGTACCGAAATTTGGTTGCGAGGCAATTAGGGTGGATTGAAAGAAAGGCTTTCCCCGATTTGTTGAATTCTTTGCTGAAAGAGGAGTGGTGGCCTGATCAAGAGCCTGTTGAGACTTACGAAGTCCAAGATTTGGGTACAATGTCTGGGTCTCGTTCCGTGAGGGTGGAGGTGGATGTTGCTCCAGGGCACGAGTTGGTGAGAGTCCAAACAGTTGTCGAAGTTCAAGGTGTACGCCGGGTCCGTCAGTGCTTGAACAATTCGTGGGAGGAGAGCGACGCCTCACAGAGCCTTCCGGGAGAGGCGGCGGCGCGCGATCTGGCTGTGGGCGACGGGGGAGGTCGGACCCGTCTTTGTTCTCGAGGAGGAGGTCGGTGAGAGGCCTCTCCTGCGAGGGAAGCTCGGGGCGGTGGAGGCCTTGCCCTCGGGGGTCACGGCTGTGTCAAGACGCTACCATCGGGCGGCGCCCGATCGGGAGGCCCTCGGGGCGCACGGCCAGCGGGATCGCGGGCGCGATCTTGCGCGTTGGTGGGGGCGGGGCACAGCGGGGGCGGGGCCTGGCGGAGGTCGGTGCGCCCTCGCTCCAGGAGGTGGAAGCGATTCGGTCCAGGGAGGTGGCGAGGGCGATCCGCCCCAGACTGGTGCGATTCCCCACACTGAGGCTGTCGGCGAGGGTGGGAGGTTCGCAATTCCAGGTGAGTTTCTCTCAACCTTGACTTTTCCTCCATCTTCAACTCACTTTGAGACATTGGAAAATTCTCATGTACTCGAATTGTTTGATCAGGAGGAACTACAAGCGACGTCGCTTGAATTGGATGGTTTCTTGGATTTGGTGAACAGCGGTGTGGGGGGGGGGGGATTTAGATTCACGAGGTCTGACTGATTTTCAGAATGTCTTGAAAATGAGTAGTAGAAATGTTAGATTGAGGTCTGATGGGGTATTGATTGCGCCATCATCACATTTTAATCTTGGATTTTGTGGGAAGACCGTGATTGTTCCTGTAAATGAGATACCTTTGCTTTGTATTGATCCTACTTCTCCGTGTTCTAGTTTGAGTGAATTCTGGGGAATTCTGGTACATGATTGTTTTGATTTGGTTCATGGTATTCATATGCTTAGTGTGAATTTCTATGGGCCTTGGGACACATTTGTGGTGCAAGAACCTGTATGTGTTTTTGTTGATGATGGTGGACCTAGTAGTGTGCCACTTCTTCAAATTTGGGGTGACATTGTGCCCAAATCTTTAGATGATGTAGGAAGTGATAGCAATGTTAGTACAAGTGATGAGGAATATTTGCCAAATAATAGTGAAAGTGATGATGACATGGCGGAGAAGTTAGATTCCATGATATTGACTCCAAATACTAAGAAATGGTTGCTTAGTGGGCGTGAGATGCAAAATGAAATCGGTTTAGGCTATGATGATTATGATCAAATTTGTGCCATGTCTGATAATGAGAGGTTTAGTGAGTCTATGTGGAATTCTGCTTTGACACAATTGCCTAACATAGAGTTTCTTGGTGAACATGAGGGATTTAGCCAAGCCACCTTGGGTTGCATGGAACCTCTTGATTTCTTCTCCTTGTTTTGGCCTCATGACACTTTGACAAAAATTTGTATGCAAACTAATTTGTATGCAACAAGTGTGAATGAAAATGGAAGAAGCAAGGGTGGCCCCCGGTGGACTCTTTTGGTGGTTAGTGAGTTACGAGCGTGGTTTGGAGTTCTCATGGTGATGGCATTGAAGAAGATACCACGAATTTGTTTGCATTGGTCTAAAGACAATGAGGTATGGAGAACTCCCGCTATAGTGAAATGTATGAGCCGAAACCGATTTGAAGCTATCTTGAGATGTGTGCACTTGGTTGATAATGAAACCATAGAGCAAGATAAATCCAACCCGGCTTATAGTAAAATCTCTAAGACACAATGGCTAGTAGATGATTTCAATGTTTTATGTGGTCAAATGTGGGATGCAGAAAAAAATTTGACAGTTGATGAGATGATGGTGCCATATACCGGGAAGTATTTGCCTATTAGGCAATACATGAAGGCTAAGCCTACCCAATATGGCATCAAGATTTGGTGCTTGGCTAATAGTAACTCTAAGTATGTACAACGTATGGAAGTGTATTGTGGTGCATCCACCTCGGAGGATGATAATCACACCACGGGGTTCAAGATTGTGAACCAATTGATGTGTGGGCATGAAGGTAAGGGTCACATAGTGACTTGTGACAACTTTTTTACATCCCCTAAGTTGTTTTGGTGCTTGTTACAGAAAGGCATATATGCCACGGGGACATGTAGATCTAACCGAGTGGGTTGGCCTCAGGCACTCACTATAAATCCCCGAACTGGGAGTAGGGGGTCAATTATGGTTTAGGATGCACGCTAGTGGTAGAATGGCGGCTATTTGTTGGTTTGATAACAAACCAGTGACCTTACTATATCTTTGCTTCTCTCTCTTGATTCTAATGGCCAAGTGTATGTTTCTAGATGGCATAGTGGTGAATTTGTTTTACGTGCCTTGTAGTCCTATACTAATCCACTATCAGGAGACAATGAGGGGAGTAGATGTCCAAGATCAACTCCGGGGATACTATAGTGTGCAACGGAAAGACCACAAATGGTGGCATCGTATCCTTTTCCATATTTTAGACACTTCATTTGTGAATTCTTATATAATTTATAAGAGTCATATGGTGAGTTTTGGTAAGAAGTTTCTAACACATGTCAAGTACAACTTGGTTGTTGCTAATGCATTGATGGCAGGTTATACATTGCGTGAGCTCCCCCGCACCACGGTTGTTGAAGCAGCCGTTCGTCGTCCAACCAAGCGTTATTGCACCTTTCATAGAATGTTTCAAAACCAAAATAATTCCTAATAAAACATTTCAAATAAGAAGATTGTTGAGTTCACCTTCATATCTTACTTATGCAAAGTAAAACATTCACCCCTAAAGGACCAAGGATGTCAAAGGTGGTTTTTGTTGTTTTAAGCAGCCTAGATGAAGGTGTTAAATTTCATATGTTAGATATGTTTGTCTAATATTTTTGCCTAATACTCTTGCCCAATGTTTTTGCCTAACATTTTTGCTTAACAATTTTGTCTAATATTTTTGCCGGGTATTTTTGCCTAATATGTTTGCCTAATATTTTTGCCCAATATTTTTGCCCAATATTTTTGCCCAATATGTTTGCCCAATATGTTTGCCCAATATTTTTGCCCAATATTTTTGCCCAATATTTTTGCCCAATATTTTTGCCTAATATTTTTGCCTAATATTTTTGCCTAATATTTTTGCCTAATATTTTTGCCTAGTATTTTTGCCTAATATTTTTGCCTAACATTTTTACAGGGTGATCCCTTTACGACAAGGTGTGGTGTGCAAGACTTTCAAAGTCAAATTTCAAATTAATTTGTTTTTCAACCCAAATTTTAGTTTTCAAGCCCAAAACGGGCACTTTGGGCATGTTTAAATTTAGTCTTTCTTTAGAATAAGTACATTACCAAATTACTACTTGGATTCCAAAGTTTCCCAAAGCTTTAACAAGGGCACAAGGGCAACCTTTAGAATATACAATAGCAAGCATCAAAATGTTGCAAGAAAACTTTTGCATGAACTTTGGTTGTTATAATCTTACAAATGATAAAGATCCAACAATTTAGATTTGAAATGGTGTCAGTAGAGGTAGTGATTTTGAAGATCTTACGGTTGGAAATTCCAAAGAAGCAAAAAATATTCAAATATTCTTCAACAAGTTTATTTTTGTGTCCTCTTGGACACAAAAAATAAAATAAAAATGTTTGACAAATTTGTAAATAATTCCCCCTCATCGTGACGAGTGAGCTTTTTATATGGTATTCTTAAAAACTACTCCCTAACCTCGGTTCCCTTGTTGATGGCCTCCTTGCTTTTTAAGATTTATAGCATGTACTTCGTTCTATTCTTCTCGGTTCCGCTTGCTTTTTAAGATTTGTAGCATCTCTTGCGTTTCATCGATCTCGGTTCCCCGTCCCCCAACTTTCCATAATTGTTTCCATCATTTGTTCGCAGTACCTATCATTCATTTCTATTTTCTATCAGTCCTTTAATTCCTATCCTTTGTTCATGGTTCCTAATTCCCATCCAATGTTCCCTTGATCTCCGGTTTATTGTCTCCTTCTTTGCTCCCATTTTCATTTCCCACATTCCTTGTCCGTTTGATTCCTTATTATATTATTCTAATCTGAAAAACTCTTGATAAAAATCAAATACCACTCACAAAAACCCTTCAAAATTTTTAAAAATCTTCAGCAGGAGGAGTAGCAGGGCCCAATTGTTTTTCTGCAACCTTTTCTTAAATACTTTCTGATAAATTTCAGCTTTTCGGGGGACTACGCGCTCTCGATTGGCACATAAATAATGAAAATTCACAAAAACATATTCTATTATAGTGTTGAGAGACTTTTACAAAATGGTGAGAAAATCACAATTTTTGGTTTTGAAGTTTTGAAATCATGCTTGGTCATTTAGAGGTTAAAACTTGATACACGTTTTGAGGGTTCCCCTAAAAACAAAATCTAGCCAACTTTCACTATTATATCCTCACAAATAAAGAACGATCAACTATTCACAATTGGCATGCAAATAGAGTGCAAGTCAACTTAAAGATCCTATAGTTGAATCTTTCAAATATTCCTTAGATTGGGCTTTTTTAGTTTTGAAGTAGAAAGAGGTCATTTCTTGTAACTTAGGCAAACTTGTACTAAGGATATTCAAGGGTTAAAACTAATCTTGTTCAAAACAATAAATGGTATGAGAAATAAGCTTCATATTTTAGTATAGAATATACGCTATCTTTATTGAGATTGAAGGGAAAGACTTTACTTAGATGGTATTGGATAACATCAGCCAAGCATGTGCTGAACATAAGTAGGTGGAAGCCTCTCCTAGTGCCCACCTAACCATGTAGTATAACTAAACACTATGGGCTGCCTTTGACTACAAGCAACACTTAAAGGAGTCTATGAACTAACTAAGTGTGTAGTTCTACTCCTAGGGCTCCATGTACACTATCTACTCCATTACGTACATGTTTCCTCAACACTCCCACTTTGAGAGTAGGCAAAGGCACAAAGGCCCATCCTCTATCAAGGCCAAGTGTTGTGGCTTTCCAAGCGCCTTGGTTAGCACATCAGCAACCATAGCTTTAGTAGGCACATACTTGAGCTCAATCACTTCATCCTCCACTTGCTCACGAATAAAATGATGTTGCACATCAATGTGTTTGGTTCGTGAGTGGTGTGTAGGATTCTTGGCCAAGGCAATAGCTCCTTGGTTGTCACACAAAACTTGTGTGCCGCCTTTTTGAACAAAGCCAACATCAGCCAAGAGTTGCCTCAACCAAATGGCTTCCTTGGTACATTGGCTCATGGCCATGTATTCAGCCTCCGTTGTAGAGAGTGCTATAGTGGGTTGCCTCTTAGAATTCCACAAAATGACACCCACTCCAAGCATAAAAACATAACCGGTGGTGGATCTCCTATCTCCTTCATCACCGGCCCAATCTGCATCACAATAGCCACGTAGCAACAAATTTGCACCTCCAAGTTGCAACTCTAACTTAAGTGTACCTTCAAGGTACCTCATGACCCTCTTCACCGCTGCCCAATGCATTGGGCCATACTTGGACATGTGTTGACTCACAACACTCACGGGTAAGGCCAAATCGGGCCTTGTAGCCACCATGGCATACATTAGGCACCCAACTGCAGCCTTGTATGGCACACTTGCCATTTCAGCCTTCACCTCTTCAAAATCCGCCTCCGTGAGCTTGGGCAACTTCACATGAGTGTCAAGTGATGTACCTATGGCCTTGCAATACTCCATCTTGAACCTCTTGAGAATCTCCTCAATGTATTTGTGTTGACTCATGGTGATGGTGCGGGCAGCGCTATTCCTCTTATACTCCACTCCAACGCAATAGTTTAGCTCTCCTCAATCGGTCATCTCATACTCATCCTTGAGTATAGCCTTCACCTCCAACATCTTAGTCATGCTACTTGCAAGGATAATCAAATCATCAACATACAAAATTACAATCACCAAAAATTCATTACTTTGCATGATATACAAATAGTGATCAGCGTGGCCTCCTTGGAAGCCCTTTCTCACAAACATGGCATCAATATCTTGATACCATGCCCTCCCGGATTGCTTCAAACCGGGAAGTGCCTTCTTCAACTTGCACTTGAGATGCTCCTTGCCTTGTTGCACATATCCTTTGGGTTGATCCATGTAGATCACCTCCTCCAACTTGGGGTTGAAGTAGGTAGTCTTGACATCCATGTTGTGCATCTCAGGGTCCATGGCTGCCCCAATGCTCACAATACTCCGAATTGTGTTGAATTTTGCAACGGGGGCAAATGTCTCATTGAAATCCACCCCCTCCACTTGGGTGAACCCCCGTGCAACCAGCCTTGCTTTGTACCTCACCACATGCTCCAAAGCATCCCATTTGGTGGAGAAAACTCAATTACAGCCCACACTTGATCTATTGGGAGGATGCGGTGCAAGCTCCCAAGTGCCCTTGTGAATGAGGGCCTTGTACTCTTCTTCCATCGCCACCTCCCACTTGCTTGCATCTTCACAATTCAAAACCTCTCCAAGTATAGATAAGTCTCCAAGGAATGCCATATTTGTTTGGTCTTCATTTGGAGGAGGAAGAATGTGGGTCATCCACCAATCTCCAAGTGGCTTGCGAGTCCTTGTGGGGTATCTTGGCTCCTCTAAAGGCTGCTCCCGTACCTCCTCCATCGGCTAGTCCTTCTCTTCCTCCTTTGGTGGGCAAGTAATTGATATCTTCTTGCGTTGCGATAACACGACATCCTCCTTGGGCTCCTCCAAATCTTCTTCATTTTCATCTCCCACTTTTTCAATGTCAACTCTTGGAGTTGAGTCCACACTTTGGGCTGGTCCTCCACTTCTTCCACTTGGGCTCACCTCCAAGCACTTCAAATCAGCTCCTCCGTCTTCCGAGAACGTTACATCTCTACACTTGATGATGGCCTTGGTGTCCACACGCATCAGCCTATAGGCCTTGGTTCCCTCACAATACCCAAGAAGAAGACACTTGATGCCCTTGGCATCCAACTTGGTCCGCTTGGCATTTGGAACTAAGGCATAGGCAATGCAACCATAAACACGCATATGGGACACATGGGGCCTCACTCCACTCCAAGCCTCTTGAGGTGTCTTGCTTACCAATGCTTCAGTGGGGCAGCGGTTTCTTCTATACACCGCATTGCTCACAGCCTCACCCCATAGCTCATACTTGAGCCCTTGGCCATGAATCATGGCCCTTGCCATCTCCACAATGGTGCGGTTTGCACGCTCCGCAACACCATTTTGTTGAGGCGTGTAAGGGGCTGATGTGTGGTGCTCAATGCTATAGGCTTTGAGGAAGTTCGCAAAAGCCTTGGAGACATACTCCCCTCCATTATCCGACCGCAGCACCTTCACCTTGCAATCAGATTGGGCCTCCACAAGCGCCTTCCAAGTCTCAAAACGCCCAAACACCTCACTCTTGCACTTTAGCATATACACCCATATCTTGCGTGAAAAATCATCTATAAAGGTGACAAAATACCTTGCTCCTCGAATGGAAGTGGTCTTCATTGGCCCGCACAAGTCGGAATGTACCAACTCCAACTTCTTGGTGGCCCTTGTTGCTCCATCCTTGGCGAAGGGCTGCCTTGTTTGCTTTCCCTCAATGCACCCCTTGTAAGCCATGGAACTCCAATTGTGCTTGCAAAGAGAGAGGTTCAGCCCCTTCACAATGTGTTGGAGGCCCTTCAAGCTCTTCAAATTCAAGTGGCCAAGCCTCCTATGCCAAAGATTCACAAGCTCTTCATAGGCTGATCTTTGAGCCACACAAGCAAATGAACTTCCATTCACCTTGGTGAAATGAAGTAGATACAAGTTGCCCTCATGAGGGGCTGATGCAATGAAGAGTCCACTTGGTGACCTTACAACACACCCCACATTGTTGAATTGCACCTTCAAACCTCCCAAAGCTAATTTACTTACCGAAAGCAAGTTGGCATGCAACTTGGGCATCTGGAGCACCTCACGGATGGTGATCCTCTTGGGCTGGCCCTTGTCTTGCACGTCTCCAATGCCAAGTGCCTCTACCATGCCGTTGTATCTCATGTAAATCTTCTTGCCGGAAATCGGATGATAGGTATGAAAGGCATCTCGATGGCTGGTCATGTGTTGTGTGGCCCCCGAATCCACAATCCAAGTGAACATGTCACCCTTCCCTTTTCTATGTGTGGCAAAGGCAAAATCCTCCTCATCCTCTTCTTTGGAGGCTTTGTGAAAGTGGTATTCTTTATACCCTTCCAAATACCTTACCTATGATGTTGTAACTCTCTGAAACCCTAAAAATTCTATATACTGTCACCCAATACTGCTCCTAATACTGCTCTCAATACTGCTCCCGATACTGCTCCCGATACTGCTCTCAATACCGCTCTCAATACTGCTCTCAATAATGCTCCCAATACTGCTCCCAATACTGCTCTCAATACTGCTATCAATACTGCTCCCAATACTGCTCTCAATACTGCTCCCAATACTGCTCCCAACATTAACACGGAAATCTCAACACTTAAGTTTAACACCTTTTCATACAAATCCTTTCATAATGTCATTGAAAAAAACTGATAGTGGTACAAACATTTACTGCCCTTGCAGTGCTACCTGGTCCTTCCAGGTACCATGATCTGACCTAAGCAGTAGTCCCTGTCACTATCCAACACTCCACACACACACACACACACGCTCCTAGCTCCAGCATAAGAGAGAGAGCTCCAAAAACTCTCCTCCAAACCCTGGCCGCCAAACCCTAATCTCCAACCCTAGCTGCCTTCATCCATCCACTGGATTTCATCCCAGGACAGGATTCCATCCCAGAACAGGATTTCATCCCAGGACTCTAAAGTCTAGTGGTCTTAATAGGCTACTAGTAGATTTACTCTTTTACTGGCTAGGTAAATCCCCGCTTAACAGGCTTGATGTGCACTCTCCTTGCCTTGGGCTTGGTTGGCCCTACAATACTTAGCAATGTGGTCTGGTTTGCCACACTTGAAGCATGTTCTTGTCTCCTTAAATGCCTTGGTGTTGCCTCCCTTGCCGAATCTTGACACAAGGGCTGATCCCTCTCCTTGGGGCTCATTCTCCTTGCGCTTGGTCACCTCATGCATCAAACGCGCTGTCACAAACTCCAAGGTCAGCTTCTTCATTGGCCTCGTCTCCAAAGCCGTGATGAAGAACTCAAAGGATGGTGGCAAGCTCTCCAACAAAGTTATAAACACATCTCCTTCCGTGACGGGTGCCTCCAAGCAAGCCAATTCAGCAGCCAATGCCTTGATCTTGTTGACATGATCCAACAAGTCATCCTCCTCTTGCATCTTGGTAGTGAAGAAGCGGCGCCGAAGAAATAAGATGTTTGAGAGACTCTTGGTCTCATGGATATTGCAAAGCGTACTCCATGCTTTCGCTGGTGTTTTGCAATGGCGGATGTGTGCAATTTGCTGATCCGCAAGATTGGTGACGATGAGAGCAAAGGCCTTCTTCTCCTTCCTCTCAAACGCCTTCTTGGTCTTGAAATCAACATCTGCACTTGGAGGCTCCTCACTCCCAACCGCCACATCCCACAAGTCCTTCTCCGCAAGAATTGTCTCCATCTTAAACTTCCACATGCCAAAGTTGACACCGTTGAACTTGTCGATGATGCGCACGCCATCCCCATCACTTGCAGCCATGTTGAAGTAGCTCCCACTTGTTGGCAGCACCTAAGGAGGGTACAGGAGTTGAAAAACTCAACTCAAGCTCCCCACAATCCCTAAAACAAAGGCAATGGCTCTGAAATTGCACCAACCAGCCCTTGCAAGGTCCTCACAAGGAGCTCTCAACCCTATGAACCAAAAAAAACACCTCTCTCAAGTATATCACCCCACTCACCACCAAATCAGACCCTAATCTTGCTCACAACACCCACATGAGCTTCCTAGGTTAGAAGTTCTTCAATTTAGCCACTAACTCACAATGTCTTCACACAGATTGTGCAATCCACACCTCAAGGAGCTAAAAGACTCCCAATCAGCCCTTGCAAGGGATCCAAATGAGCAAATGACTCTAATTTGCTCACAATCACTCCACAAAGTTCACAAGGGCTTAATTCAGCCATTATGCATCTATAAATTCGACCTAATCACTCACACAAGTGTAATCAGCTCTCTTGCAATCACAAATGCAAGAAGCTCGCCTCACTCACTCAAAAGGGTACAAATCAGCCCTCTCCAACTCACCAATGCACTCACTTCACCAAATCAGATGTAGATCTAGATCTCTCTCCAACTCACCAATGCACAAATGTGCCACATTCACTCACAAGAGCTCAAATTAGCCCTCTAATAAATGGCGAACTCCTCAATCAACTTAAAGATGCTTCAAAAGCAATCAAAACACTCTCACAAGATTGCAATTGCCTCAATTGCAACCCACGATGCACCCAAGTGCACAATCAGCCCTAATTGGCTCCCAATGTGCAAATCTATGCACAAACTCAATGAAAGAGCATGCAACCAGCCCTACCAAGGTGTGATCTCTCTCAAAACACAACCTCACACTCAAATGCACTCAACAACTCCAACTTCAGCCAACAAACTCCAAAGAAAATGCACCAATTGGTTTGAGGTGCACACATGTAAACAAGGCTGGTTTTGTCCCACAAGCTCCACGATCCTCTCCAAGTGATCTGAATTTCTTCTTCAAGCGCACCACCACGTGCCTGGGCCCATAACCTATTGAGATTGAAGGGAAAGACTTTACTTAGATGGTATTGGATAACATCGCCAAGCATGTGCTGAACATAAGTAGGTGGAAGCCTCTCCTAGTGCCCACCTAACCATGTAGTATAACTAAACACTATGGGCTGCCTTTGACTACAAGCAATACTTAAAGGAGTCTATGAACTAACTAAGTGTGTAGTTCTACTCCTGGGGCTCCCTGTACACTATCTACTCGATTAGGTACATGTTTCCTCAACAATCTTCATTGTAGTCAATGTCACATTTCATACCATCTTAGATTGGTTCGTAGATTTTGATAATAAACAACAATTCTTATAAACTATTGAATTAGGTTATAGCGCTTGAAATAGCGAGCATTTTAATGAATGTAGTATTTAGTTCTGGGTATTCAATATAAGGTACGTCTTACCATTAAAAGAGAATGAAGTGAATTCAGATATATTCTATTATGATTTTCATTTTTATTGTTTTTACATAAGATAATTGTAAGATTAATCCCAATAACTTTCTTGTTGAAAGCTTTATAATTTAAATGACTTTGGTTCTAGATTTGCAGCGATGTTGCTACAATAAAAAGGTGAAGAAATGGATGATTTTGGACAAGCTATATCCCCTTCATCCACCCTTGGATTTTTGTTTTCTTTTTTTGGAATGGCTTCCAATTAGAGTCTACTTTTAGTAATAGAAAACTTAACTCAATCATAGTTGTTTTTAAAAAGAAGGCATGGATTTGAGTGCAAGGGCTACGGTTAGGTGCTATTTTTCCTTTGTAAAGTTTTTTGTGTTTTCATGATCGCAAGGTTTTATTACTTGAGTTAGGAATTTTCTTAATGACTTTTGGGGTTCAAGAACGTTCTCGAGATAACAATGTTATTTAGATCTCAATTGTACAATCTTCTAGTAGACATATTGTACATCATGGGGGTCAAATTTTGAGTCATGACGCCTCATAGATTGCAAGATCATAACATATTAGTACTCATCACAAAATCTCAACGTTGAAGTGAAAGTGCTACCAATATACATATTACAAGAAGAGAATCACTAACCACAAAGATGTTTACTTTCATCTTAGGAACACTCTTCACAAAAAAATAAAAATCCATGAGAAGAATTTCTTTTCCCAAATAATTGCCTTTTAAATTTCAAGAAGAAAAAGAAAAAAAAAAACCAAAACTAGACCCCTTGCACAAAAATGCATATCATATATTCCTTGTATCTTGGAAGGATTTGAGGTTTCTACCAAAGAAACTTGATTCAAAATGAAATTCAATCCAAAAAACAAAGTTGAAATCCAACGGTGTATATAGGAGTTATAGCTCCTCAAAAATCATCCATTTCCTCACTTTTTTCTTTATAGAATCATTGTAGCAAATCTAAAATTATAATTATTTGTATCAAAAATCTCCAAGCTACAAAGTTGTTAGAATTCACATGAAATGATGATTATGCAAAAAAAACTCATTTTAGAGTATGTTCGATTTCACATAATTGACTTGCAGTGGTAAAACATGCCTCGTGTTTGAAAACCTAGAAACAAGAACTTCCTTCACTAAAATGTAAGCCATTAATTCATTCTTTATTATATGGGGCTGCAACCTTTACCACACAAACTAGACCCGATTCGGTACCCAACCCAAATGATTTCCTCGAAAATGGAGTTGGGATGAAGATGTCATGGCTCTCCAAAGTTTATGCCTTTCATCCAAAATATTGTTTTTCAGCATTCCACGCATTTAACTTCAAACCCCAAAATTCCCAACACTAGAGGAAAACAGTGATTTGTCCCGCGTTATTTCGCGTCAAAAGTGACGTTTACCCAGACTAGTCGAAATTAGTGTGGGTAACTTGACCACAATGACTTTTTGCATGTTAATCAATTTAACATACTTCCGTCACTATTGACTATGGTTTAACAGCGAGTGTCATAGTAACACTCATGGATTTTGGAAGAACAGAACCGCGTTAAAACGAACAGAACCACGTCAATGTCGACATGTACACCCCCGGGGGGGTAAACTTTAGTACTTCATTTTTTACCCTCTAATAATATTTAAATGATTAAATATATTCATGATCCACGTCAGCACGTTTCTTTTAACATTGATGACGTTTAAAGTGACATGGGCGACGTTCATTGTGTTAGTTTTGACATATTCATAAATCCTACGTGGAATGCCCTGGTGATGTAGAAGGCTTATGTGCAGGATAGGGGTGACTAGGACAAGTTGGTGTTTGTCCCACGTGGATGTCAATAGTGACGTTGGCGTTTATTTTGACGCACAATTGTGTCATCGTGTGTTTAAGGAAACGTAATGATATAGCTGACGTGTCAAGTGCATTTATGGTAGGGTGACGTGGCAGTTCGGGTTTGACTTGGTCAATGATCCTAGAGAGTGTCAATGGTGACGTAAATGTCAAAAGTAACATATATCATTTTAAACTATGCTTTAGGGTTAGGGTTTGACTTGCGGCTGCTAGGGTTTGACCTGCGTCAAAATTGACGCATGTGTCTAAAAAGACATAGGATGTGTTAAACATTGATCCTAAAGATGTCATCATGCATGCGTTTCTATTGACACATGGTTAACGCCAGCGAGTCATTACTGACATCGTGTTACTTGTATAACGTGAACGTGTCAATTTTGACATGATCACATCAACACAAGCATGTGAAGAAAGACGTCTACTATGACGTCTAGAATAACGTACTTTAGTCCATCGAGAAGGATGACTTTCATTGGGGTGGATGAACAGAGGCGGCTAGGGTTAGCCGCCATAGTTAGGTCATGGTACTTTTAGGGAAGATATAAGCTAGAATCTCACTCTTGCTTTCATTTCTACACATTTTGTGTTGGAGTTCTACAGTTTTAGAGATTAACATGTTAGATTGTTAAAGTATGAGTTGTAGAGGTGTTGGAGTTTTACAAGTTTTTCTTCTTTCTTTGCAATTTCTCTTCTTCACATTTTGTGTTAGAGTTCTACAGTTTTAGAGAGTAACATGTTAGATTGTTAAAGTATGAGTTGTAGAGGTGTTGGAGTTTTACAAGTTTGTCTTTTTTTCTTGCAATTCTTAGGTTGTTCAAGAGTTGCATCGTGATGATCTCCATCACAGTTTAATTGCATGATGTGCCTTATTAAACTCAGCGTGTCCGTGGTAATGTGTGTTGTGCAGATCAAGAAAAATCGAGCATGAGGAAACACAGAAAGTCACTCTACGGCGGCTAGGGTTTCTGCATCATCAAAAGTGACGCGCCCAAAAAAGTGACATAGGTTGTGTTAAATACTGTTTTTAGAGACGTCATCATATAGAGTACTTGAATGCGTCACTATTGACGCAGGTTTAACGCTAGTGCGTCACTTTTGACGTAGTGTAACGCAAGGAGTACCCTAGCACATTGCACATATATGTAGCCTTTATGCTTTATGCTACTCAATACTTGCAACTTTGTACCAATGGCTAATTTTCCATCTAATACAGCGAAAGCACTGACCAGCTTTATGTTGCACTCCATTTCGTGTATGTTTCTGTCAGAGTGTGTTATGTTTGACGTTGCATTTACGTTATTGAATGTGTCATGTAACGTCACTTTTAACGTTTCATTTCCATCATATTGTGTCATGTTGTGTTTCTTTTGATACACGTTTGCCATCGAATTGCGTCAAATGGATGACGTGACGAACGTCATCCTACATCTTGTCTCTTTACTCGAAACAAGCTAAAACACGTGACATTCGTGTTTAAGTGCGTCAACTTTGACGCAAGGCCCTGTTTCTTTTCACACATAACTTGATAACGTGAATGTCACCCTACGTCTAAAGACACATCCAAAACTCATTAAAACAAACGACATTTGTGTTTAACAATATTAAACAACGTCTAAAGATGTTATGGAAATCGCGTTAAAACAGAGGACACAAGTGTTCCTCAACGTCAATGTGGACACTATCTCCTGTTTCTTTTGACACAAACTCCGAACTTCTCTCACATTCCAGAATGTAGCCAGGTGTCACGATCTCAGCCACCGAAATTTAAATGCCATGTCAGATTTCCGATGCCACATCGGATCAGATTTCATCCATCACAAGGATGAAAACTTGTCCCACATGGCATGTACAAACGCGGGAAAAGCTGACGTGGAAAGTAATTTACTTACCAAGTTACTGACCCTCGGTAACTTACCCAACTGGAAAAATGTCATTTTAACACTGCGTCATAAATCATTTGTCCCCGTTAACATTTTTTAACACTACACATTAAACTCAAAAGACGTCAGTGACATTTCGATTTATTTGCGTCACCTTTTCTATCCGCGTTCAACCACGTTAAACCACGTTAAAAACAGCGTTAAAAACAGTGTCCAAGGACCCTGTTTTCCTCTAGTGCAAAAGCCTTCAAAATTTCCCTCTTCTGATGCAACATTTAAATTTTCAATTTTTGACAAGTATTGAAATATGTAACCGTAGGATCTAGTAGCTAACTTGTACATCTGTGTGTACACCAAATATTAAATTCCAATTCCTCACCATTTGTGAGATCATAACATTAAAAGTAAAAAATCAAAAATTAAAAAATACCCTTGTTGCAGCAGGGATCAAGGTGTTTTGGGAGCCAAATAAACCAATTTTTAAAGAAAATCTAACATGAGTATCTTGAAATTCTTGTTCAAAAGTGAATTAGGTACATGTTTACATAATTTTTACCTTCATAGGACAAATAAAACTTAGAGAAAAGCTAAATTTTTCACGTAGAGGTTTGTTGAACTTCAAACACAAAGACTGGTGTTTGGCAATTAAGATGGCATAAGAAGAATTACTAGAATGATTTTTCAAACCGTGAGAACATGCCTTGGTGCCCGTATTGTCAAGATTTGTAGAAGACCACACACTCAACCAAAAAAAAGAAGTTAAAAAAAAGTATAATCTCATTCTTTGGCGAATCTTCAAAGTTTTTTTGTTTCAATTGATTATGGGCAAATTTTGAGATTTAACGAGCATAAGCCGCAATATGGACAGTTTTGGGCAGATTTCAAAGTGTCTTCGAACTCCTAGAGTGAATATTTTCTAAAGTATGAAGCATGGAATGACTCTTTGGAAAGTTATAGAAGAACCCCTCAAATTATCAAAAGTGGCGTTCTAATGTGGTAAGGATTGAGTGAATGCTCACTATGACAGAAGTGTCTGTGATACACGCGAGATTACAATGGCAAGTAGAGGCAGCTCGTTGAGTACAGGGGGGTGTAATTGAATACACATGGGTGTAAAACACGACACCTATATTTTGGCCCAAAATCAGAAGCAGCACCTTTAATAACTTGTACAACTGTAGCACGACGTAATTGACAAACGCCGGAGTTCTCACAGTGTAATGCGTTCACATGCATGCATTAGGGATCGAACATGCGCGGGTTGGATGAAGATTCCTAACTCCCCTCTGACAAAAGTCACAATCCCATTTGAGTACAAGAGAAGTAGTTAGAGGAGACCCTCGATATTCCAACTTAAATAGCAAACCAAATCGCGGAGTAGTTTCTTATACATGTATATAACTAGTTGGAATTACCAAACATGGCATAGCATGTTGGGGTAAAGAAGGAAGGTATATCATTGCACTAACTGATGGTCATAGAAAAACAGACGCGATTGAATTACTATAACTTGTCGCAAGTAGCCATATGGTGACGTGGATTTTGTGTCTATAATAACATTTGAGTTGTGGAGGGGGTCAAACTCCATTACCTGCACTAAGTATAGGGCTCTTCCCCTCCCATCTACTAAAGACAATTATGCTTGGCTTGATGGGCATGGCGGGCCTCCACCATTCAATCAGATGGGTGCATGTCGTAGGCTATGGGGAGCAAAAAATTCATTGTTGAGTTAGAGAGGGAAGGCCTTTTTAGTGGCAAAGGGAGCTTCTGATAAGCTCTCTCCTCTCTCTTTTTGTGCATCTTAGAGGACAAAGCTTAAATTTGATTTATTGTTGAGGTCTTGTAGCTGATAGGTTATGCGATTTGGGGGACAACAAACAAGTGGTAAATAAAAATGCAATCGCACGAGAAGGTCGACTTCCCATGTCTGCCTCTATTTTAATAAACCCTTGAAGCTCGAGTTCAAATATTTGCTTCAAACGCCTCCGTCTGCTTCATGTGCGCGCTGGCTTTCACTCTAGGCGTTGGCATGTCCTAAACTCAATTGTTATGTTTTAGAGTGTGCTATCTATTAGGTCTTAACCTCTAAAAAAGAGTGAACTTCAAAACAAGTTGTTTCAACTGGTCAGCCTTGCATAAATCTAGTCAATTTGAAGTTGGAACTATTTGAGGATTGTAGAGTTTTTCCAAACTGTTCCGACAAGTTATTTCATGCTTCAAAATTCTTCATACTTTAGAAGGTATTTACGGTAAAAACTTGAAAGCACTATTTGGAAAGTGTCCAAAACTCCCCAAACTATGGTATATGGTCATTTATTCTAAAAATATGCTCAGGATCAATTCATACTCAAAAACTTTGAAAATTCACCAAAAATTGAGAGTTTACTTTTTTTGAAGTTTTGTTTTAGAGCACGTAGAAGACGTACCAAGGCATGATCTCACCGCTTGAATTCCCAACCCAATAACTCTTCACATGCCTTATTTATTTTCAAAAACCGGCCTTTGTATTTGAATTTCAACATACCTTCATGTGAAAAATCAAACTTTTCTCTAAGTTTTATAGGTCCTATGAGGGTAAAAATAATGCAAATGTGTTACTAATTCACTAAGCAACAAGCATTCGAAGAGACTCACTCCAATTTTTTTGGGTGAAATTGATTTATTGCCTCACAAAACACCTTGATCCATATTGCAACATGGGTAAACTAACTTTTTTTGCAACTTTGATGGCTATAATCTCACAAACACTAAGGTAATGGAATCTAATATTTGGTGTACGCATAGATGTACAAATTGGCTACAAGATCCTACGAATACATACTTTAAAACTTGTCAGAGATTGCAAATTTGCATGTTTAGAGGCCACTCTCCTTTCGGGGTTGACACTTGCGGTATAAAAATTTGAGCGTAAACTTGTTGGTGGGAACAGCATTGGACTGAAGAGCTGCGCGCAAAGAGGCGTTCCCTCCACGCCCGGCACCTCCAAGGCTGGAATGCCGTGGCGCCAGGACCTGCCGTGACTTGCTGTAGTAAAGCGGCGCACGCGCGCGGGTTGGTCAGCTCCACATGCCCTTCGCCCGCCACGTGACATCCCGTGACGTCGTCCGCCAGGTGACCCAAGCCAAACCACCGTGGTCAGGTCGCTAACGGAGTTTCACCATCGCATGATTCGCATCATCGCTGCGCCTCACTGTGTCTGCCTCCTTCCGTCCGTCATCGTCGTCGTCACCCCTCATGTTCCTGTTATCGCTTCACGTCATCCACTCACTTTCAGTTCGTCCGACGGACCCGCTTCGCTGTGTGATCCTCACTCACGCCTCTACTGCTGCTGCTGCTGCTGCTTCTGCCGCTGCGGTCGCACTCTTACCTTCGTCAGCATTGTCAGTGTTCTCGCCGGTGCCGCGGGCAGAATTTGATGCCCGCCGATCTTCTCGTTCTGGGTTTCGTTTCTGGTAATCTTGTGGATTTCGGGCTTGTCTGCATTCTTCTACATTGCGGAATTGCTGGAGACTTCTGGTGTCCACTGCATTTGCCTGGGGGTTCGGGAGGGTTGTGGGCGAACAGATTGGGTTGGGGCATTGGGCGTTCCTTTTTTGAGGTTGGGTTTGGCCTGGCGCAGAATGCGTTAAATCGTTAGGTCATCGAGGTCATCAGGATGAATCAAGTGAATTTGACGTGGTGCAGGAACTGATTGAGTCTGGGGCCAGGTTCGGCCGGAAGAAGCCATGTCTATCACGGCTGGAATGAGTAAGTGCGTTGGAGCAGCTTGTGTTCGTGGTGTTGTGATGACTGAGCTTGCCCTAGGTCGTCATCAATCTGCTCACACCTCGGTCTGCATGAATTTCTACGGTGAGTAGTCTCCATCAGCTCACGAGAATTGGCATTTTAGAATTGAGGTTTGGTAGTGAAATATCATTGTTTGGCTATGAATTGGTGTGTCTTAATAAGTATACTACAGGTTTCCATACTGTGGATTTTCGACTTCCGAGCAAATTTCAAAGTATTTCATTATGTAGGCCACGAAATGTGTCGCTGTAGTCCGATCACTGACTTCTGTACATCAATATTGGGACCTTTTCTCTAAGGTCGTCCTCCACTAGATCGGCGTAGCCGTCAAATGGTATTTTGTTGGTTTTTGAACAAGAAGTTGTTGTGAATCTAAGAGGATGCTATCATACAGTGAATGAAGAGGATATGAAAAAACTATTAAGTTTGATATCATCAAGATATCTGCTAATGACACTGGAGCCACCTTGATGTTGAATCAACATCATTGGCATTACACAACCATCAATCTCGCATTGAGTCAGTGTGAGACTTACGCGAATGCTTTGCCCCTTCACTTCACATTACACGCTGGGTCGGTTCAATGGAGGCGCCTCCTGAGATGGTCATGTATCTGTTTGTAGTCGTCCACATGTGTGATGCGGGCAGTGGGACATTCCTGCTGATTAACTGAGCATGACTGTTTATGCATGAGTGGTCCGAGCTCATTCTGTATGCAGATTTGCTGGTTTTTGTGATGGCAAATTATTGACCCCCAGGTCAGCCAATTTGGAATGGATACTCATTTCTTGAAGTTCCATGAATGGCGAACTGGAACTCTTTTCCTTTGAGTGTTATTCATTCACAATGAAGAGTTGGTTGATTTCAGGGATGCGTGTGAGTGTCCGGCCATGGACCTCCAAGGCTGTGTCCGTCCGACAAGACTTGCAAGTCAGGTCCATGTCCGCAACCGGAGAAAATGGGTCCTACAAGGAACCTACTGACTACGATTATGACTTAGTTGCCATCGGGGCGGGCAGTGGTGGGGTCCGGGCTGCTCGATTTGCAGCTCAATTTGGTGCTAAAGTTGCAGTGTGTGAAATGCCGTTCGCGCCTATTTCTTCAGATGAAGCTGGCGGTGTTGGGGGCACGTAAGTGTGCACCATTAGTGCCCGGTCTCGCTCTTTATTCAAAATGCCGAGCAGATGTTGTAACCACGAGTTTGTAACCATGAGCTTACTGCAGCTCGAGCTCGGTACATCTTCAGATTTGTGTCATGAATAGCATGGCATCGTCTCGCTAGAGCGAGCAAAGCTTAGACGTAAATGTAAAACTAAAGCGTGACGTTGCGGTTTTCAGTGTCTGAACTAAGTTGGACGTTGGTGAGCAGATGTGTTCTGAGAGGTTGTGTGCCGAAAAAACTTCTGGTTTATGGAGCCAATTTCCCACACGATTTTGAGAGCAGCCGAGGCTTTGGGTGGTCGTTCGAGACAGAGCCCAAGCACGACTGGAAAACTCTTATTACGAACAAGAATGCAGAATTGAATCGATTGACAGGAGTTTACAAGTCACTACTGCAAAAGTCAGGTGTTGACCTCATTGAGGGACGTGGCAAGGTCCGTGCTGGATTCATTGCTCTCGCTTCTTATTCCCTTAGACTTTGTGGTGGCCTCTGTAAACAACGACAGCTTCGGATGTTGCTTGTTGGCGATGGTGGTCTTAGTATTGTGGCTTACCATCTAGCGTACTTGCGCGCGGGTGTTTTCTGGATGCGGGTATAGGTTGTTGATGCGCATACGGTGGAGGTAAAAGGCAAGAAGTACGCTGCCAAGCACATTCTTATTTCAGTAGGAGGGCGTGCAACAGTTCCCAATATTCCTGGTAAGGAGCATGTCATCACCTCAGACGAGGCTTTGAACCTGTCAGAGAGGCCCAATAAGATCTGCATTGTTGGAGGCGGATATATTGCGTTGGAGTTTGCGGGTATCTTTGCTGGCCTTGGAACTGAGGTGCATGTTTTCGTTCGTCAACCGAAGGTGTTGCGAGGTTTTGATGAAGAGGTACATGAACATCATGCCGTTATCTTGCCCTGTTTCATATATTCCTCGTGTAAACATTGGCAAGAGAAGAACTGCCATTCCGACCTTATTGCCATCGTTTTGTACAAGATTCCAGCATTTTGTCAGAGCGAACCACTCTTCGGTGAATCTGTTCATTTGGTCATGTTTTGACATAAGGTTATTATTATAATCTGATCTCTGAGCTTGGCATTCTTATTGGCTTGAGAGAATTATGAACTGCCTGATATAGAAAGTTGATATGACTACGTTGAGGTCTTGTGCATGAGCGGTTAAGACACCGATTTTTAGCTGATTTTTGATGCTGTCTACCGAAGGCAAGTGTTCTATGTTAGGAAGGCAAGTCGATTGTCGCTCCATGTAAGACACTGAAAGGATAATGACTACCTGAATATTTCTCGAGACGCGGTTGTCTTCTTACAAGGGTAGTGGTATCGGCTCTTCTTAGAATCGTCCTGCAACTATGTGCAGATCAGGGATTTCATTGCGGGGCAACTTCAAGCTCAGGGTATCGTTTTTCACTTTGGCGAGAGCCCTACAGCTGTGGAGAAGAATAATGATGGGACATTTTCTCTTCTCTCGGATGGTGGGAAGGAAGTTAGTGACCTTGTCATGTTTGCAACTGGTCGAGCTCCCAACACCAAGGTACTACTAGTGTTACGCCAGTCACTTGCAAAGTTCAGATGCTTCTTCAAAATTTCTCGCTACATACACATTCGGAACAGATGGGAAGGGGAGAGAAGAAGAGGTTAGAAAGATCCACTTGGGATGATTATTTTCTCTAGAGTGTGGTATTAGAAACTTCCTCGATTGGATTGAGCAGGCCATGAAGACCTTACAAGCTTACGTGTTGCATGCAGAATCTGGGTCTGGAGGAAGTTGGTGTCAAGCTGAACAAACAAGGTGCTATTGAGGTGATTTTCTGCCTGAACGCTTTCGTTTGTGTGCAGAAGTCGTTCTTCGGGTATGAGTCCATTGTGTCGTAGGCATGGTTATGGTTGTGCATCAGAAGCTCTACAGCAATTGTCGTTCTTTGACATTACAATATGCATATCCACACACCCAGGTATGCTGCTGCATATTCTTGTTGAGGTTGAGTTGATTCTATGGAGTCGAAGTTTGATTGAGTATGCAGTGGAACTGCTGATGCGTAACAGAAATAGGTAGGATTGGTTTGTAAAGGTGGACAGGCCTCGATCCTGATTTTTCGCAACTCATTCTTTTATATGACGGTAGTATTTCTTTGTTCAAGGTGGATTCATTTTCAAGAACGAACGTTGAGTCAATCTGGGCAATTGGAGATGTGACAAATCGCATAAACCTTACCCCTGTTGCTCTCATGGAAGGCATGGCAATGGCGAAGACTGCATTCGGAAATGATCCAACCAAACCGGATTATAGGTAGCGTTCTTCGTACTTATTGACCTTATCCATGTGGATGTCATACTAAATCGAGTGAGTGGTCTAAGGTGAAGATACCAAATGTTTAGGAAATATCATATGGTACAATTCTGGAAGTGATTCTTTCCGACTGTTGTTAAGCTGTTGGGTTGTGGGTTTCTTTTGTAGATATATCGCTTCGGCTGTTTTCACCCAACCTCCCATAGCAACAGTGGGCTACACTGAAGAAGCAGTAAGTTGCCAGCGCCGTCATTTGTCATCGTGTTTTATGAAAAGGGCAATATCCTGAGCTTGAGAATCGTCGCGTTCATTTTTGTAATCACCAGTTTCATCCTGTGCGTTGAGCTTGTGTTTAGGGCATGCCAAGGCTCTTCTTGTCAGTTGCAGCTTGACTGCTTTTAAGTAACTGTGAATTATATGAAGTTTTCTGCTCAACCTCATGTATCGGTTGTTTTAGGCAGTGGAGAAGTTTGGAGATGTTGATGTTTATACCTCAACTTTCAGACCGATGAAAGCTACTTTATCTGGTTTGCCGGAGAAGACCTTCATGAAGATCATCGTAGATGCAGCAAGTGACAAAGTTGTCGGTATGCACATGTGTGGCGATGAAACGCCAGAAATATTGCAGGTATGTAAGATTTAATGAATTTGGATGAGCGATGATTATCATATTCATCTTTGACTTCTTTCGGCTGGACTAGCAGGCTATAATATGGATTCTAGGGACATGGGTGATTAAATATTGTCATGTTGCATCACTGTAGACTAAGAACGGCGACATGTTTGGATCTGAAAGTACACGCCAAAAGTGTTCGGGATTGAAAGCACTTGCTAATAATGGAGTACATCTCCTTTTTGGTTGATATCAGGGTTTTGCAGTTGCTGTGAAAGCTGGCTTGACAAAGAAGCAGTTCGATTCAACTGTAGGAATTCACCCGACAGCAGCTGAAGAGCTGGTTACTATGCGAACACCCACTCGGAAAATAAGGAAACAGGAGACTGACGTGAGTGCTTGAGCCTTTCCTCACTCCAGACTCACTCAGAAAGCCAGATGTTGCTTGTGATGATTGTGGTGCTTTCTTGTGTAACTACTTTGCTTCCAACTCCATTCATTATAGCAAACCTTGACAAGCCACGGTTAAGTAGTATTTTTATGAATTCTGATCAAGAGTTTTGCTGAGGCGATATACAACGACTTCATAGACGAGGTCCACAGGAAGGAAAGAATTTGTTCGAATCTGATCCCAACTTTTTTGCAGGCGAAGAAGGAACAATCTGCATCGCCAGCTTCAGGAGCATACTGAGAGGTGCATCGACGCAGCAGTCAACTGCTGCCTGTATCAAAGCTTATTCTATCGGATGTGTGCTAATTTAGCTTAGGATTGATTTGTCTAGTTCTGTTCCCGAGCTCTGAAAGTATTGTGTGTGACATCCCTGATGAGAAGCAGAAGAGCTCGTGAAGTAGTTGTGTTGAATCCCGCATTTTCTGGTAGACTTATGTAGCTCTGAGCGCTTTTCCTTCAATGTTGTATCCTTCCCCATGGATGCTACTGCTTTCTAGCATGGCAATTAGAGTACGGAAATTCCTCGTACTTCAGATTTCAGATACGTACTTATCTGGTACTTGCAGATACCTGTAAACAGAAGTCTAAAAACTGGAGGACAGTGTTAAAGATTGAAGGCTTTCATGCATTTCATTTTCTGCACTCAGAATCCATAAGTATGAGATGATTAAATGGAAATGAAAAGACCCATTTGTACATGGAAGGTTCCTGACACAAGTACGGGATATTCTGTGCCTCAGTAAGTGCCTTGCCTTTTGTCTTCAAATGGCAAAAATGTTGAATTGTGGAATGTATTAAGAGAGCCTCTTTTTTGTGTTATTGAGTTGGGAGTTACAAAAATGTAATTTTGCTGAATACTCAATCATTTGAGGGAATGGGTCTTTTGCCTTCTACTATGGCACATACTTACTCAACATTATGTAGGTTGGTCGGTCCCATGACTTTACTGGTGAAACACCTAAATAAATTTGGAGCTTTTGGGTTTGCCAAATTTACTGCACTTTCGGTTCTCCGATTACAATTGCATTTGTATCTTCTAAAGCGGAACGTCTGAAACTCTTGTCATTTTTATTAAAAAAATCGCTGGGACGTCCTGAGTAGCAATGTTGAAGGAGTAACAAATACCATATTTTTCTACCAAGACCAATTCCATTTCTAAATTTCATGCTTTAGGAGTTTTTCACTTTCGAAAGCTCAAAACCATGAGTACGTTTTCAATTGATGGTGGGCATCTCTCCATAGCTATTAAGGTCTTAAGTCTGTAGGAGAAAACATTAAGCTGCTACAATCTGCGAGATGGGGTTATTTTGAAGAGATACATGTCGTGCTTTCACCGACGCCTTCAGGAGTGTGAGGTTTCTGCTCTAGACCAATTTCCAACCTGTAGTGCGATTTCAAACATTGGTCTCCTTGTAATAAATCAGCTCGACCAGACGGTGTCAGGGCTTTCTGGCGGGAAGTGGACGATAACGCGACGGAGAGAGCGATCAGTACGCCTTAAAATCAGGTTTCAACGCCAGCCAGGTTCATTTCATGGTTGAAATACCCAATTGGTATAATTTATTTCTGCAGTTCAGTTACTCTTGAAGGTCCAAATGTGCACGAGTACCACTTATGTGCTACCTTGGCCTTCCTAGTGCCCAGTGGCTCGAAAACTATCCGCGCCCCGGAAGCTATCCGATCCTCGAAAACTGCTACCTCCCACGAAGTCCATGATTCTGCGCATTGACTCCGACCGAGTGGCCGGATGATTCCTTTTCCGTCGCCGCCAGTACACGGCGCCCGCAATTAATGCGAACAGCGCCACAGCACCAACGAGGGTCCCAGCAATAACCCAAGCTTTGGTTTTGCTCGACATTCCATTTGGGTTGGGTCCCATATATGCCTGCAGGTCCAGTTACACGACAGTCAGCATGAGAACGTCTGAAAGAAAGCAATTTGACGGCCCGACAACAGCCCCTTCGTATGGTCCGGGGCAACTCCGCTAATCTCCTGGTGTACATCCACCTAAATAACATTTCACATACATCTATAACTTTGGAAGCTCCGATTCAAGCAGATCATACCGTATTTGGCGCGTACTCGCTCCCAGGTGGTTTAAGTAATTGTAAATTAAGTAAAGTGCCATTCTTTATCTCACCCTTGACCTGCACACGAATGGTCCATCTTCAGAAACTGATCTGCAAATACTTAGTGTGCCATGCTCATGGAGTGAGTCTGAAAAGACGATTAGGCCAGGTAGAGAAGCAAAAGCAGGTTGGTGAATATCCTGTTCATACTGGCAGACCAAGACATTCTAACACTAACAGTTCACGATGCAGCTTTGATTATCTGAACGAGCTACTTCCAAAGAAAGAACGATGTCGAGCTGATGGGAAGGGACGGGAGGGATGGAAAGCAGGGAGGAGCACACAATCTTCCAAGAGATAGAAGTTTGCGTCAAGAGCAATAGGGAAATTGAGCCACTACAACAGCGACAAAGTGTGTATTGAGACGCACTTCCCAATAAGCAGGCGTCAAGGAGACAAGATCATAAGCAGGAACCTCCGCTGCCACGCTTCGACCTCCCGTGGAAGGATCAAATGAGACTTGGCCGGTACAGCCTTCAAAGTTTACGGCTCCAGGTCCAGAACCATTTAGTGCCTCGATAACATGCTCTTTCGTGACAGTCAAATTTGCCTTGATGAGCTTATCGACGATGAAGAAGTACGTTTGCACAGCATCAATCAGATGAGGTACGTAAGATCGCGTCCTATTTTTCCCTTCCGAAGGAAAGCCTGGATATTGTTTTTCTTTCCAGTAAGAGTAGAATTTCTCACAAGAAGGGTTGTTGAGTATGGTGCCACCTGAAATCAGGTCATGATTTGTTGGCCATGTCAGTTCTTATAACGCCGTTCAATTTCTTCCCTGACATGTGGTAAGTTCCTACTCTAGTTTGAGGGGCCTAAAACAAGAACGAGCAGACGGACGGACATTCCATGACAGGGCCTTCCACTAGGCTGAATCTTCAGGATGAATGCATATCAAACACTTGGCCTCTACTTGTGCTTGTCACATTCAATGTCAGTCTTACAATATCATAGCTTGTCAGTATGAGTGCCGGACTTGGAGAAACGACTTGGCGAAATTCAAATCCTCAGCTTTATGGGATTCAGATTCTTTCAGCTATCAATAGGAAGTGTGCAACACTTACCATGAGGAGAAACTCCAATTTCTCCTTGCAAGGAGTTCACCAAATTAGGATCTGCAACAAAAAAACAACTCGGAACTTAGAAGAGTGCAGCGGCATCCTCGGAAATACTTCAGTGTCTGAGCTTTTACCACAGCTTTCCAATTTACTCATATATAAGGAGAAATGAGCCACACCTGTTATGTTCGTGTCTGCAGGATCAAAAGCAGTTACTCCATCTGTTCCGAAGTACCAAAATGGCCATCTGATTCTGTCCTGTACATGAAGGATACTGCTATTCAAACCTCTGATCAATCACAAGGACAACATACTGACCGCATGTATTAAGATCAGCACATCAGAAAGAGCTGCAGGCATCACGTTCACGCACACGCTGTCCGCAAGCGGCCTGTGGTCGATTTCGCTATATGGAAGACAGAATTCATACCAATTTATAAGCAGCTCTCCATATGTCGTTGGCCTGAATTGGTTGCACAGCCATGATTACAAACTCGTCCTTCCCAACTCTATCGAGAGCATACGCAAGCTCAGTACTGTTGATAGTCGAATTGTCTCCCAAGTGAAGAAGGTAAGTAATAACAGTTGCCGAGGAACCCACTGCCTGCAAGTAGTGAACGACGGTCACAGTTTTATGAAAGATGTACTCTGGCAGAATCTAGAACTCATCATAAATTAAGGCATACAAGATTGACTACTTCAGCCACAACAAAATAAAACTAGCCACACACCATGCTTCTCTCTACCAATCCGAACAAAGAGGGTCTAAAGTCATCAACATATGGGTGCATGAACATGAGATAGTATGTAGAGTAGTACTAACGTCAACTATGTTTGAGCCCAGGTTCATGCTGTAGTATTGCTGAGTTGTCAACACGGTGATACGCTTGATTTTCAATTGTGCCACCTGAGTTAAAAATCATGTTAAAATAAAACATTTGTGATTACAAGCGACGTATAAAAACTCCTCGTTTAATAGGAAAATCGTGATTGCAAACCACGAATGATAACTCCCGTATATTTAATGAATCATAATTGATGGTGGCCTCAAGCTAGGGTTACTAAATACGGCGACTTACTCAAGTATGTCACATGCCTGATCACCTGTGATCTGAGCATTGACAACCTAATACAGGGCCAAAAGCAGATATCCAATACTACGTTCATCATAGTCGTACAACTGAATTAGTGTTGCGCAAAACACTTACACTGGATGCAATGGCTGCAGCCTGATACCTGTCGCTGAAGCTGCAAAGAGGAATGTCGAGGGGGTTCATTAATACCGCCAAGCAATTAAAATCAGCATATTTCGCTACATAGAGTAATGTCCTTATCCGAATGTGTGAGACACTAACTAATATAGAAGTCAGTATGTAGGCAAGCAGTGTGATGGTAGGATGCTCGAGTGCTCGGAACTAACAAACTCTTTAGCTGCATGCCTAGTCTGTACACCACAGACGAAACATCAAGAGGCACCCTCACTGTGTTAGAAATCCAAGGTTTATGGGTAATCAAAACGAAAAACTTACACTGTGCGGAAAAATATCGGAAAATTCACTCGATTCGACAGGCTCTCGGAAGTGGCAGCGAAGGAAACAAGAGGATAGTTATGTTCAACAAAAACCCGACCAGCTGACATAGCTGCATCGGAGCAAGCGGGGCCTACTCCACCTATTAGTGTTAGACCTGTTGCCTGACTTGATGCCGGCCGAAGAAGGGTCTCCGCAGCCTGCTGTCCCTGCTGCCAGTCGCATTCTGTGTTTTGCGGGGTCTGAATGAGCTGATAAGATCCGTTGCGTTCGGAGTTCATTACCTCTAAGGCTACTCTGAAAGCGTTCTTCCTGAATAAGAAGACCACCCGGATAACACCAGCTCTTAGTCAAACTTGGAAAACAGAACGAGAGTGGACACTAGATGAGAGCCATCACTTTATAAGTACCCTCTAACACAATCGAAGGTACAACGTTGCCACATGCAATGGAACTAGGCTAAGTCAAGATTCATAGTTCTTGTGTAGGCATGCAACGTACCATTCAATGGATAGGCTGGTAGGAATGACTGAATCTTCTGAAGGCGCCAGAAAGCCTAAGCTGTAAGAAGCTTCTTGAGCTTTTCCAACCTTTAAACACAGGCATACGACTGCTACAAGCAGAGAAATCACACAGTGGTAACTTTTCCTTTCCATGATATGACGCAGAGCTTGCAAAAACCTCCCTGTTTCAACGTCTTGAGAGATTCGAATTGGATCTTCTTCGAGGTTCACAGGAGATACGACACCGATTCTTGAAAGGGGGTTACAGAAGAGGGTGAGGCAGCATTCGAGTTGTTCTGCTCATTAGAGTGAAGAGCTGCTCTCTATCTACATAATGTATGTGGGTCCTTCAACTTAGCTCTCCATCATCGAAAAATAACTCACTGCATAAATCCAAAAATGTAGCCAGAGCAATTAAGACCTAATGGAGGGCACTGTGAGAACGTGAAATACTAGAGATGGGAAACAAGCTCGCGAATGAGTGAGAAAATTGAATTTACGACGTACTCAGATATGCAGCTGAATTGGAGTGATTACAATTCTTCCACATAGATGCTCTGAGGAAAGCCAACGGGCTGGACGATCAGAGTGCCGTTGATGCAGAACAACAAGACAACAATCGAAGGAGATAGCAACCTGTTCACATCAGCCAGCTCTAACTTCGACAATCACAGTGCCTCCGATGCCATAGCGAGACACCGCATCACATAGTTGGTAAGATTCACTTCGAGTAACAACTCAAACAGTGGCGACTTCGAGAAAAGAGCGAAGCCTACTACTGCTGGTTCCTGGACTGGTGAGCTGAGGGGGACTTGAAAAGACGAAGAAGAGTGGATGCAGCTAGCTAGAGAAGAGCCAAAGTGAGGCAGACAAGTGCGTCAAGTGAGGAGAAGCAAACATTGGTAGGAGAAGCGATACGCTCTGGAGTAAGAACCCATCACAACGAGCAAAACTGATTGGACCGGTACAAAGACTTAGTCAGCTGTGGAAGGAGGAGATCGCAAGGACGTAAAATGCAGACGAATGAAGAGACATTGGAACCCTTGCGAGGCATTATCATGGAGACAGCAAGGGTGATAGGGGCAATGAAGAGGAGGCGATGCAAGGGCAAAGCTGAGGCAGTGGTAGAATCAATCAAGTTACATAATGGCAGGCAGGCAATCAATCAGTACGGCAACCTTGGTTGGCGATATGCCAACTGACTCCACTGAGTCTGACGGAGTGGTGGCCCTAAATCCTGAAACACAATGCTGACCCGACTCTTGGTCTTAATGGCCACTGCCGGCAGCCTTGGTGAGTTGGCAAGCCCACAGCTCACCCCTGCAAGCCCCTTTCTCCCTCTTAGACCTCTGCCTTACGCCTACCCTCCAATTTTTCGACTTCGTGCATGTTTGCTCATGTGTATATCTGAACCTGTTAGAAATGGCGATTGTGTACCGTCCCTGATGGTTAATTTCAGAAATTTGGGTTTTGACAAACCTATCTTTTCCAAATGATTCCGAGTGCTTTTGCATGTAAGTTCCAAAGGATAGGAAAGTGATTTAAAAATAAAGTTTTGTTGAAGTGGCTTATCACATGTGGTACCTTTAGAGCATCCGTCACGTATGAGAGACAAAGTGTGTGGTTTTGAGCCCATGTTTAAAGCGTAGCTCCAATGATGAACGCACTCGTATCCCGCCACATTCTCGCATAATCACAAGAGCCTTCCTCAAAAGCTCTTCCAAATTCCGCCACAATGCCACTTCATCTTCTACTTTATCCCGCACCGCTATAGCAAGGGTTTTGAGTTCTTTTTTCTATCGCAATAGAAGCTTGGCGAGTGCAACTCGTAGTCTCGAGAAAACAATTAGTAAAGGATGATGATGACGACGAGGTTTTACACAACCTTGTAGCAAGCCGATTTCATGTTGGTCATGATGTTTTGCCCATAATGCTTCACTGCAAAGAACACAATAGATTGATACCAAAATTACCATGTAACGATGATAGAGAGAGACAGAAAATCACAATCAAATTTTTGCACACTAATTTGCGGACCCTCTTATTTTTGGCTCTGGTGTTTTTGGACAACAATTTACAATGCAACGTTCATTATTCTTTAGAGTCATTGACAAGATTTGTACATATTGAAGCTCAATAGAGACACATAGAGATTACAAATCAATCAAAACATACAAGTAAGTAGAGCAATGAAAGCTTGATTGAAATACATATTTTCAAGCCCTTGTTTATATATCTTTACGTAGAGAAATAGTGCAACAATCAATATAGGATAACCAAGGGACCTGATCCCCTCTCCACGCTCTTAGCATCAACCCTCTATACAGTCCCTAAAAGATTATCGACCAGCCCTCTATACATACTCTAGAAGACTAAAACCAACCATTTTTACTCACTATAATCTTCTCAAATAACTACTAGTTGCTCTTATAAACTAGGAGCAATCTAATCTTTTTCCACTCCCACTTTCCAAGTAGATACCACCTCGTAATTCCATCGCCTCTGTGAGCTTCTTGTGCCACACCGTAGCAAGCCCTTTGATTAAACAAATCACCCACCATGTCGTACGTTGCAGGTAACCACAAGTTCACCTCTCAATCCTCCAACTTCTTACGAATGAAGCAATGTTGTATTGAAGCTCAATAAAGAGAAAAAAAGAATACAAAGCAATCAAAGCTTACAAGTAGTAGAGCTATAAATTCTCAAATAAGATGCATACTGATTCCAAAGCCTTGCTTAAATATCTTTGGTAACGCACCAAGTGCTACAAACCGTATGGGATGAACAAGAAAACCAACCCTCTCTTCCCTCTCTAAATCTCTTAGGACCAGCCCCTATTATTTAGTCTAAAAATTTCTAATTGCGCTTATTGACTATGAGCAAGCTAATACTCAACACTCTCACTTTGCGAGTAGTTACTACCTAGCAATCCCATCGCTATTATAAGCTACTCATGCCTCACCTTACCAAGCGCTTTGGTCAACACATCAGCCACCATGTCCTCTCTTGGAAAATAGCAGAAGCTCACGTCATAATACTCTAATTTCTCACGGGTGAAGTCGTATTGCACATCTATGTGCTTTCTTCGAGATTTGGTGTTTGGGATCCTTCGCAAGGGCAATGCAACCTTGGTTGTCTCACATGATCATTATAGCTCTCCTTTGCACAACCCCTACATCCTCCAATAGTGACCTAAGTCACAATGCCACTTAGAACGATTCGCTAGTTGCAATGTACTCCGCCTTCGTAGTACTCATTACTATCCTAGGTTCCACTTGCATTTTGGCGAGACCACATTGCAAGGCATTGCTACAAGAACAAGAAGGAGGAAGAGAGAGCAAATATAGTATGGAACAATGACAATGAGGAGGAATTTGCATTTTTGAGCGTCGTTGTTGAAACTTGGAAGGATAAAAACACAAGAGGAAAACAATGACCCCATTGACAGTTTTTAACGTTGTTTTTAACATGGTTTAATAGAGACAGAATTGTTGACGCAAATAAATAAAAAATGTTACGGACGTCTTTTGAGTTTACCATGTCCTCTTAAAAAATGTTAACAGGGACACATGATTTAACATGCTATGTTAAAAGACGTCATTCCAGTCGGGGGAAGTTACCTAGGGTCAGTAACTTGCCAATTAAATTCCTTTCCAAGTCAGCTTTTCCCGCGTTTGTACATTCCTTGTGGGACAAGTTTTCATCCTTGTGATGGATAAAATTTGATCTCATGTGGCATTGGAAATCTGACGTGGCATTTGAATTTCGATGGGTGAGATCGCGACATGTGGCCACATCCTAAAATGTGCGTCCGTGTCTGGAGTTTGTGTAAAAAGAAACAGAAGATAGTGTCCACGTTGACGCTAATTAACACTTGTATCCTATGTTTTAACCCGATTTTTGGAACGTCCTTAGATGTCGGATGACGTTGGGCGCGTCTGTAGTGAACGTAGATACTTTGGACGTTGTGTCAAAAATGACACAATGTTTTATTTATTTTTACGTTGTTTGACACATGTATTACAAATTTTAACGTGTTTACGTAAACGCATCTAAACCTAGGGTGACACGCGCTGCGCCGCCCTGATGCTAAATTCCGGGCAAGCTTTTTTCACCGGCCCCCGTAAGCGCTGCTCCAGAGTCTTGTTCCGCACGCCTTAAGTCCCTGGCGGGCCACCAAATGAAATAGCCAACGGCCTGCTTCTAGTGAGGAGTCTTCCTCTAGTGGGCACTGAAGCTCGTGGTCGTCTTTCAAGCAAGTCTAAAACTGCACGGAGTATTCGTCCTCTTCAAGGGTCTTGCATTGGACGGACTCACCAAACATGCCATGCAACACTCTGGTGCCAACTATGTCGGTCAAGTACTCTCTCAGCTTGGCTAGTAACATGGTTTTCTCTGTTGGAGGCAAGCTCCTGGCCTCTAGATCCATGAGACGAATCTACACATCACCAATCCCTTGTTCCAGTCAATAATTTGGCATGCATGCCATTGTACATCAGTCCGCATTCTCTTTAAAGATTTAGTCGATTTCCACTTCACAATCTACAGATCACATGAGTAAACACCTAGGTAACATATAGATAAGTACCAATTGATTTGGACTCAGCACCAGGTGAGTATCGGTGCCAAATAAACATATCAAAGTGAAAATTATAGCTAAATGTTCATAGAAACTCTGGTCTAGTTAACAATTGAGTAGATTGCCGTTATAGTGAACCTAGTCAATTCTGTAAACTGTTGCAATCATAGCTGTAAGCATCAAGCCGCTCGATATTGCATACACATGTGATTGGCATTCAAGTCTAGTTTATTTTAAATGATTCAAACCTGAAGATAACTAAGTATAACATTGAGTATCACCCAAATATCACATTTAAATACCCAAGGGGATCGAATGCTGCGAAGATGATGGCTGGACAATCATATTAACTTCCTAAATCCCTGCTCTGAGTTTTTGAGTCAAGCGATTACCATTCTAGTGAAGCTAACCAATTCCAGTAAGTGTGTATTCTTAACTGTATGTTCAAAAAAAAGTTATATACACATCAGTGGCATCAGCTCAAAGCTGGTGGTGAAGAAGAGCATACCAGTGAATCTGCTTCATCGAGCCTAGTCTTAAGCTTCGTAAGCTTGTGTTTGTTTTCTTCTACAGTCATAAACAAGAACAAAAACGTCAATTCTCCTCACACACACCCACAGAAAACCTTGATTCTCTAGAGAAAGGAGCCTTTTCTTACCACCACGAAGGGCAGGAACAAAAGTGCACTTCCGAGAAAGGTTCGCTGACAACTCGCAGTACCGCCTCTTGTAGCCATCGAATATCTCACTCATGGTGATCGCAACCCTAAATCCAAGCACCACTCTCTGATTTAAATATTGATCACGGACTTCATTGTGGATTACTCTTACTCCTAATGAATAAAAAAAACTCAAGTAAGAATGGTGGGAATTGCGTACCCGGGAATACGGAATTACAGGGTTGAAACTCCAGCTCTGATCCAAACCCTAGTGAGAAATTGATCACGGATAGTTTTGTGAGTTACTCTTAAATCTAAAGAAATATACGAAACCCAATTGAGGGAACCCAAAAAATAGTAGCAAGGATCACGTAGAAGGGACTGAAACCCCAGCCTTGATTTGAAGTTTGTAGGTGCCGGAACCGAAGGAGAGGAAGCGTGAGCAAGATTGATCACGGACTTTTTTGCGGACTACTCTAAAACCTTAAGACATAATTGACGAAATCAGAGAAAAAGTGGTGACAATTGCCTACGTGAGCCCCCAACTACGAAATTGAGGTTTGTAGCTACAGAAATCGAAGGGGAGGAAGCGTGAGCAAGATTGGAGTGGTGATTGCTGTGACCTTCTTTCTTTGAAAATACGGCTGGCAAGTCACCTGCTCCATAACAAGTGGCGGAGCATTAGTCATCCATAAAATGGATGAACTTCATCACTTTGGGTTTAGGCTTAGGGTTTTGAGTAACATTGATAAATGCAATGGATTACACAGATAAATGCAATGTTTGTTTACAGAACATCATCCTGACGCCTTGACGTTAAAACAACCTCTATTGTGACAAGTTAACAGTTAAATTAAGTCAGTAGTAACGCGTCCGCGTTAACAATACAACAATAACGACGAAAACGCGTTGAAACATTATCAACACTTACGTTTAGACTCAGCAATACTGATTTGTTTACGCTAAAACAACGTCAATAGTGTTGAAGAAAGAAGTTGAAGAAAGCTTATGTTGTGATAATGGCTAGGAAAGCAATGGTGGCGACCCAAATAAAATGGAGGGATGCAATATGCGCCAAGGTTGTGTTACAATTGTGGCAAACCGGGCCACATTCCAAGAAATAGCTTCCAAAACAAGAAGGAGGAGAAGGAGAGTGCCAATGTTGCAAGCAATAAAGACAATGAGAAGGATTATGCGTTTCTAAGCTCCGTTGTTGCAAGCAAAGCGGAGATGGAAGAGGAGCTTGCGTTTGCAGTCAACGGTGGTACTCACAACACGATGGCCAAGTCGATCGTAGATTTACCTTCTCCATGCATGAAATGGCTAATGTGGCACACCAAATGTCACAATAAGCCCCTTTGGAGGTGTGGCATGGACGCCTTGGGCATTGATTGAAAAGAGCGTCAATGCCCTTGGAGGCATGGTGAATGACATGCAAATCAAGGATTGCGCATCAAATTCAGCGGTTTGTGAGGGGTGCATTGAAGGCAAGCTTTCTAGGACTCCATTTCCAAGTGAGGGAGGTCAACGTGCAAGCAGGCCACTGGAGTTCGTTCATTCTGATGTTTGTGGTCCATTTAAGACCATTTCAATGGGCGGTTGCTTGTACTTTGTGACTTTGATTGATGATTTATCTAGAGAGGTGTGGGTGTATGTGTTGAAGTCCAAGGGAGAGGTGTTTGCCAAGTTTGTGGAGCTCAAGGCCCTTGTGGAAAAGCAATGGGAGCACAAAATTGAGGCGTTTCGATCAAACAATGGAGAGAAGTTCACTTCCAAGGCCTTTGAGCACTTCTTGCTAGCTCATGGCATTGAAAGGCAACTATCAACACCATACACATCACACCAAAATGGAGTGGCGAAGAGAGCAAATCGCACCATTGCAAAGTGGGAGTGTTGAGAAACATGTACCTATTGGAGTAGATAGTGTACATGGAGTGTTAGGAGTAGAACTACACACTTAGTTAGTTCGTAGACTCCATTAGGTGTTGCTTGTAGTCAAAGGCAACCCATAGTGGTGAGTTATCTCACATGGTTAGGAAACAAGTAGAGGAGGCTTCCTCCTACTTGTATTCAGCCCATGCATGGCTGATGTTATCCAATACCATCTAAGTAAAGTCTTTTCCTTCAAATCTTAATAGGTTATGGGCCCACGCACGTGGTGGTGCGCTTGAAGGAGAAATTCAAATCATTTGGAGAGGATCTTGGAGCTTGTGGGACAAAACCAGCCTTGTTTACATGTGCACCTTCAAACCAATTGGTGTAAGTCCATTTCCAGAAGTCTTGAAGTGAATTTTCTTTGGAGTTTGTTGGCTGAAGTTGAAGTTGTTGAGTGCATTTGAGTGTGAGGTTGTGTTTTGAGAGAGATCACACCTTGTTAGGGCTGGTTGCATGCTCTTTGATTGAGTTTGTGCTTAGATTTGCACATTGGGAGCCAATTAGGGCTGATTGTGCACTTGGGTGCATCAGGGATTGCAATTGAGGCAATTGCAATCTTGTGAGAGTGTTTAGAGTGCATTGGAAGCATCTTTGAGTTGAATGAGGAGTTTGCCATTCATTAGAGTGCTGATTTGAGCTCTTGTGAGAGAATGTTGCACATTTGTGCATTGTTGAGTTGATCAAGGGCTGATTTGTGCTCTTGTGAGTGAATGTGGAACTTTTGAGCATTGGAGAGTTGGAGAGAGATCTAGATCTAGATCTAGATCTGATTTGATGAAGTGAGTGCATTGGTGAGTTGGAGAGGGCTGATTTGCACCCTTTCGAGTGAGTGAGGCGAGCTTCTTGCATTTGTGATTGCAAGAGAGCTGATTACACTTGTGTGAGTGATTAGGGCAAGTTTAAGTGTCCATTACGGCTGAATTCAGCCCTTGTGAGCTTTGTGGAGTGATTGTGAGCAAATTAGAGTCATTTGCTTATATTGGATCCCTTGCAAGGGCTGATTGGGAGTCTATTAGCTCCTTGAGGTGTGGATTGCACAATTTGTGTGAAGACATTGTGAGTTAGTGGCTGAATTGAAGTAGTTCTTGCCTAGGAAGCTCATGTGGGTGTTGTGAGCAAGATTAGGGTCTGATTTGGTGGTAAGTGTGGTGATATACTTGAGAGAGGTGTTTCTTGTGGTCCATAGGTTGAGAGCTCCTTATGAGGATCTTGCAAGGGCTGGTTGGTGCAATTTCAGCGCCATTGCCTTTGTTTTTAGGGATTGTGGGGAGCTTGAGTTGAGTTTTTTCAACTCCTCTACCCTCCTTAGGTGCTGCCAACAAGTGGGAGCTACCTCAACATGGCTGCAAGTGATGGAGATGGCGTGCGCATCATCGACAAGTTCAACGGTGTCAACTTTGGCATGTGGAAGTTCAAGATGGAAATGATTCTTGCGGAGAAGGACTTGTGGGATGTGGCGGATGGGAGTGAGGAGCCTCCAAGTGAAGATGCTGATTTCAAGACCAAGAAGGCGTTTGAGAGGAAGGAGAAGAACTCCTTTGCTCTCATTGTCACCAATCTTGCGGATCAGCAAATTGCACACATCCGCTATTGCAAGACACCAGCGGAAGGATGGAGTACGCTTTGCAATATCCATGAGACCAAGATATTGGGATTCAATAGAGGAAGAGAGAGAATACAACACACTCAAAGCTTACAAACAAGTAGAGCAATGAATGCTTGAATGAGATATTGCCTTCTAGCAAAGGCCTTTACTTATACTTTCTTAATGGCACCTTCCTAGTGCCTTCTTGTACATTTTCCAAGTGTCTTTGGTCCACATGGTTCACATGTGTGCCCCTTTAGTCTTTGCCACCACCTACTTGTCTCCTTGCCTCCTAAAGTCAACAAAGTGGGCTGGTCTTCTCTCCCCTCACTATTGCTATTAGAACCAGCCCCTTTGCACACTCTAGAATACTAAGTATAAGCTTCCATGTATATATACTCTAACAAGTACTAATTGCTCTTATAAACTACGAGCAATCTATTCTTCAACACTCCCACTTTGCGAGTAGTTACCACCTCGCAATCCCATCGCCTTCGTAAGCTTCTAGTGCCTCACCTTAGCAAGCGCCTTGGTCATCACATCAGCCACCATATCCTCTGTTGAGCAATACCATAAGCTCACCTCTCCATCCTCCAACTTCTCTCGAATGAAATGGTGTTGCACATCAATGTGCTTCGTGCGAGAGTGGTGCTACGGATCCTTTGCAAGAGCAATACACCCTTGGTTGTCACACATGATGCCCGTGGCTCCCCTCTGCACAAATCCAACATCCTCCAATAGTTGCCGCAGCCACAATGCCTCCTTTAAGCAATGGCTTGCTGCCATGTATTCCGCTTCCGTTGTAGACACCGCTATTGTGGGTTGCCTCTTGCAATTCCACGAGATTGCGCCATCTCACTAAAAGAACACATACCCGTCCCCGATCGGCGCGCCATTCACATCACCCGCCCAATCCGCATCACAATACCCCTTCAACTCAAGGTCTTTACCTCCAAGGCACAACTTGTAATCAATGGTGCCTTTCAAGTACCTCAAGATGCGTTTTACCGCCATCCAATGTTGAGGACCAGCCTTTGCCATGAATTGGCTCACCACGCCACCGGAAATGCAAGGTCAGCCCTTGTGGCCACCATTGCATACATCAACGACCCCACCGCGCTTGTATGGAATGGTCTTCATCTCTTCTTCAACCTCCTTAAACTCCTCATCCGAAAGCTTCAACAATGACCCTTCACATCAAGAGGGTGCCAATGGGCTTGCATTCCTCCATGTTGAACCGCTTGAGCACCTCCTCGATGTACTTGCCTTGGCTCATGGTGATGGTGCGTGCGCTGCGATTGCGCTCAAATGCAACTCCAAGGCAAAACTCCAAAGGCCCAAGATCACTCATCTCAAACTCCTTCTCAAGCTTGGCCTTCAACCACTGCAACACCGCATCATCACTAGCCAAGATAATCAAATCATCAACATAGATGATCACAATCAACAAGAACTCCCTTGTTTGCTTCACATACAAGGAGTGATCCGCATGGCTTCTAGAAAAGCCTTCTTTCGTGAAGAACAAGTCAATCCTTTGGTACCACGCCCTTGGAGATTGCTTGAGCCCGTACAACGACTTCTTGAGCCTGCAAACAAGGTGTTGGGTGCCCTCCTCCACAAAGCCAAGGGGCTGGTCCATGTAGATGTCCTCCTCCAACTCACCATTCAAGAACGCCGTCTTCACATCCATTTGGTGAATCTCCAAGTCCATGGCTGCCCCAATCGCCAACATGCATCGTATGGTGGTAAACTTGGCCACGGTGCAAGGTCTCATGGAAATCCACACCCTCCACTTGAGAGAAGCCCCTTGCCACCAAGCGTGCCTTGTAACGCACCACGTTGCCTTGTGCATCCCTCTTGGTCCTAAACACCCACTTACAACCAACACTTTTGCGGCCTTTTGGCAATAGGGCCAACTCCCATGTGCCATTGGCCATTAGAGATGCATACTCCTCTTGCATGGCCAACTCCCACTTGCTTGCATCTACACTTTGCAAAGCATCACCCAAAGTTAAAGGATCATCAAAAGAAGCCACATTTGCACGTTCTACCTCACTAGGTGGTGGGAGAATGTGGTTCATCCACCAATCGCCAAGCGGCCGCCTCTCCCTTGTGGGGTACCTTGAACCTTGTGTTCACGCCCCCTCCAATCTCTTCATCTTGTGGTTGCCTCTCCTCCACAACCTCCTCCTCTTGTTTGTCTTGTTGCTCTTCTTCAACTTCTCGAGCAAGCGGCGCTGAAATTGGAGGTGCATCCACTACAATCACCGTAGGTGGCTCCAAACTCCCACTTGGATGCATCTCCACATTTGCATCCGCACAAGTAGCGTCCTCCGCAAACACCACATCACGAGACTTGAGGATCTTCTTAGTCTCCAAACACATCAACCTATATGCCTTGGTGCCTTCACAATAACCAAGGAACAAACACCTTGTGCCCTTTGCATCAAGTTTAGTCCTCTTCTCATCCGGCACCTTTGCATAAGCAATACAACCAAATACACGCATGTGTGCGATCAAAGGCCTCCTACCACTCCATGCCTCTTCGGGTGTCTTACCAACAACTGCACTAGTTGGGCACCTATTTCGTGTGTACACCGCTGTAACCACCGCTTCCGCCCAAAGGTTCTTGTTGAGATTTTGGTGGTGTAGCATGCTCCTTGCCATCTCCACAATTGTGCGGTTTGCACGCTTCGCCACTCTATTTTGTTGTGGTGTGTAGGGTGTTGATAGTTGCCTTTGAATGCCATGAGCTTGCAAGAAGCGCTCAAAGGCCTTGGAAGTGAACTCTCCTCCATTGTCCGATCGAAACGCCTTGATCTTGTGCTCCGATTGCTTCTCCACAAGCGCCTTGAACTCCACAAACTTGGCAAACACCTCTCCCTTGGACTTCAACACATACACCCACACCTTTCGAGAGAAGTCATCTATGAAAGTCACAAAATACAAGCAACCACCCATGGAAATGGTCTTGAATGGACCACACACATCCGAATGAATCAACTCCAATGGCTTGCTTGCACGCTGACCTCCCTCACTTGGAAATGGAGTCCTTGAAAGCTTGCCTTCAATGCAACCTTCACAAACCGCTGAATTTGATGCAGCATCCTTGATTTGCATGCCATTCACCATGCTTTGAAGAGCCTTGACACTCTTGACATTCAAATGCCCAAGGCGTCTATGCCATAGCTCCAAAGGCGCTAATTGTGGCATTGGAAGCGCCACATTTGCCATTTCATGCATGGAGAAGGGCATTTCATACAAACTCCCTACTGTATGCAATCTAGCAATCACCTTCCTATTGGCGGCCCTCACAAGGCATGCATCATCATCAAATTCTACCTTTAAATCATTCAAAGCAAGCTTTACAACCGAAATCAAGTTCCTCTTGAACTTGGGGATATGGAGCACCTCCTTCATGTGGATCTTGTGCTTCACTCCCATCACCATCACCTCCTCAACAATTGTACCAACACCAACCGCATGCACAATGCTATCATCTCCCAAGTGCACATTGCGTGGTGGTGAAATTACCTCATACGTTTGGAACGCTGCCCTATGCGGCGTCATGTGTTTGGTGGCTCCCGAATCCATGACCCACGTGGCCATGGTGTTGTCATCTCCATCGTTGATTGCCATAGCATGCTCCTCCTCTTTCTTCACCTTGCTTGCAACAAAGGCGCTTAGAAACGCATAGTCCTCTCCATTGTCTTTGTTGCTTGCTAGGTTTGCACTCTCCTTCTCCTTCTTCTTGTTTAAGAAGCAATGCCTTGCAATGTGGCCCGGTTTGCCACAATTGAAGCACAACCTTGGGCCATTTTGCATCCTCACTTTGTTTAGTGCCGCCACCAACGCTGTCTCACCACTTTGAGCACCCTTCTCCTTCCGCTTGGAGACTTCATGCATCAACCTTGACACCACAAACTCCATTGTAAGGTCAGCAAGGTTTAAGGTCTCTAAAGCGGTGATCAAACTCTCAAATGAAGGTGGCAAGCTATCCAACAACGTCATCACTATATCGTCCTCCTTCATGGGCACTTCCAAGCACGCGAGCTGATCCGCGAGTGCCTTGATGTCGTTGATGTGCTCCAACAAGTCAGCGCCTTCCTCCATCTTGATTGTGAAGAACTTGCGCCTCAAGAAGAGGATGTTGGCCAAACTTCTTGTCTCATGAATGTTGCAAAGCACCCTCCATGCTTCACTGGGTCCTTTGCAACTCTTGATGTGAGCAAGTTGGGCATCCACCAAATTGAGCCCAATCATGGACATGGCCTTCCTCACCCTCCTTTGGTAGTCCTTCTTGTCCTTGTCACTTGCATCAGATGGTGGAGCCTCCTCCGTGCCTTCAACAATCTCCCACAAGTCCATGGAAGAGAGGGCCAAGTTCATCTTGAACTTCCACAAGTTGAAGTTGGTGCCATTGAACTTCTCAAGCACCCTAACACTCTCACCCTCCAAAGTGGCCATAGCCAAACACACACGCTGCTCTTACAGCACCAACAACTCAAACGAGCTACCAAACACTCAAATCAGCCCCCTACTAGTGTGTAAACACACTTGCGCACAAAAGTCCTTCTCTACACTCAAACAAGCAAGATCCACTTGCTCCCACTCAAATAAGATCATAAACAAGCTTCTACAACTCCAAATCACTCAAATGTAAGTAGAAGAGCCTCAATTGACCTCCTTAGCACCTCACTAGCACAAATTATTGAAGCTCAATAGAGGGTGAGAGAGAATACAAACATCAAAGCTTACACACAAGGTAGAGCAATGAATGCTTGAATGAGATACATATGCATTCGAAGCCCTTGCTTATGTATCCATAGGTAGGCACATGGTGCTACAAACAATATGGGATAACCGAGAGGCTAATTCCTCTCTTGTCTCTCTAAGGCTTTTAGGACCAGCGCTCTTCAAACACCCTAGAGGACTAACACCTAGCCTCCGTTACTTACTCTAACATACTCTAAAACCTATTAGTTGCTCTTATAAACTACGAGCAACCTAATCTCTAACACTCCCACTTTGCGAGTAGTTTTCTCCTCGCAATCCCATCTCCTTGTGCCTCACCTTGGCAAACGCCTTGGTCAACATATTACCCACTATGTCCTCCATTTGGTAATACCTCAAGCTCTCCTCTCCATCTTCTAACTTTCCTGCTTGCATTTGGCAACAAAGCCAATTCCCATGTGCCATTGGCCATACTAGATGTCTACTTGTCTTGTTTGGTCAACTCCCACTTGCTTGCATGCACACTTTGCAAAGCATCACCCAAACTCAAAGTATCATCGAAAACAAATAAGATTTGTACGTTCAACCTCAATAGATGATGGAACAATATGGTTTAACCACCACTCACCAAGTGACCACCTCTCCCTTATTGGATACCATGGGCCTTGTGCACGCTGCCCCTCTTCAATCTTCCTCATGTGATTAAACCTCCACATCCTCCTCTTGTGTCTCTTTCGGCTCTTGCACTGCTTTAGGCTTTTCTCCAACTTGAGCCTCTTGTACAACGCACGCTGAAATTGGAGTTGCATCCACCCCAATCACCATAGTGGCTCCAAACTCCCACTTGGATGCATCTCCACATTCGCATTTCGACAAGTGGCCTCCTCCGCAATCACCACATCACGAGCCGCTGAATTTGATGTACTATTCTTGATTTGCATGCCATTTACCATCCTTTGAAGGACCTTCAAATTCTTCACATTCAAATGCCCAAGGCGCGTATGGCGTAGCTGCAAAGGCGCTGATTGTGGCATTTGGTGTGCCACATTGGCCATATCATACATAGAGAAGGGCATTTGATACAAACTCCCTTCTCTTGGCAATCTAGCAATCACCTTCCTATTTGCAGCCCTCACAATGCATGCATTATCATCAAACTCCACCTTTAAGCCATTAAGAGCAAGCTTTGCTATGGATAACAAATTTCTCTTTAACTTTGGGATGTGGAGAACCTCCTTTATGTTGATTTTGTGCTTTACTCCCATCACCTTCACCTCCTCAACAATGGTGCCAACTCCGACCGCATGCACAATACTACCATCTCCCAACTGCACATTTCGTGGTGGTGATATTACCTCATATGTATTGAAGCTCAATAGAGAGAGAGAAGGAATACAAACAATCAAAGCTTACAAAGAAGTAGAGCAATGAATGCTTGAATGAGATACCTACTCATTCCAAGCCCTTGCTTATATATCCATAGGTAGGCACATGGTGCTACAATCAATATGGGATAACCGAGAGGCTAAGGCCTCTCTCCACTCTCTAAGGCTCTTAGGACCAGCCCTCTTCACACACTCTAGAGGACTAAGACCTAGCCTCTATACCTCACATAAATACACTCTAATAACTATTAGATGCTCTTATAACTACGAGCAATCTAATCTTCAACACTCCCACTTTGCGAGTAGTTATCACCTCGCAATCCCATCGCCTTTGTTAGCTTCTCGTGCCTCACCTTAGCAAGCGCCTTGGTCAACACATCAGCCACCATCTCCTCCGTTGGACAATACCACAAGCTCACCTCTCCATCCTCCAACTTCTCTCGAAGGAAGTGGTGTTGCACATCAATGTGCTTCGTACGTGAGTGGTGCTTGGGGTCCTTGGCAAGTGCAATACACCCTTGGTTGTCGCACATGATCCTCGTGGCTCCCTTTTGCACCAACCTAACATCCTCCAATAGTTGTCGCAGCCAGAGTGCCTCCTTCAAGCAATGGCTTGTTGCCATGTACTCCGCCTCCGTAGTAGACACCGCTATCGTGGGTTGCCTCTTGCAATTCCACGAGATTGCACCATCTTCTACAAAGAACACATACCCCGTAGTGGACCGGCTCTCATTCACATCACCCGCCCAATCCGCATCGCAGTATCCTCTCAACTCAATGTCCTTACCGCCAAGGCACAATTTGTAGTCAATGGTGCCTTTCAAGTACCTCAAGATGCGTTTTACCGCCATCCAATGTTGAGGACCAGCCTTTGCCATGAATTGGCTCACCATGCTTACCGGAAATGCAAGGTCAGCGCTTGTGGCCACCATTGCATACATCAACGACCCCACCGCTGCCTTGTATGGAATGGCCTTCATCTCTTCTTCAACCTCCTTGAACTCCTCATCCGAAAGCTTCAACAACGACCCCTTCACATCAAGAGGAGTTCCAATAGGCTTGCACTCCTCCATCTTGAACCGCTTTAGCACCTCTTCAATGTACTTGCTTTGGCTCATGGTGATGGTGCGTCTTGCGCTGCGATTCCTCTCAAACGCAACACCTGCGGCAAAACTCCAAAGGCCCAAGATCACTCATTTCAAACTCCTCCTCAAGTTTGGCCTTCAACCACTTCAAAACCGCATCATCACTAGCCAAGATAATCAAATCATCTACATAGATGATCACAATCAACAACGACTCTCTTGTTTGCTTCACATACAAGGAGTGATCCGCATGGCTTCTAGAAAAGCCTTCTTTTGTGAAAAACATGTCAATCCTTTGGTACCACGCCCTTGGTGATTGCTTTAGCCCATACAACGATTTCTTGAGCTTGCAAACGAGGTGTTTGGTGCCCTCCTTGACAAAACCAAGGGGCTGGTCCATGTAGATATCCTCCTCCAATTCACCATTCAAGAACGCCGTCTTAACATCCATTTGGTGAATCTCCAAGTCCATGGCTGCCCCAATCGCCAACAAGCATCGAATGGTGGTAAACTTGCCACCGCGCAAAGGTATCATGGAAATCAACACCCTCCACTTGAGAGAAGCCCCTTGCCACCAAACGTGCCTTGTAGCGCACCACGTTGCCTTGTGCATCCCTCTTGGTCCTAAACACCCACTTACAACCAACACTTTTGCGGCCCTTTGGCAATGGGGCCAATTCCCACGTGCCATTGGCCATTAGAGATGCGTACTCCTCTTGCATGGCCAACTCCCACTTGATTGCATCCGCACTTTGCAAAGCATCACCCACATTCAAAGGATCATCAAAACAAGCAACATTTGCATGTTCTACCTCACTAGGTGGTGGAAGAATGTGATTCAACCACCACTCACCAAGCGGCCTCCTCTCCCTTGTTGGGTATCTTCGCTGCCCCTCTCCAATCTCCTCATGTCGTGGTTGCCTCTCTTCCACCACTTCCTCCTCTTGTATTTCTTCTAGCCCCTGCACACCTTGAGGCTCTTCTTCTTCAACGGGCGCTGAAATTGGAGGTGCATCCACTACAATCACCGTAGATGGCTCTAAACTCCCACTTGGATGCATCTCCGTATTTGCATCTCCACAAGTGGCCTCCTCCGCAAACACGACATCACGACACTTGAGGATCTTCTTGGTCTCCAAACACATTAACCTATAAGCCTTGGTGCCTTCACAATAGCCAAGAAACACACACTTTGTGCCCTTTGCATCAAGTTTAGTCCTCTTCTCATCCGGCACCTTTGCATAAGCAATACACCCAAACACACGCATGTGTGACACAAAGGGCCTCTTACCACTCCATGCCTCTTCGGGTGTCTTACCAACAAGTGCACTTGTTGGGCACCTATTGCGTGTGTATACCGCTGTAACCACCGCTTCCGCCCAAAGGTTCTTGTTGAGGTTTTGGTGGTGTAGCATGCTCCTTGCCATCTCCACGATGGTGCGATTTGCTCTCTCCGCCACTCCATTTTGTTGTGGTGTGTAGGGTGTTGATAGTTGCCTTTGAATGCCATGAGCTTGCAAGAAGCGCTCAAAGGCCTTGGAAGTGAACTCTCCTCCATTGTCCGATCGAAACGCCTTGATTTTGTGCTCCGATTGCTTCTCCACAAGCGCCTTGAACTCCACAAACTTGGCAAACACCTCTCCTTGACTTCAACACATACACCCACACCTTCCTCCTGAGAAATCATCAATGAAAAGTCACAAAGTACGAGCTACCGCCCATTGAAATGGTCTTAAATGGACCACAAACATCCGAATGCACTAACTCAATGGCTTGCTTGCTCGACCTCCCTCATTTGGAAATGGAGTCCTAGAAAGCTTGCCTTCAATGCACCCTTCACAAACCGCTGAATTTGATGCACCATCCTTGATTTGCATGCCATTCACCATCTTTTCAAGGGCCTTGACACTCTTCACATTCAAATGCCCAAGGCGTCTATGCCATAGTTCCAAAGACGCTGATTGTGACATTTGGTGTGCTACATTGGCCATTTCATGCATGGAGAAGGGCATTTCATACAAACTCCCTACTCTAGGCAATCTTGCAATCACCTTCCTATTGGCGGCCCTCACAATGCATGCATCATCATAAAAGTGAATTTTCAAACCATTTCGAGCAAGCTTGGAAACGGATAGCAAGTTTCGCTTTAACTTTGGGATGTGGAGCACCTCTTTTATGTTGATCTTGTGCTTCACTCCCATCACCATCACCTCCTCAACAATGGTGCCAATTCCAACCGCATGTACAATGCTATCATCTCCCAAGTGCACATTTCGTGGTGGTGATAATACCTCATATGTTTGGAACGCTGCCCTATGCGGTGACATGTGCTTGGTTGCTCCCGAATCCATGATCCACTTGGCCATGGTGTTGTCATCTCCATCTCCATTAGCAAAGGCGTGCTCCTTCTCTATCTCCTCTTTACTTGCATCAATGGCGCTTCTTCTTCTCCTTCTCCTTGTTTCGAAGCAATTCCTTGCAATGTGTCTCGGCTTGCAAAAACGTAACACAACCTTGGCCATTTCTCATTCACCAAATTGCCCATGGCTATGCGCATAGCGCTGCCCTTACAACACTTAATCACTCAAAACTAGCTTCCAATCACTCAAATCAGCCCCTACAAGTGTGCAAACACACTTTGTGAACAAACAAAGCACCATATAGGCCTCTCTAACGCTCAAACAAGCAAGATGCACTTGCTCCCACTCAAATCAGATCACACTCAAGCTATTTGACCTCCAAATGCTAGATCTAGATGTCTAATACACACACAAGGTGTATTTGCACCTCTAAGCACTCAAATCAGCCCTCAATGCTTCCAAATCAGCCCTTGTGCACTCTCTACACTAGATCAGCCCTCAATCTATGTCAACAAAGCTTCTAGACCTTCAAATCACTCAAGTAACTCACAATTAGCACTCCAAAGCTCAAAAACTACTCCAATTGACTCCAAATGCTCCAAATCGCTTCAAAACACCTCCAAATGGTTGCAAACACCTCCAAATGACTCCAAATGCACCTCCAAAGCTATAAGGACCTCCAAGTAGTGCAAATCAGCCCAACATGTGCTTGCAACACCTCCAAGACCTCCCCAAGCCTCCAAATGTATTCCAACTCAACCTCACTACAAGAGTAGTGGGCCCATAACCTATTGAAGCTCAATAGAGGGTGAGAGAGAATACAAACATCAAAGCTTACACACAAGGTAGAGCAATGAATGCTTGAATGAGATACATACTCATTCCAAGCCCTTGCTTATATATCCATAGGTAGGCACATGGTGCTACAATCAATATGGGATAACCGAGAGGCCAAGTCCTCTCTTCTCTCTCTAAGGCTCTTAGGACCAGCCCTCTTCACACACTCCAAAGGACTAACACCTCGCTTCTATTCCTTACTAGATCATTCTCTTATAACTATTAGTTGCTCTTCTAAACTACGAGCATCCTATCTCTAACAGCAGCATTTCAAACATATTGTTGAAGATTAGATTGCTCGTAGTTATAAGAGCATCTACTAGTTATTAGAGTGTATTTATGTGAGGTATAGAGGCTAGGTCTTAGTCCTCTAGAGTGTGTGAAGAGGGCTGGTCCTAAGAGCCTTAGAGAGTGGAGAGAGGTCTTAGCCTCTCGGTTATCCCATATTGATTGTAGCACCATGTGCCTACCTATGGATATATAAGCAAGGGCTTGGAATGAGTAGGTATCTCATTCAAGCATTCATTGCTCTACTTCTTTGTAAGCTTTGATTGTTTGTATTCCTTCTCTCTCTCTATTGAGCTTCAATAGGTTATGGGCCCACTACTCTTGTAGTGAGGTTGAGTTAGAATACATTTGGAGGCTTGGAGAGGTCAAGGAGGTGTTGTACACACTTGGAGGGCTGTTTTGTACTCCTTGGAACTTTGGAGGTGCACTTGGAGCCATTTGGAGGTGTTTGCAACCATTTGGATGTGTTTGGAGGTAATTTGGAGGCATTTAACGTTGTTTTGCAACCATTTGGAGTTTTGGAGGTGCACTTGGAGGTGTGCAACCACTTGGAGGTGCTTGCAACCATTTGGAGCTTTGGAGGTGCACTTGGAGCCATTTGGAGGTGTTTGCAACCATTTAGAGGTGTTTCGAGGTATTTGGAGGTGATTTGGAGCATTTGGAGGCAATTGAAGCACTTTGGAGGTGTTTGGAGGACTCTTGAAGGCATTGGAGTATTGTATGCTTCCCTTGTCTTAGGTAGAGTGATACTAACACAAGGAGGTGCTGATTTGCATTGTTGGCTACCAAATCCTTTGTTTGGAGTGGTTTTGAGCTTTTGGAGTGCTAATTGTGATCAACTTGAAGTGCACTTGAAGTATTGAGGGCTGAATCTAGCATTTGGGGTGCATGTGTGCACACAAAGGGCTGATTTGATCCATTGAGGTGCAAAAGCGGTGGCTTGAGGCTTCCAAGCATAGATTTGAGTGATTTGTTGATCTAGAAGCTTCTTTGACATAGATTGAGGGCTTATCTAGTGTAGAGAGTGCACAAGTGCTCATTTGGAGGCATAGAGGGCTCATTTGAGTGCTTAGAGGTGCAAATACACCTTGTGTGTGTATTAGACATCTAGATCTAGCATTTGGTGGTCAAATAGCTTGAATGAGATCTGATGTGAGTGGGAGCAAGTGAAACTTGCTTGTTTGAGTGTTGGGGAGGCTTATTGAGCATTGTTTTTGTGCTCAAGCGTGTTTGCACACTTGTAGGGGCTGATTTGAGTGCTTTGAGGTGCATTTACACCTTTAGAGTGTTGGAGAGATTTAGATCTAGTATTTGGAGGTCAAATAGCTTGAGTGTGATCTGATTTGAGTGGGAGCAAGTGGATCTTGCTCGTTTGAATATTGGAGGGGCTTATTGTGCATTGTTTTGTGCACAAGTGTGTTTGCACACTCAAGAGAGGCTGATTTGAGTCTTTGAAGCTAGATTTGAGTGGTTGGTGTTGTTAGGGCAGCGTTTGTGCTTTGCCATGGCTTCCTTGGAGGGTATTAGGGTGCTTGAGAAGTTCAATAGCACCAACTTCAACTTGTGGAAGTTCAAGATGAACTTGGCACTCGATTCCATGGACTTGTGGGAGATTGTTGAAGGCACGGAGGAGGCCCCACCATCTGATGCAAGTGACAAGGACAAGAAGGAGTACCAAAGAAGGGTGAGGAAGGCCATGTCCATGATTGGGCTCAACTTGGTGGATGCGCAACTTGCTCACATCAAGAGTTGCAAAGGACCAGTGGAAGCATGGAGGGTACTTTGTAACATCCATGAGACAAAAAGCTTGTCCAACATACTCTTCTTGAGGCGCAAGTTCTTCACAATCAAGATGGAAGAAGGGGCTGACTTGTTGGAGCACATCAACAACATCAGGGCACTTGCGGACCAGCTTGCATGCTTGGATGTGCCCATGAAAGAAGAGGATATTGTTATGTCCTTGCTTGATAGTTTGCCACCATCATTTGAGCACTTGATAACGGCTTTAGAGACCTTGACCCTTGCTGATCTTAAAATGGAGTTTGTGGTGTCAAGGTTGATGCATGAAGTGTCCAAGAGAAAGGAGAAGGATGCTCAAAATGGTGAGGCAGCGTTGGTGGCGGCCCAAAACAAAGGGAGGATGTCAAATGGGTCAAGGTTGTATTACAATTGTGGCAAGCCGGGCCACATTGCAAGGTTTTGCTTCCAAGACAAGATGAAAGAGAAGGAGAGTGCCAATGTTGCAAGAAACCAAGACAATGAGGAGGATTATGCGTTATTAAGCGCCGTTGTTGCAAACAAAGACAAGATGTGGGAGGAGCATGCCTTTGCTAATGGAGATGGAGATGACAACTCCATGGCCAAGTCGATCATGGATTCGGGAGCCACCCAGCACATGTCACCTCATAGGGCAGCGTTCCAAACATATGAGGTAATATCACCACCACGAAATGTGCACTTGGGAGATGGTAGTATTGTGCATGCGCTCGGAGTTGGCACTATTATTGAAGAGGTGATAGTGATGGGAGTGAAGCACAAGATCAAGATAACGGAGGTGCTCCACATCCCCAAGTTAAAGAGGAACTTGATCTCCGTAGCTAAGCTTGCTCTAAAAGGTTTGAAGGTGGAGTTTAATGATGATGCATGCATTGTAAGGGCTGCCAATAGGAAGGTGATTGCTAGATTGCATAGAGTAGGGAGTTTGTATGAAATGCCCTTCTCCATGCATGAAATGGCCAATGTGGCACACCAAATGCCACAATCAGCCCCTTTGGGAGGTTGGCATAGAAACCATGGGCATTTGAATGTGAAGAGTATCAAGGCCATGGAAAGCATGGTGAATGACATGCAAATCAAGTGTCGTGATGTGGTGTTTTCTAAAAGCGCCAGTTGTAGAGGTGCAAATGTGGAGATGCATCCAAGTGGGAGTTTGGAGCCACCTACGGTGATTATGGTGGATGCGCCTCGAATTTCAGCATGCTTTGTACAAGAGGCAAAAGTTGGAGAGGAGCCAAATGCAATGCAAGAGTCACAAGAGACACAAGAGGAGGAGGTGGTGCAAGAGAGTCAACCACCACATGAAGAGATACGAGAAGGGCAGCGTGGAAATGGCTCAAGGTACCTAAGAAGGGAGAAGAGGCCACTTGGTGAGTGGTGGTTGAATCACATTTTTCCACCACGTCGTGAAGTAGATCATGTTAGAGATTAGGTTGCTTGTAGTTTATAAGAGCAACTAATAGGTTTTAGAGTATGTTAGAATAATTAATAGAGGCTAGGTCCTAAAAGCCTTAGAGTCCTCTAGGGTGTTTGAAAAGGGCTGGTCCTAAAAGCCTTAGAGAGACAAGAGAGGACTTAGCCTCTCGGTTATCCCATATTGTTTGTAGCACCATGTGCCTACCTATGGATACATAAGCAAGGGCTTCGAATGAGTATGTATCTCATTCAAGCATTCCTTGCTCTACCTTGTTGTTGAGAAACATGTACCTATTGAAGTAGATAGTGTACATGGAGGCGTAGGACTAGAACTATGCACTTAGTTAGTTCATAGACTCCATTAGGTGTTGCTTGTAGTCAAAGGCAACCCATAGTGGTGAGTTATCCCACATGGTTAGGAGATATGTAGAGGAGGCTTCCTACTACTTGTATTCAGCCCTTGCATGGCTGAAATCATCCAATACCATCTAAGTAAAGTCTTTCTCTTCAATCTCAATAGGTTATGGGCCCACTCACGTGGTGGTGCGCTTGAAGGAGAAATTCAGATCATTTGGAGAGGATCGTGGAGCTTGTGGGACAAAACCAGCCTTGTTTACATGTGTGCACCTTGAATCCAATTGGTGTAAGTCCATTTCCAAAGGAGAAGTCTTGAAGTGCATTCTCTTTGGAGTTTGTTGGCTGAAGTTGGAGTTGTTGAGTGCATTTGAGTGTGAGGTTGTGTTTTGACAGAGATCACACCTTGGTAGGGCTGGTTGCATGCTCTTTCATTGAGTTTGTGCTTAGATTTGCACATTGGGAGCCAATTAGGGCTGATTGTGCACTTGGGTGCATTGTGGGTTGCAATTGAGGCAATTGCAATGTTGTGAGAGTGTTTTGAGTGTTTTTGAAGCATCTTTGAGTTGATTGAGGAGTTTGCCATTCATTAGAGGGCTGATTAGAGCTCTTGTGAGTGAATGTGGCACATTTGTGCATTGGTGAGTTGAAGAAGAGCTGATTTGAGCTATAGTGAGTGATTTATTGAAGCTCAATAGAGGGTGAGAGAGAATACAAACATCAAAGCTTACACACAAGGTAGAGCAATGAATGCTTGAATGAGATGCATACTCATTCGAAGCCCTTGCTTATGTATCTATAGGTAGGCACATGGTGCTACAAACAATATGGGATAACCGAGAGGCTAAGTCCTCTCTTGTCTCTCTAAGGCTTTTAGGACCAGCCCTCTTCAAACACCCTAGAGGACTAAGACCTAGCCTCTATTACTTACTCTAACATACTCTAAAACCTATTAGTTGCTCTTATAAACTACGAGCAACCTAATCTCTAACACTCCCACTTTGCGAGTAGTTTTCTCCTCGCAATCCCATCTCCTTGTGCCTCACCTTGGCAAACGCCTTGGTCCACATATTTCCCACTATGTCCTCCATTTGCTAATACCTCAAGCTCTCCTCTCCATCTTCTAACTTTCCTGCTTGCATTTGGCAACAAAGCCAATTCCCATGTGCCATTGGCCATACTAGATGTCTACTTGTCTTGTTTGATCAACTCCCACTTGCTTGCATGCACACTTTGCAAAGCATCACCCAAACTCAAAGTATCATAAAAAACAAATAAGATTTGCACGTTCAACCTCAATAGATGGTGGAAGAATATGGTTTAACCACCACTCACCAAGTGACCACCTCTCCCTTATTGGATACCATGGGCCTTGTGCACGCTGCCCCTCTTCAATCTTTCTCATGTGATTCAACCTCCACATCCTCCTCTTGTGTCTCTTTCGGCTCTTGTACTCCTTTAGGCTTTTCTCCAACTTGAGCCTCTTGTACAACGCACGCTGAAATTGGAGTTGCATCCACCCCAATCACCATAGTGGCTCCAAACTCCCACTTGGATGCATCTCCACATTCGCATTTCGACAAGTGGCCTCTTCCGCAATCACCACATCACGAGCCGCTGAATTTGATGTCCTATTCTTGATTTGCATGCCATTTACCATCCTTTCAAGGACCTTCAAATTCTTCACATTCAAATGCCCAAGGCGCCTATGGCGTAGCTCCAAAGGCGCTGATTGTGGCATTTGGTGTGCCACATTGGCCATATCATACATAGAGAAGGGCATTTGATACAAACTCCCTTCTCTTGGCAATCTAGCAATCACCTTCCTATTTGCAGCCCTCACAATGCATGCATTATCATCAAACTCCACCTTTAAGCCATTAAGAGCAAACTTTGCTATGGATAACAAATTTCTCTTTAACTTTGGGATGTGGAGAACCTCCTTTATGTTGATTTTGTGCTTTACTCCCATCACCTTCACCTCCTCAACAATGGTGCCAACTCCGACCGCATGCACAATACTACCATCTCCCAAGTGCACATTTCGTGGTGGTGATATTACCTCATATGTTTGAAATGCTGCCCTATGAGGTGACATGTGCTTGGTGGCTCCCGAATCCATGATCCACTTGGCCATGGTGTTGTCATCTCCATCTCCATTAGCAAAGGCATGCTCTTCCCACATCTCCTCTTTGCTTGCAACAACGGGCGCTTACAAACGATACTCCTCCTCATTGTCTTTGTTTCTTGCAACATTGGCACTCTCTTTCTCCTTCTTGTCTTGGAAGCAATACCTTGCAATGTGGCCCGGTTTGCCACAATTGAAGCACGTCCTTGGCCCATTTTGCATCCTCCGTTTGTTTTGAGTCGCCACCAAGGCTTCCTCACCACTTTGAGCACCCCTCTCCTTCCTCTTGGACACTTCATGCATCAACCTTGACACCACAAACTCCATCTTAAGGTCAGCAAGTTGCAAGGTCTCTAAAGCCGTTATCAAGTGCTCAAATGAAGATGGGAGACTATCAAGCAAGGTCATAACAATATCCTCCTCCTTCATGGGCACATCCAAGCAAGCAAGTTGATCCGCAAGTGCCTTGATGCTGTTGATGTGCTCCAACAAGTCAGCCCCTTCTTCCATCTTGATTGTGAAGAACTTGCGCCTCAAGAAGAGTATGTTGGACAAGCTTTTTGTCTCATGGATGTTACAAAGTACCCTCCATGCTTCCGCTGGTCCTTTGCAACTCTTGATGTGAGCAAGTTGCGCATCCACCAAATTGAGCCCAATCATGGACATGGCCTTCCTCACCCTCCTTTGGTACTCCTTCTTGTCCTTGTCACTTGCATGAGATGGTGGTGCCTCCTCCGTGCCTTCAACAATCTCCCACAAGTCCATGGAATCGAGTGCCAAGTTCATCTTGAACTTCCACAAGTTGAAGTTGGTGCCATTGAACTTCTCAAGCACCCTAATACCCTCCAAGGAAGCCATGGCAAAGCACAAACGCTGCCCTAACAACACCAACCACTCAAATCTAGCTTCAAAGACTCAAATCAGCCCTCTTGGAGTGTGCAAACACACTTGTGCACAAAACAATGCACAATAAGCCCCTCCAACACTCAAACAAGCAAGATCCACTTGCTCCCACTCAAATCAAATCACACTCAAGCTCTTTGACGTCCAAATCCTAGATCTAGACTTCCTCCACACTCAGAAGGTGTATATGCACCTCAAAGCACTCAAAGCAGCCCTCAATGCCTCCAAATGAGCACTTGTGCACTCCCTACACTAGATCAGCCCTCAATCTATGTCAAAGAAGCTTCTAGATCAACAAATCACTCAAACATGCAAGATCCACTTGCTCCCACTCAAATTGGATCAAACTCAAGCTATTTGACCTCCAAATACTAGATCTAGATGTCTACTACACACACAAGGTGAATGTGCACCTCTAAGCACTCAAATCAGCCTACAATGCTTCCAAATGAGCACTTGTGCACTCCCTACACTAGATCAGCCCTCAATAAATGTCAAATAAGCTTCATGAACCTCAAATCACTCAAATCTCAACTTAGGAGCCTCAAGACACCTCTCTTGCACCACAAATGCTCAAATCAGCCCCTTGTGTGCACACATGCACCACAAATGCTCAAATCAGCCCCTTCATGTGTTAGAAACACTCTAACCAAAACAAGGGAAGCTCACAATCCTCCAATGGCTTCAAGAGACCTCCAAAAACCTCCAGAATGCTCCAATTGCCTCCAAATGCCTCAGATCACCTCCAAACACCTCCAAAATGCTCCAATTGCCTCCAAATGCCTCAGATCACCTCCAAACACCTCCAAATGGCTCCAAGTACACCTCCAAAGCTCCAAATGGTTGCAAGCACCTCCAAGTGGTTGCACACACCTCCAAATGGCTCCAAATGCACCTCCAAAGCCCCAAATGGTTGCAAACACCTCCAAATGGCTCCAAATCACCTCAAAACACATTCAAATGGTTGCAAACACCTCCAAATGGCTCCAAATGCACCTCCAATGCTCCAAGGAGTGCAAATCAGCCCTCTAAGTGTGTGCAACACCTCCTTGACCTCTCCAAGCCTCCAAATGTATTCTAACTCAACCTCACTACAAGAGTAGTGGGCCCATAACCTATTGAAGCTCAATAGAGGGTGAGAGAGAATACAAACATCAAAGCTTACACACAAGGTAGAGCAATGAATGCTTGAATGAGATACATACTCATTCCAAGCCCTTGCTTATGTATCCATAGGTAGGCACATGGTGCTACAAACAATATGGGATAACCGAGAGGCTAAGTCCTCTCTTGTCTCTCTAAGGCTTTTAGGACCAGCCCTCTTCAAACACCCTAGAGGACTAAGACCTAGCCTCTATTACTTACTCTAACATACTCTAATAACTATTAGGTGCTCTTATAAACTACGAGCAACCTAATCTCTAACAGGGAGTATGTGTCCAAGGCATTTGAGAACTTCCTCAAAGCCCATGGCATTGAGCACCACACATCAGCCCCTTACACGCCTCAACAAAATGTCCATGGGATTCCAAGACAAGCCACATTTGCTTGATCTTCATGTCGAGGAGGAAGAATATGGTTCATCCACCAATCCCCAAGTGGCTTGCGAGTCCTTGTGGGATATCTTGGCTCCTCTAAGGGCTGCTCCCGTGGCTCCTCCATAGGCTGGTCCTTCTTGTTGAAGAATAGATTGCTCGTAGTTTATAAGAGCAATTAGTACTTGTTAGAGTATATATATATGGAAGCTTATACTTAGTATTCTAGAGTGTGAAAAGGGGCTGGTCGTAAGAGCAATAGTGAGGGGAGAGAAGACCGGCCCACTTTGTTGACTATAGGAGGCAAGTAGGTGGTGGCAAAGACTAAAGGGGCACACATGTGAACCATGTGGGCCAAAGGCACTTAGAAAATGTACAAGAAGGCACTAGGAAGGTGCCAATAAGGAAGTATAAGTAAAGGCCTTTGTTAGAAGGCCATATCTCATTTCAAGCATTCATTGCTCTACTTGTTTGTAAGCTTTGAGTGTGTTGTATTCTCTCTCTTCCTCTATTGAATCTCAATAGGTTATGGGCCCACTACTCTTGTAGTGAGGTTGAGTTTGAATACTTTTGGAGGCTTGGGGAGGTCAAGGAGGTGTTGCAAGCACGTGGAGGGCTGATTTGCACATGTTGGAGGTCCTTGGAGCTTTGGAGGTGCACTTAGAGCCACTTGGAGGTGTTTGCAACCATTTGGAGTCAATTGAAGTTGATTTGGAGCATTTGGAGGCAAAAGGCGCAATTTGGAGGTGTTTGGAGGTGTTTTGAAGGCATTGGGTGCTTGTAAGCGTCCATTGTAGTTGAATTGAGTCCTCCTTGCACATTGTAGGTGCTGATTTGCATTAAGGGCTCTCAAGTCATTTGTTTGAAGTGATTGTGAGCTTAGAAGGGTGGTTTGTGATCTATTAGTGCGCCTTTTGATTTGTAAGAGCTAGATCTAGCATTTGGAGTGCTTGTGTGCACACTAGGGGCTGATTTGAGCTAGTGAGGTGCTAAGGAGGTCAATTGAGGCTCTTCTACTTACATTTGAGTGATTTGGAGTTGTAGAAGCTTGTTTATGATCTGATTTGAGTGGGAGCAAGTGGATCTTGCTTGTTTGAGTGTAGAGAAGGACTTTTGTGCATTGTTTTGTGCGCAAGTGTGTTTACACACTAGTAGGGGGCTGATTTGAGTGCTTGGTAGCTCGTTTAAGTTGTTGGTGTTGTAAGGGCAGCGTGTGTGCTTGGCTATGGCCACTTTGGAGGGTGAGAGTGTTAGGGTGCTTGAGAAGTTCAATGGCACCAACTTCAACTTGTGGAAGTTCAAGATGAACTTGGCCCTCTCTTCCATGGACTTGTGGGAGATTGTTGAAGGCACGGAGGAGGCTCCACCATCTGATGCAAGTGACAAGGACAAGAAGGAGTACCAAAGGAGGGTGAGGAAGGCCATGTCCATGATTGGGCTCAATTTGGAGGATGCCCAACTTGCTCACATCAAGAGTTGCAAAGGACCAGCGGAAGCATGGAGGGTGCTTTGCAACATTCATGAGACAAGAAGTTTGGCCAACATCCTCTTCTTGAGGCGCAAGTTCTTCACAATCAAGATGGAGGAAGGAGCTGACTTGTTGGAGCACATCAACAACATCAAGGCACTCGCGGATCAGCTCGCTTGCTTGGAAGTGCCCATGAAGGAGGACGATATATATAGTGATGACGCTATTGGATAGCTTGCCACCTTCATTTGAGAGTTTGATCACCGCTTTAGAGACCTTAAACCTTGCTGACCTTACAATGGAGTTTGTGGTGTCAAGGTTGATGCATGAAGTGTCCAAGCGGAAGGAGAAGGGTGCTCAAAGTGGTGAGGCGGCGTTGGTGGCGGCCCAAAACAAAGCGAGGATGCAAATGGCCCAAGGTTGTGCTTCAATTGTGGCAAACCGGGCCACATTGCAAGGCATTGCTTCTTAAACAAGAAGAAGGAGAAGGAGAGTGCAAACCTAGCAAGCAACAAAGACAATGGAGAAGACTATGCGTTTCTAAGCGCCTTTGTTGCAAGCAAGGTGAAGAAAGAGGAGGAGCATGCTATGGCAATCAACGATGGAGATGACAACACCATGGCCACGTGGGTCATGGATTCGGGAGCCACCAAACACATGACGCCGCATAGGGCAGCGTTCCAAACGTATGAGGTAATTTCACCACCACGCAATGTGCACTTGGGAGTTGATAGCATTGTGCATGCGGTTGGTGTTGGTACAATTGTTGAGGAGGTGATGGTGATGGGAGTGAAGCACAAGATCCACATGAAGGAGGTGCTCCATATCCCGAAGTTCAAGAGGAACTTGATTTCGGTTGTAAAACTTGCTTTAAACGGTTTAAAGGTAGAATTTGATGATGATGCATGCCTTGTGAGGGCAGCCAATAGAAAGGTGATTGCTAGATTGCCTAGAGTAGGGAGTTTGTATGAAATGCCCTTCTCCATGCATGAAATGGCAAATGTGGCGCTTCAATGCCACAATCAGCGCCTTTGGAGCTATGGCATAGACGCCTTGGGCATTTGAATGAGAAGAGTGTCAAGGCTCTTGAAAGCATGGTGAATGGCATGCAAATCAAGGATGGTGCATCAAATTCAGCGCTTTGTGAGGGTTGCATTGAAGGCAAGCTTTGAGGACTCCATTTCCAGGTGAGGGAGGTCAGCGTGCAAGCAAGCCATTGGAGTTGATTCATTCGGATGTGTGTGGTCCATTCAAGACCATTTCCATGGGTGGTTGCTTGTATTTTGTGACTTTCATAGATGACTTCTCTCGAAAGGTGTGGGTGTATGTGTTGAAGTCCAAGGGAGAGGTGTTTGCCAAGTTTGTGGAGTTCAAGGCTCTTGTGGAGAAGCAATCGGAGCACAAGATCAAGGCGTTTCGATCGGACAATGGAGGGGAGTTCACTTCCAAGGCGTTTGAGCGCTTCTTCCAAGCACATGGCATTGATAGGCAACTATCAACACCCTACACACCACAACAAAATGGAGTGGCGGAGCGACCAAACCGCACAATTGTGGAGATGGCAAGGAGCATGCTACACCACCAAAATCTCAACAAGAACCTTTGGGCGGAAGCGGTGGTTACAGCGGTGTACACACGAAATAGGTGCCCAACTAGTGCAGTTGTTGGTAAGACACCCGAAGAGGCATGGAGTGGTAGGAGGCCTTCGATCGCACACATGCGTGTATTTGGTTGTATTGCTTATGCAAAGGTGCCGGATGAGAAAAGGACTAAACTTGATGCAAAGGGCACAAGGTGTTTGTTCCTTGGTTATTGTGAAGGCACCAAGGCATATAGGTTGATGTGTTTGGAGACTAAGAAGATCCTCAAGTGTCGTGATGTGGTGTTTGCGGAGGACGCTACTTGTGCGGATTCAAATGTGGAGATGCATCCAAGTGGGAGTTTGGAGCCACCTACGGTGATTGTAGTGGATGCACCTCCAATTTCAGCGCCGCTTGCTCGAGAAGTTGAAGAAGAGCAACAAGACAAACAAGAGGAGGAGGTTGTGGAGGAGAGGCAACCACAAGATGAGGAGATTGGAGAGGGGCTGCGAACACAAGGTTCAAGGTACCCCACAAGGGAGAGGCGGCCGCTTGGCGATTGGTGGATGAACTACATTCTCCCACCACCTAGTGAGGTAGAACGTGCAAATGTGGCTTGTTTTGATGATCCTTTAACTTTGGGTGATGCTTTGCAAAGTGTGGATGCAAGCAAGTGGGAGTTGGCCATGCAAGAGGAGTATGCATCTCTACTGGCCAATGGCACATGGGAATTGGCCCCATTGCCAAAGGGCCGCAAAAGTGTTGGTTGTAAGTGGGTGTTTAGGACCAAGAGGGATGCACAAGGCAACGTGGTGCGTTACAAGGCACGCTTAGTGGCAAGGGGCTTCTCTCAAGTGGAAGGTGTGGATTTCCATGAGACCTTTGCACCCGTGGCCAAGTTTACCACCATACGATGCATGTTGGCGATTGGGGCAGCCATGGACTTGGAGATTCACCAAATGGATGTCAAGACGGCGTTCTTGAATGGTGAGTTGGAGGAGGACATCTACATGGACCAGCCCCTTGGCTTTGTGGAGGAGGGCACCCAACACCTTGTTTGCAGGCTCAAGAAGTCGTTGTACGGGCTCAAGCAATCTCCAAGGGCGTGGTACCAAAGGATTGACTTGTTCTTCACGAAAGAAGGCTTTTCTAGAAGCCATGCGGATCACTCCTTGTATGTGAAGCAAACAAGGGAGTTCTTGTTGATTGTGATCATCTATGTTGATGATTTGATTATCTTGGCTAGTGATGATGCGGTGTTGCAGTGGTTGAAGGCCAAGCTTGAGATGGAGTTTGAGATGAGTGATCTTGGGCCTTTGGAGTTTTGCCTTGGTGTTGCATTTGAGCGCAATCGCAGCGCACGCACCATCACCATGAGCCAAGGCAAGTACATCGAGGAGGTGCTCAAGCGGTTCAACATGGAGGAATGCAAGCCCATTGGCACCCCTCTTGATGTAAAGGGGTCATTGTTGAAGCTTTCGGATGAGGAGTTCAAGGAGGTTGAAGAAGAGATGAAGACCATTCCATACAAGGCAGCGGTGGGGTCGTTGATGTATGCAATGGTGGCCACAAGGGCTGACCTTGCATTTCCGGTGAGCATGGTGAGCCAATTCATGGCAAAGGCTGGTCCTCAACATTGGATGGCGGTAAAACGCATCTTGAGGTACTTGAAAGGCACCATTGATTACAAGTCGCCTGGAGGTAAAGACCTTGAGTTGAAGGGGTATTGTGATGCGGATTGGGCGGGTGATGTGAATGAGCGCCGATCCAGGACAGGGTATGTGTTCTTTGTAGCAGATGGCGCAATCTCGTGGAATTGCAAGAGGCAACCCACAATAGCGGTGTCTACTACGGAAGCGGAATACATGGCAACGAGCCATTGCTTAAAGGAGGCATTGTGGCTGCGGCAACTATTGGAGGATGTTGGGTTTGTGCAGAGGGGAGCCACGAGCATCATGTGTGACAACCAAGGGTGTATTGCTCTTGCAAAGGATCCGAAGCACCACTCTCGCACGAAGCACATTGATGTGCAACACCATTTCATTCGAGAGAAGTTGGAGGATGGAGAGGTGAGCTTGTGGTATTGTCCAACAGAGGATATGGTGGCAGATGTTTTGACCAAGGCGCTTGCTAAGGTGAGGCACGAGAAGCTTACGAAGGCGATGGGATTGCGAGGTGGTAACTACTTCCAAAAGTGGGAGTGTTGAAGAATAGATTGCTCGTAGTTTATAAGAGCAATTAGTACTTGTTAGAGTATATATATATGGAAGCTTATACTTAGTATTCTAGAGTGTGAAAAGGGGCTGGTCGTAAGAGCAATAGTGAGGGGAGAGAAGACCAGCCCAATTTGTTGACTATAGGAGGCAAGTAGGTGGTGGCAAAGACTAAAGGGGCACACATGTGAACCATGTGGGCCAAAGGCACTTAGAAAATGTACAAGAAGGCACTAGGAAGGTGCCAATAAGGAAGTATAAGTAAAGGCCTTTGTTAGAAGGCCATATCTCATTTCAAGCATTCATTGCTCTACTTGTTTGTAAGCTTTGAGTGTGTTGTATTCTCTCTCTTCCTCTATTGAATCTCAATACTTCTCGTGCTCCTTTGGTGAGCAAATAGTTGATGTCTCCTTCCGCTGCGGTAATATTGAAGCTCAATAGAGAGAGAGAAGGAATACAAACAATCAAAGCTTACAAACAAGTAGAGCAATGAATGCTTGAATGAGATACATACTCATTCCAAGCCCTTGCTTATATATCCATAGGTAGGCACATGGTGCTACAAACAATATGGGATTACCGAGAGGCTAAGGCCTCTCTCCACTCTCTAAGGCTCTTAGGACCAGCCCTCTTCACACACTCTAGAGGACTAAGACCTAGCCTCTATACCTTACATAAATACACTCTAATAACTATTAGATGCTCTTATAACTACGAGCAATCTAATCTTCAACACTCCCACTTTGCGAGTAGTTACCTCCTCGCAATCCCATTGCCTTTGTTAGCTTCTCGTGCCTCACCTTAGCAAGCGCCTTGGTCAACACATCAGCCACCATCTCCTCCGTTGGACAATACCACATGCTTACTTCACCATCCTCCACCTTCTCTCGAATGAAGTGGTGTTGCACATCAATGTGCTTCGTACGAGAGTGGTGCTTGGGATCCTTGGCAAGCGCAATACACCCTTGGTTGTCGCACATGATCCTCGTGGCTCCTCTTTGCACCAATCCAACATCCTCCAATAGTTGCCGCAGCCACAATGCCTCCTTTAAGCAATGGCTTGCTGCCATGTATTCCGCTTCCGTTGTAGACACCGCTATTGTGGGTTGCCTCTTGCAATTCCACGAGATTGCACCATCTCCTACAAAGAACACATACCCCGTAGTGGACCGACGCTCATTCAAATCACCCGCCCAATCCGCATCGCAATATCCTCTCAATTCAATGTCCTTACCACCAAGGCACAATTTGTAGTCAATGGTGCCTTTCAAGTACCTCAAGATGCGTTTCACCGCCATCCAATGTTGAGGACCAGCCTTTGCCATGAATTGGCTCACCATGCTCACCGGAAATGCAAGGTCAGCCCTTATGGCCACCATTGCATACATCAACGACCCCACCGCTGCCTTGTATGGAATGGCCTTCATCTCTTCTTCAACCTCCTTGAACTCCTCATCCGAAAGCTTCAACAATGACCCCTTCACATCAAGAGGGGTGCCAATGGGCTTGCAATCCTTCATGTTGAACCGCTTGAGACACCTCCTCAATGTACTTGCCTTGGCTCATGGTTATGGTGCGTGTGCTGCGATTGCGCTCAAATGCAACACCAAGGCAAAACTCCAAAGGCCCTAAATCACTCATCTCGAACTCCTTCTCTAGCTTGACCTTCAACCACCTCAAAATCAATCATTACTAGCCAAGATTATCAAATCATCTACATAGATGATCACAATCAACAAGAACTCCTTAGTTTGCTTTACATACAAGGAGTGATCCGCATGGCTTCTAAAAAGCCTTCGTTGATGAAGAACAAGTCAATCCTTTGGTACCACGCCCTTGGTGATTGCTTGAGCCCATACAATGACTTCTGCTTGCAAAGAAGGTGTTGGGTGCCCTCCTCCACAAAGCCAAGGGGCTGGTCCATGTAGATGTCCTCCTCCAACTCACCATTCAAGAACGCCGTCTTGACATCCATTTGGTGAATCTCCAAATCCATGGCTGCCCCAATCGCCAACATGCATCGTATGGTGGTAAACTCAGCCACGGGCGCAAAGGTATCATGAAAATCAACACCCTCCACTTGAGAGAAACCCCCTTGCCACCAAACGTGCCTTGTAGCGCACCACATTGCCTTGTGCATCTCTCTTGGTCCTAAACACCCACTTACAACCAACACTCTTGCGATCCTTTGGCAATGGGGCCAATTCCCATGTGTCATTGGCCATAAGAGATGCATACTCCTCTTGCATGGCCAACTCCCACTTGCTTGCATCCACACTTTGCAAGGCATCACCCAAAGTCAAAGGATCATCAAAACAAGCAACATTTGCATGTTCTACTCACTTTGTGGTGGAAGAATGTGATTCAACCACCAATCTCCAAGCGGCCGCCTCTCTCTTGTGGGGTACCTTGTGCCCATTGCACGCTGCCCTCTCCAATCTCCTCATGTGGTGGTTGTACTTCTTGTCTCTCCTCCACCACCTCCTTCTCTTGCCTCTCTTGTGTCTCTTCAACAACACGCGCTGAAATTGGAGGTGCATCCACCAAAATCACACTTGGTGGCTCAATACTCCCACTTGGATGCATCTCCACATTTGCATCTTCACAAGTGGCCTCCTCCGCAAACACCACATCACGATACTTGAGGATCTTCTTAGTCTCCAAGCACATCAATCTATATGCCTTGGTGCCTTCACAATAGCCAAGAAACAAACACTTTGTGCCCTTTGCATCTAGTTTAGTGCGCTTTGCATCCGGCACCTTCGCATATGCAATACATCCAAACACACGCAAGTGTGTAATAAAGGGCCTCTTACCACTCCACGCCTCTTCGGGTGTCTTTCCAACAAGTGCACTTGTTGGACACCTATTGCGTGTATACACCGCTGTAACCACCGCTTCCGCCCAAAGGTTCTTGTTGAGATTTTGGTGGTGTAGCATGCTCGTCGCCATCTCCACAATCGTTCGATTTGCACGTTCCATTTTGTTGTGGTGTGTATGGTGTAGATAGTTGCCTTTCGATGCCGTTTTCTTGCAAGAAGTGTTCAAAAGCCTTGGAAGTAAACTCCCCTCCATTGTCGGATCGAAACACCTTGATCTTGTGCTCCGATTGCTTCTCCACAAGAGCCTTGAACTCCACAAACTTGGCAAACACCTCTCCCTTGGACTTCAACACATACACCCACATCTTCCTAGAGAAATCATCAATAAATGTAACAAAGTACAAGCAACCACCCATTGAAATGGTCTTAAATGGACCACAAACATCCGAATGTACCAACTCCAATGGCTTGCTTGCACGCTGACCTCCCTCACTTGGAAATGGAGTCCTTGAGAGCTTGCCTTCAATGCACCCCTCACAAATCGCTGAATTTGATGCACCATCCTTGATTTGCATGCCATTGACCATGCTTTGAAGCGCCTTGACACTCTTCACATTCAAGTGCCCAAGGCGTCGATGCCATAGCTCCAAAGGGGCTGATTGTGGCATTTGGTGTGCCACATTTGCCAAATCATGCATGGAGAAGGGCATTTCATACAAATTCCCCTCTCTAGGCAATCTAGCAACCACCTTTCTATCTCTTGCCCTTACAATGCATGCATCATCATCAAACTCCACCTTTAAACCATTCAAAGCAAGCCTAACAACCGAAATCAAGTTCCTCTTGAA